>CM077438.1:32502023-35254523 GCA_039654765.1 Mylopharyngodon piceus
AATGTGTGTATATATAATATACATTATGTGAATGCTTGGCAAAAGAGATGCGTCTTTAATTTAAATTTAAACTGGGAGATTGAGTCTGAGCCTCGAGCATTAAGGCTATCCCAGAGTTTAGGAGCCAAATGTGAAAACGCTCTCCCTCCTTTAGTAGACTTAGATATCCAGGTACAACCAGAAGCCCAGAGTTTAGAGATCCTAAAGAGCGTAATGGATTGTAGGGTGATAGAAGATCTGTTAAATACACAGGAGCTGAACTATTTAGGGCCTCAGTAGCAATACTTTATAATTGATACGGAACTTAATAGGTAACCAGTGTAGAGATGATAAAATTGGTGTTATATGATCATATTTTCTTAATATACTTCAAAAAGTAAAGTACAGAATAAGTTCTATTATTTTTGTAACACTTCTTAACTTCCTCTCC
Source organism: Mylopharyngodon piceus (assembly GCA_039654765.1). Lineage (NCBI taxonomy): Eukaryota > Metazoa > Chordata > Actinopteri > Cypriniformes > Xenocyprididae > Mylopharyngodon > Mylopharyngodon piceus. Next base: position 32,502,454 of record CM077438.1, read on the forward strand.
GGTAATTGCAACAAGAACGTTTTTGCGACGTCATATTTACTTTTACATTTTGTTATTTGCATATTTATTTGTTTCAGTTGTTGTTTACTGGCTTGACTGTAAAAATGATGGTCACAAACTTCTCAAACTGCAGATCTTTTAAATTTGACCCAGCAACTACGAGCTCTACATATAACCACTCGCTGAGGCGTCATTGTGTCATTGCCGATCCATTTTTACCCTTGTAAACCATCACCATGCCGTAACCGTATGTGAAAAGGAATTTACAGCTTGCCGCTTTGAGTGGGAACTGCATTCGTTCCTTTTTTAAAGCAGTTTTATGAGGTCATACAGGAGATCTGTGAGAGCAACAGCAACAAACTGGAATTAAGCTTTCATTATATTATATGCGTACTTTAACCATTATTGCTTTCCTGTTGAGTGATGGTTGAATGTTTAAATCCAGTGTGGCATAAATATTGGGTTGTGTAGGGGCGAGTTATCGAGAATGGCAATCACAGCTGTGGCCAAACCTTTTTCAGAACAGCGATCTAGTGTAACGGGGCAACGTTATGACTTAACACAGGTCTAATGAGCAGGTGCTAATTAGAACAAGGAGGATCGTCACATGGGTGCTGCTTTCTGTCCTTTTTAGAAAATATTCTCTTAAAAGACTTTTTACACTACTAACAATGTCCAACAGTTGGATATACATAGATGACAGGAGAATTGTCATTTTTGCCTTTTTTTTTTTTTTTTTTGTCTGAAAGTCATTATTTCCACCACAATGTCATTTCCAACACATCTCAAATTATGTATGGTGTTTAATATCATTCTGAGATGGAAATGATTTAAACATTTATAGAATAGAATAGCTGACTTATTTGTCTTGCTAATGCTAATATCACATCTAAAATTTTATTTATTTTATATACAATTAAATAATATTTTGACTTATTGTGGGAAAAAACTGTTCAGTGTTGTGAAAATGAAGGCACAACTGACAGTTGTAATGTTTTTAAAATTAAGAATCATTTTTGCAAATTAAATTTGGAAATGTTTAGGTTTATTTTACTGTGTTTAGGTTATAATACAATTTACTAAATCTGTGTATGATGGAGTTTCATAGTTTAAGATTGAACGTAATTTGAAAAGTAACAAAAATAAATGATAGCATAATAAAAGGTTTCTAAGAAGCTTTTAAATGAACTATTTCATGCACAGCTACACCTGTTGTTTGCGGTTACGACTGTTTCTGAGGGCTTTTTGTGTGCAGTTGTCCTGCTGATGTGGAACATTTTGTCCAGTGCTTGGAGTTTTTAGAGAATGACTGACACTAACAGTATCTGCTTTCCTACAAGTCAAGAATACTCTGGGATTGTGACTCTGAATGTCACACATCTGCAGGGGGTTAATGAGGGTGTCAGCAAAAAATCTAATAGATATTTTGTGCATTTACTGTTCATTTAAGTCACTAAGAATGACAAATTAAAATTATACCTGTGTGTGTGTGTGTGTGTGTATGTGTGTGTATATATATATATATATATATATATATATATATATATATATATAAAATGCAAAAAGATTGTGTATTTCAGTTATCTTTAGTCAGATGCATTTACATTGTTACTATGCCTCAGATGCAATCAGCTGAATCTGTGTCTGTAAAGGTGTGAACAAATAGTCCATACAACCAAATGGCCCACAGAATTAGAATATCTAAAGGCTGTATTGCAGGATCTCCAGTGGGAGGTTCTAACAGCTTTGTTTCAATTGTTTGTAGCAGGTATAAAGTTCTGTTCCACAGACAGAATTTTGGGTTAAGATTCTTTGAAGGCTGACATGCTAACATCGCTGTGGAAGAACTGTGCTACACTGCTACCTTCAATAAATTCTTCTCCCGACACAAACTCTGGTCAAGCTTACTTATTTTATGTATTACAGAAATCTAATACATTGGCGAGCCACCCAAACAACCGCTCGGCCAACTACAGCAGTATCTAATGTGTGTGCATAGGGCCTAAAACTAACCTTTTTCCACACCTGCCAATGACCGGTGACTTAAGAAAATTATAAATATTTTTTACCAGCCATGAAACATAGATTAATCCTTATTAAAGTTACAAAAGTTATTCAGTTTAGAGTAGCAAGTGATGGTCCCACATTATATTAGGTGGCCTTAAAGGGTTAGTTCACCCAAAAATGAAATTTCTGTCATTAATTACTCACCGTCATGTCGGATTTCATCAAAAATATCTTAATTTGTCTTCTGAAGATGAACGAAGGTCTTACGGGTGTGGAACGACATGAGGGTGAGTAATTAATGACAGAAATTTCATTTTTGGGTGAACTAACTCTTTAACTACTATGTACTTATTACGTGTTTTTTACATCATACTTATATTTTAAAAAATACCTGCATGTAATTACATCTGTAATTAATTACATTTATAATTGATGTTATACTGTTGACCCATCCCTTATGGGGCGTCCACACCAGACGCGACTTGCGCGAATAAATCACGCTATTCGCGCGTAGTTGGATGCTTGAACATTTTGAGTTTATTCGCGCGTGAAATTCACTTCACAACAGACGTGAATTCGCGTCATGAGAGGGGCTTTTGCCAGGTGGCTCCAGTCTCGTTTCTGCACACTTTCTCTGAATAAACACAACTCGTCAGTGGGAAAGTAGTTGTAAAATACGGCGAATAAGCTTAATTTGCCGGCTTTAGCTAGCTTGTAGTCTCAATATGTATATATAAAGCTCAAATTGAGTAAAAAGCGTTTTTTACAACTTACCAGATTGTCCGACCTCCTCACTCACTTTCTTTCAAGCAAGATCCTTTTTATTCCTGTTTCTATAAAAGTACGAAGATGTATCGTACAGCTCCGGGTATCCACATACAGCGACGATTATTTTGTCCTCCATTGTTGTTTTCGGATTTCTGCCTCCGCTCGCTACGTCGTAATCACGTCACTACTAGAGCAAGTTCCTGATTGGTTAACGCGGCGCGAATATTCGCCAAAGTTCAGATTTTTCAGATTTCTATCGCGTCTTTGCATTGACTTAACATGTAAATCACTCGTGCTTAACGCTTCATTCGCTTCTGGTGTGAACGCACCTTTACACCTTAACCCACCTTTAAACCTACCTATACCACCAAACCTGTCCCTAATCTTAACCGTATCCCACCTCAATAGCAGCAACAGTGTTTTGCAATACAATATGAACACAATAAGTACATTGTACTTATTTTTTGATGCAAGTACATAGTAGTTAAGGCCACCTAATATAAAGTGGGACCCAAGTGATTTTTTTTTTTTCTTTGTGTTTTTAATGTTAATCAAACAACAAAAGACAGCTGCAGGAATATTAGGCTGCTGTCACTTTAAGAGCTGCAAGGATCCAATATATTGTTACATATGCAGTTTCTTTCTCAGCTGCGTACGTTCACGTAAGGCATAACTGATTGTTTACGAGGATGCTTGCCAAGATGGGCATTTTGACAATTTTGTTTGAATATGTCTGTTCAATCGCAAGACATGAAAGAGAACTCAATTCAGTATTGCGTGCTTCAGATGTTTGTGTGCACACAATTTTCCAAACAGAGCACGAGTAACGAATTGAGTTCCCTTTCACATCATCTTGTGCTTGAATATTTATATTGATATCTGTCTGTCTGTCTGTCTGATACTTCTAATCTGTTTATTGATCTATCTATGTATATCTTTATTTCTTTATTTCGTATTATCTTGTAAGATGACAGATTGGGACCTAAACATAAATTCTTCAGTCAGCATCCAGATCTCCAATAAATACAGTCAATTTTTTGTGTCTGGAACAGAAACACTTACAGCAGTCAGCAGTAATGTTCCCGAGCTTTACAGTGAGAGAATCAAAAGCTTTGCAATGTGCAACAAGGGGCCCTGTTGTCCCCCACAAAATTTTAATGGTCAGAAATGTTAATAATCTGCAGATGGGGCTCTGGCCTTTGATCTGTTGACGACACTGATCCAGCACTTATGAGTGACTGGCTAATGGCATTCCTCACACTTGCTCTATCATTGGCTAGAGGGAGAATGAAAGCGTACAGCAGCTCTCGGGGACTCCCAAATGGTCAAGTGCCTTTAACGTCCCTGCTTCCTGTCGTATTCCTCCAGCCCTCATCCCAGCTTTACCACCAGCCCCTTTGAGCACCCTTTTCTATCCATACTTTTTTTAGACTTTTAAAGGGTCTGGCAGAAGCTCAGTGAGAGGGCGCGAGTGGGCTAACTTTCATTACCGCTGCTTATCCTAGATTCACTGGAGGCCGATTCAGAACAACACGGCTGCACGGAAAGATAGGATCCCATTCGGGATTCACTGCAGAAAAACCTGCAACTTTTCGGAAGCGCCTCGTTGGATTTTTTTTTTTTTTTTTTTTTTTTTTTTTTTCTGTGGGTAGAAAGTTGTTTCTACCATGAAGCAAACTTGGGACAAGGGTGTTTTTGAGAACGGCCAGTTAAAAGATCCAGGGAATGTTGGGAAAGCTTCCGTTGAACATCTCCAGAGGTAAGGAATGTGTTGGTGTTGGAAAAGTAGTTTGTGAGATATGATATATGAAAAATCAATTTGTTTGCGAGTGTTTCGTCCCTGTATTGGGGGATAAATCACGCTTGAGTAGCAAGTACAGTAAGAAATCTATTAAATGCTTGAAATCGCACGGTTTGCACAGTTCCTCAAGACACTGGGATGATGGATGGATTTGATGACTGTAACTTGAAGTTCTTTGCCAAAGTGTAAATCCACTGCGATTCTGAGCTGTATTATTGTAGCCACAGATCTCCAACATAAACAGTTATCATTCCTCCTGCTTATTCCATCATGCTTTCTGTTCCATCACAATGTAAACATACATTTCACTAGTTTAAAGCAAAATAAATGTAATATAATCAGTCAATTGATTGCTTGATTTTATTACATCTTTTTATTATAAATTATTTTATTTTTGTAATACATTTTATCATCTTTCTTTTAAACTTACTAATTTTTATTATTACTAATTTTACTAAAGCTGAAAATATATTTACTTGATTCATGTGTACCAGCTCAATTTGAAATTTAAAAAAGTGTGTATATATATGTATGTATTAACTAACATGAACTAACCATGAGCAATACATTTGTTACTGTATTTACTAATCCTCATTAACGTTAATGAAAATACAGTTCATTGTTTGTTCATGTTAGTTCGGTGCATTAACTGTTAACAAGATTTTAATAATGTATTAGTAAATACTGAAATTAACAAAGATAAATAAATGCTGTATAAGTATAAATATGCTATATAAAAAGATAAATGCTGTATAAGTGCAGTTCATTATTAGTTCGTTAACTGTTAACTAATGAACCTTATTGTAAAGTGTTACCACACTCCTTAATGATAATTATAGCATAAATAATAGTATTTATTATAAAACTGACCATTTGAGTCTGATAGAAGTGTTGAGAATAGCTAGAATATGCAATTAGTTAACTTAAAAATACCTTTTCATACTCTGAATTTTAAGTCATATTTTTTGAAAATATTCATACACACAAACTTTTTTTATTATGAGTGACTTGACTATTTAAATTTGTATAATGTAGGATATGACGGCAGATAACTTTTGCCCTTTAATCTCTTATTGTTTTGATGTTGAATCAATTATAAAGAAATTGGATAAAATGATGAACTTAGGTCTCCACAGATAGCACATGGGAGTCGTGTATGTGGCCCCATTGAATGTTTTCAGCAGATGTTACTGGTGACAAACTGCTATTTGTTTGTTGTTGATAAATGGCACACAGCTTGATCAGTGCTGATGTGCACATAAGTGATGGCCACATTCCTGCAACATGCCTTTCTATGAAATCACTTAGCACTAGTCAAAATATAATACTAATCTTGCAAAAAAAAAAATTTGTATTTTATACTGTGCATTTGTTCATTTATATTTTGATAAGCAGTCTTTCAAAGTCTAGATGGTTGCATTGGTAAATTGTGTAAAGAAAAACATATTTTGCAAATGTCTCGCACATTCACTAGTGTTCATCATTTGAGGTAGTTACATAACATTTGAAGTACTATGTAACTTGCTGTAGTACAGGAGAACAGTGATCTTCAGTCTTGAGTGAAAACCCCCTGTAGTGTCACCAGTGGTTGATGTACAGAATCAGGCGACTCTTCCGTGTGTGTTACTGATAGAAATGTGGATGCCAATTTTGTTGCAGCATTACAAAGACATCTGTTTATGGACGTGCTGTCCACTGATACTGTTTTAAAACATTCTCCGTTTTTGCGCAACACTTCGTATGAGTATGTCCGTGAAATTGTGCAGACATAATTTTTAGCAAGAGTGTCATACAAAGAAATTATGAACAAATGCAAAAATGAGAGAACCAATTAAATATTAATAACTGATTATGTTGTAGTCAATATATGCTTTTTCCTGTGAGCTTTTTGTTTTTCTATAAATATGAATTGTTTTGCATAGTAAAATAAAACCTGTAGCTGTAGTTTGCCTTTTATTGCCCAAAAAAAAATTGTCAGATAAATACTTTAACCAAGTTCAAACATGTACGGTCATTAAAAAATCCCCATATATATATATATATGTGTGTGTGTGTGTGAGAAATTGTACGAAATTTGTTTTTCATTTATTTTTCCTGTGTTTACTGCAACATAATAGGGTAGAGTAAATACTACATATTTGCACTGGTTTGTTTTGAAGAAAAATTATGCAGAAATTATTTCATTTATTAAAGTAAATTTACATATACATTTAAAAAATATTTGATAAGGAAATGAACTGTGTTGTTGTGAAGTTTAGTTACGTCTGTATCTGTGAACACTTTTAACCAAAAATAATCAATGTCCTTGTCATTGTACTAGTTGCTATTATAAATATGTGGCATTGCTTGAGAAATCTCTGTCATACTAAGTCAGCTTAATTGTTTAACAGTCCCTTGCAGGTTGGCTCCTGCATTAAACGGCGCAGTGCATTAAATCCTCAGCTGCCTCACAGCCAGTGAAAGGTCGTGGGCTCTGACCGTGCGGTGAAAGATGGGGCATTTTTGATGGATTGTTTTTAAATAGCACAGTGGGCCGCAGCATTAGGACTGGTATTGTCAGGATGTGTCGGGCTGTTGTGTTGGCCTTTTTTCCTCTGGTCTGCCATGGTGTATTGCTCCCTCTCTTTTTCCATATATCCCTCCTCAGCTGCTCTCTCTATATCACTCTGCCAGCCCGACCCAGAGGGGGTAGTTACCATGTACCCCCGGGAACGTGAGGGCTGATGGGAGTCCCAGACGCCATTCTGGGCTACCGCACTTTTGTTTTTTTTTTTCTGGAAAGTTTGTTGTAACCTGCCATGTGAATATGACCCTGGAAAGGTACATTGTGTTATTGTTCATTTTTATTGTAACATTTAAATTTTTTCCACAGCTGTCTTGGTCTTAGTGTTGTTTGACAAATGAATGGTTGGATCTAGATGTTTCAAGCACCGTATAGAGCAGTAAAAGTTTTTATAATTGTTTCTTAGTGAAGGCTTGAGTGCCGTGTTGACCTTGGTTCTTCATAGCATGCGTGTTTGCTAGTATTACCAGGGATGCTTAAATCACAGCTGGGAAATATTTTGTGAATGCCTTTGTCCCTTCAGCTCTTAAGACTGCCAGCTATTCGGTTGCCTTTTGTCATTAGTTTCATGTCGTTGCGGTCATGAATCAGTATGGTAACACAATGCTCTCTGGAAACACTCGTTTTGTGCCGTTTGATTTGTAGATGTGGCAACAGAGGCCATAACAGAAATGTCTTTGTTGTGGGTCCTGGAACAACATTTATGTCAGAGTCCTAACTAACTATAAACTACCTATAAAATCTGAGGGAAAAAAATTAAAACTGACCCCTTCCTGTGTTTAATTCGATAGGAGATGTGGAATATCCAACTGGCCTATCCATTCGAATGCTTGCTAAGCGAATGGTAGTTTTGTTTCTTTATACACCATCATACAAATATCGAACAACACTTTATGGACGTTGGGAATGATTTCCAACCATAAATTCACTCTCGGTGTCCATAAAGTCTTGCCCGACATGTGTATGATTGGGTATAAAGTCAGGGTTATCCGGTCAGGATTTTTGAAGTCGATCATAGGAAGCAGTATCTGCCGATACCGATCTATTTGAAGCCTTCTTTTTATCTTGTTGAATTATTTATAGGGATGCTCCAATCAAGAGACATTAATTCAGGGCCTGAATTTCATTTTGGAAAATGGGGGGAATCCCTCCCTTAGGTGACTCTTGTTGGGTTTTTTTTATTATTTTTTATATATAACAGTAATAAAATAAGAACAAATAAACAATTTACAAGTATACAAGTACAAATAAATAAAATAGAATAAAGATAAATTGAAATTAACAGTGCTTTAAGGTTTTTATTTCAGGTAGGTCTAACAGTAGTATTGAGGTTAGAAATTAAGGAATGAAATGTAAAATAATACTGAATGCTCTTCCCTGAATAAATTAAATACAGATTAATCCTTACAATTAAAGTTACAAAAGTTATCCATTCAAGAGCAGTGAATGTAATTAATGTTAACCAAACAACATAAGACAAAGAAAAAGTCAGAGACAGCAGCAAGATTATTAAGCTGCTGTCACTTTTAAGATCAAATACATGGATCCAATATACTGTTACACATGCATTTTCTTTCTCATCTGTTTACGTTCACTCAAGACAAAACCGACTGTTTACATGCATACTCAAGAAGGTAATTTTATACATACATTTTTGTGTATTTGAACTTTTGGCGCAATTTGGTACTTAAGAGCTGTTTGCGAGGTGACTTTGTGCAAGCTTTGAGTGTGCGCGTGAGTGCTGAGTGGTTTAAACACTGGCAAGACTTAAAAAGAAATGCAAGTTAGTCACTTTAGTGATGATGCAGACGTGATGTGAAGCCATTTGCGCATTTTGAGGTAAAGAGAGTGAGCGTGCGGTGATTCACTCTCGCTGTTTGTGAAATTCCATCTCACAGAACGTTTTAAATTACTCTAAGTTATTTAATAAAGAAATGGCCAGAAACAGAACAGCAATGCTAACATTAGCTTTATGTTCGATTAGTAATAAAGTTGTCAAGGAAACAAACTGCAAAAGAAAAACACTGCAATGCTAGCATCTTCATCAAATTTAAGAACTTTGACTAATTGATGCATTTTATTAGTTTCAAACTATGTACATGCCGCCACATTCATGTGATGTTGGCCAACCTAAAAAAAACAGCAAAACTTTATGCTTTCATTCATTGAGTCATCCTCTGATATTGTTGTGAATTTTTTTCCTGTCCCATTGTAATTGCTGCAGCCAAATGGTTCTGATGCCATTTGGCTAAATTGTGAGGTTCAGACAGTGTGTCTGAATGTGCCTCGTTTCCTCCTGTGGCTTGGATCACATGACGGTTTATTCAGGAAGGTGTGATCTCTCAAATATCAACACTCGCCCTTTCAGCAACCATAGCACGGGTGCTGTCAGCTGCTTTGATCGATGGACGCTTGTAAAAACTAAACGGCCATTAATTATCAAAACCAGTTTGGTTGGTGAGGTTGATTAAATTTGTGAAATCAGTGTTTGGAATAACATGGTACTAAAGTTCCTTAACTTTCATGCACAAACATGACGTACAGTGTGAAAAGATTTGTCGACAAGGCGCCATGTTAGCTTGGTGAAAAAGTGCTAGGCTTGGCTCTCAGCTGGTGTCAACCACTATCAGCCTATTTGTGGTGACACTTATTTGTTTCCATCTTTGTAGAATTGTGGGTTTCCTGCTGTGGCGCTCAGGCCTCCAAGCATGTGTTCATTGCTTTGTTGACATGTAGAAGCAAATGGGCTAATCTTTAAGTTAAATGTATGACAGTTTTATGGCACTAGCAACTTCTGCTATTTCACTGAAAAGGAATTTCTGAACTTTGAAGTGTTTTGGAAGCAAAAGGCATTTTGGAATTTCTGAGGTTGAAAGTGCATAAAAATTTACATTTGTGATAAATTTCCATTGAATTAATAAGAATTATTCTCCTAAATAAGGGGAAAAATGGTCTGATAGGCAAAAAAAATGGGTGGAGGAAAAAAAACTTTATACGTCCTTTGAAAAACAGCCCCACACAAAGCTGTAGCCAGAATATCATAGATAGTTGGGCCAGTAATGAACACCATTTAAAACAACCCAGTGGTGCATAGCAACCACTAGCAACCACTTTGCACTAGCAAATCAAACGCTGCGTCCGAAATCGCGTACTGAATAGATACTACGTTAGAATTTGAATTTACTTCGCAACCGTTAAAAAGTATGCTGTATAAATTATGAATATGGGTAGTATGAATGAAATTTGGACGTACTACATCTGCCATGTTGTCACTGTAACGTCACCTACCAGCGTCAGTTGCGCCGCTTCACTGCCATTCACAAGTCCTCTCCTGTGGCCTCATGGGATGGTAAAGTGTCCATTGAATGTGCATGTCAGAATCTCAGCAGTAGTAGTAGGTCATCCGGGGACTTTTCACCTAATACTATGTATTCGGACATATTACTCTTTTGGCGTACTGTTTTTCGCATACTATACAGTAAGCAAATATTTGATTTCGGACGCAGCGAAAGTGATGGACTAATAACCAATTCAGTATATTTATTTACTTTTCAACATAAACTGAAAAGCCAGGTGCATGACCTTGAGGTCTGATGACTTTAAAGTGTATCAGAGCAAATTTTTCAGCTTATATATCCATTTATAGCTTAATCAAAAACAATTGTGCCATCTCATCTAAGTGGTAAAACTGCACAAGTTCATATTTGATGTAATTTAGAAATGGGAAGTCAACCCTATGACCACCGCTTCACACCAATCCTGATGCAGTTTCCCTTTTCAGAAGGTGCTCAATATGACATCACTGACAGCTCTATATGTGTTTGATTGAATTATATGTAATGAGCACTGCTGTAGCTGCACTGTAACGGCCGTCTTGCTGTGTGCTGAACATATGCTGAGAACACGTCGGCCAAGTGTAAAGGTCCCTGGGTAAACATAGTCTAAAATTAAAGAAGGTGTTTATCCGAGTTTAATTGGACGTCTGTCCCTGAGCAGAATCAAGGCATGAGGCAGATCTGCTTATAAACTAGATTTAGCCTTTATTTGATTGTTAAAATACAAGGTCCTCCAAGGGCAGAATTAAAAATCATTGTCATGCCACTGTAGGTACATTTAGCGTTCAGTGTCAAATTCATTTTGACATTGTGTGTTGCGTGTCAGTCTGATGACTTAATGTCATTAATGTTGCCCTCAATGACTGTATTAGTTTTTTTCCCAACCTCTTTTTTCCCTTAACATCTCAATAAGGCTTAAGTGCCCCCTTAAAGGGATAGTTCACCCAAAAATGAAAATTCTGTCGTCATTAACTTGAGGGTGAGTAAATGATGACACAGTTTTCATTTTTGGGTGAACTATCCCTTAAATCAATTCCAAATCATAGTTATGTTCCTTTAAACTCCATTATATTATCCTTCTTTAAAAAAAAGTAAATTCAGTCATAATTTACGTTCCCTCCAGTCATGCCAAACCTGTATGCTGCTTTTTTACCATGGAATATACATTTAATTTATTTAATTTTACAAAAATTACATTTATGTATAATTTTACAGTGCTCAGCTCTGCTTAACAGATTATATCAAGTTTACCAATCCATTCTGCAGAATTCCACAGATTTTCTTGCAAATTTAGCGTTGGAAGTGCAACTAAAGTCACTTTAGTTGCAAACAAAACAGCAACAATCAATACTGAAAAATTGAGCCACCAAGTAATGCAAATTTTTAAAACTACAATTTTCTACACAGTTCTATATAGTTTTCTTTTTGTATAATGGAACTCTAAAAACCATGTGATTTAACAATTAACAATTTATTATTTAACCCACTGATGAAATAGAAGTATAAAAATGAATATTTTTAAGATGTATTTTCTGTATTCATGTGACTGTCTACAGGCCATGTACTGTATCAGAGTATTCCACATCAGATAGAGCAATGATTTTCAACCAGGGGTGCATTACACATTGGCATCCATTGCCGGACAGTAAACCAGAGGAAACTGGAAACGTGCATCTTATCAAAATCTCACAGCTATACTCAGTTGGCGAGAGGACACTTAATGTGATAGAGACATTACTATCAATCAGATTTTAGGATTTGTGCTTGAGACATACATTGTTGTGAATGATTACTTTATTATTCCTGTGTACTAATGAATCATGCACAATAAGACCAGAAGCATGTATAGAGACAGTAAATAGGCTCAGTTTTGAGTTCATGTTGCCTTTAATGGTGTTCAGTGCGGCGCTCCCCCCCTCTTTTCACGTAACTAACATATCACAGACCCTGACAACAGCCCCGTCATGCCTTAATGCCAGGAATGTGTACGGTTTCTCTCCAAAGACTTTGAAATCTCTCGCTTAAAGCTCAGGGTTGCACAGATGCTGCTGCTCAGTGAAGTGGGAGTTTGTAGCACGTGTGCTCACCATAAAGGCATTTTGCTTTCATCTACGGTCATCGCAGCGGAGGAACGCGCGTTTAACCATCTGGCATGTTTGTTTTACAACCTGTAGGTCAGTTGTTCATTTTATGCCATTGTACCATTCTTTATAATGCCTTATATGAGTTTGTGAATTGTAAAGTCAACATACTGAAACTTCAGTGAGGAACAGAACAGTGTATAATATTTCTGTGTTAAAATATTTTCTTAAACCCCAGTTTTAATATTCAGAGACAACCATAAACAAGCCATTTGTTGGTAATAACTGTATCTGTTTTTTTGTTTTTTGTTTTTGAGGATTCCAGCCAGCATAGCAACACTGTAGCCAATAGCACTAATTTGGGGCAGAGCTATCTGTTTTCCTAACCAATGTCTGGCAAACCTGTTTGAAAACAATTATTGCAGTTCCTGTACATTACACAAATCAATGGTTAAATTATACTATATTATATTACATATTAAGTTACATATTTTTTTAAAGTTATATTTAATTAAATTTAATTATTAACCCTTTGACGCGTCTTGGCTGGCCCCAGGAGCATACGATCACACCGGTGTGATTAGAACGTTCAGCGCATCACGTGATCAACTGCCAAATTCAAATGTGCGTGCGCGCTTTGGCTGGCGCTAACCAGAGACGGACGCACGCAGCACTTTTCATATATCACATTTATGCAGTGTTTTCAACCAAATAATGTTTATTTTAGGTTTCAGACATTTAAATACACATGGGTACTAACAAAACAATACATTTAGAGTTTGTAAAATACACGATGTCTATAGAAATGGAAATAACAACCCTTTCCATAATAATTAGACAACACGTTTTATTCATATTAGATACACATTGTGAAAGTAACTTTAAAGCTTACTTTATTCTTCCCCAGTTCACTGGCTCACTTTCATGTATTTCGGGAGAAGTGGATGAATTCACGTGTTGTAAATCCAACAGATCCGATTTTCTGTGTGGCGCAAACAAACAATAGCGGCGCCCATTGCGCATGTAGCTCAACTAACGCAATCGTTATAAAGGTGTTTAAACAGCAAAACACATCCACTTGCACATATTTGACAATCGGAATATCAGATATTTCATGCTATAGTTAACAAATTTGTGAATATTTTGAATAAAAAAGGAAAAATGAAATGAAAGCAGATCATCAGTCATACAGCGCTGTGCTGTGTTACGTGACAAGCAATGACGCATCACCATGGAAACAATAAAGTGATACGTTCTAAATAACGGTTGCCTTAAACTCACGCTGGGGGGTCAGCCAGAATATTTTAAACTTGTGTGCGAAAGGGTTAAAACTTAATATTGAAAATTCTCAAGCTTGTCTGAGATTCAGGGTGATGCGACAGCTAAATATGATTGTGACAATTATTTTAATTATAATTATTGATGGGTTCTCTGGTAAATAACCTATTATCATTCGCTCATACTGACACCATCCCACGTTGAGAATAATTGTAAGCCATTTTCCTCAAATAATGTGTTTCTGGTTGAGGTAGATTGAATTTCTAATTTTTCTTGTGTTTTTGCAGTAGGTAGCAGTATGGATTTCTCAATGAAATCTTTATAGAGTATAGTGTAGGCTTGTAAGTGCTCAGGGTGCTAAGTACTCTGCTAAATAGTCCTTTTATTGCTTTCATCCTTATGGCATTTTCACACATTCTTTCTTCTCAGGTCTTTAGTACACCATAAAATGGTACTTTAGGTCCAGCTAAAACACATGTGGCCTGTTCAAAGTCACAAATGTGCTTTTTTCAGCAAACAACCCAAGACAAGAAGAGAAATCTGTCAAGTTTTTAGGGAAATATACAGGGGTGCACATAACTTTTTTTGGTCTGGTTCTCAAGGGAGCACCTGGAAATGTTGTTTGGTACTCACACTTTACGTGACACACTTATCCTAAAAGCTGTCCTCATCACTTTCCTCTTGACTGTTCTCCTCACTATCTTCTTTTCTCTCGAACATGGTAGATGATGATAATGAATTTTTTTTTTTTAACTAACATTAATGACACGGACAACAGCAAGAATATTAGGCTGCTGTCACTTTAAGAAGGAAAGCACGGACCGAATAACTGACACACATCCGGTTTCTTTCTCAACTGTTCACTTATGACATAACCGAGAGAATACTTGCTAAGACAGGTATTTTGACATAATTTTGTGTGTCTGTGTCCGTTCAAGCGCAAGTAAAGAGGAATTAATTCGGTGTTCGAGCGCTGTCTGACGGTCTCTCTCTCTCTCTCTCTCTCTCTCTCTCTCTCTCTCTCTCTCTCTCTCTCTCTCTCTCTCTCTCTCTCTCTCTCTGTGTGCGCATGTTTCGGGGGTGTGAGGCTGTGCGCACAGATAACAGCTCGCGAGTCCCGATTTTCGCCTCTTCTTCCGCTTTTAAAATTGTTTGAATGTGTTAATTGGCGAGACAAACCCCGTCCAAATGATAAACTTTCACTCTATGATGGTTAAATTCAGCAGTTAATCCGCGAATCACATGCGTGCCGAACCGTTAGATCTTATCCATACGGATCACGGATTAACTGCGTTCCGTTGCACATCTAATAATTAAAGAACACACTTATCATCATGATTGCTATCTTACCAGAGATGGAGAAAAATCCTACTCCAGTAAGTAAATGTGTCCCTGTGAACTGGTCCTCCAAAATGTTGGTAGTCAAAAGCGCTTCCCTCCATGTTTTCTGGTGCACATCATTTATTTTTACCATGCATGCGTACCACTAATGTGCACCCCTGGAAATATATCAAGTTAAGCTTTTGAATAAGCATCAATGGGGAAGACACTTTTTAGGCCCAGATAGTGTAGTTATAGCATCTACCAGATGGGACTAACTGGCTGGCTGAAGTGTGCTGAACATTCCTCTGGACCGCCTTTAAAAACTAGTGAAACCAAAGAGGCCTATGGAACACTGTCTCCTGTCAGCAGACGGGTCTAAACTAAAGCACATGATTAACATACAGTGCAAATAAAACTGGACATCTACAAAGTGCTACTCTAACATGGTGACAGAAAACGGTGGGTGCTAATAATAGAACGACACATGATTTGATTTATGAATTTGATTCACGAGGTCCAGACGGAATCTTCAGATGTTCTTGTTTCGTTTCCAGCCTTGATTTTGGAAGAAAATCTGTGGAATTTTGTGGACTGGATTGGTAAACTTGATATAATGTGTTAAATGGAGCTGAGAGCATTATAAAAATAGCTAAAATTAAATACAATACTTGTATTCTGTGAAAAAATAGAACAGCATAAAGACTGAATTTATTAAAGAAGGAAAAGTATTATTAGTGCTGCTGAATAAAACATGAAATCAAAACTTAATATTCACTTACTAAATGATTCTGGTCCTACTAAATGATCATTTTGATGGTCATGAAAATCCTGGAAATTTATCAGAGATTTTATAGGTCTGGAAAAGTCATGGACATTTTGTGAAAATTACCATTGAAAATTGCTTCTTGTAATCAAGATTGAGCCCTGCACATTATTCTCTCTCAATATTCCTTTTCAATTAGAAATATACTATGAAATTTGTGGTTTTCTATTTTACCACCTGTATTATTATGCTGGTTATAAGTACATTTCAAGATAAAAATAGTAGTTTGGTATCACTTAAATTTATGGTTATAAGTTGTAAAATATAGATACCAATATGCCATTCTGTAATACCTGAAACACTGTCACCGTATTTTTATGCTGAATATCTGTTTTATTTGCTTATTTTATTTTCATGTTGTCCATCACTAAATCGGCACATTCAAAAGGGACACCTGTCTAAATATCTCTACATCAATTTTATACTGTCTCCACCTGTTTTCCTTATGATCATATATGGTGCAAAATTGACACTTCAGATGACTTGACTTAAGATGTTGTACAAGGCCTTAAATTCACGGTTTATCAATAATCCTTCCTTCAGACCGTGACGTCATGGGTGATTTAAAGATACATTAATTGATGATCAAAATACAGATCAACATACTATATGGATGAGTAGCCTTCTTTTTCCATAATGAGCCTGTATAAGGTTCAATCACATCTAAAACAGAGATGGGCCTGCTAGCAGGTTGAGGTTGAGGTGTAAAAATTACCAGGCATGGCAACGCTGAATGCAATGCCCGCATTTCACCAGCAGGTGTGGTGAAGCGAAGAGAACAGCACGGGTCAATATATAATTTTACTAGTCACCATTTGTAATTTTAGATGCTAACTGCTGCTGATGTTAATGGATAGCAATGCCTAATATTCCTCATGGACCAACAGCGGTGTTCGTCTCTGATCATGTGACCTGGCCTAGCCTATAGTGTGTACTGTGTGACCGACATTTTGTTGACTTGCTGACAGTTGAAAATAGGTCACCTTTTGATTGCTGCCAAGACTGTGGTAGCCGGTAGCTATTGTTCAGCAAGTTAGATAAATGAGGAGGATCGAAATACCTGGAATAATTGCCCCATAATCCATTGGTGTTGGCACCTAGAAGTTTTTTTTTTTTTTTTTTTTCCCCTCATGGATGGTCACTGACGGCTGGACTGTTTTTATGCTTTTAACTTCAATTAAGATTAACTTCAATATATCATATGTCCTTTACATTTTTGGGTTAAGATCACAAAATAAATGTCCAGGCCATATTTCTACAAAAAAAATAAAAAAATAAAAAAAAATGACAAAAATATGGAAAAACTATTAAGATTTTTAAGATCTTTTGCATTGTGACCTTATTTTTATGACAGTTAAGCACATTTTGTCATTTCATTTTTGTAATATTTTATTTTGTTTTTTTAATTATTATATAACAATATGGTGGACAGCAAGAGTTACTAAAGTAGGATATTGATCAGTAACATTTTTAAGTGTCAGTTGTCTTCACAATGCCGAAACCTTGTATTAAAGCCTCATTAAGCAAAGTATCTAGTGAAATAGGATTTTGTGTAAACAATTGTACATTATTTTTTCAAGTTAAATGCTAACACAAACACAAAACCATACTTAAAACACATATATAGCCTCTGAGGGCTTTAAGATTAATTTAGATGACACAGTGGCAACAGGCAAGGCATGTTTTACAGCCGCTTTACAGGCCCTGTGACAGCTTGTCTTTCTCTGAGACTCCATAATGATCTTCCTTGTAACACAAACCCATCCAGCCATGCCAAAAAATCTCCTCACCATATTAGCAACAAAATTAATAGATGAAGGGGTGTAAGAACGATCTGAAATGTAGGGGACACAACATACTTGTCAGCTTAGCTTTTAAATATTATTTACTTGGACTGTTAATCAGTTTCAATTATTTTTTGTTTACACATTGTTCACCCAGTAATCATAACTGATTGCTAAACAGGCACTAGTCATAGCTTAGAGTTTAGTATTAGTCTGTGAAAGGTACAAAAAGGTTCTACATCAGGACAACAAATACCACAATGACGTAAGTTTGTGCGTCGTAGCATTAGTGTTTACGTGTTTGTTTAGACCATTGTGAACATTGCCAACAAGGTTTTACATATTAAGGACTCCAAATACCACAAGGCAGTGATTTTGTGTTTGGCAAAGTAGCATTAGTGTTTACATGTTTGTTTAGTCCACTGCGCATGTTGCTATTAAGGTTCTACATAAGAACTCCAAATACCACAAGGATGCAAGTTTATGTGCTTGGCAAAGTAGTATTTGCCATAGTAGTATTAATATTTATGTATTTGTTTAGTCCACTGCACACGCTGCTAATAAGGTTCTACATAAGCACTACCACAAGGACACGAGTTTATGTGCTTGATGAGTCAAACAACTATTGTAGTCTTTATGTAGAAGCTTGTTAGCAGCTATTCTAAAAATCCATTGAAAATTCTCGAGGGAGCATGTGGAGAATTTTGCTTTTCAGATTGGTCTACAAATTGATGCTATACTAATTTGATACTAAATTACTACTAATATGATTTTTTTATATATATATCATTTTCAACTTTTTTTTTTTAGGAGACACATTTATGTTTAAACAATTAAAGCCCAAATTAACATTCCCAAACTGTTTCCTACAGGTTTCTACTACAGTATTTCCTGACAGCTCCTTTCTATGCCACGTCATTTCTGACTCAACCTCAGTGTGCACCTGCCAAACGTTGTTTGTTTCGTTTAGCGCGGTGGGGAAGCCAACCCTGTGCTTCTGGTGTCATTAGCTGAACTTGATAAGATGACAAAAAAAGCTAAAGTTTCCCTCTGGAGGCAGTCTGAGCAGATGACACAGCTGCAGGTTGGCGTTAATTGTCTGTGGGGTGAGACGTGTGAAGGTGCAGGCTATTCGTGTTCATTCACAATGTAAATATCAGGCAGATGTATGAAGAGTGAGTCATGTAGACATTTTAAGGGTTGAGGTGACTCATGTCCACCCACAGTCCATCTTGCATAACACCCAAAACATTACACACACGAACAAGACCTCAGGTAGACCTGCCGTTTCTTTCAAACACATCTGCAATGATGCAACAAACATGTTACTGATTTTTTTTTTTTTTTTTTTTTTTTTTTTTTTACTTTTATACCTTATTTAACAAAAGTTTTTAATTAATGACTCTAGACAAGTCGTAACCATCAGACATCAAATTAAGGTTTTTTTTTTTTTTTTCCCCTCCGTTTCATTTTTTTATTTCAGAATCATTAATATTACATTTTCTTGGGGGTATCCACTTAATTTCTAACGTAAGATCAGGTGTACTTGGTGACACATATAGTCTATCTATATCTAATATTTATATTATTTAAAAAAACAATGCTTCTTCTGCTTTTTATTTTTATAAGGAAATTATGTACAAAAGACTGTCTTTTATATAATATTAAAAGATTATGTCAAGAATTTCAGCCTAAATCTTGTCTTTTTTCGTATTGAGGTATTGAAGGCTGCATTTACACTGCAAGTCTTACACTTTTAAGTGTTTTTTTTTTTTTTTTCTTTTGTCCCGCCTGTTTACATTCACTTTAGAGACAATGGTTTCTGATATCTGTTTACACATTAATCCCTGCCCAAAATTACAATGTTGATGATCTGTACTATGCAACATGGTTAACTCTTGGGTTTTAAAAGGCTTTGCTATTAAAATTATTAATATAATTCACACTGGGTAGTACCATGATTACCTGGCAGCAAGGATAAGTCAAAAGCTGTCACGGATGTTTGCAGCACAAAATTTGTGCTGAACAGATATAATTCATTTAGATCTAGAATTCTGGAGTGAAATAAAGTGGCGCGGTAAGATTTATTTGAAGATTTTACAAGATTAATCTCTATGTAATGCCGGGTTCAGACAACACAATATTTTTGTTACGATAGTCACTGTGTGAGATTATGCGATTTTGATTCCTAAATTCTTGTCGTGTCATGAACAAGAAACATGTCAGACTAGACGTTGCTTCCTGACAGTCATCACTTGCCGTCTTCAATGTCATTGAGAAGGCAGAACTAGCGACTTACTTCACAAGAGCGTAGACATAAAATGGTTGTACTAGCCTAATGCTAATTCCAGTACTCACCGTGTTGCTGAAGTGCTTCCACTATCATTTGCCAGCATTTGTTTTTTTTTTAACTGCATCATGGTAGTCCCTCTAGAAAACATAATTAAGGCAAGAGTACTGTTGGCACAAACCTTTCCTCTATTGCATAATTCAGTAGCACTTTAGTTTATTGTCCAATTCTCACTATTAACTAGTTGCTTATTATCATGCATATTACAAGGACATTGGCTATTTATTAGTACTTATAAAGCACATATTAATGCCTTATTCTGCATGACCATATTCTACATCCTCAAAGGGTTAGTTCACCCAAAAATGAAAATTATGTCATTAATTACTCACCCTCATGTCGTTCCACACCCGTAAGACCTTTGTTCATCTTCAGAACACAATTTAAAATATTTTTGATTAAATCTGAGAGCTGTCTGACTCCTCCATAGACAGCAATTTAACCACAACTTTCAAGGTCCAGAAAGGTATTAAAGACATTGTTAAAAGTGAACGTGACTGCTGTGTTCAACCTTAATTTTATGAAGTGACGAAAATACTTTTTGTGCGCAAAAACAAAACAAAAATAATGACTTTATTCAACAAAATCTTCCCTTCTGTGTCATTCTCATACGCTATTTATGTTCAGCGCTTCCAGGTTCTACGTTCTTCCAGGTTCTAACCACTGCAGTCACGTCGACTATTTTAACGATGTCTTTAGTACCTTTCTGGACCTTGAAAGTGGTGGTTAAATTGCTGTCTATTGAGGAGTCATAGAGCTCTCGGATTTCATCGAAAATATCATAATTTGTGTTCTGAAGATGAATGAAGGTCTTACGGGTGTGGAATGACATAAGGTTGAGTGAGTAATGACAGACTTTTCATTTTTGGGTGAACTAACCCTTTTAAAAAAATTAAACATGCTAGTCTTTCTGTTGTGAAGTGTCACAGATGCGGCATTTGTTGTCATCCACTACGACACATACGAGATAAAACGTTCAATTCTTGCATCCCGACGCTCATTGTCATTTACGAATCACCACGACACCCTACGTCTCACGGATTGTGCCAAAATCGGGCTGATGTTGTGCAGTCTGAACCCAGCATAATAGCGAAGCTGTGTGTTTGACTACAAAAATGGTGAAATTATAACCTTGTTGCTGAGAAATATATGTAGCTTTTAGTAGCAAAGCTGTTTTATTTATACAATTCATGGGACAGAGGTTGAAAACAAGTTTCTGTGCTCCTGAATGTTTCTGTGTGCATACCTACAAACTAGTCACTTTTCGGTGAAATTTGTGGAGGGTTGGGGTGAAATTGCAAGCACAATAAACCTCACAAGAATTGAAAATGGCCTACTTTCCCATAGACTGGAATTAGATCATAGATGTCTCTCCAGGTGTCGCGATCTTTCTTGGTGCTCTGTGGCATGACAGATCAATGTAGCGCTTCAGTTCAAGCAGAGCGCACGTGAACCGAACATTTCTTCCGTTTTACTAGTTACAACTGGTTCTACTCGCCCCGCTCTGAGCGGGATTCAAACCGGCGTTTCCAGCATGGGAGGCAGGCATGCTAACAAGGAAGCTAAAGACCGTAGCCTCTAGCGTCAGTAACTAGTGTGCCGCTTAAGACCAGGGGAGTGAGGTTTACCCACACAGCGCTTACTAGCTGTCCTCCGTTACACATACGCACATATTTGTGTGTAAAATTTATGAACACACAAACCTCCCATTCATCATTACATATTAAAATTTTATTTAATATTTAAATTTTTTTCTAAATCTGGGATAAAAGTTATAACCATCTCCGAAATGTGTTTTGAATATTGTATTTTAACTGGTCTTGATTATAGTGCGTCATTTCGCTTGAGGTTCTTGATGCGCATGTGCTCACGCAAGAGCCTGTCTGTAAAGAGAGGCTGTTCACTGCAGAGCCATGGGTGGAGCGTGAAGTCCAGCTCCCCCTCTCTGGATGTAATTTGGGCATAATGGGTGGAGCTAGAAGTTCCAACCGCACCCTAACCCTACCCATGACTCTATCCCTCCACCCATTAGATCCACAGAGGTGGAGCTGGACTAGGTCAAGCTCAACCCATGATGTCCAGAGAGGTGGAGCTGGATGTCATTTGCAGTGCTCTGCAGTGAGCGCCACTTGTCTGTAAAGAGTATGAAGATAATTTTGATTGGTGACGACTGCAGAAGCCCTTATTTGGAGATGGCTTGACTGTGCATTAGGCTAATTAGTAAGTACATGCTACCTCCTTTGTTTGCAATCATCTGTATTTATCAACATGAGAACGAGGATAAGAACAAAGTTACGAGCTTATACACCTGCTGTGAATCATTTTGCATGAAAACCACACTAAAGAACAGTTGTACACAGTTTTGTCAACTTAAGGCTAGAATTTCATTAGAAATGGAGCTAACCTGATGTTGTTGATTTACCTTTATAACTTCTGTACTCCTTTGTTTCTTTAATCACTGGCCCAGTGTGATCTATGGAAAGAAACAGCCCGTCACTGCTCTATTCTCGGCTGCTGCTATCAGTACAGCTCAGCCCATGGTTATCTCATAGGAGCTTTTACAGAGACATGGACAGACAGTTTGTTCACTAATGGAGGACATGTGTCTAAGAGAGGGTGTCCAATTTCATTAGCCTTTGTTGCCTGTCTATGTTCTCCTCTGATAAATGGGAAGAATCTGTATCTTCCCAATTTTGTGGATGACGAGAATGATGTGTGTGAATGAGACAAAATGTGCTGTGTGATCTTCAAAAGTGTATTAATAACACCTCGTAACCCCGGGTGGCCATACCACAGTGAAGTCTGGAAAGTTTACAGCTGTCATCAGCTGTAACCTCTCATCAGGTGATCTTGCCTAATCAATGGGCCCAGTGGGGGAGGAAGTGATGTCGGGGCCTCTCTTAATGGCTGGTAGTAATTAAATGACTGTAAATGAGCCCCAGATGCAAAGTTAGTGTCTGCCTTGACTGTGATGCTAAATTCAATTTATAAGTTGTGCACAAGGGATCAAGGTTTAATTAGGATGGACAAGTTTACCCCTGCTGGTAGATATGTTAACAACACTGTATTGCTGCAAAAAGCATATTTCTCCATTGATGGCAAAAGTAGCTACATGCTACAAATAGAGGTTCCACAATGGGGTTTTAACAGTAGTGCCATTAAAGAAACATTTTTGGTTCCCCAAAGAACCTTTCAGTGAGCAGTTCTTAAAATAACTGTGTTTTCTTAATGTGAAGAACATTTTAAAAATCCGAAGAACCTTTTTGACTATAAAGAACCTTTTGTGGAATGGAAAGTTTAAAGGTTCTTCATGGAACCATCGATGCCAAAAAAACATTATTTTTACGATCGATTCTTGTAGTTAACAATTAACTGTAAGTATGTGTGATGCATACTGCACAAAACCAGGGACATCCTCATTTTTAAAAACAATATATAAATAGTAAATAATCATGTTTTTTTTTTTATTCATATTCATTTTTTAATCAATTTTAAAAATAAAAAATACATGTTTTAATTTTAAATGTTCTATTTATGTATATAATCTAAAAAAATATTTTTCTTTTTTTAATTTTCTATTTAGATTTAGAAGTGGATGTGTTTGTTTGTGTTTGCAACTGTGGGATGATTCAGACATGGCTGTTACTGGACTGAAGCAGGCAGTCTGCCAAACAGTGATATTTTCAGGCTTTACTGCTGCACTAACTTTATTTTAATAGGGCTTATTTAAAGAAGTGCAAAGTGCAAGCTCATTGTGTGTCTATGTGTGAACTTCACCAGCAATATGCCTTAAAGGAATAGTTCACCCAAAAATGAAAATTAATCCATAATTTACGCACCCTCAAGCCATCCTAGCTTTATTTGAACTTCTTCATCCAGCCGAACTCAATCTGAGTTATATTAAATAATATCCTGGCTATTCCCGGCTTTGTTATGACATTGAATAGTGGCTGAGTTTTTTTAAGCTCCAAAAAACGCATCCATCTATCATAAAAGTAATCCATACGACTCCACCAGGTTAATAAATAGCTTCTGCCTTCGTCAGTTCTCACCTAAGCATATGTTGGGTCAGAGGTCACCCTTCTGCTAGAACTCAACTCTCTCGTGAACACGCATACGGTCGTTGCTGGAAACCAGTGATTATAGTTTATAAAGTTTTAAATATGAATATTTTTCTTACAAAAACCCATCGCTTGTGGGTGAGTAAATTATGTGATAATTTTCATTTTTGCGTGAACTATTCCTTTAAAAACAAAGGCATTTCATAAACAAAAACTTTAGAAACTCTAGTTTATTTAATTTTCTATTTAATTATATGCGCAATGACTCTGAAAAATATTTGGTATCTTTAATCACACTTAAAGGGTTAGTTCACCCAAAAAATTAAAATTCTGTCATTAATTTCTCACCCTCATGTCATTCTACACCCATAAGACCTTCGTTCTTCTTCAGAACACAAATTAAGGGTGTACTCACACTAGGTGCTCTGAACTGTGCCCGAGCGCGTTTGACCCCAAAAAGCCCGGTTTGTTTGACAAGTGTGATCGCTCCGTTCCCTGCCCGGGAGCGGTTCGTTTAGCCGTCCCTGGCCCGCTTGGAAGAGGTGGGCCATAGCATGGCGCTAACCGTGCCAGAGCACGGAACAGTTACTACTTTTGAGTGTGCTACTGTCATCATTACGACGGCAAACATCTTTATTTCTACTCTGATAGTAGGCTACACTTTTCAATTCAATTTCAATTTTTAATCCGAGTGTATTTGGGTTTATTACAGGTCTGGTTCTCACCTTATTTAGGAACAGGAATTGTAGTTTGAGAGTAAAATTGCAAAATTCCTTCATTAACGTCAGCTGCCTTCGTAGTTCGTAATAATCCTCTGATACGTGTAAGTGAAAATCGCTGCACGGCATAAATGACAAATCTATTAGGCAATATCTTAGCGAAAGTGCTTTTCTCCCTGTTTTCAATACAAAAAGTTGCATCGTATATGATGTAAGCGTGCTCCGGTACGGAACGTTAAAGGGCAATGTGAGTGCAGGCCAGCGGGGGAGTGGGGAGTGGGGAGGGGGGGGACAATCACGCTCTGGTTTTGGCTCTGGCTTTTATCATTATAGTTGTGGTGCTTTTCTTTTAAATTTATAATGATTTTTAAAACGATATGTTAATTGTTACCGTTATAGTTATCATCCTTGGTGTGAACTGGTCTTTGAAGGGATAGTTCACCTGAAAATTAAAATTGCATTTTACCCTCATGTCGTTCCGTTTGATTTATTCTGCTGAACTCAAAAGAAGATATTTTGAAAAATGTCTTTTTGTCCATATAACGAAAGCCAATGGAGTCCAAAACAAAATCATATGGACTAAAATACACTGAGACATTTTTCAAAATATTTCGGAAGAAATGAGATTGAAGTATATTCTTGAAATGAAATCTTTCTACACTGGAACAAACTCCATCCCGGCTGCTTACAGCTGTGGTGGTGTCTTGTCTATTTGCCAGCACTGCATGTGTGTAATGGGCCAACAGCGGAAAAGTTACAGTAGTTTCATCCTCCACTTCCTCATTTGTCTTCTCTGACAGTCTGCATGTCTTTATTAAATCCAGTTAGGGATATAACACCAATGCAGCCCCTTTTTACTAATGATTTTCACACAGATCATCTTCCTACCGTATGTGGCAGCTGTTCAGTTTTTCTGTAATCTTCTGTATTTACAGTCATTAATGTAATGGCTATTTGATAAACTATGTTTCCGTTCTGTGGAGAGCACATGTGGCCGCAAGTCTCATTATTTTTTTCATAATTGCATCTTGCTGAGAGATATTATAGAATAGATATTCTGTAATGTGGGTTTTGGCTATGACATTAATGCATCCGGCTTTATCTTTGATGCTTAGAGTTTGAAATAAAGCCAGTATACATCCATTTGTCTTCACTGATGTGCCAGCAATTTAAAGCTACATTACACCATCCCAGTAGTCAACAAACTGCTACTGTAAGACCAAAGCATAAATAGTATTGTTATTGTTTACATGTATACTTCCGTTCAAAAGTTTGAGGTCTGCATGGTTTTGTTTTGTTTTTGTTTATTTAAAGAAATTAATTATTTGATTCAGTATGTATGTATTAAATGAATCAAAAGTGACAGTAAAGACATAATGTTACAAAGTATTTCAATTTCAAATAAATATTTTTCACTTTCTACTAGGGATGCACCGAAATTTCGGCCGCCAAAAATTATCGGCTGAAAATATCATTTTCGGTTTTTGGCCGAATCACATGCTCTGATAATAATAGCTTAGTAGGACTATACTTTGATAATTGGTCAAAAAAATAAATAAATCTGTTAAATCTGATTCTGTCACATAGAACTGAATGAAGAATAATATATTTTTATTATTTTTTAAAAAAAAAAAAATTTCTGTTTCGGTTTTCGGCCAAGTGTATCCAGAATTTTCGGTTTCAATTTCGGCCCAAAATTTTCATTTATGTGCATCCCTACTTTCTACTCATAAAAGTATCCTGAAAAAAACGTGGCTTCCACAAAAATATTAAGCGGCACAATTGTTTTCAGCATTAATAATAATGTTTCTCGAGCAAATCGGCATATTAGAATGATTTCTGAAGGATCATGTGAAACTGAAAACTGGAGTAATGATGCTGAATTAGCTTTGCCTCACAGGAATAAATTACATTTTAAAATATATTACAATAGAAAACTTATTTTAAATTGTAATAATATTCCAAAATATTACTGTATTTACTGTATGTTTGATCAAATAAACGCAGTCTTTGTGAGCATAAGATTCATACAAAAACATTTTTAAAAATCTTACCAATCCCAAACTTCTGAAATTAATACATATATTGCAATATTTTATTTACTATGTTTATATTAAATTCCTATCATATTATCTGGTGCGATAACACCATCAAGATCTCAAAAAGGATGATGGAGACACATACATAGGCTTACTACTTACATTCAAAATTGTATCGTAATAAACAGCAGTATAACCAAACATTAATTGCACTTCATTAAAACATACAGCCTGAATGATCTGATTAGCTGAAATAAAACAAAACTTATCAACATATAAACAACAATATTTTGACATCACAGTTTGAAACTGTATGCTTTTAGCTAATGGAGGCTATCTTTTTATAAGTATTTTAGTCCTTTATTGCTTGGCTCAGATGAGATATGAATTCAAGTCCTCCTGGGAAGTTGCGATCAAATCGTAAAGAAAGGCAGATATTTTGCACTGGGAATCTTTTGCATTAAAGCTCAAAAGATATCCCTAGAGGATCTTGTGTCTCTGAAGTTTGAGTGCATGTGTAAGTGCATTTGGACAGGCATAGATTTCCATGTGAGGACAGAAACAGGTGGATGAGGCACTGGATCCTGATTGGCAGGAGAGGACATGTTTCTAGGTAGTACTTCACAGCGATTGGCTGAGGAAGGCGGTATCACTGGGGAGTGACAGGGCGTGATTGGCATCCACAGGCTGATTGTGCTGACAGATGGTAAAATGCTACGCAAGCTCTGGATAGATCTCACTCACAGGGTGGTGGTAGTTGGGGTGGTCAGGGGGCGTAGTGTGGGGCAGTGGGGGGCAAAGAATGCTGGAATAGATGCCTTGAGTATGTTGCCCTGAAAATCTGCTTATGTTTGGAAACATCACCCAAGGCTTGTGAAAGCCATGGATGTGAAGCTTACTTTATGAATACAGAGGTAAAATTGCTCTCTGTGAACTTGATTCACTGTGACATTGCACTGAGCTGCATTGCAAAACCGGTTAGCCTGCAAATCGGCCAATTAATCTATTTTGGTTCTGCCTAGTCAACACGAAAATGTACACCCTGCCTCAGGGACCTCCTTTAAAGGAATAGCTCACCTAACAATTCAAATATTATTTATTAATATTTGAAAAAGTCATGTGGTGCGACCAGCGTGTATAGAGCATGAGGCCCTCATGACTGTGTCAAGGTCAGTAAGTCTCTTAAAATATCAGATAATTTGACCTATTAATGACAAAGCAAAATTGGTCTAGGTTGTAAAATGCCAAGGGTTCTTTGAAATCTCTTTTTTTTTTTTTTTTTTTTTCCTGAACTCTGTTGTATTTTTTCCCAAATTTTGTTCCGTTTTAATAGTTACATTTAAATTTTAGTAATCAAAAAGCATGTCTGATTAATTGAAATCATAAAGCTTATACAGTTTAACAACACTTTATTAAAAGTTTAACAAGAAATACATTTTTGAACCCAAAGAAATCTGTTCTATTTTTTTCCCTAAATTATTTTATTTTTCCCAAATTCTGTTTTTTCTTTTCCTTCTTTGACGTGGAAATCTTCTCTGGTTCATTTCTTCAGTCTGTCGAAGACTGACGTCCTCGAGTAAAAACATGAACTCACTGGAGAGCTGCATTATAGTAGAAAATAAAGTTGTAATTCTAATTGAAACAAACCGACACTGTTTTTTCACTGTGAAGCTGCTTGCTTTTAAACAACTTTTGTTCATCTTCAGATCTCTGATCCAGTGTCTAATCCCTTACCAAAAGTGTTATATTAATATACCTTAAATACATAATTAATTATATTAACACCGCTGTGATCCTATACAGCAAAAGATTAAGCAGTACTGAGCAATCAGTTATGAAGAATTTTCAATCCTTCACAAAAAAGCTTTGAACTACTGTGTAATTTAAACACACAGACATCAAGCATCTGTGTATGAATCTCAACAATGGTGACAATCAACAAAATAGATAAACAGATCAACTCTGAACATCACAAAACACTACTAAAAGTCAACACAAAAACAACAGCAATTAAAGCTGCAAGCAGCAATGAAAGGGCCCTTGCACCAGGGGCCACCGCCACCCGGTGGCCTTAGGAAAACAGTGAATAGTGGGTGACATGCATGTAAGCGAGTAAATACAGGAGATTGGCAAAGTCATTTCGATGTGCCACACTTCCTGCTGCCAACAGGTGGCGCTATGACTGTAACCTAATATTGCCATGTAGATGTCTTTAGGCCAGGACTATTATCAAACATGTGAAGTTTGGAGCAGATTGGACATTGTATGCCTGAGTTACAACAACTTCCCGTTTCGTGGCGTTAATCGCAAGCATTAGCACTTAGCCAAGTGTTGCATGATTTAACGTGTTTCTAGGATGTTTGGTACTATGTGGCATAATAAAATGTGTTTCTGGGAGTGAATTACAGTGTAAAGAATGCCATTTCCTGTTGCCAGCAGGTGGCGCTATGACTAACTGAATATTGGCATATAGATGTCTTCAGGCCAGGACTCTAATAAAACATGTGAAGTTTGGGGCAGATCGGACATTGTATGCCCGAGTTACAACAACTTCCTGTTTCATGGAGAAACATCGCATTTTGCCAGGCTGCCACAGACACGCCCTTCAACAAAAACTCAAGATCTTTGCAATTTAATGTCACAAAGGCCTTTAGATTAGACTGACCAAATATGACGTTGATCTCATTAAAGCTCTAGGAGGAGTTTGTTAAAGTACAACATCTGGAAATGGCAAAAACTGCACAAA
This sequence comes from Mylopharyngodon piceus, assembly GCA_039654765.1. Taxonomy (NCBI): domain Eukaryota; kingdom Metazoa; phylum Chordata; class Actinopteri; order Cypriniformes; family Xenocyprididae; genus Mylopharyngodon; species Mylopharyngodon piceus. The sequence goes on from CM077438.1 coordinate 32,532,132, forward strand.
TTTTGCAGAGAAAATACAAAATATCTCACTTCCTGTTGGGTTTTCAGATTTTACACCCAGGGACTTTTTTGTAGGTACTGGGCTGTTACATGTGTCTACCGAATTTCATACCTGTACATGAAACATAGCGCAAAGGGCGTTTAATTGAAATTTTGTAGGTGGCGCTATTGAGCCATTTTGCCACACCTAATTCTGAAACCCATATCAGACGTTAATTTTCACCACTTCTGACGCATGTGCAAAGTTTCATGAGTTTTCAAGCATGTTTAGGCCCTCAAAAATGCGATTCATTTCGGAAAAGAAGAAGAAGAATTGACTGAGCAATTACAATAGGGTCCTCACACCATCGGTGCTCGGGCCCTAAAAATAAAAGCAAATAGTAAGAATTAAAGAAAATAACTGGACAATTCAGCGACATAATTTATTCATGCCACAATGCATGCTGGGAGTCATGGATGAGTCTTGTACTATGCTGGTACCCAGCATGCATTGCAGCATGAAGATTTTGATTGTCACCATTGTTGAGATTCATACACCAGTTCTTGATGTCTATGTGAGTCTGAATGATGTAGCAGTTCAAAATGTTTTGAGCACAAACTGTTTTTAAAATCCTTAAAAAATTAAGACATAGTTACAGCAGCCAAAGAAAAACTAATGTTCAAAAGTCAAGGTCAAGAGCCCAACTAAAGCAAACACTGATCTCCATCAAAGAACTGATCAACATCAAACGAAACAATAAATCATCAACATCTAAACCTCTGTTGATTCTCAATAAGAACTTTTGTAGACATATGACAGAAATAAAGTCAAACTGGTTAGTGATAAGTGAAGCTGGTAATGCTGTTTGTGGAGTTGTTTAATCAGATCCTGAGAGATTTAATGTCTATTATCTTCAGTTGATTTCTGTGGCTGGAAGTCTGTTGTAGTTCTTGTGTTTCTTTTTTTCTGTTCTTTTGTTTCTCTTTCCTTCAGTGATTCTGCTTGTTAACAGCAGGTGTTCATCAGTGTCTGAATTCACTCATTTGTTTTCAGTCACTCTGTCAAGTGGACTATATTAGTAAACTAATGTAGGGAATATTGAATGAGGGTATAGGGTGTGATTTGGAACACAGCCTCTGAGTGTCGACTTTGAGTGCTGTTAATTCACAGTATATTGCTGTAGGCCACTTTCTTGAAAACGACAAATATTACCCAGAATGCATTGTTTTCTATGGTATATTACTGTTTTAATGGAAAACAGCATGTTACTGTCAAAATTTGGCCATTTTTTACAGCAATTTTAACAGTGTATATTTCTGTCACAATTTCTTCAAGTTACACCAGACTTTTATTATGATGGATTGTAGTGAAAACATTTGATTTTCTGTGTGTATGTGATAAGACAATTTATATATATATATATATATATATATATATATTGCCAAATTCTACAATTCACATTATAAATTCCACCTGGGTCTTCAAAATCTTTTAGGGCTTTTATGGCTCATGTAGTATGATACAGTGAGAATATGGAGCTCATACTCAAAGAGGAGGAAAAAACAGTTTTATTCAGAGGCCAAAAATATGAAATTTGGTGCTTCTGACATTTATATGGCCAAAAAGATGAAATTCTGATAGCTTGAAATATAAAACAATGAGATCTTTATAACAGAATAACAGTCTACTTACATGAAATGCATAGAAATATCAGTCGTCACTCTATATCCCCCAGTAATATGTCTTAATAAGATGATATTTAAATGCTTAGTTTTATGCTCTGTAGTATTTATTGTGGGGGACAAAATATATAATGCAATGCAATACAATGATGATTGTGAGATGAACAAATAAATGTTCTTTAAAAGCTTGATGTATCATTTTTGATTCTCACATTTTAACATTATTTTTCTAAAAACATTTTCTTAAGTTGTTCCATTCCAGTAAGTGTTCTTCTTTAAATATTATTAACAATACAAAAGTTATTCTTTTATATTGGCATGCCAGATGTTCTTTTAAATACTTTTTAGAAGGTGGAAGTGCACATCCTGAAAAGTCAGTCTTTCCATTCTTTGAGAGCGAGAGAGAGAGCGAGAGAGAGAGAGAGAGAGAGTGAGTGTGTGTGTGTGTGTGTGTGTGTGTGCTGGACTTCAGAATGCACATCCTGATTTTGCCGAGTTGTTCACCTTCCTGGGTCAACATATTTTGTTGTTCCTGGAAGAACATTCCTATCTGGAAATTTAATCCCAGTCATATCCCTACCCCTAAACCTAACCCATAAGTTATCCCTAAAATCAGAGGGAAATGATAGGTGAACAACACTGATGTAGAAGCACCTGGTTGTAACCCTAAACTTGACATAAACTGTAAACTTGTAAACAAAGATGTTGATCCAGAAACATGGTGCACTTAAAATCAGGTTCTGCGAACAGATTGAAGGCCGTCTGTGTTGGCCTGAGTGTGTGAATGTTGGATGTGCTGAGCTGGCTGGATTTAGAATATTCTTAGGCTGGTGGTCCCAGAGCCAAAAGCTCTGTAATCATCTGGCCTCTAACCTCAACACGTGCTGTGACATGTACTGTCAGCAACCTGCAGGTAGGTGGGCATCTTTTTCTTGTGGCTGTCAGCACAGGGGTTGGAGCCAGACCTCCACTGCCCAAAGTGACCAATAAAATGGGTGTAGTGTGTCCAAGAACACTCAGACAGAAGGGAACATTGGACGTGCTGTTAGGAACTCTGTTCCAAAATCTAGTGAGTAACCGCAGTGCTTATATAGGCAGCATCCTGAAATGGAACCTTCCAAGTGACCGATTTGGAACCGCCTCACATAACAATCTGGTAACTGTTTCCAGTGGATGTTAGCATGTTGCTTAGCTAAACAACATGATAATCAAATTAGAATTTACTGTATAACATGGAATGTCACAAAATTTGGCAAAATTTGGATGAGTAGGGCTGTTCACTTAAATTGCAAAATAGACTGGTGTTTGTGTTCTGCGTGTCTCTGTGTGAATGAGCTCTACAGTTTTGTCTACTGCACATACGTAAAGGTGCAGTAGGTGATCTGGGAAATGCTAACGTTAGCCTGCTAGCATTAAAGGCATACGATCCCACCCCCCCTGCAAACGCTGTCCAAAGCCACGCCTCCCTCAAACATGAACGCACACACACACAGCTGCTCTTGGCAAAGTGTCACAAGAGACAGTGGTAAACTACCTCATGTCTGAGAGCACATAACATTACAATAATAATGAACATTAACAGATGCAGATTAATTTCAGTGTTGATACTGTTGACATGGAAATGCATAATTCCGAGTCTGAGGACATGAACATCTCCAGTTAGAACGTCACGGGTTGCCATCTCTTAATTACGGTAGTTATGGCATAAACGCAGCATAAGCTCATTATTTTGATTCGGTAGGACCTGTAAAAGGTGGCTGCTGTTTGTTTGCAGTGCTCCGCAACTGACGTCTGTCTACATAAACTCTGCATAGCATGAAACGCGCTGATGACGTATGATGTCTGTGCGAACAGTGCGCGAGGGAATGTAAAAACATATGTTGACTGGCAGATAGGACATTGTATTATTTCATTCAGACCGAATATAATAATTGGATGAACATTTTATGGTCCTACGCCTTCCACAGACGATATATATTTAGAAAAATTTAGACCTTGTACATAGTGATTGCTATCAGGATATGAGGAGACTTTCAACCAGTATAACAAAAAATGTTTCTGTAGTGAATCACCTTTTTGCACCTACTAAGAGTCACTTCACTAACAATTCAACATTTGATAAAACTATCATCAAATACACACAACTACATCACTACAACCCACCGAAATAAAAGTTTGGTTTAACTTGAAGAAATTGTCATAAACATATTAGTATTGTACAGCAGAATGTACTTCCCCAAGTAACAATAATAATAATAATAATAATAATAATAATAATACTGTTATTAACATATAAAAATGTTAATATATCACATCACCTTTTTTCATCCAGTTTTTAGTTTAAACAGTAAATCTCTGTTGTCCAGCAATTTGTTTGGCAAAAAAAAAAAATAAATAAATTGTTCCAGTTGATTACATTTGAAAAGATTAAACTCCTAAGTTTTATACATTCCTACTACCACTGTTTTTGATAATGAATTTGCATTAAATCATAAAACAGAATTCAGAAAAATTATAACAGCATAAAAGCATTTAGTAGCATGATTTTTTTTTTAGTCACACTGAAGTTTTATCAAATCCTTTGAGTATTGAATGAAATACGTTTATTAGCATTTCCCTCACCTCATTTGTCATCTTGGATTTACATTTCAACGAGCTTGTCACTGTGCATTCCGGTATTGGTTCCTCTAAACATTTTGGCCAAAATTAGGAATTTTGGAGGTAACATTCAGTAATTAAAATGTGTACCTTATGAAAAAATGCTCCCTGCATAGGCAACTCACTAAGTTTTGGACTCTCATGGCAATTCGTAACTATTTTACGCTTTGCGAATTGGTGGCAAATTCATATGATCTCATTTGTACGTTTTCCTACAATCTGCTTGCACCCCACTGAGGGTTCAGTAATATGGTTGGACCTTCATGCTTGTTTTTTTTTCTATAAATCTTATGTTTCCATATGAATCACGTCATACAAATTCTTACAAAATCGCCTCTTAATAAAATAGGCTACTTGATTTTCTCATGAGATCGGCTTGGTTTTGGAACACAGCCTGTGTTTCTTGTCCAAAGGTCGACAGCATGTAACTCTGAGAATTTAGTAGGCACTAATCCAGTCTTAAATTTTTATATCTGTGCATACACAGTGACAATTGCTAGGCTGCTTCCTTTGTGTGAACACTAACACCAGTCATCACCTTTGATGAACAATTTTAACACTTATCACAGTAAAATTTGTAATTTCCATTTATGTCTTGGTATTATTACAAATTGAGAATTTGTATGTGGGAATTAGGTGATTATCCGGTGACACAATGCCCTATTTGTTCACGTATGTTTTCATTTCTTTAGAAAAGCTTGTAAAAGTCACCATATGGCATGACTAAATGTGGACCTTTTAAAAACGTCTCTGGGGAATGTTTGTGCTGGTTGTGACGCTACTGCAGCACATGAATCATATACCAGATGCATGTGATGGTACGCTCTTGGACTAGACTGTGGTTTGGGTCACAGAACACCGTAAATCACTCTCTCCTCAGCTGCGTTTGGCTCAGACACTCCCTACAGCCCTGACCGGCCAATCCGGACAGACTCTAATGACTTGGCCAAGTGGCATAGGCTGCATTTGCTGAAAGGTTGTTAATGTCGGAGTGATTTATTGAAAGCTACTTCGAAATTATATGCATACTTCACATTTCCGTTTACTAAATTTTGATTTTATGGTTGTATGTGCGTTTAACCACAATGATGTTTATAAAACTAAAAATCTGATTGGTTGAGCCACATTTGAGTGTATGCACACCAAATGTCAATTGAGTTTTAGTAGAGAAAACTTTAGGCAATCAGGTTCAGATCTAGAGATTAGAGAAATTAAAGTTGGTCTGTGCTTTCATCAAACATTATACAAGTTCTATAAGCTTAATAAATAATCAATAAGCTTGCACTATAAGTTAAGCATAGCATTAACATTACATAATAGCAATATAGGATTTGTCTAACTTGTGTAGCAGTTTGTTTGCAGCAAACTGAAAGGTTATATGTTATTTTTATACACTATGACAAGTTATATGTACTTATTTAAATGGAAGACATTTCACAAAGAGGACACAAATGAAACAGCACAACTTATCATTAACTAAAATGATTAAAACCTTTTTAATTAAAAAAAGCTGAAATAAAATAAATATTAGATGGAAAAATTTTATTAAAATTAGAAATTTTGCCTTTGTAACTAACTGAAATAAGTTTAAGTTGAAGCAATAAAATTATGGAAAATAAACTGTAAAAATGGAAATAAATAAAAACTAAAACTGAACTGAATAAAAATAAATTAAACTTAAATAGTAATATAAAAACAAAAACTATTGAAAATGTCAAAGGCATATAATAGTACTATAATAACACTGCACTACATAAAGCTAAAACATATATTCATTTTTAATAACAAATATTTATGTAATCATAAGTCATCATGCTGACCAAAAACAAATTATTCGAGTTGCTCGTACTGGCCTAAAAATGTAACTGAATTTATGTAATGTCCACCTTTTCTGTTTTTGATAGTTTAGTCAACCTGTAAAATTGTGACAATTCAAAGGTTTTTTTTTATTTTATTTTTTTACGGTGGATGTCCCACACCATTTGTGCTACAGACACCTCAAAATTGAGAGATGTGCTGTAACTTTTCTAAGCAAACAGATTTGTGATTATACCAATGAAGATAAAATTCCATAGATTTACATTTTAAAGAAGAACCAGCTGTCTATTGAGGTGAGATTTCTCTCTCTATCATGGAAACTTAACTGTGCAACCAGCAGATGTATCTTTCAGTACATACTGCCCTCATTTTTCAGTACATACTGCCCTCATTAGGCCATATGTGGATCGCAGTACACAATTAATGTCTTGGATGCTTTGGTGACAGTGAGAAATCTGTCAGCACCATCTAGTGGATTTGCCTTTTTATCTGCTTACAGCAAAGAATGAAATCAGTCATTTGAAATGGCAGTTTGTCAGGGATCAACTTAAACCTTGATGAATGACTCTTGCTATTTTTATCACATGATCACCTCATTCAGTTGATCTCGTAAACTTTAATTCAAACAAAAACGTTTGTTTTACAATTTTTTTTAATTGCGGTAAAACTAAATTGCAGTACGGTCATGTAAATGATGAATTAATCAATATAGCCTGAACTTTTTGACATATTAAGTGTATTCTTACTCTTATTTCCCTTATTCACACATTTTTTACCTATATGTCGAAGCATGTAAAAGTACAGTTTGCGTTCTCCAGTAAACTTGCTGGTTTACCTCCACTCCTTTGTTTTGCCATCAAAGTGAAGGTTTAGTTTTACATCAGTCGTGTTGTTGCCAGTCTGAAGGTTTTGACTGAGAGTCCTGTGGCCCTGTGTGGCTATCTGTCAGCACCATCTAGTGGATTTGCCTTTTTATCTGCTTACAGCAAAGAATGAAATCAGTCATTTGAAATGGCAGTTTGTCAGGGATCAACTTAAACCTTGATGAATGACTCTTGCTATTTTTATCACATGATCACCTCATTCAGTTGATCTCGTAAACTTTAATTCAAACAAAAACGTTTGTTTTACAATTTTTTTTAATTGCGGTAAAACTAAATTGCAGTACGGTCATGTAAATGATGAATTAATCAATATAGCCTGAACTTTTTGACATATTAAGTGTATTCTTACTCTTATTTCCCTTATTCACACATTTTTTACCTATATGTCGAAGCATGTAAAAGTACAGTTTGCGTTCTCCAGTAAACTTGCTGGTTTACCTCCACTCCTTTGTTTTGCCATCAAAGTGAAGGTTTAGTTTTACATCAGTCGTGTTGTTGCCAGTCTGAAGGTTTTGACTGAGAGTCCTGTGGCCCTGTGTGGCTAAAAAAGGGGAAAGAATCTGAAATGCTGGTTGCTGTGTCGTCCGTACTCAATGCCAACAGATGGCTGGTTGTAAATCTGTCACATTGGCACCTCGCTGGGAATTAGATGCTGGGTTGCTTGTGTACAAAGGGCTGTTTATGGCAAGCCATGAAGAGTATACAAAACTACCACTTAATATTATAGAGCAAAATAAGAAGTAATTGCGAGATTATCAAAAGTATTTGCAACTTGTTTATATAAAACAAGGTCACCTGTAGCTTTGATTTTTTTAGAAAGTGTTTTAGTTTAGTTGTCATATATATGACTATGTGATGTGAAACTATTTATTAACAGTCAGTAAAAAAACTTAAAATAATTCAAACAGATCAGTGGTTCATGTGCGTTTAAACAGGTCAATATGAAAACAGGCTAATACACTTGTAGAAGAAAACGTTCTATATAGACCTTAAAGGGATCTGTCAGGCGCTTCGGATATAGAATTTTTAGGGGTTCCCATCATGACATCCCATCAATAAACATACTTTATTACAAAACAAATTTGAAACCTGTTAAACATGAAGGTATTATGGAATAATTTAAGACATATAGAGCCTTTTGGCATAAAGTGTTCTTTAAAATTTGGTCAAGAACTCTAGTGTCCTATACAGAACCCCAGTTAACCTTTTTTCTGAAAGTATATGATTTAAAGTTTCATGACATTTTAATGTAAATTAAATGCAAATCTATTAAGCATTAAGTAATGCAATAATGTTTGTTGATCTTATTATTAATAAGAAAATGAATGAGAATTAAAGTATTATGTAGTGTCTCCTGACTTTACCCTACTACTGTATATATATGCCTAGTAATAAAGGTCATTTCTGTCTAGTGAGATAAAAACTTTTAAACAAAATAAGTAACTTTTAAACAAAACAAATTAGGAAACAACAAAAACTGCAAAGATAACATATGAAAATATAATTAAAATAACTTTTTCAGAGGAATGTCCTTTAATATTTAAATAATTTTATAAAATGTTATAAAATTGAAAACGCGTAACTACAGTACTTTTATTTTACCCAACAGCAATTGCAAAAATATTATATTAAAATTTAAGTGAGGAGGACAAAATTAACTACGGTTATTCTAAATCATCATGCAAATCCACTGTTAGTGAAAACTATTTATTCGTGTGCTTTTCACACAAAATTTGTAAAAACAAGATTTTCTTTGCAACTCTTTGTAACTGAAAGTATTTGTCTTGTGTTTGAGGGTTGAGTCTGGGATAGGCTGAAAAGATTTCTCTCACTTTCAGCTGGTCTGTTTGCTGCTCGACTTCAGGGTTTGGTGACCACATATGTTTGGGGTCAACCAGAGTTGCCAAGACCACGTTTTTCCTGCGGAATTGGTCTACTTTTAAACCTGCGGTTTAAAGGTTTGACATACTGCATAAATTTTATTTGACAGAAATCTTGTATTGAAATATGATTTATTAAAACTGTGCTAGATGTTCAGTTTTGTGAAGGAGGGCCACTGGTAGGGAACCTTTGAATTGTGTTTATGGTCACTACAATAATAGTTGTTTTTACAATGGCTGTAAAATATGTATTTTAGGTATGGGAAAGGCATGTTTGGATTTTTGATATTTGGGATATGGCCATTGGGCTACTTTTTGACTATTTTTGATTGGACACTGGGCTACTTTTGGGCCATTTTAGGATATGGCCATTAGGCTACTTTTGGGATATGGCCATTGGGCTACTTTTGGACTATTTTTGATTGGCCATTGGGCTAATTTTGGGCCATTTTAGGATATGGCCATTGGGCTACTTTTGGGATATGGCCATTGGGCTACTATTGGACTATTTTTGATTGGCCATTGGGCTACTTTTGGGCGATCTTTGATTGGCCATTGGGCTACTATTGGACTATTTTTGATTGGCCATTGGGCTATTTTTGGGCTATCTTTGATTGGCCATTGGGCTACTTTTGGACTGTTTTTGATTGGACACTGGGCTACTTTTGGGCTATTTTTGATTGGCCATTGTGCTACTTTTGGACTATTTTTGATTGGCCATTGGGCTACTTTTGGACTATTTTTGATTGGACATTGGGCTACTTTTGGACTATTTTTGATTGGCCATTGGGCTACTTTTGGGCTATCTTTGATTGGCCATTGGGCTACTTTTGGACTATTTTTGATTGGACATTGGGCTACTTTTGGACTATCCTAGCAACCCTGGGGTCAACATATTTGAAACAGCTGAGTTTAAAGTCTCACTGGTCCTGCGTTCAGATTAATAATTCTGTTTGATTATTAAATATTCCTGAATTTAAATCAGATATGTTGCAAGGAATATCTTCTTAGAGTGCTTACATGAATCAGAATTGTACACTTCAGAAATGAATTCAGACTGTACTTAAAACTCAAATTCTGCTGCTAGGTTTGAATTTCATTAAAATTGAAGACGTAAACAAGATGTAGAATTAATTTAAAAAGAAATTCATATAACTACTCTTTTTAAAAATGTATTTCATTTTCTGTTTGAATTACCCATATACAAGTTATAAAACTTGCCACCAAAAGATAGTATAAATTTTATATAATGAAATGTATATAATTTTATATATGAATTAAATCTACATTTCTATTGGTGGGAAGTGTGACAACTTTTTAATGGGTAATTCAAACTGAAATTGAAATGTAATGTTCATTTTATGGACCAATGGTGGGACTTTTTTTCCATTGAAGGCTGTAATTTACCCCAAGTTTTGATTGGATTTAATTATTCAAATCATATAAAGTTATCTAAAATCAATTTGTTGGACATTTATTCCAAAATTACAATATGTAATTTGTGTACATTTTTGACAGTATTAAACTTTATATAAAACTTTATATTATTGTACAATATAATAGATAAACATTTAAAATTATTTGTTTCATTACTAAATTGAATGAAATTCTATTTGAATGTTGAATTTCACTGAATGTCCATACAGTAATTTCCTCTGTGTGTCTTTTCCTGATATTTATAACTAAATTTATGGTAAATGTAAGACCTCTACTGAGACCTGCATCATTTTGAAAGTTTTTGTTTATGATATGTGTGTGAGCATCTTATGAATAGATTATCTTATTATTTATCTTTTATACAAACATTCAGTAAGTTATTTTACCATTTGTATTGTATTTAATATAATGTAGGCAACTTTATATATTTTTAGTTGAATGTAAAGAATATTTAAAAACTTAAATACCTTTAATAAAATAATAAACAAATTGTTTTTAATAGCTTACTTGCATTTATAATATCATTACAGTATTTACAAAGTCTGTTACAAATTGACTGAAAAAATACCTGTAAATTTGGTAAGAAATAAAGTTTCACAACAAACACAATTAAGCAAATGAAATAATGTATTTTTTTTTTTTATCACTGTGTGATTATATTATTTATTTTAAGATTTTGTCAGTAATTTCGTCCAGTATTTGCATCCAAAGGTTCGACATGTTTGTGGTTCGTAATGATTTTCTATTCTGTGTTAATATTCCCAATAGTTTAAGTAGATCTGTCAGATCTTACATTTTATCCCAGATGCTGTCAGCGCTTCAGTTTATCATGATAAGCAGGTGATACCACTCATCTGTCATTACAACTCACTGATGTTGCTAATTAAAAATGTGAAAACTAGGACATAGAGAAACTCGACATATGAAGTTCAGAGCCAGCTGGGTGTCTTGGCAAAGACAGAATGCTGTCAAACAAGGATCACATTTAGGATTTAATACTCTAACGTTATCCTACACACTCCTACGTGACTCCTGAAGAACATTTTTTCTTGATTTGGATTGCTCATGTTTCACTTCGATTTAAATTTAATTCGGTTTTAAAGGCCACTGTTAACATGCATATTTTTTCCCCCTTAAACTTTGCATTTTTGTCAGGCAATTTAAAAAAGAACTTTTGGGTGGTTGTATTTAAATTAACTTTTTGATACTTTTTAATATGACTAAATCAACCTGACGACGTTAATCAATAAAGGTCATTTTTAAAAGTCGGAACAGATAAAAAAAAAAAGGTCTCCTTTATAACCATTAAAGATATGTAAAAAAGTTTTTTTGTACACAATCTGCAAGCTCAAATAAAGGTTAAAATTTTTCATTTTAAATTTAGCTCTTGTACATAAAGCTTTTTTAATATTTTAGTTTATATATATCATTGGGTGTTGGGTAATTTACACTCAAAAGTAATTAATTCTAGCTACTAATTATATCTTCAACAGTGTAATTAGATTACTGTATTAATTACTCTCTCTAAAAATATTTCGTTACTAATTACTTACAAATCCCAGATCAACCTCAACCAATAAGGACAGACATGAGACTGCTCTTTTAATTCTTTCAAATAATATAAAATTGCATAAATTATTCTTGAACTGACCAAAAGAATGTTATATAAAAAAACATACATTTTTAAGTTTAGACATTAAATTTTGATGTTAAATCCACTATTGTTTAATATATAATTTTTCTAGTCTATTAAGTATTTAATGCGATTACATCAGAAGTAACTAATTAAATTACATAAAGGGAAAAGAAAGTGTGTGTGTGTGTGTGTGTATATATATATATATATATATATATATATATACATACACACACACACTTTTCTTTTCTGTAATTTAATTACAGTTACTTCTGATGTAATCGCATTAAATACTTTATAGACTATATATATATATATATATATATATATATATATTTGAAATGCAATGAACTCATGAATGATGTAAAGCAGGACAGCACTAAAATGATAAATATTTTATTCTTAAAAAACAGGGTATCTTCTCAAAACTAAGGGATAAAAATTATTTTTTTCAAAAACATTTTTTTCTTCAAAACATTCACCCAAAATTTAGAGTTAAATTCACAGTGGTAATAAAAGGGTTTTTAAGAGTTTCAGGAAAGGAAGAACAAAAAATTCCACTGTGGATACATTATATTCTAAACAGGATTTTGTAACAAGTCTCTTTACTGCTATAGTTTATTTAACTAGTTCATTTAATTAGCAAAATTGGCCCTCTATACTATTTATTAAAGATATGAAGAAAGTTTTATAAAAGACAGTTATAGAGCAGTTGAGATTTGGACTTGTAACCCGAAGGCTGCAGGTTTCAGTCTCGGCAGGAAAAGTAGGTGGAGGGAGTGAATGAACAGTGCTCTCTTCTCTCCTTGAGCAAGGCATCTAACCTAGTTTTGTTGAAATTTTTTATTCAAACATCTGGTAAATAAATATACCTATTGAAAGTAAGTTTGATGCATTGGATGGGGAGGCACATCCCATTTGGGAATGGTTTCATCCAAAGGTGTTAGTTCACATAACATCGCCCTCCCTGTTTTCCCTTCACACACTTTTGCGGAGCACATGTGACACTTCATCACTCCAGCCGCTATTCCAGGCCAAATCAGCCTGCTGGAGCAGCACACATTCGTGGCAAAGGGAACTACAAGCGACTAGTGTACACAGAGGCCAATGTACTGCAGCAAAGAGAGGGAAACTCATAGGGTTGAGTGAAGGGATTGTACGAGGTAAGAGCCAGTGGCCTGCGGTGACAGTGTGTTCTGCCATAGATTGTAAAGTGGCTGCCAGGTTTTTGATTTAATGCTCTTCTAAATCTTTGGGTCAGACATCTCAGGAGGCTAATGTAGGTATTGTTTCCTCTCTGAATGCAGATATAGTATGTGTTAAAGTGTGAGGGAAAAAAAGAGCTTTGATATTTCTGGTGTGACATTACAGGAGACTGGCGCGACTGATGTGCTGTTGTACGCCAAGACAAAGATGCGTGTTGAATTTCGATGATGTGATTAATAGAAATCTAACATTGAGAAATTGTTGAGCATTCTTAGAAGTTGTTTGAGTTTTTTTCTTTTGCTTTTGATTGTGTTTTAAAGATTTGTATTTTTTGTTAATTTAACAGTGCAATAACCCCAAAAATGTTCATCTAAAGTAACTGGTTTAATTGAAGTCAAAAATCTTATTTAATAACTGAATCAACCTCACTACACTGTAAAAAATGATTTTTTTGAAGTTGTAAATAAAACAAACATACTAGCATATGTTTTACTATTTCAGTTTTTCTTTAAAAAAATTACTAGCAATTTCTGAGTGAATTTTTTTTTTCTACACCAAAAGTTTTTGAGTTACAACAGTGAATATAAAGACCAGACCAGTATGAAATAGGTCCTTAATTTAACAGTTGCACATGTTACTTTTACAGTATAGTTTAACATAATTTATATAATAATTTCACTTGAATGCTTGAAAATGCAATTCTTAAAGATCTACATTTTTGGTAGTTTTTGTCATTTTTTTTTGGTAATCAAAATAAATAAATAAATAAGAGTCTTCCAGTATAAACACGAATTAAGTTTGTTCTCTGATAAAACTAGACAATTGTGGTCATACAGTTAGGAAATTCTGCATTTTCAGATAATTGTTTGTAAGTTTACACTTTAAGTTAATTTAAATCTGATGTGAAAAGAAACCTTGTACATACAGTACATTACATGTCAGACACCAGATGCCCCTGTAAGCAGTAATTGAATATGGAAATATATGCGCCCCATTGCATTTGTCAGAATAGATGACCTCTGATTTCCTCCTCAAAATGTTCATTAGTTATTCATGTTCAGAAGTACATTTATGCAATGCGCTTTCTATTGTTTGAACATTTTATTTCTACAGCAGGTTTTTATTATTTAACTTTTACTAATATATATATATATATATATATACACACACAAACACACACACACGTGTATATATATAACATTTTATGAACATTGAATAACTATAATGCGTTTAAGTGCTGTTTAATTATAGAGTTAAATAGATTAAAAGTGGAAACTGTAAAAGTTAGTTTATAATTTATTTTAGCATTAAAACATAAAAATAGCCAAAAATAGCAATAAATCAGTGTCAGTGTAAAGTTGCCACTTTAAATTGAAAACATTTTGACTTTACAGCAGCAGAACATGGTCACACACAACATTTAATACATAAACCAACAATAAATAAAATTATCATTACAGTAAATACAGCATCATACAACATATTCTCTCTAATTAAAACAACAATAGCACTAAACTCATTTTTATTATGCTTTTATTGTAAGAGATTGTTACTGCACAAAAAAACAGAAATAACTAATTAAAAACAGGTTCTGCATATCTGTTTAGGCGCTTAAAAATAATTGGTATCTGTAAAACATTATCGTCAATCATTATTTACTACATTTGAAGTTTCTTTTCCGGACATTATACTCCAGATTATTTTCCTAAAGGTGAAAAGTCCCTTAAATGTGTTCACTGTAATTGTAAAACGGCTCACTTGTTGGAGTGATATCAGAAAGATTTCCGCCCTCTGTGACAAAAATCACTATGAAGTAACTGTAATTAACACACTATGAAAAACGCAGTCTAAACATACCCTAATAAAACTTGAATGCAAACTGAAGTCCAATTGTGCCATGATAACATACTACAATACAGTCTAAAATACATTTATAACCATTTTTGTGTGGCATTTTTGTTCTATTTTATTTTATTTTATTTTATTTTTTTATATTTAAACAATAATAAAGCTATTTCGCTCAAACTTTTTATGCCTTTTGTTAACTTGTATTGATGTGCTGTTTTCATGTATTAGGACATATTGCAGACACGGTTCTGTCTCTGAGGCATGATGTCATGCATTTCCAGCCAATAAGGTTTAGCCCTTATTAACTGGAACAGTTGCTTTCAAGACACAATTTGTCCCATCATGAGGTCAGGGGGGCGTGACCTCTGTACTCTTGCCAATCAATTTGTGGATTAGCTAGAAATACACAGAGTCACGCAGCTTGTTCCTTCCCACGGCCCAGATTGGTGCAAAGACATTGTACATACACAATAGCGTATAATTATGCTCTGCACATTTCCTGTCCTAAGACGGGCTTGTATTAATTGGTGAAGGGCATTTGACACCTGGATCCTCTGCTTATACGAGACGACTCAAGTGCAGAAGTGAGCAGGCAGCTGTGAGAGCCATATTGGTTTTCGGTGGTAGCTGTGCGTGCTGTGTTGTGTGTCATTGGTGTATTTTGGGCTTTTGAGTCATGAAGGTAGGACGATACCAGCGTAATGTCCAACAGTCCTCTGTGATAACGCAGCCATGCAAACAAAATAGCTGACGAAAATGTTTGTTTACGCAGTCTCTATCAATGATAATCAAGACAAACAATTATGATTAAAAATATCATTGACAAGATACAACAAAAATGTAATATTGCAACATATTAGATTATTATATTATTACATACATAAAAATTTTGAATGAATCTATTCAAATAACCTTAAATAAATCTCAATGCTTTTGGCAAATGTGCTCTACTTAGGTGCTACTGATGTTACAATATTTTTGAAACCTAACCTAAGAGAGTCAGTCATTGCGTTTATGTGCACTTACAGTGTGTAAGATCATTTTATAGCATGCCAACCATAAAACTAGACTTTTTAAATCCATAGTTGGCTCCATTTCTGCACTCTTAATTGTGGTATGCTACAGTTGACCAGCTGTTGGGTCTCAAAGGCCAGTTGTACCATAAAATCTAATTTATGTATGTTGTGTCTTAGTCTAAGATTTCCATTACAGTTTTGCATGCCGTTTCACATGCCAGGTTATATTGTAGAGGCGAATGTCTAGTAATGTGGTAATATACACCCATATTTAAGTACCAGTTTACTGTACTTATACTGCTGCTACTGCTTATAATAATAAAATAAAAGAAATAAATCTGTATGTACATCTTTTGATGTCCACAAAAATATAAAGTGCCTTTCAAGGCATAAGAAGCCCATGGCTAAATGCTAACGTGCTAACAACAATCCATTATTGAAACTAATATCTCTGTTTATTTGTAATCTGAGAAATAATAAAATAAATAACTAATAAAGTTTTAGTGCATATCTTAATGTCCACAAAGATACAAAGTGCCTTTTGATGCATAAGATGCCCTTGGCTACATGCTAACATGCTAACAACAATGAAACTAATATCTGTATGTTTATTTGTGGTCTGAGAAACATTAAAGTATCTAACAGTTTCTAAAAAAACTCATTCTTGGTGGTCTTGTGCATGTTCTCTCAAAGAAATGTGTTTAGTCTTTTAAATATTTCTTCAAAATGTATAAGTAGGGGACAGCAGGGACGAAAGTACCATTTTTCACAAAAATGTAATTTTAAAATATAATGTTTTAGACAGCGAAATATTTTTACTGTGGTCAATAACTCACAAGTGTGGTCTATCAATACCAGGTGGTATTTTGTACAAATGTAGAACGGCTTCAGTATAATTTCATTTTGAACATAAATTGCACATTGTTACTTTCGACCCCGTCAGGTGGGACGAAAGTAACACAACAATACAAGCTAGATTTTTTGTGTTAGTCTTGTTTTTATTAAATATACCTGACTATGACCTTGTTAATATGTAACTGCAAACATATTTTGTCCTTTATCTTTGCAAAAAAATATTAAATTACATTTTCATTTTAAATTGAGAATTTCAGTTTCATAAAATGTTTCAAAACCGACAGTACAAACTTGAATTGTTTAGAATATATATATATATATATATATATATATATATATATATTTTTTTTTTTTTTTTTTTTTTTTGGCAATGTCAATTTATTTTATAAAACATTTTTTCAACAGTATGAACAATATGAAAATTAAAGTAAATTAGCATAATATTAATTCTCAACATAATGTAACAGTAGTCTTGTTTCCAATCCAGCTGTTTTTATGCATAAATTCAAAATATGCATAAGAACATCTGAATGGAAACACTACAAATTCATAGGTGGATGTGGAAAAGCTAAGGTATGGCTAAAAAATAAATGTGACTATGGTAAATGTAAACAGATTGCGTGAATAAATGGTGACATACAGAAATCAGCAACAGATATGTCCAGAAACGCTCTCTCATAAACATCTAGCTGAATCAGACCTCTGTCTGTCTTTCTGACCCTTATTTTTGGCATATTCTGCTAGTATAATATGACATAAACATGTTTTAATAAATGCTGCAACGCAGAGAAAGCCACCACATTAGCAGTGGGACAAAAGAAACACTTGTTGTCACTGCAGCGGGACAAAAGTAACAAGTGTTACTTTCGTCCCGACAGGAACTCCTGATATTTAAACCCGATTTACTTTCATACTGAAAAATTCTGACAAGGCAAACTTCAGGATGTTACAGCACTAAATAACCTGTAGATTGATCATTATTGTGACACACGAAATGAGAAACACAACTTGTAATTCGAAAAAAAAGTACCGCTTCAGCAATTTATTTACCGTACTCGAAAACTGCTTTCCGGACCTAACCGTGGGAAACAATGACGAAATCACATGATATCTTGCAGCTTCGTCAAGGGTTTCGTGCTGAACGTGCTGTCATAACTTGGAACGCAAATGTAGTCAGGGCTCTGAGAAAATCGCTTTGTTACTTTCATCCCGCGTTACTTTCGTCCCGGTTCTCCCCTAGCTTCTTTTGTGCCTGACATTTTCCAAACGCTTATGATAGAGTCTAATTCCTCACAAAATCAAGGCACCCACCCTACATTTTAAGTGTATTATATATATATTAGCGGTAACCGTGTATGAACTCTAGCAGTTGGTTAGCCTTGCTTAGCTCTTGCTGTGTAATGTCATTGACAGATGACAGTCACTGTAACCCTCCATGAATATCAGGAGTGTTTGAAACAGAGGTGGCCTGGTTGCCAGTTTCTCTGTGCAACTCTATATTCATTAGACTAATGCTTGAAATACTGATGTAGCCATGTGCTTTGGGTATAGATATTTTTGGTTTGTTCTTACACATTCGCTCTATAGGTGTGTTCCATTTGCCTATAGTGCCCTGCGAAGGACTACCAAGTGTATGCAGCCATTTTAGGTGAGACTCAAAATCATAGGGAGCATATATTCTGAGTCACCTCAAACAACATATGGAAGAAATTCATCTGTATATCACTTCACAGGAAGTGGAGAGGTAAATTAACGCACAAGTTATTGAACGCTGTGAAGGGACCCTGTGAATTGGAACACAGCAATGGACTGTTTCTTACATGCAAATCTATAATGAAATGTGTATTGTAAATATGAATATTTGTGTGATAAGTAGAAAAGCAGACACAGAACTATTATCTTGTTTGTTTTCTAGTCTAAAGAAAGAAGGGATAACTTATTTAGAGCTGGTATCCATGTGTGAACTTTACGATCTGGAAAGGCTCCTGTAAGTCCATGTCATAATCTTAAATGACTCCAGCGCTACTCTGGAGAGGTGTTAATCCCCCCAAAAGATTCAGTTGCACAAATTCAGATTTGAGAGGATCTGAAGGCCTCTCCTTGTTCCAGCTGTTTCTTGACAGCTCATGCATGACTTTGGTCTGTCTTTGAAACACCAGAACATCTGGAATGTACCTCATGAAAGAACCTCTGTCGTTAAAGAACTACAAAATCCCCTTATCACGGCCTGTACCTTTGAGAAACATTGTTGTTCCCTCTTTCACCACTATTACAACTTTTAATTGGGGCTTTGCCACTTATGTCAGCTCTTGGCTTGGTGGGTGTGTGCTCAAGGAGAGCGGTATCAGGCTTGCACAGATATTTTGATTGATAGTAGTGCATGCTAAATTTAGCAAGCATGTGAGCTCATTAATCAGTCCACTCAAACAGGGACAGGGAGTTCACAGTTTCTGTACTCATGTCTGGCCAAGAAGAATGTTTCTGAGCTAGACAAAACCCATTTCAGCATCTTGAGGTTTTGCGAAACTAAAACTTTCAATTTCAAAAGCTTTCGCTAAAATAGTGACCCTTGTAACCATTTTTAGTTCCTGTAATGTTCTGGGAACGTTAGTTTTTGGTTTTTAGAAAGTTCCTAGAACAGAATGTGGTGTGTTTGCTTATGCCTAGTTTTTACTGTGTACATTTCCATGACCCATGGCCATTTAATTGACAAAATGTTGTGTGTCTCCACAGTACCTCAGGAGAAAAGCTTGATAATAAGTCTGCTCCTCTTGGTGGTGCTCATGGTGGAGTGGGTCAGAACCTGCTGCTGAGTCCTGCCAGTCTTCAGCTGGCTCAGCTTCAGGCCCAGCTCACCCTTCACCGCCTCAAACTCGCCCAGACCACTAATACCGCAGCCGCAGCTACTGTCCTAAATCAGGTCCTTTCCAATGTGGCCATGTCCCAGCCTCTCTTCAACCATCTTCGGGGTTCAAGTATGGCCCAGACCCACAGCGGGGCCTTTCCGCCTCCACCCATAGCCTTCCCACCCCCAAATACTGCCCTAGGACAACTGGTTGGTGGTGGCTTTACCCCAAATCCCACTGGGATCAGGCCCACCGCCTACAGTGGGGTGTCCAACCAAAAAGCTAGTCAGCACAATGATTTCGGCAAAAAGGCTGGAACATATTCGACAGACACGGACCGTCGCTTGCAGTTTGGATATCTAGGAGGTACTTCAGTGGTCGCTAGCAAACCATGTGATGGAGGACAGTATGGTGGAGTCACTACACAACCCAGAAACAATGTCCACAGCAATTTTCAGAGAGACTTCTACTCCTCAGAAACCCCAGTACAACAAACTGGTTTCATGGGAGGAAGCAATGATCAGAATCTGGGATCTGTTTCTTCATCAGCCAGTAAGGAGCAATGGAAAGGTCCGATCAACTTAGGGAAGATGGATATGGGTACAGGAACAGGTTCTGGTGGTTGGGTACCACCAGGGTTTGTGGGTCAGAGGGCAGAGTTGTATAACCCTGAGGAACCCACAGCAGATCCTAAGTTCAACTCTACATGTGGCCCAGGGACTGGCCCACCCATCGGGCAAAAAGGGGGATTTCAACAGCAGCCACAGGTTTCCCAGGGGGAAGAAGGAGTGACCTTGTCATTACAACCCCACCAGTTCAACGACTATCAAGGGACGACACCTTCACACCTACCCCATCAGTGCACCATTTGTGAGAAGAAGGTTTACAACTTGAAGGTGAGTAGATCAGACTTGTTGGTTGAGATTAAAGGAAATGGCCCATTCACACCAACTTCAAAGATGAAATAGCGTTTACACTACAAATTCACATTTGTTTATGACTACTCTGAATGTT
Organism: Mylopharyngodon piceus; assembly: GCA_039654765.1. NCBI lineage: Eukaryota > Metazoa > Chordata > Actinopteri > Cypriniformes > Xenocyprididae > Mylopharyngodon > Mylopharyngodon piceus. The sequence continues at coordinate 32,552,891 of CM077438.1, forward strand.
GGTTGTATAAGAAACCATTTCAGACTCAGTTTACACCTGTATTCAGCACTGAGATTGGATCATAAACTGTTTATACTTGTATTTAATGCAGAATACTTGTGATCGGATCACAAAGACAGATCTTACTAGGTGTAAACAGAATAATAGGTGTTAACCTAAATACTAGTTGTAAACAGAATCAAATATTTGTAAGACAAACCTCACAAGAATTTGCTACATGTGCCAAATTTACGCTAAGCTTTGAGTTCTGCTTCTGAACTCTGTACCATAGAAGTCTATCCAGATGTCTCGGCTGCAGCATCCAGTATCCAGAATTGAGATCCAGTTGGAAACGACACTAGCAACTGTTTTTTCCCCAGTTTTTTCTGCAGAACTGTGAGGGTTTTCAAGATACTTGGCTAAAATGGGCTCATTTGTTACACTAGGGTGTAAATGCTTCTGTGGCAGCTGGCATGTGTCGAGTGGAGGCAGGTTTAGAAGGGGCGAGGACGCAGTTGTTCTGCGCAGAGTTCGCTGAAATCGCATTCGTTCTCAACTCTTGCTCGCCCTTTCTCTGCTGTGAACTACTAGCTCTGTAATTGGCCCAGGTTGTGGCTACGCCAGGGGAATGTTTCACTCTCATAGAGAAGGATCGTAGTGAAGTCAATCTGACAGGCGTGTCGTGTGTGTGTGTGTGTGTGTGTGTGTGTGTGCTGTTTTCAGGACTGGGACCAGCATGTGAAGGGCAAGTTACATCTGCAGAACTGTTCGCTATACACTGAAAGGTGAGTACAGAAGAAAATATCATTTGTACAAACTTCATCAATTGATGTACAGTGCTGTTTTAAGTGTCTATCAGGGTGATAAACAAACAACCAACTCTGATGCATGGGCGGCTAATCGTTGCTAACCTGGTGTAGAAGCAAGATATTTTTAAATAGCTTGTTTGTATGTGATCTATTTTGATCCTTGTTATGTACCGGTCATCGCCTGTGATACTCTTGTTAAGCATTTTATAAGTACAACCAATCTCCGTATTAAACAGAATTATTTTATAAAGAGTCTTCTTCCATTTAAAGAGAGGAACCGAATTTGAGCTCTGTCATAAGATATAGTCAGGCCAGATGCACTGGGATTTAGGATCTAAATGCAGTGCTGTCCCCCTCACAGCCCGACGCTCGGAGCAGTGCACTTTCCAGTGTCGTCTGAAGGATGTCTGAACATGGCATTGAGTAACACTATGGCATACACATCAGCTGCCAGTCAAGGTAAGTCAAATCTCCTAATTTGTCCCTCAACGTAAGTGCTGAAAATTCGGGAGACTGAAAGCTCTGGGACGTGATTTTAGAGAGGACTCTATTTTTAGGGTTGTCAGCGGCGGGAGAGTGGAGAGTCTACAGACTGGCACACTTAAGGGACGTGTGTTAACACCACAGTTTTTGCTTTTGTCAGAAACAACTGAAAAAATACAACTTTTCACTGATCATTTTTTGTTAAAATACAAAAAATTGATTTCTTTTTTGCTGTCCAATAAATTACACTCCTTTAAAAATAACATGTGTGTGCACTCCTTAAAGTTAACAAATTAGACACATATAGAACTCAGTCTTTAAAAAGGACTAAAAAGTATTGATGAATCATCTTGTACTTATGACAGTTTTGTCCAATATGTTGATCGTCTAGCTAGCCATTGGCTAGCATTAGCAAGAAGCAAAACATGGTTATTCTGTCTTCGGTTATGCTAACACACTTTTTTTTATTCAATTTCACTTTTTAATTTTTTTTTCCACTTCATGTCCTTTTCCAAAAACAATTTGGTTGCAAATGAAGTGGCTTTATTTGGTTTGTAGGCCAGTATATAAACTAAAGGCTATTGGCTAAAAACTACAAGCCCTAAATAAACTAAAATATTCCCCGCCCCAATTACCTGTTTTAACACATACAAAAATGCTTTAGTCAAACTATTTCTTGGGGTCTAACTTTTTAGTGTGTCCTCAAGTAAGGTGATGTGAACAATTTTCAGCATGGTTGTTAAGATTCCTCAAAATGTATCATTTATAGATATATTTGGATATCTGAAATGTTGTCCTACTTTCTACAGATGTTTCAACTGGAAGTGCTTCATATTTGCCTGCCACAGCCATGAAGTCATTTCCTCTCTCAGGGCCGGGATTTACTTCAGGGACAAAGGTTAGTAATGAGGAAAGACAATTAAACAGACAAGGATTAAGGAAATAAAATATGCTGTCATATTTTGTAAAAAAATTAAAATAAAATTCACATGATATTTGGTGTTGACTGGTGTGGATTTGTAATATTGATTTGTAATAATACTCACCCAGCTCTTTTTGATGAGGTCTTTATTTCTGAATGTTTGTTGGCTTATCTCATAGCATTGTTCTTTTAGCTCACAGGGTTTGTAAAGAAGCCAAGAGTGTTGAGATACAGAGCATGCTATATTTTGGTCACACTATTTCACTGACTGACAGATTACTTAGTGCTTATTATCACAGTCTAATGGTTATTATTCAAAGGACAACTGAGCCATCTTCACAGCTAGAGCTTTTTGAGAACAGGTGGAAGCGATCAGTATTGTACAGTGCAGTCATTGCTTTCAAGTAAAGATTTTAATGTGTAAGTGTGGTTCAGTCGCATAGATAGGAGTTGTGAATATACTGCTCTGCAAACGTTCTTTTCAGCTAAATGAACAGAGGCCGATCACATTTTGCTCTGTTGTTGTAATGAGGTGGGAATGCACCAGGCTAGACAGATCTGGTTCCATGTAAAAGCTGAACACTTGTTTTTGTTGTCCAGGGACTTTATTTAGCTGTGTGATCAAGGCTCCAAAATTAACTTTTTGCCAGACCTGCCAGTGCTGAGTGATTAAAAAAAATCTACCACCCATAATACAAAGCACAATACATAAAGTATTATTTCATAAACAGTATTATACATCATCACAAACAAAATTACATAACATTTTTCCTTGCATATATGCAAAAAGCCATTCTATTAATTGTGTACACTAAAAAAATGCTGGGTTAAAAACAACCCAAGTTGTGTTGAAAATGGACAAACCTCGCGATTGGGTTGTTTTAACCCAGCGGCTGGGTTAAGTGTTTGCCCAACCTGCTGGGAAGTTTTATTTAACTCAACTATTGTTGAAAAATTACTGTATTGCTTGCTTAAAATGAACCAAAAGTATGTTGGACATTAATATTTATTAATTTGTTTAATAAATGAACATTTGTTAATGTTTAATGAATAATAATGAAACAATAAACGTTTATTAAATTGCTTATTAATAAATGTTCACCTTTTGATTATTTTGTTGCCTCTTGTAATTATCTAGTAATAATCTAGTCTGATTTTTAATTTCCAACCTATTTTGGGTTCATTTTAAGCCATCCATATAGTAATTTTTCAACAATAGTTGAGTTAAATAAAACTACCCAGCACGTTGGGCAAACATTTAACCCAACCGCTGGGTTAAAACAACCCAATCACTGGGTTTGTCCATTTTCAACCCAACTTGGGTTGTTTTTAACCCAGCATTTTTTAGAGTGTAGCAACATATCCAGTCTATCAGTAAAATACAGCTGAGACCAGACATTATTTTATGATTTGTATTTTGGTCGCACAATGGCAAGAAAATCTCACCACTTAAATTTAGGACAAAAAGAGAAAACTATTTTTTGATTGGCTTTCTAGCAAAAAAATCTGATAGTAAACGATTTTTTTAGTAGACGGGCTACTAATTTGAATCTCATACTGTACATCAGCATGAGTCAGAATGTAGTTCTTGCACTGTATTTTGTTGTAATTAGGAAATGTTACAAATGAACAGTATCTTTTTTAAATAATCTTACAATTTTAAAATTCATTTCAGATTCATTCATTCATTTTTTTTATTCTCTCACTTAAAAAAAAAGTCTCAGAGTTCAGTGTAGCAAACCAAAGCAGGGCCATTTTGAGGTCAAGGACTCTAAACTGTGTGAGAAGAGACAGAGATAAACAGAAACAGAAAGCAAGTTACCAAGAGCGAATCACTGTTACAGCATTTGTGGATAAAAAAGCGTTATGACTTATGTGCCTTATAATCACAGTTTACATTATCATTGGTAACAGCATGTTTAATAATTACTTGGTTAATAATAAGTGTTCTTGGACTAGTGCAATGGATTATTACACACATATTAAATTATCATGTATTTAATGTGTTTAATGCATTTTACTCTTTGAAGATGTACACTACTATTCGAAAGTTTGGGGTCGGTAGGATTTTTACATGTTTTTGAAAGAAGTCTTACCAAGGCCACATTTATTTGACCAAAAATACAGCAAAAACAGTAATATTGTGAAATATTATTACGATTTAAAGTAACTGTTTTCTATTATAATATATTTAAAAGTGTAATTTATTCCTGTGATGCAAAGCTGAATTTTCAGCATCATTACTTCAGTCTTCAGTGTCACATGTTCCTTCAGAAATCATTATAATATGCTGATTTGCTGCTCAAGAAACATTTCTTATTATGAATGTTAAAAAAAATAAAAATAAATGCTTCATATTTTTTGTGGAAACTGTGATACATTTTTTTTTCAGGATTCTTTAATGAATAGAAAGTTCAAAAGAACAGTATTTATTTGATATAGAAATATTTTGTAACCATTTGAACGTCTTTACTGGCACTTTTGATCAATTTAAGGCAAAAGTGCTGAATAAAAGTATTAATTTCTCTTTAAAAAATCTCACTGACCCCCAGCTTTTGAACGGTAATGTAACTATTATTGGTACATATTATAATGGATTATTACTGTGGCTACAATTACAGACATTTTTTTTATTATATTATATTATATTATATTATATTATATTATAATTGAAATATATATTTCATTTATTGTTATAAGGAATTTCTTCTACATTACTCTTGTCATCGGCTTATCTTCAGACAGTCTATTTTTCATTTCTTCTCTCATGCTCATTCGTTGTTTGCATGTAGCATAGTAATGTGAGTAGCGCTCAGACAGGCGGCTGTTTGCGTGTCCTGAGTGTGACTGATGGATCCTCACATATGGACGGCTTGAAGCATTGTTTTGGATTAGATGCTCTGACCTTGCACAAATGTCTACCACCTATAATTGAAACCATGTCCTGTGCAGGATGGTATTTTATGCACTTGCACAAAGATTCTTTATGGTGGTCTTTTTAGCCAAGTTATTTATGATTTAGTCCACTGGAGAGGTGAAGGCATAGGCTAATGTTAGCTCCTATAAAACCCACCTGTTATAACGCAGCTGTACGTTGGCGACACTTTAAATACTCTTTTTGTTTTCAGCTTATCGTGTGAAAGGATCCATTTTCAGTTTAAAAAAAAAAATCAGTACAAAAAGAAAGGATGTCGTATTTTCAGTATCAACAGATCAAACTGTCTGGCCAAGTAATCAAGATATGTGTGCTGTTCCAGGATTCTTTGTAGGCTCTGAGGCTGGGAATTCAATTTCAGCCCAAAGAATCGTAACCTGATCCTTGGGGATAAAGGCTTCCTGACGGGAGGAATGCCAAGAGATCTATGATATCCAGAAAGTGCATGCTATAGGTTTCAGATTAACCTGTTTCAGGGCTTGTGTAAAGCAGTTTAAACCCTCTTAGACAAGCAAACAGATGTGAATGCATTTGTAGCATGATAGGGTGCCGGTCATCACTAGATCTCCAAAGAGATTGTCTTTCATTTTCCTAATTTATGATGTGCTCATGACAAATCTCATTGTGTCATTGTCTCAGCTGACATTCATATTATGCACTACATATTCCCCTGCAATCTGTTACAGTTACATCGAAAGATGTAATCAGATCATCAATATATTTTTTTTTTATAACAAACCAGTGACAGATCATAGGCAGAAATGTTTTTCAAACCATTGTGATGACAATGAAAAATATTTTTGCTTCATGGAAACTTCATTGCCATTTTATACATCATAAAAGTTACATATTGCAACATCAATGGGTTTCTCTCTTTGATGGAAATATGCCAGTTTATTTTGTTGGCATTATTACAAATTTTGGGTCCTTAGATCACCACACTATAGATCAGGGGTCTCCAAACTCGGTCCTGGAGGGCAACTGTCCTGCAGAGTTTAGCTCCAATCCCAGTTAAACACACCTGAACCAGCTAATCATGGTCTAATTAGGCATACTAGAAACTTCCAGGCAGGTGTGTTGAGGCAAGTTGGAGCTAAACTCTGCAGGACAGTGGCCCTCCAGGACCGAGTTTGGAGACCCTGGCTATAGATCCTTAGATCAATATCTAAGACGGATGGCTCTCTAACTGCTGTAATAGTATAAAACTCTCTTGATATTTTAATAACAATTACAAAAGAATAACATAAAGCATATTTCATTACCTTTTGGAACTTGGAATGGTTCAATTTGAACTGATCGTCACTGTCATCGTCATAGCTCATTTCCCCCGTACATTCAGCTTCTAGCTCATATTCGCTCTCAGCCCTATTCTCAAAACTATCATTTTCAACGTCTTACAAAAAGTTTTGCTGATGATATTTGTGTATTCTTTTGTTTTATGCCTGCGGTAATTATGAGTCAAAATTCACATCATCATTTCGCATGTGATCACGTGTAATTGTACGTATTCAGTCATCAAAGATTCAATTGTTGTGCAGAAAACAAAAATTAATAGTTCAGTCATGAAACTCTAGATGGCGCAGGCCGATGGGTTTTAACACAAGCTGATAATAATTACAGCATTAACTACTTGTTACAATCTGATTGGTCCATGTCACTTCTGCAGCCAATGAGCTTGTTGCTCACACATTTAAATGGCTGGTTACATTCACTATAGCATTTTGCAGTGCGTTTCAGAGTTCCTCTAAAACCCTCTTCACCTTCCCCAGCTCCACCTGTATAGATCTGCTATGGGTTATTGATATATGCTATTTGTGCAGCAGCACTATGTCTTACTCGCAGCAGCAGCAATTCAGCAGTCGTAGCAGATCTATTCCGCCAAGATCAAATACATTAACATTGTCATATCCATTACCATGCTAAAAATCTTCAGAGAGTTGTCATGATTGAAATACACTTTTACACATCTTGGGTTACTAGCGACCCTATACACTCTGTACAAAAATCCATTAGAAAACAGACATTCTTTTATAATTTTATTTTTCTTATTATATTGTTTATAAAGAATAGATTGAGGAATACTAAGAAGGTTTAACTTTAAAAATGAATGAGGGGGTTGGTAGTAAATGATGTCCTGGGTCACTTAAGACCTGAGGTATGCGTTTAAGGGTTGAGATACTTCAAAAAACATCCTTGACATTTTTTGTTCATCCGCAATTCGCTCATCCGTTGCAGCATTTGTGCTGGAATTTATTTTCAAAGCTGAAGTGGGTAACTTTTTGGGTGTTAAAATGGACCAAAAAAAAATTATTAAAGGATTAATTCACTTTAAAATGAAAATTACCCCAAGATTTACTCATGGGGGTACCTCATGGGGGTGTATATGACTTTCTTTCTGATGAACACAATCAGAGTTATATTAATAAATATCCTGACACATCCAAGCTTTATAATGGCAGTGAATGGGACCGACGAGTATGGAGCTCAAGAAAATGCATCTATCTATCATAAACATACTCCACACGGCTCCGGGGGGTTAATAAAGGCCTTCTGAAGTGAAGCGATGTGTTTGTGTAAGAAAAATATCCATATTTAAAAGATACAAAGTATGTGTATGCGTCAGTTACGCTTTTTTCGTAAGTTGAATACGAAAGGCGGTCTACCCTTATTGTAAAGTGTTACCAAAGCATTTTTGTTACTTGAAATAAAATAAAGGTTAACTGAAATAAAATAAAATATTAGAAATACTCAAACTTATTTAATTTCAGCTAGTTGACAAGGCAACTCTTCTCATTTTCATTTAGTTTTACTTGAGATACACACACAAAAAAAATTACACAGAGCAAAATTACTAAAACTTTAAAATTAAAATAAAAACAGAAAATATAAAATTAAAAATATTAATAAAATCTATAATAGTGTCTCGATACTAAAATAAAACTGCAACTTAATATGCGGAGGCAGAGGTCTGTATTCCTGCGGCTCTCCCGCATGAACCGCGGGACCCGATAAGATTTCTTGCTGCGCAAGATTAAATTTTGAATGAAAGGCAGATTGCGTGGGTAACTATAGTGTACTTTAGGCGGGAGCGGGCGGTCTGACAATAACCCGGTCACTCCGAGATGCTTTGACCTCAGCGCATCTGTGCTTGAACTTGAAGTGAACAAAACTTTCTGCAGTGGTGGCGTTCACACAGTCCCCAGTTCCCTGTCCTGAGAAACCTGGCAAGATATGTTCTTTGCATTAGAGGTCTGCGCGAGTGCACCTTCAGAGAACATTCAACCTTTGTGATCGGATTTTGGAGGAGAGACGTTCTGAAACGGTCGTCAGTCAGCGTCATTCTGTTCTTGCGTGGATGTTAAAAAAGATTTCATTCTGCAGTATAGCTAGTAAGCCAACAGTTTTCATTTATATGTATTTTTGGCTTAGCCTATAGTTTTGAGGGACATGTTGTAGGCTATTTAATTTAGCCTATTTTTTCTCTGTGATATTTAGCCTATTATTCTTTGTGACATTTTTTTCGCTGACATTTTTTTAGGGTGTTGACAGCATCATAAGACAAATAACAAATAAAAATCGTGTATATGCTATGCAACATTTTATATTTGTTATCCCCAATCACTCTCTTTCTTTAGGGGAAGTTTAAATGCGAGATTCTGGAAACGATCTTTAGCGGGACCTGTCGGGTTGGGAAGAAAATCACTATATGTGGATAGTGGGTGAACACAGAGTGAATTTTAGGCGGGAGCGGGTGCGTGCGGAATAGAACCTTGCGGGAGCGGGACGAAAAAAAAACAGTCCCGCGCAGACTTCTATACAGAGGCAACTTTAAGCCATAATTTCATGTTAAAATGTGGCTTTGTAGCCACTGTCTATACTGCAATGCTTTCAAAACATTGCTTGATTTATTTGAGATTCCCGACCAGCCCAGCATGGCAACACTGACTCGACTAATGGCGAGACTTTGGGGCAGAGCTATCTGTTAAGCCAACCAATGACAGATGGAAGGAGGTGTTTGGAGGAAACCTGTTTGAAGAAGTTATTATTATTATTTTTGCATCTCTCTCTCTCTCTTTAATGACGCTGACCTTGAAATTCTGCCCATCTCTGCAAACAAGCATATTTTATACTTTAAATTTTAGTTGCTTTGGAAGACCAATCATAAAGAAATTCTTTTGACGGCAGTCCTTGCTAGCCAATCAGCAGCAGCCACAACCCCTCAGGGATTCACTGCAATGCCAGTTATGTTTCACCCAGCATTTCAACATAATCACCTTGATCATTGCCAGAACCTCGAGCTTTCACTGCCCACAATGAGCTGAATGAACTCCAATACACTGGTGTTGTATTTTACTATCCTGGCACATAGAAGCCATTCAGAGTTACATTCTGATTTATATAGCATATAGCAGAGGCATAAACAGCCTGTTTGGGGGTCTATTTTGGTATGTGTTTATGGGGATAGACCTAATGTGACCTTTTTGACACATTTGGGCAAAGGGAAAGTCTGGCAGGAAGCCATTCATAGAATTATCACAAACTCTGCTCAAACTGTTAGATTCGGTCAGCAGCCAGCTGCAGACAAACCCAGAAATCAACCGTGTCTAGATTAACATTGATTTAAGGCTTTGAATTCACAAGTGGTTGTCACATTCAGGGCCTTTTTGGCTCTGCTTTGAGATCCGGTCTGAGTATGATGGTTGAATCATTTACAGGGAACTTCACAAATTTCACTACTTTCATTCTCACGATCGGCAGTCATGATAATTAATTGGTTCTCACGCACTCTGTAGATCTCTATGGTACTTCCACTATAACAATCTTCCTATGGTGTGTACATTGCAGTGTAAACACTGACCCTGGTCTCTGACCCAGCGCTGATGTGGGCCGAGTGCCCCTCACACTTGCTGCTGTCAATCAAACACCCTGTACACATCCCTCCATACTATAGCTTATATTACTGTCGTAAAATGTAACATAATAATAATAATTTGACATATTTTTAATTATTAATTTTTACATTATAATTTGCATTTTTCGAGTATTCAGATTGTGCTGTACATACAAAGATAATGTGAATTTAATTTTTTAATTTTATTGTTAGTAGAATGTAACAAGCATAATGTAGATTATTTATGTACATTTTATTTCAAGGTAAAATTTATACTACTGTAAAAGTTTGGCATCAGTATGTTTTTTAATGCTGTAAAAAATAAGCAGCACAACTGTTTTCAACATCGATAATAGTAAATGTTTAATGAGCAGCAAATCAGCATATTATAATGATTTCTGAAGGACCATGTGACACTGAAGACTGGAGTAACGATGCTGAAAATTCAGCTTTGATCACAGAAATAAATTGCATTTTGAAATATATTAAAATAGAAAACAGTTATATTAAATCGTAATAATATTTTTTAGTTTTTACTGTATTTTTGATCAAATAAATGCAGCTTCGGTGAGCTGAAGAAAATCTTAAACTTTTGAACGGTAGTGTAGATTAATCTGATAAAATTTTTTTAATATTTTTTACATTTTAGATCCCTTCTAGAGTCTTTAAATTATGGTATAATATGGTATAATAAAATTGCTTGTTTACATTTTAGAGACTTTCTGTAGTTATTTAATATATGAAACAAATGTAATATTATCTAAATTTCTATTTTTTTAATCAATTTTATTATTTTTAAAATGTATTTATATTTTATATTTTTTATATTTTATAATACGGATTAATTAGCTAAATTATTATTTTATTTTTAGAGAATGCTATTTCATTTCAAAGAAGAAATTAAAACATGGGGTAATTTTTATGAGACATTTATTATATCCCACATTGATATCTCTCAAGTTTTCGCTTATGCTTTTAAATCATAAATTACAACCTAATAATGTAGTATGTTAATGTACATGAGGACCCTCAGCTGATACATGAGAGTTAGAGGTCAGTGTTGTATTTCAGCACCAGTAGGGGGCATTAGTAAGGGGCCAGATGGATTTTTAAAAAAACAGTTTCAGGTATAAAAAGATCACACATTAACTCAACTGCTAGTCACAATTATCTTATATGATCACATATATTTAATTGATATATTCAAATGCTCTTAAACATTTCCCACAGATGTAAACAATTTGCAAGACAAAAAAAAGTGTGATATAGAATATGTAGTAATCTCAGGACTGTATGTTTCATTGTTCACTCACAGTTTCTTCAGCGTAAGGCATGTCCGGGGCGTGTCGTCCATATCTGTAACCTCCCAGAGGGCAGCTGCACGGAGAATGATGTCATCAACTTGGGGCTGCCCTTCGGCAAAGTGACCAACTACATCCTCATGCGCTCGACGCATCAGGTATAATTCAGCCTTAGATCTCATGTGAGTGACAGGTTGCCCCGGCCTCACACCAGTAAACACATCATCAGAGAAGAGATGTCACTGCAAGAGGGAGGGGGAAGTTATTTTCATTCAAGATAAAACATTATAATAAATACTGCAATATTCCATAAAAAAATAAGAAATGTCTATTTTGATTTCATTGTGACTTTAAATTTTTGCAAGCTGTGATACAGTCGTAAATAGTGCCATGCTGGAGGAGTACTGCAGAAATAGATTTAGGCAAGCACTTCATGTACTTTATCTTCGTACATTTAAACTCTGACACCAATGATGTCTCCATCACCTCGATTCATTAATCACATTTGATTGACTTTTTGATTGGTGCTGTTAGTACCAACTGGATCACATTCTGGGTCCAGTGCCAAGTTTGACATGTGCCTGAAATGCCTAGCATTGAATTGATCTTGTAAATGTCTAGAGGATTTATTAAGTAAATAAAAAGTATATCTTAAAAGATCTGTTTGGAATACATTTGACACATTTTATGTTTCATGCATGCTTTCTATCAGGCTTTTCTTGAAATGGCATATGTGGAGGCGGCTCAGGCTATGGTGCAGTACTACCAGCTGCAGCCGGCCACAATCAACGGACAGAAACTCCTGATCCGCATGTCTAAGAGATACAAGGAGCTGCAGTTGAAGGTATGTGTCATCTTGGCTCATCATAATCATGTGACTTGAACAAATCCAACTCGGAGTGTTTTGCTTTCTGATCCAGAAACCAGGTAAAGATGTTGATTCTATAATCCAAGACATCAATTCTCAGAGAGAGCGAGATGAGATGCAGGAGACTGACAGGTGAGAATGACATCAGGACACATTTTTATGGGGACTTTTTTTGGATCATTTTCTAGGTTTGGAACTATTAATTTGTTCAAAAATACATTGAAATGCATTTCATATACACAATGACGTGAAAACATCTTTTCTATTAAGAGCAAGGTTTAATTTCTAATTAATTAAAATTCAACATTCAAAACTAACTGCAACTGTCCTGATATCATAATGAAGAAAAAAATAATGAAATTCTTGGAAAGTAGTTAATAATCTTCTATTATTATTATTTATTATATTGTTTGTTTTATTATAATAAAAAAAAAAAAACCCAGCTTCACTGCTTATTTAAATTTGAAAAACCTTAGTCCTCCAAATCCAAGTCATGTGGTGCAACCAACATGCAGAAAAGAAAAACGTTAAAAAGGAAATGACATCATAGAGAGGACCCCTGCAGACCCTGGACTGTTTGAGTCTTTACATTGTGATATAGATTCATTCGCTAAAATTGCATTTTTAAATTTTAGATTTTTTTTTAAATTAAATTATGGAATAAATATAATATTGAATATTTAAACTTCTGTTTTTACTGTAGAATTTTTTTCATTATTACATTTTGTCTAAAAAGTGTGGTAATTTATATGTTGATTTTGATTAATTATTGAAAAATTAAGTTGCTTAAAATATCTACTTTGATCTTTTTATGACAAGGCAAGGTTGGTTCAGACTGTAAAATTTAATGTGGTTCATCTCAGAATATTTAATGATATTAATGAATTAATAATTAATGATCTTTGTAAAAAAAATACTCTTTACCTTAAAATATATTGATTTTTTTGGTAACACTTTAGTTTAGGGTCCAATTCTCACTTATTAACTAGTTGCTTATTAGCATGCATATTACTATGATATTGGCTGTTTATTAGTACTTATAAAGCAGATATTAATGCCTTATTCTGCATGAGCATTTTCTACATCCTTAAACCTACCCAATACCTAAACTTATCAAATATCTTACTAAATAATCAGTAATTAGGAGTTTACTGAGGCAAAAGTCGTATAAATTGAGGCAAAACCATATAAAATAAGGTGATTTCTGAAATGGATACCGGGGACATTTACTAGTTTAGTCGTCAAAACAGTTTATTTTTAATTGTTGTGGGTTCCATTTACTTTTTGTAATTAATAATTATCAAACTGACTCTAAATGGTTTAAAGACAATGGGGTTTATGTGCAACAAACGTCTGTATTGTGTAAAACCGGTTCTTCATCACTTCCGGTTGTGCTCAGGAGTGAGCAAAGATGAGCATAACCGATGTCCATCGCATATACAGACTGATATTTAAAAGTTTTTCACTAACATTAAAATGGAATAAAACACCAACAATTAAGATTATTAACTACTTTTGGTTAGCGGTTACCTTAAAAGTCCATAACTGCAACTGTCAGATCATACTGCTGTTAACACTTTCTCCAACAAGTGGATGTAATGAGACCTGTTTTCCCGTTTGTTCATGTGATGTTCAGCATAAAGCCTATTAAAAAAAAAAAAAAAACAAAAAAAAAAAACTGAAAAATAGTAAGCATTGTAAATAGCAAACCAATGAAAACAGTATTGTAACAAAATGATGACATTACAGTAAAAAAAAGGGTAACACTTTACAATAAGGTTCATTAGTTAACATTAGTTAACTACATTAGTTAACATGAACTAATAATGAACTGCACTTATACAGCATTTATTAATGTTTGTTAATGTTAATTTCAACATTTACTAATACATTATTAAAATCTTAACATTAGTTAATGCACTGTGAACTAACATGAACAAACAATGAACAACTGTATTTTCATTAACAAATATTAGTAAATACAGTAACAAATGTATTGCTCATGGTTAGTTCATGTTTGTTAATACATTAACTAATGTTTAACTAATGAATATTGTAAAGTGTTACCAAAAAAAGTAATAAGTAAATGTATTTAACAAATATTTTAACATTTTCTAATTGTATTTCATATTTTCATTTTCACAAACTAAATATATAGGCTACTGTATACAGTAATCACAACTTTTGGGCATATTATTGGGCATATTATTTTGCATTTTATACTCAAATGTAATCAATGAAAGTGTAACTGTTCAGTTGATTATTTATCTCCAACGATTAAAAAATCGATTAATTATCTCCAATGTGGTATAGAAAGGTGTAGGTGTGTGTGTGTGTGTGTGTGTGTGTGTGTGTGTGTGTATAAATTACTGTGTTGTGATGGGCGAAGTTTTGTGAACTTACTTTTTTTTTTTTTTTTTTTTTGTGAATGTAAAATTGTGTACAAAACTATCCCAGACCCTGTTATGTAATACATACAAACAGCTTTACTTTAACATGACTAGCTATTATGTAACTACCTTCAAACTGATAACGTTGTCTCATTTGGCAACTGATGATAAATAATAGAGCTCTGATGACTGCTCTCGACCAGGTTTAGTTCTTCATGGCTGAAGTAGCGTCGTGCGACTAATTAATCAATGTAGCTAGCAGCCCCCTCTGTTGGTGAAAATAATCACTACACGATTGCTGGTAACCAGCAGGCTATGATGGTTGGGCTTTTTTTCCTGTGTATTTGCGGTGTTTTGAATGTACTGTTAAACGGGGACATTTCCAGGTCAGGACACCATAACCCGGGACTGTCCCCGGAAAACAGGAATGTCTGGTCATCCTAATATAAAACCAAGAAAGTGTACATTTGTGTTTTTTAAAATATTTAGGAATTTTCTTCTTCTTTATCATTGTCTCAAAACTGCTGCTGGTTTGTGTAGGTACCTACCAGAACGTGCAAGATCTCGTAGCCCCGTCAGTCGTTCTCTGAGTCCGCGCTCCCACAGTCCGAGCTTCACTTCATGTAGTTCTGCTCACAGTCCACTGGGGCCGTCCTGTCGGCCTGACTGGAGTAACGGCATGGGGCCCCGCCGGGCCTCTTGGGACTGGACATCCCATTCCCGTGGCGACGAGGACCCCAGTGAGAGAGACGATTGGAGGAATGATGAAGAGGAGAGAGCCAACGGGTGGCTGTCCGAGCGCAGGAAATTGTACTTTAAAACCGGGGACCGGATCAGCCCTCGTATGGGGCCCGGGGACGAGCGGGGCAGGGACTGGTACCCCCGCGGAAGTCCTCAGGGTTCCTCCTTCTCCTCCTACCACTCTATAGATGACTTTTACAAGAAAGACTCACTTTACAAGACTGATAAACTGAGCAGGCTGCAACATCCGAGACATGAAGGGAAAACTAAGAGAAGGGAAGGTGGCGACTATCACAGGCCACGACACTCAGAGTCAGACGTGATGGACGACACAAGCTCCAACCGGATAGCTGAAGACAGAGGACGCAGCAAGAGGTCGAGCCGGAAACAAGATAAGGAGGAGAAAGAGTCCGAAAATCAGGCATGTCCTACACATCTTCATTAGGGTTTATTTGAAGACCAACTGTAATATAACACAACTGTTTATAATGTTTCAACTGAATCACATATTTTTAGTTAAGAATATGTTAAATATTTAAAATTTAAAATATTAATTTGATCATATATTTTATTTAAAATATATAAACTTTTAAAAAATATTTTAAATATTTAAATATATAAATATATTATATTATCCAAATGTGTCTGTATTGACAATATTTTAATAGCACTGTTTTTTATGTATTACAGAAGGAAGAATACAGAGCCAAAGAAAGATCAGCGTCTCCTCACAACAGCAAACCTGTAGAGTCCTCAAAGTGTGACAGAGATGGTGACAGCGAGGTAAACACATTCATTCATTTATCTGTTGGGTGACCAATTGGGAGCTTTGTAAGACGTAAGCAGTGTCCCATATTTCTGTATTATTTTTTTCTTCCCTGAAATAACAATACCACAATAAATAAATTTAGGCATTTAAAAATCCATTTGCGCTGCCGTCATGTTCTAACAATGTAAAAATAAAAATAAAATTGCCAACTGATGCATTCGTAGAGAGGGTTTTTCTTTTTTCTTTTGTAACATTATAAATGTCTTTACTGTCTCTTTTGATCAACTTAATGCATCCTTGCTGAATGAAAGTATTAATGTCTTGCCAAGGGATTGGGAAGTGGAGATGATGGAGAGGAGGAGTGCTGGTATCCTAAATGCATGGAGGAACTGGTGACCGTAGATGAAGTCGGAGGAGAAGACGACTCTATAATTGAACCTGATCTACCTGACCTTCAAGAGGAGGACCGGAGAGTTGAGCCCAGTCAGTCAACGACAGAGAGCCCTAAACCAGATGCAAAGACCACAACAGAAGGCGAGGACACCGTGGTGGATCCTCCTACCCTTCCACCACTGGATTTGGTCCCAGAGGAAAGCTCTGGAGGTGCTCAGTCCTGCCCTGGAGAGACGCCCCTGAAGTCATCTGCCCCAGAGCAGCCCGTCTCTCAACTCAACCAGTTCCCGTCCCAGGAGTTCAAGAGCGCTTTGGAGGAGTCCTGCACCGCCACTGATATGGATACACAGACCAACACAGCCACACCAGCTGGGCCTCCAAACCACAGCAGCACATGTGAGAGTGGGAAAGTGACAGACTCGAGTAATGACGAGAGAAAAGCGGCAGAGATGGACAACAAGGAACCATGTCTCAAACAGGACAGTCAGAAGAAAGGTACCCACAACCGTAAATACATATATAAACCCAGTGTTGGGGAAGGTTACTTCCTGATACTAATAACATGTAGTTCTTAGTAGTTTCTCATAACTACGGTAGCCTTCCTATAGTTCAAACAGTAGAGCATGGGTTCATAGGTTCGAAGAACTGATCAAATGTGTACCTTTAAGGCAATGAAATTTGATTTGGATAAAAGCATCTGCCAAATGCATAAATGTAAATGTCATAGAAGTCTAAAACATGTCAGTCTAAGTTCATAATCTAAGTTTTTGTTGTGTAAAAAAGCTTTGACATTTTGATAACTTTATTTTTTGACGAAGGTAAGTAGATGATGTCAGAAATTTCAGTTTAAAAACTATTTTCAGGTAAAAACCTATTTGAAAATTTTTTTTTTCTACCTACAAAAACTGTGATATTCAATCATCAAAGATTTTTAGCATTTTTGGACCTTTAGTGGCAGTTTAATTTGATTTACAGGCATAAAATAACACGTACTTAGTCTTGTCTCTTGCATCCTCACGTCCATGATACACAACAAACCTTAAAGCATTTTTATTTCACCTGTTTTTCTATTCTAGATATTCCTGACTATTTACCGGCCCCTTCACCTCAGACGACAGACATCTCTGCCGTGTCACCCTCTCAGGATCAGGAGAAAGCCATCAGCGAACACAGCATACCGTTAGGTACGTCCACCCGAGTCAAAAGAGTCGAACCAAAGGACGCAAACGCCGTTTAGTCCGGAAGAAGAAAGTATGAGCAATAGAAATAGCAACGCTAATGAACAACTCTGGCTGTGATGTGGGCTCTCAGTGGGTAACTGAAGCCTTTAAGGCTAGCTGATGTCAGTAGAGCATTTGTCATCCTGTTGAGTGAGGTGTGAATTGCACCCTCGAGGCCTGAGCTTGTGTACTCATTACCACACAGCTAACGCACTAGATTCCCTCACAGTAGAGCTGACTTTACACCCCTGCACACACTCAGACACAGAGACGTATATGAGAAAATGGCTCAGAAAATGTGGTGGTTTCGTGTCGTTCTGATTTCTGGCTGGTTTTGTTGTTTTGGCAGGTGTGGAGTTCATTGTGCCAAGGACGGGATTTTATTGTAACCTGTGTGGCTTGTTTTACACCAGCGAACAAACAGCCAAGACGTCACACTGTCGGAGTACAATTCACTACAGGAACCTACAGGTCATAAATACTAACATGCAGTCTTCCTTTCTCTTTCCCCTTCAAATATGAAAGTTTTCTCTTTCTTAACCTTTTGACTTTGACTTGCTAAGGCTAATTTCATAGCTAGCTTTTTATGTATCCTAATTTAGTCATCTTAGTTATGTAAAATTATATGCAATTTTACAACTTTGTCACCATGACAATATAACACCATAAATGACTGGAAAACGATGATTTAAACATATTTAAGCCTTGTGCTGTGTTGAAAATTAAGCTTTTTGAATAAAGCTGAAATAAAATAAAGTACAAATATTAGTTAAAAAAACTTAAACTAAATGAAAATTAGAAATGTTGCCTTGGCAATAAACTGAAATAAGTTTAAAGGGTTAGTTCACCCAAAAATGAAAATTCTGTCATTAATTACTCACCTTCATGTCGTTCCACACCCGTAAGACCTTCGTTCATCTTCGGAACACAAATTAAGATATTTTTGATAAAATCCGATGGCTCAGTAAGGCCTCTGTTGCCAGCAAGACAATTAATACTTTAAATGCCCAGAAAGCTACTAAAGACATATTTAAAACAGTTCATGTGACTACAGTGGTTCAACTTTAATGTTATGAAGCGACGAGAATACTTTTTGTGCGCCAAAAAACAAAATAATGATTTTATTCGACAATATCTAGTGATGGGTGATTTCAAAACACTGCTTCATGAAGCTTCGAAGCTTTATGAATATTTTGTTTCGAATCAGTGGTTCGAAGCGTGTATCAAACTGCCAAAGTCACGTGATTTCAGTAAACGAGGCTTCGTTATGTCATAAGTGTTTAGAAAATTCAATGGTTCACCACTGGGGGGCGTGACTTTGGCAGTTTGATACACGCTCCAAACCACTGATTCGAAACAAAAGATTCGCAAAGCTTTGAAGCTTCATGAAGCAGTGTTTTGAAATCGCCCATCACTAGATATTGTTGAATAAAGTCGTTATTTTTTTGTTTTTGGCGCACAAAAAATTCTTGTCGCTTCATAACATTAAGGTTGAACCACTGTAGTCACATGAACTGTTTTAAATATGTTTTTAGTACCTTTCTGGGCATCTGAAAGTGTTAATTGTCTTGCTGTCAATGGAGGCCTCACTGAGCCATTGGATTTTATCAAAAATATCTTAATTTGTGTTCCAAAGATGAACGAAGGTCTTACGGGTGTGGAACGACATGAGGGTGAGTAATTAATGACAGAATTTTCATTTTTGGGTGAACTAACCCTTTACATTGAAGCACTAAAATCATTAACTGAAAAATAAATAGAAACTAAAACTAGCTCAAATTTGAACTGAAATAAAAATAAATGAAAACTAAATAAAAAAACATATTTATGCAATATTTAAAAAAAAAAAAACTAAAAGTAATAAAATGACAAAAGCACACAATGAAATGACTAAAAATTAAACCAAAATTAACATGAAAACTAAAAATATAAAAATGAAAGCAAATTCAAAATATTAATAAAACTAAAAAAAGTACATACTTTTGAGTGTGTAGCAAAAGAGTAGGCAAACTTTGAGACATACACTACTTTGTCATAATTGTGTCTTTAATGAACCACTCTGTTGCTTAGTTACTTGCATCCTGTCATAGTTTACACTGCCCTGTCAATCATCTTGTCACAGTTAAAATTCTCCACATTCAATTTAATTTAATTTCCTACCGTTTCGGAGAGAAATGTACCAGCACGTTTATCTGCCAGTCGTGGGTCTTTCATGCGGAGACTCTCCTCATGTTTGCATAATGATGCATTTAAAGGTTAATGACCAAACGTATCTTTATATAAGTTCACAATGCTGTTGCAGATGGAATATAATGTAGATAACATTGAATAAATATCTTTTCGTCAGATTAGATACTGATTATTAATTATAAATCTCTCCACTTAACTGTCGGACTCACACATCCGCCATGTTTGTAGTTTTTAACACTTTTTATTTGTGTTTTATAGTTCTAATTGAATCCTCGTCTACAGCGCAATGGGTTGTGGGCAATATTAGCCGTTAAAGTGTGCGCAGATCTGCACTCCGGATTCTATCCAGAAAAATAGACCATCCGGGTATCTTTGGAACACTCATTTCAACATACTACGATCCTAATTTTGAATACTATTTAGGACAGATAGTATGCGAATTGGGACACAGCAAGAGTTTCCAGACATACATGAGATTAGCTAAACTACAGGCTAACTAACTACATGGAAGCTGCTGAAGCAACTCAAATCAGTGAATCAGTGAATTGTGGAGTGGACTGAGAGGACCAATCAGCTGAGCATATCTGACTGTTGCTCGCTTGGCAGTAAAGATGCACGCAAACAATGTGAAATTCAAACAGCGATGTAGCATTTGGCCATGTTACACTGCTACTTGTTGGAAATAGTACCTTGTTACTGAAAAGGCTACACTTATTTGGTTACTCACCACCAATGGTGACGGCAATGTAAGATTGACTGATCTAAGGAGTCCGGTCCTCAGGGTGGGATATAGTTTCTCATTATAACCCTTTAGAAACACACACATACAGACAGACGAACACACTTTCCAACACAACATAGTTGAGGCGGCAAGGAGCCGGACATTCCCCGTCATCACAGTCAGACCACAACCAGTTGTCGTGTCTCTCAGACTAGAGTGGTCAGCCAAAGAGCGTCACCTCATACTTCACTTCTCCACCTTGTGGTCTGCCAGCTGTGTTGAGTTTACAAGAACTACAGTGAGAAGGTGACAGCTGAATTTAACACCAGAAGAGCAAGACAGGTGAAACCGAGACAGACAGACAGACAGACAGACAGTAAACACTACAGGAAACACCTGCTTTCCTCCCACATTTTGACCTTCTTCTGTTTTAGCTCTCCTTGTTTTACTGGTAAACAAATACACATTTTGGTAGGACACACATTTATGGGAGTTTCTTCAACTACAGGCACTTTTATGTCATTAAAACAGACCTCAACTTGACTCAACAGTACTCATCAGCACAACATTTGTGCAAAATTATTTTGCACCTTTAAAATATGAAAGTCAGTTTTGTTAAATTATGCAAGAAAGTACCACAATATTATTTAAGATTACTAAATTAGGATACATAAAAAACTAGCTATGAAATTAGCCTTAGCAAGTCAAAGTTTTCTGTAATTTTATCCACATTGTCAGAGGACAAATTACATAAATTAACGGGTTTGAAAAGTATATCTTTAATAGAGCCAAAAGAGCCCAACTTGTAATAATCCAACTGTAGCATAAATTTACTTCAGTATAACAGTCAGGTGCCGTCAGTCAGCCATTTTAGTCAGAGAAACCAAACTGTTGCTCTTCAAGGCTGTATGACTGCTCTTATTCCTGTAATTTAAAAGTAAACTGTCATTTGTGTAATTTAATAGGGGATTTTTTTGTGTTTTTATAGAAGTATCTGTCGCAGCTGGCGGAGGAAAGTCTCTTAAACTTCCACACAGAGTCGCCAAACACTGATTGAAGCTCATGTGAGACTACTGGGACTGCACCGCTGCTGGGACATACTGAATGAGACAAATCCATCAAGACAGAGAGACACAACACAAACACAAAGAGGAAGGGAAGGGACACAAGGAGAACCGGAGCAACTGGATCCTCTGTGTACTCTAGTTCATAGCAATGTGAATTGTATGAAAGTTTTTATGAATTAAAAAATGGGTTATTAAATATCATGTTTTAAAGGAATAGTTCACTGGAAAAAAATGTAAACGCATATTACTTTTTTTTGTCAGTGAAATACAGTGATTTTTGTTCCTGTACAGTGGAAGTGAACGGGGACTGTGGCTCCAAAATTTAAAAAGAATCATAAAAGTACCATAAAAGTAATCCATGTGCAGTGCTGGATATTAAGTGATTACATGTAATCTGGATTACGTAATCAGATTCCTAAAATTAAATACTTGTAATTAGATTATATTACATTTTAAAATACTTGACTACAGTTACAGACTAGTTACTTTTTATTGAGTACTTGATTACTTAATCACAAAATAGCAGTAAATTATTCATAATTCAATGATTATCCCTAATCCTCCCAATTTTATCATTTAATTTTTTCTTTCTAAAAAAGCCTATTGCTTATATATGTTCAGAAAATCTTCCAGTTTTGTGGAATTGCACACACAAGAGTGGCCATTAGTTATAATTACATGGAAATTGAGAGGTCACACAACATAAACAAGTAAAATATTTTTAGTAAGTGTTTTATTTTGGTTATTTTAAAATATTTTTCTTTTACTTTAACATTTTAAGATCTAATTAATTAGCTTTTTGTCAAATTATGAACCCCCTGCAGTTCCAACACAAACCCCAGTTTGAGAAAGCCTGAAGTATGTTTAATGCACTTCACGTTGTTGATAACAAAGAGTGGAATAAATTTTCTTTCTCTTTGCATTTTCATATCAATATGCTACAAGATTATCATATTCAAAACAATGTGATAAATGAGTTTTGTCAAAAGTAATCAAAAAGTAATCAGATTATATTACCTAAAATGTGTAATGTAGATTAGCCTACGTCACTAACTACAATTTTCATCATGTAATTTGTATTCCATAATGGATTACAGTTTGTAAGTAATCTACCCATGAACTGTCCATGTGATATGTGTGCTATATTCCTAGTCTTTTGAAGCCATATGGAGCTTTGAACTAAAACGAGTGAATGAATAAGTTGTGACCACAATATCTTTTTTGCCTCCTACGTCATAAGTGAGGCTCTGTACACTTTTAAAAAATAAAGGTTCTTTATTTGCATCTGTGCATGAAGAATCTTTAACATCCATGGAACCTTTCCATTCCACAAAAGGTTCTTTATAGTGAAAAAAGGGGTCTTTAAATTTTTTAAATGTTCTTCACACTTAGAAAAAAATTTAATTGAAAGGTTCTTTAGGGAACCCAGAATGGTTCTTCTGTGGCATCACTGCAAAAACCTTTTGGAATCTTTATTTTTAAGAGTGTACTTGACAGCCTCAGTTCCCATTCACTTTCATTGTCACTTTCTTCAAAATATCTTCATTTGTGTCCCATGGAAGAAAGATCATTATAGAGGTTTGAAGTGACATGAGGTTGAGACAATTTTCATTTTTCAGTGAACTGTCTTGTTAAGTACACTGTCCTTATTCATAGGACACAAGGTGGCGTGTGTATCCTCTGTAGGTCAGGAAGTTTTTTTACACTGTGAAAAATATGTATCAGAATGTGAAATGCACTGGTAAGTGTAGTGTTTACATCATTTGCATCTGCCTC
The DNA here is from genome assembly GCA_039654765.1 of Mylopharyngodon piceus. Lineage (NCBI taxonomy): Eukaryota > Metazoa > Chordata > Actinopteri > Cypriniformes > Xenocyprididae > Mylopharyngodon > Mylopharyngodon piceus. Next base: position 32,576,346 of record CM077438.1, read on the forward strand.
ATTCATACTCTAAAGCTTGCATACGTGTAGATTTTCCTTCAGAAGTGCCTTATTTAAATTTGTATTTAAATTTAAAGAGATGTAAAATTATCCTCAGGTTAATGTGAATATTCTGTTGTATTGCATTTTCTGTGGTCATTTTTTTTTTCTTCGGTGTTCAGGTCTTGAATCTGTTTCATGCTTAAATATTCACTTTTTTTAAAGTGCCTTTTAGGTGGTCAAGTGTAGTGAATTTCTCAAAATGCAAAAAACAAAAAAAAATCTTTTCATCATTGCTGTACACAGAGCTCAGACTTTAGGGATACTTGAACTGGACCATGCTTATTTATCTAATATCAAATTTATTTGTTTAAAGATAAAACAAAACCCTGAGTGTGTGTGTGTTATAATGTGAGTATATTATTGGAATGGTTCTGGAAACTTTTTGTCCGCTGTTTTATATTCTGTTAATGATAGCATCCCATTTTTCTGAAAGAAAAATCTGTATAATTATTTTGGGTTGCACTGATGCAAATACTGAATAAACATTTTGGAAATAGTGTGGCCTGATACTTATGTGAAACGACGAATACCTCAGCTTCGTGTCCCATGATGGCCCTGAATGACATGTCTTGACTTGTACATTATGAAATAACCCTTGCATCTTATTTTACCTGTGGTCTTTTTTTTAAATGGGTCAGTTGAATAAATATAACAGAGAGATAGTGACTTCATCCTCACCCATGCGCAATCTGTTACATAATGACATCACTTCTGTTCCAGCGTCCATCCCCGGGCGGCGGAAAGTCACGATCTTCAACGAACACCTCGTAGAAAATACGAGAAAGACCTGCTTCATCAGATCTCAATTTTCATTGGTCACCTTGTTATCCGCCTCTATTTTTCTGACCAATCAGAGAGCTCGCAGGACAGCATTACACTATCGAGTTGCTGGGCAGAGAACACAAAACAACATCAGCGGAGAGTACGTTCGAACTTGGACTGCGTGATAAAGCAGGTTAGTAGGATTTGTTCTTCGTCGACTGGCTGTTGTTTGAAAGAAACTTAATTTTGCAATATATAACACTTGTGAAGGCTTTACCTTACACGCTGCGTCAAATAAAGGCTAAAACGCGTTTGTTCTCTGCACGCCCCGAGGCTTTGTTTATGTTTATGTTGCGCCCGTGCATTTGCGCGTGCACATAACGCCATGCATTAAATTCGTGTTCTACGTCAAATATAAAACACGTTAATACATTTTTTTTTTTATATATATATATATATATATATATATATATAAAAATTGAGTATTGTTTCGCCAAAACACTTTGTTTTAGAGAGTGTAGATCTCCTGTTTGTATGGTAATGCGGTCCATTCATTGTATCAGGCTTGTGTATGAGCCAAATGGACGCTGCTGATTGGAGCAGCTGTCTGCATGTATTCATTTATGCTTTAGAAAGATTGACATATTAACTTTAACATATCTGCATCCTAGGTGCAAAGGCACATTTCATACGCTGAAAAACTTAATTCCTTAACCATGGCAACTGACTGTGAGGCATGGCTAAATGCAAATCCTGTTGGTAAGTTCAAGTTTAAATGTTTCTAGGTCAGTGTTTGAGAACTATTTGCCCTCATATTTGGTATTTGATATAAGTCTTGGTGAAGTTGTCAAGGTCAGGATTATCACTTGTTTGTACTCTCTCAGTGGAATAAAAAAGTCTTTTAATGGGCCCAAACTTTCCTAGTGTTAATGCTATTTTTATGTATATTTAGTCAAACTATTCACATGTTGTCATCCACAGAGGCTGGAAATCTTAGCGATTCCTTCCCCTCCGGGGACGAGGACAGCACCTTCGCTGGAAATGTCAATAATGAGATCAATGGAAACTGGATATTGGCCCCCACCGGCAGCATTCACGAGGCAAGACTCAAGGCCAAGGTGAAGAGACGTCTGAGGAAGAACTCCTCCCGGGACTCAGGCCGGGGCGACTCGCTGAGTGATAATGGTGATGTGGTCCGGTCCACAGTTCCGCCCACCAGCCCTAAGGGCAAACTGCTTAACCGGAGGTCGAGGATGGGCAAGGGACGAGGCCTGCCGAAGAAAGGTATTGGTGCTGTTTTCATTCCTTAAAGCCCGTTCACACCAAGAACCATAACTATATGTGTCTACATCAACAGATGAAAACGTTCTGGACGTTAAATATTTTGATTTAATTATGTGCACTGCAATAAAATATTGGATAAATATTGGATAAATACGAATAAATTGGATTTGGAGTTCTGGAATTCTTAAAAAGATCTGGAAATCCAGTGCATGTTAAAAACAAATTAAGTGTTGGCCTGGCTCTGTTCCAGCATCTGCTGCTTTATTTTAGCCAATTAGAGGGCTAACAAACATCCGAGTGGTTCTTAATGCGAAGGAACTGACACACTTCAGCAACCAAACTCCACCCGCATTCACACATACGTTCATAACAGACGGTCACTCCCATTCATTCAAATGTTGTTTTACCCAGTGGTGGTCCTTTGTAGAGGGTTCAACGTCCCTGAGTGCAACAGACCTGAATTGATTTGGAAAAGTCTGGCTTGCAGAAAAAACGGCCTACATGCCGTCTGACTGGCTGCGTCAAGTACACTACATGTGTGCTGACTTGCTAACATAATACCAAGCCTGCAAAAAAAAAAAAAAAAAAAACACTTGACTCTCTTTGTGTCTGATGGTGATCATTTAATCGTCTAGATGAGTGTTTTAGCTGAGATTATCGCCCCCTCCTGACCTTTCCACCTCCCCCATCACCCACAAGATGACTTAATGGCACACTTCTCTTTTTGATTCCCTCTGCGGTGGCACAGTCGGCCCTGTTTGTGTTACGTAACTGCTGGTTAAGTCAGCCCGCAGGGCAGGGCAGGAGATTCTGTTAGCTTATTTTGGCCAGAATCCTTCAGATATAGGCGTTGCAGTGAAAATGTAGTAGGTTTGGAAGTGCCATACATAAGGTTGAATGCCCCACTTCATCCATATAGGCCTGAAAAGTGGATTAGAACATATTGACAGTCGTCTTTAGAGGCTTTGCGGTCAGGCTGAGCAAAAGCCAGTAGTGTTGTTTTGTCCTTAAATCAGAAATTACAAATTGGTGACAAATATTTTCATTGCCAAATAGTAATTTGATCTAGTGGGAGCAAACATAAGATCATTTTAAAGTCAGCATGAAATGAAAATTCACCCAATATATTTTGAAATGTGATCGATTTATCCATGCATTTTTTTTTTTTTGACCCCGTAATTCTTAATCTAAATGATTAGATTTTCAGGTGAAGTGTCAGACTCAATCATGTCAGTTTACACCCTGCCCCTTTCTGCCTCCATCCAAACACCAACCAATGGATAGAATCAAGTCTCTGCCCTACATTTCTTTTCTTTTTCAATGTTTCACTCAGATGTACGTCACAATACTAGTATGGTTGCAAAAATAATCCTAAATATTAAAAACATGCATTCTTTGCAAAAAAAAAAAAAAAAGATTAATGTGGTGATATTAGGTAATTAAATTACTTTAATTAAAATTATGGCCCAATTTTTACTAAACATAATTTATTTTTACCTGTATTTCAAGCCATTAAAAGGTATTTTCAAATGATTATTTTAGCACATGCATAATACAACCTTTGGCTTTGACTCCAGCCAAAAGTGAAATAGTTTACTAAAAGATTAGGTCATCCAAAAAGGAAAATTCTGTCATGTGGTTCCAAACCTGTGGTTCAAACTTGAATTTCTTTGTTCTGCGGAACACAAAACAAGATATTTTGTAGAACAACATTGGAGCCTTTTGACTTCCATTTTATAGAGAAAAAAAACCCACTGAGACATTTCTCAAAATATCTTCTTTTATGTTCCACAAAAGGTTTAGAACTGCACAAGTGTGTAGCAGAACATCTACACCTTGCGTGCATATACTGTGTGGTGGTTTTTTTTCTTTTTTCTTTTTACCAGTTTGGTTAGAATCATTTTCTGTTTCTTGGTTAAGTATCAGTTTGATGCTTGTGGTCAGAGCTCTGCACATATCGAGAGATGATGTCACTAGCTGTGAATTAAAGGGGCCTGGTTTAAAGGGGACTAGTTTCAGAGGGGACGACACTGTGCGGTTAAAGTGTTAGTTCACCCAAAAATGAAATTTGTCACTAATTTCTCACCCTCATGTCGTTCCAAACCCGTAAGACCTTGTTTCACCTTCAGAACAGAAATTAAGATATTTTTGATCAAATCCAAGAGTTTTTTTTTTAATTTATTTATTTATTTTTATCCCCCCATAGAAAGCAACGTAATTACCGTCATTCAAGGTCCAGAAATGTAGTAAAGACATTGTTAAAATGGTCAATGTGACTGCAGTGGTTCAACCTTAATGTTATGAAGCAACGAGAATACTTCTTGTGCGCAAAAACAAAACAAAAATAATCCCCTGTCATTCTCCTACACCGTTTACATTCAGCGCTTCCAGGTTCTATTTCAGAACGCCGGCTCAGTATTGGTCGGCTCCTGTGTCACCATCACATGCATACGTCGTGCTGCTCACGTGAACAGCGTCGGCCAATAATGAGTTGGCGTTCAACATATTCACGGAAGCGCTGCACGTAAACAGTGTAGGAGAATGGCAGGGGAGAGATGAATTTGTTGAATCAAGTCATTATTTTTGTTTTGTTTTGCGCAATATTCTCTTCGTTTCATAAAATTAAGGTTGAACCACTGTAGTCACATCGACTATTTTAACCTTGTTTTTACTACTTTTCTGGACCTTGAATGACTAATTACGTTGCTTTCTATGGGGGATTTAAAAAAAAAAAAAAAAAACCCTTGGATTTCAATAAAAATATCTTAATTTGTGTTCTGAAGACAAACAAAGGTCTTACGGGTTTGGAACGACATAAGGGTGAGTACTTAATGACAGAAATTTCATTTTTGGGTGAACTAACCTTTTAACATGACAATGTTAACCATATGTATTTTTATTTGCTACAGCAGAAGGCACTGAAAGAGTTGCACGGTTTTCGTTCTTCTTTCCATTCTCGACATGTCGTCACTTTCAGAGTTCCTCCAATGCATTTTATTGTTTTGAAAGGTTATTGTGTTGTATTCATAGGTGGGGCTGGCGGTAAAGGTGTGTGGGGAACACCTGGGGAAGTTTATGACGAAGATGAAGTTGATGTTAAAGATCCCAATTACGATGCAGAGCAGGTAAGAGCCACGCGATACGCTCGCTTTTGGTTTTTAACTATGAAATTGGCACTCAAAATTGTTTCTCCAGGAGAACTGCGTATACGAGACGGTCGTCCTCCCTCTGGATGAAGAGACGTTTGAGAAGACGGTCACTCCTATCGTTCAAGAGTACTTTGAGCATGGGGATGCTAATGAAGTGGCGGTGAGATTTATGACTGTGTTGTTGAATGAGGAGATGGCTTTTGCCCTTTCATATCTAATCAGTGTCATGCAGTCCTGTGCGATTTTATTTTTGAGTAAACAAACCTGGGGAACGGTTTATTCTCATTATAATCAGGACATCTCACTCTGTTCCTTCAGGAACTGCTTGCCGAGCTTAATCTGGGCGGCATGCGTGGCGACGTGCCCATGCTAGCCATATCGCTAGCGCTGGAAGCGAAAGCCAGCCACAGGGAACTGACATCACGACTGCTCAGCAAGCTCTGCGGGCACGTGCTTACGGCTGGTGACGTGGAGGCCTCTTTCCACAAACTGCTCAAAGAGCTGCCCGACCTGGTGCTGGACACACCAGGGGCTCCGCAGGTAACATGTTAAAGCTAGTATATGTGAGTTTAAGGTGTCTGTCACTGTTACTATTGCAAAAACTTGGGAGTTCAAACCCTTAACCCTATGTATTAAAGGTAGGGTAGGCAATTCCAGAGAGGCTAGCAATAGCAAGATAGCTTTGAAAGTATGAGATTAGGGGTTGCCATCTCGTAATCAAGGTTATGACATGGCATGACCTCAGCATAAGCTTGTTGTTTTGATTCAGGAGGAACTGTAAAAGGCGGCTACTGTTTGTTTTTGGTGCTCAGTGACTGTCTACAACTCTGCATAGCCACATTCAACACGCTGATGACGTGTGATGTCTGCGCTAGCAGGTGTGTGGAGGTATGGAAATGCGTATGTTGACAGGCAGGTAGGACATCGTATCATTGCATTCGGACCGAACATTTTTTTGGTCCTGCAACTTCCAGAGAAGATCTAATTATTATAATTAGATCTAATCTAGATTTACTTTATACAGTGAAGACAACGCAGTGTTATTTTACATTTGATTATTTTATTAAATTTCTGTACCTGAACATTGTGACGTTTCACTGGTATCTAAAAATTTGAAGCACTAGCTCAACCCCGCCAGTAGAAAAAAAATCCCTATCGTTCTGTGCTATAAAATATGATCGAGCAATAATATGAACAGTGAAAGTAACAGTAGCTCCTAGAATACAGTTTAACATGCATAATTAGGCATGAAAATAACCATTGAAAATAAATGGGAAATATCCATTTGCTAAGCCAACTAATTTGATTCATATTCTTTTGGTATCACTGCCCAATATTTTTAAAAATTAAAAATGCAATGAAAATGCAGGTATCGGTACTCGGTATCGGCTAAGAATGAAATATCGGTATCGGACTCATTCTGGAAAAAGTGGTATCAGTGCATCCCTATTATATATTATAGTATTCTATTCATGACAGTGTAATTGGAAAATGAACCAGGTTGACCAAAAAGAGAAATATTTTACATAATTTTATATATTACCATAATAATATTTTTATTCTTTATGGCAGTTTTCAAAGCTTTAATAAAAATTAAAGGGTTCGTTCACCCAAAAGTGAAAATTCTGTCATCATTTACTCACCCTCAAGTTGTTCTAAACCTGCATGGGTCTTTCTTTCTGCTGAACACAAAAGAAGATATTTTGAAGAATATGGGTAATCAAACAGTTGATGCGCCCCATTGACTTTCATAGTAATTTTTTTTTTTTTTTCCCCCATACCCATATTCTTCAAAATATCATCTTTTCTGTTCAGCAAAATGAAAAACTTCATTTTTGGGTGAACTATCCCGTTATTTATATATGCTTATTTTATTATGAATCCACATTGAATATGACTAAATGATTTCTTGATGTGTATGTGTTAAGTGGCATGAATAGAAGAGATTAATCGCAGTTATTTGTATGACATTTAATCATCAGCCAAAGTTCATAATCATGAACTGCTCTAGCTGAGGCGCAGTGTAACATTTGGCCCAGTTTCTAAGCTCCTGTGTGTCTTCATGTTCACTTTGCTAAAAGAGTGTTTATTACGCTGCGGTTAACAATGAAAACTGTGGTCAGAGTGTGTCTGACTGGTTCATCTGCACCACCAGAAGAAACTTTCAGCTGTTTCCTTTGGCTTCATACAAACACCAGAGCTTGTGCTTTTGTCTCGCTGTGTGCAGAATGCTGGGTCAGCGCTGTGCCTCCAATCACACTCTCTGCTGTACAAACACATTTACCCAGCCTTCACTCCATACACAAGAGCAGATGTTGTTTGAGTGCTAGAATGTGGCAAACACAACCCTTTCTTCCCTTCACACCCAATACGGTCCACATACAAAGGGTAGATGTGCCAAAACAGCACGTGAACAAATATTGACCTCCTACTCCATTAGTATGAACCGATGTGTGTTGCTACTGCATTATTTGACAGTGTGCTTCCTCCAGCTGTGCACACAACTGCTCTGTTTACAGTTGGACACATTTTAATGGAATTTCAAAAAATGTCACAATGAGGAACTTGGGCCTTTTTTTTTTTTTTTTTTTTACATACTTTCAATATCTAAATTCAATATCTGCTGTGTTAACTGATTTCAGTTCCTTTTTAGATCGTGTGAAAATTGTGTGTGTAAACGAAATATAATAATGCTTTCAGTGGAAAATTAGTGATCTTTCCCTGGAAATTTTAAATAAATCAGTAACACTTTACAATAAGGTTTCATTAGTTAACATTAGTTAACTACTTTAGATAACATGAACTAAGAATTAACAATACGTCTACAGCACTTATTAATTTTAGTTATGTTAATTTCAACATTAACTAATACACTATTAAAATCAAAATTTGTATTTGTTAGTTCACAGTGCATTAACTAATATTAACACGAACAATGTTTATTAACTAACATTAACAAAGATTAATAAATACAGTAACAGATGTATTGCTCATTGTTAATTCATGTTAGTTAATACATTAACAAATGTGACCTTATTGTAAATTGTTACAATATTTCTTTTATTCACAACAGTGATTTGAAAATGGACCTAGATTAGAGTTGACTAACAAGTAATATTTTATGTGAAATATTACTGTTTAAAAATATGAAATATTATGATTTGTAAGTTTTTGAACCTTTAAAGAAATTCATATAGGCCTATTTTAATTATGAATTATTTCATTTCCTTTTTTGGTGTTAGCAAAAAATATGGAAATGCTTTCAGTGGAAAGCTCTCAGAATGAGTGATCTTTACCTGGAATTATGAAAAATATATATTTTTATTTATTCATGACAGTGTGAATAGAGAATGGACCAAGAAATTTAATTTTAATATAATTTTTTTTTTTTTTTTTTTTTTTTTTTTTTTTTGTGAATTTGTATTTTATTCATGACAATGTAATTGGAAAATGGACCGAGATTAGAGTTGATCAAGAAGTGAAATGTAAGGATTTGTAAATATTTTAATATTATTCAATGGTAATATTTGATGATATTATTATTATTATTATTATTATTATTATTAAAATGTTAAAAATTAAACATTTTTATATTTGTCGAAGTTTTTAAGGCCTTAAAGGAGATCTCATAGGCCTAATTAGTTCTGTTTCTTTTTTGGATCCTGTGATCATATTGGGTTTTTATGGAAATGCATTGAGTGGAAAGCTCTCAGAACGAGTGATCTTTATCTGGATATGTTAAATGCCTAATTCCCATTTACTTTTGTTTTGTAGATGCTCGGCCAGTTCATCGCTCGAGCCGTTGCAGACAACATCCTCTCAAAAAGCTTCATTGACGGCTACAAAGGACGAGTAGACTGTGAATACGCCAGGTATTGAATGTTGTACACATTTAATGGGTCTTATTTTGTGTTTTTTGAAAGCGAGTTTGACATTGGTTTGTGCCGTTTCATCAGAGCTGCTTTGGATCGTGCGGCTGTGCTGCTAAGAATGAGCCGATGGACCGGCCTTCGCATCGACAGCCTCTGGGGTTCGGGTGGCGGCCAGAGACCTGTCAATCAACTTATCAAAGAGGCAAGGACACACCCACTCACTCGCAATGTTACATAACACCGTCCTTTGTCTATGAAAGGGCAAACTGGAAGATTTTATGGCACATTAAGCATCAACACATGCATTCAGCCTGTAACTCTAACGGATTGCATAATCATTGTTGTTGCAGGTTAACCTCCTGTTGAAGGAGTACCTGTTATCAGGTGACACAGTGGAAGCTGAGCGGTGCTTGAGAGAACTGGAAGTCCCACATTTTCGTCACGAGTTTGTTTATGAGGTAATAGCTGCAACAAAACAGGCATTTGAAGTGGAAAGCCTGATACAGCTCTGCCTGATTATTCATTTTTTTTCATCTTTTTTTTTTTTTTTTTTTTTTTCCCTTTAGGCTGTTATCATGGTCCTGGAGTCTAAAGGCGACAGAACCCTTCAAATCATCCTACAGTTGCTAAAGTCTCTGTGCGCCTCTACAGTCATCACTGTAGACCAGTTGAGACGGGTATGGCTCCACCTGCTGGTCATTTTGAATTACTGCAGCTTTAAAAGTGCTTCTTATCAGAATTGTCTCCTCTTACAGGGATTTGAAAGAGTCTACCTGGACATGGCAGATATCAGTATTGATGTGCCATGTGCGTACTCGCTCCTGGAACAGTTTGTGGAGCAGAGCTTTAATGCCGGGGTCATCGATAAAAAACTGCGGGACCTCTGTCCTTGTCGGTGAGTGAGGGTTTTTTTTTTTTTTTTTTTTTTTTTTTTGGTAAAGGCAAAACTTTGCTTTATTATTATTATTATTATTATTATTATTATTATTATTATTATTATTACTACATAAAATATTTATTGTTATTTATTATTTATTGTTGAATAACAGTATATGTATAAATATACAATATAAATTACAATATGTATAAAAATATTTATTACAAATGTATTATTATTATTATTATTATTATTATTATTACAAAGTGCTTATTTATTATAAAAATATATTTATGAAGTGTTAATATATAAAATGATTACATAATGTATTATTGCATTAAAAATTTGTCATGTACCCAAATGAACTTAGTTCCATTTTCCTTTTTTGTCATTTCTTATGAAATTTATATTTATCATTACTATAATTATTATTATTACATAATTTATTATTATATTTATGAATAGTAATTTATAAAAAATGTTTACATTTTACTATTATTAAATATTGTAATAATAATAATAATAATAATAATAATAATAATGTAGTATTTTTACATTAAAATTGTTTTGTATAATTGTTAAAATAAAAAAAAAAATAAAAAAAATATATATATAAGGGGTGTGAATCATCACTGGTCTCACGATTCAGTTCGATTACGATTGTCATGTCAACAATTCAATTCCATGATGCGTTGCATCCTCAATTTTCAATATTACTGCACATGTCTACATTTTCATCAAATGAATACAAGCAGTCAGATATATAAACTCCCTTTTTTTTATTTTATCTGCTCCAAGAAAGTACACTTCCTGAATGTAGTCAAACAAAACTTGAGTCTGAACACAACAGACAACAGGAGCATGTAGAACTAATAAACACTAGTAAATACTGAAAGCGCATGAAATTGTCAATTAGTGTACTTAAGTTACAATAACGCTCACACACTCGCGCGCACACGTTTGCACGCACCTGTGCATTTTTGTTTTTCCTCCCTCTGCTATACAACGAATGATGTCAGAGAAATGTCAGTAGGCTATTATCCATTATGGTGTATTACTGCATCGATGCAGAATCGTCCACGTCCGCATCGCGATGCATCGTAGAAATTTCAACACCCCTTATATATTATTACATAATGTATTAGTATTATTACATAAAAATTATTTTAGTCATGTACCCAAATGAACTTGTTGTGTGTGGTTTTTTTTTTTTTTTTTTTTTTTTTTTTGGTCAGGGGCCGAAAGAGGTTCATGAGTGAAGGAGATGGCGGGCGCCTCAAACTCGAGAGCTACTGAATTCAGGAGCCCCACAAGCCATTTCTGTGGCAGCTGCTCCAGTTGTGATGCTCACTGGAGTTCTGTATTTCTTTAAGTTGCTTGTATTGTCATTAAAGTTTAAGTACTAAAAACTTCCCTCCTGTCAGAACACAATGGGACTGAAGGGCCAGGCACTTTTAAAATCTGAAGGAGATGTAAATCCACCTCGATCCTTCTGATGTGACTTATATAAGCTAATCCTGAAAGTGCCACACTTATGACTTGGTCATTCCATGTTTTGTATTCCTGAGTTCACTGCCACTCCTGTTCTCCAGTTAGCAGTGTTTGTAGAGACTTGCAGATTTGTGAACATAGCTTTATAAGTGGGGGGCATGTAAGCTGGAAGCTCTTTCTCCCTCCTGGGCTGCTTTTTTGTATACTGTGCTTGAGTTTATTTTCTCTTTGACTTTTCAAAGGTGTCATTTCTCATGGTCACTGAAGAAAGGACAAAACTGAGCAATGTACAGCAGCTGGGATCATTTCACAGAGGTGTCAAGAACATTTATTTTTATATTTCAGTAGACTGGTGGATGTGAAACGTACCTAACTTACTTGCTCTTTGTTTAAAATGGTTGACAAATGGATAATAAAGTTTGTCATTACTGGTAATCACTTGGGAGTTCTTTATGTATACAGTCAACTCCAGAATTATTGGCACCCGTGTTTAATATGAGCAAATGGGGCTTTGAAAATAAATCTTTGTTTATCCTTTTGATCTTTTATTAAAAAAAATTCTAACATTTCATTGAAGTAAAACAATATAAAGAGGAAATAGTATGAAATAAATGTTTTTCTCTATTTCACGTTGGCCACAATTACTGGCACACAGTAGTCTTCTATAATGCCTGATGAGTTTGGAGAACACCTGACCATGGGTCCGTTCTTCGTACTTCACTTAATATATCCGAGATGATTTGACAGATGCCAGATCTTCTAATCGGGATAACTGAACTCAGGATAACTCTGTTCCTCGAAAAGGGCAGATGTATCGATACTTGAAACCACAATCAGCAATGCAGCGATTGGCTGGCGTCAAGACGGCAATGTAGTGACATTATATAGCCTAATTAAAAAAAGACACCTGACGAACAACTTGACGAATTTCTGGACCTTTATAAGAAAACAGCCAAGCAACCAAAACGACATAAAATATAATAGATTAATGAAATGTGCACTTTTATTTTATTCCCAATTACTTAGGTTATAGGCCTATTCACAATTTCTAGTGGGATATTTGTACATGCTTTACATTTTTATTTAAGTGTTGTAATTAGCAATTCATTTAATTTTACCTTTGAAGCAGATTTGTAACGGGACAGCATTAAAGTTTCAAGATCAAGTTATCTGAATCTCCTGCGCTGCATCAAGCCACTCTCATAATGTCTGTCGCGGTTCAAATTAATGCACAGACTAACTGTAGCTACATCATTTAAGACTCCAATTAAATTATTAGGTAATTATTGGGATGCAGGGCATTCCTCCATACAGAATCACTCCAGATCCTTCAGATTCCCAGCTCCATGTTGGTGCTTCTTCTCTTCAGTTCACTCATTTTCTATAGGGTTCAGGTCAGGGGACTGGGACGGCCATGGCAGAAGCTTCATTTTGTGCTCAGTGACACATTTTTGTGTTGGTTTTGATGTTTGTTTTGGATTATTGTCCTGATGGAAGATCCAACCACGGCCCATTATAAGATTTCTAGCAGAAGCGGTCAGGTTTTGATTTTTTATCTGTTGGTATTTGATAGAATCCATGATGCCATGTATCTGAACAAGATATCCAGGACCTCCAGCAGAAAAATAGGCATACAATTACAAATATCCAGCAGTATACAGGTGCTGGTCATATAATTGGAATATCAAAAAGTTGATTTATTTCACTAATTCCATTCAAAAAGTGAAACTTGTATATTATATTCATTCATTACACACAGACTGATATATTTCAAATGTTTATTTCTTTTAATTTTGATGATTATAACTGAAAACTAAGGAAAATCCCAAATTCAGTATCTCAGAAAACTGTGAATAGGCCTATAGCCTAAGTAATTGGGAATCATGTAAAAAAAATAATAAAATAAAAGTGCACATTTCATTAATCTATTATATTTTATGTCGTTTTGGTTGCTTGGCTGTTTTCTTATAAAGGTCCAGAAATTCGTCAGGTTGTTCGTCAGGTGTCTTTTTTTAATTAGGCTATATAATGTCACTACATTGCCGTCTTGACGCCAGCCAATCGCTGCATTGCTGATCGTGGTTTCGAGTATCGATACATCTGCCCTTTTCGAGGAACAGAGTTATCCTGAGTTCAGTTATCCCGATTAGAAGATCTGGCATCTGTCAAATCATCAATCTTTTGCTGCACATCAGAACTATATTCTTTGGTTTTACTCATTGTAATGAATGATTAAGGGAATTTGGCCTTTGTGTTTCCTCATGTTTATACTCCTGTGGAACAGGAAGTCATGGCTGGACAATTTCATGTTCATGATCACCCTGGTGTGCCAAAAATATGTAAATATGAATGGGAATATACTTCAGAGATATTTTACTCATGAGAATTTCTAGGGGTGCCAATAATTGTGGCCAGCATGCAATGGAGAAAAACATTTATTTCATAATGTGAGTTTCCCCTCACTTTCAATTGTTTTACTTCGATGAAAGGTTAGAATTTTGTGATTTTTTAAAAAAATTTTTATGAAAGATCAAAAGGATAAACAATGCAGATTTATTGTCACAGCCATATTTGCTCATATTTACCAAGGGTGCCAATAATTCTGGAGTTGACTGTAGATAAATGCGCAGATGGACGGATGGATGGATAGATACAGTGCCTATAGAAAGTCATCATATCCTGTGAAAATCTTTACCTTTTGTCACATTACACCCTGAAAAATAAAATAAATTAAGTCTAACTTTTTTGAGCTGTATGTACACATTATAACCCTCATCATCCAAGTGAAAATAACATTTTAAAACATTCTGCAGGATTATTAAAAAATTAATTAGTGAAATACTTGGTTTGGTAATGTGATCAGCCCCTTAGGCTATATTCATACTGTCAGTCCAAATCCGATTTGTCTATCCAATTGGAATCTTATCTAAAATTATTGACTGTCCACATTGTGTACGGCAAGTAACTATCCCAAAGGGGTATGATGATTTTCTATAGGCACTGTAGATAGATGGATGGATAGATGGATAGTTTTTTTGGAAAGAAGTCATAAGATTTTTTGATTAAAAATACAGTAATATTGTGAAATCATTGCAATTTAAACAGTTTTCTATTTCAATATATTTTTAAAATGTAATTTATTCCTGTGATGGCAGGATTCTTTGATGAATATAAAGTTGAAAAGAACAGCATTTATGTAAAATTAGATTTTTTTTAATAACATTTTCAGTGTCTTAACGGTCACTTTTGATCTATTAAATGTGTCCTTGCCGAATACTTAAAAAAAAAAAAATAGTAGAACATTTAAAGATAACTAAATATATATTTAAATATGACATTTACAAAGTTGAATAGATTTAAAACTAGACAAAAATATAAAGGCCTGTGCATAATCCCAATTTCATGCATTAATTAGCTGCCATTTTATTCGACAAAAACCCATATTCACAGTGACTTGCAGTTTTACATATATTTACAATGAATTTGAGAATATAGCTATTGAAACCACGCAACACACCTGCAACTGTTGTGAATGAACTTGCTGACATGTGGAACAAAAACATATATCTGAAACTGAACTGCCTCTATATAACATATCTAAATAATTCTTAATGTGCCTATGCGGCCTTATGAACTAAAGCATACATAACCTCATGCATAAATATAAATTCTAGCAAAAGAACAACATTTTTCATCTGAAGGTTGACCACCATACATGAGATATGACTGACTATAAAAATGATATGTGCTGATATTAGGTTGTGATGGAAGTGTGTACTTGATCCTTAAAAGTATACCCTACTCTGCTTTTTCAGACTGTTGTTGATCCTTTAAAGCCAATTCTTGTTGTTTAATGAGCTCCTGAGCTTCTTGCTGCATCTTCTCCAGCTTCTCCAGCGTCACAGACTTCAGAGGGAGGAGTTTGGGTTTGCATAGGACCATGATGGGCACGTCCTCCATGGAAAGCTGACCTGCAAAAACGAAACACAACGCTGACTTATATACTCAGATAACCTTCATGCACTGGGTGTATGCAACAAGATATGGAGTAAAGTTGAGCTGTGGACTCCAGTGTTGCAGTTGTTTATCTTGACAGTGGCGTGGTTGTCAACTGTGTCATCTTTCAGTCGGTCTGCATAAGGGTGAGATTTGGAAAGCCCCGCACTACATCGACCACAAGCCTGCTGGGCAAAACAAAACAACACCAGTGGAAAAACTCACCTTGTTTAGGCAAAACCTCTCTAAACATTGACTTCACTTCAGGCATTGTGCTTCAGCAAGGTACCTGTTAATGTAATGCAGAAGTCTATTACTATACAATAATGCATTTTGTGGCTATTTGAATGAATATATATATATATATATATATATATATATATATAATGTAAAGAATTATAATAGCATTATAATACAGTCTACCATGTATCAATAGTGTCACATACATTATACATACAAGTTTATTTCTTGAGCTTCTGTCAGTAACTAACGACAAGCAATAAAAAGACAAACGTTACTGCTGATTAACGACAATACTATATACTAGCATACTATACATACATGTAGATAATGCACTCTAAATAAACATTTAAAAAGCATAAAATATTCCTCGGTGCATGGATTTACCGTTTATCTCATCAGCTGGTGTTATACACGCACTTCCGGTTCGGCTCCTTCTACTCGCATGGCCTGTCGCGAGACAAATAGCCCGCTGCTGCCGCCTAGCGACACTGACGTTGAATGTTTTTGGCTGATGAAGGTGGTAATCATTTTTATGATTTATTTTGTTTGATAAATAAATACTGCGTTCATTAAGCGAGCTGCCCCCTTCCCCCAACACACACACCGGCAAATATCCCCAAATATAACCATAAAGAGACAATAAAACTTCTGGGTCATATTTCACTCCAAAATCAAAAGAGTATAATTTAAAAAACTGTACATGAGCATACCCCTATTTCTGGACCATTATTATTATTATTATTGTTGTTATGCACACGTGATAGTATTTTCACAAGGCACATTTCTCCTCAATTTCATTGTTTCCCTAAACTGCACATTTATTACAGGAATTACACATTGATTACAGAAAATCTTTAATCAATTCGTCCATATTTCAGTTGTTCATATTTCTGTTTTATGATATTTCCGTCCTCGATTCGCCACTTTCTCTGCTGATCACTCCCAGGGCATTTTATTGCGTCTGTCATTGCAGCAAAATTTCCAAAACAAAAATAAACTGGAGCTCCAGAAGTCTCGTGACGCGTCTGTAATGCGTGCGTGTGACGCGCGCTGGGGAGGGGAGCGCGAGCTGCAGCACTGCTGGAAAGGAGGAGGAAACAAGGATGGCGGAGTCACACCTCTCAAGGTAAAGCACTTTTACGGCTCTACGCGGCTCCGAATCGCACCTTCCGCGGCGCAGGGTTTATCTTCGGCCCGATAAGCGTGCGCGCCAGGCGGTCGAGCGCGATAGACGCGGCGCTGTCCTCGTTCGGTGGGTTTGAATGCACTCTTTTGTTCAGTCCCGGAATGGCCGCTGCTTTGTGTGTGTGTGTATAGAGTGTGTTTTCTTTCTTTTCTTTTTTTTTTTTTTTTTTTTTTTTTTACATATTCCGTAGGCTTGCGAAAAGAAAGAGAGAGTGTTTTGGGGGGAATAAAAAGAAAGGTGCCGCGAAAGCCAAGTATGCGCGCGGAATGCGTCTGAGCCACCAGACAGTAAACAAAAGAGTGATTTGTCCCAAAATGGTCATAGAGTCAGAGTCAACAAAGCTTTATTGGCATGATTGTTAACATTTACAACATTGCGAAAGCGTAGGCTATAAAATACAACACTCACATATTTATTTCAGAAAATAATTAAGTTTAAGTAAATAAAGAAATAAGGGAAAAAGAAAGACATTATAAAAAGTGTAGAGAAAAATATACATTTATCGGTGTCAGTTCAACAGACAGTACACGACTACTGCTGCGCGCTCACGCAAACACTAGCAATGCGATTCGTTCTTTTGAATCGGATCTTTTCAATGAATCGATTGAACCAATTCACATAAGCTAATATATCTGCGTTTTTTTGATAACCCAATGGCACACACTTGTTTTAAAAATGCATGTATTTATTTATTTATTTTTTTTCACAGTGCTTTAGTTAGCTACACATTTTGATTTTCAAAACTAGTGCCTACTTAGGCACTAGCCTACAATAAATTTATGTCTGTTTAGAGGTTCCTATGTAACAGAAGACATAATTTAGTAATTGCACTAATAAAATGTGCGACACTTTGTTTACTTACAAATTATAGCCTAGGCCTATGTAATACCTAAATAATTTATCTTAAGGTGCGGTAACATTTGTCATTGCTCGGCAAAATCTAGTAATTTCAAAATGAATCTCCTTGTTGGGGAGTTTCGCGTGAGGGTGAAAAAGTGAATGATAGGATTCGCTTAGCCTCAAATATCATTCCGAAGCAGAGTCAGATTTAGGCTGCGTTTGAGTCAAATTTTGTATGCCCTTCCCTCGCTAGTCTCAGCCTCAGACGTCACGCCCACGGACCGTTGGCTGAACGTCTGATGCATACGGCACACTTATCTGGAAACACTTAAGGAGTTTCGAAGTCGTCATCTGGTTGGTTGAATTCTACAGGATGTCCGAGAGACGTGTGTGTCGCATTCTTTAACGGTCCGCCTGGAAACAAATGCCGTGACGCCAAACCCCCTCGTAGAAGAAGAATGCAGTCGTGTTTACAACTGTGACAACAAGCGCTTACCAGGGTCAACTAAACGCTGGATTTTCAAAAGTGTGTGAAGTTTGCGGCTCCATTGTTGCAGTAAACATGCGCAACGTTCTTGAATGAATAATTTATTAGATGCACGTTGGTCTGTTATTGTAGGGACATCGACATTGCATTTTCACGCCCCTAAAGTTGACGCGGAACAAAGCGAACTGTGATTGGTTGCGTTACATGTCAGTCAAACGCCCTCTTGGGTGGTCCTTGGCCAATGAAAGCTGAGAGAGAGTCCAGACCTTCTGCTGTCAGTCTGAAGATCTGGCTACGCGAGACTATTCCCTCGCTAACTTCACTCGGATGTACGTCATTGCTTAATTTGCACGAGTGCCCACTACTGGCGGAACCCTTGAAATGAGTTTAAATGGAGCGCCCGGCCTAAGCCCTTGATCACTGGAATCTGCTATAGAGCTGATTTATTATTTTCAGTTTAAATGTAAACAAATATTAAATATGTATATATGTATAATAAATATAAAATATTAAAAAATACACAAACAAAAATATTAACTATACATTAAATTATAACTGTGTTAAAAACAGCTTAAGGTAGCTACTAGTGTTAAATGACAAAATAATGCCAAAATCATACACTAGAGTTGTGTGGGGTGGGGTAAATTAAGCGCATTCTGCTGTGACGTCACAATCGTGGTGCATTGTGGTTTGTGGGTCTGCCTGAAGTGTAGGCATATTAGGCTTGTTCGAGATGCATCGATGCAGACCGATCGGCATATGACATCAAAGTACTGCGAGAGCGATTCAAAAGCATAAGGAATCGTATGCTCTCCAATTGCTCTCGCGGTAATTTGATGTCATACACCGACCGATCAATCTGCGCAGCATCGATGCATCTCGAACAAGCCTATTGAGTAGGCTCGCTCCCTCCATCAAAATCGAGAGGTCGAGGGTCTGTCCAACTAAACTTCCCTCGCCCACTTGATGAAGTTGAACACACACATGCTCTCGAGTGGCCTAGACCACAAGTGTGGGTATTGGGACAGGGCAAAGAATGAGCCCTATGCCCAAATATGCTTATTTCCATATTATAACAGTATGTGATCTAGGATTGTCGGAAAAGAAAAAATGTAGGATTGTTGTAATGCATCGGTTATTGATTGGATGTAGAGATGTGGGCGTCGTTTAAAAAAAAAAAAGGCACATGAACTTGCAGAGGCGGGGTTTAAAGTCGGTATGAAATGGAAGTTGCAATAATATTTTCTTCGCTATTGTGATGTATATCTGAGTGAAACAACTTCTCAAACAAGAAAAAATGTCGGGCGGAACTTGATTTTGAGGGCTGTCCCCGCCCTCACGTCAGTAAAAACGATTGAACAGATGTCGCTGCAAGAATAAAGTTATTTTGATTGAAGATTAGGAGGGTGCCAGAATTTAAAAAAATGATGTACATGGATAAATAATTTATAATACTGCAATATTCCATTAAAAAACAAGAATTGTCAATTTTGATCTCATGATTACTTTAAAGATTCGCTGATACTTTTTTTTTTTTTTTTTTAAAACTGATTCTTTCAAACGAACCGTTCGAAAGAACCGATTCGTGGTCTTTTCATCAGTAACGCACGGGCACACGCACACGCACACGCACGCACTCGCTGCGGATTGAGCTCTTCCCGCTTTGAGCTCCAGCTGCTCCGAGTGCCGTTTGGCGGATGACAGTTTGTTTTCACAGAGGGCCTGTCCGAAAAGAACGAACACTTACGTCCTCAACTACGGGAAATTAATCGTTTTTTCGTCAAGATGAGACCGCTTATTCCAAAATGTACGAGTTTGGTGAGAAGCGTGAGCTGACATTTGTGTTTTGTGATGTTTTTTGTGGGAGCTCGCGCAGGGCTAATGCTGTTAGCCTGTTAGCCGCAGCTGAAGGGTGGCTAATGCTAGCACAGATATTTCCTTAGCCAGCTTTCAAGCTATCTGTATATGCTGACATATATCACGACACAGCGAATGTGCTCAGATTATTTTCGTTTTTTATTTTCTTTTGAAAGCTATGTAATGTTAGTCGCTATTAATGATATTTATGACATTTTTGTGGTTTAATAGCAAGGAATGTTTAGCTAGTTAGCCATGTCAACACAGACGCTTTGTACTCTGTGAGCCCCCTCACACATCAGATTTTTTATTGCTTACCATTTATTATGCATGTAAATATGCTGTAGGATAATAATCGGGTCTGTTGGTAAATGAAACTGAGCATTTGCAGCTTTTCCTGACACGTTCACGTGTAGGGTTACAAATATAGGCCCTGAATCTACATCCAAATACATTTACTACAAGTTATATGTCTTATACAAAGCTTTTGATTTGCATTTTTTTGTTGTCGTTGTTGTGTGTACCTGTGTACTGTCAGTTCTCAGAAAGACTATTACATTGCATAGTATAACACTTAAATGGGTGTTAAAAATGTGTCAGATGCTTGAGAGTGAAGACTGGTCTTTCACTTGGGGAGATTGTAATGCAATGTCAGTAAAATTGCCCTGTTCTGATTCGACGTTATGCTTGTGTGCTATTTGTAGCATATGTACAAGTGCATCTGTCATCTATTTGGGAAGAATTCTGTGGGTTTGGTGGCCTTGTTTTAAAGCCAACATCCTATAGAGGAGCAGAGCAAGTGAAATTGTCATATTTAGCTAAATAAATGTGTCATGAACTAATGTAGACTTAATACATCATCCCAGTATTGCACACAGCCATGCAATTTTGATCTGTGATAAAAACAGTCGTCATTTGCTTCTTCCTAGTTGGTATTCCTGCGCATTTCAGGATCTATTTTATAAATATCAGATGCATCATCTCTCCGAGCTGATGTATGTAAGTATGTTAGAAGCATGGCAAGGGAGGAAAGATTCTTTTTTTTTTTTTTTTTTTTTTTCTTCTTGCAGTCGGATGTAAGATTAGGAGAAGGTTGTGCAGGATGACCCCTGCCTTACAGTGCTGTTCAACAGTCTTCGCCCACTAGACACATCCAGAATCGCTTCGGTTTTCTCCATATTAACTGTCCTGTCTTGTTTCCTGTACTTTGGATGTTTCATTTGAGATGCACTGTCCATAAGCTGATAATTATATTATGGCTGATGATCAATATTATAGTCTTAATCTATATTATTTTTTCTTTTGTGTAGGCACAATAAGTTTCCAATATAGACTTAGTATTTTTACAGAATGATTGGTTACAGTTTGGTACTTCTGTAATAGAACTATTTTGATTTCAGTTCTGATTTCACTTAACAGTTCTTTTAATACTTTTTATAAAGAAATATTTGGGGGAAAATCTTCTAGTATTTACTGCCCTCTTAGTCAATTGTCAAATGTTGATGATTTTGGGATACAGATTTTTAACAAAGCAGTAGGGCTGGGTAAAAAATATAGATTTCTCGATTTTAATCGATTCTCACTTTTACGAACCGATATCGATTCTTAAATCCCAAGAATCGATTAGTCTAGTCTGTTTTCAGTTGATGAACAGAACATGTAGCGCGGCGCCACCTCCCATCAAATAAATCGCAATAATCTTTGTGCTTTGTTACTTTTGATATGAAGCAAAGTCTCAGATTT
The DNA here is from genome assembly GCA_039654765.1 of Mylopharyngodon piceus. NCBI lineage: Eukaryota > Metazoa > Chordata > Actinopteri > Cypriniformes > Xenocyprididae > Mylopharyngodon > Mylopharyngodon piceus. The sequence goes on from CM077438.1 coordinate 32,598,175, forward strand.
CAAATGACGTCCATCTTATTATGAGATTAAAAAAATAAATACCGTTTTGGCGCTGTTTAATGTGACGTGACAGATCGCTTTAGCACCTCCGTTAAAGAGAAGCAGCAGCGCGGAGCGCATGTGAACATCCTGTCCTCCGCTTTAATACCAGTTACAGCGTAAACATGACTAAACATCTGAAGGTATGTTAAAAGATATCCGAAATCCGTATCATGTCTCGTGTAATAGCTCAATCAGTGTTTCAACCTCGGAAAGACGTCAATAAAACAGCTTGTAAACAATGTCACCTAATGTCACATTTATCTCAGAAAAACATATTCAGTGACCATAAACTCATTAGTCAGCTAGAAAAATGAACTCTAGAAAGCAGCATTCTGATAAATATAGGTATGCACAGTTACATATTCATTATAATGTTCTTCAATATTTAATGCTTGTTTGAATAAATCAGTTATGAAAGCCACGATTTAAATGTTTATATTTAAAAAAAAAACAAAAAAACGAATTGGAGTAGAAATATGATTATGTAATTCTAAACTTTATTTATTATAAAAAAAAACATAATTGAGTGTAATTTAAGTGTTTGTATATAAATAAGTTAATTTTAACCTTATTATAACCAATATTTAACCAATATTATAGTAAAGTAGTACCATCTGACTCCCATGTGTAGTTTACAGCATTAGTTGAGAGATTTTTTTTTCCTCTAGAAAATTTGCCATGTACTGTAACTGATATACTACATCCAAAATAATCGATATTGAATCGAATCGAATCGAATTGCAAGCATGTGAATAGAAATCGAATCGAATCGTGAAAATTGTGTCAATACCCAGCCCTACAAAGCGGATATAATATTTCAGAAATAAATTAAGCGAAGTCAATTGTAAGTGCCACACTAGCTATGTTTCTATCCAAAGTAGCGGATTTAACCTATACGCAGAATTGGAATATTGCATGAAATATTTGTAAGTAAAGCAGCGTTTCCATCCCATGTGTTCAAGAGAACAAAATAGTAACTGGCGCAAAATATCTGTAATAAAAATGGAAGTTGCAGCAATCGGTGAAGCCACTGTGAGCCACTCTTTTTTTCCTGCTTCATAAAAGACTTGCGTCTCAGAGCGAAATGCAGCAAGCACTGTCATGTTAATCAATATGTTTTTCTCCAGTGTACAGGAGTTTTTTTTTTTTTTTTTTTCTTTTTCCCACAGCGGATGCAAAAGAGGCACATATGTGACCCTGGACCACAAAACCAGTCATAAGTCTCACGGGTATATTTGTAGCAATAGCCAACAATATATCGTATGGGTCAAAATTATTGATTTTTCTTTTATGCCAAAAATCATTAGTATATTAAGTAAAGATAATGTTCTATGAAGATATTTTGTAAATTTCCAACTGTAAATATATCAAACATTTATTTTTGTGAGTGGATATACATTGCTAAGGACTTCATTTGGACAACTTTAAAGGTGATTTTCTCAATATTTTGATTTTTTTTTTTGCACCCTCAGATTCCAGATTTTCGAATGGTTGTATCTCGGCCAATTATTGTCCTATCCATATATCAATGGAAAGCTAAGTTATTCAGCTTTCATATGATGTATAAATCTCAATTTCAAAAAATTGACCCTTATGACTGGTTTTGTGGTCCATGGTCACATATTTCATATTAAATACATGGACCTTCTGACAAAAGTAGAGAAATTATTGTCACAGAATTTTATCCTAATATTTATAATAAATCCTTAGACATTTCTAAAATAAAAATATTATCACTATTTTTTAATTATTAAAGTTATATTTATCCTTACTCTATACTCTATTTTTTTATAGTAATATTTTTTATTTGGTTTAATATTTTTATTTAGCAATAATGATGATGATAATAATAATTATCATTATTATTAGTCAAATTAATATATTAGCACAATTTTGGGCCAAATAGTGCAGCCCTACAAACCTGGTATTGTTTATATATATATTTTTTAATTTGTTTTAGAAATCGCATTTTAAATCACAATTTTTACCAGAAAAATCGCAATTAGATTTTTTTTCTCCAAATCGTGCAGTCCTGGTTTGCTGAAATAAACAACGCGTAAGACAGATAGACGGAGTTCCGGTAATGTACGTTTCTGTCGATGCATACGCTCCGCATGCATTTCACATGAGAGTAGCTGTCCAATCAACTGTTTGTATATAAATCTGTTGCTGACATCATAGTTCTTCACATGTTGGTGTGCTGCAGTTCAGCATGGCAAGCGAAGGAGACAAGCCGCTAATAGAGCCGCTGCCTGCATCATATAAATCTCCTGTCTGGGAATATTCTGGCTTCCCAATACGTTACAACACAGATGGTCAAAATATTTGTATTTTGAAATGTTTGTATTAGTATCACAAAAGGTAGTTTTCATAAGCACTTGTTGTCTTTATGGCAAATTTACGCAAACATATAATTAACAGTAAATAAGCTCCTCTCTAATGTTTTTTATATAGATAGATAGATAGCTAAGGAACTGTGAATATTGGAAAACATTCCTGAGGTAAATGTGACATGATGTGACATAGTCTTCTACTCAGGCTGTTTTATTGACGTCTTTCCGCGGTTCAAAACACAAATAAAGTGATTACGAGACATGATACATTCTGGTAAGTTGTACTATATCTTTCAACATACCCTTGATGATCATGCATGTTTTTCGAGATATAACTTGTATTGAAGAGGAAGAAAAGACTCGCGCTCCGCGCTGCCGCCTGAACTGAGGCATTACAGCGATCTGACACGTCACATTTAAGAGCGTCAAAACGCTATTTATTGTTTGAATTTCATGATGAAATGGACAGAATTTGAAAACTGAAACTTTTATTCTTATCAGAAGTAACAAAGCACCAAGCTTTTTGCGATTATTGGATGGCGCTACAAATAATTTTTGATGTAGGAAAAAAACGCAGACCTGGCAACCCTGGCTTGATCTACGGGTGATTCATAGGGTCAAAAAGAGCCTGCTTTAACATCACTATTTGTAAACCGTTAATGCGTTAAAATTCAACACGAGTGATTTTCTTCACACACAGTATGTATGAGTTGCAGTCTGAACACGTTTTTCCGCACCCTTTTGATTGACAGGATATAATCGGCCCTGATCATCGGCGGTTTTTAAACAATCGGCTGATGGCCGATAGTGATGATAATAGCTTTTATCGGCCGATACCGATTGTTAGCCAATACATCGGTGCATCTCTATTTAAAAGCCTTTTTTTGTTGTTGTTTTCTGTATGTGTTTAGTTGGATGGGTTCTGAGCATGTTTGGATATTGAACTGCAAATGTTTGTTTTGTTTTACTCTTCCCTCATAGCAGACTTGTTCTGCGAAACCAGCTCAGAAGTGGTATCAAGTGGATTTTCTGTGAAATATCACAGCCTTGGGATTTCTAGGGAGCTTATCTGAAGTTGTGCAGGCTTACTTCCCTCTAATGTAAAGGAGATGTCACGCTATAAGAGTGTCAGCATCTAAAGTTGACAGTGGAAACATACAGATCACACAATGAATCAAAGGCTTAAAAGTGACCTGTTTATAGTTCAATCGAAGCATTTTCCTAGGACACAGGTCAGCAGAAACTGCTGCAACTCCACTCATCTCGAGATGTAATCCAGATTAGTAGGTGAGAGGTCATGAAACTGAAAGTTATTTTGTCTAAGGTTCAGGTAACCTCAGTTACACATTCACTGATAGTGGAGGTCAGTTAATGTATGACATTGTCTTAATGTGAGGAGTTTGGTGCATATGCCATCTGTCAATATCTTACTGAACGCGTGAGTGTTCATGTGCGTCTACACATTCAGTATTGCTTTATTATTATTGTAGACGAGCTGGACTCTTTGGCCGTAAAGGTCTTCTGACCTGCGGGAGGTCTGAGCTTTGAAGATCACTCCCAAAGATTATTCCCATCGGCATTAACCTTTCTGCAGCTCTGATCTGAGCTTGGACTCGGCACACGCACGCCGTGCACTTCAACTGCACGCACACTTTTGAATTTCACAATATAGGACAGAGGAACACATGCTTATGCAAAGATGGCATCTAACAGAGTGCTGAGGCTTTACTGATTTGGTTTGGTTGTGGTTTTTTTTCGGATTACTCAGTGTTGAATGTCATTTGTAATTTAATGAACACAGACACCTACCTGGCATCTCACAGGTAAAGATACACGGCTTCTGTTCCTGTCGTTGATGGAAACCTGATGCAAAACTGCTTTATCTTTTTATGAGCAAGTGAACAGTTGTGCAGGGCTTTTCAGAATGGGGTCTTGGGGACGCTAGGGGGTCTGAAAAATTTTACAGAAAAAAGGTATTTTAGGAAATGTTTTTTTGAGGCTGTCATGGTAAACGTGCACTTAAGATAATAATGAAATATGTTCAATGTGAAATATGTTCAATGTGATTTGTTTTTTACGCTGACATTTAACAAATTTGATATTGCAATTTAATTCTGCCTAATCAGAAACCATTTGATTAAATAGTTAAATGATGATTAATTTATTCTGTTGAAAGCACAAGTTTTTGACAGTAAAATAGCATTTGCATATAGTTTGCTATAACGATGCAGCTTTTCAGTTGATTAATCTATCGATTATACAATTATTTGATTAATGTAAAAAAAAAAAAATTGCACATTAGTTGATTAATCCTTTTGTTAGCTTCCAATAAATAATAACTCTAACTTAATCTTTCAACGGCATTGATCTTTCAATGTTTTATTCAAACAGCACAGGTTTGCAGAGAATGCAGTTGAACCCTGAAATATTGCAGGTGCAGGGCTCGACATAAATGCTTGTCTGCTTTTCCCGGGACAAGTGGATTTTTTGAAGGGGCAAGTGAAAGAGAATTTTACTTGCCCGACCAGACAATTAGCCTGATTAAAATGTCAATATAATAACTAGGCAATCACCAAAACGTGAGAATGATTTTGATTTTATTACATTCGGTGTAAGTGGCGATTTAATAGTGGATAACAATGTATAATGTACTGACGGTAACAAGATTGCGCTGTTGAAGCTCGCGCAGCCTCTCGAGGAGAAATCAAAACCAATGAGCACAGCACACACACAAAGAAACGTAGTTAACATACTGCTGTAAAAATTCAAAATGTGTAGTTTTTATATTTATAACGTATGATACAGTTAAATGTGCAGTAGGTGATCTGGGAAATGCTAACTTTAGTCTGCTAGCATTGAAAGCATATGATCCCACCCTCCCTGTAAATCATCGTCCAAAGCCACGCCTCCTCTAAAAAACATGAATGCGCACACACACAGCTGCTCTCGGCAAAGCGTCACAAGAGACGGCGTTAAACTGCCTCATGTCTCAAAGCACATAACATTAGAATAATAATGAACGTAAACGACTTGGAGAGCTTGTACCCGATTGCTGCAGATTCATTTCAGTGTTGATGCTGTTGACATGGAAATGCATAATTCCAAGTCTAAGGACCTGAACAGCTCCGGTTAGAACATCACAGGTTGCCATCTCTTAATCATGGTAGTTATGGTGTGAACGCAGCATAAGCTTGTTGTTTTTATTCGGTAGGACCTGTAAAAGGTGGCTGCTGTTTGTTTGCGGTGCTCCGTGACTGAGGTCTGTCTGCATAAACCCTGCATAGCATGAAACGCGCTGATGCTGTATGATATCTGCGTGAACAGGGAATGTAAAAACATACGTTGACAGGCAGGTAGGACATCGTATTATTTAATTTCGGATCGAATACAATAACTGGATGAGCGTTTTATGATCCTATGCCTTCCAAAGATGATATATATTTATAAAAATACATTTAGACCGTTTAACATAGTTATTGCTGTCAGGATATGAGGAGACTTTCAACCAGTATAACAAAAAATGTTTTTTGTAGAGAATCTCCTATTACACCTTTAAGCAACATCACATGACCAAGAGTGCTGTTTTTCTGAATGCCACCACGATTGAAAATGTGACACTGATTTCATACAACAGTTAAGTAGTATATATAAGTAGTTTATATATAAATAAATAAGTAGTTAATATTAAGTCACTTGCATTTTAGATGCAATATTGACTGTTTTTATTTCAGCAGTGAAAATAGTTCCAAACAAAGATCACAGCAGAACCATAGCGCATCTCACAGCAACACTTCACTGAATGATTCCGCTTTCCGATTCAAAGGTTCGAATCATCATTTGAATGAATGACTCAATGACTCAGATGATCACTTGCTGCCACCTACTGGTGCTTTAGTTTCATGTTTAAAAGTATAATCCCCCCCCCCCCCCTTCTTATTTGTATATTCAAAGAAATATTTAAAACAATCTCATAACATTATTAAATGCAGTTGTAATTTTTCAGTGTAAATGATTTAATTTGATTGGTAACAGCCTATAGTGTCGTCTTATTCTAATTGAATTTATTGATCAAGTTTAAGAATTTTAAATGAAAGATGAAGCATACATTTATAAAATGCCCTTTTATAAAGGTAAAAAAAAATCCCCTTGGGGGTAAATATCACAAATATGAAGACTGAAATATGCCAAAGCTGATAGAACACTGATAGAACAGCTTCAAAATAAATTATATATTCACCACAAAAAATCCTTTTTTCCAGACAAGCAACTTTTTGTACTCAGACGAGTGAATTACAGATTTACACATTACAAGGCTTAAAGTCGAGCCTTGAGGTGTCGGTTCGATTATAGATTGCTTTTGTTAAACTTACCGACAACAAATTTCTAGTTTTTTTTTTTTTTTAATGCAGCATATATCCTGTCAATAGTGAATGAATAGTTTTAAGTATGATCTACTTCGGTGTTACTTGCATTATGCTCAAATCATACTCATTTTCAGCATCCCGGGGAGCCGAAGTCGCCATCTTAGGGGATGAACGTGAACTGTGTGATGCATCGAGGCATTCTACGCAAATCATTTTTATGCAATCAACGAAAAATATTTTCCTGATAATATTTAACTATTTGCTTTAGTTACAATATAAAATGCCAGCTATATTATTTGGAAGCAGACGGGTCCAGTTTTGCTTTCGGAATAAACTGGCCTGGCTTTTTCCACACCCTCAAAATGGATCTAATGCATTCTTATCAGTGAAACGCTCGAAGGCTTTTCCCATTGTGGAAGCACCCTATATAATTTTTCCTGGGGGCAGTTAATAAGTTCCCGTACATCCACCAGTAAAGGATGATCTGATGCAACGTCGAAAGAGATTTGAGATTTAATTGCCATTAATTGCCTCAAGTGGCTGACCATTGACGGCCTGAATGACTTGATGCCGCTTCTTCCTGAAAGTGCTTGTGGTACAAGCATACAGGAAGGAACTCTGTTTATTAGTTAGCAGCTCACATTTGCGTCATTGAGGGAAGCTCTTAACGACTTTTTTCACATCTGAAATTTGAATGAAACTTTTGTCTGTAAGTCATTTCTGTCTTTGAGGAATTAGGCATCTTAACTTAAACTGTTATTTTTTGTTTAACAGCCAAAGGATGTGAATCCCGGCAACCTGACTGTGTAGAACAGCTCTAGCCGAGCCAAGGGAAAGGGTGCAGTTCAAACAAGCATGAGGCTGCTGGCCTCTACGCCACACCGACTGCAACAAACACCTGTCGCCCCCATGGAGTTTTAACCCCTGCAGGAGTACAGGCTGCCTCAGTCCACCAACACTGGTGAAGGAACACAGGTATGTATGAGCACACACAGATATAACAGCCCCTCCCTTTGGTTCTGCCCTTGAATAACGAACAAAATACTAGAGCAAGAGAAAGAGCGAAAGACTAAGGGTCCCATGTGCCATTGGGCAGCGGGGCTTTCGCCATGAGCAGTACTCTGGGCAAAGATAAAGACTCTAAGGAGAGGGAACCCAAAGCTGAAGGGAAATCCAAAACCAAAGGGAAAGATGCCAAAGACGGGAAGAAAGACACGAGCGGCGCTTCGCCCGCAGTGGCCTTCACGTTGGACAGCACGATAAAGCGGCCCAACCCGCCGCCCAGCACGCGCAAAAAATCCAGCAACGCTGAGGTTATCAAGGAGTTGAACAAGTGCCGTGAGGAGAACTCAATGCGCCTGGACTTGTCCAAGAGATCCATCCATCTCTTGCCCTCTTCCATTAAGGAGTTGACACAGCTGACCGAGCTCTACCTGTACAGCAACAAGCTGCAAAGTCTGCCGCCCGAGTTGGGATGCCTGTCGGGACTGGTGACGCTGGCGCTCAGCGAGAACTCTCTCACCAGCCTGCCCGACTCGCTGGACAACCTGAAGAAGTTGCGTATGCTCGACCTGCGGCATAACAAGCTGCGGGAGATCCCCGCCGTGGTGTACCGCGTCACCTCCCTCACCACGCTGTACCTGCGCTTTAATCGGATCACCACCGTGGAGAAGGACATCAAGAATCTGTCCAAACTCACCATGCTCAGTATCCGAGAGAACAAGATTAAACAGCTGCCCGCAGAGATCGGTGAGTGAGCTGCTGCTTAAAACTATTCCTTTTTTTTTTTTTTTTTTTTTAAGCATAATCAGGGTTTTTTCCTGGGTCCGAAATGGTCTTTGGTGGTGGTGGTGACTGATTTGAAAGTCAGTAATAACATGAATGACGAAGCAACACATTACATTAGCAAAAATGGCAGGTCTATTTATTTGGTAACACTTTACAATAGTGTTTCATTTTTTAACATTAATGCATTAACTAACATGAACTAACAATGAGCAATACATTTGTTACAGTATTTGTTCATCTTTGTTAATGTTAGTTAACTATGCCTAAATCAGTGTTACTGTAGTATTATTTATATTAGGGTTGGGCGATGTCTACCAAATTGACATCAGATGATGTCTACAGTGAAACATTGTGATGGACGATGACATCTTTCGCGTTTGAGCATCAAGTTCAACTTCCATTGGAATGAATTAAAAATGCTCGCTCTGCTCCACGCCAGTGGACACGCATCGTTAATGTGGCGCACGTTTGGAGAAAGAAAACGCTCACAGAGCTGAAAGGGCTTGAATGTAGTGCGTTTGGCTTTAGATAAAACTACTAGAGGATATAGCGCTGAAATATCATTGCCACAAATGATCCTGAGTGCTTGTGGTGTGATCAGCATTGCTGTTTTGATGCGCTACTCACTTCAACTAGAAACAGTAAAAATACTGTTCTGTCTCGTGGTCCGGAAGGAAACATTGCGGTCCGCCGTTTGAATATCAGTGGTTTAGTTCGTGTAAAACATCTATTAGCCTATAATTCATTTGCCGTTTTTTGCACAATAAAATCTTTACTATTTAAATTGTTCATTGAACTGTTTTGAATGAAAATTATATTATGATCGGAACAACTTCATTATGTTATTACTACCTAATCAAAAAAAAAAATAAATAAATAAATAAAAAAAAAAAAAATATATATATATATATATATATATATATATATATATATATATATATATATATATAATATAATATAATTTGAAGTAACTGCATGGAAATTGAAATGGAAATTGAAACCTTTAATTTTTGTTTTCATTTTAAGTAAAAAATTCTTAGTAATTTTATGTGATTTGTCATTTGTATTAGTTTATTTAAAAAAAAAAAAATTCTATTTAGTTGTAATTTATATTCATGTCAGTTTTGGTAATTAAATAGTACTCAGAGTAGTACTTAAACTTATGAACTTAACTTATTTTATTTCAGTTAGTTGCCAAGGCAGCATTTATTGACTTACCATAGCATAAAAATAATTATTGCCACATCGGTATATGGGCTGCTCTGGGAAAACACAAAATGATTGACAGGCAAAAAGAGCCTCAGAGTCTTCTGATTGGTTAACAAATCTGACCATATTCCATGGTCTATTTTTATAAAAATATAAATATATAGTGTATATATAGTTTGTGATGATTCTGCTGGCTTGTGTTATAGGTGAGCTCTGTAACTTAATTACGCTGGATGTAGCCCACAACCAGTTGGAGCACCTTCCTAAAGAGATCGGCAATTGCACTCAGATCACCAACCTTGACCTGCAGCACAATGAACTTCTTGACCTACCTGAGACTATAGGTGAGGATCTACTCAAGCTGGGATCTTTATTGTTGTATAGGCAAAACAAAAATTGTACTGTACAGTTCTGCTTTGGGGAAATTTGTTGGTTTTGTGAGCATTCAGTTCTACGTTAAAACGGTCTAATTAAGTATAATCTGATCAGTGAAGGAAGTATGCCTATATGCCCATGTAAAGACTAGATCAACAGTTTTGGACCATAAACTTATTTGTTCCACAGACAACACATTTGGATTATAAACTTAAGCATATCTGTGGCATTTCTCACATTCATTTACTGTTTCAGGTAATTTGTCGAGTATAAACCGCCTGGGTCTGAGATACAATCGCCTATCAGCGATCCCTCGATCTTTAGCGAAGTGCCGAGAGCTGGAAGAGCTCAACCTTGAAAACAACAACATCTCAGTGTTACCAGAGGTGAGGCTTGCTTCAGCTCATTCCAGCTTTTAATAATTATCAGTCTTAAATTGTTTGGCGTTGTCCTGTTTATGTATATTTTATTGATCCCTATCTGTTCCTCCTCAGGGGCTTCTGTCCAGTCTGGTGAACCTGACGAGCCTGACGCTGGCACGGAACTGTTTCCAGTCTTATCCAGTGGGCGGCCCATCACAGTTCTCCACCATCTACTCACTCAATATGGAGCACAACCGTATCAACAAGATCCCCTTCGGCATCTTCTCCCGAGCCAAAGTGCTCAGCAAGCTCAATATGAAGGTGATTGTTCACATGAGGCCACTGTTGAAATATGTAGGAAACAAACTTTTCAGGACACGGGCTTTAAAGGAACACTCCACTTTTTTTGAAAATAGGCTCATTTTCCAACTCCCCTAGAGTTAAACAGTTGAGTTTTACCGTTTTCGAATCCATTCAGCCGATCTCCGGGTCTGGCGGTACCACTTTTAGCATAGCTTAGCATAGTTCATTGAATCTGATTAGACCGTTAGCATCTCGCTCAAAAATGACCAAAGAGTTTCGATATTTTTCCTATTTAAAACTTGACTCTTCTGTAGTTAAATCGTGTACTAAGACCGACGGAAAATGAAAAGTTGCGATTTTCTAGGCTGATATGGTTAGGAACCATACCAGACCCGGAGATCGGCTGAATGGATTCGAAAACAGTAAAACTCAACTGTTTAACTCTAGGGGAGTTGGAAAATGAGCCTATTTTCAAAAAAAGTGGAGTGTTCCTTTAACTAAAGAGCAGACTAAGGTAGAGGCTTGTGGGTAGGCTGTTTTGTCCTGGACCGATAAGCAGCCACCTCAGCATTGTTGTGGCTAGTCTTGCCTGGCCAAGCGCCTCTGACATTTTCTTAAAAAAAACTTTAAAAAATCTTTTTTAAAACTATTTTTACAGGACAACCAGTTAACATCTCTTCCGCTGGATTTTGGGACGTGGACCAGTATGGTGGAGCTGAATCTGGCAACAAACCAGCTTACCAAGATTCCAGAGGATATCTGTGGACTTGTGTCTTTAGAGGTGACATAATGTTCTGTATTTTAACGAATCATTGAGTTTCATGATAGCAAACCCATTTTTGTAATGTAGTTAGGTCTATGTTTTGGCTCATTGTTTTTCCTTTGATTCCTTCAGGTCCTCATATTGTCCAACAATCTCTTGAAGAAGTTGCCTCATGGGATTGGGAACTTACGGAAACTACGAGAGCTTGACCTTGAGGAGAACAAACTGGAGTCCCTCCCGAATGAGATTGCCTACCTTAAGGATCTGCAGGTAGAACATTTGTCTGCATAGGCAGCTGCCTTTTAAGGCTTCCAATGGAGTCTTTTGCTAGCATGTTACTCCAATATTGTGTAAAATTTTTAGTTAGGTCCAACTTTTATATCGATATTTTGCAGTACTGTATGGAGCCCATAAGGGGACATGATGTAAAAAATGAGATCGGAGGAAAAATCATAATTCAATGCATTTGAATTCTTTCGCAAAAGTATTTCGTTCCCCCATGAAACTTTTGCTCATGAAAGCATTGAAAAATAGTCCTTCCTCCCACCTCACATTATTTCCAAGTTTGGTGAGCGAATGCAAAGTTTCTTGGGGAAATACAAATGTTTTGTGAGAGAACACAAACGTTTTTCGAGTAAACACAATCTTTCTCGAGGGAATGCAATTTTTTTGGGGGGGAACGCAAACGTTTTATAAGCGAATGCAAAATTTCTCGAGGGAATGCAGTTGTACCATTATACCACCCGTGGTACAAATACCATTCAAAAGAGACCTTAGGAATGCTAAGGGGTTAAGAGGGAATGTAAAGTTTCTCAGAGCTAACGCAAAAGTTTTGGTAGAAAACACTGAAGTATTTCAAGCAAATGCAAAGTTTCTCCAGGGCATGAAAAATTATTGCGAGAGAATGCAAAAGCATTGAAATAAAATTTTTCTTTAGGGCAGTGGTCTCAAACTCTGTTCCTGGAAGGCCACAGCCCTGCAGAGTTTAGCTCCAACCCTAATTAAACACCTGATTCAGCTAATCAAGGTCTTCAGGATCACTAGAAACAGGGCTGTAGCCCTCCAGGAACTGAGTTTGAGACCACTGCTTTAGGGGCTCCGTACTAAAATATGCAAGTATGTTTACACTGATGAGCCATTACATTATGACCACCCCCAGCCTAGAGCAATGAGCGCAATGTTATTTTTCGTATCATGCGATCCATCCTGCAGCCCTAATCACCACCACCCCGCAATGTTGACATTATAGGGGCTTTTGCACCGGAGGAACCTTTTCATTGTTCCTAAAACTATTGGCTGAAGTACCCGGATTTTGCCGTGTTCGCACTGCAGGAACTAGGAATGTTTTTAGTTCTAGGAACTCCTTTTGGGGGAGCAAAATTAGCTCCTACTTCAGAGTAGGGTCTAAACCAGCACTATAGGATCAGTGACGTGAGTGTACCTTGATTGGTCAAACACCGGCATTTTTAAAAAGCCGTGTAAACATATTTACTTCACGAACATGGAAAACAGCGATAATGGCATTTACCTGTTGTCTGCAGGGTTGTGTTCTTTTTTCAGCCTCGATACTAAAAGTTGTCATAGGAGATTTTGTCTCTTAGCCCCACTTTTTGCTCTTTCATTCGCGTAAATTATGCATTTACATTCCATCTCCGTTATCACGAAACACAACAAACACAGCTCCGAACACGGCATCCTCCATTTACTGGTTTTTAGCGTTTGTAAATACAACCAGGAACATGGCCTGGGTGAGAAATTAGTTCTCGGGGAACTATCCTAGTGGCTAGTTCCTATAACTGAGTTCCTAGAACTATTTGGTGCGAAAGCCCCTAATGGTACCAGATACCCCAGGAGACCAATTGCCACCTCATTGAATCAATGCCTCGCTGCGTGCCCACTGTTTTGTGGGCTAAAGGAGGTCCTACCTGTTATTAGACAGGTGGTCATAATGTAATGGCTCATCGGTGTATAATACAGAATGATTTTTGCCCCTCACTTTGCTCGTTGCTTTGCATTCTGGGAATTCCCTATCCACAAAGGACATATGACAAACTGTATGGATGCTGTTATACTATTTGTTTTGATTGTGAAACTCATTTCTAACATTTATTTGCAGAAACTTGTGTTGACCAATAATCAGCTGACCACTTTGCCGAGAGGAATCGGTCACCTGACCAACCTGACATACCTGGGCTTGGGAGAGAATCTACTGCAGCACCTACCTGAGGAGATCGGTACGACCTCGCCACCACCCTCAAACGCACACGGCCGCACATCTATACGCAACTCACTCACAGCCTTTCTCTGTCCAACCCACAGGCACACTGGAGAACCTCGAGGACCTGTACCTGAACGACAACCCTAACCTGCACAGTCTGCCGTTCGAGCTGGCCCTGTGCAGTAAGCTGTCCATCATGAGCATAGAGAACTGCCCCCTCAGCCACCTTCCACCGCAGATTGTCGCCGGAGGCCCTTCGTTCATCATCCAGTTCCTCAAGATGCAGGGTCCCTACCGTGCCATGGTCTGAGACGCTCACACACTGTACAAAGAGGAAACCGAATCGCCACATGGCGTTACCTTGTCGTCGTCATTATATCTAGGACAAGAAACTGTGCAACTGGGTTCCATTTGATGGAGGAATCATAGCCAGTTAGGTCCCCTTTACCCCCGTAGAAAACAACATATAGACTTCTGTTGCCAAAATTAATGTACATTAGTGATTCTGAAGAGGCGCTCTTAAAATGTTTCAATCATTTTGCCAATTTATTGAAAGTCATTACAGGGGTTTCGATGCCATGAAACAGTTGTATGCAAAAACAAAACATTTTACATTTTTTAAGTTCATTTTTGCTGCTGCTGCCGCCATACTGTATGCGAGTTATTTGATTTGATTTTTTTTCTTTTTTTATTTAGCCACAGGTTGTTGTTTTTTTTCCTTTTTTTTTATCATCCCACAACCAAAAGATTTTTATTGTACAGAGGACCTGTTTGGAAGCAGTGAACAAATGTTAGTGTTTTTTTTAATATATATATATATATATATATATATATATATATATATATATATAAATTGTTGTTATTATAGAATTGTGCCTATCCAGTGCAGTTGGGTGGTTTGTGTCTGAACATAATTATCCAAGAGGTTTTTAATACAAAAAGGATGAATTTGCAAAAGTATAATTTATTCCGTAATTTCTTTTCTTTTTGTAATGATTGTTGATTATTTTGTCAATCCCTTTTTTAAATATTCATTCCTGTTCGCTATTTGGACGTGTTGCTGCGTTTGACGTTTTAAAATTATAAATCTGCAATTCTTTTTTTTTTTTTTTTTTCTTTTTCTTTCTGCAATTATAGTGAAAACGAAGCAACAGATGAATCAGAAATCACTTTTGACAGCAATCACGTCATGGGTTTAGCTAGTTCGAGCTAGTGCGTCACCCTGGTATCGGGGTCTCTGTTCTGAAAGTGGGGTTTGTAACTGTTTACTCGTTTGCCATATCCAGTGTTGCGCTCTGCTTGTGTCCTATTGGTGAGAGTCGCATCTACATATCATATCAGGTGCTGAACAATGCTAGCAGTTAAAGGCCCACGTTTACTGTGAGGAATGCCAAACGCCCATTCAACATTACTTTCATCCTTTTTTTTTTTTTTTTTTTTTTTTTTTTTATTCCGCATTTGAAGGATTTCCTGGTCCGTGTCATCGGATCGGTTTTAAACTTCTTCACTTGATTTCTGCTCTTTTAAATTTCCAGAATATTAAACAATGGTTAATTTTTTTTTTTTTTTTTTGCACCGTTTGTCCCACATACCGCCCCTCTAATGCTGCTGCCTTTAATGCACTTTGTATTGATATTTGGCATCCTCCACAAGTAAAAGGGTCGTGATATTTCATGTTACAGATTAAACATATGGATGGGGGCATTTATTATTATTATTATTATTATTATTATTATTATTTCTGAAGTATTTTATCTTTTAATTCTCTATCATGTATATTTTATAACAATGAATTAAAAAATTTGCCTCAGCAAATTCGAACGTTAACATTCTTTTAAGAACCTTATTCTTCTTTCTCTTTATTAAATGTTTTGATTTAAACTTCTGACTAGTTTGTTTCTATACATTTAAAAATTCCTATCAGTTTCAAATGGTGCAGATCAAGTATTGCAATTAAAAACTGAAATGTTTTGATTATACAAACTTGCCGACTTTTTTTTTTTTTTTTTTTTATCTCACCTTTTTAAAAAAATGTTCAAGAATGTTTTGTTCAAGAAAAGATGGAATTTCTTTTGGTTTAGTATTATATCTAGTGACTGTAAATTTCCACCACTCTAGTTTATCAAGCCAATATTTTGTTTGTGTTCTGTCCATGCTGTTTCTTTTTTTTTTTTTTTTTCCACGTTCCCTCTTGCTCTTTCCTTTGATCCGTAAAGACATTGTGTGCATTGGCAGCAGTGTAAAGGCTTTGGAGAGGCACTTCGCATTCGTGGGGCCATGAAAAGGACACAAATCGCTGCTTTTTTATCAACCAGCAGAACCTGTTGCTGCTTACGGACCTCCTAGAAACATAATGCTGTAAAAGAACCGGCCCATGTGAGACGTTACGGACTGGGTTCTCGGGCCGGTTCTACCAGCATAACCGTTCTGCTACAGATGAACTCCCTCTGGACCTGCTCGGCCGATACGGTGCATATCTTGAGCCGGACACAGACGCTGAATAAAAACAAAAAATGACAAAAATACAAACATTGTAAAAAGGGCTTTCTCTGTTCATGCTTAACTATACACCAGAGGCATTGCATTCCTGGTTTTGTATAAAAGCTTAGAACTGTACATTTGAGTTTTCTTTTGTGTGTGAGTGTGTGTGCGTGAGTGTATGTGTGTGTGTGGGAATAGATAGATGTTAACAAAATGGAATTATGATGTGACAATAAATGCCTTTGAGTACTTCAAGTGAGACGTGCATTAGGGACACATCCTTGTGATGTGTCCCATTTAAGTTTAATTTTTTTTTAATTTATGTGCCATTTATGCAGGAGAGTGAGGCTGGTTTTTACGTAGGGCAACAGTACGATCGGTTTTGGATGAGAATGCATCACAAATCAGGAATGTAGTCAAAAAAGACAATAAAAACAATAATTGTACTTTTGATGGTGAATAATGATAGTGCAGAGTTATAATCAGCCACGGTGGCAATTTTAATCTTGTATTGTTCTGGTGAATCCTTATGATTGGAGCTTAAGGGTATGGTTCATTATTTTTTTTATATTGTCTGTGCATTTAGGCCATAGAAACTGTACAAATGAAGGTCATTTTCCATGTTTTTTTGTTTTTGTTTTGTTTTTTTAACGGAATGTTATGTTTCCTGCTTTTTTCTTGCCTTGCTATGTATAGGAAACAAGCATGTTAATTTTCTTTTTTCTTTTTTTAAGATTCATATTTGTCTGGATGGGTGGACAGGGATGTAAAAAAAGAAGTACAAAAGATAAAAATGTTCTTTCGTAACTGCAAAATGTTTTTCTTTTTTTCTTTTCTTTTTTTTTTTTTTACACTTCATAGGGTATCAAGTGTTGTGCGGACATGTCCTAACCTACTTTTCTCTAGAAAAAACAGCCTTAAAGGTGACTCTTGATTTCTCTTTCTTTTTGACTCAGCCCGAACAAGTAACAGGACCCTCTTCCATCAGATCAAGTCTTTGCTTTGATAAGCATTCTTCAAATAAATGTTCATTTGACTGCCTTATGAATGTCAAATATGTTCCTCTTTCACCCTTCATATATTTTCAGTCCAGATCAATAATCCATTCAAATTATTATTATTCTGTTAGAGAGAATATAAAACTGTGAAATCTCACTTTGGCTACATGTCTGTCTGTCTATCTACCTACCTGTCTGACACTCTCTGTCTGCCCCAGTCTATCTACCCATCTGTCTCTACAGTATCTGACTGTCTATCTACCTGTCTGTCTCTCTATCTATCTGCCTGTCTCTATATACCTTTGTCTACTTACCTACCTGTCTGTCTATATCTATCTACAGTATCTGACTATCTACCTCTCTGTCTGTCTATATCTGTCTCTATCTGCCTGTCTCTATATACCTGTCTGTCTATCTACTTGTCTGTCTGCCTGTCTATCTATCTATCTATCTATCTATCTATCTATCTATCTATCTATCTATCTGACTATCTACCTGTCTCTATCTATCTATCTACAGTATCTGACTATCTACCTGTCTCTATCTATCTATCTATCTATCTATCTATCTATCTATCTACAGTATCTGACTATCTACCTGTCTCTATCTATCTATCTATCTATCTACAGTATCTGACTATCTACCTGTCTCTATCTATCTATCTACAGTATCTGACTATCTACCTGTCTCTATCTATCTATCTATCTATCTATCTATCTATCTATCTATCTACAGTATCTGACTATCTACCTGTCTCTATCTATCTATCTATCTATCTATCTATCTATCTATCTATCTATCTATCTCTAACTACAGTATCTGACTGTCAGTCTCTGCTCTCACTGTCTGTCTACGTACCTGTCTGTCTGCCTGTCTATATATATTCCTGTCTGTCTATATCTATCTGCAGTATCTACCGGTCTGTCTATCCACCTGTCTGTCTATATCTGTCAGTAAAAAGTCTGAAAACATTTGCCTAAAATATCTAATGATCATACAATTTTTCATCTTAATGAGAATAAATTAGTTTAAAAATGACATTTTAAATGTAAACATGTTTAATTGATGAGTTTAAACTGAGCAGAATAAAGTGTCCAGCATAAGCATAAGCATGAAGCTGGTTGAGAATGCACTGAGCTGGACTATAGACAGGTTGTGGCCACTTTGAAGAAACTGAGATATAAGATAGTTTCACTTGTTTGTTCACTACATACAATTCCCATAATTATTTGCACAACGTGTAAGCGTTAATACCGGTAGCTTACATTTCCGGTAGGTGTCGCTGTTTCACCGCTCCTCGCTCGTGCTGCTCTCGCTGACTGAGCGCGCTTCCTCTGCGTTGTTTATCTGTTTCTCATTCATCTCTTAGCCTGGTACTTGAAAAACTATTTTGCAGTAAAGTTTTCGGATATTGTTAGGGTTCCCACGGTCATGGAAAGCCTAGAAATGTGAAGGAATTTTAAAATGGCTGATTTTCAGCCCTGGAAAAGAATTGGATCTCCGTGAGTGCATCTCTTTTTAGTCAGCTCTAAAATATTTAATCGGGTAGATATTCCTTTACTTTTAGGGTAAAATTTGGTTTGAAAGGAAATTCACCTCAACGTATATAAAATGGCCTTTATCTACTTAATCATCATAAACTACTGCATAATTGAGTTATATAACGATAACAGAGACAATAACAGTTAATGTTGTTGTCTCTGTGTACTGAAAGCTTCTGTCACAAAAGCAAATTCCTTGTGTGTGCAAACATACTTGGCAATAAAGTTCTTTCTGTTTCTGATTTTTCTGTTTCTGAATATATAAAAGTAGGCCTATGTGTATTAAGGCTAGTGTTTGCACGTTGTTCGTCAAGTTGATGATTATTTATCACCGATAAACAATCACTTAGTTGAATCTCTCTTATCACTAAAACAGGCAAATGGTTTAATTGATTTAAACCCGTCAGGGACGTATAAAGGGTGTTTAAGTGGTTTTGAACGCTTTTGGCGTTTCCACCGCGCCTCTCTTGGCAGCTGCTAAGCAACGTCAATTCGGAGGCTGGTGTTAAGAGTAAGAGGGCGTGGCTCAAGTACAGCATATGAGGGAAGTCATTTAGAACGCAAGCGAGCGCGCGCACTCACACTCTCTTCAGTGCGCGCGTCTCTCTCACACATACAGCGCGCGCACAGCAAGATAATATGATTACACGCCTCTGTTAGCTCAGTGCGCGAGACGAGCCAGATCCTGCGCGTGCACAGCTGAGTTGAGCGCTGATGATGAAGCGCTGCCTTCACACGCTCCACCGAAGAGATGCGAGAAATGAATCATGCCGTTTTTGTCATGCTGAGCGACTTTAAAAAGAGAAGTTACACTCTGAGGGAGATTTTTTGGATGGCTTAATAAGTTTGTGGGTCGCATCAGGCTTTTCCACGAAGGTAAGGTCCATTCCTGCCTTACTTTTTCTGTTAGTATAATATTGTTTTTTTTTTTTTTAACAAAGTATGAGAAACCTATATCTTATTTATTTTTTTAATTATTATTATTTTCCCTTTTTATTTTTAAAATGATTAATAATATTATTTTAATTATTCTTTTTAAATAAATTTTCGTTCTTTTAATAATAAAATTTTCCTCCTTATTTTTTAGATGTCAAAGTGACCAAAAATGTCACTTTTGCCTTCAATAATACAGAACAAAATGAAGCGTCATCAACTGAAAACATAATTTCAGTTGTGAGAGGAAGAGATTGTGATTCTCAGCAATGGGGTGTGACAATGCGACCAATGGGACAGAACACTCGTACACCCTGCTAGTGGCCCTTCCTTTGAGCGTTCTGGTGGGGCTCCTCATCCTCCTCATCATCTTCGGCAATGTGCTGGTGATCATCGCCGTGTTCACGAGCCGAGCGCTCCGGGCTCCCCAGAACCTGTTCCTGGTCTCGCTGGCCTCCGCTGACATACTGGTGGCCACTCTGGTGATGCCGTTCTCGTTGGCGAATGAGCTTATGGGCCTCTGGGCCTTCGGGCAGGTGTGGTGTGAAATCTACCTGGCCTTGGACGTTCTCTTCTGCACGGCCTCGATCACTCACTTGTGCGCCATTAGTCTGGACAGGTACTGGTCGATCACGCAAGCCATTGAGTACAACCTCAAGCGCACACCGCAACGAATCAAGCGCATCATTTTTATTGTTTGGGTCATCGCTGCCGTGATCTCCTTCCCGCCTCTTATAACCATGAAGAAGGAAGAGGGGAACATCTGTGACATAAACAGAGAAAAATGGTACATTATTTCCTCTTCCATCGGGTCGTTTTTCCTGCCTTGCATCATCATGGTCCTTGTGTACATCCGAATCTACCAGATCGCCAAGAAGAGAACCAGAGCGCCTCCTGGGGACCGGAGGATAAAGGAAGTGGGCAAAAAGGAGAACGACCTGGAGAAGGACCCCCACGAGAAGCTCAATGGGGATCCGAATGTTGAACCGGATGACAAGGGTGAGATAAACGGTGTGGACATGGAGGAATCGTCCTCCTCAGACCACAAGGTCTCCAACCCTTGCTCCCTCAAGAAGAAGAGCTCAAAAGGAAAGACCAAGCTGAGCCAAATCAAACCAGGGGACGGCGACAAGCATGAGGCCTGCCAGGCCACCAAGACCAGCAGGTGGAAGGGCCGTCAAAACAGAGAAAAGCGTTTCACTTTTGTCCTGGCAGTGGTCATAGGGGTGTTCGTCATCTGCTGGTTCCCGTTTTTCTTCACCTACACATTGACGGCGTTTTGCGAGTGCTGCGTGCCCCGAACGCTTTTCAAGTTCTTCTTCTGGTTCGGCTACTGCAACAGCTCCCTCAATCCCATTATATACACCATCTTCAATAATGACTTCCGAAGATCCTTCAAAAAGATCCTCTGCCGGAGAGATAACAGGAGAATGGTGTAAATGGGCTGCATTTTTCCCCCCTTTCCTTTATCAAATGTAATATATCACCTGGTGTTTAAGGGAAGTACTTGTGTACTGTAAGCCAACATGTTGTGTGTCATTATACAACAAGGCCAAAGGGGAAAAAAAGACTCATGCTTTGTACAAATGCAACAATGCATGGTTATGCAATTACAGCACAATATGTGGCGGATTCGTCCATTTCAGAAATGTATTGTGTTGTTATTGATGTGTGGTGTGGTTTCGTAACTGTGATATTTTATCATCTGCCAACGTGGAGGGACATTTACCAAGACAATGCATTACAAACCACGCTGAATGTGAAAAACAATTCAAAAAGTGCCAAAGGAGTAAGAAATATTGTTGAGTGCTGCAAAACTGTCCAACTACACCGCAACGTGCATGTCGATGTCTTCTCACAGGGTCTGTTTATTTCCCTGACATATTGTATAATTAATTGTGAAGGTGTTGATATTTTGTTCGGTGGACAAATTGCCTCTTTTATCCCTGCCAGTAACGGTTCATTTAAAATATTGCCGTGGACCATTAAGCAAAAAGATGTTGAGCTCGTCTGACTGGAACCTGACATGCCGGTGTCAAAACAAATTTCTCTGGCTTCTGATGTAGATTATATATGTCACCCTAGATATAATGGATGGATCTTTAGTGCCACACCACAAGCGAATTACAGCGTTAGTTATAGTCTGCAACTAATAAACTGTGTCAGACAGGTTGTTGGTTTAGCTGGCGAATTTGTAGAAACGCACAACAAAACAAGAGTTGAATATTCAGCAAGATATCGAATGACTGACAACAGAGCTTCTCCAGGTCAAGGTGAGGTCAGGCCTCTTGGTGTGCTTTCTGTTCCCTTGGGATGCATGGAGAGACAAGAGATATCCAGTTGGTGTGAGATGGAGTGAGTGTCCAGTCCAATTGCTGTGTGACCGAGTAAAATGGTTCAAAACAAAGGTCTGGAATGACATCTACAAACTACCTGTCACTGTGCATTATTGCCATATCTGAAAACGCTAATCGTGATATATGACTCACTTCGATATATTGGCTGTTTTCTGGTTGTCCTAGTTGTGCTCTCAACGTGTTTTGAGATCTAAAAAAATGTGTTTGCACACACTAACAAAGAGAGAAAACACTCAAAAAAATAAAAAGTACAGAACATTTTGTTTTGTCTGTTATCATTTCTAAGGTAATTGGAGATTTTTTTCTTGAAAAGCAAAATATGGTGAAAAAGCTTCACTGCTGAGATAAATACAAGTTATAAAGGAGTTGAAAGTATCTTCAAAGAAGCAAAATTGTTTAGAGTAAAAAAAAATTATAATGGAAGCTTATTAGGTATTATTAGGTATAGTATTGACTGGGATAAATATTAAAATACCCTTTCATTTAAATGTGGCATTTTTGAGACAATTCTAGTCTCAAAATTCTAGGCTATTTTCTTGTAAAACGTATTTCAATCAATTTCATTTCATTTACAGCTTCGAAAAATCATTTTTAACCAGATCCCGACAGTATAAATTCTGGCCAAGACCCGCCAATTAGAAAACAACAACGGTTTGATTGACATACAAATTGACCAATCACAGTTCGTTTTATTAATTCATTCGCGTGTATTTGAACTTTCTTATTCTGAACCTTTGAAGTTTTCTGAAAATCGCATGCAATTGATCAACCCCTCGACCTTCTCACAGGTAATGAACAAACTCGACTTTCTCACAGGAAATGAACAAAGAGGAAATGTCATCTGTCAGCGATTATCTCACAGCGGTCAGCCCGTCTCTTAGTTCAGTTTGACTAACCAACGTAACAAAATTGAAGCGTTCAACTCTGAAATGTCCCTGTTTGCTCTGCATGTGGGAATAACACTGCGGTTGAAGTTCCCCAGTGGCAGCAATACATTTATCTGCCGGAGAGAATGTACCGAGACCTTCATAATTATGATGGATCATGATAACTCCATCTCGTCTATAATCATCATTAAATCGTCAAGACAGCGGGATGATAATTACGAAGTTTAACATAAGGTTTTTATTACACGGACCTGTATCGGTTTCCGTATACTTTTACGAACTGACATAAAAGCATTAAATGGCAACTTTAAAGATATGGCAGAGCATTACCACCCACAGCGGCAGAACTGTAGTCGAGATACATGACATGATTCGAGCTGGCGGGGGGGATCTAGGCAAAGGCAGTGCGTGGATACTGGCCATCCTGAAGTGTGAGTGGGAGATCGGAGAGATGGCCACGCGGTGAGGGACATTCAGTGGGAGTGCAGGGGATTGTAGCTATTGTACTTTGAAGTGACGATCTTCACTTCAAAGTGAGAATGAGAAGTGCAGAGAGAGGAGAGTGTCTTGGTCAAATTCGTGAGGGGAAAAAAAAAACGGCGCAGGTGACTGTGAGAACAACCGCTGCCAGGTTTTTTAATTGTTTGTCAAAGACAGCCTTCGAATTGGTTACGTCTTTGAAATAATTGGTGCTTATTACTTTCGTGTTGACAAAAATTCTGATAAAAGTCTAAACGTTTTATGCTAATTTCATGGGTGTTTATATATATATATATATATAAATAATGATCATTATTAGAATAATTACTACATTTTAGCATTAAAGGCACAATATGTAAGATTTTTGCAGTAAAATATCCAAAAACCACTAGACCAGTGTTATATATTTTGTTCAGTTGAGTACTTACAATATCCCAAATGTTTCCAACTATTTGTAAATCGTGAGAAAATTGCGATTTTAACTAAGGATATGGAACGTGTCTGGGAGTCGCCTGTCAATGGCGTTATATCTGCGTTACCGTTGGTTTCCGGTTTAATTTTGTATAAACCATGGAAACACCAAAGACGCTTTAATATATTACATGTTTTATTAGACAAGGGAACAACTGTTTGGTTACATTTATAGACAGAAAACGAATTATTGTTATATAGCTCAACACGTTTAGTCTTATTGTTTAAATCTAGTTTTCTTGATTTTACAAGTGTACCATGCTTTTACCATGCCTCAGAGAAAAACACTATTTTGTCAAGTAGCTAAGTAATACAGCATTTTCTCCATCATACAAAACGTTTTAAAATTAACAAACCACCCAGCATTTATTAATATGATATTCTAATATCAATCTTATTGCAGTGTGCAACAAGTGTCTCACAGCAGCTGCCAAGCGAACGCACAGAGTAACGTCATAACATCATTTTCAAAACTGTCAAATGTATCTAATATGATAAACAGTGCTGTGTTACCTCATACCCTTGACCGGAAGAAGCGGAAGCAGAATTTTATTATTCATTATCTTAAAGGTCTGTTTGTGGTATTATTATTATTTTTTTTTTACATTTTAAATGTTTCTGACTTCTCATATTATAAGTTTGAAATGGGCTTATAGGTACATAATTGTTCTGGGTTCAAAATAATCATTTGTGACATTGCGTTGATTACCATTGTTTATGAAAACAAACAAAAAATGTATCTACAATAATGAACTTACAATGAATTTTATAACAGAAAGTGGGGGCCTTAGAAGCGGGTGCCTTGGGCCTCTCAGGACCATAATCCAAGCTTAAACAGGAGGCAGTCTAGATGAAATGATTGAGAAAATGAGTGTCACATCATGGGTTATGAGAGCTGGCATATGTTGCACTGCATGATAAACTTTATTTGTACCAAACGCTACCTCATCGTCACAGACGACTGCACTGAATGACAGAACCAAGAACCAAAATGCTTGGTCTCCATATGCTGTCTCATTTGAAACGTTTAGACTTGGCTTGCGGCTGTCTGTGTGAGTGAGGTGCAATAGATTTGTGTTTGATGGTGCTTTTAAACGGCGCCAGTGAATTCAGAAAGTTGCGAAGCCTCAAAGGTCAAGCTTAAAGAGAGGCTGAGCGCTTTCTGCAGAGACCCCACTGTGCGTTCTTCATGCAACGCTGTTAATCAATAGCAGTTTCGCTCTTTTTTACAGCAGGCAAACAGAAAGGCAGACATCTTATTAAAGAGAGCGATGGGAAGTGGGAGGGAGCGAAATAGAGGAATTTGTTTGCCCCATCCAGCATGTTTCCTAGACCCTACTTTCCCCTCACAATCCGCCCTGTGGGAAATCAATTTGTGTTTGTCAAATGAGCAATACACTTAAAGCCACTGAAATGCAGCTGTGTACCAGGAGTCATCGTGTATGTGTTTTAAACACAGCGATGCAGAGTGCTTCTGAGGAAAAACAAATGGCAGAAATGCAGTGCTACAAGTGCTTAATTGCAGAATGCAGTTTATAAATTAGCCTGCGGGGACACAAACAACATGAGATGAATGCTGATGGGGTCCGTTATTTTCTAAAACAGTTTGCAAAGTTTGAGAGTGGAAGGAAAATCCCCTCGAAAATCTAAAATGTCTCTTTTAGGCACTAATCAGGTTATATTGTGAGCAATGGAGAGTCTTCAGTTTCTCAAATTTTTCTTGTGCGACACGTATCTAACACGTCATCTAGACTAGTCTAGTGATGTCTACAGTGTCTTAAATTATACATAAATTTGGCAAAACATCAGTAATCGGAAGTCAAAGGCAGGAATTCGCTCACAACGACTTGCTCACAATTTACTAGCTCTTGGTTTTTGTTTTAGCGCACTGTTCACTAAAGGAATTATACAAATTAGCTGGCAGCGCAAATTTGAGATACAGAAAGAAAACAATTCTTGTAATGAAATCGTATAATATAGGAATTCTATAAATTTTTCCCTATAACAATTACAGTTACATTTATGGGTTGGGCTTATGTTTAGGTTTAGGATTGCATTTTGTACAATCTAAGGCTGAATCCCAAATGGCACCCTAAACACTCGTGGTCTTCCTAAGAGTCCACACTTTCGTGACGTAACGCCACTTTGACTGTCGGGAAGAAGTCTGCCGTGGAGCTCGCACCAGTGCGGGCTCAGCAAAAGTGCGCATTGAGGACGCATATCGGCCGCAAAGGGGGGCGCTCTTGAGCACCCTTCTGAAATCTAAAATTGACAAATGGGACACCCTACGGTCTCGTGGACTTAACCGACACACACACGGCAGCCATTGTAAGTCCACAAGACCGAAAGTGCATAGAAGTGTGCCATTTGGTATTCAGCCTTTATTGTACGTTTTCTACCGATTTTGCCATCTCGTACCAATGATTTTGACTTCCCATTAGGTGGGACACATTATATGTGCGATACCTGTGTTTTATATTTTGTTTGTTTTTATTTCTTTTTTTACATTTTTATTACATTTGTACATTTACGTATTGATACTTGCTAGTGGTTGAAATGGGTACTGCAGTCCAAATTCAAAACATTGGAGAGGGTTGTTTCTCCTGCCCCCTCCTTATCAGACTCGTTGCCAGATTGAGGACACGCAATAGGAATTGACAGTGGAAAGCGAAAAATGTCTTGCTGGGCTTAAAAGGGTTAGTTCACACAAAAATGAAAATTCTGTCATCATTTACTCACCCTCATGTTGTTCCAAACCCGTAAGACTTTCGTTCATCTTTAGAACACAAATTAAGATATTTTTAGAGATTTCTGTCCATCCATTGACTATCACACAGCTACCACATCGATGCTTAAAAAAGATCGTAAAACTAATCCATATGAATTGAGCGGTTTAGTCCCAATTTTCTAAAGAGAAACGATCGTTTTATATGATGAACAGATTTAATTTAGGCTTTTATACACATACAAACACTGATCAGCGAACATACACAGAAGCTCAACCGAACTTGATTGACACATGAGAACAAACCTTTAAGCTTTAAGCTGTCTCCATCTCTCAATCACATCTCCAGTATTTAATATGCCTCTGATCATAGAGCTTTTTATATGGATGCTGAGGTTTGGTAGAATCTGCGATCTCAGACAATACGCTGTTTTCTGCCAACTGGCAACCCGTGGTGTCAAAATACTACTGAATAAATTAGCAGTGGGCAGGATCACACAGACCAAACCAAAAACAGACATTTGAGTAATAAAAGCTTCCTCTGGGGATGTTTTACTTTCATTCAACAACAAGTTGATTGAAAAAATACTAGTTGTCACTTTGAACTGAGGAAAGCTTGCCAGTTGAGATGCAAAAGCAGCATTTGACCTTGATGTTCTACTAAATCAGCATGATAAAGTTACAGTCCCTGGAGAATGTCTATGATTTCTGTCACATGAACTGAAAATGGCCAAGAGGTCAGATAGCTTCAGGCTGTTATGAAGATGTTTGGGTCGGTGAGGACGAGGATGGCCACAAATGTCATGAGACACTTAAACAGTAAGTAGTTCCTGCGGTGAACAAATCAGCATGGACTGAAAGCAGGCTCCTCCGGTAGTTTGTTCACACAGGGTCCTCTGGGAATCAATAGCCAGTGTTTCGGATGGTTTCCTCTTTGCATCTGTTGCCCTTTTCCCTTGTGGCTGTTTTGATAAGAGTGGAAATTTGCTGCTGAAATTTGAAGACCTGCCAGACAGAGCATTTATGTTTGTATTAGAATGTACGTGCATGTGTGTGAGTATATATATCTGTCAATATTAAAACTGAACAAATTGGAAATTGTGGTAAACATTGACTCACTGAGGGAACACAAGCAGTGGAAAATCACTCTTTTAGTTTTAATGAGACAAACGGAAGCTACTGAATAAAATTTTTTTCAGTGATTTGGAAGGAGCCCTATATGTTTTCCAATATGAAAAATGTCTGGAGATGTATCTGTATACCTGGAGAAAATTATCTGTTAGCATTCCCATTCATTGTAATGCCTTTGTTCAAAACTGCCACGACTACACCAAGCTACTGATTTGTTTGAAGATGATAGCTGATTCTTTTAAATGATTCTTTTAAAAATGGAACTAAACAATTCAATCACAAATTTAACTGAATCTGTGCAAGGAGTCCTCTGACTCACTGGTTTTCAGTGCCTTTTGACCATCATAAAATGTAGAAAATCAAACTCAGTTTTTAAAATAAATTTTTGTGTAGTCATGATAGGGTGATGTAAAACATTTGAAAAAATATTCTCGTCAAGCTCGGGTAAATAAATTTAACCATTTATTAAACAAAATAAATGAAATGGTAGATCAAAAATGTCTACCCTGTTAGGGACAGATACAAATGCCTAAAAGACATTTTTGTTTACTTGTTTTTAAAAGTAACACATTAATGATACTCTAGTAAATTTTCATTGACACTGAATTATTAGTGTTTTTTTTTTTTTTTTTGCTAATTAAAGAAATTATTGTAATCAATCAACAATAAACCTCCCACACCTGCAAGTGATCGATAGATAGGTGCGTAGGAAAAAAGACCAAAAACCAAGTCAAACATCTAAAACGGAAAAAAGAAAAAATCCCGCACACTACCAGTACACGCATCAAAATAGCTTTATTAACAACGTTTCGGTCCCATGACCTTCATCAGGCATATACAAACAACTTCTCAAACACAATCTCATTTAAAAACAACACATGACCAATCACTGTGAAGATCCATCAGAACCAATCACAATCAATGATGAATACGTCATTGTATCCACATCATCATATGAAATTATTGTAAAAAACTGTTTAACAGGGTGAATAAACTGATAACAGGGTGGAAAAAATAATAACAGGTTGGACAAGTGGTATAAAGAATGGATGGATGGATGATTTCCTATCGCTCACGTACAGCCAGTTACAATTTTACATTTTGAACTGGATTTAGATGGGGAAACAATATGTAAAACATTGCCAACGAACTTTAAATGCACTACTTCTTCAACTTTAAACATAAATTACTTTTACAATCACTATGTATAATCTCTAAGTGTCTACTCTGTTAGCTCTTCAGATACAACAGGGTGGACACTAAAATCAGCCAAAGCACTCATTCAAAGGGAAAGTAGTCAAAAATAACAAGGTGGACAATAAACTGAGGGACAAGCTAAAAACCTTGATTATTGTTGAAATAAATTTAATAACTGAAAAAAATATATTAGAGAGAATCATTACTGATATACCCAACAATGTAAAAACAGAACGGACAAAAAAAATCATGTATAGTAAGTGTTGCATTTATCATGAAAATGGGCTTCACAGCAGGTGCGGATTAAGGCACAGGCTTGCCTAGGCTGCAGCCTAGGGGCCCCACATGTGCAGGGGCCCCGGATTGGAAAGACTATTTTTTTTTTTATTATTATTATTTTAAATTTACTTAAGCCCGAACAAAAAAGACCCTCATTGGCTCATAAGAAATATTAAAAAATAATAATAAGCAGGTGATTGGCTAGATGTGACATTTAGGTCACATCTGTCCAATCAGCTGCTGGTCAAATCATGTCAATCATTTTCATTTACGTCACTGCTATTGCTAGACGGCATAACAACAAAATGTCAGAAAAAAAAAAAAACTACGATAGTGGAGCACAAAAACGTAAAATACAAGGTTACAAGAACAACGTGACCAAGATATACTTAAAAAAATCTCTAAATTGACTGGATAGCTACGTCAAGACAGGAAGTGGCGAAGTCACGCAGTCCGTGAGGGAGAGATCGTTAACGGCAGGAAATTCAAACATTCGCCTATCATTCATCGACCTCAAATACGGATCATCACTTGAAACATGTAAGTAGTAGCAACTTTAAAAGTCCGCTCGCTCTAATGTTAGGCTAGTCCTAGATAAATGTGCGCTATTATTTGGCGCATATTCAAGTGTTTGTGTGGAGAGCGCGCTCACTGCATGACATGGAGGCGCCGGTGCGATCACTTGCATTTAACTTAAAATACTCCGTCATTTTGGTCATACAGATTAGAGTAATGCAAACAGTAAAGGGTCCACTTTTATTTCTGTAAACTCACAATAACAGCAAAACTTTTGTTTTTGTAAAATAATGAAAAAAATCAGGATGCGCTTTCAGCTGTCTCGGTCTCAGTGAACTTGAGCATGTAAAAATGAACCGAAACTCAGTGTATACTTGCCTTACAGACACGAGAAATATATCTATAGAAAGTTTGAAATGTCTATTTTAAATGAACCGATTAAAATAAATAAATATTCTCAGATTATGTAATCTGTATGAAACATGCATATAGGCGCGTCCACTGCGGAGATGACGAATCAGAATCGTCAACTTAAAGTCGGCATGAAGCGGAAGTTGCGATTGTCTTTTCTTCTCTACTGTGACGTCTATCCGAGTGAAACGGCATCTGAAATGAGAAGGCGGGACTTGATTTCGCCCTTCGGGAATTGATTGGATCGTTGGAAGTTGGTCCTAGCTAACAAAATGGAGGCAGATCTGAATACCCATTTGCAGTCAGATGTGGGGGATTTCTCTCCATCGTACTCACTGCCAGCTCCCTCATGTTACTGTAAGAACTTTATTTGAGGATGACGACGGCAAGGATGGTCAACGGCACTAAACAGTGAGAGAGAGAGCGCGCGCGAGAGACGAGGACGGTCAACGGCACTAAATGATGTTTTATTAACAAAGTTCGGGAGGAGCAGGTTCAGATAATTAACCTAATTAGCACAAGTGGAAAGCATTCAGCTAATCAACCAACAACAAGAGATATATATACTGCAGACTCACCTCTGTTCAATTACAGTTCATAAGCATCCCTCCACCACCCCATCTCCTCACTTCTAGTTCTATCTTTTATTACCACATCCGGGGGGAGTACTCTGTGTTCGGGTCAAAATTCCGAGCTTGGAGCCCTCCCTCCGGACAGCACGCCAAATACGCATAACTTACTCTATTTAATTATATGTATATGTGAACTCGTGAAACAGTGAGAGAGAGAGCGCGCGAGAGACTGACTGAATGGCCTTTTCATACAGGACGCAGAATGCGCTGCGCTCGCCGTTGAAAAAGCGATTTGTGCTATGCTGGCCAGAGCAAAGTAGGCAGAGTTTTTAAAACTTTTAGTGGGAGTTCTATACGTCTAATCATTTGATGCCCCGTTTCTATTGGCCGCGTGGGTAATCATCACAGAGTGCAGCGGCGAAAGTTGAACTATTTTGAAGTTTGAACGCGGCATGTTCGCAAGCGCAGCAATGGTGCGCTCCGCTGCGCGTGCACTTTGGTCGACACAGCAACAAACCATCCTCGCGCGGCGTAAGCCATTGAAATAAATGGGTTTCATAACGCAGTGCATTCCACGTCCTGTGTGAAAGGGCCATGACGGTGCATGTCCGCTGGCGCGGAGCAAGCGTTTTCGGTTTATTCCTATGGAAGTTGAGCCTCACGTTCGCACGTAAGTTAAGCGTGACTCTCAACTTCCATAGGAATGAATTTAAAAACGCTCGGGTCACTTGCTCCAGTGGACACGACTGACTGACTGACTGACTGAGTGTGTCCATCAGGTTGTCATTCATGAAAAAAATTTGTTTGCCATGTCCAAAGAGTAATGTTTTCGCAATATCCTTTCAATGTTTAAGGGTACTGTACACCCCAATGACTGGCATCAGCGGTGGTTAATGCATTGATCTCTATAAAGTGAAAAATCAGCTTTAGCATTTCCCCTGCTTACCCCAGCGACAGCATTTACCCATAGACTGTAAAAAAAAAGATGGACGACGTGACGCCACTTCCTTCCATTGTAATGAACTGAATGTAAAACGTACGGCGATGGGCGTTGACATGTTACGCAAAAACGTCAGTTTGGAGCCTGGGCATGCGCAGAAGGAATCGTCAGTGGAGCCCGGAGGCGGAGTCTTGGTATCAAACTTCCGCCCAGACGACTACGTCATCATTGATGTATTTTAAATAAGCTATATAAATTATACACAATTTAAAATTATACCTATACAAATATAGGCTATTCTGTTTCTAGAGCAATAATATTTTTGAAACAGCAAATTCAGTAGATAAACTCAATATAATATTGCCACTAGAAACAACTCTAAAATGTCATAAACCTGCCATTTTAAATAAAGTTGAACTAACGTTACAGGAGATCGATTGCTGTAGACCAGGCTTTCTCAACCCTGGTCCTCGAGGGCCACTGTCCTGCAGAATTTAGATCCGACCCTAATCAAACACACCTGAACCAGCTAATTAAGCTGTTCAGGATTACTAGAAGCTACAGGCAGGTGAGTTTGATCAAGGTTGGAGCTAAACTCTGCAGGACAGTGGCCCTCGAGGACCAGGGTTGAGAACCCCTGCTGTAGACAGTGCTCTACAATTAGAGTTAATTTATTTATGACCTGTACTGCATCCAGCCACCAGGGGGTGATCAAAGAGCCCACAGCTTAAAGGAACACTCCACTTTTTTTGAAAATAGGCTCATTTTCCAACTCCCCTAGAGTTAAACAGTTGAGTTTTACCGTTTTTGAATCCATTCAGCTGATCTCCGGGTCTGGCGGTACCACTCTTAGCATAGCTTAGCATAGTTCATTGAATCTGATTAGACCGTTAGCATCTCACTTAAAAATGACCAAAGAGTTTCAATATTTTTCCTATTTAAAACTTGACTCTTCTGTAGTTACGTCATGTACTAAGACCGACGCAAAATGAAAAGTTGCGATTTTCTAGGCCGATATGGCTAGGAACTATACTCTCATTCCGGCGTAATAATCAAGGAACTTTGCTGCCGTACCATGGGTGCAGCAGGCGCAATGATATTACGCAGCGCCTGACCCCCTGCTTGCACAGGGAGCGTGCCTTGCAACCATGGAGACATTTGTGAGAGACGCTGCGTAATATCATTGCCTTTTCAAAAAAAGTGGAGTGTTCCTTTAACTTTTCAGGACGTATGAGGCACACCCGCATTTACCCCTTATGTCACTGGATCTGCTGGCAGTTCCAGATAGCTCCGCCCTCGAGCCATAGCATGTGACAGGAAGAGACGATGAGTGTGTCTCAGTCAGCTCCCTAGTTCAGTACTCAGGGCACTGATCAGAGAGTTGGCCATTTTAAGGGCTGTCTCAATCGCAGGGCACTGAACCGTTCACTCCCTAAAAAGTCCCACAATGCACCGTGAAAACCAGGGAGCATCGACGCTCACTATGCTCCCTTAACGGAAGTTCTGAAGCGCGAAACTTAAATCACGTGAGCCAACTCGCTATACATAACGACGCGCAATAGATGTTTTTAAAAATACAAACCATTATTTTATTATATTTCATCATAAACATACATCGCTAGACAGGTAATGAACATAAACTAGCTAACATTTATTATTTATTTACGGCTGAAATGTTGCACGTATATGTAAAAAGCAAAGAATTTATCATAATGTACTTTAAATAACATTACAAGTAATGTCAGAAAGATATCAGCTCTGCTGTTGTTCATAATACCAGTAATGATATTGTACAATGAGGACGCTGTCACGTCGCCGGAAATAGAGTCATAAGTGTCCCAATGTGTAGTGAACCAGCGTCCTTCCTGTTCTTAGCAGTGCCCGAATTTGTGTACACAATATACTGATTTACGAGCTAGGGAGCTGATTGAGACACACCCGATGAGTCGTTTTTGATTAAAGATTACGAGAGCACATGAATTTTTAAAAAATTAATGAAGTGCACGGATAAATTATTTATAATTAATACTACAATATTCCATAAAAAAATAAGGGTTGTCAATTTTGATTTCATGGCGACTTTAATCTCTGCAGCCGAAAACATTATCAATAAATTATTAAAATGTTTAGACAGTCTCCTTGCTGTTTTTTCACGACACTCATAATCATTACATTTGCCGGTGTGCTGTGGCAAGCTTTATGTATGCGCTTGAGCGCTGAATCTGATTAGGGTATTAAATACAGGCAATTAAAGCCTCATTATTATGATTTATTATGATTTTAAATTTCTCGTTTTACCTATGTGGTGTGTGGTGGTAATTTTCTTAATATGGTGGTCCACCACTTAGAGCAATGTAGAGGAAACACTGTAGTACTGGCTGTCTCAATGTGTGTGTGTACGCCAGTTCATCTTACTTTTTGCGTGTGGACCATAGATTGTAAAAAAAATATGGACGTAGTGTCCGTGACGTCACCCGTAGATTTCTGAAGAGCATTTTTGAAGCGAAAATGAGGCCGCTGCCATCTTAGCAGCGCGTCACCGCACGTCACTCCCGGATAACTGAAAATGGGCAAAGAGGCGGGACGTGGTTGGAACTGAAGTGCCTGGTTACTGAAACCACGCCCGCCTAGCGCAACGTGATCATGTTAGCTGGCAAAGGAGCTATCTATCTATCTTAGACACTATCTAAAATATTAATAAAGATAACAAGTTACATCATTAGAAAGTTCTAAAGGCTTTACGATATAGATGCTCCAGCACCAGTAATTGTAATTTGTGTCGGGTGTGCAAATAACAACACACAAAATCAAACGGGATTTCATACCTTTATAATGAAATGGTGATTGCGAGATGAATCCAATCCGTGGCACTTGGGTAAAATGTCCATGAGTGTCCATTGAAAAACAGTACTTTTTGTCTACAAAAGTGTTAAATCCATGAAATATTGATATATTATCCATTGTTTGCACATTTCTTCTGAATGATCTGCTCTCCATCATCGTTCTTCAAGAAATTATGCAATCTGAGCAGCGTTTATGTTGTAAACCTGTATATGTTCGTATATATCTCACAAACAAATGAGCCCGCGTCCAAAGTATAATTTTTCAAAATGCAGCAGTTTTATAGTTATAATATCCAAGCAGTGCTGTCGGAGTTTTATATCCTCCCGCCATTGTCATTGTAGTAAATCTCACGAACAAAACTTTTAGCCAATGCCAAGACGATCCAACAGTGTGTATTCATTTTATCTTCCGCATGCGTGCACATCTGTCTCAAATCTCGACCATTAACCACACAGCAAGCCATATTATTTTATAATTGTATAAAATAATCCCAAAAAAAAGCACAAACACGGCAGAGATGCCAAATTCAGTGGCTGGAATTAGCTGAGGTAAAGTGACGGCTCACAGACAGCATCGGCAATTGTACCTGTCACTCAAGTGACCACGCCCTTAATTATGCAGAACTTTAAGGCTTAACATAATTTAAACGGATGAGTTATAAAAAAATTCACCCCCCTCAGAGTTGTCATGAAGGGCAAAATTAGCAGTATAGACCAAAACCACAATTTGTACCAGCTGTAAACATGTTTTTTTTTCTGCTGTAAAGTTGGGCTTTTAACATGGGGGTCAATGAGATTCTGCTCTCTTTTGGAGCCTGTCCCTATAGCGGCCAGTCGATGAATTGCAGTTTAAGTCACTTCTGTATTGGCTTCAAGAGAAACTGGGGGAGGTTGCCGCTTGGTGTGGACCATGTATGGCATTAAATGCATTTTTCCAGTAAAGCATAATGATTAAGGGGGGCCTCACACAAAGAGCAGCCTAGGGGCCCCTGACCACCTTAATCCGCCCTGCTGCGGACATAGGGGAAATACTGATATGTGGTGGTTCAAAATGCTGTAAAATGTATTAATTTTTTTTTAATCAACAGCAATATGCTTGGAGTTCAAATGGTGTTATTTATGCTAAGACAGGTTTAAAATTTATATTTTTCAACATTTTATGGCAGTAAGATCATGATGTTTACTGGGGACACAAAAATCACCGCACCGAATCCCAGGTATGGACTAGAAGAGTCTCTGCTCTACTCTTGCTCTACTCATCTAGAGCAGAGCAGGACTCGATGCGTAATAGTCTGAGAACCAAGTCAGCTGATGGTAAATTAAGATAAGACAATTCATAGGCCACGTTCACACAGTCAGTTTTTGGGATTGACAACCGCATTAACTTACAGGTGTGAGTCTTGAAATGTCTCGTTCACACAGCAACTTACAGTAGCGTCTGGAACACTGTCTGTATGAACGTGCAAGGAGAGTCAAGCCCTTATTCTCTTACTAGTAACCAAAACGACAATGACCAACGTAATATTAAAGATGGCAACGTCCATAAAACTGAAAAGTATTATCACTTTTGACGACAAGAGACTAACTGAACCGCGAGTTCATCCATCAAAACTTCATTAACCAACACCAGCATGTAAACATGCGCTGGCCGGAGTCACACACGCGTGTCACGTTCTTTGCGCATGACACGGCATTTGAATTTGGAAAAGAAACACAAAACTGACGGGAGCCGCTCCGGTGGAGAATAGAACAGACTGGATCTAACACCTTAAGATGACGCACAGCTCATATCTCTGTCGCAGTTACTAAAAGCGAAACCACACACAAAACACCTTAACAGAGGTGCTCTCTCGCACTATATGACATGACGGACTAGTTGTCTAGTCCGGTTCCGTTCACACAGTGCGAATATTCTGAGAATGCGGTTGTGAGTCCTGAAAATTTATGTGTGTGAGTTCGGTTATAGAATGCGGTTGTCACTCCCGTAAATAACCGTATCGTGTGTGAACGTAACCGTATTAAGGACTGACAACCGTATTCTGCTGCTGTGTGAACGTGGCCTATATAATGACAAACTGTTCAAAAGAACTGATTTGCCGTAGTGATGGGACGGTTGATACCGGGGCTCCGATGCTCCGACGCAGTTTTCAAAGCACTATTATATCACACACTGTACCGATGCTTGTATCGTAATGACAATACCACATGATTGATGACGTTTGAAGCTTCGAACGTCATGCAGTATCGGAAAGTCGAGACAGCTGATTTGAAAAAATTGGCGCTTCACCTGATGCATAAAAGGAAAATGCATGTAATCATGTTTTATTAATAATATTAATAAAAATGGGGTCTCAGAGACCCTGAACAGAACATAAGGGTTAAACAGCTCACCCAAAATATTTTTTTAACTAGCCTACTAGTCAATTCTGATCTCATCATTGTATTGTATTTATATTATTGATCAACATGTGAATCCGTTGACCAGGTTACACATGACACGAGTTGTGGTCTCATTGTCACAAAGTAATTTAGATGAGATTAGTTTAGATTAGAACTGATTCAAGACAAGAGTGATTCCGTATGTCACGGATTACCGACGCTTTGTTTGGTCACGTGCTTTTTCAAACCGTAGATCTGCTCCGCGATGATTTAGATATGGTGGAGAAAACAAGTCTGACCACCAGATGTCGCTAATGCGCACTGTGTTAAAAGCTTCGAGTAATGAACCGTTTTTCGGCACAATTTGATGAAAGCCTCAAACGCTTCAGAAAGCCTCGGTTTCCCATCACTAATTTGCCGAAACGAGTCAGACTTTTCATTACTCACAAGCGTTTTAGACTTATTCTTATGGAAGTTGAGCTTCACGCTCGCGTGGTGAATTATGGGATTGACAGCAGACCAGAGATAGTGTAGAGGGCGGCAAAGTGCAACAAAAGGTTAGGCAGTTCTTGACTTTATGCAAATATCAAGCAAATATCAGGTATTGATGTCTTTTTGCAAATATCATGCAAATATCAGGTATTAACGTCTGTCTTGAGCTTTTAAAATATGCAGGTTGTGCCAAATCCTACCCCCGCTAAATTATTACCCCCCTAGTATTGGTAGGTTTAGCATTATGGGTGGGGTTAGGATTAGGCAATCAGATAGCGACTTCATCCAGGGGGGTAATAATTTGGCAGGGAGTCGAAATTCAGCACAATACCGGAGTTTATGCTGGATTTAGTACATAAATCATATTGTTTACACATTGGACTCTTTGCATTTGCCTCTTTCCAAATGTAATCACTTGGATCTGTGATGAATATATTGGCCATGTGTTAAAAACAAATCAAAAAACAGATTAAACACTCGGTAGACACACCCCAAAGTGTGTCACGCTAGGAAGCCCCGCCCACAGCGTCATGTAACTGTACATTAAATATCAAAGCTGATTGGCTGTGTCGCTTCAAGGAGCAATTTTATTATAGTGTGGACAGACTTGATGCTGGACGTTTGACTAGCTTTGTCAGCAGCATTTAATATTATATGACAGTATAAAGTAGACTGTCACAGGAAATAATTTAAATTCCCTGAGTTTGGAAAAACAGTTTGTCACACGGCGTTGACACTTTCACACTTATAATGGCAGTCTGTGTGGGCAGTTTTTTGTTGTTTGTTTGTTTGTTCATTTTTACAAACTGGGGGATGAGTTTAAATTATTTCCTGTGGTAAATGACAGTATTTCACAGATACTCTCGATACAGCTTAAATTTTATTGAACCCAGAACATTCCTTTAATGTTTTACTTGACTGTAGGTAGAAACATTGATCCCACTCCGGCAGTATTTCAGCACTGGGTTTATTAAATTCTTTTATTTGCTTTCATTTTGTCATAAAAATGAGAAAAGGCATGGTGCCTTGCACATATAGTCTGCCTAACACAGAGTAATGGTAATCTAATTATTAAGAAAAGGCTTCTGTAGTAGGCCGACTGTACATCCACACCAGACAGTTGCCAGACCTGCATATGTCTCCTTAGGTTCAATAATGCCACGGCTAAGATGAACAAATTTAACCATTCTACCTGAGGCGTTAGTCTCTTGCTCTTCTAGAGCAGAGACTTCTGAATTGAGGAGGCAGTCTGTTTATAGTCTAATGTAAATTCATATTCAAGGTCCATTTGTTGTTTAGTAAATTTTGATTCCTGTTGAGGAAGAATAACGATATATAGGCTACTACTTGTTTAGCTGGTTTATTAGCTGACAGACTTGTGCAACTTAACTACATTTCCCATCATTCTCACTGGCATACACATAAAACATAAATTAGTGCTATAGAAAACCTTAAGGCCCCGATATACTCACGGCAAAGTTCTTTTTCATTCTTCGCTTGGGGTAAAAAGAAGTTTGAAATACCCACACTGCTGAGAGCGATGTTTAGATGTAAATACAGGTGCATCTCAATAAATTAGAATGTCATGGAAAAGTTCATTTATTTCAGTAATTCAACTCAAATTGTGGAACTCGTGTATTAAATAAATTCAATGCACACAGACTGAAGTATTTTAAGTCTTCGGTTCTTTTAATTGTGATGATTTTGGCTCACATTTAACAAAAACCCACCAATTCACTATCTCAAAAAATTAGAATACTTCATAAGACCAATAAAAAAAACATTTTTAGTGAATTGTTGGCCTTCATTTACTGTATATGTACTCAATACTTGGTAGGGGCTCCTTTTGCTTTAATTACTGCCTCAATTCGGCGTGGCATGGAGGCGATCAGTCTGTGGCACTGCTCAGGTGTAATGGAAGCCCAGGTTTCTTTGACAGTGGCCTTCAGCTCATCTGCATTGTTGGGTCTGGTGTCTCTCATCTTCCTCTTGACAATACCCCATAGATTCTCTATGGGGTTCGGGGTCTGGTGAGTTTGATGGCCAGTCAAGCACAGTAACACCATGGTCATTGAACCAGCTTTTGATACCTTTGGCAGTGTGGGCAGGTGCCAAATCCTGCTGGAAAATGAAATCAGCATCTCCATAAAGCTTGTCAGCAGAAGGAAGCATGAAGTGGTCTAAAATTTCCTGGTAGATGGCTGCGCTGACTGTGGACTTCAGAAAACACAGTGGACCAACACCAGCAGATGACATGGCAGCCCAAATCATCACTGACTGTGGAAACTTCACACTGGACTTCAAGCAACATGGTTTCTGTGCCTCTCCACTCTTCCTCCAGACTCTGGGACCTTGATTTCCAAATGAAATGCAAAATTTACTTTCATCTGAAAAGAGGACTTTGGACCACTGAGCAACAGTCCAGTTCTTTTTCTCCTTAGCCCAGGTAAGACGCTTCTGACATTGTCTTTGGTTCAGAAGTGGCTTGGTATGTGGAATGTGACAGTTGTAGCCCATTTCCTGAAGACATCTGTGTGCGGTGGCTCTTGATGCACTCTCTGACTCCAGCTTCAGTCCACTCCTTTTGAAGCTCTCCTAAGTTCTTAAATCAGCTTTGCCTGACAATCTTCTCAAGACTGCGGTCATTCCTTTCACTTGTTAACCTTTTCCTACCACACTTTTTCCTTCCAGTCAACTTTCCATGTATATGCTTTGGCACAGAA
Source organism: Mylopharyngodon piceus (assembly GCA_039654765.1). Taxonomy (NCBI): domain Eukaryota; kingdom Metazoa; phylum Chordata; class Actinopteri; order Cypriniformes; family Xenocyprididae; genus Mylopharyngodon; species Mylopharyngodon piceus. The sequence continues at coordinate 32,638,288 of CM077438.1, forward strand.
CTCTGCGAACAGCCAGCTCTTTCAGCAATGACCCTCTGTGGCTTACCCTCATTGTAGAGGGTCTTGATGATCGTCTTCTGGACAACTGTCAAGTCAGCAGACTTCCCCATGACTGCTGTTGGGATTACTGACCTAAACCCAGTATTTATACCCTGAGAATGGTAATTTAATAGAACTTGAAATTAAATATTCTAATAATTTGAGATACTGATTTTTTTATTTTGATGAGCAGCAAGCTGTAATCATCAAAATGAAAACAAAAAAGTCCGGAAATATTTTACTTTGTCTAATAAATCTAGAATATATTTAAGTTTTACTTTTTGAATTAAATTACAGAAAAAAATTAACTTTTTCATGATATTCTAATTTATTGAGATGCACCTGTATGTGCTGCATGCTTTCCTCTCAATAACAAAATAAACACACAACAAAAAGTCTTAAAGTGGTGAGAAAAAAGCAGTTACGAAAGCATCCGATCATAGTGATGTGGATATGTTTGTTGTACCATCTCTGCAACTCGGCACTTCAGTGAAATCACGTTACTTTGTTAATTCAGAACTTTATACAATAGATCATTTTAAAGCAAGCAGCTTTACAGTATTAAACATGAAAACAAAAGTGTCAGTGTCTATTTCGATTAGAATTACTACTTCAAATTTTACAATAAAGTGGCTCTCCAGTGTGTTCATGTTTTCACTCGCTGACATCTGACCTTTACAGACTGAATAGAAGAAACGAACCGAAGAAGATTTCCATGTAAAAAAAGGCGGAGCCTCAGCGCCCACACCTACCTATTATGTCATCACCACCAACCAATGGCAGTTTGAAGGTGTTTACTAGCCAGAACATACTTTTTCCCGGAAAGTTCACTTTGGCAAGATGTTTGACAACTCCAAAAACGAAAACCAAACAAACTTTATTTTGGCCTGATTTGATGTCACACCAGTTCGTTCTTCAATTTCACTTTAAGTATATTGAGTGCTAAAAAAGGAATATGAAATTTTCTGGAAATTTCCAACCACAATCATTTGAATGCAAGTGAATTATGTCACCCATATTTCCCTGTTCACCTTTAAAGAACAAGGTGGACAGACCACGATGAGCAAGTCTCCTCTGTGTACTTACTATGCAAATCATGCCCCAATCCATTTTAAAACCATTTTTATTGAATATTTTCCATTTCATGCTTTTGTTAATGCCTTAATATATCTTGGTCCCTTTGTGATGTCAGTTAATTTATTACAATGTTCCCAGTCCAACAGACGAATCATGTAGGACATTATTTAAAAAAATATGTTGAATTAATCCAGGTGAATAAGGTCTTAAATAACAAAATATAGCATTATATAAATTTGGAACATGATTCATATAAAAGATTTTCATTTCAAAATAAAAATAGAAAAATAATTGGTCAGGGCAGTGGTGGCATCAATTTCCCTTGTTTCTTTCATGCCCCCTCTCCAGGGCACTTACTCATAATTGATGTGCAGGTAATCCTTTGGAGTCTCTAGGGGACAGATATAGTGAAGGAGAGAGAAAAAGAGTCGACATTACTCAACATGAAAATAGTGAATAATATAATGTAATGTAATATAATATAACATATTACACCAGAAAAAGAAGATTATATTAAATATGTTATAACTGGTTTTGGTGCAAGAAACCCTAACATTATAAGTCTACTTCAGAGAGAAAAATAGTCTTATGTTCATCTTTCTTTAGTGTGTAATGTTGCTGTTTGAGTACGAAAAATGTCTGCAAAGTTAGAAAGCACAAAGTCACTCAAAAGGGAGTTATTCTCTATATCACTAAACACTGTTTCTAAACTCCCTGAAATGCCTCCATTGTAGTCTTGAGTTTTATTCCGGAACGAACACGTCACAGTAACCCTCATTTAAATAATTCCCGCCTGAGGCATATACAAAATAAAGGGGCGGGCCTGGTTGAGTTGAGTTAGTAGTAAGTTGAAACTTGTGGTTATGGTAAGGGGCGTGGCATTTCCCAAACACACTTGAAACGCTTGACCAATCACAACACACTGATCCAGCCAACCAATCAGAGCACATTGTGCTTTTCAGAAGGAGTGGCTTCATATAGACAAGAACTAAACAGAGCGATACTGACAGCCTGGGAAGAGAGGTGCTGCAACAATGTAAAATATGGAAAAAATAATGTTTTTTTTTTTTTTTTTCTAGTAGAGCCCAAAAACAAAATCAAGACTTTGAAAGAGAGCATAATAGGTACCCTTTAAAGAGCACTGTTACTGTATCAGTATGTTATTGAATTGTGATTCATATGTAGATAGCCACACTGGGAGATACAATGTGCATTTCATTACCAAAGTACAAGGTGTCCAGTACTATTGCACCATTCAATCACATCAGTTTACTCAGTGCTGACATACACTTCCTCTTTATGTTTCCCATATCAGTCAACGCAAGATGCTAATTCATACGCTGACCCTAATGTTCCCACTGTCTGAAACCCAGACCTCAACCTTCCCCCGTAATCACCAAAACACACACACACGCACACACTCACACAAACAAACAGAATAATTGACTTGAGGGTATAAAGACAGAGGGCAGTCATCAGCAGAGATGGGCCCGCAAATGTGCCGTAACCCAGAGGTCAGAATTGCTCCATTTTGGAAATTAATTTTCCACAAGCAATTAGTTGTTGTTTTTTCTTTAAATATTTTTTCTTTTTTAAAGCATGAAATGACTCAGCACAGAAATTATGCATTTATAATCACCGATCCGATCAGTTACAGAGTTTTGAAGGACTGTAGTTGATTTAAAGCTAAATAAAGGATTAATTATGCTATAGTGTTTAACAGATGCATCTGGCCCATCAGGCTTTATTTTGTGGCTTGCATCATCATGCCTAGTTATGAATGTGCTTATTTTATTTAGTCCTAAAAGTTGCATGAAAAAGTTTAATTATACTATGAAAAACGTAAAAGGCAGTCTGCTTTTAATTTTGCGCTTAATCAGTATCATTCATACTGACAAAAAGAAAGTTAACTCTTTATCAAGCGAACATATTAGTTAAATCAGCAGGGGGGTTGTTGGGTGTTCTTGGAGGTTTCGCCTCGGGGCCCCCTAAAGCAGTGTTTCCCAAACCTGTTCCTGGAGGCCCACCATCAGAGCACATTTTGGATGTCTCCCTTATCTGACCCATATATTTTTGGTCTTGAAGTCTCTACTAACGAGCTGATGAGTTGAATCAGGTGTGTTTGATTAGGAAGAGTGTGAAAATGTGTAGTGCTGGTGTACCTCCAGGAACAGGGTTGGGAAACACTGCCCTAAAGCAGTGCACCAGTTGCTCCGCCCTAAGATAATAATTTGGAACACAGTGGCCCTCATTTATCAAACGATCGTACGCCAGAAAACTGTGCGTACGCTCGTTTCCACGCAAAATTGGGCATTTATCAATATGAGCGTGAGCGGTGGCTACGATCAAATCTCACGTCAGGTCTCAGCTCGTGTACAAAAGTTTTTGAGTCAGCGGGAACTTGTGTGTGCACCATAGTAAATCTGGTGGAGAACAGTTATAAGAACATTTAGATTACTTTCCTGACCGACAATCACTCACTAACCGATCATTAACCATTAAACGACACGATTAAAATGTCAAATTAAAATTGATGATGAGTGTCTTAAAATATCACAAATGTTTTTTTTTTTTCTTTCCAGGGATTTCACTTTGGATGCGCAAATGGCAATATCAACAGAACATTAGGATTCACACATCATGCACCTGCAACGCAGAGAAAAACAGAATAATATAGCCTATAAAAAAATAGGACTACACGAAATATTCTTACTGAAATAATTAACAGATTAACAAAACAAAAGAGAAAAACTGTGCATTAAGTAGGGCTAGTACAGTCTATGCTCGCATTGTATTCGTTTTCTTTATTTTATTAAAATATTTATCTTTATTTTATTAAATCCAATTGATCACACGGGCACCTCACACACGCAGACCCTACATATCAGTTCTAGCGTTGCTAACTTTACATTTTAGCCATTTATCAGCAAACTAAAATGCAGATAAAGTTAACACTGCTCAGTTTAAATGGTCCGCTATCCATCTGTACCAGTCGGCGCACGCAACGCCCAACCAAACACATTTTTGCGCATGAGAAGGATGATGTTTTACGTAGATATTGAAACAAGAGTGAAATAGAAAGCCTTGTTTACATAAGGAACAGTAGTTCAGCAAGCAATAAATGTTACATCGCGAATATGGAAACGTTTGGATTCTTCCCGAATGAGAGGGGGCTAGGCTATGTGAGCCCAATTCAGTTTTGCTTTAAATAAATTCATTTCTGCTTTATAATGAATGCCACTATAGCCAAATTTGTGTTTCAATTTATAATATATAGCTACTTATTTTTCGTTCTTGTTCTGTTCTGATTTTTTCGTTCGGATGTATGCTGGTTTCTACGTTCGTTTGATAAATGAGGGCCAGTGTCTTTACAGGGCCAGCGCCCTGTATATACACTGTGTTCCAAATTGTTATACAAGTGACATATCAGTAGGATTTCAGTACAATAAACATTCAGATTTTAGTTTTTCAAAAAAAAAAAAAAAAAGTGGTTTTTTTTGTTTTATTTCTCCATATCTTTTTAGATAACTCACAGTATCAATCACACACAGGTTTGTTAAATAGTTTGCCAGGTCTACTTGGGTAAATTGAAGATTTATCATAAGATTTGTGAGTAATTTACAGCACGAGAGAACTCGGTCAGATAAAGGCTTATTAAGGAAAGTTTCTGTCAAAAAAATAAAACAAAACAATTAATTGTATTAAAATGACAGCTATAAAAACAGGTATTTGCTGCTGATGTCACTGGAGTCTCAAAAACCTCTCCATGCAGGCTAGTAGTTGTGCGTCAAGTTGCATTTCAGAGACCTCTAACCAAAGCTCACGAAGAGAAATGTTTACAGTGGGCATATGTCACTTGCATTTACAGTACATTTACAGTTCTTCTAACCCTAATTGATGGAGTGTGTAGCTTTTCATTTCTAAAACAACCATGTAGGAAGACACATCATGGCCATATTCCAGGATGACAATGTCAAGATTCATCAGGCTCAAATTGTGAAAGAATGGTTAGGAGGGAGCATGAAGAATCTCAAATATTCTATCTACTAGTTATATACTGTATATACTGTGTATATATATATATATATATATATATATATATAATATATATATATATATATACTTGTCGTCCATTATGGATTGAATGTGGCCCTCTTCATTTTGAAGATGAGTACCTTTTTATTGTGCTGTGTAGCTGAGGAGGGCTATCACAATGAATGTGTGATTCTACATTAGACGTTTTAAATTGTGAAGAGCCACCTCTGTAGCCCACTCTGATTTTTGAGGCACTGCTGGATGCATTAGTACCTTTATGCTTTCCAAACCCCCAACCACCCTTTCCTGCCAAATAAGAGCCATTTTGTCAATTATGTTCTTCCAGAGTCACTTTAGCTAAATCCACACTTCACAGCTAATTAAGAAGAACGCTGCGCTCTTGTGTGCCCTGTGCGTGGTAAAAGAGTCGCATTTTGCATGCCAATGCATATGGCAAATTTTTTGTTTCCAGTAAAAACATCTAAATGGAGCTAAACCAGTGCTATGTTGCTAAAACATTAGCTAGATAATGATATGGCATTAAGAATGTAAATAGTGTCATTTTTGATTTCATGTTTATTTTAAAAGCCACTTTATCTGTTTTAACTCGGTTATAGTCTTTGTTTTTTATCTAGTCAACAATATGTGTTGCTAACAACCGTGTTTCTCTATATTCACACTTGATTCAAGGTTTAGTCATCTACATAGTGTCATTAGGTTGTGACTGTGACGCAGACTCTCTCCGGATATCCTATTGGCTGATATTTTTCAGCTGTTGGCTCTTCAGCTTATTAGCGCTGACGCATTTGTGGAGTATCTGGAGCTCAGCATCCCTCCACCCTCCAGAATCATTTCCTTTTGTCTTTATCTTCTGACAGCGTTCATATATTGTGCGTGTAATCGCATGAGCTAATATCTAACTGCTATGCAGCTTCCCGAAACAATATTAGTTAATCAGTCCTCTTTTGCCCAGAGCACAAGAGTTACAGCTATTGCACGTTACACAGAGCTCTCGTTCAAATGTAGACAACATGGTAGAAATAAGCATGATCATTTTATTAAAATTACCACTCCTATATATATATATATATAGGATACATACATATATATATGTATATATATGTATGTGTGTGTGTGTGTGTATATATGTATGTGTACCATATATAATATTTCAGGAAATGCATGCATGAACAGTGACAAGTTTATTCAAAACCTGATGATTCATGTTATTCAGAATAATTTGATTTCATAAATTTCATATCTTTTTATTATGCAGTATTTAATTAACTTGTAATTATCTTTGTAGTTATATAAACAAAATATAATTTATATGTAAAATATTTAAAATAGTTTATTCTACCATATATATATATATATATATATATATATAATATATACACACCATGAAGGATGACCCACATCCAACACGTGTAACTGTCAACCGAAGAAGAAGCTTTCTGAAAGAAATGTCCAGGTACTAACATGGATTATATTCAAAAAACACAAAACCACAGCTGCCCAACTCACTGCAGAATTAAATGTGCACTTCGACTCTGTTGTTTCCACCAAAACTGTTCGTCGGGAGCTACACAGGGTCAATATTCATGGTCGGGCTTCTATAACTAAACCTTTGGTCACTCGTGCCAATGCCAAATGTCATGCTCAAACAAATTCACCCAGACTGTTGCTGCCCAGAGTAAAGCAAGGGGGTGGATCAGTGATGGTTTGGGCTGCAATATCATGGTATTCCCTACTGTGCTTGATATATATATATATATATATATATATATATATATATATATATATATATATATATATATATATATATGTATATTCCCTTTATATACATTATATAGGGACTATATATATATAGCCCCTATACACACACACATTCCCTTGTTTGTTGCACTGGCAAGGACTACCGAAGCATTCTGAAGGACAATGTGCACCTAATGGTTCAAACATTGTACCCTGAAGGGGGTGCTGTGTATCAGAATGAAAATGCACCAATACACACAGCAAGACTTGTGACAGAATGGTTTGATGAACATGAAAGTGAAGTTGAACATCTCCCATGACCTGTGCACAGTGGAGGAGCAAGTCAGAAAATGTGTGTGTGAAAATGTCCCCTGCAGCATCACATAGTAACCAGGTGTTTCAGTTCCATTGTCCAAACCCCTGTATGTAACATATATATATATATATATATATATATATATATGTATCAAGCACAGTAGGGAATGTCATGATATTGCAGCCCAAACCATCACTGATCCACCCCTGAGTATGTTACATACAGGGGTATATATATATATATATATATATATATATATTATTCTGGTCAATTGCATTCCCTTGTTTGTTGTACCTGTGCTTTTCCTGCTCCGAATGGGTCCACAAGGGGACATTGTGTTGCTGAATTGCGATACGGGTCACCTGACCTCTACTACAGTTCTTCAGTTTCTTTTTACTTTTCACGCCTGCCAGCTATTAAACTGTCTGCTGTTATCCCACAATACGGGTTTATCTCTTTGATACAACGTGCTGGACAGGCACAGCCTCCTTTTATGATGAATTATTAATTTATTTACACCATTTATTTATTTAGAGCTGCTGAAACATGTCAGTCATGCTCTCTGCATTAAAACAACTCTTGTGCAAGATAAACAGTGGTTAAACGCAGAGGTGAATTACACATTAGCTCCAGGCTCTTGTGTCGCTAAACACTAGTTTGAATAAGTGAGGAATTAGAAGAGTAATGAGCCCTTAGCTACTTTTGATATGTGTGTTTTATTAATATTTAAAAAAAGCTTTGTGGAAAGTAAAATGGCAAAATTACCCTCCCAGCATTTATCTTCTCATGAGATAGAAAAACCAGTCAAATAGGTACAGTCTGGGCTTAAAATTAACACTGACTAAGCGTCAAATGCGAGTAAAAATCAGCATTGCCGAGTATATGAAACGGTGTTAAACGCCAGTTGGCCGGTAACATTTAGCAAGGGTTAGGATTACGGTTTGGTTTAGTTGCATGTAATTATGCATAATTTATAGTTATTGCTACAATAAGTACATGTAACGTGTAACGGACACTAAAATATTGTTACCTAATTTCAATAAAAAAGCAAAATTATGATATAAACCAATTTTATTTATTTTAATATTTTATTGTTTTATTATTTATTTTTGTTTTATAAGTACATATACATTTTGGGAATAATTTATATATATATATATATATATATATATATATATATATATAAGGGAAATACTAGATTTAATTATTTAGTTATAAATAATTACTTATTCAAAATAACCAAGGTACCAATTTGTTGATTATTTAATCAAACATTTCTGAACCATTTTAAAGGGGACCTATTATGCCCCTTTTCACAAGATGAAATATAAGCCTCTGGCGTCCCCAGAATGTGTCTGTGAAGTTTCAGCTCACCTTTAAATGCAAATGTGCTGCTGCTCCCGGCCCTATTTCCAGAAGAGGGTGGAGCTTTAACAGCTCGCATACTCAACAACAACAAAACTAGAGAATCTCACGCGGCCAAAATGTCAGAAATTGTCAGTAACGGTGTTCAGCCTTACATGTTCGAACCGGAGTTGGACACAGATGGAGAGACTCAGGATGAAGTTACAACTTTTAGAATGCAACTGGACATTTTTTAATGGTTAGTGGATAAATTTATGTAGTTGTTGAGTTAAGTTGATTCAACTCATCAACTAGGTTGTACCGTCATGTTAATCTTTTGTGCAAATCCAGCGTTGAACTGACCTCAGTTGTGAAGCAGTCCAGCGAAAAATTGTTTGCGCAAATATATAACACTTTACTAACTTTCTTCAGCACATTTCTTTCATAAATGAAATTCAACCAGGTTGTCCTCAGTGGCTCAGATGCTGGGACTCTATGGAGACCATTATGTTCATTGGTACATCCAATAACAGAACATTTGTAATGTTTTTTGATGCAGACATTATATATCTTCAGCTGCTACAGTGAAGAAACAGAAATGGCGGACTGCTGCGGCTCACTCAGGGTTGCGTTTCCCAAAAGCATCGTTAGCCAACTAACATTGCAAGTTCCGTCATTACTAACATAGTTCAATGATTTGGTGTTTCCCGAAACCATAGCTCAAATGAACATTTGCAAACTGCATCGCAAACTTGTGTGATTGGAACGACAGCTCTAGAGCTGTGGTTAGAAGCATAGTTTCTTGTTTTTATGACATGTAGACTTAATAAATCCTTATCTTGAGCAAAATGAGCAAGCTGACATTAAGTAAAATGTCTATCTTTTATTTCGAATATATACAAATGTCATTTACATATTTTAGTTTGTCAAGAAATTTTAAGCACCGTTTTTGACAAGTGCGCATGTGCGTACGTGCTCTAGTACGTAAGAACAAGCCTATGATTGAATCTGGATATAAAGCAAAATAACTGAGAAAAATGAGAATTATGCTGCCTTCACGGGCTATCGGAAATTTCCTACTTCCCACTTCTGAAGTTGTGATTACGAGCTCATCCCATTCAAATTTTGATTTCATGTCCAATTTGGCGACAGGTTTGCGACAATATGGTTTCATGAAACAGTCGTGACTAGCTAGATGATTTGTACAACGATGCATCGTACTATGGTAGTGATTAGTGAAGCAGTGAATTATGTAGTTGTACGGGAAACGCACCCTAGGGTGGTCTCTATGATAACAGGGCAGATCATCACCAGTCATGGGTGGGGTTTCCCCCCTACTCTTACGTAAGAGTAGGGGGAAATCTGGAACCACTCGTTTGGAGAGACCGTTTATGATTTAGGGGGTTATAAAAAAAGGAGTTGGTGGATTTTTACCATTATAGGCTGGTTGTTTACACACACTGTAGACACATATCTGTGTTCAAACACCTTATAAAAGTGAATTTTGCATAATAGGTCCTCTTTAAGTTTTCAGTAAGTGCAATAAATGCATAAATGATGTACATCTTGGAGCGTTCATATCTCACATCTCCATTGATTGTGGAAACAAAACATTTAAACATGACCTTGGCTTTGCTAGCTTCATGATGAGCTATGCTTTATTCAATATAACACTGAATTTGTTTATTATGTAAATTCTCTGAAAGTAGATGTAACTAAGCATTTGGCTGTATCTGTTTTTGCCATTGTCACCTCTGCTCAGAGTCTCTTCAAAAAGTCTACAAACAACAGTAAACACTATAATTATTGAAAAAATAAATAATGATGTCCCAACACACACACACACACAGGTTTGTTTTGCTATCTTAGTGAGGACATTCCATAGACGTAATGGTTTTTATACTGTACAAACTGTACATTCTGTCCCCCTACACTAACCTTACCCCTAAACCTACCCATCACACAAAACTTTCTCCATTTTTACACATCATCACTTAGTATGCTTTTCCTCATGGAGAGCAAAAAATGTCCTCACAAGGACAAGGATTTTGGATATTGCTATCTTCGTCATCTTTTACTTTGTCCCCATTACGTAGGGTTTACCAGGAACACACACACACAATGTTTTAAACAGCCCTGTCAACATCATATCATCAGAAAGTACATAATCATACAGTTGAAGCCCAAATCCATGGAGTAGTCCCAGACAATGCCTGGTGAAAGTGTTTGGCAGTAAGAGATGAGCCATCACCTGGATCTACATCCCGCTACAGATGGTGTTCTATTTATTGAAAAGTCTCCCTGAACCTCCATTACCCACAACAGGATCTGTCTGAATATGCCAGTACTCTGTGTTAATACCCTCTGGCTCCTGTACAGTGCGCTTGGGAGAAGTTTCTAGTATTGTGCTCAGCTAGTTTGCTCAGTCGAGTTACAATATAGTAAAGTTGAAACTATCATGTGTTATAGATGTATTTTACCACTAGTTTGTGTGTGTGTGTGTGTGTATGTGTGCATCTCAAAACAGTTGAAATGTTTCAAAACCTGTTTTCTTGGGAATGTTTTAATTGATAATGAAGTTATAGAATTTCATGTGTCCTCAATTTCACTTTCCATCCTGTTAGTAGAGTCACTTAACAGGCTCACAAGCAGACAGAAGTTCTGAGAAGATGAAAAACACTTCCATCATTGTTAGGGGCCGTTTACACGACACCCTTTTCAACTAAAAATGGAAAACTTTTTATGGGTTTTGGCAGCGTTTTGGGGCCTGAAAACGCAAACTTTTGAAAACAAGATTCAAAGTGCAATTTTCTGAAAACGACACCTTTGTCATCTCTGTGTAAACTACAAAAACACAAATTTGTGACATTACGTGTTCATTCTATAGGTGTGTAGTGTTTCTTTACAAAGTGACATCGCAACTACTGGTCTGACATGAATAATACAGTGTTTTTAGTCATTTTCGCGTATCCATGTGAACAGGGATTGTTTTGCAACATTGTCTGTAGGCGAAAAACCGTTTTTAGTAGGCTACATCGTTGTCATGTAAATGTACCCTTAGACAGAAACTTTAGTAGTGCGCTTGAATCTTTTTGATTTCATTTTGTGCACATTTCTTACATCAGGTAAAATGGTGAGGGTCAAACTTCTTGCAGTTTGAATCACTTACTATGAGTTACTTTATTAGGCACTGCTACAATTTTATTTACTTGCTTAAATTTATTTTACTTCCATTTGGCACTTGGAGAGTGTTCATTTTGGACCCTTGGCAGACCAGAAAAAGTACATTTATAGGTTAGAAAGTTTAGCATATTAAGCATTTTTCTTCTTCTTTTAATATCAAAATTATTTTTTTGGGGGGGTGGAAAAAAATGACAGCTTTTATTTATTGTTTTTTTTTTTTTTGTTTGTTTTTCAAATGACAGAATTCCACCATATTAACTGAACTTATGGTGTGAAATAGGTTAGATAATAATATAACTAGCCTACTAACAAACCCATGTGTGGCAGAAAAAAAAAACTGTTTTGCTGAACATAGAAGAAAAAAAATGTAGCATGGCAAGATGCAAACTTCACTCATTACCATGGTGGCTATGCACTAGATTTAATGGGTTTGCCAAGGGTTCAAATTTGCAGCTAAACCTCATTGCTAATGCTTGTTGGTTATTAGGAGAACGAAGGTCTTGGGTTGTCAAAGTGCTTTTAACTTCCACATGGGATTTACCTTCTACTTTGGTGTAGCTCACTTCTCTCAGGGGACAGGAACAATCTGGGACATCAGGTTTTAGAAAACTAACCATTATCCCCACTGAAATCTTACTTTTAAATTGGTAAAAGTGATTTATGATTGTAGCTCCACTTGTGGCACATACATTTGCTTATTACAAAAATTGCAGGTGAGGCGTTCCTGAAGTTTCTTTTAAGAAGGTAATCTGAAAATAATTTCAATATCGGTGTGTTATTGTGCATTGGATGTCATTTGGAACTTTCATAACATCTCCATCCCATTGCTAACGGCAAAAACTCAATTACACGGTTAGGACCAAGCGCTTCAGACTCCAGTGTGGCTTTAAACCTATTCTGTGTTTTGTCCACAAATTGTTGTCGTAAATTGATATCAGTGAGGCGGTAATTTTGTTCTGCATATTGAATGCACAACTCAAATTACTGTTACAAAGGGAATTTGCGTTTCTCCTGCAACCTCTGATACCCCCAATGATTTCACATGGTTTGTATCCAGGCAACCCACAGCAACATAATTATCATTCAAGTAGGGAAGCGTCCACTTTTTTTTTTTTTTTTTTACATGCACGCTCAGCTATTCCCATCGTTTATGGATGAAACTACAAACAAAGGGTTTACAAACCCTGTCACATCCCACTAAAAGCACCTAAAATAGCCACAAGTCGAGAACATTTTCTTCTAATGATTTTCTGCCTTCCGCTCGTATTGCGGTTGAACTTATGCGACAAAAACCCTGCCACATTTACAGCTAATTGTTTCATGAAGTCTTTGCTTGAGGCGCAAGGATTAGTGCTGAAAGAAGTCTGTCAAACTTCCTTGTTTAACCTAGTATGTTTTGTCTGAATGCGAATAAAGTGAGAACACCATGTCAATAAAGTTGACTGATACTAGTATTAGCCCACAGTAATAACATTTCATGCACAGCACACATATTTGGTTTTGTGTGTAGATCATATCGCAATCTTGCATCCTGGACAAACGGATCACACTCATTATGTTTCTCGGCTCTATTAGCCTTCATTCTCGGTTTCCAAGTGTTTTCCCGGAGCTCAACGCATACATGCCCTTCATTTCTCCAGTATGGGCCTGTCCAACAGGTTGTAAAGTGTGTTTCAGGGCTGCAACTCAAACATATTAGCCTGAATATGGCTCATTTGGCAACAGGAGTTGGTGTGCATCCTTGCGCTGTATCGGGTCGTGGGCGGTCACATCCTGATTACACAGAGTTGGGTAAACACATCGGCAGACGCATCACTCAGCATTGGGGTTAGGATGTTCTGTACATAAAAACACAATGTGCACACATTACCAGAAACATATTATGAAGAGTGTGAGAGGATGGAGTAAATTAAAAAAATAGGGAATATAGTTGGGGAGGGGCGTTAAGTAGAGAAACAGCTGCGCACTAGTTCAGGAGTTGTGTTATTAGACTGACATCATAAAAAACACGGTGTTCCCAGACTCCCAATCTATTGTTGTCGACTCAAAGCCACAACCAGAAGCTCTCAGAGCAGCAATCCTTAATCAAGCCAGGGTGAAAAAAAACAATCGCTATTGCTCAGCCACCACAGGGGCTAATAATGGCAAAATTAATTGAGAACAATGTGGAGTGGATGATGACAGCTCTTAGTCATTCATTGAACGCTCTGCATTAAATCTTTTCAGAACACACTACGTGTTTACACATTAAAGGAAAAGATTGCAGCGTAACAGTACAGAGCTATAAAATCCACTCTCCAGCCCTATTCGGACCCTAATTGTTTCTCACTGTGACGTCTGTGAAGGAACATTTGCTCTTCAGTGATAAAACTCAAGTATTGAGGAGAGTTACAGGTTCAAGCTGAGCTCTGCCATCTCTCTGTGTCGATTACCACAGTAGGCTACATCATGAACATGAACTATTTTCAACCTGGCGGTCCCTGAATGTAATTATATATATATATATATATATATATAAATCTGGTGTGTGGTGGTGTTTTGAAATGAGGAGGCAAAATCCTACACACTGGTCAGTGGTCACAGACACGAAGATGTACCTTTAATTTCCCCAAGCTGATTGCTCACTAAAAACCCCGCAGTCGTCATGTTTTCTGCCATTTCAAGTTTGATTTTGATGTGACATAATGCGGTAAGGGGGTGAGTTGTTTGCTTACTTTTTAATTAGTCTTCCCATTAACGCCATCGGTGTCTTCATTCAGGTCGATTCGACGAGAACGTGCACGAAAACACAAGGCGGGATCTATCACCAATCATGTCCAATCGTAACCTATCATACCCAATCATATAGCGTGATGGAGGCACTGCCTCCTCTCACGTGACTTTCCCCCATTCATTCTCAGTTATCCCCCACTAAACCCACCGCACACTTTAGGGGTTCTGCTTTAACTCTCTGAAGCTCAAGGGAGGCACAAGAGACGCGGACTTCCCGCTGTAACTTCACCTGCGGGTGTCTCTGTTGGACAGTGTTTCTTTTGAAAAATGAGTCACTTTTACACTTTTTAATGTCAAATTTTGTAATATTTCATTATAATATTATCGTTTCTGGTATATATATTTATTTTCACATAACTTATCATAAATTATATTTTTGATAAATTTTTCTTTTATAATTATATTTTTTTGTTAAATTATCTTTAACTTATCATAAATTATAATTATAAATAATTTATGAGAAGATGTTACCAGGAAAATGTAGTGTAGCCATTTATAAACACAAGTTGCTTCAGAGCGGTGTCTTCAAAAATCTGGTGAGAAATATAATAATAAATGCACCTCTACTACAGTGAAGCATGGAGGAAGAAGTGTCTGGCTTAGCTGCTGCTATTGTTGAGCTACTTCACTGTGAAAAGTCATTTAATGCTTTGGGGTAGAGGAGAATTTTGCTGAATGGCAATTGAAAAGTTGTTAAAGAGGAATGATCAGATGTTATTTTTCAACAAGACAATGTTCCTTCCCAAATTGCAAAGACAACCAAGAAGTGGCATCAGAACAAGTCCATCAGGCTCATGTTTTGGTCTCACATTACACTCAAACGAACTAGAAGACATTTTTTCAACTACTCATGAACTGTTTGAAGCCTTTAACACTGAGTTGAACAACAATGACTCTTCCTGTAAAAAGCTATCTGCAAGTTGGGGAAGGCTATTCCGTAGATAAAGTTAATTTATCTACAGTATTTGTGCAATTCTTATTAATTAGGGCCCAAGCCACTAAGGCGCAGGGCCTATTGTTTTTCTAAGGAGAATTATTTTTTTCCCACCATCTTGGGCTTTTTTGGGGGCCTTAACGTGCTCAAAAACTCTTGAAAATTGGCACACACATTGGAAACTGTGGCCATTAGGATGCCAAAGAGGCTGGGACCCAGGTGTGGCACAGGGGCTCTACGGCGCCCCCTTGAATGGGGTCTGAAAACTTGGTCAGTTTATCAAACACGCTTGCATGTATTAGTATGAACCTTGGTACACATATAGACCTCATCGGGCTGAACAACTTTCATGCCCTAAGTTATACGCCAGCTCAACAGGAAGTCAGCTGTTATGGGTTGTTTGAAAAACGCATGTTCTGGAATTTGATATACTCCTCCTAGGCAATTAATCTGATCACCACCAAACTCTGTCAGCATGAAGTCAAGACATTGAGGATGCTAAATTTCGAGCAGATTTTTGATATCTCAAACGGTTTGGCTGTGGCGAGGCAATGAATTTATGGCGATATAAAGGAAACAGGAAGTGTTATAACATCTGCATACATTGATTGATTTTTATGAAACTTCAGCTGTGTTGCTTCTAACTTCATTAGAAAAATGTCAAGACATGGCGAATGTACACCTGTGAATTTTTTTTTTGATATTTTTCAAGAACTGTTGCCATAGCAACAGATCAAACTTGTTTTTGAGACTCTTAGCATGCTTCAAATTGCATGAAACTCGACACACATGTCAGGATTGTCATCCAGTAGACATGGGCAAACCCTTAGAAACGGGCAGGGAGAAGGGCCTCTATAGCGACACCTTTTGACAAAAGTTGGGGGTTAGTTTAACCTACAGTCACCATACTCTGTACACATATTGCTCTCATTAATCCGGGCAACTTTCTAATTCACAGTCATTAGCTCCAACCAACAGGAAGTCAGATATTTATAATTTATTACTCACCCTCATGTCGTTCTACACCCGCAAGACCTTTGTTCATCTTCTGAACACAAATTAAGATATTTTTGATGAAATCCGATGGCTCAGTGAGGCCTCTATTCACCGTCTCCTCTCAAGATCCATAAAAGTATTAAAAACATATTTAAAACAGTTCGTGTGAGTACAGTGGTTCAACCTTAATGTTATAAAGCGACAAGAATACTTTTTGTGTGCCAAAGAAACAAAATAACGACTTTTCAACAAAATCTAGTGATGGGCGATTTCAAAACACTGCTTTGAAGCCACCGAGTTGGTTTGCAGGACCTCTCAAACTCCATCAGATTGGATGGGGAGCATAGGTACACAGCCATTTTCAGATCTCTCCAGAGATGTTCAATCGAGTTTAAGTCTGGGCTCTGGCTGGGCCACTCAAGGACATTCACGGAGTTGTCCCATAGCCACTCCTTTGTTATCTTAGCTGTGTGCTTAGGGTCGTTGTCCTGTTGGAAGATGAACTGTCGCCCCAGTCTGAGGTCCAGAGTGCTCTGGAGCAGGTTTTCATCAAGGATGTCTCTGTACATTGCTGCATTCATCTTTCCCTCGATCCTGACTAGTCTCCCAGTTCCTGCCGCTGCCACCAGGCTTGGGCCCGTCATCGCTGCTTGTAGCTATATTTAATACATTTATTTATTTATTTTGTCTTGCAAAGTAACCACACAACCTTAGTGTTTGTCAAGAGATTGTAATTGGATCAAAATATTTACCATATGTGCTGCTCATCGCCTATCATGGTATTTTCAGCAGGGTTCCAATTTGGAATGCAATAAGTTATAAAAAATGACCTCACACTCCCATACAAAACAATTATCAACTGAAAAGGCCTTACGGTAACACTGTCGACTGCCCTCTTAACTCGTATATTCACTAAATGGATCTGTTTTGTGTAGCTGTTCATCCTAGGATGGATTATGGACCGGGTCAATGAAACCAGTCCCCCGGGGGCCTCTGACAGTCAGGGGCCCAGCTGAGAGGCCAACAACAGGAAACAAGCCACTGCGTATGTTAAATTTATATAGATAGATGGACAGGATTTGAATGTATGCCAGAACCTTGTGAGCCACTTAACCAGACGGCATTTTTAGGCATCACAGTTGTACTCCAGATGTGAAGGCTCCTAGGCAAACAAAATATAGATGAATAGCATACATCCATTGAAGAGAAGATAATCCCAGAATGCTCGGTACAAAATTTTCAAATTAAGAATCCAGTCAATTATCGGCCATCTTGGTTACTTTTATATACAGTACATACAATTCATTTAATACTGAAAAGTTTGATAAAAAATAGTTCAGTGCACCAATCACAACACACTGATCCAGCCAACCAATCAGAGCACATTACGGTTTTCGGAAAGGAGGGGCTTCATAGAGACAGGAACTAAACAGAGTGATACTGACAGACTGGGAAGAGAGGTGCTGCAACAATGTCAATGTGGCAAGCAGGGTGGGGACAAGAAGGAACAGAGCGAGGTGCTGGAGTGACAGATGTGGGACGGATGCTCGCTGCCATCTGCTTGGTTCAAGAAGGGGTGGCTGCCATCTGTGAGGGGACAGAGGAGTCACCGCCATTCACCCGAGGCCAGACCTGCTGCTGTCCGCCATGATAAGGAGGAGCAGGCAGAGCGAGGAAACTGGGGGCTAGCTGTCAGGCGCCCGTAGCCGGAGGAGCCTTCGTTGTCCACCAGAGGGCAGAGGAGTTGGAGGCCGTTCACAGAGGAGCATCCAATACCATTGAGGACCAAGCAGCAGTGAGTTCTGGGAACCAAAAACTTTTCTTTTTCCTCTCTCGCCTCTGTCTGTCTCCTTTTCTCCAGGCCTGGGACATTTATGTTGGTGTTTTTGTTTTAGTTTATGCGGCAGTTGTCTTTGAGGGGCTGCTGCTTTACTTGCGTTTTGTTGTTTAGGTTTATTTTATTGTTAAAGTAATGTTTAACGTTCACTGGTTCCCGCCTCCTTCTTCCCTTAACAAACCTTTATTACAGTCAAATATGTGAATTTTTTTTTTTAACATTCAAGCATGAAAACCTATTCTAGTAGAGCCCAAAAACAAAAACAAGTCAATCAGTATGTTCTTTTTAAAAATGTACAAAAATTGTGTTTGTTTTTGTGAATTGTGGGGACGTAATGGTTTTATACTGTACAAACCATTTTTTCTATCGCCCTATACTACCCCTACCCCATATACCTACCCATCACAGAAAACTGTGCACATTTTTACTTTCTCAAAAAAACTCATTCTGTATGATTTATAAGCATTTTGAAAAATGGGGACATGGGGTAATGTCCTCATAAGTCACCCTCTCCTTGTAATACCTATGTTATACCCATGTCATTATACAAATTTGTGTCCCGATATGTCACAAAAACGCACACACACACACACACACATTACATATAAATTACATATAAATGACTGCAAAGATAAAATGTTAAGTTTTTGACATTATTATAATATATGGTGCAACTGCACCTTTGTTTTTATTGAATGGGAATGCTAACAGACCACATTCTCAGGTCATATAGACCTCGTCAAGTTGTACACGTGTGTATATGTGTGTGTGAGGTGACAGCAGTACCTGTTGGGACAGTTTAATATCCTCTACCCACAGAGCTCTGCTGAGAAAAGATGGCACAGGACACAGCTAATGTGGTTGTGTCTGCTATTAGCCTCTGGGCGATACAACCATCCTTACTCTCTCTCTCTCTCTATGACCATTAGGAGAACAGCAGGGGACCTCAGCATTAGACAGAGTGGCAAGAGGGCAGCACCCTCCCCCATTTTTGTCATTAAAATGCATTAACCTTCTCTGAACAGACCACCATGTGAGGAGAGCTTCACCTGATGGAAAATACTTTTACATATAAACTCTTTCACAGCTCTTCGATTACAGGGCGCCTCTTCTCTGAAGGCTCGTCTGAAAGCAGCCCTCTGATCAGAATGCAGCATGTTTTTCATATAGGCACCTCAGATGCATCTGAAATATCTTCTGCTTTCATTTAACCATCATACACGGGCATTGTCATGGAAACGATTCCCTCCAGTCTATAGTATATGGAGAAAGAGGAGATAATTGCGTGTGTGAGAGTTGGGGGTGGGCGGGGTTTGCACTTCAAACCAAACTGTTTGCCATCATTCATTTACTTTGTTCAGTGGCATCTCAGATTAATGCTATGCTTCAGGACTAATACATAACCTGCTCTTCACAAAAAAACGCTAACTTCAGAAGCATTAAACTGATAACTAATGTGATAAAACCCACAACTAGCTTCTTCTCAGATTGTTGAGCCAGGTGGTCTGTGTGTATATTTATATATATTTTTATAATTTATATATTTTAGACATTATTTTCTAATAAAACTATTGTTTCCATCTTCAAATTATATAGTTTTTATTACTTAACTATTATTATTTTTATTATGTTTAATCTAAAAACAATTAAGACATTTATGATGTGGATGAAAATATGTAGCTATAGGTAATAATCAAAGAATGATTAAAAATGTATGAAAAATTCTCATTTATATATTTATAAATTTGTTTATATATATATATATATATATTCATCAGTCATGTGTGACACTCTGTCACAGACACGAATCTTGTATCTTTAATTTCACCAAGCTGATTGCTCACTAAAACCCCCACAGTCATCATGTTTTCAGGTTTTTTATGTTTGATTTTGACGCGACAAAGTGGTGATATCTAAGTGGGTGAGCTGTTTACTTACTTTTTAATTAGTCTTCCCATTGACACCATCATTTTGTTCATTCAAACTGACGTGACGTTATCACACAAACCAATCATATCCAGTCATAACCGATCATATCCAATCATAGCGCGATGGAGGCATTGCCTCCTCTCACCGGACTTTTCCCCATTCATTCTCAATTACCCCCACAAAACCCACCGCAAGCTTTAGGGGCTCTGTTCATTCTCTATGAGCTCAAGGGAGGCACGAGAGACGCGGACTCCCACTGTAACTTTACCTACGGGTGTCGCTGTTGTACAGTGTTCCATTAGAAAAACTAGTGACTTGTACACTTTTTATTGTCACATTTTGTAATATATTTGCGTTTTATTTTTGTAATATGGATTATTTTCTCATCCTAATTTTTGCCTCCTCGGAGGAAACGCCCTTGAGATATATATATATATATATATATATATATATATATATATACTGTATATAGTACTGTGCAAAAGTCTTAGGCCACCACCAGCTTTGTTGTTTTAGCAATGTTTTAATGACCATCCATATTTATTTTTTGGTCCTTATACACAAAATGTAAAAAATAAATAAATAAATAAAAAAATAAATCGGAACAAAATTTTTTTAAGCAAAAATCAGTATTTAGTGTGACCTCCTGGACTTCTTCCATTTTCTCAAAGAAGAAAATCTGAAAAACTTCTCATCATATTTTCTAAGTTTTCTTGGCCATACAGTCCTTTTCCATTCCAATTAGGTTTAAGAGAGCCAGGTTCCTGCTATTGCTCAAGTGTAAGGGGAGGTCGCTAAATACTTGCCACTTTAGCCGACTGAGAATAATTATATACCATATATAATCATTATACCATTGCTAAAACAACATCTAATGGTGGCTTAAGACTTTTGCACAGTACTGTGTGTATATATATATATGTCCATATGCTATTAGGAACAAAAACGGCTGTTTTTAGTCTTCAGTTAAAAATGCATCAATTAGATGCAAAAGAAGAACCTTGTAGTTATTGAATCCAAAATGAATGGTTTTAACTGCGCAAAGCAAGATGAATTAAGCTGAATCTAGAATAAGTGCACAAATTTATCTTATCTCATGTTTAAAACATTCTGAGCGCCTTAGTGTGGAGGGTTATGCAATAATGCTCACTGCTGAATATATAAATTTAGTATTAAATACCTTCTTTAAAGCCAAAGAGAGCTAATACAGGCAGAAAGAGGAACAGAAAGAGTGACAGATTGATGAACTGCTGGAATTAATGAGATGTTGACATGCAAGGGGTCAAACTCTTGCAGTGGAAGTTTAACGGCAAAAGCGATATGCAAATTCTACATGAATATTCTCTGTCTTTTTTATCTCTTTCATGCTTAATGGTAATGGATACCCCAAGGGAAACCATAAATCTTGATCTTCCTTTGCCTTATGGAAATATGTTCACCTTAATGAACTGTTGATTTTCAGATTGCAAATATGAAATGTGTGACTGATAATCTTGATGAGCTGAAAAATGTTGTTTACTTTTCACTATGCAAAGAGGAACTGTAGTTATTTTTCAGTTGGATTAAAGTAGCATAATCTGATGAATTGATGATCTGCAAACATTTTCAGTTGTTTTATCCTGGAGGAATCATGTTGACCAGGGACGCACAACATCAGATATGCCACAACACAATGGAATTAATAAAAAAGACATTTTTCAAAGGCATTTTAAAGTCACCCCAGAAGTGCTCTGGACAATGGACAATGGTTTGACTACTTGTGTATTCTATAAAGGAAAAAGGTGTGTTGCTCATTGCTCATTCATGGCAGTTTCACAAGATTGTGCTTCTGTAATTATATGAAATGATTTTCCTCAGAGAAAGAAAAACACACAAAGACTAACCCAGTTCCTACAGTTGGGACAGAATAAGGACACCAGCTCATTATGTGTACCCTTAATCTGTCCATCTTGAATTTAAGATTTATGCGTCTTAAACAGGAAACTTGTTTCAGTGTTGTACACCTGCTTATCAACATGAATTAGGGCTCAACAATAAGGATGGCCCAGGTACAGTGTGAAAGAGTTGGACCAGTTGACAGAACTGACACTTTTTTTGTTAATGCAAAATGAAAATGTAGTAGTGCTGTCAAATTGATTAATCGCATCTAACATAAAAGTTTGTGTGTGTGTGTGTGTGTGTGTGTGTGTGTGTGTGTGTATGGCTGTATATCAGCACTGTGATTCGGCCGTAGACACGAACAACAATGGACAATGAACAACAATATTTAAATTAACAATAATAGCCATTATAAAAGACATAAACACAAGTAAACAATAAACACAATCAAATAAATAAAAAACACAAGCAAACAATTTAGTCAAACGTACAAAAGTAGTGCTCTAGTACATTATTTAAGTTAAATATAGCCTAAATATAAAGTTATGAAATGTAATTTTCCCCTTATCCCAAATCATTTTGCTCTGGAACAAGTAATGGATTATTAAGACCAAAGATACCCCAAATGAATTATATTCTTAACCACTATCTACATAAGAGCCAGCGGCAAATACCTGAAGGACTGCCTGAGATGAAGCTGTTCTCGGTGGGTACACGAGCACTGAACGGCTGCTGATGGCCTGGAGCTCACATCTGTGAAAGTTTCAAAAGAAATAGTAAAATAGGCGCTATGATTTTCTTTAAGACTGTTCATAATTGTTTTAACTCAGTTACATAAAAACGTAGATTGGTCTAATTTGAAACCAAAAAGTAAGACTGATTGCCCCTTGACTAATTACTAGTGTTGGTCATAATAGTACTTAAGTCACAGTCTTAACATAATGGCTATGTTTATGCAACTGGCCCCACTCTCAAAACTACAGTTTGTGGTACAACAAGTGAAGTATTTGTAAAAAAAAAAAAAAAAAAATACGGTGGATTTGCTCGGCTACCATGACAGTCGCTTCAAGCTGAGTGATACAAACCGTAAAAAGGTAGGAGTGCTGTTA
Organism: Mylopharyngodon piceus; assembly: GCA_039654765.1. Classification (NCBI taxonomy): domain Eukaryota; kingdom Metazoa; phylum Chordata; class Actinopteri; order Cypriniformes; family Xenocyprididae; genus Mylopharyngodon; species Mylopharyngodon piceus. The sequence continues at coordinate 32,661,495 of CM077438.1, forward strand.
TCACTAGAATATTGCACAGCTCTCAGCCAATCAGATTCAAGAACCAGAAAGAACTGTTGTGTATATATATATATATATATATATATATATAAACAAACTTTTATGTTAGATGTGATTAATCATGATTAATCGATTTGACAGCACACAGCACTAACATATCTCACACATATAAACATTACTAAAAAGTAAATTATGTTGTGTTGGTTGTTGTTTGTATATTTGCAGCGTCTCATTGGCCTGAAGTACTGCACCTCAGGCATATTAAATGTTAAACATGGAAGAAGAGAGACTGACACTGTCAGAATCGGATTTTATAAGTCAAATCACTCAATTTCCACAAGGATAAACATAAAAAACTATGCGCCTGGTGAAGCATCATGGAAATAATTAAAATTGTATGTGTTCTTAGATTTACATGCACTTTAGTTGGTTAGGTCATGGTGTTGCCACTGATCCCTGATAAATAGCTTTAAATTGCAGCTTGTGTCTTTGTCAAAATACTAGTTTTAAAAGCCTGTGGCTGGGTGAGTAAATTGTACAATTAGGCATTTACAACAATAACAGGTTGACATGTCTAAACAAACCCACAGGAGTCTGAACACATGAGCTCAATAGCAGGCGTGCGAATAGCACTGCGATTAGTGACATAAACAACATCAACAAGTGCTACAGGATTTTACACTGCTCTTGCTGTTGTGCCCAGCAGTAAGAATGGATTTTGGGAAATGCATCAGTACTCCATTTCGTTTCGAGAAACAAGGCTGAACCATTGACCTCCGCTCTCCTCGCTCTCAATTTTCTCTTTCTCTTTTTTGTCCGCCCAACTATGGATTGATTGAGGCTCTCAGGGAAATATCCAGCAGGGTAGGTCTGATACACTAACCCGGTTCTCTCTTTCTTTCCATTCTTCTATGTATTTTATCTTTCCCAAAATACCATAGAGTCAGGAAAGTCCTTTTCCTGATCAACCAGGATGAAGGAAGAGTTTCCAAAGCTGGAAAAGCAAATGGATGGATGGATGGATGGATGGATAGATAGATGGATAGATAGAATCATTGTGTTGTTTTTATTACAGTCTGCAGGCCACATCTGTCTGCCGAGGTTATATTAACATGAATGCAATTCAGTGGAATGAAAAGTGTAGTGAAAACACCTGGAGAGACTGAGCTGTCAACACAAGGACAATGCAGATTAGACGGGTCTTAAAAAATCATGTTTGCAATGGAAAAGAAAAGAACAAATTAAAAAATAAAAACTCAATAGCTACAGCATAACAAAACCATCTGTGATAACAGTTTAGGCTCACTATGTAATTTCTCACACCTTTCTAAGACCAGCAGCCCAGATCATATATGACTGAATCATTCACATAAAATCCCTTATTTTCATATAGAAATTTTAATACTTAATGTTTATGGACTCTCTTATTAGTAGTGTTTGCAAAGGCAGTTAATTCATCGCTTGTGTTGTGATTTCTTTGACAAGTGTGATACTACTAATTTAAGAGTACTAATTGAAATATTTTCATCTGTAGGACAATAAAATAAGCAAAGAAGTCCCATTATACTAAGGCCAAGGATATCATATTGGCTTTTAGACTTGGGGCAGTAAGTAAACCCAGAGCAACCAAAACACCCTAGCAACTGCATATCAAAATGCAAAAACACCCAGTAGACCTTAGAAACAACATAACAACACCCTGTCAACCACTCAGACCATCTAGTAAACACATAGCAACACCCTGGTAACCACCATAACTCTTTTAAGAATCGCATAACAAAATGCAACAACCGATCACCCATCCACAACTCCCTAACATTTGCACAGCAACATGTTAGCAACACCCTGTCAACCACTACTACATAGCAACAGGCTAAAAAACACTCATCCTAAGAATCACATAAAACATGTTGTTAGCCTTAATTTTTTTAATTCAGCATAACACCCTGACAACCATGTTCTTATAGCAAGCCCCGAAAACCACTCAACTTGGCAACCACATAGCAATGTCCTGTCAACCATAATTCCATAGCAATATGCTAAAAATCACTCACAACACTTTGGCAACTGCATAGCAACACCCTGGTAACCATTTACAACACCCTAAGAATCGCAAAGCAAAATGCTAAACAAATAAACTCAGCCTCAACATTTAAGTGGATTTGGTAATTCACAACACCCTGTCAACTGCAATGGCCTGTCAACCACAATTGCATAGCAACATGTTAAAAACAACTCATAACACCTTAGCAACTGCATAGCAACGCCTTGTCAATCAAATTAACATAGAAACCCCTTAAAACCACTTTAGCATAGCTAGGGTTACCATACATTATCTTTTTCCTGGACATGTTCTGGCCAGGATTTCTAAATAGCCTAAAATGGCTTGAGCCCCTTCCCCTTTAATCGTGAAATTGAAAGTGCCCTTTTCGGTCGTATCGAGGTGGTCGTAACACCATAGCAACTCCATAGCAACACCTTGTCAACCATCCACAACACCCTAACATAACATTTCCTTGAGAATAAAAAATAATAAAAGAATAAAAATGCTGCGGTTTTAAAAACAGAGCCAGGGTTTCTTTCCCCACTTCCTAGAGTTTATTTGCACCCTGCGCAAATGAAATTTTAGACTGATATTGGGTGACTGTCCATGCACACACCTGAGAAAAATAATACACGTGTATTAGCAGAATGAAAACCATGGGCTGTGAGTCTGTATTAAAAACTCATTTGCCAATTTGAGAGCTGATCATGGATTGTGTTTCTGACAGTCTGGATCAGTGTAGCTACTTTGAGCAGTTTGGCGACGAGCGAAGCTGATCTGGTTCCAGCACCCGCAGTCGGCTTTGTAAACACGGCCTCTAGTCTCTAGGTAGCAGTTATTCACAACGACAGATGGTGACACTCAAAACTCCCTTAGTCTCTCTGTTCTACTCTTCCATTGAGACGAGCCCCTCGTGCTCTCTCTCTGGATGTTTGCAATAATTAATCGGACTAAATGTCAATGCCCACTGGCTAGAGTGTGTGAGATTACAGACACCATCATTTAGCAGGTCATGATTTTGATAAGGGCAATTAGACAACAAGCTGCTGGAGAAAAATCAATGTGCCATAGCCATGGCCTGGCTCGAGAGGCGAGGGCTTCAGACCACCCTTGCGCTCTAGCTAGTGAGGTTTCGCCACAAGGGGCTTGATAACACACACACATGGAAATGACACTTTTTGTCTCCCACAGCTTCATATCACAAGAAAATACAAATTCAACTGCATATCATGCTTCGATCTAAACATTAAAGGTGAAGTGTGTCATTTCTGCACCACCAAAGGTAATTGCAATTTGTTCTTTCAAGCAGGTTTCTCAAATGCTTCTACCACTCTATTTTGACATTGGTTGGGCAAACAGGAAGTCTCTAAACTCTACTCTTTTTTTATAAATTAAATTTTAAATATCACTTGTGCCGCAGTGTGATGTATCCCGATCTTCAGGCAAGAAGGTGACTTGACAACGTATCATCTTTACATAACGTAAAAGTGACCTTAAATTTATAACAGTCTGTATGTGGGTCATTGACAAATGAAGCTTCAAAAAATTTTTTTTTTTTTTTTTTTTTTTTTTTTAAATTCTTTTCAAAACTGATGTAATGCATATTTTTGAGTCATGAAACAATGAGTTTAAACAAGTTTCAGTTGTTAAATACCATTTCAAAGTATTTAAATTCATGTTTTTATGTCAGGCGGTACAACCAAATAGTTGTATATGCTGTAATTGTACCACCTAACATGGAAAGTGTACCAACCTAACCACTTGAAATTAACAGTTTTTACCTGTATTTGAGAGAGATCTACAAACCTTTTCACTCTACCACAAAGATCAGTTGGGGTCCTCTGGATGAAGCATTTGTTTACTGTTATTACCTTGTCAGTTCATAATAAAAGTGCCATGTTTGCAGTTGTTCCACCCTGACATTCGAGAATATACAAATTGCCGGACAAAAGTTTTTCAATTATCTCAACAGCTTTAAACCAATGATATTTATAAAATTTGTTTATATGAATGGTTTCAAACCTAAATATGATGCCTCAGTATTTAGTTTTTAATTTTTATTTATTAAGACACCATTTTAAATAGTATTCTTAGTCTGTTAATTTGTTCGGACATTTGCACCACTTGACATTTTGAGGGTTTAAGATAACAAAACAAAATAATATGTATTATTTCAATGTACAAAAAAAGAAATTAATTTAAATTAAATAGGTTTTATAGAATAAAGTGATATATTTCATGAATTTATCAAATTATTTTAAAAGGAAATAATGCACTTGGACACTAAAATATGTACGTCGTCATTGACCCATTTATGAAAATGACAATCTCTTGAATGAATAATTCAATGACAAATACACTTTTAACAGTCACTTGTCACTAGTGGTGTAACAATGTAATTGTAATTACTTTATTTTGATTGGAACCATAGACATCAGTGTTTATATCTTAAGTATAAACTTTTATTTCAGTACTTCTGTGATAATTTGAATATTTGTAACTCACAAATAACTATATTGTGTTGTTGAAAAATCTGTTTGTGAAGCTGTTTCATACCTACAGCTACTGTACATGATAACAGATTTCAATGTTCCAGTGTGATTTTTGTCAAAGGTTTAATAGACACAGACAAATTGTTGTCATTTAAGAATAAGATCGCATTGGTGTTTGAATCAAGATCGCAATCTTTTAACGATTGATCGTGCAGCTCTACAGATGAGGTTTTGTTTTTGAATGCAATAAGCCCTAAGTAAAGCGGATCAATAAATCCACTCCGCTGACATATTAATTTCTGAGCTCCGGTATTTCAGCAGCCAGCGTAATCAATTCAGCCGCAATGATTCAGGAGAGATAGCCGACACTAGAGTTGTGTGTAATGAATGCAGAGTCAGTAGTACAATAGAGATCTTATTGCATGTCACTAAAGCTCTTCATCTCTTCACCCCTCTTCATCTTAGAGTCACGCTTTACAAAGCCAGACTTAACCCACTGGTTTTAACGTTTCATCAAACTAGACTTCTGATGGTGATGTTAGAGGAGAAAGTTCAGCTGAAACGCACAAGTTCTAGAAAAGTTTGCAGATATTTTAGTGGATTTGATGAAATGGCAGGATCATCTTTGGATGTTTTTATACATAATCCTGTTAAAACTTTGAAAGTCACCTTCTGTTGCAACATACGACTGTGGATTTGTTCTTGTGGTATATTTTTGGACACACACACACACACACACTCAAAAGTATTGAGCATGTCTAGCGCAAATTTCATCCCATATTTTCTTTTACATAAATGTTTATTCTACATAAAGAAAACAAGACTTGTTTTTCTTGTTTATGAGAAAAGTTCAGAGTGATTTATTAAGGCTGAACATGCCTGTGTTTAACATTCAGGGGTAATTAGATCCTAATGCAACCAATGTCAGCACAAACATGTTCTCCTGTTTCGAACATGGTAACAGCACGCATACTGAACATGTCGAGGGTTGCTGAGCAGGTTTGTATGTAAAGGTCCACTGAGACATGGGACAATTGGATAATGGGTTTTTATTTTTAATGTAAACACACTAAAAGGACCAAGGTCTCATGCTTTTAGTGTGTGGAAGCTCAGACAGTACGTCTGCATGTGTCACCATTGCGTGTGTGCGTGGGTTTCACACATTGTACATCATGCTTTCATCCCTGTTGCTGGGACAGTGTCGGCCCATTAGTGCATTCTCCTCCATCCACCTTGAGGAATTTTCCCAGCATGCATCTGAGGATGATGGGACCTCAGCAGGCGTTCTTGTACCAGTAAACTCAACTCAATGACTAGAAAGGGAGACATACCGAGAGAGAATGATTAGCTGAAAACGACCAAATGCATTTGCTACTGTGTGACGTCAGTTATGCATCTACTGCAGAAAAAAAATATTCTTGAAATACAACCATTGAAGCCAATTACTGTTTTAATTACTATATTTAGTAACTGTTGGTGCGTGTGCATACAGTAGAAGAATTTTTGTTCATTAATGCATTGATATTAAACCTTTCTATTGTTTTCTAAGGTAAGCATAATTATTACCATTGCTAATATTTAGGGTTAGGGATTTTTTATCCTCTGTTATATATTCAGAAAATTAAATATGTAACTCATTCTGGGATGTTGAACATTATATTACATATAGAAATAATCATTCTAGGATGAATGATTTTTTTTAGGATAGTGCATCTGCTTTGAAAATAATAAAATGACATGCATAGATATATACAATAGAACAAAGATACAAATGAAATAAACAGTGATTTATGTTTTACAGGTAAGTCTAACAGTATTCAGGTACAGAAATTGAATAATTAAATAAAGCAATAAGCCCAAAGAAGCCGGTTTACAGTAAATTTATAACAGCTAAGGGGCGTTGTTAGGCACGACGCGGAGCGGAGTGCGTAAAGCCCCCTTAGCTGTTATAAACTCACTGTAAACCATGGCTTCACGGGGATTATTGCTTTTATAAAACGATTACCACACAAATATTAAAGCCAAAAAATATGTATCAATGCAACTTTCATGAAGTAAAATCATTAAAAGGCTTCCTTCCGCTGGGAAAAAATATTCCCTGACCGTGAACAGCAACAGAAGTTACATTATTACGCCATTAGATGGCGGCAAAGATTGTCTTTATGAGCGAGTCACTCAGTCGCAAAGACTTTTATACTGAAACTTGTTGTGAACACGGAACAAGACGCAGATGACAAATGCTTTGACTAGCGCTGTCAGTGTCAGCAGGGCACGGGAAAACCCATTAAATGTTAAAAGGACAAGATCGCAGCGGACATTCAAACGGATTTTTTATAATGAACATAGGACTGACCTGAAGGAAAATGCTAAATCTGAATACAGGTAATACACTCGGTCACTCGATATCTCTCACAATACTCTTCTACGTAATGCAGTAAGCTTCAATGAACCAAATCAATTGAGAACAAACATTATGTTTACATTGCTAAGAGTGGTTGCTAAGACAGACGCAGCAACAGACTACTTGATGCGGTCAGCTGTATGTTTTCAGCTTCGAACGCGGCTCAACCAGAATCAGGTTGATCAGAATGAAGGGCCGGAACTATCCGTTTTATAATGTAAATTAACACTGCATAGTCTTCACCTTATAAATTGGGTTCCCCCTCGGTTGAAAGCGCGCTCCGGGCGGGGGTCTTCCTCGGTTGCAAGGGCATAGTTTTGGTTTGAACATTGGGGGGATTGATATGTGAGCCGTTTAACGGGGTCCCAGGCATGCTCCCTTGTGAGGTTTATTTTGTTTGTTTCCTGTCATCTTTTGGAATATCTGAAAGCCAGGTATTTCCTAATATCTGTCATTATAGCGGAACACATTTACACATGAGGAAAACCAGTTGTTAAGTCAATAATTCAAGAAGGTCCAGATTCTTGATTCTACCTTGTACTTGGCCTTACTACAAGTATCATAGTTCTTGTAACTGTTTAACTATAGCATTTGTTACAATAAGGATATCATTATAGGTAAGACCTCCTCATTACCATGCTTAGTCCAATGTTAACTTTTTTCTTTTTATCTATAGCATTTGTACAAAAAAAAAAAAAAAAAAAAAAATAGCAGCCTACACAATGAGAAACTATAGCTACAACATGCCACAGTTGTAATATAAATCTTTAGTGAAAAATCTAGCCTTGACAGATTATCCATTATAAATTCTACAACAAGCTAGTCAAAAATTACCACAATATATACAATAAAACGTGATAAATTCATGTTAAGGTGTCATGAGTAGTTTAAAAAGCTTTCTAATGTTGGTGCAGGATGATGTTTTCCCCTCTTTTTGTCAGTCTTTTTTGTTTATGTGGCTGTTTAGATCATGTTTGAATTTCTCCATAGCGTTTTAAAGTGGTACATTCTCAACAGAATTCAAATGAGCTGCACATTTTATCATAAGCGTCGCGATAGGAACGGCTCGTTCAAATCTCATCACACTTTTGGAGGGCGCTGGTGAACGCGCCTATGGTGTTTCGCGTGCCACTCATGCAAAATTAAACAATTGGGCTTCAGTCATATTGCACAGATAATTGGTCCGATTACTTTGTATGGCTTATAAAAGCTCTGAACGCATGATGTATATAATTAATTAATAGCCTGATTCTGTGTTTGGGTGTGGGAGGGCTACCGTGTATTTGCTGCGTTACTGTAAATAATGATCCCTTGCTTTCAAATCGCTCTCGCGGTACTTTTGTGTCAAACACCGATCGGTCTGCAGAGCGCTGCTTCAAGTCGAACACACCTTAAATCTGCAGTGGTCATGTGGTACAACGGCCAAGTGGTACATGTCGTAGCTCTCAGAAAATTACAGTTTAGTCGTTGTAATTACAAGTTCTACAAGCATGTGAAGGCTTTTTACAGTTCAGAATTGTTATGGTAATTATGACATGTCGTGAATGCACCTACCCCCTAGTATAGGTAGATTTAGGATTAGGTGTGGGGGTGTGGTTAGGATTAGGGGTGGGTTTAGAATTAGGTAATCAGGTAGGCCTACTGACTTCAACAACGGGGGTAATAATTTGGCAGGTAGTCGAAATTTGGCACGACGTAACGGCCCATTTCAAGCACTGGTTTATGAAGATACTCAGCGAGAATTTTGCACAGAAAACAGCGTGCGAGTTCCGAATTGAGTTCTCTTTCGCGTCTAAAATCCCAATACTTAACATCGCACATCCTGCGATGTGATTATTGCTGATGCGCACATCGCAATATCGATTCTAAAATGATATATAGTGCAGCCCCAATATATATTAAAATACTTTCATTGTTTTATTATATACTTTAAAAAAAAAAATAGTGGTCAGACTTGCAATTTTTTGCCTGATGGACAATTAAATGAGTGAACAAAATTTCTAAACTTACATTGAAGAACCTGAGCCAGATTTAGAGATCAGAATATCAGAGACTTTAGAGAAAGAAATCACCTATAGCAACTACAGTATCAACATTTGAAGTGGATCAAAACCTTTCATCAGAGTTGTCTTAAAACCTTCTTCTTAGGACAACTTAGTTCTTAGGACAACTTTGATTAACTTTTTTTACCCACTTCAAATGTTGACTACTATATTTTATTTTGTTTCTTTTTTTCTTTTTGCTTTGTTCCATTTTGTTTAGCTTTTTCTGTTTTGTTCCTTTTTTTTGTTTTGTTTGGGTTTACCTTGTTCTGTTTTGTTTCATTTTTGTTTAGTTTTGCTTTTTGTTTTGAAAACAAAACTGAGTGTTTATTTTGCATGTGTTTTAGACTTGATATAATTTTCCAATTTTTGTCTGCTACAAATTATATTTTAGAAATATGTAATTTATCCCTTAAAATCTGTAGATTACTCTAAAGTACATGTTACAACCAACCCCACCATTTTTGTTATTTTCATAGATGCTTTGTCATTATGTTGTATAAGATAATCATGCTATTAAAGCACTTTGAGAAACTGACATTTCAAATAGGGAGAGAGCGTGAGGAATGAAGAAATGAGAGGTCACTCATCGTCTTGCACACGCACACTGAATTACAGAAGTGTGCCGAGACAAATGAACAGAGCAAAAAGAAAAAAAGACACTAACAGCTGAGAGGATGATTGTCATGTCACCCATTTCCTCCTCCATCTTGATCTTTCATTCTCTCTGGTGTACCATGCTCTCTCTCTCTCTCTTATACACACACAGTTTTTGAAGATGAAGATGACTCACAGGTGTTAACGTGGGAGGAGTGGCACATGAGGTCAGCAGTATCTCTCTGCCTTCATTACCGATCACTTACACACACCACTGCTCACACAATACACACACACAATATGCACATACTCACAGCCATGTACACTAAAATCTTTCATGCACACGTGTCTTGTCCTATAGATGTTTAGGTCACTAAATGACGTAATCCACCGTATGTTATTTTACAATAATATGGGTAGGCCTATATATATGTTTGCTTTTTTTTTTCTTTTTTTTTTGTTTTGTTTCTTTTATTCTTTTTTTTTGTTGTTTAGTTTTGCATTTTGTTTTAAAAAGTTTTTTTGCAAGTGTCTTAGACTTCAACAATTTTATATATGTTGGTATAATTAAATTATATTACACTTATATTGGTATTATTATTATTATTATTATTATTGGTATTAATAAAAGTTCCTGCATCAGCTACTAAAATACAGATATAATTTGCCCAATGGATAGAAAAGTCATGTTTGTCATAGAGGTACAGTGGGATCAAATGTATCATTTTGTATTATGTATCATTTTTAGACAGATGAACAAAAGTTAACATAACGAATGACAGGAGGATGGGGTGAAAGTGTAGGGCCCTCTACTGTCTGAAATAAGTACTGTATCGTAATAAAAGGTCTAAACTGTGCTTTATCAACTTTTTTTATTTTTCATTTTATTACATTTGCTTTTTTGCTGTCCTTTTCTCTGAAACATCAGTCAGATGTCATAATCATTTAAATCATTGGTCTCTGGAAAAATTTGAATATTAAAAGTCAAATGTCAAGGGTCATTCTCAGTTGGAGTCCCCATGGATTAGTACTGACTAAAGGACACTTAGCTTATTTGCACTGATTGAACTCTGTAACGTCAAACCATTTTTATCAGCATTTTATTATAGTTACATTTATATTGGCCTTGTTAAGCTCAACAGTTCTAGCCTGTTAGAGGGGGGGAAAACACATAAAACACATAAATGCAAATTATGTTTTAGTTTAATGCCATGCAATCTGTCAAGGCAAAGGGAACACTTTGGTTAGAAAAGCATGAGTCATATCTGCCATATGGAGATATAGCAGTAGCTGAATAGCATTGATTATGTTGCAATCCAGAGGCTCTGAACCCACCTGAACCTTGTCAATGTCCATTTCTACTTAGCAACTAAAGTACAAAATGCATTCATTGTGCTGTCATCATCTGTTGCCTTGTTACCAAAGCATGCTGGCCTCTGCATCCAATGCAGACATATGGTGAGGGTGGAGTAATAGCTGGAAATTGTAGTTTCTAAAGGACATTACACATCTTGATCTTTACTAAGAAAGGCCAGATAGCTTTTATTGGAAACACCTTCGATGGATGGCCAGTCTATCACAGACGACCTAACAATGATATGTCAAAAACATGGGTCATATTTCACCCCAAAATTACAGGAAGAAGAAGAAGTAGAAGAAACATAATAAATGAAGAAAATAAAGCTTATATTATGACCATAAATATAAATATATTATTTTAATTCTTATTTTTTAACCACATTTACTCCACAAAATTCTTAATAAATAAATAAATAAAATTACCGTAAAATAGTAATAAAATATTTTATTTATAAATTTATATGATATTTCACCACAAAATTAAAACAATAAGAAAAAGAAGGAGAACCAAAATAAATTAAGGATCATAGGATCATAAATATATGACTTTTTTTCATGACAATTTAGCACATTTACCCCCCAAGATTCTCATTGCTGTTTTGAAATAAATAAATAAATACATAAATTAATACATAAATGTCATTACCGTAAAATAATAATAAAAATATTTTACTTATAAATTAATATAATAAACATGACTGAGTGGTATTTCACCACAAAATTAAAACAACAAAAATAAATAACAATAGAAAGAAAATAAATTAAGAAAATAAAGGGTTTTTTTTAGGATCACAAATATTATTTTCATGACAATTAAGCACATTTACCACCCCGAAATTCTATATACTGTATATTTTACAGTGTGTGTATATATATATATATATATATATATATATATATATATATATATACACACATACTGTAAAATAATAAAAATATTTTATATACATTTACATATTTATAAATTAATATAATAAACATGACCGAATGATATTTCATCACAAACTTAAAATAGTAATAATAATAATAGTAAAAAGAAAAAAACATAAGAAAATAAAGCTTATTTTAGGATCATAAATATATTTATATATTACATTATTTTCATGACAATTCAGCACATTTACCCCCCAAAATTACTGTGAAGCAAACTAACAACAAAAAAATCAGTCATTACCGTAAAAATGTATTTATAAAAATAATATAATAATGTATAATATTTAAATTGTGATAAATTGTGAAATGTACTTAATTATAAAATTGATGCAAAAAATATGGCTAATTTTCTTCATGCAAAATATATATATATTTTTTCTTTTAACTTTGGAGTGAAATGACTTTAAGAATTCTTCACAAGAGTTCAAAAAGTTCTTGTTAGTTATAGCTCAGAGCGAAATGATGTACTGATACAAACATATATTAGCATACTAACAAATAATTTACATCTAATTTACATCTAAATTTGAAATTCTCTCTCTCGCTCTCTCTCCAAAGTTCGTACTCTAATCTGTTTTTCTGTGTTTTAATTGTTGCCATTATTTATGTTCTATGGCCCGTCAGCACACTGAATGACAGATTAAACATCTCTCTGAGACAATGTACACAATGTGCATGCATGTGGGATTTTCCCACAGCTTATGTAAACAATCCTTCATACTGGCTTTTCTCCACACGTTTACTCGGCTCAGCAGTAATAAAGAGTTTAAATGAGTCTGTCTGAACGTGTGACAGGATGCGAACATAATCATGTGCAGAGCTCAGAGTCTGTAGGGGGTGATGGGACACACATGGCTGACTATGACTGTGTGTTATCGGTTACATACATGACCCATGACATGACAGAACATGAGTAAACATTTGCCCTAGTGAGAACATCAAGTATCCTTGCATGAATTTTCCATGTTAGCTATAGTTCCGACCTACTGGTAAATCACATTAAATGAATATAGAATCACTTTTGAACAGTGTGAAGGAAACAAACATCAAGGTCTATAGACTTGTTTTTTAAAGTTGCCTTTGTTATGCAATTTTAAAGGTTTCTAATTTAGTTGGAGGTCTGTTGTGATTGGTCTACTCTGCTCTGATTGGTCAGATGGCCCAGTCTGTTGTGATTAGTCCACCTCTTACAGTGCGTGTTGGAAACGAAAAAGTCCATTACCATATCTGAATTTCAGCTCTGGATCTTCCTCAGCACTTGATACACAGTGATACGAACAGTAATTATGGCGTTGGTTTTACCGTATCAGTTTGGGCAGTTACGCAAATTTGTTACAAACCTATGTAGGTTTGAGCAGGAAGTAAGACTGGAATTACTGACGACTCATTTTAGGCACTTTGGTTCATTAATTTGGGAGACAATAACTCAATTTATTGTGCACTTTGATCTTTAAAACTTTGCAGACCTTTTACATTCACCAAAAGGACTTTAAAAGAGCACTTTAAAAGTTGGACTTCTTTTAACTTTTAGTTCAACTGCACTGCTTTCCTTTTTCTATGTAAACATGTGCTAGACGGACGTGTTTGACCGTCTCTAGACCTTGCTTTTTTTTCTATTCCACTGCCCTGCATCTTGTATTTTTAAACACAAAAATGCGTTATGGCTGAACAGCCTCTTTTGGAGACTTTTGATGATTTCATTTCTTGTTTAGATGACAGTGTTGTTTAACATGAAGTTACCACAGTTTTAGAAACAGTAACTGTGTTTACATGCAGAAGAATGGTCATTTAAACACATTAAGCTGATTGCCAATCAGATTAAGCCAATATTTCAGTTTCTAGAAATCTGAAAAGGACAGCTGGCGTACACCAGTATATTAATTCGACATTTTGTAATTTAAACCCCTTATTCAAAATATGCTCCATAATTAAACATTCATTGATATCTGCATGTCTAAACACACCTGACATATTATTTTGCAGTAATCACCAGCTAACAGCACAGTTTCCCTTATCAATGATAAGCAATTATGAATTGCTTCATGTTAACCAGTGAAAGGATTCTAGATATGTACAAGTGTCCACCCATCTGTACTTCTTATATGAAAGCAGAGACTGCGTATGTCTCCAATTTCAAATATCTGAAAAGATTGACATCACGCAGTTATATTCAAGTTATCCCACCCTTGAAATTGGTGTGACTGACTGCAGCCTTCCTGCCTCCTAGTATCCAGCAACTACTTGTTGTGACATGAAAAATGTCTAGCGAATGTTACATTTTCCTCCTTTTGAGAATAATGGTTATTGGTCAGAATAACTCATTACACATTTTCATTGTTTTTGCCCAGGAAAAAAAAAGAAAATTCTTTAACACATGTAGACCTTATAGTGAGACATGTTGCTATAGCTATCCTTGAAATATGAAATATAAACCTTTTTATAACATACGATAACCCTAAACCTCAGTATGAGAGCAACAGTATTAGTTATGCTTGCATTTGCAAATTAAATGCAATAAAATGTTGTTTCTTCATCGTACACAAGAGGGTGCCATTGAGCTTTACATGTAACTGCCTCACAACAGGACATTAATATATCCTCAGATTTGACTATAAAAATAGCGCGTTTGTTACTCTGATCAGCTCTGGTCATGCTCATGCCAGCCTTCAGGTTTTTTGTGTGTGAGAATGTTTGATCTCAGATCTCATCCTCAGGGCAAAGGTGAATTATATTTTGACTCAGTGTATTTGTGTGTGTGTCTGGGATGTTGACCTTGGCAATCGTGGTGGTGTGGTCTTGGCTTGAAGATGCTCTCAAGTTTATGTTAGCAGGTCAGCAATCCAGGAGGCCAAAATCCACAAATAACCACCGGAGACAGACTGGAACATTCACTGATATCTCCACCTCTGTCTGAACTGCTCCAACTACTTGAGATCTACATTTACTCATTGAATATACAATCCTGACTAACGCTGGCCTGGTATATGCTTAATATATGAATAGTGGTGGATCTCTGAATGTGTAAACTGCAGCTTAGTAACCACAAAGCAGCTCCCTAACAACCACTCAGACTAGTCAGACACTTGGAATATACGGCACGCGGGACACGCATGGGATCAATCTGTGATACTTTTGCGTCTTTTTTAAAAAGCTTGATGCTGGTCACTATAGGCCCTGTCTCAAATGGCACACTTCATAGGAACTTTCGGTCTTGTGGACTTACAAGGGCTGCCGCGTGCAAGTGTCCGTTAAGTCCACAAGCCCGTAGGGTGTCCCATTTGTCAATTTTATGTTTCAGAAGGGTGCTCGCGAGTGCCCCCTTTGTGGTCGATATGCGCCCTCGATGCGCACTTTTCCTTGACAGCAGACTTCTTCCCGACAGTGAAAGCGGCGTTACGTCACAAAAGTGCAAACTCATAGGAAGACCGTGAGTGTTTAGGGTGCCATTTTGGAGTGGTGGATGTCAATTTGTAGGCCAATCAGCAGTTAGCATCTCGCTGATTCCCTCGATAAAAACACAATAGGGTCCCAATTCTCTGATCAACAAAAGTTTACGATACTTACACGTTTTGTCCATCAAGATAAAGACTTTTTGACTTTTTTTTAGTTTGAATTAGAATAGTGTATAAGAGTGCAGTTAGTGTTGTAGTACTCGAGACCGGTCTTAAGATCATTTTTTGAAGGTCTTGGTCTTGTCTTGGTCTCAGCCACATTTGGTCTCGGTCTTGTCTTGGTCTCAGACTAAAAGGACTTGGGATATTATTTCAAGACCGGTTAAGACCACAACTGCGGGGATATCGCTAAATTGCCATTGCATCGTCAAATTAACATTGTTAATTTTATTGGATGTAAAACTTCCTGCTTCGGATGCAATCAATAACTTATTTCTATTTCTTTTATTTTGTTACTGTTTGTGCCGGGTCAGAAATCAACAAGGGATTGTGTCAAAAATGCTACCAAAATTAATAAATAAATTAATTAATAAAGAAAGAGGGCTGTTTTCACAAATATGAGCACAATTGCAAAAGTGATATTGATTTTTTTTTTTTTTTTTTTTTTTTTTTTTTTTTTAACAAATGTTCACAAAATGTTATTTTTAAAACATTAATCTCAACATTATTTATGCATTTGTAATACCAATTCAGATACAACTTCTGTTCCACCTCTGCATTGTAAAGATGAAAGCAACAGCTCTATATAGTGTCTTATTATTCTAATTGTAATTATTGATTAAAAATAAGAAATTTCTCAGGCAGTAAATGTGGATCTTTCAGATGAATTTGAGGAGTGCCAGTCTGGTCTTGGTCTTGACTCGGTCTCGACTTGCCTTAGTCTTGGTCTTGGTCTTGTCTTGGTTTCGCCACACACTGGTCTTGGTCTCGACTTGGTCTCGGTTTAGGTGGTCTTGACTACAACACTAAGTGCAGTTATAAGCATAATGAGGCTGTAAAAGTGGACTGAGCTTACCTGTTCGGCGTGATGATGTTTAATGTCCCCGACAGCCTCTGTAGTCCGATTTAGCCACTTGTTAGCAACCGTCATTTTCAAGAAATGTAACAGCTTAAAAAACGCACAGGTAGGTTAATACTGATGTATTTTTATGTCGTAGAATAAAACGTGAAAGTATCTTTAGCTTGTGTTTCCACAGACCTTATTTCAGCCATTTAACCAAAAGCCTATACAAAAAACACATTGACTTTTGACGATGGAATTGGAAGTGCTAAAATGCTAACTTGCTTCTGGGTTTTGGCCTAAAAATGCATCATAGTTCCACCCCTCTATTCACTGCCATTTTAAGAACGAGAGCAAGCGGTACAACACTCCACAACACCCGTTTTATTGTAGTGTTGTTTTTTTTTTTTTTTCCCAAAAAAATTATAGTAGGAAATAACACTTATGTTATTATTTCTGAGTTCAAGCTATTGCCTGTCAGTCAGTACAAAGAAAAAAATAATTTCAGTCTTTTTTTTTTTTTCCCTCAAAAAGACAAATGTCAGTAAATAATGTGAAGCCCCGTCCTACATTCCAGCTGTCAGTCAAATGTTATTAGTTGCGATTGTGCAATTGTCTTCAAACAGACTCATCTCAAACTCTTCCAATATTCTGTCAGACAGTAACTCTCGATGTGGGCCAGACAGGCTTCTGGAGATTGTTGTAGGACGCAGTGCTGTGACCTTCTCAAGTCTACCTGCTAAACTGTGTCGTCTGTGTGAGGGAGGACGTGTGCTATTTTTACACAACGACAAATTTTGAGGGAAATGAAGAGAGAGGGAGGGCTGAGAGTGGACACTGAGGCCTGTAAACTCCCTAAAGCGAGATCTATAAAAGAGAAATTACACCAATGAGATCTCTTAAATATCTTAAACGCTTTTCCTAAATTAACTGTAGCACAAATGGAGTTTTTCTGGTGATTTTTTTCTGTTTTCGAATGCTTCAAGTCTCTAATACAGAGTTTTAGAAGAGAACTCAACAATATGTTAATAATATTTGCCAATATGTTAAAATCAAACAATATGGAAATGTTACTTTTGAATATTATTTTAAAACAAGTAGTAACATTTCGAAAATGTTAGACAAACGTGCAAATAAAACATTTCAGAAAAATGCTCTATGAACGATGTATAAATAATGTTTTTGTGCTAACGTTTTGAGAACATTAAAGACCAGATAAAACCATTCTATTAACGTTACTGAAATAACGTTTGTTCTTTGAGAGAACTTTAGCAGTTCTAAGTACGTTCCCTGTTAGATGATATTTCTCATTATTATCTGGGATAGCCCTATCTCTCAAACTATCTGAGCTGTGATATCCACATTATTGTTATTATTATGTATTTTATAATGCTAGTCTAGCCTAATCAAACAATAAAAAACAAGTATAATTGCACATTTGATCAGGGTATAGGATGAGCTATCATGCTAATTGGCTAGTGGCGTGCTAAGCTAGCATATGCTAAGTGGTTAGCTTGCAAAACCTAATTTAACTCAAAAACTAATAAAGAACAAAAAATACTTGTTTTTTTTTTACAATAGTTATATGCTATTATATGTTATGGAAAATGATATGAGATTGAAAAAAAAAAGATATTTCAAAACTTGTGCGTTCTCTCGCAAAAGAAACCGCAAGAGAAACTGCATTAGCTCGCAAAATGTTTGTTTTCCGGAGAAACTAACTTGCTCAGCGATATTTAACCAACTTACTCAGCAATTATTTATTGAAAGTGCTGAGAGAAAAAAATGGACCACAGAAGAAGACATTTTATGCTAATATGCAATAGTGCCCCTTGTGGGAACATTTAGAATGTTAAGGTGTCGGAATAACTGTAATTACGAGATTCTGACTTGTAAAAAGTGTTCACATCCTCGTAGAACTCGTAATTACAACTTGTAAACTCTGAATTTTTGGAGAGTTCTGACTTATACCATGTGACCACATTGATAGTATTGCCATAGAAATGTAAAATTCCAAGTCCAAAGACGTGAACAGCTACGAGTAGAACGTCACTAGTTGTCATCTCGTAATTACGGTAATTGCGACATGGTGTGAACGCAGCATTAGCTTACTTGTGTCATGCTAAAAATGCGCAAAATCAACCTTGTGTAATTAGATACAGTTGTGTTTTCAAGTATGTTTCAGACAGGAACTCCCTGACATACAAAGACAGAAATAAAGATGGCCTACCTAGATGACACCTACGAATAGTACAAAAACACACATTAATACACACACACACACATTCACACATTTAGGGTCAGAGCTATATCTGGACGGTACCCAAATCTCTCCCAGTGGTCTGCTCTCTGCTCGGGTGTGTCCACTCGCCTCGGTACGGCACAGAATAGACTATTGTTAACCTCAGAAGACACAAAAATTTTAAACAATTCAACACACACACGCTCACACAGCCTGACGTAAATGGCAAGTGTGTGTGTGTGTGTGTGTGTGTGTGTGTGTGTGTGTGTGTGTGGCAGGAAAGATTGGTAATGAAGGGCTACAGTGGGCAGAGGGTAAAATATATCTCATTGTTATCAGTCCTCAACAAGCCTTTGTTCTGCTGTTCGTCCTCTCTGCTTTGTACGTGTACGTGATTTGGTAGAATTACAGATGTATGTGTGTGTTTGTGCAGTATGAATGGAAAATCTGACTGTTCTTTGTAGATCACACACTGACTGTAATCATATGGATTTGAGTTTAAGCGAGCACCCTTGCATGTGTCGCTGTTTGATTTGTGTGTCTTTCAGCATGACTGCAAAGTCATCATCAAAGCTGTCTTTGAGCCCGCAGAGTTAGTCGACACACACATACACAAACTTTGAAGTCAAGCCGGGTGACTTGCTGAGTTGCTGAGTAAGTAAGAATGAGTGTGGCATATATAACACCTGATCTCAGCACATCCTGCTATTCACATATTAACACTCAAGACATGCTGAGCCTGAAGAGCCAATCCTCTCCCCCTCTCTGTCTTTCTGAGGGTCTGACAGTGCTGTTCTGTTGTCAGGACAGATGGAGTGTGTACTACAGTGTGACTGGCAGTGAGTTATACAAGGATGCTGCTAAGAGCTTGTTTGACATGATGTTACACCTCACATTTTATTCATGTTTATATATATATATATATGCAGTCAAACCAAAATTTATTCAGACACCTTGAACATTTCATTCATTAATACAGTTTATTAACTATAGTTTAAAAAAATGGTAATAAAATATGACAAGATCTCAGAGTTAAGAGTTATTTTAAAAAATAAAATAAAAATTTCTGTGTCAGAAAAAAATAATCTTAATTATGTCAGATAACACTTAAGCAAAACATGGTCAGGTCAAAGTCTGAATAATTTTTGGTTCAAAATTTTTATCAATTTTACTGGTAGTCCACTGTATGAAGAATTTTTGGGTATAATATGTCACAGGTTACTTTATTTTGCTATCCTCACTTACATAAATGAACTGTAGTGTCCTGCACCCACTAGTAAAAATATATCAAAAATATAAAAAATGTCTAAATAAGTTTTGGTTTGACTGTGTGTGTGTGTGTGTGTATATATATATATAATATTTTATATATATAATATATTATGAACAGTATATTAAGTGAATAGCATATATATATATATATATATAAAGTATTTGTATAATTAACATTAATTTTATTCATATAACTTATAATTAATTATAAAATATAATGTAATGTAAAATATAATGTGTGTGTATATATACATATATATTCATATAAGTTATCTTAATAAATTTGATGTTTTTATAGATGGATAGATAGACAGACAGATAGATAATATAAATAATGTAATTTAAATGTATATTATATATCAAATTACATTATATATTAAGAAATTATATGCATAAAAAGTATAAAGAGTAATGCGTTAATAATACACATATATACTATACACACATAATATATAATAATATATGAAGACTAATTTATTATTATTATTAATGTATTATTATTAATATAAGTTATTAATTACATACTGTATGTATAATAAAAACAATACTAAATCAATAATAAAAAATAATATAACATTTACAATTATATAGTTATATATTACAATATACAATTTATGATTCCTTTTTATTCATGTAATTTATTATATATATTCATCCATACATACATCCATCCACTCACACGTGCATGCATCCATCCCTCAATATGTATATACATTTATTCAGTGATCATAATCCATAGCATTTAGTTCATCTGTTAGACTGAGATTTGACCTTGGCTCCGCTGACCTGCCATCTGCTGATGTTGACAGGACCGACTCCATTCTCCATTGCTCAATGACCGCTCAGAAAAACATTGGAAAGTCTGTCCCAAGGAACAAATTAGCAAGAATTTCACACAAAAGAAATCCCCGTCTCTGCTTGACGTCATGCTTCTTTATTCCACATTTATTCAGCATTCTGAAACACTGCTGGTATTTCCACATTGTTCCATGTCTGTCAAAAAAGACCATCACTGTTGTGTGTGTGTGTATGTGTGTGTGTGTGTGTGTGTGTGTAGCGGTTCGCTGAACAAGGACTTGGCGCGTCTGTACAAGGCCTGTTGACCTCCTCTGGCTATACTACTACAGTGTGTGTCTGTGTGAGTGTGTAGAAGCCTATTGTCTGTATGCCTGTTATCATTAGACTGCAGCTTCCTATGTTGTAAGGGAAGGGGAGAGAAACTTGTTAAATATATCTTTAGTTTTCAGCACAGATAAACTTTACTGCACCAACTGCAGCAAAACGACCAGTTAATGTATTTCAAACAGCTTTTTCTCTGCAACCCCCCCCCCCCCCCCCAAAAAAAAAAAAAAAAAAAAAAAAACAGACAGTTACGTTCACCGACTTGGTGCTCTTTATAAAACTGTCTGTCTGCAAACACAAACACGAGACGTCACACACCCTGTGACCTCAGCAGAAAGGAATGCAATCGAAAATAGAAAGAGACGCAGTAGTTGGGGGCGGCGGGGGCAGCGGGGGGGGAGTTTGCTTTTGAGGTGAGAGACAGAGAAAAGTGAGAGAGAGACAGACGCATAGACAGACGGTAAAAGGCCAGACTAAAGTAATAATACAGTTGACTGTCAGGGGTCAGGGCACTTTTACACACATAGACACACAAAATGACACATAGTAACAAACGAGTCCTTGCTAAGGTTCCCGTAAAATGGAATTTCTGCACAGTAAGTATATTATATGCCAAGAAACTGATTCAAAAGTCAATAAAGACAATAAAGTGTCATGGATAAGAACTTTAACAGTCTGATCAAAGATCAGTTTCCTTAAAGGAATAGCGCACCAAAAAATAAATAAATAAAAATGATTTTATTCACCCTTGTATCGTTCCAAATTCTGTGCTTGACAGCTCTAGTCCCCATCCACTATAATTGTATATAGAAAGAGCAGTTTGGACACTCTACCAACACACAAAATGTTTGTTCCCAGAATGTTCTGTGAGTTTATTGTTGTAAAAAATAAAATATAAAAAGTCCATTGTTGAAAATTAGTTTTGAAAGAAGTAACAAAATGAGTTTGAATATGCAGAAGCACCTTTTTTTTCTTTCTTTTTTTTTCAGTGCAGCTTGACAGCTCTAATCCCCATCCATTTTCATTGTATAGAAAAGTTTCATTGTATCCACCTTATTCTTGACTAGCCTACTGCATTTCGAATTATGGGTTCCACTTCCGGTTTGAGGAACTTCCATTTAAAAAGACTGAAACAAATTTTTAAAAAAAAACTGGGTACAATGAGATGACATTATTCTGCTCACCCTTCAACCAACGAACTTTAAAAGGACATTTAAAGTGTAAAAGCATCAACAAGGTACTTTCAACAGGCCATGAAAAAGCACGATTCTTTCCACAGCAATAATGGACGGGTTATAACTATAGTGAGATATATATATATATATATATATATATATATATATATATATATATATATATATATATATATATTATGTATATATATATATAATATATACCGTTTTCGAATCCATTCAGCCGATCTCCGGGTCTGGCGGTACCACTTTTAGCATAGCTTAGCATAGTTCATTGAATCTGATTAGACCGTTAGCATCTCGCTCAAAAATGACCAAAGAGTTTCGATATTTTTCCTATTTAAAACTTGACTCTTCTGTAGTCACATCGTGTACTAAGACCGACGGAAAATGAAAAGTTGCGATTTTCTAGGCCAATATGGCTAGGAACTATACTCTCATTCCGGCGTAATAATCAAGGAACTTTGCTGCCGTACCATGGGTGCAGCAGGCGCAATGATATTACGCAGCGCCTGACCCCCTGCTTGCACAGGGAGCGTGCCTTGCAACCATGGAGACATTTGTGAGAGACGCTGCGTAATATCATTGCGCCTGCTGCACCCATGGTACGGCAGCAAAGTTCCTTGATTATTATTGGAGTGTTCCTTTAATGAGCTGTCAAATTTTTTTTCATGTTTTATTTTCAGACATCATGAGAATAACGTAATGCTTGGTATTTTAACGTAACATGTTATAACAAGAATATATACGGCAAGAGCTCTTTTCAGTCGCTGCTTTCTATCCTCGTGATTAGTTTCTTTTGTCCCTTTGCATGCCGCTGTAATAGTATGAAAAAGACAACATATACTGCACATTTGTGGTCTGTTCTCCCGATATAATTTATGATATATCCCATTAATAATTCACTGGAATGCATGAAGAATCTCTCGTTTTTCTCCTCAAAGCCTCATGTCTCTTTCCAGGTTTGTTTTCACAGGTAAATACAGTTTATTATCTGTAAAAATGATGGAAATCACTTTGAAATAGTATCACGCAGTGCTGAAGTTCATGAACATTTTTTATTAAGGCAACGTATATTACATAATACAGATATATATCACTATAGTTATATTTAACCCGTCCGTTTTTGCTGTGGAAAGAATCACGCTTTTTCATGGCCTGTTGAAAGTACCTTGTTGATGCTTTTACACTTTTAAATGTCCTTTTAATGTTCGTTGGTTGAAGGGTGAGTAGAATAATGTCATCTCAATGTACCCAGTTTAAAAATAAAACGTATTATTGCGTTCATAGAGCGAGACTTTCACTGACTGTTTACAGCTTAACGGAAGTTACACCCATAATTCGCGCAAAGCGTCATGGGTCGTAGGAATAAGGTGGATTAGGGCCCTATGATTTCCGCGATGCAGAAAACGTGGACGGAATCGCAGAATCCAGTCATAAAAACGGAATTTAGCAAATAACGCGGAATTTCACGGAATTTGTCAAATTTTTGATGAATGAATAAAAAGCAGGTCAGCAGGCTACACTTAAATCAAATCGTGATAAAGACTAGTGTCCGTGATTATTAAACCGCAAGTAGACTATTTAAATATGAATCCTGCAAGTCTGTGTGCCTCTAAAAATGAATGATGCGGAAGCGCGGTTCCATTTACCTCACACACATTATAGACATTATGACACACGCG
Organism: Mylopharyngodon piceus; assembly: GCA_039654765.1. NCBI lineage: Eukaryota > Metazoa > Chordata > Actinopteri > Cypriniformes > Xenocyprididae > Mylopharyngodon > Mylopharyngodon piceus. Next base: position 32,685,329 of record CM077438.1, read on the forward strand.
CGCGCGCGCACACACTGAAGCACGCGAGACGCTCGCGGTGTTTTCATCCTCTGTCGCCTCACTATATGAGGAAATTAACGCACGAAATTCATCTCCAGAGCCACTCTGAAAGTCACTTCATCAGCATTTAACCGCTTCGTTTGAGAAAACTATCGTCATAAACACAGAGAAACTCAAAACTCTCGGCAACTCGTCAAAATAAAAGTACGATTTAATTTGACAGAAACATATTAGTGTTGTACAGTAGAATTTATATAAATTAATTTAACAATAAATTATTAAAATATATATATATTTTTAAGGAATAATCTTAGTTTTTCTTCCATGTTTTAATTTTAACAGTAAAGCTCTGTTGTGCAGCACATTGTTTGACAAAAAAGTTTAAAGTTTAATTAAAAGCTAAATTAAATGGTATGCGTTCATTTGATTGCCGGGAAGAATTAAAACATTGAACAGAATTTCTTAAAAAAAAAAAAAAAAAAAAAAATCATAAAAATACTTTTTTAATTAATAAATTTTGTTGTTTTTAAGAATTCAATTAATTAGACATGCTTTTTGATTATTAAACATAATTAAACCATTAAAATGGAATCCAGAAAAGTTAAAACAGAAAACAGTATTTGGTAAAAATAAAACAGAATTTGAGGGGAAAGAATAAAACGTATATCATAGGGCCCTAAAAAATGTAATTTTTTGTTAAACTTTGAATAAATTGTTGGTAAATTGGATAAGTTTCATTATTTCAATTAATTAGACATGCTTTTTCATTACTAAAATTTAAGTTAACCATTAAAATGGAGTCCGGAAAAAAAAAAAAAAAACGGAATCCAGAAAAATTAAAACTGAAAAAACGCAATTTGGGAAAAAGTAAAACGGAATTTGGGAAAAAATAAAACGGATTTCATAGGGCCCTAATTGTATGGAACAGTTTGGACACTACCTATCCAAAAAAATCAAAACCCTTAAATGACCAATGTTAGAAATTAGTTTTCCAAGGTAATAACCAAATGAGTTATAGAAAACAGAATAGATAATCTGCCTTCGCAAAAAAAAATTAAGTTCCCAGAACATTCTGGAAGCATTAGTTTATGGTTGTAATAAATTAAAATCTAAAAAGATCATTATAATTTAGTTTCCAAAGAAATTACCCAGCAGGAACCATAAACTAATGTTAGGAGAACATTCTGTGCTTGATGGGTCACATCTCCTTCCATGTTCCACTGGAAAAAAGAGAGCCAGACTTGTTTGGAGTGCAAATATTTGAATCAATAACAGTATTTATTATTAGAAAAGACTTTCTAGTCTTTGTATTAATTGCTTGTATAAACTGTCCAAAAACTCACTGACCTCCAATCAACTTGATTAGACTTGATTAGACTTGATAACTTGATTATTAAACCCTTGATATGTAAATATTGATCTGTTAGTCCAATACCAGACTGAAGTTAAACCTATGAGGCATAGGTAGTTTCCTCTCACCACCTCACCGTAGTAGACTCATGATGTCATGCGTGTGTGACTCAGCGGTGTCCCTAAATGCTCAGGGGCCGCATTCCAGGACGGACCACTCATCCGAGTCAAAGAGTCACTCTCCCTCTCTTTCAGTGCGTCTGAAGGCTTTCGTCACTAATTAACTTTCTATACATCTGTCAACAAGTTGGAATTCTTAGCCTATGACATCATAACTTAAGGTGAAATCTCTTGCGAGAGGAACCGCGTTTTTTGCAAGGATGTATTTTTAATGCATTACTGCCCTATATGGATATCTCTCTCTTGTACACAGGTTAGTCATGCAGGATTTTGTCATCCTGTTTGCTGTTTCAGCTAATGTTTTTAGCAGTTGAGATGGAAGATTGTGAGTGATGGATTCACAGAGGGCTGTGGAAGAGATGATGTGGGCCTGACTCATGTAGAGCTAATATGCATTACGTCTGGATCTGGATCCTGACATTGATCGCTTTACCATTTTGCTTAATGTTTGGCCTCATGCACAGATGGCTATTATATCTGAGCAAACCTGTCATCATTTTTATGATATATCATTATGATAATATAATCATGGTTAATAAGGAAGAATGAAGGAGAGGCTCTATTGACAATAGACGTTTATTATTTATGAGCAGTGTTATATTGTCACATTTAGGGTCTGATGATGACAAGCAGAGGCAAAGATCAAATATAAGTCCTTTTATTAAACAAAGTAAACTCAGCGAAGACATCAACGAAACATGTAGAACACAACGACAATGAAGTGAATAAACTGAAGGGCTTAAATACACAGGGTGATGAACTCAGTGATGAACAGGTGGGAACTAATAACCATAGCAAAAAACGAAGAGCAGGAAAATGGAACAGGTAACCAAGGAAATACAAACTAAAAGTTCATGAAAAAAAGAAAACAAACAAGTGATAAAAAAATAAATTAAAGCTAAATAGAAATATTTAAACTATTTTTATTTAAGTTTCATAATTTTAGTACTTCAGATTAAACTTAAAAAACTTGGTTACTAAATGAAATTTAGTTTAGTTTAAACTACTAAATTACTAAAACTAAAACTTACATAAATTATGTTGTTATAAGTTTTAGTTTTAGCAGTTTTTAGTGCTTGAATTTAAAAAAGTTAACTTAAAAAATTAAATGAAAATATGAAATGTTGCCTTGGTAACAAAATGAAATAAATGGGTAAAATTTGAATGACTAAAATTACTAATACTTACATAAAAATAAAGCTAACTAGAATTATTTAAAAAACTTATAAAAACAATTTATTTTTATGTAAGTTTTAGTTTTAGTAATTTTAGTACTTCAACTTCAACTTTAAAAAATTTAAGCGAAAATTAGAAATGTTGCCTTGGCAACTAAATGAAATAAATAGGTTCAATTTGAATTATTAAAATTATAAAAAACTGAAACTGAAATAAAAATAAAGCTAAATAGAAATATTTGAAAAAAACTAATTGATTTTATATTTATTTTAGCAGTTTTAGTAATTCAACTTGTAATTCAAAAATGAAATAAATAAATTTAATCTGAAATGCTAAAATTTTATGCTGTCAAATCAATTAATCGCATCTAACATCAAAGTTTCTAAATATATATATATGTGTGTGTGTGTGTGTGTTTAACTTTTATGTTAGATGTGATTAATCGTGATTAATTTTGGTGACAGGAGCTGCGTCTCATTTCGGAGGCTGCGTCCTTCGGAGGTTGAATTTGAAGGCTGAATACGTCATCAAGGATGTCATATTTAGAAAAGTAACCGTAATAAAATTGACTGATATTCATTGTGAGGTGTAAAATACTGTAATTTCTTTCTTACTTTGCAATCTAACGCTTATTTTTCTTAAATGAGACTGCCTTGATGATGTATGCAGCCTTCAAAGGGTGCAGCCCCTGAATTGGGACACAGCCATTGTTGAAAAATCTCTCGGCTTCCGTATCCCGACCGAATCGCGTTGATGGGCGTGCTCTTGCTCTTGCTCTGGGTCATGTGTGTGCGCGCTTATCAGGGAGAAGTGCCTATACAAGAAATTCCGCCCTTTATTACGTGATAAAGGGCCATACTTGAAAAAAATTTGGCGAACAACCGGAAGTAGTGTATTTGGCACAGAAATACTCCGTCATACGTCCAACTTCGTGTTTTGAAACTTTGGCCATATTTAGCATGAGAATCCAACTCTTTAACAGTGTAAATAAGTCAGAATGCAGCTGTGTTTCTGTGTGAGGGATTGTTACCAAGGAAAAGCCACAGTCCAGTGATGACCCCACAGACACTTGCTCATGCGCTCAATAGAGCCATTGATAGATGAAAGGGTGGAAGCAGAGAGCAAGAGAGAGACAGATTTATAACGGCCTGTCAGACAAAGGTGTAGTCACTGATTCAGAGTAATCATGAACGTCTGAGGTCAAACACACAAGCACTGTAAAATCTTCCACTCCCTTATCTGTTTGTTTGTGTCTTTTAGAAATGTTCTAAATTTAAATGTCTTCCTGTATATATATTTTTTTTATTTAAAGAAATACACAGTATTTTTCTACCAGTTTCACCAGCCAAATGCAATTTTAAAGCACTTCATTTACATTTACATTTACATTTAGACATTTAGCAGATGCTTTTCTCCAAAGCGACTTACAAATGAGAATAGTAGAAGCAATCAAATCAACATGAGTGCAACAGTACGCAAGTGCCGTGTCAAGTCCCAGTTTCAATGTAATTATAACTAATGTAATAGACAAACATAACAAACTCCTTCTCTTGTGTATAGCCAGGGGTTGTGGGAGATTTATTAAATCAAAAAGCATGCACAGATGCATTCCTCAGAAATGACACAATACACCACCTTTGTCAAACTATTTTGTACGCACAATGATCTGGGACGCACTAATCCTAATTTTGCATACTATATAGGACGCATGCGAATTGGGTCGCTGTGCATTTTTCTCTTTCATCATTGCTATAAGGAACGTTTCCATGGAGACACATACAGATCTTTTACTGATCCAAAGCAGCTGTTGTTGTTGTTGTTTTGATTGTGTTATACGTCACATGCTTGTGTGTGTGTGTGTGTGTGTGTGTGTGTGTGACCATTCCATGCTGTTCAAACAAGTCTTTAGAGATAAGGTCTCTTACTGACAGCAATTCTGAATGAGGAGTAATCAGTGATTCATTGGAAAGAAAAAGTAAGAGATCGGTAAAGGCGTGATATGTTTGAACCTGCTTTGAGCAGAAATATTTCAGACGGGAACCAACTATTTCTTGATGGGATTAATCTGTTTGTGGTTTAGTAGTTGGCACATTATTAGACTTTGTGTCTCTTTTGCGAGGAAGTAGGGTCTCAGGCGGTTTACACTCCATTATATCAGATTATTTATATAAGATTATGGGTTTAAAGCTGTTTATTTCCCTTCTTTTGCTTCCTAGAAGTTATAACAGCAACTAGAAATTTCAGACTTTACATGAAGAGTTGCTAAAAGTTGTTTTATTATGTATTTAAAGCATTGCTTTTGCTGTTACTCATTTGGGGTAGGGATGTGAACGAATCCCAAACCATAAAGCCTAAACTTTGGCTCGTAATTCAGTAAATGCAGCACTGGTGCTACAACATGATCTCAAATCATATTGAAATGTGCGCTAAGACACTTGATTGTTAAGATTTTTCCTTTGTTCATATCTTCCGCCGATGCAAATGGAATGCTTTACTAAAATACTCAATGGCGCAACAACAGCACTACTAAATCTACAGTGTGAAACATGCAGTGCAATTGGTCTAGTCCAATTCCTGAAAGAATGACTCTTATGAGCCGGTTCTTTTTCAGTGAATCAAAAACATACAGTGCAACCAGCAAGCCAGGCTCATTGGAAAAACTGCCTGGGACTACATTTCTGCAAAATTGATATTACATTGCTTCTTGCACACTTTGCGACACTTTCAAAGTGAAATGTTCAATTAGTGGCGCTAAAAGTGCATTTGGTTTTAGCCGAAAAAGATAAACGTGAATTTGGCAACGTTTATTACGCTGGTTGCTGTTCATTTTGTAGCAGTTCAGAAATTAAATGTCCAGTGAGTGGCGCTAAAAGATAAATGCTAAATCAATTGCGTTTGAAAATAACATACCACCACTACACTAAACGTAACTGATACTGTTAACAAAAAAGCAAATGAGATTAAAAAAATACATTTATTTAAACAACCATGACATTTTACCTTGCTTCTACAAGTCTTTAATCTCTTTCATCGTGACTCGTACCCATATGCTCTGCATCACAAGTGCAGTGCTGTACCAGGTGGGCTACTGAGCAAGTTTACTATGTCAGAAAAGCCATACATATGGTTATGTGATGCAAACGTCAAAATGTATTAATTTACAAATCATGGACTATAGTAAATGCATTATAAGGTCATAACATAGTATTGTGCAAGGAATTGCACAAAAATAATCTATTAATTGATAATCTACCCCTGTAATCATCATTTGTGTGAAAAGGAATAAAGTCATCTGTGTTTTACTGCCACTTTTGTCCACTTCAGCTGGAAACGGCATTGTATGCATAGGTACTTTTTTTTTTTTGTTCAAAAGTAGGTATACGTGTTTCCAGTAGGTATACGCATTGGCAACCAAATGTAGTCTGACTCTCGAAGAAAAAAAAAAAGGTTCTTTTTTACAAATTAAAAAACATACTGCGCGATAAGTGTAGTTCTACTCCTGAACGAATGACTCTCACAAGCCGGCTCATTTTAGTGAATCAAACACACTTATTTGATTTAAATCCATGTAGTTACTTACTGGATATTTGAAGTGTCATGATTCACTTTAGCCTGGTCGTTCACACCTCTGAGTTGAAAAAGTCTCAAGAAATGGGCGTGTAAACCTGTGGAAAAGTGGGAGAGTAGAGGGTGGGAAAAGGGGAGATAAAAACCAATAAAACACAGACCTGCAACACACTCATTATACAGACACATGAATATTAAAGTATGACCACGGAGAAAAAATACAAAAAAAACAGAGTTGAGGGCACCTTAATGCATTTTAAAATGTAACCCTATATGACAACAAACTCCCAAGAAAGAGGGAGTAACGCAGAAGAACATTTAAAAGGTCTAATAATATTTCATTACATTTACGAGCACTACAGTCTCTTAACAAACGACACACGTCAGTTTAACACAGAAAGAATAAAGGCCTAGTTACTTTTTTGTCCATTGTTCTTTGAATTTTTGGTCTACATCATTGTCTTCTGTGTATCAGACTAATTCCTCATGTCATCACGTTCATGATCAGACTGTATTAGTGTCCTTATTTTGCACATATATTTCATTTCACGAGTTCACACATGCATATTATAAATAGAGTAAAGGTTATGCATATTTGGCGTGCTGTCCGAGGGGAGAGCTCCGAGCTCGGAATTTGGCCCATTGTACCCATTGTACCCATTGTACTTCCCCCATCCTAGGTAGGGATAGGAATAGTTAGAAGTGAGGAGATGGGGTGGTCGAGGGATGCTTGAAAACTGTCAAGGAACAGAGGTAAGTCTGCTGTGTATATATACCTCTTATCTTGTTAATTGATTTGAGTACTGAATGTGCTCCTCTCATGTTAATTAGGTTAATTATCTGAAGGTGCTCCTCCCAAACTTTGTTAATAAAACATCATTTGAAGAAGACGTGATTAAAAATATGTGCATCCACTGTGCTGGTTCATATTTAGAGCACTAGAGTATGTAAAATATGTCCATAAAAACTTGAAACATGCTAATTCCAGTCCATATATGATCTTGATCCACATTGCGAGCATTGTTAAATTCATCGCGGCGTTGCGTGCAGAAACCGCTCTCATGTGCGCTCCACATGTTGTTTGAATTCTGCGCTGTAATGCGATCTCATGCGTAATACAGCGCAGTGATTGGTTTAAAAAAGTTCCTCTCCAGCCCCAGCAGCCAATCACACATTCTGGATGCGCGCTTCTATGTCAGATTCTGTGACGTTGCTTCGACTTTGCTTTTAGTTTAGGTTAAATTTATGAGTGTTTTTAGTGTTGTCAGTGATGTGCAGCCTGTACATATCTGTTCACATCTCAAAAAATGTGTTTTGGGATTTCATGACCCTTTAAAAATATTAATAAATGAAATGTTTACACATTTTGTGTTTGTTTAGTATGATGTTGAAGGTCAATTATTGAATTGTTTTAAATGGTTGTATTATTCAAATTATCTTCATTTGGCAATAGAATCCCCCCCCCCCCACACACACATATTTATTAATTAAATGTACTAAAAGCATTGATAATGGAACTGTTGTATAAAAGTATATTTTTAAAAATATGCTGCATGAAACATCTGCGACTGAAAGTAATTGGCAATTCATAAGTGATAGACACAGAGAATTATATTTAATTAATCCCTGAGGGGATATTTTCTAACATTCTTCTATAAATTTTTGCATAAATATTACAGGAAAGCCCAGACAGGTCGCTCACAGATTTTGTTGGATCTTGAGCCGTATAGTTCTTGCCTGAGCTTATTGTTTGTTTCATTGTAATCATTTGAGTTTTATGAAAACTTCATGTTGAAGGGAAACAATGATGGCTAAACCCAAGGATAAAGTTTGGGTTTTAGAAGCCTTTGAAAGCTCTGAAGGCCACCTGTAATCTTCCAGATGTTTCTGAGGAGTTTGGCAGCAGCACAGGAGAACTTGTGTACTACAGTATGTGTCATCAAAGTTGCAAGCATTAAATACCAGCATTGTTCTACCCATCCTGCACCACAAGAAAGAGAGAGAAAAAAAGAAGAGGGGATACCCTTTTCAGCATCTGAGTCATGCTGGAGAAGTTGATGCAGAGTTTTCCGAGCCGGAACACCACAGCGGAACAGGAACAGGAAGACACCTGGGAATTTCAATACAAACAGTAACAAACATAGCTCAGGAAGAGCTAACGCTAAAAACGCTAAGCGAGTGTGTGTGTGTGTGTGTGTATATTAAACATGAATGAAGAGGAGTGTGTGAGTACATGGCAGAGGGAAAGAGAGTACTGTATTTGGAAGAGGATGTCTTTGATCCGTTGCTCCTGATAAAGCAAACATAACTCTCCTGTTACCTGGAAGCTGAGATCCCATAAAGGATGCATGTCCTCTACCCCAAAATAACAATTAGCCAACACTTACTGCACTACAATCTGACATTACTGCTGCTTCCTCCAATAAACATCTATCTATCTATCTATCTATCTATCTATCTATCTATCTATCTATCTATCTAATTGTTTGATGAGATGAATACACAAACAAACATGCCCACATACAATGACTTGACCTGTTCATACACTGATTGTATGTGATGTCATCACCTCATTGGTCCTCTGTCCGCAGTTATCAGTCACATGTTTAGATCGTTCTGGCCTTCCTTTCCAAAGTAAACAAACAATGTGTATCACATCAGCACCATTCATTAAAACTCAACACCTGTGTGCACTTACGCACTCATTTTTTGAGCAGTAACCTTCACACAGTAATTCTGTCAGCAGAATCATTTATCTACATGTCTTTATTGCAGCTGTAGGCCCAAACATGCTACCTACATCGATCACACTGAATCCAAATTTCTTACGTCATGAAAACATATTTGTTCTTACAAGCAAATTAAAACTGAAAAATGCTGAATGTACTGTAAGTGCGTGTGTTTGTGGATGTGAGAGAGAAGCAGCAGAGAATGACATTTCTTCTTAATGCACTTTTTTCCTTTAGTAGAGGAGAGAGAGAGAGATCTGTCTGCACCATTTATAAGTCAATAAGTGAAAAAACCAAGAGAGAGAGAAAATGTCAAGACTCAGCCAAACCCATTCCTCGGCCTGAGGCGGCATCTTTATCATGTGGTTTAAGTAGGAAAGGTGGATTTTCCCATCTCCAAACATAAATATACCTCAGTCCACATCCCTCGCTCTCAAATTCTCCTACGCACCGCAAACATTATCATATCAAGACGGCTGAACACATCTTTCCAGACCTGATGTCACTGCATGGGCGTGAGTGGATGTGTGCGTTTACTGTTCTAGATCGTAACTTCTGTCCTTTGTTCTTGAACATTGGTGTTGTATTGGTATGTGACATCACATACTCTTCACATTTTCCAGCATCTCACTAAAGATACCATGACAAGCATAAGCACGCACACTCACAAAATGGACCATTGTGTATTTCAAAAGAGTTCTGTGGAGATTGGGAATTTGCTGTTTTTTTAATGTTTGATGCCCTCATAGGCTAGTGGGACTACAAAGAGCTCCACAGATCTTCTGCAGGGCTTTACGCATTTCACAAGGCTCAAATGATCAGAGAACACCTGCGTCCTTATGAAAGCCAAAGAGGAAAGAGACAAAGCAAGAGAAAGAGTGAAAAAAAGTCATTTCTTAGTAGTCATGATATTGTATGGACGTTCCAATAAATCTTGTAAGACTTAAATATTAAGGAACCAAGACCACACACGTACATGTTGGGTTTCCATGTTTTTGGGGACTTTCCATAGACATAATGATTTTTATACTGTACAAACTGTATATTCTATCCCCTAATCCTAATCCTAAACCTGCACATCACAGAAAACTTTCTGTATGATAAAAATCTGTATGATTTATTAGCTGTTTTTCTCATGGGGACCTCTCATGGGGATCAAAAAATGTCCCCACAAGGACAAAGATTTTGGATATTGCCATCTTTGTGGGGACATTTTGTAGGGTTTACCAGTACACACATGCCTTTTATTACCACTGTAAATTATAATAAACTATACGCTATTTTTTAGAATATATGTATTAGGCCTATACCCTGTAATATAAATATAAATAGTCATTTTCCATTCTGCATTCACATTTATCTAAAAATACAATAGTCACTATACTTCTTGATGTTTGAGAACTGACATGATCTGATGTCAAGAGCCGCTGAAGTCCTGCTGCACACGTGAACATGATCTGGCCAGTTACACAAACAGGAAATGGAAGGGGCGCTGGATGTGTTGGAGACGCTTTCTGTCCGGTCACCTGCTGATGAGAGTCTGATTGTTTTTGTCTGTCTGCTTTAAACCACTTTCTCATTCAGTAATCAAATTCTCCCATCACAACTTTCACTCTATCTGTCACATTTCTCCCTCTGTCTTTCCAAGGCCTCTCTTGCTCTCTCTCTCGAATAATGTGTTCCCTGGCAGTAATTCAGTGATGCGTGTAGCAGCATGTCTGATATTAATATCTTGGTAAGATGGAAGTTCCCCTTCATCGGATAATACCATCAGAAAGAGGCCAGACTCTGCCATTGACCCTCATTGTTTCCAACAATCAAGAAATTACTGTTTCCAATGGACAGTCGTGTGGCTGATGTGTTAAAATATTTATTTATTCTAAATGTCTGCTACTTTTGCAAAATGAACAGAATGTTATATGAAATCAGAAATTATCCTTAACGTTGTTTTACGTTGTAGCCTAGCATGATTGCAAGAGGGTGTTGGTTGGCTAACAATGAAGTCCTTAAAGTCGCCATGAAACAGAAGTTGCGATAGTCTTTTCTTCCCTATTGTGATGTGTATCAGAGTGAAACAGCTTCTCAAACAAGAACAAATGTAGGGCAGGACTTGATTTTGTCCATCAGTAATTTGATGGATTGTTGTGGTTTGCTATTGGTCAATCAATGTGAGTTACAGGTTGTCCCTCCCTCCACCAGTGAACTTATCATTACTTGAAGTCAATTCACTTGGCGGCCATTTTGAATGAGAAAAGGCTAAAGTCACCCAAACAGTTTAATACATTTTAACAAAATATTTTAGATCAGCATTAAAATCTAACAACAGTAAAATGTTACTACTCTATCCCAAATTATGATTAAAAATGAACAAAAATTTGCAATGAACAAATGCAAAAGTAACAGTAAGCAGGTTGCGTATACTTCTAGACACTGCCACTGGGATGAATAGGAATTGCACCATGTGTTAAACTCTCTCGCTTTCTTGTGTCTTTGAGTTCACTGTGAGCATTCCTTGAATAGCTTTTTCTCCATGTCACTCTCCCTCTCTTTTTCTCTCCCTCCTTCTCGCACGTTAATCAACAATGACAACAGTTAACTGACTGACATATGGAGCAACTTCTGCCTGTTGCAAAGCAACCTGCTTCCCCTTACGCACTTCAATGTTATTCTTAAGTAGTATGCTAATATGCTATTCCAAATGCAGCCTATATTTTAGTATAAATGCATTAAGGTGCAGGCACATTTACCGTTTTAATGAATTTCATGGCTGAAATCCAGTCATTTTAAGAGGAATCCATGAGATTGGCAACTTTGCGTGAGGGTGAAAGATCCCCATGCAGATTTCGCTCATGTTGGTCAAGCGAATTCACCACACTGACCAACATAAAGCTGCTTGGTTTGAAAATGACTTCTGCACTGAAAAAAAAAAAAAAAAAATGGTGTAGGATTTACTTTGAAACAATTTTCACTCAGAAATTGCTGGTAAATTTCATAAGTAATTACAAAGAAGTGTCACGTGACATTGAATTAAATGTGAAATTTTGAAGTAGAAAGACTACTAAAATATACTTTTTTCATGACAAATGACTACTCTCTGAGTGTTTGGCATGGTGATGGATATGACAATGTTGATATGTTTGGTCTTGGCGGAATAGATCTGTTTCGCTGCTGTTATTGCTGCTGCTGCAGAGCAAGTACACGACTTTCTACTGCCAATACACACATGACACGCTGCTGTAAGACATGCTGCCTGCTGTACAATATAGCATACATGTTTTACCCATTGCAGATCTATACAAGTGGAGCTGGGGGAGGTTGAGGGTTTCTGAAAGTGCGCTGCAACTGCTACAGAAAATGCTGACCAGTAAGGTTGAGCAGCGAGCTCATTGGCTACTGATACAGCAGGAACCAATCAGCTGTGCCCCATAGAGAATGATGTGATTGCAAGCAGATTGAGTTAGACTGTACTGTCTAGAGTTTTATGACAGAACTTTGTATTTCATTAACCTTTATTTACAACTTGAAAATCATTTTTACTCTGTGTGTGAGCTGTGCTTCATACATCGCTACACTATTGACAATGGACGTTTTTGCCTGCAAAATTTCAAAGAAATTCGACCATACTTTAAGCGGTATATTGAAACTTGCATCAAATGTTAGGTGAACTAAAGCTGGAGAGGTTTTTAGTTTGATTTCAGAATAAAGGCAGATGTAGGGGTTTGAATTAGTGTAAATAAATAAGCAGTGAGCATTTCGTGTTGCTGGGGGACTTCAGATAAATGCAGAGTGAGGGTTACTAACTCACCACCCTGCCTACTGCATCACACATATCTGACTCCTAGTTCTACCACACGTAAATAGCCATGTGTCATTGTGATCTGCTCCATATATATCTTCTTACGCTTGCTTGTATGAAGCTGGAACATCCTGCTAAGCTGGAAATAAAAACTTGATTTAAACTCATTCGCCAACAGCATCTGTTCAGGGGACCTTTGTCATGGAAACACGCACACGTATTTGTAGATAGATACAGAACGGACACACTTATAGTCACCCACCCACAAACACACACAAGTCCCCAAATAGTCTCTTCACACCCCTGACACTGGTTCACACCTTTTTTACTCAACATAATCACATTTTTTTTTTTTCTCAGTATGAACCAGAATAACTCAAGTTCTTCATTTTCTGCCTGGACACACCCACATTTCCTGTATGGAGCTGGGTGGTGCTGTCACAAAAGGCAATGCCACACCATCTTTGTTCCCTTTTGACACTAAATACCCACTGGAAACAAGAATGCAAGCTATATTTAGGTGGTTTGGCAAAATCTTCATTTTCTGAATAAGAATGTATAACCAAACTTCCTGTTCATGCTTTATTTAGCAGCTGGTGACTCCAAATGAAAGCAGAACATATTTTAAGGGGAATTATATTTTCTATTTGTTTTTTTGTTGTTGTTGTTTTTTACTAAAGTCCAGAGATAGTAGACAGTGTCACGGTTGCTGGTTGCAGCACAAATGAATATAATCAGGATTTTGATGCAGCAGCTTTCTTTATTTAAACAAACTCAAAACTCCATAAAATGCTTAGAATTGGGAACAGAACAACCAACTAAACAATGACGAGGACAGACCGAGAATTGAGAGAAACACAGGGTTTAAATACAAGAACAAACAGGGGAGCTAACAAGATAATTAATGAGAAACAGCTGGGACGAATGAACTCAATGAGGGTAACCATGGGAACAAACAAGTGGCGGGAAACTGAACAAAAGAGAACATGTGACTAAAGAAAAACAAACTCATACATGAACAGAACAGGGAAACAGATCAAAAACAAACTCAAAACAGGTATAACCCTGACAGACAGCACATTTCCTGTGCACAGTCTCTGGACTTCTGGCAAAGAATAGAATAGAATAGAATAGAATAGAATAGAATAGAATAGAATAGAATTTGTTTCTATGTAAATATAAAACAAACAGGGCTGTCAAATTAATGCATTTATAAAAAGACCTCAATAAAAAACATTAGCACATTCTATATAGGTATAAAAATGACACATTAATTTAGTAAGATATATTATAAACTTATGTATAGAAATAATACAAAAAAAGAACAGCACATTTAATCCTTTGATTTGAATAAATTCGGAAATGAGGAATTTTCGTATATCATCTAAACAGTTGAATAAATGTCAATTGATTCACAAACCTAAAATAAAGAGAAAAATTGAAAGGGCCCTCGCACCCGGGGCCACCGCCACCCGATGCCCTTAGGGAGACAATGAACAGTGGGTGACACATATAGAAGAAATATGTCAAAGTCATTTAGATGTGCCACACTTCCTGCTGCCAGCAGGTGGCGCTTTGACTATAACTGAATATTGGCATGTAGATGTCTTCAGGCCAGGACTCTAATAAAACATGTGAAGTTTGGGGCAGATCGGACATTGTATGCCTGAGTTACAACAACTTCCTGTTTCATGGTGAAACATTGAACTTTTTCAGGCCGCCACAGACACGCCCTTCAGTGAAAACTCTAGATCTTCGCAATATAACGTCGCAAAGGCCTTTAGATTATACTGACCATATATGATGTTTATCTGATAAAATCTCTAGGAGGAGTTTGTTAAAGTACAATGTCTGGAAAAAATTTTGCAGAGAAAATTCAAAATATCTCACTTCCTGTTGGGTATTCAGATTTTGCACCCAGGGACTTTTTTGTAGGTTTTGGGCTGTTACATGTTTCTACCGAATTTCATACCTGTACATGAAACGTAGCACAAAGGGCGCTTAATTGAAATTTTGTAGTTGGTGCTATCAAGCCATTTTGCCACATCTAATTCTGAAACCCATATCAGATGTAAATTTTCACCACTTCTGATGCGTGTGCAAAGTTTCATGAGTTTTCGAGCATGTTTAGGCCCTCAAAAATGCAATTCATTTGGGAGAAGAAGAATAATTGACCGAACAATTACAATAGGGTCCTCACACCATCGGTGCTCGATTCTTATTTTGTTTTTAATGGGAAATGCTGATGGACAGAAACGATTTTGAAATTCATTTAAAAGTGAGTTTAATAAATAAAGAAACAGCACAAGTCACTGTCTTTAAAAAATACACAACAACATAAGGATCTGTCACACACACACACGGAAAAAGGCCGTAGGGTGTGAAGTCTAGAGGTGATGGTACGTTGGTAAAAGATATGTGTAAGTGTGTGTGTGTGTGTGTGTGTGTGTGCGTGTGTGTGCGTGTGTGTTTGGGGCGGGGGCAGGCAGGTGTTCATTCTTCAAGCCATTAATTAACTTTAACGACGGAAAGCACATCTGTACTAATTGCTGAACACATTCGGCTATTACCTCCTGCCCTACTCCACATTAAAGAAAAGAGCCATCAAGCACAATTTGAACTGAATAAATGAGTTTACTCCTGTAGGAAAGACACTCACGGAGAAGCCTGAGACTGGTAGGGAGAAATTCAATAACACAGAACACTGAAAAATGCTCATAAAACTTTAAACTACCTTTAAAACATGTAATTCCTTAAAACTGACATTCAGAAAACCATTAAAGGCCCACAATTCAAGAATTCTGAATTAATTTTAGATTCATTAATTTCCATTTACATGGATGTCAAGGTGCAAAGCTTCATACATCCCTTGTCTTATAGGCCTAGTGGACTCCAAGAGAGATTTTTTTTTTCTTTGTAACTGATTTTGTGCATTAGTTACAAGATTATTCTCCTTTCTGACTGCCTCTCTGATCCTAAAATTCTGTCCTCATATAAATATATATCACATTCTTGACAAAATGGAGGAAGAGCTTCTTTTTTTTATTACTGCATTCTTGCTGAATTATATCTCACAATTATGACTATTTCTTGTAACTGCAACTTTAACTTACAATTTTGTCTTTATATCTTTCAATTGCGACTTCATCCCCCAGTTTCACAGACAAAGCTTAAGCCTGGTCTCAGACTAAAATGCATGTTTTAACTGAAAGCAACTTACACTGACAAATCTTAAAATATATCAGTGCCATTGTTTTGTCTCAAGATGCACACCGGTAATGTTTTTTTCTAAGGCATGTTTATAAAATGTCTTAATTGAACTATAAGGCCTAATCCTGATTTAATAACCCCTGTCTGTGAAACCAGGCCATTATTTTACAACTGTGACTTAATTTCTCATAACTGCAACTTTATTTCTTTCCTCTAGCAAATCCTTTTGTTGTTAATTGCTTGTTGGAGAGAAGTCAAGTCCATGAAACGGCTAAAGTTAAACTTGTCTGAAATCTATTGTAGCATCTGTGACATCACCATCTGGGATTTTTTGTTGCAGACTCTTAATAGGATGATGAGATTCTCTGTTGCAGTGTATGAAATATTTTAATAGATGTATGTGCATACACACTTTCACAGTATGCGTGATTATGGGCTGGTTAGCACACAGACAAACATGTTTAAGCAGCGAGCGCTGACCTGTGGGCCCTACAGAGGAGTTCTAGGACTGTTAGGGCAAGTCTTTCTCTTTGACTGTACAATATTTATGACAGGAGGACAGTATATGAGAACAAGGGAAAGACTGAGGTGTGTGTCAGAGCGAGTGAGGGCGGCCAAAATCCCTGTATTCCCCCAGGTACCATTTTCCTCAACCTCTGAGGACTTGGAGCAGGAAAGGAAAGAACAGTGGAACGGATGCTCCCAGAGTTTTCATGATTTGAGAGAGAGAGAGACCCTCCGTGCTCTGGGAATTTCCCCAGAACCTTAAAACACACCTCTCAGATCTTAAGTCACACATGCCTCCAACACGCAGCCACCTGTGAGAGGTAAAACCTTCATCCAAAACAGTTCAGGGAGGGGATGATATAAATTACGTATGGATTCTACAATTCTGAATCAGACATGTTCGTACTTCCACTTTTGTCTTACATCTGCCAACAGAAACACAGCAAATCAAAAAAGCATACTCTCTAAGAGAAACAGTTGAGATATTAAAGAGACCTCATGGTGATTTTGTTTCTTTCCCACAGGATTCCAGAGCGCCGTGCTCAGATGAATGCGCTGGAATGTTTGAGTTCCTGGGTTAACTTGGGAGTTAACTGGTTATTTGTCCACGTGCTTTGACAAACAGTTGGTTATTTCAATCAATCTTCATTAAGAAATCTTCAATAAGTCTTTATTAAGAAGATATATCAGTGTTTTCTTCAACTCTAGGCACTTTTGGCCTCAACATTTTTTTCATACTCTCACTACTTCACTTAATATGTCCGCTAATTTCGAATATACATCACAGAAGAATTCTGTATTTCTTTCATTTTTGTCATTGTGTTTGAAGGTATGTGACGGTATAGTGTAAATTAAAGTTTTTACATTTCAATAAAAAAGGCTAATTTGAACTATCCTGGACTGATACTGATATTTACCTTTATTTCTTTGTTTTCTTCACACATGTCTATATTTCTCTTCTTTCTCTTCTTCTTCTTCTTCTTCTTCTTCTTCTTCTTCTTCTTGATAAACAAGTACACTAACTTTTGAAAAAAAACTTTTTTTTTTTTTTGCTGTAGTGGAAGTGCCAGCATGGTTAAAAGTTTATAAGACCGTTGTAATGAGATCTGCATATAACACAAATAAAAAACTTTGCATTCTGTTTTCAGAAAAATAAAAGAGCCTACATGAACCTCCAAATGTTGCTTTATATGTGCACAAGCAATTCTCAAAAAATTACAGATATAATACCATTTTGAGCCCAAAATATTTTGTCAAACTCATATTGCTGGTATGTGAGGTTTCGACTGAGTTACACTGACAGCAGGTGTCAACAGTGCTGAATTACAGCCTACCTGAGTTTCCACTTCCCAACCAATCAGACACCATTATCTCTGCGAGAAAGCCTGTAACGCTGAAGCTAACCTTAGACATAAACTTCAACTTGGACCAGCTAGGCAGCTCGTAATTTGACCAATAAATGCCTCTTTACCTGGGCGTACCTTTGAGATCTGATTACCTGTGAACACATCTTGCTCTGTGCTCTCAATTTGTTCAATTACCATCTACCTGTGTTCTCACTTGAGTAGAGAGCGTGTGTACAGATCTGACCCCTGAATATTTGCGGTTGCCCTCCCATTAGCTGTGTACATACCTGTGGGACAATTCCTTTAACAGTGGCCCAGGCTCCTACGGTAAGAATAACCCCTCACTTACAGAAAACACACCTTGGTTTGCCTATTCATCAAGAACCTGACACCATTTCCTCATGAAAAGCTATGTAACCTCCCAAACTTACAAGACAAACATTCGTCCACAAATTCAGCAAGAGCTTGCTAAGTTTACTTTTGCAAACACTAACCCAGAAACTAGTTCCAACTAGAAGCTCAACTTGTTTGCAGCTTTACTGTCAAATATACATTGCAGTGTATAGTACAGTGGAAGCCGGTTTCCTCAGAACAAAAAATAAATAAGATAATTGACTATTTCTTTTAAATGACTTTGCGAATTTACATGACACAATTGCAAGTTCTTGACTTTGTCTCAGAATTGCAACTTCATATCTCACAATTTCAAAATTATTTCTCGTAAATGTGACTTTTTTTTGTAATTGCGACTTTAGATATTATATCTATCAATTGTTTTTTTTTTTTTTTGCCTTTATACTTAACAATTGTACCAGTACCTCACAATTACAACAATTGCGACTTTTTCCTTATAACTGTTACTTGTACTTGCAATTGTGACTTTATATTTAACAGTTGCAACTATATTTCTTGTCATTGCAACTTTATATCTTACAATTACTTTATTTTTCATATATACAACTTTTTCTCATAATTGTAACTTTATATTGTACAATTGTAACTGTATATCTAACAATTGTGATTAACAATTTCAATTGTCAATAAGTGCAATGGTTCCTCAACTTTTCTCATAATTGTGACTTTATGTCTCAGAATTGCAACTTCATATCTCACAGTTGTAACAGTACATTACCTCACAATTACAACTGTTATATCTCACAACTGAAACTTTATTTCTTATTTAACTCTTTCCCCGCCATTGACAGAATTTTCCCGCTTTCCCTGTTTTCACTGTTATACAGTAGGGGGCGCTATTACGCATCTTCTGAAAGAGTAGAGAATCTCTGGATCAAAACACAGGCAAAAAAAGAGCAGAAACAAGCGATAAAAGCATTGCTTATGCACATTGTATTCTTTAAAAACCGTGATTTTTTCAGCTTTTTGTTTAAAATGTTGCTTTTTATGAAACTTACCCACATTTAAGTGTTGAATAAAACTTTTTTTTTTTTTTTTTTTTTAAAGCAGAGGCTTTGTTCTTTCTTTTGATATATTGGATGTTCAGATACTTATACAACAAAACATTCTGGGGGCCATAATTTTTTTTTGAAAATTATCAAAAATGCTGACACTGGCTGGCAACTTTAAAAAAAAAAAATGCTGGTAGGGAAAGAGTTCTATCTCAATATATCTCACAATCATTTTTTTTTTTTTTTTTTACAATGAGGTAATTCACATACCTTTAAATCTCCTCTTAATGATTTTGATGCACTCGTTTCAATATAATTGTGAACTAACCCCAAGTTCATTTACACACCAAAGCCGAAGCATTAGACTCAGAGAATGTAAACCAAATTTGAGTTCCTTAATCATCTTGTATTAAGCATTTGACAATGAATTGCAGAAGTCCAGGTGAAAGAGATCTACATTAGTGTAACTTTTGATTTTCTTTTGTGTACAAACAAGCTCCTTTTGATTGCCAGAGGTTTGTTGCCTGTTTACGCAATGGCCAAAGTGGCGGAAAGCCAGATATGTAGATGTGAGAAATCTGATATGACAAGCTCAAGCTAGAACAGAGGCTGGAGTCCTTTATCAGAGGAGTAGATTTCATGTTGGCTTTGGTTTAATCGTGGATTACAAACCACTAATTTAAAGATATCCTTGAAATTTGACCTTAATGTTGCTACACTTTCCAAATCTCAATGAAACAAGAGATCACTAATAGGAGATTAAACTACACCTCAAGGCCTTAACGTTCTACAAGACTGCAATATCAAACAGAGTTCATTAAAACCATGTGTGTTACAGACATGAATGTGACTTATTGCTGTGAAGTGTACTATTACTTTTCTAAGTGATTAGACTTACGTTTTTCATCTAGAAGATGATAAAATAGTAAAAAGTGTCTCACATTGAAAGCCATATCTAGAGAGCAGAATATCATAGAGACTTAGTGGTGGATGTTATCTGAGGCAGGACAACAACAGAAGAGATATGATCTCTGGAAATTCACCCCTAGATGACCAACACTGGTCACTCTATGGAAAATGACATTAAGTTTCTGTTTCAAAAGAGGAAGCTAATGAGGGCTGTATTTATAGAGCCTGCATAAATATCTGAGAGTGGAAATTGTAATAGTATTCTGGTACTAATACTGTGGGTGTAATACTACAAAAAAAAAAAAAAAACATTGCCATGGAAAGACCATCAATGATCACAATGAATCTGTTTATGTAGGTAAAGGGTGGGCAGCATATGGGTGGAACATTAAGGTTTTGTTTTAATTTAGATAGTGAGAGGAAGTGAAGCTTCACTTCATCCAGAGAGTCTTTGGGTAATCAGCATAAAATCTGGTCCACTTTGCAACTTACAATTGACCAGAACCAGAACCAACCACTTAAACAGGAAGAAACCGTTCAATGACATGTAAAGTATTTTATGTTTAATCAAACAAAATATGTGCTGAAGAAGCGCCAGCAAAGCATTGTTGTCATATTTTGCATTCAAGTAATCCTGAGAAGTTCATATTCATGATTTGGGAAGATGTAATAACGAAGTTTGGTCAGAGTAAGATGATGATGTACATTTTCTACATAAAATTTGTAATAAAAAAATAAGAATTTAATAACTTCTCAACAAATATACCATTAAAACAGATGCTGCATCCATTGCATTTGACATATTCCACAAATCCAGAGTTTCCCACTTGTAACTATGACTTTTCGGTTTAATTCATGTGTGTTAAGCTCATAAGTACAATCTTTCTGACATGACTTGAAAGTACCAATAGTATGTTTATAAACTACTTAGCAAATGGCTGCCTGGGGGTGTAACCAAGATGGCCATCAAGTGAACTGCTTTAAAGGACTTTGATGTGATCTTACTGTACATTTCTAAATATGTTTTTGCATTGATTTAATTGAAAACCTCCCTTTGGTAGGCTTTGGTAGAGCAATAAACAACAAAGAGGGCAGGTTGAGAGAAAGAGATTGAGCAAACGACTAATTATGTATGTTTTCTTGCAGACAGCTGCAGTGGTAATGATGCTGTCCAGGTCAGCGTGAGGAGTACAGTGAAGCTCTGTGGCTTTCTATAACCATTGGGCCGAGTCCAGAACCTCAGGTCCACATTAACACTAGTTAAAGGAAAAAAACCATCAGCACAGCTTCCTGTTTTCTTCTCCAGCCTGAAACGGTGATTCCCTTATGACCTGCTGCTATGATGATCACATACAAACACCTAAACACAGTGTCACATTGAGAAGAGTTGGCCGTTAGCAACCGATCGCATAGCGTTTTATTCACCTGGCTCTCCACTCTCTCCTTGACCTCCAGTTTACCATCATCAAACTATCCATCCGCCCATCTATCTGTTCGCACTAGTTACCAGATCCTCATATCCGCTTGCTGTCTTCATCTGCTATTATACTCATTGCATTAGTCTTCCCGCGTGCAGCTGCTATTCGCTAGCTCATTGTGATGTTTGTATATTTAGCTGCTGTGTTCATTTCCTCTGCTGTTGACTCGGGAAAACACATACAATGCACAAACAGATGCCCCCCCACTTGCTCCCACCCGTCCGTTTTGCTGTTTCTCTCTACAGGCCCCCTCTCTCCCTCCACTCCCTCTGCCACCCTTCAGTTTTAAAAGAAGTGGGTTGAGAAAGAAAGCAGAGTGAACTTCACAGCATGGAGGCCGTGAGCTCGCCATTGTTCTGCCAAAACTCCCAGACAATCAGGAGTTCAAGCCTAAAATTCCCCACCAGTTCTTGTATCCTTCAGGGGAAAATAAATATATAAATAAATAAAAATATATATATATATATGTGTATATATATATATATATATATATATATATACACACAATATATAAAATAAATAAATATACAAATAATAAAATAGATTCAACTTGTTAAAACATTTATCATTATAAAAGTTTAGTAAAAATACTTTACTAATTATTGTTGTTGTTGATTTTATTTAATTTTATTTAGCAACTATAATAATAATTTATTATTATAGTATTTTATTTTATAATATTATTATTTGTATTACTATTATTGAGTGTTGTTGTTAAAATATAACAATATTATTAATAATATTATTATTATCTTTTTAATTTAATAAAACCAATTATCATAATTCTAATTTATTATTATGAATAAAAAATTAATATTTATTTATATTTTATATTTAATAATTATATAATAAAAATATAAAAATATTACTATTATTATCTTTTTTTTTTAAGAACAGCAACAATAATAATAGTATATAATGTATAAACTCACAATGAAGAAAGGACCTGCAGCAGCAAACTCACATTTTCCTATAATATTTTTATGATTTATAAAGCTGTTTATGCAAACATAATCGATTTTCATTGTCATAGTGCTTTGTTGTATTCATTATGAGATATTAGCTATAAATGTTACATTTGTGTCCTCAATCCTGCCTAATTCTTTATACTAAAGCATCTCTGTGGCAGACCCTGCCTCTGCTGTCAGATTGGATTTCACCGAAAAATTCCTTGAAAAACTTGGATTCTTCCAGTGACCTCTGTTGAGACAGAAGGAAGGGCAGAAAACAGCCGCTGGCGGGGTGGAGGGTGGTTGGGGAGGGGCAGGAGCTGTTCTTCAAAGCCTGCTGAATTCAGGAATTTTGGCTGACCATCTAATGGAGGTCGAAAATTGGCTTTATCAATCAAATCAGACAACCAGACAGGACACACCAGGTCTGACTGCCTGCCGCCCACTTTCACCCTGTCTGCACAAGACAGACATTATAACACACTGACAATGCGTGTCACAAGTGACTAATACTGTATTTCAGATGTTCTTATCTTAATGACATCACCTTATATTTGTTTTTGTATTACTAAATTGCAGTACACTACAACAACTTTGTAACTCCTAGGTGACAATAAACCAGTAAAGATTGCCTGAGGTCAGAGGTGAAGTCAGGGTCAAGTTTCTCTCCAGCTATGCAAAGTACCACAAGGCTTTGTACCAGGACCGTTGCTTTTCATCCTGTACATGCTACCCTTGGGCGATATCATTAGGAAGCATGGCGTTAGTTTTTACTCTTACGCTGATGATACTCAGCCCTATATTTCTTCACACCCTGTGGAAACATACCAATTCACAAAATTAACGGAATGCATATTGATTTAAAAAATTGGATGACTAGTAATTTCCTACTATTTATTTCTGAAAAAACAGGTTTTTATTATTAAACCAAAAAATTCAGCACGTAATTACCTAGAACACTGTCTAACATTTGATGGCTGCTCTGTCAAGTCTTTGTCGTCAGTTAGGAATCTGGGTGTGCTCTTTGATACCAATCTTACATCTGAAAGCCACATTTTCTGTAAAACTTAATTTTTCCATCTTAAAAATGTATATAAATTACAACATATGCTCTCAATGACAAATGCAGAAAAGTCTCAAGGCTAGATTATTGTAATGCTCTACTGGGTGGTTGCCCTGCACGCTTAATAAATAAATAAGAGTACTAGAACCAGGAAGTATGACTGCATTGGCTCCCTATTAAACATCACATTCATTTTAAAATCTTGCCATTTACTTACAAAGCACTAAATGGTTTAGCTCCTCAGTACCTGAGCAAGCTCTTAATGCATTATAGTGCTTCACATCTATTGCGATCTCAAAATTCTGGCCAGTTGATAATACCTAGAATATCAAAATCAACTGCAGGCAGTAGATCCTTTTCCTATTTAGCACCCAAACTCTGGAACAGTCTTCCTAGCCTTGTTCAGGAAGCAGACTCTGTCAGTTTAAATCTAGACTAAAAATGCAACTCTTTAACCTGGCATACACATAACACATAATCACATTTCTATAATTCACATCCATTAAAGGATTGTTAGGCTGCATAAATTAGGTTATAACAAGGTCGACCGGGAACACTTCCCATAACACCCAATGTACTTGATACATTGTAAAAAGAATGGCATCTATGCTAATATTAGTCTCTCTGTTTATCCTGAGGTTACAGTAGTCAGCCGTTTCCGGTCCATATCCAGATCAGATCCCGACCACAACCACAACGCATCCCTGAAGGTCAGCAGAGATTGTGTCAACTAGACAATCTCCTGTGAAGGCCTCGTTAACATGACAGCCATTGGCACAGATCCTCAGCAAAGACCACAACAACCAGACAAGTCCTCTGCCCTATGACCAATTTCGTCTCTATATACTGGCATGATAAATCCGATCTTAAAGCAAAAGGAAGTGGTTGAAATATTTGAATACTACCAATCCACAATCTGATTTCTGACTTCTGATGCAGCCTGAATCATAATCAAACCATGTTCTTTCATTGGCCAGAGGAGAACTTACTGAGCCTTCTCCCAAGGTTTTTTTCTCCAGTCTGTCACCTGATGGAGTTTGGGTTCCTTGTCACCGTCGCCTCTGGCTTGCTTAGTTGGGGACATTTAATATTCAACAATGTTATTAATTTGACTGCACTGACACTGTTGGATAAGAACTGAACAGAACTGGATGTCGACATCACTGTTTTTCTGCAGAACTGCTTTATAGATGAAATGAACTATTTTAATAATTGATGAACTTTACAACAGAAATAAATCAACACTAAACTGACTTCAGCTGAACAATGACACTATTTTCTTTTAGAGCATTGAATCATTATTTTCCTGTTATCACTGTGAAGCTGCTTTGAAACATTCTGTATTCTATAAAGCGCTATATAAATAAAGGTGACTATAGACTGAACACGTAATATGCATGCACATGATGTCACCATTTTCACAAATTCATGTTGCACTTTGAAACCTGTTTTCAAAAGCTTGCGTTTTTAGGCCCCCAATATGCAGTTTTCTTGTACACTGTAAACCCCAATGGTCAAAATACTTAATTGTTTTGAGTAGGACAAACTTAAATTTAACAAATTAGTTCAGTTAAATTAACTGTTATGAGTATTTAGAACTTTCTTTTTCTTTCGAGTTCACAGAACTGATATATTTTAAGTAAACTGAACTGTTTTATTGTTTTGAGTTGTATGAACTCATTTGTTTTAATTTAGACTATCTTAGGTTTAACTGAAACTGGGCTGGGATTTCTATTTCCCAGCATGCTTTGCCCATGGCACTTGAAAGGGAGAGTAAATGCAAAAATTTAATGTTATATAATGTTTTTTGTGCAAAATTAATGGATAAGGGAGATTTAGTAGTGATTTATTTTTTGTTATGCTAATTTAGAAGAGTTCCTGTTAATGTGGGTTTTTGGAGAGTTACCATCATGGTGACAAGTGGCGCATTCGGCTTGGTTTGAGAGCAGGTAAGTTACATGTTTTAAGTTGCTGTACTCATTCAGTAAGTGTTATACCATGCTATTGTTAACATATTAGCAAATTAGCAAGTCTGAATTTTCTTATTAGGGTTTACAGTGAAGTAAATAACTCATTTGATTTGGAAGAACTCAAAATAAAAAAGTTAATTAACTAAATATTTTATGTTAATTGCTATCAAAGTTGAGTTAGCTAACTCAGAACTTCAAGTTAAGGGCAATTATCATGCATGAGTACTATAAACTCAAAACTTGATAGTTCTGCTTACTTAAAATTGGGAAAATCATAACTCAAAAAACTTGATGTAACTGATTACCTCAAATTTTTTGAGTAAGCCCAACTTATGCGGGTTTACAGTGTAAATGAACGGGCAAAACGCATAAAAGGTTTTCTGTTTTTAGTTGAAAACTGAGTCGTGTAAATGGCCCCTTGTGAAAAAGACACACTTCAGCATACTTTTAAAAATAGTACTTATTACAGAAATTATACTTAAATGTGAACTGAATGTTTTGGACACTTAATTGCATGATATTTAGGATTAAATGAAACTGTATTTTAGTTTACATTTATAATAAATGAAATTAGTTGCACTTTACACTAATTTTTTCATCCACTTAAGTATAGGACTTAAGTACATCTTTATATGCAATTTCATAAGTATGTCTATTGTCTTAGAAATACGGTTAAAGTGTACTGCTGAATACTGACAAGCATTTACGGTAAATTAAAATATACTTTAATGTCATTTCTATTGAACCTTTAATATGACATCACAACTCACTTTTTAAAACTGTACTTGTGCTAGGAAACATTTTCTAATTATACATGTGAGTAACATTAATTAACTTCATGTACTTACTGTAGGGTTTTTAGTTACATTTAATTATGCATAATTTATGCAAGGACACTGTAAAATAAAGTGTTACCAAACATAGTCATGAAAGTGTACTCTTTAAGTACACTTAAGTGGCCTTTTATTTAATTGATATTATATTATTTGTAATACAGTTTTTTAAAATATACTTTTTCAGATTTGAAGTACACTACAAGTGCACATCCAATGCAATTAAGCACACTTCTTTTTCACAAGGGCAACAAACTGCATGTGCAAATTAACATTGTTATCAGCACGCAATTCATTCTAGGTAAATTCTCTTGTTTCTCTTCTTCCCCTTCTCTCTTGTGTCTGAATCGTGCTGCAGTTCACTTGATCTGTCTACTGTAAAGAATTTTATTGTAAAGTAAATTGTAATTTTTGTGTCAAAGTTCAGGTGATCAGTAACTCCTGTAGCTCACAATAACGTGTGTCATGTCAATCACTCGCTGTATGCGGATAGAAAAGGTCAGCAGGTTTATAAATAGCCCCCTAGAGACGCTCAAACGCCCGTGTCACTTCCTGCTGCTGCAGCAAAGGGGGGCCACCATGTCCCGGTGACCTCCGACCTCCTGGAATTTGTGATGTGCGATATTCCCTGAAAGCGGAAAAGCTGGCAAACTCAGTGCATACAGTAAGATGAGAGAGAGGTATAGGATTTCATAACCTTCTTAAAGTTTCAGACCTTCTGAAGGAAGCCATCTACAAACATTTAGGTCAAACCTTCACAAATACGCTTAAGGCCTGTTCACACCAAGGACGATAACTATAATGATAACGATAAAGATATAGTTCTAAAAATCGTTCTGAATATAAAAGAATAGTCCAAACCACAACTATAAGAATAACAACACAGAGAGGAACAATATCTTTGGAATAACTTTCAGAATAACTTTTCATTTCAGGAGATGACTTCAGTTTTATGATGTCATCTTTCAACTGGAAATCCCAAAACAAAATCCTTGTGAAATCTCAAGCTGATTTGCTGATTCATTTCACTTTTTCATTTCTCTGTTGGGAAATATTTATATCTAAAAAGATATATATGGTAACACGCATCATCAAACTAATGTTTCCCAGGATCTTATCGGATGATTCTCACGAAGCTTGACAAAATTGTGTATGAGTCATTTTTCACTCCAAAATCAAATGATATATGCTTATATCTATATCTGTTTTTGTTTAATTAAATGTGAAAATTGAAATATCTTATTATTATTATTAGCAGTAGTAGTAGTATTAATAATAATATTATTATTATTAATAAAAATATTAATACTACTACTGATAATAATATTATACTAATATTATATTAATATTAATAATATTATATACAGGGGTGTGTGTGTGTGTGTGTGTGTGTGTGTGCGTGTGTGTGTGCGTGTGTGTGACATTATATCACATCACATTCGCATATATATATATATATATATATATGTTACAAATTCCAATGTCATCATCATCATCAGTTTGGATTGTCCAATACAGAGTGACCTCCCAGTTCACAAGTATTTGCTATAACCTCCAGTGAAACAAGACAGAACAGGTGGCTGTGGGAAAACTGTTGCCTTTTTTTCCAAATAAAAGTCACACTTTGAGAATTTCAGGTCATGTATGAAGAGCCACCCTCATCCATGCAGAATCATTCCTAATCATTTGCCTTATATGGAAGCATCAGTCCAGCCTTGAAGGGGCAGAGGGCCAATCAGAACGCAGGGGGCGGGGTTTGTTTTTTTAAGGCTGAAGCCAGAGCGAAGTGCAGCAGCGGAGCATTAAAGCACCTGAGAAACACGCAATAGCACGCACAACTGCACGAGCGCATGCTGCTGCTTACTAGGGAAAGTTACACACTTGCAGCGCTGGAATAGTTATGCATGGGCTGTTTTCTGGAGTCAACACACTGGACATATTTTGCTTGGATATTTAAAGCTTGATATTTTAAACTGAAGAGTGGAGGTTTTGTTTTTTGTTTTTCATTTCAAGTATATCATTAATATGCGATTCTTAACGGAACGGTGACTTGAACACTTTACACTGGAGATTTCGGATACGACGTTAAATGTCAAACAGGATCAGCTGGCACGGTGTTCAAAGTGACTCAACCCCTCTGGAATAAACTTTCCTGCAGCTGAGAGAGAGAGTGTGTGTGTTTGACAGAGAGAGAGAGACAGTTGGATGTGCGCGCATGATGAGCTCGCGGCTTCTGCTGCTGGTGCTCGCGGCGCTCGCAGCGTGCCTGCGGTCTGGTCGCGCGCAGGTAAGCTTCACCTGATTGACGTCACGCTCGGTTTTTCTGTCTCAGCGGGAGTTTAATTTATATGTCTCATTTGACAATAGCTGCATTCACAGCGCACTTTTAACTGTCTTGATTTCGAGGATGAAATTTAAGCAAACTGTAACAAATTCCCTCATAAGCATGCCTGACTGCGTATTGGCCCCAAAGTGGAGGGCCCCCACCCTTCAGGACCCCGATAACAGAGAAACTATACTAGATTTGATGCTTAATCTATCTGTATTTGTTTATGTCTGCAATTCTAAACTCAAACAAAGCCACAGTTAGAGTTGCCAGCATTAATGTGCATTGGATGGATTCCCAGATGCACCACTGCCAAAACACATCACTCAGTCCAAGAGCATCACTGTCACTGCTTAAACCCCAATTATGTTGTCCATTTAACACTACAATTTAGCCGTATTAAAATAGTGGTTTGAGTTCTTATAGAAGGTCTTCTGTACACTATTAAAAATAAAGATTCTGAAAGGTTTTTTTTTTCTGTGATGCAATAGAAGAACCATTTTTAGTTCCTCAAAGAACCTTTCAGTGATCGGTTATTTTGTGAAGGTTCCATGAATGTTAAAGAACCTTTATTTTTATGAGTAGCACTTGAAATTGTATATTCAGACTAGGAAAAATAATGTAAATAAATCAAATCATTTTTCTATAACTTGGTCAAAAGTCATAGTGGAGTGAGTCTGATTAAGGTTTCAACGAAGAATCTTTTCAACGAATCGGACAGACAGATTCGCAAATCTTTCTAAATGATTCATTAGCAAGTCAGTCTGAATTTTAAAAATGCTTATTCAGTAGTCAAAGCCATGTACATTCATTGGTGTGGGAATCTGGTAATAATAAAAAATAAAACAGCATAAATCAGTTGATATTTGGCTGCCTCAACTGCCTCATCAATGGATAGTGCACATTTTCTGTATTCAAATATACATTTTTGTTATTTTTGTGAAGAAAATGTTCAGCTATTGTTATTTGAGCAAATATGTGTAATAATTTAATTTCATTATAGTCTACATTTCAATGTAATGCTCTTCCATCAGCCATATATCGTTAATGGCCATTAACTCTTTCCCCGCCAGAGTATTTTTTTTTTTAAGTTGTCAGTCAGCGCAAGCATTTTTGATAATTTTCACTAAATTTTCATGGCTCCCAGAATATTTTGTTGTATGAATCTGTAAGATATTACCTTCATGCTGTGGAAATACAAACCAGAAGACAGAACACAATGAGCTTAGCACTGAAAAGGGGCGGGGCTACATAAGGTCTGTAGTGTCCCTTGTGGCCACATCGAGAATGCATCACATAGTTGTGTTATAAACAAGTGGCAACCTCCCCTGTTTCTCTTGAAGCCAATACGGATATGACTTAAACATACAATATATCAAAAAAAAAAAAAAAGAAAAAAGAAGAACAGAGCCTGCTTTTAAACAAAAAGATTTATTCTAGCACTTGAATGTTTGTAAGTTCAACAAAAAAAGCAACATTTTGAACAAAAAGCTGAGATAATTGCGTTTTTGTCAAAGACTACATCCGGATCAGATTCAGAACGATGATCAAAACTTAAGTGGAGTAGATCGCTTCCATCAGCACAGTCCTATACCTCTTCCTGGGTCGACATTTCATTCAGTAACATTAGGCAGTTTTGATTTATATGCTGTCTATTGTTTGATGATCATGTTATTTTACATGTGCATTGCTTCTAAAGCAATACACAATCAATGCTTCTATCACTTTCTGCTCCTTTTTGCCTGTGTTTTGATCCGGAGATTCAGTACTCTTTCAGAAGATTTGTAATAGCGCCCCCTACTGTATAAAAGTGAAAAAATAGATTGCCGGAAAATCACGGGGAAGCGTTGTGTCATAAATGACGGAAAATTCTGTTAATGGCAGGGAAAACTTAAAAATCATCCGTTTTCTAATATAACGGATTCAGTAGAATCATTAATGTACCTTGATTTGTGTTGCAGATATTCTCACATATGCGTCCTGACCTTTACGAAAAGTTCTTTATGACATGCACATCAGTTGCCATCCATACACACACACATACACACACTATAAGACCTAAATCCCCTAGTGATGTTTCTGTAATCCGTCTCTTGAATATCACCATTGCATCATCACCAAACCTACAAAAAACCCCACAAACCTTATGTTAGGCGTACCCTCTAAAACAGAGCACTCCGATTTGGAGTTTATAAGGTCACAGCTGATGGGATTTTAGTTCTCCAGCTGATGCATCATAAGTCTTGTGTTTAAGTTATATAAGAGAGGAATAATCTAGGCGGCACGGTACAGACGTGTGGATGGAATCACATAAGATGATTTGGCTTTGGGTTGCTCTCATTACGCGTGTCACGGCCTGAGGGATTAAAAAAAAATCGAAATTGCTTTTGCAGACATGACTCAGGAATCGAGCGAATGAAAGCCGAGCCGAACACCTGAGAAGAGCAAATGTGCAATGAATTAATGACTCAGTTTTGGAAAATGGAAGATGGATCGACCTTATTGTGCTTGTGCTTATCCTTTCATATAATATTTAATCTCTCTAAATGTAAGCATGATTATCGAAGCTAGCTCAGACTTTTAAAAAAAACAAAACAAAAAACAAATCCCACTCTTTTCATCCTTCTTTCAATACATCTGTTTATTTGACCTATGTGTATGTGCAGGTGTGGGTGTCACTCCATGGATACAGTATTTCGTCATGTCTGAAATCAGTTATGGCCAATTGCCATGTGGCCGCCCTATAAAGTTGTGTGTGTGTGTGTGTGAGAGAGAGAGAGAATAGTATTCAAGGTCCATAATTATACCCCATTCCTCCTCAACTTTTCCCCTGTATGAACTACTGGCATTCCTGCATCCCATGATTCATTATGGCATGTGGCAAATGGGAGTGATGTCATCCTAATGGGATCAGTATATGTGTTACAGCGCTACACACACACACGAACACATACACGCACACACACACACACACACACACACACACACACACACACACACACACACACACACACACACACACACTTGACAGTGGGTGATATACTGCTTTAGTGCATGTGTGTTTCACTCTGACATGCACTTCTTCACACCTGCAGATCCATCATGAATTTTACACACACTGTCCAACTGGATGCAGTCTCAGTTTAGTGTATCTGGCTCATTTTTCTTTATAATTGTACTTACAGTGCTCAGCGTAAATGAGTACACCCCCTTTGAAAAGTAACATTTAAACAATATCTCAATGAACACAAAAACAATTTCCAAAATGTTGACAAGACTAAGTTTAATATAACATCTGTTTAACTTATAACATGAAAGTAAGGTTAATAATATAACTTAGATTACACATTTTTCAGTTTTACTCAAATTAGGGTGATGCAAAAATGAGTACACCCCACAGCAAAAACTACTACATCTAGTACTTTGTATGGCCTCCATGATTTTTAATGACAGCACCAAGTCTTCTAGGCATGGAATGAACAAGTTGGCGACATTTTGCAACATCTATCTTTTTCCATTCTTCAAGAATGACCTCTTTTAGAGACTGGATGCTGGATGGAGAGTGATGCTCAACTTGTCTCTTCAGAATTCCCCATAAGTGTTCGATTGGATTCAGATCAGGAGCCACTGAATCACTTTCACCCTGTTCTTCTTCAGAAATCCAACAGTGGCCTTAGATGTGTGTTTAGGATCATTGTCATGTTGGAAAAGTGCAGGCGACCAAGGGCACGGAGTGATGGTAGCATCTTCTCTTTCAGTATAGAGCAGTACATCTGTGAATTCATGATGCATCAATGAAATGCAGCTCCTGACACCAGCAGCACTCATGCAGCCCCACATAAGGACACCGCCACCACCATGTTTCACTGTAGGCACCATGCATTTTTCTTTGTATTCCTCACCTTTGCGATGCCATACAGTTTTAAAGCCATCAGTTCCAAAAACATTTATCTTGGTCTCATCACTCCAGTAGTCTTCATCTTTGTCAGCATGGGCCCTGGCAAACTCTAGGTGGGCTTTTTTGTGCCTGGGCTTTAGGAGAGGCTTCTTTCGTGGACGGCACCCATGCATGCCATTCCTCTGCAGTGTACGCCGTATTGTGTCACGGGAAATAGTCACCCCAGTTTAGCTTTCTACTTCTTTAGATAACTGCAGTGAACTTGCATGCCGATTTTCTTCAACCCTTCTCATCAGAAGACGCTCCTGTCAAGGTGTTAACTTCCGTGGACGACCTGGACGTCTCTGTGAGATGGTTGCAGTTCCATCTTTTTTAAATTTTTGTACCACTTTTGCTACAGTATTCTGACTGATAAGTAAAGCTTTGCTGATCTTCTTGTAGCCTTCACCTTTCTGGTGTAAAGAAATTATTTTCTTTCTCAGGTCTTGTGACATTTCTCTTCCATGTGGTGCCATTGCTGACAGCATGAAATGGGAAGGGGTTTTAACACCCTTTTATAGTCAACTGTCTGCTGGACATCTGTTTAATGAATAATTAGACTCACCTGTGGTTGAATTCTTGTAAAATTAGACATTTGTAGTCTAAAATTTAGCTTTGCTCCAGAGACTTTCAGTGGGGTGTACTCATTTTTGCACCACCCTAATTTGAGTAAAACTGAAAATTTTGTTCTCTAAGTTATATTATTAACCTTACTTTCATGTTATAAGTTAAACAGATGTTATATAAAACTTAGTCTTGTCAACATTTTGGAAATTGTTTTTGTGTTCATTGAGATATTGTTTAAAATGTTACTTATTAAAAGGGGGTGTATTCATTTACGCTGAGCACTGTATAATGTTAAGGCCCATGTACACCAAGGATGATAACCATAAATATAAAGTTTTAATAATGGTACTAATTGTATGAGAATAGTGAAGTCCACATCACAACTATAATGATAACATCACAGAGGAACGATATTGCTGCAATCACTTTTCAGAATGATTTTTCCAGCTGATTAACGATAAAAACATTGACAGCCAATCAGAATCTACCTGACTCTAAAGAGCTTGAGCATTTGCAGTGGCAGACAATAAAACTGCAGTGCGCTTATAATAAACTGAACGTTATTGTACGTTTGTATGGACACTATTGTTACAGTTAACATTTTATTCATTTTTCTTGGTGTGAACAGGCCTTTAGGGGGTTTCTTGCACCAGAAACAGTCATAATTTAGTTTTCCATTACTGTTTTTGTACCTCATTTCTTAATCTTTGAATTAAACAGGTTGTTGGTACTGTAGACTTCTATATTTAAATCCTCTTGTTACGATTGCTTGCTCAGCGATATTCTCTTTAAACTGTCACTCCGCCATTACTGTATTGGACTTAAAAAACATAACTGACTGTAGAAGACACACCATATAGACCTTATGCGCCAGAAAAACAAGCACGCAATCAATTTTGTGTTTGAACCTCCATTTTTGCAGTAACTCTGTAAATTTCTATGGCATCGCTGTCGAAGAGTAATTAGCTAGTGAAGTGGGTTTACTTATTGTAGAGTTAACGAAAGTTATCATGAGCATTGTATTGTTTGAAGCGGATGTCATAACAGATGGGAAGATTTTAAAACGAGCGGTTCATTTATTAATCCATAAGATCTTACCTTCATGCTGTGGAAATACAAACCAAAAGACAGAACACAACGAGATTAGCACTGAAAAAGGGCGGGGCTACATAAGGTCTGTAGTGTCCCTTGTGGCCACATCGAGAATGCATCACATAGTTGCGTTATGAACAAGCGGCTACCTCCCCTGTTTCTCTTCTAGCCAATACGGATATGACTTAAACTACAATTCATCGACTGGCCGCTAGGGACAGGCTCCAAAAGAGAGCAGAATCTCATTGAGCCCCATGTTAAAATGCCCAACTTTACAGCAGAAAAAACATGTTTACAGCCTGGTACAAATTGTGGTTTTGGCCTATATAGCTAATTTTACCCTTCATGACAACTGTGAGGGGGGGGTGAATTTTTTTTATAACTCATCTGTTTAAATTATATTAAGCATTGAAGTTTTGCATAATTAAGGGCGCGGCCACTTGAGTGACAGGTGGATTGCCACTGCTGTCACCACTAGCCATTTGTCTGCTGCCGTCACGTCACCTCAGCTCCACCCACGTCCCGCCTCTTTGCCCATTTTCTGTTACCCGGGAGTGACGCGCGGTGACGCGCTGCCAAGATGGCAACGGCTGGATTTAGGTTTTAAAAATGCTCTTCAGAAACCTACGGGTGACGTCACGGACACTATGTCCATATGTTTTTACAGTCTATGGTTATGAATTGCTTTCTTACACATTTCACACACATTTAAACATCTAGCTGCCGTAGATACAAGCATTCACTTTCCAACCTGATTATTCGAGAAAATGTATATTTTTTGCAATTTTGTACAAATTCGTACAAAGTGATTCATCTGAAAATGTGTTAAAAAAGGGAAGTATGAAGTTCAGTTTATAAAATTACTTTTCGGGAGCAGATCATACAGGAACGAACAAAGGTTGTACAAATTCAAATTTGCAATAAATCAAAATAGTTATGAATTGTCTTGAAACTGTATTGTCACATTTGTATAATTAACATGGGCAGTTATATGTTAATATATTCATGGTTGTTGAATGAGCCAATTTTGCTTAGTTTAAGTAAGTGGTTGGAAGCTCTGCAAAATGA
Organism: Mylopharyngodon piceus; assembly: GCA_039654765.1. Classification (NCBI taxonomy): domain Eukaryota; kingdom Metazoa; phylum Chordata; class Actinopteri; order Cypriniformes; family Xenocyprididae; genus Mylopharyngodon; species Mylopharyngodon piceus. The sequence continues at coordinate 32,720,789 of CM077438.1, forward strand.
AAATTACAGTATAGCCTTTTTTTTTTTCTTTTTTTTATTTGGCCAATGACAATGCTGATATATACGTAATAAAATTTAATGACAGCTGCACATAAAATTGCTCAAATCTATATGTATAATAAATCTATCTATATCTAACTTTCTATTTACTCAAAATTAACTAAAATAAACTAAAAACAGACAATGTTTGGGGTATATTTTGGAACTGAAGTGCAACTACTATTGCTGATAATTGCCAAACTGACAAAATATTAGCCAATTAATCAGCCTGACAAACATATCTATCACTTGTCTATATATAAAGTATATCAAACTCATTTAAAAGACAAAAACATGTTTTTAATGACATTCCTTTTAATTAGTTTATTAATAATTGCTGCATGCATGTCTAGATAATAATAGCATAACTATTGTTTGTAAATGGTCTGAAATGCAATACACTGTATTGCAACCCTAACCCTAACTGTAAATTATAACAAGCATATAAGGAACTCTGTGTGGAGGTGTGATTTTTAATTGGTTGGCTGACTATGGCAATTGCTTATGGCAATTATTTATATATTTATATATATTTATAATATTTATTATTTATATATTTATTTTTCCCACTGTGTGTCTGCCACATGACACTGACCACATCACACACACACACTGACCTGATTATGAGTAATGCAGCTTAATAAAGGACAGAGATAAAAAATAAACACAAAGGACAAATAGAGCTCTCCACATGCTCTCTCTGTGACACGTGCTGTATGTACTATATGTCCTCAGCCAGGTGTCTGTTATTGTACTGAATACACTGGCTAGACATGAATGTTATTGAAATTACAGGAGCCTGTTTCTTACCCAGACGGGTGTGTCCGTTCAGAAACCTGTTTGACCATCTCTCTCTCTTTCTTCCTAAGGGGGACCCTCTCCCTCCATCTCTGGTGGATTTAGTGATGAACAGCCCGATCTCATCCGTAGATGATCTAAAGAGACTTCTGGACGTAGAATCCGTAGGTAAAGCTGATCCCATACAATTTTTATCAGATTTTTTATTAGATTTTTATCATTACAGATTTATTAGGTTTTTTTTTTATCCATCACAGAAAACATTCAGAATTTTTACATTTTAACAAAAACATCACTTAGTACGATTTATAAGCTGTTTTCCTCATGGGGACCAAAAAATTATATATATATATATATATATATATATAATATCTATATACACCGATCAGGCAGGTGAAGTGAATAACACTATTATCTCTGAACATTTGTCCTCAAAGTTGATGTGTTAAAAGCATAAGAATTTGAGCGAGTGGGTCAGAGCATCTCCAAAACTGCAGCTCTTGTGGGGTGTTCCTGGTCTGCAGTGGTCAGTATCTATCAAAAGTGGTCCAAGGAAGGAACAGTGGTGAACCGGCAACAAGGTCATGGGCGGCCAAGGCTCATTGATGCACATGGGGAGCGAAGGCTGGCCCGTGTGGTCCGATCCAACAGAAGAGCTACTGTAGCTCAAATTGCTCAAGAAGTTAATGCTGGTTCTGATAGAAAGGTGTCAGAATACACAGTACATTGCTGTTTGTTGCGTATGGGGCTGCATAGCTGCAGACCAGTCAGGGTGCCCATGCTGACCCCTATCCACCGCCGAAAGCACCAACGTGAGCATCAGAACTGGACCACAGAGCAATGGAAGAAGGTGGCCTGGTCTGATAAATCACATTTTCTTTTACATCACGTGGATGGCCGGGTGCGTGTGTATCACTTACCTGGAGAACACAAGGCACCAGGATGCACTATGGGAACAAGGCAAGCCGGCAGAGGCAGTGTGATGCTTTGGACAATGTTCTGCTGGGAAATATTGGGTCCTGCCATCCATGTGGATGTTACTTTGACACGTACCACCTACCTAAGCATTGTTGCAGACCATGTACACCCATGTACTCACACTGCTGTATGCCATCCTGTTAAAAACCTCTTTTTCTTAGGCTAGTTAACTTATGTTCACGTTTCCCTGATTCGTGTGTTGAGCGTCGCCTTGAAGTAGCAACGCTTTGAGCAGAGAAATCTATATATAGCGCTTTATTTTATTAATTAAAATATCGATATTTGGCGCAGCACAGAGAAGGACGACGATATATTGCCATATCGATATTTTGTCCCACCCCTACAATCGATCATCTGTGGGATGTGCTGAACAAATAAGTCAGATCCATAGAGGCCCCACCTCGCAACTTACAGGACTTAAAGGATCTGCTGCCAGATACCACAGCACACCTTCAGGGGTCTAGTGGAGTCCATGCCTCGACGGGTCAGGGCTGTTTTGGCAGCAAAATGGGGACCAAAACAATATTAGGAAGGTAATCATAATGTTATGCCTGATCGGTGTATATATATACAGTATCTCACAGAAGTGAGTACACCCCTCACATTTTTGTAAATATTTTATTATATCTTATCATGTGACAACACTGAAGAAATGACACTTTCTACAATTTAAAGCAGTGAGTGTACAGCTTGTATAACAGTGTAAATTTGCTGTCCCCTCAAAATAACTCAACACACAGCCATTAATGTCTAAACCGCTGGCCACAAAAGTGAGTACACCCCTAAGTAAAAATGTCCAAATTGGGCCCAATTAGCCATTTTCTCTCCCCGGTGTCATGTGACTCGTTAGTGTTACGAGGTCTCAGGTGTGAATGGGGAGCAGGTGTGTTAAATTTGGTGTGATCGCTCTTACTCTCTTATACTGGTCACTGGTTCAACATGGCACCTCATGGCAAAGAACTCTCTGAGGATCTGAAAAAAAGAATTGTTGCTTTACATAAAGATGGCGTAGGCTATAAGAAGATTGCCATGACCCTGAAACTGAGCTGCAGCACAGTGGCCAAGACCATACAGCGGTTTAACAGGACAGGTTCCACTCAGAACAGACCTCGCCATGGTCAACCAAAGAAGTTGAGTGCACATGCTCAGTGTCATATCCAGAGGTTGTGTTTGGGAAACAGACGTATGAGTGCTGCCAGCATTGCTGCAGAGGTTGAAGGGGTGGGGGGTCAGCCTGTCAGTGATCAGACCATACGCCGCACACTGCATCAAATGGGTCTGCATGGCTGTCGTCCCAGAAGGAAGCCTCTTCTAAAGATGATGCACAAGAAAGCCCACAAACAGTTTGCTGAAGACAAGCAGACTAAGGACATGGATTACTGGAACCATGTCCTGTGGTCTGATGAGACCAAGATAAACTTATTTGGTTCAGATGGTGTCAAGCGTGTGTGGCGGCAACCAGGTGAGGAGTACAAAGACAAGTGTGTCTTGCCTACAGTCAAGCATGGTGGTGGGAGTGTCATGGTCTGGGGCTGCATGAGTGCTGCCGGCACTGGGGAGCTACAGTTCATTGAGGGAACCATGAATGCCAACATGTACTGTGACATACTGAAGCCGAGCATGATCCCGTCCCTTCGGAGACTGGGCCGCAGGGCAGTATTCCAACATGATAACGACCCCAAACACACCTCCAAGACGACCACTGCCTTGCTAAAGAAGCTGAGGGTACCTAAACCCTATTGAGCATCTGTGGGGCATCCTCAAACGGAAGGTGGAGGAGCGCAAGGTCTCTAACATCCACCAGCTCCATGATGCCGTCATGGAGGAGTGGAAGAGGACTCCAGTGGCAACCTGTGAAGCTCTGGTGAACTCCATGCCCAAGAGGGTTAAGGCAGTGCTGGAAAATAATGGTGGCCACACAAAATATTGACACTTTGGGCCCAATTTGGACATTTTCACTTAGGGGTGTACTCACTTTTGTGGCCAGCGGTTTAGACATTAATGGCTGTGTGTTGAGTTATTTTGAGGGGACAGCAAATTTACACTGTTATACAAGCTGTACACTCACTACTTTACATTGTAACAAAGTATAAATTCTTCAGTGTTGTCACATGATAAGATATAATAAAATAGTTACAAAAATGTGAGGGGTGTACCTGTATACTGTATGTATGTGTATATATATATATATATATATATATATATATATATAGGCTTTTTATCGTGCATTGGCTGCCTTACTCTCTACATATAGTCATCAGTCACTGAAAAACCCATATCAGCACTACTTCAAACTATAGTAAACGTCTCGTCATTTGTGGAATGTGTGTATTTTCTGGGGTGTGTTGGAGTGGGAAGGTGAGGCAGGAAAGAGTGAGGGGTATGGAATGCAGTGTGTGTGTGTGTGTGTGTGTGTGTGTGTGTGGATAATGGTAATATTTACATGAATGGGCTGTGTATAGCCCCTCACAGGCACAATAGCAGTGACCTTGAGCCCAGTCCAACTCTAAGTTTACAGAAGGGACACAAACACAAGGCTACGCTATTGTTCCTTATACCGGATTCCTCTGTGTCTGTATGTGTGTGTGTGCATTTTGTTTAGATTTAACAATGTTATGAACCTTACTACAAGGAATATAATACCAGGCGCTCATGGATATACAGTAGATTGACAGGCCTTGATCATATTTACGGCAAGGTGTCAGGACAGTGGAATCAAGAGGATTCAAATGGCAACTCCAGGTCTTTAGTATGAGACATACAGAGACACATGCAAACGCACAGACAAAGCACAACTTAAATGTAGATTGCAGTCATATGTACAGGTTCACATTGCAACACTTAGCATTTCAAGAAAGAACTAGTTGGTGGAATAATTGCAAGTTCACAAAGTTTGTGGCCTTGAAGCTTTGATATTCAAGACACTCAGTAATTTAGATGTGCTTGAACTGTACTGTACGTTCCACTTCCATTTGTAGTATTGTCTGATAAACAGAATGTGAAAAAAGTGTGATTGGCCACTTTCGTCAGTCAAACAAATGTCAGTCAAGTCTTTCATCCTGATAAAAAAAAATACAAAAAATCAGTCTTTCTTTAAAAAAAAAAAATGAAACAAAATTAGCAGAAAAATGAGAAAATAAATCATTTTGAAAATACGTAGATCTGTACGTTCCCAGACCAGACGTTAGGCCTATTCACATAAAGAAAAATAGCTATAAAAATAACTACTGTATATTGTCGTCCTCACCAACAGACGCTACAGATTGCCCTCCAGCACTTTAAATGCTTCAGCTGGTTAAAGTCAGGTGGATTCTGATTGGCTGTCCATGCTTTTATCGTTATCAGCTGGAAAATAAAAATCATTCTTAAAGTGATTCCAATGATATCGTTCCTCTGTGTCATTCAGATTTGAATGATTATTAAAACTGTATAGTTATAGTTATCATCCTTGGTGTAAACATTGCTTTAATCTGATTGTCTAAAGTCTGTCTACACCAGAACGAAGTTACATTAAGCTGAATTTCAGGAGGTCACAAGATCTGTCAACTTGATGATCTCGAACTACCCAAATTACTGATGGATATTTCATATTTTTTAATCACTCTTTTGTTTTGTCTTTCATTTTCAGAGGAAGATGATGAGATACCCGAGAATGAGATGCACTCTAACGGAACACACAAACGTCTTCCCAGAAGCCTTAGTAAGTCTTCTAGCATTCCCTCCCTTCCTCTCTTTGTCTCTTTTCCACACTCCCGTCTCTTCATCTTTGTCCTCTAGCAGAATTTCAATGTATTTCCAGTCTGTGGCAATTATTTTGAGACATTGTGGCATCTCCATTCCACAATGGTGTTGTGGCTTTGTTGTGTGTTTGTGCGAGTGAGCGAGATGTGCGTATTTGAGCCTGGAGTCTGCTGTTGCGTCTCTATGATTGATCCTGTCTCGTCCTGTCTCGCCACATGTCCTTAGGTCACCCTCAAGCACACACACACACAAGTTTCAAAGCTCAATTTTACCACCCACGCTTCTTTCGCACATGTACTCGAACCATTTCTCTCTCTCTGAGTGCTCACTTTCAGTCAAGTGAGCCTTGAATCTGTGAATTGTACACACAAACACACTCTGACAGCACTGACAGGGTGAATTATAGTGTGTCTCTGTAGCCTTGTTAGTCTGGTTTGTCTAACTTTCATCCAGTTTGGCTTCTGCAGTGTGGGAATAATAGAGAGCGTTGAAGAAAATAAATGTTAAATAAACGTTAAATCGACCACTGTCTTTTCTATCTCTCTCACAGGCGTTCAGGTGGCCCAGCAGGCCATGTGCAAGGTGAGAACAGAAGTTATGGAAGTGACCCGTGCGATGCTGGACAGACGGAATGCCAACTTCCTGTTGTGGCCTCCGTGTGTGGAAGTGCAGCGCTGTTCAGGCTGCTGCAACACACGAATTATACAATGTGTGCCAGTCACCATAGAAACACGACATTTACAGGTATTCATTTGCAAGTTTACAACAGTTGTAATGACTTTTTAGCCCTTTTTGGACAACATCAAAGTATTCTAAAGGATATTATAAGGCACTATTATAATACTTTAAAAGATTGGTTTTGGCCAAACTCTAAACCAGGATCTGTGAAAAAATCCATCCACCAAGATGGTGGACGAGAGTTAGGAGATAACTTAAAACTAAAAATGTACTAATATTTCATTCAATAAATGTAGTATCTTAACCAGTATTTGTGTGTACTACATTTGTATACTTATTCGTGTCACTTTGTTAGTGTAGCAACATGCTAACATAAAATTGGTTAAATCTAATTACAAATACACTATTTTACCCAATATTTATGTGTACTCTGTATTTTTATGCTCATTTGTGTATTACATTTTAGCTTGGGTTAACATGAAAATAGTTAAGTCTAATTATTAGAAATACACCAAAATGTATGTGTCTATTTTTATGCAGTGTGATAAGCGCACTAATCTATATCACGATTTTGTTTTCTGTTCAATTGACAGATGCTTTGCCAAAGCAATGGCGCAAAACACAACATTAGTTATCTTTTAGGTTCATTATTAAACTGTGGTCGGGACAGATTAAATTATGGGGGGTCATCATAAAATCAGAAATAGACATTTGATATAGAGTTCAATAAAGCAGGATAATTAATCAATTTAAAAAGGCTATTATTCACCTGTATGTGCTTGAACTCTTTGATGCAGACAGTGTTTAAATCTTTGATTTGCATAATTTACATACAAACAATTTTAGTTTTTGATCCAATAAGAAGAAGACGCTGCTTCAATGCATTGCAGGTTCGTCAAAACGCAAAACGGAATGTAGCTTTTGGTTGCGCTACACCGCTACTTGCTGGAAAATGTTGTTAGCTACTGGAAAAACTACACTGTTTTAAAAGCAGCTGAGCTACTGTCAAGCTACTGAAAAATGTAGTTAAGTTAGTAGCGTTGCTACTTGTAGTTAGCTACTCCCCAACACTGTAATTAGTATATTACATTTTTAGCTTAGCAACATGCTAACATGAAAATAGTTAAGTTGACTATTTTACCCAATATTTATGTGTACGGTGTATGTTTATGCTAATTAGTGTTTCGCATTGTTAGCTTAGCAACATGCTAACAAAAACTGTTAAATCTAATGAGAAATGGAACAGTGTTCTTGTGTTCAGAAATGAATGGTTAGCATTATTTTGATATCTCTTTTTTGTCTAGATGACGAAAATCCAGTTTATCAACCGACAACCAGTCTACGAGAAGGTTGTCATACCCGTGGAGGACCATGTAACTTGTAGCTGTCAAACACGTGTTTCTGCGCACAGCCCACGGCTCCAAGCCACACCTCTTCCTCCGCCCAGACCTAAAGTAACGCTACCAAAGACCCAATCGAAAGAGGAGCTACATCGCAATGATGAACTTAAACATAATCAAAGGCTCCATTTGGAGGATAAAGAGAGTCAGGAACTACAATGGCAGTCAAAAAACACAGTCACACACACACAGGGCTACCAACAAAGCCCGTACCAACATACAATATCACACACGCCAGTTTATGTGAGCAGAGGAGATGTTCCCACCAAACAAACCACATTAGGAGATCCACACATGATGAGTGACGCAACACAAACAGAGGAGGTTGATCACATGAAATCCGAACACAGTGGTGATGGCATGGCGAAAAAAACGCAACAACATTATGACAAACATCTGCAAGAGGATCAACAGCCAAGACCACAGCAACCACAGGATAAAACGACACCACAGCAACCAAAATACAATCTTTCCCACAATCCCGTCCAATCAGGGCACAGCATACCACAAAGTAGCCAATTAGACACTTTTAGTCACACTTACAGCCACGTTGAGGTGATCGGCCAATCCAGCGGCTTATCAGAAGTGCTAAATCATCACTCTGACCAATCAGAAGTTAGAAAACATCACCACCACCACCACCACCAATCAGAAGCAAGTAACCAAAATATGCAGGAAGGGGAACAGCAGCAAGAAACACAACATCATCTTCGTCACCAACACCATCAACACCATCAGCTTCACCAACATACAACGCAAGCAGTTAGCCAACAACAGACAAGCACACAAAAAACAGGTCAGTGTCTAGATTGTCTATTGAGTCATTGTGTGTGTGTACACATTGTATTGTGATTAGTAACTTATGCTTCCTGTTATTCTTTTCATTTCTTTAACGTCAGAGTTAGCATATAGTCAAGGGTCAAGAAAGTAATGTGAAGCTAGTATTATGATGGCTATCTTGAGATTAATGTTTCAATGCTGATCCTAAAATCTTCCTAACCGCATTCCTTTTGTCTTCTGTTTTCTTCATTATCCCATAGTGACTAAAGTTCCTCCCACCATCCCCTCAGCCCCACAGACTCCACCCCCTCTCCAGCCCCCACGGAAGCGCCGACGGAAACATCGGAAGAGGATGAGCAAGGCCTCTATGAGAGCAATGATAATGTATTGCTAATATTATAGTATGATTTTACTATGAACATACTAAGCAATGGTTTACAGCTGAATTGTGTCATTTCTGCGTAACTAGTGTCACCAAACAGAATTGCAAAAATAATAATATTTTTGTATTTTAGACCTTGTTGGATGAGAACACTTGATAGACTGCAATTCAGTTTGATACCGTTAGTGGTGCGGAAATGACACACTGCAGCTTTAACCAAGCTATTCAGTTTTAAAGTGAAATCTAATCAATCTAATTAACCTCTATCCTCTAACAGGGTAATGTCCTGAAGAAGACCAAGACTCTGCCAAACTGCTGCCAAAGTCCCAGGAGCAACCACAAAGTTTGGAGGCAGGGTGGAGACACACAGGATATAGCAGAGACACACTGGAAATCTTTTTATAATAACTGGAAATGTCTTTGATCTTTGCCAAATAAGCTCCCATGAACTACATTTCCCATCAGCTATTGCAGTCGTAGGAGGCAACCAGTTCTGCGATCTTCGCACAACGGGAGCTGGCCGTACTCAGGATATCCTGTGAGCATGGACTTAAAAGGGATTCCATACGGACACAAACATAGCCTGCCAAATAGTGAGACTGTATTTAAAACACAACACAATTACGGTCTGCCAGATACACTTCATTCACAACTGCCAAATGCGGTGCAATATTGACTTGAATCATTGGTTGGCCAAGAATCTGGCTCAAATCAGTGATTAGCTACTTGGGGAAAGTCAAAGTAGCCTTCAATTGCCAATGAATGATGTAGACCCACTGGTGGTTGGGTTGGAAAACAACTCTGGACTATTTATCCACTGGAGGAACTACTGGAATAGCAAATGGAAGAAGTTAAAACTGGAATATTTGAGGATATATGTGAGGACTTTGAATTCGGACTCTCAAAGAGCAAAACAACTAGGGATATGAAGCTCAGGACTTCCAGAAAAGTATAAAATACAAATAACTTTTACAAATTCATCTCAAAACGTATAATCTGTACATTTCTCAAGCTACTTAAACACTCCAAGTTTATTAAATAGCAAAATATCAGCTGGCTAGATATGAAATCAAGGAGTAAAAGCACTTACAAAGCAGTTTTTGAGCATGTACCATGGTAATATGATGGTATTCATTGAAGTACTTTGGAGTACCATGTATATACCATGGTATATGAATATGGTAATCAATCTGATGCCATGGTACCGCCTCAGTACTTTTTTGTAAGTATCTCAGTATCATGCACAGTATTTATTTGGTGCAAAAACACTGGAATATCGTACACTGGAGATTATCAAATATGAAGTGCTGAAAGCACTAAATGTTTGCATGTTGGTAGATGCACGGTCAAATAGTTCTTAATTCAATATTTATATGAAAATAAAATATTGTGTTTAGCCATAATGAGGTTACAATGAAATACTCCCATCCTGTAGGGGGCGGTATGGAGTGCTCTGTCATTTTATGCCTGCTGTTCCCAAATGTTCATCTGTGCATTCAACTGCTTCTGGAATCTTGTAAAGCTATAAAATAACTGTTTGTAAATGATGCATTTCTTTTCTGGCTTTTTACGTAACTTATTTATAAAAGGTATAAAAGAGTAATTAATTAATTATTTGTTTTGATGGAAATTATTGTTAATGTAATAATGCTATTTTAATATAAATATAAAAAGTGTTACATTTATCATTGGTTTGATGTTTTTTATAGCATTTTCTGAAAACATTTTAGAGTTTACTAATATATAATAATAATTTTACCCAACCTCCCTAATGGCAGAATATTCATTCCAAAATGACTATGGTTTCTTGTCGGCATGAAATCGAATTGGACCCTCTTTTCTTCTTAATCTTTAATCAAAATCTGAAAATGTACTTCACCCCTGGAATGGCCTTCCTTCTCTGATGACTGTCAATCTGCTGCAAGCTTTGACAGCGAGCCGAATCGAACGCCTACTTTTCTAGATCTAATCAATATCCAGTGGGGAAAAAAACAAGCCGCAGCCTCAATTTTTCTCATTCAATAGTCTGTTTCACTCAGAAAATATCTCATACTGAAGTAAAATCAGTCACAACTTCCGGTTCGTGCAGACTTTAAGGGCATTTGTCTTCCAGTGAACAATAATAACAAACTATTTCAAGCCTGACAGTAATTGTCTTGATAAAAGTGTGTTTTATTAGACAAAGTTGATGGCTGTAGCAGCTAGTGTTGTCAAAAGTACCGACCGACCGCGATACCAAGTCGGTACTGAAATTTTAAAAATATGACTCTTTGAGCGCTGTTGAGCGGATTTGTAAACACCTCTAATTGGCTTTTGTGTTGACGCGCTCATCAGATATGTCTGTGATTGGCTACAATGATCAACGCTTCAAAAACATGATGTAAATAGACATCAATGACACTCTTCACCGAGTGCTTAAACAGATACACACGGGAGCGTTTGAAAGCAGGCTGGTCCTTAGATGGTCATGAGCTGGTCATAAACTGGTCCTGAGCTGGAGCTAGTTGCTTAGGACCAGCACTTGACCAGCTTAAACCACCTCATGACCAGCTAAGGACCAACTAAGGACCAGCTTAAACCAGCTTAAACCAGCTCAAACCAGCTGCCATGCTTCAAAACATACCTAAACAGCATATGCTGTTTTTTTCAACAGGGATATTTGGTGGCCATCTTGGAAAAGCCCCACATTCTCTATGTAGTTTTAGCTGTATCATACAAATATAGTATCAATCAAATATGGCCAAGATTTTATTTATCTGCTAATCTGCAATACAATCTGACAAAAATAGTATCATAAATTCTACTTCTTTAGTGCAAATAAAGACTATTTTTAAACTGTTCCTGCTAATGTGCATGCTAATGCTTCCTCAAAAATCAGTGTTCGCAATGTCTTCAAAATGTTGTGTCTGTGTGTGTCTGCATGGATGATTCTGCACAGCATGAGCGTGTGGTGGTCACATTACAGTTGTGATTTGTGTGTGTGAGGGTGACAGGTCGCAGTGGTTACAGACAGTCGTCATAGCAGCACAGATGGACGTGTACGCAGAGGGAGATCAGGTGGTGTAACAGATACGAGAGGGCTGGCCGGGAGGAGATGAACTGATAAATGTTACGCAGACAAAGCAAATAGACGGGAGGGCAACAGAAAGCCAGAATGAGAATGTGGGCAGGCTGTAGGTCTAACAGCAAAGTGAGAGGAGAGGTACAGGAAGAAAGGAGAGTCTAAGAGAGGGCAGACAGGGAGAAAGGGAGTGTGACAGAAAGAAAACGAATGACATGTAGGGAGTGACTCTGTGGTAAATCTTTACGAACACAGCCGGTCTACTCTTCACAAGTCCTCAGTAACCTCAAAGTGGGAGGTATGTGAGCGTCTGGGGCCCCCAACATAGGGACTGCCTCATCAAGTGAGGGTCCAAGATGAGTTGCAAGTGTTAAAAAATAGATTTGAAGTGTAAACGTTAAAGAAAGACCCTCAAAAGTTATGACCAAGATGTTAAAAATGCACAATGGTAAAATATTCTGTATATTGTTTACTAGGCAGTCGAAATTATGAGAAGTCATAATCATAACATAAAAGGCAATTATAGGATAAATAGTTGAAATTATGAGATGTTAAATCATAAATATGAGATAAAAAGTCATAATTATGACAGTCGAAATTATGAAATAAGTCATAATCATGACATAAAAGGTTGAAATTATGAGATGCTAAATCATAATTATGAGATAACGTCTTATGTTAAAAATGCACAATGGTAAAATATTCTGTATATTGTTTACTAGGCAGTCGAAATTATGAGAAGTCATAATCATGACATAAAAGACAATTATAAGATAAAAAGTTAAAATTATGAGATGCCAAATCATAAATATGACATAAAAAGTCACATTTATGACAGTCGAAATTATGAGATGTCATGAACATGACATAAAAGACAATTATAGGATAAAAAGTTGAAACTGAGATGCTAAATCATAATTATGAGATAAAAAGTCATAATTATGACAGTCGAAATTATGAGGTCATAATCATGACATAAAAGACATAATTATAAGAAAAAAGTTGAAATTATGAGATGCTAAATCATAATCATGAGATAAAAAGTCATATATGACAATCAAAATTACAACAAGTCATAATCAAGACATAAAAGACATAATTATGAGAAAAAAGTTGAAATTATGAGATGCTAAATCATAATTATGAAATAATGTCATAGTCAAAATTATGATATAAGTCATAATCATGAAAAAATTACAATTATGAGATGCCAAATCATAAATATGACATAAAAAGTCACATTTATGACAGTCAAAATTATAAATAATTTTATAATATGTCATAAATAATACAACCCGAATTCCGGAAATGTTGGGACGTTTTTTAAATTTGAATAAAATGAAAACTAAAAGACTTTCAAATCACATGAGCCAATATTTTATTCACAATAGAACATAGATAACATAACAAATGTTTAAACTGAGAAATTTTACACTTTTATCCACTAAATGAGCTCATTTCAAATTTGATGCCTGCTACAGGTCTCAAAAAAGTTGGCAGGGGGGCAACAAATGGCTGAAAAAGCAAGAAATTTTGAAAAGATTCAGCTGGGAGAACATCTAGCAACTAATTAAGTTAATTGATATCAGGTCTGTAACGATTAGCTATAATAGGGATGTCTTAGAGAAGCAGAGTCTCTCAGAAGTAAAGATGGGCAGAGCTGTGAAAGAGTGCGTAAAAAGATTGTGGAATTCTTTAAAAACAATGTTCCTCAACGTCAAATTGCAAAGGCTTTGCAAATCTCATCATCTACAGTGTATAACATCGTCAAAAGATTCAGAGAAACTGGAGAAATCTCTGTGCATAAGGGACAAGGCCGAAGACCTTTACTGGATGCCCGTGGTCTTCAGGCCCTCAGACGACACTGCATCACTCATCGGCATGATTGTGTCAATGACATTACTAAATGGGCCCAGGAATACTTCCAGAAACCACTGTCGGTAAACACAATCCGCCGTGCCATCTGCAGATGCCAACTAAAGCTTTATCATGCAAAAAGGAAGCTATATGTGAACATGGTCCAGAAGTGCCGTCATGTCCTGTGGGCCAAGGCTCATTTAAAGTGGACTGTTTTAAAGTGGAAAAGTGTTCTATGGTCAGACGAATCCAAACTTGACATTCTTGTTGGAAATCACGGACGCCGTGTCCTCCGGGCTAAAGAGGAGGGAGACCTTCCAGCGTGTTATCAGCTTTCAGTTCAAAAGCCAGCATCTCTGATGGTATGGAGGTGCATAAGTGCATACGGTATGGGCAGCTTGCATGTTTTGGAAGGCACTATGAATGCTGAAAGGTATATAAAGGTTTTAGAGCAACATATGCTCCCCTCCAGACAACATCTATTTCAGGGAAGGCCTTGTGTATTTCAGCAGGACAATGCAAAACCACATACTGCAGCTATTACAACAGCATGGCTTCATCGTAGAAGAGTCTGGATGCTGAATTGGCCTGCCTGCAGTCCAGATCTTTCACCTATAGAGAAAATACGTCAAAGATGACCATGAACTCTTCAGCAGCTGGAAACCTATATCAGGCAAGAATGGGACCAAATTTCAACACCAAAACTCCAGAAACTCATAACCTCGATGCCCAGACGTCTTCAAACTGTTTTGAAACGAAGAGGAGATGCTACACCATGGTAAACATGCCCCTGTCCCAACTATTTTGAGACCTGTAGCAGGCATCAAATTTGAAATGAGCTCATTTTACGCATAAAATTGTAAAATTTCTTAGTTTAAACATTTATGTTATCTATGTTCTATTGTGAATAAAATACTGGCTCATGTGATTTGAAAGTCTTTTAGTTTTCATTTAAAAAACGTCCCAACATTTTCGGAATTCGGGTTGTATGTCATAATCATGACATAAAAGACAATTATAAGATAAAAAGTTGAAATTATGAGATGCTAAATCATAACTATGAGATAAAAAGTCATATATGGCAGTCAAAATTATGAGAAGTCATAATCACAACATAAAAGACATTATAACAAAAAAGTTGAAATTATGAGATGCTAAATCATAATTATGTGATAAAGCCATAATTATAACAGTTAAAATTATGAGATAAGTCATAATCATGACATAAAAGACAATTATATAAGACATAAAAGACATAATTATAAGAAAAAAGTTGAAATTATGACATTCTAAATGATAATTATGAGATAAAGTCATAATTATGAGAGTCGAAATTGAAATAAGTCATAATCATGACTTTTTCCTCATAATTATGACTTTGTGTGTCATAATTTCAACTTTTTACCTCATAATTATGATGCCTTAAAATGCTAGAATAAAGCTTCTGTCTCTTTAAAAATCTAGAATTTTTCTTAAAACTGACTTTCATTCATAAAGCTTCTCTGGAAAGTTAGCAATGCCTCTAAAGATACAAAAAAACTAATTTAAAAAACAGAATAGAAAGGTAGAGAGGAACTTTTTAAGCTTTTTATTCCTTGCACTTCATTCAACCCTGAGAGAGAAAAGGTTCAAACTAGGGGGAGGATGACATAAAACATTATCTGTGAGTGAATGCATCTCCGCCTGTTTGTGTGTTGTGATGCATCGTGTGGTTTTGGTGCGTTAGCGTGATGTGAGAGCTCCAGCTGACCCCTGGCACACCCTGAAGCTTACCCTCACTGAACTCACTCACACCTGGGCTCCACCTGGCCTGATCTCCCCTGCCCCGGTCAAACCTCCATCCATCTACACTGCTCAAACAACAACAGTACACCCCTGAGAATTAACAAGTGTGTGTGTGCATCTAATATAAAGTGCAGATTTAACCACAAATGCATCGGTTTGTAGCGTTTACACAACAGAAAGGGAAAGAGGGGTCACAAGTGCTCCAGAATCACCTGGCTAGGGGTCATTCTACGGTAAGTGTTGCAAATTGTTGTCCAGCTGCACATTTTATGTGAATTATAAATGGTTTTACATCTAAAACAATTTCTTTTCCACTGATGTTATCGAGGCCAGGCAGACTATTGGCTAATGCTAACCAAATAGCAAACAATTTCAGCAAACTACCATTCAGATCTGGCTCCATTTTGGTGCATAAAACTTCCACAATTCCTGATGGATAAAATCAAGTTCTGGACAGTTTTTTTTCTTGAAGAATAGCTCTAATATTTATCGAGAAATCATTGTAAAATGCTGCCAAATGTTAAATATAACTCAAATGTCAAAAGGTTTTGTAAGCATTTTCTCAGCTAATGTGTAAAAGGTAGTGTTGAATCAACTCTATATGAGTTCCTGGACCACTTAAAGTGTGTTTTGGCTACGATTTTCTGTGTACATTATTTATACATTTCTGTGCTCTGTGTGTTTTGGCTGGCACTGCTGATTCAGATTGAGCTGATAGTGCATGGGTGGAATAAGGCCTAATGTCTGAGTGTCATAATCACCATCAGATCGCGCAGGGCTGGTAACGCTACACACAGACCTGTGCCAGATTTAGCAGCTCTGTGTAAGGACACACTCTTAAAGGGACAGATGCCCAGAGCATACACATGGGACACAGACTGACACTAAGAGGAGGATTGGGACAGTGAGAGAAACTGGACCAGACTGTAATACTGTAAAAGTCTAGGTCAATGGTTACACTAATGTCCAAATTAAACTTTGTGCCACTACTGCTAATAGCTGTAATATAGCCATAAATATTTCTTACAAGCTAAGTTTAGCATTAAAATGCATCATGCTTAGTGCATGGTTTTGACACAATCGTTTTAACACTACCTGGATCTCCATCCACATTTGTAATGCAAATTTTGGCATATCACATTTAAAAAATGATGGATCAAGTATGCTTCCCAACTGTCTGACAGATTGTCACTACATAAGGTACAAATCTTTCAAAAAAAATTAAGTTTTGTCTTCCCTCTCTAAACCACAAGTAATTTATTACATAAAAAGCCACAGAGACTATTTTGTTCTCATGAACACATGAGATGTAAATGCAGATTTCACACCAGTATGAATGTTCGGCACAAAAATTCTGTCACACTTTTGCCTACAATTTGTCTTTTCAGCAATTGCGAAACCACCAGAATGCAATTTTGTGATTGCTACCAAGGGGGAAGTAGGGGCCACAGACTTGTGGCTTGCGGAGGGGCCCCACTCATTTGCCCTACGCCACTGCTTTTCAGACCAATGCGTAAAAACAAAAAAAAACTTTCTTCCTCTACTACTCACTGTTGCTTAGCTAAATAGTGAGCACCACCAATTCATAGTTTTATGTAACAGCAGTGGCTCTGAGCATGTGATCAAAAGCACAAATCTTATTGGCTGACTCGTTTCTTCACAGTGAGATTAGAAAGAGTTTAGAGCCCCTCTTAATAATAATAATAAAAAAAATTCTTCACATTAATGACATTCAAATTTGTGTCAGTCCGAACAGATGCAATAACAGTCGTTGGTTTAAGTTTTTCACCAGTCGTTGGCACCAGATTTTCGCACCAAATATTCATCTTGATGTGGTCTGGCCTTTATTCGCTTTTTTCAGCAATATTCAGAATTACTACATTAAAAAAAAATAAACTACATTTGTGACCTAGATGGAAAGCTATTGCTTTTGTAAAATATATTAAGATACTTAGATTTTTCTTCGATAGGAAGCAAATTTAAAACTTGCAATTCCTAAAATTTACATAATTTTGGCACTTGGCGAATATCATTTTGTACTATGTTGGTGACAGAATGTGGATGTTTTTAGTTCTAAAAAAGTCTGAATTCAACACATGTCCTCATACTATGATGTCAGAATGCTTATCAATCAGAAATCTCTAGACGCCAACAAGATTTCCAATGCATGAGTCACATGTACACATCACAGAACTAAACCTCTGCGTACTTATTACACAAACAAAATAAGCACCACTCTTAAAGGGATAGTTCACCCAAAAATTAAAATTCTGTCATCATTTACTCACCCTCATGCTGTTCCAAACCTGTATGGATTTGCTGAACACAAAGGAAGATATTTGGAAGAATGTCAGTAACCAAGCAGATCTCGCACCCCATAAAATACCATAGTAGGAAAATTAATATAGTCAATGGGTGGGGCGAAATCTGTTTGGTTACAAACATTGTTCCAGATATCTTCCTTTGTGTACAGCAGAACAAATAAATTCTTATGGGTTTGAAGCAACTTGAGGGGGAATAAATGATGACAGAATTTTCATTTTTGGGTGAACTATCCCTTTAAGTCATACAGTTTCCAGTGCAGTTTGTAATCAACACATTCATCCCAGAATTCAATCCAACAGTTAATCTGAACAGTATCTTAACTCTTTAATCGGTTTTGTGTCATGACCTAATCTCGCTGTGTGTGACTAATGTCTTCCCCTCAGACAACATATCTGACACATATCGCATGACTCAATGCCTGCAAGATGCACAAACAAGCATGAGGGGCAATTCAGATGTTCTACTTTCACACTTATTTTTAGGTTACATATCTTTGATGTTCATCTGATCTTGGGAATGTACTGTAGATCCAGTGCTTTCTCCATCATTGTGCTTTACTGTGTCAATATTGTCTGTCTGTCTCTACCGGGTTGAGAATTCCACCCCTCAGAAAGCGCTCAGTAAAGGAAAGCCCACCCAACTAGAGTCAGAGACCTCTCAACTGCCCCACGACTGTCAATGTGTATGTGTGTGTGTGTGTGTGTGTGTGTGAGAGAGAGAGAAAGATCACGGTCCCACTCAAGTGTTTGCTGTGTGGTATTTGTTTCACTATGATTGACAGCACTGAAAATAAACACACATACAGACATTAGAAGCTGTATTAGCAAGAAACTCTTATAGACACAATGGTTTAGATGCAAAGATAATGATGTTTAATGTACTTTACCCCTAATTTTAACCCTAACAAATGTGTTGATTATTATAGAGTGGTGCAGGGATGACATATTTTTGCAGGCCAAAACCCAAAAATGAGTTGCATTTTAACACTTCTGGTTCCATCTTCCTGAAGTCACTGGGTTTACTGAGTGGGTTTTTGGTTAAATGCCTAAAATAAGGTCTGTGGTGAACACAAGCTCAAGATATATTCACGTTTTATTCTACATTTATTCTTTCATTCTATAAAATCTATCAGTATTACCCCCTTGTGAAAACAGGGGGTTTACCCACTTGGCAACACTGCCTTATTTCGCCACACTACTATTTTTGAGTCTCCCGGAAATGAGTTTTTGCATGGTGGGATATCTGATACACGCTTAGCAATTTGCTAAAGCTAACTTATATGATTGTACACACAAACACTTGCTTCACACCTGCTAACAAGCGCTTATCTCACTTATCTATCTCTCACACTCGCTGACATTTCCTCACACATTGTGCATGTCTTCAAAGTAATCTTGTTCTGTGGGGAAAAAACCTGTGTGTGTGTGTGTGTGTGTGTGTGTTTGGGTGGGGATGGCATTTTTCCTCTTTTGCACATGTTGTTTTACTGGATGTCACAATCATTCACACCCTCCGTCAAGAAAAATGCTGAATGAAATGTTTTACACTCAGCATTTTCCTTTATTGACCTCTTTTTAAAACTCATTCATGTACTAGCCACACAGTCAGAACTAGCGGTCAGAACTAGCGATTCTGCAGCACACCATGAAAACATCGACATAAGACCTCTGATGCCATAGTGCATAAAATAACTTACTAAAAACTGAATATGAATATTATTTCTAAAAATCGGATGTGCTTTGTAAAAAGCTACCTTATTAGCTTACTACTGCTGCAAACACAGTAGTTTAAGTTTCATTCTATTTAGTTTTTGGGGTGAATTTTTTTCCCTTCAGACCAGTTAAGCGCAAACCCCCTTCCCCCCAGCCGATTTCATTGGTTAACTCAATAACTTTGTATCCTGTCGAGAAAAATTCAGACTTCATGGATTCAGTTCTTAGGTGATAAATATCATGGATTGATCTGATCGCAACAAACAAGCTATCTTTCAGGATGTGCTACTAATGCTGTACTAAGGTTATGGTTACAGGTTTGGGTGGGGTTAATGCTTAGTGTATATTTCAGCATTATCTAGGCAATCAGCGCTATGAGTGTGCGCTTAACTGGTTTGCGAAACATTTTTTTATTAGTGCCATTCATTTTTGAGACTTAAAGGTGGGCCCTTTTGACCAAACACCCTAGCAACGACCTAGAAACACCCTAACGACTGCATGGCAACAATCTGGCAACCACTCAAGGTGGAGACTTCAACACAGGCAAGCACCAGAGCATTTCTTTTCTTAAATAACATTACACCCAATCTGGAAGGAACAATCATTTTGAGGGGTTCTTGAGATGAAATAAAATTTGCTTGTATAGTCGAAAGTAAGAAGGCCACCTACATTTCCTTCTCATTTTAAAGTTTAGAGAAGTTAAAAGACATCAGCTGCTTCTATTCTTCCTTTCATCCTGCCATCAAAACTGCCAGAAAACGAAGGAGAAGCCCAATCACGCAGTAAACATGTTCTGTATGTGGAAAAAAGCGGAACGTCTCCTAATAAAAGCCATGGGTCTCTGTGAAAGTCTTTCGAAATGTGAATTGTGAAACGTTGTGTTGTCCCTCCGGTCCTCGGCTGTTGTTTTATTTAGATTCCGGTTGCCATAGAGGTGTCTGGTGTTAAAATACGCTGATGGTTTGAGATATTTTAACCCGTCTCAGTGCTGAGAGGCTGGTGTTAATTAGATCCTTGACCTTTGACCTTCTCTTACACTCCCTGGCTTTCTATGTCTCTCGGTTTTCGTTTTGTCTCCCAAAACCCCTTAGCACAACTCTGTATAATCCTGAGCTGTCAACGCTACTTCCTGTTAGCAGCAACATTAGGCTTTAATTCACTCTCCTGTCAACTCTTTCAGTTAGTAGGCCCTTTCTCTCCATTTCCCTTGTTCCCATTTGATCATGTTGGGATATTTCTGGTTTATGTGTGTGTACGTGTGCTGTGCCATACCCTCCTCTGACGCTGATTATGTGTGGAAGTCTGCTAGTGTGAGTACTTCATCAGGCCGCCGTCCACAGTCCAGTGACTCAGCCCAACAGAGCTGACTAATGAAGTGTCTGCTCGCATTTATGACGGCAGAGCAATAACAGCCATATATATACACAACCGACATACCACGCGGGGACCTGTAAACATCAGACAAAGAATACTGGAAGTGTTTTATACACATGCTCATTTTAGCCATTAGTAAAGGTTGTGTGCAAAGAAAAAAAGATCAAGAATCAATAAGAACTACACTACCTGTTAATTTGTCAATTTTAAGTAATATAGCAGAATATTTCTGTTTAACAAAACAATACATGACAATTTAAAGTGAAATAAAGTATGCTTTTAGCAATTTTCGAGAGAAAAAAAAAAAAAAAAAACATTTTTAAGCAATAAGCTAATGAATCACCTTAACTGTAAAATATACTCACTTATATCTTGTGATGCGTTATAAACTACATCTCGCAACATGTATTTTTATAGTAAACTTATAGGAAACACAGCTGTCATTTTTTTTAATGTATTGAAAAATAATTAAAAATAGATGAACTACTCAGTAAAAGTGTTTATTAAGAGAGAGAAAATAATTTAAAAATGTTAATTGGTTAAATATAAGTTACCTAACCATGTATAGTGAGTAATTATATTATTAGCAGCAAGAAAATATATTACATTTAAACTATTGTAAAATGGATATATTTTTAGCGTTTTTTATATTACTTTAAATTTATATTACATTATTAGCAATATACTTTATCAATATGTTGAATTAGCTAATTAATTACCTTGCAAACATACCCACTTAAATTATATCCAGCAATACTTTAAATGTTCATTTTTACTGTAAACTAAAAATAGATGAACTACACTGTAAAAATAGATAGATAGATAGATAGATAGATAGATAGATAGATAGATAGATAGATAGATAGATATAGAATCAAAATAAAAAAATGCAGTTGTATTCCCAAAGGATCTCTTGAAGATCTTTTCTTTTGAAAAGATTGCTTGACTGATTGATTACAGATTACAGCTCTTTGAAAATTCATAGTTAAGCAACCAAGAATTTATGACCAAAGACTAAACATTTCTAAAGATTTGATTTGGAGCCCAGGCTTGAAGACATGATCACACTGAAATGGCATCAGCGTTGAGTAAGAAACAACAAGACAGTGGAAACAACAACAGCAAAGCTGAATTGAAAGCACTTGGAGGAGAGTTACGCAAGAACACAGGTGCTACTGTTCAACACCCTTATCTAATGTGCGCTCACACACACACACACACAAACACACACACACACACACACACACACACACGCACACACACACTTTTCCTGGCCCGTCTGCATCACATATTTACACCAACTTTAGAAAAACAGGAACATTGTGCTCATGAAAATATCTGCTTCCCTTTTCTCCATCCCCTCCAGCACAAGACAAAGGCATTTTTCATGAGTGAGCATGAAGGATGTGTATTTAGACATTTGGGGAACTCAGATCCGATGGGAGAGCTTGAATGTTACCCGACAACATGAAAAACAAATTTATGGGTGACCCCATTTGTGACCGCGAGGGTCACAGTGCCGCAACGCACCATAAAACTTATTTTGTGGTGTGTTTGTGAGTGCATGTGTGTGTGTACGTGGATATTTTGTGACTGGGTCCCGTGTTTTCCGTTTCTTGGAGAGGAAATGGTACCTAGCGACAAGATGAAAACACAGGAAGTGCAAGCTGCGTTCCTCACATTCCAGCATTGTCTCGGTGTGCGGACACACACACACACACTCGTAAACTACAGAACAAAAGCAGACACATGTAGCAGTTGTATGATGATAAACATCAATATATATACATATATCAGCATCTATGATTTGCTTATATGTGAACCAATGATACTCTAATAGAAACCTTGAATTTGCATATCATTAACATAGTATTAGCATACAGTCCTTATTATAATAATCCCTCTAGATCTCTCTGTGTTTTAATCAAGTTGACCCTTGAGTCTGTCTTGCCACACAAACACACACACACACACACACACACACACACACACACACACACACATACACTCATGCGTTTCTGCTCATTTTAATGGAGAGCAAATCTCTGTGGACTTGCATAAGCCACTGATCTCTCTCTATCTCTCTCTTCTGAGTACTGTGAGTGATGTTATTTTCTTAGAAAGCCTCCAGTGAAGCATCTGTTCTTTCCTCATTAATTTCACCTTTTCTTTCTGTGACTTACAGTAATTCCTTATAAATTTTGCAAAGGACATTCAAATCAGGGCACCTTTGGGTTGTTTATATGTTGATAACCATTTTAAAAACTTTTTAAGAAGGATCAGTGTACTGGGATTGCCTTATTTCAGTATCACTAATTCTGTCTGTTCATACTTAGTGTTAGTGATTTGAACCCCTAACGTTAAGTATCAAAGCTTCAGCACAGCTTGTCCTGTACCGTTTGCACTGTGGATATGACTGCTACATCAAATTTGTGGCCAGAACACCTTAGCAACTAAGCATGTGACAAAAAACAAAACAAAACAAAACAAAAAAAACACTACTTGCACTTGCATTCCATCATGCTAAAAAAAACACTAAAGGGCTTTCCACACTTGAAATGGGTAACCTTGGGTCATTCTAAAACAATTCTAAACGGAATCATCTGAGTCATCTTGTTTCTCGTTTTACATTGCTCAAAATGTAGCGGGGTTAACAATTAATCCTTGGTATTCATATGCTACCGTTTCACACTGTACATTCCTAACCCACTAATGTTTTGCTCTTATTTGCATATTTGCCATGTCAGTGTCATCCTCATATTACACATTGTACACAAGTTTATCTTGAATGGACTTTTCAGACTAAAAGGTAAAAATGAAAAGGTCTCTTCTTCATTCCAATTAATGCGTTTTCCGTCGCTGTTTGACATTTTTCCTATCAAACGCTACATGAATATGAGGCACATGATTGGTTATCAGTTGCTAAGCGTCTAGTCATAACATTCTATCACCGAACCGTTTCACACGTTTGGCACCACAATGTGGGGTTAACACCGCAAAAAAAGGAGCTGAGCTTATTAAGCCTGACTATACTATAATAAACAATAGGATAAGAATGACAAATTATTTCCATGTTTTTTTGCCAAAAAATGTATGGAAAGCACATACTCTGTTTCTCCCACTCTCTCTCCCACTCAAACACACACACAAATAGTACGGACACACACTCGCACAGAAACATGTCGTCAGCGCTGCTCTGATTTTATCAGAAAAATAGTTTAGCAACTTTAAAAGCTACATGATATTTCTCACTAGCGAGGTAATAACGGCACTGTTCTTGAAGCAGATAAACGTACAGTTTCACTATTAGACGCTGCTGCCAAACACTGTTGAGAGACGCACAGACTCGGGTAATTCACTCACGCTTAATCTCTCTCTCTCTCTCTCTTTGTAATTGCATTAATAACTGCATTATTCTGCTATCAATGTTCAAGCCTTCGTTACTAGCTCTAAAATTACATTTTGGAATTAGCAATGGAGGTGTGGGATGAGATATGTAAGAAATTAGTCAAGAGAGTTTCAGTGACAAAAACCTGACAAATGTCTTGAAATATAACATCTGAACAATGTCTTGAGGTGTGGTAACCGTAGTATAAGCAGAATAATTGACTCTGGTCCATTGAATTATTAGAAAATAATGCATTATTATTATCTGCATTATTATGCAGAATTATTACCACTTCGGGTATGAATTATTTCCTAATAATTCAACGGCCCGTCGTCAATTATTCGTTACGTATAAAGCGGTGCAAACCCCGCTTTTAAAGGGTAAAACGTTCCTTTACCAGTTTAGAACGACGATAACCTGGGGTTAAGCGCAGTATGAAAAGCCCTTTACAGTGAAACACTGTAGCAACAACTTAGCAACCAAACAGAATAACCTAGAAACTGCATATCAAAATGTTAAAAATCACTTTAAGACATGCTTTTACTGCACAGCAACCTGCTAAAAACCACTTAGAATACTTTGGCAACCACATAACACCCTGGCAACCAGCACTCAGAACATCTTTGCAACTGCAATGTAACACCTGGGTGACCACTCATCACAACACCGATACTGGATAGCAATGGGCTAAAAACCGCTTAGAAGACCCTGGCAACCACATAACACCCTGAAACCACCCAGAACAACCTAGAAACCACATAGTAATGTGTTCAAAACCAGTCAGAACATATTAACTGTAACTGCAAACATAGCAACACTTCGGCAACCACCCATCACAATATAGAAACTGCATAGCAATGAGCTAAAAATCACTTAGAACATCTTAACAGCCGCATGACACCCTGTCAATCCCCGACAACACCTTAGCAACTGCTTTGCAACATGCTAAAAAACACTCAGAATGTATAAAAAACACATAACAAAACCCTGGCAACCACCCATAACACTCTAGAAAACATAGAGCAACGTGCTAAAAACCACTCAGTAGACCCTTGCAACTGCATAGCAACATGCTAAAAATGCTTAGAACTCTTTATCAACCACATAACAAACCTTGGAAACCACCCAGAACACCCTAGCAACTGAATAGCAGAGTGCTAAAAAACACTTAGCATACTTTAGCAACCACATATCAACACCTTAGCAACTGCATAGCAATGTGCTAAAAAAACAACAACACATTCCTTAGCATTCACATATCAATACCCTGGCAACCACCAACACTGTAGTAACCACAGAGCAATGTTCTAAAAAACACTTAGAATACCTTAGCAACCACCAAGAGCTAAGAACCATTCAAAACCCATTCCCAACTGCATAACAATACTCTGGCAACCGCCTTGAACACCCTAGCAACCACACAGCAACTCTGCAAAAAACACATAGAATACCCTAGCAACCACATAGCAACACCCTGGCAACCACCCAAAAACCCTACCATTGAAGTGCATTTTACGTATATAGGGTTTTTGTACAGAGCCTGATGCCTGACACCATGATAACACTAGCTGGAGAGATCATTAAGTCATTAGTCTCATGGCTAATTGTGTCTTTCCGTGGCAAATGGACCCATTTACATGATGAATCACATGAACACACTCACAGTACGGAGGTCTTAGAGCACCAGACGACCCTCATCAGTCGTTCTGCAGCTATATAAAGAGCTGTAGTCCATCACCATGATGGAAAGTGAGCATTCATGAATACTGCATGCACACTAACTTTAGCACTGAGCACAGCTAGAAGCTACAAGGAGAGTCCGACCTCAAATTTAGCTACAAGCACAACAACATAAAAAACAACAAAACCATTAATGAGAATCACAGACAAAACAACAGTTACATATATTTTAATTAATGAATGTAGCCTTTCATGCCTAAAAGCAAATCCGAGACTAATGCTAACTGGCTAATGTTAACTTACTAATGCTGGCTAATGCTGTTACTTTTCAAAATGATCAGATGATCAAACAGGTGAAATAATAATAAGGACATTAAAGAAGGAACACCTTAAACCACCTGCAAGAATAGAATTCCTAATATAGAATACCTTAGCAACCGTATAATGACACCCTGGCAACCACCCAGAACCCCCTTGCAAATGCATAGTAACATGCTAAAAAACACTCAGAACAACTCCCTAGCAACTATCCAACTGTAGCAACACCTTAACAACGGCATAGTAACATGCTAAAAATACTGTAGAACACCTTAGTAACCACATAATGACACCATGGCAACCAAACAATAGGCAAAAAAACACCCAGAACACCTTATCAACTACATAACACCTTGGCAACCACTCAGAACTGCATAGCATCATGCTAAAAAACAACTACCTTGCAACTGCATAGCAATAATGAACAACTTAGCAACCCCCTGGCAACTAAGCAGAACACAAACAACTGCATAGCAACGTGATGAATCATTACATTTTAAATATTATAATTTACAGCCATTGATACAGCATTTAAACTACTTAGAATACCTCAGTAACCACATAATGACACAATGGCAACCAACCAGTACATCTTAGAATATGCATAGCATTGTGGTTAAAAAAAACACTCAGTACAACTTAGCAACACCCTGACAACCAACTGTAACATTCTGGCACCTGCATAGCAATGATAAAAACCACTCAGAACAACTTAGCAACACCCTGGAAACCTACCAGAACATGCTATTACATTGTTTATGTTATAATTTACATCCCTTCATTCAGCATATAAACTACTTATAATACCTTAGCAACCACATAAGAACACTGTGGCAACCAGCTAATACTCTAACAACAACCACAGTACAATGTGTGCTAAAAACACTTAGGACATGTTAGCAACTGCATAACACCTTGGCAACCACCTAGTCGTTACGGTGGCGGTTGTTAAATTCCCACCCTGATGTCAACCAGTCATCACTAAAACAAAAGCAGGCTCTCAGAAAACAGTGAAAGGAATGCAAAGTGAGTTGAATGGAGGCCCGTAAAGGTACGTCAGAAGATTATTTGACTGTCACTACATGCTTGAGTTTGGAGGTCAGCCAAACTTAAAAAGACAGAGCATGGAGGAATGTATCGCTGAAGGGGAACTTACACTCATCTTTTCTTCTTTCTTCTGATAGC
The DNA here is from genome assembly GCA_039654765.1 of Mylopharyngodon piceus. Classification (NCBI taxonomy): domain Eukaryota; kingdom Metazoa; phylum Chordata; class Actinopteri; order Cypriniformes; family Xenocyprididae; genus Mylopharyngodon; species Mylopharyngodon piceus. The sequence goes on from CM077438.1 coordinate 32,748,270, forward strand.
CAGCTTAAGCCAGGGATGGAGGGCGAGAGTGGAGAAAAACTCATTTAATTTAAAAGGCCATGTGCTAGACACAGTGAGGATCATTTATAATGTTAGACATGGTTTCTTGCACCATAAATTTATATCTCAGTTTTATGAAAAAATTTCTACCCTTTCCCTTAAAATTAAACACACTTTTGCTATTGTACCTTTAGGATTTAAATATGTAAATGACCTCAGTTGTGACAGGCTAACCAGTGTTCCAGCTTCACGTTTTCAGTCACACTGCCAGGAGAAGCTAAGTTGCAGAATATGTAACATGTATGATTCTTCAATTCTGAGAACTTTTCAGCCCTGTATGGTGATTTTAAAGTTTTATATATATATATACACTACCAGTCAAAAGTTTGGAAACATTACTATTTTTAATGTTTTTGAACAAAGTCTCTTATGCTCATTAAGGCTGCATTTATTTCATAATAAATACAGAAAAAACAATAATAATGTGAAATATTATTACAATTTATGGTTTTAAGTATGATTTTAATATACTTTAAAATATAATTTATTTCTGTGATGCAAAGCTGAATTGTCAGCATCATTACTCCAGTCTTCAGTGTCACATGATCCTTCAGAAATCATTGTAATATGCTGATTTATTATCAATGTTGGAAACAGTTGTGCTGCTTAATATTATTTTATAACCTGTGATACTTTTTCAGGATTCTTTGATGAATAAAAAGTTAAAAAAAATATCAGCATTTATTTAAAATAGAAATCTTTTGTAACAATATACACTACCATTCAAAAGTTTGGGGTCAGTAATTTTTTTTCTTTCTTTTTTTTGAAAGAAATTAATACTTTTATTCAGCACGGATGTGTTAATTGATAAAAAGTGATAGTAAAGATTTAAATTGTTAGAAAAGATTTATATTTTGAATAAATGCTGTTCTTTTTAACCTTTTATTCATCAATGAATCCTGAAAAAAGTATCACAGGTTCCAAAAAAATATTAAGCAACACAACTGTTTTCAACATTGATAATAACTGAGTATCAAATCAGCATATTAGAATGATTGCTGAAGGATCAAGTGACACTGAAGACTGGAGTAATGATGCTGACAATTCAGCTTTGCATCACAGAAATAAATTATATTTTAAAGTATATTAAAATAGAAAACCATAATTTTAAATTGTAATAATATTTCACAATATTATTGTTTTTTCTGCATTTATTATGAAATAAATGCAGCCTTAATGAGCATAAGAGACTTCGTTCAAAAACATTAAAAATAGTAATGTTTCCAAACTTTTGACTGGTAGTGTGTGTGTATATATATATATATATATATATATATATATATATGCAAAAATGAAAAAGAATTACTGTTTAAAAATGAATAATTTATATATATATATATATATATAAAATTCATTTTTAAACAGTAATTCTTTTTCATTTTTGCGTTACCCGAGAAACTTTGCGTTCACTCACAAAGGACACAAAAGTTTTGCGAGCGAATGCAAAACACTTTTAAAAAACAACTTTTAAAAATGCATGGTTGGTTACTGATTATTTGGTGGGTATTTGTATTATATGCATAGCTGTTTAATGTTCATATTCATTTAATTATTCCACTATGGTGAAAGTTCAGAGGATAAAGGCTCTTGCTTTTACATTCCTTTACTGGAGACACAAAAAGAAATATTTCAAGTCAGTGTAGGTAAAACACTACCTAACGCGAGTATTACTATTTAGTGCAAGAGATGTGCTTTAAGGGTCAGTGTATCTTTTGGTCATTCGTTTTTTGATTTAGCCTAATATAGAAATCGAAAAATGAAAAAACAGAACCGTTTTTCATTTTAAACTAATATAATAATAATATTTCTGAGATAAACTAGTATAATAATACTATTTCTAAGATAAACACGCGTAGGTTGCCGAATTTATGGACACACAGAAGAAAGCCTTGTCTAGGCTCTGCCTTGGTATGGTAGCCTATGTGTCAAGCCATTCGTTAGTCTAGCTGTTTGACGAGAAAGAGATTAAATGTAGTTGCAATAAACGCGTTAAGAATCCATAGCAGCGGAGGACTATTATTCTGCTGCGCTGAACTGCAGAAGAACTGATGATGGCACGGTTTAATGTTTGGTTGACCAATCTGTGGAAAGGGGTGTTTCATTTCCGCCCGCATGTAGTGATCAAATATTCAAGTTGTTTATTCATTTTCTACCCCTGAACAAAAAACGAAAAATCAAGCCGAATTCTTGTTTTTCGTTTGGTTAAGGCCCCGATATACTTCAAACTAAATCAAAGTTCGTTTTGTGTTTGTTTTGGGAGTTCGAAACGGCTTGCCAAAGCGAACTCTCAGGAAAAGTTCGCTCCAGTTGCAAAACACCTTAGTACTTCCATTGGTCCATGACGATACCGTAATAGGAGGTGTGCGCTGAGGCTCCACCTTCTTTCACGTGGAACTCTTCTCTGACTCATTTCGTCTGTTGAATCTGTCGAGGTAAGATCTCCGCAAGTGAAAACATGAACACACTGGATATCCGCTTTATAGTACAAAATGAAGTTGTGCTTCTGATGAAATGAGGCACTGACACTGTTTTTCATGTTTGATACTGTAAAGCTCCTTGCTTTTAAGCAATATATTGAATAAAATGCCATATAAATAAACGTGACATGACTTTACTGGAATGCTAATTTGCAGAGATCGTGCTAACATAGTCATGTTGTTATGATCAGATGCTTTTCTCATGCTTTCTATAAAAATGCTTGCTGTTTTCTCATTTTTGTTGTGCTTATTTTGTTACTGAGAGGAAAGTGTGCAGCACATATTTACATATTCATCTAAACGGCACTCTCAGTAATATTTCGCTGCTTGCGTATTTCGAATTTTGTTTTACCCCTAAACGAAGAATGAAAAAGAACTTCTCCGTGAGTATATCGGGGCCTTTAACGAGGAAGATTTCCGAGACAGCGACAGGTTACCCATGTTGCCGTGCAAGATCATAATGAAAGTTCACCCACTAGGGGGTGAATTCCGACAGTCGTGTCCAAATGTCGTGTGCAGTGGAAAGGCAGCTTCAGCCACGGATGAGCGCGGATGAACGAGATAGATACAGTTGCTTTTCTATACTGTACAAAACGTCAGAGAGCAGAGAGTCGTGTCATTTACAGGACATTCGCACAGAATTCGCTCTCTCTGCACTCTTCTTCGACTGCGGCACAAAGCATCACATCTGTCCATTGCCCTCTAGTGGACTCTTCTGGCTTAACATTCACCTTGCGCAAGCACTGTTGTACTCGCATTGTCCACACAGACACAGAAACTGGGCCGTGCGTGGGTGGTGTGCGTGGATGTCCGCAGATCCTCCTGATGATGAAAATTATGTCGCGCAGACAGTGTGCAGACTGTCAGCAAACTCAGACAGCGGAAGTATACTTTGGGCTTAAGTAAGCTTCCTTTTTAAGATTTCAAATCAAATAGTGCCTCTAATTGAAGAAACAATCATAAAGGTGGTCTAATATCCTCATGGTTGTGACCCCATTTCTGATTTGTCCATTTCTGCAGCCTATTTTCCAATAAAATGGTGAACTGGGGTGAGATCTTTACATTATGAAAATCCTGTTTTTCATGATATTGCTGTAAAAAGCTTCAGGTGGCACAAAACAAAGACACAAATGGAAAAAGGCAAAATGGATGGTGGTTGATGAAAACAGGGTGAGAGGGGAAGGGTGTGGATGAAACAGCAAAAGGAAAGACGAGAGAGGGCAAAACAGATGGGATGATGGTGGTAGTAGAGTTCAAGAGGCAGTTGTGAGTGACAGATCTGAAACAGGTCGTGAGAGGCATATAGGGAGACGGGTGGAAATTAAAGGAAGGTACGATGAGGGTCGAGACTTCGGGAGATCAAGAAACAGAGATTAAAGAAGAAGAGGTGCATGAAAAGGTGAAAGTGTAAGTGTAGGAAGCGAAATAGTTGGGAAGAGGATGCACCTGATGGAGGAGAGGAACGAGGACAAGTGAAGGTGTAGAGAGCTGGGCCATAAATCCTGAGGAGGCCGTGGCAGACACAGCTGTTTCCGAACAAGCCAGATGTGAAAGAAGTACAAAAGGGATTTGAACTTCGGCACATAACTTCTCCTGCACTGCCATTTACAGACATGAATTTTACCACAAATCATGCAGCATATTGAGAAAAACTAACTAGTGACCTACAGTAGTGTGAAAAAAGTGTGTGTGTGTGTGTGTGTGTGTGTGTGTGTGTGTGTGTGTGTGTGTGTGTGTGTGTGTTTGTTTTGGCCTCCGTCCCACAGCCAGGTGTGGAAGATACAGGTGAGATACACACATCCATCAGATTAGGTGACATACAAACATCACATTTTGAAGATTATTTTGATTGAACGCAACCTAGTTTTGAAAGTAAATCTCTGTTCTGTCTTTCATTTTTAAGGAGCGTGACAGCATATGTCTCCTTATCTCTACCTCTTTATTTCGTGCAGTCGCTCCGTTGCTGAAATGACAGCTGTTTCCTTTGACAAGCAGACCTTCCCTGCCTGAAGAAACATATACACTCACACATAACATCTTGAAATAAGGGAGTGAATGGTAATTACTCATTCTTAAGAGTCAAACAGCTGTTTGCTGCACGCGTCTACAGTCATTCAGAAAACACATAATAAAAACAGCTGCAAGGGTGACAACACAAAATGTGCTCTTCACAGTGGAGGAGTGAGATGTTTAAAAATCAAATGAGTTAGAAAATACAAACATAAAATTTTATCCAAGAATCAAATCTTGGCATTACTAGCTCAATGCTCTATCATTTGAGCTAAAGAAACAAAAACAGCTACAGGGCTAAAGTACACCACAATTTCAAAGTTCATATTGAAAGCAATGACCTTTTAATAGCAAATCTGACCACAATATGAGACAATGTTGAGATCTCTTATGAAACTCAGTGGTTCTCAACCAGTGGGCCTTAAAGGAACACTCCACTTTTTTTGAAAATAGGCTCATTTTCCAACTCCCCTAGAGTTAAACAGTTGAGTTTTACCGTTTTCGAATCCATTCAGCCGATCTCCGGTTCTGGCGGTACCACTTTTAGCATAGCTTAGCATAGTTCATTGAATCTGATTAGACCGTTAGCATCTCGTTAAAAAATGACCAAAGAGTTTCAATATTTTTCCTATTTAAAACTTGACTCTTCTGTAGTTACATCGTGTACTAAGACCGACGGAAAATGAAAAGTTGTGATTTTCTAGGCCGATATGGCTAGGAACTATACTCTCATTCCGGCATAATAATCAAGGAACTTTGCTGCCGTACCATGGCTGCAGCAGGTGCAATGATATTACGCAGCGCCTGTGACCCCCTGCTTGCATAGGGAGCGTGCCTTGCAACCATGTGAGAGACATTTGTGAGAGACGCTGCGTAATATCATTGCGCCTGCTGCAGCCATGGTACGGCAGCAAAGTTCCTTGATTATTATGCCGGAATGACAGTATAGTTCCTAGTCATATCGGCCTAGAAAATTGCAACTTTTAATTTTCCTTCGGTCTTAGTACACGATGAAACTACAGAAGAGTCAAGTTTTAAATAGGAAAAATATTGAAACTCTTTGGTCATTTTTTAACGAGATGCTAACGGTCTAATCAGATTCAATGAAGGAAAGGGGAGTTGGAAAATGAGCCTATTTTCAAAAAAAGTGGAGTGTTCCTTTAAAAGGGGGCCTTCCAAGGGGGCCTCAAGATGCAAAAGGGGACCTATTATGCTTTTTTACATTTTCAGCTTTCTTTAGTGTGTAATGTTGCTGTTTGAGCATGAAAAAGATCTGAAAAGTTATAAAGTCACTCCAAAGGGAGTTATTCTCTACATCAGTGCACACTGTTTCTGAAGGTATAAGGGGCGGGGCCTGGATGAGTTGCGTTAATAGGGTGTTGAAACTCGTGGTTATGGTAAGGAGCGTGACATTTCTGAAACATGCTAGAAACGATAGACCAATCACGCCACACTGATCCAGCCGACCAATCAGAGCACATTGTGCTTTTCAGAAGGAGGGGCTTCACAGAGACAGGAACTAAACAGAGCATTACTGACAGACTGAGAAGAGAGGTGCTGCAACAATGTCAAATATGTGGAAAATTAATGTGTTTTTGAACATTCAAGCATGAAAACCTATTCTAGTAGAGCCCAAAAACAAACTTTGAAAAAGGACATAATAGGTCCACTTTTTAGGTCCATAATAGGTCCACAATTTAAAATAAGACAAAACCAGCATTAAAATAAACTAAAACAATTAAAAATCATGATATTTCTTATTTTGATTCACCCTTCAACAACTTTTTCTCCTTTGAAGAACCTTATTTCCCACAGTCTTTAGGAAACCAGGATATTTGAGGTAGCTTTATTTTAAAAGTTTGATTTCTAGTACTGGAAAAGTCATGTAAAACTCCATGGTCATTTTTATAATGAATATACATTTTTCTAGTTATACCAAGTTCTGAAATATTTCATCACCTTGGAATTATAAGGTTCTATCTGACGTTTTTGTCAAAATTGAGTTATTCACATATTCTTATTCTGTGACAACTGATTTACATTATGTACAGTTATGTACATTTTGGGACAATTTTTTGGAAAACAAAAAGGTTCTATCTACAAAGGAGTATGAAATAAAAAAAAAAAAAACTGAAGCTCAATATCTCAAAACTGCTCAGAATGCAGAACCTTATATTCCAAGGTGGTGATTTTATAGAGTAATTGTGAGTAAAAATATTTTTATAAATATTATCATTATAATTATTATCCTGTAAATAAATAACAGAATGGATAATGGATTTAAACAACTGTCAAAAGTAAAGGGGATTTTGAATTTTGTTGTGAACAATGTGGGGCCTTGGATTCAAAAAGGTTGAGAACCACTGCTTTAGAGCAGACACAATTAAGAATAAGCAAAGTATTTTGCTCTGGAGAAAAATCAGGGGAAACAGGAGATGTCATGTGCTCTTCATTTAATATCATTGCTGTCTATGAGGAAATAATATCAAATTTGTTATTTTACTGTCATACAGGTACTGAGGGAAACATTTAGTAGTTATAAAACACCTTATCAAAGATTAAAATTACTTATTTGCGACTGCAGACAGCTACATTTCAATGAGCGAAACATTAATGCGCACTCCTTGAATGCTTTTAGCTCCAATATGCATTCACACACTTGGAGGCTCCTAGTAATTCTGAAGATATTGATTAGCTGGTTCAGATGTGTTAAATTAGGGCCAGAGTTAAACACAAGGACTGTGGCCCTCCAAGAGCAAGACTGGACACCCCTGGCTTCATCCAAAGTCTTAAAATACAGTAGATAATGTAGTACTATACTACCCTCTGGTGGTCACTGCCAGAATTTCCTCTGTTTAGTGTCCTTGTACATGTTTGTATTCTTGAAGATGAATTAAAAATATGCAGAGTAATACACCACTCATAGTCTTCCTGGAGCACTTCCTGGAGAAGGTAGACGGAAAACATTTGTGTTTAAATCTGATGTATGGACCAAATGAGGATTTGTCCTTCTGTTCAAATCAGGCTCAGGGCAATTCATGTACCCATCATCCATTTCTACATTCAGAGAGCAATCCTCTTGCAGAGCATTCTGGTTAGTGCTGACAGAAGTTGCAGGATTCGGCAAGTATCCCTCTGAACATGGGAGCACTGGGTCATTGAAGTTGGAGGTACAAGGCTGGAATGTACCATCTATTCCCATCACATTTCCAGAGGAACACAAGGACTCAAGGCATGGATCGTCAACATGCAAAACCACTCGATCGCCCTCAATTTCTAGGCAGCGGTCGTTTCCATCAGTGGTCAAGGTATTTTTTGATTCACTGCATGGAAAAAGTTATATTCATGTTCTGAACTTTCTCTTACTTAAGAATTTTAGGACTTCACATTCCAGAAATTCCAGAGCATTCCAGGAATAAAGTCTACAGTTGACTTACAATGAGGACAACTGCTGATGGACATCTACAATCTGAGCGTTGCTGATTTCTGGATCCTTCAGTTCTGTACAGCAGGGTAAGTGGTCCATCTGAGGATGCTAGTGGAAAACAGGATGTTCACACAGCTCAACTTATGATTGAGTACTGGTTTCAGAAGATTATAGGCCTCGTTTACACCTGGTATTATTGATTTGACAAGAAGTGGAAATAGACAAATACAAGTGTCCAAAAAAATCTTGCTCAGTCATTGAAACTGCATTCGGAGATAGTTAGAAACCACATTGCATTTTTAGTGTAAATCCTAATGCCACAAGTAGAAGGGCCACCTGCTTGCCTGTCAATCTTTTGCACCAAAACATGGGTTTTAAACTTTGTTGGTTACGTGCAGCTTTTAAAAAAAAAAAGTAAGTAGGCATGAAATCATTGACAAAATCAAAGAAAGAAGTGGTCAAAGGAAATGCATTTGAGCTGGCATGAAATGAAAATCCCCCTATCTATTTGGTCAATGCATATTAAGCCCAAAGTATACTTTGGCCATCCGCATTCCATGACAGTTTACGTCAGTTTGCAGCAGCACAAGTGGGAAGTGCGAGTGACTTGACAACAAGGCCCTTTCCCAAATGGCACACTTCATGTGCACTTTCGGTCTTGTGGACTTACAATGGCCGCTGCATGCGCGTGTCCGTTAAGTCCACGAGACCGTAGGTTGTCCCATTCATCATTTTAGCTTTCAGAAGGGTGCTCGCAAGCGCCCCCTTTGCGGCCGCTATGCGACCTCGATGGGCACTTCTGCTGAGCCCGCAAATCTGCCCGGCAGTCAAAGTGGCATTACGTCACGAAAGTGTGGACTCAGACTTCTCTCTGGTGACGTATGTCGAACTTCTTTTCGATCATTTTGTCAGTTTAAACCTTGCCCCTTTCTTACAATTGACGGCAAGCTTGCATTCAGATCTACCTCCATGCAATCAAAAATAGAACCAAGTCCCCACCGGATGAACACTTAAAGGTGGAGTAAGTAGTTTTTCAAAAACACTGTTTGGAAGTTAGTCGGCGCCAACAACAAACGTGTAACTGATCAGCATTAGGGGGCGTATGCCGCTTTAATTTTTCGTGAAGCATATTGTGCGTCAGCTGTGATAAACAGACATCCACTCGCATTGCGTCTGTAACAGTGGCCAGCTAGTGAGAGTTGTGCAGGTAAACCACTGCACACTGACCACCGTTAGAGAATGCTGTGTTTAGCCTCATTGTTAGTGCACTCGCCTCGCCTGCCAGCAGTGATCGGGCCGGGTTTCCAGACCAACTCAGAGCAGGGTGGTTAGGATTGGAGGATGAGTTTTGGAGGCAGAGCAATAAAGAGAGGGGTGGGTTTGTTTGGGTTGATTTCAAATATCAACAATGTCCAACAGCGTTTTTGAAAATCTACTTATCCCACCTTTAAATGAACACTCATTACACTCAGATGAAAATATCTGTTGCTACTTCAATTTCATCATGACTTTGATACCAGGTGTAAAGCGCGCCATAGTGATATGGTCTAAGTTACCAGGTCAACCTACTGTACCTGTGACACCTCTGAGACTTTGCTGTGGACAGGAGAGGGAAGAGACATGTCCCATTCTCTCAGTCTTCTGAAGAGAGAAGAAAGAATTCCACTTTCTGTCTTTGCAATTTATGAATTGAAAGGAATTAACAAAAAAATTTACCTCTGAAGAACAACTAGAATGATGAAAACTGTGATAGAGACAGCTGACGCGAGGGTCGCAATGAGGAAATACAGGAGAAATGCAACCAGATTTGGTGCAAGAGGCTCTGAAACAAAAATATACATTGATATGGTTTACTGTATATAATGTATCATGGTATCTTGTAATGTATGTAAGTGGTGGGGTGGGCTCAGACCAGGCCGTGTGGTCCAGTAGACGGGGTCAGTCCACTCTGAGGGATATCCAGTGTAACGCCATCCTGAACGTCTGGTTGCGCTCACATTACAGCGAACCTGAGCCTGGTACTCCGAGGAACCCTTGAGAGAACGCTCTGATATAGCAAACACCATCTCTCCATCAGAGAGAAAGATGCTCTTTACATCCTCCTACAGACAAAGAGGCAGTTAACATACATGTACTAGAAAATGAAAGTGGGTGTTTATTCAGCTACAGCACTTTTGACCTTTTGGACTTTCAGAAGATAAACTCTCTTTTAAAACACTTTTCACACACTTCTGCTAATAATGTCCAACAGTGGATATACTGTATATACATCACACGAGAATTCTGTCTTTTTCCCCATTTTTTTCGGGAAAGTTGAGAACATTTCTACCACAGTGCCATTTTCACGACATCTCAAATAAGGTTTTGTGTTTAACTTATTCCCAGCCATTGACGGAATTCTCCAAGCTGTCTGCCTGCATCCTGCAGTACTACAAACCATGCCCCTACAAATTACGCCCCCTACTACAAGTTACACCCCCTACAATGAAACAGCTAATAGAGTACCTCAGAGATGACGTGTTTTTGTAGGCCAACCCGGAAGTTAGCGGCGCACGGGTTCCCTCGATCAAAAGCCTATGCATTTTTCCCATAGACTTTTGGAAAATCGCAAAAAATAAGCTCTGTGTTTAACAAAGGGTTATGACACTTACACGTTTTGTCTATCAAGATAATCTTTACAAGTTAACACAACATTTATACATTTTGAACCTTAAATAAAGTTGTCAGATATAAAAAGCTAACAGTAGGCTATAAACGGACTACAGCACACCATGGTCGCGGATCAACGTCACCACCACCAAGCTTCCTCAAACTTTATTTAAAAAACAACTTTATTTAAAAACATGCTCGCTGATTATGATCTGCGCTGTGTATGAATACTTATCCACTTTTTCATGAGAAATGCTGTCCAAATGTCCTGTTTGTCATGATGACGTCTAAAGTCCCCACCAAAGGAAGTAGTCCCTTTTAGCAACTTGCTAGCTACCGCCGTTTTTAAGACTTAAGGTAATATTTGTCATTTTCGAGACAAATAATATTACCCAGAATGCATTGTTTTTACGGTATATTACTTCGGTATATTACAATGCATTCTGTATATTACAATGCATTCTGGGTAATATTATTTGTTGTTTTCGAGAAAGTAGCCTATAGGCCTCTTTTCTTAAAACGACAAATATTACCCAGAATGCACTGTTTTTATGGAATATTATGGTTTCAATGGAAAACTGTATTTTTTGTAAATTTGTTTAGTTTTTTTACAGTTATTTTTTAGAGTGTAAATAAACATCAACTCCTTGGACATAAAATTGCCAGTTTAAAGTTGAAGAAACACCCTTACAAAATAATTTAACAATAATGATTAATAAATATTGCATAGAAGAATAGTCAAATACTCACAGGAGTTAGTATGCTCCAGTACTTGAGTTCAGTAGTAAGAGGTACAGTACGGTACTTTGTTAGAGTCCAGTTCAGAATCCAGTCTTCTCCTCTCAGCTCAACGCTCAGACCCGTGGGACATGTGGGCTGGACTACACCACAAAGACCACAGACCGGATCAATAACAATTTAATCAAAACAGCTTTCTGGAATACTTGATTGTGATTGGTCAGTCGCAGCATTCAGCGGCCAAGTATTTCTCAAAAGGTGAGTTGTAGAGGCACTAACTGTGTTCATAAGAGCGGATCACTTTAGTCACCGGTGTTGGCGTGAGTTGCACCTGCAGCACTCCAGGTTCAAAGATGCTGAAAACACCAACCATCCTCAAAAAGTCTCCTTCATTTATGACCTCCACCTTCTCAACACAGCACCACGCAGCCCTGAAAAAGAGCGATTACACCTATCAGAGTTAAAGACACCTTTCATACCATCCATAACTCTCTCAAACACTCACAGTGCAGTGGAGTATGTCCGGTAGGACAGCGTGTAGCTGATGTACTGGGCCAGATCTGTCTTGAGATCCCAGCAACAGCTCAAATTCTTCCCGCCATTGAGCACACAGTGTAGGTTAGACGGACCAGGGAGAGTGTCTGAAATAAATAATGGTCTATAGTACTCCAGGACACCAGGGGCTCCACTTGCCTAAAGATTACAGACTTTCACTGGGTTTCTCTTTATACTCACTCTCAGATATCAGTTCTGGCTTGTCAACCAACAACTTGCTGACCTCGGTTTTATTCTCGCTGCCTTCCACGTCTTTCTGTGTTGTTTTGGTGTGACTTTTCCCACCTTTGTGGTCCTTGACTATTTCATGATTAAACTCCACCTCCAAAAGTGAAACAAGTCAGTTTGCTTTATCAAAACAACAAAACCACTTTTTGTTAATATTAAACCTCCAAAAATCTTCAAGAACTCTTGTAAAAATACAAAAGTCTTTTGAACACAGTCATGGCAATTCGTAACTAGTATATGTTTTGAAGAATCTGTGGCTAATTTGTATGAATTCGTACAATGTCATTCGTACGTTTTCATCATAAACTGTACAAAACTATGGACGTAGTGTCTGTGACGTCACCCTTAGATTTCTGAAGAGCATTTTTGAAGCGAAAGAGCGGCCGTTGCCATTTTGGCAGCGCGTCATCACGCGTCACTCCCGGATAACTGAAAATGGGCAAAGAGGCGGGATGTGGTTGGAACTGAGATGCCTGGTTACTGAAACCATGCCCACCTAATGCAACGTAACCATGTTAGCAGGCAGTAATATTGTCATTTGTGTCAGGTGTGCAAATGACAACATGCAAAATCAAGATGGGACTTCATACCTTTGTAACGAAATAGTGATTGCGAGATGAATCCAATCTGTCGCACTTGGGTAAAATGTCCATGAGCGTCCATTAAAAAACAAACAACAGCATTTTTTATCCACAAAAGCGTTAAATTCTAGGGCATGTCCATTGTTTGCATCACATTTCTTCTGAATGATCTGCTCTCCATCATTGTTCTTCAAGAAATTATGCAATCTGAGCAGCGTTTATGTTGTAAAACTGTATATGATCGTATATATTAGACTCTCACAAACAAATGAACCTGCGTTCAAAGTATAATTTTTCAAAATAGTGCAGCAGTTTTAGTTATAATATCTAAGCAGTGCTGTCGGAGTTTGTGGTGTCTTGAGAGGCATATTCTCCAGCCATTGTTATAGTAAATCTCACGAACAAAACTTTTAGCCAATGCCAAGACGATCCAACAACATGTGTTCTGTTTATCTTTCGCATGTACACAGACGTACAAATGTCTCGACCATATAACCGCACAGCAAGCTATATTATTTGATAATTGTATAAAATAATCCCCAAAAAAGCACAAACATGGCAGAGATGCCAAAATCAGAGGCTGGAATTAGCTGAGGTAACATGACGGCTCACAGACAGCATTGGCAATCTACCTGTCACTCAAGTGACCACGCCCTTAATTATGCAGAACTAGAAGGCATAATATAATTTAAACGGATGAGTTATAAAAAAATTCACCCCTTGTCATGAAGGGCAAAATTAGCTGTATAGACCAAAACCATAATTTGTACCAGGCTGTAAACATGTTTTTTTCTGCTGTAAAGCATTTTAACATGGGGCTCAATGAGATTCTGCTCTCTTTTGGAGACTGTCCCTAGTGGCCAGTCGATGAATTGCAGTTTAAGTCATTTCCGTTTTGGCTTCAAGAGAAACTGGGGGAGGATGCCGCTTGGTTTTCATACGATCTGTTTACGTCCCACTGATGGTTAGGATTAGGGGTGGAACTTCATTCTTACTTTTTCTAAAAAAAATTATGTATTTGTCTAATCAACATCATATGAATTCATACGAAATTGCCAGCTCATATAATAGCTATGTTTTCTCGTAAGAACAAGGTTGGTCTTCTTGACAAACATGAGGAAGTCATGAGGGAAGAAATACTTTTCCCCCCGCAGAAATCAGTTTCTCATGTCAGTTTATAGTGACCTCTGACTGAAAGTGTGGTCATTTTGACACTCACTGAGCACTCTTGTTCATGTAGTCTGAAGGAGTCAGAGGTCAAAAGTGAGGGAGGGGGTGTATCATCTAGCTGGTACAAATTCCAGTCTGGATCTGCATCTTCTATAGGGAAGTCAAGAGTAGACATAGCTTGAGCTTGCATAACATAAATAGCCAGTGCATAAGTATGTCTATGGTATACAGTTACTGTACTAATTGTACCAAATTTTGTGAGTCTGAAGGTTTTGGAAATGCTGGAAGAGTGTGGTGTGTGGAAGAAGAACACGTCATCAAAGCCGATGGCAAACAGAGATGTGTTATACCGACAACAAACTCTTTCCTGCCCAGTAGAATTCTGGGAAGGCTTAGGAGTCTGAACACAGGGAGATACTCTGGAGTAAAGCAAAAATCATAAAAAATAAGCAATCAAACAATATATTTTACAGTTATAACGTGTGCTAATCATAACAATAAGTAAAAACACTGTAATCTTTCTTACTTTCTTTCTTTCTTTATTTCTTTTTACTAATTTTTACTTTACTGTAAAAAATATTTGTGGAAAATATTTCCGCCTCTTTCCCCATAAATTGTAAGCTGATTAATACTTTTTACTTAGAAATGTAAATATAAATTAAATTAAATAATTGAATCATTTTAACTGTATTTTACTGTAAAAGTTTATCTATTACCTCAGTGAATATAAATGAAAAATATAAAAATATAAATTTGAATCCAAAGTAAAAACATATACAATTCTGAACACTAAGTAAATTAAAAGTTAAAAACATTTTACAGTAAAATTACATTTACTTTTTTCTTTACCATTCATGGAAACTTATTTAAATTATTATTTTACTGATAAAATTACAAACATTTTAGTGTGTACTGAATTATGATTGATTCACTATTATCCCTACATTAACACTACTGAATAATTATTATTATTATAATTAATAATTATTATCATTTATATTTCACTATTATTCTGCTACTACCACTACTGAATTAATATTGTTTTACTATTATTACTCTTCTAGTACAACCAAATTATTATAATTTTACTATTATTGCTATAATATCACTGTATCATACAGTGTGTTATGCTATACTAATGCCTATGATCTGATGTTTTGGTCTCACCGGTGGTCATCTGGATCCATGTGGATCAGAGAGAGTGGAATATGAGGATCGTCCCTCCAGCTGCAGTGGATATGGGTACGGTAGTCATTACGGCACTCCAAAGACTCCAGAGCAGAGGATTCTGGGAATAGAAGACATAGAAGACATAGATGACAACATGTGATGGTCTACTCTCAAACTGGGAATTATGTGTTTCTATGGCAACACTATCAACGCCGAAATGAATATGCTGTGGTCAGGGGGTACAGTGGTCACATGGTGCAAGTAAGCTCTCAGAAGATTCCCAGCTTACAAGTTGTAATTATGAGCTCTGCAAGGACATGAATGCGTTTTACAAGTTGAAATCTCGTAATTATGGTATATACAGTTGTGGTCAGAATTATTGGCACCCTTGATAAATACGATCAAAGATGACTGTAAAAATAAATCTGCCTTGTTTATCCTTTTGATCTTTAATTCATAAAATTAGCAAAAATCTAACCTTTCAGAGAAGGAAAAGAATTAAAAGTGGGGGGAAAATCACATTATGAAATAAATGTTTTTCTCCAAAACACATTGGCCACAACTATTGGCACCCTTTTATTCAATACTTTTTGCAACCACCTTTTGCCAAGATAATAGCTCTGAGTCTTCACCTATAATGCCTGATGAGTTTGGAGAACACAAGAGATCAGAGACCATTCCTTCGTACAGAATCTCTACAGATCCTTCAGATTCCCAGCTCCATGTTGGTGCTTCTTCTCTTCAGTTCACTCCACTCATTTTCTTTAGGGTTCAGGTCAGGGGACTGGGACGGCCATGGCAGAAGCTTCATTTTGTGCTCAGTGACACATTTTTGTGTTGGTTTTGATGTTTGTTTTGGATCATTGTCCTGATGGAAGATCCAACCACGGCCCATTATAAGATTTCTAGCAGAAGCAGTCAGGTTTTGATTTTTTATCTGTTGGTATTTGATAGACTCCATGATACCATGTATCTGAACAAGATGTCCAGGACCTCCAGCAGAAAAATAGGCCCACAACATTAAAGATCCAGCAGTATATTTATCCGTGGGCATGGGGTACTTTTTATCCCTGTGTGCACCAAACCCATCTTGAGTGTTTGCTGCTAAAAAGCTCTTTTTTTTAGTTTCATCTGACGAGAAGACGGTCCCATTTGAAGTTCCAGTCTTGTCTGACAACTGAATATGCTGGAGATTGTTTCTGGATGGGAGCAGAGGATTTTTCTTGAAACCCTTCCGAACAACTTGTAGGTGCCGTTTGATAAATTTTTTTAGGCTTTCTGAGACTCAAGACTCAACTAATCTCTGCAATTCTCCAGCTGTGATCCTTGGAGAGTCTTTGTCCACTCAAACTTTCCTCCTCACCACACATTAGGACGATTTAGACACACGTCCTCTTCCAGGCAGATTTGTAACATCTTTAGTTGATTGGAACTTCTTAATTATTGCCCTGATCATGGAAATGGGGATTTTTAATGCTTTAGCTATTTTCTTACAGCCACTTTCTATTTTGTGAAGCTCAACAATCTTTTGCTGCACATCAGAACTATATTCTTTGGTTTTACCCATTGTGATGAGTGATTAAGGGAATTTGGCCTTTGTGTTTCCTCATGTTTCTACTCCTGTGGAACAGGAAGTCATGGCTGGACAATTTCATGTTCATGATCACCCTGGTGTGCTAAAAAATGTAAATATGAATGGAAATATATTTCAGAGATATTTTATTTTTTAAAAATTCTAGGGGTGCCAATAATTGTGGCCAACGTGTTTTGGAGAAAAACATTTATTTCATAATGTGATTTCCCCCCCACTTTCAATTCTTTTCCTTCAATGAAAGGTTAGAATTTTGCTAATTTTATTAATTAAATATCAAAAGGATAAACGATGCAGATTTATTTTTAGTCATCTTTGATCATATTTACCAAGGGTGCCAATAATTCTGATCACAACTGTAAGACATGTCGTGAAAGAACCTTTAAACACACACTTCAGAGTAAAACAACTCTAACCTGGAGCAACTGTTCCATGTTGAGGACATCCTATGAGGGTTGATGTCCACAGTACAGTCAGAATCAAGAAGAAAGAGAAGTCTGGACACATGGAAAATTCTGATTGTACAACTGCAGGTGAGGAGGAAATTTTTGATTTTCCCTAACAAACAAGAAAAACATTCAAACGAAATAATTAAAGATGAGCCAGAAACATCTGTGAATGGACACTAGCAAAAAGAGTTGAGCTTACCATCAAACAGCCTTTCTCAGGAATCAGTTCAGCTCTGTTCTTCACTGCTGTGTTGAACTCGAGGCTCTGCTGGTCACACCGACATCCTCAAGTGTTATGAACTTATTTCAGCCTGTGCCAACTTGATCGCAAATGTGTTTACTTTGCCACAAGTTTCAAAACTGCTTGGCTTGCAGATTTCAATGTGCCATATGATTCCTTCCCCAAATTTAAAACTACATAAAAAAAATCTAATATGACAGTATTTTATATCTAATAATCAAACACACACACATAGTAAATTTATTATAGCTAATATACTTTATTTTCTATACTATTTTTTATTTTTTAATATTTAATATAAAAAACATTAAAATACTAAAATATTAAATTCAGTCTATTTTATTCTATTATTAATTTAATTGCTTACATGTTTAAATATAATAACAATTAAATATTAAATTATTTATATTACTAATTTAATATATAATAGATCTTATTTTCTATTATATATATATATATATATATATATATATATAATAGTTAATATTTGAAATTATTGAAATGCTAAATTAATAGTATTTTATGTTAAATTATTAACTTAATAGCTTATGGCCCGGTTTCACAGACAGGGCTTAGACTAAGCCAGGATTAAGACTTAGTTCAATTAGGGCATTTAAGTAGCTTTTATAATCATGTCCTAGAAAACAACATTACTGGTGTGCATCCTGAGACAAAACAATGGCAGTGACATATTTTAAGATATGTCAGTGCAAGTTACTTTCAGTTAAAATGGCTACAATATGCATTTTAGTCTAGGACTAGCTTAAGCCTTGTCTGTGAAACTGGGGGTAAATGTTTTAATTATGAAAAGGATTAAATATTAAACGACTAATTGTATTTGTCATAAACAGAAGAGGACAGACAAGGAAGTAAGTTAAACAACAAGTCTTTATTGCAGATATATTTATAGGAGCAGAGTGGGAATGCAATAGGTAAGGAAATATGGCAGATGCCATGACGGGACGAGACTCTGGAATGGCGGCCATGGCAGTACAAGTCTCTGGAATGACGGCCATGATGGATGTAGACTCTGGGGCAGGCTGTGTTACATATTGGGGAACGAAGCTCTCGAGACATCTGTAAATGGCCTCTCTCCAGTCCAATCCTGAGATGTCTGGGAGTTCTCTCAGAGTACATAGTTAACCCCAATCCGGTACAGTGCCTTGATGACTTCGTTGTTCAAGGGGCTCGTGACGACGAGACAACATTATCTTGCTGTGTATTCGAACAGATCGTGGCTATTTTGAGCCACCGACGCAATCTGTCCTGCAAGTTCCCAGCTCATCTTTCCTTTTTCTTTTTGCGGTCTGGTCTTCTGTCACATACAGAAGAGGACAGATGAGGGAAGCAAGTTAAACAACAAGTCTTTATTGCATATATATGGAGCAGAGTGGGAATGCAACAGGTAAGGAAATATGGCAGATGATAGTTTGCAGTAGACCTAGCTGGCTGTAACACAGTGTTTCTTGTGCAGGTGACATGGTAGAGATTCAGGCTGATGAACAGAGGATCCAGGCAGACAGTGAAGGGGAACAGATGATGACAGACAGAAGACAAATCAGGGACAACAGGTAGTAGTGATAGGACGGTTGATAATGGGGCTCAGATGCTCCGACGCAGTTTTCAAAGCACTATTGTATCACACACTGTACTGATGCTTGTATCGAAATGACAATACCACGTGATTGATGACGTTTGAAGCTTCGAACGTCATGCAGTAATCGGAAAGTCGGGACAGCTGGTTTAAAAAAATTGGCGTTTCATCTGATGCATAAAAGGAAAATGCATTTAATCATGTTTTATTGCTGGGGTCTCAGAGACCCCGAACAGAACATTAGGGTTAAACAGCTCACCCAAAATATTTTTTCAACTACTCACGTCGATTATGATCACATCATTGTATATTTTATATTATTGATCAATATGTGAATCCGTTGACCATGGCTACACATGACACGAGTTGTGGTCTCATTGTCACAAATTAATTTAGATTAGATTAGATTACATAGAACTGTATTGATGCAAGACAAGAGTGATTCCGTATGTCACGGACTTCCGAAGCTTTGTTTGGTCACGTGCTTTTTTTGCTTTTTCAAACCGTAGATCTTCTCCGCGATGATTTGTTAGATATGGTGGAGAAAACAATTCTGACCACCAGATGTCGCTAATGCGCACTGTGTTAAAAGCTTCGAGTAATGAACCATTTTTCAGCACAATTTGATGAAAGCCTCAAACGCTTAAGAAAGCCTCGGTTTCCCATCACTAACAGGTAGGTATCTCAGGTGAGTCAAACGGGTAAGGTCTGTGGAACTTTTCATAGACGAGACCAGACCCAGATGTGATGGGAACGGTGGCTTAAGAAGGGTGTGTTGATGAGGAAGTGCATGTCCAGGGAATCAGTGTTCAGGTGCAGCAGGTGTGGTGATGGCTGACAGGGTGCAGATGTGGATCAGGAGGGATGCTGGGAAATGCAGTGCTGAGAGAGTGACTGAGCTGGGGCCTCATTTATAAAGCGTGCGTACGCACAGATTTGATCTTAGAGTGTGCGTACGCTTAAATCCACGCCAACGCTCATATTTATAAAAACGGTCTTTGAAGTGCTTAGAGCCACGTCAGGGTCTGAGAAGACATACGCACTTTTCCTGGTCAGATTACTGCAGGTTTTTGGAAATCTAAGCTATTCTTGCAGTTCGCCAAGGATTTGGACGATGACTGGTGATCTTTTATATGTAAATGACATTAATTTAGTGTCGTTTAAAACGCAGAGAACTGAAACCATTCAGCCTCTCTTTCAGATGTGAAATCTATAAATCGCAAAGATCATTTGCGATTTATAGATTTCACATCTGAAAGAGAGGCGTACGCTCGTTTTCTGTGTGTACGTTCATTCTATGAATCACACGTACGCACATCGGAGAAATGATCGTAAGATCAAATTTAGGACGGTTTCTGCGCAACATTTTATAAATGAGGCCCCTGGTGACTGAGAGTGACTGTGACAATATTTTTAATTTAATATATAATATAATATCTTATTTTCTATTCTATTTTTATTTTTTTATTTAAAAATTAGTATTTGAAAAATATTGAAATACTAAATACTATAATATTTTCAATTATAAATTTAATAACTTAAATATTTTAATTAAAACAATTAAATATTAAATTATTACTATTATTATATTACTAATTTAATATATTATCTTATATATTATACATATTAACAAATTTGTTTAATTTAATTAATTTTTTAAAAATTCATTAAGAAATTATAATATAAACTTTTATTTGAAAAATAAATAAACTGAAATATTAAATGGTAAATACATATATTGCATTATATTATTAATTTAATTGCTTAATTTTTAAATATTATAATTATTATATAATAAATTAATTATATGATATTATTAATTTAACTATTTAAATTTTTAAGTTAAAAAATAATTATTAGTTAATATAGTTAATATATATATATATAATATAAATTATTACTATAATTTTTAGTTAATATTTGAAAAATATTGAAATACTAAATTAATACTATATTATATTCAATTATTAATTTTTAAATTATTAAAATGATTAAATATTATTATTAATTATTATATTATTAATATGTAATATATCTTATTTTCTATTTTTATTTTAATTGTTTTTAAAATTCATTATGAAATTATAAAATAACATTTTATTTGAAAAACCCATTGATTAAATGACAAATAAATAGAATATTATGTTCTATTATTAATTTAATTGCTTATTTTTATTTTTGCTTTATTTTTTTATTTTAATATAAATATTACATTATTGTTATATTATTAAAAATATTACATTAAGAATAGAATATGTTTGAAGATTATATAGTACAGTTTACTACCAGGTGAAAAGTAACAATAAACAAACAATTTTAGGTACCATTTTGTTGTTCTGTCAAGTTAAATACCTACAGCTAGAAGTTTATTGAAATTACTAACTCTAAGTATGAGCAATGCCTTAGTGAAGCTTGCCTTAGCAAACACCGCTAATGATTAGCTGTAGCTTATTTGGGTTCAGAGCATTTCTCACACTGATATATCTGTCCGATCAGGCTCCTTCTACACATGAATGAATCAAACTCAGACTTGCGTGTTTCTTTAAGTGTGTGTGTTAGGCATTAAATGTACATACGTTTGAGATATCAGCACCATGCTCTGCTTTAATGTATAAAATTTATACATATATCAAATATCGTCTTTCATAAAAGTCAAGATGCACCACACATCAAGTCACCCACGATTTATGAAAAGACTTTTCCTGCAAAGAAAGGAATTGAAAGAGGAAGTTGATTAAACACTTCAAAAACCAAGAAAAGTGAAACCATTACTGCTTATAATGCAGAAGAAAATCTGTATTTATTAGCACTGAAAATTTATAAAAGATATTCAGCAATAGATTCCACTGTGAAATACTGGTTGTGTTGAAGAATTAGACCCAGAAATGAAAATTTTGGTATTATTTACTCACCTCCACTTTCCGCTGGTTGTGCTTTTCCATAAAACAATAAACATAAACTTCAACTTTTAAACTTCAAAAAGACACAAATGCATCATAAAAATGGTCAATATGCTGATTAAATAGTTATTTACAAATAATCTTTCCTTCTAGTGAGCTAGGAACTGATCATATTAGTGAATTAGTGAATCAGTCTGATTCATAAATGAATCATTCAGACTGATTTTGTGAACTGGATCAACTGATTTTGACACAAAAGAACGATTCAAGGGCAGTGTTGGGGAAGTTACTTTTAAAAGTAACGAGTTATTGTGCTACACCTTAAAAAAGTAACTAATTGCGTTACTTAGTTACTTTTATGGAAAGAAATGCGTTACCTTACTTTTGTCTTACTTTTTCTCACCTGGGCTGGGCTTGCTTGTTTGTCTTGTAATAGCAACACAAAACAAAAAGTTCTGTTTTTGGCAAATGTAAAGGCGCTTTCACACCAAAAGTGCAAATGCAAAAGGAAATGCAAAATCACGCCTGTACAGTAGAGGGCGCAGCTCAACTAAACGTTTCAGCTGTGCTGCCATCATTGCTGCCAAGTCCGTGGTTTTCCCCCCATTTTTGATTGGCCATTGGGCTATTTTTGTTGTGCAAACCTGGCTGCCATTCTGGATCGCAGAAGAATAGGATGCAGGAGAAGTTCAACACTCTTACTTCAGCAATAAAAAAAAGAAACACAAATGTGATGTTTTTCTTAAGTCATTTTTGCTTATTAGTATGGCTGAATTAGATCATCGAAGGTCAGCAGCAAAGACATTTGTTAATAAAGTAAGATTAAATACATAAAGTATATTTGTGTTAATTAACATTTAATTATTGAATACTGAATCTGTTTTTGTGCAAGTGAGATGAGCAAATGCATGTTCACATTTAGTCTAGAACTACAATAACCATCATGTTTACACAGTGCACACAACGTCTTTGCACTTACAATTTCTCTCAACATGGGGACAGGAGAGGTGACAGATAATACATGGTAAAACAAAGTAACTTGCATTACTTATTTGAAAAAGTAACTCTAGACATTTTGTTGTAAATTTAAAAATAATGTGTTACCTACTAGTTATTTGAAAAAAAGTAATCAGATTACATAACTCAAGTCCCCATCACTGTTCAAGAATAAGTAAATAATGCTAGAATTATTTTTGGGTGGACTATCCCTTTAATAACCAAAAAATTGTTTTCAATTGGAAAACCACGTAAAATAAAGAACAATGTGCAATGATTTTGAAATGACAAGAGACATGAAGAGGTCGTAGAAAAGAGCGCTCGTCTTTAAGGTGCAGTGTGTAAATTTTAGGGGCATCTAGCGGTGAGGTTGCGAATTGCAACCAATGGCTCAGGCCACCGCTCACCCCTCCCTTTCGAAGCAAAAAGAGAAGCTATGGTGGCCGACACAGGACAAAGATGTTGTCGTCTGAGACAGCAGAGAGTAGCCAGTCAAGCAAACTCTCTCTGTTGAGCAGTTTGTCCGTTTAGGGTTACTGTAAAAACATGGCAGCACAAAATGGCGAATTCGATGTAAGGGGACCCACGGTGTATGTAGATAGAAATGGCTCATTCTAAGGTAATAAAAACATTTTCAAAACGGTTCATTATGTAAGGTCTTTATACACCACTGAAAACATAGTTATGTATATTATATTGCATTTCTGTCAATAGATCCTCCTAAATTTTACACACTGGACCTTTAATACTCCGTGTTGTAGACTGTCAGATCTTTGGCATGTGTGACCAGCAGCTCCCAAGGAAACTGATTCACGGGTCGTTTGACCTTTGACCCTGTCTGTTTGCTCTCTTGCACCATGAGAGTGACGTCTTCATTGTCTAATATCCGTATCAGATCGCCCTTGGGGTCCCGGTAGTTCAAAGCAATATCTTCCACTTGAAAGAGTTCCCTGAGGGGTAGACAGAAGAGAAGAGAGAAAAACAAATTGTGTAATAGTTTAAAGGTCATGATAAGTACAAATATAATTAGTATAACGCAATTTGAGGCCTCTCTGTTGTATAAGCAGTCATCTGACTTATATGCTAATTATTTAATACTGTGCATGCATCATTCAAATGCATACAGATGCATATTCAACATAGTCATGCAAATGAGGTTTATTATTAAACATTAATCCAGCGCTGCTCAACACGTGGCCCTCGAGACATCGTTTTGTGTGATGTTGTTTGTTGAGAAAATAAAATTACAGGGTAAAAAATCCGGCGTTAAGATGTCTAATAATTTCTCATTGAAGTAGTTAGTATGGATATGATTTTTTATATATATTGCAATAAATGTTGCCAGTGTAATTCATTTTGCTCTGTAGTTGCAAAGTTCCATATAGTCAGTAGAATGTCTCGGACCATCAAAATAAAGTGTTAGCAGATATTAAGCAGACAGAGTTATATACATATATGCTTTTAAACATGAATTAAATAAACAGTTTTTTTTTCTGTTGTCTAGGTAGGCAGGTCACTTGGTTTTCAGAAAAGATTTGTGCTAGATATTCTCTAGGTGGAAGTTTGAGAAAAGTAATTCATAATGAGTGCACTGTACAAAACCTGACAACAACAACAACAATAACAAAAAAAAGTAAAAGTGTGTTTTTGTTTTCTAAAGGGCAAACCGAAAATTTTGACATTTAAAAAAAACGATGTTTTTTCTGTTGTTCCTTTCTTTTCTACTACATATTTTTTCCCCCTACTTGAATTAAGGTTAGAAAACATGGTGTGAATATTAAAGAGAGACACCATCTCTCTTCACTGTGAAAAGAACAACAGAATTAAAGATGCTGATGATGAGAATGAGAAAATAAAATGCAAACATAAGCTGCTTAGGTCGTTTGACATAGTATTAAATGGCAGAATATTTAAGTAATGAGGCACTTTTTTATTCATTTCAAGACGCATTATATGTCAAACAGGACAACCTGATTAGGACAGGAATAAAGGTACCTCATTCGGGAGAGCATATCTTCATAAGACGGTTGAATTGAGAGATCTTCCTCAACGCAAATGTCCCTACAGCAGACAATAAATGCACATACAGAAACATCACATTAGCTGGGAATATTCATATTCAACACTTTAGAGTGGCTGCCAGGGTGTTGCAATATGGTTGCTAGGCGTGTGTTATTAGGCGTGATAGTGGTTAATTATTGGTTAAAATGATAATATCTTTAGATCAACTCATATGCACGTTCAAACAAAGGCACTCTCTTCATGTGTCTCTGACCTTGTATCGATGCCCTCTGGCTGCAGTAGATAGCAGCGCAGGCAGCTGTAGGAACCCTGAGCACGTTTCCCGTTCTTGGAAGCTCCGCCCTCTTCATCAGAGTCACTCTCAGGAAGTGGTTTAATAATCTTCACGAACGACTCGGGAAAGATTCCGGTTTTGTCCCTCACGGTGCCCTACAGGGAGGACACATGGTATAAGCAGATGAAGACCTCTGCTTCTTGTCTGTCTGTCAGTCCGTCCATCCATCCACCTAACTATATTTCTATCTATACATCTATCTTTCTGTTCTTCTGTCTATCTATCTATCTATCTATCTATCTATCTATCTATCTATGTCTGTCTGTCTGTCTGTCCATATGTCTCATCTATCTTTTTATCTGTCCGTCCATCCGTCCATCCATCTATCTATCATTTGTCTGTCTCTGTTGGTTTATCTTTCTGTCTTTCATCCATCCACCCATCCGAACATCATTCCATCTGTCTGTCTGTCTGTCTATCCATCTGCCTATATATCTAACTATATCTCTGTCTACCTATCCGTCTTTCTCCATCTATTCATCTGTCCATCCATCTAACAGGGATTATGTCTGTCTATCCATCTATCCTTGTGTCTGTCTGCATACCTATCTAGCAGTCCGTTCCTCAGTCTATCCATTAAGGATGCGTCCATCCGTCTATCTATCTATCTATCTATCTATCTATCTATCTATCTATCTATCAGCTCAGAGCTGATGTGGAGCTGATGTGTTACTGTAGGATGGTTTCTTGCATCTGTGGCAGGGGAGAGCTGATATGATAAGTGGAGGGGACACAATAAGGCAGGGACATTAATGTTCTCAGAAGGGAAATCAATAATGATTGCTAAGCCCCTGATCTTCAGACACATTAAGTGCATTCATGCAAAAAAAAAAAAAAAAAAAACTTTCAGTGGCAATGAACTAGCGAGTTACAGCTTGATCTTTCTCTTTCACCCTCTCTAATCTCGATAATGTTATTTGAGGGTCCCTTGCATGTCTATGCAATATCCAATTTTCTCTCTCTTTTTTTCTCTCTCTGCAATTCAATTCAGGTCAAACCTTTCTCCTTTATTGTCATGATCCGAAAAGATTGCAGATATCCAACTCATAAAAACCATGTGTGAGTGTGTCTGTTCAGATCAGATCTTCTCCCTCTTAATGTCCCACTCCTTCACACACCCTCTAATATATATATATATATATATATATAAATACATACATATGTCTCCTCTTTTTTCCTTTCCTTACCCACCGTCATCTTTCGTCCATCATCTTCATGAGTGAATATTTTTAGTGTTTCCTCCCTCGATCGCATTATCCTTTAAATGTTTTCCCTTCTTTCTTTCTTTAGTGAATCCCTCCATCCATCTCCTGTTGCTGTATCTCCATCCAGAGAGATGTGTATTTGAAGGTATTCGTATGTACAGTGAACACACATATTGTATTAGGAGAGACGCTTACTTGTGTAATATCAATGTATGGTTTAATTTTAAAGCTTTTATGTAAGAATTGTTGAAAACTCTGTAAAAAAAAGACCTTTTTATGGAAAATTCATTTATAAATGAAATCCAGATGGAACTAAAAAACCTCATGTGCAAGTATGAAATTTATGTAAAACACACTGGCCATGTCACATCAACATGTTTCCCTCATTGACTTATTTGTGTGCATGTGTGTGTTTTTATGTTATATAAAGGACATTCCTATAGCTCAAACAGTAGAGTTCAAGGTTATAATCCCCAGGGAATTTATGAACTGATTATACCTTGAATGCAAAGTAAGTTTCTTTGAATAAAAGCATCTGCCAAGCGTAAAAAAAATTAAAATGAGGTTAAAGCATTCAATAAATTTCTCATATATTATAAAAACAATAAAATTATCTTTTGAATACAATATACTATGAAGATTTTTATGCCTCAGAAGAGCAGGACAACCTGTCACTCACATGAGATCCACCAATAGCAAACCACAACCATCCAATCAATTCCCAATGGACAAAATCAAGTTTCACTCGGAAATATACATCACAATAGGGAAAAAAGACTATCACTATCACAACTTCTGTTTCATGCTGACTTTAAGGAGCTATTTGTACCTGATAAAATTTAAATTTAGTTTTGTTGGTGTCACAAAATGTGTTTATGTTGATTCAGTGATGTTAAATTATATATTTGATTTAAAATTAATTAATTTAGGTGTTACCACATCACACATAGCACATTTTTAGTTCAACGTTTTTTTAGTGTAGACATCACACGTATAAACATCTATGTGTGCTACAATCACATTTACACACAAATACCTCCAAACATAAATGAGATCATGTTGCTCCATCCTTTTTCTCTCTCCCTCCCTTTATCGCTTTTACAAACCCTCCTCCCTCTCTCTCTCTCTCCCTCTCCTCTCCTGCCTACCTATCCTCTTCTACCTTTCTCTCTGCTTCTATCCTGTTATCTTTCTCACTCTCCATCTCTCTCTCACCTCAAGCCAGTCAGCGTTGACTCTCCGCAGGAGGAAGATCACGTCTCCAGCCTTCAGATTGAGCTCCAGGCGTCCGCTGCCGCTGAAGTCAAACACTGCCTAACACACACACACACACAGCGAAGACACGCAAGCGGAAAACACACACACCAACGGAGAGAAAGAGAGAGAAACACATCCTGAGTGAGACCGAGCTGCAGGTAAGAGATCCTCGTGCTTTAGGAACTTTGAAGAAAATGAATGAAAGGAATGAATGAGATTAATAAAATAGGATGAGAGAATGCTGGTAAGAAAAAAGAAAGAAACTAGAGAAAGTGACAATAAGAGAGATTCAGGAGTGAAAATGCTATATATGAGAAGTGGCTGAGATCAATGTTTTAATTGTACTTTTCTTTTCTAACACTTGCCAAAACGTACTGTGGTAATACCAGGTTTTACTTTTTATTATTAAGTCATAGTTTTTGGACTTGCATCATGGTAATGTCAATGAATACCATGGTATTTTTCTAAGTAAGCTGTTTCAAAATATATATCCTAAAGCTGATTTTGGACATAGTAACAGATGGTAATGCCATGTTTTGTCGGACATGTGCAATTGCAAAATCCATTGTGAACATGTACTTTAAAAAAATACCACAATTTTAACATTAGTACATGTACTATGAAACATATATTGAATATGTACTATAAGAAAATCACATATTCTGTATCATGGCATTCTTAAACATTTACCAACATCTACCAAGTAGTTTTGGATATGTACGATAACAATCCCATGGTATTACCGTGGTATTCTTTGAAAAGTACACCAAAAAACATGTCCAAATACCATGCTTGATGATTCTGAAATAATCTCTAAAAATCTCAATATACTCACACACACACACCATGTTATATTACCAAAAATGCATTAAGAGGACCAAATATCAATGATGCGGTTAAAGGGACCATAAACTAAGAAAAAAGGAGAGAAAAAAAGAAAAAGTGATGCAAAAGAATAAGTAGAAAGGTGTTTACAGAGGAGAGAGATAGTCAATCCTTCAAGCTTAGTTAAATCAAAAGAAACCAAGGTCAATTACTCCACAAAAGCTCATTTGTAGCTCAAGAGCTCTCATTCAAGTATCAGCCTGTGTTTCAGATGTTTCTCCCAAGATTTCTTTGGAGAAACAGACACATAAGAGACATAGAGTATGAATATAGAGCTATAAAACGTGTGTATATGTGTGTGTGTGTGTGTGTGTGTATATATATATATATATATATATATATATACACACACACACACATATACAGTATATATATATATATATACAGTATATATATATATATACAGTATATATGTGTGTGTGTGTAATACTTTACAATACAAAGAATGAACAATCCTTCTACAGCATTTATTAATCTTAGTTAATGTTAATTTCAGCATTTACTAATATATTATTAAAATCAAATGTTGTATTTGTTAACATTAGTTCATGCACTGTGAACTAACATGAACAAACAATGAACTGCTGTATTTTTATTAACTAACATTAACAAAGAATAAAAACTAACAAATGTATTGCTCATTGTCAGTTCATGTTAGTTAATACATTATCTAATGTTAACAAATGAGACCTTATTGACATGCACGCTGATGGAGTCCACAATGGCCAAGGGTCGCTGTAGGGAACAGTAGTGTTTTAAAGCTCTGCCTGTATCGGTACGCTAAACACACGTGTATGAGTGCGTGCGTGTCATGGGCATGAGTGGGCATCTGTTCTCACGCCGCCATCTCTGTATGTTTAGATAATGCTGTAAATCTGCTGAGCTGTGGGTCGCTTGGTTTGTTTGCATGAGTAGGAGTGTGTAGGTGAGACGTGTTAGATGTTACCAGCTAATTACATCTTGGCAGTTGCTTTAAGTGTGAGCATGCAAGTGTATATGTCCATGCGCGCTCGTAGGCAGCATCTGAACAGAAAGACACAATTTGTGCCAAAACTCGATGTGAAATTCTCCACAAAGTCAATGGTACAGAGCAAGTATCTGAGTGCAGGCTCAGTAACATCAGATGAAGAAACTATTTCAGTACCACTGCTGCTGTGAAACCCTAAAAATGGCTTTTGGGTCATTTGTGTGGGCTAACTTTGTTATATAGTGCAGGAAAGTAACTCGGTACAATAATTGGCTTCTTCAGCCACACCACAGTGAAGCTAAACTATTTTAGGCGACTGGAATTTTGTTTAATATTCCTTATGAAAGAGGACACTACAAATTAAACACTCTAGAAATGTGACACAACTGAACAAAACTTGAAAAATCCTGTTATGACCAACAAACTGCATGTCAGACCAATATCAAAAACTAACAACAAAATAACACCTTTGTTGAGTGATTTCTCCTGATATTGGACTACATTTTCTTTTGTGCCATCTCTTGTCTTTTTATTACATGGTTAAACCACACTGGAAATTAAACAAGACTTGGAAATGTGTGAGAATGTGCAAAAAAAAAAAAAAAAAACACACACTCCGCTATGTGGAAATGTGACAAAGCAATTTCCTTCCCCCCGTTTTCCCAATGTAATATATGTGCTAATTAGCCTAGCGCTGAAAAAAGCTCTCAGTTGCATTAGCATTGCCACAGCAACTTGCAAGGTATCTTTTTTGTATTGTCTTTTTCCACTGTCTTCTGGAATTGATCTCAAACCACTAAACGCACAGGCTACATTCAAACTTTGTAGATAATTTCTGTCTTAGCTGTGCTTGCGAGTTTGGTAAACACTATACTTAAAGGAACAGTTCATCCTAAAATTAAAACTGTAATCATTTAGTCTTCCTCGTATGACTTACTTTCTTCTGAACGCAAATGAATGTTTTTGTCCATACAATGGACATCAATGGGGTTCAAACACAACATTAGAATTTTAATTGTCAATTTTTTTAACTATTTACATTGAACACTTTTTTTTGTAGAATGTTCACTACTTAAAATCTATCCTAACTGATGTAACTGTAGTATTTGCATACTGAATACTGAATGGTCTTCTTTCATGCACTCTTTTACATACTGAATTGTGATTCGTCTTTTCTTTATTCTATCTATTCTATCTTGTATAGTCACCTAAAGCACAGAAAAAATGGTGTCAAGCCAACCAAAAACAAGATGTTCGCTGAGTGTCACGACAACAGCAATGGAGTAATTCATTTACAAAGAAACAACGCATAAAATCCAAGCTGTCCTAAAACTTTAACACTATTAATTAGGGCTGTCGTTAATTTAATTAGTTATTTATGGAAAAAAATAATGCATTAAAATGATTAACGCTTTTAACGCACCAGCCTAAGACCTATGTAGGTCATTGTAAATTTCAGTTGATTAGTGATGAACATGATGCAGGGCATTTTTATCTCATATTTATATCATATGATATAGTTATGCAATATCACACAAGTAACGAGTACTTCATTCCTGAATGAATCAACCATTTGAATGAATCGAATGAATGACTCAATGACTTACTCATTAAGACATTTACCACCACCTACTGACAGTTTTAGTTTCTTATTTAGAGTATCATTTCATAAAAAAATAATATTTCTATATTAATAATAAATAAAAAAATTTGGGATAGTTCTCCCAAAAATGAAAATTCTGTCATCATTTTCTCACACTTATGTCATTTTAAACCTGTATGACTTTATTTCTTTTGTGGAACATAAAAGATGATATGTTGAAGAATGTTGGTAACCAAACTGTTTTGGTTACCACTGAAAAAAAAAAAAAAAAAAATACTGAGACATTTCTCAAATTATCTTCTTTTATGTCCCACAGAAGAAAGTCATACAGGTTTGAAACGACATGAGAGACAGTAAATGATGACAGAATTTTCATTTTTGGGTGAACTATCTCTTTAATAATCATTTAAAACCCATTAATCTCATTTATGCATTTAATTCTTATTTATGCATTATGTCATTGCAGTGTAAATGCATTCATGAGCTGCAATAAACAGTCTGTAAATATATCTAAATAACAATTCAGATGCAGCTTCTGAAAAAAATTAATGGCTGTTGTAGCCTAAAAGTTTATGTGTAATAAATTCTATGTTGAATAAAATAAAATAAAATATTTCTTTCTAAAGCTACGTTTTGTAATTTCTATTTGATGCTTTTCTCATTTACCACAATAATGACTTTAAATTATCTTTTGGGGGTAATTTCTCAGCCAAATTTGATGTGCGATTAATTAATCAGCACATCATGCAATTAATTAGATTTAAACGTTTTAATCACTTGACAGCCCTACTATTAATTTGACTTGGAAGCACAAGTATATACACCGATCAGGCATAACATTATGACCACCTTCCTAATATTGTGCTGGTCCCACTTTTGCTGCCAAAACAGCCCTGACCTGTCGAGGCATGGACTCCACTAGACCCCTGTAGGTGTGCTGTGGTATCGGCCACCAAGATGTTAGCAGCAGATCCTTTAAGTTCTGTAAGTTGCGAGGTGGGGCCTCCATGGATCGGACTTGTTTGTTCAGCACATCCCACAGATGCTCGATTGGATTGAGATCTAGAGAATTTGGAGGCCAAGACACCCAAAACTCGTTGTTGTGCTCCTCAAACCATTCCTGAACCATTTTTGCTTTGTGGCAGGGCGCATTATGCTGCTGAAAGAGGCCACAGCCACCAGGGAATACCGTTTCCATGAAAGGGTGTACATGGTCTGCAATAGTGCTTAGGTAGGTGGTACATGTCAAAGTAACATCCACATGGATGGCAGGACCCAAGGTTTCCCAGCAGAACATTGCCCAAAGCATCACCCTGCCTCCGCTGGCTTGCCTTCTTCCCATAGTGCATCCTGGTGCCATGTGTTCCCCAGGTAAGCGACGCACACGCACCCGGCCATCCACGTGATGTAAAAGAAAATGTGATTTATCAGACCAGGCCACCTTCTTCCATTGCTCCGTGGTCCAGTTCTGATGCTCACGTGCCCACTGCTGGTGCTTTTGGCAGTGGACAGGAGTCAGCATGGGCACCCTGACTGGTCTGTGGCTATGCAGCCCCATACGCAACAAACTGTGATGCACTGTGTATTCTGACACCTTTCTATCAGAACCAGCATTAACTTCTTGAGCAATTTGTGCTACAGCAGCTCGTCTGTTGGATTGGACCACACGGGCCAGCCTTCGCTCCCCACATGCATTAATGAGCCTTGGCCGCCTATGACCCTGTCGCTGGTTCACCACTGTTCCTTCCTTGGACCACTTTTGATAGATACTGACCACTGCAGACCGGGAACACCCCACAAGAGCTGCAGTTTTGGAGATGCTCTGACCCAGTCGTCTAGCCATCACAATTTGGCCCTTTTCAAACTCGCTCAAATCCTTACGGTGATCCTGCTTCTAACACATCAACTTTGAGGACAAAATGTTCACTTGCTGCCTCCCACCCACTAACAGGTGCCGTGATGAAGAGATAATCAGTGTTATTCACTTCACCTGTCAGTGGTCATAATGTTATGTCTGATCGGTATATCTCCAAGAGATCTATTAAAGAGCACTTAATATGGAAAGCATCACATTTGAATTCAACATCTGTTAAAAAGCAGATTTACATTCTACAACATAAACATCTCAAAATAATTTTCTTTTATCATCCAACAGGTAATGTTTTAGAGATCGCATCTAGACACCTGGGTGACGTATGTGTCCTATCAGGCAATCTAATTGGCATATTAGCTAAAACCTACGAATTAAGTGATATGAAGACCTCAGGGCTTGAGCTGCACTCGATATTGAAGAGAAGTAGGTCGAGAACAAACTGAGATAGACTGACTAAAAAGGTCTAAAAAGAAGTTTATGAAGAAGAAAGTGTGAGCTATGTTGGCCAAATATGTTAACTAGTTATATTAACCATAAAAAGTCAACAAAAGACAACTATTTAGCCACGTACAAACACAATAATACTCAAACACAAATGGCTATCAATCTCTTTCATTTAGCTGTGCTCTATTGAAGAGGTCTTTCCTGTTTGTCACATTCGGAGACTTATTTCTGCACGGGATCAAGGAGTCGGAGAACATATCTAATTATAGAGTGACTCTGGGGGTCACAAAGCACTCTGATTTCAATTAAGGAGTCAATGACCTCTGAAATGAGCTCATTAGCACGTGGCCAGCCAAAAGGGAGGAGAGGGAGGTGTTTTTTCTACCTAAATGAGTGACCCAGTTTGGCTCTTTTCAACTAGGGGATCAGAGCAGGATATAAAGAGAAGAGATCACTCTCTGGGGCCTTGACACATGACAAAGGAGTTTAACCAAGGAGGGGTGTCAGTTATTAACCTGCTTATCAATGCTTATAAATGGCCAAAAGTCATTAATTTGCAAATGTAATGGGAGAAATGCAAAAAAAAAAAAAAAAAGTCATAACAGATAACCATCCAAAACAAGAACTCTGGGACTCTCGCCCCAAGCTATCAGCCAAGATCAGGTGTGAAATAGCTGTCCTTTGTGAAACAGACCATGAAAATAACCATGAAAGTACAATAATGTGTAAGTGTGAATGCATATAATCAGTCATAACCAACTTTAATGCTTAAACGCTATTATATGTGACAATTTAGTGCTTAAAATATCTTCTCTCAGATCATTCACACCGGTAACAATGTTTCTAATAGCCGAAGTGCAGGACTTGAAACAGTATCTCCAATCTCTCTATAATGGACTCTCTCTTACTGTTTAAACTCCTTACAGTGATACAGAGGAAAGAAAAGGCTTTGATTTTCAATCAAGCTCTCTGTCTTGTATCTTATGAGTCCCAGGAAATGGCCACATTCTTCTCAGAGCCATCACACAGCAAATGAAGCAATAGATTTGGTGATATCTAAATGACACTTTTATCCTTAGTGACTTGACATGAATTTTTACTACAGGTTCAGTCCCACTTGAGAAACTTGGAGTTAAGACTAATTCATTTACTCAACCTCATGTTGTTCCAAACCCCTTTGAGTTTCTTTCTTCAGAATCCGTGGAACACAAAAGAAGAAATTTTACAGAATGTTCTGCTCTTTTCCATACAATGAAAGCGGATGGGGATCAGCTCCAGAAACGACAAAGAAGGACCATAAAAGCACCATAAAAGTAGTCAACGTGACTTGTGTACTATAGTCTTCTGAAGCAATCTTCTGAATCAACCAAAATCTTTCACTGTTCACTAAAAATCCAGCTCTCAAATTTAACATACACTTTCATATATTCAAATTTGGCATGCCACAATACAATTTTTGGCGCCACTGATGTCAAATCTGGTGTCAAAAGATCTGAAACATAGCACACAATTCATATGGACCACTCTTATAGTTTTATTTTTTGGTAGCCTGTGGTCACTGTATGATTTGTGTTGAAAAGAGCAGCATGAACATCCTGCTGAACATATTCTTTTGTTCTCTACGGAAGAAAGGACTAGAACAACATAAGTGCGCAAAAGTGATGACAGAATCTTAATTTTTGGGTGAATTCTCCTAAATAACAGCATCTTGCTTAAGGCTGCAATAGTGACAGCGTATGAATCACCCTTTTTGAATTTCGAACCTGCAACCTTTCCCATATATTTAACCGCAAAGCAACACCACCCACATGTCTATCTTTCCCGGTCTTGCTTTCCAGATCTTTTGTTGTTCTATCTGGTGTTATGAGAAGTGTAATCTGTCACTTTCTCTCTCTCTCGGCCACACATAAACACCAGAATAAGGCAGGAGTCTCCTCCGCTGTGATCTCCATGTGCAGAGCAGCGTGCTTTGAATCATGTGCTCTCACATGAGCATATGAAGACAAATGTCCAGCACTGTGTGAGATTTATCAACACACCTGCTACACTGATCTACATCAGGACGAGACATGATGGGAGAAATGTTTTGGGAAGATAATAAAAGATGGGTGTGTGTGTCAAGGTCGAAAAAATGTGACAGAATATGACTTTTTGGCTCAACCAATGGCATTTCAATAATTTGTGATTAGTTGTTTGTCGAAAAGATAGAAGAGAAAGAGAGAATAGTAATTGAAATTACTATAGAAATCAATCAACCCGATCTCATGAGAAAACATAACTATTGTATCATAGCAATTTAGTATTAATTTGTAAAGTGAGATTTGTACGAAAACTTACATTTTTTAGGAAAAAAAAAAAAAAATTGTAAGCATGAAGGTCCACCTTAAACCTAACTGTGATGAGATATGAATGAGGTACGAATTCATACGAATTCACTAAAATGTAAAACGAACTGGCATGAGTGTGTTGAATCAATCGCAAATGTCTGTTTTTTTTTACAATAGCTCCACCTTTCTGAGTGCAGATTAGTGTTAATTTCGTTAACAAAATCTATGACGAAAAATGTTAGTGTACGACCTTATTTTTTATGACTAAGACGAGATGATTTTATTTTAATATTTTGTTTTATTTAAAATTGTTGCCCATTAAACTGACTCATACACATTCACTTCGCACACCCTTCTGCCGTCACCTACAGATGGGCAGGTATAATCAAGTTTTATGTTTTTTCTTTGTGGTCGTTGCTGAATGTGTGAATGGAATGACAGAAGGGCAATCCGGTCTGACAGCATCGAAGCCACAAAGACAGAAATAAAACTGTCTTGAAAGAGTGCAAGTACTCCATAGGACAAAGAGGGAGAGATGCATTAAGGGATGGCGTGAAGGAAGCAAGACTGATGGGTGAACTCAAAGAGAAGAGTGGGAGAGATTAAAGGAGGACTGGAGGATAAAGTGAACAGTAGAAAAAAAGAGCAGAGAATATAGTAAGACAAGGAGAAAGATAAGATAAAGAGGCTGAAGGAACATGACTGAGAAGTAGGTGGAAGAGAGAGGATGAAAGGAAAACATTAAAGAGATCATTCACCTAATAATTAAAAGAAGTAATAATTTATTCAACCTCTTGTCATTCCAAAACCCTATCTTTCTTCCATGAAACACAAAAGAAAAAATTGTTAAGAATGTCCTGGTTGCTTTTTTCCATGCAATTACAATAGATGAAGATTGAAGCTTTCAAGCTTCAAAAAGGATGCAAAAGCACCCTAAAAGTATCATAGTACATACGACTTGTTCATTATGATTAATCAGTGAACTGAACTTGTGAACTTGATCATTCCGATTTGTGAACAAATTGTTCATATGAATTAATGAACAAATCACTGTTTTTGAGTCATATCTTTTCAAAGAATCAGTTCAGCTGTTTCACAAACCCAGTATGATGATTTGTTCATGAATCAAACAGATCTAGTTCACAAGTTCAACTCACTGATTCAGGATGCTATGTAAGTCATATGTACTATTATAACACTTTTATGGTGCTTTTGTGTCATTTTGAAGCTTGAAATACACATACATTAAATGCATGGAAAATATCTACTATTGTATTCCACATAAGAAATTAAGTCATACAGATTTGGAATGACATGAGGGTACGTAAATTATCATAGATTTTTAATTTTCAGGTGAACTATCCCTTTAAAAAGCAGCTCAGGAAAAAAAGGTGATGATGAATAAAGAAATTAGCAAAAGTGGAACAGGACAGCAACCATTAATGGGGCAAAGATTTGACCCAGAAAACAGAGATACACATGTCTCTTTTTGAGTCTGTATTAGAGGAATGTTAGAGATTTAGTGTCATCACTGTAAATCTATCACAGGACAATAATCAAAATCACAACTACAGTACCTCTAGATTTCGACATTTTCTCAATAAAATATGTGGTGTTTTTCCCAATACGAAACTCGCTGCTGTGATGCCGGGGTGTTTTGGGTGGTTGCCAGGGCTTGCTGTGCGGCTGCTGGGGTGTTCAGAGTGGATTTTAGTGGACTGCTGTGAGGCTGCTAGGGTGTTCAGCATAGGGTGTTGTGGGTGGTTGCTTACAGGCCTAAGTCAAAAGATTTCACCCTCAAGCCTCTTTCTGGTCTCTAAATATAGACTGTGTCTTTCCTTCAATCTAAGCCAATGAGATTTTTTAGACAAAATAGAAAATTGTGAAGAAAAGTAACAACACACTTCTCAACACACTGCATAATTTGAGGTATAATTCCTGTTCGTAAGACAAATCTCTAACCATAAGTATTATTAATATTTCCTACATCAATCTGTGTGAATTACAGATACATATTCAAATTCCTCCATAATTGGAGCACTTTCGAATCACGCAAAGCAAAGTGTGTGTAAGTGTTACTGTGAGTCTCAGCCTTCACAGAGTTTTCATAATCTTTTGACAAAATGCAAGAGTTTTGTAACAAAAGTTTGAGGTGTTCATGTGTGTGTGTTGTGTAATAACCTCGAGACTAAATGTCAGAGCTTTGTGTGGTGCCTGCATGCTTGAGTATGTACTGTAAGTATGTGTAGTATGTAGTGTGTAGGCTGTTACTGAAAGTGTTTCCAAGGCAACGCTGATGTACCTCTGCTCTGGGCGCGGAGAAAAGGTCCGTTTTGGGCTTTACGGTTTTTCTAGTAAGAGAGAGAGAGAGAGAGAAAAGAAAGAGCATTGTGAACTTCAGATGAACAACAGAAGAAGAAGTGGTTTTTATAACATTTTCTTGCAGTTTTCAAAGACAAGACAGTCAAAGTGATAGGCTGACAAACCAAAGGAG
This sequence comes from Mylopharyngodon piceus, assembly GCA_039654765.1. NCBI lineage: Eukaryota > Metazoa > Chordata > Actinopteri > Cypriniformes > Xenocyprididae > Mylopharyngodon > Mylopharyngodon piceus. The sequence continues at coordinate 32,786,517 of CM077438.1, forward strand.
AATTTTATTGCTCTGAAGTTCTATCATAGCTCAAAAGCCCTAGGTTGTGGGTCGTTTTAAATATCAGCTTTGTCCCAAATGGTTCTTAGCTCAGATAATTTGGTCTTAGAATAATATGATGAGAAATCTTTGGCCACGCACACACTGTAAAGTTTCAGGAGTGACAACCGCATTTAAATACAGGTGTGAGTCCCCTAAATTATCGTTCCATGTGTGTCCTGACTCACTCACAAAACTGCAATGATTGACACCATGGTAACCATAGCAATGTTCTTGCGTCTCACGCGTTTAGTATCCACTATTCTGACCAAAGAAATATTACAGTGACAAAAGACTCATTGTGTTTTTAACTAAAGCACAGTCGACTGAGGTGTCATGTTTTATTTATGCTTAAAGGCTGCTTCACAGAGCGCACTGTTGCAGTGTTGCCATGTCCACTTATTATAAGCGTCTTTGTGATTGTTGTTTAAGCTTGGCTCATAAAGCAATGGAGTTTGTTATATACCAACGATATTGGTATACAATATTTCGTTCTTATTTTCAGCATTAAAAAAATTAAAATTATCCCATGATTTACTCACCCTCAAGTATTAGAGGAATGTTAGAGATTTAGTGTCATCACTGTAAATCTATCACAGGACAATAATCAAAATCACAACTACAGTACCTCTAGATTTCGACATTTTCTCAATAAAATATGTGGTGTTTTTCCCAATACGAAACTCGCTGCTGTGATGCCGGGGTGTTTTGGGTGGTTGCCAGGGCTTGCTGTGCGGCTGCTGGGGTGTTCAGAGTGGATTTTAGTGGACTGCTGTGAGGCTGCTAGGGTGTTCAGCATAGGGTGTTGTGGGTGGTTGCTTACAGGCCTAAGTCAAAAGATTTCACCCTCAAGCCTCTTTCTGGTCTCTAAATATAGACTGTGTCTTTCCTTCAATCTAAGCCAATGAGATTTTTTAGACAAAATAGAAAATTGTGAAGAAAAGTAACAACACACTTCTCAACACACTGCATAATTTGAGGTATAATTCCTGTTCGTAAGACAAATCTCTAACCATAAGTATTATTAATATTTCCTACATCAATCTGTGTGAATTACAGATACAATATTTCGTTCTTATTTTCAGCATTAAAAAAATTAAGATTATCCCATGATTTACTCACCCTCAAGTATTAGAGGAATGTTAGAGATTTAGTGTCATCACTGTAAATCTATCACAGGACAATAATCAAAATCACAACTACAGTACCTCTAGATTTCGACATTTTCTCAATAAAATATGTGGCAATACGAAACTCGCTGCTGTGATGCCGGGGTGTTTTGGGTGGTTGCCAGGGCTTGCTGTGCGGCTGCTGGGGTGTTCAGAGTGGATTTTAGAGCCATCATAGGTGTATATGACTATCTTCTTTCAGACGAACACAATCTGAGATATTTATTTAAAAATATCCTGGCTCTTCCAAGCTTTATAATGGTAGTTAAGGGGGGGGGGGGGGCTATGTGTACGTACACATACTGCACAAGTCGACTAGACCCCCTGAAGCGATATATGACGCAGGATGTAGGATTATTGTAAGCTTAGACGCCTCTCGCAGTTCAAACAAATAGGGCTGGGCAACAAACTCAAGCTCCTCTTCTCTTATATCGAAATCCTCCGACATCTGTCTTAACAAATTCTCAATTTAGACTTCTAATTCATGACAGGGTGTTTTGTTTTGCTCTGTCCTCTGAGCTTCCACGTTCGTCATTACGTCATGCATCAGGTCAGGGGTTACTCTTCCGCCTCAAATCGAAGTGTACGGCCATCTGCCAGAAGCTAGATATTTTAACTTACAAAGTTTTAAATATGGATATTTTTCTTACACAAATGCATTGCTTCGCTTCAGAAGGCCTTTATTAACCCCCTTGGAGCTGTGTGGATTTCATTTTATAATGGATGGATGCATTTTTTTGTGCTTCAAAGTCTGGCCCCCCCTTCACTACCATTATAAAGCTTGGAAGAGCAAGGATATTTTTAAATAATTCTCTGATTGTGTTCGTCTGAAAGAAGATAGTCAAATATACACCTATGATCACTTGAGGGTGAGTAAATCATGGGATAATTTTCATTTTTGGGTGAACTAACCCTTTGAGCATTTCCATCTATTTTGTTTTGGGCTTGTTCTTGTTCGCTGATTTGCTTGCAAGATCTGGCAACACGAATGAGTAAGGCTTGTAACGCTTTCCCTGTGAGTTCTTGCACCGCACAAACAGACGAAAAATAAACCTAGTTAAAATATGTATTTTAACGTTCATCAGAGATGGATCTCTTAACACACTGCGTAGAATTTTTGTAAATGTGGTTGTCACTACCTGCATTTTTTGGGAGTTAATTTTGGTTGTAGAATGCGGTTGTCACTCCCGTAAATTACTGGACTGTGTGTGTACAGAACAGGATTAAGCACTAAAAGGTGAACTGACAACCAAATTTAGTTGCAGTGTGTAAGTGGCTTTTGACCACATAGTTTGAGACATTATTGAGATCTCAAACTATCAAACACAGAAGCAGGTGAACTAAGCAAAAGTCTCCAATTGCTCTCCATTAATCACATTGCTGTCTGGGAAAAACAAAAGAAAAATTACATAGATCTCCCTTGTGGTTTTCCTTTCTTATGCAAAGAGATGATTGACAAAGCCACAGAACTTTTCTTTTGAATAATGGCAGTAGAAAGTTAGCAGAACAGCAGTATCTTGTAAAGTATGCAGTGAAGTGCTGGAAGGAGAAGTGAGGGATTGTGGGAAGGCTCCTACACTCTGCGTGTGGGGGGCCGCAGGCGGCGCAGGGCCCGGGGGACCTGTTGGCTGTCCATCTCAGTCTGGTAGAAAAACATCCGTATCAGATCATCCAAAAGTACCCAGGTAGGCAGACAAAGCAACCTCTAAAGAAGAGAGAGAGAGTTATATGACATGTATAGTAGGATGGTTTTCCCTGAAATGAAATGAGTCATGTTTGTTTCAGATGAATGTCATATTTAAATCCAGTAATGAATGCTATTATAGACAAAACGTCATTTGAGATGACGAATGCGACACTGTGGAGGGAATTTCCATAACTTTCAGAATAAGGAACAAATGACGTAATTCACCTGTCATGCATGTATATATACTGTACCGTATATACAAATTAAAGTGTGAAAAGTGTATTTATTCTAAAGTCTACAGGGTCAAATGTGCCCAAAGTTGAAGAAACAACCTTAAAATTAAATCAGAACTGACAAGTTAAGCTGACAGACAGTGACTTAGGATGTGCACAAAAGAGAAGTAACGAAAAAGGGAACTGTTTTTTTTTTTTTTTTTTTTCATGGTAATTCAACACAGTGCTGTTTGCATTGCAAAGATTACAACCACCGAAGCACATGAGTGCAACAATTACCAAACACAACTCCCACCAATACAGCATGACCAAGATACAACCCAAAACGTTAACGAAATTTCAAGACTGACTCACCTTCATGTAATTGTTTAGCTCTGGGATTCTGCTTTCTGCAATCTCCTTTTTGTTTCCCATAAATACCTTACCTGTGGTGAAACAAACAAGTGGAAGAAATAAGTATTAATGTCTCAAAACAAATTAGTTTGTAAACTAAACAATCAAAAGCTAGCCGAAGGGTGCTTATGAATCTCTTTATTACCGCTTAGCGTAACGTGTGCCCAAATATTACGCTAAATTACTTTCTCATTTCTATTTTTGATTTCACCCAGTGGAAATGTTAATAATGTACGTGTTGGACAATGATGAGAGGTCTGTCAGTAGCACCAGAGGGTCATTCTCAAAAGCAATTTATGGGATCCGATAGGGATAAAAAAAATAAAAATAAAAATAAAAAAGCAAAAGGAGGATTCATTCAGACAAGCTGGTTTGAATCAAATTTCAATACCATTTTAATGGCTACAGCATAATTTCCTTTCATTTTAAATAATTCTCCTTCTAATTCTCATTGCTGTCTCTCAAGCCATCTGTCTTTTCTAATACATTTATTTATTATAAATCCACATTAAATAAGTATCAGTGAGATGTGAGTGGCATGAGCAAAGGAAGAAGACATCCCTTCATACCACATCAGAGCAGACATTGCTAATGTCCTCATACAAACTTGCAAGTTATCTTTACATTGCATAATACTGCATAATCATATTACTCATTGACTTGAGCAATCAACTGTCATGAAGACAGTTACATCCAGGGATAATTTTGTAATATAATTGGACTTGATTAACATGGTTCTACTGGGTTCAGATTTAGCTGGTAGGGAGCTTTGAAGAAGCCTTGGTGGGAAGTCACAGAAAGACAGCGAAGCCCATCAGCTCGCAGTCTTTAGGTGACCTTAATGAAACAGTGGGTAGTGTGCCAAAGAACGACCTCTCCTTCCTGCTGAATTCAATTATACACATATTCGTTTGGTCAAAGACAGAGAAAGGGACAGACAGGGGAAAAGAACATGAGACAAAGAGAGAGACAGCGAGAGAGCTGAGACATAAGACTGATTAAAAAGGGATCAGAGAAGAGGTTAAAGACATTAGAGACTAGAATGAAACAAGAGTAGATAACACTACTACGATGACGCAGACGACGCTACTACTTCTTCTATAGGGTTGGTGTTGAGTCAATTATTGGTTTTTATTCAGACACAGTTCCATTTAAAAAAAAAAAAGATTGATGATGACGTTGGGTTCTATCAATTCCCAAGCGGTTTCAGACTTTTGTGACCTTTCAAACAAATTCAAACAAGTTTGAAAACTTCTGTATTTCTTTGTGTAAGGATGGATAAAGCAGAAGGAGATGAGGACAGTGGTTTCAGTGTCAGTCAAAAGGATGCTACCCGTCTCATTTTCCTAACAATGCAATGCTGTCCCTTTCTTTTGTCTCTGCTGTTCTCCCTCACAATTTTAGGAGATCTGGTTAATCAGTAACTTTGTGGGAAACACTTCAAGTACTTAAGGGACAAAGTCCACCTACGAAGTCAACTTTGACTCTGAAGGAACAGCATTGGAGAGAATCATAATTGTCAAAATTGAGAAAGATAATTGTCAAACGATTACAACGGGGTGTGGGACAGTGGAAGGTGGTGTAGTGGTTAGGCCTAAGGGGTCCTATAAGGAGTGATCCATGATCTTGAGATCTTTCCTCCAACCCTAAAATTGGTTCCTTCATCTAGCCCAGGAGTTTCCAATCCTAGTCCTGGAGAACCAACAGTACTGCAGAGTTTATCTCCAACTTGTCTCAACATACCTGCCTGGGAGATACTAGTAATCCTGAAGACCTTGCTTACCTTGATTTAGGTGTGATTAATTGAGGTTGAAGCTAAACTCTGCAGGAAGAAGTTACAACTTTCATCCATGTCGACAGTAATTTGAGGTTGAAGGTTGAGGTTTTGGAGTTGGGTTAAACTGTCAGAGAGATAATTTTGGTGACATTCCTGATTCATGGCTATTGTGCCCTTGAATGGGTCACTTGACCTCAGGTTGTTCAAGGACAGGTGTGTCCAGTCCTGATCCTAGAGGGCCACATTTCTGCATTTCAGTTTGGCACCAACCGTAAGCAACACACCTGAACCAGCAAATCAAGTACTTCAGGATAATATATATAAACTTCCAGGCAGGTGTAGAAGGGTAGCCCTCTAGGAGCAGGATTGGACACCCCTGCTTAATGTGGACAGGTCCTGTAATAAGTTCATGGTGTTGTTGTACAGTGAACCTTAAAGGGGTCATACAATGTTTTTTAATGTTTTCCTTTTCCTTTAGTGTGTAATGTATCTGTTTGTGCATGTAGAAAATCTGCAAAGTTTATTCAATGTGACAGAGAACACTGATCCAGACCTGCCTAAAACGTCTTGATACAAGTCCAGCTATTACTTCCTCAAACGTCCATGTCACAATGTGAAATATTAGCATAATGCCCACCCAATGGCATACGCAAAGAAGACGATGAGGCGTCAGGGAATTATAGATGCTGTGTGTTTGGATGCGACAGAAAAATGCCTTTGTTAGGCTGGCCACGCACTTGAAGATTTTAAGCCCGATTTTGGGCCCAATTTGCAACCCACAACGATCTGGGGGGTGTGGCCCGATTCAAGGCTTCTCACAACCGAATTTTTGTCCAAAAAATCCTCAATTGTGTGGTGTCATTACGATTATTTTACTGCTCCCAATTGCGTTGGAGACCGCACGATCCAAAATCATAAATATCAAACATGTTTCAAAACAAAACTCACGCCAGGAGAACCAGTTGACGACGTCAATCGTCCTCCATTACACTGTGAAAATGTTAAAACATTACACTGTGAAAATGTTAAAACACACTGTGATTTGTCGTGATTTGTCGCGTCCCAGACAAATCTTCTAGTGTGTGTATTCGGAGAATTACAATGCTAAAAATCTGTTGAAACTGCCCTTATGTCTGTGTCTCCCATTTTGTTAAAATTAAGTTAAGATTTGAGAATCGTTTGAAAATCGGTTAAGATTTGAAAATCGTCTAGTCTAGTGTGTCCTAGGCCTTAGGAATCAGTGGTTAAGATTTATTTATAAAGCTGTTCCTGGCAGTACGACCCAAAAGTTTGCTTGTGCACAGCACATTTTTCAGAGGGCAGCTTCCTGAACCTTGGAGAGTACAACTCCGGCTATATATAAAGACTTCTTACCACTGTGAAACGCTAAGCTCAAATCGTGCTTGCAAAGTTGGTTTCGATCGACTGGCTTGATCATCCGCATTTTCAAAACCAACTTAAGCTCAAACTGATACGGTAAAACCAATGACATTATTGACTGTGTGTTTACAATTACTTAAAGCCTTGGAAGCTGAAGCTCACGATTATGATAAGGGCTTTACATTTCCGACACACACAGGTGTTTGGCAAATCACAACTCACTGGGTCAGCTGGCCTTTCAGAGCACTATGAGCTTTTCAGAAGGAGGGGTTTTGTAGAAATCAGCGCGTTTCACACAGACTGAGAATAGAGGAGGTGCAAAAATGTACAGTATGTGAACAATAAAGTGTTTTTTGGCATTAAAGCATGTTAACCTGTTTTATCACACCCAATATGAACTTTTAAAATAGCATCATATGACCCCTTTAAGCAAAAAGTTTCATGGACTATAGAAATGTACACAATGCATCTAACTAATTGTTCAGTTCAGTTCTGTACACACTGACTGCACAAATGTAATGATACTTCATTTGTCACAACCTTTTCGGGAGTTAAATTCAGTTATAGGATGTGGCTGTCATTCTGAATGGGATTAAGCACTTACAGTAGTATAGAAATGATAACCATATTTAGCTTCAGTGTGGATGTGGCTTGTGCTACTGAACCTAGATTTCCACAGAGCTCTACTACCACATTGTTATTTAGTTGAGGCTGTGCAGCTGCTAGGTCACAGACCTGGCAGGACAGGTAGTTGGCAGGTGTAGTATCCTGGCTGGGCTTCAACGGAGTACTTCAGCTCCAAACTCTGGTGCAGAGCGAAGAACTGTCGATACCTTCTGTAGATCAGGTACTTACTATTGCCTTTGGTCTTTACCTCAATCACGAACCTCTGCAAAAAGATTATAAAGAACAAACAAGTCAAAGACCAGGTGTGTAGTAGTGTGAAAAAAAACAAAAGTTCAAAAAAAAAATTTAGATGCGACACAATGGCAAAAGACATCAGTCTGAATGCATCCCCTTAAAGGCACAATATGTAATTTTTCGCTGCTAGAGGTCGCTTACTCAAAACAAAGGCGTGGCTTGATTTCGCGGAATCACGGGAAGTGTTGTCTTCACATCTACAGCCGGAGGAAAAGAATCGGGATGGGACTCGGGCAGAAATCATGTTCATGGATGAGATTATTAATGTTACTGTATTATGAAGCAGAGCAGGGCCGAGTGCTGTGCGAGCAGAAACGAGGCCGCTGGAACGATTGCTAAAGAGAGACGAGCATGACACAAGGCTCGAGAGCAGCGGAACTTTTATTATGCCACAGTCACTGCTTCCGCTTCTTCCGGTCAAGCATATGTGGGGTAAAGCAGCACAGTTTTATCATATTAGATACATTTGTGTGTTGAAAATTGTTATAGTGCTACTCTGAGTTCACTCGTTGGCTGCTATGAGACACTTGTTTCACACTGAAGTAAGCTAGATAGATATTAGGCTTGGTAAAACATGATACTCGCTGTAAATCAAGAAAATGAGATTTAAACAATAAGACTTACTGTGTTGAGCTATATAACACGATTAGTTTTCTGTCGATGAATGTAACCATCCAAACAGTTGCTCACCTGTCTAATAAAACATATAATATATTAAAGTGTCTTTGGTGTTTCCATGGTTTCTACAAAATAAAGCCGGAAATCAAGGGTAACGCGGGTATGAAGTCATTGATAGGCGATGCAAGGACACAGTCCATGTCCTGGTTAAAATTGCTTATTTCTCTGGATTTAAACATTCTTGGAAACATTTGAAATAAAGTACACAAGTCAACAAAATATATAACATTGTTGTAGTGGTTTTTAGATATTTTAATCCAAAAATCTTACATATTGTGCCTTAAAGACAAAATTTATGATTGCCATTTTATAGATATCTGTAAAAAACTAATCCTTTGTAGGTGTATACTGTTGGTTAAACACAAGCCACAGGTAATAGGCAAATATTAGACTATAAGGCAAACAAGTATACTAAACGAAAGGTCAACAGGGTTCAGAAAACTCACAAAGTAAACAATGAAACCTTTCTTCTCCTCAATATCAGCAATGGTTGCAGTGACTGGGATGTTGTCTGGAAGCTGGTCAAAATCACTGTAGGGTGAACAAACGTTACAAACATTTTGAATACCACAGAAAATACTGTCTTGAGAATTTGTTGTTGTTTGCATTTACAATGAAGTAATCTGTTCCAGCCTTAAAAGCAGAATGTTTTGTGTACACACTGTGTAACTTATAATTTTTTGTTAAAACACTTATTATTATTATTATTATTAAGTTTTGTTTATGATTTAAGCTTATTTTAAAGTTGTCTGAATTATAGCCTACTTTTTGAGATGGGAATACTTTACTATAAATCAGTTTCTGACACAACTGTAATTTTTTTAAGAGCCTACATTTTTTCTGAATTAACATTATGCCACAAATGAACTTATCCTGAACACATTAATTTACCCCACTTTGGGGGAGGTTCATCTATTTTTTTTAAAACGTGATTAGTACTGTACATAGTAAGGCATGAGGTGGACAAATAGATTTAGTGTACTACACTAGACTGAGTAGTTGTTCCATAGTTTACACCGTGCAATACAGTAGTAGATTATAGTATAGTAGCCTAGCTATACCACAGCATATTTTAAAGTATAGCTACAAGATAAACTGAATAGTACACAAACACTACGCCCTGAAAGTGACTCTTCTTTGATTTCATGAATATTAATGAGTAAATTGTAATAATAAATACATGATTCCGCTCACCTTTCATCGCGCAACTGTTGAGGGAGAGACATGCTGGATTATGCGAAATTTGGAGCTCTTCAACCGCACACAGAGAGAGGCAGACAGAGAGATTGTTCAGTGAAGTGGAAGTGAAGCTACTCGTGGTTTTCTGAGGCGGGTTTACAGTTGCACGTACATCAAAAGGGAACTGAAAGAGTCTTTAGTATGATTTCACGCAGGACGCGTTTTTAGTGGGTTCAGAAACACCACGATGGAGCTCAACGATATGGAGACGTGCTTGAAATGTTTCAAGTGGAAACAAACTTGAAATGTTTTTTACATGACGCTCAAGAATAATATTTTAAAAAACGCTTAGCGAAACGCGACGCAACAACCAGTGCAAGGTGCATCATGTATGCGTCCTGTGTAACGCCCACTTACCTGGCAAGAGAAAACGAAAGAAAGAAAGAATAATTCTGTTAGCCTATTAAAACCGACAACCTGTCGTTGATTCATTCTCGTCGTGTAGTTGAATCTTTTTCTCTTTCAATTCAGTATTTGGTTATGTTCGAGTATTAGAGGAATTCACTTGCAGCTCACCAGCTGCACGTCAAAAGGTGAGACAAATCGGTTGTATTACTCGGAACACTGGATCAGTTCTTATTAACCATAGGTTCAGATAAAATCATGTAATCTGTTAATTTCTTTCGCAGGTCTCAAAACAATTCAACAGTAGGCCTATGAGCTTATAAAGTTGAATTATGTCATTTATGCACAAGGGTAGCGTCACCAAATTGAGTTGCAAAAATATTGAACATTCCTCTCCCATCTGTCATTGGGCAGGCAAACAGATAATCCCGCCCACAACTCACGCTATTGGTTGAAGCAATGTTGCTGTAAGTCGGGTTGTTCAAACAAACAGACTTTTAATAGCAAGTACAGGGGCCCGTTTCAGAAAGGAGGTTAAGTGAAAACTCTGAGTATGTTAACCCTGAAATGAGGGAAACTCTGGGTTTTCCGTTTCAGAATGGGAGGTATGACAAACCCGAGAAAGCAGGGTAAGTCAAGCCCGTTTCTAAAAGAGAGGTAACTTATACTCAGAGTCAGTTACCATGGTAACTTACTTTGTGAACCTAACTTGGTCGGGAGCAAGTTTTCTTTGGTAAACCCAGAGTTTCCTTCGGTCTCCTCTCCCTTTTTAAAGTGCAAGTGATGTTTAAATAGTTCGATCATTCATTCACACTGCAAAAATGCTTTTCTTACTGAGTATTTTTTGTCTTATTTCAAGTAGCCTACAAATATCTAAAAATTCTTAAAGGAACACTCCACTTTTTTTGAAAATAGGCTCATTTTCCAACTCCCCTAGAGTTAAACAGTTGAGTTTTACCGTTTTCGAATCCATTCAGCCAATCTCCGGGTCTGGCAGTACCACTTTTAGCATAGCTTAGTATAGTTCATTGAATCTGATTAGACCGTTAGCATCTCGCTCAAAAATGACCAAAGAGTTTCGATATTTTTCCTATTTAAAACTTGACTCTTCTGTAGTTACATCGTGTACTAAGACCGACGGAAAATGAAAAGTTGCGATTTTCTAGGCTGATATGGCTAGGAACTATACTCTCATCCGGCGTAATAATCAAGGAACTTTGCTGCCGTACCATGGGTGCAGCAGGCGCAATGATATTACGCAGCGCCTGTGACCCCCTGCTTGCACAGGGGGCGTGCCTTGCAACCATGGAAACATTTGTGAGAGACGCTGCGTAATAGCAACTTTTCATTTTCCGTCGGTCTTAGTACACGATTTAACTACAGAAGAGTCAAGTTTTAAATAGGAAAAATATCAAAACTCTTTGGTCATTTTTGAGCGAGATGCTAACGGTCTAATCAGATTCAATGAACTATGCTAAGCTATGCTAAAAGTGGTACCGCCAGACCCGGAGATCGGCTGAATGGATTCGAAAACGGTAAAACTCAACTGTTTAACTCTAGGGGAGTTGGAAAATGAGCCTATTTTCAAAAAAAGTGGAGTGTTCCTTTAAATCAAGATGGATTTTCTACATAAGAAAATGATATAAGATATTTAGTCTTGTTTCCTGGGAGGATCTAAATTAAGTGCATTTTACTTAAGTAAAATGATCAATATCTGCCAGTGTGGTAATAAAAATAATCATAATGCAAACGGAAAACAAAATTATATTATATTATATTATATTATATTATATTATATTATATTATATTATATTATATGGGTCGGGTTTAGGGGTGGGGTCGGGTGAAGGGGATCATTTTCATTGCATGATATATAAACACCCACCAGTTTGAAAACACCCACAAATACAGAAACGCCCACTTTTGTTCCGCAGAGACCTCATACTCTTTAATAGGGCCACTGTGAATGTTTTTCTATGATACTTAAAATACTATTATCATTATTATTTTATATATATATATATATATATATATATATATATAGTTAAAATACTACTAATACCTATTTGGGAAACCTGTTTGAAAACAAGTCTTATTTTTACATTTTTAATTTATTTTTTTGTAATTGATCAGAAATATCAGAAATACTTCAACTTTAAAGGTTCACTAAATAATTTTAGTCTATGATAAAAAGCAGCAAGGGTATTTAAAATGGCATGAGGGTGAGGAGAATTTTTATTTAACCTTTTGCTGAACTATTCCTCTAAAGAGCAGCAGAATTAAAGGGATAGTTCACCCAAAAATGAAAATGATCTCATGATTTACTCACCCTCAAGCATTCTGCATACGGTCGTCCGCCAGAAGCCAGTTATTTGAATTTATAAAGTTGTAAATATGGATATTTTTCTTACAAAAGCACATTGCTTCACTTCAGAAGGCCTTTATTAACCCCCTGGAATCGTATGGATTACTTTTTTTATGAATGGATGCAAAATTTTTTGGCTTCAAAACGTGGCCCACCATTCACAACCATTTTAAACCTTGGAGGACTAAGGATATTTTTAAATATATCTCCGATTGTATTCGTCTGAAAGAAGATAGTCATATACACCTAGGTTGGGTTGAGGGTGAGTAAATCATGGGATAATTTTCATTTTTGGGTGAACTATCCCTTTAAAGGCTTGTGAAGAATTGAGATGCGGTGATAATGAGTGACCACTAGGTGGCAGCAAACAGAACAACCCATCTGCAAAGTAACAAATGATTTAACGATCTTAGATATATTTCTCAAGATGTTCTCTTGTATATAATATTCAAATATAACAGAATAAATATTTATATTAATATAGCACCTCTATATTTTTTTTCTCGATATTGTCGAAATCTATTTAATAAAGCAATTCTTTTGTCCAGACTTTTCTTCTCTGGAGTCTTGTTACTGGACTGTGTAATAGACTCTATATTTACAGTTCTGTACGTATTACTATCACTCTACAAATGTACTTCTAAGGTCCCTTAAGCCTGGGAATGTCAACAATGTCCTGGCAGTTTTAATCCAAGAGGGTGAACCATACAACATTGCAATCATTAGCTATATGTACACATAGGGACTACATTAAGTTCAAGGTCATGGCAGCTGTGATGTTTTGTTTTTTTTCCTTTCAGCTCCAGTCAGGGATCATGTGTGTGTGTGTATGTGTGTGTGTGTGTGTGTGTGTGTGTGTGATGTTTCACACTGCCACTTCAGCGAGAAATAGCGACTGTCATGATCTCAATTCAAGGCCATTCGCTGCAAACTAAACCCCACTCTAAAAAATGCTGGGTTGTTTTAACCCAAATTTGGGTGAAATATGGACAAACACAGCCGTTGGATTAAATTTTTTAATTAAATTTTTAACCCAACGGTTGGGTTTGTCCATGTTTTACCCAAATTTGTGTTGAAACAACCCAGCATTTTTTAGAGTGAGGTTACCCATGTCTGTGTTGTTTACTGCTCGCACATATGTTCTCACAGAATGAGAGGAGGAGAGTGTAAAGATTTGACTGACAGGGCTTCTTTGAATCCAGAGATTGTTTTCCAGAGTGTTGTGCGCTTGTATTAATAGGTAGGACACAGTAGAGGACACATGTTGCCTACACATGTTCATAAAGTGCTAGAAATGCGGTTTGTATGCTTCACGTATGCCTAACATGTAAGTATATAGTGTATTAACTAGGGCTGTCAATCAAAAAAAAAAAGTCCCACCTTTTTCTAATTGAAATTTCTATTTTGCAGATGATGTAAGTAAAATGGGTTATAAACAATATTACATGTTGATGCCTCATGCACATTGGCTTGTCCAGCCAGAAAAATGCAGTTGTCATCTTTAGAAACAAAATGTATGAGACAGTTGTTGTCAGATTTCATTGGTGATTTCAAATATGAAACTATATAAGCTTGGTGAACAGCTTTGGAGAATTTGATGTTTCCCCATTCAAAGAGATAGGAGCTGCACTTGCATGACTGAAATAGCTGCCCAAGAGGTGTTTCTAAGATGGCTGCCGAGTGAAATGACTTGCCTGAAAGGGACTTTGACCATAACTATTCACATCATAGACTGTGTGGATTCACATTAGTATCAAGATCATAATGAATTAAGCTTAGACATGGATTATAATGGCAAATGGGGCGCGGGAAGTCTGGGCTGTTTTTACAGGATTGTAAAGCAAAGCATTTTTTTTTTTTTTTTTTTCCATTTTCAAAATTATTCATTTTTAGCATTTAGTAATTTGTTTGTAATAAACACTTTAAGTGAGCTATTAAAAAAGTGTCATTTATACATTGAATTATGTTTTAGCACAGAGTGTGACGTCATATTGTGACCGTTGCAGTGTGCTTAGAATTCGTCCGCTCTACTCCTGAGGGTAAGTTCGCTTTCAGTGTTGTGTTGAAAACCCTCCTAAATAGCAGAAAAAGTTCTTAGGTAATAGTTTTCTCTTAAAGCCCGGGATACACTGCACGATTTTTGGCTGTCCCAGACGAAAGATTGCCATCATGAAACAATCGTGGCGATTTCTGTGATCGTGGCTCTTAATCGGTGGTCCTATGTCGTAAAGTGAGAGAGGTTCAAAGACGGCCGTTTTCCCGGTCTTGCGACCAAAGATAGCCTACGATAATTTTCTGACAGTGTCAGAAATTCAGCATGATCATCGCACAGTGTCCTTGCTGCTACCATAGACATAATAAATACATAGACGCCCTATTGGCAGCTTTGTACAGTTGCTGCGATACATCAAGGAGTCCACCATATTGCGCAGGGCAAGACTCCTCATTAAACAAATGCAAGTAAACGGGGAGCTGCGGCTTTTTTGGACAAAAAGCGCAATAAAGTTTACATTTCTCAACCGATTCCAACGGTTTATGATCTGCGTGGAGTACGAAAAAGGTTTTGTCTCCAATTACTCTGAATCTCGCTAGTTTGAACTTTGAAATTGAAAATGATTCATTGTCATAAGTAATTGTGAAAACTCACCCTTCTCAAGCATAGATTTGGTTTATTTTTCACGGTTAATAATTGTGGAGATGTTCCTAATGTAATATAATTTAATGTACATGAAATGTGCACATCGATTTTTTTGTCTTCAACAACGCATTTTAGCTTTTTTCCCTCGTGCCTTTAGCTTTTCCTCTTGAATCACATCACAGGATGTCACAGGACAATTTCAAATGAATATGAAGATAATTTGCACCTCAAAACCTTATTAATCGTTTAATTATCTATAGGCCTAAGCATTTCACAGATTTAATGTCAGTACACCATAGTTAATATACTAAATGAATTTATTTCAATTCGATTTTTCGATTATCCTGTGGCTCGCTCTAGTGGACAACATTAAAAGCACAGCTTGCACTAATTATTATAAAACAATCCTTAAAGGGGGGTATAATGCTATTTCATGTAGTTTATAACATTAACTAATCATCACACAAGTCTGACATCTGGTGGTCAGACTTGTTTTCTCCACCATATCTAAATCATCGCGGAGCAGATCTACGGTTTGAAAAAGCACGTGACCAAACAAAGCGTCGGTAATCCGTGACATACGGAATCACTCTTGTCTTGAATCAGTTCTAATCTAAACTAATCTCATCTAAATTAATTTGTGACAATGAGACCACAACTCGTGTCATGTGTAACCTGGTCAACGGATTCACATATTGATCAGTAATATAAATACAATACATTGATGAGATCATAATTGACGTGAGTAGGCTAGTTAAAAAAAATATTTTGGGTGAGCTGTTTAACCCTTATGTCTCTGAGACCCCATTTTTATTAATATTATTAATAAAACATGATTAAATGCATTTTCCTTTTATGCATCAGGTGAAGCGCCAATTTTTTCAAATCAGCTGTCTCGACTTTTCGATAATGCATGACGTTCGAAGCTTCAAACGTCATCAATCACGTGGTATTGTCATTACGATACAAGCATTGGTACAGTGTGTGATACAATAGTGTTTTGAAAACTGCGTTGGAGCATCGGAGCCCCGGTATGAACCGTCCCATCACTAATTATAGTGATTCAAAAGTTATCCATGGATAATGCGATGGTGTATGTGTGTTTAAATAGTTGTT
This sequence comes from Mylopharyngodon piceus, assembly GCA_039654765.1. NCBI lineage: Eukaryota > Metazoa > Chordata > Actinopteri > Cypriniformes > Xenocyprididae > Mylopharyngodon > Mylopharyngodon piceus. Next base: position 32,802,497 of record CM077438.1, read on the forward strand.
TAGCTGACCATTGATAGCTTGTAGACGATCTCTACACAAAAGCTGCACGTACTCATGACTCTAGCTCCGCTCACAGGACACGCCTCCAGGCGCTCGGCTGTTTTCAGAAATACTCGGTACAGCGTATGTATCTTTTATAAATATGATTAAACTAAAGACTTTTTGGAGATATGAAGGATGCACTACTACTCTATAGGTACTCAAGATTAACATGAGATTGGCAGAAACTGTGTGTGATACCCCCCCCTTTAATAGATCCAGTAAAACATCTGAGATACAGCGGTAGAACATTTTTTAGTACAATTACAGTACAATATAAATTTTATGTGGTTTTATTCTATAGCATATTATTATTATTAGCCTATATTATTATTATAAATAGCCTAAAAATACAATTGAGTATAAAAACAGTAAAATATAGTATAATGTAGTAGTAATATAATAACTATGAATGAAATAGCAGATAGTATATCAGAAATTGTAAAATAATATAGTCAATAAAATAAAAATAGCAAATAAAATAGTGAATAGTACAATCATATAATAATATAAGTCGTATAATAATATCATAATAATAGGCAGACGAGGTCTCTTGGAAAAGCACAGAACAGTCCGCTGACAGGCTTTCTTCAGCCTTCCTTGAGGTTTGTGTTGTCCTGGTTCCACTGGCTAAACTGGGGTAAAAATATAAATGAGCCACGATTAGATCAGTCAAATCACCTGCTCTTCGGAGATGAGTCGGTTTAGGTTTCTCTGTAATTCTGACGGCCTGAGTTGTCCTGTCAAAGTCCTCTGGCTTCATTGCACGGAAGACTCACTTGCGATTTTGATTAGTTAATGTTATAAACTATAATATAATCTCAGACTTCATAAGAATCATGTAAACTTTATATTATTTCTTATAAAGTCTCAGTTTTCATAGATAACTAGCATTGTCGTTAGCTTTTAATAGTCTGACTTTGGTGGTCAACTAGCTGTCACAACAATGTTATAATGACCAAATACAACCAGAAACAACTGTTCAGACTTACATGTGAAAGGTAATTCCCCGATATGTGGTTTGGATTGTGCGGCGATTTGTAAAACCTCAAAATAGTCAGGCATCTTTTCTTTAGTCCACTTATGAGAGTTATGGCATGTTGCCCCGCACAATATGGCGGCACCGTTGACGTGTGATCCAGCGGCCAATAGGGCGTCTGTGTATGTCTATGGCTGCTACGACCTACATCTACTGACCAGTTAATAAAAATGCGACATGAAATCAGCGCGACACTGCGCTAAAACTTAAAACTGCTTACCTCAAGCTCTTTTCCCTTCTTCTTTTGCCGCTTCCTTTTTTTTCAGCACACATAAAAACTACAACTGTCAAAGTGTGATTCAACATGGTCTTTTTGTTAACCACTAGCGCATGCTGATGACGTTTTATTCTTCTATAGAAACTTGCATCGTAGCCTACGAAGGTGTCATCATCGTACAGTCTACATGCTTGTCTTACCCAAGTTTAATAGATCCAGTGTGACTTGTAATGATCTTATAGGATTGCTAAAATCGTGTAGTGTATCTCAGGCTTAACCTATTCACAAAGCTGCTGAGACAGACTTTTACTAAGGAACAGAGAGAAGTCTAAGCTAAAGGTGCGTCCCAATTTGCATACTTGTGCACTATTCTATGATGTTTTTAAGTATAAATAGTGCAAGTAGTGTGTTCACACTGAAAATTCCAAAAAGAAAAAGTACACTTTAAATACCCGGATGATGCACTAAATTAATGGAAAAAACGAAGTGTGGAATGTTGGACACTTCATGCACTCAACTGTCGCAGCTTTAATTACGTAGCGGAGGGGGAGGGGGGATCAGACTCCATTGTTAAATGACAAAATAACCTTATACAATTCACGCACTACATGGATGAGTACATAGTGCATAAGTACATAGTGTAGAAGTGCATAGTGTATAGTGTGTCATTTGTGACACAACTTAAGAGAAAGGGCGGGGTTGACCTCTTTGCTATGGATGATGTCAACACGCTTACTAACTATGACCACAGTGATTGGCTGTTAGTGGAGGGATCTCTGTCAGTGATTTAATCATAGAAATATTGTAGATCGAGGTATGATGTTGCTGTATTCAAATAAATACTTTAAATAGCAATTTGTTGCCCTATTCAAATAAAGATTTTAAAATGTAGGCTTTTTAAAAAGTGTCACTAATTAAACAAGTTTATGTTCAGCTAATTGTCAGCCTCTTAATAGGCATAATTTACGGGTGGGACATGTCCCCACCACTTTTTGCCAGGGTCGATATTGTCCCCACCACTTTTTGAAACATCTCGCGGCACGGATGTATCTAATACAAAAGAAACATCTCTAGTTGATTAGCAATTCATTCGTTTGTGTTAAATAATAGGCGATCTGACGCTGGGATATGTTGTTTTTGAAATCATGCTGAGTGCTCGTTGTCGCCGTTATCAGAGGCGCAACAGTGTTCTCTTGGTGCTCATGCACACTGCGCAGTCTTCACACAGACGAGTGCTTCAATCTATCGCTTAACGCTGGTGCGGAGACTCTCTATTCGTTCCGGTGAAATCACAAAACAAAATACAGATAAACGTGTCCCTGCTCTTAATATACAATCACTGATGAACATTTTTGGTTTTAATAAGAAAAAAATAAAATACATTATATGAGGGCGGATTAGAACCCAGAACCTCTGGCACGTTGAACAAAAATTCTACCCCATAGTCCATCAGGACAATCTATCATAAAGTGCGGATCCACTTATTTATTGACTAATGTAAATACTTGAAACTTTCATATTAAACATGAGGTCTATGTCAATACATTTTGTGCATTATTGTGATAATACGATTATAATACACCACCCCACCACACACATTCCTGTCCCATTATTGTGATAATACAATTATAATACACCACCCCACCACACACATTCCTGTCCCACCCACTTTTTAAAACAAAGTTACGCCACTGAGCCTCTTACATGTCTGCATCTCGAGAGATTGCAGAATTCAAGCGACAAATGATATTTTATAAGAAAAGTTCGGGAGGAACACGTTCAAATGGCCTATCTAATCAGCTCGAGAGGAGGCATAGCCTATAATACACAGCCGACTCACTATAGTTACCTCGACAGTTTTCTGCATCCCTCCGCCACCCCGACTCCTCACTCTTGGCTGGTTCCTATTCCCAGCCGGGGATACGGGGGAGTACTCTGGGTTTGGGATAAATTCCGAGCTCGGAGCCTCCCCTCGGATAGCACGCTAAATACATTTATTTTACTCGTTTACTCTATTAGATCATTTGTAAGTGTGATCTCGTGAAAACAACTGCCACAGGTAATAGAACATTGTTTATTTATTTGTTTGTTTATTTATTAAAGATTTATTTTTGGAGGCTTTTGCTTTTTATTATGACAGGTAGACAAAGTGAGTAGACAAAATTATTCAGCATCAGAAAGGGGAACGGGATCGGGAAAGGTCCACAAAACAGAACTCAAACTCAGGTCCCTCGAGCTGCCCAGAAGGCTATCGGTGCCGACGATAGGACATGATTTTCAACTTGACCGCAATTTTTTATTCTCCATCATTCAATGCATTTTGCCTGTACATAAATGAACCTTTTTGTTATGCCCTCATAGATTAAAATATATAAATCAAAATATTTATTGCATTTATGATGAAAAGGCTCAGCACCCAATTCTCTATCGCCTACTGCCTCAATGGTGTATGGTGTCTTTGGGCAGATTACAGGCAACAGCCATTTTAGGATTGTTTGTGATTTGGTCTTAGTGACTTAGAAGTCCTCTTGACTACTCCTAACTTTTCACAGATTTAGGAGCTGGTTTTAGCGCTTTGGGGGGTGGTGAACCCCCACAGTTGAACTACTTTAAACTTGAGCGCTGAGGTTTTTATTAGTGCGAGACGCTGCAAAAGACGCAAGTGCAATGGTCAAACACGTTCGTCTAGCGCGTTTACATTGATAATCAATGGAAAATCAGCGCAGTGGAATTGAAAAACCATTCAGTGTGAAAGACTGTTCTTTCTGACCAATTACTATGTTCATACTCCCTTTTCTGGCCTCTCATCACTCCTTATTTATTAGCATGAAGGACAGTCCATTTGCGGATCCGTTTTCTTTCTATTTCTGTCTCTCTGTCTTTTTTCAGTCTTCGTTTTTCTCTTCCACAGCCAATGCTGTGTGCGAGTAATGCTGAGGCAGGGTAATGTAATAGGGCGGGTAGACATAGTGAAGCACCCTTGCATGGTGAGAGAACAGAGGGTCAAACAGTACAGAAAGAGTGTGTGTGTGTGTGTGTGAGAGAGAGAGAGAGAGAGACCCTGGATTAGTCATGTGGGCAGGATCAAGCTACAGTACAATATTTCGATTTCTGACAGATGGGAAGTGCTGTGTTAAAAGGGAATCCCTGAGAGGAAGGCAGATTTTTGACTTGTCGTCAGGACTCTATATATATATATATATATATATATATATATATATATATATACATACACGCACACACACACACAATGTCCAGCATCAAATAAAATAAAACATACAAATAAATAAATACATACAGATTGCATGAGAAAAGACTGAAAATACTGTATGCGTGTGTGCGTGTTTATGCAGTAAGTATTTCCCATTAGTTAGCTGAGATGACAGGATTGAGTGCCACTTTCCGACGTGCCAAAGAGAAACTGCTGAGAGTTGACAAGCACACACAGTCATTCACATTAATCTCGATATGACAGACTGCACTGTGACTAACACTGTAAAAGTCACAATACTTAAAATATATTAAATAATAAAAAACTAAACTCAAGCTCATACATATTACACCAACATAGAGGTGTAGCCCCATATGGTTTGGCCCCCTCACATTGACCGCCTCCAACATGAGGAAAACCAATACATTTAGTCCCACTAAGAAAGATAAGTGGAGCGACAAAGACATATACATTGGTTAAAGTGCAAGTACATACTAAAGAACCTTGAGAAGCACTGTGAGACTGGTGATTTATCTGCAAACAGGAAAAGAAGCTGATGGAGGAATGTTAGAATAGCTATAGAAAGTGATTTATAGGACAAGGAACATCTGAAACCCAGCTGGTTTGATATAGATGCTCTTAATACAGTTTCACATTATGGGGGATCACACAGGGCTATGTATACCCACCATGCACTGGTGTTGTGTGTAAACATGTGTAAAGAGTTTCTCCCTGTCTTTCGTCAGGCGTCTTATGTATGCGTTAAGCATGAGTGAAACCCATCCCGTGTCTTTTTCGTTGGGGACACATGGCTCAATCACCGTAAATCTTGGACAAAGATATTTCAACACCAGGGCTTAAATGGTGATGACAAGTGCCTGGAAACATAATTAATGGCATGTTCCTTTCAACTCTGAAAGTCTGAATTCGCAACTCCCTATTTAAAAAAAAAAAAAAATTCAATTGAAAGTCACATCATGTCACACTAGAACTCTGATGTCACTGAGATGAATGTGTATGATGTCACATGTCTCAAAGCATTCTGAGGGCAAAAAGAATCTTTCTCGATTGACGGCAATTCCAAAGTACGTATTCACATGCCAACATTGTGACTGAATTTTGCTTACAGAGACTGCTTTTCCATCACACTGCAAAGAAAACTGGCCAACCAAATGGGTTTGTCCTTTTGGTCACATGCCCAGAGCTGCTGCCGTTACATAAAACTACAACAAAAATCTTAACAAATTTTTGAAAACAATAATTAAAAATAATTTACAATATGCCTACGGTTAAATTTACATGTAACCGTAGGCATATTGCGCCAGAACGCCCACCACACAACAGCTTATTGGTGGAGAGGAGATGTGATGAAGCCAATCAGTATATATATGGGGATGATTAGGAGGCCATGGTGATGAACAGAGACCAATGAGCATATTTGGCCAGGATGACGGGGTTAAACCCCTATTAACATGTAAATACTGTTTGAATTCCTTTGTTCTCAATGACAACAGGTGTCAGAAACGAAAAGTTGTGCAGCTCTATGCAGCTCTATTTCTGTTGTTTTTTGTTTGTTTTTTTAAAGTGCTACCTACTGTCAGTGTAACATTCTATGCCTGTTTAGTTTCATTGTGTTTCGGTTCTGTTTTCCCTGTTCTGGTTTGCCTGAGTTTCCTGTGCTTATTAGTTTACATAGTTCCTAATTAATTTACACACCTGTTGTTTTACCTTGATTACTCTCCCCATGTATTTAAGTCCTGAGTTTCCTCAGTTCTGTGTTCGGTCTCGTTTATGTCTTCATTTAATGTGGTTTTATTAATGTTTCCTCCTGTGATCTCCTGAGTTTTTCTGTGTGGATTGAATAAACACTGTTTATTTTGGATACTCCTTTGTTTCGTCATGCTTTCTACAGTCACACCTAAAAGAAGACCGAATTATACAATAATGGATTTACCGGCTAATCTACTGGCCAGCAATCTCTCAAGGACCACATCCGCGGATTTTCACAACTGGCGTTCTTAATGAACTTCCCGGATGTGCGCATTCTATCTTGCAAGCCTTAACGAGCGCAAAAAAGCACGCCTTCCCTGTGTTGTTCATCACGGGACATTTGCCGCATTTGTGGAGTGGGTGCTGGTGAACAATAGATCGGCATTCACCATCTGCCCTGAGGATGGCATTACCAGCCCGCTCCAGACCCAGAGCACAGCCAGCCACTGCCCATAAACTGCACGGAGTGACCGCTAGAGCCCACCCCACACAGTCAGCCAAAGTCTGCCGCAATGCACGAGCTGGTAAAGAGGACTGAGCCAACCATTACCCCGGAGCCCAAGCCCCACAGTGAGTCTGACCATGTGCGTGATCCGGCAACACCGTGCATCCCAGTGGGCATGCTCTTGGAGTTTGTGGGTATGAAGGAAAGCCCCGCCTACATTACCACTATTAAAGGTGAGCTGCAGCTGGCCTTTGCAAATATTTATGAGGAAATGGAAGAGGATGTTTCCCTGGTTCTCCCGTCCCCGCTGGTTCCACACAGCTTTAAGTCTCCCATGTCTCGGCTGGTTCTGCCCAGCTCAAAGTCTCCGCTGGTTCCGCCCAGTTTGAAGTCTCCTGTGTCTCCGCTGGTTCCGCCCAGCTCAAAGTCTTTTGTGTCTCCAGAGTTCCCACCCAGCCTCCCTCTCCCACCTCCTCTTCCAAAGTTAGCCAGTTCCTCAGCCCCGCCTCTTCTGTTTCCCTTCAGTCCTCAGAACCTGGACCGGAACTGCGTCGGTGGAAAAGGGGTATGTGTGGATTTGCCTCGGGTCTTCCAGTCTCCAGCTCTGCCTAGGCAAGGGGATCCCCTGGCTCCCCCTGCAGCCTCGAGCCCATCACTCCACCTTGGCCTGTTGACCTGTCGGCTTCACCTTGGCTCTCCGGCTCTGCCTTGGTCAGACGTCACCCTGCCTGCGCCACGGAATTATGGGCCTTCAGCTACGCTTCATTCCTCCACCCCTTTGGATCCGTCGGGCTCCGCCTTCCCTCCGCCTTGGTCCTCGGTCACACCAGCTCCGCCTCAGTCCTCTGGTGCCATGGCTCCACCTTGGACGCTCATTGCTGCAGCTCTGCCTCGGTCTCCAGAACCATCGATGTCGCGTGGGCTCATCGGCTCTTCAGCTCTGCTTGGGTCTCCACCTCCATCGGCTTCGTCTTTGTCAGTCGTCCCCCTGGTGTCATCAGCCAAGGCTCCACCATGGCTCCTCCCTCGACTCCGCCATGGGCTATCATCCTCTGGGTCCCCACCTGGCTCCTCCTAACATTATCGCTGCCCTGGTCTCTCCATCTGTCATCTCCTCGAGTTTCCTGCACTTTGCCTGCTCCACATCCTTCTCCGTAGCCCCCTCCCTCCCTCCTCAGTTGGACTTGTTACGGCGTGGGGACATGCCTTCCAGGAGGGGGGACTAATGTAACATGTAGTTCTTTGTCTGTTTATTAGGGCCCTAGCAGACCCTATTGTAACTGCTCAGTCAATTATTCTTCTTTTCCGAAATGAATCGCATTTTTGAAGGTCTAAACATGCTTGAAAACTCATGAAACTTTGCACATGCGTCAGAAGTGGTGAAAATTTACGTCTGATATGGGTTTCTGAATTAGGTGTGGCAAAATGGCTCGATAGCGCCACCTACAAAATTTCAATTAAGCACCTTTCGCGCTACGTTTCACTTACGGGTATGAAATTCGGTAGACACATGTAACAGCCCAATACCTACAAAAAAGTCCCTGGGTGCAAAATCTGAAAACCCAACAGGAAGTGAGATATTTTGAAATTACTTTAACGAACTCCTCCTAGAGATTATATCAGATTAACATCATACTTGGTCAGTCTAATCTAAAGGCCTTTGCGACAAATTGCGAAGATCTTGAGTTTTCACTGAAGGGTGTGTCCATGGCGGCCTGACAAAGTTTGATGTTTCGCCATGAAACAGGAAGTTGTTGTAACTCAGGCATACAATGTCCGATCTGCCCCAAACTTCACATGTTTTATTAGAGTCCTGGCCTGAAAACATCTACATGGCAATATTCAGTTACAGTCATAGTGCCACCTGTGGGCAACAGGAAATGACATGTTTTACACTGTGATTAACTCCTCATAGAGATTTAACCAGATCAACATCATATTTGGTCAGTCTAATCTTGAGGCCTTAGCGATGTTAAATTGCAGAGATCTTGAGTTTTTGCTGAAGGGTGTGTCTGTGGCGGCCTGACGAAGTCTGATGTTTCGCCATGAAAGAGGAAGCTGTTGTAACTCAGGCATATAGTGGCCCCAAACCTCACATGTGTGATAAGAGTCCTGGCCTAAAGACATCTATATGCCAATATTCAGTTAGCAATAGTGCCACCTGCTGGCAACAGGAAATGGAATGCTTTGCACTGTAATTCACTCCCAGAAACACATTTAAATATGCCATGAAGTACCAAACATGCTAGAAACATGTTAAATCATGCAACACTAACTGCTAATGTGTGCGATTAACGCCACTAAACAGGAAGTTGTTGTAACTCAGGCATATAATGCCCGATCTGCTTCATGTTTGATAATAGTCCTGGCCTGAAGACATCTACATGGCAATATTCAGTTATAGTCAAAGCGCTACCTGTTAGTAGCCGGAAGTGTGGCACTTTGAAATGACTTTGCCATATTTTTCCTGTATTTACTCGCTTACATGCATGTCGCCCACTATTCACTGTTTTCCTAAGGCCACCGGGTGGCGGTGAGCCCGGGTGCGAGGGCCCTTACATCGCTGCTTGCAGCTTTAATTTTCATTGTGCTTTGATTCTGTTTTTTTCCTGTTCTGCTTTGCCTGAGTTCCTTGTGCTTATTAGTTTACATAGTTCCTAATTAATTTACACACCTGTTCTGTTTTACCTCGATTACTCTCCCCATGTATTTAAGCCCTGAGTTCCCTCAGTTTTGTGTTCGGTCTCGTTTTCATATTTATTGAATGTGATTGTATTCCGAAACTGCTTTGTTTTGTTGTCTGCTCTCTACAACCCATTGTGACAGTCAGAGGGTGAAATGACATTTTCATTCAGGCCATCTGCCATTTTTTACGCATTGGTCTGAACAGACAAATCGCATGCAGACCAAATTTTCATACTAAACGTGTTGTGTGAACATGACTTAAGGTGCAAATATATTGTATTTTATACTTATAATCACTGACTTGATAGTTTTTGAAGTTGACAGTTTTATATTGTACCATCATTTTTTTGATTTGTCAATCTGAATCTACTGAGAAGAAAATCGAGTCTCCTTTGGCATGTAGAGTTGCTGTATAGGAGGAGCGTTTCAAATCAGTCACCTATTTCCATTTCAGTCAGGATGTAGGCAGAAGACAGCAAAGCAGTTCACTAGGGTTTGGAACAGAGCTTGAAGAGAGAGAAGTAGACAGTGAGGTAAAAGACAGTGATTTACTGAGAGGACACAAGAGATCAAATGGGACCTGATTATTAATAGTAGCATTTGATTCGTTAGTGCCACCAAGAAAGTGATCTCTCTCTCACACACACACATACACACACACATACAATCCATCATTCTCCTGCGTGTTGCATTATGACCCAGTCTATCCTGAAATAGACATAGGGTTAGCCAGAGTATATAAGACGCCCAGTGGACCCCCATCTCTCACCTTTGGCTCTTTCTCTCTCTCCAAGTCTCTCCTCCCGCCAGCTTTCCCTTCACACAGGTAAGGATAGAGTTTAGGCATATCATTTTCTTAGATAATTTCCTTAAAAAAATTGGACGTTAATGAAACAATTGCTAACATGAAGTAACAGTAAATAATTTGGTCTTGAAATAATGATGAGAAGTGTTTGAGGTCATATTGAGATCTCTGAATTTTGATTCCAGTCTATTATCCTGGGAAATCTAATCATGTTTTGAGAAACAGATTATTGGGGTCTTTTTCTTCAGCAAAAGTCTCCATTTGATCATTAAATATCATTCCTGTCAAGGAGGAGCATTTTATTATTTTGCATAACCTGGCTTACCATGCAACCACTGTAAAATTTAAAGCTACTTGAGGGACTATTAGGGGTTCCTCAGATCTCCAAACTGGCTGAACCCTCGGTAGAACCTCTAAACACCTTTTGTAAAATTTAAAGCTACCTGAGGGACTATTAGGGGTTCCTCAGATCTCCAAACTGGCTGAACCCTCGGTAGAACCTCTAAACACCTTTTGTAAAATTTAAAGCTACTCGAGGGACTATTAGGGGTTCCTCAGATCTCCAAACTGGCTGAACCCTCTGTAGAACCTATAAACACCTTTTGAAGATGCCTCAGATATCCTAATTGTGTTCTTGAGGAACTTCTTTGTATATTTCAAATGACCTTTGAAATTTCTTGCAGGAACTTATGGGTTTTGTAGGTTTCTCAGAGAATTGACATTCATACAAAGGTGTCTAGAAGTTCTCCAGAGGTTTCTACTGGTGTGATCCCAAATGGTGCCTCAATTATCTTTATTTCCACAGTGTAAATTGAGCTTGTGACTTTTAAAACCACTGGTTTGTCAGAAAGTCCAAAATCCTTACAATCTTTCTCTACAGTCATTATGCATGAGAACGTTCTGCATAATTTATATCTATTTGTCGAAGTAGTTCTCATTGGCGAAGTTACTGTGGCAGCTGAATAGTTGCATAGAGCCGGTAAACACCTGCTGCGCAAGGAAAAATCATTAACAAAACACCATCTCATCTGTCATGCCATATATTTTTACATTTGAATTCTCCACATTTGTTATGCTAGCTAGCTAACGATTTCTCTTAGCATTCTGTCGGTTCTTGTAATTTTTGCCCTGGAGTTTTAGGATAAGTTTTTTGTTGTTGTTGTTATAATTTACTTGTAAATAGTAAAGTTCACACTTTTGAAGTGGAAAGCCTGGTTCAACATCTGCAGTTGCTGCAGTTGTGTTAAGTGTTAAATGAGGTTAAGCAGTGAGATCTCTCTTACCGTTACAAGGGAGACACCTCAAATGTCACTTCACTTTATAATCTGTGATCTCACTCCGTAACATATATAGTTCAAACTACAGAAGGATAGAGTTTCTCAAGAGGGCAAACACATTCTTCTCTGAAGGCCTTTCCGCCCAACCCAACACACTTGGATGAAACATACCTCAACTTAAATAGACAAACATACAAACACATACACAGCTGTCATGCCTTATGCATGCCACCTTTGCAGCGTATGAATGCTGTAAAGTTATTTACGGGCGACAGGAACTCTTGCAATCGTAAGAGGCCGAGATGAGAGCAATTGAATCTGTTCTCTTGGCAGCAGATCTCATTGTTGGTTAGTGTTCCTTACAGCAGTTGCCTGAGCTTGGACACTTATGGATCTAATAGTAAGCTGATACAGCAGGAGAAGGATTTTGTTCTACATCAATATCTTTGGATATTAACTGCCATTTGAGTTTTGGTGCATCAACACATGAAACTGCTTGAAATTACAGCTGGTTTGTGTTCATGTACTTGCGTAAAAGTATGTTTTTATGTCATAGAGAATTTTAAAAATCAGATGTACAGTAGGCATTATTAGGTAAAATATTCATTATTATAGAAAACCTGCATGTAGTTGTTAAACTCTTATAGAAAGGCATGACTAATATAAACAGATAAACCAAGACAACACAACACCATTTCATAAGACTACAATTGCATAAGTGTATGCTGTGATGTATTTCACATGCATATATGGAAAAAAACAGAATGTAATGAATTAGATACGAGTTTTTCTGGCATTTAACTGTAAACGGAAAAAGACTAAATGACTGTTTTTCAGTCTGGGTCCCTGTGCTGATCAAAGCCTGCTGGGAAATACTGTAGTGTTGATTCACACGCACATATTTTGGCACCCATTCCGTTTATATCAGTTATTAGCATATAATATTTATTTCTCTCTCTCTCTCTCTTTCTCTCTCTCTAGCTCCTCTAGCTTTCAAGATGGCCATGAAAAACCTTTTGAAAGATGACGATATCAAAAAAGCCATTGATCAATTCAAAGGTGAGTTTAGTAAAAAAAAAATAGTAATTAAACACTTTACAATAAGGTCTAGGCAGAGAGTGGGACTAAATATCCTCTACAACTGAATACAAACTGGCATTCAGATCTGCCTCCATTTAGTTAGCAACTTACTACAATCTAATCAACCCCTGAGAATGAAATTCAGTCTCTCCCTACCTTTTTTTCTCATTCTAGAAGCCGTTTTCCTCAGATATACGTCATAATAGGGAAGAAAAGACTATTGCAACTTCCATTTCATGCCAACTTAAATGTTAATTTCAACATTTTCATTATTAAAATCAGAAGTTGTATTTGTTAATATAATTTAATGGACCTGAGCTAACATGAAGTAACAATTAACAGTTGTACTTATGCTAACAAAGATTAATAAATACTGTAACAAATTTATTGCCCATAGTTAATATTAGTTAATGCATTACCGTTAACTAATGGGACCTTATTGTAAACTGTCACCTTACTTATGTAACATATGTGTTATAATAATTAAATAATTATAATAATTACACTTTCTTATGAAAAATAATGTTCCAGGAATGGTACAGGACATGCAGTCGATTACCACCAAAAAATTAAATCAGTCCCTCAGTTTTTTAAAAACAGCAAAAATTAATATTTAAATCAATACATTTGCAATGGAAGTCTATGGAGCAAGACATTTTGGGAGGTTTAAAGTAGAAATGTAAAGCTCAATATTTTTGTTAAAGCACTTATTAGTCCTTCCACAAAAAAATGTCTGTTATTTGAGCAGCAAAGTTTAAGTCAGGGGTGGTGAATGTCGGTCCTGGAGAGCCACAGTCCTGCAGAGTTTTGCTTCAACCCTAATCAAACACACCTGAACAAGCTAATCAAGGTCTGAAGGGTTACTAGAAAGCTACAGGCGAGTTTTTATCAGTGAACTCTGCAGGACTGTGGCTTTCCAGGACTGGAGTTCATCACCCCTGGTCTAAGTCATCCTTTAAATGGGTCTACTTTTTTAGGTGGATAAACATCTGGTTATGCGATGTAATTCCTAATGTAAACAGTTAAAATACGTCACAGATATCTTTCTGGTATCTACGGAGCCCCTAACAGGACATGGAGATGGAAAAAAAAATTGAGATGAGAGGACAAATCATATTTCAATACTTCTGCATTTGCTCGCAAATGTTTGCATTCCCCCAAGAAACTTTTGAGTTCTTTGTGAGCGAATGCAAAGTTTCTCGGGGGAACACAATATTTCTGCAAGAGAATGCAAAAGCGTTGGTATCCTTGTGCATATCATGTGAAAGTTATAATGTTTATGAACTTTAAAACTTTGCATTGGCAGCTTTGTAAGTGCTTTGAGCAGATTAGGCTCATGCCTACATGTATAATGTTTTCTTTTTGTGGCTATACTTTCCGAACAGTGTGTACCAAGCAATTATTTTGGTGTAAGACTTCCATTGTAAGTGTCTTACTGTACGCATCTTTTGTTTTTACAAACTGAAGGATGAGTCAAAATTGTTTTCTGTGGTCGACAGCACAGAGTAACAGTTAATGTCATTTAATGTTTCTTATAAACAGCTGTGGACAGCTTCGACCACAAGAAGTTCTTCGACGTGGTGGGGCTGAAGGCTCTGTCTGCTGACAATGTGAAGTTGGTGTTCAAAGCTCTGGACGTGGATGCCAGCGGCTTCATCGAGGAGGAGGAGCTTAAGTGAGAGACGCTGCATGTTTTTATGTTTGTGCCAACACTCTGAATGAAGGGGCATAAATTAGTTTTATTCTTGTGTCGTTTGGCCCTTCTTCAGAGCTGGTGTCTCATTCTACCTTTATTACTGTCTTCTGTTGGCCTCAAGGACACAGGGACTGAGAGCGATTCCCATTTGCTCTATATATCTCCTCTGGCAGCAGCCTTGCCCCCCTATTACTTATTATCAGTACATAACTATCCATCATTGGCCAACAGCAGGGAAGTGCAGGGTTGCCAGATTGAGAGTAAAGGCATGTTCACACCAAGAACGTTAACTATAAAGATAAGGATAACTAGATTAGTGTCAACACCAGCAGACGATATTGTTCTGTTTATTATAAGCATGTTCTGCAGTTATTGCACCTAAAATGCTCGAGCTCTTTAAAGGGATGGTTCACCCAAAAATGAAAATTCTTTCATCATTTACTCACCCTCAAGTAGTTCCAAACCTGTATGAATTTCTTGGAAGAATGTCAGTAACCAAACAGATCTCGCCCCCCATTTACTACCATAGTAGGAAAAATAAATACTATGGTAGTCAATAGGGGGCAAGATCTGTTTGTTTACAGACATTCTTCCAAATATCTTCCTTTGTGTACAGCAGAACAAAGAAATTTATACAGGTTTGGAACTACTTGAGGGTGAATAAATGATGACAGAATTTTCATTTTTGGGTGAACTATCACTTTAAAGCAGGATGGATTCTGATTAGCTGTCAAGGTTTTTTTTTTTTACTTTCTCATTTATCAGCTTGAAAAAAAGTTATATTTTTGTCTGTGCTGTTAACATTATAGTTTATAGACTATGCTATTCATTCTTTTATATTTAGAATGATTTTTTAGAACTATATTTTATATGGTTGTAATCCTTGGTGTCAACAGGCCTTAAGACAAAAAAAAAAAAAATTCCAGGGTAGACCTTTTTTGTTGTTGTTGTTGTTTTTTGTTTTACAACTACCAAACTGAATTTTTAAATGTTAATAATTACTCAATAAGTAAATTAGTTAAATACTGAACAATTCAAAGTGCAAATTAAAACAGTTAGGGTGGTTTTAACCTCTAATTCAGGTTTGTATCCCACCAAAGCAAGTCAAAACAAACTTTTTCACACCAAGAACAGTACATATAAATTTAACTATAATAACTATATTAGTGTCCACATCAACGCACAATATCATTCTGTTTATTATAAGTGTGTTGCAGTTTGTGTCATCTACCACTTTAAATGCTTGAGATCTTTAAAGCAGGGTGGATTCTGATTGGCTGTCAATGTTTTTAATGTTCATCAGCTAGAAGAAAATCATTTTGAAAGTGATTCCAATGATTCTGTTATTTGTAATGTGGACTTCCCTATTCTCATAGAATTAGAAAAATTATTAAAAATTTTATAGTTAACGTTATCTTTTATCATCTTAACTCGCACACTAGAACAGTTTTCAAGAGTATTCAAATTCAGTTACGTAACTGTGTTCAAGCTGTGACCCTGGTTGCCAGATTGAGTTTTATCCCTTCTCTTGGACAGGTTTGTGCTGAAGGGTTTTTCTGCAGATGGCAGAGATCTTACTGATAAGGAGACCAAAGCATTCCTTGCTGCTGCCGACAAGGATGGAGATGGGAAAATTGGCATAGATGGTGAGAGAACAAGCACTCTTAAAGGAACAGTACCTCTAAAAATTAAACTCTGTCATTATAAAACATTGTGCCGCATACTTGTTCTGAAAATAAGAACTTGTCAAGAACGACAAAAAAGTAGTCTAATCCACAATCACCTGCTATTTTCTTTCAGAATTTGAAGCTTTGGTGCACGAGTAAATCGTCAATATTTGGCAACCCTTTACACCACTACTCTCCTGTGAATACCTACAGCCAATCATAGTGTACGTCTCTACACATCCTGCCACGAGCCAGGAGCAGAACCGCCTCCTTTTACCACATTTATTTATTGACCTTTTCTTTTTTTATATACAATCTCATTGTACATTGTAGTAATCTAACAACATCTCTTATAAAAACCTGGAGTTTCCTGTACTGCTTTGACCATCCATCTCTTCTTTTTTGTTCATTTTGGCACGTTTCTTTCTGTTTATGCCTCAAAATGCTCCTTTCTTCTCCTTATCTCGCTCCATCTGTCATCCCTTCCCTGTTTCGCTCCTCTCTTGTGATAGAGCCACTGAACACGATGCATACATGAAGAGAAGGACGAGACGAAATGAGAGAAAAAAATATTTAAGAGATCAAATAAAGCCATGCGTTGAGAAAAAACACTGGGTTTTTCCATTTATTTCATTGACTCCTCTAGTGCAAAGTGTATTACATTCGATCTCTTAATCTTGAATTGTTTGAAAAAAGTTATTTGACAAAAAAAAAAAAAATTTCCAAGTAGGGCTGTCAATTTAATTAATTACATGAAATGCCCGAAAAATTAAATAAAATTAACTGAATTGCGATGACGGCATTACAGAATTTATGTACGAGTATGGGTCAAGGGTCACAATTAATTGTGCTAATTTATTATTGTGTTTTTTCCCCAACTAAATCACATTAAATTAACAGCCCTAAAATGACAAAAAACACTAAATATTAATGCTCACCTTGAGATTCACAATCCTGCGCAAAAGTATACACAATAAATACATGATTTCTTCCTTTGTAATAAATAAATAAATATGCTGAACAACACCTAAAACACAACATTTTGTGAAATCTGTGCTAAACCTATTTAAAAAACACTCTAAACGTATACAGATTGTAATACCTATCAAATACACAACATTCAGACAGATGCACACATGAAAACAAACCTAGTGATTAGATTTAACACCATAAACATAGCACAGTCTTAAAGCATTATGAATTTACAGGGGTCTTTTTCTATGATTTTATTTATTTTTTTCTATGGAGTACTTATGTTAGTCAAGATGTTTTGTTTGAAAAATAGTAAATTCCGTTTTATGACCATTTTACCTTCATTTACGTGTCTGTAAATGTTGATGTGTCAACTTGGGCGCTCAATCTAATATCATAAAGCAGTTTTGTAACTTTTGGCCTCTTTGAAGGATATTTTTATAGTATGTCTAATTCTATTCTCATTATATAACCCCTTTAAATGATTTAGATAACTCCATTTAGCTGAAAGAAAATGTAAATAATGCATTGAGAGAGTGACGCTACACAGCTGGGTATAGCCATTCAAATTAAATATTAAATTTAGTTAAAAAGTGCCTTTAAATTCATTTTAAAAATCTCTTTTCATTCTAATATTAAAATTGACTTAAATTGTATACTTATGAACAAATCAATTTAGTACAGACTCTGAACCAGTCAGAGTGCAGGGTGATGTGTTTTTGTGTTGGTGACTGTCAGTGAATCCGTGGTGCTGATCTGTCGTTGGTGACTGTGGGCCGGAGCTTAACGGTGGCAAAAGGATTTGATCCTCTAGAAAAGAAAGAGAAAAAAAAGGCACATTTGGCCAAAAAATATCATGACCGTAAGGCAAAACAACAACAACAAAACTGTCATTACATATTGCAACTAAATTGCGAACTAAAAAGCACATTTGCTCCAAAATTCTTGTGATCGTAATGCAAAAAAAAAAAAAAAAAGAGACCAAATTCATGGTGATTCTCATAACTGTATTTTTTTTTTTTTTTTTACAATAATACTATTTTATTTAAATCAGTATTTTATTGAAATACTTCCCTTATGTATGAGTACTTTTAAACACATATACATAATATAAATTTGCATTACTTGTCATGAAACTAATTTCACAAATTTTCTACTAATTTGTTGAAAAAAGAAATCAAAGACATGCATAATACCTGGGGAAAAGAGGGTGCTCTGGTGGTTGTCCATGAGTAAATGGCCTCTGCGGACATGAAACAGGTTTACGATGACACTCATGTTCACACAAAATACGACATAGGGTGTGTTCACACTTGTAGTTCGGTTCTCTTGGTTCTTTTGGTCCGGACCAAAAAAAAAAAAAAGATACATTCAAGGGATCGTTCACCCAAAAATGAAAATTATCCCATGATTTACTCACCCTCAAGCCATCCTAGGTGTATATGACTATCTTCTTTCAGACGAACACAATCAGAGATATATTTAAAAATATCCTTAGTCCTCCAAGGTTTATAATGGTTGTGAATGGGGGGCCGCATTTTGAAGCCAAAAATAATGCATCCATCCATTAAAAAAGTAATCCATACAACTCCAGTGGGTTAATTAAGGCCTTCTGAAGCGAAGCAATGCTTTTTTGTAAGAAAAATATCCATATTTAAAACTTTATAAATTCAAATAACTAGCTTTCCGCGGACGACCATACGTAGAATGTGCAAGTCGATTTGCAGCGGAAGAGTATCCTCTGACCCGATGCACAACGTAATGACAAATGCAGAGGCGCAGAGGATAGAGCAAAACAAATCACCAGTCACAGATTATAAGTCAAAAATGATAATTTTTAAAGAGAAATTTCAGAGGATTTTGATTTAAGAGAAGAGGAGCTTAAATTTGTTGCACAGCCCTATTTGTTTGAACCGTGCGAGGCGTCTAAGCTTACAATACTCCTACATCCTGCATCATACATCGCTTCAGAGGATTACTCATTTGGTGCAAATCGACTTTTGAATTTATAAAGTTTTAAATATGGATATTTTTCTTACAAAAACGTATCGCTTCTCTTCAGAAGGCCTTTATTAACCCCCTGGAGTCATATGGATTACTTTTTTTATGGATGGATGCATTATTTTTGGCTTCAAAATGCAGCCCCCCCATTCACAACCATTATAAACCTTGGAGGACCAAGGATATTTTTAAATATATCTTTGATTGTGTTCGTCTGAAAGAAGATAGTCATATACACCTAGGATGGCTTGAAAGTGAGTAAATCATGGGACAATTTTCATTTTTGGGTGAACTATCCCTTTAGTCTTGGTTCGCTCAGCATTCACACTGTCATTTTTAACATCGAACCTAAAGATACAAAACAAACAAACAAAAACCGCTGCTTTTGTGACAAAACTTATCGAGCATCCAAAACAATGCGTTATGCTGTGCTTGTCATATGTGCGTACATATGATGGCATATGATGGAGCTAACAACTCGTGAAAAGTTTATAAAATGTGTAAAGGAGTCAAAACAGCGACAGTAATTCCTCCGTCACACACAAACGAAAATCTGCTGCGAGGAGAAGCAGTTCTGAAGCCTGTACCAAACTGTGATCGGCAACATCGCAACTATGACAAGAAAAAACAGGTATGCTTGGTATGCCGTTCTCTTTTTTTTTTAGCATTTTTTTTTCTTTATTTCTTTTTAGGGTCGCATCTTGTGACATCATGTCCTGTTTTTGGTTCGTTTACTTGCCTTTGGTCCATGCTGCGTTCATAATTCATTTGAACCACACCAGAGTTCGTTTAAAAGCGAACCGAGACACATCTTTTCATGAGTCTCGGTCCGTTTGTTTGGTGCGCACCAGGGTTCGGATGGCAGCGTTCACACTTATTCAAATGAACCGCACAAACAAAGTAATCGCACCTGAGTTCGTTTTAATCGATCCAAACCTGCCAAGTGTGAACACACCCTGAGACATCACCATCTTCAACAAAGATAAAGTTGAGAACTATTAGATATGTTAGATGAACTATTATCTAACATAAAATCAACCTAGCATAAAAAGATAGTTTTATACACATCAAATATTTCATGTCATCATAAATTAAAAATTTTCCGACATTTTGACATTACATTGAAAGAAATCTGGAAAACACAGTACAGTGTGGATTTTGCTTAACACTCACCTCGGAGGTTGATTCGGGCTTTCTCTCAGGCAAAGGAGAGTTTGGAAGGGGCGGAGCTGGAGGCGGGAGTTCAGTAAAATTTTTGTGCTCTACTTTGCTCTCAAAATGAGACTCTGCCCTCCTGTCAGGGAGGGGAGATATTGTTCGAATATCAGCTGATCCACGGCGGAGTGGTACGGCTGGGGGCGGGATCTCATGGTAGGTTTTCTGGCTGGTCTTGACCTCGTTGTTAGACTCCGCCTTCTTTTCAGGGAGGGGAGAGTTTGGGCGAAGATCCACCGACACACGACGCATAGATACCACTGGGGACGGGATGTCACTGTAGCTCTGGGTGTCTGAATATTCTGATTGGCTGGTTGGCTCCAGGAGGTTGTTCATGCTGTGGCTTCGGTGTGACGTACTACTGAAAATGTCAAGACGTTAAGATCAAATTTTATAGATTTATAAGTAGTTACAACTTACTACTCAATTTTACCTTGAGCCCAAAGGTATAAAGTCTTCAACGGATGCCACATAGGCAGCAGGAAACCAACCTTGACTAAAAAAAACAAAACAAAGAAAAACGAGACTAATGAGTTTCCAGCGACTTGACTTTGCCATGATACTGACCGTTGATGCTCTCACCGGAGGCTTGAATCATGGCGTCCGTACAGCCAACCGTTGCGTGGTTCTGATATGAGCACAGTCAGCACGTCACCACGGGAAAAAGGCAGCAGGACTGGATTGGATGAAGCGGGGTGAGACACAATGGCCCTCATGGAGCGGCCACCACCCAGACCCAAAGATTCACCTACAGAGCTGGAGCGGGAACGACTAGGGAGAGGAGACGGGGCTGTGAAGAGGTATAGACAGAAGGAAAGAAGAAAATTTAAACCCTTCATGGAGACCCCAAGGATTTGAATAGCTTGAAAAATACATTTTATTTGAACATAATTGGGGTCCCCAGGACCCTAAATATTAATACAAGTCAATCTCAACAGAACATTAGGGTAAATTACACATTGACTTAGTCAGGGGCTGTGTTTAACTCCACTTTTAGACACTCGCAAACTTCCCTAAGCACTTCCCCTCGGGGGAATCCCCACCGCTATTTTGAAGTGCATTCAATTTCGTCAAATGTATTTGGACAGACTCTCAAGCCTTCAATTTTGACTAAGGGAGCGAGTCTACTCAATATGTACACTTCAGGCAGATCCATAGACCACAATGCAACACGATTGTGATGTCACAGCAGATTGCGCTTAATTTACCCCCACCCCACACAACTGTAGTGTATGATATTGGAGTCATTTTGACATTTAACCACATAATACTTGTAGCTACCTTAAGATTACTTTTTTTTTTACCCAGATATAGTATATTGTTCAAATTCATGTATCATTTTCATTTGTGTACGTTTTTGTATTTTCTCCAGCAGCCCAAGCATATATACACGTCTATAGAATGGTGCGTAAAACAAAAAAAAAATTCTAAATAATAAATCAGCTCCATAGCGGATTCCAGTGTTTAAGTTTAGTGCATTCCATTTAAACGCATTGCAAGGGTTCCGCCAGTTGTGGGCACTCGTGCAATGTAAGAAGTGACTTACGTCTGAGTGAAAGAGATGGAGGGAAGTTAGCAACGGAAGTGTATAAAAACTGGACTGAAAAGCAGCCAAATTTAGGACATGAGCACTACTGAGTCTCCAGACCTCTAGAGGGCACTCTGCCCAGCGGCTCACGGTCCATTTCTCGGTCTCCGGTCTGCAGCAGGGAGCCCAGAGAACTCTTTAACTGCAAGAAACATCAAGACATACATAAATCTTAGTGTTACCAGGCTTCTAAACAACACTCGACAAGCGTGAAATACGAGTAAAAAAATTGGTTTTCCTGAGTAAATGGAAAGTAATTTTTGGGCAGTTGGCTGGGAACTTCATGGACCCTGTTCCCATTTCCGGGCTCAGAAGCGGAAGTCATCATAGATGGGTAAACTTCTACAGTGGTGAACGGAAACTACAGCAAATATAATTTTTGCTTTCCCATTTGCTCCAATAGTAGTGTTCCAATAATAGTACCACAGTAGTGTTTCTATTACTTTACAAAAAATCATAATATAACAGAATAGTGTTATAAATGTACATTATTTTAAGAAAATTTAAATATAAAAATTCTTGTTAGAAATTGTGGAAATGTGTCATCACAGTCTGTGAAAATGGTCCATTAGGAATGGAAACAACATGCATTACACAATACTACTAACAAAAATATTAATAGTATATAAATAATCTCCAAGAGGTGACATATTCCTGCAGTAAATTTTATGCTAGCTGGCATTTTACAGAAAATCAACATGAAATTGACTTTATTTCCCATCTTTATTTTATTTATCCTGGTCTTGTTGCAAACAATTAATCGATGTACATTATTCCAAGTGAACACAATATTTATCTTTGTAATCTTTTAGCATAATCTAAAAAAAACTCACTCTAAAAAAAAAAAAAAAAAAAAAACTATTTGTGTGCTGCAAACAGCATTTCATGACTTTAAGTGATGCAAAACACAATTTCATGGCTTGTGAATTCACCCACAATTAACAGATGTGATAAAAAGTTAATTTTGGACTCCACACAAAGCTACCCATCTGTTCCATTATGTGATTGTGGAAATATCTGTGCTCGGCAGTTAGCCGAAAAGAGCATGGAAAAGTGGGGGAATATGGAGTATTTACTCCTCATTCCCATCATTCCAGTGTCACCTGTGCTTCTTGATCTGATGGAGTGGGCGTTCGAGGTCTGGAACTTCTGCTCTCACTAACTTTTTCTTTCCATCCATCTGCTCTCTGTTGGAGAGATACTCCCGTCTGTCAACACACAGAAAAATGGTTGTGCAGTGGGCTGATAAGGTTTGGAAGGAACTGGAAAGAGGATCTATATGACTGAGTGCACACTGCTAATGAACTCCAGTGGAAAGAAGCTGTACCTTGTTGATAAGGTATAGTAGTGACTGTGTAAGTCCGCAATGCTTTTCGGCGAGGAAACGATACCTCCTTTCTTCCTCTTTGAGAATTTCATGCTGGCTCTGCCTCAGGTACTGCATGTACTCACTGCCCTCCTGCATACACACAAATACATGTACTGAGACACAGATGTCTTCACTCACATTGCGAAAACGCTGAACCCAACTTTGTCATATTGCCATAGGGAGTTTTCACTCATGTTGCCTAAAATCATCAAATGTTATTGAAAATCAATGACTCCCAGTTGCTGTCACTACAAATCAGTGGGAACAACCCTTAAGACAACATCCAAACAAAAAGCGGACTTCATGCATTGCTAACTCTTTCCCTTACAAGCACTACACAAATAGTGCACACAAGATTGACTAACCAATAGAGTGTGACATTAGAATGTTGCTAACCTAAAACCTCAATATTATATTGGAATCAACTGCGTTTGTTTGTTAGAGCATTTAGTGGTTAGCTTAGCAAAATGCTAATGTCAGACTCTTCTGGACTCAACTGAGATTAAGAGTTTGTTAAAACATTGTGTTGTTAGCATAACATGTTAATGTCAAACTCTATTAGAATCAGTTATAGTATACAGTTAAGAGTTTGTTAGAGCATTGAGTTGTCAACTTAGCAACATGATAACGTCAGACTCTTCTGGACTCAGCTGAGATTAAGAGTTTGTTAGAACATTGAGTTGTTAACATAACATGTTAACATCAAACTCTATAGTTGCGTCCCAAATGACGCACTATACACTATGCACTTCTACACTATGTACTTATGCACTATGTACTCATCCATGTAGTGCGTGAATTGTATAAGGTTATTTTGTCATTTAACATCGGAGTCTGACAGCCCCTTCCCCTCTACTATGTAATTAAAGCTGCGACAGTTCAGTGCATGAAGTGTCCAACATTCCACGCTTCGTTTTTTCCGTTAATTTAGTGCATCATCAGGGTATTTAAAGTGCACTTTTTCTTTTTGGAATTTTCAGTGTGAACGCACTACTTGCACTATTTATACTTAAAAACGTCATAGAATAGTGCATAAGTACGCGAATTGGGACGCACCTTATTAGAATCAGTAGAGATTGTTAAAAGTTTGTTAGAACATTTAGCTATTAGCTTAACAACGTGCTAACTTCACACTATTGGAATCAGTTGAAATTGTTAAGTTTGTTAGAGTACTGAGGCCACATCCACATGAAGCCAGAGCTTTCCCTATCCAATCTTTTTTTTTCCTCGTCTCAAGAAATATCTGCGTACACAGGACTAGGGATGCACCGATACCGATATCGGTATCAGCCCAATACCAAGCTCATGTACTTGTGCTTGTACTCATAAAAATACCCCCGATACCAAAGACCGATACCTCACGTGACGTAACTGACAGAATTTTCCGTGCACAGAGACACCGGTGGCAACAGCAGAAAAAATGTCAGCCTCAGGGGTGTGGAAATACTTCAGAATTAATAATGACAACCCACACTTTGCGAACTGCATGCTTTCAATCACAATTCGTTATCGATTAGTGAAGGAGGGATATGCGGAATCACGCTGAATGACACAGACACAGACCAGAAGCGCTCCCTCTCGCGCGCGCTCTCTCTCTTTCTTGTGCGCGATACCAGTTCTCTCTGAAAACCACGCCCACCGGGGGGGGCAATCCAACTGTCTCCATTGACTTTGTATTGTGGGAGGCTGCCTCCTTGTCATTTCTGACTTAAAACAAAAAACAGAACAATGTCTAAAAGCTGCTATGTGACAAGGTGTACAGAAAACAAGCTAAAAAAAAAAACCCAGAACCAAAAACCCAGAAGTTTTTATAAGCTGTCGACCCAAAAAACGAGCTTTTAAGGACTAAAAAGTGGATACAGGCGATTGAGACGGAGCGCGACATGTCATATTACTATGAGAACTACGCCCACTGGAGGGGAACGTAATCAGCGACAGGAAATATAATATATAAAACTGACATTTGGATATTTGACTTAACAGCGACAAAATGTTTACTGCACACGTAGGCTTACTGAGGCATACTGAGTGTCAGGATCCCAAAATTTACCCATTCTTCCTGCTGATGCTTCACGTCTTATTGCCTGTATCCACTTTTGTCTCCTTAAAGGTTGGCTTTTACGGTTCAGTAGCTTATAAAAACTTAGTTCTGGGTTTTTTAGCTCGTTTGCTGTACACCTTGTCACATAGCAGCTTTAATGCATTTTTCTGTTTTTTGTTATAAGTCAGAAATGACAAGGAGGCAGCCTCACGCAATACAAAGTCAATGGAGACGGTTGGATTGTTTCCCCCCCCGGTGTGGGCGTGGCCTAAATGCGCTCTGTCTCTATGCACACACATAGTTGTCAAAATGTCCATCGTGTGGAGTATCTCACGTAAATACAGTCGGTTATGGCTTAAGTGGACGTAAACAGGTGGCTAAAAACAGGATATGTGTCAAATATTACATTCATGGATTCGGTCTTAAAGGGACAGTAGCCTATTAATGTTAAAAAAACAACAAAAGATGTTAAATAAATGTATACATGGTAAATAAATATACTAAATGTCCGCTATTGTTGTTGTTGTTACGTGACGTAGCGGTGTCTGACTAGGGTCGAGACGTGGGGTGATGACATCATAGTTTCACAAAATATACGGATTGGCTGTACACACGAAAACGCAAGGGTGTCGTTTTCAGACTAATCCACTCTGGGACCCGGTTTAAAAAAAATAGCGGTTTCAGGCTCCCAAAACGCCGGATCTGTCCGGACGAAACGCCTATACGATACAAAATTTTTGCGTATACAGCTAAACATGTGTCCGTGTGGACTGGCTCTGAGATATTAGCTTATCAACATCCTAACATCAGACTATTAGAATGAACTAAGAGTGTTAAAGTTTCTTAGGGTATTTAGACATTAGCTTTACTACATGCTAACGTCAGACTATAGCTATTTCCCAATTCAGAGGCTGCATCCTTTGAAGGATGCGGGCTTCAAAGGCCACGCCTTCGAAATCTGCGAAGGTTGAACCGAGCGTTGTTAAATGGGACTGTCTAGCCTATGGAGGACTGTTCTTGTTGCCTTGCAACTGTGACAGGTGCCATTGACGAGCCACAGTAACGTTTGTACTGGACCTTTTTGAAAGCTATATTCGACTGTCTGAAAACAAAACAGGGCTCACAACTTGTTTAAATATGTTCACCTTGGGCTATTTATGTACATAATAAAGAGTATAAATGGCATAAAATCATATCTTAGTAAGATAAGTCAACACATGAACAACTTTAAAGTTTCATTTTTACATTTGTATCATTAGAAATTTGACCAAGTTGAAACCCAATACTTACATTTAAAAGTTTAATCTGGAAATATCTCTTAAAAAAAAAAAAAAAAAAAAAAAAAAAACCTGTTGTCACCAGCGAACAATGAATTCTGGGGTGGGCAAGGCCGCGAAGGATCCAGCTGTTGTATCCTTCATTACACAGGAAACAAAGGATGCATTTCAAGGTCGCATTTGAAGTAGCCTTGGAATTGGGACAGGCTTCGTCGCACCGCTATGACGCAATCGAATCGAATGCAGCCTTCGAAGGATGCAGACTCTGAATTGGGATGCAGCTTATATTACAATTAACTGTTATAAACTAAATATTTTAATATGTACAAACACAGCACAAATAATGTACGAAACAGCGTATTTTTATTTAGGTGGAACTGTTTCTAATAAAAAATTTGTATTAAACAAAATATAGTTATGTTTACACCTGAAATTTCCATTTAAATTTTTTTTTTTTTTTTAAAGATTTTCATTGTATTTTCAAAGAAAGTTACAATTTCCGTCGACCTGAGCAACAGTGACTACTGATAATGTGCAAATGAGCAATGACCTGAAGCAGCGACAACCAATGATAAAGACAGTAAAGCTAACATGATCCGCTTACTGATAAGATACTACAGTCAAATTAGCAACTAACAATACAGTGACATAGTGACCTTTAGTGATCAAAACACTGTAAGAGTGAACACAATTTTACAGTTTCAGCTAGAAATGACATTCAGTTACTGCTGAGTGCAATACTGGCTAAAACTTTGTAGTAAAGGGAAAATAATACTGATGACATGGGTGACTTCTCTGTTCAGAAACCAAAATAATAGCAACCCATAAGCTTGTGGACTTACCAGCGAGTCTCTGAATGCACCACGCCTCAGCTGTCGCTCCAGTGCTGCAGCCTGATTCCTCACCTCCAATTC
This sequence comes from Mylopharyngodon piceus, assembly GCA_039654765.1. Lineage (NCBI taxonomy): Eukaryota > Metazoa > Chordata > Actinopteri > Cypriniformes > Xenocyprididae > Mylopharyngodon > Mylopharyngodon piceus. The sequence goes on from CM077438.1 coordinate 32,829,805, forward strand.
ATACACTCTACGGCTGCCCTACACATATACACACACAATATATCAGCTCAAATATACTGTATATATACACACACACATATCTCAATAGATACCACGTGGTTCCAGACTAACTTCAATGTATTCCTCATCCAGTTTCACATTCTTGTCCATGGCTTGCAGAACCTCCACTTGGAACCAGCAGAACTGGACCAGGACCAGCAAACAGACAGTAAAGTTGGAGACCGTTTATGAATCTAATCAGACAAAAAGACTTGAACTTTTAACTTACCACACCCTCCACTTCAGCCGTCAACTTCCGCTGGGTCTCTGATATCTGAATCAACACATCACCTAGGAAACAAACAAATACATTCATTAAATAATTAATCATGAGTACATATTTAATAAGTGCAGGAATGGAAGAATAGGTTTTTGTAAACAATGCTAATATCATTGATTAAAGACTGTTGTGTTTGTTCAGTCAGTTGTGGCAGTTAATGCAGTTGAACCGTAACAAACTAAGAGACTAAAACTTGTAATGAGTGGCTGAATTTGATGATCATATAGCATTAAAGGGTTATTTCACCCAATATGAAAATAATCTCATGATTTACTCACCCTCAAGCCATAGGTGTATATGACTATCTTCTTTCAGACGAACACAATCTGAGATGTATTTAAAAATATCCTTGTTCTTCCAAGCTTTATAATGGCCACATTTTGAAGCAAAAAAGAAAAAGGAAAAAAAAAAAAAATGCATCCATCCATAATAGAAGTAATCCATACGGCTCCAGGGGGTTAATATAGGCCTTCTGATGGGTTCTTTTAAGACAAAAAAACTTTATTAAGTTTAATAAATAGGTTTCGGCAGACGGGCGTTTGCATCGATTTGCAGCAGAAGAGTAACCTCTGACAAGATGCACTACGTAATGACAAACGCAGAGGCGCAGAGGATAGAGCAAAACAAAACACCGGTCACAAATTAGAAGTCTAAAACAATCATTTTTAAAGAGAAATGTCAAAGGATTTCGATATAAGAGGAGCTGAGTTTGTTGCACAGTCCTATTTGTTTGGACCGCAAGAGGATGTAGGAGCTTACGATACTCCTACATCCTGTGTCATCGCTTCAGGGGTTACTCATTTGGCGCAAGTCGACTTGCGCAGTATGCGTATGGCTGTAGTTCAACCAGCTAGTTATTTGAATTGATAAAGTTGTTTGAATTGATAAACACATCGCTTTGCTTCAGAAGGCTTTTATTAACCCCCTGGAGCTGTATGGATTACTTTTGTTATGGATGGATGCATTTTTTTTGTTAGAGCCCCCCATTCACAACCATTCTAAAGCTTGGAAGATCAAGGATATTTTTAAATATATCTCCGATTGTGTTCGTCTGAAATAAGATAGTCATATACACCTAGGATGGCTTGAGGGTGAGTAAATCATGGGATCATTTTCATTTTTGGGTGAACTATCCCTTTAAAAGTTCAGCCAAAAGGAAAATTCTGTCATTTACCCACACTCATGTCATTTGCCTTTCTTCCTGCTGCAAAATAGAAAAGAAGATATTTTTTTGAAGAATGTTTTTGTCCATAAAATGAAAGTCAGACTTGACTTTCAATGTATGGACAAAAATAAAAACACCAAAACATTTCTAAAAATATCTTCTTTTGTGTTCCTCAGAATAAAACATAAAAATGACATGAAGGCAAGTAAACAATGACAAAATTTTCATTTTGAATAACTTTATTAAAGAAATAAATTAAATATTAGTGATTAAATTGAACTTATAATTCTTGTAAATTATTCATTCTTACAATTATGATTTTTTGTCCATTATAGTTATGATTTATTATAATTAAAAATATGTATAATTATTTTAATTCATTTTATAAGTTTTACTTAAAAGGCCCCACATTTATCATGTAGCTTGTCCAAAAAACATGGTATTTTGTTTAGTCTTTTTTTTATTAAGATGTGCATCATAATAAGTGTACTGTGCTGAGGTGAATCAATGAATTTAAAGGGGTGAAAGAATGAGACCACGCGTCAATAATTTATGTCTCAATGCTCACATGGACACCTGATCTCTAACACACACATAGACACGCACATTCGCACACACACCTGTCTTTTCCTGTCACATGCAGGTTTATACACCTGTAGTAATTTTGAAAGATAAAGACCTTTATTTATTTTAATTCATGCTGTTCCATCTTTAAGCCCTTAAATTTTTTGTTCTGATTGTTCATCATTCCAATCATGCGCGTATGACTGGAATGAAATCTCATTACATGGGCAGTGAGCCGAGGGTTTCGCTGAGCCAAATCTTGTGTTTTATGACAGAGGAGAAGAAGCATCTGCCACTGGACACCGTTTGCTGAAACATCTATTGTCTGAAGGACAAACAAGCTCTGATACAGCCAGAAAGTACAGATAGAAACTCAGTGGACATCTTGCTGCACAATCTGCCCAACTGGCATTGGTTTAGTGATACAAAAACACACATTTTGAGTCTTACCAAGTGATCTGGATGATAATGTGCTGAGAGCTTGCTCACCCATCATAGCAAGAGCACTGAAGTAGGCCTCACTTGTCAGAGTCAAAGCTTTGATACACACACATACACAAAAATATAAAATTTAGACCATTTTTAGCATTCCCTGATTATAATAACAGCTAAAACCAGCCTATTATGGTTTGCTGGTTTTCCAGCCTGGTCAAGCTGGTATTTGGCTGGTCTTTAGCCAAAACCGAACAAAACCAAACCAAAACCAAATGAAACCAAACCAAACAACAAAACAAAAACACAAAACAAAACAAAACAAAAAACAAAACAAAACAAAACAAAACACAAAACAAAAGAGACTAGCTATCCACCATACTTTAGGCTGGTTTAAACAGTTTTTTTCAGCAGGGTTACATATGTCTTTTAACGTATTTGAAAACACGATATTTAACTAAACGAAAACGGAATGAAACCAAACCAAACAAAATGGAACCAACCCAAACCAAACGAGACTAGCTATCCACCATACTGTAGGCTGGTTTAAACAGGTTTTTTTTTTTTTTTTTTTCTCAACAGGGTTGGCATTACATGTTTATTATATATGTCTTTCAACATATTTGAAAACACAATACAAAAAACAAAAACAAAAAACAAAAAACAAAACAAAACTGAACAAAACAAAAGTTCAATAAACTTTCAGGAGTCTATTTGAAAACACACACAAATATGCTCACCTTGAAAAGCCTTGATGTAGCTGTTTCCTAAAGTAACCAGCTTTTGCAAGCCAGGATTAAACTGATCCATGAGGTTCTGAATAACCCAAAACAACACCATCATACTGTCAATGTCCATTCTGGGGTATTATTAAATACAAATAAGTGATGATGTACAGTTAATTATTATAATCTAAATAACAGCATCAATGATCAGCTGAATTTCCTACACATTACACGGCTATTTGCCAAATAAATAAACATGAAATATTGAGATTCAATTTGAAATTATTTTTATTATGTGATAAGAGACTGCAGAGTGATATGAAAGACACTATCTCAAAAATGTTTAAAATCAGTTGTCTGGGAAAATTATTGATTATACATTTTATTGCTTTTCATATACAAAATATTTGACCACACAACGTCACGACTGACCAATCAGAATTAAGTATTCCAGTGAGCTGTGTAATAATGTTAATAATTAATGAGCATTCTCATTTGATCTCAGCTTAAATGAGAGTAACAGAAGACTTACATTATAAACACTCAAAGTTGATCTATGTAGAAGGTCACTGTTCACACCAGACATCCTGTTTCTGTTGGAAAATACACACTTAACGCTGCACAAAGCAACAATAAACACATGCAATCAACTCCAGAGCACAATATCAAAAACATTTGCAGAGAAACACTGAAGAAAACGGCTTTGCGTACCTGTGATGGTGACAATTTTCACGCTGTAGTTATTCTGTGTGTGATGACACTCTTCTTATGTCTGTAATGGGTTTTTTCAGGTCCCCGTTAATGCCTATTATAGGGCGAGAGAGGGCGAGTAAGAGAGAGAGAGGAGAGTCCACATCTGATACGGCCTGAAGTTTTGAATTATTTACCTGTCCCATGACAGAACATGGAGATGGGAGGCTGTCTGACAGGCAGGCAGGAGATACACACTTTAACTGAGAGAACAGCTGTAGAAGTGACACTTCAGCTGGTTCAAGTGCCCTAATGAGACACTCAACTACAGCCAGAAGCATGTAAAACAGCTAATCAAAATATGCTAAATAATTGTCGCTGATTTTCCTGCAACAATGTAACTAAAAAACTTTTGCAAGCACATTTTGAATAAAAGTACAAGCTACTCCACAACTTATTTGTAGAGATGATTAAGTATTTTGTGTTTATCTTTATGGGATATATAAGAATAATTTTAAATAATAATAATAATAAAAATCTTCTCATACATTTTGACCAATAAGACTCTTACAGTTGTACAGGATAAATAGTTTTAATAATAATAATAGTGTAAGGAACCCCCCATCGGCCCAAAAACGGAATCCGACGGCCTGGGCGAAGGTTAACGCGTGTATGTCTTTTCAGCGCCCCTGTGAAGTTCACTTAATTTTACTCGTTTAATCTGACTCCAATTTCAAATGATTATTAGGTCTTAGGTTGTGTTTCCAATTAGAAATTAATCATTGGTTATGTATTAATTTAGATATTTGATTATTCTGGGTATCCCATACTTTCAATTATTCTTTCATTACGGACCCATATCACTTAGAAAAGTCACTTCGGCCGATTGAGTGCCCTTCACGATCACAAACTCGCCAGTTCTGATTCTTAGTCAGAGGGTGCAGAGTTTACTAATGCATTTGAGTTGAACCGCCACATGCTTGTTCATACAAAAACACAGTTTTCTTAGTCACGATACTGCAACTTGCTAAGCCAGTTGATAGATAAAAATCAAAAAGTCCCATGATGTGCTTACATGTTCCTTTCATGGGCCTTTAGTTTGAATCTATCCTGACGCAGATTTGCGGAAATATGGACTCCAATAATCTACTGGTCATAATGATTTCAGAAGAATCCAGAGTAAATCAAACATTTTATTTGTCAAGTAAAAATATATCATGCCAATTACATAGTTGGACAATTAGAAGCCAATTCAGAAATAATGAATGCATAACATCAATTGAAATGCACATGCACACAGTGGTGGATTAGTGTTTTAAGACACTTGCCCATCACTGCGTGGGGGTCTCTGGCTACAGAAGATCCCACATGGCTGCTTTGCACTTTACCTTATATACTCAGACCAGAACAAAAAAAATTATAAATATTTACTACACCAACACCTGTTTTGGGGGGAGCGGAGTGGGTTTTCACAAGAGACACCACCCAAAAAGAGGACAGAATTCTCCTTAGTTTTCAATCTTCCTCATAATATCAGTGACTGCTGTGAAATTGAGACCATTTTACCAGTCGCACTAAGACATTTGAAATGATACCAAACATGAAAGGAAAACAATAGATACACAAGTTACATTATACATCTTGGTGAACTTTCAGTGACTTAAGTCAGGGGGAAAGGAAGGAGGGTTTTTGTGTGTGTGTGTGTGTGTGTGTGAGGGGGGGGAGGGGCTGGTTGCATCCTGTAGATGTGTGAGGACAGTTTAGGGCAAGGCGCTGTCCTATGCTATGTCCTACGCTATACATTAAATAATTAATTTTTTGCTGATTACATGATCATAAAAACCCTGTTTATTACATTATATAGGCTATGTGTATTATATTAGGTTACATTAGTACTTTTATTTACTATAACATTAGTCAAATCACATTTTATACAAACTGTTATTTCACAATTCGCATACAGAAAATATCAGAACTAATCCCAGTTTAAATAATTATCTGTGCTGTTTTATTTCAAGATTTATATCACATTAGTAAAGGGTTTCAAATCAGTGCCACAGCAGGTTATATTTATAAAGTGAATAATTGCTTACTTTGGTCTCTGAACAACACATCTGTAGGTTCAGTGTCAAGTATAAGCTATGACCACATGATAAGACACATGATTTTTGTAGACAAACGAATTGAAAATACAAGTCATCAATAAACCAAACAAAAATCCAACAAGGCTAATGAGTAGTGCAGGAGGTATTAAAGTTATACTTGATACACATTTGTTGTTAAAAACATCAGTATAGTCTACAATATCTTTGATCATAATTTCTATACTTCATAGACTGAGATATTACCAGTTGCAGCTTTAAAATGTTCAAGTATGCAAGGCTACACATGAAAGATTGCCAGAAAACAAAAAAAATCCTTAAAATTGCAAATGACACAAGAGAGAAAGCACACAGAAACTCTATGAAGATCAGTTCCAAATGTTTGGATAAATGCATGGTAAATGGTACCTGCAAGGAAGTACTCAGTATTTGCAGTGTTTACAGTTTGACCCTTCACTTTCCGTTACAATCGCAAGTACAACAAATTTCCAGGGGGAAAAAAAGTGGCCAGTTTCTCTATAAATTACAAATGATAAAACACAAAAAGGGTGTATTGAATGATAAATAATAAGTAAAATCATTGCTTCAAATGAAGCAACTACTCACTTCCTGTATAGGTCACCTTGATCAATGCAAATGTCAGACATAGATTTAGCATACATAAAACATATTGCAATATAAAAATATCTCCATAGTTCAAATATTGGTTTGAAGTGGTATCCTTCATGTATGTTGTTATATTAACCTTGGCCCAATTTGGTATTTATTACACACAAAACATATGGGGAAAATATGTTATAATTATATATTTCTTATAAATATTCTACCTTTAAATTAATTGAACATGTCACAACAACATACACGCATGAACGTAAACAGAATCATTATCTGTATAGGATAAATCATTTATGCATATTAAGCTACTAAAACCCCCATTCATCAGCCTGAGTTTGTGAGCTGCTGGCAGAGGGTTTGTATGACATCTCTGTGCTCATACAGGTACATCTGAGTCTCCCACAGCATGTCAACTAGCACAGCGTCACTGACCTCATCCAGCATCACCTCCTGAGACAACTGAGGACTCAACCTGAGGCAGAAATTAAATGAAGGAGAGAAGGAAGTTATGAAATGAAAGACGGAGAGAAGAAATTGAATAAAAGGTACAAATGAAAGGAAACAAAATGATGATAGGGAAGGAATAAAGAGAAATGAAAAATATAGAGGACAGAAAGAACATACAGGAAGGTAGGTATAGGAGGGAACAAATGATAGGAAGCAAGAAATGAAGTAAAATGAAACGTAGGAATTAAGGAAACAAAAGTAGAAATGAAAAGAAAAAAGAAGGAAAGAAGGAAGGTAGGAAAAATTAATAAGGTATTAAGAAGAAAATTAAATGATAAAAGAAGGGAAAAAGAAGGAAGGAATTGTGGTAGGACTTAAATGAAAGGTAGGAAGAAAGAAAGGAAGGAAGGAATGAAGTAAGGAATTGAATAGAAGAAAGGAAGGAAATGAATGACATGGAGGAAGGAAGGAAATTATAGAAAGAGGGAAGAAATGAAGGTAAGAAGGAAGAAAATGAAGCAAGTATGTAAGGAAGGAATGAAATGAAGAAAAGAAATTAAATGAAAGAAGTGGTGGGACAGTGGAGATGAGTCACAGCAAAGAAAGAAATGATAGGAAACAACAATGTAGAAAAGAAGAGCGTAACAAGAGGTGAAAGGAGAGGCAGAAGGAAGTGGACGTCATTATTACCTCACAGAACAGAAAGAGTGCAGAGATTTACATAAACCATTCAAATGGGGCTATGAATGAGGGTCAGTCACTCTCAACTGACCTGTGATAGTTTATATCGGCCATCTCACACCACGCTCGGGCTCGGTCCACTGCACAACCATCTGAGTCCGTACACTGACATAAAAAACAAACAAACAAACAAACAAACAAAAAAAAAAAAAAAACAGCATTTAACGAAATATAACACCACCACAAATCATTCCAACCATCACAAAAAGTGTACACAATGAAGGTTTTTATGAGATTTATATGCATAAACTCACGCAATCCACAAGCATCTTGCCCAGTTCTCTGACGCCAACAAAGGTCTTGGCCAGCTCCAGTGGGTTTGAAGGCCTAAAAACGTCTACAGAGTTCACCGCCACCTGAGGAGGTTTACCGGTACCCAATGAGAGGACCACACCTAACCTGCTCACGTCTGACTCGCGGCCCTGATGGAGCGAGAAACAGAGACAGGTGTTTAATACATTTACATTTCAGCAATGTCCAATGGATTTTAGTCAGGAAATATACGCAGGGAGGTACTTTTGTACCCTAATGTACACCCATTGTAGGAAACATTGTTGATATTGTAATGAAATATAATGCGGTCAATAGCCGGTTTTCCACTGTCGGGGCAATGCGAGCAGGGCTAACAACAGACCGGGCGGGGCCAATAGCCTCGGACCTCAAGCTGCGAGGCCAAAATCAAGCTGCATTTCCTGCTTCCATTTATTTGTGATCACAGGAATGCACAAAACAACTCCATTAAGGCTTTTAAGTCCAAAGGCTTACACATTTAAACATTTTAAAAAAAAAATATCCTATGTTTACTTCACATTTCTTTAGAAAGAGTGAGCATTTCTATAAATTTTTCCACGAAATTATGCGATCTGAGGAGGTTTGAGTGTCTCTCCAGTCTCACTATGCTGTTATCCTTTCAGCCAGAGCAGTAGAGGGAGCTCATGAGCAAAAAAAAGGAGTTATACAAGTTAACCTGAATATATGCCAACAAAGGCAAAAGGAACATACGGATGAAACATGAAACCAAATAAATACATGTTATGATTTGTCTAAGTTTTTCAAGCAGTCTCTGGTATTTTCCATAAACACATGTATTTATCATTGTAATAGTTAGCATAAGTAGCCTTTAGCATCGCATAAATATATTTCTGCCTCATTCGGTGATCAGAATCCCCATCGGATCGCAATCAGAAGTGATTTCAAACACTCGTCGGTGTCTGAAAGTGAGTTTTTGAGCTGAAAATTGTTTTAAATATCTTAAATGATGAGGTTAGCTGGTAGTCTGGTATAAAAACATAGGAACGGTGTTGACCCTCTCCTGACTCAGGTAAACTCTGCCTTTGTTCATGACCACTCCTCAAGCCCCAGTTGGCCCGCTTTGGACTAAGGTATTCAGCGGGCCAAAAACCCCTGGCCGTTGACCCTGAGGAAGCCCCGATCAAGCCCTGGAAGTGACAGTGGAAACACAACTGGCCCTGGCACACACTAGTATGCTCGCTTTTGGCCCGACAATGGAAACACGGCTAAATAATTACATTAAAGACCATTTCTTAAGGCCAAATTCATGTATCAGACCTGTGCTTTCAGAGCTTTGTTGTACTGGTGTATTTCTGTCATGGCATCTAGCGTTGGGTTATTGGCCAGCAGCCCTCCATCCAGAAAACGCCCCATTGGTCGAAAATACGTGGGAGCTGCTCCACTGGAGCGGGCGGCACGCCAAACTAATTGCTCTAAGAGAAAGAGAATGTGAATGAGTGAGAGAGCATAAAAGAGAACCAAGCATGCAAAAGATGATTAGCCTCCCACAAATAAACTAATGACCGATTAGTTCTAACGTGAGGTACAATTGCGCAACATAAGCACCAAAAATCTTGCATACTGTGACCTTTCCATTCCACACGCACTCTCTCACACACACCTTCATCTGTCACCTTCCTACGCTTTCTAGGAGGTCGAGTAAATCCTACTACCAAAAGATCTTCGTCCTCCCACCCTGAAACAGTGACAATGAAGCTTTACGCATCATTTGATATCAAGGATAACTGAGAAGCCTAAAGCCTGTCAACATGCTCATAAAGAGCATGAGAGGAACATGACTGTTTTCACCGGCACAAAGATAATTAGCGTAACGATATCCCGAAAATGAAAGTACACAAGAGATTTACCCTGTGGCACAGTAAGGGGTTGAAATGTGGCTGTAGATGTGTATGGAGGGTCTCTTTGCAGAACTGGTGGGTCGTAATTACGAAACAGATGCAGTTCTCCAGGGTGTCTGTCTGCAAGAACGCTAGTCACCATTACTCTGAGACAAACAGAGACAAGATGGATTAAAAACAAGCATTTTATGAAGAATATGCGTGCTCATTTTGTGTTCAGGGGTGTTGCAAGGCGTTATTAGGCATTTGGTAGGGTGTTCCGCGCTAATTGCTAATGCATTGCTTTGGTGTTATGATTGCATTGCTAGGTAGTTGATAAGGTGTTCTAGAGTCTTTGCTAGGGAAGAGCTAGGAAGTTGTGGAGGAGTGGTTGCTAAGCAGTTTTTAGGGTGTTGGGGTGTTTGCGAGAGCATTGCTAGGATGCTCTAGTAGTTGACAGGGCATTGCTAGGTGGTTGATAGGGTGTTCTGGGTCTTTGAAAGGGCATTTCTAGGAAGTTCTGAGTGGTTTCTAAACAGTTGTTTTGAGTGGGTGTTCTGGTGGCTGATATGGCATTGTTTGGGTGTTCTGGTGGCTGATATGGCATTGCTTGAGTGTTCTGATGGCTGATATGGCATTGCTTGGGTGTTCTGGTGGCTGATACGACATTGCTTGGTTGTTCTGATGGCTGATATGACATTGCTTGAGTGTTCTGATGGCTGATATGACATTGCTTGAGTGTTCTGATGGCTGATATGGCATTGCTTGAGTGTTCTGGTGGCTGATACGACATTGCTTGGTTGTTCTGATGGCTGATATGACATTGCTTGAGTGTTCTGATGGCTGATATGGCATTGCTTGGGTGTTCTGGTGGCTGATACGACATTGCTTGGGTGTTTTGATGGCTGATATGGCATTGCTTGAGTGTTCTGGTGGCTGATATGACATTGCTTGAGTGTTCTGATGGCTGATATGACATTGCTTGAGTGTTTTGATGGCTGATACGACATTGCTTGAGTGTTTTGATGGCTGATATGACATTGCTTGGTTGTTCTGATGGCTGATATGACATTGCTTGAGTGTTCTGATGGCTGATATGACATTGCTTGAGTGTTTTGATGGCTGATACGACATTGCTTGGTTGTTCTGATGGCTGATATGACATTGCTTGAGTGTTCTGATGGCTGATATGGCATTGCTTGAGTGTTCTGATGGCTGATACGGCATTGCTTGAGTGTTCTGATGGCTGATATGGCATTGGATGGCTGATATGGTTAATATGGCATGTTTTGGGTTTTTGAAAAGAGAATAGCAATAAAGTTCTAAATGTGGTAGCTAGACAGTTGTTAAGGTGTTTTGAGTGGTTGGTAGGGCATTGCTTGGGTGTTCTGGTGGTTAATAGGGAATTGCTAGGCAGATGATAGGATGTCCTGGGTCTTTGGTAGACAACAGCTAGCAATTTCTGAGTAGTTGCTAAGGTGTTCTGGAGGGGGACGTGTTGTTTGGTTTTGTTAAAATCCCAAACCTTAAAGAGATAGTTCACCCAGAAATGAAAATTACCCCATAATTTACTCACCCTCAAGCCATCCTAGGTGTATATGTCTTTCTTCTTTCAGCCAAACACAATCGGAGTTACAGAGTCTGAAGCTGTATGGATTACTTTCATGATGAATGGATGTGCTTTTTTGGGCTTCAAAAAAAAAAAAAAAAAAAAAAAGAATTGGCACCATTCACTCCCATTATAAAGCTTGAAAGCAGTGTTAATTTTGACAGCCATTTTTGATTTTTAGTCTAGTTTTAGTCGACGAAAAGTCATTGCATTTTTGTCAACTTTTAGTCATTACTTTTAGTCAAACTGCAGCTACCAACATTAATTTTGGTATTTGGCTGTATTGACATTGCACTCTTAGCATTCTACATATTAGCACTCATTGCATTCTACATATCCCTCTTCAGTGGTTCTCAAACTTTTTAGAGTGTCGTACCCCGAGGGATTTAACATCCTTATGCATACCCCCTCTTTTCCACTTAGACTGCAGTTACACCTTTTCCATTAAGTGATAATATTTGCCCTCTTAAATTGATTTTTCCAGTGCATTTTTTACCTTTATAAATACCTATATAAAATAAATAATGCTTTAAATAAAAAATGTTCAATATGCAATGATGACACAAACGAAGTGATACTTTTAAATATTAAATTAAAACCGCCAGTAGATGGCGGTAAGTCACTGTCTTTATGAGTGAATCATAGCGTCATTTATTCATTCAGTATCAAAGCAAGTGGCTGTATTTATGAATGGGTTATTGAATCATTGATTCTCACGATTCGTTCAAAGCCGCAGATTCGTTCACGAAACAGCTTGTGTGCCTTTCATTGCAAATAGAGCAAAAATACTGACAATACTGTTTAAAATGTACATCACTTAATATTACCCTTCTGTTTGGAAATGTTGTATAAAATCAATGTCACATTTGAAATTGTGTGGATATTCGGGAAACACTGCATTCTTGCTGGTATAATAATGATCAACATTAAAAACAAGAACTCACAGAGGGGTATGTTTCTGTATCGAAGAGAGTTTTAATCTTAAATCTCTATGCACAGTCTGTGTCTATATTTGTTCTTCATGCTAGTAAGTGCTAAATCCACACTTTTACAATATTGTCGAGAACAGCACTAATGTAGCGCGATTTGCTGGCGTGGATGCAGTCAGTTTTGACCGCGAAAGATGAGGTAATTTGATTGGATGTCATGTAGGCTATTTATGGCATTTTACCTGCTAGAAATACATGCTCAGTTTTAATGTTATTTTAAGGTGGAGTAGAATTAAATGAATGGCAAAACTCAGCATTTTGTTCAAGTACCCCAGTTTGAGAACCACTGCTGGATATCAGCCTGCACTTTGATCGCAGATTTAATCACAGCAAACAGCGCAAGTGGCTCGTAACAGAACACAGACCGACTGAATGACACTTTAGTAGAAACACTTTGTAGAAAATCTCAAATGAAGATCGCTGAACTCCAGCTTACTTGTCTGTGTTTCCAGATCATCTGTGCTTCTTCCTCAGTGTAGAGAGAGCGTGTGTGCATGGTTGCCAGATTGCAAAGATTTAGTAAAATGTGTTCTTATGAGTGAAAAGCTCTGATTGGGGGTTTAAATTCTTGAAATCTTGCAACCGTAAGCATGAAAGCTCGTAAAAACAGTCTGTAATGTTGTAATGTAATGTCTCCTCCTTTATTCTACAAAACAAAGTGTGGTTTTGGTCAAGTTTTTAGTTTTTTAGCCACATTTCAGTCTCGTCTTTTTTCGTCAACGATATTGCATGTTATGACGTTGGTGTTATCTCTCATCATCTTGTCTTAATCATGGAAAAAAAGGTTGTCAAAGGACATTTTTCGTCATAGCTTTCGTTAACGAAATTAACACTGCGTGGAAGAGCCAGGATATAACTCCGACTGTGTTCGTCTGAAAGAAGATAGTCATATACACCTAGGATGGCTTGAGGGTAAGTTATGGGATAATTTTCATTTTTGATAAATATATTTTTTTAAATGAATAAATAAAAATACTTAAATTCATAAATGAACATATTTCATACAGTATATTTTAATTTTTGGCTGAACTATCCCTTTAAGTATAAGTACCTGGGGTGTGTGACGTCTGTCATCTTGGTATTTTCTCCAAACTCGTTCTTCAGAAATTCCTCTAGAGGGCCAGACTCATACGGTCGAGAACCTTTAAACACCTGTTCCTTCATCCTGAAGTACAGACACCGCAGATACTCCATCGATTTACCTGCTCAAATATACAATAAAGGTAATTATGTTAATGCATGTACACGCTTACAGTAACCAAGAACATATTTTGCAATTATAAAATGGATCATTCTGTTCCTGGATGCTGATTGGTCAATACAGTGTTATAAATCTACTTAAACATTATATACTAAATCAAATACCATGTACAATAGCTAGAGCCAGTATGCCGCCAGTGCTAGTCCCAGACACCCAGTCAAAGAGTTCCCTGATGGGCCGTCCTGCCTCTTTCTCCAGAGCGATTAACATCTGTATCAGAACCAGGCCTTTTATTCCTCCACCATCAAGACACAACAATCGGTCCATTCTTGAGAAAAATAAAAGTGAGTGATTTAACTCTTTGTAGGCTTGTTTATATCAGTGTTAACTTAATGTAACATACTTCTTGCTTCCTGTTTTGAGCCCATCAACCTCTGCAAATCCACGACTCATGGCCGTGACAGATGCCGCCACATACATGATGTCATCAAACCCTGTGGACCAATTATGAGCAAGATGTGAGAGCAGTGAACCAAATTAAAGGCAGGTTGATTTAATCAAAGATATGCAATACCTAAATGCCGCTGTTAATAAGTGTGATACAGTATATAAGCATGTCCGTCACATTGGAAAGGTCAACTTCTACCCGCAAACATATGCAGGTGATGATGCAACAAGCATCATGCTTCGCCAGCATATTTAACTGTGAAAGACTACCCTCCTTTGTCTCGCCGGATTGTACTGTAGGCTGCACAATGTTGTGGCATTTACGTTGGTGTAATTATAGTAGGTTGTTAAAGGGATAGTTCACCCAAAAATGAAAATTATCCCATGATTTACTCACCCTCAAGCCATCCTAGCTGTATATGACTATCTTCTTTCAGACGAACACAATCGGAGATATATTTAAAAATATCCTTAGTCCTCCAAGGTTTATAATGGTTGTGAATGGGGGGGGGGGGGGCGCGTTTTGACGCCAAAAATAATGCATTCATCCATAAAAAAAAAAAAAGTAATCCATATGACTCCAGGGGGTTAATAAAGGCCTTCTGAAGTAAAGCGATGTGTTTTTGTAAGAAAAATTTATAAATTCAAATAACTAGCTTCCGGCGGACGACCAAGTTGATTTGCGGTGGAAGAGAATCCTTTGACCTGACGTACAACGCAATGACGAATGCGGAGGCGCAGAGGATAGAGCAAAACAAATCACCGGTCACAGATTATAAGTCTAAAACGATCATTTTTAAAGAGAAATTTCAGAGGATCTCGATATATGAGAAGAGGAGCTTAAATTTGTTGCACAGCCCTATTTGTTTGAACCGCGAGAGGTGTCTAAGCTCACAATACTCCTACATCCTGCATCATACATCGCTTCAGAGGATTACTCATTTGGTGTAAGTCGACTTGCGCATTCTGCGTGCGGTTGTCCGCCAGAAGCTAGTTATTTGAATTTATAAAGTTTTAAATATGGATATTTTCCTTACAAAAATGCATCGCTTTACTTCAGAAGGCCTTTATTAACCCCCTGGAGTCGTATGGATTAATTTTTTTATGGATGGATGCACTATTTTTGGCTTCAAAACACGGACCCCCATTAGAAGATAATCAGATAGAAGATAGAAGATAGTCATATACACCAAAGATGGCTTGAGGGTGAGTAAATCATGGGATAATTTTCATTTTTGGATGAACTAACCCTTTAAGTGTTTGCTTGAGTTCAACCCAAAATGCTGACCTTTCCAAGATAGCGGCTGCTGCTGACAAATCCGGTTTAATCAAATGGGGCATTTAGATATTCAAGTCTAGTTTATATGACAAGAATACAAGAATCAGGTTTAGAAATACAGGTAGCACAAAAATAAAGAAATACATTTTAGGGAATGTCAAAATGTCATTTTGACATTTAGCAAAAATATTAATTAATATTTAAATGACAATAATTTATGTTAAAATTTAAATGGTTATTATTTCAATATTTAAATTATAAGAATTTTAAGTAATATTTCCAAAAGTATGCAGCATATTTGTTCTACCTTATAAAATACCTTGATCGTTTGTGGAAAATTCACTCCCACAATGCTCTGCAGTGAGCTTAGCAAAAATATGCATCCAAGATGGTGGATGAAATCAAGAGAAATGTCGATTTACTTATGTATCAAAAAAAATGTTTAATTACTGATTATTTTACAGAACATTAGTGTGTACATTTTATGCTTATTAGAATATCACATTGTTAGCTTAGCAACATGCTATAGTCAAACTCTATTGAAATCAATTGTGAGTCGAGTCTTCATTGCTCTTTATATAACAAACACAGTTATACAAGCAGCCTACCTAGATCGTACCAAATCAGCCACTTGGTTGCATTTCAGTTAGTAACAACATAAAAAGTACAGAGGAAGACTCAGGGACAGAGGTGAAAAATATTGGCAGGATATCTGAAGTTTGGAAGCAGGGCTTTACCTATACCAGGAGGCGGAGCTTTGTTGACACTGGGGATAGGGCTGTCGAGGGAGGGGGGGTGACACCGCTCGGCCCCTACACTACACAGCATGTTCAAGAGCACCTTACGGTTGGGCCCTTCAGTATAAGCGCAGGATTAGACACATGCACACGCGGCCACACCAACACCATGCACACGAAAGAAAGAGAGTATGTGTTGACTGACTGAATGCATGAATGAGAAAACAAAAGAGCATGAATCATTCTTGTAGATAAACACTCAGATGTGCAAAAACCATCATGACACGCAAGCGTCACATGGTTTGTGCCGATAATCTCACAAGAATTACTATAGACAATCAAAACATCAGGACCCATCAGACAGCTTCTGCCGGTTTTTCCAGAGAATAGCTACTGTAGGCTCCTTATGATGCTCAACAAAATTTTTCCTCTTAATGTTTTTTTTTTTTTTTTTTTTGACATTAACTTTTTTGGAAACATTTATGATTCAATACTAAAAAAAAAGAGAAATAAAAAAGATAAATATATTTTTTAAATGAATAAATAAAAATACTTAAATTCATAAATGAACATTTTTTATTTTAAATAACTATATTTTAAATAAATATTTTTTAACTTTTTTTTTAAATAAATAAATAAATACTCAAAAAATATAGTCCTTGTGGCTTTAGAAACATGAAATGTGGTACGATCGGCTGAGAAATTAAACTTCACCTTTAAGGCAAAACAAAAGCAAATTATTAGTGCATTAACAAATGAACTTTACATAAACTGCACAGTTACATATATATATGCATATCAACAAAATTTATGGTAGTTTACAGTTAGATAATATTATGCTTGCATGCAAACACCCCAAATGATGTCATGCAACACACTTACATAAAAGGCTCTGGAAACTGCAACTAGAAATTTGAAAGAGCTTGAACACATCGGAGACTGTTCTGCTAGCTTTCAATCTGATGTCTAATCTTACATCCACCTCTGATAGCATCTTTCTCTCTTTCTCTTTCTCTCTCTCTCACCCTTGCTGGTACGGGCTGCGATGAGTCCTGGTGTCTCTCCCAGGTCATTGTGAACCTCGACATCTGCTCCAAACACCATAAGAGCTTTGATCAGTTCCATATGGTCCAACTGTGGGCCCAGATGATACAGCATATAAGTAAAAATAAATAAATAAAAAGTGTTCTCTACACCTACAGGGTTTCTACACATTTTCCATTTAAAAATCCATACTTTCCAAGTCCTTCCAAAAAATTTTCAGACCATTTTTAACATAAATGGTTCATACAGCATTCTATTTAGTATATAGTACACTCATCTGTGGTGGATCCAAAATGGTCAATATTCATATTCATGCATTTTATTCATATTTTATGTTAATCATTTATGGCTTATGATTTATCAATATTACTTTTGATTTCATATATTCATGTACTCCTACTCTATATATTAATTCTCATCATATTTACAAGTATTTACTTTTTTATTGTACCCTTATGGTTATTCTTATTTTATATTTAAGAGTATGTATGCTTATTATTATATTCAATTGTTCTTCAAGTGTTCCAATGTGACAGGTCACGTTGACACGTTTGTGGTTAGATATTGGACGCCTGCCAAGTACTGCAGAAGCGATGGTGTTTTCAGAATTAGTTGCTCATTTGAACTTGATGTACTTTTATATCAAAATATGTCCATTTCTATTTCTGCTGACATGTGATAATGTGAGATCTGCAAAATTCCCTTAAGGGGGTCAAAACATCCCCTATATCTATCTATTTTGACACTTGACCAGTCTATGACATAATAGGTAAATCCATATGACCTTTTCTCATTAGAACAAAACATAAGTTTGAGTGGGATGTAAATTTCCCCATGCTTATGGTATAAAATGGACTGGGTCTTTGATAGTTTAGCTTTTCCTTTGCCTTTCCCTTTGCTTTTTTTTGCTCTTCTGCTTCTTCTCTTCTATCTCTCATTTCATTCTGCAAATGTCTTAATTTTGTTCCTTCTTTCTGTATATTCTGATCTTCATCTATTAGATACAATACTCTGGATTTTACAATACTCTAAATTTTATTATTAATTATTAATTACTTAATGAATTTGTTTGTCTATATAATTTTCAATTAATAAATTTGTTATTCCTTATTCAAATTTAATCTCTGACATAATCATTGCTGGATTGCCTGGATCTCATTTTCTCAAGTTTTTGCATCAATCTGTAAATATTTTTATTTCTGTTTTTTCTTCTTCTTTGTTTTCCTTTTTTTTTGAAGTGATTTTTTTGAAGTTGATGTTGCACGATCACCAAACAGCAAAGTACAGTCTGATTTAGATGATTTAGTTTCCGTCCTGGCCCTTAATGTTGGGGTCAGCTCCATGTGTCAGTATTGGCCGACGCTGTTCATGTGAGCACCACGACGCATGTGTGTGATGCTGATGCAGGAGACGGCCAATAATGCGTTCTGACGTAGAACACGGAAGTGCTGTGTTCACTGCGTCAACTGCGCACAAAAAGTATTCTTGTCGCTTCGTAACATTAAGGTTCCTTTATCTGTTGCTGGTTTGAGTGGTACACACACATTCATTTAGTGAAGTTCAAAAGAGACTCACTTATGGTAAAGACAAACAGTTCTGCGTAATGAAAATATGCACCTTGAATTCATTCAGTCGTGTTCGACAACCAAACAATCACTAAAAATTTGCCATAAAAACACACTGCTTGTACAATAAATTTAATTTTAGAAAAAATTTTAATTTTACATTTTAGAAAAATGAATAGGGGCAATAGTCTGGAAACGAAAAGAAAAAAGAACAAAAAAGTCTTCTTTTTTTCTATTTTCAATTTTCAATTAATTAATTAATTTATTTTATTTTTAATTGTAATTACTTGAAGGGTTACTTCACCCAAAAATGAAATTTCTATCATTAATTACTCACCCTCATGTCGTTCCAAACCCCTAAGACCTTCTTTCATCTTCGGAACACAGAATAAGATATTTTTGATGAAATCCGAGAGTTTTTTTTTTCCCCATAGAAAGCAAAGAAATTACCACATTCAAGGTCCAGAGAAGTAGTAAAGACATCGTTAAAATAGTCAACGTGACTACAGTGGTTCAACCTTAATGTTATGAAGTGATGAGAATACTTTTTGTGTGCAAAAACAAAAAAAATAATGACTTTATTCAACAATTTTTACTCTTCCCTGTAAGTACGCAGTACGCCCCTACGCAGTTGACGCAGTGAACACAGTACAGAGCTTCTGTGTTTACGTCTGAACACCGGCTCAGTATTGGCCGACGCTGTTCATGTGAGCACCACGACGCATGTGTGTGATGCTGATGCAGGAGACGGCCAATAATGCGTTCTGACGTAGAACACGGAAGTGCTGTGTTCACTGCGTCAACTGCGCACAAAAAGTATTCTTGTCGCTTCGTAACATTAAGGTTGAACCACTGTAGTCACGTGGACTATTTTAACAATGTCTTTACTACTTCTCTGGACCTTGAATGACGGTAATTACATTGCTTTCTATGGGGGATAAAAAAAAAAACTCTCGGATTTCATAAAAAATATCTTAATTTGTGTTCTGAAGATGAACGTCTTAAAGGTTTTAAATTAAAATGTAAAATTAATTTATTTTATTTATTTATTTATTTTACATAAATTGGAGTGAAATATGAGCAGACATGTTCTTGACAGGTTTTATGAATTCTCTCTCATACCTTCATGGCGAGGTGCAGTGCTGTGTTTCCGTCCTGGCCCTTAATGTTGGGGTCAGCTCCATGTGTCAGCAGTGTCATTGCGGCCTCAAAGCGACCCCTCTTGGTCAGGATGTGTAACGGACTCTCTCCTGTCTTACTCAGGTAGTTGACATTACATCCTCGGTGAAGCAGTACATGGCTCATCTAGAGAGAGAGAAAACTCAGGATGGTCAGAATGCAAATAGTCTCAGTCTTAGACGCCACACCCACAGACCGTTGGCTGAAAGTCTAATGAACAGGGCACACAAAATGCACACAAAATCCATAAGTCTGAAGGTCTGGCTATGCGAGACTAGAATGCAGATAATTCCTCAAGTAAGGGTGTGTTCACATTTTTAGTTGATCAGAAACAAAAAAGAAAATGATACATTTAGTCCTAGTTCGCTTAGCGTTCACACATATATTTTGCGACGGAACTTGCGATGGAACATGTCAAGCATCCAAAACAATGCTGTATGTGCGTACATATGATGGTATGTGATCGAGCTGAGAACTCGTGAAGAGCTTATAAAATGTGTAAGGAGTCAAAAGAGCAGCAGGAATTCCTCCGTCACACACAAACAAAGATCTGTGCTGCAAAGAGACACGGTTCTGATGCCTGTACCTAAGTGTGATGGGCAACATCGCAACTATGACAAGAACAACCAGGTATGCTTGAGCATTCTGTACTTTTTAGGGTCGCATCTTGTGACATCATGTCCTGTTTTTGGTTCATTTACATGCCTTTGGTCCGTGTTGCGTTCATAATTCATTTGAACCACACCAGAGTTCATTTAAAAGTGAACCGAGACACATCTTTTCATGAGTCTCGGTCCGTTTGTTTGGTGCGCACCAGGGTTCGAATGGCAGCGTTCACACTTATTCAAATGAACCGAACTAACAAAGTAATCGGACCATAGTTCATTTTAATCGAACCAAATTTGCCAAGTGTGAACACACCCTAAAAAAACAAAACAAAGGAAGTATTCCTGACCTCGGCAGTCTTAGCCCAGTGAAGAGGCGTTCCACCATAAACTGGATCCTCTGCTAGAAGTTGATTGGGGTTAGAGGATAAAATTGCTTCAGCACAACTAAAGAAGAGGAAACGAGAAGAATAAGATTGATTAATTGAAACTCGCAGGTGAATTATCAATGAAACAGTAAAGATTCCTGGTCTGCACCTCTTCTCACTAAACTTCATGGCAGTGTGGATTGGATAGCCATTACTTCCCATGATGTCACAACGGGCTCCACCCCCAAGCAGGCCCTTGACCACCTCGACCCTCCCGAGACGGCATGCAATGTGCATTGGCGTTTCCCCGGAGGTGTTCAGCTCATTCACACCCGCACACAGCTGTGCGCATAAAACCTACCAAAAAACAAAAATTACACAATCATAGACATCCGAATATCTGAGTCTGTCATTCAGCATGCGAGACCTCAGTTGACATCTCACCTCTATAATAAGGGCGGAGTCTTGTTTAGCAGCGCAGTGCATGGGCGTCTCTCCATTCTTGTCCTTGATGTCAGTGCGAGCCTGACATTCCTCCAGGAGCTCACGTACGCAGCCCACATCTCCTCTCTCGCACGCCAGGTGCAGCGGCGTCTGACCCTTAGCGTCACGGGCGTTCATCTGGCTGCAAAGGGCCGCCAACAATCAACATTTTTAACATTTGGTAACTTCTTGATTTAATGTTTATTATTGGACTGAGAAGAGATGAGACTATTTACATGAGATTGGTTTAAAATGGTTAGGTTTTTATCTCACTTGTGCATATTGTGATAACGCTGAATATTGTGCAGTTTTTCACATGCTATTTTGAAAAATAGTATAAAATAGGCATGGGAAGTTGGCATGTACTGTGGCGAGACATGCTAAGCCATTTTAAATTATTTTTTTTTTATTACTAATTTAGCTTTATGACCTCTTATTAACTGAGAGACTATGCTGACTACTTCTACTTTTAAAAATTACTAAAACACAGGAGTATTTAAAGGAACACTCCACTTTTTTTGAAAATAGGCTCATTTTCCAACTCCCCTAGAGTTAAACAGTTGAGTTTTACCGTTTTCGAATCCATTCAACCGATCTCCGGGTCTGGCGGTACCACTTTTAGCATAGCTTAGCATAGTTCATTGAATCTGATTAGACCGTTAGCATCTCGCTCAAAAATGACTAAAGAGTTTTGATATTTTTCCTATTTAAAACTTGACTCTTCTGTAGTTACATCGTGTACTAAGACCGACGGAAAATGAAAAGTTGTGATTTTCTAGGCTGATATGGCTAGGAACTATACTCTCATCCGGCGTAATAATCAAGGAACTTTGCTGCCGTACCATGGGTGCAGCAGGCGCAATGATATTACGCAGCGCCTGTGACCCCCTGCTTGCACAGGGGGCGTGCCTTGCAACCATGGAAACATTTGTGAGAGACACTGCATAATATCATTGCGCCTAATATCATATAATATCATATAATATAATTTCATATCATACCATGGTATTTTCAGAAAAAGTGGAGTGTTCCTTTAAAATGAACTAATAAAAGCAAAAAGGGCCTTAAAATTAAAAAAAAAAAAAAGATGTCTATGATCACTTTACCTTATTAATTAATATAAATTTTCACTTAAAATCTGGATTATATAAAATATATATAAAAGAATTTAAATATAAACAATCAATATTAACATATATAAAAATTTATTGTTTAAATTGAATACATTCATATATATATATATATATAAGGGCTGGGAATTTGATGCGTTAATTATATTAATTAATTACGGAAAAAATAACATGTTAAAATTTTTAATGCATTTAACGAACTTGCCCCGCCCCCAGGCCTACATAGGCCATGACATTTCATACAGTTCATTTATGATGAATATGACACAGGGCTATATTTTAATATATAATGACTATATTTTATTTATATTCAAAAATTCATATAAATATATTTTTATTTAATAATTCTGACCTGTGTACGTCAGAAAAAAATCTATTTAGGATTCACGCATACTAAATACATATTTCTATATATTTATATTTAAGTTATATTATTTATATTTAAATATATTTATATATTTAAATAAAAGTATTTTTTTAATTAAAAATGGATATGAAGAAACGTCTCACATACAGTGTATGTGACCTTTGAACTTTGTTTTTCTCTTGATGTCTCACCTCAAAATGTAATTGTGCTTGAGACAGTCTCTCAGTCCAATATCCACGGCAACGTGAGCCGAACTCCAGTCGGGGTGATTCCGCACACAGTCTACAATTGGCTGGAGCATCTCGGGTTTCAACGGTGGGCGGAGCATTTCATAAAATGGGCGGAGCTTTAGGGCATACTGAGGAAACCAATTCATAGCGTCTGCCTCTGAAGCTACCTGGAACATCCTGAGCACAAAGACAACAAAATCACAATTCCTTTCATTCTTGAAACCAACATATGCCGAGCTAATGAAATTATGACTGATGACAATGAAATGCTGTATTCAGGGTGGTGGCGTTATTTAACAAGAGCCTGGATCCACAATGGTTCTTTGTGGCCAGGGCTTCCCACTGCTGGTTACAGTCTTGAGCTGATGGGAAAGCAAATCTATTCGCCAGACTGGGATTCTGAAGCAATATGGGAGTTTTTGCAAGACCACTATGAAACCACAAGACCCGTGTGACTTTTACAGGAAACCAGTTTATTGACTGAAGATGGGTAATGCTATATTGTGAATATCTTGACTAAAGGGTCTCACCTCAGGGCCACAGATGAAGACTCAGGGCAGAGAAGCAGGCAGTCCCATGACTGGCTCTGTTGGTTCCTGTACAGGACCAGCCTCCCTTCTTGTTTTAATAGCACTCTCCCATTATATTCTGACAGCTGCACATCCCTCACACGGTACGGGTTGGAGAACAGGTTTGACACGGAGCTCACCGTGTCTAATATACGGCCCAGAAACTGCATGGTGAGCTAGGGTAAGAGAGGGAAGTGGAAAGGTGATGCACTGATAAGGGTTCTCATTTCATTTGACCAATGAATTTCTGTGGCTTGATTTAATGTTTATTATCAGACTGAAAAGAGATTTTTTTTTTATTTTATTTATTTTTTACATAAGAGGCTGGTTTAAAAAAATAGTCAGGTTTTTATCTCACTATATGCACATATTGTGGTAATGCCGAATATTGTGTATTTTTTCACATGCCTTTCACTGGTTATTTTAGATTTCACATCCATATATATACACATATGTGTGTATATGTACAGTATCTCACAGAAGTGAGTACACCCCTCACATTTTTGTAAATATTTTATTATATCTTTTCATGTGACAACACTGAAGAAATGACACTTTGCTACAATGTAAAGTAGTGAGTGTACAGCTTGTATACCAGTGTAAATTTGCTGAATAACTCAACACACAGCCATTAATGTCTAAACTGCTGGCCAGAAAAGTGAGTACACCCCTAAGTGAAAATGTCCAAATTGGCCCAAAGTGTCAATATTTTGTGTGGCCACCATTATTTTCCAGCACTGCCTTAACCCTCTTGGGCATGGAGTTCACCAAAGCTTCAGAGGTTGCCACTGGAGTCCTGACATCACGGAGCTGGTGGATGTTAGAGACCTTGCGCTCCTCCACATTCCGTTTGAGGATGCCCCACAGATGCTCAATAGGGTTTAGGTACCCTCAGCTTCTTTAGCAAGGCAGTGGTCGTCTTGGAGGTGTGATTGGGGTCGTTATCATGTTGGAATACTGCCCTGCGGCCCAGTCTCCGAAGGGAGGGGATCATGCTCTGCTTCAGTATGTCACAGTACATGTTGGCATTCATGGTTCCCTCAACGAACTGTAGCTCCCCAGTGCCGGCAGCACTCATGCAGCCCCAGACCATGACACTCCCACCACCATGCTTGACTGTAGGCAAGACACATTTGTCTTTGTACTCCTCACCTGGTTGCCGCCACACATGCTTGACACCATCTGAACCAAATAAGTTTATCTTGGTCTCATCAGACCACAGGACATGGTTCCAGTAATCCTTGTCCTTAGTCTGCTTGTCTTCAGCAAACTGTTTGTGGGCTTTCTTGTGCATCATCTTTAGAAGAGGCTTCCTTCTGGGACAACAGCCATGCAGACCAATTTGATGCAGTGTGCGGCGTATGGTCTGAGCACTGACAGGCTGACCCCCCACCCCTTCAACCTCTGCAGCAATGCTGGCAGCACTCATACGTCTGTTTCCCAAACACAACCTCTGGATATGACGCTGAGCACGTGCACTCAACTTCTTTGGTCGACCATGGCGAGGCATGTTCTGAGTGGAACCTGTCCTGTTAAACCGCTGTATGGTCTTGGCCACCATGCTGCAGCTCAGTTTCAGGGTCTTGGCAATCTTCTTATAGCCTACGCCATCTTTATGTAGAGCAACAATTCTTTTTTTCAGATCCTCAGAGAGTTCTTTGCCATGAGGTGCCATGTTGAACCAGTGACCAGTATGAGAGAGTGAGAGCGATAACACCAAATTTAACACACCTGCTCCCCATTCACACCTGAGACCTTGTAACACTAATGAGTCACATGACACCGGGGAGAGAAAATGGCTAATTGGGCCCAATTTGGAGATTTTCACTTAGGGGTGTACTCACTTTTGTGGCCAGCGGTTTAGACATTAATGGCTGTGTGTTGAGTTATTTTGAGGGGACAGCAAATTTACACTGTTATACAAGCTGTACACTCACTGCTTTACATTGTAGCAAAGTGTCATTTCTTCAGTGTTGTCAGATGAAAAGATATAACAAAATATTTACAAAAATGTGAGGGGTGTACTCACTTCTGTGAGATACTGTATATCATCGGTATCTGGGATTAAAAGGCAGGTAGAGTAGGGCATGGTTTCAGTTTCTTAAAAGTTGCTGTAACGTAAAGCAAGATGAAGCAAGATTAGTGTTGACCAAAACTGCAACTACAGCCATCCGCAGAAACATCTGCATTGCCTGTCAATGTTCAATAGTTGACTAGTTTGATAACGAGGGATGACAAACTATTGGTTTATTCGCGTGCAGTAAATACATTCATCTCGCAACCGAAATTCTCACCGAAACTGATAGCATTTGACAGCTCGCCTTTTAATCTTTGGCTTTTCACAATTACTATGCAACTGACAAAAAACAAAACTTGTTTCTCAAAACTCTGCCTGCCACACACCAGTTTAACAGTCAAAAATAACATAGGTGACTGTCATCCGTGCACGAGACTTTAATCAGAGCCACACCAACAGTCGGCACTCGTTTTAAACCAAATGCCACAAGTATTATTTAATTCATAATGAAATATAAAACCTCTTAATCATATATTATTAAATCGTAACCCTCGCTTATGCCTTACCTTTCCGCTATTTCATTATCCCGTACGATTATTGATGTACAGACTCAGCAGATCGCTGACTTTTGATAGGACATCAACAATCACTGCATGACAACCAACCTTGTGTAAGATTGTCTGACATTCGCAAAAGCCAATAAGCATCCGAGTTTGTAGTGCGCAACCACGATTCGAGCCAATGAGGGTGAGGAGGCGTTTTTCTTCGAGAAAAAGCACTCCCTTTAGGGTTCACGCATATTAAATGTTTAAGAGCTATATGAGCGAGTAGTTTCCGGACTTTTTAAGTTATCAAACAGCCCTTTATTTAAAAGCCCTGTAAGCAGTTTTTGGAGTAACACACATCATGGTTATAAAAATAAGGGAACAGGGGACGTTCTGTAGAGGTTCCCTTAAGGTTGTCACAAAAAACCTCCCTGCAACATTCTGGAGAGGTTTGTTTTTGGTTATAAGAATAAAACCTAAAAATAACCATTAGGGAACGTTCTGTATAGGTTCCCTTCACAAAAATTGAAGGGAATTTTATGGGACGGTTAGATTTTGGTCACAAAAAGAACAGACAACGTTTTCAGAAGGGTTCCCCTAAAAATAATCAAACGGGATATGGGAACGTTATGTGTTTGCAGGGATGTTTTTTACTACCTTGGTGTTTTTGAGAAAACCCTGACCTGGCTTGACCTTCTTAGCTAATTATAGAATAGTAATTAATTACAATTTACAAATAATTTATTATAATTTTATTAATGGTAAATAATAAATCATCTGACAAGAAAATTAACAGCATGGAAATAAAGACTTTAAAATTTGCCTGTCCTCTGGCACTGGAATTTATTTTTAAGCACTTTTTAGCAATATTTGTCAGCTATTTGTCATTTTTAGACAGTTGTGATGTATTGTTTACATTTGTGTTTTGACTTGGAAATAAGCTAATACTGTTAGCTTATTTCCGGATCAATACATCACATAGAATATGCAATTATTAGTATCAGTTTATTTTAAATTCTCATCATATAATCTGATTAATATTCATGAGCCTTCATCGTTTTGTGGCGTCACAAACAGAACGTGCAAGTCTCAGGACCACTTGACAAAATTGACAACAATACCATAAAAAGATTACTAATTAAAATAAATATTCCTGAGAAACATGTTTTGTTTAAAACATTTCAAATACAGAAAGATAGAATATAGAATATTTCTTATTAAATTGTGAGTTTTTCACATAGGGCCTACAATCATAGTACACTGAACTCGGGGGCATGGCAACATATGCTCAAACCAAAGAAGCAAATTTATTAAATTCACTTCAATTCAATTTATATTTATTTGTATAGCACTTTTCACAATACATATTGTTTCAAAGCAGCTTTACAGAAAATGCATGTATCTACAATTTAGAGTAATTTGTTATCAGAGGTGTCTGTGTCCACGTAATGTCCAGAAATGTACAGTTCTAAGATAAGATAATCATGCAGTAAGCTAACATCATGTATTCATTTAGGCAGAAATAATGATCTCATTAAAGCAGTTATTACAAGTTGTGATCATAATGATTACAATATATAGAAAATTTGGCAGTTTTGTATGATTTAGTGTTGGCGTCATCTGAAGTCTTCGCAGGCGTTGCGTCATCTCTTCACAGGTGTTGGATCTTCTGAAATCTTCGTAAGAGGCTGGATCCCACCTGGAGCTGGTGTATCTTTAGTTACCAAGGTAGAAACAGAAAAGCAAATGGAAAATAATTAACATAGCTGCTGTTAGCATTTCCAGCAAAAGATAATCATGTGCATTTCATCTGATATAACTGGAATACAAGGTTATGAGGTGTATTATGTGAATGCTTGGCTAAAGAGATGTGTCTTTAATCTAGATTTAAACTGGGAGAGTGTGTCTGAGCCTCATACATTATCAGGAAGGCTATTCCAGAGTTTAGGAGCCAAATGTGAAAACGCTCTCCCTCCTTTAGTGGACTTAGATATCCTAAAGGTACTACCAAAAGTCGAGAGTTTTGTGATCTTAAAGAGCGTGATGGATTGTAGGGCGATAGAAGATCTGTTAAATACACAGGAGCTGAACTATTTAGGGCCTTGTTCAGTAGCAATACTTTGTAATTGATATGGAACTTAATAGGTAACCAGTGTAGAGATTGGTGTTATATGATCATATTTTCTTGACCTGGTAAGAACTCTAGCAGCTGCATTTTGGACTAACTGTAGCTTGTTTAGGACAGCCGGCTAGTAATGCATAACAGTAATCTAGTATAGACGTCATGAATGCATGAACTAACTTTTCTGCATCAGAAACAGAGAACATATTCCGTAGCTTAGCGATGTTTCTGAGGTGGAAGAAGGCTTTTTTTTTAACATATGCAATATGATTTTCGAAAGACAAGTTGGTGTCAAATATAACACCCAGATCTTTAGCTGCAGAGGATAAAGTAACAGTACATCCTTCTAGATGCAAATAGTAGTCTTAGAGATTCTGTGTACAGGTTTTTGGTCAAATAACTAATACCTCAGTCTTATCCTAATTTAATATAAGAAAAATACTGGTCATCCAATATTTTATGTCTTTAACACACTCTGTCCACTTGGATAATTCAGAGATTTCATATGGTGGTGGTGAAATATAAAACTGAATATCATCGGCATAGGAGTGGAAACTAATTCCATGTTTTCTAATAATAAGTAGCAGCATGTATATTGAAAATAGCAGAGGGCCTAACACAGACCCTTGCGGCACTCCATAATTTACTGGCATTAACTTGGATAATTCCTTGTTTAAATAAACAAAATGGTAACCGTCTGATAGGTATGATCTAAACTACCTTAATGCCTGTCCTTGAATACCAGTGTAATTTCACAGTCATTATAAGGGTATATGATGAACTATATTGTTGAATGCACCACTAAGTGGTGAACTAGTATTGAGATGCAGCCTTGGTCAGAAGAAAGAAGTAAGTCATTTGTAATTTTAACAAGCACAGTTTCTGTGCTATGATGGGGACGGACTGAAATTTTTCATAGATATGTTTTGCAGGAAAGCATTAATGCAATAGTATTTTCTTCCGTATGTGATGTGTGTCCAAGTGAAATGGCTTCTCGAAGAAAAAAATTAGGGTGAGACTTGATTTTGTCCATCATGAATTGACTGGATCTTTGTGGTGATCTCATGTGAGTGACAGGTTTTGTTCCGCCCTCGTGCAAGTGAACACTTCATCAGAGAAGAAAAGATATGTGGGTGCAAGTGGGAGGGGAAGATATTTTGATTAAAGGTTACGAGGGCACACTATTTTTTTAATAAAAAAAAAATAATGGTGTGCACAGATAAATTATTTATCATAAATACTGCAATATTTTATAAAAAACAAGAATTGTCAATTTTTTATTTTATGGTGACTTTAATAATTCAACACTTTGTTATTGTGATATAGAACCAACGAATGTGATTTACATCTTTAAAAATTGTGAGTTATAATTTATGGGGAAATGTTCTAATATTTCATTACCTCTCGCGCCGTTTCCAGGACTACCGGGGCTAGTTGACCCGGATCACGTGACAGCGCGGGGTTTGTTGCTGTCACAGATTTGTAAAGTGTAGAGCCGCGAGACAGAGCCGTCTGGAGCGCGCGCACCGAAAAGATGGAGCTGTCGGCGACAGAAGACCGGGTTTTCGCCGCGGAATCCATCCTGAAAAGCCGCGTTAGGAAAGTAAGTAAGAAAGAATGAGGTTTAGGGGGGCTGGGGGTGTTTTTTACGACGTAAAGTACACAGAGAGGGTCGTCTTTCGTTTGTCTCGCGATGCGGAGCTTAAAGGCGCCTGCAATGACAAGAGGGGGAGGCCTACTTGCAGATGTTTCTCTATTTAGCGACTCAGTGTATTTATTTGCATTGTCAGATTGGAAAAAAACAAGTCAAATGTGGGACATTTGGATTTGCAACTTGAGTTTATGTTGTAAAATTAGGTTGTGCTCTGCTTGGAACTGACAACAGCCCGCTAAAAGAGCAGCAGGAGGAGGCTAAAAAGGGACAAAGTGTCTGGCATAAGTCCATGACAAAATCAATGCATGCTGGCTGACCCAAGATTCAAAGATCTCAACAATGCAGGAGTTTAAGTACTGCACGGTGTCTTGCCACATAGTTTAAATTGTGGGTTGTGCTGTATTAGGTTATATTTAGATAAACCCTTTACTGAGCCCCAAAAATTAAATAAATGGTCATGAGGTTGAAATAGAGCATGCATTGTTCATGCATTCTTTAGTTAGTGTTAAAGATGATTTCCCACTGTCTTTCTCTCCGCAGGGTCGAATCGAGTACCTGGTTAAATGGAAAGGTTGGGCTCTAAAGTAAGTGTGTAAAATATATAAATATTGCAATGGACATATTTTAACATATTATTTTGTGCTGTTTGTTTCAGGGTTGCAAACTGTATTTTAACCTTTTATATTGTTTCTTTTTGGTTTCACTTTAGGGCTTTTTTTTTTTGCATTTTCTGCGCAAATAGTGTGTAACAGCTGCAGCTCTATAAAGAAAATAAAGTGATTTGTATGTTACTGCTTTGAATAACTTTTTTAATAACTGGCATAATTATAAAATGGATATGAGAATTATTTTAAACATGATTGTCAAATCTAATTTATGTGAGGAGCATTACATTTACATCCAGATGGTAAGTAAACTACAACAAATTGACCCAAACACCAAACTCTAGCTGTGAACAATGTAAATCATGTGAATTAATTCTGATTTAGCACATGTAGTTTTTATGGATTTATATAAATTGAGAGCTATATATAAAAATTTACTTAATTCATTTGTCACACCACAGGACTATTTAAATGATCTATAACAAGAAAAAAACCCTAATATATACAGTACTATGCAAAAGTCTTAGGCATGTTAGTATTTAAACACAAAAAAAAGGTTTTAAGCCAGTTATTTATATCTTTTGCTGTAGTGTGTCAGTAGGAAATATCAGTTTACATTTCCAAACATTCCTTTTGTCATTAATTGTAATAATCTAGTGTGATTTCTGTATGCACAAGGAGTCTGACAACAGCCGGTATGCTCCACATGGAGATCTGATCTCACCATCATAGAGTCTGTCTGTTTACTTGAACAG
The DNA here is from genome assembly GCA_039654765.1 of Mylopharyngodon piceus. Lineage (NCBI taxonomy): Eukaryota > Metazoa > Chordata > Actinopteri > Cypriniformes > Xenocyprididae > Mylopharyngodon > Mylopharyngodon piceus. The sequence continues at coordinate 32,861,234 of CM077438.1, forward strand.
AAAAACTGTGACAGACTAAATCTAGAAGAACTGTGGCAACGTCTCCAAGACACCTGAAGAAACCTACCTGCAAAGCTACCTGAAAAACGATGTGCAAGTGTACCTAGGACAAACGCTGTTTTAAAAGCAAAGGGTGGTCACACCAAATATTGATTTGATTTAGTTAATAAAAGTTAACTGATCAATAAATTCTACTTATGACATTGATTTTGAAAGCATCCTCACTTAACAGGATTTTTACACAAATGCCTAAATCTTTTCACAGTACAGCAGCTTTGCAGGTAGGTTTCTTCAAGTGTCTTCTTCAGGTGTCTTGGGGGATGAAATCTTAGTGGGGAAACCTTGAAACTTTAAAACTTCTACCCATTACCATTTTAAAGAATCAAATGTTTTGCAATATAGGCACAGCACATGGGAACCCGAGGAGAACATCCTAGATGATCGACTCATCACAGCCTTTGAGCAAAAGTAAGTGTCACTTAAAGACTTTGCCTTTACCTCTTAACCTAAATTCTCTATAAAGTTTAAAGAGAAAGATTTAGGTTTACATTAATTCTTTTTCTACTCTTGCTTTATTTTTGCAGCTTTTTGCTGCCAGTTAGACTGGAAACTAGCCTCTATGATGGATTTTTAAACAAAGAAGATTTACATTATGCTCCAAAGGCTTTCATTTTGATTGTTATGGTTTAGGCTTGACACTAAAATGATGTCATATTTTCCTTGGCTTAAATGGTGCTTTCCCACATTTCATAGGGAGCGTGAGCAGGAACTTTATGGCCCAAAGAAACGTGGACCTAAACCAAAAAACTTTGTACTAAAGGTTTGAGTCTTTTTAAAATGTTCTTAGAAACCTATCAAATTTTAAGTGTTATAATACAAGTTTATGCCTTAAGTGTTTCAAAACTTATAAATAAACTTCCTGTTTGATACTTTAGTCACGTTTGCTTTCCGCCTGTCTAGGCACGGGCACAGGCGGGTGATAGACCTCGAAGCTCAAATACCCGACGCACTCCACCTCGCACCACTGCGAAGCCTCCAACCTCGTCCTCTTCTGCAAGTTCAGCTACTCCTCAGCCTTCATCATCCTCTTCCTACTCCACCGCTCCAACCCCCAGAGTGCACTCTCTCGCTGCTGCTCATAAACTGAAGAAAGACATCCATCGTTGTCATAGAATGTCTCGACGACCTTTGCCACGACCTGACCCTCTGGCCGACCCCACAGGATCTACATATTCATCCCGTCCTCCCATCTCTCCATTCTCTGAAACTGTCCGCATTCTCAACCGTAGGGTAAAACCTCGGGAGGTTAAGCGGGGACGCATAATCTTGAACCTGAAGGTCATTGACAAATCTGAAAATGGTGGAGTAGCCAGTAGAAGGTCACCGCAGTCGTCCACGGGGCGGGCGAAAATCCCATCCCGAAATCGCATCATTGGGAAAAAGCATGGGGACATGCCTTATAGGCCATTCCAGCATCCTATGAAGATGTTGGGTTTCCCGATGTACGGCCAGCCATTTGGGCTTCACCCCTGTGGGCCATTGTCCTCCATGGCCAATGAAGGGTCCAACACTGGAGCCAATCGAAGAGATGGAAGCTTCTGTGGTAGCCATTCCTCTGCAAATGCGCAGAAGTTTCAGTACCAGCCACCACCTTCTCCATCCAGCTCCAGTGGGTCTAATGGCAGCTCCCCTTCACCTCAGAAACAACCGACTCAACCTGAAGCACCTACTTCAACTAAATTGGGCTCCCCAGCCTCATCACGCTCCCGAGATAGCTCCCAACCTCACCCAAAGTCCAGCTCGGCGCCATTCCTCCCTTCCTCACCCTCCTACTCATCCTCCCCATCATCCTCTCTTGAAGACGAAGACCAGGGCTCTCCGAATGTCGCCACTTTGCGGGGTGGAAAACGGAAACTCCGACATCGAACCCAGGCGGGTCAAGCGTCGGTCAGCCAGGTTAGTGACCGCACTACTGCCCCACTTCTTGAGGAAAATAGGGTGCCAAAAGAGGGGGACCCCAATTGGCACCCTGAAATGGCACCCAGCTGTGCCAATGTAGTCGTTACTGACGTCACCACAAACCTTCTCACAGTCACCATCAAGGAATTCTGCCATTCTGGAGCTGGTTCTGAACCCTCCTCCCCTTGCCAAGCTGACAACCCACCCTCTCCCACCACAGCTGCCTCTTGAAAGTTCCCCCTAAATGCCCCCAGCCAAAATATCTGCCCACTTAACCCCCTGAGAACTTGCCATAATGATATTAACGCATCCTAAAATAGTTGCCGTTAATGAAATTAAAATGTATTTTTGGTGAAATTGAGATATATTGAAGTAATATTTAAAGGCAGTGTTGCTTCCATTGACCTATACTTTTTAAACAGCATGTTATGATGGTTTTGTAGTACTTCATGCCTTTCTTCCCCCTCTTTTTTCCCCAGTGATCCTGTCTTTCCACAGCCTTTTTGCCCAGTAATTGCGCCTTGTCTTGTCACCACCAGTCCAGTAGAGACCGCCATTCCCATATCTCCAGACCTAAAGTTCAGAATCCACCCAGAAAATGTTGATCTTAACAGCTTTCTTGGACTTGAGACATTGCACCAAACATTTTTTTATCTTTTGAGGTGCATTGTTGAGGTGCACACAAGATGCTTCACTCCTGCTTTGGAAGTTCAACCGGTGTGGGTGAAGATTGTGTATCCACACACACACTGGTTAGATAACACTTATTGTGGCAATATGCCCATTTAGGCATCCAACCCATGCATTGATCTTGCCAACTGTCTCCTTTGCTAATGAAGAACCATTGCTCATGAAGAACCCAAGTCATCATGGCGCTCACTAGATTACCCGGGCGTAGACGTGACTGTATTTATATGCACCAAGCTGCGAAAACCTGAGGACAGTTAAGTTATTTTTTTTTCTTCTGCTTGAACGCTTTGATCCAGATGTCTGCCGAGACTCTAAACTGACTCAAGTGTGAATGCTGAGGACTGCATCTAAAGTGTGGTACTGTACGTTAAACCTTCCACATACTCAACAACCCACTTTCCTTATTGGAGAAGTACCTTCTCATATTTGCCTTCTGACTACAATAGTTTGTGTTTCATGTAATAGTTACTGTATTTTTGGGGTTGGTAACCAGGGGTAACTTCTCTCAGAACTTGATTGGAGGAGTTCAAATATCATTTTAGAGACTTTTAGAGTAAGTGGGTCTCAAACCTACCAAATATAACAGATTGCCTTGGTTGATGAAACCCTCTTTCACACTTTCAAACGAGACAGTCCGGGACCATGATTATTGTGAGTGTTATGCTGGTGACTGCATGTCGTTGGCCCCTTGAGCTTGTCTGCAGGTCCGACCAGGTGCTAGAATTGCCAATACAGACCTGGGATAAAGCTAGCTTGTTTAGTTGGTAGGTGCTTGGGATGTGTCTGTACCGAGATTGGTATTTGTCCAATAATATCTATCAATCTATCTATATAGTTATAAATCTAGATATCTATCTATCTATCTATCTATCTATCTATCTAGTTTCGAAAACGGTATCTGTGCATTGGTAGCAGATACATAGAGATATATACATAGATGCCCCATTAGCATCTGTTTCTAAGGGACACTATATGTAAGCCGTCCGCCATATTGGAACGGTCAAAGCCGGTCCGTGAAAACTCGAAAGAGAGTTGACTGTGCGTCTGCAACAATAGTTAGACGCATGTTTAAATATCGATATCTGCAATAGACTTCAGGTGATTTTGCTAAACTAACACAATACAAGACAAAGTCATTAGCTAATACAACATTTAAGAGTTACCATAGTAAAAGTAAAAACATTAAAAAGACCCATAGTAAAAACCTGTAATATTGAGTTAATTCATAATGGTCTGTTTTACAGACAAGGCTTAAGCCTAGTCCCAGACTAAAATGCATGTTTGAGTTGTTTTAACTGTAAGCAACTTGCACTGACATACCATACAGGCATGTTTATAAGGGTGTGCTCACACTAGGCGCTCTGAACCATGCCCGAGTGCGTTTGACCCCCAAAGCCCGGTTCGTTTGACAAGTGTGAACGCTCCGTTCCTTGCCCGGGAGCAGTTCGTTTAGCCGTCCCTGGCCTGCTTGGAATAGGTGGGCCAGAGCACGGTTCGGTTGGGCTCGAGCCCGGTTCGCATGCAGTGTGAGTGCTAACCGTGCCAGAGCACGGAACAGCTACTACTTTGCATGTACTACTGTCATCATTACGACGGCAAACATCTTTATTACTACTCTGATAGTACACTTCTCAATTCATGTACTTAATTCGAGTGTATTTGGGTTTATAACGGGTCTGCTTCTCACATTATTGATGAACAGGAATTCCTCCATTAATATCAGCTGTCTTCGTAGTTCGTAGTAATCCTCTGATACGTGCAAGTGAAAATCGCTGCGCGGCATAAATGATAATATCTTAGCGAAAGTGCATTTCTTCCTGTTTTCTTCCATACAAAAAGTTGCATCGTATATGACGTAAGCGTGCTCCGGCACGGAACGTTAAGGGCAATGTGAGTGCGGGCCAGCGGGGGAGTGGGGAGGGGGGACAGTCACGCTCGGGCTCGGTTCAAGACAACCGTGCCTAAATGTCCTAATTGAACAAATCCTGGCTTAATCTAAGCCCTGTCTGTGAAACCAGGCCATACAAACACAAACTAACACATTTTCACATGTGAAAGTTTATCTCATTTCTTTGGGAATTTAAATCTCAGCGGTTTCACAGCCAGAAGCTGCACAATATTGTGGTATCATTGATTCTTACTGTGAGTGACAACACGCTGACTGTTCCAAGATGGCGGGCATGCCGACATGTCTGGAGTGGTTGAATGTGGCATCTACGTATACATATCTATGAGCAGATACACTGCTTGTATCTACTCCACTTTTACATGGGTTGTAGAGTGTAGTTACAAGCGTTCAAGGAATAGTTAATCCAAGAATGAACATTCTGTCATCATTTACTCACCATCATGTTGTTCCAAACCCATACCAGAATGTTGATGCTCTTTTGAAAGTGGATGGGGAACAAGAGCTGTAAAACAACAAGAAGGACAAATGACTTGTGCGCTGTATTCCAAGTTATATGAAGGCATCTGATAGCTTTGTGTGTAGAATCGACTAAAATGCAAGTAATTCCTTAAAAATCTGTACTAGAAATGTTTGCTTGACAGCCTTGGTCTCCATTCACTTTCATTATAAGAAATAAAGAGCAGCTTGGACATTCTGCTGAATATCTTGTTTCACTGAAGAAAGGTTTGAAAATACAAGAAAGTGAGTACATAATGACAATTTCTGTGTGAAATTCATTTAATATTTTAAACTTTACTGAAAGCTAAATAGTTTAGTTGCGTCATGGTGTAACTTTATTATTTTAGAATTTTATTTAAAAAATTGTGGGAAGCTTTCACAGGCTTTTCTTGAGCAGTCCAGCAAGCAATATTATAACTTGCCACATTAGGCCTAAAGAAACAGGTTAACACAGTTTATGGCAGCTAACTTGGTTGTACTGAAGGATGATAAAATGTCAGACTCCTCCGGAGGACAAAGGCAAACCTCATTATAAGATTTAATTATAGAACACAATTAAGTTCCACTTGTAGTCATATAGCCATCCTCTAATGGAGCACTTTTACTCTATCACTGTGCCTTTAGGGAGAAATGAACCTTAGAAAAATATGGCTTTTTTTAAAAAAGTTTTTCCCAAAATTATTTACAAATATTGACAATTTTTATTATTTTTAGAATGTATGTGTAAATAAATATATGAACTTTTTTAAATAACTTTAAACTGCTTTAGTTTACCGGCTTCCAAACATTAATGTGAACTTATCTACTTAAAACTCTTATTTTCTTTGCCAAAGTTCTTTATACGTTTAATTTTTGTTTATCAAAGTCATCAAACGTTTATCCCAGGTCTGAAATAATTCATGTTGTGAACATATCCCTGGTGCTGCCCCACTGAGGGCGCCATGTTCGGTTCATCTGTATAGAAATATATCTAATATCGAAGCATGTGTTGCATTTAGCTGCTCTGTTCGACCCCATAATGTTGTTACCTTTGCCTACAAAGTGTTCCACATACAAACAGTCAAGTCTTTGTTTACCTTTATATCCTTAATGTTAGAAAATAGATGTTGATATGGTGTGAAACAATGCAAGATGGTTTCTCCTACAGAGGTAGCTTAGCACTATGATAATATGTGGCCTACATTTCATGCAATAGGGCTTGTGTTTTATAGGATGTAGCCACCAGGGACCATCATGGCACAGACAAGAGATTATGTTTAAAAAGACAAGGATGAAGGTATACTGGAGGTTACATCAGTGTCTGATGTGTTTTTTTTTTGTTTTTTTTTAAAGAATTTTTTATTATTATTATTAATAATAATAATTTTGTGTCGTAGAAGTGAATGATACGTGTGCTGCCTTTATTTTATAGCCATTGTTGTTCAATTTTACTAGTGTAGTTTGGGTTTGAGAGAATATAGAACACAAAACAGAACTAAGTGTGATTTATATGAGTCATCTCTTTGGTAATGTGTAAGGTTAATGCCATTGATGAAGCTGATTATGATAATGAACTTGTTGCTATGACATTGTAATGTAACGGATGCATGATTTGAGAAACCTAATTGTACAGGTCATTTAAATGTCATACTGTTGTTGTTGCTTTGTGTGTTTCTTGAAAGAGGCTTTTAATAAAATCACTTTAAAGACACTGTCTCTTTGCCAACCACTTAATTATATTGTTTGTTAAAATGACTTTCCATTGGAGGGAGACTAGTTTGAAAAAATATTTCAGGGTCATATGAACTACTTGAATCTTTAGAGTGGATAAAGGTTTGGAGCCACACAAGGATAATTAAATGATAGGGGTGTAACAGTATATCTTGTCACAATATATCACAATACAAAAATGCAACAATATGTATCGTGGGTAGTGACAATTGTGTACAATTCATCCAAAATGAAAATTACTGTGTGAGAAAAAAAATCAAGTTTACAGAGTTTTAGTGTCAGTTCTACATTGAACTATATATAATGTTGAATATAATGTACAATAATGCAATGGGGGATATTTGTGGGTCCTGATAATGCCAAATGTATTGTGTTACCAGTAAAAAGTGGCCTACATTATTTTCAAATATATCTAATCAATGACAGAGTGCAGGCATAATGGTATTTTTCTGTATTTTCAGCTTTAGAATCATGAATATTTTTATTCTGGTGTCACCATTGTCCTGTGCATTGAGTTACCAGCACCAAGTCCAAGCCTATTCATTTCCACTCCCAAAGTAATACCAAATGTAACATTTTAATCAACAGTTAATTTTTTGTTAACCTTTTACCATATGTCTTGAAGTATCGTAATGTCGTGTTGTGAGTTCAGTATCGTGATATGTATCGAATCGTGGGATGAGTGTTTACATCCCTATTAAATGATGACAGAATTTTAATTTTTGGATGAACTATGGTTTTACATGTCAATAGAGGGTGCACGTGACGTCACTGTCGACCGTTACGGCTGCGGTTACACCCACTGAGCGGCAAAAGACTGAGTGGCAGCATTGGTTTTCAGCGTGAATGCCGCGAAAAACACACAAAACACATCCAAAACAGGAAAGAGCTTTGCGACTGACTGTACAAATAGCTTTGACACAAAATCTGAGGTATATTTTTAAAGACTGCTGAAAGCTACAGAAAAAAGAAGCAAATAGGTCGCTGCAATTCAAAGAAACAGCTGGACTCCAGGCAAAGAAACATGTTTTGCAGTTATAATTTTGTGTCAGAATGTTGGATTTTGGGGTAAAATCATACCCTATATATTGTATTGTTATATATTGTGTTGACAACTCGTCAATTAAATATTTACCATCTTATATTCTGCATAATTGGGTGTTTTTAAATAAACACTGACAAAAACTATACAAGTTTTAGGGCTGGACGATATGACGAAATATATAACTGATATAAGTGATCACTCCGATTTAGACCTACCTATACTGTAGTTATATAAAGCGTTCACAGGCAGATTTGCTTTATGTATTTCCCCGGCGTCGAAATCAGGCACATATAAATGTTAGGATAAACGATTCCTGGCTGCATGTCAATATCCATGGATTAGGTTTCTTTGACGTGTCATAAGGAACACTTTCGAGCCCAACCTTTAGTGTAATCGTTTGTTTTACTCGCGTTTTCGCAGTTTCCCCTATTAAATCCAGTCATGCAGCAAGTTCTTTTGCCACTCAGTCCAGCTGAGGGAGCGCGTTCCGGCGGGAAAGTGACGTCTATGCATACCCTCTATACTGTTACCCGCCATGTTTGTGTTGTTAATTCGGCAAGAGGGCGCTGTACAGCGAATGTTCGAATTTTAATTTGAGAAATATTTTTCTGAATTGCTTTTTTTCCCTTATAAGCAAATTATCTATTAGCTACTTTAAATACATAAGAATAGTAGACTATGAGAAATAATAGTGATGTAATAGTAATAATGATGTTTCCCTAAAGGCTTTGCCAGCAACATGTTTTCAACCACTAGTCTAGTTCTCACGCAAGATTTTCCGTCTGTACACCTCTGCTCTCTTGTTGGCTTCACCCATGAGGACCACATGTTCTATGAATAGCTGAGCAGTTTTTGGACTAATTACATGCCTTTATTCCTGGCTGCTGAAATAATCATTATGATTCTTAATGGGAGTTCGATTTGAATGACCACAAAAACTCTCAAATGAATCATTTTAGAGAGGCATGAAAAGCGATATTCTTGCGCCCCCTGCAGGAGCTGGATATATAACGACTAGACAGACAGACAGATAGATAGATAGATAGATAGATAGATGATATAAACTGCCTATATATATATATATATATATATATATATATATATATATATACACACACACACACTATATATATATATATATACACACACACACACACACACACACAATATATATATATATATATATATATATATATATATATATATATTGTGTTTGTGTGTGTGTGTGTATATATATATATATATATATATATATATATACACACTGTATATATATATAGGCTACTGTCAAAATCCCAGATAGACGGTTAGAAAGAAAGAAAGAAAGAAAGAAAGACTGACAGATTTGAGCAGTTTGTGCTTGTCAGATTAAATAGATGGTGGATGACGAATGGTTGACGAGTATTGGAGGCGGGTTTTTACTGAGGAAGATGTAGCTGCGGTCATGGCTCCCGGACCGCGTATCCCAGTGCAATAGTAAATAACTTCAAAGGAAATGCATTGCATCTGTTTATAGCAGAGAAACGCATTTTTTTTTAAAGATACATATATTACAATTTTAGTTTATAACTGTAGCCTTTTAAATCTACCTTATATGCGAGAGAGCTATGGATGTGCAGGTTGCAAACCGTTGCAGCATCAAGTCTGCAGCGAAACCGAGCAGCCCGCAGAATGCATCTGAATGCGGGAAAGAAAACGCACCAAAGAAGAAATCCCGGACGAGAAGAGGCAAAAGAGGGAAGCGACGGAGGGGCAAGAAGGCCAACGAGCCTCCGCCGTTTCTACCACCGGAGGTAAGATGTATGTTCGCGGATGCTAACCATTAGCCAACGGAGATGATACTGTGTATGTCAATAAAGAAAATATCAGACAGAATTTCGTGTATAACAGAGTCCCTGTTCTACATTATAGTTAATTGGAATATTTATAACAGCAACAATGTGTTAAGCTGCTCGCTGATATATGCACAAAATTGGTAACTTTCGTACAGTTATGCTACTGTAAAATCATAATAAATGAAGAAGTTTTCAGTTTATATATATATATATATATATATATATAATTTTGTTTTCTTTTTGGTGACAGCTAGGCTAGTGAATACTAATTTACTACAGTAATACTAACAATTGTATGATTTTAGTTGGTTAGAGAAGGCTAAGACCTTTGACAGAATTTACAGTCCAAAATGTACACTTTTTAGGCGAGAACAGATATTTACTTTGTTAGATAATAGTTTATCAAATCTAAATAAAGAAAATAATAAAACAAATTATAAAACGCTTTTTATTTTAATGCAGTGCCAAATAAATACATTTTATGCATTTATTATTCATTTCAGTATTTTGTTTTTAGGACTGATTTTTGCAATTTATTTATATTTTTATTTAATTGAATATTTTTCACCCCAAAATATCTTCATGTTTTTAGGCTGAAGAGGGAAACATTGAATACAAGGTACACAAACCCTACAGTCACAATCTGATTAAGTGAAATTGAAGTTCAACTTGTAATTGGGTTGATTTTTATCATCCAAGTTCATCCAGTACTGCATATTGATTCTGTCTTTTTTCACCCAGTTGAAGCTGGTAAACCCCACGCAGTATCGCTTTGAACACTTGGCCACGCAGTTGAAATGGCGACTGCAGGAGGGCCGGGGGGAGGCGGTGTATCAGATTGGGGTGGAGGATAATGGTCTGCTGGTTGGACTTACAGAAGAAGATATGAAAGCATCGCTTAAGACTCTTCGCCGAATGGCTGAAAAGTATGTATTCAATCTGTCATCTAATTAGTTAAAAAGGAGCTATTATGCTTTTTTACAACTTTCTTTAGTGTGTAATATTGCGGTTTGATCATGAAAACGGTCTTCAAAGTCACTCCACAGGGAGTTATTCTCTATATTAGTGCACTCTGTTTCTGAACTCCCTGAAACGCCTCTACTGTAGTTTTCTTCGGGGAACAAAACACGCAGTGCTGGGTAGTGGGTAGTAGCCTAACTGATTACATGTAATCTGGATTTTGTAATAGGATTCTAAAAAATTAAGTGTCTTGTAATTAGATTATATTGCATTTTGAAATATTCGGTTAATGTTGGTTAATGGTCACATGACATGCAGGTACACAAATAAAATATTTTATAATCTTCTTTAGTAGGTGTATTATTAGGGCACCGATGGTGTGAGGACCCTATTGGAATTGCTCCGTTTATTATTATTCTTCCACTTCTTCTTCTTCTCCCAAATGAATCGCATTTTTGATGGCCTGAACATGCTCGAAAACTCATGAAACTTTGCACATGCATCAGAAGTGGTGAAAATTTATGTCTGAAATGTGTTTCAGAATTGGGTGTGGCAAAATGGCTCGATAGCACCACCTATAACTTTTCGACGAAGTGCCCCTCACACTATGTTTCACGTACAAGTATGAAATTCGGTAGACACATGTACAAGCCCAGTACCTACAAAAAGTCTCTTGGAGCAAAATCTGAAACCTAACAGAAAGTCTGATATTTTTAATTAACTTGACAAAATTTGTGTAATTTTTGCCATTTCCACATGCTGTACTTTAACGAACTCCTCCCAGAGCTTTTATCAGATCATATTTGGTCAGTCTAATCTAAAGGCCTTTGCGACGTTAAATTGCGAAGATCTTGACTTTTCGTTGAAGGGCGTGTCCGTGGCGGCCTGACAAAGTTCGATGTTTCACCAAGAAACAGGAAGTTGTTGTAACTCGGGTATACAATGTCTGATCTGCCCCAAACTTCACATGTTTTATTAGAGTCCTGGCCTGAAGACATATACATGGCAATATTCAGTTACAGTCATAGCGCCACCTGTGGGCAACAGGAAATGACATGTTTTACACTGTGATTAACTCTTCATAGAGATTTAACCAGATCAACATAATTTTTGGTCAGTCTAATCTTAAGACCTTAGCAAGCAGGAAGTATGGCACTTTTAAATGATTTTGCCATATTTCTCCTGTAGGGCTGGGCGATATGGCAAAAAAATAAAATCTCGATTTTTTTCAGAACGATTGACCGATTCACGATTTCGATTTTTTTTTTTTTTTACTGTTTAACTAGTCAACTTAAAAACTTAACTACAATATGATTTAAGTAACATTCTCTTTATTAACAATCTGGTTAAAAAAAAGTTCCATTCCAAGTGCACCACACATGAACTGATCAACATGGTGTAAATGTAAAACAATTTGTTAAATATCTTTGCAGAAAATATGCCTGAAATATGAAGGCAAATGTTGTACAAACTTATCTTAAACACATCCTATATACTCAGAAATAATATAAAATAAGAAAATGCTAAATATTTCTTAGCCAAAAAGTAATAGCGGTAAATAACACCAGTAATAGGCTATTATTAACAGCAAATGCTTTGTAAAAACAGAAAACAACAGCAGCTTTCAGCCTGTCACCATCATGCAAACATGAAATATCAAACAGGTTTACAGGTTTTTGCATTCCATTGCGCTATTTGTCCTATTGTTTTTATGTTTGGCGGACATGTTTAGGTGTTGCACTTGTGTCTCGCGTCTTTTGCAGCGCCTCACCCATGAAACGGCATTCTAAAAACACGGCGGTCAAGTTAAAAAAAAAAAAGCTCAACTCGCGTTTAATATCTTTGCCTTTTTTTCTCATTCCACTGCCTGCGTCTCATTTTTATAACACAATAACGCATTTCTGAATGAACAGCCGCTTAAGAATAGTGATGTGTTCTACGTTCGTAGAGCGTCACATGAGAGCGGTTACACAGGCGCGCCGGCGCCATCATGAGGTCGGATCATTTTCTCCTCCTAATACGGTTATCATTGCTGTATTGTCAACATGTCTAATTGTAACGCTTGCTGACATTTTTATTCAAAATCGCGATTTCTCGATTTAAAAAATAATAAATATCCTAGTCTGGGAAACCCTGACGTAATGTAATATTTAATGCACTTTATATTGTTGATAACAAAGAATGACAGAGAACACTGCATTTTCGGAAGGAGGGGCTTTATAGAGACAGGAACTAAACAGAGCGTTACTGACAGACTGGGAAGAGAAGTGCTGCAACAATGTCAAATATGTGTAAAATTAATGTGTTTTTTGAACATTCAAGCATGTAAACCTATTCTAGTAGAGCCCAAAACAAAATCAAGACTTTGTAAAAGGGCATAATATGGCCCCTTAATTCTTTAATGTCAATGTGTAAGGAATGGCTTATAAGCGTGTTGTGTTGTCTTGGTAAGACTCTGTGACTCTGCACAGGGTTGGAGCTGATATCACACTCCTGAGAGAGAGGGAGGTGGACTGCGACAGAGCTCGACGGAAAATCGCAGAAGTTCTTGTGAGGAAAGTTCCAGATGACCAGCAGGTTAGCTTGTGATGCCTCAATTAGTTTCCATTTAATTTCCATTAGGGGTGCAAAGGTTCAGATTACTCACGATTCGGTTTGTATCACCGTTTTAGGCTCACGGTTTCGGTACGGTTCGGTATGTGCTATGTTCAGGTAAAAAATTACTATTGTCAAATAAAAATAAAGAAAATATGAACAAATAATCAAACGGCACAAATAAACACAGTAAAGCAAAGATACAAATAAAAGCTTTTCAGGTTTTTCATGTATCCAGTTTACAGGTACAGAAATTGAATAAAGTAGCTAATAAAATGTAAAACAACATTGCTTGTAATCTTCACTGTATAAATTAAATAAAGAGCAATCATGATTAATTATTAAGTTACTATTCAGTCATGAGCAATGAGTGATTTTGATTAACATTAAAAACACATTCAGACAGCAGGAATGCAAGGGCTGCTGTCTCTTTAAGACATAATACAGGGATCAGTACACTGATACTGAACACATGCGTTCTTTCTCGAGTGTATAAGTTCACTTAAGACATAACCGACTATGCTTGCTAGGATACTCGCCAAGACAGGCATGTTGACATAATTTTGTGTGAATTTGTCCGTTCAAGCAAAAGACTTGAAGGAGACCTCAGTATTTGCGTGCTTCGGATGAGTGCACAATTCTTCTCACAGCGCGCGAGTAAGTTCTCTTTCGCGCCTTGCACTATGTTTAAATTGGCAAGGCTTAAATGAGTTTAGTTTAAACGCAGATAGCAACGTGTGCTGTTCAGGTCTCACCTGAGCTCGCGCTCTATAAACTCCCGGTTGATGACGCCGAAATGACTGGTCAGATAGAGCATATGATACGGCACTCGCTTTGAACAAAGTTTAGGGGAAGCCAGAATGCGTATCCATCGACAGAAACATACATTAGCCTAACTCTGTCTGTCTGTTTTATTTATTTTCTACAAACCATATTATAGATGCGTATGCGTCGTCAGATATGAGATGAACCGCGGTGCAAGTGCATGCCGAACCGAGTGTGCAGAATGGTACGGTTCGATTTTTTTTTTTTTTTACCGAGAACCGTTTCACCCCTAATTTACATTATGAATTGTGGTTGTTGTAATTGTAGTCATATGACATTTCAAATATGTAGCTCGCACATGCAATGACCTGAAATTCCTGAATAAACCTTTTTTTGTAATGAACATGTTTTAAATTTTAAATAATAACTTAATAAATAAATAACTTAAGTAGATTATTGGAATAAAATAATCTTTTATTATTATTATTTATTATAAAATACTAAATAAAAGATTTACTATTTTTTTTGTGCTAAAAAATTATTAAAATAAAAAATTTATAATTTTCAAACAACATGGTAACACTTTACAATTAAGGTTTCATTTGTTAACATTAGTTAACTACATTACTTAACATGAACAACACAGTACAACACTTCTACAGCATTTATTAATTTTAGCTAATGTTAATCTCAACATTTAATAATATAGTTGAATGAATGAAAGAAAGATTGAATGAATGAGGCATTTATATAGCACTTTATTTTGTACTACTGTACACCACAGCCCTTTACAATCATAACAGTGGTTATTTATAAGATCAAAAGTTGTATCTGTTAACATTAGTTAATGCACTGTGAACTAACATGAACATAAACATTTGTATACACCAACATTAGACTAATAAATGCTGTAAAAATATATTGCTCATTGTTAGTTCATGTTAGTTAACCCTTTAAACCCGAAGTGTACTGCTGGCGGTACACCACCACCCGCGAAAAAATTCATAATCAAATTACTGACAGGAATAACAGAAAATATGTATCATTTTAAAGCTTAGAAACTCAGCTTTTTAATGCATCCAAATATTTTGATAAACTCTTAATGAGTGCTGAGTAGTCCCTCTAAACTGGAGTGTACTGCCCGTGGGCACCACCTAGCTGTGAAAAAAATTCATAATTATATTTTTCAAAACTACTACCTTGATCAACACAAAATAGGTGTAATTTGAAAGCTTAGATTCTAAACTTTACAATGAATGTAGATACTTTGATTAACTCCTAAGTAGTGATGAGTTATTTGCTGATAAATAAGAAAAAATTTTTTCATAATTTATGAAATACTTTTCTGTACTGCAATGTGTCAAAAACTTCATACAGCTCAGATAATCGTGTCATATGTCATTTGAAAGGTCTCATGGAGTAGAATACAACAAGCATAATTGTTTTGGGCTTTGACTAAACATGAGCGAGTTTTTGTACGTGAAGCCCCGCAAGACCCATATGTAAATAACATACGGATGCGGCATTTATGTCACGTTTTTGTTCGTATCTTCATGAAACATGCTGCTATTGTGAAAAATCATTAATTGTGCACATCATTATTTACAGCAGATTCTCATGATTAAAATGAGTCCAAAATCAACATAATCCAATGCGTTGATCACAAGATATTCCTCACGGAGTTACGACACATAACACAGGCGCTAACTAAAATCAAATGTAGCTTTCACGTGACATTTTCGCTTATAACTTCATGAAACATGCATAGATCGTAGAAAATGGCACATCATTACTTACAGTAGATGCTCCCGATTGAAATGAGTTCAAAATCAACATAATCCATTGCGTCGATCACAATATATTCCTCATGGAGTAACCATTTTAAAAATGTCCATTAGGGGGGTGTCAAGGGCTAAACAAAAAGGCTACTTTGGTTCCAAATGCTGTAACTTTTGATTTCTTTATGCTATCACCACAAAATTTGATCCAGATGCAGCTCACGTGTAGGGGAACTTCACCAAAGAATTGTCATCCTACCTTATTTCCTTCTTGAGTTATTGCATGTCAAATAAGATTATATCAAAATTATATATTTTTTGTCTTTTATCAGCAGTTTCTCAGCATCAGAATGTCCAAATGTAATTTTTTTCTTCTAAAAATGTAAAAAGTTTTCTATCAAACAATACCTACCTTTTGACTCTCCTTGCTGTAGTTTTGGAGTTATAAGTCTTTATTTTTGTGTGTGTCACTCAGAAAAAACAACTCTATAAATGTCTTCAGGACTTAAAGGGTTAATGCATTGCCCTTTTAACAAATGAGACTTTATTGTGAAGTGTTTCCAACAACTTTTATAACTTTTGTTCACCAAATTAAAGTCAGTGGATATAAACAACATACCGGAAGCTGTTTTGTTGTCATGTGATCAACAGGATCTCTCATGACTGTAAGTCTGTCAGTTTCTTAAAAATATCCAATAATTTGACCCTTTTTTAGGTAAAATATGTTATTTTACTTTAGGCCTACTTATTACATTATGGATGTTATACAAATTGACATTTTTAGAGTTATGAATTCAATATTTAGGTTTTCAAAATGGTCCCCAAAATGCTCTTGTCTTTTAAATGAATGGCCAAAATGCATAAAATGCATTTTTAGTTGAAAACGGTGTCATGTAAACGGCCCCTAATAATGTATTCTGTATCAAATTGTTGTGTGTAGTTCCTGGATCTTCGTGTGGCTGTTCTGGGTAACGTGGACTCAGGGAAGTCAACTCTGCTGGGGGTGTTGACACAAGGCGAGCTGGATAACGGACGTGGTAGGGCAAGACTCAACCTCTTCAGACACCTGCATGAGATTCAAACAGGACGCACGTCCAGCATCAGTTTTGAGATCCTTGGTTTCAACAGCAAAGGAGAGGTAAGACAAATATTTTAAACCAACAGCCTCCTACTTGCTACCATATACGTATGTTGGTTTGAAAAATAATTGTCTTTTGCATCGTTTTAGGTCGTAAACTACAGTGACTCCCGTACAGCAGAGGAGATCTGTGAGAGCTCTTCTAAGATGATCACGTTTATTGATCTCGCTGGTCATTATAAGTACTTGAAGACCACCATATTTGGCTTGACAAGCTACTGTCCAGACTTTGCCATGCTGGTGGTGGGAGCCAATACTGGCATTGGTTAGTATTTATATACTTATATTGATTGAAAAGAGATTTAAGAACGTTTAATGAATAAGCTATTAAATGTGGAACTAAAGTTGGGCGATATATAATATTAAATATTTACAATAAATTTAATATTATAATTTAATATTTATTATAAAATATAGTTTTTAATCAAATATGTACACTACTGTTCGAAAGTTTGGGGTCGGTACGTCTTTGTAATGTTCTTTAAAGAAGTTTCTTATGCTTACCAAGACTGCATTTATATGATCAAAAATACAGTGTAAAAATGAAAATGTAATTATTCCTGTGATGCACATCTGAATTTTCAGCATCATGTCTCCAGTCTTCAGTGTCACATGATCCTTCAGAAATCATTCTAAAATGATGATTTGCTGCTCAAGAAATATTTCTGATTATCAGTGTTGAAAACAGTTGTGCTGCATAATATTTTTGCGGAAACTGTGATACTTTTAGATTTTTTTAAATCAAATTATAAATTATTAATCGAAACCACCCAGATCAAATTTGAACAAATTTTGTGTCACAACATTATTCACATGCTTTAAAATTCTCTCAGCTGGCACAACTAGGGAGCACCTGGGTTTGGCGATGGCGCTGAAGGTGCCCATATTCATCGTGGTGAGTAAAGTGGACCTCTGTGGAAAAAGCACAGTGGAGAAAACGGTCCGTCAGCTGGAGAGAGTGCTCAAACAGCCCGGTTGCAACAAGGTCCCCATGGTGGTGGCCAACCCTGATGATGCCGTCACTGCTGCACAGCAGTTCGCACAATCCTCCAGGTACATGTGTGTATGAGAAGAGAGAGGTTATTAAACGTGTTTATTGCATTTTTACCCCTGAAGTCCACTTATAAATGTAATCTATTTTTTCCTGACAACTTTAACCTTCTCTCTGAGCCGTACAGTTAAACAGGCTGTTTTTGGTGCTGTACCTTTAAGATTTAAATATGAAAAAATGAGTACCTTACAAACTACCCTACTGTTGACAGTTGTTCAACACACTAGTTTGTATATGTGTGTGTGTGTGTAATAGTGTGTCTCTCTCCTCAAAGTGTGACGCCCATCTTCACGCTCTCCAGTGTATCTGGGGAGAATCTGGACCTTTTGAAGGTCTTTTTCAACATTCTTCCTCCTCTGAGCAACAGCAAAGAGCAAGAGGAGCTCATGCAGCAGCTCACGGAGTTCCAGGTACTCTCACAATCTAACCAACATGCATATGTTGTCTTAATTCTAGATGTCACTTTAATGTCAAATTGATGTGTTCTTACAGGTGGATGAGATTTACAGTGTTCCTGACGTAGGGACAGTGGTTGGTGGAACACTGTACAGGTCAGTCCACATCTGTTGTGTCAGTCTTGTCTGTCTGTCTGTCAGTCTTGTCTGTCTTTTATCAAAAATGACAAACGATGGCCAATGTGACCGCAAATTAAGGCCTATATAACCTTCACACTTCAAGGCTTTTTCAAGCCAATCAATATACAATTTGTTTTGACCACCTTTCCTTTTCTAGTTGATAATTGACTTTCCATTCACACGCAGTGGTGTGTGCCGTGAAGGAGACCGACTGGTTGTGGGTCCCACCGATGATGGGAGGTTCCTGAGGTTGAAGGTGTGCAGTATTCACAGGAATCGCTCTGGCTGCCGTGTGCTGAGAGCCGGACAGGCCGCCACGCTTGCGCTTGGGAACTTCGATCGCTCTTTACTAAGAAAGGTCTGATCTCAAAACGAGAGCAAGAGGAGAAAAAACTTTACATAGCCATATTTTGATGATGTCTTTCTTACTTTCTTTTTTAAAGAGTGTTTGTGTTTTTAGGGCATGGTCATGGTGAGTCCTAAAATGAACCCTACAATTTGCTGGCAGTTTGAGGCCGCCATTGTCCTCCTGTTCCACGCCAAGACTTTCCGCCGTGGTTTCCAGGTCACGGTGCATGTGGGGAACGTGAGGCAGACCGCCACTGTGGAGTGCCTCCTTGGGAAGGTGTGTAATTTTGCTTCCTGACATTAAAACAGGGATGGGCAACGTCGAGTTTAGCTCCAACCCTGATAAAAAACTTAGCTGCCTGTAGCCTTAGCAAAGATGGTCTTATTATTGGGAGATACAAGGGTCTGTGGCTCTACCATTAGAGAAAGCATAATGGCTGACTTGGATCATGTGTGCCTTGATAACCAATTACATTACAGCCTTAACGTCATTGAATTCTGTTCAGATTTGTGCGACAGTCAATCACATTGATTAGCTTGTTCAGGTGTGTTGATTAGGGTTGGAGCTAAATTCTGCAGGACAGTGCCACTCCAGAACCGACGTTGCTCATCCCTGCGTTAAAAGAATCATGTCTTTACAAACCTAGTTGACTTTCGTTCTTCTGTGGAACACAAACAGTGTTCTGAAGAGTGTTGCTCTGTTTGCACATCATCACATGTATATGTGTGTATATGTCCTCTAGGAGGAGCTGCGGACAGGAGAGAGAGCCGTAGTGTGTTTCAGATTCTTGAAGCACCCCGAATACTTGCGCGTGGGAGCCAAACTGCTCTTTAGAGAGGGGGTGACCAAAGGCATTGGACACGTGACGCACCTCCTACCCTCCACCCAGAACCACGTGCCTGATCAGAACCGCAACCAGAACCACAGTTAGACATGGCGGGAGTGAGACCATAAGTCAAAAGAGGACATTTGATTGCAGCTGCAGTCACTTCCTGTCCTTGCCTTGAGTTTGCATCCCCTAGTTTTATCATACACCTTTCATTTCCACTCAGATCGTAGATTTGCCTATATTAATTGCAGATTTGCCTGTGTGTAAATGCTCTCGGTTCCTGTGACATTTGGAGGGTGATTTAATGATTAGAGTGTATGTCTGCTGTGTATAATGGTGCTTGGAACCCTCTCCTATTTTCGCACGTTTCACACCTTACATTAAAGCTGGCTGACCTTGAGTGAAGCATGTGGGATTTCGAGTCGCTAAGTTGGGTATCTGGAGCAGATTTCTGCAGGAAAAACTCCTGCCTGCAGACTGCATTATAGATAGGAGAACAATCGTAGCATCGGAAAATTTGTTTTTTCAGCAGTATTACTTCTTCAGATCCTCTGTAGTATTAAATACGTACAGTAAATCTGGTGCACACTTTAAACAATTGGTTTTTTTTTTGGTTTTTTTTTTAACAAAGATTTACACAGAAAGGTTGGAAGCAAGAATCTTAGTGTAGACCTTAAACCCAAAGTATACTTCAGTTTTGATGCGAACGCACTGGCAGTGTGTGCGCTATTTCTTTATCTGACCAAATAAAAATGTTGTTGTACTCTTTTAAACTAGAGTTTGTCAGGTATCTATTAACCCCCTCAAAAAAAGCCTAGCTCAAAAATATTTAGATCTGTTGACTGTGCACAGGCCATGGAAGGTGTTCAGCTTCACTTTCATGTTCATTCAAACAATTCTGTCACAAGTCTTGCTGTGTGTTTTGGTGCATTATCATGCTAATACATGGCACCCCCTTCAGGGTACAATGTTTGAACCATTAGGTCCTCCAGAATGGTTCAGTAGTCCTTGGCAGTGACGCACCCATCAAGCACAGTAGGGAATGCCATGATATTGCAGCCCAAACCATCACGGATCCACCCCCGTGCTTCATAGAAAAATCAGGCTGCGCGCATACAGTGCACCTGATGTAAATTTCATAATAGTCTATGAGTAAAAACCAAGTATACTTTGGGCTTTAATCTGAGCTCACACTGTATGATTTTTATGGTCCTTTATGGTTGTTGCTTGTCAAAGTGTACAATATTGTAGTGAAGAGTTTGGTTCCAGTCGTCCTGTTGCCTTCTTGTAGGAGCTGTTGTAATGATGTGGCAAAATTTTGGACACTGCCAGAACTTTGTTGGGGGCTAAAATTTTTAAGCATTGGTGCAATTAGTAAGCATTGGTGAACATGTTACATTAAGTGATCAAAGTGACAATTTTGCCCAAGTGAAATATTTAATGATTCCCAAAAATTGTCTTAAATGGAAGAACTGTGGCCATCATCTTACAGTATGAATCTTGCTGTAATCAGAGTCACAAATGAAAACAAGGTTGTAACAGACAAAATACAGTCCATTTGATATGTTGTAACAAACTTAAAGGGATAGAAATGAAATCCTATAAATGAAAATTATCCCACGATTTACTCACCCTCAAGCCATCCTAGGTGTATATGACTATCTTCTTTCAGACGTACATAGTCGTAGTTATATTATAAAATATCCTGGCTCTTCCAAGCTTTATAATGGTAGTGAATAGGGGGCAAGATTTTGAAGCCCAAAAAAATGCATCCATCAATCATAAAAATAATCCATACAGCTCAAGGGGGTTAATAAAGGCCTTCTGAAGTGAAGCGATGGGTTTTTATAAGAAAAATATCCATATTTAAAACTTTATGAACTAAAATAACTAGCTTCATCAAGCTTAGACGCCTCTCGCAGTTTAAACAAATATAGGGCTGTGCAACAAACTCAAGCTCCTCTTCTTTTATATCGAAATTCTCCGACATTTCTCTTTAAAATTTCTCCTTTTATACTTCTAATTTGTGAGTGAGTTTTTATTTTTTATTTTTTTTGCTCTATCCTCTGCGCTTCTGCGCTTGTCATTAAGTCATGTGTCGGGTCAGGGGTTACTTTTCTGCCGCAAATCGATGTGTACGGCCGTCTGCTGGAAGCTAGTTATTATAGTTAAAGATTTAAATATGCATATTTTTCTTACAAAAACCCATCGCTTTGCTTCAGAAGGCCTTTATTAACCCCTGGAGCCATACTGATTATTTTTATGATGGATTAATGCATTTTTTTGGGCTTCAAAATCTTGCCCCCCATTCACTACTATTATAAAGCTTGGAAGAGCTAGGATATTTTTAAATATATCTCCGATTGTGTTCGTCTGAAAGAAGATAGTCATATACACCTAGGATGAATTGAGGGTGAATAAATCATGGGATAATTTTCATTTTTGGGTGAACTATCCCTTTAATGTGATAATGAAACAAAATGCACCGATTTCCAATTGAATTGAATGACTACAGCCATGTTTTTGTTCACGTAATTTAGTTTCTTTTCAGTGCGTTTGTTGGTAAGATGGAATATCGCCCCCATCTTCAGGACAGAAGTGGAATTTTAGGAGCTCTAGGGTTGTAGGATCAGTCAGGCATGACTGGGTTTTAATAATCCTGATTACGTTGTGCCTAATTATAAATTTATCTTCACTGATATGATTCCAAAAAATGTGTGCATATTGCACGGTTGTTTGTAAGCAAATATAAGCAAGGTTTAGGTCATTTTAGAAGGTTTACAGGCAGTGCCGTCCTTAGGGTGGGCCCCACGGCAAACACGAGCGCCCAATGCTTGGGACAGTCCTGCTTGCAGGGTTAACTGAAAAATGAAGGCAGCTTTGTGTGTTCGGCATTAGTCTTGAGCATGCACAGGAACCTAGATAACGATTGTGTTGTGTGTCTCATTCACCTGTGCAGTCCTATTTGAGATTCTGTGCAATTATTAAAACATTGAATGTATTGATATTAGATATAAATGAATGACCATTTGAAGTTACTAAACTAATAATGTGACCGCTAATGTATAAAAGCTCATTTCATTTAACAGTATTGAACATTTGGCATCATTCATGAAACTTAAGCAGAATACAAGTATAAATTACCCGTAAAACCATTCTTGCATAGATTTTCAGATGAATGATGTGTCAAGAATGGTTTTACAAACATTTTACTAAGAAATTCGTTCTGCTTGTGTTTCATAAATGAGGCCCAATTTCTTTCATAAATTCAGCTATTGGTCAACATTGCATGTTGTGCTTACACAAATAATAATTAATATTGTCTGAAGTGCAGCTGGTTAGCTTTATTATGTTTGGGATGTATCTTCATTTCATGTAATTCTAAATTGAGGCTTCAAATGCCTGCACACCTGACTTGATATCTATTGCTTTGCTTTTAGTTCCTATGTAATAAAGAATTAATGGTTTATTGTGGAAACCCTTTGTTGTTTGTGATTATTTTATTTTATTAAAGACATGGAATGGTAAATAGTAGTAAAAAACAGTAAAGCTCTTATCAGCATACCAGTATAGATGATTTTGAATCGTACCACATTAGGGACAAAACATTTACTATAGAAACCAAGTGGGGGAAAAACACAAAAAACAGCAAGTCAAGAGTTTTGACAAGTTTTATTATGATAAATGAAAGCTGTCTTTGCGCAATAAATTGTTAATTGTTCACAGAACACACTGTTGTAGCGTAGCAGCAAGCACCATAAGAGGTTTACGTAACATGGCATTATGAATAAAATAAAAAAGAAAAAAAATATTATATAAAACTCTTATTTTACCTTCAAAAGATGAATGCTTTTTGTTTTGCACTTTGTGAAACAAATCAGCATTTGTGAATACAGAAAATTTCAGATGAAAAATTACCACTAAATCTGACATCCTTCATATGAGATATAATACTCAGATGACTATTAATGCATCTGTACCATTCATAAATTCTTCATTCTTCTTTCACTTAACTATACATGCTTGAACCTGCTTGAAATGTGCATCTAAGTCTACCTGTTCTACCAAAGCCTTTAACCTTACAAACATGAAACTATTCTTATTTTTTCACAATGTAAATGTGATGCGGTCATCTTCAGGATTTCATTTTGCTCTGCAGAACTAAGCGACTGTTGAAATGATGCCTCTCTGGAAACGTCAGGCACATCAGTGCTGATTTGGACATTTTACGCAAGGCTCCTCTGTCTGGGTTTGATTCTGGGGTATAGCTACAGAAGAAAAACAAATATCAGCAAATCTATCAATAATTAAAAAAAGGATGTACGAGATACAGAGAAAGCTTTAAAAAAATCTGGTTCAGAATGTGTCTCTTTGTATTTATATTGGTATTAATACATTTTTGAAAAACATTTATACCATTTTTCAACAAAATGTTTTATTTAATGACTCTTCAGTGTCAAATAGTGTAACTATCAAGTTAAAAAAAGTGCTGAAATATTCCTTATACCAGCGGTTCTCAAAGTGGTCCAAGGACCCTTGGGGGTCTGTGACCAATAGCCTAGGGGGTCTGCGAAATAATATGCTATACCGTATTTTCTGGACTATAAGCTGAATTTATTTTTAACATCTAAAATGTGCTGTGACTTGTATAATGCATTTAACGTCAAATAAGCAAAAAGTAGACACTTAAAGGTTTTTATAGACATATTTCTCTGTCCGTGCTACAAGGGACCCCCCTACCTAATACAATTATAATTTACACAAGAGTTGTCAAAAGTACCGACTTCGGTACCAAATGTGACGCTTTGAACGCTGTTGAGCGGATTCATAAACAGCTCTGATTGGCCACTGAGTTGACGTGCTCATCGGATATGTCACGGGAGCGTTTGTATCTGTGTAAGTCCTCAGTACTATTTACAACGTTTTTGAAGCGTTGATCATTGAAGTCAATCACAGACATATCCGATGAGCGTGTCAACACTTCGGCTCAACGGAGCTCAAAGCGTCAGTACTGACTTTTGACAACTTTACAAAAATTTACTTTCTACATGTTGGGTATACCTTACCGATTTTGTGGTTTGAAGATTTGGCAGACAAGTTTTTCAAATGAGCATCATATCATTGACCCAGATGCATGCAAATCCAAAAAACAAAGGCATTTCCTTACCCCGAGAAGATTGCGAGGTATGTAGCCTTCATTGTCAGCACATCTTGCCCACCACCACTCTGTTTCTTCACTGTCCTCTCTTCGTAGGACAGTCAGGCAGTCTCCTTCTTTAAAGGACAACTCATCTGGGCTCTCTGCATCATAGTCCCACAGGGCATAAACGACGCCCCTGTTCATGATGCCCATCTTCTCCTGCACACCTGTGGAAAATCACCTCAATGCTACAGATTTACTGCAATACTCTACCAGTTGAGCTAAAAAAGTCCTATTTTTCATAATGTTTCGTAATGGGAGCACTGGTTTCTCACCATAGAGAAACTGAGAGCATTGGGCGTATCCTTCTTCCATCTCCTCGCACTTGTCTGCCGCCGTCTGCATGTCGCTGTAGGTTGTGGCATATACGGCAGCTCCCGATTCCACCAGGAACTTACACACTTGCACGTTATTACAAGAAGCAGCGCAGTGCAGGGGAGTCCTAACAGAAAGAAAGAGATGTTTCAATTCGTTGCATTAAAACAATGGACAGAATTATCCTGTGCTTATAAATGTTTTTTACTCACCATCCATCGCTGTCTGCGGCATTCACGTTCACTCCAAACTGCACCAGAAACTTTACAATTTCTGTGTGTCCAGCACACACAGCATTGTGCAGAGCAGTGATGCCCTCATCATTGGGCAAACTGGGGTCGTCCACCTGGATATGACATACAGACATATACTTGAATGCTAAGCTGCAATATATATGTCTAATTGTTATATTACTTACTAGTGGACCAAGTATGCAATTGATCTTGGTCTATTCCTTACCTCATATATGATCCTCTGGACGAGGTCGTACTCGCCCTCTAAAGAGGAGTCCAGCAGGAGGGCCAGGGGGTTAAAGCGCACACGCATCCCATGGTTGATGCGCTCCGAGCCTGTCTTACGCAGATTTGTTCTTTTACCCTGAGAAACACAAGAGGGGGTGGATGAATAGATATTTGGTTATATATACCTTACGTAGCCCCGCCCCTTTTCAGACCTGCGTTCTTTGTGTTCTGTCTTCTGGTTTGTATTTCCACAGCACGAACCGCTCGTTTTAAAATCTTCCTGGTCTACTGACATGTTATGATATCTGCTTCAAACATTACAATGCCCATGATAACTTTTGTTAACTCTACAATAAGTAAACCCACTTCACTAGCTAATTACTCTTCGACAGCGATGCCATAGAAATATACAGAGCTACCGCAAAGCGGAAGTTCAAAGACAATATTCTAAAGATGTCTGCATGCTTGTTTCTCTGCCAAATAAGGTCTATACTAGAAGGAAATTCTGTATTGTATAATTTATGCATTTCTTCATAAAGTAATTGGTAAAGTTCTTGGACATGAAGTAATAACACTAGGTGTTAGCCAGACATGAACCACTCTTTCATTCCACATATTAAAAGCCCATTGAGGGTCACTAGTTGCCACTTCTGCTCCATTTAAATGTTTAATGAGATCTGCGGTGGAGTGCTCAGAATCTTAGTGTGGCTAGTTGCTAAGCAACAGCCTAGAATGGATGGTTTGAATGGTATCTCTACTGACCTGACTTGTCTCTACCCTCTCTCTGTCTCTCCCTCTTTTTGTAACTGTAGCCATACTTGACTCAAATCTGTAGGCTAAATGGCTAGAGTGCTTTTGTAGAGTTTTCTATAAAGACAAGGAACCTATCCTAAATAATGCCCTCGTCCCTTAAGGGTCTTTTTCCGAGTCTACATTTTGGAGCTTGTTGATTCATACAATGACAAAAGGGACACCCTGTGGTCTCGTGCACTTCATGGACACACACAAATAAAGGCCAAAAAGACCATAGGGTGTCCTAATTGTCATTTTATGAATCAGCAGGCATCCACTTTTGTGGCCATGATACATCTTCTATGGACCCTTTTGTCACCCAAGTCTCCCTACATAATACAGTCAGTCTCTTTTGCGCAGAGCGTTCGACTGTAATGGACTGCTTAGTGTTGAGTCAGTACCTGACTATGCTGAAATGCTTGCACACCTTAGCACAGCAAAAAAGATATTCAATTTTGACCCATCCATCAAAACCAACCTTGCTACTGGGGTACTCCCAACAGTACACATTTTGGATGTCTACCTTATCTGACACACCCATTTGAGATCTTAAAGCCGTTACTATTGAATTGATGAGTTGAATTAAGTGTGTTTGATTGTTGGGCGTACTCTAGGATCAGAGCTGGGAACACTGAGGTCCATAGATCATAACGCCTAAATCAATTAAAGTTTCTCGATTGGTAAAAACATGCCTGTTAAGGTTCACACTGACAGCAAAAGGTGGCATAATCACTGTAAGACTAGTTACTAGGAGGTCAACTTTATCAGCTTTATCAGGAGGTGAATCCCGTTCACTGCCATTGGTAGCTGCAAGCTTGATTTTTTTTCCCCAAACCAGTTCAGCGAAACCCTACCCTGCAGCCGATTCTAAAGATTTCATTGGTCACGTCAATCACGGGCAACTCATGTTCCCTTAAATCAACAACTCTGAAATTGAAATTAAATCTTTGGGCCACTTGGGGAGCTGCAATTCACTGTCAGTGTGAACATCCCTTCAGTACTCTATAGATATGGTTGTGCCTTTAGTTTAGGGAATATAGTGGTACCTACCGGTGGGAGTGTGACCTGTCCTGTGACCTCTGGAGCCTTCATATTGATGCTGTCCTCCCCCAGTCCCTCCTGCTCTGTCATGCTGGGATATGGAGGCGGAGGGTAAGGTGGGTACTCCTCAACATAAGGCTCTGGAGCAGCCGGGCCATAGATTTCCTGATCTTCCTTCAGCTGTGATTCCTTTGGTCCAGTGCTGGAAATGGTGCTGTCATCCAGGATAGGCGATCGAGGTGGAAGCGGTGGAGGCATCAGATCCTCCTCTTCTTTCTCACACTCGGGTATCGTAGTATCATGGTGTCCTTCCTGAGGTCTAGTGCCCTCATCAGCTACCGGCCTGCATCCATCCTCGCCTTCTGTCTGAAAGAAGGTAGCTGGGGTGATGGTGGTCTCCATGGCTGCCAACGTGGTCTTCTGGTAGAGGAGCTTCTGGATGTTGGGTCCACCGGGCCCCTCGGATTCTGTAATAGAGCCACGCTTTTTAAGAGGCCTGGGCGCATGGTGCAGTCTCTTCCTCAGGGCCTCCAAGTCAACGTCGCTCTGGAGCCGATGGGAATTTGAGAGGAACGGGAGAAGTTTGGTTGGGCTGAGGGGCCGGGGAACACGTTCTACCTCCTGGCCCTCAACAGAGGAGGATCCAGGGGCCATATTGTTGCCCTGGTCCACTTGGTCACCATCTAGACCTCCAGTTTTCTCAAGATGACTACTGTCCTGAATAAGGGACTGCTGCCCCCCACTAGATGGGATGACTGGTTTACCATATACTGTGAGAGGAAAGGAGTGAGGATCAGGTACTTTATAAAAACACACATAATAAACAAAGAATCTAACCAATCCAAGGGTACTTTATGACTATATCCTCATTTAATATTTGTTTCCGTGTCTAAGCCACAAAGTGTACCTTTGCAGACAGAGCAATTTGCCTATGTGCTCCTAGTTTTTAAAGATATGCAAACTAAAAGGAACCAAATGACTACAAAGTTATGTAACAAAGAAATTAATACTTTCCCTCTCTTTGTGAAAAGAGAGCATCACTATGAGCCCTACTCACTCTGGACAAAGCACTACTTACATTCTCATTTGTACAATTTCGGTACACCCTAAAAGCACACATCACACTGTACACACTATACTAATGTATACGCATAATGAATGTGTACAGCTGTTAAGATTGTTGTGGCAAATAACACTTTTGTGCCAAATATTGTCTCTTTGTGTCTTTAATTCAATTTTCAAATTTATTCCAACTTGTGTACTGTCTCTCCAGCTGGTGTCTGCTAAAAAAATGAATAAACATCAACACTTGTAAATATATTAGGAATACAGTGCAGCAGAGCAATATCATGTCCACTTGCTGCAGTGTCATTCAAGGGCACAAAATGCCATTTGGAATTTCCCCAATATCTAAGTGAAATTTGGTCAAAAACAAGTCCAACAGACTTCCTGTTGTAATAATTAAGCAGCTTGGTTTAAATACTACATCCAAATCAGAGGCTGTAATAAATCCTTTTTTTCTTAATTTGCTTCTACCCTGAAGAACTTTAAACTGAACTAAAGAAAGATTTTAAACTTAAGAAATAAAAAAAAAAAAATCCTGTTATTACAGTTTGACAACAAAATTAGTGTTTATAATGATGAGTAAATGATGGCAGTATTGTTGGTTTTGGGTGAACCATTACATTAATACTAGATTAAATTAGTAAATGTCTTCTTTGAAGTTGATTCCGTGTGCTTTTGTTGATTTGGCAGCATGTCCAGTGTAACATTACATCTTCTGAAATAGATACTTATCAAATTCAATCACAAGATACCTCTAAATTTGTTTGGGGTTACTGGTGTGGTAATGGTACTCACATCGAGGCTGTGAACGGGTCAGTGTACTTTGCCCTTGGTAACCCTTCCCAAGAGTGCTCTGTTGGGTGTACATGGAGTAGATGGAGCTAGCTGCCACCGTCTGAGGCTTGTGGAGTGTGGTGGTGGTGGAGGTCTCTTTCCCTGCTAAAGTATCTGACGTGAAAGGACGTACCGTTGCAGCAGGTAAGGTGTCCGGTTTAGGGGGCAGAGGTAGGGGTAAGGTGTTGTTGTGGGATGGAAGGGGCATTGGGGGTTTCTGATTGGCTGATCTGGCTTTGCCAGGGAAGGTGCCTGTGCTGTAAGGAGGTTTACTGAAGGTGGACTGGCCTGGTAGAGCAGGTTTGGGCTTGCTGGGAACAGGAGGTGGAACCTTCCCAAACGTTCTACCTGCAGACTATGATTGAAGAGGCATTAGTGTTTATTTACTACATGATATCTATACATTGGCATTAATTTATTGCAAATCTCTGAAAACTGTTAAATTTAGACACTCAATGCAGTACCTGGGCATCCCTCAAGAGGTCCTCACTACTCTGGTTCTTGCGTAAGGGCAATGGCGGTGGTCTCAAATCTGCCTCAGAATCTACGACAGATATTCAAGAAAACAGCTTAATCACCACTTTTGAAATTTAAACATTAATATTTCTCACTGGAGTAAAACATTGTCTATGGGTTTGTCTATGGTTTTATATAAAAAGTGAAGTGTGTAGTTTTGCTTATCCCAGTTTAAGAGACAACTTCAAGTAAGCCATTCATGGTTAACTTCACGAAGTGTGTAAACACTGTGGCGCTATCAAAACATTGCTTTGTTTGTTTAAGCGGTCTGACATGTCAACTTCTGGCTCAACCAATGGCTTAAGTCTGAATGCAGGTTTTTAAAGGTTGGAGAGGGATGTGTACTATACCTTTTTCCTGAGATCCGTGACTGGTCATACGGGGAAGGGTGGAGGAGTGGACATGGGTGCTGCTGTTGGTTTCTGTATTGGAAAACAAATCTGACACCTTGGAGATCTTACTTGTCAAGAAACCAATACCTGGCAATAGAAGTATGAAAAGATGAATCAGGGGTTATTGGTGCAATAGGTGGATACAAAAACAAATAGGGCTGGGAGAGGTATGATGGTATATATATATATAAATAATGCAGATATATACACGCACTTGTGGTCGGTTTAGGGAGGGGTTTGGGAAGGGTAGCTGTGCCGTCGGGATAAGCAGGCTTCACCAGAATCTCCTGCCTGGGAGGAACTGAAGGAGCTGGGGTGGTCTGGATGTACGGCCCAACAGCAGCAACCCTGGAAGGGCCGATGGGCTGAGAGCTCTGCCCCTCAGATGGCTGCTGGAAGTGGAAGAGACAGAGAATGAGAGAAAGTATGTGCGTCACAAACTAAATTTGTGTACTAAAAGAACAAGCAATGTGAAAGTTATAAAGGTGCTCACAGGCAAGTTCTCTTTCTGTTGGAGAGCAGCTTTTTTCTTCCAGAGCCTCTCTCTCAGTTCAGCCACTCTTTTGTCCATGGTGGCCATTTCTAAGTTCCTCTTGTTTAGATTCTCTCTCTGCTGCTGGAGTTTGGCACTTTGCTCCTGATTTAATTTATTCCTCAGCTGTTGAAAAGAGAAAATCCCAGAACAAAAGAGGGACTGTTGAATTTTGTATGCGAGACTATGACTTTTCAATTCTTAGCTTTTTTCAAATTCTTCCATATTTTTTTTTTCGCAATTTAAAAACCAAATTTAAAGCCTGAAAAGTGTATACCTGCTATATATATTTTTGTTTCAAATAAATGCCATTTGGTTTTATATTTTGTTATATAAATAAATATTTTAATGGGTCCAAATACCACTGCATGTGTGAATAGCAAGACTGTGTTACAGCAAGCTGTAGACTAAGAGGAAAAAGCTACCTGAAGTTCTTTGTACAGTCGCTCAAGTTCTCCACTGGAGCTCGGTCCAGCCTCATGTGAGACGTCCATTTTGCCACCACGTAACATGTCCAGTTGTCGACTCAACTCCTCAACCCTGCTGACGGCTACCACCAGCTCCCGCTGCTTCTGCTGGAACAGACCATTCATCTGCTCGATTTCCTCCACTACAGAGTGAGAAAAATGAGGTATATCATTCACTTGTTAATTAACTTCTCATACCGTTTGTTGTTGTCTCTGTTGATTAATTTAGCCGCTAATGGCATTTTTATATAACAGAAACAGTAGAATTAACTTTTCCATTAGTGGGCAAATGATCCACAACAAATTACATCTTTAATCAAAAAACATTTTTAATCATAAAATATGGATAAATGTCTAGCTTTCAAATTATACACCTCAATATAGATTATAATTAAAGTAAATATGAATTATTCAGTGTAAAACCTAATTAGCTGATCAAACCAGTTGGCTTGGAAAAATTAGGTAAAATAACTTTGAATTTGATTTTTTTTAAAAAAATAATTTATAAAAATAATATTAATAATTTAATTTAATTGATAATTTAAAGATACAGATAAAAAGTTATTTAAATAAGACTGATTTATAATAATAAATAATATAACCAAATTTTCCTGTCAAATCAATTAATCAGAATTAATTACTTTTAACACAAAAGTAAATATATAATACATATATACATATATATATATATATATATATACACACACACACACACACACACACATATACACAACTTTTTATGTTAGATGTGATTAATCGATTTGACAGCACTTAATAATAATCTATAATTTTCTTTAGTAGTAATCTTTTTAGTAAAATTAATTGCTTTATTTTAGAAAACAGATCATTTCTACACTGCACCAAACAAAATAGCAAATATAATTTATTTTTTAAACAGGCATTCTAAACACTCCCCCTCAAACTTCACCTTGAACCAATATCCTTCAAAGAAGGTCAATGTTACATGCATTTTCAGCTTTTCTAACCTACTTTCTCTCATGAGTTTACTGGTTCTGACCTAGTTTACTATTGCTGATGCGTTTCTGTTCCACTTGTCCTTTTAGAGCTCGAACCCTGCGCAATTTGGCCTCCTGGTTTTCTGCGTTCTCCCGCAGCAGTCGCAGTTTCTCCTGCTCGGACGCCTGCTGCTGCTGCTGCCGCTGGTCTTGCAGCTTCAGGAATCGCAGTCGCTGCTCCTGTGGGGAGGCGTCAGGTCACAATCCCAGCGAAACTCATTTTCAGACATCATTAAGTTTCAGAACTATGTGCCTACTGGTTTCATTCATGCTGATAATGGACAAAACAGTTCTGATATGGAGCCATGACAAATATGATGATAACTGCATTCACTGTACGACACTATGCAGTTGTTTTATTCAAATGACCTTGAATGCTCAACTTGCACACCTAGCGTGCAAACAATGACACCATTTCATGGGTGACTTGGTCAGGAGATGGTGTTCTTTTCCATACAGCCTTGGTCACCATTCATTTACATTGTATGGCTACCATTACATTGTACAGAGTCAGCTACCTTTGTGGCCAGGAGCTGTTGTTGTGCGTTGATCTGTTGTTGTTGCCGTGACGCCATCTCTTGCAACTCGCTGAGGGTGATGTCCATATGAGGGGCCGCCATCTAAAAAAAAAATCAGCTTTTGCTATTTTATATAGGACAGCTATGGAGAATCTGTGTGTTTGAAACATTTTAAAGATTGTTTTAAAGGAATTTAATATGGTAAAACTTTGTTGCCAGGTCACGTATATGCAGTTATACATTTTATATGTTGTTTGCTTTTTGAAATCTTCAAATGTATCTTAAGTACGGTGGATTAAACTATGAGTTGTCCCTCATTCCCAAAGTCTGATTTATGGTCTCCTTAGTTTTTAATCACATTAAGGCATAGTTAAACAAATTCTTTAAATTAATAAAAATGCTTTGCAATGACATAATCCATTCCAGCCCATGTAAGAATAATATCTATTTAATCTTTACCACTTTATGTGCACAATTTACTGAAAGCTTCCGATTTATGACTGAGTTAGCAACAGTAACCAAGGGGGGAGGAGCTTAGCAGAGCTTAACACATCTCTGCGGGAATTCATACTCACTCCATTTTCCATGTATCTGTCCATTGTCCCCTTCACAGCATTTCTCTTGGTAAGAGACTCTGGAGCTCTGTGACCTCCTGTAGTTAGAGAGAGTTAGCAGTATTTGCTAAGGTTAGCACATTATTGCTCATACTTAGGGTTAGGGATGTATATTAAACTTTGATGGATAACTAGTTAAGCACTGTTTGTGCAAAGAACATGAATGATACCTCTTGTTGAGGAGAAGTGTATATCAAGACTTTAACTCAAAGCTCAACAGTTGGCATTTAGCAAACTAGCATTTGAACTCACTAACAATGAAGGTCAGGGATAATGGATTTAGCCTGAAAAAGAGTGGCTGTGCTTGGGTGAACCTCATTACATAATGACTGTTTGGCTGGGGAAAACAACTAGCGCTCAATTATCCTGCATATGACTGCCTGTGCCAGGGTCCCACTTACATAACATCAACACTGGCACCGCTAGCGCCGCTTATGTGGGTTACTGGATAAACCAGTCTAGGAGTGAAACAATGCCCAAATAATGTTCTTGGTCACAGTCTGACACCACAGGGGTCCTAATCATGGCTTACTGATTACACAAACATAGGGTTTTACCTCAAATCTGTGTGACAACAAACCATAAACACAACGGATACGAGTCAAACTGCGTGTAACTGACATAATTATGCTCGACAGAAAAATAAGGAATTCTTTGTGAGGTAAAGCCAGGCGTACAGAGCCGATATCACTCGCATTGTTGTGAAACAGCTGGTCTTTGTCCGGCAAAGAAGGCCAAAGTCACTCAGAGAAATCTGAAACCTCACACATGGTTTCACATGACTGGGATGTTTAAACTTCTCGGGGGAACAGGGAGGATTCACTTCAAACACGCAGAGTAAACATATTACTATAAATTGTGACAAAAGGTATTTATGAGTTAAAAATAACATGCAAAACAACCAACCAAAAAATTATATATATACACAATATAAAAATAACCAAAAAAAAAAAAAAAAATCACTGGTACCATAACCAGCTACCAATTAAAAACATAAATATATATATATATATAAAAATAAAAAAAATGTAACAAAGGGGATTTGTGAGTTAAAAATGACATACAAAATAACTGACAAAAAATGACTTGAAATCGTGAGAGATTTTAGATATTATAAATTGATACATATTTTTAATTACAATAATATAATGTAATTTAATGTAATATAATATAATATAATTCAATTCAGTGGTAATTATACCACTGAATTGTACAAAAAATATTTAAGTTTTGGTACAAAAATAAATATACATATATAAATAAAAAAATACATACATATAGATGACAAAGGGTATTTATGAGTTAAAAATAACATGCAAAACAACTGACCGTTGACAAGTTGTGTGAGGTTTTAT
Organism: Mylopharyngodon piceus; assembly: GCA_039654765.1. Taxonomy (NCBI): domain Eukaryota; kingdom Metazoa; phylum Chordata; class Actinopteri; order Cypriniformes; family Xenocyprididae; genus Mylopharyngodon; species Mylopharyngodon piceus. The sequence goes on from CM077438.1 coordinate 32,896,038, forward strand.
ATATACATACATACTAATTACAAAAAAATATTATTATATTATATAAAAATAACTAAAGAAAAATCCAATGATACCATAACAATTATTTATTAATAGTTTGTGGCACTTGTCACATGAATTATGTGCTATTTATGTGTTTGATTATGTGGGAGTGGCAAAATTTAAATAACAAGAATGAGAGAAAAATTGTGTGTGTGCAGGTATGTGTACTGGATGTGTGTGTGTATGCAAGGGTGTGGGCATATGTGTTATGTGTTATTGACTGAATACTTGGATGCATTTGGATGGAAAGTGATGACACACACACACACACACACACACACAAAGAGAGACACAGGCACACACATACAGACACACACACACAAACACACACACACACACACACACACACACACACACACACACAGAGACACAGACACAAACACAAAATGAGAGTCAGTGTTTGGACTACACCGTTTCATTATTTTCACACAGGTGTTCCTTCACCATCTGCACTCTGCAGTATGAGCTACACATGTCAATATTATCTTAATTGTTTCTGTGATTAAATTGATGACCAATTTGATTCTCAGAATTTAGTTTGAGATTTTTCCTGTTTTCTCACATGTCCCTCCTCTGGAGTTTCAGAACAGATCGATGTCTCAAACTGTGCTGTGTCTCATATGTGTCTGCTTTTATTTTTCCTTTTAGGAGAAACTTTCATACCTAAAATAATATCCCCTGAACTAAGATAAGCAGCCACTGAAAAATAAAATCTTCCATTGTGTGTGCATGTTTATAGGACACAAGATAAAGATCCATTCTGATCTTTTCCAAAGCTCCCCACCCTTAGGCAGTGCCCACCAAACAAGCTGTTCTGCAGTAAATAATTCATGCCACAACACAGCCATAACCATGTCAAATTTACAACCCCTCTATTCACAGTCTCCTATAAAAGGAAATGACATTCACGCCTATCTGCAACAACGGCATGTCCACACTGACAGCAGACCGCTGAGGGGGAGAAGATGTAATTGAACGTGCCCGTGATTTGGCAGGGAAAAAGAGCCGGTCTATATTCAAACTGCCATCTAACCTTACAACAGATAATAATGCAACCATACAGTAAATAATACACAAGACTAAACATTCTCCACTTTTCGCATCGCTACTGTCTTCAGTATTCAAAATCAGACAGTTAGAAACTAAAAGCAGGTAACTGGGTCCTTTTCTAATTCCACTTTTTTCAAAAGTTAGATTTTAAAAATTCTAATAATCGTATAATGTGTATAAGTGTTAGTAAAATTTAATTTTAATATTAAAAAAAAAAAAAAAATTAACCTTTAAATGTAAGCTGCGACATGCCTTCAGAAAAGTAACAGGATTGATGGTAACAGGGTTGACAGTTATACAGTTTAATTAGACATAATGAAACTACAATATGCTTCTTAGAATGAGAATTTAATCCTGACATTTCTATAGAAATACCCTTGCCATTTACCAGTTGTTTACTATATAAAATCATGGTAACAGGGTTGATATTTTAAGACACTTCCCTGCTGACAAACATAATCAAACTAAAGTGACAAAAAAAAAAAAAAAATTTAAATTATCTATGTGGAGCTAATTTCCTACAAGGATTATGTAATTATGACAAAGTTTTTTTATTATTGGAATTTTTTTTATTTAATTACTTTAAATATATATATAATGGCAACAGGGTTGGCAGTTATACAGAATACACTGACAAAGTGAACCTATAATATGCTTCTTAGAAAGGCAAAATGTATACAGCTGAAATGTATACATTGACATATAGGAAATGTTATTTTTTTGCACATATTCATATGAGGAACAAAAGTGGCACTTGTTTTGTAAAATGACCAAACACACTTTCTGAAAGATTTTGGTGACTTTTGAAAACACAGTGACCATTGTCCTATTGACTTTTCTCTTTCTCACCTGTATCGTGGCCAGGTGCTCGGTCATGGCGCAGGAAGAATCGCACCTCTGCCCTTTGCTGACCCCAGCGCTGCAGTACTTCGATAATACGCTCGCTGTCACCAATCACACGCTCTGAGAAAGGAACCAACCAATAGGAAAGAAGGGATGCAAATTAGGTGGCAAAGATCCATTCTAGAGTGATGCATCACTGCACCTTTACACCACAGTCGCATGGACAGGTGCAGCAAGATGATTTATATAATTTTTATTTATGTGATGACTTTGTTAAAGGAATAGTTCACTCCAAAATGACAAATAATGACAGAACTTAAATTTGTTGATAAACTGTTGCTTTAAAAGTGTTGTCATATCAAAACATTTTGGAATGTACTTGCTCAGTAAGATTAAAAAACACAAAAATTCAAGTCAGCACATACCAGATCCTCTCCACATCTCGGCCAGATAGCAGTCCACCTCCCCCGGCTCTTTACACATGTCCACCACATCTCGACACAGCGTCTCCGGCGTGATAGGAAGCTCAGTGAAGTGCTTGTCGCTGTTGCTGAGGTACACTGTCAAGAACATCTGAGTCAATAAAAAAAAAAAAAAGACACAACATGGGATGTTACAACAGAAGACAGAAAAACATTCTACAGATGAAATTATTTTTAGTTCCACAGAGTCAGTGAACTTTTGATTCTCTGGTTCTTAATAAAACCATCTATGTACTTGTGTTTTAAAAAACCCAGATCAGATTTCAATACTCTCAAGTGAAGCAGTGTTATTTTAACCCTCTGGTGTTCTTCGGTCATTTTAGAGTTTTTTTTCTTCATCGGAATGGTACGAAACTTGGTAAAGGTTTTAGCACTTGCTATGTGAACACACACACACAAATCATGGACATGATTTGAAAAGGTTAAATGTTCCTGAAAAAAAAAAAAAAAAAAAAGGCAAACTTGTACTCCACATGGTCAAAAATGGCCGAATTACATTTAGGGGAATGGTGTAGTACTGCACCCAAACAAATTCTTACTAAAAGCACTTTTTTTGAGATATCAACCTCAAATTTGGAACACAACCTGTTTAGATTTATGGCTTTTCTTTCTCTTTCTTTCTTTCTTTCTTTCTTTCTTTCTTTCTTTCTTTCTTTCTTTCTTTCTTTCACTTTAGCAATAATCTGCCAAGTGTCTTCTTTAAAAAGAGACTAAACTTAAGTATGTGCTCCTAAGCATTCAAGATTTATGACAGTTCAAGTTGGATAATTTAGTGCCATAAAATCCTCTAAAATACAAAATATTAAATAAAAACATTATTGAACTAAAATATAACACAATAATTTCATTGAAATAAAAAGAAGCACCAGAGTTTTTAAAAAAAATATTATTTATCTACTATTAAAGAATTTATTCATATTTTGAATTAGCTTTTAATTTTATATTTAGATTTTTTTTATTGTAATTTTAAAATAGTTTAAGTTTTAGTACTGTGATATTTTTGTAAAATTTCTATTTAGCTTTAATTTATTTTAATTTTCACTTTAAGTTATTTTAGTACTTCAACTCAAACTTATTTTATTTCAGTTAGCTGCCAAGGGAACATTTCTCATTTTCATTTAAGTTTTTTTTAAGTATTTCATTTAATATTTAGGCCTATATTTTAGTTCAGCTTAAGTTTTAGTAATTTTGTTATGTGTTTCTTTAATGTTTTTTATATTTCAATTTATCTTTGATTTTTTTTTTATTGTAGTAATTTTAGTATGTCAGCTTCAACTTATTTTATTTCAGTTAGGTGCCAAGGCAACATTTCTAATTTTCATTTAAGTTTTTTAATTGTTTTAATGTTAGTTTTAGTTAACAATAACAACAATGATCTGAAAAACTTATAATGTAACAAAGAATTATTTTTAATCCATACAGACAGACAGACTCAAAAACCATATACAGCAGAATAAAGGTTCTTGAAGAGGTTCTTCACTTACATGAAGGTAGCTTCATTATGAATGCTCTGAACCATCCAGACCTATAGATATTTGACAATATGCCAGATGCCCATGTAATGTTAGAATGCATTACATGGTGCGTGTGGGTGAGAATGCCAAGATGCATGGTTGACAGCAAAAGAAATGCTGTATTTCTGTCTTGGCACTTTAATTGCAGCCGGAACAGATGGCTGTCACATCAAGAGGGTTCTTATCCAGAAATAAAACACAAGCATGGGGTAATTAGTCAGAAAGCAAGGAGGTAATTGATTTGCAATTCCAAAGGAGGAAAAAGACAAGGTTATTGCCAGTGTGGGTTACATCATTTCAAAAATACTGTATCTTAATATAAATTCATGATAAAAATTAATGTGATTTATTATTAAGAAGAAAGTGTAAGAAGAAACTTAAGAAGAAAGTGTAACTTCTCTCGCAGTTCAAAACGCTTACGCTACGTCCTACACCAACTTATGAAACAAGCGTACGCAACGTCAGTTACGCTTTCTTCTTAAGTTGAATACGGAAGGCGGTCTGGCAGAAGCTAGATATTTTACTTTATAACGAGTTAAATATGGATATTTTTCTTACACAAACGCACCGCTTCGCTTCATAAGGCCTTTATTAACCCCCGGAGCTGTGTGGAGAACATTTATGATGGATGGTTGTACTTTTTTGAATTTCAAACAGGTGGTTTCCATGCAATGCCATTATAAAGCTTGGGAGCATCAGGGTGATTATTAACTCCGATTGTATTCGTCTGAAAGAAGAAAGTCATATACACCTAGGATGGCCTGAGGGTAAGCAAATCATGGGGTAATTTTAATTTTAAAGTGAACTAATCCTTTAAATAAACATAAAACATATGAATAATGAAAACAAAAACTCAACATCTTTACCAATAAAGAATAAGCATATTTTTGAAGGACAATTCTGCTAGTGTGTGTTTATTTTCAGACTATCGGCAGCAGAGTTATTATCACTGCTGATAGAGTGCAAAAACACTCAGCAGTTCTCTGTTACTATGTGTGTGTGTTTACATGCTTTGGCAAGCGAAGCTGAGGTACTACTGTCACACCAGATGGGTAGAAGCAAAACTCAGCGGCTCTTCCACCTTAACCTGAGTCACACACTGGGACAGGAAACAGTACTGCATGAGAATTCCTGAACGCACATATTTTATTACATGCTTCTCTGGGATACTTGATTCTGATTGGTCAGTTGGGGCATTCTGCAGTCAAATGTTTTTGTATAATGGCCGCTAAATTTTTAACTGTTGTCCCAGCAATTTATTTCTTACACTGTGCTAGTTCTATGTCTATCAGTCCTTTCTTCCATAATAAAATAATTGTAACTCAAAATTTAATTTATACAACAACGGCGTTTTGAAAACGGGTTTCAAAGTGCAACGTTTTTGAAAACAATATTATTATCGTCTCCGTGCAAACTACAAAAATGTGAATTTGTGAAAACGATGACGTCATTCAGTCTATAAGCTTGTAGTGTTTCTTTACAAAGTCACATCGCCAACTACTGGCCTGGCATGAATAATACAGTGTTTTTAGTCGTTTTTGGATCGTTTTGAAAACACTGTCGTCTGTACGTGAAAAAAGCAAAGGAGAAACTTTTCTGTTTTTAGTACATTGTTGTCGTGTAAACGTACCCTAAAAATAAAACTATTAAAGATAATTTTTCGAATTTTTCATTTAAGTTTCTACGTTTAAGTTTTTCGTATTTATATTTTATTTCAGCTTTATTTCACTAACAAAAATCTTTAGTAGTTTTAGCTAACAATAACAGCACTGCAATGCACCCACAAAAATTTGAACGCAATTCTCAATTGCAAGTCGGATGTGGTTGCACACCACCGCAAACAGCTGTCATTAACAAATTCCATACTGCAGTTTTTAAAATAGCTAGAATTGTCCAAACAGTTATCAGTATTTCCTGATCTGTGCAATATCAGTGCCGTGACATTCATCTGCCGTCGCACACAGCTGTGCGAAAAGGGTTTAAGAGGCTTTTACTCCTTTAATGTGCACACACTTACACACATTCAAGTCTAATCTGGCTTTGGATGTGCACATGACTGCTAAAGCACTTGTATCCATGCCTACTGTCATGCTGCAAGCATGTATGAATAAATGTTTGACAAGAAAGTCAGGAATAACTGTGGTTAGTCTTGTAATCCAGCAGTCTTTTGAAAACTGTCCAGTTGATCCAAAAGGGTCAGTAAAAATGAGGCCTGTTAAAGGCTGCAGACCTCCACTGAAATGGTCACGAATGACAATAAAGACTCCAAAATGTCATCAAACAGAATAAAAAAAAAGATAATTTTAGATCATCTTTATATCAAGCAAATCAGTAATTTGGCATCAAAATTACAGATAAAAACTTAAGAAATGGTTGCTATCATTCTTAAAAGTAAAGGTCCTTTATTGGCATTGATGAAGAACCTTTCCATTGCACAAAAGGTTTTTATATCTGAAAAAGGTCTCTTTAGATTATTAAAAATGGTTCTTAACTGTACACTTTAAGGTTCTTTAGAGAACCTAAAACAGATCCTCTTTGGCATCGCTGTGAAAACCTCCTTTTGGAACCCTTATTTTTAAGAGTGTAGACCGTAGCCCTACTGTTGAAGTTAGATGGATCATGGATGATTGGTTATATTTCTCTCAGACCATTCTGTGTGAATCTCTTGGGATGACCAATGAAAGGCTTTATTAGATGAATGCTTGCTGGGAATGGAATTTCATTAATCTCCCTTTAATGTATATCTTCTCTAATGCACTTGTTGTAAATTGCATACGTCTAAATCATGCTAAACATTAACCTAATTTGTCTCTGGGTTATGGTTTATGAGATGAGCTCTTAAATGATCCAAATTGAATTATGGATGGAGCATATTGTCTCATGTCCACTTACAAACCGCAGACCTTACATATTATTTTCCTTTTCGGAGGGAAATTCAGCGTACTGTAGTTCTTTATCGAATGCATATGGTGGTGTAAATTTTATTATATTAATATTAATATTTTTTATTTAAATATTTCCAAGACATACCCAATTGCTGACGTGGTTATTCTCCAAATTTGAAAGACAGTCCTCAAAGTAGGACATGTGTCTTAACATCTGGCTGCATGACGAAAAGTGTTTTTGAATCGGCATTTGCTTCCTTAGGGCATTAAATCCTAGAGAGATCACTGCTGTTATAGAAAGCCCTTGTGCCAAAGGCCAGCCTGCGGCGGTGATCCCACACTTGATCTCCAGAGTAATATTTCTGAGAAATCTTAAATGAGATGATGCTGTCCTAGGGCATGGGACAGAGATTTAGGATTACAGTATTATAGCACTATTTTGCAACAGGACACTGTTTATGTTGCCACAGGTAACCACAAGTGACGTAATGAATTTGAATAGTCAAACATACTGGCATTTACCATCAGCAGACAAGCATTAAACTCTCACTGAATATTCACCAAATGTCCTGGAGACTTTCCATACAGACTAATTTATGTAATAAACTTAATTTAGTTTAAAAAAGTTTAAAGAGAAAATTAACCTCAAAAATGAAATTTCTGTAATTTACTCGCTTTCTTCTATACTATAGAACACAAAAAAAGATGTTTTTCCAACTGCTATATGTAAAAAAGCAGTTGGAAAAACTACTTTCATTATATGGACATAAAAACACTTAAGTTTCAACAGGAATTTTTATGCTGGTTAGTGTTGGTCTAGCTGGTCAAAGCCTGACCTGATGAAGACAGGTTAAGCTGGTTGTTGGTTAAGCTAGTTAGGAAGCCAAAACACATATGCTGGTACCCAACAATGCCGGCCTTCTCAGCAGACTTTTACACTCTACATTTTCTTATCTCCAGATACTATGACATAATTTCTCTAACTGACCTGATTTTATTTACTCTTCGCCTTTTATGTGTCCCCTACACATTTCAAACAGCAAACAGTATGTAGGCCAGTTCATTGGGCCATTTTGAGTGGAGAAAAACGGACGTCATTCTCTTGCTATTCAAAGGCGTAGCCCTGGGCAACTTCGCATTTCATGCACCAAAAGAATAAACATTATACAAAAGGTTTAGATGACTAAACCATATCTTTGTCAAACAGTTAATTTGCAATGGAGTGCGCAGCTTTGACGCAATGATATTCAGGTTAACGCCTGTACTCATTAACCCTAAAGTATCCTAAAATTTACCAAGCCACAAAACCTCAAGAATTAAATGGCATTGACAGCATATTTCCATAATGGGAAACATTCTTTTTATATTTCCTGTTGTCAAATGCTGAAAACAGTAGATGCATTGTTCAGCTTAATAACCAATGAGATTGTCTGTTCTACAATATACTATGTACATTCAGTGCCCATATGGGATGGTTTTCATTAAATGTAATGTTTCATTGGCTTGACTATTGGAGCTTGTGCAAAGGTGGGCAGCAATCACATTTGACAGGATGAATGAAAAGCAGTCAGCCACAAAGTCGAAGAAAAGCCACTATGCCAACATAAAGAGGTAATCCAACGAATGCAGAGAACATCAATTATTCAGTCTGATCACTACAAGAGCATCTGTCAATACATGCTCTGATCGGACAACACTGGGAGCACGGTTTACTCTATAATGTAGGTTTAATTTAGGCTCTCATGCTTTGTTAGGAAGTAGCTGCTCGGTGCTTCTGCAAGTCACAGGACAGAACCCGCAGATTCAGCAGGCTGTCAGCCTGCAGTGTGTGTGAGAATACAGGCACAGAATCAGCCATATGGCCCCTGCAGTGGATTGACACAAAGCATGACTAATATGAGGATTAGTCTTGAGTTCATACACTACAACTCCTACCCACACACTAACCCTCCAAATCCCTTTGGCCACCAGGAGAATAAAGTTAATTTAATAAAATTGCTGAAGCTTCAAAAATATAGTCAACTCACTCAAGGACGTAGATGGTTTAATTTAATATCTGCTAGTCTAAAGAACAGGTGAGCTGACTTTATATGGGCTCTGTTCAGCAGTACAGACCCTATTTATTGTAGCTAGAAATATCTTTAAGGTCAAAGTTAAAACATTCCGAGTGCCTGATTACCGGTTGGTCCTTGGGAGCCGCGTTTTCCAAACACAGACTCCTCTGCATAGCAGCAATGTTGTTGTGTGGAATGTGATCTTGGCAACAGTTGCCGTGGCAACCGGCCGCCGCAATTCTGGTCATTGTTTCCCACTGAGGCCTCAGGTGGCTGAAAGGGCCCGACAACAATCAGCGATATTTATAACTCCTAATGCACAGCCTTTGAACTGAAGTGGGATACAGAATTAAATTACTACAAGCTAATCGTATTCCACAAGTGCTCCCGGCCCAAGTCATCTATTCACCTGTCAAATCAATTTAGAGTCTTGAAAATAGCTGCTCTGGGTACTTTTCTAATCGACACAAAATACATGACCACACAAGGACCCTTCAATACCTTTCAACAGAGGAAGCTATGCAGCCAAAATCAACTTCCTCTAGGGGAACTATAAACAATGCCTTGATATTCTCAGTGCAGTTTTAGTTCAAAACACATTGAGGACAATGCAGGTTACTTCTGTAAAATGTCACACTGAGAGGAATATCCCACTTCTACAATTGTTGTTCCTTTGAGACTTAAGGCAGCTAGTAATTCACAGCAAGAACAATGAAATCAGCGTCTGAGGTACGGAAAGATTTATGGGGTGAACAAAGAACACTATTCAGATAATTCAGACTGCTGAAAGAATATGCTTTATAACAAGCTCAAATACACTGTGGTTCTCTCAAACACAGTGTATGACTTCAAATAGCTGCTTTACTTAAGTTAAGATTACCTAGGATCTAAAACTGACCATGACTCAAACTGAGTATCTAAGATGACAAATATTTCTTTTGCAAGCTAAATATACCATGCTGTTGTATCCACCTCAAACACACAACAATGCTACTGTACATAAACACTAAAATTGTACAAATACAACTAAATGTTGTGGTATCTTGAAACCTTTGTCTCAGAATAGTGAATAATTTCCATTAAAATTATACCAAAAAATCAAAACGCCTAAAGATGTTGTGTCCACAGATCATTCATTTCATTATTTGCATTTGAAAATCCGTAAAATGAAAACTCAGAATGTCCCATTTGAGTTTATACACAGGGATTATAATTCACATTAACGCTATAAATCCATGGATACTATTCATCCAGATTGAAGGCGGACATCCGGTGACAAAGCCAGTGGAGATTAAGGACTTGCTTGAAAATGAACCCATAGAGCAATGAGTTTTACCCATGTACTGTATCTTCATTAGAAATGTACCATAATGGAAAGATCAAAATGACAAATAGCTCTTGTGATCGATGTGGACAGAGGTGACACGGTCATATGTTTTTACTGTGGATGGTGGGTGTATGAATGTGTGACTCACCAACACACACCATTAGTGACTCACCCATATGAGTAGTGACAGCAAAGAGATAGCAGGTGCTTATAGCACACTGAAAACTCATTTCACTATATACGTTTTATGTAAACATATATAATCTCAAACCATATAACCACTATGTTAACAACAAATGACTCTAAGATGACTAGTGCCAAGTATATTGTCTAACCTTATAGGGTAAACATTGTGCCACACATCTTAAAATTGTAGCTTTGCTGTCAAACGATCTTGAATATTTGGTTACATTATTTGTTTATATAATAATAGCCCTATTTGCATATGAACAATCCAAAGAGAAGCAAAATGACTTATATTCTAGTTGAAATTAAGATGTCTACATGAAATCATTCTCGCATTTCAACCTTATATTTGTTAATCAGTTTTTTAGTTTCAACACTTACTGGAATTAATTAAAAGATGAGCAATATTCTGGATCAGTCTGTGTTTATTATCAGATAACAGGATATGAAATCTAAACAAGACAAAGGTAATTCAACCTCTGCCTATTTATTTAATAGAATCCCCTTTATCAGCGTTATAACACTGCTGCCTAGGAATGTTTATCTGATATCATCCATCTGATACAATCAATGCAACTTGGTTGAACACACAAAAAGACATTTACCTAATGAAATTGTTGAATTCATCAATGACAAAGAAGCAATGTTGATGCATGGAGATGAAAATTATTGTACATCAGCGTATTACATAGCTTGATCTCGACTTACCGGCATCATATTGAAAGGACCTCCAGATATTGTATATTCCTTGTATTGTAAAAAAAGACCTTTCCCTGGTCTCCCAATAAGTATTCTTATTGTTGTTGTTTTATATGCAGGTAAATTGTGCACGTATTATCCTCTTCTTTTACGTATCATTATTTTAGATTAGTCTCCTCCGATGTTGTCCGACAACTTTGTAGTGTTAATTTATTATAGAAACCTGTTGCAGAATGAACCCGAGATGAACTCGGTAAATACAGTAAAGTTTCTTATAAGAATCGCTCAGATGTAGGGAAACGCAGACCACTGATTACACCGAGCCATTTGTGTACGCAGCGATTCACTACCGCTATACAATATAAGGGATATAAAAAATAACGGTATTCCGCGAACGTCTTGTATCATCTACTGTCCGCTAAGCCGACTGCAGGTCCACATTATATCCGTGCGAGCGAGTTTTTTCGCTGGATCAACAAACGCAACCCAACCCAAGATGACGCTGCGCGAGATTCCGAATATCCCCGGCGCGTGCGTGATAAACTCCGCCTCGCGACACCCGCGCGCTTCCCTCCCGCCCACTTCATCATCATTATCTCCTCAGGAGCTGTTCAGCGTTCATCTAAGAAATGGTTTGCGGATTTTATAAGGCTTTGTTTTATTTAACGTGCCCCACACTATTTAGAAGCCTTTTCGAATAATAATAATAATGCGAAGGATCTTTTGGTAGCCTAATATTGAAGTAGCAGACGCGCGTTTAATGGACTCCAGACCATTGCTGTCGTTACAATACATTTCATCAAGTTTCATTGCACAGAACGATTATACATAAACTATAACTAACAAACACTTATAAAATGCAATCAAAACATGAAGAAATGCACGGTAACAGATTAGAAATGACAAAAAAATAAAGTCAACGAACACTCACCAGATTACCTGACCAACCAAGAAGGTGAAGCTGAATATGGAAAATAATAATTATTTATGTTGCTGAACATGGTGCCATGGTAATGTGTGACAATTTATTTTGACATTTTATGCATGAATATGATAATCATTCAGTCATTTAGGCTACATGTCAACGTACTCTATGACACAATCCCAGTAGTGCCACCACCACCACCACGGGTAAGGGCTGTTGTGGTACACCAGTGGGTAGTTTGTATAATGGCAGGACTGGAGGAGATAACTCAAGTATGATGGAAATACCTCTGGCAGATCTGTTATCTTAACTATAAGGGTAATGTCTTTTCAGCACTGCTCTTGAGATGATAGCCAGGTGGTGGTCTGCATGAAAGCATGGTCTGAGAATGCAGTTAAATGGTGTGCAGTATGTGGTGCAAACCATTGCCATAAAGACAAGAAACCTCTTGAGCAAAAGCTGCTATAATCGTGGTTTAACTCCCTGAAACCATGGAAGAAAAACTACAGGAAGGAACTTCCTTAGGAGAACCGCAATTATCAAATGTACCTTAAAATATAGGTACTGATCCAATTTTACACTTTTCAAAGCACTTAGATGATGATGATGATACCTCATTTATCCAACTGAGGGAAATTTGTTGTGTAACAAGCTGTGTAACAAGACAACATTAATAACAATCACACAGTGATAATGTCACAGTCAAATTTGTAGACAAAGGAACAAAAGAGTACCTTCAGCTGTTGTATTTAAACCTTGGGGATTTGAACAAGCCCCTAACCCTAATTTGTGCTTTTTAATTTTGTACTTGTTAAGAAGAACTATTATGTTTCTTAGCAATGTGATCAAACATTTTTGTCTGACAGATGAAAATTCGCATAGGCTCATTTTGAAGGAGTCACCTATTGACCATAATATCATAAGAATCCACTAAGATGCTGCCTAAAGCCCCCTAGCAACCATTTAGCAATGCCCTATAACCTAGAACACCCTAGCAATGTGGCTGAAGCTTCAGAGTGGAGAAGCACCACGTTTTCTTCGGAAAATGTAAAACCTAGTAAAGCTACCATCACACTCTTAGAAAAAAAGATTAATCTATACAGAACCACAGGGTTCTTGACTCAATTTTAAAGAACACTTTATGCCAAAAAGATTCTATATATAATGTCGTAAATGATTATACCTTTAAGTTCACAAAGGGTTATTTCATTTTTTTTCACTTCTGTTTTAGTGCTTGTAATGCAATGTCTCTTAATTCATCTATTTCTCTTTATTTCCGGTTTCTTTTGTCCTTTCATATCTCTTTCGCTCTATGTCTTTCTTGACCTTGCGGAGCACCCATGATTGATGGGTTGGGGACAATGTTATGGCAGGTTCTGTACGTTCTAGATTAATGATGTTTGGCTCAGATTTACAGGTATTTGGCTGTAAAACTGCCTCTGTTGTATGGACATTATAGACAATTTTTAAAGTAAAAGCTGTCAAAGGTTGTTCAGGATGTAGGACATACTGAATCTGTTTCTTTTCAACACTGCTGAATTTGTGTGTGTGTGTGTGTGTTCATTCTGTCCTCTACTGGACAAGAGCAGTTATGACAGATGCCCAACCACTCCCCAAAGGTCCAACCCTGTTAGTCAATATTCACAGACAACACATCTCAGACAAATATTGCTGATCTAGGATCAGGTTGGACCTGTCTGTTGTTACTTTACTTTAAAATATAAAACTGAGCCAGAAACTGCAGTTGTAGTTTGACAGTCACCAGGGGGCATGACATCAGACCTTATTTAGTATGTGCTTCAGACAGGGTGGTGTATGTTGTGACGGATGGTCTGGGCTGGGCTGGGCTGGGGCAGGTGGAGGGATGTTTTTGACTACTGCCAGATGACACTTGTCTCTGAATGTCCAAAAAAAAAAAACAAAAAAAAAAAAAAACAAACAAGTCACACAAATGACCTCTAAAGGCTTTAAGTAATTTTGCTATTTTGCAGATTTAGTTAATATTATTATAATGTCAGCATCATTACTGAATCCAACATTTACAAACATTTTGTTTACTTATTTATCACATATTTATTCTTAGGATCAAAATGCATTTGTACTTTAATTACAAAAGAAAATTGACAACTTGTTTCTCATTAAAAACCTTTTGATCTAAAAATTACTAAACTGTTTAACATTAGTTTTGTCAAGCATGGAAAGGTGTAATCCAGACAAAGTGTGGCTACTTAAGGTAGGTTATATATATATATATATATATATATATATATATAATCAGTATTTCATGTGCATATAGTATACTAATATAATACTGTCAAAGTATGTGTATAATCTTTCCTTAGGTGTGAAATTACTTAGAGGAAATTACTACATAATTTGAGGTGAGCCTTCATTGGGAACGGTTTAAATTGTTCAGTTAGTGTACAAACCTTATTGTGGTTGATTAGATCAAGATGTTGTAATGTATTATTTTTTTCACTAGATGGCGCTACGAAGAAGCATTTAATACAGTGGAATAGAATGGGACAGCGCTTCTATCCATGTGACGCAGACTCAGTGAACCTGTGGTCTTGGTTGCATGCCATGTGCAGTAACTCACTGCTACTCTCAAACTGTAGCCATAATGTGCCATTATCTTCCACACAAATTTGTATTTACTTTGTTTGAGACTGCTTGTTGTGATTACTTGAGTATGTGAAGGCCAAGGATCTTGCTACACTACTGTGGGACGAGACGTACATCCTTTAAAACACAGTAGGCATATTTACTTAATCATTTGTATGTTACATGTTTCATAATTTCTACAAATATAAATGCATTTATTCTATAGAAATGTTTTTATCAAGGGTGCAAATCAGAGTTATCCTTTCTAAAGAAAAAGTGTCAACCCAATTTCCACAGAGCGTGAACCACTGGCCATTGTGCTTGGTGTGTTTGTGCTGTGTGTGTGTGTGTGTGTGTGTGTGTGAGGGAGGGAGGGAGTGTCTTTTTATTAAAAAAAAAAAAAAAAAAACTCATTATATTTTATGATTTGCACAAGAAAAATGTCCAAGTTAATGATTTGAATGAATGACTTGAACGCTTGACATCATATATGTTTCCTGATGCATGTTTTGTCTGCTGCCACAGGGAAAGGACAGCAAAGGAGAAGAACAGAGGAAGGGAAGCGAAAAATAATAGGAGTGTGCTTCTTCTGCTGTTTAATCTCCAGACAGTCCCTAATTTCTCTAATTATCAAGCTGCTAAGCAAACAGAGGCAAGCAGGCAGGAATTGGCCGTCTCCTGCAGCTTACACTTCGGGGGGTCGTGTCTAATTTGGGGGAAGACCCGGTCCATCTCTTGCACGAACACATCTAGGGCTAACACACCCCTACCAGCACGGCCCCTCCCTTTCAACCCCTACCCACATGCACCAGCTTTATGGCAGATGGCGTAGTTCACCCTCCCTCTGAACCTCCATTCCACCCCCACCCTCGGCAGCTTTTGTGCCCCTGTGCGTGCGGTGCTAGGGGGCTGCGACAACAACAGCCCTCCCCACTGCTTCCTCCCGCCCTGGCCCTATTGTAAATCGGGTTCTGGCTTCATGCATGGCGCTGCAATCAGGTGCCCTAACAGGGTTGTCAGCGCCCAAAAAATCGTTTTAATCCCAGTGGTGGTGCGTCAGGGCCACTGGAGTTTGTAGTACTTTCCTGACGCACTTGACCGGGTTTGATCCTGAACCATTGGGAGAATCTCAAGAACATTCTAAAGGCCTGTTGCAGTTTGTCGCAGTACTAAATGTTTTCAATAACTTATTATTGAAATTTCTGCCATTAATTACTCACCCTCATGTCGTTCCAAACCCGCAAGACCTTTGTTCATCTTCGGAACACCATTTAAGATATTTTTGATGAAATACGAGAGGTTTTTTTATCCCCCATAAAAAGCAATGAAATTACCGCATTCAAGGTCCAAAGAAGTAGTAAAGACATTGTTAAAATAGTCAATGTTTCTACAGTAGTTCAACCTTAATGTTATGAAGTGACGAAAATACCTTTTGTGCACAAAAACAAAACAAAAATTACGACTTTATTTAACAATTTGAGCTGTTGTCATACGCAGTAGACATAGTGAACGCAGTGCAGGCCTTCGTATTCTACGTCCGAAAAGAGACTCATTATTGGCCAGCTCCTGCATCAGCATCACATGCATGCGTCGTGGTACTCACGTATGATAAGAGTTCAAATTGTTAAATGAAGTCATTATTTTTGTTTTGTTTTTGCACACAAAAAGTATTCTCGTCTCTTCATAACATTAAGGTTGAACCACTGTAGTCATGATGACTATTTTATCGATGTCTTTACTTCTTTTCTGGACCTTGAATGTGGTAATTTTGTTGCTTTCTATGGAAGATAATAAAACTTCTTGGATTTCATCAAAAACATCTTAACTCTTAAATGCATACCTTGGGTCTTTATCGACCTGGGACGTCATTCACTACCCTCCTCCTCATTCATTTTTTAAAGTTAGTCATCAACCTTCTTAGTATTCCTTAATCAATTCATTATAAACAATATAACAAGAAAAAAAAAATCATGAAATTATAAAAGAATGCCTGTTTTCCCATTCATTTTTTGTAAAAATTGTATAGGGTCGCTAACGACCCGAGGTGTGTATCAGTGTACATATTTTTTTTTCTGCACAGCAATAATTGAATCTTTGATGACGGAATAAGTGCAATTCACCTTTATTCCACAAGGTGGCAATGTCTGATACACAATGATGAAGTGACGTTTCATTTAGACAGAAAACGAAAGAATAGGAAGTATCATTAGCAAAACGTGAAACGGCTCAGCGATTTATTGCAGAGCAAGTACTGAAAGCAGTCAAATATGACTGTCACTGTCACTTGATGGATCTGGTGAAGCTGTCTGCGATCAAAATATTGATTTTGAAGATGTTAAAAATGATATAGTTTTTTTGAGATCGCGAATGGGCTCATATTCGCGATCTCAAACATATTCTCAAAACTATCATTTGCTGAATGTCTTGGGAAATGAGCTCTGACGAGGACAGTGATGATAGCATAAAACATCTGCTCAAACTGAGCCCTTCCAAGCTCCAAAAGGTAACAAAATATGCTTTATTTTATTTTTCTGTAATTGTTACTCTAATATCAGTGGAGTTTTATATTATCGCGACAAGTGGAGCTCCATCTGTGTTAGATATAGATACGGGTCGCTAAAGACCCGAATACGTAAGAATGATTGGCGAAACATTCATGCATTTAAGGGTTAATTTGTGTTCTGAAGATGAACGAAGGTCTTATGGGTTTGGAACGACATGAGGGTGAGAAATTAATGACAGAAATTTCATTTTTGGGTGAACTAACTCTTTAAGTGTTGAGCATAGAGTTGGTTACACAAATTCATAAGTTAGCAAATTCAAATACTTGCTAGTGCATCAGTGGAAGCTTTTTTATTTTTATTTTTTTGTTTGGTTCCTTTGCCAAGGTTCCTTCATAGCTTTTTGCTGCAACTAAATACCTAATCTAGATTATACTCTTTAGTGCTTTAGTTGAGGCTTTGTTCAGTGTCATTTCTTTGCCAACAAAGCTCTTTTTTGCAGCCAAACACTTGATAAAAATGGCAAATACAAGCAAAATTCTGCTTGGTCATAGTGTTATGTAACTGCTAAGGGACTTCTTATTCCCTGAGGTTATCTCCATGACAACAGGGTTCAAGTCTCTTGGGGCCTTTGGCACACGCGACCCTTCTGCAGGGCAAGACCCCAGGGCCCTGGGGGTGGGGACATGTATGGGTTAAAGGTCACTGGACACTGCGGACACTGAAAGCGAATTGGGTAAGGGTTACGGTGACACTGAGGCCGAGGTCGCCTTAGAAAATGCCTTGCATCTCCATAGCATTAGTTGTGGTCAAAGAAGTCCTTTCTGGCCGTCAAACCCATGATGACCCTTGGACCGGATGGCACACGCCACCAATTTAATCTGATAGACCGCTAACTCACAATCCTGTTTCACCCTCAGTTTGGCTACGTTCTTTCTTGAATAAATCTGTAATCTACATCTCGTGCCAAGTAGGTGAATCTTTGCTTGTGTTGCATTTTACTGCCCCTTTTTATTTTAGCAGAGATTTTAGCAGAGATCTGAGATACTTCTGCCACTGGTTTTCGAACAGATGCCCCTTTCCAGGGCTATAACCACCTTCGACATTGAGGAGGGCACATATGCCTCAATATTAAGAAGAGTAGATGATTCTTGAACTTTTACATTTGGCTACATCTTTGCCCCCTTTTCCTTCAGTTTCAGGCTACTTTTCATGGTTTGGTCCTTATAGGCAACAGAGCAAGGAGCCAAATAGAAGGTGGACTGGGAAAAAATCAATACTTTGCGTGTCCAGTGATGTATACGGATGACAAATACAGCAACAGAAGATGCCAAGATCAGTTGGCCAATGTGGAGTGAGAGAGAGAGAAGAATAAATCAAGAAGAAAAAAAAAAAAAAAAATACAGGGAATGAGTTGGGAAAAGAGTCAGGCCCCCACTCTCTCCTTCCTCTTCCCTTTGTTTTTCCCTTTTTCTTTTCTTGTGAACTGTAACGTGTTCCTCAGTTCGCTTTGTTATTGCCTGACAACCTGCTGACACTCACCCACCAACTCCCTGAAATTCTTGTTGCCTCTCCCACAAGTCGTTCTTTTTTGGTTTCTCATCCATATTTCTGTCTCACATCCATGCCATATCATCTTGTATAGTTACTATTTATTACTTTCTCAACAAGTTAAAAGAGTCTGGGAAGGGAAAGAAGAGAGAAAAGAAGGGCGTCAGGATGAGATTTGTGGCTGTGGTCATTCCAGCAGCTCTTGTCCCACCTGCCATCCATCCATGATGGAGGGGGTGAAAGAAGAGTAGAGTGGGGAGCTGCATCTCTCTTTCCCTCGACTAACTCACCCTGACAGGCGGGAACGCAGACTGCAGAGAGGAGGAGGACGATGAGGAGGGGCCTCAGCCCCCACCCTCCAATCAGATGCTCCCTTTGCTCTCAGCCAGTGGCAGCAGGGCAAAAACAGTAGCAGGGCTAAAGCTAGTGGTCCTCTCTTCTCCTCTCCTCTTTTGCCTTCTCTTTTCCTAACACTCTAGGCATGGAGTACTATTCCTCCATCTCCTGGGCGTCACGCCTCTCTCCTCCACCCTGGCTGACCACTGCAGTGCATCCACGAGGTACTCTCTCCCTCTCTTTCTGATTTTCTTTCTCTTCCTTTGGCTCTCTCTCACATACATTCTCTTTGGCTTGTTGCTACCGTAGATTGTTCAAAAGAACTTTTTGGTGAATCCGTTGCTGTCAGTAATCATACTCTGTTTGTCCTACTAACAAAACAGGACCTGTAAATGTTGGAAACGACTAAATATTTAATTGCCAAAATTGCAAGATTTTCACTTTCAGTGCAAATAATTACCCTAAATTCATTATGTCGCTCTCATCGGTTAAGTTCTGCCTTGCATAATTTATGCACTGCATTGCTTTCTGGATTGTAAAGTAGTAAACAACCATTTATGTTTTGACCCCACCATGAATAGCAGGTGCTCTGGTGAAAAATATTCCCTCTCATCACACTTGATCATAACATGGAATTCAATTGCACAACTTTTCTTTTTCAATGTTTTTAACATTTTTTTACTATTCTGCCTGTTATGCATTTAAAAAAAAAAAAGAAAAAAAAAAAAAAAAAAAAGACTTGTGATAGCTGTAGGAACGGGCATGAAATAAGCAGAAGAGCATTATGCAGATATTCCTTCCCAAATGCATTTTCTGCATTTATTTTGAACAGAGCATAAACGGCTGTGCTTTTTATGTACTGTTTTTTACTACTTCTGCCAAACAAAGTTCAGTTTTTAATCTGTTTAGAGCATAATGTCACACTTATGTATGGCCTCTCAAATGGAGAACGCATTTCCAAGCTGCACATTTCTAAAACCAGTGTGTCCACCCCCTCTTCTGTCTCTTGTATTGATTGGTTAATGGCATTATTTGTGGAGTGTGCCTCTCTGGACGTAAGCCTTTTTTGGCCCCCTCGCTGTATTTGTGTGTGTGTTTGTGTGTGTGTATGTATGTGTGTTTGGCCAATAGAAGGCCATTGAGGCCTGACCGATGGTCATCTTTCAGCGTTATTTGCTTTCACACCAAAGGTCAGGGAGGGTCATAAGAAGTCAGAGGGTAATAAGTTTAACCCTGATAGAGCCAAGGTCACTCATAGCATGACTCCAATGACACCTAATCAATACGCCCCTCACACCATCCTCTTCCTCATATTCTGAGCAGGACTCTTTCCCTGTTCTCAAAAGGTGATAAACAAGCATCTCATACCACCATGTGCAGACCTAAAGGTGTTACAAATGTTCCAAGAAATACAGTGTAAATATTTTATTCTCGGTCTTATGCCATTTGTTTTGTCAAATGTCAAAAGGCTTGTTAAAAAATTTTTTTCTTTTTTTTTGGGGTTTTAAAGCCATTCAAAGATGTTCGTGTCATCTTAGGTGCAGCGAGCCAATTGTTGGAGGCAGCGCAGGGCAACACCCACCCAACAGATTTTGTGAACCTTCTGGAAATTATTCACTCTGCGCTTCTGCACCTGCACATCTCGTTCTTAACCCTCATTCTTTAACTGATAATACTTTGACAAAAACTAATATCACTGTTAAAATTTCATAAATCAAAAAATGGCACGGCCATAGAAAGTCTTTAGACAGTGTTGCACTGCAATTCGATGTGGATTTTGACTTTACATCACAAGTACTGAGAGAAAAACACCAGGTGTTTGTGCACCATACCTTGCGATAGAGTCCAACTAATTGTTTAAACATGAACCAAGTATGAAAAACGGTAGTGTGGGAAGGCCACCGTCTGGGCCACTGCATACGATAAGAGCCTCCATCTTCACTGAGTCAGCCATTTTACTACAGTACTAATCATCATCTGGTCATCCAGCCTACACATACTGACACTAATCCTGATATTTGTACTTTTTTGTACAAAATGTACAAAGATTTTTACTCAATTTTGCGAAGTTTTTATAAAGTTCTCAATCTAGTACACTCTTCGCTATGTATGAAAACTGAAAGGAATGATCATGCAGTACGATCACAAATGCAACTGTAGATCTCGTTTAAAATTTGATTTTGCGCAAAAAATAGTCAGCCATATTATAATGACAACATTCTAAAGTAGTAAATGTACTCTTTCCACAAACTTTTTTTTTTCAAATCGGAATTGTATGTATTGTCATAAATATAGTCATACAGGTCAAATTTCGGTTTCAGACTGTTTCAGTTCCTTTATGGTTAGAAAGTTTTCCTAATTTGTTTATTTACATACTGGAAAGCAAAGGCACAAGTATGCTTTGATCTTGTAGCATTGAAACCAGGTTGACAAAATTTACAACACCAGAGTTTAGAAAAAACTAAAAAAAAAAAAAAAAAAGTAAACAAAACACAGACTACTAACTGACAAACTTTCGTACATAACTAATAGGCAAATGCACAAGGATCCTCTGATCATCTTGTAGTGTTAAAATCAGGTTGATTCATTTACAGTCTACACAAAAAAAAAAAAGTAATTAAAATGCAAACATTAAAAATAAAGGCGAAGAGATCTACTTTGTAAAATACTGATTTAAACACGCACTATGTTTGCGTAAACCATGCTGTCAAAACATTCGCTATCTCATTAACCTGAACCTATCTCAGCGAGGGAAACTTTAGAAGAGCAGTGTTATAATACAGGCTTTGTTGGATATATTTCTGTAAACATAGCCCTACTGAACAGTGTCACCCCTCCAACCAGGACACATACACTCAGTGCTCTTTAACACGCACATACTACATTCCTCCTGTCCCGCCGGACAGAACAAGGGGAAAGAGGGAAAAGGGAAGTGCCTTTTTCACATCTCTCTGTCTGTCTCTCTATCTGAAAAAAAAAAAAAAAAAAAAAAAAATCCTTATGATTGCAGCTTAAGAAAACCAAGCAATGGTTAAACAGGAAGAAGTGACCTGCAGGGTGGAACGCCTATCAGGCAGGCTGAAGATAGATCAATGAAGGGGGGCCATTGGAAGAAGGAGAGCCGTGTGCTGCTCTACAGTCAGAGAGATAGGGTGGGATTTCACAGGCTAGCAGCACATGCTCTCACCACGCTGAGAGCTGAAAGATGTATAGTACACGTGTGTGTATGTGTGCGTGTTTGCACTAGAAGGCCCTGGCGTCTTGGGACTGTTGCTTTTGAGGAAAAGGCAAGGTAAGACGTTTTTACGATAATATACCGATAATATCCTGCTGTTGCACATTTATCTTCGGACAGGGCTCGAATGATAGGTTTCGAAACCGGAAAGTGCTACGCAAAACGTGTTTAGTACCTTGGCTATGTTTTAAAAGCATGTTGTATTCTTCAAACAACAATATTTCAATGTAGATTGTACATTTTGCAGATTTGATGTTTTTATGTTGAGTTTTTTCATAAAAATGTGCTTTGTCACCATGGGCCCCTGGCCCATATGGCACTGCCAGTAATTCAGTTGATTGCAGTAATGCATTCATTGATTGATTACTGAAGCCACTACTGTACAAGCACATCTGCTCACTTCACGACGAGATGACCTTAATAGTACTACTAATAATATATTTTTTAAATATGATTTTACTAAATATTATTTTTTTAAATAGTAAAAAAAAATAAAACAAATTTTATATATATATATATATATATATATAGGAGTGTGATTAAATGAATAAATTAAAATACACATATTGTTGTAAATTATATGTTTTAGACTGCAATATGTTTTATTGCCAATTTGCCACACAGCTGGGCTGGTGGAAATTATCGCAGGTACAGATTTAAAAACACATTAGACAGGGTGTGAATGCAAGTGTGAAATGTGCAAGTTGTGTGTAATATACTATATAGATTATGTAGTAAATGTTGGAACATTTCTTTGATTATAGTATGGTTAAATTTAGGCAGGAGGTCTATCACAAAAGGCTTCTTTTGTCTGCAAGCTATCACTAATTAAAGATGACTATTACTCTAATTACAAAAACGTCCAAGACGTCCAGGGTACCAGAGTAGCAAAACTTCAGAGAACACAATATAACAGCCCTCATTAATGAGACAAGTGCAACACCATGGATCCTTCTGTCAAGGTCTGGTCATATTGTCTTTTTTTGTTTTCAATTTTCTACCAGACAATACAACGACAGAGGGGGGTCCCAGGCTACATCCACTGCCAAAGAAGCTGTTCCACTTTTTCAATTGTTTTTTTTCCTCTCGCCCTCTGCCCCTGGTGGGAAAGTATTTAGGACTTTAGGTCTGTGACAAATAAAAATGTCATCCCTGCTCAAGTCTGCAGTGATTGTTTGTGGGCAAACTGGTACTCGGAGGTCTTGAGATGTTGCCTTACAGTGAGAGGAGATGCTGGGAATGGCTTCGTCCCCTTCACACCCCACCTTTGGTCAAGCCCAAGTTCTGGAACACCGCTGGCCTTTCCCTAACAATACCACTTTCGGCACAGGGGGTCCTCTCAAACCCAGAGCTCAAACAAATTCATGTAGAAACACCATTGTACAGTAAAAGCCTTTTGAATATGACTGCTAACTGACACATCTCATCTCAGTTTAAGGGAGGAAGAAAGTGGTTGGAGAAAAGTAACTCAAATACAAGAAAGGGGCCGTTCACACAGAACGTGCTTTTCCATTGTTTTTCAATATAAACACGCTCACGTCTTTTGCAGTGCCTCACGCATGAAACGAAATTCTAAAAACACAGTGCTCAAGTTAGAATAAGTTACATTTTTAAAAAATGCGTCTCTAGATCTTGTGCTTTTTTTCCCCCGTTCTACTGAACTGCATTTTGTGTTTTTCACAACAGCGGTGTGAACCAGCCCTAACAATAAAAAAAGAGTGTAGCCTATAGGAGGTGGGAATCAGAACATTTGGCATGGTGGAAAAAAAAAAATGACAAGAACAACAGAACAAAACCCAATTAATGCTTTTTATTATTATTATTAAAACAACTGAGCTTTTAGAAAATATCGATATTCATAAAACATGTGCCACTAGAGATTTAATGGGAGGGGCACATTTTTGTTTTGAAAGGACCAATTCTGAGATACAACATATCATACAGGCAAACATTAAATGGTTTATGATAAAACTGTAATATGTTTTCTTTTATGCTTTTAATATGTTAAAAAAAGAGACACATTCACACCTATGTGAAATCTTTTTGTCTGAATACATTCACTGAGCACTAACCAGACAAAAAAAACATTAGACGACTCAGCATGTGACATTCAGCTTATCGGTTCAACATAAAAATTGCAAAAATCATCTCACTTTTTGCAGACATATTTATAGAGCCAAGGACAAATGTTGTTCCACCCTTTAACCCCTTTATTTCCAGCTCAAGCTGTTGTTGGCGGCACAGTCAATTAAGAAAATATCTTAATTGACTGAACTTTTCAATTACAACACACTTGCCATGTCAGATGTATTTGTTCGAATTTTTAGTTAATGTGTAATATTTTCCCTTAAGACAGTGAAATATGTATCTTGCTACATTATTTGAAAATATGACACTTTTGATGCTCTGAACCTTAAATTAGCGAACAGAGCATTTTACATTTCTATCAAAGTTTCCGAACAGACAGACAGACAGACAGACAGACAGATAGATAGATAGATAGATAGATAGATAGATAGATAGACAGATAGATAGATAGATTTGAAATTATTTAAAAAATGTTGAACATTATTCTGCAACCACAATTAGTTTTCAGTTTAGGGTGCATTCAAATAAATAACAAAACTATAACCTACAACATACTGAAGTGCTTATGTTTTCCTTTTACATTCTTCGGTGGGTATCAGGTGTTCAGTAGTAAATCACTTTTTCAGCAATAGTTGAAATGGTCATTATACAACTCCTACAAAAGCTAAGCCCCTCATGCTTTGTAAAAGGTCTACTAGTTTTGGAAGAACTGGCCTTTGATCTGGCCTACACGACTTAGTCTAGCAAACACACAACGGCTACTCTCTCTCTCCCTCCCTCTTTCCCTCTCCCTCACTCCTTTCTTCCGTCTTTCTCAATTTGTTGCAGTGTTCAGAGGTGTCAAAGGACCCGAGCTGTGACTCTAAAGAAGAGACGGCGAGTGGGACATACACATCGGATTCTCTGACAATACAGGCTCAGGTTCCTGTGAGTTTGCCATGGCGACCAGTGGGCCCTGACAGCAGCGGGGATCACAGTCTTGCTGAGGAAGGGTGTGTTTGTGTGTGTGTGTAGTTGAGGGGGTGTGGGGGTTATTGGGGGACACACGCCAGATGCCTTGGGGAGACGCCCTTCAGCTCACCAGCTGGGAGAGGCTAAACTGCCCCTCACGCGTCGGTTCTCGGCCTTAACGGATTAGAGTGTTTGTTTACGGCACACTTCGACTATCATACGCTCACAAACACAAAAACAACAATAATATAAAACAGTGCTTCTCAGTTGGATTCAGAACCTAATACTGTAGCAAAATTGTTTATCGTACAAAATTAAACAAAAAATGTTCTTAAAGGGTTTGTTCACCCAAAAATGAAAATAATGTAATTTATTACTCACCCTCATGTTGTTCTACAGCCGTAAGACCTTCGTTCATCTTCCGAACACAAATCAAGATATTGTTGATGAAATCCGATGGCTCAGTGAGGCCTTTATTGAGAGCAAAGCCATTCAAACTCTCAAGGTCCATTAATGTACTAAAAACATATCTGAAACAGTTCATGTGAGTTCAGTGGTTCTATCGTAATATTATAAAGTGACAAGAATACTTTTTGTGCGCCAAAAAAACAAAATAAAGACTTTTCAACAATATCTATATGGGCCAATTTCAAAACACTGCTTTAGAGCTTTTTACGAATCGAATCAGTGAATCGGAGCGCCAAAGTCACGTGATTTCAGCAGTTTAGCCGTTTGATAGGAGATCCGAATCACTAATTCGAAACAAAAGATTCATAAAGTTCAGAAGCTTCATGAAGCAGTGTTTTGAAATCGGCCCATATAGATATTGTTGAAAAGTCGTTATTTTGTTTTTTTGGCGCACAAAAAGTATTCTTGTCGCTTTATAATATTAACATAAAACCACTGAACTCACATGAACTGTTTCAAATATGTTTTTAGTACCTTTATGGACCTTGAGAGTTTGAATGGCTTTGCTCTCAATAGTGGCCTCACTGAGCCATTGGATTTCATCTTAATTTGTGTTCCGAAGATGAACGAAGGTCTTACGGGTGTAGAACGACATGAGGGTGAGTAATAAATGACATTATTTTCATTTTTGGGTGAACTAACCCTTTAAAGTCACCATCTCTGGCAGTTTGTATTTATGGAATACTGAGGTGTTTATTATAAGTTATTTATCTGTTTTGTTCCCAACATTGTGTCCTAGTAATCTTTAATCAAAAACTTCCCCTCACCCTCGCAACGACATCTCTTCTCTGATGACATGTTCCTGGCCTCCAGCAACTAGTAAGTCAGATGAGATCGAATCAATAGCAAACAACAATCAAAGTCATTTTTTCACGTTCGAGAAGCCATTTCATTTCAATATACATCACAATAGAGAAGAATAGACGATCGTAACTTCTGTTTCATGGCGACTTTAAAATCAAACATTGACATTTATTAATATTAGCCAACTGTCCAACAATATGCTAAAAGATTAAAATGACAGAGGCTGAACAAGAAAATAGTTGAATATGGTTGATAAATTTGATAGTTTCAATTCACCGCTAACAAAACGCATGGCTATAGCGCAAACCATGTTCATCCTTGCTGCAAACTATATTTAATGTAGTCTGTGATGTATTTTATTTACCTTGCAAAATTTCTTTTCTGCTTTTTTAAGATAAAACTTTCCAAGCATCTCTACCAAGTAAAAAAATTGCGCCAATTTACTCATTTTACAATCAAGTTTGACTGAATGCTCAGATTTTAAAGTTGTCATGAAATAAAACTTCACCTTGTCTGCATGTTATTGATCTTGCTATGAACAATTTACCAGTGCATAAGTTTTATGGTGACGTATGCCAGACTTCTCCAATCATTTAGTCCGCTTAAACTCCAGCCCTTTCTTGCAATTGACTGCAAGCTTGCATTTAGATCCGCCTCCATCCAATCAACAACCAATGTATAGAACCAAGTCTCCGCCCTGTTTTTTTTTTTTTTTTAATTATCATTTTTCAATAATGCGCTTCACTCGGATGTACTTCACAAAAAGAAAATATCTGTTCCTATTTCTGTTTCATTGTGACTTTAACATAAAAAGTTGATAAGCAAATTTATTTTGCATTTAACATTGTTTTTCTCTGCTACACGTGATCAGAATAGACCTGCAACCTATTTTTGGATCGCAACCTACCAGTTGAGAACCACTGATAATGCTCAGTTAAAACCCAATCTCTTTGTTATTGACTAGCATCACAACAAACAGCTAAAGATGCCATGAGCCGACTGGGTAATCTCTGCAGGCAACTGTGATGTGATTACAGTCTCACATTGACCTGTAGAGGTTGAGTAGTCTGTTTACACCCAAAACCTGAGAGAAAACAACCTCAACTGTACCTGAATCTGACTTTCATTTCAAGGCTACATCTGTGCTAATCTTGATGCTAAGATGCTCTGTTATTTTACAATAGCTGCTTCACTTGAACACCAAGTTAATCAAACATGGGCTTATATTGTACCTAGTAGCTAAAGTAGTTTGAATGTGTTACCATTTCTGGGACTCGAACATCTGTGCGCCCCCTGCTGGAGGACTCCAATATCACGCAGCTGAGTTTTGGCATAATCTCAGCTGGCAACTGTGAGTATGTCTCACCCCTCTCACAGGCGCTGCTGGGGTTCTGTCACACACAGCACCCGCACACCATGACGAAATATCAGCGGTCTTCATCGGATAGAAAAGAGAAACCTGTGGAAAAGAAGTCTGAAACCTGTCTGAGAAGAAACCTGTGGCAAGGCTGAAATTTAAATGGTCAAAGTGTGTGTTATTCATTCTGTTATTAATTCAGACATCATTCATCACTAAATTTCCACACTGGTAATTATGGGTAGCTCAGTCAGTGTATCTGATGTGGTGGTACTGGAGGAAGTTCAGTGGTCCTGATCTGTGAGAACTTTCTGATGTTGGTGATACTGCATCAGGAACTGATTGGATGATATTTAGGAGCCATCAGTTCTTGATGCACTCCCTTCAGCATCGAAAGAGACACCCGTCTTTTCACTAAAAGTCTTTTCACTTTTACAATTCAGTAGGCTACATGTCAGTGAACAATACTAAACTATAAGATAAACAATATTGTAACTGTTTTGAGAAGTTTGTAAAGTTATTAAAGCTGCAGTAGTCTATATTACTTCTCTGCTATAGCCGCACCAAACATTGTTTGTTTGAGTGGTAAGATATAGGTCTATTGCTGTATTATCGCTGTTGTTATTTATTTTTTTATTGTAGCATTGCTTAAACATCCTGTACAATAACATATTGTACACTGTTTTGTGCACTGTTTTTTAATAACAAGTTGTTCCAATGTCTTCAATAAACTATGCTTTAAATTTAATTATTTCTGAATAGAAATGATCTGCTCTTCATATGACACCAAATCTTTTACTTACTCTATAGCTATACTTTAAGATACTTACCAATGTGCTTATTTAAAGTATTCTGACACAGTTAGCCAGGGGTTTTCAAACCTGTCCTGGAGGACCCCCAGCCCTGCACATTTTGTATGTCTCCCTCATCTAACACACCTAATTCAACTCATCAGCTCATAGTAGAGACAGCAAGACCTGAAACATACAAAATGTGCAGGGCTGGGGGTCCTCCAGGACAGGTTTGAAAACAAGCAACACTAAATGCCACACTGAATGTCATTGCATTAGATAACAAAGTATCGATAAATATTAGTTTAATATCTTTAATGTTTTTAATCTTTAATAAATAGCCTACCACTTGGGTTGATATTCTGAATCTAACGCAATGAGATGTAAACATTAATATCCAAATACTTTTGGAGGTTATATGCGGCCAGTCGCTGACTTCTTGGAATTATTAATTAATTATATAAAGCTTTGTCTTTTTGAGGTTTGTTTGGTATTTTGTATGTTTCTTCAAGCGATAACAATAATAATAATAAAACTATGCGGCCAGTCACCACAGTTTTTTGCTGGAGAAACATACCCTGAATCCCAGTGTGCATACTATCCACCCTATCCGCCCTAAATAGTATTGAATATTACTAATGTTACATACTATTTAGGATGGAGAGTATGCACATTGAGACGCAGGCATAGAGTGAGAAACGATACAGCGCCCTCTGCAGATTAACTTAATTCATTGCAGCATACTAGGGGAGAACCGGGACGAAAGTAACAAAGCGATTTTCTCAGAGCCCTGACTACATTTGCATTCCAAGTTATGACAGCACGTTCAGCACGCAACCCTTGACGGAGCTGCCAAATATCATGTGATTTCGTCATTGTTTCCCGCGGTTAGGTTAAATAAATTGCTGAAGCGGTAGGCTACTTTTTTTTTCTAATTACAAGTTGTGTTTCTCATTTCATGTCAGTGGCAAGGCCAGAAATCTTAAAGTGGGTGGACCACTATTGTTTGTCCAATATATATATATATATATATATATATATATATATATATACACACTAAACTAAACAAGATAGTGGTTCTGACAAAATGATAATTGCTGCAGTCTATTTAAAAATATAAAATTTGAAGTAGCCTAATTATTAAAAAATGTTTGAATGAATGATTCAAGGATTCACTCATAAAGACTTTTATTGTTTCATTACTGGACGAATGAGCGTTTTTGAAGGAATCTCTTGAATAAATGATTAAATAAAAAAAAAATTAAAATTTTAACAGTCACTTGTCGCCACCTACTGGTGTAATTGATACAATCTTTATTTGAAGCATCTAGTTAATTTCAAAAAGATTTAGGCCTACTCAATTTTGATTGCTACTGTAGACATCAGTTTATATCTAAAATATAAACTTTTATCCAATTGTATTGTTCTATATTATATCAATTCGAATGTTTGTTAGACAGAAATAATGTTGAAAAGACTTTGTGTTTTTTGTTTATTATATTTTGAATAAGCCTAAACAAGACACATTTATAGTAAATATAAATAATAGCCTAATAAAAAAAATAGAATACTGCTAGAATATTTAATTAGACATGATGAACTAAATAGTCCACTACAAAAAAAAAAAAAAAAAGAAAAGAAAGAAAAAAGAAATGCCATATGGGACTCGAAACGGTGAATCTGTTCATTACGAACCTTCCGAACGAAGTGATTCGCTAGAATGAATCTGTTTTTCCAAAGCGACACATGAGAGGAGGACCGTTTAAGACGAACCGATTCAACAGATAAATTGGACTTAACAGCGCTATACGAGATGGAGCCGACAGCGTGGTTGTTTACCTCCACTCGCTCGTCAGTAAACAAATGTGACATTAAAAACAGAGACTGTCACGCTACACAGCTAATCGTTGGGGAAAAGTAGCTTTTTACTAGAAAAGCTTGTGTTGAAAGCAGAGCTTTTCAAAGCTATTTAGTGTATGGAGAGTTACCGTCATAATGGTGTGCGGGAAGGACACAATCCTGAACCTTAAAGCTCGATTTAATTTCATTGTCATCACTTCATTTTGTAGAAATTGTTTACACACAGGTGACTATGTTACTGTAGAATAAATTGTTACTGTAGAATAAATAATCACTGTAGAAAATGAAACAAACCGACACACACAGGCTATAAGCGCGACTCGTACGGTGATGCACGCTGCATAGAAACAGCTGCTGTCGTGAGTTTACCGGCGCGAAATCGTACTCGGTTACTAACATAACCTTGGTTCCCTCAGATACGGAACGGAGTACTGAGTCATCTGCCGTTTAGGCAAGATGCAACGGGGGGAAACTCCTGTTTTCACCGATTCTGAAGCCTTTTTTAATCACGCAGTGAAACTGCACGGCCATTGGTTTGTGGAGTTTAAGTATGGCGAGCGAGCCCACTTGAGCCTGCCAAAATGGGCGGGGTCTCGGGCTATATAAGCGGCTGTCTCGCCTTGGCAGACTGATTTAATTCGACTGAAGCAACGGCATGAGGCGTCCTACGAATAGCACGGCAAATTATGCAGTACTCCGTTCCGTATTTAAGGGAAACGAGGTTACATTAGTAACCGAGTACATTCCCTTTCGATACTACACTCCGTACTGCGTCGTCTGCCGTTTAGGCAAGACGCAAAGGGGATTATACAATTACGCCGTGCTATGAAGGGGGGACGACAGAGCATCCGAGCGGGGCGCTGAGGAGGGCTTGCACGGATGCACATAGCATAATGTATCCCGGAAGATCGGGGATTTGAGGACACTGTAGTCGTCCTCCCATTTCTATATATTCTAGGAGCCCCTTGAGGCCTAGAGCACACATAGGGAATAGGAAAAATACGTTATTACCCGAACTTTGGTCAGGGCCATAAACGAGTGCTCATAAGCTGGTCACATTGGTGAGGCTTATGCAGAGAGAACCTGCGTTTGAATTGCAGGGATGTCCAGATTATAAAACCTGACAAAGGTGGACAGCGAGGCTCAGCCGGCCGCCTCACAAATTTCCGCGATGGACACGCCAGTGGACCATGCCCAAGAAGAGGCCATGCCCTTCGTGGAGTGTGCTCTACCTTTCGTACGGCCACCGAAGCAGATAAAGAGTTGTTCTGACTGACGAAAAGAGGCGGAACGATCGATGTAAGTCCTCAGGGCCCTGACTGGACAGAGTAGGTTCAACTCCTGATCATCCTGGGAAGGAGGAAGTGCAGAGAGAATGACCATCTGTGCCCTAAAAGGTGTGGATAGGATCTTCAGGACATGTCCATGTCTTGGTTTCAGGACAACTTTAGAGTCGTTAGGCCCGAATTCAAGACAGGGGGGGCTCACGGAGAGCACCTGCAAATCTCCCACTCGCTTTACCGATGCTAAGACTAGCAATAAGCCGGTTTTTAGCGTTAGAGGACATAAGTCGACAGTCTGGAATGGTTCAAAGGGAGGGCCCTAAGGCCTCTGAGAACCAAGGACAGGTCCCAGGTGGGAATCGTGCGGGGGTGGGGAGGGTTCAGCCTCCTAGCCCCTTTTAGGAAACGAACAACAAGGTTGTTTCTCCCTATCGACTGCACTGCTACGGGAGCATGGGAGGCCGCTATAGCTGCGACATAGACTTTAAGGGTAGAGGGAGTACGGTCCTTATCCATTAAGTCCTGAAGGAAAGACAATATAAGAGATATGTCACAAGTAAATGGATCTTCACCCCGGGCTGTACACCAGGCAGCAAAGACTGACCATTTTAGGGAGTAGAGACGTCTCGTTGATGGAGCTCTGGCTTGTGAGATAGTGTTCAGGACATCTTCAGGGAGGTTTGAAGGCTCCCGTCTAGAAGCCAAACATGGAGATCCCACAGCTCGGGTTTGGGGTGCCAAATTGTCCCTCCCGCTTGGGAGAGGATGTCTCGTCTCAGGGGGATCGGCCATGGTTCCATGGATGGTTCTTGCTAGAGTGAAAAGGGGCTTGGATGAGAGCCCGCCCTGGCGATTTATGAAGGACACCACTGACCAGGACATGGTGTCTCACCAGGAGAGGGAGGAAAGATTGGAGAGCTTGATACACCGCCATCATTTCCAGGCGGTTGATATGAAGCTCGCTTTCTTGGCTCCTCCAAGCACCGAAGGCTGGGTGACCGTCGCACAGAGCTCCCCAGCCCATTTTGGAAGCGTCTGTGAAAACGACTTTCCTCTTGCACATCGTCCCTATAGCCACGCCCTGCTCAAACCAGCAGGGGTTCATCCAAGGAGCCAGGGTTGCAGCGCACGCCTGATTCACCTTGAGCGAGCAGCGACCATGCTGCCAGGCTTGAGGCGGGACCCGTGGTTTCAGCCAGAACTGTAGTGGGCGCATACGAAGTAGACCCAACTGCAGGGCTGGTGATGCTGAGCCCATGAGACCTAGCATCCTCTGAAACGTTCTGAGCGGCAGAGAGGATCCGGGCGTGAAAGTTTCCGCGAGCTGCTGAAAGGCCAGGGATTGCTCTGGCGAGACTACGGCCCTCATGCAGGTCGAGTCGAGAATAATCCCCAGGAACGAGATACGTTGGCTGGGAGATAAAGAGCTCTTTGGAAAATTGACCCTGAGCCCCAAGCACTCCAAGTGGCTGAGGAGGAGGGATCTGTGTGCCACTAGCTCCACCTCCTACTGGGCCAGGACAAGCCAGTCGTCAAGGTAGTTGAGTATGCGTATGCCCATCTGCCTCAGAGGGGAGAGGGCCGCATCCATGCACTTCGTAAAAGTGCGGGGAGCTAGAGACAGCCCGAATGGAAGGATCGTGTATTGATACGCCACCCCTTCGAAGGCGAATCTCAAGAATCGTCTGTGATGGGGGGCTATCTGGATGTGAAAGTAAGCATCTTTCAGATCCAGGGAAAAGAACCAGTCTCCTGGGTGAATTTGCGAGAAGATCTGTTTCAAAGTGATCATTTTGAACGAGCGCTTTATTAGGGCCCGATTCAGACATCGAGGATGGGTCTGAGACCGCCATCCTTTTTGAGAACGAGGAAGTATCGGCTGTAGAAGCCTGACTCGCTCAGTGCCGGGGGAACCATTTCTATGGCTCCTTTTACCAGCATAGTGTTCACCCTTCGGCAAGGGGGCGGAGTCAAGATGCGAGTCCAGCCAATCCTCAGCGTCCGAGGCCGCTAGGGACATGCTGTCATCCAGCGGCTCTTCTTCAGATCCCCCGAACGAGACCAGGTCCGGGCGGGAGAAGTGGACGGGGGAAGGCTCTCTTTGTGGAGAAAGTGAGGCACGCAGGACCTGAGCCGACGTGAGCTCACTTTCATCCGAGCGCTGAGATCCTCTGCCCCGCTGTTTTTTCCTCACAGGTTCCTGGGAGGAAGAAAACGGGAGAGCGCGAGGGGTGGAGTCGCGTTCTGAAAAGAACGCTATCTGTGAGCGCAAAGAGGCCAGACTCATACTCTCGCAATGAGAGCAGGTCGATTCAGTGAGCGTGGCTTCTGTGTGGGATTTCCCCAGACATCGCACGCACTCACTGTGCCCGTCATCAGCGTGCAGAGGGGCTCTGCACGTGCCACAATTGTGGCGTGACATTTGAAACAACGCCGCAGGATATTTGCTCAGGAAAAAATGCTCTTTTAGCTTCCAACTGCAGCCGCAGAAAGAAGAACACCGTAAGCATGCGCTCGGCGCTGTGGGCGGCTTGGGGGCGAAGCGCTGACCAGGAAGAAGGCGGCTTCAAGTCTCGGGATCAACAAAGAGATGTGATCTGCGTCGCTGAAGGAGAATGAATCAGTCTGCCAAGGCGAGACGGCCGCTTATATAGCCCGAGACCCCGGCTATATAAGCTTGGCTTGCGCGGCGTCATTGGTTCGTTTACTTAAACTCCATGAACCAATGGCCGTGCAGTTTCACTGTGTGATTAAAAAAGGCTTCAGAATCGGTGAAAACAGGAGTTTCCCCTCGTTGAGTCTTGCCTAAATGGCAGACGACGCAGTACGGAGTGTAGTATCGAAAGGGAAATAAACATATTATGTACCTATTTTTAATAATCCATTTTTCAAATTATATATAGGCCTTCACAACAGATATGATTATTTCCAGACCAAAGTAGTGTCTGGAAATAAAACGAAATATTCTGGCACCTTTGATTGGATGGGCCAGCCATCAATCTGGGTGGGCCAGTGCCACCCTGGCCCTTATGTAGCCTCGCCACTGTTTCATGTGTCACAATAATGATCAGTCTACAGGTTATTTAGTGATGTAACACATCCTGAAGTTTGCCTTGTCAGAATTTTTCAGTATGAAAGTAAATCGTGTTCAAATATCAGGAGTTCCTGTCGGGACTGCTAATGTGGTGGCTTTCTCTGCGTTGCAGCATTTATTAAAACATGTTTATGTCATATTATACTAGCAGAATATGCCAAAAGTAAGGGTCAGGAAGACAGACAGAGGTCTGATTCAGCCAGATGTTTATGAGAGAGCGTTTCTGGACATATCTGTTGCTGATTTCTGTATGTCACCATTTATTCACTCAATCTGTTTACATTTACCATAGTCACATTTATTTTTTAGCCATACCTTAGCTTTTTCACATCCACTTATGAATCTGTAGTGTTTCCATTCAGATGTTTTTATGCATATTTTGAATTTATGACTACTGTTACATTATGTTGAGAATTTATATTATGCTAAATTAATTTAATTTTCATATTGTTCATACTGTTGAAAAATGTTTTATAAAATAAATTGACTGCCAATAAATAAATAAATAAATAAATAAATAAAAATATTCTAAACAATTCAAGTTTGCACTGTTGGGTTACTTTTGAAACATTTGATGAAACTGAAATTCTCAATTTAAAATGAAATTGTAATTTAATATTTTTTTTGCAAAGATAAAGGACAAAATATGTTTGCAGTTACATATTAACAAGGTCATAGTCAGGTATATTTAATAAAAACAAGACTAACACAAAAAATCTAGCTTGTATTGTTGTGTTACTTTTGACCTACCTGTGTGTCCCAACTGACCGGATCGAAAGTAACAGTGTGCATTTATGTTCAAAGTGAAATTATACTGAAGCCGTTCTACATTTGTACAAAATACCACCTAGTATTTAAAGATTGTGAGTTATTGACCACAGCAAAAATATATCGCTGTCTAAAACATTATCTTTTAAAATTACATTTTTGTGAAAAATGGTACTTTCGTCCCTGCTCTCCCCTACTTGTGTAGAGGCCTTGATTAAAATTCAATTTTTATACAGTGACACTAGTATATGTGATATAGAAAAGAAAAGTAATATTCACGAGCGAAAATCAGCTAAAAAGCTAAGATGTACTACATCTGTCATGAGTTAAACAGCTTGATAACAATGAGAGCTACAAGTAGCTTGTGCTGCTGTTTAATATTGCCCCCTAGTGGCCTCCAAATGCTATTACTACGGATCAGCACATGGACTCTGCTTCTCTCTCCCCGAGCTGCAGTTTGAGAGTGTCAAGATTGTTGCATTGTCTTTAAGCCAAACTCAGCTATAATTTAGGAGCTAAAAAACACAGAGCAGCTCATATGAGCTCGATGGGAGGCAGAATTAAACGCACCAAAAATGTGCGTAATTTGGATTCGGATGATGCGCCTTCACTAGCGCGATCAATAATCGAAGAACATCCAAAAATTATACCTGCCGGGCGACAGTTAGATAGGACACCTCCATCCAAACATGAAAGAGTCACAACATACCAGCCCAGCAAACCAGATGGTTCTCTAACATCAGAACAAGTGGTCAAAGATGAGCCATGTGGCCAGGTAAACAAACAAACATTTTTCCGTATTTAAGGGCTATTTTACAAATACGGATGTGTAAAAAATACTTTAACAATGTGTTAACAATGCGTTTTCTACGTGATAATCTAGACATTTTCTTTTCGTTTAGCGTATTCCTTTTTTTTTTTTTTTTTTTGGCCTGTCCTCACTTCTGTTTCCAACTTCTTGATGCATTAGCAACTATTGGAAATTGACTGATAGGCTTGATTTCTTTTTATAACCCCTATGGATACAAATAATTTTTGTGTGTCCGATAACCCAAACGAACACATTTTTTAGTTATTGTTTTATTGACGTAATGATTAAATGACCATGGGTGCGTTTCCCGAAACCTTCTTAAGTTATACTTAAGCTGTACCTTAACGTTACGTGTTTCCTGAAACGTTCTTAGTTAAGTATACCTTCTGTAAGTCATATGTTCGTAAGGTTGGATAGGACCACTCTTATACCTTATCACTGTTGATAGTTCACTCCGCTAGTGGCCACCACTGTGCAAAAAGATTCTTTACATTTCAGTATTTATGAGCAATATCACATGAGTAGCCGTAGGCCATCACAGCGTGCTGATATACAGCCATATCACACGGCTATGAGTGTCATATTGCGTTTATACAACAGTTCGATGGCACAAGTGTGTAAATAAATAACAACAACAACAACGGAGTGTCTTTAAAAACCCTCTTTTGTGAGGAACTACTTCCTTCTGCCATTGATTCAGATCTCAAGTTGACAGTTTAACAGTTGAGCCCAAGCCTCTATTACTAATTATAAAACATCACTTTAGAACTAGCAATGAAGGAACGTTGAGTTGCTTCATTGAAGCTTACTGTATTATACAGAGAAGAATATTAAGGTATTATGAGAGAGATTGACTAAATGAGTGTATTACCTGCATCTGATATAGCATCTAACCCAAATGCATTCAATCCCCATTAGCATTCAATCCCCATTTTGCTCTGGAACAAGTAATAGATTAATAAAACCAAAGACTGCCCATTTGATATACCCCAAATTAATTATATTTTTAACCACTATCTACATAAGAGCCAGCAGCAAATACCTGAAGGGCTGGCCGAGATGAAGCTGTTCTCTGCGGGTACATGAGCGCTGAACGGCCGCTGATGGCCTGGAGCTCGCATCTGCGAAAGTGTCAAAACAAATGGTAAAATAGGGGCTATGATTAAATATGAGTCACATATTTCAGGTCTACACAACTACATTCTCGCCTAAAAAACATTTGTGGTGTAGCATTTGTAAAAAAAAAAAAAAAAATACGGTGGATTTGCTCTGCTGCCATGACAGTCACTTCAAGCAGAGTGATACAAATGGTGAAAAGGTAGGAGTGCTGTTATCACTAGAATATCACACGGCTCTCAGATAATCGAATATGTGTTCAGTGTTCAAATAGTCCAATTGATGTGTTTTCATGCAAAGAATAAAATTGTCATTACACTGATGCTTTTTAATTATATTATCCAAAGGTACATCTGCTGGCAAACCATTAGGCAGTAAAGGCTTAGGAGTCTATTTAAAGGGGATGGTTGTCGTGGAGAGTATGGTCAAATTATGGCAGCGATACAGCGAATAGTTGTGCTAAATCAAAGACCGTGCCGTCCAAGGAGCCATTTAGGCCACATACACACTGTAAAGTTTCAGGAGTGACAACCGCATATTAAATGCAAGTGTGAGTGCCCTAAATTATCGTTTGGAATGTGTATGGAACACGACTCACTCCCGAAACTGTGATGATTGACACCGTGGTAACAGTACCAAAGTTCTGGCGTCTTGCGTATATGGTATCTGCTATTCTGACTAAAATAATATATTAAAATGACAAAACACCCCTTCAGCAATTTTAACTAAAGCACAGTCGATGGAGGCGAAGTGTTTCATTTGCTTAAAGCAGGGGTCTCCAAACTCGTTCCAACCCCAGTTTTAGCTCCAACCCCAACTAAACACACCTGAACCGGCTAATCAAGGTTTAACTAGGCATACTAGAAACTTCCAGGCAGGTGTGTTGAGGCAAGTTGGAGCTAAACTCTGCAGGGCAGTGGCCCTCCAGGACTGAATTTGGAGACCCCTGGCTTAAAGGCTGTTTCACATAGCGCGCTCTTGCAGTGTTGCCTTGTCCACTTATTATATACAGTAAGCGTTTTGGGGGTTGATGTCTAAGATTGGCTTATACAGCGATCGAGTTTATGGGGTTATTAAAGTGAGCAAATGCGGGTCGCGATATGTCTTATTTTCAGCATAAAGTATTTACATTTATTTCGCTTTTTTATGGGCTTATTCGCCAATTTGCTTGCAAGATCTGGCAACACGAGTTAGCCTCGTACCACTTTCACTGTGACTTCTTGCACCGCACACAGACGAGAGATAAATCTCTGTTGCAGATTAAAATATGTATTTTAGCATGCATCAGAAATGTATCTCTTGTCTGTCATTTGTCATCTCTCTTGTCGTACGTCATTAACAACTGGTTGTTCAGTTCGGTTCCGTACACACTGCGTAGAATTTTTGTAAACGCGGTTGTCGCTACCTGTATTTTTTGAACTGTGTGTGTGTGTGTGTGTGTGTGTGTGTGTACAGAACACAATTAAGCACTAAAAGGTGAACTGACAACCGAATTTAGTTGCAGTATGTATGTGGCCTTAGTGTATGTTCACTGTTTCATCCGTGAAAACTTTATTCCCCTGGCTACCATGTCAGAAGCTGCAATTCTGAAAATATTTCGCCTCCCACGGCAGCAAATTCAGCAGCTTTTAGATCTTGCTGGTCCGACTTTGTAGAGACAAACTCGACAGAGCTACCCCCTCAGCCCCGAAATTCAGCTGCTGGCGGCTGAGTAACACCTCGGTAGGGTGTTACTCAGCACAAATGCTGTTCATTTGTTACATTTTTGCTATGCGATTTTGACATGCAAACATGCAACACTAATGCAAAACTAAAGCAAAAACTGACATTTCAAACTAACATTTAAAAAAAAAAAAAAATTCTAAATCTTTACAAAAAGTTGTCTTTGAGAATGTCTAAATATATATCCAAATCCACAACTTAATAAAAATAAGTATTTATATCTAAAAACAACTAGAGAATTTATATATAGAGCTATATAGGAATGTAGTGGTTAAAGGGTTAGTTCACCCAAAAATGAAAATTTTGTCATTAATTACTCACCCTCATGTTGTTCCAAACCTGTAAGACTTTCGGTTTGGTTTCGCAGCACTCAAACGTTTGAGCTTCTGGAAGAGGTTTGTTCTCGTGCGTCATTCAGGTTCGGTTGAGCTTTTGTTTATGTTCGCTGATAAATGTTTATCCAGTTCAATTCTTCAATTCTTCTTTTATTGTCATTGTAAAAAACATACAATGGAATTATAGACTTCCAACATATACAGTAAAAAAAAAAAAAAAAAAAAAAAAAAAATGCATATTACAAACAACAAACAAAGGCCATATTGCACAGGAAAGAAATAAAGTTTATTGTTTATTGCACATAAATGATAAATGTAAAGTGCTCAAATGTTATTGTCATTGAATGCATGGTCTTGAATGTCAAGAATGTATTGTAGTTGGGCAGTGTTTTTTCATTTCAAAGTTCAGTAGGGTAACAGCTTTTGGATAAAAACTGTTCATGAATCTTGTGGTGCGCGTTTTAATAGACCTGTAGCGTTTTCCAGATGGTAGCAGTTCAACAGATGATGGGCAGGGTGATGTGAATCCTTTAGAATGTTGTGTGTTTTCTGCAGGCAACGTGTGATGAATATGTCTTCCAGGGCAGGTAACTGTTGGTTTGTGATGATGTTCTCCGCAGTCTTTGTGACTCTCTGCAGAGCCTTTTTGTCAGCTGCAGAGCTGCCTCCATACCACACCAGCATGCCATGTGTGAGTACACTCTCAATGGAACAGTGATAGAATGACACCAGAAGCTGCTGTGACAGGTTAATCTTCCTGAGCGTTCTTAAGAAGTACAGTCGCTTTTGTGCCTTCTTGACTAGCGCCATGATGTTTGTCGTCCATGAGAGGTCCTCTGAGATGTATGTGCCCAGAAATTTAAAGCTGGACACTCTCTCCACCATCTCCCCATTGATGTACAGTGGTGTGTGAACATCCTGTTTCTTTCTGAAGTCAATGATGAGTTCTTTTGTTTTCTTGATGTTTAGAGACAGATTATTCTCTCTGCACCACACCATTAGCCTCTGTGCCTCCTCTCTGTAGGCAGACTCATTGCTTCTGGTGTTCAACCCCACCACAGTCGTATCATCTGCGAATTTGATAATGATGTTAGTATTATGAGATGGTGTACAATCATGAGTATACATAGAGTAGAGAAACTGGCTCAGCACACAGCCTTGTGGGACTCCTGTGCTGAGTGTCAGAGTTGAGGAGTGATGTGAGCCCATCCGCACCGACTGTGGCCGCTGTGTTAAGAAGTCCTTAATCCACAGGCAGATATTGTGTTGTATGCCTAGGTCAGACATCTTGGAGAACAGTCTGCTCGGTATGATGGTATTGAATGCAGAACTGTAGTCCACGAACAGCAGCCGTGCATACGTTCCTTGATGTTCCAGGTGGCACAGTACAGTGTGGAGGGCAGTGGAGATGGCATCATCTGTCGACCTGTTGGCCCTGTATGCATACTGGTGAGGGTCCAGAGTAAGTGGAAGAGCAGCCTTGATGTAATGCAGGACCAGCCTCTCCAGGCATTTCATGATTACAGGTGTCAGTGCAATGGGCCTATAATCATTGAGGGATGTTATGGCAGCCTGCTTTGGTACTGGCACTATTGTGGATGTCTTTAGGCAGGTTGGGACAGAGAAAGATTAAAGATATTTATATATACCTCACCCAACTCTGCGGCACAGTCTCTGAGGACGCGCCCTGGGATGCCATCTGGACCAGCCGCTTTCCGTATGTTGATTTTACGGAGAGTGTGTATCACCTCAGTAGGTTGAATGATGAGTGCCTGGCTGTTGGTGGCGGGAACTGGATCGATGGTAGTCTCAATCCTCTCCACCTCGAAGCGTCCGAAGTACTGGTTGAGCTGCTCCGCTTCTAGAGCACTGCTGTTAGTCAGACTGCTGGTGTTATTCTGCCCAGTAATGTGACAAATCACCTGCCATGCCTGTCATTTATATGTGAGAAAAAGCCTAAATTAAATCTGTTCATCATATAAAGCGATCGTGTGTTTTCAAAAAATTTGGACTAAACCACTCAATTCATATGGATTCGTTTTACGATCTCTTTATGAACTTTTTGAAGTGTCAGAGTTCTAGTTGTGAAGGCAGTCTATGGAGGAACAGAATGCTCTCAGATTCATCAAAAAGATCTTCATTTGTGTTTCGAACATGAATAAAAGTCTTATGGGTTTGGACTGACATGAGGATGAGTAATTAATGACAGAATTTTCATTTTTGGGTAACCTTTTAAACCATGGCATTTCAAATGTTTTTCGCAACAGATGGCACTAGTTGGAAATTGTAAATATCAGTTTAAAAAAATAGACTGATAATATTTATATTGATAAGTATGAAGTAAAATCTAGCATTTTGGCTTTATTCCCTCTCTTTCTTTTTAGATTTTTCTTGACATTAAAAATACTTTAAATTTTTTATTAATTTAGCTTGAGATGATACAATGCAATTTATTATTATTTAGAATTTTCACATTTTTAAGGATAACATTTCTTAATTCATTCTTTCTAAGGAAATAACTAAACACATTTCATGCAATGGATCAAATGAAGTTCTCCAGCAGCCCAAAGTTAAAGATGAGAGGAAGTCCATCAGGAGGTCTAGTTCTACAGCTGCATCAGGTGACTTCATAAGAAATCATATTCACATATCTCTCTATGTTTCTATGTATTGCTATCACACCATATATGCACTGGTTCTTGTTGAGTATGATATTATGATATATTATTATTGCATATAACATTCACTTTTATGGATATCCAGCAACAAGTGGGAATGCCAACCCTGAAATCTTCATCCAGGGAATGCAGGGATACCAATGGACAGACACAGACCTGGACTTTGTCTATCAAACCAAATTGAAAAAGCAAGTTCAACAGGCGCAGGTCAACGAATGCATATTTTCAAAATGGAATATTAGTGTACTGCATAGTATACACTAAACACTGTTTACTATTTCAAAACAATACATGTAATGCAATGCTAAACCATTCCAACTGTAGCAAGTGGTGTCCTATTGAAAATATGGTTATTTAGCCTACTATGTTTAATCCAATGTTTATGTCAAAAATCGAAGTTTATATATTACTTATTAATGTGCATATGCACATTTTTGCAAATATAGTAGGTCACCTGGTATTCTTTGAACACAGAAATTTTGGATATGTATTATACAGAATATGTATATAATGCATACTGTATAAATGAGTAGTATGGTATTATGATATTTTGAACATAGCCAATGCCACATCCTCTCCTATTTTTCCCATTTGTGCTTGTACTGATTATCTACGATGGTGTTTCAGTGCCGTGTGTAATGAGAATTGTTGTAGCAATTCGAGATGAAAGTCCTAATATTTTGAGAATAAAGTCAAAATTATGAAATACAGGACTGAAGTCATAATATCATAGTCCTTTTAAAGTCCCCATGAAATCAAAATGGTGTCAAAAAGTTTTTTGGCTTTTAGTATGAATATGTAAGCCTTAATGTTATCTTTGTAAGACTAGCTTCCATAAAATTCCAAAATGAATTTCCAGCCAATTTTTTTTTTTTTTTTTTTACCACGCAGATTTAACTAAATCCTCCACATCCATGCTGTTGGAACGGCTCTCTATTCATTGTGATAATCACACTGTTTCTCGTAATACTGTGATTTTCCCCCTTCGCGAAATAATCCTGAAATAATAATAAAAATAAAGTTTATGCAATATTCTCAAAATATTACGACTTCAGTCCCGTGTCGTTTTTTTAATTTTGACTTTATTCTCAAAATATTACGAGTTTAATCTCGTATTGCCACAACTTAATTTTTGTAATCTTAGATTTATTTTATTTTTTACATGCCACTAAAACAATGTAGATTATCTGAATATTATCATAAGATTTTCTTTTTCATCTTGAGAATTGAATTACAATTATTGTTTACAGCAAGAGTTAATCGATGTGCAGAAGTCTCTGAAGAACACAAGGCAAATGCGGGACATGGCCCTTGCTGAAAGTGACAAAATAAAAACGGAGCTCTCTAAGGTCTGACACATTTGTGATGCATTTTTCTCTTCAAACACGCCATTTTTATAATGTGATACCTGTGAAACACCTGTCTGATCTCAATACTTGTGGCTCTGGTGTTTCAGGTGTTATCATGCGAACGTATACAGCAAATTTCCATGGAAATACTTCTGAGGTCGCACAGCTCTAGTCAGCTGGAAGGACTTGATTTTAAAGCTCTTATTGCTAAACTGAAGGTTGCTGATGTGTGCTGCACTACTGCTGAGGAGAAGACAGAGGTCAGCAAACTCAAGACA
Organism: Mylopharyngodon piceus; assembly: GCA_039654765.1. Classification (NCBI taxonomy): domain Eukaryota; kingdom Metazoa; phylum Chordata; class Actinopteri; order Cypriniformes; family Xenocyprididae; genus Mylopharyngodon; species Mylopharyngodon piceus. Next base: position 32,940,025 of record CM077438.1, read on the forward strand.
GAGGTGGAAAAAGCACAAGTAATGAGGTATTAACCCAGCAACTTGTACACAATGGTTTTAACATTTTCTAATGGTACTTACCTATGCAGAACTCGCTAGCATGGTGCTAGGATATTGCCATGCGGTTCCTAACATGTTTTGGATTGTTTTAAGCACATTGCTATGCGCTTGCTTGAGTGTTTTGATTGGTTGCCCACCCCAAAGCCGTCTTGTCTTGTGCCCGACTTCAATATGTCTATGGGATGTTTTTGCCAGTCTTATTGTGCACCAGAAGACCGTTAGCTCAATTGCTAATTTAGCAATTCTACACCTCTCCTCAACAAGCTAAAGCAGATTAGCAGCGTTTTAGATTTGCATTTATTTTGTTTGCAGAGAAAAGGAAGAGCAACTCACAAAGGACATTGACAGCTGTAAAGAGAACATAAACCAAATCAAGGTGATTGCTAGAAAGAGCATGTCCTCAATATATGAAATTAGTATGTGTTTAATGTGTTGCGCTAAAGACAATCCTTTTTTTTTTGCGCAAAGGTAAATGTACATTCGCTGACAGCAGAAATATCTGCACTGGAATCCAAGATGTCCAGTAAAGAGGTTAGTGGATCACTTTTGACCACTGTTTGCTATTTCCTAGCTGATAATTTTAGCTCTTTGCAGACATTCAAACAAAATAAGTCTTAAGGGCCGTTCACACCAAGGAGGATAATAACTGAAATAACTATAACAATAATGTTAACTATAAAGTTTTAATAAGCATACTAATTCTGTGAGAATAGTGAAGTCCACACCACAACTTTAACGATAACGACACAGAGGAACAATATCATTGAATCACTTTCAGAACTTTTTTTTTTTTCCAGCTGATAAACAATAAAAACATTGGCAGCCAATCAGATGATTTAAAGCTGCAGACAACAAAACTGCAGCATGCTTATTAGGGCTGACAAAATGGCTGAAAAACTAAATTTGAATTTTATACTTAAATATTACTAATATTCGAATTATATATATATATATATATATTTAAATTTCAGTTAGGAAAAAAAAAGCTTTTAGCTTGCCTCCTGAGGCCCCAAGAGAGTGCAATGAGCAAAATATTAAAGCACCGCATTAAATTGTTTATTGTAAAAAATGTTATATTAATATATTATTAATATTATTATATTATAATCAAATATAATTTTGTAAATTACATAAAAACAATTATGAACAAAACAGCATCATGTATTTATGCATAGTTTAATACAAAGCGCCAAAGTGCCGATCACAGCCCTAACGCTTATAATAAAAGTTATTGTCAATTGGTGTGGAAGCTAATATAGTTATCGTTCTTGGTGTGACCAGGCCTTTAATCTTTATCTACAAATTTATAGTCAATGACATACTTTTGACTCTTATAGGAGACAAGGGAGTCAGCTAAACCACAGCAAAAAGTCCACAGAAGCCCTAAACCCTGCGCTGCTCCTTCTGCCCCTAAACCCCTGAAAACCCCTGCAGCCCCCAAACCCTCGAAACCTCCTGCTGCTCCTTCTGCTCCAAAACCCTCCAAACCTCCTCCCACCCTAAAAGCCCAGACTGCCTTAAAACCCTCCAAAGCCACCACTGGCCCAAAGGCCCCAGAGGCTGATGTTGGTGGCCTTCGTCGCTCTAAAAGAATTGCTGCTAAGAAAGAGAAGTGAAGATTCTGCTCAGAAACACTCCAGATGAGTGAAGTTCACCTCAGGAAGTCTTCTTCAAATTTTCTTTCTCTAATTTACGACAAACCTCTGTTTGAAAACTTGTTTTACTTAGCAATGACTTAGTTTAGACTTTTAGACCTAGAGGGAATAGTGTTGTGCCCTCTAGTGGATATTTGGAGTTTAGTGTTTATGGACACTCAATGGTGGTTATTCACAAATCTGATACACTTGTCAGAATTTACCTTACAGTTTAATGAAACTACATTAAGATGTCCTGAACATTAATGTGTTTTTTTTGTTCTTTTCTCCACATGTTAAGAGTTTTTTTTTTTTTTTTTATCTTTTGAAGATGAATAAATGTTTTTCAGCCGTCTGGGTTGTGTGTTGTAGAAAGCCCTGGCTTCTTCAGAATATCTGAAAAATTCAGACTGGTCAAGGTGGGTTTTGAAACATGGATGCTTGAACTGGATTTTCCAGCCGACGGCCTGCTTTTACCTACAAACTGTTTGTTTAGCTATGTAGACTTTAGACAAATACTTTTCCAGCCCAAATAAGATATGGCGTGTTAACATCAATTAACTAATTTCTTTGTGGTGCTTTCCTTTGAAAAAAATCAATACCACATACAAGCATGTTCTGGGTGGCTGCGAGGAACATTGCTATGCAATTGCTGAAGTGTTTTTGTTGGTTGTTAGCATGTTGCTGTTTTCCTATGGTGTTTTGGGTGGTTTCTAAGCTGTTGCTAGGGTGTTCTGGGTGGTTTTTAAGGGTGTTGCTAGGGGGTTCTGTGTGGTTGCCATTGCTCTGCAGACACATGCTCTGAATGGGTGGTGGTTAGTGCATTGCTATTTGGTTGCTTGAACCACCTTGCTAGATGGTTGCTAGTGTGTTTCTTAGTGGTTGGTTGTTAGCATGTTTGACTGGTTTCTAGTGTGTTTGAGTGGTTGCCAGTAGGGCTGGTTTAAAAATATTGATTTTTCGATTTTAATTGATTCTTATTTTGAAGGTTTCTTAAATCCCAAAAATAGATCTTTATATGCTGTTTTCATTTGATGAATGAACAACTTTAGCGTGCCTGAACGTATGGTGCCTCCCATCCAATAAATCACAATAAGTTGTGTGCTTTGTTACTTCTGATATGAAACCACCTCTCAGTTTTCAAATTCTATCAATTTTATTACGAAATTCAAACAAATACTGTTTTGGGCTCTTTAATGTGGCACCTTAATATAGTGCCTTCAGTTCAAGTGAAGTGGCAGTTCGAAGCACACAGTTGTGAACTCATCTCTTCCACGCTAGTTACAGCATGAAATAAACATGAACAACCGCGAAAAGAGGTTAATAAAACAGCTTGTAAACAATGTGTCATATTACATTTACCTCAGAAAAGCCACTCAGTAACCATCAAACTGTTATTCAGCTAGAAAAATAAACTTAGAGAGGAGCATTTTGATAAATATATGCACAATTTTGCATATTCATTGTATTTCTACTTAACCTGATCTTTAATATTTAATGTATGCTTGAATAAATCCATCATATTTTTATAACAGCCACATTAAAATGTTTAAATAAAAAAAAAAGAGTAGAAACATAATTGTCATTAATTAAAGATGTTATTATTTACTTATATATATATATATAAACCTTCCCTGTGTGTAATTTAAATTTAAGTAGCATACAAATCAGTTGATTTTAACCTTTAATATTTTAGTCATGTACCAACTGGGGTTCCCTGTATAGTTTACAGCATTAGTTGAGAGAATTTTTTTTTTTTTTTTTTTTGCCATGTACTGTACCTGATAGGCCCCAATTTATCGATATCAAATCATTGCTACTGTTTTCGATTGCAAGGTGTTCTGAGTAGTTGTTAGCCCAATCCTAATTTACCTTACCTACAAAGTCCTTAGCGTGTTTTCATCTGGTTTGACTGTTAGCTTTGTACTACTACACATAAGTCACACTTAAGAGCCATTCACACCTAGAATGATAACTATTAGCATTCACATCAATGGACAATAATGTTCTGTTTATTATAAGTATGCTGCAGTTTTGTCATCTGCCACTTTAATGGTTTATGGCTGCCAATGTTTTTATCGTTCATCAGCTGGAAATATCTTTCTGAATGTGATTCCAGTGATATTGTTCCTCTGTGTTGTTATCGTTATAGTTGTGGTGTGGACTTCCATATTCTCATAGAATTAGAATGTTTGTTAAAACTTTATAGTTATTCTTTAGTGTGAATGGCTCAAACTAGTTTTGATTGAATTTTGTTGGAGATAATATAGCGCTGATTTTGTGGTGATTTTTACCTCATTATAATGTTCAGACTGGAATTTTACACACACATAAATGGTTGGAACATGGAAGGACTGTAGAGGAAACACATTAACGCGTTGCTGACTCAAACAGAGTCACCCGTTATTGTTGGCTTGGAAACGGTGGATGAGAGACCATGAGAGACTCCAAATGTGGTTAACATATCATACGGCAGGGAACAACTTCCACAGGGCTTACATCAACAGATTTCTGCTGGATCAGTTAAAATCGGTGTTGAAGCCAGGTACACTTTCAAAACAGTTGATTTTGGAAATTTTGTTTAAGTTTTCTCAACACTAATGCCTTCCAGACACTAAATGGATTCAGACTGTTCTTCAGCATTTCAGAGAAAAGACAAGTTTGTATCTCACCTTTCTCAACGCTAATGTCTTCCAGACACTAAATGGATTCAGACTGTTCTTCAGCATTTCAGAGAAAAGACAAATTTGTATCTTACCAGCTTTGCTAACCAATTTTGTAACGCATAAATATAAGGGCATTCAATCAATCTCCTCAATGTCAATGGAGACCGTAACCACCATAGACACTGAGGAGAACAAGCACAGACCAATAATTAGACATGGCTAAATTGTCCCCACCAATATTTGATATTCTTGATGCTGCTCTGCTGCACTCCACTACGCACCGCTCTGGGGGTTATGTGTTTGTTTTAACAAAAAAGAAATACAATTTATTTGATTAATTTGTCTATTCATTAAAATTCATTCGAAACATGAAAGTAAGTAGCCTAAGCCACAATGACAATAAGCAACAATTGTTTCATGATTTCACAGTGGGCACGCATCAGTGAAGGAAGTCAAGTGTCTCAACACAACAACAGTCCAAATGGTGCAAAAATGTATTTCTGACATTTTTGAGAAGCCCAAACAAAATGAAAAGAGATTGAGCCTGGAGATGGCGGATCAATTGCAGCAGCTCCAAAGCAACCAATTTAAGCCGGCAGTACCAGGACAAAATGCTAACGCGGTTTTGGTCGAGGCAATCACTCCACACCAACCAGCCAGCTTCAGTTTTCCTGGAAGGCAGTTTGGTAACTGGTTCTCGGACACAATCCAGAATGAAGTCATTCAACAGCTGATGGTACCACAGACTCCAGTACAATAGAGCAGTTCAATTCACATAAAATTTTGAACAGACATCGATATTAACTTAAGAAATCTACACAAAGAAATAATAATTTTACAATCCATAAAAAAAGCTATGTGTAATAAAGGGAAATGACTCAGGAATAAAGTATTGAACACACTTAGGCCCAATCCCAATTCTACCCCTTTCCCCTACCCCTTTGTTTTGCGCGTTCACGTGAAGAGGTAGGGGTTTCTCGATTCTCTTTTGGCTGGAGTGGTAGGGGTAAGGGGTATGAGAAATTTCCCTGCATACACCGACTACCGTGCTGCTAGAATGCGTGTAGTGATCATGGTAGTGATATTTCCACTCAGGATCGATCATTTATGTGTTACCTGGCTGCCAGTTTCTCCGTAGCTTGCTAAACGCGCCATTTGAATGATGTGAACACAAATGAGTAATACAGTTAAAAGAAATATCTGGTCATACTTCATAGCTATTTACATCTCTCATCGTATGTAAACTCTTGCGTTACCAAGGCAACAACTGACTCGTTTGTATTGCTTTGCAAAGAGGTCCGTTATCGCAGCACCACAGTAGAAAACGAAACCATATCTGTACCGGCCGGCTCGGCACGGAATGGAACGGTTAAACAAACAGCTTGGCCCGATGGAAAAGCGGCTTCACCACTCTCGGGAAACTCGAAGGCTCATACGTTTTCGAATTGAAACCGAGCGCCGTCCAAAATACAGCGCAAAACAACATTGGGAGTGAGTAATCTGTTAAACGTGCTCGTGCCTGATTTCTGTTGATATGCGCACTTCATTGCTGTTCATACTGGTTAAATGTTACAGGGCACTATTAATAAAAGAAACTAGGTATGATGACGTGTGTAATGGTGTAGTAGTGGTGTCCCATTTCTTAGGGGAATATTTTCACCCCTAGGCCTACACCTTGCCACTCTGTTTCAAGGGGCAAGGGGAAGGGGGAAGGGCGAAGGGGTATAAAATATAATTGGGATTGGGCCTTACTGAAATTGTATTTAATAGTTGGTGGAAAAGTCTTTTTTTGCAATGACAGCTTCAAGGCGCATCCTGTATGACCAAAAATGTGAATTTTGATCTTCAGTTCCTTCCACAAATGCTCTGTTGGGTTTAGATCTGGTGATTTACTGGGACATTCTAACAACTTTATTTTCTTCTTCTGGAACCAATTCAAACTCTCCTTTGCAGTGTGTTTTGGATTGTTGTCCTGGTGGAAGGTCCACCAAAGTCTCATCGTCATCATCCTGGTGGATGGCGACAATTTAATCTCAAGAATTCCCAGTACATGGCTCCATTCATCTTCCCTTCAATAATATTGATTCTGCCAGTACCATGAGAAGAGAAACAGCCCCATACCATGATGCTTCCACCTCGAAAACATCACTGTTGGTTGGGTATTTTTAGGGTCATATGCAAAGCCATTTCTCCTCCAAACATGGCATGTGGTATTGTTGCCAAAAGTTTGATTTTTGTCTCATCTGACCACACTAAATTCTCCCAGTAGTTCAGACCTTTCCAAATGTTGTGTAGAAAACTTCAAATGAGCTTCAGCACGCCTTTTCTTCAATAATGGAGCTTTCTGTGGTGAGCTTGCATGGAGGCTGTGGCGGTGGAATGCATTTCCTATTGTTTTCTCTGTGACAACTGTACCTGATGCCTCCAAGTCTTTCTGGACCTTTTTCGAGTGGTCCTTGGTTCTTGGGGTACTCTTCTTACTAACCTTTTGACTCCCTGATCAGAAATCTTGTGAGGAACTCCTTTGCATGGCCAGTTGATGGTGGAATGATGCTCCTTTCAGTTGTGGAAAATGGCCCCAATGGTGCTTACAGGAACATTTAGGAGTTGGAAAATCCTTCTGTAACCAGTACTGTTGTTATGTACGGCAAAAATCTTGTTGTGAAAGTCTTGGGAGAGCTCTTTGCCTCTACCCATTATGAGATGTCCAATACTTGCATTCAGAGGTGGGTAGGCCTTTTTCTAACCTAACAACATGCACTAACCCAACTGATTCTAATTTGCACAGGTAGGAGGTACTGTAGAACTACTTAGTGAAATCTGTTGCTTTCTTGACTTGCCTTGCCTTAGTGTACTGCTTTTTCTTAGTGCGTTCAATATTTTTTTTCCTGTGTCATTTCACTTTATTACACATAACTTTTTTTATGGATTGTAGTATTATGATTGCCTTCTTTTGTATTGATTTCTTGAGCTAATACCAACGTCTGGTCAAAATTTTATGTGAATTGCTGCATTGGAACTTTGTATAATAATAAAAAAAAATGTTAACGTATTCAATACTTATTTTACCCGCTGTATTTCTCAGGCTGAACATCCCAATTGAGCATCTCCATGGATGTTGTTTCGATGGAGCTTCTAATATGTTTTCGGTGTTCATGCGTGGCTAAAAATAAATATGCCCGGAGTCCCTCTTCATCCACTGTGCCAACCATTCACTTGATCTAGTACTTTAGGAGGCTGCACTTGAGGTGGGTCTCATGGCAGATTCAATTAACTTTTTTCAGCTGTGGTAATCCGTTAATCAGCAAAACGCATGGAGCTCCGTGAGTCCTCCATGTTTGGCTGTGATGAGATAGTTACCTTACTGGCCATATGTCCTACAAGATGGTGCATACAAACAGTAGCTATCAAACAGTGTTGTGCAAGTTACTTCCAAACTGTAATACATTATAGATTACTTGTTACTGTTATTTAAAATAATTCTTTACCGTACAATATTACTGTCTCAGAATTGTAATGCGTTACATTACTCCTGTATTACTTTTGAGTTACTTTCACCAAAATAACTACAGAAGTATAATAACGTTCTAAAATGACAAAATGTAGGCTACTGCAGAGCATTTTACATCCAGTAGAGGGCGATATGATGTAGCATAATGACTGTGGGCTATCCAGGCTACTATCAGTATAGCTTATAATTGGCAAAGTGAAGGCTCAAGACAATGCAAGAAAGGATGACAGACAGAATCACAAACTATCCAAGTCTGTTAAAAGTATGGTAGAGGTATAAAGTGATTATCTGACAAACTCGAAGTATGCGCATACGTCCATCTCGCGAATGTACAGTCTTCTTCTGCCATCTTCACCCATTAGCCGCTTTTCCACTGGCCAGCGCGAGCACAGAGGCCGAAATCATGCCGCGTTTCCGCTGTCGGGCCAGTAGCCTCGCGCCACTCCTGTAAAACCCGCCCTAAACACCTCTTCACTGGACTACGTCACATAATACAAAGTTACACACCAGCAAGAGGGAGATGAATGAAATAAATCGTTAAACAAATATATCAGAAGCTGTCATTTAGTCTTTATTTACAAACTTGGACACCACACGCGGCTATTGACTGACCACGAAAAGGAAATAGAACTTACTTGCAGCATTTTTCATTTGTTAAAGTCGACTTTCTAATAAAAATTCCCTGATAATTTACTCACCCCCATGTCATCCAAGATGTCCATGTCCTTATAGTGGACATGTAAAGCCCTTTGAAGCTGCACTGAAACTGTAATTTTCACCTTCAACTGTTTGGGGCCAATTGAAATCCACTATAAGGAGAATAACCCTGGAATGTTTTCATCAAAAACCTTAATTTCTTTTCGACTGAAGAAAGAAGGACATGGACATCTTGGATGATATGGGGGTGAGTAAATTATCAGGACATTTTTATTAGAAAGTGGACTACTCCTTTAATATCTGGCGGACTTGCTGTTTTTTTTTTTTTTTTTTTTGTTTTTGTTTTTTTTTTGAACAATTACATTTTGGGCTAAAAGTGTGTTGTAACGCAAGCGTTACTGAACATGTACAGAGTAAAATATTACTGAAAATTGATTGGTAATGCCTTACACTACTGCGTTACAGTAAAAACTAATATGTTACTGTAATGCATTACTTTTGTAATGCGTTACTCCCAACACTGCTATCAAATGTGTGTGTAGTGCATACAGAGAAATCAAAGCACTGGAGCAGCTTAAGGATGACAGAAGTGTGAGAGGACCAGACCAGAGCTAAGATTGGAGGCCTGCTCAAGCAAGCAGTAAAAGCTAAAACTTACTATGGCCTCCTCTGTTGTGAAGCAATATTCAAGCCATGCTAGTTGGTGGCCAGGAGTTTGCAGTATACCAAAGCCAGTGCACTGGGCACCCTTGAGCGTGCCAAAATGCTTGGAAGGCGGGATGATACAGTGGTGGATAACATGTTATGTACTGTATTCACAGTGGTACATAAAATGCCAGGTGATCACAGGGTGACAAAAGCCTTTCATTGACACAGCAAAGCCAGAGGGAGATGCACAAGTTGCGCAACACTCATGGAGACGAGTTCTATGAAGCTGTGGACTTGGTCACAGCAAGGTAAAGAGGAGATTTGATCAAGATGGCATGAAAACAGCAGCTCTCAGAGAAAAGGTGCTTATTAAGGCAGCCAACAACATCTTGATTTGACATTGTGGCTGATACCCACGTTGTAACACAAATAAATGAAAGGTTTTAGAGGCTTTGGAGTTTCCCCTTAGTTTAAATTGAATTGTCACCAAGCAATTACACAAAACAATTGCACAACACCATGCTGATTTATAAGATGGTAAATGCCGGCATAATGAGGTAGTGATGTGTGCGTGTGTGTCTAGTCCATGTCATTTCTTATTTGTCACCAAGCCTAGCTTGTGACACAGATGCTTAGTTTGTGGTTCATTACTATTTTTTTTAATGAAAACACATCAGCAATAAAATAGAACAATCGATGACATTTGCTTATTAAACTTATATATTGAACCTTTATTAACAAAACAAATAAGACTGATGACATGGTATACCTGCGTTTTAACACAAATAAATAAAAGATCTTTAGATTTTTCCCCTTACTTTAAAATGAATGCTTAGTTTGTGGTTCATTATTATTTTCTAATGACAACACAACAATAAAACAAAGACAAATTCATTGATATTAAATGAAGAACAGCACCTTTTATTAAAAAAGTTTATTGCGCTTTTGCCTCTGCCATCGTCCTGTGAATCAAAGCGCCTCACTCTTGTCATGTGACTCTTACATACTCTGCACTGCTTCTCTTGCTCTATGGTAATACCGACCAAAACTAAATTTCCCCGTTTTGAATTGAACATATGCTATTATTTACGTGATTCATGTAATTCATAATTGTATGTGCATATTTTAAAATAATATTATTTGCAAATAGTTTAAATTGTTTACTTCATAACAGACCTGGAACTTTTACCATTCTTATTTCTTTTTCTTTATTCCCTTTAATCCCTTTTAATCCTTTAATTATTTAATTCCTTTAAATAAAAAGAACAATAACATAACCCCTCCCCACGCAAAAAAACAAAACAAACTTTGCCCCCCACCCCCCATTGTTCAAGACAATATGGCCTTGTTTTTATTAAAGGTGCTGTATGTAAGATTTTGACTCTACTACAATCTGTTTGCAGATATTTAGGAAACATGCTGAGTTCATACTCGTTTCTCTGAAAACCCATGCTACAGCCAGTTATTTTACTTTGAAATGTGCGTTCCGTATCGGAATGTCTGTTTTTGTTTTGGTCTGTGCAAGACCGCACGTTGCCAATTTACCCAACAGTATTTCACCACCCCGGGATGCCAGTTGGCAGAAAACACATGCAGCGAATTGCAGCCATGGAGAAACTGGGTCAGAGATCGCAGATTCTACCCTAAATAATAAGCCTCAGCATCCATCTAAAAATCTCTATGAACGGGAGCATATTAAAACGCCATATCAACTCATCATAAATCAATAAATCAACTCATCAATTTACAGTGTGTAAGTCTCCTCGCCTTCCAACGTCAATTGAGCTCGCTCCTGTTGTGTGTCCTCAAACTGAGTAACTCCAGAGTGCAGCCTGGACGATTGGGGCGGGGCGACACATTAAGGCGGGGCAACACGTGTCGCTCTGCCTACACCCAATTTCATTGGTTTATAATACAGCAGAGCTTATTGGCGTAGACGCTTGGGGCATGAGCATGCGCATTCCTTTTTGTGCAACTTTATGAATGATCTACTTCTATGCTGTTTGACCGTACTACATAAATATTAAGTGCTAACCATGGCGATTTCAGTTACAACCAATTGGCTAATGTTTTGATGAACTTAAGACAAATCAAGTTAGATGAAGTTAGTGTATTGTACGCTTGGTACGGCATCTCCGGGTTTCTTCAGGCAGAAAATCGCCATCTAATACTGCTAAATCTGGGGAACGAATTCTTAATTCGTGGCCACGATATAGCCTATATAGTGCCAGGACTACATCAAGTGAAGTAAAGTCAAATTTATTTGTATAACGCTCAATACACATCGCTTCAAAGTAGCTTTACAAAAAGTCATATTGTCTGCAAGCTTTAATATTGAGCAGTTTTAGGGCTGGGCGATATTATGAAATATGTTGCTGATATAAATGATACACAGTTTGAGATTTAGCTTAGCTATATTGTATTTATTATTTTATCCAGCAGATAAGTCGGTGCCACTTTTAGGACTGCATGAAATTATGGCATTGCAAAGGAGAGATACAAACCCGATTCCAAAAAAGTTGGGACACTACAAATTGTGAATAAAAAAGGAATGCAATAATTTACAAATCTCACAAACTTATTTTATTCACAATAGAATATAGATAACATATCAAATGTTGAAAGTGAGACATTTTGAAATGTCATGCCAAATATTGGCTCATTTTGGATTTCATGAGAGCTACACATTCCAAAAAAGTTGGGACAGGTAGCAATAAGAGGCCGGAAAGGTTAAATGTACATATAAGGAACAGCTGGAGGACCAATTTGCAACTTATTAGGTCAATTGGCAACATGATTGGGTATAAAAAGAGTCTCTCAGAGTGGCAGTGTCTCTCAGAAGTCAAGATGGGCAGAGGATCACCAATTCCCCCAATGCTGCGGCGAAAAATAGTGGAGCAATATCAGAAAGGAGTTTCTCAGAGAAAAATTGCAAAGAGTTTGAAGTTATCATCATCTACAGTGCATAATATCATCCAAAGATTCAGAGAATCTGGAACAATCTCTGTGCGTAAGGGTCAAGGCCGGAAAACCATACTGGATGCCCGTGATCTTCGGGCCCTTAGACGGCACTGCATCACATACAGGAATGCTACTGTAATGGAAATCACAACATGGGCTCAGGAATACTTCCAGAAAACATTGTCGGTGAACACAATCCACCGTGCCATTCGCCATTGCCGGCTAAAACTCTATAGGTCAAAAAAGAAGCCATATCTAAACATGATCCAGAAGCGCAGGCGTTTTCTCTGGGCCAAGGCTCATTTAAAATGGACTGTGGCAAAGTGGAAAACTGTTCTGTGGTCAGACAAATCAAAATTTGAAGTTCTTTTTGGAAAACTGGGACGCCATGTCATCCGGACTAAAGAGGACAAGGACAACCCAAGTTGTTATCAGCGCTCAGTTCAGAAGCCTGCATCTCTGATGGTATGGGGTTGCATGAGTGCGTGTGGCATGGGCAGCTTACACATCTGGAAAGGCACCATCAATGCTGAAAGGTATATCCAAGTTCTAGAACAACATATGCTCCCATCCAGACGTCGTCTCTTTCAGGGAAGACCTTGCATTTTCCAACATGACAATGCCAGACCACATACTGCGTCAATTACAACATCATGGCTGCGTAGAAGAAGGATCCGGGTACTGAAATGGCCAGCCTGCAGTCCAGATCTTTCACCCATAGAAAACATTTGGCGCATCATAAAGAGGAAGATGCGACAAAGAAGACCTAAGACAGTTGAGCAACTAGAAGCCTGTATTAGACAAGAATGGAACAACATTCCTATTCCTAAACTTGTGCAACTTGTCTCCTGTTATAAAAAGAAGAGGGGATGCCACACAGTGGTAAACATGGCCTTGTCCCAACTTTTTTGAGATGTGTTGATGCCATGAAATTTAAAATCAACTTATTCTTCCCTTAAAATGATACATTTTCTCAGTTTAAACATTTGATATGTCATCTATGTTGTATTCTGAATAAAATATTGAAATTTGAAACTTCCACATCATTGCATTTCTTTTTTTATTCACAATTTGTACAGTGTCCCAACTTTTTTGGAATCGGGTTTGTATTTTCTATAGGCCGATATATTTTCTAGACTATATTTTCTGCATGTCATGCAGGGCTCTGTATTTTTACATCATCCATTTAGGCTTCTTAATATTTCCATTAGGATCGGTGGATGCACAAACTACGGATTTTACACAAATGGTGATAATTCACTGTATTTCAGTAAGACATCGGATAAACCTGAAAGTGCGTTTGATTTTACATTTTAAAGCAAAACCGCGGTGACAAATAAGACAATAATAGGCTAGCAATAGCCCATACGCCCTGACCATATTTTTTTGTGTGTATAATAGAAACCTTGCAATGCTGAAAAAAATACATCTTTGCATTTATTTTGTATGCAAAGATGTATTTTGATTTTTTTATTATTTTTACTAAAACAGATGTTATTATGTCGATCTGTAGCAAATCTATTTTCACTCGTACATACACAGATTATAACACAATGCGGGGGTTGATAAATAAATAATTGGATTTTTAATACCACTTATTTATGCCTACTATAAAATAGGAACCTTTAAAAACTATAACATAGGCCTACAGAACCAATATATAGGCCCACATATTTTATTAACAGGTAAACAAGGAAACGAGTTTGCCATTAAACATTTTATTAGCACTTTGTACCAAGTAATGCAAGCATTGGACAACAAATCATCTCGTTAAAAAACGATAAAAAACAAAACAAAAAAACGGTCGTGCTTTAAAATGTAAAATCGGCCGTTTGCGTTCGGGTTTGTCCAATGTCTTAGGACTATTTAAATACATATGGAAATATGAAGAAGTCAAATGAATGAAGCGCTAAGTGCAAAATGGCTCTTTTCAGCCTGAAGTACCCGGAGGTGCCGTCACCATGCGTTCGTTTGTAAACAATAACTTCATCTATTCTGTTTCTTAAGTAGGCTACAATAAAACATTACCCAATAGATCCTAACTAAAATACTAAACAGATAATGAGATACGATTAGAGTTAGCGCTTAATATTTCTGTAAACACAAGATCATTCACAAAATCGTACATAACGGAATGCACATGCTCAGGCTCGTTCGAAGTATCTACCAATAAGATTTGCTGTATTACAAACCAATGAAATTGGGGTGGGCAGGGTGACACGTGTCGCTCCGCCCCAATGTGTCGCCCCGCCCCATTGTCCAGGCTGCACTCTGGGGTACTTGCTCAAACTGGCAACCCGCGTGAGTGTTGAGTCTGAGGAGGAGGGGGCAGGGCAAACAATATTTTGAATTTGGACTGCAGTGCCCATTTCAACCACTAGCTGTCATTCTTACATACCGCACCTTTAAATTGATTACATAATGAACAACATAAAGTTCAGTCTTTTCTTCATGTAAACCTATCATATGGCTTCAGAAGTTTCTTCTTTATGTGCTTTTTGTCATTTTTGGAGCATGGCAGCAAAAGCTCACCATTCACTTACATTATAAGGAAAAGAGCAGTGTGAACTTTCTGCTAAATATATCCTTTTGTTTTCAATGGAAAACAAAGTCATTCAGGTTTGGAATGACATGAGGGTGAGTAATTGGTGACACAATTTTATATTTTTGAATGTACTGTGCTTTTAAAAGGTTAGAATGTGAAGTTAGACTTTATTTTCTGCCTCTTACAGACAGACATAGGACAGTCTTCACATGATAGACCAAGATAGGCCTAAATATTTGAGTGAAAAGCTGCCCAGCTGTATCAACAAGCTGTTTCCTGTATCCAGACCCATCAAAGGCCTTTATAGACAGGACAGAGGGAACACAGACTGGTATTAAATCATAGTCACTGCAAGGTGTCCAGCAAACTCAAATGTGTCACTGGTGACCTCATGGTTGAGATGGAAAGATTTCCTTCTCTTTTCTTTCACGAGTGCAGCCATCTGCTATTCGCTCTCTGATTTCATCGGTGGAACATTGAGACAGACCCGGTTAAAAGGTGAATTCCTGGTCTTTGCACGTGTTTAGGGCAGTCTGGGGTTTATGACAGTTATAAAATAAAGCTCTCCATAATCATTCAACCATGAAAGTAATTCACTGCTTGTCCATCAGGATTTTATGTTCTTACAAGAAAATATATGTTGTATAAGTTGGTTCTTTTTTCAGTATTGCATTTCTTAGTTTTATAAATAAAATTACGTAATATATAACTTCTACAACTATACTTACAATATTATTTGTGACCCTGGACCATAGGAACATAGAATTCACCAATTGCTCCAGATTTTTGCCGCCTTGATTACTTGGTTGGCTGGGTTTCACTTTATCCCTGTACTGAACCTGAGGAATATTTGACCAAACAAATATGTTCTTGAAACATGGCCAGTATTGGACTCAGTGAGCTGAAGGACCTTGTGTTTGCTTTTTATTCTTGTAATTTTAGCTCACTTGTCAGTTGAACCTGGAACATGTATAGTTCATTGACAAAGAGAAATAAATGTAGGAATCATGTAATTGCAAACAACCACCTTCTTTCATATCTTTAACGGTCTGTTTTGGTCTGCAGTAGTACTCCATTCATCAGGCCGAGCTAGTTCAGGGTGCTGTTAGCATGCTAGGACCTCATGAAAGCCTATTATTATGATGATAAATGCGTTGAGCTGGAAGCCACATATGTTGGTGTAAGAGATTAGCTTCTGTTTTCCTAGTATTAGCGGTGAGTCCTCAGACAAGGTCAGCACAGGAGATTGTAGGCCTTCAGAAAGCCAGCTGTCCTCTTGTCCGATGGATATCACTAATCTCATTTAAAATCCATTGCACCATTAAAACTAACTCCTTTATTATGGAGGCGACTAGCTCAGGGTCAGTCCTTGATTAATCAGCCACGAACTGTGATTTACTTCCAGCTCAAATAAGCATGTTCCTTTGTTTTGGCTAGCAAGACAGATAGGTGCTTGTATTAGAACAACCCCAGCTTCTTTGATCTCGTACACTGATCCTTTAATTGTACTCATTGTGCTCAGGGATTTCAAATTGACATGTTAAGGAATCCAAAACACAGATTTTCACTAAACCACACTGAGTGCACTTCCCATTGTAGCCACTAGAGGTC
Source organism: Mylopharyngodon piceus (assembly GCA_039654765.1). Taxonomy (NCBI): domain Eukaryota; kingdom Metazoa; phylum Chordata; class Actinopteri; order Cypriniformes; family Xenocyprididae; genus Mylopharyngodon; species Mylopharyngodon piceus. The sequence continues at coordinate 32,956,318 of CM077438.1, forward strand.
TGTGTGGTGCCAGAAGGCACCTATGTAAACTTTTGATAATTCAGCCAAAGTTTAGCTTGTTAGCATGGCCCTGTTAGCATCAGCAATGAAAGCATTTTTAAGAATCCATGTATTTTGATTTAAGAATTTTTTTGAAGCAACATACTGTTGTTATTGCATTGTATTACAGTAGACATTTTACCAGTGTGCAATTTGTTTTTGGAGGCCTCTAAAAAATAGATTTTTTTCCCTGTTTACTGCATACATTCCAGTGTAGTCGCTTGTGATGGGTTTCGGACTGGGGCTGAATTCAGAATAGCATATTAGCAGTGTTGGGGAAAATTACTTTTAAAAGTAATGTTACAATATTGAGTTACTCCATAGAAAAGTTACTAATTGCCAGGGCTGCCCTCGACTAAAGATTTTTCTGGTCGAGTAGTAGTCGTTCATTTTAAGCAATTAGTCGACTAATCGCACGTTTATTTATAAACCATAAAAATCATAATAAAGAGCCTTTAATGCCTACATAGCCTAATCAGCGTTCAAGCACACACATGAAGCTTGCCATAGCGCATCCTGTTTCCTTTCATTATTTTACAAAAGCACAATGTTTTGTAGTTATTGTGAGTGCGCACAAATAAAAGTAGACTCTTCAGATTCAAAAGATGTATTACTCTTATCTGTATGACCAAAAATGGAGTATTTTAAGTGCAAGTGATCGCATCGGCACCCTCATGTTAGCTGTCATGCAGTAAGTTTGCTACTATTCAGCTTTAACACTCTACACAAACACTTGAATAGCCCACATTTTTCTAGGTTAACGTTAAAGCGAGTGGCCATGTAAAGTTGCTACTATTTATGTTTCAGATGATAAGCCATATTTGAGGTCTATTATTGATAGGCGAACGTTTGGATGTCCGGCCCGATGTACTGTAATTACCACACAGACCAGCTGTTAACAATCTGTCCGTCACAGACAATTAGTCGATTAGTGCAATTAGACAAATAGTGCGTGGCTTCGCCACTTCCTGTGGATTTTTTTCCCGCGACTAATGAAATTTTGGTTGACTAGGCCTCTTCTCGTTGACTAACAGTTAGTCGCCTATTAGGGGGCAGCCCTACTAATTGCATTACTTAGCTACTTTTTATGGAAAGTAATTTGTGTTACCGTTACTTTTCTGTTACTTTTTCTCACCTGGGCTGGGCTTGTTTGTTTTTTGATTCAAAAAAGTTCAAAAGGCCCTTTCACACAGACTGAAAGAAATGCAAAGAGATGCTTGCAAACAAGCCTTTGCTGTGCTGACATTCTATATTGCAGAAGATTATGATGAGCAGAAGTTCAACTGTTACTTCAGCAATAAAAACAACAACAAACACAAATGTGATGTTTAACTAATGATATTTTTGCTTATTCATATGGCTTAATTTGTTCATCAAACTTGCTTTACTTATTTGAAAATGTATCTCTGATATTTATCATTTAAAGTAATGTGTTACTTTACTAGTTACTTGAAAAAAGTAATTTGGTTTGTTCATTTATAAGACTTGTTCAAATCACTGTCATGTTTAAAGTTGCAATGCCCTAGCAGAGACAGTCACTTGAGCCCAGTCATACCACTGCATAAAGCCTGCCCGTCTCCCCATGTAATGTTTGTTGCTTTGGTTTGGAGTTGATCTATGGTCATCTCCTGAAGCCAAGAAAAATCTCATAAAAGTGTATTATAGGGACGAAGGGGCTTAACTTCTGAATGTGGCGGCGGTGTCTGGCCAGGTGGTGTGAAGCATGCATAGCTGGTTCTACAAGTAAGCGAAGTGCGAAACCAGCCATGCAGATGGCCCTGCCAAGCCTGATACAATCCCAAAAATGAAAGCCCTGGTTCGGAGAGACTGTCTGACAGTGTTATTTGATGGTTTCCTAAAGTCTCCCCAAAAATCTAAGCAATATTCCACTGAAACTGATTCTAATCATTTTAGTCTAGCCAAACACACTGTTGGTGTTACATTGAGACAACATTTAAAAAAAAAAAAAAAACCCTTTTGGACTCCATTCCAAACAGCTGAATAGCATCATGAAAGTGGTCCATAGAACTTTTGCTCTATATTTTAAACCTTCTGAAGTAATACGATAGATTTGAGTGAGGAACAGACTGAAATTTAAGTCATGAATCACTGATGATCCCCTCCAGTGTGGGCTAATAACTGCTGTGACTGGATCAATGAGTTAGACAGTTGAACCGAGCAGTCTTAATAAGGCATCAAAGATCTTGTGGCGATGAAAGCCATCTGTGGTGTCACCTCACGTCGCCTGTGTCTGGGACAAACGTTTGTGCTTGAACCGCAAAGACTATAGCTGATGACCAACTAGCATTTAGTTTTGTACCTGCATGAGAGAAAATAACTCTCCATACCGGCAGGTGGCAGTAGTCTGTATTCGTCATTCAAAAAGGAAAACAAAAGATGACCTCAAATATGCTTTGTCATTTGCTTGCTTTCATCACTTTTGCTTTTCTGTTCATGCACTAATTTGCTAAGCTGAACAGCCAATCAGAGTGATTTCTCTCACCGATGGGCTCCGTTACCATTTCAACATGTTCAATCGGCCGAAAAGCAGCCGACAAGCATCCAACTAGTGGCAGTGGTGCAGAACACACCACAAACTAGGCCAACAGATGCTCAATGATGGCCTGACATTGATTTGGTGTGTCACAGCCTTTTTATTTGTGAATCGTTAGGGCCCGAGCACCTATGGTGTGAGGACCCTATTGTAATTGCTCGGTCAATTATTCTTCTTCTCCGAAATTAATCGCATCTTTGAGGGCCTAAACATGCTCGAAAACTCATGAAACTTTGCACACGCATCAGAAGTGGTGAAAATTTACGTCTGATATGGGTATCAGAATTAGGTGTGGCAAAATGGCTCGATAGCACCACCTACAAAATTTCAATTAAGTTTCACGTACAAGTATGAAATTTGGTAGACACATGTAACAGCCCAATACCTACAAAAAAGTCCCTGGGTGCAAAATCTGTAAACCCAACAGGAAGTGAGATATTTTGAGTTTTCTCTGCAAAATATTTGCAGTTTTTGCCATTTCCAGACGTTGTACTTTAACGAACTCCTCCTAGAGCTTTAATCAGATCAACATCATATTTGGTCAGTTTAATCTAAAGGCCTTTGCGATGTTAAATTGCGAAGATCTAGAGTTTTCACTGAAGGGCATGTCTGTGGCGGCCTGACAAATTTTTATGTTTCGCCATGAAACAGGAAGGTGTTGTAACTCGGGCATACAATGTCCGATCTGCCCCAAACTTCACATTTTATTAGGGTCCTGGCCCGAAGACATCTACATGGCAATATTCAGTTACAGTCATAGCGCCACCTGTGGGCAACAGGAAATTACATGTTTTACACTGTGATTAACTCCTCATAGAGATTAAACCAGATAAACATCATATGTTGTCAGTCTAATCTTAAGGCCTTAGCGATGTTAAATTGCAAAGATCTTGAGTTTTTGTTGAAGTTTTCCGTGGCGGCCTGACAAAGTCTGATGTTTCGCCATGAAAGAGGAAGCTGTTGTAACTCAGGCATACAATGTCTGATCTGCCCCAAACTTCACGTGTGTGATAAGAATCCTGGTCTGAAGACATCTACATGCCAATATTCAGTTAGTCATAGCGCCACCTGTTGGCAACAGGAAATGGCATGCTTTACACTGTAATTCCCTCCCAGAAACATATTTATACATGATATGAAGTACCAAACATGCTAGAAACACGTTAAATCATGCAATGCTTGGCTAAGTGCTAAAGTATGCGATTAACACCACGAAACAGGAAGTTGTTGTAACTCAGGCATACAATGTCCGATCTGCTCCAAACTTCACATGTTTGATAATAGTCCTGGCCTAAAGACATCTACATGCCAGTATTCAGTAAGAGTCAAAGCGCCACCTGTTGGCAGCAGGAAGTGTGGCACGTCGAAATGACTTTGCCATATTTTTCCTGTATTTACTCACTCACATGCGTGTCAACCACTGTTCAGTTTTCCTAAGGCCAACGGGTGTTGGTGGCCCCGGGTGCGAGGGCCCTTTCATTGCTGCTTGCAGCTTTAATTATTTGTTAGGAATCCTTTAGATCAGTTTTTGAACTAGTTCAACAAATTCACCGAAAAGATCCAGCTCAAAAGAATAATTTGTTCACAAATCGATCATTGCTACTTCTCTCATTAACTTTTATGAACCCACCACAAACAGCTAAAGCGGATGCCAAGATTTTCAGTAAATAATGACTTGAAATTTTTCCTCATATATTTGTATTACTTCATCAGTCTTAATTTTGTTATTTTAATTATTTTAGAGTCCCCAGTCCCCATCCATTTTCATTACAGTGAACTGTTGAAATTATCCAAAAAATCCTATTTTTTGATCCACTGATGAAAAAAAAAAAAGTCATACAGGTTTGGACCAACATGAGGGTGAGTATAATCACATAATTAAAATTTTTGGGTCAACTGTCCCTTTAAATCCACACTAGTCCACCAACAGCATTGAAAACATTCTTCTGCTTGTTGCACATGCGTGAGTTTTATTTTCGCTTTAAATCAGAAGGGGCATTTATAGTGTAGATAGTAAGCCTGCAGGACATTTATTACTCCAGTATTCATATGACAGGAAACACGATTACTGATATGTCAACAAAAAGATCTGCTTTTCTCAAGATAAGCTCATATTAATGTCTGTTTTTATGCTGAATGAGTTATGGAGCTAGCACACCAGCGAACACATTTATTGTGACATACTCCATAGAGAACATGTGAAATAATGTTTATATTCCTCACTATCACAATTTATATATTTTGTTTATACTATTTATTAAATGCACAGTATCACAAAAATATGGTAAAACAATTTAATTGATATAATTATACTCTTAAAGGAACAGTAGACCCATAAATTAAAATGGTTATTTATTCACCTTAGTTTCATTCCAACTACATATTTCCTTGCATTCGGTTTGTTCCTCATAACTATCGTAAGGCTTCCAAAGACTTGTAATATTACGCACAAGTCATATAAACTACTTGCATGACACTTTTCTGCAGTATGAATCACCATCCACTTTTACTGTATGGAAAAGAGCAGCTTGGATGTTCTCCCTAACTTTGTTTCATGAATGAAGGAAAATAAAACAGGTTTAGAACAACTTGAGAAAGAGTAAATAATGACAAAACAGACATTTTAAGTGAATTATCCCTTTAAATTGTAAGTAAATCATGTTCATCTATGCTTGTGAATTGGCTTGCTTGCATATATGGCCTAAATGCGAGGCTGCAGGAAAGGCCCGAAGTCATTTGTTTTACTACTCTACGAGGAATGCTTTCAGGAAGAAAGTGGTTTGAGGAGGAAGGGGGAAACAGCAGTGTTGAACGAAGTCTCAAATGCGCACTGGCAACAATTTGTAGTGAAGGCAGTAGAATAAAGCACATGAGACTAAACATTTGGACAGTGTCTAAGTACACACTCTGTTCAGCATAGGAAGAGGGTGATGGGGGTCACCGGTCCAGCTGAGAAACTCTGAGACCCTGCATTCCTCAAATCCTCAGCCTGAAAATTCATGAGGTGCACTTTGTTGTGTTGTGGATTATTTGCTTCCCAGTTACTCTGGAAAAATGTATTGTAACATACCAGGCACTGAAACCTGCTATCAGACTAAACATGTGAACACTTGGCCTTTTAGAGATAAACAAACCAGTTTGTATTAAACATTGTTCCTCAATGGCTATTGGATCTTAAACACTCAATAAGCATCATCTGGAATCTGGAAACCCTGCTATCTTTGCCACTCCAGTATCAGATGTAAACTGAGAGGTTGCTGTGGTTGTGTCCTTTTGGATGATGCTTCACTAGTGGTCTTCAGATGAGCTCCCATGATGCACTCGGTTTTGGATGTCTAAAGAACCAGTAGTTTTCCTTTTTCTGCTTTAACTAATTTAACTAATCTAATTAGGAAACTAAAGTGCACTCTCTTATTTGTCCCAATAGGACCTGTGGTTTTAAATGTTAAACTGATTGTGGGGCTCCTTAATAGTAACCTGGCCAAATTTGGGGTTTCTAGGACCAACTCCATAGCGCCACCACCAGTTCAAAAATTCTATCTGTTATAACTTTTGAACCCTTTGTCTTAGAAACAGAATTCTAATTTTGGTAACACTTTATTTTGATGGTCCACTTTAGACATTCTACAAGTAAGGGCAGGACAGTAGAAAGCGACAGAGTGAATCGGCCTCTAGCATTTTTGTGAGCTGATAAGAGCAAGGGAATGTTTGCGTCTGTGACAGACTATGACATGGCTGTAAATCCCACCAAGAACCCTTGCTAGTACTTTCAAGTTGACTGATGTGGCTGGAGTAACTTTGCAACAACATGTCAACTATGTTGTTGCAAAGTTATTTATAGTGTCTAAAGTGGACCATCAAAATAAAGTGTAACCCTAATTTTATCCCATCACATTCAATCAATACAGGAGTTGACAATGCACTGTATTTTGTTTTTTCACTACTCCTTCAAATTTTATCCAATTCTTCCCAGCATTGGCTCAGATGATCACTGGACCAAGCCACACAGAAATTTTGATATTCATCAATGTTCAGAAGTTATGATGACGTGAACTTGCCAATGTTAACCCAAAATTGGAGGCTGTATCTCGATAATACTTAAATCTATTGAAACAAAACTAGGTATGCTTCATTAGCACTATGAGGGTACATGTCAAATTTGGGAACAGTGTCACCTATTTATGCTTGCAGCTACTGTTTATTTATTATTAGGGGTCCAAGCACCGAAGGTCTCGAAACAAAATTCCTTTTTCCCTTGAATTCTTAAGTCAATCCCTACAGAATGTACTGTATATTTCCAATTTCATTTCCATCTATACAATTTTTCCACCATTTTGAATATTTTTAAAAACCTGTGTCCAACCTTAATGAAACTTAATACACACTAACAGGACATTTTGAGGATGCACACCAAGTTGCATCAGAATTGCTCTTATGGGGGCGCTACAACTGAAATTCCTTTATAAAGCCATAACCATATAATCTATGAAGTTGAAAATTGGTGTGCATGTTCTCTGGTGGACGTACTATATTAACATTTCCTTTAATAAGTCTTAGATACTTCAAAAAAAACATGGCCACCAGCAGTAGTAACTTGGCCAGTTGGCATGTCAATATATGATATGATATGATATGATATGATATGATAATATTTCTAATTAATGTGATGTTCATTTAATGTGGTTGAACAATTTTAATTACATTTCTTCTAAGTGATCTTCATTTCTTTGTGTAAAACATCTAATGAGTAAAAATTGACTGTGATTTAAGAGCAGCTTATATGGGAAAATTGACATTTATCCACCTTTTTCATCACAACCCTGTTTTGAATTATTGGAGGCACTTACTGTTTGGGAAAGTTACACTCAAAAAGAGTGAAACAAATAATTTCAAATTATAAGCTTGCACTACAAATAATCATTATCCGTCAGTTTGACTGAATGAGCTGTAAAATTTACAGCTTTTAGGCGTCAGGAGAATAACGTAATGCTTGGTATTTTAATGTGACGGTATGACAAGACTATGGCAGGGGTGGTGAACTCCGGTCCTGGAGAGCCACAGTCCTGCAGAATTCAGCTTCAACCCTGATAAAAACTCACCTGCCTGTAGCTTTTTAGTAACCCTTCAGACCTTGATTAGCTTGTTCAGGTGTGTTTGATTAGGGTTGAAGCAAAACTCTGCAGGACTGTGTCTCTCCAGGACCGACGTTTGCCATCCCTGATCTATGGCAAGAGCTCTTTTCAGTCTGCTGGTTTTTTTTCCTCCTGATTATTTTCTTTTTCCCTTTATATTCCACTGTCTGTAACAGTATGAAAAAAACAACATGGTCTTTAGAATGTTTCTAAAACAGGTAAATCTGTCAAAATGATGGAAATCACTTTGAAATATTATCACTCAATGCTAACGTTGATGAACATTTTTGATTAAAGGGTTAGTTCATCCAAAAATGAAAATTTTGTCATTAATTACTCATCCTCATGTCGTTCCACACCCGTAAGACCTTCGTTCATCTTCAGAACACAAATGAAGATAATTTTGATAAAATCCAATGGCTCAGTGAGGCCTCCGTTGACAGCAAGACAATTAACACTTTCAGATGCCCAGAAAGCTACTAAAGACATATTTTAAACAGTTCATGTGATGACAGTGGTTCAACCTTAATGTTATGAAGCGACGAGAATACTTTTTGTGCGCCAAAAAAACAAATAACGACTTTATTCAACAATATCTAGTGATGGGTGATTTCAAAACACTGCTTCATGAAGCCTCAAAGCTTAACAAATCTGTTGTTTCGAATCAGTGGTTCGGAGCGTGCATCAAATTGCCAAAGTCACGCCCCCCAGTGGTGAACCATTGAAATTTCACTTGACATTTGACTTGACATTTGATATACAACAGTGCTTTGATCTACCTGCATTGACACTATTCTTTAAGAGCTGCTGTGCAGCCAAATAATGTACCAGTTATCAGTGTAAAGCTGCTTTGACACAATCTACATTGTAAAAAGCGCTATATAAATAAAGGTAAAAAAAAAAAAAAAAAAAAAAAAAATTTCGAAACACTTATGATGTAACGAAGCCTTGTTTACTGAAATCATGTGACTTTGGCAGTTTGATACACGCTCCGAACCACTGATTCGAAACAAAAGATTTGTGAAGCTTCATGAAGCAGTGTTTTGAAATCGCCCATCTCTAGATATTGTTGAATAAAGTCGTTATTTGTTTTTTTGGTCCACAAAAAGTATTCTTGTCGCTTCATAACATTAAGGTTGAACCACTGTAGTCACATGAGCTGTTTTAAATATGTATATATTACCTTTCTGGGCATTGAAAATGTTAATTGTTTTGCTGGCGATGCAGGCCTCATTGAGCCATCGGATTTTTTGAAAAATATCTTAATTTGTGTTCCGAAGATGAATGAAGGTCTTACGGGTGTGGAACGACATGAGGGTGAGTAATTAATGACAGAATTTTCATTTTTGGGTGAACTAATCCTTTAAGGCAATATATGTTACATTATATAGATATATATTACTACAGTGATATGTAACGTCCGCAATATTGCTGTGGAAAGAATCAAGATTTTAGGGTAATTTATGGTCTGTTGAAAGTAATTTGTTAATGCTTTAACGCTTTCCTTTTAATATTCAATGGTTGAAGGATATAGAATAATATCACTGCATACCCATTAAAAAAAAAAATGGGGACAAAAGCTTATTGCGTTCGTAGAGCTAGTCTTTCACTGATTGTTTACAGTTTAACGGAATTTATTCCCACAATTCGCGCAAAGCATCATGGGGTGTAGGAAAAAGGTGGATGAGCTTAGTATTTTTTTTTTTAACCCGAAACAGGGTGACAAGTCAAAATAAATGCCTGTGTGAAAATAGCCTGCAATCAAACATTGTTAACATATTATCACTGACGCTAAATGAATCCATATTCACCCTCTGAAGCCAGTTGAGATATTGTGAACAGTGTTGCCAACTTAGCGATTTTGTCGCTAGATTTAGCGACTTTTCAAACCCCCTTTTTTTTCAAAAAAGCGCCTAGCGACAAATCTAGCGAGTTTTTGGACAAACCTCTGTCGCCAAAAGTCGCCAGTACTGCGAGCGCGAGGTCTTGCTTTCCCGCTGTAGTCACACCTCTCTCTGCGTCTACTCTGTTCAGTGAGTGGCTGAGAGGAGCAGCAGCACATTCCATTGACCGCACGGCATCTGACGTGAATGAGCGATCTACACATGAGCACAGTGTTGCCACGGAGTTATCACTTATCTGCTTCTCCTTTGTTTTATATTTAATGAATTTTGTTTGACCGTTTTGATTTCCATTCTTCTCGTGTGCTTTATCCTTTATACTCACTATATCACAAAGCTTAAGTTCATCCAGTTTCCGAACTCACTGAATTAAGGTAATTTACACAAAAGATGTAGTCATTCACTATATCATACTCGTGCTGTTGTCTAAAAAAATTAAAAATATATATAGGAAATGAGAACAGTTTAACTTTCGGCTATATTATAGCTATTATATCAAAATACAGTATGTGAGCACGGATTAGGAGAGAAAAAACATTAGGCAGGCAGAATGCAAGTACGACGTGATGATGTCACGAATATGCTAATTGACGTACGACGTCATCTAGCGACCTTTAGCGACTTTTTGGGCAGGCTTTAGCTACTTTCCTTTAAAAATACTTGGCAACACTGATTGTGAAGGGAAACAGATGATGTTAGCTTCTGCCTAGGAAGCTGTACGACACCCTGGGGACTCTTCCATCATCGGTAGCCCTCCCCATCCTAGACGAGCTTTGATTATCGTAAATCTCCCAGCCTGCAGAGTAGCACTCTTGCCAGGGTTGACGGATAGTGACGAGCCGCATGGTGTGTACACTGGCATGCGGCTGTGTGAGCATTTGTCCATTATGTGTTTGGAATATTTGTGGAGCTGTCTGAGACGCTCATGGCCTTGGTATTCAAAAATAAACGGTAGGACGGTAGAAAGCGACCGAGTGAATCGGCCTCTAGAGCTGATAGGGGCGAGGGAATATTTGTGTCTGTGACAGGCTACGACATGTCTGGAAATCCCACCAAAAACCCGTGCGAATACTTTTTAAGTTTGTTGACTGATGTGGCTGGAGGTTTCGTTTGTCCAGATTGTGAACCTCGATGTTCCAGCGGTCATTTTGAGGTCCAAAATTCGAGCTTTAACCACCCAAAGCCATTCAGATTCTATCGGAAACTTGCCATAATTCCTTGTTTGATACATTTGGCTGATTAAAAAAAAAACAATCAAACAGAGTTTACAGTGTTCACAGTTTGATTGAAAGAGCGACCATTAACCATTTTGGAATAATTTGTTATTTTGTTCCACAAAGTCTTAAAGGGGAACTAAAAATAAATGCATTTGATTACTTAAAAGTAATAGCACACCTCTCCTCAACAGGCCACAGGTTTTGTGGTATCCAAATAGTGCCAGATAAGTGTGTGTGTGTGTGTGTGTGTGTGTGTGTGCGTGTGTGCGTGTGTGTGAGAGAGTTCTTGTCTTGCTTCAGCGATCTCTTTTCACCAGCCATCTCTCTGTTTCTCTCCTATATAAACACACTCACACTTACTCGGCCATGAGATGTGCATTAATGTTTTAATTTCCATATTTTGTGTAAACACACATCATCAAACTGAGACGGAGATCAGTCGTATTTGTTCAGATGGAGTCGGGCAGTGATACAGAGCTGAAAGCGCTTGAAGTTTTGGGCCGGATTTCAAAACTCTGCGCTACATGGGAATATGACAGGACTTTGGTTCAGTATCAAAGCAACATCTGTTAGGACCATTAAACACTCGCATTTACTTGAAAAGGCTAATACTTAACAGAGGTTTACAAACTGACGTGTATAAAAACAGTCCAGCATTTTGTTTGACACGCAACCCTGTCCGGCATCAGTGTCTGTCCAATTCAAACAGGGCTTGTTTGCGTAATCGATACAAGCGGAATAATTTCTAGCAGTTTCTCAAGTTTTATTAGTCAGCTGCGGCAGCATGCGGTTGGTGGTGTTTTTTTGCGGGGGAAATGTTAGGCATGTGTTTATATTTGAAATTGTCTGTGAATGTTGTGAGAATAAGGATCCTGCTCGTGGTTCGTAAACACTGCGAACCTGAAAAGAAATAAGTGCTTCGCGTCTCAGCAATATTTAGATGAAGTAAGAAAATACTTATCAATCTCTGTGAAGTCGTTGCCAGTTGAAATTCACCATCAATTTGGGCATAATCTCTTGTTAAAAGTCCCAGCCTTTGTTAAACTACTTTAAACAGCCAGTTCCTGTGATTGAGCAAATGAGTTGAGCCAAGGCCAATGGGAACATGATGGAGAGCTCGTATTGCGTAGAACAGTGCAATTTAGTTCTCCTGAAAAAAAAAAAAAAAAATTAAGTGTTTTGGGTGGTTGCGGGTGCCGTTGAAAGTTGCTACAGTAGGTAGTTGCTTACTAGCCCAAGTCAAAAGAGTCCACCCTCAAGTCTCAGTAATACTCTTCTGTATTCAAAAAATCTCTCTTCTACTCTCCTGCAGTACGTTCTTCGTCCAGATGCAGTTTTTTGTAATTTCCACCAACGATAAATTCTTTTTGCCAAGCAGATGTGTTAAAAAGCATGCATCGCAAAGGTTTACAGATACTTGGCGTCATAGATATTTTGATATAGTAGGTTTGGTTGATTTGGTCTGTTGAAAGTTTCCAGATGGGCCTGATGTTTTAGGTGTGCCTAAAGGGTCATTTGCAAACTAAAGGCTGATTAAAGAGCTGTGTCTATAATAACAGTGCTGTAAAACACCATCTTGCTGATGTTTTATTGATGAGGTAATGCTTTAGTTAAGTTCTTAAAGGTGAAGTGCTTAATTTCCAGTGCCTGCTGTTTTTTATTTTATTTTATTTTTATTTCAAACTAAACTGAATAGAACATTTCAGAACTAATAATTTTCAGGATTCTTTGTTAAATAGAGAGTTCAAAAGAACAGCATTTATTTGAAGTAGAATTTTTTTATTGTAAAAATGTAAAACTCTTTACTATCACTTTTGATCAATTTAATGTGTTTTTGCTGAATAAAAATAATAATAAAAAAAAATCTTATGGACCCTAAACTTTTAAACAGATATAATATAATATATAATATAATATAAATTCCTAAGCTTATCCAATAAACATTTTAGTACATCACTTGTTCTCTTAACCCTGCAAATTCCCCCCGTTCACCCCCCTAATGTCATAGCGATGCTTGTGCATTACCATAGATGCATACTTGGGAGAAAAGAGCAGAACTGGAAAATAGAGATGATAGTTCTTCCCACTTCAAATGTGATTGTCTCTATGAATCTGTTGGTCAAAATGATTTTGGGACATTTGGCCAGACAGCCACCAAACGACCAGACAGTGACTCAGAGACTGTTGACCTCATGGGGTTCTGGAACAAACACCTCCAAATAATCATTTGATTTAAACGAACAAGAGGCTGTAGTCAAAATAACCCCATGCCGCCGCAGCTTCCAGACCACAGTGAAATAAGATACTGGCTACATGTGCTAGCCAAACAAATAAGAGGCATTTAATAGAGAAAGGTCTTGACGGATACCATGGTAGTCTGGCTGTAATTATCACATGAAGGCGATCTTCCCATGATATTTGCCATGAAAATCAGAGCTGGATTATTTTAGTGTGTTGTTAAGGCAGTACTCTCAAATATAGATATAACTTCCAGGCTTGTGCATCATTCCCAGTTTGTACGCATTTCATCCTTGTGATTTATATAAATTAGGTGTCAAATTGTATTAAATACTTTGATAATGTTTACTAGGGATCTACCAAGAATATCACATACTGTGTATCAGTATAACTGGATTCTGTCAATACTTTAGATTATTGGTCTCAAACTTCAGACCTATGGCCTAGATCTTTTCACACGGCAGTGTTAAATTTTATTTATTTATTTTTTAATTTTTGTTTAGTGTTTTGTTGTTCTATTTTTTTTTATTTTTTTTGTCTGTTTTGTCTTGTTTGCCTCGGTTTGCGTTTTGTTTTGCTTTGCTTCGTTTTGTCTTTTGCTTTGCTTCGTTTCATTTTTGCTTTGCTTTGTTTTGCTTTGCTTTCTCATTTTGTGTTTTGCTTTGCTTTGTTTCGTTTTGCTGTTTCATTTTGCTTTGTTTCATTTTGTGTTTTGCTTGTGGCTGTTTTAAATGTGCTCTATAAATAAATGAACTTGAACTTGCTTTGCTTTTTGTTTTGCTTTGCTTTGTTTTGTGTTTTGCTTTGCTTTTTTTGTGTGTGTGTTTTGCTTTGTTTTCTTTGGTGTTTTGCTTTGCTCTGCTCTGCTTCGTTTTGGGCCTATTCAAGTCATGTGGTCATGTGAAATTATGGTGCTTTTTGTCATTTTTTTTTTTAAAGCTTGATAACACCTGTCCAGATTCACTTTTGTTGTATGAAAATTGCAGCGTGAACATTCTGCTAAATATCTTCTTTTGTGATCCACAGAAAAAAGAAAATGCATGTTTGAAATGACATGAGGGTAAGTAAATGATGACAGAATTTCATTTTTGAGTGAACTCTTCCTCTAAAAAACAGTTTCTTCATGCCTGAGGGAGTTTCTGAGCATATTAACAGATGCTGTTATTTTTACATGGGACACTGACGATTAATAGTTTAACCCTCAAATCTAATAACTAATCTTTTATGAAGCATCTCAAACTGACACCCTGACCCCATGACTGCATCTTTGTCCTTGTATATTTCCTTTTCTCAACTTCTCCTGTCAGCTGTCCTGAGTGATGCTGCCCTCAGCTCTTGTAAAAACATCTGTGCTGACTTTTCACCATTAAACTGCCTCTCCACCTCAAATATAAAGGCTCAAAGGAGAGTACATTTCGATAATAGACTCGTCGCAACCTCTATACATTCACCGCGAGCCAGGCGAGTTGTGGTTTTGGTTGTATTTCTTCAGTTGGATGCAGCACAGCATCTTCCAACTAATTTTTCATTTCTTCTCACCTTCATCATATATGGCTGATATTAGCGTGCCCTCCTGCTGCCCTTGTCTGCTTTTATCATTAACTTAATGACTTGAAGGGCCCGCAGGTGCTACAACAAAACCGCAAATGTTTCTTCTTGAGGTAAAATGTCTTCTGTTTCACAAACTTCCAATTCTTGATGAAATAAACTACCGGGATGTGACATTTATTCTACTACGAGTCACGTTTTGGAACAGACACGGACGACATAGAAAGCTACATAACGTTCTGGTGTGTGAATGTGGAGATAAACTGATCTGTTATAACGATTCTGTGACCTAATAAAGATACCAAGACTGACCTCTAGAGTCTCTCAAAATATGCTGAAAATATATACTGTATGAAGACAAATATACACTCTCATAAACCTAGTCTAAAACCTAGTGAGCTGCCTATATATACAGGGCATTTTAAGTTAACTTCTAAGATTCCTTTTTTATCCACATTCTAAGGCAGTGTTGCATGTATTGCTTGCAGTAAAGACAAATTCATAAAGCATTATGCTGAGCCCAGTGAAAAAATATATCCAAGATGGCAGACTTAGGAAAATGTTGATTTTAAATTTATTCCTGTAATAACAAAAAATAGTTGGATATAATTAAAACGTAGATGCAAAAGCCTCTAAACGCCACCTCCATCAAAAAATGAGATAATGATATTGAGCAAATGCTCTCCGCACATATTTATACGTTCATCAAATACTTTCGCTTCAAATCCACTAAATCCCAGCGTCAGCCCATTCAGAAATATGTTCGTTGGCAGAAACTCTAAAAAAACGCCACTTTCCTTTGTCAGCAAAAGCCTCTAAGTCCACAGAAGAACCAATCGGAAGACGCGAATCGAATTATATGATTTCAAGATGAATAACAGTGTGCTTATGAGCTGTTCTCAATTGCCGAGCTGTAAGTTTTTATCATGTTTTGTCCATCGTTACAGTGGCAATGACAGGATTTTGCAAGTAGCAAGTAAACACAACAGTGTTCCTTTTGCTGCTTTAAAACTGACAGAAACGAATGTTTTACTATGTCTTGTTGTCCAAAGAGTTGAACTTAGAGGTGGGCTTAGAAAAAAGCACACATGTACTTAGCTGGTTTTGCAGCAAAAGACAGTCAAATTTGTTAAATACCAATGAATTGACTAAAGTGACATTTATGAAAATAAAGCATTTAAATAACTGATTAATAACATTTTCATTGCCATTAAAATGAAATTACTGAACCTAAACATAGGAGCCTGGTAAAAAAAAAACTAATTTAAGAGAAAACATGTCAGACAGACTTAGAGGTTTTTGCACCTGAACTCTTCAGTTGGACTTGTTTATATTAAAAATTAAGAATATTTTTGTCTGTGCTTAGCTATGTGTTGTTTATCAGAGTGTCATGTTGTTAGCCTAGCAACATGCTAACAGCAAATCTATTGAGTTGAGTCTGAGACTATATGGATAAGGTACTAACAAAGTTATATTTTATTTAGTTGTTGCCTTAGAAGGCACCCTATGTAGGTAGCTCACAAGGTTTTGGAACAGAGCCATTGTAAACATTACTTACATGTTTGCTCCATACGGCTTCATGCTAAGCAAGCTACAACTAACCTTTATAATGGCCCCTTGAGAACCTTCTCTAAAATTCCATTTTGTGTCACCGGTAGTTTTCCAAAGGTTTTCCTGTTTTGGACTACAAACAGAGCACTAAGCATTGGATGACAGCAGAGGGGAATGGGCCAAAATTTGGTCCCGACAAAAGCCATTCAGGCGTGTCTGACAAGAAAATTAGCAAAGTTTTGTGTGCTGCACTGTGATATATTTTTTAAAAGGTTTAATACTCTCCCTCTGTAAACAAGCAGGATTTTACACGTCCCATTACCCAGAACAAGACATAGACAATTTGCCTTAATGTAATATTATACACAACATTTGGCATGTGCTAATATCTGGATTCATACATGGCTATCACTTACAAAAAGTACTTTATCGTGCATCATGGTGGTACCATGGTACAGTGATGATATCAGGTGGTACTTTATGTATATGTATGTATATATGCGTATATATATATATATATATATATATATATACACACACACACACACACACACACACACACACACACACACACCATGGTACAGAATGATTACTTTCATGTACCCTAGTATTCAGAATGGTACATGTCCAAAAACCACAGTACATTGTTGTAAGTGATATATAATACAGTTAAAAAAAGCTGTCACTCTGTTGCACTGTGGAGCTTCTGTCACTAAAACAAATTCCTAGTATGTGTAAACATACCTGGCAATAAAGCTCTTTCTGATTCTGATTCTGAAAAGGAAATGACTCCAGAAGCAGTCACTGGAATCTGCAGCATGTTTACATGGCTAGAAAGGAACTGTACAAGCATATCTTTTTTTATACATATTTTTTATTTTTATTTTTTTTTGCAAATTACTGCACAAACATTCATTTTACAGAGCCATGCCTGTTTAACTGGTCAATCTGTCAATTAAATTTAAAATTTGAAGTAGCTCCAGCAAATGTGGAAAATTATGTCTTTGCAAAATCTTGACCACAGAGATGACATTACAGGGATAGTTCACCCAAAAATTTCCTGAACATTTTATCATCATTTACTCAGCCTCTTGTCATTCCAATCATGTTTGAATTTCTTTCTTTTGCAGAACATAAATGAAGATATTTTGAGAAATGTTGGTAACCAAACATTTTCATTGATCATCAACTTCCATTCTATGAAAAATAAAAACAAAAAAAACATTCTCAAAATATCTTTTTATGTTTAAGTAATACAAGTTTGGAACAACATGACATTCATAATAATCAAACTTTATTACAGACTCAAGGTCCAAATAAGAAACAAGACAATACATAAAATAAACAACCACAAAAGTAAAAAAAAAAAAAAAAAGAACTAGAAAAATTGATATAAATCAGTGTGTTACAAAAATACAAGACAAGACATTGCGTAAATGATGACAAAATTATCAGTTTTGGGTCAACTATCCCTTTAATGCAGAGGTATTGAAGAGAGGACCAAAATATCCAATCTGTGAAAATATTTGACCATATAAAAAAAAAGAGATTTCGTTTTTTTTTTTTTTTTTTTTATCCATGCATTAATAGTCAGTGGGGTCCAATGTTGTTTTGTCATTGTATGAAAAAAGTTGAAACATCTTTCAAAAATATCATCTCTGTGATCCGCAGAAGAAAGTCATACTGGGGTGCATTTCCCAAAAGCATCGTTAGCCAAATATGGTCGCAAGTTTCATTGAACTCTGTTGGTAACGATGGAACTTGCGAACATAGTTGGCTTTGGGAAACGCACCCCAGATTTGTAATGACATTAGGGTGAGTAAATGATGACAGAATTGTCATTTTCAGGTGAACTGTCTATTTAATGTTGCTACTTGTGGGCGGGGTTGTCTCAAAGTATGTGCAAGGGGTGGAGCCCCCACAGATTTACAGTCCGCCACTGATAGCGAGATAATAGTCTGTTTCCTTTGATTTACATGCCGTTTTACCCTTTCCTGCAAGCGGTCCTGACCTCATCCACCACAGCGAGGGCGTTCCAGTTCAGCATAAATGGTCTGTGGTGACGACTTTTATTACTCTGACTGACTCAGAGTCCGGACAGGTCGACGGAGAATAAACAAGGATGTTGTGAGAGCAGTTAGGCTCATTTTCACAAAAACGTGGCCTGTCGCCGACACGTTAATGTTTGTTGTGGATGTCTGGAAGGGAACCTTTATAGAATTTCAGAATGTGTAAATGCCTCTTTGATTTATTTGACCTGTAAATTATAGAGTTTCTGCGCCATCAGGTCTGTGCTCAGACAGGTTTTTGATCACTGAAAAGACTTATTCTAAACAGCAATTTCATACTGGGTGGTTGTATGAAAGTATAACATTTCTGTAGTTTGATGATGACTGAACAAAATTCTGCATCTTCCAAAGCTGCCGCTTCATTTTTTCAATTCAGCTGTTCAGTGTAGTCCTACAGAAAATCCGTAAAAGATTCATGGGTTCTCTTGGGGAATTTCTAACAGGATTTTAGAATAATGATTTACATAATTTACAGCAAAATAATGTTTAACATTACTCGAAGAGACTTTTACAGTCGGTCCTACAATAGTGGGACTGGGTTTTATGGTCAGAAGAGACCAAATTAAAGCTTTTTGGAAAACACCATGTGTGTGTTTGGCATACACAGAAACATAGCCATGTAGAAAAGTACCTTATCCCCACTGTGAAGTATGCTGGTGGATCTTTAATTCTGTGGGGCTAATTTTTATAATGCATAGAAAGCTGAGTTTTATTAAAAGCTCATCTTACCAGTATATACCCTCTGATATACCCATAGCTAAGTTCTTTTTTGTTTTTTGCTTGGAGGTAAAAAGAAGTTTGCAATACAAGCAATATACCACCCACACAGGTTACTATGTAAATATGTGCTACGTCCTCTCAATAACACAATAAACACACAACAAAAATGACAACGGTGAGAAAACAGTAGTTAAGAAAGCATCTGATCATAGCGATGTTGATGTTTGCATTAGCTCTGCAATTCGGCACTCGAGTAAAGTCACATCAAATTTATTAATACAGCAATTTATACAATAGATTACTTAAAAGCAAGCAGCTTTATTATTAGTATTAATTTATTAATTAGTATTAAACATGAAAAAACAAACGTCAGTGTCTCTTTCAATTAGAATTACAACTTCATTTCCTACTATAAAGCAGCTCTCCAGTGTGTTCTTGTTTTCACTCACGGACATCTGACCTCGACGGACTGAACAGAAGAAATTAACCGGAGAAGATTTCCATGTAAAGAAGGCGGAGCCTCGGAGCCACACCCACCTATTACGTAATCGCCACAGACCAATGGTAGTTCGAAGTAGAGGTCTGCGACCCGACCTGAGCCCGACGAGCCCCGAAGAACTTGCGGGTTTCGGGTCGGGTTCGGGTTAAGGTTTCATGAATAGCTTCGGGTTCGGGTCGGTTCCGGTCTGTAACTGAGAAAAACTATATAGGCTGTTATATAATTCTTGCGTGCCGTCTTCTGTGTTGTTCTCGAAAGAGCGCACGAGAGTGGGAGCACATTTATAATTCACATTTATATATTAACTGTTTTGCGCATGTGATCCCACTCTCATACACTCTTTCAGCCACAACACGGCACACGACACTCAAACCTATGAGTGCGACAAGGCAAACAATTACTGAGGGAAAACTTTTTACAGTGCCAAATGATGCAGGGAAAGCAGCACAACGAATTCTACCGAATAACAGGTGAGCCAGGGGATAGCACAATTATGCACAAGCCTCTAAAATTACTACGCAATAATGTGTGTGTAAAGCGAACGACTGTAAACTGAGAGCAGCCACAAATCAAATAACCGCGCTATCTTGCACCGTCTCTGTCTCAGAAATCAGAGCTTTGTCAAGAGTAGGTCTACTGTAAAATACTACATCATTTGATATGTATATTTAAATGTTTCAAACATTGTATGATATCATAGACGAATAAGTGTAAACTCTATGAATGAAATGAGCCAAGCGTGTTCGTAAATCAAATAGCCGCGTTTCTCTTGCATGTCTCAGAAATCAGCTTTGTCAAGAGCAGGCTACTATCACCTAAAACACTACATCATACACATTTGATATTATTTTATTTGATATGTGTATTTAAATGTTTAAAACATCGTACGATATGATGGCTACATGACTGAGTGCAAACTATATGAATGAAATGAAGCGCAATAGCATGTCAAATGGCCTCTGTGCGTCTTTTCTTAGCCTGATGTTTCTGTCTATTTTAACGTTGTACGATATGATTTTGTCATTCATCCAATAAATAGCTCAGTGGTTACATGCAGTGTAGGTCTTACAAAGCTGTCTTGGTTTATGATAGCAAGAATGGTACATCTCTGGAGACGGATTTCGGGTTTGGGTTAAACTATAACAGTACCGTTCGGGGTCTGGTCGGGTCAAACGATCTCGGGCACGGGCTGGGTCGGTCCTCAGTTTATCGCCTGTGCAGACCTCTAGTTCGAAGGTGTTTACCAGCCGGAGCAAACTTTTCTGGAAAAAAATTTATCATCTTCGCCATGACCGATGCTCTGTGGGAGATTATTAAATTCAGTTCCGCACTCTCGCGGCCGTCAGCGGGTGAAACGAGGCCACCTTAGTTACTGCATATCGTCAAGGTCTCTCACCATTGTTGCGCCAGCAGATGGCGATCTACAAGGACACTATGGGCTTGGAAAATCTTATTCAACATTCAGTTCGGGTTGCACAACGCCTTTCCGCATGTCAAGAGGAATCTTCTCCACTGCAATCCTCCTCTAATATTCCATCTGCCACTCCACCAACACCACTTTATGAACCTATGCAGGTAGATTCATTTCACCTATTTCCCACTGAGCGTCAATGACATATACAAAACCTGCTATGCCTCTACTTTGGTTCTGATGGTCATCTCATTCCTGAGTGCCCTGTGCGTCCTCCTCGTCCAGCGGTGAGTTTTATACACTTTCCACCTATGATTCCATCACTCAAGCGCACAACCGTATCAGTGACTACCCCTCATTGTTCTGTTACTGCCCAGGCTCTCCTCGACTTGGGCTCAGCAGGAAACTTAATTTCCCAGGACTTCCTCAAACAACTCCAGCTCAAGAAATTCCCCTGTTCACAAGCCCTGAGCGTTCATTCTATACTGGGTAAGCTGCTGGGTCGAGGAGTCATCATGCATTACACACCACCTATTACGCTCAACATTGGCAGCCTGCATAGGAAGAAAATGTCATTTTTTTGGTGCTGGTAGGGTCTACTGCTGACATCATCTTAGGATGCCCGTGGATGCAAGTGCATGCCCCAACAGTGTCATGGTCAAATGACAAACTTCTGTAGGAGTTGGAGTTGGAGTAAAAACTGCTTCCAGAACTGCCTTCAACTTCCTCTAAGACAAGAAAGAAAAACACAACTCCAGCAGATGTAACCAGTAATTCTGTTCCCAAACACACAACCACATGCACTCCTCATGAAGATCCATGTACCTCCCTCATGCTTAACTCCACCACCTTAAAGAGCCCTAACATTAAATCCGGCGTAAGCATCCCAGAAGAGTATTGAGCGTTCCAGGATGTGTTTAGCAAGCAGCTGGCTACTAGACTACCACCTCATCAACCATGAGACTGTGCAATAGATCTGCTACCTGGTGCCACCTTGCCCAAACAGAAAATATATCCTTTATCGAACCCGGAGATGAAGGCCACGGATGAGTACATCAGGGAAGCGCTCAAGCAAGGATTCATTCGACCATCAACCTTTCCTGTCTCTTCAGGTTTTTTCTTTATGGCCAAAAAGGACAGAGGCTTGAGGCCATGCATCGATTACCTTGCCCTAAATGAGCAATTATTAAATACCGTTATCCACATCCCCTGGTCCCGGCCACCCTAGAACAGCTGAGGGGCACTTGCATCTTCACCAAACTGGACCTGCGTAGCACCTACAACCTCATCCGAATAAGGAGGGGCGATGAATGGAAGACCGCCTTCATAACACCATTAGGGAACTACAAATATCGGGTAATGCTGTACGGGCTGGCCAACTCACCCTCTGTATTTCTGGGCTTTATGAATGAGGTGTTCTGTGATGTTCTTCAGTGTTTCGTCATCATTTACATCAATGATATTCTGATTTACTCCCGGAACCTGGCTGACCATCGCCATCACATTATGCAGATCCTCCAACGACTCAGGGAATATCAACTGTACCTGAAGCTTGAGAAGTGCGAATTACACACTTTACAGTCACCTGTCACCCCGGACATAAGAATGTTAAAGCTGGCGTTCTTTCTTGTGTCTACTCACCAGAGCCCATTCAACATCAACCAGAACCCATTCTCCCTCCAGCCATCATTGTAAGCCCCATCCAGTGGGCATTGGATGAATAGAACACCGCTGCCACCCAAATGGAGCCTGCTCTGCCAGGAGGTCCTGAGGGATGCCTCTTTGTACCACCAGCCCTCTGTGTATCCCTAATGGACTCAATTCACTCGTCTCTAGGATCCGGGCATCCAGGTAGCCAGCAAACCCTCTCACTCCTCCATAACCACTACTGGTGGCCCAGTATGACCCAGCATGTTCAACGGTATGTCAAGGGCTGTACTACTGTTATTTCGAAGTCTCAGCAGTTGACCGCTTTTCAAAGGCCTGTCGACTAATTCCCCTCAAGGGTCTGCCATCCGCCATGGAAATGGCTGAGGCATTATTCCATCACGTATTACGTAATTTTGGCCTGCCAGAACACATTGTATTGGATCAGGGACCCCAGTTCACCTCTTACGTCTGGAAGGCCTTTTTTCAACTCCTCTGGGTTTCGGTGAGCTTGTCTTCTGGTTACCATCCCCAAACAAATGGTCAAATTCAGGAGATTGATTCAGGAGATTGGAGACAATGGAGAATTGGAGAATTCAGGAGATTGGAGACAACGAAAGATTTAGTTAAGTGTGACTGTTATTCCATTCTGCAAAATACTACTTACCTGCTGAACTTGTGTTTACCTACCTGCTAAATAAACTCCAGTGCTGTTGATCTCTGTGTCTCTTCCTCTTATTATTGTGACACATTAAAATTGCAAAATTATTTATAGTTAGTAGAGTGTCTAAAGTGGACCATCAAAATAAAATGTGACCCACCCTTATATTTAACATAGAAAGTTCCATGACTTTTATTAATTTTAGTATGATTTTATTAAATGACTTTCTAGGCCTGAAAATCACCATTTTAAAAATCCCTAATATTTCCAAGGTTTTCATGACCGTGGAACCCTTTAACTAATTTCAATAGTTATCTGCTGCAGCTTAATCTGTGTGTTCTATTGCAGAGAGAAAAATTTTTTTGTAAAACGTTTTTGTAAATAAAGTGTGTCAGGTGCAGACCGACCCAGACGAACCCAAACTGACCCTGGTGCTGTTCCATAATAGACAGTCTTGTCCAAGACTCCCCTAGTGGTGTACTGGCTGTCTTTCTACTGCAAGAATGCTCTGCTTGCTCTACAAGCTGATGTGTGGAAACTTCTTCTTTCTAGACATCAAGGGAGGTTCGGTGTTTGGTTTGATAAAAGACTGCTCTTCTGTCTAAACTCCCTGTGTGATGAATCACTTCCCAGAGAGGAGGAGAAGAATAGTTTTGCTCATCATGTTTTGTGTTCCAGTTGAGGTCCAGTTTTGCATTCAAGATGGAATTAATGTGAAGACTCTGCTAGCATAAATAATTTACCCACAACATCGCTCATCTTGGAGAGGCTTTTTAGACCCCGAATAAGTGAACAAATAATACTAATCCATCTGTTTTTTTTCTCTTTTCTTTCAGTTTTTTTTCTCAATTTTTGTTCCTCAAAATAAAAATCAAATGAAATAGGAATACAAAGGAACATTTTGTCCGTTTTTTAAATAAACTTAAATATACATGGATGCAAATCAAATATTAAAGTCGTAAACTCATTTTTATCCATGAAAAAAACTGAAAAACTATTCTGTTTCTTAAACAAGAAAATCAAATGACTAGGAGGTACATGTACATGGACTCATAATATTTCTATTTAGCTTTATTTTTATTTCAGTTTCAGCAGTTATAGCACTTTAACTTAAGATTATTTAGTTGCCAAAGCATGATTTCTAAATTTTATTTCAGTTTAGGTTTTTCCATCTAATATTTCATTTTATTTCAGCATTATTTCAGTTACCAAAACTGAAAAATCAAAATTTTCAAAATCAGATTTTTAATAGTTTGTTACTTTGTTACATATTAGCCACTTTTTGTTGTCATAGTTAGTTGTTATATTTAGTTATATTTTAATTAGTGCTGTCAAATTGATTAATCGCGATCAAACAAATGTAACAAATGTTTGTGTGTGTGTGTGTGTATATATATATATATATATATGTATACACATACATACATTTACAGTATATTTACAAACTTTTGTTAGATGCAATTAATCGTGATTAATCAACTTGACAGCACTATATATATATATATATATATATATATATATATATACAGTGCTGCTTGAAAGTTTGTGAACCACTTGCAGAATCTGTGAAAATGTGAATAATTTTAACAAAATAAGAGGAATCATACAATATGCATGTTATTTTTTATTAAGTACTGTCCTGAGTAAGATATTTTACATAAAAAAATGTTTACATATGGTCCACAAGACAAAAAAAAATAGCTGAATTTATAAAAACAATCCGCTCAAAAGTTTATGAACCCTTGATTCTTAATTTGTGTGGTTACCTGGATGATCTACGACCGTTTTTTGTGATGGTTGTTCATGAGTCCCTTGTTTGTCCTGAGCAGTTAAACTGCCCAATATTCTTCAGAAAAATCCTCAAGGTCCTGAAAATTCTTTAGATTTCCAGCATCTTTTGCATATTTGAACCGTTTCCAGCAGTGACTGTATGATTTTGAGATACATCTTTTTACACTGAGGACAACTGAGGGACTCAAACACAACTAAAACAGTCGTGGATCAGCCAGGTAACCACACACGGTATTAGGAATCAAGGGTTCATAAACTTTTGAATGGGATCATATTTATAAATTTTTTTGTCTTGTGGACTTTATGTAAACATCGTTTATGTAAAATATCTTACTCAGGACAGTACTAAATAAAAAATGACGTGCATTTTGTATGATCCCTCTTATTTTGTTAAAATAATTCACATTTTCACAGATTCTGCAAGTGGTTCACAAACCTTGAAGCAGCACTATATATATATATATATATATATATATATAATACATGCATACACACATTAATGTATATATTGATGTATACAGTATATACCAATGTCAATTTATGATGTAATATTCGGTCTTTTCTTCACACTTGGCTGCTGTACAGCTTCAGAAGTCTTGAAATATGGTACAAAAGCCAGTGGAAAAAAAATAACATCTTTTGAATTGAATTGCTATCAAATGTTGCATTTGGTTTATTTTCCCAAATCAAGAACTGATGCTATCATGTTTGTTCAGTAGTCCACGGTCTGATTTTAGAGCCGTCAATCGTTGCAATGACATTATAAGCGTATAGCGTGAGCCACGTGTAAGAGCGTGATGACAGGTACATCCTTTCAAACTGAATTTACCCCCCAAATGTATTCCACATGATTTCTCCTCAGCCAGGACATAAACCAGAGGCTGACCGTGATAGCAAACACCACAAAACGAATACAAGCCTTCAGAGAATTGCAGACTCAGGCTATTTAGAGAAACCTGCATGAAAGCTTCTCTTTGCAAAACGCCTAAATGCGTTTTTCACATTCACAAAGCAAGACCTGTTTTACTTCACTTTGTCATGTAATGCTACCATTACAGCCTACTTTGTCATTCTATTTGGTTTTGGTAGTATAATTTTGAGCTGTTTTAAAAACATTATGCTGTTAATTATGAAATATATATACATATATTGGATTAAAATGTAAATGTGATTACAGTGTGGTGACACATTTGGCTTCACATTGCAAATCACATCAAAACATTAGCATGCTAGCCAAAGTGTGCTGAAACATTAGCGTTGCATCCCAAATGAAGCACTATACACTATGCACTTATACACTGTGTACTTATGCACTATGTACTCAACCGTGTAGTGTATGAATTTTATAGGGTTATTTTGAAATTCAACATCAGAGTCTGTTAGTCTGTTTTCGGTTAATTAAGTGCAATACCTGGGTATTTAAAGTGCACTTTAAATACTTTAATTTTTAATTTTCAGTGTGAACAAACTACTCACACTGTTTATACTACAAAATGGCATAGAATAGTGCATAAGTACGTGAATTGGGACGCACCTAAAAAAACACTAACAACAGGGAGCATTACATAACTGAACTTTTATCTTTAAAGTCTAAATGATTTTTCACATCTGTATTTCATTATAGGATAAGAATAAGATCTTTTCATGGTACTGACTGTATTACAGCATAAAGAATGAGAAATGCAGCAATTAGTTTTAATTAGTTTCTTTAAATATAGTAATTTACTTGCAAAAAATAAAAAGTTGAAACAACAACAAAAAAAATTACTAAAGCAATTACTGAAGTAGATGCCCCCATGCCCTCCCATGGTTATTGTAGTCATGGAGTTTCCTGATGTGAGCCGTCAGCTCCACTACAATTTGGAGCGGTTAAGGCCCAGGTATACTTAATTTTCTGCTTTCCGTGAGTGCAGAAAGACGCATTCGCACTATTTAGTGGACTTTTCAAGTGCTAAAGTCACTCGCACATGCACTGGATCATGCTATCTAGCCAAAATTTGATCTTTTGGTGAATATGTGCTTTTTTTAAGCCAATGATTTGAAGGAAGAAGATTTGCCAGTTCTTTCATTAGCCTAACTTTTGCAGGGATAAAAATTGTTTAGAGTAATAATGTGCTGTTGCTATCAGCGGTTCTTCTGCTAAGCACATTCATTCAGAGCTGTCTGTTTACGTCTCCAAGTTTTGAACAAGTGACTCTCACTGACTGTTTGAAAAGATTCAAATATCTTACAGACTTGGAAAAGTCCACTGCTGTCTCAGACATATGCCTCAATATTTCAGAAACCCCACTTGAGTGTGTCACGATGTTTTTATCTGAGCCTGTTTTATGGACTTTCTTCAGGTGCCGTGTTTGTGCTGAGAAAGCAAGAATTGCGAGAATTAGAACTAGGAAATGATCTCAAATATTTCCACAGCTGCACTGTATCCAAAGTAAGGCCTGCAGCGTAACTACAACAGCAGGCTCACATTGTGCTTTCACGCCGACAACGGTTCAACAGAAATGAGGCTCTATACAGAAAACTTTTTTTTTTTTTTGGTTACCCCATTGAGTTTTTCTTAATGCCGATAAATTGTAAAATAGTGTTAGTGAGAATTATTATGAACAATGTCTACTGCAAACTACTACAAAAGATATTCATAAAATATAATTCACACTGTTTTAGACAAGTTTTCTCGGTAACACTTTAGAATACTGATCCTTCATTAATGAATAACTACACAGGAACAAATGAGTAATGCATTATTAACACTCTAGTTACTACTATTAACTAACAAGAAACTAATGAATTAGTAAGTAACAGTGCTCAGTTGAAGGTGGTAGTTCACTATTAGCTGATCAGTAACTACTATTTTTTTCATACCTCCCAGAGAACTACTAAGAACTACTCTATACAGGTTCATAATTAATATGAATAATGCATAATGTATAATTAATGCTGCGTTCCAGGCAGGTTTTTGAGCCCGTAAGTCACGACTTCAAACCACGACTCACGACTTTATAGCGTTCCAGGCAAGTCACGCCAAACTGCCTGAGCGCAAGGAATTGTAGTAGCTAGATGTAAACAAACCAGCATGGCGGACCGTACAGGGCTTATGCTCATTTACAATCATTTCTATCACTAAAGGTGCTTACTCCTTGCTTATTTGAGGAAAAAGGAGGAGGAAAAACGGTGCATAAGGCAAGAGAAGCTGTTATACCTTTTATTTTACGTTATTTGTATATCTGGAAATGTATTCGTAGGGGCTGCCATTGTTGTTTTGCGGGCTATGTGACATCAGAGTGCGCAACTAGGAGTACATCGATCTAGTACGAGTTCACGGGTGGGAAGTCAAGGGTTTGACTGCCGTTCCAGTGCACTTTCACGGGTAGAAGGTTGGAAAAACACGGGTTGCCTGGTACACGGCATAATTCTAAAGTGAAGATCATGGTAACCCACTAGTAATGACTGAAGTATTACCAAATCCTTCAGAAAGAATTACTAATTATTTGGATCAGTATTCTAAAGTGAAAAACATGATAACTCTCTAGTGACTACTGAAGTCATTGTAAACTTTTGAGGTTTTTGTAAAGTATTGGATACTGTAGTGGATATTGTAGTCACTAGAGAGTTATCATGTTTCTCACTTTAGAATACTGATCCAAATAATTAGTAATTCCTTCTGAAGGATTTGGTAATACTCCAGTCATTACTAGTGGGTTACCATGATCTTCACTTTAGAATTAATTATACATTATGCATTATTCATGTTAATTATGAACCTGTATATAGTAGTTCTTAGTAGTTCTCTGGGAGGTATGAAAAAAATAGTAGTTACTGATTAGCTAATAGTGAACTACCACCTTCAACTGAGCACTGTTACTTACTAATTCATTAATCAGAGTTTCTTGTTAGTTAACAGTAGTTACTAGAGTGTTAATAATGCATTACTCATTTGTTCCTGTGTAGTTATTCATTAATGAAGGATCAGTATTAGGTTTTTTGTATTTGTTGAATTATGATTATTGCAGTTTGACAAACTTTTCCCTCTGATTCCAAGACCATTGATCTGAAAGAGACAGTGTTTGGGAAATATGACTTATATCCACCTCTATTCAGTATCAGGGATCGGATTTCATTTATAAAAAGTTTTCACAGACAAACTGAATGTGTTTATACAGGTGAAGTGGTATTGTGAAGGTATTGTGAAGATGCATTATTGTTTGTTGACAGCAGGGGGCTCTATAGATGGGCCATTCTTCAAATAGAAGAAACTTTTCTGTTCCCTAGGATTATTTTAAAGAATACATGTACGTCACTGTACGTCAGTATAAAATAGTTTCACCACATAAGAATGATTCTTAACTTGTTAATTTGAGTATTAATGTGAGCACTGTGCAATATTGCGCCATTTACGCCATTCTGTATCCAAACAACATGATTAAACACGTGGGTGTTTAACTGTGTATGGCAGTGTGCGGCAACTTCAAACATACAAGGCAACGTTCCAAAACACAATAGCATAATCTGCTTAAAGGGAATGTTGCTGCTTGAATATCTGGCACTTGGTTTTGCCAAAAGTAAGATTTTTGCCAGTTTTTGGAAAACACATGGATTGGTGTTTGTCACAGTGTTCTCTTGTCTCTGGAATGGAGAGGAAAGCGAATCAAATCAACAGCAGTCTAAGTCTCATTCACCCTGTTGAAATGAAAAGTAAATAAAAATTTCAGGTCAAATATATTTGAGTTGTTTTTGAACAAATGTGAAAGAATCTCGACTCACAAATTGTTCCTGACCTCATAAAAGTTTGCTTTTTCCGCTGTGTGGCAGAAATAATCCAGACGCCTTCAGTCCGTTGACACTGTCCAACAGCACAAGAACAGAGGGAAATAAACGGAGGTTTACACCCACCTGCTAGCATGAGTCACCAGATTCAACTGCCAATCTCACAGATTAAAGTTGTTTCACTGCACAGCAGGAAACAAACCATTAATAACAACAGGCCCAGCTCCACAGTCAGGAGCTTGGCCCATCCTGGGAGGTCATGCTTTTCGGCCACTTGGTATTAAAAATCCGCTTGTTATTTAGAAACTAGAAAGCAGTATTAGAACGTGACCGTAGTTGCACACAGAGAGCTGCGCTTCAGCGCACCATTACCAAACTGAGTTCTCTTTTGTGTCTTAGGCACTGTTTCCACCTGGTAATAAGATGTGCTTAGGTTGATCAGATCACAAGTGGACGACACTAAATACAGGTGTAAACAGGGTGTTAAACATTTTGACCATGTCCAGTTTCGACCACTTCCACTTTCCGCTCGAAATTTGACCGGATTGCTTTCGTAGTGGAAACGCTCATGTGGTCGAATGTGTTCGAACAGCGCAAAAGACCGCCTACTCTCCACCTACTGACCCAACGTGTAAACATTATGGGAAGCGCGCTAGCCAGATGGGATTTAAACTTTGTCGGCTGGAGACCCAATTTTGGTTTGAAGATGAAAAACGTTCTAAGCACAATGTTCTTTCACCACTCCTGATTTCTAACACGCACTCACCACGTTCGACATGGTCTTGAGGCTATCAGAGCAGAAACGAAAGCTGATGCTCTCTGTATGTTTTTCCGTCATCTCTGGGCGCATTCATATGTAAATTGAGCAAGCTTATTTTGTCCATTCAATCGAAAGTTCTGAAAAAGCCCATGCATTTACCTACCCATAGACCCTCCCCTCGAAGAAATCAGGACAGAAGTGGTTGAAAGCGGACAAAAGAGACGGATTAAAATACCAGGTGTAAACGGGTATGTGTCTCCCTCGTCTACTTGTGATCCGATCGACCAAAACGCATCTTAATACCAGGTGGAAACAGGGCCTTAAATGGGCGAATACACTAGTGATGGGCTCTTTCGAAACACTGCTTCATGAAGCTTCAAAACCTTTACGAATATTTTGTTTCGAAGCAGTGGTTCGGAGAGTGTTTTTCAAACTGCCAAAGTCACATGATTTCAGTAAACAAGGCTTTGTTACGTCATAACTGTTTCGAAACGTTTTGAAATTTCAATGGTTCACCGCTGGGGGTGATCTTTGTGAACCCGTGAATCATGCAGATTGATTGAGATCACCCCCCAGCGGAGATTCATTGAGCAAGTGTCTGTCTATTACCCGAGTGTCTTAAGCAGTGTTGGGGAAAGTTACTTTTAAAAGTAAAGCATTACAATATTGCGTTACTCCCTAAAAAAGTAACTAATTGCATTACTTAGTAACTTTTTATGAAAAGTAATGCGTTACATTACTTTTGCATTACTTTTCCATACCTATAGGCTCATTTTCCAACTCCCCTAGAGTTAAACAGTTGAGTTTTACCGTTTTTGAATCCATTCAGCCGATCTCCGGGTCTGGCGATACTACTTTTAGCATAGCTTAGCATAGTTCATTGAATCTGATTAGACCGTTAACATCTCGCTCAAAAATGACCAAAGAGTTTCGATATTTTTCCTATTTAAAACTTGACTCTTCTGTAGTTACATCGTGTACTAAGACTGACGGAAAATGAAAAGTTGTGATTTTCTAGGCTGATATGGCTAGGAACTATACTCTCATTCCGGCGTAATAATCAAGGAACTTTGCTGCCGTACCATGGGTGCAGCAGGCGCAATGATATTACGCAACGCCTGTGACCCCCTGCTTGCACAGGGAGCGTGCCTTGCAACCATGGAGACATTTGTGAGAGACGCTGCGTAATATCATTGCTCCTGCTGCACCCATGGTACAGCAGCAAAGTTCCTTGACGCCAGAATGAGAGTATAGTTCCTAGCCATATCGGCCTAGAAAATCGCAACTTTTTTACATTTTCCGTCGGTCTTAGTACACGATGTAACTACAGAAGAGTCAAGTTTTAAATCTGAAAAATATTGAAACTCTTTGGTCATTTTTGAGCGAGATGCTAACGGTCTAATCAGATTCAATGAACTATGCTAAGCTATGCTAAAAGTGGTACCGCCAGACCCGGAGATCGGCTGAATGGATTCGAAAACGGTAAAACTCAACTGTTTAACTCTAGGGGAGTTGGAAAATGAGCCTATTTTCAAAAAAAGTGGAGTGTTCCTTTAAATACATAAAGTATATTTGTGTAATTTAATATAGTTAATTATTACAGGTTTGCATAAAATTCTGAGATTTTATTACACTGTTATTCATTTTGAGGAATACTGAATGTTTGCGTGCAAGTGAGATGAATAAATAAATGTTCACATTTAGTCTAGAACTACAATAACTGTCATGTTTACACAGCGCACACAATGCCTCTATACTTTATTTCTCTCCAACATGGGGACAGGAGAGCTTTCAGTCAATAAATATGAAAAAGTAACTTGCGTTACTTAGAGTTACTTAGCGGCTCCTTGACGTTGAGCCCTGTGTGATTAGAGTCCCTTTTAAAACCTGCCCCTTTTGTTATAAAATAAAGTTACAAAATCTGTTACGTGGAAAAATAAAAAAATGTTAAAACTACTACATACTTTGTACAGGCAAACAACTGAACACAGAATATTAATGTAACACAAGGTTTCCATCGAAGACCATTATAAAGAAAACGCGTTGCGTTCATATTCTGGGCTCATCTGCTTGCCTGTATATAGTAGGGATGCACCGATACCAATACTAGTATCGGTATCGGGCCGATACCAAGCTCATGTACTTGTACTCGTACTCGTAAAAATACCCCCGATACCAAAGACCGATACCTCACGTGACGTAACTGACAGAATTTTCCATACACAGAGACACGGGCGGCAGCAGTAGAAACAATAGCTGTGTCTCATTTCGAAGGCTGCGTCCTCTGGAGGTCGCATTCGAAGGTTGCATACGTCATTGAGGCTGTATCATTTCAGAAAAGTAAGTAGGACACTCTGAATGCGACCTTCGAATGCGTCCTTCTTTCACAGGAATTCGGAGGATGCATGAGGTGTATCCTTCGCTGCTGCAGATAGCCCACAATTCTTTGCGTCGCTGTTAACAACCATCATTTATTTGAAAAATTAAAAAAAATGGCAGCGTCGGCAGATGTACATGTACAGTACAAGCGAAGATTTTAAGATGTTTAAATGTAAGTAGTTTCAAGCTGGTTTTTGTTTTAAACTTTGTTCTTCTTAATATCCTCCTCCTTTGTCTCTGTAACAGATATCTGTTGTACATACACCACTTCCTGTTTCCTTTCCTGCCCATGTGTCCTACGAAGGACGTCTCATTTAATTCTGGTTAAGGACACTCCGTATACCGCATCCTTCACATAATGCGTCCTCTGGAGGATGCAGCCTTCGAAATTAAATGAAATGAGACACAGCTAATGTCAGCCTCAGGGGTGTGGAAACACTTCAAAATTAATGATGACAACTGACACATTGCGAACTGCATGCAAATCGCGCTGAATGACAGACCAGACGTGCTCTCTCTCTCTCTTTCTTGCGCGCGATCCCAGTTGTCATTGCGCCTGAATGGTCAAATGCACAAATAGTTGTCAAAATGTCCATCGTGTGGAGTATTTCACATAAATACAGTCGGTTATGGCTTAAGTGGACGTAAACAGGTGGGTGAAAACAGGATATTACATCTATGGATTCGGTCTTAAAATGACAGTAGCCTAATTAAATATTGTCTGTCTTTAATGTTAATAAAACAACAAAAGATGTTAAATGAATGTGTATATATATAGAGTGAAATAAAATTTCTCATATCATGGTCATATTGCCCACTCGTCCTGTATTCCACCATGAGAAATCTGGTCACCCTCGGTTGTTTTCATTGGTTCACAGTGTTATAAACATTTGTTCTGTAATATTTGTTTAGCACTTTTTGAAAGGCAGGTTAAAAAAGACTTGGACACTGTGAAATTTGTGCTTTAAGTCTGTGACAAGCACATAAAAATTATTACTTTTTTCAGTGGAGTAATAATAAAGAAGCTGTCCTACATTCATTAGTCTCACTGTGTTGTGCTTGGAAAACTGCCACATCACAAAGTAAATAAATAAATAAATAAAAATAAATAAATAAAGAAATGAATAAATGTATAGGCATCGGTATCGGTATCGACGAGTACTAGAAAAAAAGTATCGGTACTCGTACTCGGTCTTTAAAAAATGGTATCGGTGCATCCCTAGTATATAGTATGCTTCATCAAAAAGGGTTAAACTGAATTTGATCTTTTAATATCACTGTTTTAGTACATTAAGGCACTTTAAGAGTGGGTTGCACTAAGGATTCTTTAGCCTGGCATCGGTTCACCCTCCGCCTATGCTGCTTGATCAGCCCTTTAATTCTAACAGTCTTTCTGCGTAATCTGTGTTTAAAATTAAGTGGTGCAACACAACTCGATTTAAAATAAAACCCAGATCAACAAATCCTTGATTAGTGTTAAACTGAGCTTAATTTAATCCTTATTGGTGCAACCCACCTGTTTTTCACGTTAGCTTTTTAAAAAATCGTCCCGCTGTTTTTAGTGATTAAAATCACTGCAGGTACTGTATATCGATCACAAGTGCCCAAAACTTGCATCTTGTTCACATATTTTTGCTTTTAAGATGGAAAATTGACAGACTTGTGCTGCAGTTACAAGGCTGTTTTGCCCGCCAGGGCTCCGCGACAATCACGTGACTGAAAACTATGAATAAGGTCTTTATGAGTGAGACGGAATCTGAATAAAATGAGTAATTATTTTTCATTCAGAAAAAAAAAAAAGAAAAAAAAAAAAAAGGCTGACTGAATTCATCAGCATACCAGTCTTTCTATTTCTGCCATAGACTATCTGTTACATCTGTCAGCTGCAGATGCAATTGTTTACCAGCAGATGGCAGCCTTCCTTATTGTCACACTCTGTTATTCCCAGACTCCATTTCCCAGAACTCTTTATCACTCTTTATTTAGTTTATCAGTTTCAGCTGTGTCTTGTTTAAACCATGTAATTAAAGGGTTAGTTCACCCAAAAATGAAAATAATGTAATTTATTACTCACCCTCATGTCGTTCTACAGCCGTAAGACCTTCGTTCATCTTCCGAACACAAATTAAGATATTGTTGATGAAATCCGATGGCTCAGTGAGGCCTCTATTGAGAGCAAAGCCACACTGCTTCATGAAGCTTCTGAGCTTTATGAATCTTTTGTTTCGAATTAGTGATTCGGATCTCGACTAAACTGCTGACATCACGTGACTTTGGCGCTCCGATTCACTGATTCGATTCGTAAAGCTCTGAAGCAGTGTTTTGAAATTGGCCCATATAGATATTGTTGAAAAGACTTTATTATGTTTTTTTGGCACACAAAAAGTATTCTTGTCACTTTATAATATTAAGATAGAACCACTGAACTCACATGAACTGTTTCAAATATGTTTTTAGTACCTTTATGGACCTTGAGAGTTTGAATGGCTTTGTTCTCAATAGTGGCCTCACTTAGCCATCGGATTTCATCAACAATATCTTAATTTGTGTTCGGAAGATGAACGAAGGTCTTACGGCTGTAGAACGACATGAGGGTGAGTAATAAATGACATTTTCATTTTTGGGTGAACTAAACCTTTAACTCTGTCCATTTATACTCCTCTAGGCTTTAGATCAGTATGAAGTCTTGTTTTTGTGTTTCATGTTACTGACAGTTTTCTGAGTGGTTTCGTTGTTCCTGGTTCTGATTTCTGCCTTGTTTTGGATTTGGACTGATAATTTGTGCTTTGACCCTCTGCCTGGTTTTTGGACTATGACTGTGGATTGTATTTTCTCATTAAACTGCACGTGGGTCCTCACTCTCTGTGCTCAGTGCTGTCCTTTCGTAACACTATCTTTACATGGCAGACATAGTATGGTACTATATGCTAGTATTTCGAATTAAGCCACTGTCGCGAATCATTCACTGAACAAATTTTAATTCATTCAGGAGCGCAAAAAGTGACTATGAGTGAGTCAATGAATCATTTACTGAAACACTTAAGTGTACTTACACTGTCCTCCAAAAGTTTGGAAACACCCCTGGCAAAGTGTGGTTTTGGACGATATCAGCATAAATCCTTCTCATTTTTTGGTGCAAATACATTAAAGTAACTTGACATTATCATTGAAGACCAGCAATAATAATTTTCATTTTGATTACATAATAATGGCAATATATACATGTCAAAGTCAGACATGCCCCTTTGCCAGCTGTGATGCCTGGTTACTGGTTTAAACTTGGCCCAGGTTTGTAAAAGATTTTTGGGTGAGCACACCTTAATAACTTCAACAATTGATTGCCAATTAAGTTTAGAATACAATGAACCAATTAGAACCCAGTTTAGGTCAGATAGCTGCTAAAGTTTTTTTATGTATAAACTGTTTATGTAATAAAATATGTTTTCGTAGTTTGTGTTGTCCCTTATCAGTGCAAAATTATCACAAATTAAAAAAGGATTCATGCAAATATTGTCCAAAACCCCACTTTTCTAGGGCGTTTCCAAACTTTTGGAGGGCAGTGTATGCAGGAATGAAACGCTTGCTCTGAGATGAACCGGAAAATATTTTCATTATTGACAGGGCAATAGACAAATTAACTGACAATATTGTGTCTAAAAATTAAGTTACTTATTAACTTATTGTATATATTAAACGGTATCAGTATCACACTTTAAATGGTGAAGTTTATCTTCTTGCGACCTCATCACAGTCATGCTGATATTCAGAAACTTTATTGCTGCCATTGAATTGCTTCATGTTCTTGGTTTTAGTCTGTGATTTTGTAAATGATACTGATAATGAACATATACTGTAAGAAGAAAGGTTAAGTTAACTTCCATAATAATCCGGAAATCAGCATCTCATTAATAATGAATAATTTCAGATCACTTTGTCACTGAGAACATGAATGCCCCTCCTCTCTATTCTGATTTTTACCATTTACCAGCACTGTGTATTATAAAAATACAATCATAAAACATTAAAATAATAATTTTGGGATAATTTAATGTGTAGTTTCTTTATCAGTAGTTGTTGTTCCTCTGAAAAAAATACAAAGCATTTAAATAGCTTAAATAATTAAATGTATTAGGCTACTGTGGGTAAATGTCATAACTGAACCAAATAGCTACTGCATCAACACCCTGGGTGGAGGCTTATGTGAACGTTTTTCTCCCTTTTTCTTTTTCCCTCTGCCCACCTCCTTTGAGGAGTTGCCTTGCCCCTCCTACCTCCTCATAAAAGTGGAAACCATGCTGCCTGAAGTCTCTACTACATTTCTCCTTCTGTCTTCTGGATCGCCGTCCTTCACTTCTCACTCAGAGAGAAATAGATAAACAGAAGGCAGAGACAGAGAGAGGCCAGGAGAGAAAGAGAGAGAGAGGTGAGTGCTGTACATATGTAATGCATGTTGTAAATAAATAATAAAATGAAATTGCTTTAAGTATCGATATTGATCTGAATGAGAGTGTACATGCAAAGGAAAGTAATATCAGTTCATGATAGATGTTTCTTGTCTGATCATGATGCAGCTTGTTCATTTTTTTGGGTTATTCATCATCTTGAATTTGTCTAGATTGTGGAGTCAGGGTTTCCATTGTCTGGAATACCCTGTAAATAGTAAGGGATTTTAAAATTGTTATTTCTAGGCCTGAAAAAAAGTTTTGGTATTTAATAAAATATGAAAAATTATGGAAATATCTATTTTTATTTATTTATTTATTTGTTATCCTTGGGTGTGAAATATTTCATTGGCAAGTGTTTTTTGTGAGTACACAAAAATGATTTTTTCAGTCACAAACATCTGGAAAAGTCTTGGAAAATTCATGGAAATTCACGGGAACCCAGATGATTGTTTATATTAATTACAAACAAACATTTATTTTTTTTGTTTTTCATTTTTAAATATATTTTATTTATATTTATTTTATATCTTTATATATCTTTACTAATAAGAAAGTCAAGAAGCTGTCCAATCCTTTTAAAATTTTTGATTTGATTTTGGATTGAATATAAGTGTGGATTCATAGACCCGATTCAATCTAACTCATATCCTGCTTCACACCACACCTGCTTTTGTGCAAGAGTCTTTATCCAGCTCTGCTCAAGGGTTTGTATATTTCTAGAGCTACATTCACTTTAGTTTCACTTTGATTTTCCTGGCACTGGGCATGGCTGTGAGCCGGAGGGCGGCTGTGTGTGATTTTTCCCTGCTTCCTACAGCGATCAGTGCTAGATGTTATGTCTCCAGGGTTCAGAAGATCCATTCCTGTGGGCACACGACCAGCTCTGGACACTGAAGCAAAGCTGTGGTGCTTGGCAACCGTTCTTCCTTCCCTCCCTTTCCCTCTTGATCCTTTTCTCTGGTCCAGATGGATTGCAAAAATGCAGTTTTTTCCACTCCGGTCTTGACATTGATCACTAAATTGATTAAAGGTGTAGTTCACCCAAAAATGAAAATTCTGTCATTAATTACTCACCCTCAGGTTGTCCCAAACCTGTAAGACTTTCTTTCTTCTTCAGAACACAAATGAAGATCTTTATGATGAAATCTGAGAGATTTCTGTCCCTCTATAGACAGCTACGCAATTGAAATTTGATGCTTCAAAAAGAGATCGTAAAACTAATCCATATGAATTGAGTGTTTTAGTCCAAATTTTCTGAAGAGACACGATCACTTTATATGATGAACAGATTGAATTTAAGCTTTTATTCACATATAAACATTTATCAACTCACACATCAGTTGTGGTAAATGGAAGCTCAAGCATGTTTGCTTGACGTGCGAGAACCAATGAGGTTCATTCTCATGTGTCATGCAGCACATTTGAGCTTCCGCAAGAGGTTTGTTCTAGCGCGTCAAGCAAGTTTGATTGAGTTTCTGTTTATGTTCGCTGATCAATGTGAACTAACCCTTTAAATTGTCAATGCAATTCATCCCAGAAGATGTTTTGATATCTGTAGAGGTTGTGTTTGTTATAATGATTATAATATTTGTTTAGTTTGATGATCCTTAGTGATTATATTTATTACAGTACTTTCAAGGTAGCAATATATTGATATTCCTCAAACTCTGTTTTGAAGATAATTTCAATATTAGATTCTATTTACTGTTTTTTTTTATTTTTTATTGCAAACTGTATAAAGGGATAGATCACCCAAAAATTAAAATTACTCTCATGTTGTTCTAAACAACAGCAATATGAGTTTCTTTGTTCTATTGGACACAAATGACTTTTTTTCATACTATGGAAGTCAATGGGGACCAGCAACTGAGCAACTGTTTGATTACCAACACTCTTTCTTTATTTGTGTCCAACAGAACAAAGAATATATATATATATATATATATATATACATATATATATATATATACATATATATATATATATATATATATATATAAACAAATATACTAAACAAAAACAGTAGCATTTTTGTTAAGTATTAAATATCTTATTCAAAATTAAAGTACCAAGTACCATTTATTACAAGAAAACTTTTCTGATTGTGTATATTTAACACATTATAATATGAACAACCAGTTTGACTAAGTCTAACAAGCCTTAAAGGGTTAGTTCACCCAAAAATGAAAATTCTGTCATTAATTACTCACCCTCATGTCGTTCCACACCCGTAAGACCTTCGAAGCTTTACGAATCTTTTGTTTCAAATCAGTGGTTCGGAGCGTGTATCAAACTGCCAAAGTCACGTGATTTCAGTAAACGAGGCTTCGTTACGTCATAAGTGTTCAATGGTTCACCACTGGGGGGCATGACTTTGGCAGTTTGATACGCGCTCTGAACCACTGATTCAAAACAAAAGATTCGTAAAGCTTCGAAGCTTCATGAAGCAGTGTTTTGAAATCGCCCATCACTAGATATTGTTGAATAAAGTCGTTATTTTGTTGTTTTGGCACACATAAAGTATTCTCGTCGCTTCATAACACTAATGTTGAACCACTGTAGTCACATGAACTGTTTTAAATACGTCTTTAGTAGCTTTCTGGGCATTGAAAGTGTTAATTTTCTTGCTGGCAATGGAGGCCTCACTGAGCCATCAGATTTTATGAAAAATATCTCTTTCCCCGCCAGTGTTTTTTTTTTTTTTTTTTTTTTTTAAAGTTGCCAGCCAACGCTAGCATTTTTCATCATTTTCAAAAAAAAAACTTTCATGGTCCCTAGAATATTTTGTTATATGAATATCTGAACATGCTATATATCAAAAGAAAGAACAGGAACTCTCCTTTTTTTAAAAAAAAAAAATTATTTTAGCTTCATGCATTTTTTAACACTTGAATGTGGGTAATTTTAATTAAAAAAAAAAGCAGCATTTTGAACAAAAAGCAGAGAAAATCATGTTTTTTCAAAGACTATAACATGCATAAGCAATGCTTTTATTGCTTGTTTCTGCTCCTTTTTTGCCTGTTTTTGATCAGGAGATTCTCTACTCTTCAGAAGATGTGGAATAGCGCCCCTACTGTATTACAGTCAAAACACGGAAAGCCAGAAAATTCCATCAATGGCGGGGAAAGAGTTAAGTACACGTAGTGAGGTTTTTCAACACATTTTGAGTTCAGTGAAGAACCCTTCTAAACGATTCTGATTTGATCAGTGAGTGAATCATTAGATTCAATCATTCGCTTCTGGTGTTTTTGTTTTGTTTTTCTGGAACCAAATGGAACCAGTTCCAAATAAGAATTAGTTCTCTGTTCTCAGAGTTGTTTTGCTGTGGAGCATCTTTAATCTTCATGCAACAACCCTATGAACCTCACAACCCTGCTGTCTCTCTTTCTTCCATTATTTGGAACTTTCTTGAGCAGCCTGATTCATTAAACAGTCACAGACATAGCCTGACCTGTGAATATTCCTCCCTTAGTTTCCTTCAGCTATTAACAGATTGTTTTATTACAAAGGAAATAGAAGGAAGGCAAGTCTTGCTTGAGATTTTGTAGGATTTTGGGTGGATTGCTTCTTTATATAGAATTATTTTGTGATGCGTATTATTTGGAAAAAATCTATTTCTTTTTACTACTGTAGTTTGGATTATGAATACAGCTATTGTACTGACCTCTATCCGAAGGCCAAAAGCTGTGTACCGTACAAATCTTCTCCATCGTAGACTATAGAATTACAGGTCTTCCCTGGCAGTAGTTTCTCATGTCAAATCAGCTTTGTACTGAAACGAGAACACCAAAATGTGGCAGACCAACAGTTCTCTGTTTAAAGAGAGTTTTGGCTCTGTGCTTAGATTTGGTTTCTAAGACGCCAGATATTTGCAAGGCTGACAAGGCTTGGGGATAATCAAAAATTTATGCATTAATTATGTGTACTTTCCTTGGAAAAACTGGAAAAGCCCAGAAATCTGTGTCACAGAAAAAAAAAAAATATATCATCAGTGTTAATTATCAGTGTCATTTACGATGTCCAAACCAAAATAAAAACATTACTATTAGGCTAATGAGAGAAATTGAACTGGTCAGTCCATTTTATATGTATAATTAATGAGCTATTGAAATTGTTGTTTCATTAGTTTTTATTTACATTTCTAATCATGATTTTATCATTTACATTTGAGTTTTGAAATTAACAAATACTCTACTACAGGCTTCATCTCTGGATCAGTACATATATACACACATAGTACATATATACACACATATACTATTTATTTGTTAAAACATTAAATAATAATATTTGTGCAAAACCTAATTAATATTCATGAGCTTAACATTTTTTTGTCATCACAACCAGTGCACAACTTGAAGTATCACCCTACATGAGTGAAAAAAGTTGTTACTTGAAACAAAATAAAAACTGAAATACAATAAAATATTAAAAAAAAGTACATTTATTTTATTTTAGTTAGAAGCGAGGCAACATTTCTAATTTTTGTTTAGTTTAAGTTGAAAAGTACTAAAAGTAATTAATAAAACTTAATTAAAACCTATGAAGACAACAACAACAACAAAAAAAACAGCAACATTACTGAAACTTTAACTGAATTTAAAATGAAAATGGAAAATATAAAAATAAAAGCTAATTAAAAATATTAATAAAAGCTATAAGAATATATTAATTAAATATTAAAATAATTCCAATATAAAATATGTTTTTGTGTTTTACCCCCTTAAAACCCTTGGCCTCATATTTTGCTTGTTGATATTCAATCATTCTGAATGCTCAGTCTACAGAACATGCTTTGAAAGAGAAATGGATTTTATGTTATTATTTTATTACAGCATTTGACTTATCACACAAGAATCTAAGTGTACTGCCAGAGTCTGTCTGGTATGAAAATAAGTTTTGGTACCAATTGCCAGAGATGGAAAAAAATATGATTTTCTTGAAAGATCTTTCCAAAGGAAATGTTAAAAAAGTAAGTATTTTTCTTGAAATATTCAGGCACAAATTGCATCCATTCCATTTTTATATGGAGGAAACAGAGTGGCTTTCTGCTATCTCATAATGGATCATACACTGCCCAAAATCTCTTATTCCCCATAGACTAAAACTTATGGATACATGAAAATCTTCCCTTCTACCTGGGAGAGAAGTGTGAGTTAGTGAGTGAGAGAGAGAACGTGTTTTACAGCAGGGAGCTGTTTTGGCTCACGGTCCGTTCTGTCAGCTGATTCTGCATTCCGCTGTCCTGAGGAATAACTGCAACTCAACCTCAGCAATATCATACCAGCACAAGTACTAAACATCAGTATGATGTCTAGTTAATATTGTGTTACTTATGAGTTAATTCATTATAAAAATACAAGGTTTCTTTTTGGTGTATGAGTAGGGTTATGTTTTGGGTTAGTCAGTAGTATTTTAGCTTTTTTTTTTTTTTAACTAACTGGCTTTTTGTAGTGATGCCATAGAAGAATCCTTTTTGTGCCATTAAGAACCTTTCAGTGAACAGTTCTAGCTTAAAGAACCATTTCTTTCTTAGTGTAAAGAACATTTTTAACATTCTACAGAACCTTTTTCCACTATAAAAAAAAAACCTTGTGTGCAGTTGAAAGGTTCCGTGGATTCTATGGAAAGGTTCTTCATGGAGTCATAAATGCCAGTAAAGAACATTTATTTTTAAGAGTGTAGGTAAATTTGTGTGTGAGAATTGTAGCTACGTCTGTTTCATGGGAGAAATGTCTTGAAACTCTCTCTCACTCTTCCCATTTCCAGAGAAAGCAAGACCTGTAGTAATTGGTAGGGTGGGAACACGGAGTGGTGTGTGGGTGGGTGAGTGTGTCTTTTGGCATCTTCTGCTGTATACTGTCGGCACCTCATTATCACGGTCATGCTGACTGTAAAGCTTCGTAAGGATGTTCAAATTCAGTAGCCAGATCCGAAAGAGAAACTCCAAAACACTGCATCATGAATCCATTTGCCAGCATTATGGAGAACAACACACTAAACCAGGGATTCTCAATTCTGGCCCTCGAGGTCCACTTTTCTGCAGAGTTTAGCTCCAACCTTGATCAAACTCACCTGCTTATTAATGAAGAACTTAATTAGCTTGTTCAGGTGTGTTTCATTAGGGTTGGAGCTAAACTCTGCAGGAAAGTGGATCTCGAGGGCCCTAAACTGACCCTCTCTTAATAAAAAATAAAAAAAACTTTTACATTTATACATTTTGCAGACACTTTTATCCAAAGCAACTTACTGTACATTGCATTTAAGGATTTTATCAGTTCATGCATTCCCTGGGAACTGAACCTATGACCTTTGTTTTTCTTGCGCTATGCTCTACTGTTTGAGCTACAGGAATACAACTTTAAAAAAATTATAATCACTATTTAAAAATAAATAGCATCTCATTTGGTTTATTTAGCATGCTAGATGCTTTTTGTCCAAAGTGTCTTCTGGTAATTTTATTATTTATTATTTTATTCCATCACTCCTGAGCAACCTGCGGGAAAAGTGCAGGATTGCTTTTTTGGCTCATGAATTTCCATTACTTTTCCATGGTCTTTCCATTCATTTGTAATTAACTG
This sequence comes from Mylopharyngodon piceus, assembly GCA_039654765.1. Lineage (NCBI taxonomy): Eukaryota > Metazoa > Chordata > Actinopteri > Cypriniformes > Xenocyprididae > Mylopharyngodon > Mylopharyngodon piceus. The sequence goes on from CM077438.1 coordinate 33,000,225, forward strand.
GATAATTTTATAGAGATTTCCAGTTGTGTCACATAATGTATGTGAATTCAAACTTATTTATACTTTTTGTTTCCATTAAGATGATTTGATCATGCTAGCTTTGCTTGTAAGTTTTACACTCTTCACATTCACATTCATATTTTAGAGGAGAGCATAAGTAGAAAAATGTATATTCAGTATAAAGATATTCATGACATACAAGGTTTTATTAACTTTCCCTGCCAGCGTTTTTTTTTTTTTTTGTTTTTTTTTTAAATAAAGTTGCCAGCGAGCTCCAGCATTTTTGATAATGTTCACAAAACTTTCATGGCCCCAGGATATTTCGTTGTATAAATATCTGAACATGCATGTGGGTAAGTTTCATAAAAAAGCTGAGAAAATCGAGTTTTTTTTTTTTCAAAGACAACTTACATAAGCAATGCGTTTATCACTTGTTTCTGCTGCTTCTTTACCCGTTTTCATCTGGAGATTCTGTACTCTTTCAGAAGATGTGTAACAGTGCCCCCTACAGTACAACTGTGAAAAGACGGAAAGCCAGAAAACTACTTCAATGGCGGGGAAAGAGTTAATTTCCATAAATTTACTAGGTCTGATATCTTTAATATTCTGATATTTACAGGTTTTATTTGAACATGGGAACTCTGAAAGTGTCTCAATGCAAAAAGTACTGGGTTCAGATCCCAGATGAGCCCCCAGAGCAGGTTCCCAAAACATTTGGACTAACTTTTGGACACAAACTTTAAGGGCCCTATTTTAATGATCGAAGAGCATGGTCTAAAGCGCACAGCGCAAGTGCACTTAGGGCATGTCTGAATCCACTTTTGCTAGTTTAAGGACGGAAAAAATGGTCGGCGTGCCCGGCGTATGGTCTAAAAGGGTTGTCCCTATTCTCTAAATGAGTAATGGGTGTGTTTTTGGCATTCCCTTTAAAAGCCAGTGGTGGTCGCGCCATGACAGATTTGCTATTTACATGGCGGAATTTGCGAGTGGAAAAACTAAACGCTTCTCTAGCGAGGAAACGGATCTGCTCATGCATGAGGTTAAAGCGCGCGAGCAGACCATCTACGGGAAAAGCCGGATTCCATTTTATCTCTATGCACACAATAATAATCTTTTACATTGTAATCCTTTTATTTTTAATATTTGGCATGTTTGTGTGCTGCTGCACGTCCCTGTGTGTGTAATAAGCAGAGTGTACGCGCGTTGTGCACCCGCATATAGCCGCATATTACTAACGTGCTCTTTAAATAACAAAAATATATATATATATATATTGCGCCATTGACTTTAGACCAGGTTTCAGTTGGTCAATGGGACAGTCTATTTCAGTTGCCTCAAAATAGCAACGTGCCAACAATGCGCCTGAACACACCTTGTTTTCAGACCAGCATGCCCATGGGCGCATAAATGGGAGCAAATGCATTTGCTATTTAAACAACGTGGTGCAGGACGTAAAAATGATAACTGCGTCGGGCTGAAACTATAGCAAAAAACACTTGCGTTGCGCCTGCCGCAGCATTGCGCTGGCTGTATAATAGGGCCCTAAGTTGCGCTTAAAATTGTCAGAATTTTATTGTGTTTTATAAAAATTAGTCAAACCAACATTTTATTTTGTAATAATTTTAAACTAACACATGTCTATGTTAAATGTTTTGCTGTAAATTGGACACAGAAACCAAAAGCAAAGGATTCAAGTTGAATATGCCAAAATAATGTAAGGCTGAGCATATAACCTTCTTATCATGCCAGCATCAACTATATGGTTGACACCCAGCATGCTCTTCTTTATTTGTTTATTGTGAATTGATGTGCACATCTGGAAGCAGTCAGAAAAGTAGGAATGGAAATTTGATCATATTAGAATCGGGGCAGGGCGATAACAGTGCTGTGGCATGAAACCAAGCAGACAAATGCTGCGGTTGTAAATTTTGGCCAAAAAGAGTGGAAGAAAACATTGGTTGCTGCTTTCTGCAGTGGATGTGTAGGGTTGCTGTTGTTCTGTCATGCTAGTCTTTGTGGTTTTGACCCTCGCCTGTCAACATATTTCTCATTTGACCTTTCAGCACCGAAATCTGTACTACAGATTTTTCTGGCATCATTGAACATCTCATTTAGGCCAGAGGGAACAACGTGAGATGCTTGTTTTAGCCTTGTGAATTTGATAAATAATCATGGAGATTTGACTGGGCATGGTTGTGAACACAGTTGTTGGGTTCAGAACGAACAGAAGCTTTTATGAGCCATGTTTTCCCCTCATGACCTCTCCTGAAATGCTTCTCTTGAGATTTTTTCGGCATCTCATTTGTGATTTATGCTGTGTGGGTATCATGGATGCAAATGAGAGCTATTGATTTTGATATTCTATGTCACTTTACAAACATGGCCAGCAGTAATTGAGAAATGTTCAGATGGAATGAGACTTTTGGATATAGAGGACATTGGACAGTTGTTCACTTTGACTTGCCAATCTTGTCGAATACAGAGAAAGAGTTGTTTTTCTAAAGTTACAGTTCTAGTCTGAATGTAGTCAGCACTAAGAATGACACAAAATCCTCTGAAAACAAATCTCTGGGTGAAGTTATAAATTCGAGAGGCCTGAGGAAGTGTCTGGGTTGGGTTCGGTGCCTAATGACTGAATGAGGGAATGAATGTCAAAGGTTGCAATAAATAGGAATGCCACTTAAAAATATGATTAAGGAATCAATTGTCTTTTAAATAAATATTTAGATAAATTATTTATTCATTTAAATCAACTGTTAAGTTAATTTGTTTAAATTGTTGCAATAAAATAATACATTAGTAAATACATTTTAAAAGCGTTTTTCATAAAGTGCAAAGAATTTAAAATATATATTTGAAAAGGTCATTTATTTATCTATTTTAAAAGTGATTACTCTTTAATATATTGATAATTGATTCCTTCAGTTTATTTTTAAGTGTCACTCCTTGTCATCCATACTGAAGTACTGAATGGTCTTTCAGGATAGAGTGTATTTATTCATTATTGTTGTTAATGCATATATTAAATAGTTTTTAACATGATTAAATAAGGTTTCTAATTACATGCCTTAAAAAGGTGTGCACTCTCCCTGAGAGAAACTGTATATACAGTAGAGTAAGGTTTGAACAGATGATACTGAAGAAGGTTTAGATATCTGGAAGAGATGGAAAGTATCTTTGGAGTCACAATCAACCTGGCTGAAAGCATCCCAAGAAAAATGGTTTATGTGTTACTTAGTCTTTTCATTCTATTCATGCTAGATCAATCAAGATCTCTGTTTACAGTACCTCACAAAAGAGAATCAAAGCTCTGGCATCCCACCCACACACTGATCCCAATATGTCTGTATGTATTAGAATCAAAAACTGATTCCGTAAAAAGCATTCCAACTTTTAAGATTTTTTTCCGCTCTCAATCAAACAGGATGCCCCCTCCACTCTGGGGTCGGCTTTCGTTTAGGCTCACGTTTTAGATTTTAGCTCAGCTGTCGGCTGGGTGCTAAAACGCCAACGCACTGTAACTGAGTGGCTGGGTTTCCCATTCATCAGAGTTTCAGGACATACCCGAAAGGACGTGGCTCTCAAGCAACAGAAAGAATGAACAAAAAAGTAAGAACTAAATCAAGTTGTTTGTGCCATAGTGTTCTGAAAATGAGAGCTTGACGATATGTGGGCCTTTTTTGTGCATTGTGTAACTTGGAGTGTAAAAATGGCATCACATTGTGGCAGTCTACATTTTGGTGCTTTATTGGTATTATCTGTTTGATAATTTATGATTTTTTTTTAAGATTTATGTTTTTTTCTGAACAAAACACTTAATGCAAAACAGTGAATAGTGGCGTAAGAAACAGTGTTCATATCTGTTTTGTGGGCAGTTACTGACCTCTAGTGGTCGTACAACATGTATTACTTCTGTTGTAGGTATGTTACTGCAAACAAAAATCTTTTTTTTAATGCATAATTCATTTAAGAAACTTTTTTAACGGTTTTTTTTTTTTTTTGTATTGCCTAATAATAAAGCCTATAGTTTGGCATAGATTATGTTAGAGATAATGTCTGTTGGACATTATGGCAAGATGCTAGCTAGAGCTGAAATTAGATACATCAAGTCAGCTGTAAAGTATTGTATTCATATGTCATTGTTCTAAGAAAGGGTAATACAGTCCTTTCTGTTGAAGGTTTAATGTGGCTCGTGTGAGGCTGATTTGAATTTTGAAGGTCATTCCGTCAATTACTAGACACTAGGGCTGGGCGATTTGTCCGATTAATTCGAATTCAATGTTTTGCCTCGATTTCATTATTTTTTAAATCGAGAAATCGCGATTTTGAATAAAAATGTTAGCAAGCGTTACAATTGGACATGTTGACAATACAGCAATGATAACCGTATTAGGAGGAGAAAATGATCCGACCTCATGATGGCGCCGGCGCGCCTGATTAATCGCTCTCATGTGACGCTCTATGAACGTAGAACACATCACTATTCTTAAGCGGCTGTTCATTCAGAAATGCGTTATTGTGTTATAAAAATGAGACGCAGGCAGTGGAATAAGAAAAAAGGCAAAGTTATTAAACGCGAGTTGAGCTTTTTTTTTTTTAACTTGACCGCCGTGTTTTAGAATGCCGTTTCATCGTGAGACGCTGCAAAAGACGCGAGACACAACACCTAAACATGTCCGCCAAACATAAAAACAATAGGACAAATAGCGCAATGGAATGCAAAAACCTGTAAACCTGTTTGATATTTCATGTTTGCATGATGGTGACAGGCTGAAAGCTGCTGTCGTTTTCTGTTTTTACAAAGCATTTGCTGTTAATAATAGCCTATTACTGGTTATTTATTGCTATTACTTTTTGGCTAAGAAATATTTAGCATTTTCTTATTTTATAGTATTTCTGAGTATATAGGATGTGTTTAAGATAAGTTTGTACAACATTTACCTTCATATTTCAGGCATATTTCTGCAAAGATATTTAACAAATTGTTTTACATTTACACCATGTTGATCAGTTCATGTGTGGTGCACTTGGAATGGATTTTTTTTTAACCAGATTGTTAATAAAGAGAATATTACTTAAATCATATTGTAGTTAAGTTTTTAAGTTGACTAGTTAAACAGTAAAAAAAAAAAAAAAATTGAAAAATTGAAATCGTGAATCCGTCAATCGTTCTGAAAAAAATCGAGATTTTATTTTTTTGCCATATCGCCCAGCCCTACTAGACACAAATAAACATTTGACAAGCCCTTTAACGAAAACCATTCAAACTCATTAGCAATCTCGCCACCGGCCTCGCTCCATTCTCGCGGTTCTTGGCCCCGTTTTGCTTGCCACATTATTCAGTTATATTTAAAAAATATTGACTTTTCCTTGTTCTGCTGTGAATTAAATGGACAATACAGTCTATTTATAGGCAACATGTTGTATAAAGGGCAGAAGGCATTGAGTTAAGTTGAAAAAGATTCAATAAAAAAGACTTAGAAGAGCTTTATAAATTGTCATGAAGAATCAAATTTTCCTTGAATTTTTGAAATAAAGGATTATTATTAAACTTTATTTACTATAAAAATATATGGCATCTTTTAGATGTTAAGACAACCTCCCCAGCCCAAAAAGACCATTTATTGAAACAGCTGCAAAATAGCTTGTTCTGAACTTCCATAACTTGACGTGAGAAAGATGAATAGATCACTGTCCAATTCTGCATGTTTAGTGGATAGATGTTTGGAAACTTCTGTTGCCCAGTCAAAAGTGGCTAGAAGTAGGATAGATATAATTAATACTAAACAAAAATGTATGCAAGTTCACTAAACCTCACTCTGTTCCTTTCTGTGTGCAGCACCTGCCACTCTACATATGCTTTTGAAGATAGGCTACTGATAATATTAGAAAATGATTTAACATTAATTATTCATGGTTGATTTTGTTGCAAACAATGAGCATGTTTACATGCACACCAATATGCTGATAACTACCAAAAACCAGTTTGGTAAAAAAAAACAAACAAAAAAACAATTTACCTGCAAATTACATGCAAATCAATAACCTGCCTATGCAAATAAACCGTTTACAAGATTGTATTTTTAAAAAACAAAACAAAAAAACAGCTTATTCCCTGGTGACAATCCATGTATTTCACTCAGAGTAGGCCTATTCTATTTATTATGTGAGCTGTGATGTTAAATAAAGCATTAAAACCCCACAGTATTCTACAACTGTACCACGAGATGAGAACACATTTTTTATATTTCTTGGGTTAATAAAAGTCGGAGTTTGCGGTACAGTATATTTCATCCCTACCGCGAAACACTCGCTGTGGCTGGATGCACTAACAGGATTAGTTCACTTTCATATAAAATTTTCCTGATAATTTACTCATCCCCATGTCATCCAAGATGTCCATGTCTTTCTTTCTTCAGTCGAAAAGAAATTAAGGTTTTTGATGAAAACATTCCAGGATTATTCTCCTTATAATGGACTTCAATGGCCTCCAAACGGTTGAAGGTCAAAATTATGGTTTCAGTGCAGCTTCAAAGGGCTTTAAACGATACCAGACAAGGAATAAGGGTCTTATCTAGTGAAACGATAAGTCATTTTCGAAAAAAATGTAAATGTATATGCTTTATATAAACAAATGATCGCCTTCCAAGTGCTTCCGCCAAAACCGCATTTCCGTATTCTTCAAAAAGCTTACGCTGTATGTCCAACGCCTTCCCTATTCTACTTACGGAAAAAATGTAACTGGCGCTGCGTTCGTTCCGTAAGTTGAATAGGGAAGGCGTAGGACATACAGGGTAAGCTTTTTGAAGAATACGAATGTACGGTTTTAGCGGAAGCACTTGGAAGGCGATCGTTTGTTTATATAAAGCATATACATTTACATTTTTTTTTAGAAAATGACCGATCGTTTTGCTAGATAAGACCCTTATTCCTTGTCTGGTATCGTTTAAAGCCCTTTGAAGCTGCACTGAAACTATAATTTTGACCTTCAACCGTTTGGAGGCCATTGACGTCCATTATAAGGAGAATAATCCTGGAATGTTTTCATCAAAAACCTTAATTTCTTTTCGACTGAAGAAAGAAAGACATGGACATCTTGGATGACGTGGGGGTGAGTAAATTATCAGGAAAATTTTATATGAAAGTGAACTAATCCTTTAAATCTGCCGTATAAGGGGCCGTTGACACAGAACACGTTTTTTCATTCCACTGCTCTACTTTTTCAATGTAAATGCACTCGGCGGACGTTTTTAACCGCTGCGCTCATGTCTCGCATCTTTTGCAGCGTTAAAGATTTAAAAGTTAAAATCAACTTTTAAAAAATGCATCTCTAGACCTTTTATGACCTTACACTTATAAAGGAAATGGTTTAACACGTTTACATAACCACACACGTTGTCGGCTTATAAGGCGTTATTGGTTTAAGAATGTGCATGTAAACACATGCTCTCTCTAAGAGTCTTTTTGTACCTGCATCAGCAAAATATTCACAGAAATTTTAAGCAAACGAGTTTAGTTTACTTATTTTTTTATTTACCTACTTGTTTATTTACTAATTTATTTAATAATTTGGTAACACTTTAGATTACAGCCGGGAAAGTACTGCGTAATTAAAACGAATTTACAGCATAACTTTCTGTAATCATTGTGTACCTATAAAGTGCGTATGTGTAGGTATTAGGGGTTGCACTGACTAGTTGACTAGTCGACTTTAATGCTCTGCCATGACGCTTTAAGCTTGACCTCGACTAGTCACTGGTCCTATAGAGGGCGCAACAGCATAAGAAATCTTTGAAGTCCACATTTATGCTCAGTTTGCAAAATGACAAATAAATGCATTCTCTGAGAGCACTCCACAAGACATGTGTGATTATACCATCTGGATGCTCGAAATTGAACGGGAGAATGAACAGCTTATTGTATAGTTGTAAGTTAATCGCTGTTCTAAACTACTGTGTGCTGCACTGTAACGCACACACATACAGTATAGCTAGCTCGTAGACTCGCACATCACGTGCAGATCGCGCGCACAGAATCATTCAGTAGTGCGGAAATGTGTTGCCAACACTGTACTGTGATTTCTCAATAAAATAACGTAGAAACTGAAAAGTTCTAGCATATACACCGACCAGGCATAACATTATGACCACTGACAGGTGAAGTGAATAACTCTGATTATCTCTTATTCACAGCACCTATTAGTGGGTGGGATATATTAGGCAGCAAGTGAGCATTTTGTCCTCAGACTTGATGTGTTAGAAGCAGGAAAAATGGGCAAGCGTAAGAATTTGAGCAAGTTTGACAAGGGCCAAATTGTGATGGCTGGACGACTGGGTCAGAGCATCTCCAAAACTGCAGCTTTTGTGGGGTGTTCCTGGTCTGCAGTGGTCAGTATCTGTCAAAAGTGGTCCAAGGAAGGAACAGTGGTGAATCGGCGAAAAGGTCACAGGCAGCGAAGGCTCATTAATGCACATGGGGAGCGAAGGCTGGCCCGTGTGGTACGATCCAACAGATGAGCTACTGTAGCTCAGATTGCTCAAGAAGTTAATGCTGGTTCTAATAGAAAGGTGTCAGAATACACAGTGCATCACAGTTTGTTGCGTATGGGGCTGCATAGCCGCAGACCAGTCAGGGTGCCTGGAAATGAAGATGATGCTGAGCTTCCCACTGTAATGGTGTGTACTCATGCTGAATCAGATTCAGAGTTGACAGCCATGCTTTCCTGGGTTGCTGTGCACTCAGTCTCATTCTGAGCTTTTGTGGCTAGTGTCTGGGGGTGCAGTGCGACGCGTAAATCACCTAGCCCCGTCCCCCGTGCCTTTTTTCTCAGATGTGCTTGATAAACTTGGCAGTATGGAGCTATATTGGTGCCAAAATATGGAACGCCAGTAGTCCCAAAATCTGCATAAAAAGTTTTTCTCCTCTCTCACTACCCTCGATGGTGGAGTGGCAGTGCTGCTGGCAGGCTGCCTCTGCCCTGCATACAAAGCCAAGGCACTCTTAATGCATGAGGGAAGTTCTTAGCCAGGGTTGAGCTGCGCATGGTTACTGACCATGAGTAAAGTCACAGCGCTGGCCCTCAGCCAGACAGTGCCGACCTTGGTGGTCCAGAAGCGCCCCCTGGCTAAACCTTGAAGAGGTGCAAGATGTTAAAAAATGCTCCCGTCTCACAAGGTGGCCTTTTCAGCGACTCTGTCAAGGACTGTGCGGAGCAGTTCTCCACAGTCAGAAGCAGGCTGAGGAAATCAAGAGCTTGCCTTGACATGTTACCAGAATCCCTCGTGGGCTGCCCCTCAGTCTACTCGTCGCCAAGGGCGTCTGTCCCCTGCAAAAAAAAAAAAAAGAAGAAACTTTGGCACAGTCTGCTCTACTATGACCACCGCAGGAAGATGACACCACCCGTCTCAGCCGCTGTTTAAGCGGTCGGTGAAACATCACCCCTGAGACAGGCGACACAGAGATGGGTGGGGCTGCTTTTCCCCCGGAGGAAGGCTGGGCAGAGAATCTTTTGAGTCAATTTCTGTTCTGTTTCGGGCCGCCACGGAGCCCCCCGAGCTGGGTCCCTGTGCTCCACCTCGCTGCCCCACTGCGGGTGCGTCTGTGGTTCCCTTGGTCCCACTTTCACGGTCTCTGTGACCCTGGCTAGTGCTCCCCAGCCCGTCTTGCTGGCTCTTTCGGACCATCAGATTCATGTAGCAAATTAGCTTAAGGGAAATATTAATAATTAATCATAACTTGTTATAATTGATTATGAATATTTTGATCCGTTAATAGAATTAACTTGATGTAGCAGAATTAATACCACAATCAACTAACCCGTTCGTCAATTAATTGTTAGCGATATTATTTATTAATTTTAAGGAAAAAGTACTTTTCATGGCCACCGAAAAAAAAACATTTCTTAGAATGTACAGCGTTTAGAGCGTGTAACAAGACCAGGAATCATTAAATTGACTTTGTTGCAAGCAGAGAATCAGAACCAAATATGTATTGTGCACAAGTTTTATTAACTAAATCCCGAACACACCTAACAAACACAGACACACAATCACACATACATGGGTAAAATGAAAGTGACAGAATGAAGCCGGAAATGGGAACAGGAAATGGAAAAGAGTCATTAAACCATGAAAAGAACCACCAGTCTCTGATTTCAAAACACCTCATTAAGAGGATTTTACTGCATATTCTAAACTTCTGTTTAGTTAAAATATTCAATACTTGCATGGCCTTTGCAGTGGAAGGAGTCTGTTGTTCTGAACAGGGTCTTGTTGATTCCATGAAACGATGGTGTTGAAGTTGCAATCGATTTCTTCTGCGTTTAATGAAGAAATGGTGACGAACTTGCATGGTTAGTTTGACTCTTGTAGTTGTGAGAGAGTTCTCTCTCTCTCCTGGGTAAGCACATGGCTGGAGTGCAGGTTGAGGCCTGTCAGCCCTGGGCCAGAGAGGCCGCGCAGGGCAACCAGGAGAAGGAAGTCAGTCAGAGGAGTGCGGAACTGTGCGTGGGCTCTTTAAAGTCTGGGAAAAGTCACGCCTCTCAAGGTTGACCTGACCAATGAGAAAGGTGGAATTTCCAAGCAGGAAGATTCCTCTGTTGGGAGGTTTTATGGCTCTTTGTGTGTGAGCATGGTTAGATTGGATCTGGCAGTTTGTGTCCATTTATACCCCAATTAATATAACAAACACACACTGCATTCTATGAGGAGGTGACGTACACTAAAGAGTCGTTAAATGAGCATTAATTAGGTAGGAAACATGATATGGGTGGGGTTACATTAACTAGTAGTTCACTCATAAAATATGCATAAAACAAAATACCATACAAAACACAGTACACAATGTCCTGGGATCCATGTTCATTTATAGATCAGTTCGTCTATAAATTAGTGCTGGAAAGTCTGTTTTAAGGCTATGGGTCTTTCTTATGGCTGTTGGTTTTCACATTTTTTCAAGCAATAAACAGTGTCTTATGTGATGGTAGCCCTGGTAACTGGGGCCTTTACTGGAGGATGGTTCATTAGTAAGAGTGGGCTTTAAAGCACATTTGTTAAATGTAACAGATAATTAGGTGTCTGATTTGTCTCAGTCGTTACATAATCCCCCCTTTCGATCATTGTTGTCCCTCCTATGGACAACAGCGAGTGACGTCAAAGGTGCAGAAATCCTCTGCTAACAAGAAGTCACAAGAAGTCTGAAGGTTGGAGTGTTACTCTGCTTTTGTGGCAGTGCCGACTTAAGCTTGCTTGAGCTGCGTCAGGTGAGGAGTCAGAAGCTTGTCCTTCGCAGTACTCCTCTGGTGAGTCCTGTTCAGGGAGCCATTTTGCTTGTGCCAGCAGCCCCTCTAACTCTGAGACAGGCGTGTCCAGCTGTACTTGTGCAGTCTCCGACTGACACCTGTGAAGGGTGTGAAGGAGGATGTTGTTGTCAACCGCTGTTGGTCGTCCTGTGGTGTTTGCAGGTTGAGGGTGCTGTCTCCCATGGCTTCTCCCAGTGGCTTTGCTGGTACCTGGGCTGTTGCCATGGTGACAGTTCTGTGCTGGTCCTGGGCTTGCTCTGTCCAGCTGCTCTCATTGTTCAGCAGCTGTCTGAGACTTTTGAAGTCTTTTGTTTCTGGTTTAAGCCTCAGTCTCTAGCTGTGAGGCTTTGGGCACATCTCTGCTCCTTACAGGTCTCTGTGATCTGTTTTGTGAGGTTGTTTACCTTCTGTTTCAGATCCATGAGGTGGGCTAAGGAGATGATAATCTTGATCAGCCCGGTGTGGCTGTAACTCTGGCTTGGGTCATGTGTCATTGGTCCTCTTCTCTCATTGTCCAGTTGCGTTTGGCTCTGGTGCCGTAGGTTGTCAGCAGCCCTGGGTGGAACGGTGTTACTCACAATGGCTAGTCAGTCCTTTAGGTCTGCCATCTGTGAGGTCAAGCTGAGCATCTGCAACATTTTGGCACACTTGTTGTGAGAGTAAGGGTGAGAGACTAATGCATGATCCTAAAGAGTTCAGAGCTAAAGGTTTTATGGGTCAGCTAGGGATATAACATACAGCTTTGGACATACCTTGCTAGTGAAGTGTGTCTTCTATGATTAATATCTTAGTTACGGATGTTAGGATGCTAAGATTTGTGTGGTTCTGAGAATGTTTCTGAAAGGGTTTAAGCTGAGGTTTAATAAATGACTTAAAATGGTTCTTATGGTCAAATTATTTCTCAGAACCTCCTGATGGCTCACAAAAGGCTAGATCTCTTAAGTGAAGAAGAGGTGGAAAAGGAAAAAGAACAGCTTTCCTATTCCGATTGTTTATTACCAGTGCTCATGACTATAGTTAGTAATATAACCCTAGTAATCATTGAGATTACTTGTGTAGCAGGGTCATAGAACTTAGTGCACTTATTAAGAATAAACAGAATCACAAATAAAAAAGTGTCTCTGGTTTCTTTCTGGCTCTGTGGGGAAACAAAACCACACTAGAACAAGAGGAGTAAATGTAAATGAATCAAATAGGTGAAAGAATAAACAAGTGAATTTGCTGACTGTTGTTATTATTAGAATAAATAAAAAGACCTAAATAAGTGATTAAAACAGCAGAGTGCTCTAAAATTGGGAAAACTCAATAGCACTAGAAATTAACCGTTAGATTTGCTTTGAACATCGCTCCATAGTTGGTCACAGCTGCTGCGTGTTCAAGACCACATCATGGGCGTGTCCCTGCATAAAGTTTAGTCAAAGTGCCATTGAAAATTCTCAGCATCTACAAGAATACTTCTCTAGCTAAACAGTTTACATGTAATTAAATTTAGATTTAATTAACAAAGTAACTGCTAATTTAGCTGAACAGGGTTCAGGAAAGAATACACCTAAAATGGTGAAGGTGAAATTAGCTGAGAAGAATTAAAGGTAAAGAAAGAGAAAGTGAGAAATCAGAAACCAGAAATGGGGTTAAAGGAGACTGTTTTAGTGTTTTTAATGTTTTCACTTTACACAGCATACCCACGAGCTGTGGTTAAAGGCTTCAAGTAAATGATGCTAACCACTGACTGTTGAAGTTATTAGTTAGCTTAGCCTAAACTGAAGGGCTGCTAGTTTGGGTTAGCTTAACCGACTCAGGTGGTTTGCTTACACTCTGGCGTCAGGGTGATGTATGCACTATTTGGGGTTAGTGTTCCTGTGACCAGTCATTGTCATGGAAACCAATGCGCAACAGTGCCAATTCAAACAGTATATAGCAAATGTCTGTATGTTTCAAAAGAGCCATGCATAGTCTGTTGACATGAGGCTTACACATTCATTCAAGATTTTCTTTCAATCAGTAAAATTCAAATTTTACTAATGCAGACTCTTACTTTTCTGTGAACACATGTTTTCACCTACTTTAAAAGTTTTATGCCTTATGCTGACTAGGAACTTTTTGTAGAGGGGTCTTGCATTGGGGCCATGCTGGGTGCCTTCTGGTGCCCACTTTGGCTTCTGGGTTTTGCAGTTCAAAGTCAATGGGGTCTTAAGAACCCTTTCTGAGGGTGTTCGATAAAGTCAAGTCAAGTCACTTTTATTTATATAGTGCTTTTTACAATGCAGATTGTGTCAAAGCAGCTTTAAAATGAATTTAAAAGGAAAATAATTTTGGCTGCTCAGCAGCTCTAGAAGAAAATGGTGTCATTGTCCAGCTTCAGTAAGTTCAGTATTGATTCATTTCATTGCAAAAATCATTAGTTATTAATTTAGTTCATTTATCTATACATCAGCTCTGGAGAAAACATTGATCTCATTGTCCAGCTTTGAATGGTGTCAATGCAGGCAGATCAAAAATATTGTTGAATATCAAGTTTCCCCAACTAAGCAAGCCAGAGGCAACAGCGGCAAGGAACCCAAACTACATCAGGTGACAAAAATGGAGAAAAAAAAAAACCTTGGGAGAAACCAGGCTCAGTCGGGGGCCAGTTCTCCTCTGGCTAACAACGAACAATGCATGATTATGATTCAGGCAGCATTACAGGTCAGAAGTCAGATTGGGATCGGAACAGTCAAAATATTTAATCCAGTTCCATCTGGTTGAAGATCGGATTCATCACACCGGTATGGAAATGGTTTTGAGGATCTGTGCCACTGGCTGTCATGTCGATGAGGCCTTCACAGGTGATAGTTGACACAATTTAGCTGATATTTCAGGGATGCGTTATGGTCATGTCTAGGCACAGGTCCTCCATCTGATTTGGATATGGCCCAGATCCGGCTGAATACGGTAAACCTTGGGAAAAACAGAGAGACTAATATTAGCGCAGATGCCATTCTTCTTATGATATAACAAGTACATCAGGTGTTATAGGAAGTGTTCCTGGTTCCGGCTGACCTAATTTATGCAGCCTAACTATCCTTTAATGGATGTGAAAATATAAGTTGATAATGTGTTATGTGTATGCCAGGTTAAAGAGATGTGTTTTTAGTCTAGATTTAAACTGACAGAGTGTGTCTGCTTCCTGAACAATGCTAGGCCTTCACGCAGTTGTTGAATGGGCATTGCGTGGGGGCAGGCTGTACTGCCTAGAAGGTGACTAACTGGTTTCGGAAGAAAAGATTCTTGAGGCTGGTGTCCTCCTTCCATCCTAAGTTCATCTGAGTCTGTGGTAGTGACATAGGGACTTTCAAATCTGCCCTGCTTGGTGTCTAGGGCAGCGCTCAGTCCGCTCTGACTTCTGGGTCTGAGAATTCCTTTATAATAGGCTTGTTACAGCTCATGCTAGTCTGATTAGAGGTTTCCTGGATGCCGAGCCAGAAAGCGTCGCAACTCTGGGCTGGATGTGATCCAGAGCAGAAAGAGTCTACCTTGGTGCTTTACACTGGTCAAAAACTGCAGGTGGAATTCAATGTCTCACAGGTAAGTGTGGACGTCGTGGTCTCCTGCAAGCTCTGGCGTGAATGCAGGGATGTGTCTGGCCATTTGCATGGGGTCTTTGAGTGTCACTTCATGTGCCGTTTCAGGGTTTGTCTGAATGAATCCTTTTCCTTCTGCGGTTGCAGAGGCTCTCAGGAAACTGGCTGTTGAAGTGTTAAGAAGAGGGCTTTGGCTCCTCCCCCCTTTGTGCAGGGCTGGTGGATCTTGCATTTGTTCAGCAGGGTACATTTTTCTTGTGGGGTCCATTTGCAGTTGGAGTGTTTAAATTCTCTTTGGACCACATCGAGCTTGTCTCTAATGCTGCCGAATTGCTGAGTCAGTGTTTAGAATTCAGCTCTGGCTGCACGCAGATGGCCTTCAAGGGCCTCAGCTTTAGCATCTCTCTCTTTAAGTTCAAACAGTTCTTGGAGTGAAAAAAAATTCCTTTAAGTAAAAAAAAAAATATATATATCTTTTCAGGTCTTATTTAGTGGTGTTATCCAGCTGCTCTCTGTGCTCAGCAGCTGTCAGATCCTCTTGAAGACTGGTGATCTCCTTCAGTTGCTCCACTCTGTCAGGGTCCTTGCATCTGTCCTGTGCCTTCATTTACCTCATGTCGGAGCCCCATAAGAGCATGGGCCAAGGAGAAGATGATGTTGGTCAGCTCTTTGTGGCTCAGGCTGGGTGTCGGGTGTCCGCTTGTGTTGCCATCTCGATGTTCCTTTCTCTGCCGTTGCAGGTTGTTGGCTGCTTTGCGCTGAAGGATGTCTATCACACTGCTCTGCCAGGTCTCCAGGGGGTCCTGGGTGGCAAGGCTGGATGTCTGAGACATACTGGCACACTTGTGGGAACACAAGAGAGAAATGGCAAAGGCAAATGCAAGTTCATACAGAGCTCACTGTGTAAGGTGTAAATAGCTGATGTGGGGCAGCTAGTTTGGTGAACACAAATAAGGGGTTTGAATATCTTTGTTGACGGCTGTAAGTCGCTTCAACTGATGACTGAGCTGGTACATGTCGTCAAACTATTACTCAAAATACTGATGGTTCTTTCCACAGGTTGTCACTACGAGGGTAACAAATAAAACAAAACTTAAATAAAAATAAGATGAAATTAGAAAGGAAAAGGATCTCCAATGGCAGGCAGCAACAACATCCTTCTCCAAGCCCTTCACCCAGCGGCCATTCAGAGGCTGGACACGCCTGAATTGGACCTACATGAGCTTCTAACACTAGGAAGAGAGCTCCTTGAACAGTACTTACCTGAGGAGTACTGGAAAGCACAAGCTTCTGACCGCTCACACAACACCACTCAGACCAGCTTAAATCGGCGCCACCACACTGCGAACTTCAGTCTTCTTCTGACTGAGAACAGAGGCTACAAACACCTGCTGCCCTTCTGCCATCAGCACTAGGTCAGTCTGAAACTCTCTTCACACTACAACTCCCATAACCACTTCCTGCAACCACAAACAACCACCTGCCCCACACCAACCAGCATCAGGACAACAGGTGATATTGTCAAGGTACCTGCTACCTCGACACCTGCTGAGCAAACTCAGAGACCAGAACCTTTCTACCAGCTATGCCAGCGGCCAGGGAAACCACCACAACCTCCATCCCTGCATGCCAGGTGTGTCTGATCTTCCTGCATCTTCGTCATCGCTCGCTGTTGTCTACAGGACTGACAACAATGTGCGAAAGGGTGGATTGTAATGACTGGATCGATCAAACACACAACTGTAAAAGTTAACCTTCACAACCCCTGACCCATGCAGACTCTGTGATGTCTGGGTTCCCCACTAAGAACTATCACCATTTGCTCCCCTCATACATTTCAAAGACACTTGGGAGACAGTGCCTGCTCAGAAAAAAATACAGGCTACAAGAAACAGACATGTCCCATAGAAATGGAGTCCTTTCCACTAATTCATTAAAAAATCTGCCTAAATGAATGAACATGCATTTCCCCAGTACATTTTGTGTATTATTACTGTCTGTATATTGTTCTTTTGTATATTGTATATTGTTATGCATGCCTGAGGATAGAACTACTAGATAATGTAGCCAATCTAGGTGGTGTCGCATATCCAAATACTCGTTGTTTAATGACTCACACTTTGGTGGACATCACCATCTCATAGAATGCATTGTATGTTTGTTACATTTATCAGAGTATAAATGGACACAAACTGCCAGCTTACTCCCCTCATGCAAATGAGTTCACTTTCAAACAAAGGAACTTTCCCACTTGGAAATTGCACCTTTCTCATTGGTCAAGCCAAAACTCAAAGGTGTGACCTCTGTGGAGCTTAAAAGCCAACACAATGATCCCTCCTGGCTCTTGCTGATTCAACTGATTGCAGTTCGCGTCAGACCTCACCTGGCCCCGAGCCGGCGCAGCCGCGCTGGCAGGCCTCATCAGCAAGCCATGCATAACTTCCTCGACCACAACAGAGTCAAATTAACAGCACAAATTCGTCGTCATTTCTTCATTCAACACAGAAGATATTGATTATAATTCAGCACCATCAGACCGAACCATCAAGAATTTCTCCCGAGACTGCATTTCCGGACGCTCTTCAACAGCTAAGGCATTTGCAAGTAAACTAAACAGCGATTTAGTCTTAAGTTGTGAACACCTTTGTTAACAAAGGTGCTTTATAGTGAGAAACTGATGGTTCTTTCAGCTCATTAAGTGACTCTTCCCATAGCGCCATTCCTCTGTTATGCTACGGTTTCATTCACTTCCACTTTCTCATTTCCTGTGTATGCGTGTTTAATTTAGTTATGTGTTCATGATTTAGTTAAATAAAACTTTTGTGCACGTTCTTGCGAGTTGATTCTGATCTGCTTATAAACCAGTGTCAATTTAATGATTTGATCACAGCTACATGCTAAGAAAGAGTTATTTTTCTGTGGCCACGGAAAATATCCTTTCTGAATAGTTGATCAACGATCAATACTGAGTGTTCGCTGGACGGACAGATTAATTGATTGTAATATTAATTCAACTACATGAAGTTAATTCGATTAACTGATCCAAATATTTATGATTAATTATAACAAGTAATGATTAATTATTCATAATTACCTTTTGAGCTAATTTGCTACAACAATGTGCTGCTTGAGCAAGGCATAGAAGTGCTTTTACTACATTTTGGTGTGGGCCCTTACTGATAGCTTTGTTGTGTTTTCCCAAGATTGTTAAACTTCTCTCCTATTCTCCATTCCACAGGACATGGCTGGGCCTCTCCTCTCTGCCCACTTGTTTGTACTGGTGGAGCACTTGTGTCTGCTACATCATATCCATGCAGGGGCATTTTATGGACACAAGACACTGCCCCAACAGCCTCTGCCTCAGTTACCTCTCCTGTCACATGGCAATGAGGGGATACCCCAACACCATTACCATGGAAAGGAAATGCCACACATGTCATATGGAAATGAGATGCCTTTGCTTCCTCAGTATGGAAAAGAGCGTCCACAGATACCCATGCACGTGGGTAAACCCATTGTAGGAAAAGGTTGGTATTTTTGCTAATTCTTTTATAATAATTTTGTGTGCAGCTTTCATTACATAATATTCATTTAGAGATTAGATGGAATATTGTTACTTTTAAAAATTCATTTTAATGAATTTAACTGTGAAGGTAATGCTGACAAATGGTAACTGACAGAAAGAAATGTTTCAATCTTATTGATGGGTTAACCTTTTAAAAACACCTGTCATCCAATTTTTTTTTTTTTTTTCCCCGGGAGGGTGGGTGTGTCTTTTTTGTGTAGTTTATTCATAGTAAATTTCTGTTTAATCTCATTTTAGCTCTACTGTATTAATTCATTAGGTTAAATACACATAATTGATATATATATTGAATATAATTTGATCCAAGAATTCGGAAATACATTAATTTACTTATTTATCCATTCATTTTAACACCCAGACATGCAAATAACCTGTGTGAGTGTTTCTGTACTCTTTTCAGGTGAAACTATTCCAAGAGGAGAGAGAGGTCCCCCTGGAGAGACTGGTCCAATGGGACCTCCAGGGCCACAGGGACCTCCTGGACTTCCTGGCCATGGCATCCCAGGACCTGGAGGTAAACCTGGTCCTCAAGGTCCACCAGGACTCCCTGGAATTGGAAAGCCAGGAATGCCAGGTTTGCCAGGAAAACCTGGTGGTATAGGTTTACCAGGACTGAAGGGTGAGTTGGGGCCAGTTGGTGGTGAAGGGCCGATAGGAATGCCAGGACCTCCAGGTCTTCCAGGACCACATGGCCTACCAGGTGTGGCAAAACCAGGTGGACAAGGACTTCCAGGACAACCTGGTCCTCGTGGAGAACCTGGACAAAAGGGATTCCCTGGGATCCCTGGTCTCCCAGGGCCAAAGGGTGAGAATGGGATTGGTCTCCCAGGACTGCCAGGTGTAAAGGGACCTTATGGACTTCCAGGACCACCAGGTCAAGTAGGACTACCGGGAGTTGGCAAGCCAGGACTGAATGGACTACCTGGGGCTCCTGGAGGGCAAGGTAAACCTGGTGCACCTGGAGAACCAGGATTGGCAGGAGTCCCAGGGGAAAGAGGACAAATAGGACCACCAGGACTACCAGGCTTTGGAAAACCTGGTTTGGATGGCTTTCCAGGGAAACCGGGTCTCCCAGGTGGAAGGGGCGAACCAGGTCCTTCTGGTTTACCTGGGGGCCCAGGCTTGCCTGGGTTTGGCAAGCCTGGATATCCTGGCCCTAAAGGTGAAAAGGGGCATGGTGGTTTGCCTGGCCCTCAAGGCCCAAAAGGTGAAAAGGGTCATGGTGGCCTTACTGGAATGATTGGACCGCCAGGGCCAAGTGGCCTCCCAGGTCCTCCAGGTCTTATGGGACCCCCCGGAGGCATTGGTTTCCCTGGTTCAAAAGGAGAGGGCGGTGCAGTAGGACCTAAAGGACAACTGGGTCCAAAAGGTGAACCAGGGCCCCCAGGTCATCCAGGCAAGCCAGGATTCCCAGGAGAATTGGGGCAACCAGGACCTAGAGGCTTACCTGGTTCCTTAGGACCTAAAGGTGAAAATGGACACAAAGGCTTACCTGGCCTACCTGGAGCCCCTGGGAAGCCTGGTGTAAAAGGAGAAGGTGGATTTCCAGGAGAGAATGGTATTCCAGGGCCTATGGGTATCCCAGGATTAATGGGTCCAGCAGGACCAATAGGCCCACCTGGTCTACCAGGCCCAAAAGGGGAATATGGCCCACCAGGAAAACCTGGAATGCCAGGTGAGGGAAAACCAGGGCTTCCAGGCCCAATAGGTCCTCCTGGTATACCTGGAATGGGTGGGCCCCCAGGTCAACCTGGAATACCTGGTCCTCCTGGCGCACCTGGCCTACCTGGACCTCCTGCTCAATCTCCATTTATCGGGCAAATACTTCCAGAGACAGGTCCTGGGCTAGATGGGGCAAAAGGTGGTTATAAGAAAGAAAAGCCTGGAGGAGCCATTATTGGTAGGAATGGCCTAGAGATGCCAGCATTTACAGCTCAGCTGACAACCCCATTCCCTCCAGTTGGGCAACCTGTTGTCTTCAACAAGATTCTGCATAATGGCAACCAGAATTACAACTCTCAAACCGGCATATTCACTTGCAAAATACCTGGAATTTACTACTTTGTCTACCATGTTAATTGCAAAGGAAACAATGTATGGGTGGCCTTATACAGGAACAATGAGCCAGTAATGTATACATATGATGAATACAAAAAAAGTTACCTGGATCAGGCATCAGGGAGTGCAGTGCTGCCCTTACAAGTTGGAGACACTGTTCATGTTCAGTTACCATCAGACCAAGCTGCAGGACTTTATGCTGGTCCATATGTCCACTCATCATTCTCTGGGTATTTGTTATATCCCATGTGAATATGTGAAAAAAAGTCACCTACAGTATATAAAATCAATGCTACATTTTTCTTAAATAAACTGTGTATGTACCATCAGTACAGAGCCACTTTTTATATCTAAAAAGGTAAGAAATTGACAGTTAAGTCATAGAGATTCAGTCAGGTATGTCTTATAACAGATTGTGCTACAGTGGCAATGGAACTTCATATAATATACAAGAGAATGTTAAATACATGTTTTAAGCATACACATAATTACATAATATAAACAGTCTTTTAACATCTTAAGGTATTCATTCTTCCATACGGTTAGCACTTTGTTAGAACTCTTATCACATTATTTATTTACATATTTCCCATTGTTTGATAGTATACTGATTGTATATAGATGGGTCACATTGACTACATATCAGTGTAAAATGATGTGATATTGGGACTGTCATAATGAAGAATGTTCAGATTGATGGATATGCACTATTTTTCTGCTGTCTTAGTAGTTTCTCATTGTGCCATCTCAATGAACTTCAAGAGAGTATGTGAGCACATAGGATTTATGTTTTTTAGATTTTGCTTTTCAATGATCTTAGTAACTAACCAAATCAGTAAAAATACATATATGAAATGTCCTGAACCTTACATTTTGGTTCTTTACACCTAATTGATTTGAGTATATCAGATCAGTGTTTAACAAAATAAAACTCAAGGGTATTGATTGTTAATGAGTACAGTATATCAGTATTTAAAAGTCGATAAGGCAAGTGTTGGGTTAGTTACTCTAAAAAAGTAATTAATTACTAGCTACTAATTATATCTTCAACAGCGTAATTAGATTAATGTATTATTTACTTTAAAATGTATACTTAGTAATTACTTATAACTAATTACTTTCTAAATCCTATACGGTATCAACATTGACCATTTGAACAATACAAGGATGGACATGAAACTGCTCTTTTAATTCTTTCAAATAAATAATATAAATTGCATAATTTATTCTTGAACTGACCATAGTATTTAAAAGGGGGAAGTTTACGTTAAAAAAAATACATACATTTTAACATTAGATGTTAAATTTTGATGTTAAATCCACTCTTTTTTAATATAGAATTGTTCTATAGTCTATACAGTATTTAATGCAATTACATCAGAAGTAACTGTAATAATTTTTTTTTAAAGAGTAAATTAAAGAGTAATCCCTTTTTAAATGAATTAAATTGCAGTAATTAATTACTTAGTAATGAGTTACACCCAACACTGGATAAGGCCACATGAACACTTTAAACAGTTAAACAGAAACAATCTTAAGAACCTCTCTGTAATTTATTTTTAGTTTTACTACTGAATGACTAAATTTGTATATGTGCAAAGAGATAGTGGGGCACAAAAAAGAATTTATTCTTTGTTTTTAATTTTTGACAATGGTGCTGAACTGTTAAACAAATATGGAGTAAAGATTTTGGCCCGGTTTCACAGACAGGGCTTAGATTAAGCCAGGATTAGGCTTTAGTTCAGTTAGGACATTTAAGTAGTTTTTATAAACGTACACTAGAAGGAAAAAAAAAAAAAAAAAAAATACATTACTGGTGTGCATCTTGAGACAATGGCACTGACATATTTTAAGATATGTCAGTCCAAGTTACTTTTAGTTAAAACAGCTCCAACATGCATTTTAGTCTGGGACTAGCTTAAGCCTTGTCTGTGAAACCGGGGGTTAATGTCATTGTTGTTGTTTTGTTTTTGTTTTTTAATTAACTGAAATTGTGTGAATTTGTAATTAGGGAATTTCACAAAATAAATAAATAAATAAATAAATAAAGAATCAGTTTTCAATCTTGATGCTGACCATCATTTATAGAATTTTGTGTCAAAGGGCACACTTAGCCAGACACTATGGTAATGTACATACTGCACAAACAAGAGTGAATCTCCTAATCCATTTCATGCTTTTTTGGAATGAAATTCAAACAAATCCATGCAAGTATACTTTTTCTCGTCACATGATCCTTCAGAAATCATTCTAATATGCTGATTTGATGCTCAAGAAACATTTATTATTATTATCAATGTTTATTTTAAATTGTAGTAAAATTTCACATTTTATTTTATTTTAAATTGTAATAAAAATGTATTTTTATTACAATTTTTATTACAATATTTAATAAATTTACACGCTGGGCACGTGCTGCTGCTTCAGCCATCATGGTTGAAAATGTCCAAATTTAAACTTACAATTTATTTTAAATTGTAATTTAAACTGTAATAAAAATGTACAATTAATTTTAAATTTTAAATATTACTGTTTTTATTTTTAATCAAATAAATGCAGCCTTGGTGACCATAAGAGACTTTTGAATCCAAACTTTTGAACGGCAGTGTATATGTTTATTAGGGATGGGCATTTCAAGCAAAAATAATATTCGATGATCGCTGGGATTTAATTAATTATCATTCAAAAATTGCACCCCTCCCCCACATGCATGCAGCATGGGATGAAAGCGAAAGTAAAATGCGCATGGCCATTCATAACGGTGAAGAGCAGAGCGAGCGTTTTCAATTAATTCCTATAGAAGTTGAGCTTCCATAGGAATAGGTTGTTTGCAAATGACGTCATTGCTGTGGCGCGAAATGCAGCTGTTGATTTTTTTCAATTGATTTTTCTATATAGGAATTGCTGTCACAAACTCAAAATTCCTATGTTTTGCATTGTTTATGGTTGCTCAAATCAATCAAACCGAGAAACCACAAGGAGCTTTTATTGTTGATGTGACTTTTATCGTTTTTAACTTTTTAAAAAAGTTGTTGCTTTTAATAATGTAATTTCTGCTGATACTAAAATTAATATGGATACCAGCTTACCTTTTTTGTTTTTGACTTGGTTAAATATTCACATTCTTCATGGTATCATTTGCAGGGAAGAGAAGCTATTTTATTCCATTGCATTATCATTTGGTGTTTTCACTTACATTTTGTAGAATTCCGTTCACAATGTTGATTTGGTTACCATGAAAACAGTGTCATGCGCTGGGCACTTGCTGCTGCTTCAGCCATCATATGGTAGAAAATGTCCAACTAAAAAAAATGTGTTCAACAAGCTGAGACAAGCTGAGAACATTTCTTTGTTGGAAGGGTGTAAATGTAATTGTTTTATTGTTGTCTTTGTAAATATTCACTTTCCCATATGGCCAATTGGAGGGTCACATTCAGCAGACAGACACCGACACACTGTATTTTTTTGTATTTATTTCAACAAATGACAACCAAAATCAAACCCATAGAAGCTTGTGAACAGTTTTGAAGTGGCTGCGTGCAAGTTATGTTCATTCGCAAGCCGAGTGAGAGTCATACTCGCAAATGTAATATTAATTATTAAATCAAACCAAATACAAAACTTTCAAAAACTTTTTAACTTTTAGCAATGTGATTATTTTACTGAGTGATAGGCAGTGGGTTTAATCAGTGACATTATTAGATTTGCTATACGGCGTCTTCCCATCACCACCTCAACCTGCTTCCCTTAGTGTTTTTACACGTAGAAAAGGCAAAATTTGTATTACACCATCCAGTTATTTCCCTGAACAATGATGTGAGTTCCTATTGCAATTCTCGATTTAGCATGAATGACTTACAATGGCGACATTTTTTACAATCACGACAGAAAATCAAAATACTGCCCTAAACTCACTAGCAGAAAGGCAGCGCGATATAAACAAACCAGACAAGAACTCAACATGGCGTGACAGCAGCTTCACATTCTCTATATCAACTGCCTCGATGGCAATCAAGTCTTTCAATTCAGTAGAAAAATCGTTCCTCTTCATAACATAAGGATCACGTCCAACATATGTGGTGATTTTTTGGTTATATCTATCTTTTGAAATAATGTAAATAAACCGCTACAATACGGACTCTCCTCTGTCTTCCATTCTGTTTCTTTACTTCGTGTCCTCCAGCTGAATTTTGTACGTCATCAGAACCACGCGATTGCAAACAAGCTATTGTAGTGTCTGTTCTCTAACTGAACTAAATGATTTTTATTATTATAAAAAATCAAAATGATGGTGGGTGGGCGGTGCCGCAGTGGGCAAGTGATGATCCCGGTGTTGCGACTGAACACCGGAAACACAGACTATCGCAGCAAGCCTGCCTCAAGCCATAATGATTTTAGGCTGCCTAAACACATTATAACATATTGTGAGCAGCCTGAATGACTGCACTTATGTGAACATTAATTTTAACCTCTCTGTTATATGCCACGCAAGTCTACAGTGTGCGTGTGAGAATGTGTTCTTCTGTTGTCTGAGAGTTAATTGACAGCTTTTAGGTGCGTTATTGGTAGCGCGCGCCACCCTATAGTTACATGAATGTGTCACCACCTCATCAGCACTGAAAATGTGAATTTTTTTAAAGACAATAATCACACAACCCATTTGATATTCTATAATTAAATCAACTAATCAAATATTCAAAACACGTGACACATCCCTTTATATATCTATACCCACAACCCTATATGTGTGTATATATATATATATATATATATATATTAGGGCTGTCAAGCGATTAAAAATTTTAATCTAATTAATTACATGATGTGGCGATTAATCCCAAATTAATCGCGCATCAAATTTGACTGAGAAACTACCCCCAAAAGATAATTTAAAGTCATTATTGTGTAAAGCATCAAATAAACATTACAAAAAGTAGATTCAGAAAGAAATATTTGATTTAATTTAACATAGAATTTATTACACAAACTTTTCGACCATGAGGTTGAGTAAATGATGACTGAATTTTCATTTTTTGGGTGAACTATATCTTTATTTTTTTTATTAATATGGAAATCGTCCATGAGAAAGGGAACGAGATGCTGCGTCTGATAGGATCGCTTTGGGAACGCCCCCAGCATGATTGCGTCTGATGCACGTCTGTCAACTTGTCCAATGGCGAGAGTGAACGTCACGGGCGGGTGACATCACGACCAGGAAAGGATAAATACATATCCGGCCAGACCGGCTTCAGCTAAAATTGCCGAAGCAAACCGATCACAGGGATGCAGGGAGTATGGCAACGCGACGCAGCGTCTCATTTAGTCATTTATTTAGTCATTTAGTCATTTAGCAGACGCTTTTCTCCAAAGCGACTTACAAATGAGAATAGTAGAAGCAATCAAATCAACATAAGTACAACAGTATGTAAGTGCCGTGTCAAGTCATAGTTTCATCAGTAAAGTGCTCGTAGCAAGGTTTTTTTTTTTTAAATAAATATATGCAAATAGATGGAGAAAGAGAATAGAAAATCGAAAAAAGACAAGTAAAATAAAAGTGCTAATATTGCTGGGTCAAGTGTTGACGAAAAAGATATGTCTTTAGCAGTTTTTTGAAAATGGCTAGAGACTCAGCTGCTCGGATAGAGCGTGGTAGGTCATTCCACCAACCAGGAACAGACCAGGAGAAGGTCCGTGAGAGCGATTTTGTGCCCCTTTGGGATGGCACCACAAGACGCCGTTCACTTGCAGAAAGCAAGCTTCTGGAGGGCGTGTAAGTCTGAAGTAGTGAGTTTAGGTATAGAGGTGCAGAGCCAGTGGATGTTCTGTAGGCAAACATTAGAGCCTTGAATTGGATGCGAGCAGCTACTGGCAGCGAATGCAAACTGATGAAGAGAGGTGTGACATGCGCTCTCTTTGGTTCGTTAAAGACCAGTCTTGCTGCAGCATTCTGGATCAGTTGTAGAGGCTTGACAGTGCATGCTGTAAGGCCTGCCAAGAGAGCATTACAATAGTCCAGTCTGGATAGAACAAGAGCTTGGACAAGAATTTGTGTGGAATGCTCCGATAGGAAGGGTCTGATCTTCCTAATGTTGTACAGGGCAAATCTGCAGGACCGGGCCGTTGTAGCAATATGATCTGTGAAGCTTAAACAATCATCCATCACCACTCCAAGGTTCCTGGCCATCCTGGAAGGAGTTATGGTTGACGACCCAAGTTGAATGGAAAGGTTGTGATGAAGTGTTGGGTTGGCACCGACCACAAGCAGTTCCGTTTTAGCTAGGTTGAGTTGAAGGTGATGGTCCTTCATCCAGGCAGAAATGGCTGTCAGGCAGGCTGCAATGCGACCAGCGACCGTCGGATCATCTGGTTGGAATGAGAGGTAGAGTTGTGTGTCATCAGCATAACAGTGATAGGAGAAACCATGTTCCTGAATGACAGATCCTAGTGATGACATGTAGATGGAGAAGAGAAGTGGTCCAAGCACTGAGCCCTGAGGTACCCCAGTAGCAAGATGATGCGACTTGGACACCTCACCTCTCCAAGATACCCTGAAGGACCTACCTGAGAGATAAGACTCGAACCACTGGAGTGCGGTTCCTGAGATGCCCTTCGACATGAGGGTTGACAGGAGGATCTGGTGGTTAACTGTGTCAAAAGCAGCAGACAGATCCAGCAAGATGAGTACCGATGATTTTGAAGTTGCTCGTGCCAATCTCAGGGCTTCAATAACTGAGAGCAGGGCAGTCTCAGTTGAGTGGCCACTCTTGAAGCCAGATTGGTTGTTGTCAAGGAGGTTGTTCTGTGTGAGATAAGTAGACAGTTGGTTGAACACAACTCTCTCAAGTGTCTTTGCAATGAATGGAAGAAGGGATACCGGTCTATAGTTATCTAAAAGTGCTGGATTCAGAGTGGGTTTTTTAAGCAGTGGTGTAATCCTAGCCTGCTTAAAAGCTGTGGGAAATGTACCAGTGTGAAGAGAAGAATTGATAATGTGAGTGAGTGCAGGTACAATTGAGGAGGAGATGGCCTGAAGAAGATGAGTGGGGATAGGGTCAAGTGGACAGGTAGTAGGGTGATTGGAAGGGATGAGTTTGGAAACATCTGCCTCAGAGAGCATAGAGAAGGAGGGGAGAATCTGTGTGTTTTCCATTAAGATGTTATTGTCAGTATATGATGTGGAGAATTGGCTGCTGATGGTTGTTATTTTTTGTGTGAAGAATGTGGCAAAGTCATCAGCTGTAAGAGCTGATGTGGGAGGGAGGGGAGGAGGGCAAAGAAGAGAAGAGAAAGTTTTGAAAAGTGTGCGGGAATCAGTAGAATTGCTAATTTTATTGTGATAGTATGTGGTTTTAGCATTGGAGACCTTTGTAGAGACAGAAGAAAGGAGTGACTGATAGAAGCTAAGATCAGTATGATCTTTAGATTTGCGCCACTTCCTCTCTGCAGCCCTGAGTCTAGACCGATGCTCACGGAGAACATCGGATAGCCAGGGGGCAGAAGGGGTGGTGCGGACTGGTCTGGATGAGAGGGGGCAGAAGTCATCTAAGCAAGATGTTAGCGTGGTGCAAAGAGTGTCAGTAGCATTGTTAGTGTCCAATGATGAGAACTGTTTAGGGGGAGGAAGTGTGGATGAGACCAAAGAGGATAGGTGGGAGGGTGAGAGTGAGCGTAGGTTTCGCCAAAAAGTAACATGTGGTGGAGTGTGTGTTGAGTTAGGGATCAGGTTGAGATTAAAAGTGATGAGGAAATGGTCTGAGGTGTGTAGTGGAGTAACCAGTGTATTATCAGTGGAGCAGCAGCGTGTGTAGATGAGGTCCAATTGGTTACCTGATTTGTGGGTAGCTGTAGTAGACACTCACTTGAGATCAAACGAGGCAAGCAGAGTGTGGAAGTCAGTAGCCTGAGGTCTC
Organism: Mylopharyngodon piceus; assembly: GCA_039654765.1. Classification (NCBI taxonomy): domain Eukaryota; kingdom Metazoa; phylum Chordata; class Actinopteri; order Cypriniformes; family Xenocyprididae; genus Mylopharyngodon; species Mylopharyngodon piceus. Next base: position 33,028,638 of record CM077438.1, read on the forward strand.
GTTCCCTTTCTCAGGGAACTATGGTTACATACGTAAACTGAGACGTTCCCTTTCGAGGGAACTCGCGCTGCATCCAATAGGATCGCTTTGGGAACGATATACCAAAACGCCGTAATCCCAAAATTCCTGTCCGTGTGAAACTGTGGCACACTAAGACAGTAAAACTGCTGATCCTGGAGCCACGTCCAGGTCAAGGTCATAATACCTCAAGAAAGTGAGCGGCGAGGACCAACCGGCCGCATCGCAAACTTCTTTGAGGGAAAACCCCGAAATTAAGGCCTTGGAGGCCGCCATACTCCTAGTAGAGTGAGCTCTGACAGCTAAAGGACACTGCTGACCAGAGACCTCGTAGGCAAGTGAAATAGCCTCGACTATCCACTTACTTACTGTATGTTTGGACGCAGGGCGAACCCTGTTGTGCGGTCCAAAACACACAAATAGTTGATCTGCTTTCCTCCACAGGGCAGCTCTGTGGACGTATGTGTCCAATGCTCGCACTGGACACAAAAGATTCAACTTCTCCTGGTCTGGGTTCAAGAACGGAGGAGGACAGAAGGCCTGCAGCACTATAGGCCAAGGAACATTGGTCAGAACCTTAGGGATATAACCCAGTTTAGGGTAAAGGAACGCTTTGACCATCCCTGGTGCAAACTCAAGGCACGTAGGGGATACAGATAGGGTCTGAAGTTCTCCTACTCTCTTAAAGGGAGGAAAATGCAAGAAGGATAACAGTTTTCAGTGTCAGAAACTTATCTGAGACGGATTCAAGTGGCTCAAACAGAGCTGTAGATAAACCTTCTAAAACAATAGCCAAATCCCAAACAGGGACCCTAGTGCATGTTGCAGGCCTCAGCCTCTGGGTGCCACGAAGGAAACGAGTCATTAATGGGTTTTTCCCCACAGTAGTACCATCCACAGGGGCATGGTAGGCAGAAATAGAAGAAACATACACTTTTAGTGTAGATGGGGTTAACCCGGATGAGAAACGACTTTGTAAGAACTCTAATACTGAACCGAAAGGGCAGTAGACTGGATCTAACTGTCGCTCATGACACCAAGAAGTGAAGAGTTTCCACTTTAGGGCATATAGTTTCCTTGTGGAAGGAGCTCTGGAGTGAAGAATGGTCTCTACAACCTCAGTTGAGAGACCAGATTCTATGAGTTGGGCCCCCTCAGAGGCCAAACCCACAGGTTCCACATTTCTGGACGGGGATGATAAATTGTGTCCCCCGCCTGAGATAGGAGGTCCCTCCTGATCGGAATCCTCCAAGGTGAGCCATCGAGGACAGTTACCAGGTCTGAAAACCATATCCGACTCGGCCAGTAAGGTGCTACTAGCAGTAGGCTTATCCCTTCCTGGCGAATTTTCTCCAGAACTCCCGGGAGCAGAACAACTGGGGGAAATGCGTACAGACGCAGTCTCGGCCACGTCTGTACCATGGCATCCAGTCCTAGTGGAGCTGGATGTGTGGGGAGAACCAAAGTGGACAGTGCGTCGTATCCTGAGACGCAAACAGATCCACTTCCGCTTGGCCATAAATCTCCCAAATGAGCTTCACCACCTCTGGGTGAAGTCTCCATTCCCCTGGCCTCAGCCCCTGTCTCGACAGGATGTCTGCTCCTATATTCTTGGTCCCTGGAATATAGATTGCCCTCAAGGAAAGCATCTTCCCCAGAGACCACAGGAGGATCTGGTGCGCCAGTTTGCAGAGTGGGCGCGAACGCAGACACCCCTGTCGATTTATATAAGAGACCACTGATGTGTTGTCTGTCCGGACAAGCACATGATGGCCTCTCAGGTCCGGGAGGAAAAACTTCAACGCATTAAAGACTGCCATCATCTCCAGGCAATTTATGTGCCATGAAAGATGATGACTCCTCCAAAGTCCTTGAGCTGAGTGGCCTTCCATTACCGCTCCCCAGCCTGTGAGAGATGCATCCGTCATGAGAGTGACTCGACGACATCAGGCTCCTAACACAGGGCCCTGGGACAGGAACCAATTTTTCTTCCATATGACCAAGGCGTGGAGACATCGCCGCATGATCTTGATCATACGAAGTGGGTTCCCCCTCGGGGAAAACCCTGTGGTCCTCAGCCACCACTGTAAGGGTCTCATGTACAGCAGGCCAAAAGGTATCACGTTGGACGCAGCTGCCATCAGACCCAACAGTCTCTGAAACTGTTTCACAGTGCGTGACTGGCCTAGCTTCAGTTCTTTTATGGCTTAAAGAATAGCAGTGATGCGAGCGGGTGAGAGACAAGCCCGCATCGTCACTGAATCCCATACCACACCAAGAAAAGTGGTCCTCTGTACTGGAGAAAGCACACTCTTCTTGGCATTCAATCTCAACCCCAGTTTTTGAATATGGGTGAGGACGACATCTCGATGCCGAACCGCCATTTCCTCTGACTGTGCTAATATCAACCAGTCGTCTATGTAATTTAGAATGCGTATGCCCTGCAGCCTGAGCAGGGCCAGCGCTGCATCTACGCATTTCGTGAATGTGCAGGGTGAAAGAGCTAGGCCGAATGGAAGAACCTGAAATTGGTACGCTTCGCCCCCGAAAGCGAACCTCAGGAACTTCCTGTGTGGTGGAAGGATGGAGACATGGAAGTATGCGTCCTTTAGATCTATTGTGACAAACCAATCCTCGGATTTGATTTGAGTCACGATTTGACTTATTGTCAACATCTTGAATTTAAGCTTTCGTACTGCATGATTCAGATGGCATAGATCTAAAATAGGGCGCAACCCCCCATCCTTTTTCGAAACCAAGAAGTACCGGCTGTAAAACCCTGACTCTCTGTGGGTAACCGGGACCCGTTCTATATTCTCCTTCACTAACAAGGTCTTTACTTCTTGCTCCAATACCAGAGCCTGCTCGGGAAGCACTATTGTCTGTAGCACTCCTTTGAATAGAGGTGGGCGGCACCAAAACTGGATTTTGTAACCCTTTTCTATAATCTGCAGGACCCAACGTGAGATATTTGGAAGAGATTTCCATTTTGCTAGAAAATCTACTAAGGGAACCAGCCTCTCGAGGCTGACCTCTGGTGTATTGAGAACACATGTTTTGTGTAATTTTATCCTCCTCAGAGGATGCGAATGTGATCCGCATCACTAATTCGCTGGGGACCACTGCGCCCCGAGGCACCAAGGGTGGCAGGGTTGGCAGAACAGCCCCCTGAGGGCCATGAGGTGGGATGGGCACTGTATACTGAGGTGAACACTGCTCCACCCTGTGCGTCAGGACTTCTTTTGCGCAGCCTTCTTGCCCTGAAGCACGACCCTCAGGTCCGTCTTCGGCTTCGAAGGCTTGGGCTGAGAGTGCCGTCCCGGCTCACCGTATCTCTGAGGTGGAGCACGAGAGGCGACACTCCCTTTTTGTTGAGCTCTATATGAGGAGCTATACGGCTGGGGCTGCTCACGCCCAGCAACCCCAGAGGATGGATGGCGGCACGGAAGATATTTCTTGAAAGCCTCTGCTTGCTTTTTAGACTCCTGAAACCTGTCGACAACCGAGTGGACAGCATCGCTGAACAGGCCAGATGGTGCAAGCGGGGCGTCAAGGAGAAAGGCCCTGTCCTTTTCTTTAATATCAGAGAAATTGAGCCACAGGTGTCTCTCTGTCGCCACCAAGACTGCCATAGACCGCCCAACTGCTCTGGCGGTCTCCTTGGTGGCTCTCAGAGATAAGTCTGTGGCTCGACGCAGTTCTCAAACTGCATCTGGGCCAATCCCCTCTCCGCCATCCAGATCCTTCAGCAGGTCGGCTTGGTATGCTTGTAAAACAGCCATAGTATGCAAACAAGCACCAGCCTGACCTGCTGCCATATACGCTTTACCCACTAGCCCTGATGTAACTTTTAGTGGCTTACTGGGAAGCGTAGGGGCCTTCAGGGACGATGCTGAAACCAGGGACAGATAGCTCGCGAGCGTCTGTTCAACCCGGGGCATCGCCCCATATCCATACTCTTTCAGCCCTCTTATATCTGAATAATACTTGACTTGAGGGCTGAAAAGTCTTGATGAGTATGGCTTTTTCCATGATCTAGCTAACTCATCATGTAGATCAGGAAAGAAAGGAAGGCCCCTTGGTGGAGATGATTTATTAGATGTAAGGAAACGCTTGTCTAATTTGCTTTTGGGACAAGCGTCCTGTTTCTCTGCTGGCCATTCAATATTTAACTTTGACACAGCACGAGTAATCACCTCCACCAGCTCCTCATATTCTGGGGAAAGAGATGGCGAGTCTTCTTCCCCCATATCGATGCTCAGCACATCCACTTCCTCAGAACTGGAGTGCTGAAACGACGAGCCCTCTCCCTGGGCGGAAGAAGCCACTGGGCAGGTTTCCGACACCAGAGAGGGGGCGATAGATCTACCAGGTGAGGGCTGAGAAAGAACACTCATGCCCGTCTCAAGCCCCGCTGATAAATCCATTTGCAAACCCCATGACATCTTTCTCCGTGCTGCCTCAGTAGCAGCGGGTCCAGAGCCATGAGGAACGCTAGCCTGCTCACTTTCCTCGAAAAGTGTTTGGGAGCGGAGCGTTCTCAGAGGAAGCTTCTCACAATGCTCACATTCAGCCCCCTCGAAGGCTGAAAGAGCATGCTCCGCTCCCAAACACATGACACATAAATCGTGTATATCCCCACCCGTAAGGAATCAGGGGCAAGGAGGAGCACACGGCTTAAATGTCTGGTTCGCCATAATAGTGTGATATATTGAGCTGTACTAAATCGGGACAGACAACAACAAATAGACAGAGACAGATTCACACAGATCGCTTTGCTTAGGCAGAAAAGCTGAAGCCGGTCTGGCCGGATGTGTATTTATCCTTTCCTGGTCGTGACGTCACCCGCCCGTGATGTTCACTCTTGCCATTGGACTAGTTGACAGACATGCATCAGACGCAATCACGCTGGGGGCGTTCCCAAAGCGATCCTATCGGACGCAGCGCGAGTTCCCTCGAAAGGGAAATGATATTTTTTAAATAAAATATTATATATTATGATATATATACTGTAGCAGCTGATTCATTCAGGAGTGAAGTATTGTGTTTAAAATAACAATATTATCTTCTTAAAATTTAGATTTCTTTGATCTACATATGTGCATTTTAAGACGTTTGAAGCAGGGGCGAGGCCAGAAATGTTCAAACGGGTGGGCCTTCATAAAACAGGGTGGACAAATCATATAAAACTGTAAACTGTATGCCATATTATCAGAAAAAAACACAGCACAGTTTCAAGTTCAAAGTGACAAAACAGCAAATAAGAAATAACCTACAATAACAAATGATTGAATTAATGTATGGTCAGACACTTGCACGTGCCACTATATTATTAACATTTTACCAAAATCAAGCTAAAATGGAGGTTTTTGACCAGCGAATTTCGGAGAATGTCAGAGTAATGCTTTGTTCGTCATTAACAGTGACATGAGGTAGTAAGTGCGTTACGTTTTTATCAACTTACAGGTTATAAAGTTGACTGTAGCTATGCGGGCACACTTTTTCTGACATTTGGCCGAAATCTCATGTTATTAAAGATGAAGCGCTACACACAGACTATTTAACCCTCTGGGGTCTGAGAGTATTTTGGGGCCCTGGAGAAGTTTTGACATGTCCTGACATTTGTGCTTTTTTTCAGGTGCTTATAAACATATTAATGGCAAAAGTGTCATTATACTGCATTCAGCACAAACTAGGCTACCTTAATATGTGAGCAACATGTACATGTTTGTATTTATGAGAGAATACTGTTTATTAGGGATGCTCCGATACCATTTTTTAAGGACCGAGTACGAGTACTGATATTTTTTTTCTGGTACTCGCTGATACCGATACCGATGCCTAAACATTTATTAATTTCTTTCTTTCTTTCTTTTTTTTTTTTTTTTTTTTTTGATAAGGCAGTTTTCAGGTGATGTGGCAGTTTTCCAAGCACAACACAGTGAGACTAATGAATGTAGGACAGCTTCTTTATTATTACTCCAATGAAAAAAGTAATAATTTTTATGTGCTTGTCACAAACTTAAAGCACAAATTTCACATTGTCCAATAACCTTCAAAGGGCATAATTACCAAAGTCATAATAATAAAAAAATAAAATAAAATAAAAAACAAAAACAAACATCACGTCTTTTTTAACCTGCCTTTCAAAAAGTGCTAAACAAATATTACAGAACAAATGTTTATAACATAACACTGTGAACCAATGTAAACAACCTATAATAATTATAATAATTATACTTTTTAATCTACACAACAAATGTACTTCCTGGTCTCTTAAATAGACCTCTAACAGACCAACAAAAAGCTCAAAATGTTTTACATATTTTTCCAACTGATTTGTAATGCATTATTTAATAACCAGTGTGTGTGTGTATCATTTGTATCAATCCTCTAAATGCAAATCTTGTTCCCACTCCGCACCAGTGAGGGCGATATTGAAGTATGGCCAAACGAACGTAAATGAAGAAGAAGAGCTACATTGCTCACGTTTCTACTCAGTGTATGAAGTAGTTTGTTGGTTCATGTGAAAATAAGGTAGGTATATTATACTATTCGTCTTCATAAGTTTGATACATATTAGTGTGCGTCTGCTTATTTGTAAAGCCTATTATGACTGTGAATGAATATGTATAGTGTCTCTTAGAAATCACTTGTACTGTATCTGTAGGAAGCGGCAGCAAAAGCTGTAGAAGTTGGCTTGAGTGACAGATAGTTGTGATCTGATAATTCATTGTTTTAGATTCAGAAATACCTTGACAATCAGTAATATCCAATAATTAAATCATACTATGCGTGGATTAATCTAGTATCAACCAAGCTCTTTTACAGATCAGTACAAGGTCGTGAACTCATGAACAAACAAACTAAGCTTAAACTTTTAAAAAGCAGTTAGTACTTTATACTCAGTAAGCTATTTCGCTTTTGGAAATAGAAAGAGCCTTTATAGTTTTTGTTTAACAGGCTAATTTGGTTAAAATTCAATGCACGAGACAAAAAGTTAAGTATTTACGGAAGCTTATGTCTACATTATTTGCATGCATAGTGCCATTATTCGCTATTCATTTGTATTTCTCCGTGAAATAATTATTTGGTCAAAAGCAACAAAGTACACAGTATCGTGGTACAGGATTTGCAGTTTATTCCATGGTGATATTCTATTTTTTTCATTTACGTGTCTTTATTAATTTTCTATAATTCTCTTTTATCTCTGTGGAACACAAAACATGTTAGGCAGAATGAGAGTCATGGTCACTATTTACTTTAACTGGAAAATATGGAAAAGTGAGTCTGTGAACCTCCAGCATTCTGCCTCTGTTAGTGTTCCTCGGAAGACGGTGAGGGAGTTTTTAGGGTACCCAGATAGCAAAATACACTCTGCCCAGTTCCGGTTAGATTCTCGCCTGCCGGAGACTTAACACTCGGCCCGCTTCTGTCTACAGCGATCGGGCCGGATGCTTGTGTACTCACTGCCCGATTCCGGCCCGAATCAATCGGGCCAGACACGGCAGCCGTTACCTTGCCGACACTGCCGCAATCAAGCCGGTATCGGGCCGTCACTAATGCGCACAGCGCGCCAGGCACGGCCCACCCCCGTATATATCTACCATACTGTTCATACATTTTTCATTTAAATTTGATACCCAGCCAAAACGTTTACTTACATTTTAATTATATAAATTATAAACTTTACAGCGTGCTTTCCTGGTGTTTATAACCTACACGTTGGCAAATTTTGTATTTGGGCATACAATAAATATATGTAGCCTACATCTGTAGCATATCGATGTGTAACAAAGACTTTGAGTGTACTCACCATTAAAGTAGTTGAAGGCGGCGGGTCTCCGAGTGATAGTCATTTATAAATATAGCCTAAATATGTTTCAAGTTCCGTAATTGTGCGTTGAATATGAATTTTATGATCATAGGCGGATGGTGAACCAACTCCATGGAAAGTCTAAGGAGATGCGCTTCCCATTTAAAAACATTTAAATAGATTTCCTTGAAATAGTTGGTAACACTTTACAATAAGGTTCATTAGTTAACGTTAGTTAAATACATTAGTTAACATGAACTAATAATGAACTGCACTTATACAGAATTTATTAATCTTTGTTAATGTTAATTTCAACATTTACTAATACATTATTAAAATCTTGTTAACATTAGTTAATACATTGTGAATTAACATGAACAAACAATGAACAACTGTATTTTCATTAACTAACATTAATGAAGATTAGTAAATACAGTAACAAATGTATGCTCATGGTTAGTTCATGTTAGTTAATACATTAACGAATGTTTAACTAATGAACCTTATTGTAAACTGTTACCAAATAGTTTCATGTTTCTTGCCACTGCACAACCTAAATATCCCAACATAAACACTGCTGATGAATTATTTGTTAATAAAGCATCTACGTTCACAAACCACTGTTAATTTTAACAGATTATGTAACATTACGCGGGATTTGGCATGACAGAAAGCGCACAAAGGGCACTCCCATTATAATCACAAAAATTCTCACTCATTTTATTTAATCGCAATGTCAAGAAGTTCTGTAACAATAAATGAAACTGACTGCACAATGAATCTCTTATTTACACAATTGTTTGTTATAATGAGGGGATATTTGCCAGCATGCAGAACTCAGAATCCAGTCGCCGCTTAAAACGCCAAAGTTTTTGTTCGGTGCTAACTTCTGATTGGTCATTGTGTTCAAGAAATCAACAGATATGTTTGTGATAGGCTACATTGCTCAACCCTGCAAAAACACGTTGTAAGCCTTGTCGTTCTTCAGAGCGCAAACACAGATACGCACTGGATCATTTGCCAAATATGTTTCACTAATATTACGGTGAAAACTGATCCTAGAATAGTAGTTTATGTGCAGCTTTTCCCTTTAAAAGCAATCAAAATCAGTAGAGATTAGTGTTCCTGTGACATTTGGTTATGGAATACGTGAATGGCTAAGTCCACAGAAATACGGATTTTGCTCTCAATCGTAAGTTTGCTGAATGACCATACGATTGGGGGCCCATACCACCAACCCCCAACCCCCCCACCCCCACCCCGCAACGACAGGCCTGGTGTGCTGTTTTCTTCATATAGACTTTTACACAGAATTGAGGTAATTTTTGAGTTTAATTTTTACTTTTACCAGATTGACGGTGTTGGGTTGCCATGGCATCACGAGCAGGACCGCGAGCTACAGGAACAGACGGCAGCGACTTTCAGCACCGCGAGCGAGTGGCGTCACACTATCAGATGAGGTACGTATGTTGTGAATAGACCTTTTCTTAATCTTTGATTTTTTTTTTTTTTTATTTTTATTTTTTTTTTTTTTTTTACGGGAATGAAAGCAAGGCTGTAAGGGGTAGAAATACATCTCTTCAATGGGTTGTACTGTTATTTAATGTGTTTTTTGGATTGTTCTGCTGATGAAACACTGCAAAAATGTCTTTCCAAGAAATGACAGTAGACAAAAAAAACAAAAAAATCAACTTGAGCCGTGGAAAGTTATAAGTGATTTAGCAGTTTTTTATACAACTTTTTGTTTTGTTTTTTACTAGTCTATGCCTTACAGCCTCGCTTTCATACCTTGTCGTGGCGCTGATCTGAATAAGGTCTATTGGTGTTAATGTAAACAATATGATTCGTAGTAATATTTTAATCTTGTATTTACAGTGTCGCGTATGGTTATTCCTGATTTACTGTACTTTTTGAACTCTTCAAAACAAAAAGCGCCTAAGAAAATCCATTAGTAATATTTACTAATGTCTGTGTGTGTAGTACTGTATTTCAAAGTACATTGGCAGTTTTTCATTTTAGAAAGTGCTTCTAAGTACCTTGGGATAATGCACCTGTAGTCCTAGCCCAAGTACTTAAATTATTTAAAATTCATCCCTATGTTCACATACTTTGATATTAATAAAATAAAAATACAAAGGTAATAAACTTGTATGATTATTAACATGTTATCCAATATTTTAAGAAATGATGGGGACATATATGGGGAATGACCCCTTAAAACTACTTAACGTACTGAGCTATTACAGGATTAATCTCTAAAATTACAAAGTTCCTCTGATCCTGTTAACCTGACCCTTCTCAATCCCTCCCCAGTGTGGCACTGAAGTCTGAGATCAAGAAGCTGAACATCGCTCATGCAGTGGTCTGGTTGCTTGTAGCAGCACAGGTGGTGGTCAGCCAGCTAAACCTGGTATCCCATAAAGTGGTGGCCTCTCCGTACCAATGGGAGTACCCATATCTTCTGAGCATCATACCTACTGTCTTCAGCTTCATGGCTTTGCCGAAAAACAACATCAGTTACCTGGTCATCTCAATGATCAGCGCTGGGCTTTTTTGTGTCGCTCCTATTCTTTATGGAGGGATGGAGATGTTTCCTGTGGCTCAGCAGCTTTATCGCCACGGCAAAGCTTATAGGTTCATCTTTGGCTTCTCTGCCGTGTCTATAATGTACTTGGTCTTGATTATTTCAGTTCAAGTACATGGCTGGCAGATCTACTATAGTAAAAAGCTGCTGGATGCCTGGTTCACCAACACACAAGAGAAAAAGAAGAAATAAGAGACTGCTGGAGAATAATACTGTGTCAGCTGCTTGTTTGTGTCTTTACTTCCTCTTTCTGAGAGCTCTTTGATCACATACGTTTTTATGCTTACCTGACTAACTAATTTGAACCTAAGGTGAGATCAGATTTGTTAAACCAGGATGTTCAGCATCAATCTTCTCATCCACTGGATCTCAGCCCAGATTCTGCTTAGGTTTGAACTGCTGCCATTGTAATCTCTGTTTCCACCACGTTTTCCACATGCCGTTTAACAGATACCTCAAGTCTTATCCACAAGGGAGTCAGTGGGATTCCAGACATCCCTGGGAAATATATTTTCAATTATGAGGAAGCACATGGTGTGTATGATGAAATTCCACCCACAGCATAGTAATCAATTTACTACAGTAATATATGTAAAATAGTCTACTCTTTTTCCGCCAATCATCTTACAATAAAATTATTAGAAAATGTACATCTTTTTCCACGGCTGTTTTAATTCTTAAATTATTTTTAGGCCCTCATTTTTCTCTTTATATAAATATGGAAAAAAGCATGTCTAAGTATCAATTTTACAGTCCTCCCCTCCCTTCTTCTTCCCTCCCCTCTACTGATTGAAACAACCTAAGGTTACTGTTTTCTAGAAATGGTCAGCAGATAATTAACTAAGGTTTGTGACTTAGTAAGAGTTGACATCAGGTTTATATATTTGCTTGAGATTTGTATCTTTATAAGGAGCCATAATTTGTGACTGCAATGATGTCAATACTGTAATCCTGTAAAAGTTAATTTGAATCAAAACTAGTCTATAATAAATGAGTAAGTCCATCAGATTTCCACAACATCATCAACCTGAAGAAGGAAATAATGAAAATAACATACTTGTAGATGACCTAAAGATATTTGAGCTGTATTGTATAGTTTCAAGCTGATGCATGAGACTGGCTTTTGATGTATGTGACTGACTACTTCTTTAGGTCTCATCCTTTTATAACAATTTTGTAGCCAGGATGTGAGTGGATAACAGCTGAGTTGATGTGAAGGTTTCTAGGCAAGTGTATATCCTCACTCTCATGGATGCATGGGTTCTAAGCTTTATTAGCTTACACAGATTAAAGTGTTTAACCTTTGCACCTCAGTCTTACTCTTTTCCTATGGAAGTTCTTAGAGAACACGTTTCTGTCATCATTACAAATATACTGTCAGTAATAATCTCACAGTACGTTTCCAACATTAAACCATCAAATTAATGTACTATTTGGGTTCAATAATGTTTCCAAGCTGTAGGCTAGGCCTACATTAATATCGATAAAACTATAACGATTCACGATTAAAAAAATAAAAACAGGTTACAACCATTAATATAAATACCCTTGCACACTTTCATCGACAAATTTAGTCCTTTTTGTAAAGAGGAGTTATTCGTGCGTCGACGAAAACCACTGACCTGCTGACAGAAAAATACGTCTCGCCTGAATGTTCACGTAATCATCCAGGTGTCCAGCACGTGCATAGATGCATTTAGGATATTAATTATTTCTATACTATAAAGGCAGTAACGTTTCTATCATGATACTTTTCGTGCTTTTTGGGTTTTTGCTGGCGTTATCAGTATAGAGAGATGCGCCGTTAATTTGCCTGTTGTTCAGTGGCGTATCTGAAATGCGTGAATGCTGACAATAATTTGCATGGCTCGCTTTGAATAACAAAATGAAGTTAAGAAAAAAGTAGTTTATCTTTAAAGGTGTGACATACGTCAATCTTTTACACAATGCAGTGTTTATTTGGCCGTGAAATCAGTTTGTTTGTCAATGGCACAATGGTACGCGTCGTATCGTGACTGATTTACATCGCGTGCTCATGCTTTGAATCTCTTCATGTTCCACACAAATTTATACTTGTATAAAGAAATATAATTACGTGTATACACATTTTAAGATATTAACATAATATTTTTCCCATCTAGGCACATTTGACATGTTGATTTAAAATCCTTAATGGGGATAATCATTTACTGACTCGATATCATCCAGATTTATCTGACGTATTTTCTTCATATGAGGCTGGTCATCTGAAGAAAAATGTCATTTTTATCTGGGATGGCATGAGGGTGAGTAATGAGAGAATTTTCATTTTGGTTAGTAATTACATGACTACACTTTTATCCAGAATAGTAACTATGCCTGTGTACTCATGTTCTCTAGCCTAATTATTTTAGTTCAGCAGTACATTGCAGTCATGTCAAAGGTTATCACTGTCAGGTTTATTGGCACGTCAGCTTTTCTCATGATGATTTAAAGAATTATGTCATCCGGTATACTTACAGCCAAGTAATGATACAACCTGCCTTAGGCTACTCATGTTTCTTGTCATCTTTGGTTTTTGCAAAACATTTCCCATTACCATGTCCATAGCTTTTTTCCCCTTAGAAATGCAAATATATCATGTCAAACTCAACATCTGAGATCCTCCTACATAAGTCATAACCAGACATGCTCGAGAACCAGATCTGGATCATTAATGGGGAGATGATGGATCGCTCCATTCTGCTGCTCATGTTTCTTTCAGGTAAGTGATTATTGTAACATTACAGATTAACTTTCAGATAAATGTAGTGCAAGGATTTTTTTTTTACCTTTACAGATACAAAGATCCCTTTATCTGTATATATATATATATATATATATATATATATATATATATATATACAGGTGCTGGTCATATAATTAGAATATCATCAAAAAGTTGATTTATTTCACTAATTCCATTCAAAAAGTGAAACTTGTATATTATATTAATTCATTACACACAGACTGATATATTTCAAATGTTTATTTCTTTTAATTTTGATGATTATAACTGACAACTAAGGAAAATCCCAAATTCAGTATCTCAGAAAATTAGAATATTACTTAAGACCAATACAAAGAAAGGATTTTTAGAAATCTTGGCCAACTGAAAAGTATGAACATGAAAAGTATGAGCATGTACAGCACTCAATACTTAGTTGGGGCTCCTTTTGCCTGAATTACTGCAGCAATGCGGCGTGGCATGGAGTCGATCAGTCTGTGGCACTGCTCAGGTGTTATAAGAGCCCAGGTTGCTCTGATAGTGGCCTTCAGCTCTTCTGCATTGTTGGGTCTGGCATATCGCATCTTCCTCTTCACAATACCCCATAGATTTTCTATAGGGTTAAGGTCAGGCGAGTTTGCTGGCCAATTAAGAACAGGGATACCATGGTCCTTAAACCAGGTACTGGTAGCTTTGGCACTGTGTGCAGGTGCCAAGTCCTGTTGGAAAATGAAATCTGCATCTCCATAAAGTTGGTCAGCAGCAGGAAGCATGAAGTGCTCTAAAACTTCCTGGTATATGGCTGCATTGACCTTGGACCTCAGAAAACACAGTGGACCAACACCAGCAGATGACATGGCACCCCAAACCATCACTGACTGTAGAAACTTTACACTGGACCTCAAGCAACGTGGATTGTGTGCCTCTCCTCTCTTCCTCCAGACTCTGGGACCCTGATTTCCAAAGGAAATGCAAAATTTACTTTCATCAGAGAACATAACTTTGGACCACTCAGCAGCAGTCCAGTCCTTTTTGTCTTTAGCCCAGACGAGACGCTTCTGACGCTGTCGGTTGTTCAAGAGTGGCTTGACACAAGGAATGCGACAGCTGAAACCCATGTCTTGCATACGTCTGTGCGTAGTGGTTCTTGAAGCACTGACTCCAGCTGCAGTCTACTCTTTGTGAATCTCCCCCACATTTTTGAATGGGTTTTGTTTCACAATCTTCTCCAGGGTGCGGTTATCCCTATTGCTTGTACACTTTTTTCTACCACATCTTTTCCTTCCCTTCGCCTCTCTATTAATGTGCTTGGACACAGAGCTCTGTGAACAGCCAGCCTCTTTTGCAATGACCTTTTGTGTCTTGCCCTCCTTGTGCAAGGTGTCAATGGTCGTCTTTTGGACAACTGTCAAGTCAGCAGTCTTCCCCATGATTGTGTAGCCTACAGAACTAGACTGAGAGACCATTTAAAGGCCTTTGCAGGTGTTTTGAGTTAATTAGCTGATTAGAGTGTGGCACCAGGTGTCTTCAATATTGAACCTTTTCACAATATTCTAATTTTCTGAGATACTGAATTTGGGATTTTCCTTAGTTGTCAGTTATAATCATCAAAATTAAAAGAAATAAACATTTGAAATATATCAGTCTGTGTGTAATGAATGAATATAATATACAAGTTTCACTTTTTGAATGGAATTAGTGAAATAAATCAACTTTTTGATGATATTCTAATTATATGACCAGCACCTGTGTGTGTGTGTGTATATATATATATATATATATATATATATATATATAGATAAAAATGTGAGTGTGCATAATATATATATATATATATATATATATATATATATATATATATATAATGCACACACACATCTTTCATTATAATACATGTTTTGTGTCCTCTATATAAATGTAATTATCATAACATATTTATTATATTATAATATATATGATTCAAGATCATGGCAAATATTCCAGTGTTTAAAAATGCTTTGTATAACAGCAGAAGCCTGTTGATCTGACTAAATTACCTTGTTTGTTATTATTAGTAGTATTATTTTATATTTATATTCACATTTATTTGATTAAGCTTGAAGTGAGACATGTACATAAATTTAACGTTTTTTGAATGTCAATATTTTAATAGCCTAAATAAATTTATGAAATATCCAATTATACTTTGCAGTTTTATTGGCTGGCATTCTAAGTTGGATTCTCCAGGATAGGCTGATTTGCATGTGTCACGGTCATTTAAAGAATTGTGTGCAGGGATTTCACTTGCAAATGATCTCAAGGTGCAGAGCTGTCATGGGGTGGTCTATCTCTATAGTATACCATATTTATTAGGCCAGGGAAAAAACGGCCCACCCATAAACAGGTCTTGGCCCTGTCTGGGTGCATTAATAAACTGCAAATAAACTGTCAATAGGATAGAGCTTTCATTTTTTAAAAGGGTTTACAAAACAATATATGAAATCACATTGTACCAAAAATTTAGTGCTGATCTAAATCAAATTGTTTCTTCTTTTTGAATAGCATTTATAAATGAGGTGTCACTAGAGAACGCCACAACAACTGCCAGTTCAGATACTACTACACCACTCAGTACCACTGCCATCACTTCTTCCAGCACCACAACATCTGCCACTACAACCAGCACAACTACATACACCACTACCATGTCCACTACCAGTCCCACCACGTCTACTACCACTCCTGCCACGTTTACTACCACGCCAACTACCACTCCTACCACGTCTACTACCACTCCTGCCACGTTTACTACCACGCCAACTACCATTCCTACCACGTCTACTACCACCCCTGCCACGTTTACTACCACGCCAACTACCACTCCTACCACGTCTACTACCACTCCTGCCACGTTTACTACCACGTCTACTACCATTCCTACCACGTCTACTACCACTCCTGCCACGTCTACTACCACGTCTACTACCACATATACTACTACTACCACGCCAACTACCACCAGAGCTACTCCCACCAAGTCAACCACAACTGCCAGTTCAACCACTTCGTCAACATCTAACCTGCTTTCAACCACTCGTCAGCCGAAAGGTACGCATTGCATAGGAGTTCTCCTCTTCTGGAGGGCCACTGTCCTGCAGAGTGTAGCACCAACCAGCTCCAAAATACCTGCCTAGAAGTTTCTAGTAATCCTGAAGTCCTTGATTAGCTGGTTCAGGTGTGTTAAATTAGGGTTGGAGCTAAACTCTGCTGGACAGTGGCCCTCCAGGAACTGAGTTTGACTCCCCTGGACCAAACCAGTGAATGTGATTTCACCAAATACAACATGTTTCTGGATCAGCATCTTTGTTTATTCTTGGAACAACATTCCAATCAATGATCAGATTTGAGGGACAAGCTTACAGTTTATGACAAGTTTAGGCTTACAATCAGGGTTAGGTGCTTCAACATCAGTGTTGTTTACCATTTCCCTCTGATTTTAGGGATATTTTATGGGTAGGTTTAGGTTTAGGGGTAAGAATAGGGTTAGGACTAAATTTTTGGACAGGAATGTTGTTCCAGGATCAACAAAATGTTGATCCAGGAACATGTCTTACTTAGCAAAATCACGGTGACTGGCCTATAAGACCATTTCAAGTTTTGGTCCAGGATGAAAATGACTTGTTGACATGACAGTACCCAAAATGACTTTGTTGCAGGTAATACCTGTCCAGAGGAAACACTCAAGGGTTTGACTTTTTCACTCTCTGTGATCGGCCAGATTACTTATTCAACACAGCTATGCCCTCCAGGAACAGCCAATGGTATGTAAAGTTATAAAAAGCATACATCTATTTTACACTACTGTTAAAAAATTCTTATTGCATGGCTTGAGCTGTTGGTAGGGTTTCGAGGTACTGTTTTAAACTGGTTTAAGTCCTGTTTAACTAAGAGACGTTTTTCAGTTGCCTTGGGTGAATTTACATAATCTTCGGCTCCTCTTAGATGTGGGATTCCCCAAGGATCCATTTTGGGTCCCATTTTGTTTTCATTATGTATGCTTCCAATTGGGTCTTATTTTTTTAAAAAACACAGAGTATCATTTTACTGTTATGCTGATGTTACCCAAATATGTATGTTATATATATATATATAGTCGTTAAAATTTGACGAACAGATCAATGCTGTTGTCAGATCAGGTTTTTTCAATTAAGAACACTGACAAAGGTCAAGCTATTTTTGTCGTTTTATGATTTTGAGAGAGTGATGCATGCGTTTGTGTCTTCTCGTCTGGACTATTGTAATTCCCTGTATGTAGGGAGTAGTCAGTCCACTTTGTCTTGATTGCAAATTGTCCAGAATGCTGCTGCAAGATTGTTGACAGGCTCTTGGAAACAGGACCATATTACCCCTATTCTGTCTTCTCTACATTGGCTGCCAGTCCATTAGGATTGATTTTAAGATTTTTTTGTTTATTTTTTAAATCTTTAAATGGCCTTGCACCACCCTATCTTTCAGAGTTGTTACAACCATACTCACCGTCCAGATCACTTAGGCCCTCTGACCAGAAACTCTTGACTGTTCCTAGGTCAAAACATAAATTATGGGGCAATCATGCTTTTTCAGTGATGGCTCCGAGGCTCTGGAACAGTTTGCCCTTTGAATATTAGAACAGCCTCCACACTGGGGTCTTTCAAATTTCTTTTAAAAACCCCTTTTTTTTCATTGGCTTTTTTGTAGGTCCTTATTTATTGATATTTTGCCATTTAATGTTGTGCGGTTAGATGTCTGTGTTGTAAATAAAATTGGTGTGTAATGTATGTTTAAAAAGTGTACAGCACATTGGTCAACTAACTGTTGTTTTTAATTGTGCATTATAAATATATTGCCTTGCCTTGCCTTCAAAAGTGTGGGATCAGTAAGTTTTTTTTTTTTTTTTTTTTCATTTATTTAGCAAGGTTATTTTATGTATTAAATTGCAAAATTTAAAGGGTTAGTTCACCCAAAAATGAAAATAATGTCATTAATTACTCACCCTCATGCCGTTCCACACCCGTAAGACCTTCGTTCATCTTCGGAACACAAATTAAGATATTTTTGTTGAAATCCGATGGCTCAGTGAGGCCTGCATAGCCAGCAATGACATTTCCTCTCTCAAGAACCATTAATGTACTAAAAACATATTTAAATCAGTTCATGTGAGTACAGTGGTTCAATATTAATATTATAAAACAACGAGAATATTTTTGGTGCGCCAAAAAAACTAAATAACGACTTATATAGTGATGGCCGATTTCAAAACACTGCTTCACGAAGCTTCGGAGCGTTATGAATCTTTTGTGTCAAATCAGCAGTTCGGCGCGCCAAAGTCACATGATTTCAGCGGTTTGACACACGATCCGAATCATGATTCGACACAAAAGATTCATAACGCTCCAAAGCTTAATGAAGCAGTGTTTTGAAATCGGCCATCACTATATAAGTCGTTATTTTGTTTTTTTGGCGCACCAAAAATATTCTCGTTCCTGATCTTGAGAGAGGAAAGTAGGAGTAAAGACATTTAAAAGTAGGAGTAAAGATATTTATAATGTTACAAAAGATTTCTATTTAAAGTAAATGCTGTTCTTCTAACTTTCTATCCATCAAAGAATCCTGAAAAAAAGTATGATTTCCACAAAAGAATTCAGCAGCACAGCTGTTTTCAACATTGATAAAAAATGTTTCTTGAGCAGCAAATCAGCATATTAGAATGATTTCTGAAGGATCATGTGACACTGAAGACTGGAGTAATGATGCTTTGCCATATATATTAAATAGAAAACACTTATTTTAAATGATAATGAAATTTCACAATATTACTGTTTTTACTGTATTTTTGATCAAATAAATGCAGCCTTTAAGACTTCTTTCAAAAACACTAAAAATCTTACCCCAAACTTATAAATGGTTTTGTATACATAGGCAAAGCAAAATTTACAAAGCTTTTTTAAAATTTGTGTCTTATATCACTAATATAATTTTAATCTTGACAAACTGCACATTACATTAGAAATGTCCAAGACTCAACCTGCATATACGTCTTTTTTTACAATAGAAATCTTATAACATCTATACAGTGATTTAATTTAATTTGTGTCAGAAGTACATATCAAAATATGCTAAACTGCGACTATTTTAGTTTAGGTATGTCATTTTTTGTTTGTTCTTAAGTTAACATGTTTAACCTGTCTTATATGTATTTTATGTGTTCTTTAGCTGGTATTCCTATGGCCTCAGCTCAGTGTTTGAACTTCACAATCTTCCACGCATTTGGTGCACTTAAACTTCTGGACTGTGACTTGAACCTGGAGCTGTTCGAGAGCAAAGTCAATGTCTGTATTTACATCTTTACTAGGGGACACTGGGGGACTGTTTAAATAAATTCACATTCATCTTGACAAAAGTTGATACTGCCATTTTTGTTTTATCTTAGATGTGGTGGTGATGTTGGGACAAATTGTTGCACTATGTTAATTATATTATATTATATTATATTATATTATATTATATAAAAATACAATTATTATATAATTAATATATTAATATTTAATGGCAGATTAATGGTTTAATTAAGAGTTTCATTACTGCTGGCACACATACATTTCGTAGACCAAAACATAATGAGTATAATTGTTGTATAGTCTTTGAAGTGAAATGTAAACAAATATTCGGTTACACTTTATTTTAAGGTGTCCGTGTTACAGTGTAATTATACATAAAGTACTAAGTAATAATAATTCTACATATACTTACTGTAGGGTTAGGGGCAGGTTTAGGGATAGTTTTGTGCAATTATGCATAATTTATAGTTTTACTACAGTATTACTACAGTAACTACATGTAATGTGTAACAAGGACACTGTAAAATAAAGTGTTCACCAAATATTACAGCTGTCTCTGGTTTACTGTAGTCATGACGTAGTTGTTTGAACTCTGCCATTTTGAGTGCATTTTAAACTGCCTTTGATTAGACAACAGACTGACAGTGGATTTGATTGTTTCATTTAGGGGACTCTGGAAACAAATATGTATGTTGCCTCCAGTGTCCAGATCCTCACATCCAAACCTGAGCAGCTGACGTCCCAGAACATCACCTCAGCTGCTAGGATTGCCAATAGCCTGCTGTCCTCTGCAGTGTTAAATGAGGCAAGAATCCTAGATGAATTTTAGCACATGTACAGTAGAAACATTAAAGGGGACCTATTATGCCCCTTATATTATAGATGTAAAATAAGTCTCTGGTGTCCCCAGTATGTGTCTGTGAAGTTCCAGCTGACAATACCCCATAGATCATTTTAGTATACCGTGTTGTAAATGCCCATTTTTGAGTTGAAGGAAAAATATACTTGTGCCTCGGATACTCTGCCAAAAACTAACAAAACATCTGTTTGGTTTTGATTATCATCTCTATCGCAGCCACGCTCACATGACATTGCAGTTCTTCGTAATCATGAAAGTTAATTATTTGCATGCGTTTTAAAGCCATAACAGTTTAAACTCCTAATATATGGTTTTCTGAGCACAAACATCTGAAGCACGCGTACAGAAAGATTGCTGTCAGACGGCGCATCCCGTGAGTATTAAACTGATTTCTCTTATACAGTATCTCACAAAAGTGAGTACACCCCTCACATTTCAGCAACCATCTTCTCAAGGGACAATACTATAGAAATGAAACTTGTATATATTTTAGAGTAGTCAATGTGCTGCTTGTATAGCATTACAGATTTACTGTCCTCTGAAAATAACTCAACATACAGCCATTATTGTCAAAATAGCTGGCAACAAAAGTGAGTACACCCTAAGTGATAACTAATGTACGTCGTTTAACCATGCAAAGCCAAATGTCCTATTCATCATGTTCCTATTTTTGTCTGCTTGACAGGACCATACAAATTTGTGTATCTTGTATTAGAGCAGTTTAAATTTGGTGCTTTGAGTACAATTCTCTCATACTGACCACTGAATGTTCAACATGGCACCTCATGGCAAAGAACTCTCTGAGGATTTGAGATTTAGAATTGTTGCTCTCCACAAAGTTGGCCTAGGCTATAAGAAGTTCGGTAACACCCTGAAACTGAGTTACAGTACAGTGGCCAGGGTTATACAGAGGTTTTCCAAGATGGGTTCCACTCGGAACAGGCCTCGCAAGGGTCGATCAAAGTAGTTGAGTCCTCGTGCTGTGCGTCAGGTGCGGAAGCTGGCTTCAAAAAACAGA
The DNA here is from genome assembly GCA_039654765.1 of Mylopharyngodon piceus. Classification (NCBI taxonomy): domain Eukaryota; kingdom Metazoa; phylum Chordata; class Actinopteri; order Cypriniformes; family Xenocyprididae; genus Mylopharyngodon; species Mylopharyngodon piceus. The sequence continues at coordinate 33,050,035 of CM077438.1, forward strand.
CGCATGAGTGCTGCCAGCATTGCTTTAGAGGTTGCAGAAGCGGAAGGTCAGCTTGTCAGTGCTCAGACCATACGCCACACACTGCAACAATTCGGTTTGCATGACCGTCATCCCAGAAGGAAGCCTCTTCTGAAGCTGGCTCACAAGAAAGCCCGCAAACAGTTTGCTGAAGACAACCTGTCCAAGAGCAGGAATTACTGGAACCATGTCCTGTGGTCTGATGAGACTAAGATAAACTTGTTTGGCTCAGATGGTGTCCAGCATGTGTGGCGACGCCCTGGTGAGGAGTACCAAGAAAATTGTGTTTTGCCTACAGTCAAGCATGGTGGTGGTAGCATCATAGTCTGAGGCTGCATGAGTGCTGCTGGGACTGGGGAACTGCACTTCATTGAGGGAAACATGGATTCCAACATGTACTGTGACATTCTGAAGCAGAACATGATGCCATCCCTTCAGAAACTGGGCCGAACGGCAGTTTTCCAACATGATAACGACCCCAAACACACCACCAAGATGACAACTGCCTTGCTGAGGAAGCTGAAGGTGATGGAGTGTATGTCTCCAGACCTGAACCCTATTGAGCACCTGTGGGGTATCCTCAAGTGGAAGGTGGAGAAGCGCCATGTGTCTAACATCCAGCAGCTCTGTGATGTCATTATGGAGAAATGGAAGAGGATCCCAGCAACAACCTGTGCAGCTCTGGTGACTTCCATGCTCACACAAAATATTGACACTTTGGACACAGTTTTGACATGTTCACTTAGGGTGTACTCACTTTTGTTTCCAGGTATTTAGACAATAATGGCTGTATGTTGAGTTATTTTCAGAGGACAGTAAATCTGTAATGCTATACAAGCAGCACATTGACTGCTCTAAAGTATATCCAATTTTCATTTCTATATAGTATTGTCCCTTGAGAACATATAATAAAATGGTTGCTGAAATGTGAGGGGTGTACTCACTTTTGTGAGATACTGTATGTCTTATTGCATTTAAACTGTCAAATACACATAAGGTTATGTCAAAAACACACAAAGTTCACAAACACAGTCCGTTATGTCTGTGAACGTAAAGAGCAGGGAAAGAAGCCGCATGTGTATATTAGATCTGTGTATTAAAATGAAAGCAGTGTAATATACATTACCTACTGCTGTATATGCTATTAATATGAACCAAACAACAAAAGAAAAACAGAAAATCACTCACTGCTCTTGATTCAATAACTTTAGTAGCTTTATTAAGAATACATTTTTTACGTGAATGCTGCAGTTAAATGCTCTGGCTAGAAGATAAACATGGCGGACTGTGTACAGCTCACTCGGTGGAGGAGCTAAGCTAATAGGACAGTTTCCATCAATTCATGGGCGGGGCTTCCCCCATTCTTACGTAAGAGTCTGGAACCACTCGTTTGGAGAGACTTTTTTTATGATTTATGGGGATTATAAAAAAAGGAGTGGGTAGATTTTACCATTATAGGCTGGTTGTTTACATGCATTGTGGACACACATCTGTTTAAACACCTTCATTATGTAGAAATCATTATGTAGAAATGTAATATTATAAAATGTTTTTTTTTTTTATCATTATTATTGTACAGACAGTTGCAGTGTCAGCAATGGCCACCATCAGTCAGCTCATGCAAACTGTTAAAAACCAATACTCTGAAGATACTTATGATGCCCTTGAGAGGTATTTACACTCTATACTCTATATCGAATACATTTTGATATTACAAAAAAATAAATAAATAAATGTTTTACCTCGTGAGTTTGTTGACTATGTTACAGAAAACATATGCCACTACATACACAAAGTGCTACACTTTAAGTGACTTAAATATTCAATGTTTCTTTGGTCTATTCTGCCATATGTACAGTGATTATATTAAAAGACTTCTAATAGTTTTATTTTTTTGCCGACATTTGTGTAAAATTCTCAGTAAATTGACCAAAATATTCCTACCGCACGATCATATTATAATTATTAAATTATATAATTGTTAAATTATACGTTGGAGTTTTTCCCTCTTTTCCACCTCACTTCTAAAATTTTGAATTAGTGGCAATTCGGGGCCAGCAATTGCTTGAGTGGTGAGTTCATTATTATTCTTAATGAAAAACACAACTGTTACAACACCACCGGGGTATCAAACACACGACGAGGAGATAAGAGTTAAATAAGTCTTTACTTGATAATCCAACAGGAGAATACAGAATCAGACAGGAACATACACCGATGTAGACACGAACAGTACCCGACAACATACTGAACACAAACAGGAACTTAAATACACTGATGAATAAACTCAAATGACAAACAGCTGTGATGAATGTGATTAGTGTCCATGGTTACTGATTGTGGCGGGAAACTAGAACAAAGGAACACGTGACAGATGACAACAAACAAACTGAAAGTCCATGTGGATGTAACAACAACAACAAAACTACAATGGCTACAACCAGGATACAAATGCTCAGAAGTGCAGTACTAACACGTGCAAGACTTAGCAATGAGTGACAGAATTGACCAGGCTTTTATAGGGTGAGCTAACAAGGTTAATGAGACACAGGTGGATGTAATCAGGGATGGTGAGTCCGGGCAGTGAGTTATGGGAAATGTAGTCCGAGAATAACAATAGTCTGGGGTGGAGTGCCCTCTAGTAGCTATTAAAGGGCACTCCAGCTGATGAATGTGACAGACAGTAACATAGTTGATGCAAGTAACATAGTTGACAGGTAACAGTTGACAATTTCACCATTTTGCCTCAATTTCAATGGCAGGCCTTGTCTGTCCAACCAAATGTTATTTTCCTGATCAGGTTAACCTCATATTTTAATATTTATTTGAATTAAAATCATAAAAATTTTGAAAACCATTACAATGTACCCAACGTAGTTGACAGGCAAATTAATATACTCCTTAACAATAGGTCACTGGAGATAAAATATAGAAAAAAATTAAAAGGATATTTACCATAATATGTTCAAAATATCTGCCGCAGAAGAAAATGACATCACATGATGATGGTCACATGTTTTTTTTTTTTTTTTCAGGGGGGTGTTTGGTTAGAAACATAGTTGACAGAATTTTTGCGGACATTTATAAAATGAAATATTTTCTTAATTAAAAGAAAATTAAATTTAAACACAATCTAAGATATTTAGATTGTAGAAATAAATTTAATAAAGATAATCTTGACTTTTTTTTTTTTTAAGTCAAGACCCACTCAATTCAAAAAGCAGACATTGAATAAAACTGTAATTTTATTTATTTATTTTTTGTTAGGATGGATGTGTTTAACTTTTTCATGTGTATTATATCTGTAGTCTCACAAAAACTTTGGAGGATTTTGCTTTGAACATTAGTAGCATGAACTCTAGTGCACTGGTGCAGCCAAACCTAGTGGTGCAGTGCATCAAGTTGTCAAACTGGACCCCACAAGTGCAATTCTTCGCTCAAACAGGTCAGTGCTGAAACCTCCCAGAGAAGAGCATATAAAGCTCCATGTGTAATTATTATATCTTTGTTGATATCAGAAAGACATTTCTACTTCTTTAACTAAACTAAGGTGCATTTCACTAGGACTGTCAGGGATACACATAAGTATGGATACAATACTTAGTATGGATACAGACGGTGCAGACGCTGCTAACATGACATCCTCTTCAAGACGTCCCGTTGATCTCCTGTTAGCTCTCAAACTGCAAAAAGATTCCCAGAAAGATTGGGGTACCGTTTACGTCTCTGTTGTTGTTGCTCTTGGTTTGCGGAACATAATGAAAAGTCAATGTTTTGAACAAATTTCTCTCCTTCTCCTTCCCTGTAGGGAACAGAAATCTAAGCATTGGAGTGGTGCTTTATGAAAATGACCGTTTTTTCAACTCAAAACACTTTAATAGCCAACTAGATACTAAAAGAAGAGTGGTCTCGGCCAGCCTCACAGACAAACACTTGCTTGATAAAGTGGAGTTTACCATCAGGCCTGAGGTAAGTGATGGTAAACTCACAATGATTACATAACATATAGCAGGTTCTGAATCACTCATGTTATTAGTCAATAAAACACCTACACAGGGAATAACTTACAGTTAGCCGGTCGTTATCACAAAATAAACCCTGTCAGGATGACGAGGATCAGGAATGACCTGTTTGTACATTATCCTGCTCATTATGCAGAGACTTATGCCCAAACATAAATGAATTGACATGAATTATTGATTATTACAATGGAAAAAGTAAGTAAAAATATTAGTTTTCTATTGTAATATATTGTAAAATGTAATATATTATTATATATATTATTATATTATTATTATTATTATTATCACTGTTGAAAACAGTTGTGCTGCTTCATATATTTGTGGAAACTGCGATACACTGCCATTCAAAAGTTCGGGGTAAGAAAGATTTTTAAAAAAGAATAAATAAATTTGTAACACTTTCTTTATTTTAGTGTCCCTGTTACGCATATATTACATGTACATACTTACTAGGCCTGGGCGATAAAACGATATCGATATTTATCGACTGTACGTCTTAATCGATAACGATATAAAAAATGTTCGATATAACTCTCGATATAGTTTCACTTAAATGCATTAAAATGTAAACAGACATGAAGTTCGGTTGCATGAACAACTCTCGCTCTGTCCCTGGATCACAAACAGACGCGCTACGAGTGACAAGCAAACAAGTTGCTGTGGAGTTCAGTTGCGCAATCGCCACGTGAGATCAGAACACACAAACACATGAAAATGAGTGCTGTACCTGCCGGCGACGAGGAGATTGTGAATAAAAAAAGACATATCAGCTCGTTTCATGGTTTCCTTACATCTTACAGTTGATCTACTTCAAAGTTCGTCTTGAGAGAGCAGTTGTCATGTAGGTATTAACAGCTGCACAAACAGTGTTTTCAATCACACAGTATCTTTATTTCTGTGCTACAAATATTCAAATTATCACAGAAGTACTGCGATAAAAGTTTATAGTTCAGATAAAACACTAATGTCTATGTTATCAATCAAAATAGAGCAAATCAGCTTTTGAAAGAAACTTGAACGCGCTGAAAACGACGCATTTATCGATTACATTGTTTCACCAACAGGTGGCGACAAGTGACTGTTAAAAAAATGTATTTGACGTTGAATCTTCTTTCAACAGATTCTTTCAAATACACTGATTCATCCAGTAATGAAACAAGAGTATTTATGGGCGTGTCATTGAATCATACATCCAAACAGATTTATTTTTTTAAAATAATTAATTCAAATATATTTAAAATTTTAAAATAGACTGCAGCAATTAATATTTTGTCAGAACCTCTATTAAATTACATTATTTCGTTTAGTTGTCATTCAGAATTGTGATCTCGGTTTGAAACAAACAAAAAAGTTTCTCAATTTATACAGAATTGTGCAGCTCTAAGTTTCTTTAACACTTATTTATTTAATCTTCATATAAAATATTAGAAAGATTTGTTTAAATTTTATTTTGTTTTAAAAAATTATTTGTTGTTTGCATTAATTAAAAATGCATTGGTTAAATTCAAACTTTTTTTTCTGCTAAAATTTTTTCAATAATTATCGATACCGATCAATATGAAACATTATATCGTGATAATTTTTTTTAGCTGTATCGCCCAGCCCTAATACTTACTATAGTAATAACAGTAAATTATGCATAATTACATTATCACAACTAACCCTAACCCTATAGTATGTTGTTAATTAATATTGCTCAGTACTAATGTTTAATTACACTATAACAAGGACACCTTAAAATAAAGTGTAACCAAGAAATTATTACCTTTATTCAACAAGGATAGATTTAATTGATAAATTACATTTTAAAATATATTAAAATAAAAAACATTTAAAGGGATAGAAACAAAATATATATATAAAATTGTAATATTTCACAATATTACCGTATTTTTCAAGTAAAGAGAAGAGATTTTTTTTCAAAAACATGAAAAACTCTTAGTTATTCCAAACTTTTGATGGTAGTACATACACGCAACATTTGTTTTGTTTATGTTTTCAGAATAAATCCGGATCGACACCTTACGACTTTGCATGTGTGTTTTGGGACTACGCTCAAAGAGACTGGAGAACAGAGGGCTGCATCAAGATACAAGATTCCTATGGTTTTCAGTGTAAATGCAATCACACCACCAACTTTGCAGTTCTGATGGTTAGTTTAACATACATGTGTTAAAGAGACTGTTGAAACTTTGCTCTAAAGACCTATAGTGAGCTGCCTAGATAGGCAGCATAACTAAAATGCAACATCACTCTCTCTAGAAACTTTATACCTAGTAAATAATGATCCTCATGCAAAGGATGCAGATGACACAACTCATATTTGATGTCAAGAGAATCTGCCGTTAGCATGATGCTAAGCTAACATCATTTGTTACGTTAACTTGCCTAATGTGGTAGCAAAAATACACAGTACACTTGAATATTTGGTGAATCTAGGTGAACTATATTTACTATCAAGATTTCTCTCTCCTTTTTGTAGAGCTTTAGAGCAGACTATAATTATTCTGAGGCTTTAAACTGGATCAGTATTGTGGGATGCAGTCTGTCTATTGTTGGTTTGCTCCTCACCACAGTTTATCAAATTAAGACCAGGTATGTACTAAAGCACTGGATAGATTTAAAGAATATTAGTAATAGAGTAATATAGTAATATTGTACTTTGATACCAAGCTACTGTATAATCACCATATTCGTATACTGTAATATTCACATGGTAATCAAATGTACTTCAAAGAATTACATGTCCAAAAGACCTTGGTATTTTGTCTTGTTTTCCAGTAGAGATATCTAAACATACTTAAAACAAGTTACCTTTATTTAGAAACAAATTGCTGTCTTGTATTTGAGAGAGTATATCTTAAATTAAATATTTCGATTACCCCATTGGCAATTATGCATTTATTTTTTAAGCATAAATCTAACTAATTTTAGTTAAAATAACATTTTACCAATAAGATGAGATAAAATTCTACAAACAATAAAGAAAAATAAAATTAAAAATACATTCTAGTTATATTATATTGCATTGTTTTGCTTCAAGTTATTTATTTATTAATTTATTTATTTTTTGTAGATGCACAATATACTATTTACACATTATATATAAGGCCATATTAGATCACAGTAGGGCATTCACCACTCACTTAAAGCTGCAGTCCGTAACTTTTTTGGGTTAAAAATGATCCAAAATCAATTTTTGTGCAAGTACAGCCAGTGTTCAAAACTATCTCCTTACCTTAGCCCGATACAGCGGTAAGCTTGTAATAATGTTTCTAATAAATTCTAAAATAATCGGTACTGGTGGGTTTCCGTGGGAAATTCAAGCATGCAGCCTTTTGTCTTTGCGTCATTACGTCACGTCTTTTTACATAGAGAAGGAGTCCAGCTAGGCTGTATGGCATTTGTGGATGCTGCTGCTAGTAGTCATTTATAGCCTTTTCTCATAGCAGCTGAAATAATTAAACTTATCATTTTGATGGTGGATTGTAATCCAGAAAGGTCCAAATGACAATCATCAGTGATAAATGGAGATTCACTCATAGTCAAAAGCAAAAGACTTCGGACTGCGGAGTGGCTACAGAAATTGAAATCTACAGGTAACGCTAATACACACTAAATACACATAGTCACGCAATGCTGATGTTGTTAACATTAACAATTTGAGAACAAAGTATAATAATAATAATCATTTGCATGGCTTGACGTGATCCAAGCTAAGCGATCGTTAGATTTAATCACCATTGGCAGCGCGATTTATTGTAATGCTTTTTTTCTCAGTTGGGTAGAACAAAAGTGGCAGACGTGTTACTTACTTGTTCAGATGACATTTTTCGGTAAGATTCATCCGCGCTGAGGAGCCGTGCTGATGCACAACCCACGTAAAGATGATAATTCTGCAAATAACTGCAATTGCAAGTTTCAAACAGAGATGGCGACAAAGAGGCAAAACTTACCAGCTTTAAAGTTAATTTTTTTAAAAATACTATTTTAATAACACTGTTAAATGTAATAACTCACAGAGAATATGGTGTTGTGACGAGTAAATTCACTTGTAGCATTTAAAACAATTCATTTTAGTTTTTTAGGCATTTATTTTTAATTAATCTATACTATTTTGTTCAGATATTAATATCAGTCATATATTAGTTATCAACCACAATCATAACAATAATTATCACCTCACCAGTATCAGACAGAATTTAATATTGGTGTATAGACAATATTTGTACTGGAAAAAAAGACAAAAGTACTGATAAGAAAATCTTTTTTTTGCAGTGTATTTCCATTCATATCTAGCCAACAAATGGTAATTCCATGGTTCTGGTTTGTGAAACAGGCAAAATATAAAGAGTGTCCTCTTAATTTTTTTCCCCATATCAAATAAACTTCATTCTTTACAACTCTGCAGGAAACTGAGAGGAGCCAACTCCACTATGCTCTTAGTGAACATCTGTTTGTGCATGACCACCTACTACCTGCTGTTTATTTTTGGAATCAACAACCCGGTCCAGAGCTCAAAGGCCTCTGTTTCAGAGAAGAACATTATTCCTTCTTCAGATTTGCAACAGACGGTCGATCAGGGCCCTTGTACGGCAATCACAGCCCTGCTGCAGTACTTCCTGCTGGCCACGTTTGCCTGGAACATCATGTATGCGGCTCACGTGTTTTTCCTCATTAGAAATGCCCTCAGTGGTCCACCGCGAGGTTTCCGCACCTTCGCCATGACAGCTGGCTGGGGTACATTTAATATAAAACACTGATATTAAAAGTTATGACACTTTGATTCTGTTTGCATAACTGTAAACAAAGATATGGTAGCCTATTAAATGTTATATATTTAGTCTAATATTAAATTTCTGGCTGATGATTTCATGTTATTGCCAATAACCGAAAAATGGGCGATTTTAAAACTAGCCTATACTGTATTTTGTCATTGTACTACTATAACAGTAAGAAAAATAATCATTTAAAATACTAGAGTATAAGTGAATTTAGGCATCACATTTTAATGTAGGCTACAGGATGAAAATTAATATTAATTTTGAGATTTGCTAAACCACTGTTATTAAATTATTACTTTTATTTAAGATTCACTTTAAGTGAGCAAAGGTAACCTAATTTAAAAGTAGAAAAAAGCATGATGATAATCATATAGGCTATCATTTAAAATAATCATTTTGATTAATTATAATGTCTTAGGTCTGCCTGCTGTTATTGTCGGCATTTCGCTGGCCACCACCTACAGCTTTAAGGACCCTTTAGGTTATCGACAAGAAGAGTTGTAAGTAAAAAATCAATTCGCTTTATTTCCTGTAAATGCGCGAGACTTCAGATTCATTATCCGCTACTGAATAACATGAAGTAGGCTATAGGCTAACAATGTGCAGTAAAACTAGCTAAATGGTAAAACTATTTTTGCTACAAACCAGTGTGTTTATGATTATGATGATAAATTAAAATATGAAAAAAATACCAGTTTGCAACATCAAGCAGAATAACGAACTGTTTTTGTAGGTCTACAAGTAAAATAACCGGAAGCCTCGCACATTCAGGTTAAAAAAGGCCATGCCCGGTATTACATTAACTCTTTCCCCGCCATTGATGGAATTTTCCTTCATTTATGAGACAAAGCTTCCCTGCCATTGACTGAATTTTTCAGCTTTAAATGTTTTCATTGTTATATGGTAGGGGGGCTACCAACTTCTGAAAGAGTACAGAATCTCCGGATCAAAAAAAAAAAAAAAAAAAAAAAAGAGCAGAAATATACAATAAAAACATTGCTTACACGTTGCAGTCTTTGGAAGGAAAAAACAAAACAAAACAAGTTTCTCAGCTTTTTGTTCAGAATTTTGCTTTTTAAATGAAACTTACCCACATTCAAGTGTTGATGAAAATAAGAACGCATGAAGATAGATTTTTTTTTTTTTTTTTTTTTTTTTAAAGCAGAGGCTCTGTTCTTTCTTTTGATATATTGCATGTTCAGATATTCATACAACATAATATTCTTCGGGCCAATAATTTTTGTTAAAATTATCAAAAATGCTTGCAGTGTCTGGCAACTTTTTTCTTTCTTTCTTTCTTTCTTTCTTTCTTTCTTTCTTTTTAAACGCTGGCGGGGAAAGAGTTAATAAACAAGGTGGATACCCCATATAAAATATTGCATTTTATTATAGTATTGGGAGCAAACTAAACATTTTTGAATGAAGAACATTACTTACGCATACCCAATAAACATATCCCAGTATTTCTCGTTCTATCTTTGTTTTGTACTGTTTTAGCTGTTGGTTGGCATCTCTGGACAGGGCGGGAACGTTTGATCCAAAGCGGCCGATGTTGTGGGGTTTCTTGCTCCCTCTAGCGGTCATGTTGTGTTTTAACACAGCTCTGCTTGTGTTCTTCTCTCAAACCATCTGCTGTGCAAATCCCAACCTGAAGAGGTACGTAACTGAACCGTAAACGAGTGTACCGGGTTTAAAACAAGTCCAAGTCCAAACTTTAATCAATATAAATTGATTTGAAATTAGTAGGAATTCTTTCTTGTAACTAGTATCTGAGGTGTAATTTTCATAGCTCTGATTCATGGCAACATATATTTGCAGATCAATAAGTTAATATTTGCTTTATTACTTTTTTGGTTCTTTAGCTCAGGTACCACTCCTTTAAAGAAGAAGATTTTGAGTAGTTTCTCTCTGGCTGTGGTGCTCGGTTTGTCCTGGGTCATTGGTTACTTTGTGCTCATCACTCATGACAAAACACTCTACATCATTCTCAGTGTGGTCTTCTGTCTCTGCAATACAACACAGGTGCATTATTACACTCTATTAATAATATCTTTGACACCTTATTAACACTAAGAACAGTAATAGAGATTCAGGAAATTTTTATTGGATTTATCCAAGGTGATATTTTAAGATATAATGTATATGTATGCCTTGCATTGTTTAGTGACTGGTGACCTTATGTTCTGTCCTTCAAAGGGTGTTCAGATTTTCTTTTTATTCACACTGAGGTCTTTTCTAAAGACGAGAGCTCGATATAATCTGGATTCTAAGACTGAATCAAGGGGAGAGCCTTAAAACATGGAAAAAGGACACAAAAAGCCAAGGACAAGACAAGATCGTAGATGATTCCAATGGTCTGCTGACATTTATTTTAATTCAGTTTAATAATATTAAATACATTGTCTCATATACATATTGTTAGATATGATATTATTAGATACTGTACAAGTAACATCTATAGTAAATTTTAGATGTAATACAAACACTCTTTTAAAAAACATTACTTTAGTCTTTGATTTATATTAGACTTGCTTTAGGACAAATTTAAATTTTCTTACTGTTCATAAAAATAAAAAAAAAGGTTGTTATCTGAAAATATGTGGTTTTATTTATTTACTGCTCTCAAGGTTCGGCGATGGTGAAATGAAACTAACTACAGTATATAGTAATATCTGTGAAATGTTAATGCATAGCATAATGATTCGGTAAAGTAAATATTTAGTGCTGTCAAATTGATTAATCACATCTAACATAATAGTTTGTATATATACAGTACACACACACACACACACACATATTTTAACTATTTAATCTGTCAGTAATGTAAGTTTGATTGAAAATGGATAGCTGTACATATATAATATATTTTTATTATAAATATGGTCCCACTACTGTGTGCTTGCATAAAAAAATTGTTTGGTACAATATCCTTATTGTGTTCATGCTTTATCACAAAACACTTTTGCTGTTATTGAGGTGGGCAGGTAAGGTAAACTAATCATTACCTTAAAATTCATTCATACTTGTAGAAAGCAGAAACTGTTTCATTTTTAATTCCTATACAAGACCTATTATTGTTATATATTAAATAAGTGGCAAGAAGAGTGGGTACGTGCACAAATAATAAACTACATGAAATTCATCCGGAAATCTCAAAGAGACTTTTAATCTCCCTTAAAACCAGATTTGATCAAGTGGTGTTCACCAGATGTTGTATAGGTCATACAAGACAGACTCATGCATTTTTGCTTAGCCCTCTGGTCCTCTTCGTTTAGGGGGCACACTTGGCTCCTTCACGGTCAAAAATGTCCGAAGCCTTGAAATGTAACTTTTTTGGTTTTTCAGGAAAACCAATGTAATATATTTTTGTTCAGTAATATTTCTTGATTATTGTTTCAGATTTCGAGGGTATTTTATGATACAATGCAATATTTATACCATTTTTATTAGCTATTTTTTTTTTCATTGAAAATAATACACAATTTTTTTCTAATATATTTTTAAACTATTTATCAATTCAAGCAGTATTCCATGTTAAAATAGAGACAAGGCATTTCAAATCAAATTTTTTGAAGGCAGATTACTGCCATCTGGTGGGAGTAAAAAAAAAGAAAAACTTATGTAATGCCATGTTGTAACCACTAGATTCCTATATAGTTCTATGTAAAGTGGTTTATAAATTCTTCAGTGGTTTTTAGACATAAATACTTATTTTCATTAAGTTGTGGATTTGGTTACTTAGACTTTCTCAAAGAATACTTTTTGTCAAAGTTTAGATTTTTTTTTTTTTTTTTTTTTGAAATGTTGATTTGAAGTGTTATTGCTTTATTTTTACTGAAGTGAAACCAGAACACAGGAGAGGACATTTCATTACACATAACATCAAAATTCAATAAAAATGTAACAAAAATGAATAGGCATGCTTTATCACAGCTTAATAAATATGGGTCTGATCTGATTTCAACCTCTTATTTGAGTCTTTTGGCTCAATTTTACAATATTGTTACAGCCACATCGGTTCATTTGTGTGTGTATAATAGTGTGTTGTGTGTGTGAGTGTGTGTCTGAGTGTGTGTAAGTGAGTGTGTTTGAGTGGGTGTGTCTGTTTTGTACTCTCTAGAGTGTAACCTCTTCCTTGCTGTTTGTTTTTTTTTTACTGCTTTGTGGCTGAATTATTGATTTTATTTCATGCATTTGCAAAAACTTGCTCTGTGTTATAGTTGCGCTAGTTCATATATATGTGTGGGGGTGGGGGTGGATGTTTCTGTTTTGCTCTCTTGACATTTTAGAGTGTCACCCCTTCATTGCTGTGCACTTTTTTTCTGCACAGTGGCTAATTTGTAGTTTGTACTACCAAAAGATTCTCTGAGTTTTCATATTTTTTTCGTAGTTCCAATTCATTTCCTATGTCGGTCATTTTTTGACCGTGAAGGAGCCAAGTGTGGCTATTTTTTTTACGACCCTTTAACATATCCGAATCATGTCCGTGATTTTTTGTGTGTTCACATAGCTAATGTGACAAAAGTCACCAAGTGTCATCCCATTCCGATGAAGCAAAAAAAAAAAAAATTAAAATTTCAAAACGTAAAATTTTTCGGTCATTTTTGACCGAAGAGAACTAGAGGGTTTAAGGTGAAGACACAACTCTATGCATGTTCTGCAAGACTTCCCTTTCTATTAAACATATTCTATTGGACTGTCCCGGTTTTAATGCAAGTTGAAAGCTTTTTTATGAAGTAAGTTCATATAAGGACTTATTTAGTAAGATTTTGCCTGAAAAGGTTTAGAATTGTATAATATTACCTGCTGTGTTTATTTGTTTGCTTGGTTTTTATTGTATTTTTGTGATATTTGTATTTTTGTAATTGAGTTTTTACCATGAAATTAGCCTCAGATGCTGACAGGGCATTAAATAAAATTATACTACTGATTCCTATCATGCATAAGTTTAAGCATCAAACATGTTGACAGAAGGTATGTAGGATGAATTCGTGTATTCTTGAACTTTCAGTTTCAAGACAATATCCCTCTACAACTCTGCATGCGTATTTTGGAGTTACTCTGAAAAAGATTGGTAAGATATGTGCTGTGTGAAGAACACAGAATAATATGTAATACTTACATTGTTTAGTTCTGTTTTCCTGTTAGTGCCACGTTTGTCTGTGCTGTAAGTTTAATTGGAAATGGATGGTCATTTCCATGACTGATGGACTTCCCACTCCAGCAATGATCCAGCCCTGACTCTGCTTTATAATCCACACGGAAACAAGAGTTCATATTAGTAGTTAGTTTTATATTTGTCGTGTGTAATGGACCACTTTCTGCTCTTAATCTTAACCTCAGGTAAGGTTCACATTTGAAATGGTTTGAATTATTGCATTAGTTAATTATATATATATATATATATATATATAATCATATTATTATGTTATTATTAGTGCTGTCAAATTGATTAATTGCATCCAACATAAAAGTTTGTTTACATAATATATGTGTGTATTATTATATTTATATATTATCTATTATCTGTCTGTGTGTATATACTGTACATATATATATATACACAGTGGCAAGAAAAAGTATGTGAACCACTTGCAGAATCTGTGAAAATGTTAATAATTTTAACAAAATAAGGGAGATAATACAAAATGCATGTTATTTTTTATTTAGTACTGTCCTGAGTAAGATATTTTACATAAAAGATGTTTACATATAATCCACAAGACAAAAAAAAAAAAAAAAAAAAAAATAGCTGAATTTATTAAAATAACCCCATTCATAAGTATGTGAACCATTGATTCTTAATACTGTGTGTGGTTACCTGGATGATCTACGACTGTTTTTTTTTTTTTTGTTTGTTTGTTTTGTGATGGTTGTTCATGAGTCCCTTGTTTGTCCTGAGCAGTTAAACGGAGCTCTGTTCTTTAGAAAAAATCTCCAGGTCCTGCAGATTCTTCAGTTTTCCAGCATTTTTTGCATATTTGAACCCTTTCCAGCAGTGACTGTATGATTTTGAGATCCGTCTTTTCACACTGAGGACAACTGAGGGACTCAAACACAACTTTTAAAAAAGGTTCAAACATTCACTGATGCTCCAGAAAAAAACATGATGCATTAATAGATGGGGGGTGAAAACATTTGGAATTTGAAGATCAAGGTAAATTGTATTTAATTTGTCTTCTGGGAAACATGCAAGTATTTTCTGTTGCTTCCGAAGGGCAGTACTAAATGAAAAAAAAAAAAGATATTCAAGCGAAATAAGAAAAATTTGGACCTCTTCATCCAGTTCAAAAGTTTTCACCCCCCGACTCTTAATACATCGTGTTTCCTTCTGAAGCATCAATGAATGTTTGAACCTTTTTTAATAGTTGTGTTTGAGTCCCTCAGTTGTCCTCCATGTGAAAAGATGGATCTCAAAATCATTCAGTCACTGTTGTAAAGGGTTCAAATATGCAAAAGATGGTGGAAAACTGAAGAATTTTTGGGACCTGGAGATTTTTTCTGAAGAACAGAGCTCAGTTTAACTGCTCAGAATAAACAAGGGACTCATGAACAACCATCACACAACAAAAAAACAGTCGTAGATCATCCAGGTAATGACACACAGTATTAAGAATCAATGGTTCACAAATTTTTGAACTGGGTCATTTTAATAAATTCAGCTATTTTTTTGTCTTATGGATTATATGTAAACATCTTTTATGTAAAATATCTTACTCAGGACAGTACTAAATAAAAAATAACATGCATTTTGTATGATCTCTCTTATTTTGTTAAAATTTTGCACATTTTCACAGATTCTGCAAGTGGTTCACATACTTTTTCTTGCCACGGTATATACGTATATATATATATATATATATATATATGTGTGTGTGTGTGTGTGTGTGTGTGTGTGTATATATATATTTATATATATATTTGACAGCAGTTATTATTAATATTACCAATTAATGACAATAATAAAACAATATTTTAATAAATTCTCCACTATTTTCATTATAATTAATTAATAATGGGTATATTTTAAACAATAATGCATTATTATTATATTTATTATTTAAAATGTTATTCTCTTTCATAATGTAGATTTTTGGTGCTTTATCTGAGAATGCATTTCCATATTGGTGTTTTGCATATCACAATTCTGTGTAACCACTGCATGTCTCATTCTAAGGCACCATCCTTAAGGCACAATACAAATTGCTATAAACAAATTAAAAACAAATTGCATGACGGGGTCTGTGTGACATGTTTGTGTATCCCGTGCGAAAATTGAATATGCACAGTTGTTACTTTGAGCTATTTCTGATCTGACCCATGGAAATTACTTTTACTGGTATAGCCCAATGTATTCAAGTCATATTAAATAGATTTTTACTTAATTTAGATAATTTAACTAAAGTTTTGTTTTAAATATACACACAGTTCTGCTAATTATTTGGTGTTATTTGAGTGAGGCTTTTCAACTCTTTCAGATAAACCTGCCACTAAAATGGCACTTAAAAACTCAAAAAAAAAAAAAAAAACTGCCATTGGTTGCTTTTCAAGTTAGTCAGACTGATTCTTCCTGTCTAAATGGTTGGCTCTTGGAATAAGTTGCAAGCTGGACCAGATTTATAGAGTCTGGCTATGTGACTAAAGGCAAGTGATCACAGGTTGATGCCTTTTGTCTAATGTTTTGTCTCTGTAAATAGCTGTTTTTGAACAGACTTGGTGTCAAACCAATACAAGCACTTCTATAAACATCTTTACAACACTCAACACCTCAACACTACAGTCTACAAGCCAGAAACCCACCACTACAGCAAGCCAGAAACCCACCACTACAGCAAGCCAGAAACCCACCACTACAGCACGCCAGAGCACAACAGTGTCCATACCCAGTCTGGTGTGTGAAAACAAGGGTACCTTACAAAACGGGATCTGCCTCTGCCCAGATGATTGGACTGGAACCACATGCAGCATCTGTAAAAGCCATTGAAAATATTGCATGAAATGTGATAGACTGAATAATGTTGCTTAAGTTCTCAAGGTTACTGACAGTCTTGACATTTTTTTTTTTTTTTTTGTACAGCAAATTTCTGCCCTGAACAAAAACCCCCACAAACCAATGAATTCACCTTTCCAAAAACGGTCTTAGGCCAGTTTGCTTCCTCAGTAGAGCGATGTCAATCACATACACCAAATGGTACTTCAATCTCTCACTATAGCTTTCTGTATTTACAGTATATTCTCTACTTTAAATATCTCTTCATTTAACATTTATGTTTTTCAGCTGGAATCCCCAAGGCTTCGGCCCTCTGTAATATTTCTACTCACTTATTTGGTCCTCCAAACATTCTAAATTGTGATTTGACCCTGGATTCCATTAAGGCAGATGTAAGTAATCTAATGATTAATATATAGTCATATAAAACTTAAGTAATTTTTCCCCAGATGAAAACAGAAAAGGTCTCATTGCGTAGTTTTTGTTTTGTTTTTTTTTAAATGAAGATTTCTGGAGCTACTCCTGAGCAAGTTTTCAAGTTAGCCTCTAGTACCCAGATCCTCACATCCATACCAGAACGGTTGACAGCCAACAACATCACAAATGCTGCTAAAATAACCAGCATACTGCTCTCTGATGCACAAAACATGGTACTTATTAAAATTTAAAGTCTCCTGTCATGAGGGACATTTCCCGATTTTCTCCATTCAACTGTGTAAATATGAATTTAAATGTGTCACACTTATCCTTGGTCATAAATGAAGCCATTGTGTATATGGTGTAAATAAAAGTACTAGGTAAGATATTATATATTAATAGTATTATTGTTATTGTTAATAATAATACATTTTATAATGGCGAAGGTGTAATTAAAGGTATTATCTAAGATATTTTATATTAATTGTAATATTGTTATTATTATTAATACTATTAATACCAGATAGTAACATATTATTCATTTTAGTAGTAAGTTTTATATTTGTCACGTGTAATGTTACCAAATTACTCAGAATTAAATCATTAAACAAATGTTTACAATTAACAATTTAATTATGTATTTAAGAATTTATTTAAATATTTCAACATTTATTTAATGATTTAATTTTGGGTAATTTGGCCCTCCATAGTTCTTGTTCAAATATTAATGTTTATAATGTTATATTATTAAATAATAATAATAATAATAATAATACATTTTATAATATAATGTACTATATATGGTATAATAATAATAATAATAATAATAATATTAATTATTATTATTATAAGATTAATGGTCCCACTTTATATTAGGTGGCCTTAACTACTATGTACTTGCATCAAAAAATAAGTACATTGTACTTATTGTGTTCATATTGTATTGCAAAACAGTTTTGCTGCTATTGAGGTGTGATACGGGTAAGGTTAGGGACAGGTTTGGTGGTATGGGTAGGTTAAGGGTGGGTTAAGGTGTAAGGGAAAGGTCAACAGTGGAATTATAAATGTAATTACAGAAATTAATTACAGATGTAATTACATGCAGGTATTTTTTAAAATATAGGTACAATGTAAAAACATGTATGTACACAGTAAGTGCATTGTAACAAATGATTAATTTAAATGTAAGTACATAGTAGTTAAGGCCACCTAATATAAAGTGGGACCAGATTAATTTCTAGGGTAGCAATATAGCAAGACTATTTTTATTTGTTCTTGTTCTGAACAAGTTCTTAATGTCTTTTTTCTTTCTCACTTTACTCTGCACAACTTGTTTTTCATAATTTGCAAGTTATTTCCATATGCAGTGTAAACATTGCATGTCAAGTTCTTTAAACTTCATCTGAAATAATAGACAGATAAACTAATTTGACTACTCCATGTACGTCAGAACATTATATTAGTAGCCTACATAATCCTCTTCACAGGTCCAATTTTAGATTCTGCCTATGCAACTGAACTGTGCAAGCACTATGTTTTGTGCTTGTTTGCTTACACAGCACCCATAGTGAGACATATCACACTCCTGTCCCACACAGAACCAGAAGTATGCGCACAACATTTTTATAATACTACAGCCCAAAGTTGTCTTGAGAAACTTTTTTTTAACTTTTTTTCTTCGTTGTGTAGGAAATTACAGTGTCAGCAGTCGCGACAGTCAGTCAGCTCCTGAGCGCAAGTCATGAGATGTACTCTGCTGTCGACCATGCTGCAATTAACGAGTTATACAACATTTCACACTGACATACAGAACCATCTCAACCAAATTTATAATCACCTTCCTTTTTGACCTGCTGTCTGACTTTGGATTGTGTGTTTGTTTAGACTAACAATGACTCTACAGAAACTCTCTCTGCGTGGGAATTCAAATCCATCGTTGGTTCAATCGAACATAGCAGTGCAGTCGCTGAAGGGAACAACTCCAATCCAACGAGTGGAATTAACCTCTTTTAAAGGCAAGTGTGTGCCCTTTTCGAAGTTCGAATAGCTATATAACGAGAACTCTCAAGAAAAAAAGAAAGGTGCATTCACGCAATGTCGAAATTATGAAATTACGTCCTTGCAGAACTGGTAAAGAACTTTCTGGAGAGCTCCGACTTGTACCACCTGACCGCTGCAGATTAATTTTGCCGTTGTGTTACCAGAAATGCATGATTCCAAGGATGTGAACAGCAGAAAATATTTCACAATATTACTGTTTTTACTGTACTTTTGATCAAATACATGCAAACTTTGAGAGCATAAGAGGCGTAAAAAAACATTTAAAAATCGTATCCCAAACTTGACACGTAATGTATAAGGGGTAAAGCTACTATAAATATAATTTCGGACAGTTAGCATGCTCCTAATAGTCATGTCTTCATTTCTACAGGGCAGAGTGATACCTTTTTACCTAAAAGAATAAGGCTGCTTACGAGACAGGGTGAGATTTCCGAAGATAACATCGACCTTCAAATGAATGTCAGATTCAGTCAAGGTCTACTTTTCCCCTTGTATTTTGTGATTATTCCTTATGAAATGATTTGTTAAAAGTGATATTTTAGCAATAGTAACTTTCTCACTCTTTCTGTAGATTTTGATAAAGATGTGGGGTTTGTCCTCTATGATAGCGATCAGTTCTTTCAGTCAAAAAGCTTTCAGCCTTCTCTGGATACCAAGAGAAGAGTGATATCCACTAACCTGCAAGAAAATCTTGGAAGTGCCAGCATTGAGTTTACAGTCACACCATCGGTAAGCAGCCAGTTCGACATCACACTTCCTTCTGGGCACGCTTTTGTGGTTTGCGCCCTCTGTAGATTATTTATAATGGAATTAGAAAAAAACGTACACTCTTAAAAATAAAGGTTCCAAAAGGGGTTTTTCACAGCGATGCCATAAAATATTTGGTTCCCCAAAAGAACATTTCACTGAATAGTTCTTTACCATTTTTTTTGAAGAACATTTTAATAGTCTAAAAAAACCTTTTCCACTATAAAGAACCTTTTGTGCAATGGAAAGCTTCCATTGATCCTTAGATGCCAATAAAGAATCTTATTTTTAAGAGTGTACCACTGGAAGGAAGCATTTTTCTAAAGAACTGCACTGTGATGTTCTTCATTATCAAATTACAGAGGTTGGTTTTCATGAATGAATACATTGTTGAACTTTCAGGTTGATTCCACACTATCCCTCAACAACTTTGCATGTGTGTTTTGGAATTACGATAAAAATGACTGGAACACAGAAGGCTGCACCAAAACAAATAACCCCTCGGGTAATGCAGTATGCGTCTGTAAACAGAACACACTTAAACATGCAAATTTTGCAATTCTGATGGTGAGTTATGTTTGCAACAGGATCTAAATATCATTGATATTTGACTTAAATGGGTCAGTTCACTTAAAAAAAACATTTTTTTTAGTGTAAAGAACATTTTTCCACTATATAGAACCTTTTGTGCAATGGAAAGGTTCCATGGAATGCCAATGAACCAAAGATGCCAATAAAGAACCTTTATTTTTAAGAGTGTAAAGTCTATGATGATGTGTATTAAAGTCTATTGCAACTAGAAATTTATGCAGGTACCATTTTCTGCAGACATTTGATATCAACTACCAGTATTCTGAAGCCTTGCATTGGATCAGCATCACCGGCTGTGCTCTTTCTATAGTGGGTCTGTTTGTCACAGCTGTGTACCAAATCATAACCAGGTAAAGGCTTATAGTTTACATTGTTAAGCATATATATCTATATCTATATATATATTTATAGTTTATATTCATACACTTTGCTGCAGGAAATCAAGAGGAGGCAGTCCTACTCTGCTAATCGTGAACATCTGCATAAGCATGATGGTTTTCTACCTTCTCTTCATCTTCGGCATAAAGAACCCTGTCCAACATCTGAATGTGGCAAAGTTGACTGATCAGAACACGGTTCCTGATTCAGACCAGCACAAGTACCCTGATGAGGGTCCCTGCACGGCGTTTACAGCTCTGCTTCAGTACTTCCTGTTGGCCACGTTCACTTGGAACACACTGTACGGCATTAATGTGTTCCTCCTGTTCATAAACAGAGTGTCTGGAACACCTCCATGGTTTCCAAAGGTCTCCTTGGCTATTGGATGGGGTACACTGAATTTATTTACAGTATGGTTTAAAACAATACATGTATAAATGTATCAACTGGTGTAAATATTCACGTTTTTATTGGTTATGCCAGTGTTTACTTGTACCACTTTTCTGCTGCTAAATCGTCAGTGGCACGGCAAAAGAAATCCTTTTTTTTTTTTTTTTTTTAAATGTCAAGAATGCATGGCTTTCTGTTAAGTTTTCCTTATGAAATGCATGCAAAACATATACAGCACAAGTGTGGTCCGAACACTCTTATGAGCCGATTCTTATAATGAATCATCCAAAAAGACAATGGATCAATTGGTTGAGCGGTTACTGATTCAACTTCTGAATCACTTACAAAACTGCAAGATATTAAAGGGATAGTTCATAAAGTAAAGTCACAATTTACTCACCCTGGTGTTGTTCTAATGCTGTATGCCCTTCATTCTTTTTCGGACCACAAAAGGAGAATTTTTAAAAAATGTCCCGCTCGCACTTGTCCATATAATGGCAGTGAATAGTGAAAGTTCCCATGCGACGTGTCATTTATTCCAAGTGTTCTGGGGGTATACGATAGAACTTAGTATAAAACAAACCAAAATTTAATCTATTATTTAAAGAAAATCCTGACCTTGGCCATTGGTCTTCTGTGCACGGCTGCATGACATACATGTTCTTGAGATTCTATTAGCGGCACAGATCACAAAATCCGTGACATGAAATACAACTCATGTTCTTTCTTCTCTGGTGTGAATATATCCATTGTGTTCGTCACAACAAGAAGTTATCACATTCAGATTTATCCACTGTCATTCTGACAGTCATCTGACAAGCGGAGTTCCCGGACATGTTTACCTCAGTGAAAAAATCACACGTTGTGCAGCCGTGCAGAGAAGCCCAATGTCCAAGGTCAGGATTTTCATTAAAAAATACATTAAATTTGTTTTTTAAATTAAATACTTTTTTTTTTTTTAAAAAAAAACCAAACCCTAACGTATACCCCCAGAACACTTTGAATATGACACGTGTCTTGGAATCATTGTGTGATACTTTTGGATGTTTTTTTAAAAGCTTGATGCTTGGTCGCTATTCACAGCCGTTATATGGACGAGGGCAAGCGTGACATTTAAAAAAAAATAAAAAATCTCCCTTCATGGTCCGAAGAAGAAAGAAGAGCATGCAGCATTAGAACAACTTGAGGGTGAGTAAATGATGACTTCATTTTAGGATGAACTATCCCTTTATGGTTTGTGAAACGTTAATCATCGAAAGTACTGATTGTGTGGAATTGACCTTCTCACTGTGACATTTTCCTACCAGCGTGAAGAAGCAATAACACTGAGGGAAGTACCTCAGTTATTACTGAGCATCATCGAGATTAATCATGCGTTTCAAGCATGTCGAGTAAATTTAGGCCTATATATAATCGGTAAAAGGTTTTCAGTATGTTTTCGAAGGTAAAGTTAAAGAGGCTTCAGAAATCTTGCTTAAATTAAATAAGAATAAGAAGTCTTGCCTGTATTGGGAAAACCCCCCACAAACGACTAGGCGAGAAGATATAATAAAACTGCATTTCAAATCATTTTTTAAAATATATTGATCAAGTTGTTTGTTGCAGTTTATACATGACTGAATTTTAATTGAAACATTTTTCAGTATTTTTAATCATTGTATCCAATATACAATGTCATTAAGTGTCAATAATTTTTTTCCTGATTAGGTCTACCTGCTGTTATTGTTGGTATCTCATTGGGTTCCACCTACAGTGTGAAGGAGCCTTTAGGTTATCGACAAGAAGAGTTGTAAGTAACAAATTTTTTATTTTATCTTTTATGCCGGGTTTCACAGACAAGGCTTAAACCTATAGTCCCAGACTAAAATGCATGTTTGAGCTGTCTTAACTTAAAAGAAACTTGCACTGACATTTCTTAAAATATGTCAGTGCCTTTGTTTTGTCTCAAGATGCACACCAGTAATGTTTTGTTTTTCTGTAAGGCACTTTTAAGAAAGCTACTTAAATGTCCTAATTTAAGGCCTAGCCCTGGCTTAATCTAGGCCTGACTGTGAAACCAGGCCGACCTTAAAGGCTTAGTTCACCCAAAAATTTAAATTCAGTCATCAATTACTCACCCTCACGTTGTTCCAAACTCGTAAGACTTTCGTTCTTCTTCAGAACACAAATGAAGATCTTTTTAATGAAATCTGAGATATTTCTATTCCTCCATTGACAGTCCACGCACCTACCACTTTGACGCTTCAGAAAGTTCATTAAGAGATTGACTAATCCAAATGAATTGTTTAGTCCATATTTTCTGAAGAGACATGATAAACAGACTGAATTTAGGCTTTTATTCACATATATTCACATTGATCAAACAAGCTTAAATGTACTTGCTTGACACGTGAGAACAAACTCAAACGTGCTGTGTAACACACGAGAATGAACCTCATTGGTTCTTGGAGAAGCTCAAACGTGCTGCGTAACACACGAGAATAAACCTCATTGGTTCTCGCACGTCAAGCAAGCATGATTGATCTTCCGTTTGATGAATGTTTATATGTGAATAAAAGCCCAAATTCAATCTGTTCATCATATAAAGTGATCATGTCTCAATTCATATGGATTAGTTTTACGATCTCTTTAAGAATTTTTTGAAGAGTCAAAGTGGTAGGTGTGTAGCTGTCAATGGAGGGACAGAAATCTCAGATTTCATTAAAATATCTTCATTTGTGTTTCGAAGATGAACAAAAAAAACTTACAGGTTTGGAATGACATTAGGGTGAGTAATGACAGAATTTTCATTTTTGGGTAAACTAACCCTTTAAATGTTTTATTTATTTATTTACTTACTTTATTTAGTATTGTTACATTATTCTCCAGGATTTTGGTAGTTCAGTTGTCACTCTCCTTTGCTGCAGTTGCTGGCTGGCTTCACTGGACCACAAACAGAAGTTCAGTATGGGGAAACCCATGTTTTGGGGATTCTTGCTCCCATTAATGCTCATGCTGATCTCAAACACAGCAATACTGCTGCACTTCTCTCACAACATCTGCAGGACAGACCCTAATTTAAACAGGTATGTTTACTTTGGGACCAGAATAGCACTATCAGTTATCAAAAAAGGGATTTATGAGAATATATTTGACCAATAAAACCTTTGCTGTTTAGATCACGGAAAACTCCTCTAAAGAAGAAGATTTTGAGTAGTTTCTCTCTGGCAGTGATGCTCGGCCTGTCCTGGGTCACTGGCTACATTTTGCTCATCACCCATGAAACAACTCTCAAATTTATTCTGAGTGTGGTTTTCTGTCTCCTCAACACAACACAGGTGTGTTAATTGTACATTGCACAAAAATGCACAAAATCTTATAATGGATTATAAATGAAATGAAATTCAATTCAATTCACATTTATTTGTATAGCACCTTTCACGATACATATCGTTTCAAAGCAGCTTTACAGAGAATGCATTACAATTTAGAGAATGCAGTTAGCTAACAATGTAATAATTTAGACAATTTAATTTACAATCACTGTTAGCAGTTTAATTGAAGGTAGAAGCAATGAGCTCCTGGAAATAATGAATTACATATTAACAATAATTAGGATATATAGAAATTTGGGAATGTGCATGTAATCAGCAATGCTTCTGTTTTTCTTTCCATTTTCAAAGGGTGTTCAAATATTCATTTTATTCTCTCTGAGGCCTTTAATAAACGCAAACCCAGCTTTTATGGACAATCTGCGTGTATCAAACATAGGCTTTCACAGGAAAACTTTTGCTTTATGGAAAAATAAGATACCAGATATAAGCAATGAAAGCTACAAATCCACTGATTCTGAATTGGCCTGACGAGCCATCAAAGGTAATAACTAAAAGATTATTATTTTGAGACTTCATTTCATTCATTCCATGCAATTAAGGAGGAATATCAGCTTAATCAGATATTTTGTCTTGGTGTTCATACTCTGATTAAGTATTAAGATAGCAATTTTATGTATACATTTTTTGCAATGTCTTATTGTATGTACATGTCATTTGGAGCTTTTTGGGCTTTGTTCACACTGCACATAAATCTGATTTGATTTTAAATTTCAATCTTTAGGACTGACTGTTGACACAATTTTCAGGTTATGAAATCTGACCTGCTTATTCCAAAAGTATTACTACCATATGTGGATATACAAAAATGCGCTACATCCCAAATGCTTGAAATCTGATCTGCGAGTGACAGACATTGAAAACAACAACAACAATAGATAAAGCTTTGTTAACACCTGATTTTATTTGCTTTATTTGCTGTTCAGACCAAAGAAACTAAAAAATTATGAGATGGATATGCCAAAATTAGTGATATTGCAAGCACATTGTCAGCTGCCAGGCCTGTTTTTTTTTTTTTTTTTTTTTTTTTTTTTTGCTATGTCTTATTTATTTGCTCTGTTGTAAAATAATGTAAATGTACTGTAAACACACCTATCTTAAACGCACCAAGTTTGTCTCATTGCTTTCTTTTTACTAATTGACTGTTGACATGTATTAAAATATTGATGAAATGATTCATAGACTGTTGGGTCTGAATTTACTTTATGTGTTTATTATAGTTTATGAATGTCTTTACTTTAGTAACCATAGCGATTTTAGTTTGGATCATGGTAGCATCAGATCAGATAAAGCCAAGTCAGGAGAGCGTTTCCACCAGGGGGGGCCATTTAAAAGAAAATACATTTGTGATATCTAGTACATATATAAACTGTGGCTTATCCTAGTTTGCATTGTTTAAGCACATACAGTGCCTATTTATTTCCATGTTTTGTTCCTCTTTCATTCAAATCAGTGTCTAATGTAGATCAAATTTGCATTAAGGAAAGAGAAGCTAAAAATATGAGAAGCTGCTGTCATGCAATTCATTATAAAATAACATCTTCAGCATTTTAAATGCTATATTTAACATTTGTTTTCCTAATTTTAACTGATTTTGTAAAGTGGTTGTTTACACACACGCAGACAGACAGACAGACAGACAGACAGATAGATAGATAGATAGATAGATAGATAGATAGATAGATAGATAGAACATCTGACCACCGTAATTCAATGCAAAAGATGAAATGACTATTTTCCCCCTTTTTCTACAGGATTTCATAATTACATTGCCAAATGCAAATCTTGCTCTTCTATGCTAGGGGGGAAAAAGAAAAGAAAAAATAAACATGGTGAAGATAGTACTTGGTAGCAAGTGCCAGACCACTCTGGTTGTTTTTTGTTATTTTCTGTCCTCACAGAGATGTCGAATATTACTTTGTCCTTCAGTTTAGCATTTAAATAAAACTGTTCTGTATAACTCATAATTCACTATTTATAGTTGGTAGTCCACACAGACGAAGGCGTTTCTCTTCCTTTGTAGACGATGACCTCATGGCCGTTGTCAGAGCGGTTCTGACCTGTTCAGTCATGTGTGTGAATGCTAAAATGTGAATGGTAAATTGACCCTGGTCAGAATGTCTCTCTCCCTATGAAACTAGTAATTCCCTCGTCTGCCGTAAGAGGGTGCACATATTCTGTTCCAGTCAACATCCAAAGAAATATTGATTTCAATTTTAAATGAAAACACGTTTGTCACTGATGTGCTGTTTTCGAACAAACAGGAAAACATGAAGGTATGTTGAATAAATTGCATAACAGGTCTTCCATCTTGAGTATAAATATCAAGTGTTTTCTGCCTCTCTAGATTTGAATCCTGTAGTTTTCAGGATTGATTTTGAAGAGCCAACTGGCTAAGAACGCCAATTATGTGAACTAACGTTAGTTGTTAACATTAAAAGGTGCTCAGGATGTCTGAATGAGAGTACCACTGCTGGGTATGTAGACTACTGGCCACAAGGTTTTAAAAAACAGCTGACAACACACTTTTGGCGTGTTTTGTTCACACCTCACAATTTATGACAAAGATAATTAGATTTCCTTCTTTAAGCTACTAAGTTCCTGAACTTACGTGTCTTTCTGAGAGAGCACTGTGTTCTGGGAATTCCTGGCTATCATGTGTCTCTGTGATCTCAATTCATGACGGTAAGTACCGTCACACTCAACAGTCAAACGTGGGCTCGCAAAAAAAAAAAAAAAAAAATACTGGCCTCTGTCAGCCTAAGGGATTTGTGTTTGCACACATTTTGATGGCTTATGAGAGGGCAAAGGATTTCCTGTCAGTATGGTGGTTCTTCTGATGGCCTTTTTAATGACTATAACTTGGTTCAAGAGATTTTTTTTTTTTTTTTTTGTACAAGGGTCATAAGATTGTTTTTTGACTGGGCATATGATATGACTGTTATATATGATATGACAGTTTATATATAAATATGGGGTGTTCCTGGTCTGCAGTGGTCCAAGGAAGAAACAGTGGTGAACCAGCGACAGGGTCATGGGCGGCCAAAGCTCACTGATGCACGTGGGGAGCAAAGGCTGGCCCGTGTGGTCCGATCCGGTGTTCTTCTGCTCATAAGCTTGCCTTTTTTGCACCAGATGTACCGCTGATCCATGGGTCCAAAAAGTTCCAGTTTGGTCACATCGCTCCATAAAACATTCTTCCACAACTCCACAGATCAGATGTTCTTTTTTGGTCAAGAGTGGCATTCGGCAAAGCTGCAAAGCTTATAAGCAGAAGAATACCATTTCCATGGTCAAACATGGAGGTGGTCCAGTCTTGTTATGGGGGTTCTTTGCTGTTGCAGGAAGTAGAAATCTTTACTGTATGAAGGACATCAAGAATTCTTTGAAGTATCAAGCCATTTTGGCAAAGATGGTGATGCCTTCGGTGCAGAGACTGAAGCTTGATGATCAGTGGACTTTCCTGCAGGGCAGCCGTCCCAAAGTATACATCCAAATCTACTTAAGCTTGGTTCAGGGATCAGTCGTGAATGCTCTTGAGTGGCTTGTACAGTCTTCAAATTGAAATCTCCTTGAAAATATTTGGTGGAATTTATAGAAAGCAGTGGTATCATGGAAACCAAAGACTATCAGTGATCTGGAAGCTTTTTCAAGCGAGGAATGGGCCAAGATGGCAGTAGAGAGGTGACAGAAGCTTCTAAGCAGTTACAGGCAGCGTTTATTGGAGGTTTGAAATAATAAATGATTCTGCACAAAATTTGACTTTTGTACACGTATGTTTAGAGCCAGTTTGATTTTTCATCAACTTTACATTCTCGGAATCACTCAAATGTGTATTAATAAACTTTGTATAATAGTTTGCTAATGGCTTTGATGAAAATTTTGATTGCAACTGTATGTGTATGTATATACTATATATATATATTAAATTACATCTACTCCCCTAATCCTGCATTAATTCACACTCTAAAAATTTTGGCCCAATTCAGAAAACATTTTGGTTTACAGTTAGCTTCCATTTTAGGACCTATTGTATCTAATTGTTTATTCCCGCCATCTTATGTAGACTCTGCCTTTTGTGTTTGGGAGGAGAAGGGGATTAGATGCCTAAAAGATTTATATTTTGATAATACTTCTTGCTCTTTTGAAGCTCTCAGACGTCATTTTTCTTTACCTAGTTCTCACTTTTTCCGATTCTTGCAGATTAGGAGTTTCAAGAAGGTCTTTGTCTCCTTTTCTGAAATTCCCCCTACCTCACTTATTGAGTCTGTGCTTGATTTAAACCCACATAACAGAGGACTCATTTCAAACATATACTCTTTGATAATTTCTATAAATCCACAGAGCCTGGATGATATTCGTAAAGCCTGGCAAAGTGGTTTGGGTAGAGAATTCACAGATGAAGAATGGCAAAATGCTTTAAATCAGGTGCACTCCTCTCCTTGTGCAAGGCATGGATTAATTCAATTTAAAGGGATAATTCACCCAAAAATGAAAATTTGATGTTTATCTGCTTACCCCCAGGGCATCCAAGATGTAGGTGACTTTGTTTCTTCAGTAGAACACAAATGATGATTTTTAACTCCAACTGTTGCGGTCTGTCAGTCGTATAATGCATGTCAATGGTAACTCCATCTATAAGAGTCAAAAAAACACGCACAAATCCAAATTAAACCCTGCGGCTCGTGACGACACATTGATCATGTGTCGACATGAAACGATCGGTTTGTGCGAGAAACCGAACAGTATTTATATCATTGTTTACCTCTAAAACACCACTATGTCCAACTGCCTTGCGCATCCGGTTGGTCAGGTCTGAAAACGCGTTCTGATGACGGAAGTGATGTCTCGCGCTTATACTTCAATGAGTGCAAGACATGCATTATACGACTGACAGACCACAATGGTTGGAGTTAAAAATCATCATTTGTGTTCTACTGAAGAAACAAAGTCACCTACATCTTGGATGCCCTGGGGGTAAGCAGATAAACATCAAATTTTCATTTTTGGGTGAACTATCCCTTTAAGGTTCTTTATAGGCTCCATTTCACTAACTCCAAACTAGCCAAGATTTATCCAAATGTCAGCCCTGCCAGCAATAGATGTTCACAATCGCCCGCTACAACCGCTCATATGTTCTGGGTGTGTCCAAAGTTGGAGGAGTTTTGGAGAGAGATTTTTGAGTCATATAAACATATATGATATCCTGATTGATCCTGATCCTATGATGGGTATTTTTGGTGTGGTGCCTGAGGGTATAGAACTCAGGAAAGATATTTGTTCTGTTATTGCCTTCACTACGCTACTGGCGAGGCGTTTAATATTATTTCAGTGGAAAAGGGCAGACCCTCCAACCCATAGCAGCTGGATAAAATAAGTAATGTTTCACATTCAGTTGGAAAAGAATAAATATATGATTCGAGGTTCGAAACGTAAGTTTCAGGACATTTGGTTCCCCTTCATAAGATATTTTGAACAACTTTCCTCCCTCTAAGATGGAGTGACATGCCTGAACCTCCTCTTATTTTCATATCCTTTTTTTTTTTTTTTTAAATTATTATTATTTTTATTATTTATGTAATGTACTTATTTATGCATGTATCTTTTCTATTTGTTTATTAGCCATATGTTTCCTTGTTGTCAAGCCTTTCATGTTAAATGATAATTTATGGACTGAACAAACATGGACACTTAATTCCTTTAATGTCAGTTTTGTACTCTGGATTGTATGTTTTTTATTATTATTTTTTATTTTATATATATATATATATACACATACATATACATATATATATATATATATATATATATACACATATACATATACACACATATATATATATATATATATACACATATACATATACACACATATATATATATATATATATATATATATATATATATATATATATATATGCCGTCAAGGGGTGGGGTGATGAATGTACTGTAAATGTTAAAACTTAATAATAAAAAAAAAATAAATAAAAACTGGATGAGAAAATAATTGATTTTACAAAAATAAAACAACGCAAATATTACAAAATGTGACATTATATAGTGTAAAAGTCACTCGTTTTTATTAAGTAACAGTGTCCAACAGCGACACCCGCAGGTGAAGTTACAGCAGGAGGCTCTGTTTTGTTGCCTTGCTGCCCTATCAGGCAATGCCTTTGCAGGCAGCGTTTGCGCACGAAGGCACCTCATGAAACT
Source organism: Mylopharyngodon piceus (assembly GCA_039654765.1). Lineage (NCBI taxonomy): Eukaryota > Metazoa > Chordata > Actinopteri > Cypriniformes > Xenocyprididae > Mylopharyngodon > Mylopharyngodon piceus. The sequence goes on from CM077438.1 coordinate 33,081,017, forward strand.
GATTTTCTTCTGAGGCAGCATAATGATCTACAGCAAAATAGTGCAAGCTTTGGTGATAACTAAGCGAATATATTTAATTACTACAATAGAAATGTCTCGCTAGAAATGACATCAAAAGTGGAAAATAATGTTCAAAAACACATTTACACACAAATTGACCACCAACTGCAACTTTTTAGCTCAACTGTCACATAATGGAAAGCACAGGATTGTGGGATATCAAAGGCAGTGAAGGATACATCTATGCTGCCTTCAAAAATCGATCAGATGAAGGCATCTCATAAGAAAGGAAGTGAAGCTAACTTTGGATTTGAACATGCCTTGATGCCTTCCTACCTTGGAATGCGTCCTCCGAAGGCAGCATTTTTAAGTTTTTTGGATGCAGCCAGCCTAAAGTGTAATTGAGAATGAATGGGGGAAAGTCACGTGAGAGGAGGCAATGCCTCCATCATGCTTTGACTGGATATGATCGGTTATGATTGGATATGATTGGTTCACACAATAAATCCAGCCTCTTGTTTTTGTGCATGTTCTCATCTGAACGAAGACAATGGCGTTAATGGAAAGACTAATTAAAAAGTAAGTAAACAACTTATGTCACATCAAAATCAAATTTAAAATGGCCTGAAAACATGATGACTGTGTTTTTGGTTTTATCATATTAATTCGTGGGAACATAATTTTAACTCATGGGAACATGATAATAAGTCGTGGCCACGAGATCATTTTGTGTTAATGAATGAGTGGATTTAATCAAAGTCCCACTGTGATGGCTAAGGCCACACTTACCAAATAATAGGCTACTTTATTTCAATGGTTCCAGCTTTCTCCTTATTTTATTTTTTTGAGTAATTGATTTCGTTTTGTTTGATGGATTAATTGTTTTTCTGTTTGTTTATAAATTTCTACGCATTTATTGTTTCTTTAATATTATTTACCCAAACCATTTTGTTAAAAGTGCATGCTCTTTATGCGCGCATATAATATCAAAGAGTGATAATTCGTTGCTAGAGTGCACGCTAGTGATTGAATAAAACCAAGACAAAGATATGGGTTTAATATTGTTTCTTTCTTTATTTAATTGTTTTGGATAATTGTGTCTTACCCGTGGTTCCGCCTGGATCCGTGACTGCAGCATGGAACAAAGGCCTGTTATTAAAAAGAGTGCGGCGTTTCCTTACGTCCTTTATATATCCTTTGCTGGGAATTATGGGAAATGTAGTTTTTTACCATATGGGGTTGGATTGTTTGTTCATTTAAATGTCTTTTTGTAAAGTTTATTTTTGTGTTTATTTTCATCATTGCTTTATGGTGAATGTAATTTCATGTTTATGGAGTTTATTTGTATATATTATATATTTTTAGAGGTTTGATTTACTGAATGGAGACCCCCCTGTAATTATAAAGTGGTTTAGTCTGTCTTGTTAAAAGGGTTGAATTTTCTGTGGCTGGGTTAGTTCTGGAGAAACATCCCTGGAGAAACATCTGAGGCACAGAACTCAGTGTGCTGATAAGTCATTTATTATCTAGTTTTTTTTTTTCTTTTTCTTTTTCTTTTGTTTTTCCACTCTTCTTTTGTACCTGTGTGACCAGTACATGAGTACTGCAGTAAATAAAATGAGAATTTTGAAGCTTCTATGAATGCCTCCTGAAAACTTTATGGAAGAACCCTTACACCCACCTACATCAAAAGCCTAAAGGCCTGTTCACACCAAGAACAATAACTATAATGATAATTATAATCAGGGCTTAACATTAACTTTTTTTGCTCACCAGCCACTGTGGCTAGTGGTTTTTAACACTCCTACTTCTTCTACTCCGCACCCAGAACGCATTCTTCCCAGCTCTCGGGCCAGGATCTCTCCCCCTCCGCCGCCCCTGGTCCTCGAGATCTCCACGCGAAACCGCTTCTCCCCTCTTCGCGAGACTTTGAGCGACCTTGGCTCTTCCGTGCTGATGGCCTGCACCCCAGCAGAATCGGTGTGGATCTTCTGTCGGACAACATCTCCAAAACGCTATGCACTGTATGACTAGTAACTTCAAATCACTGTCTTTGTTCTACCCACTTAATTGATAGAAATGTAAGTGTAGTACAGTCTATAGAAACTGTGTCTAGTGCAGTCAGGGAGGAGCTGAAAACGGAAACGTGAAGTCAGACACTTTCTGATTCCCATAGTGACGCTTGCGCTGTGTTTGCATACTTTATCACATCTGAAGTGAAATAAATGCAATATTTGTCAAATACACAGATGTTTCAGAGTCATTTTCATTCAGTACTTTATGTACTGCTTAATACAGCATCTGTTTGTATAAGGGTGCGTTCACACTTGGCATGTTTGGTTCGATTAAAACGAACCCTGGTGCGATTGCTCTGTTAGTGCGGTTCATTTGAGCATGTGTGAACGCTGCCATCCGAACCCTGGTGCGCACCAAATAAGCGGACGGAGACCCATCTTTTCAGCGGTCTCGGTCCGCTTATTCCAAATGAACTCTGGTGTGGTTCGAATGATATATGAACGCAACACTGACCAAAGACAAGTTCAACATAAGCCTATACTATTTAAACACCAATGAAGTGGGGTCTACTTTTTTATTATCAGTTTTATTTTGATAAACATGACACAACATTGCGACTACACAAAAAGAGCTTTAAATGTTATAAAAATACAGATTTGTGAGCATTACTGGAACTGAAGCTTTCAAAATAAACCTGAAACACACGTGATCGTTGTCAGGAGGTGAATCCGGCCAGTTGTGAAACAGCTGTGTCGTCACCACAGCTTGTGCAGCCGCTCTTGAGAAGCTGCGCTTGCTGACTCAGCCGACTCCTCTCGAATTGCTCTCGCGGTACTTTGATGCCATACATCACAGTCACATGGCATCGGTGCTGTCTCAAGTCAGACAAAATTTTTAACCGGTATGCACTGTCAGACGCCGATCGGTCTGTACAGCACTGCATGAAGTCGAGCACACCTATTATTGAAGCCTTTGCATTTAAAAAATCTCATTTTATCATATCGCGACATTATCGCAAAAATGCAATTATTCATTCAGCCCTACCCTGATTATAATGACATTAGCATCCACACCAATGATAACATTCTGTTTATTGTAAGTGTGCGCTGCAGCTGGATTTTGATTGGCTGTCAGTGTTTTTTATTGTTCATCAGCTGGAAAAAAAATCATTCTGGGAAAGTATTTCCAACGATATTGTTCATTTGTGTTGTTATCGTTACAGTTGTGGTGTGGACGTCCCTATTCCCATAGAATTAGAATGTTTATTCAAACTTTTTATAGTTAACCTTGGTGTGAATGGGCCTTAAGTGGAGTATGTAAGTATTCATCCATGACTTGAGGTGATACTTGAGAGCAGTTTAGTGCCAGAGATGGTGTAAGGTGTCTCTGTTGTTTTGGCCTGTACATGACCGACTTTACCTGGATAGGTAATGTCAAGTTTATTTTTTCTGCCGTTCAGGTTCAGACATAAAGAAGGTTTGATAATGCAGGGCCGCTTCATAACTGAGTCATTCGATCATCTTCGCCAAATATCCCAGTATTTGTTTTGGTTGCTCAGCAGGGGGCCCCAGTTCTGGGCTCAAAACCAGATACCCAAGAATTAGGGTTTACAGGAATGTCTGGATCTATAAGTTTGTGTGCATGTATTTGTTTTTGGCTATAGTTCAGCATGTTGTTCCAGTACTTCGTTGCTGAGATTTGTGGGCCCCTGAGCTTGTGAATCAGTGGGAAGATATAGGAAGGATCTCTCCTGCTGTGTTTTTATGCTGGCATACATTCAGGTTCTCCACTTTTGTTGTCTTTCTCTTCCTAGCTGTTCTTCTCCTTTCCAGTCTGATAAATTATCCAATATGCAATGTATGTTAACCACAAGTTTGACAATCTATAATCCAGTGCATTTTTTCCCATGCCACAATTCATAACAGGCCAGCAAAGGCCAAATGCTGTTTGACATCAGCCTACATAGACTTATATGAAGCAGACCACATCTCCTCAATGTTCTTCATTGTTTTAGAGAGACTATTGATATGTTCCTACTCGACTGCAGTATCAGGACAAAATAAGGGCATTCAAGATAAAGAAAAGGGAAAAAATCTTTTAGAAATCTTGTATGTGACTCTTTGTATTCATATTTGTTTATATGCTTTTACACTATTTTCAACATAAGTTTACCAGCATTGTCCTATTATCCTTCACACACAGTCATCATGGGGGGTCCTCTCTATGACATAATTTCCTGTTTTTTTTAACTGCATGTTTGTGCATGTTGATTACACCATATGACTGTGATTTGGCCAAAGTTCTTTGAAAAATTAAAATTAAAAATGAAAACTGCTTCACTGCTTCTTTTTCATAATAAATAAATTAAAAAAAAAAAAAAAAAAAACTTAAAAAAAATAACGCCAGACTACTTAATGTCGGGTTCAGACTACACAATATTTTTGTCTGTTACGATAGTGAGATTATTCGATTTTGAGTCTTAAATTCTTGTTGTGTCATGGACAAGAAACATGTCAGACCAATCATCGCTAGCCATCTTTAACGACGTGCATGATGTAATCGAGAAGGCGGAACTAGCGACTGACTTCACAAGCGTAAACAAACAATGGTTTACCAGCCTAATGCTAATTCTAGTACTCACTGGGTTGCTGAAGAACCTCAGCTATAGTTCGCCAGCATTTATCTTTTTTTCACTCTGTCATGGTAGTCCTTTGAGGAAACATCATAAAGGTAGGAGTATTGTTGCCACAAACCTTTCCTCTATTGCATTATTTCACCTAGCAGCACTAATACCATTGACTCTCTTTCGTTTCGCCATGTTTGAAAGCTGTGTCTTTCTACTGGTCAACGCCACAGATGTGATGGAACCCGTCGTGGAGGACCGGAAAAAAAAAAAAAAACATGCTAGTCTTTCTGTCGTGAAGCATCGCAGATGTGGCGTTGGTTGTCGTCCCCTATGACACACTATATGGGATGAAAATCGATTCTTGCGTGCCAACGCCTATTGTCATTTACGAATCACAACGACACCCTACATTAAATAGATTGTTCAAAAATTGGACTGATATTGTGTAGTCTGAACCCGGCATATGGTTTCTTTATTAAGATTTTTTTTTTCATTATTTCTCTTTTCTTTATTTATAAAGCACTTTCAACACAACTAAAAATGCTGTACAATACAAACTAAGATCTGAGAAAATAGAAAAACAATACAAAAGAACAAAAAAACAACACAATACAAACATTATACCTGGTTGAAAGCTATTGATAACATGTTTTTTAAGCAGTTCTAACAGAAATTGGTAAGTTATTCCATAGACTAGGACCAACAACAGCGAAGGCTCGATCACCTCTGCAGTGGACGGAAAGGAGACCAAGATTACAGGATCTCAAGGACCTGTTTGGTTTATGTATGGAAATTGCTTCTGCGAGATAAGTGCTTGATTATGTGGAGATTTAAAAAACAAAGATTAGAATTTTACAAACAATTTTAAATTTTAAATTCAGTTACCAAAGGTTTAGTGGGGCAACATAGATGAATATTAAAATCATCCAGCACTAAGATGTTATTAAATCGTGGAATCAGTCCTCCTAGAAAATCAGCAAATTCATCTAGAAAGACATTATTAATACGAGGAGGCCGATAGATAGTAACACAGAACTGGATGTACCAGATCTGTCTGAAAAAGCTGTACCTCAAAGGTAGAATAGACATCAACTTGAATGATGCGTGTAATGTACTTGCGTTTGAAGACAGCAGCAAGTCCTCCTCCACGTCTGGTTATTCGGGGGAATTGTGAAAGGTCCAATTCTGTGGAACAAGTTCAGAAAAGGGACTAGAGTCTCCCTCTTTAACCCAAGTTTCAGTCATAAATAGGAAATCCAAGTCCTTTGAAGTGAGGAAGTCTCATTGACCAAGGAACGAACATTAATTAATCCCGTCCTGAGCGGCAAGGGCTTGCTAGACGAGTGGCGACCTCGATTCAGCAGACAAAGAACGCCATGGTTCACTCCTCCCCCGCGAATCCGGGGAGAAACAGGACGTGCAGGCTCGTCCAGAAAACCAGGGACAATCGGTCGTATCTACTGATGAGGCCGCTCCAATGAGGGCCCCGCCACATAGCAACCAGAAACAGGCCCGACTACCAGTGAAGGTAAGTCCGAAGGCCTGGTAAATCCAAAGAGTAGACCGGACTTTATCCTGATAGCAACACCAGCCTGCTTCCCTCGTCTCCTGTGGCGCCTCCTCCAAGGAGCGTCGAAAGGCCGTTGGCACAGAAAATCGTGAATGTTAGAGGTGAATGGCGGTGGGCAGGTATAAGATCCACTCCACATGGTAACAAGCAAGTAATAGACTTGGTTTCCGATGTTAACCAGTGTTTGATGGTCATAGGTTAAAAATGTAGAACCAACGTTAGTTAAAAATAACATTAAAATAGCCGACAACAACATAGAGAACAGACAGGTCACACGGCTCGCCACACACAACGCCGCCATCAGGACAGTTGTGTCATGCAATTTTTTGTCAAGAATATCAAAATGAATTTTAATTTAGAAATGTTCATCATAGAAGATGAACTATGTATTTTTGCGTAAATTAAAATATACAGACAAGTAGGTAAATGAGTGGCTTTGTTTCTGTCTGCACCCTGATTGGTTGTTACCTTAAAGTTGCAATGTACAAGTGAAATCTAAGTGAAGGTCAGCATTGGAGTAACAGCTGATATTAGAGTATTTTGGGCTAAGTGTGTTTAGCCGGCTGTAAAAGTGGCTTACCTCGGGCTGTCAGCCCAACTGCTTCCCACTTCCTGATCTGTCAATACTTTTTTGTACTCTCAACTTACTTCTAACCTCTAGGTTAAAATTAGAACAAGAGTGGTAAAATAGCAAAAGAAGGAAAAAGAAAACATTTCATTCATTTACCAAGGAATTTGGGTTGACCCAAAAGTTTAGCACTGTGTAGCACACAGCTTTGCTAAAGGTTGACGACACGTGGAGGGAAGATGACCTCACGTGTGCTCATGGAGACAAAACGTGTGTGCCTGAGAGAGACCACCACACTTCTGTCAGGACGCATGGAGAGGGAGAGATTTGAACTGATAAGATAGTCAAGAAAGTTTTATTTGGACTGTGCTGATGGCCTGGAGTGAAACTCCAACTGACATTGAGAAGAATGGCAATGCTAATGTTAACTGATTTTTCCAGGTATTATGGATCTCCTTCCTTTGACTAGTATGACTTTCTCATTCTGGTTTATACTGGCTAGTGCAGGTTTGGTGCTAGTTGCAACTTGCATGGTCTTTCTGGTAAAGCCAGTTGACTGAGGGATAACTTGCTAGTTAAGCCAGATCAGTTGGATACGCCAGAACATTAGCATCACATGCGTCCAAAACACAACATACACAGGGTTTGCTGCTCTCTTTTTTGCATGCATTGAAATTAGACCACCCGGGCTTACTCCAGTTTTACCAGCTGTTCTGTACATAAACATAAAATGTTAAAAATAATAGAGATGATGAAGTGTTAGATTTGTTATTATTGGATACTGTTGCCGAGTACATACTGATTCCCAATTGGCCACGGTCTGATTGACACGTCCTCCTGCTTCGTCCCAGATAGTGATACATTTGGTTTGTTTGAAGCTTCTGTCCCAACGGACCTCCACTCGGAGCATGGGCTGATGAATGGCATGTCACGGATAGACGTTGGGGATTGGAGAAAGTGAAAGATAGAGACAGAAACTGCTCGGATCTCTCAGAGTATTCCTAGCCTAGTGAGGAGTGATATTAACCATATGACTCTGGGGTCTTGGAGTCTGAATACTTATAACAATTCCCTGAAAGCCATGATAATTGGGTCTTCTTAGTTGTTGAGTTCCACGAAACATGACAATGAGAGCTTCCTCTGAAAGTAGGTACTAAAAATTCACTGACGTCCCAGGAGCGTTTTGTCCCATTACCCTTAAACAGACATATCTGTTATGGGTTACAATTCTCAACCGTGTTATCAACACTACATGAGAAGTTATAAAACTTGCTAGTTAAGCCAGACCTTCAGCACTAAATGTCTCCAGCCTGATCTTATGACAATACATATATATTTGCATCTAACAGTAGAGCCACAAACAGTGATTATTTAACATTCAAATGGGACTTAATGTCGTAGTGGTTTTAGCATCACATGGTGACATTGAATGGGACCAGGTATTAATCTTGATAATTTATGGTACTATTTACTTTTTATTTATTTATTTTTAAATGCAATTATTTGTTTAGCACTAGTTAATATTACGCAAAAAAATAGTCATGACAATTGAGTCGTCATTGTTTTGAAGCTACGCAAGATGAAACCATAGCCATGTTTCCATGCACCTATTTTTATGTGCATTTTGGGTTATCGCATTAAAAAAAAAAAAAAGAAAAGAAAAAAGAACCCTTACCCACCCTGGACGGAAATGCCAAAATGTGCATAAATTCTAAAAATGTGCATAAAACACTTATCCACTCAATAGAGGCGGATAACTTTTTTTTTTGCGAGGGGGTGTGTTTAAATTACACATCCTTATGTGTAATTTAAATGTAAGTAATATAAGTCATAAATGTAAGTAATATAGTTTACAGCATTAGTTGAAAGATATTTTTTTCTTTGAGGAAATTTACTATGTACTGTACCTGATAGGCCCCAAATTAATAGATATTGAATTGAATTGGATCAAATCGAATCGAATTGCAAGCTTGAGAATCGAAATCGAATAGAATTGTGAAATTTGTGTCAATGCCAAGCCCTAGTGTCAAATGTTTGTCTTATTTTCTTGTCAGAGTGCACCAGATTGCTTTGTTTACATGTTAAAATCACAATTTTCTTCTATGGGGAGGATGCTCCCAGACCCCTCTACAGGGATTTAATTTGTAAACATGTCACCTTTTTCACCTCTTGTGAATGATTTGCTATAATGACCTCCCAAGAATTATCTCAAACATTTGCATTCCCAAGCATGACCGGGTTTATTGCATTTTGCCTGCACGCTCTGAGACACAAGTCATTTATTATGGGATATGATGGAAACGCTACTTTATTCGCAAATGTTTTATGCAACATTCCAATTTTTTTTAGGTATAAGTTAAATTGGCAACTTTGGATGGAAATGAAAACTGAAGGGTATTGAAAGATGATGTGCAAGTGTGAATAAGAAGAACGCAAACCAAAGCTCCTTTCCTTGTTTTTTTATTTGGGCACACTGGTTAGGTTCTTTCTGGAAGCGAGATGGCTGACTGGTCAACTGATTTGCATTAACAGAGCAATTAAAGCAGAAATGTTCTTTCTCAGGATCCAGAGATGCAGATTCTCCATGTTTAGCCTTTGATTCAGATCTGCACACAGAGAAATCTCCCTCTCTGACTGTAGAAGGAGCGACTCTCCAATCTTGCTTTGAGGATCAGTGAACTTCAACAAGGTCGGTTTAAGAAAAGGATTATCTCATGGTTTACAGTTCCTAATAAGGCCAAAGAAGTGGATATCCACTTCTTTGGCCTTATTAGGAACTGTAAACCATGAGATAATCCTTTTATATGTTGTTTGTATGTATTTGAATATGTGTGACAGTTGTATTTCTGAGGAGGACTTCTGCCCATTTTCATATAGCCTTCTCTAAGCCCTTTCATTGTGTACCGTTGAGATGATAGATCATCCCTCGCTTTATTTTTATCCCTTGATTTGACGTTAAAGCCTCTGGGACTCAGTACGCCATGTGCAGCACAGTGAAAGACAAGCTCTGGCTCACTAAAAATGCTATGTCTCTTAAAATATATTCCATTATTCAATGCCTCATAGACATTCGAGAAGCTAGTTTATTCGAAGGGATATATGTGTTGCCACAGATACTCTGTTGCACCTGCTTGAGCTCATCTTTAGTGGTTAAAGCTTAGGTTTATTTTTAATGTTTGGTTAAGCTATTTTAGACATGAATGTATTATATGGTATGAGGTGAACGAATGCATGGCTGGTCACTGTGTTGGGTGCTTGACAAAGGAAGAGTTGGATGGTGGGAGTTTCATTACTGTGATGTGGATTAATGGTCTCTTGTTCTTGGTGTTGTGTTGGATGCTAGAGCCGTGAAGAAATGTGATTGATAGTTATAGTGTGTATTTATGGTTGGTGGTGAAGTGTACAGTATAATGTGTTTAAATCTTTCCCTGCCATTGAATTGAAAATTATCCCACAATTTACTCACCCTCAAGACATCCTAGGTGTATATGACTTTCTTCTTTCAGCCAAACACAATTGGAGTTATATTAAAAAATATCTTGGCTCTTCCAAGTGATGCAGTTTTGTAAGACAAATTTTGTAAGACAAAATCTGACCCCTATCAGATTGACATGGTAAAACTGACGCCATCGTTACTGTCTTTACAGTGTGTATAATCACTGATCTTTAGGAAGCCTCCGGAGCTGAAGTTCAGCTATGGTAATGGCCGTTTCGTTTCTGACTGGTGCTGTAAGCAGTAGACCAATCACAACAGACCGGGCCATCTGGCCAATCAGAGCAGAGTAGGCTCTTGGAAAGGAGGGGTTTAGAGAGACTAAATCATCGAATGAGTTGTTTGAGAATCAGAAAAATGTGGTGATGTGCAGTGTATATTATGAGAAAATGAAAGCATTTTTTGACCTTTGATGCATGTAAACCTTTATAGGAGACCTCCAAAACAAAATTAGGAAACTGGCGTAATACATGCACTTTAAAAATAAAATGGTGACAATTCTTATATTGATAGTATGACAGAGTTTAATGTATCTTGTCGCCTTGATATTATTTAAAAGAAAAAAAAATTCTCAATACCTTTTTACAGTGTAATTTTATTGCTGTGAAGTAATTAAAACATTTAAATGAAACTGATTTCAGTTGTGATTTTTTTCTTTCCAATGAAAAACATCTTTAGTGACCCTCAATTGCAGTATTGACCTCAGTGTAAAAGGAATTACTAAGAAAAATGTACAAAATCAGCATGATCGATTAAAATTTGAGTTATTTCAAAAACAATCCTAACATCTTGGTTATTGATGTAACCCTCGTTGCCAGATGCAGGCAACGGAGACATTATGTCGACTGACAAATGGGGTCTCGCTTGGGAGCTCCAATCACCTTTGAGATTTAGAAAAGCGGCCAATGGAATTGGTGAGTGAAATTTGCATGCCAAGCCACTCCCCCATACAAATGGGTATATAAGATGGCAGCACGCATCCACCCATTCAGGTTTATGCTGAGGAGCCGAGACGGGGTCCTGGCCATTCAGTGGGGTGGTTCAGGGTTGTGGCAGGAGGGACATAATGTCTCTGTTTCCTCCATCAGGGAATGAGGGTTACATCAGTAACCAAGACGTTCCCTATCTGTCAGTCACTACAACATTACGCAGACTGACAATTGGGGTCCCTATGGAAAGTGCCACAACCAACAAACTACAATACGAGTGTTGGAGACGCAGATTCTGGCAAGCTGTAACCTACCCCATGTAAAAGCCTGAAAAATAATAGTCCTCCATGCCAACAGGATGGAAGGGACAAGGCTTACCATGGAGATTGTCATAGCTGCTGTTCCTTTGTATGTTTACTTTATGGGAAGAGAGCTTCGGTTCTCTATTCCCATTTTTTTTTTAGCTATGACCAGTGTTGTTAACTCTGGGGAAGCGTACCTAGTCCAGTGGAAAGGGACACTACGGAGGCCACATCCTACCCGTAGGGAGAAGCATGTGGAACACACATATGGACTGACCCGTGGGGCAGTGCTACATGTGGAAGATCTCTGCGGTTGGTCCTGCCTAGACAGGGATGGAACTACTACAGATGCAGAGACAGGGCAGAACAGAATCTGCCCAAGGAAAGACAGGGGTTTATCAACTGGGTAAACGTACCATGGAAGAACACACATATGGGATTACCAAGGGGGAATTACATCATATGGGGCATCTAGCCCAGTACAAGGGCTGACCAACTGGGCATGCATCTCGAGTACGCCACCACCGCGAAGGATGCTTGGAGAAAACTCAATTCAGGGTTTGCCAAGTGGGGGAACTCACCTGGGGCCTCATTTATAAAGCATGCGTACACACAGATTTGATCTTAGAGTGTGCATACGCTAAAATCCGCGGCAAAGTTCATATTTATAAAAACGGTCTTTGACGTGGAAAAGTGCTTACCGTCACGTCAGGGTCTGAGCAGACATACGCACTTTTCCTTGTGGCAGAGTCGGAGTACTGCAGGTATTGGAAATCTATAAGCAGCAGCAATAATAATTATTGTAATAATAATAATTATTATTATTATTATTATCCTGATAATAGTTATTTTCCCTAATCATAGTTATTTATCCTGACAGATAAATCTACTCTAATTAAATTAGAATAGATAAATGTGTCACCCATTATTATTATTTTTACATGTGCAAATATCAGCATGGACAACAGAACATGAGATTTCACATATCGTCACATTACGCACCTGCAGCGCTTCTGTGAAAGGAGAAAAACTGAATATATATATATATATATATATATATATATATATAAAAGGAATAAAATAAGTAGGCTTACACTAAATATGTTTCACTTAAATAATTAACACATTAACAAAAAGAAAGAAAAAAAAACTGCAACAAGTGTAGGCTACACTGAGTGACACGCTCCACAAGTTAAAGGAAACCAAGATGGATGAAAGTGCATCCTGTTTGTTTTCTTTTCTTTTTTCTTTCTTTTTTTTTTTTTGTGAGTGTACACAAATAAAAGTAAACCAGCAGTTTCGGGGGTTTTTTCTCAGCACAGTTTTGACTAGGGATGCACCGATACCATTTTTTAAGGGCCGAGTACGAGTACCGATACTTTTTTTCTAGTACTTGCCGATACCGATACCGATGCCTATACATTTATTAATTTCTCTCTCTCTCTTTTTTTTTTTTTTTTTTGTTGATGTTGCAGTTTTCCAAGCACAACACAGTGAGACTAATGAATGTAGGACAGCTTCTTTATTATTACTCTAATGAAAAAAGTAATCATTTTTATGTGCTTGTCACAAACTTAAAGAACAAAAATTTCAGTGTCCAATAACCTTCAAAGGGCATAATTAACAATATATATAATTGCTGTTATATAAAAAGAAATTTACAAACAAATTACAAACAATACAACAAATACTATAGAGATACAAATTAAATAAACTTGTTTTTCAGATACAGTAGGTTTATTTACCATGTATACATTTATTTAACATATTTTGTTGTTTTATTAACATTAATGACAAATATAGGCTACGGTCCCTTTAAGACCGAATCCATGGATACTGACACATATCCTGTTTTCACCCAAATGTTTACGTCCACTTACGCAATAACCGACTGTATTTAAGTGAGATACTCCACACGATGGACATTTTGACAATTATGTGTGCATTTGACCATTCAGGCGCAAGGAAAACTGATCGCGCGCTGTCTGAGAGAACTGGGATCGCGCGCGCGCGAGAGAGAGAGAGCGCGAGAGGGAGCGCTTACAGGTCTGTGTCATTCAGCGCGATTCTGCCTATCCCGCCTTCACTAATCGATAACGAATTGTGATTGAAAGCATGCAGTTCACAATGTGTGTGTTGTCATCATTAATTTGAAGTATTTCCACTCCCTTGAGGCTGACATTGTTTCTGCTGCTGCCGCCGGTGTCTCTGTGCACGGAAAATTCCGTCAGGTACGTCACGTGAGGTATCGGTCTTTGGTATCGAGGGTATTTTTACGAGTACGAGTACAATGAGCTTGGTATGGTATCGGTATATCCCTAGTTTTGACTGATATTTAGCTTACCTTAACCATGCAGCAAACTTTTTAAAAATAGCCTGAAAAAACTTATTAAATTAAATGACAAATTACTTGTTTAAAATAAAACGTATAGCCTGCATGGTTTTTCAAAACCCTGTTAGCATAATTACACGGCATTAAAGTTAAATTATTTAGCTTGTATAGGCCTACTTTGATTCCACACGTGTAAATTATTTAGACTAATCTAGGGTAGAAAATGGCCTATAATGCAGTGGTTTGCAAAAGGCAGAATGGCAGCATTGGCACTCCTTGAAGACATTGCCAACCGCGCGATGAGAAGACAACGCGTTTTTAGAGATCGGGCAGATTTCTTTGCTTATGATGATGAATGGCTGATAAGCAGGTATCGTTTGCCGAGAGCTATACTCTTGCAGCTTTGTGCCCAGATAAGCCCTAATTTACAGAGACGCACCAACCGCAACCAGGCCATACGTGGAGGTGCAGGTGCTCTCCGTGCTTGGGTTCCTGGCTACAGGAACATTTCAAAGAGAAATTGGTGATCGATCAGGAATATCCCAGCCATCGGTGAGTAGAGTTATGCCAGCTGTACTTCAAAGCATCATCCGGTTGTCCCCTCGGTACTTAAAGTTCCCATATACTGCCGAAGAGCAGCATAATGTGAAGGAGGATTTTGTGCGCCAAACAGGATTCCCCAACATCCTAGGTGCAATAGACTGCACTCACGTTGCCATACGAGCACCTCAAGCAAATGAGAATGTGTATGTTAACAGAAAGAATTTCCATTCAATCAAAGTACAGCTCATTTGCAATGCTCGTACGACAATTCTTAACGCAGTTGCAAGATGGCCTGGGTCGACGCACGACTCATTCATTGTGCGCAACAGCAGTGTGGGTAATCGTCTAGAGGCCGGAGCAGGTAGAGACGGTTACCTTCTAGGTAAATAACTTTTTTCTTTGTGCTTTGCTGCTATACTTTAATTTTCATAAAATAATTATCTCTATACAGTCAGGTGACAGAGGTTATCCTCTGAAACCATGGCTTCTCACCCCCATAGCGCACCCACAGACAGCCGAAGAAGCCCACTATAACACGGTCCATGCACGCGCCCGGTCAGTAGTGGAGCGCAGTATTGGAATACTAAAGGGAAGGTGGCGTTGTCTGGATGCATCAGGCGGGAAACTACTATACGAGCCAGGCAAGGTGTGCCAGATTATCTTGGCCTGTTGTGTTCTGCACAATATCTGCTTGAGCCATGGGCTTGAGATGGCAGAAGGGGAAATGCGCATGGATGCACCAGTAGATCCCCTTCCACTACCCGCTGACTGTAACGCACATGTCACTGCGCTCATTAGAAGATGGCAATTAATTCACTTGTTATTTCAACAGGCAAGACCATCCGTTTTATAAGAAAAAAGAATTCCTCTTTTTAAAAAATATTTTATTCACACACACCTTTTTTCCAAACAATTAACAATAGCGGACAGAGTCTGGTTAATCTGGAACAGAGCCTGTTACATCTGCCAAAGTTCAGTCACTACCTCAGCAATTGACTGATTCAGTTCTTTTTGTGACTGCAGGACGGCCGCAGATAGCACCTTCCCCTGAATAGGACAGCTTGAAGTGGCTGATCTTGATGACCTGGGAGATTTCTCCCGAGCAGGAGTGATGTCATGTGCTGCTGTTGCAGTTCTAGGGACCGTTTTTCTTTGTATAGGTTCATCATCTATAAAGTAATAAAACTGCACAGTTAAAACGTTTCATTATTGTATAACTTTTTTAATCACATGTCAGCACACCTTCTGAAGCTGCTGCAGGCAAAACATCTGTATCACCTTCTGCATAGACACCAACAACAGCAGTGTCACCAATTACGGCAGCTATTCAGTCGTCCTCCGGGGTGAGGGGTGAAACTCCACTTCCACCTCCCGTGGCACGAACACTGCTCCTATGTCGTGCAATACGCTTTTTTGATTGTAGTTTCAAGTCAGACCACTTTTTTTTTTACTTCCTTCAGGGACCTTTGCTGCCCCCCCCCACCTCGTTTACAGCCTGCGCTACACATTGCCAGGCCACAAACTTTGTTTTGTGTGAAATCCCAGAGAAGCTCCCAAAAAGCATCTCAGCACGAACCTCTACCTCTGCCAACAGGACCCCGATTTCGGCCTCGCTAAAGTTCTTTTTCTTGCCGCTCGCCATTCTCAAGTAAAGAATTTGGACGTTGAATGGTGCTCTTTTATATTCTAATGATATTAATTAGGGGGCGTTTACGGAGATCTGAAACCATTCATCTGCGCACAATTTCAAGAACATTTGCGATTTATAGATTTCACATGTGAAAGAGAGGCGTACGCACGTTTTTTTGAGCGTACGTTCGTTTTTCGGAACTGCATGTACACACATTTGAGAAATGATCTTAGATCAAACGTAGGACAGTTTTTACGCAACATTTTATAAATGAGGCCCCTGGAGAGCAAGAAGGCGCTTGTTCTCCCCCCCCCACCCCCCGATAGGAGAATGGTGCTGCAAGCAAGACACCAAGCCAGCCTTCCTGCACATTACCTGTTTGTACCTAACACACAGGAAGAAACTGGCTCCACCCTGAGATTGTAGAATCTTGCTAAGATATTAGGTGTCGCCCAGCCTGCAACTTTGCAGATGTTTGCAGAAGAGGAGACTCCTCTGTCCAGGAGGAGACATGTACGGTTCCACCAGGTGGCAGCACTTTGTAGACACAAGTGCACCACAGTTGCACGCTTCATCTGGGGAATCTCCACATAGCCCCTGGCGGCCCCACCATTGAGGGTAGTGAGAGTGGAGGAGGCTGCAAAGCGGCTTCGCACAGTAAAAGGTGCCTTCCACAACTTCTGAACGTCCTCGTGCACTTCCGAGAAAAAAGGCAATGGGGCAGGATGCAGCTGTGAGCCGCGCGCCGCGCGCCGCACACAGGAACCAATCGTCCAACCGCGAGTGCTCAGGACAAGGTGGAGGGTTCCACTCGAGTCTGATACCCGCGGCGGCCCGGGCAAGCATGGCCGTCAACTCTGAATCTGACTGCCCCAGAGGGGCGAAGCTCAGCTTCATCTTCCTCTCCAGAGGACAAGAGCCCTCTCTCCGATGCAGGTATTGACATCTGGTCCTCACCCGGAGTACCGAATGACACGCTGGGTCACCCATGAAAAGGACCTGCGCCATCATGCGGCAGCTCAACTGCATATGGCATGCTAGAGGAGCGGGAGGTCCGTGGGAACTGGAAGCACTCCTCCTGTATCTCTCAGGTCTCCCTGAGTGTTTACCAGATCTGCGGATCTCTGAAGCAAAAATCTGAATGTGGGGGAAATCTGAAAAATCAGGGGAGTGGCTTGGCATGCAAATTCCACTCGCCAAGTCCATTGGCCGTTTTTCTAAAACTCAGAATTGGGGCTCCCAAGTGACACCCCATTTGTCAGTCATCATAACGTTGTAGTGACTGACAGACAGGGAACAACTATCCCCAGCAATACTATATTTTTAGCCAATTTGATTTTGGCTAAATTCAAAATGTTTCATCCAATGAATTTTTGTCAGGCAACCAAAGATTTCTTGTCCAAAAGATAAATTATTAATTAACAACGCAAGAAATTACATCGTTATTATGAAATTAACTTTGCAATATTTGTCTCTGAAGAAAGAAAGGCAGTACATTCAGTAATTTTATGTAGATTTTTATGTAAATGCATATAAACTTCAAGACTTTACTCATAAACTGTATTAAATAAAAAGATGAGCTCTTAACATGACCACAAATAACTAACAGTGAGGACAAAATCATGAACTACATAGCTGAACATGAAGTCAGAAAACAACAAAACCACATAATTTAACTGCAGTGCATGTTGGGAAAACGTAAAACCTTAACAAATCAACAACATCTCTCAATATGAAACTGTTCAGACAACTTTGTTAGGCTTTGGACAACATTTGGGGAAATATTCCTTTGTGTTTTGATGTGTTTTCCCATGTGTTTTGACGTAGATTCAAAGTAAGTCATTTTAGTATCTGTGACTCATAAAGCCCATATGCTGGATAAAATGTAATCTTTTCTTTTTTTTCTTTTTCTTACAGTGCTGCTGTGGTAAGAGCTAAGCACAGTTCCACAGGAAATATAGATCTTTCCTGCCTTTGTAATCTCAAGACTACAAGGGAGAGATGAGATTGAAAGCTGAAGGGAAGCAGAACTGGTGGATCTGATGGAACAAAATTCTCCATAAACTTTGCTTTCCTCTACACGGTGGTCTCCTCCTGAGGCTGGAGGGGCCCTGGGGGTGTATATTCGAAGTCTGAGTTGTGTCAAAGTGGCAGAGGTGCAATAACATCTGTATCCGGTCAAAACATTGTCGCCCAGGACCTATAACTTACACTGCTGTCCTGATATAAATGAAAATGCTGTGCAGATGATGGATTTCTTAAAGGAATTTTCTGGGTTTATTCTGGGTCTAAGTTAAACTCAGTCGACATCATTGTACCATTTTTTTGCTTACCACAAAAAATAATTTTGACTCGCCCCTTGAAGTGAAAATCAAAGTTACGGTGAGACATTGGAAGTGAATTTTTGAGGATTTAAAAACAGAAATGTGAAGCGTGTAATTTTTATAAAAGCACTTACAAAACACAAAAAGGTGATTAAATCATTTTTACAGTTGTTTTAGGGCATTCTCATGGTAACAAAGTTACGAAGTAAAAATTGAATATTACTTTATACAGAATAGGTTAGTAAAGTGATTTTTCTAAACTAAAATAATGTTAACACACATTGTTTACATCTTGTGGCTACACTTATGAGGTCAACATCTGCGATAGTCCAGGTGTGTAGTGAAGGGAAATATATTCAGGTTCTCTGTGACATCTACAGAGCAACAAGGAAGATGGGGGGGATAAATAATGATGTACTGTGCTCTTGGCAATGAGAAGAAAAGGTGTGCTTGTTAATTTTAGGTCATAAATAAAGCCCATTAATCTGTCTCTCCACTCTCTGTGGTTAAAGGAGAAGATTCCTAAAAGTTAAAGTATTCTTGGCAGGTATTATCTCTCTCATTTTCTCATACGCATGGCCTTCCTTCCCCTCATTCTCATTTTCTCATTTTCTTGACTGCTAAAAGCTTTAATGAATTGGCACAAAGTCTTATTGTGTTCTCTAAACACATCAGGAACCCCTCATTTCACTGTCATTTTTGGCATCTGGAGATCCACGGCAGATGGTTTCACAGATGATGGATGGCTGATGGTCACATCCAAGACTTACAGGACAGGTATACATCCTCTACACCTAATAACCACTCTCATACCACTATTGTTACCAGAAGTCTTAATAATGGTAATAAATGGAAAAAAAATTTAGCAAATAAGCTCCAGTGCATAACAAACTACACAAAAAGAGGTGTAACATGGAAGGTTGTTTATGTAAACGAATAAAAAATAAAACAAAAAGATGACTGCGACTTTTTATCTCACGATTCTGACAATTTTTTGTCACGATTCATGAGTGTATATCTTGCTATTCTTACTTTTCCCCGCCGCAATTCAGAGTTTATATCTCGCAGTTCTGACTTTAAACTCGTAATTCTGAGAAATAAAGTCAAAATTGTGAGATTTGAACCTGCAATTGTGAGAAAAAAGTCAGAATTGCTGGTTATAAATTTAGAATTGCAAGATATAAACTTGCGATTGTGCAAAAAAAAGTCAGATTTGATTTTATTCCTCTCAATTATGACTTTTTTCTCGCAATTCTGAGTTTATAACTCGCAATTCTGACTTTTTTTGTTGCAATTATGAGTTTGTATCTTGCAGTTCTGACTTTATTTTCTGCAATTCCAGGTTTATATCTCGCAATTCTGACATTATATCTAAACTCGCAATTGCGAGAAATAAAGTCAGAATTTCAAGGTATAAAATTCCAATTGTGAGAAAAAAAAGTCAGATTTTTTTTTTCTAGTAGTGGATCAATCCAATTTATTTATTTATTTATTATTATTATTATGCAATACCACACAATAAAAAGGCAAAGAAAACAACAGTGTACCCAGGTCAAGACATAGGTGGCTGTGGGCCCTGGGCCCTACCTCAACTAGAAGAATGTGTATCATTATGACTACTCAAAGTGAAGCTGAGGTTTCTAAAAAATTAATATGCAGCACACCTAGTCAGTGGTAATGTTAAATAGCCATTATAATACAATATATAATACAGGTCCAGGAAGTGCTCTCTCAGTTGCAGGAAGATATCAAAACCCTGAAATGACACCTTGAGCAATAAAGCCAGAGAAGAAGAGTATTTTTATATGTGTCGTCATCTAGCAGTGTGTTACATACAGAAGGGAGCGGAGACACAGGTAAGTGCAAAGCAGGGTTTTATTTAGGTCAACAGAGCGTGCTGGAGTGATGCAGGTGAGTGTAGACAAGATGATACGTGGCTTGGTGATCGTGCTGGCTTCTGATGCTGGTTGTTGTTGTTGCAGGTTACGTGGAGGCAGACGAACGTGGAGCAGACGAGGCACACTGAACTCACAGGGAACACGGAGACACAAGGAGTCACGGAGAACACAGGAGACAGGTAAGTAGATCGCAGTTAGAGTCCTGAAGGTAAGCATAGCATGTAGGTATGCGTTAACGAGACCGGACGATGTGAGTGTGTTCAGTGTGCTCTTTTATGTGGCAGTGGTGATGAGTGTTGATGCGTGACAGGTGTGGCTGATCAGTACTCAGGAGAGGGAGTGCGCTGTGATTGGGTGACTGTGGAGCCTGGCGTGTCTGTGACATTACCCCCCCCTCCACGGTCCGCTCCTGAGGACCGTGGACCCCGACGTCGTGGTGGTCGCCCCCTGCCACGAGGAGCTGGTCTGCTTGGATGACTGGAATGGAATTCGTCGAGAAGGTTAGGGTCAAGGATATCATTTCTGGGTACCCATGAGCGTTCTTCGGGGCCATATCCTTCCCAGTCCACGAGATATTCTAGGAAACCACCACGGCGCCGGGAGTCCAAGATGTCTTTGACCCGGTATGCCACTCCGTCTTCCACGATGAGTGGAGGAGGGGGTTCCTCGAGATCGCCAGGCTCTGTGGAGGGAAGAACAGAGGGGTGATGAGGCTTTAGAAGTGAGACATGGAAAACTGGGTGAATGCGGTACTCAGGGGGGAGTTGCAGGTGATAGGTGACTGGGTTGATTTGCCGGAGGATGGTGAAGGGGCCAACGAAGCGGGGACTCAATTTCCCACACGGCAGGCGCATCTTGATGTCCCGGGTTGACAGCCAAACCTTCTGTCCTGGTTGGTACTGGGGTGCGTGGGAACGTCGAAGGTCAGCTGTCAACCTGCGCCTGCGTAGGGCCCGTTGGAGCTGTAGATGGGCTGAGTCCCAGACCCTCTCGCTCTCCCGGAACCAGTAATCCACCGCCGGGACATCTGATGGTTCCCCATCCCAGGGGAACAGTGGGGGCTGATAGCCGAGTACGCATTGGAAAGGTGTCAGACCAGTGGTAGGTTGCCGGAGAGAGTTCTGGGCGTACTCGGCCCAGCCCAGGAACTGGTTCCAGGAGTCCTGGTGGCCGTGACAGAAGGTACGGAGGAAACGGCCTATCTCCTGAATCTTCCTCTCCGTCTGCCCGTTCGTCTGCGGATGGTATCCAGAGGACAGACTGATGGCCACACCTAGGAGTTTAAAGAAGGCCTTCCAGACCCGGGACGTGAACTGAGATCCACGGTCGGACACTATGTCTTCGGGCAATCCATAGTAGCGGAATACATGGTTGAATAACAGTTCGGCGGTTTCCATGGCTGTGGGGAGTCCAGGTAGGGGAAGTAACCGACAGGACTTGGAGAAACGATCGACTATCACGAACACACAGGTGCACCCTTCGGAGACTGGGAGGTCGGTTATGAAGTCGACTCCTAGGTGTGACCACGGACGTGTTGGAACGGGCAGAGGTTGTAGTTTGCCGGAGGGAAGATGGCGTGGACTCTTGGAGATGGCACATTCCCTGCACCCCTGCACGTACCTCCTGACGTCAGATCTCATGTTGGGCCACCAGAAACGCTGTTTCAACAGCGAGAGGGTCTCGTTGACCCCTGGGTGGCCAGTGCCCAGTGAAGTATGTGAGGAGTGGATTAGGGGAGTGCGTCGTGCTCGTGGGACATACTTCAATCCGGTGGGGCAACCCGGCGGGGTGTTGGTGGAGGCACTGGGCTCGGGGAGCGTTTCCTCTGACCAGGAGATGGGATTAACAAAGAGCTTCTCGGGGAGTATGGGCTCTGGATCTTCAGTTTCTTCTTCAAGGTTATATAGACGAGACAGTGCGTCTGCTTTCACGTTCTTGGGACCAGGGAGATAAGAGATCTTGAAGTCAAAGCGGGTGAAAAACAGAGCCCATCTCGCTTGGCGGGGGTTCAACCTCTTGGCATCCCGTAGATACCCCAGGTTCTTATGGTCGGTTAGAACCAGGAATGGGTGTTTTGCTCCCTCAAGCCAATGCCTCCACTCCTCCAAGGCGAGCTTGATGGCAAGAAGCTCACGGTTGCCGATGTCATAGTTGACCTCCGCCGGGTTGAGTTTCCGGGAGAAGAAAGCACATGGGTGGAGTTTCTTGGGATTCCCCTGCTGCTGGGACAGTACCGCTCCCACTCCGGTGGTGGAGGCGTCTACCTCCACGACGAAGGGGAGATCAGGATCGGGGTGCGCCAGGAGGGGAGCGGTAGTGAATGCTGTCTTCAGGTGTTCAAAGGCTTGCGTGGCTGCTGGCGTCCAGGACAGAGACTTGGGCTTATGGCGGAGGAGGTTGGTGAGTGGACTGGTGATGGAACTGTAGTTCAGGATGAATCGACGATAGAAATTAGCAAATCCTAGGAAACGTTGGAGTTCTTTTACGGAGGTGGGAGTGGGCCAGTCTTTGACAGCAGTGACCTTCCTCTCGTCCATGCGGACGCCACTGCGGTCGATGTTATAACCCAGAAACTGCACTGAGGGCTGATGGAAAGTGCATTTCTCGGCTTTCAGATAGAGCTGGTGTTCCCTCAGGCGTTGGAGGACCTCCGCAACGTGTTGGCGATGTTCGGCCAGGCTCCGGGAGTAAATCAGGATATCGTCAATGTAGACCAGGACGGATCTGTGCAGGAACTCCCGGAGCACCTCATGCATGAAATCTTGAAATACGGAGGGGGCGTTGACCAGTCCATACGGCATAACGAGATATTCGTAGTGGCCTGTAGGTGTTACGAACGCGGTCTTCCACTCGTCCCCCTCACGTATTCTGATGAGGTTGTACGCGCTGCGGAGGTCCAACTTGGTGAACACAGTGGCGCCGCGCAGATGTTCCAGGGCTGATGGGACGAGAGGAAGGGGATAACGGAACTTTACCGTGATTTGGTTGAGTGCTCTGTAATCGATGCAGGGCCGCAAGCCTCCGTCCTTCTTAGCCACGAAGAAAAAGCTGGAAGCAGCAGGGGAAGTGGACGGTCGGATGTAGCCTTGTTTCAGAGCCTCGTCGATGTATTCCTCCATGGCTTTCTCCTCCGGAATGGATAGGGAGTAGATTTTCCCTCTGGGCACTGGCTCACCTGGGATGAGGTCGATGGCGCAGTCCCATGGCCGGTGGGGAGGCAGCTTGGAGGCTTTCTTCGGACAGAAGACATCACTGAAGTGGGAGTAACATGCTGGGATCTCTGTGGAACGTCTCTCTAGGGGGCTTTCCACAGTGGTTGCACAGACTTGAATGGTTTTGGAACTCGGAGAGCTAGGAACTGGAAACTCAGGAAAACAGTCTTGAAAGCATTGGTCACCCCACTTCAGGACCTCTCCTGTCCTCCAGGAGATGGTGGGGTTGTGCTGCTCTAGCCACGGGCGCCCCAGAATCACGTCAGCCGTTGAGTTCTCCAGAACCAGCAATTGAATTTCCTCTTTATGGAGAACTCCGACTTGGAGATGGAGGGGTCCCACGCTGTAGCGTACTTGCCGTAGCGGTTTTCCAGTTACCGCGTGGATCTGGTAAATCTTCGGCGTTGGGGCGGTTTTGAGTTTGAGCTGGCGGCAGAGGGATCCGGAGATGAAGTTGCCAGCTGACCCAGAATCGAGGAGCGCACTGACTGGAAGACAGAATTCGGCAGCAGTAAGTGTTACAACAATTGTGAGTGGTTTCATTTTGTTTAGCGTAGGCAAAATAACACTCACCATGGGCCGAACTGGACGGGTGGGGCATTCAGCGATATAATGCCCAGCACGGCCGCAGTAGAGACACAGATTCTGGGTCAGCCTCCTCTGCCGCTCAGTAGACGTGAGGCGAGAATTTTCGAGCTGCATAGGATCATTGGCTGGTTCTGGGAGGCTGACGGATTCGGGCTGGCGGAGGTTCGTTGGAAATAACGGCTGGTTCTGGTGCTCTTCGAGACACAGCTGCATACGAGTGGCGAATCTGATGGAGAGTTGAATGAATTTTTCGAGCCCAATGGAATCCTCGTATGCAGCGAGATGCAACCGCACACGGGGCTCGAGACCCTGACGATACAGGGTGAGGAGGGCTCGTTCATTCCAGCCACTTGCAGCAGCGAGGGTACGAAACTGGAGGGCATAATCAGACACAGTTAGTGATCCTTGTTTTAAATTGCATAATCTCTCACCAATGGTTGAATCTCCCGCGGGCGTTCCGAAAACTTCCTTGAAGTGTGTAATAAAGCTGGACAGGGAAAGAACGACAGGGTTTTCTTGATTCCAGAGAGGTTCAGCCCAGCGCAGTGCTTTACCATGCAGTTGAGAGATTATGAAAGCCACTTTCGCTTTATCGTCTGGATACAAGTGCGGTTGCATCTCCAGAACCAGCGTACACTGCAAAAGGAATCCGTTGCAGTCCTCCGCCAGGCCAGAGAAGGGCGCCGGTTTAGCCATGGGACTGGCGACGGCTGGTGGTGAAGGAGATGCCGCAGTGAGCGTGCGGTGAAGTGCATCAACCAGGTCTTGTATGGGGTCCGAGGTGCTCATGTTGACGTGACGGTTGTGGTCCGGTCTTCTGTTACATACAGAAGGGAGCGGAGACACAGGTAAGTGCAAAGCAGGGTTTTATTTAGGTCAACAGAGCGTGCTGGAGTGATGCAGGTGAGTGTAGACAAGATGATACGTGGCTTGGTGATCGTGCTGGCTTCTGATGCTGGTTGTTGTTGTTGCAGGTTACGTGGAGGCAGACGAACGTGGAGCAGACGAGGCACACTGAACTCACAGGGAACACGGAGACACAAGGAGTCACGGAGAACACAGGAGACAGGTAAGTAGATTGCAGTTGGAGTCCTGAAGGTAAGCATAGCATGTAGGTATGCGTTAACGAGACCGGACGATGTGAGTGTGTTCAGTGTGCTCTTTTATGTGGCAGTGGTGATGAGTGTTGATGCGTGACAGGTGTGGCTGATCAGTACTCAGGAGAGGGAGTGCGCTGTGATTGGGTGACTGTGGAGCCTGGCGTGTCTGTGACACAGTGTCAGAAATTAACTTTCTCATTACAATCAGCGGAAAGGGGCGTTTCATGCCCGCTCACATGTGGAAATGGAATATTCAAGCTGTTTATCCATTTTCTACCCCTGAACATAAAAATATAAAATCAAGCTGAATTCTAGTTTTTTTTTTTTAATTTTATTTTTTTTTATGGAAAACGAATAAATGCGCCATTTTCTCATTTTTCTACTTTCAATATTAAATTGAATAACAACTGAATGCAACATACACAGACCATGAACTCACAATTTCGAGATATATGTTAAAGTCTGAATTGCAAGATATAAAGTTGCAATTCTGAGGAAAGAAAAGTTAGAATTGTGTGATTTAAAGGGGAGGTATCACACACAGTTTCTGCCAATCTCATGTTAATCTTGAGTACCTATAGAGTAGTAGTGCATCCTTCATATCTCCAAAAAGTCTTTAGTTTTATCATATTTATAAAAGATACATACGCTGTACCGAGTATTTCCGAAAACAGCCGAGCACCTGGAGGCGTGTCGTGTGAGCAGAGATAGAGTGACGAGCTGTCACGAGCACGCGCAACTTTTGTGTAGAGATTGTCTACAAGCTATCAATGGTCAGCTAAACAGATGTATTTAAACACACACAATACACCATCGCATTATCCCTGGATAACTTTTGAATCACTATAATGAATATAGCGTATAGTGAATGATGAATAACGAATTTATGAATTCACTACGTTCGTGTTGTTTACATTATATGCACTTAGGCGCCTATTGCCAACAAAACAGACATTTGAAGCAGTTTTACTCACCACCTGCGGTTCCGACTCATAACCGGGATCATTATCGCTATGACCGCTCCATCTTTCAGTTTCAAACGATCTGTAAATCCAGCGTAGAACTGGGCCTTGTTTATGAAACCATAAGCGCCGATCCTGAGGGCTCGAGCTGCCTTAGAAAAACACGAGATATTCTCCATTCATTTTAACCAATAAAAAAGTGATTGCAACTATCAGTTTCTATGGTTATTTTAATAACAAATGTTGAGAGTGCATCAATGTATTGCGTGAGCACAAAAATCTCAGCTCTACTTAACGCTGGGTTCTTTGGGAAGCAAGGTTATCTTTCCCTCACAACCAAAAACACACTTCTTTGGTGACATTGTTGATTTCGTGGAGTCCTGTGAGTCCTGTGCAGCGCTGCCGACGACTTCTGTAAACCCGAACGCGCGTTGATAGGCGTGCTCTTGCTCTCTCGACGTGTGCGCGCGTGCCCTTCCGGGAGAAGTGCCCGTACAAGGAATTTCGCCCCCGTTTACGTCACTCAGGCCGATACTTTAAAAAAAGACCCCGAATCCTTTGGAAGGATTTGGAAGAGAATTTTTGGCACAGAAATACTCCGTCATTCGTCCAACTCGTGTTTTGAAACTTTGGCCATGTTTAGCATGAGAATCCAACTCTTTAACAGTGTAACTAAGTCAGAATACATGAAATAGCATTATACCCCCCCCCCCCCCCCTTTAAACATGCAATTGCAAGAAAAAGTCAGAATTGTGAGATAAAAAGTCAAAATTACCTTTTTATTTTTTAACAGAGCGAGTTGAGTTAAACTTTGTAGACCTTTTACATTCACAAATAGCTTTATTACACTCTACATGAAAGATAATATCCGAAAAAGCATAATATAGGGTCACCTTAGTCAAATGGTGATGGTCATGTTTTCAATCCGGTTATATGAAATGTAAATTGTCATCTTTTTTCTCATGTCGTGCTGGAAAGTCTGATTCACTGTCGCAAATCGATGTAGGTTGTAGGTTGTAGGTCTTCTTTTGTAATTTTTTATTAATAATTAGTTAAATGCTGCTGTTTATTGTTACATTGCTATAAGTTTATTTGTTAACATTTAAGACTGACACACTTCTCAATCTGAGTGAGTCTACAGATGTTCGTTCCAGTTGTCGACAAATATATCAATATTGCTTATAACCTTATCTTTAAACGAACAGATTTATATATTTATTTATTTATTTTGCATCAGTTGAACAGAAATAGGTTTTCCATTCAATTTTGCTCTAGTTAAATGATGTAGGGCAGGATTATACTACTAACCTTGATATAACACAGACATCTTTCCCTGTCAACCTAAGGACTACACAGATTTTCCAGCATTAGCTGGTTATATTGAAGTCAGAAACAGAAAAGCAGATGTTTGTGCAATATTTGTGTTCATATCATTCATCAAGGGAGAGCCGCAGATTACACTGGAAATATAGATGGATGAGCAAGTAGAAAAAGACATTTGGGACCTTTAGCATATGTCTTGTATAGCTGCTTCCATCTGGATTTTGTCCTTGTCGCTCGCCAGCAATTTTGAGGTGAGCACAGTATCTCCAAGGTTTATTTTATGCTGAGCATCCCATAATGCAGAAGTATTCAATCATAAGCTCCAAGAGCTGGAGTTTGTATTCCCTTCCCAGCAAAGCTAATATGACTTGCATGAATGTGCATTTTGGGAATAATTATTTAAAATTTTCAAGTTGACAGCAAAATTAGCTACTATTCTAAAAATCATAATACATCCTAAATAGTCCACTGGCATTAACATTTCATAGCATGGACTATTTTCAAATACTAAAACAATTATATCATTGTCAGTATTGATTCAACGGAAAATTGTCATGCCATGTCGTAATTATGAGATGACAACATGTGACGTTCTGCTTAGAGCTGTTCACATCCTCAGACTCAGAATAATGCGTTTCTATGGCAACACTATCAATGCCAAAATTAATCTGCAGTGGTCACATGGTACAAGTCAGAACTCTCAGAAAATTCTGAGTTTAAAAGTTGTAATCGCCAGTTTTTCGAGGATATGGACGAGGCCTACATGTCATATCATCTTATCAGTTCACACATATAAAATTGAAACTGAAAATAAAAATAATGTATTTCTGTCAGAAGGGGAAAAAAGTTCAAATCAATAGCGCACAGTGTGTCAAAAATAAAAACTGACGTCTATTATCGAGTTCTCATCGTCTTATTGTCATGACGTTTTTTTCTTCAGCTCAAGAGTTATTAGTCACATGGCATTTACAGCTCAGTTGATTGGCTCAAAAAATTGTCCTATGAGCAAAAATGGCTGATTAATAGCCGTTCAAATGCCATAGAGATGAATGGGAATGTTAACGGATAGCTTTATTCAGGTATTAAAGACCTTTTTGGTAGAACAAATGCTCTTTTATTCAGCTGAATTACCTCAGAGTTTCTGTTTTTGCAGCTAATACTGAGGTTGTCCTCCTCATGTTCTGTATATGAATCAAGACGGCCTATATGTCATTTAATGTTTCAGAAGACTCCAGCTATTTGCCTTTAAAGTAAACACTAGCATCAAGCTACCTAATTTCTGTTTCTTCTGTTTCTGAGGACTTTATTACTTCAGTTGTATGTATTTCAACGCCAATGCGAGAGGAAAAACAAAAACACGAAAGTCACGTTGTCGTTACATGTGAGGTAAACTGCTCTCGGAGTGTGCATTTGATAAGACCTCTGGTTGTGTTTCTGCTCTTCAGTTCGGAAAGCCTCTAAAGACTAGTTTGGCGGGCAGTAAGGATGAGTCAGATGAGTTTTCGAAGTAAAATTTGTGACACATTAGCAGACACTCTGCAAACATACTGTGTAACCTATTAAGCATTTGAAATCAATATGGACATGCTAGCATTGCAAGTATGCTTCTTGTTGTTTTTCGTAGAAATTTGGCATCATTCTTGGTGGTTGTCAGTGCACAAAGACCTAACAGCAGATTAAAAGTTTCTATCCAACATCCTTTCATGAAAAACAACTATAATAAACTATAATAACCCTAAAGCAATCATATTTTGGAAGCCATGCAGTTCTATATACAATTTAGAACCAAAATGGCCTTGTGTAATTTTTTAGCTCTTTTCTACCAGATGGACAACAGGTGGGATTGTTCTGTCCATTCATTCATGTTGTAAAATCAAAATACCATGTTTTATTAGCCACCTGTTTTTGTTCACGTGATAAATGTAGCATTGTTTTCAGGCTATCCCCTGTTTATCTGTTGGCAGGGCTACGTTTTGTCCACTCTTTCACATGGTTTCTCCTGACAAAGCCATCTGTGCCCTAAGCAAAATGTTATGTTATACTTCATCACGGAAAAAGAGTAAAATTTATTTGGTGGTAATTAATTTTTTTTTGTCTGCATTCCACATGACGAAATGTGATCACAAAACCTGGGTTTGCAAAACACGTGTTTTCTCAAAGCGCCTTGCTTTGAAATGAGAAAAAAAAAAGTTCATCTGTATTTTTTTCTCTTTTTTTTTTCAGTAAAAAAATGTAAAAATGCAAATGTCCAAAAGGTGAATGGGATAAAAAAAAAAAAAAAAAATAGATCTCATCATACTTCCAAATACTAGATTACATTAATAATTTTAAACATTTTTTGTTTTACAAGTTTTCTGAAATGTTATGTTTAAAGAAAATGAGGCATTATCTAATTAAATATGTTATAATTTGCATAAATTTGAGCATTTTATAAAGCCAGGTTCGAAATTATTCTTTCATTTTGCTGACATATTAGAGTCAAAGTTTTTTACAGAAGGGATTTTTGATATCTGTTTTTATTACTCTATAAATCAGAAAATACTGCCAGCAGCTAGAGAGAAAGAAAAAAAATCACTGTACACTGTAAAGAAATTCCTGTAAATTTACATGGAAATTTAACAGCAAAATGCTGTTTTCATGTAATAACAGCAAGTTGCTGTTTTTTGAGGTGCATTATGGGAGAATTTGGTCGCTTCAAATTGTGTGTTGACCAACGACAGTATGGTACTGTTATTTAACAGTATAATACCATATTTTCCCATGTACACATAGGAAGACATTTTAGTTGATCTGCACGCGTGCACGAGGTAATTTTGCAGCTCTGCTGATTATTGTTTTATTTGTAAAGTACCTTTTGAAAAATTACATTACATATAGTGATTTAAATCGGATGAAGTGACCGTGTGATTTAATCGGCAAGAAACCACAGGAGCATGAGCCCATTGTACAGACTGTCATCACATCACACACCTGAACATTTTCTTAAACTATATCGGAGTAAAAGATTAGTGTGGAATGTTTTTTTTTCTTTTCTTTTTTTTTTCTTGTGTGGTTACAATTTTAGCATGAGATTCAAACTGACCACGATCTGCTGCTGTGTTTTGATTTTATCTGTAAGTTACCGAGTAGGCTACTTGAAAATATTAACATACATTATTAAGAGCAAGCGAAGTATAAAGATGACAGATAGCATGTTTTAATCATGAAAAAGTAACCGAGTAAGATACAACAGCATTGTTAGCTTGTTAGCATACACTCAGACTGCATTTGTTTTATTTACTACCGTCACACGGTTTGCAACGGACACATGTCCCAATCTTTATCTGAGCAAAAGATGTGTATGAACAAAAATCATAATCGTCTTGAACTAGCTCTCTTCTTCTTTTCTATTAGAATTCCGACAGTGTAGACACTGCTAAGTGTATTACTGCCCTTCACAGGTCAAAATTTGAACTAATTGTTATATACTTGCACTAGCATATTGTATATGACAATTTAGTTCAAACTTTGACCTGTGGAGGGCAGTAATACACTTAGCAGCGTCTACACTGCCAGGATTCTAATAGAGAAGAAGCAGAAGAGAGCTAGTTCAAGATGAGTGTCTATGGTTAAAACATATATAATTTTTTTTTTTTTTTTTTTTTTTTTTTAAGAAAATAACAGATCGTTTCGCCAGATAAGACCCTTATTCCTCATCTGGTATTGTTTAAAGCCCTTTGAAGCTGCACTGAAACTGTAATTTTGACCTTCAACCGTTTGGGGCCAATTGAAGTCCACTATAAGGAAAATAATCCTGGAATGTTTTCATCAAAAACCTTAATTTCTTTTCGACTGAAGAAAGAAGGACATGGACATTTTGGATGTCATGGGGGTGAGTAAATTATCAGGAAATTTTTATTTGAAAGTGGACTAATCCTGTGTGTTATCTGACATAATTAAGATTAATGTTTTCTGAAACAATTTAACTCTGAGATCTTGTCATATTTTATTACCATTTTTTTTTAAACTATAGTGAATAAACTGTATTAATGAATGAAATGTTCAAAGTGTCTGAATAAATTTTTGGTTTGACTGTAGATAGGAATAAAACTAAATTTTGGTGTATGCAAATGCTGCTGGAGATTTTTGGCTCAAAATAATGGCTCAAAGATATTGGAATTGAAATCTACAGTTGTAAATAGATAGTACAAGTGCAATAAACACTTAAAAGTGTATTTTGGATGTTTTCTTACTGCTAGTCTGAAACAACATGTCATGAAAAGCCAAATAGCCCAAAAGCTCAATTGTTTTTTTTTTTTTTTGTTTGTTTTTTTTTTTTTGCCTGTATAGTGCTTTAAAACTAGACACATTTACTTGAGAACAAAATTATGTTCAATACTTTACTCACCCTAATGTCGTTCCAAACCTATTTGACTGAGTTTCTTCTGTAAAACATAAAAGAAGATATTTTTGGGGGGGGGGAAAGGAGGTCCAATATAGTTTTGGACCCCATTGACTTTAATTGCATGGACAAAAAAGGTGACTGTGGCGTCATAACAGCTAATCTTCCTAATTTCAAAATAGTCAGCACTTCATGATGTCATGCGAATGAGGTCCCTGTGGATGTGATGTAATGCTACGCCACCCTTTGCTCTGAACCCCTTCTCCAAATTCGAGACCACACAACACTGTCCTGCTGCCAGCTTTTCTGCTTCCTCCATCAACAGAGTGCAGCAATACTTCTTCTCTCTAAGGTTTCTTTAGCTCAGCTTAATGATAAACCTCTCAGTTTTTCCCTTTTGGAAACCAACACAATCTT
The DNA here is from genome assembly GCA_039654765.1 of Mylopharyngodon piceus. Classification (NCBI taxonomy): domain Eukaryota; kingdom Metazoa; phylum Chordata; class Actinopteri; order Cypriniformes; family Xenocyprididae; genus Mylopharyngodon; species Mylopharyngodon piceus. Next base: position 33,113,231 of record CM077438.1, read on the forward strand.
TCTCTGTTTTCTTCGACTGGATGCAAGATTTTGCTTTGATTTGTTCATAAAGCGGGATGGGAAATTTAAAATGTATTTTGTTTTCTTGTAGTGCCTGTGGCCTTGAATGATGTTTGAGGTGATTCTAGGAATCAGTCTGTAGATACAGCGCAATCTGGGGGTAATTGTGCACAGCTGTTCCTCGCAGGACTGTTGTTTTGGTGTTTAAACGCAGGGAAACGCCATCAATCATCAGTGATCATGGGTCCTCATCCGTGGAAGTGTAAATTGAGCAACAACATCAAGTTCTGGTCAGTGTTTGTCATCAGATTCTCCCAGAAAACGAATTCTTTAGGCTATTAATTAAGTCTTTCCTTTAGGAGATTTTAGCATTTGCTTTCATTTACACACACACACATATACAAACATACATATCACAATATTACTTGTTTTTAATCAAGTAAGTGCAACCTCGGTGAGAGAATTCAAAACACGAAATCTTACCAACCCCAAACTTTGAACAGTAGTGTACACAGTCATGGCCAAAGGTTCTGTGAGTGGCATTAATTTTGGGTGAACACTACTGTGAGTCCTGTGTTGTGCCAACAGTGAAGCATCTTAAGCCTATCCATGATTGGGGTTGCTTTTCATCCAAGGGAGTGGCTCTCTCACAATTCTGCCCCAAAACACTGCCATGAATAAAGAATGGTATCAAAATTTCCTGCAAGAGCAACTTCTCCCAACGACCCATGGTGCATTTTCCAGCATGATACAGCACCGTGTCACAAAGCAAGTGTGAATTGGCTCAGAGATCATAACATTGAAATTTTGGATCCTTGGCCAAGCAACACCCCGGTTCCTAATCCCATAGAGAACCTGTGGTCAACCCTCAAAAGGCGAGTGGACAAGCAGAAGCCCACAGTTTGTGATCAAATCCAAACACTAATAAGGCAAGAATGGATCACCATCAGTCAGGATTTGGCCCAGAAGCTGATTTCCAGCATGCCAATGCGAATTGCAGAAGTTATGAAGAAGATGGGTCAACACTGTAAATATTGACTCTGCATATATTAAATGCTTTTGCCATTAAAAGCCTTCAAAACTTATTAAATGCATGTTGTTTTTCAAACATTACTGAAGTGAAAAAAGTTGGGAAACACTGTATTATATCACGTGCAGTGACATTTCCCTCTGTAACAGCTAGGTTTAATTAATTTCATTTCCTGCTCCTGAAATGTAATGGATCACAGAGCTCTAACTCCATTTGCTATGTTTCCTTTTTGTTCTCCCTGATATTTACAGGTGGATCTGGTGAATTAGAGCTTTGTTTGTGTTCTGGTTTGGTTTAGCATCTTGTCAGCCAGTGTTTCAGTGAGTATTCATCAGGAGAGTGAGATGAGAACGTTTCCAAAATGGAGAGATTCCCTTGGCTAAAACCACCTGACAAGTGATGGTGTTTAATTTCCTGGTCGCCACCACAATCCTCCCTCTGTCAAGCTGAGACCCAAGGAAAAAAATAGTCAGATTTATTGTGGCTTCAGTATGTGTTTTTATATTTAATTATATTATCTAATAAGATATTATTATATATATATATATATATATATACATATATACTATATAGAAGGCTTCACATTAACACCCGCCAACCCACCAAATGCGGGTCACTCCTGTTAGCCGCTTTAGTGGTTTGAATATTATAAATAATATATATAAAATATACATTTTTCAGTTGCAGTCTTTTCAAAAGGCATCTGAAATAATAAACTGTGTGCAATGTAGTATTGTCAAAAATATCAATTTTTCAATACATATCGATACTGAAAAATAATGCTTCCAATAGGCTACTCATTTTCCACAGATACATGATACCTGCTGCACTTTCTCGCTTTCTCATCTCTCCATCAGCGAGTTTGACACACAAACCCGCCCCCGCTTGCTCACTTGTTTCATTTGCTCCAGATGAATATTGTTGGTGTTACAGAGCTTGAATTTCAGCGTGGGATTGTGCATATTGTGCATATTGTGCATAATTTTACTCATTCCTGCAGAGTTTGTGCTCACAGCCAAAGTGCGCACAAAGGCGTCTCTCAGTACTAAATTGAGTTCTTTTTTGCTGCTTATATATTGTGCTTAAACAGTCAAACACACAAAATAATGTCAAAATGCCGGTCTTGGTGAGTAGTCACGTAAACACAGTCAGTTATGTTTTAAGTGAACGTAAACGCGCATATGTAACAGTATAATGGATCCGTGCATCAGGTCTTAAACTGACAGCCTAATATACCTGCTGCCAAATAAAATAATATTAAAAATGGCAGTTTTTCCCCTTGGTATCAATGTCAAAATTGGCCAGTGAAACTGCTGAGTGGCTATTAACTTGGCTATTAAACCATTAGTCACAGTGGCTGGTGAGGAAAAAAGTTCATGTCAAGCGCCCTATATACATACACATAAGCAATATCACACAAGTAGCCGTGTGATATCGCTCTATATGAGCACGACTACTGCTGTAGGTAATCACAGCCATGCTGATATAGAGCCATATCGCTCTATATCAGCATGGCTGTGATTACCTACGTAAAACTTCACTTTAGGACTAACAACGAAGGAACGGTGAGTTGCTTCATTGAAGCTTATTGTATTAGGTAGAGTATTATGAGAGAGAGAAATCAACTAAGCGAGTGCATTACCTGCATGTAGCTGAAATGCTTCAGGTCAATCTTATATTCATAATCACAAAATCATTTTGTATGTCTGCTGAGGAAAGAGATATCTTTGTCTTTGTCCTTTTAACATTTAAGGTGATTTCCCATGACAGCACTAGTCAATGCATTTGTCAATTGCATCTTGTAAGATGTTGTTTAAAGTAAAAACAACGTCCTTGTAATTTAAATTAACAACAAGAGCCATTATAGTCGCAATCTAATGGCGTATTAATGTAACTTTCACTGAATACCAAATACAGTATTTATATAAAATATTATTTATTGAACAGTATAATTTAAATTAACAACAAGAGCCATTATAACAGAATGAGAAGTACAATAGGAAATAAACACAAGTAAACAGTTCAGTCAAACATACAAAAGCAGCACTCTAGTTAGTACAGGATTTAAGTTCAATATAAATATAAAGTTATGAAACTTAATATAGCCCTTAACCCAAATCGATTTGCATCTGGAACAAGTAATAGATAAATAAGGTGTAGTAGGTGGCGGTAAATGTCTAAATGAGTAAGTTATTAAGTCATTCATTCATCTGATTCGTTCAAACAGCTGATTCATTCAGGGATTAAATAAATGGATCTCTTTATAGCTGCTTCCCAATTCAGAGGCTGCATACTTCAAAGGAAGCAGACTTCAAAGGCCACGCTTTTGAAGGCCACAAAGGTCAGAACAAGCGTTGTTAAATGGGACAGTCCATTGGCCAATGATCCATTTCTGTATAATCTGAGCAGTTTGAGTCTGATGCTGCCTTTACATGCTATCGGAAATTTGATAATTCCCACTTCTGAAGTCATGATTATGAGCTCATCACATTCAAGTTTCAAAATGAGAGGGCGTTCACGTGCAGTTTTTACCTAGGAAACTCGTATTTATGAAAATTCCGAGAGTACATGAAGGTAGCATCAGTCCCGGCAGGAAATGTAGGTGGGGGAATTAATGAACAGCACTCTCTTCCACTCTCATTACCCACAACAGAGGTGCTCTTGAGCAAGGCACCTAACCCCAAATCGCTCCCTGGGCGCCGCAGCAAAAATGGCTGGCCACTTCTCTGGGTGTGTGTTCATTGTGTTTGTGTTCAATAGATAGGTAAAATGCAGTGAAATTGGTGAAACGCATTGCACAAATTCTGAGTATGGGATAAGTACTTGAGCACTTTCATAATGAGTATAAACTTTATGTACAAACCCGATTCCAAAAAAGTTGGGACACTGTACAAATTGTGAATAAAAAAGGAATGCAATGATGTGGAAGTTTCAAATTTAAATATTTTATTCAGAATACAACATAGATGACATATCAAATGTTTAAACTGAGAAAATGTATCATTTTAAGGGAAAAATAAGTTGATTTTAAATTTCATGGCATCAACACATCTCAAAAAAAGTTAGGACAAGGCCATGTTTACCACTGTGTGGCATCCCCTCTTCTTTTTATAACAGTCTGCAAACGTCTGGAGACTGAGGAGACAAGTTGCTCAAGTTTAGGAATAGGAATGTTGTCCCATTCTTGTCTAATACAGGCTTATAGTTGCTCAACTGTCTTAGGTCTTCTTTGTCGCATCTTCCTCTTTATGATGCGCCAAATGTTTTCTATGGGTGAAAGATCTGGACTGCAGGCTGGCCATTTCAGTACCCGGATCCTTTTTCTACACAGCCATGATGTTGTAATTGATGCAGTATGTGGTCTGGCATTGTCATGTTGGAGAATGCAAGGTCTTCTCTGAAAGAGACGACGTCTGGATGGGAGCATATGTTGTTCTAGAACTTGGATATACCTTTCAGCATTGATTGTGCCTTTCCAGATGTGTAAGCTGCCCATGCCACACGCACTCATGCAACCCCTTACCATCAGAGATGCAGGCTTCTGAACTGAGCGCTGATAACAACTTGGGTTATCCTTGTCCTCTTTAGTCCGGATGACATGGCGTCCCAGTTTTCCAAAAAGAACTTCAATTCGTCTGACCACAGAACAGTTTTCCACTTTGCCACAGTTCATTTTAAATGAGCCTTGGCCCAGAGAAAACGCCTGCGCTTCTGGATCATGTTTAGATATGGCTTCTTTTTTGACCTATAGAGTTTTAGCCGGCAACGGCGAATGGCACGGTGGATTGTGTTCACCGACAATGTTTTCTGGATGTATTCCTGAGCCCATGTTGTGATTTTTCCATTACAGTAGCATTCCTGTATGTGATGCAGTGCCGTCTAAGGGCCCGAAGATCACGGGCATCCAGTATGGTTTTCCAGCCTTGACCCTTACGCACAGAGATTGTTTCAGATTCTCTGAATCTTTGGATGATATTATGCACTGTAGATGATGATAACTTCAAACTCTTTGCAATTTTTCCCTGAGAAACTCCTTTCTGATATTGCTCCACTATTTTTCGCTGCAGAATTGGGGGAATTGGTGATCCTCTGTCCATCTTGACTTCTGAGAGCCACTCTGAGAGGCTCTTTTTATACCCAGTCATGTTGCCAATTGACCTAATAAGTTGCAAATTGGTCCTCCAGCTGTTCCTTATATGTACATTTAACTTTTCCGGCCTCTTATTGCTACCTGTCCCAACTTTTTTGGAATGTGTAGCTCTCATGAAATCCAAAATGAGCCAATATTTGCCATGACATTTCAAAATGTCTCACTTTTTAACATTTGATATGTTATCTATATTCTATTGTGAATAAAATATAAGTTTATGAGATTTGTAAATTATTGCATTCCTTTTTTATTCACAATTTGTACAGTGTCCCAGCTTTTTTGGAATCGGGTTTGTAATCGCATCTTAGTAAGATTAGATATTTTAGTAAGTTGAACTTAGGTTTAAAAGTGTAATTTGTCAATTTCTTAAAAAAAAAAAAAAAAAAATCCTATCGTGGTTACAGTTATAGTCAGTTATGTTCTGTTTTGGCTATGTTTCATTGTGTTTCATCTTCCTTGTTTGCCTGTTTGACACAGTTTGTCTGTGTACTTAAGCCCAGAATTCTCCTTAGTTCTTGGTTCGTTATTGTTAATGTCTATGTCGTTTATGCTTACGTGGTTGTTTCCCATGCTCTGACTCCTTTAAATGTCCTTCGTGTTCATTATTAAATAATAATAAACATTATCTCCTTCGTCTTTGTGCGTTTACCACTGCTAGCGTGTAACAGTCATCACTGGGGTAGGCAAGGCCGTGAAGGTTCTAGAATAGGACAATAAAATTACAGGTTATAATGTATCCAAAAAAATTTTTTTTTTACATCAACCAACAGAAAAGTTCCCCTAACTGTAGAATTGTCAATTTATGTCACTGATTATGCAACTAAAATCGTCAGCAGTGTATCAGATGTTGATTACAAAACCAGTGTTTGTGGTTTGTATTTTGAGGTGAGGTGGTGTTAAGAGTCATATGGAGTTATAGCAGCAGTTGGTTCATTTATAGGAGTTTTGAATGGGGTCTGAGGCCAAGGTAGTAATGTAATGTACATAAACCAAGAGGGTCAGGACACTTTTTTTCACATTACCTTGGCCTACGTGGGTCTCTGAGGCCTATTGCTGTGGTAAAAGGACATGATATTTTATCCAGGTTTTCTCTCCAATGTCCTGGTAATAAAAGACTGATTCAGCATGCCTCATTAGACAAGGCTGAAGGCCGGATGGTATGGCAAATGCTGCCTGTATTGTTTGGCTAAAGGAACATTGAGTGTATAAACTTGTTTATGGTGCTTGTCACTGCTTTTTTAACATGGGTGGTACTTTGTAACTGTTTGGGACATATTTGATATGACCTCTGAGATCTGCCTAGTTAATTTATGTTTGGAGAGGTTTGTGTTCTCTACTTCAACGGGCTCCTTCTTTTGCTTGTTACCTTTAGAAAAAAATGAAATGCTATTTTGTGGGATTTGCTTGTGTTGCCCACCTCTAATGAAGCTAAATCTGAGGATACTATTTATGAGGGTTGTATAAGAGGTTTGTTTTTGCTGATGCTGTAAGCAAAGCACAACGTTTTTCCCAGAGTGTCGCCTGTCGACAGGCCATTTATCTCGGCAAACATGAAAAGGTGGTATTTCACTCCTCCTTCCGTTGTCCTCCTTCGCTTTTTATTCATCCCCCAAGGTGTGTTTGTCATCTTTAAGGAGGCCCTGCTGGGATTTTCATTTGATACATCTGAAAGCTTTCTGAGGTAGACCGCATATTTAAGAAGAAACAGTGCCAACCCGACCACTGTAACAACATAAACTTACCTCCAAACCCCAACACAGCAGTGTATTTTAATATCGCAAGTGCTTGTGCAGAGTAAAACTTGCCCGCAAACCAGCGTGATAACATCGGTCTGTGCATTGAGGTTCGTTTTGGAGACGTGTATGTTAAAAAGCAAAGTTGGAGCCAAAACCAGAGCAAGACTCAGACCAATATTAGACCCCTCAAGGCCCAGATCCATATCAAAACTAAAACACTCAAGGCCCCGATCCAAACCAAGACCTGTCAGTTTTATAGAACTGAAATAAAGAAAATGCAGCATTCATTACATACATCCAACAATCAAGTTTCAGCTTTTCAGTGCTTACTTTTTGCCATACATCCCCACCTACTAAATCTAATTAGTTAACTGAACAGTAAATTAGTCAAATGTTTTGTTATTCTTGAGAGCGTAATTTGCCTCCTGTGACATCCTACAGTGGACAGCTTAAAGTAGTATGGTTAAAGTGGGGATTGCAAGAATTTTGGAGCCTAAAAACTGGGTCACTGAGTAAAAAAGTTTGAAAACCACTGATTTAAATCGAGAGGATTTAAGGTTTCACAATGGAAGGCCGCATGCCAGACACCTTCAGTGACTCCTGCTGAATGATGAAGATACCCTGCTGAGTTGTGGTTGAGGTAATTTTCACCATTAATACGCTGGAATTAGACTGTGGTCTTGTCCGAGACCATAAGCCGAGACCCACATCCAGACCAAGACACTGAGTAATGAGACTCACACCACGATCACATTAATGTGGTCTCGAGAGATCTCAAGACCAAACCCACAACATCAAGACTCTGATTAAAAGCATAGTAATTTAAAACTATTAACTGGAAAGATTGGTAGCTGACATGCAAATGGACCCCACCCCCCCAAAAAAGAAAAAAACATTTTGGGATGTTCCAGTAATGACACTGTGGTTCTGGTCTTCCAGTTTTCTTGTTCATTTCAATGCTGTCTAAGTGCTCTGATGAGCTGGAGTCTCTGTGTGGAGAAAGTCAGATGGCAGGAACGAAGCCATTGTGGTTTCTGAGCAGACCTACTCTGACAGGTATAAACATATGAAGTTGAACCAGTAAAAAAGAGGATAAAGCAAGTGCGCTAGTGCTAAGAGGTAATTCATGCTATCAAAATGAACTGAAAAAAGCTCTTTGGATTGAAATAACGTCGCATACCTTTAGTACCTGTTCTAATGTGTTTAATGTCTGACTTCTGGACAGGCTTGTCAAAGTTCAGGAGTTTTTAATAATTCTGGTACAGTCCATGATGGTGAAATTGTGGGGCTTTGGCCTTCTCTCTCCAACTGTTGCTTGCCATGACTGTGAGGTTCATTCCATCCTGATTATAATTGCTTTCATCTTGTATCGTGACTGTTTTCAATTCTTCACGGTCCTGTCAGCTCAGCGAGGTTCACAGAGGTTGCAGAAGTCCATTAAGTCTTGTATTTACTGCTGTGGTCTAGGTAAATTAATAAACACTTGTTTTAGACTCCATTATCAGTGGGAATCTTGTCAAAGAAATTATTTACTTCTTTTAAAAATCCTTATATATATATATATATTTTTTTTTTTATCTTTTCATTTGTTTTCTCATGTTTTTTTTGTAACAAGGGCAATTTTGCAAGCTATTTTTGTTGACTAAAATTGTCATTTTTTAATTCCGTTCAAAAGTTTGGGGTTGGTAACAACAAAAAGTCTCTAATGTTCACCAAGGCTGCATTTATTTGATCAAAAATACAGTAAAAAGGTAATATTCTGAAATATTAATAGAATTTATTTATTTTTTTTTTTTTGTCATTTTAAAATATAATTTATTCCTGTGATGCAAAGCTGAATTTTCAGCATCATTACTCCAGTCTTCTGTGTCACATGATCCTTCAGAAATCATGAAATGATGATTTGCTGCTCAAGAGACATTTCATATTATTATCAATGTTGAAACATTTAAAGGGTTAGTTCACCCAAAAATGAAAATTCTGTCATTTATTACTCACCCTCATGTAATTCCAAACATGTAGAACATTCGTAACTTCGGAACACAAATGATCTTTTCAATGAAGACTGAGTGCTTTCTGTCCCTCCACTGACATTCTGTTCTTGCGTCAACACAACACGCATGCGTCGTGGTGCTCTCATGAGCGCGTGTTGGAGATTAATATTTTGTATGGGTTTTTTTTTTGTTTTTGTTTTTTTTGTGCAAACAAAACACTCGCGTCACTTCATAAAATTGAGGTTAAATATATGCTATATGTGTTCCGAAGATGAACGGAAAGTCTTACGGGTTGACATGAGGGTGAGTAATTAATGACAGAATTTTCATTCTGAGGTGAACTAACCCTTTAATATCTTTGTGGAAACTAGCATTTATTTGTAATAGAAATGTTTTGCAATATTATACATGTCTTTTCTGTCACTTTTGATTATGTGTCCTCTCAGAATAAAAGTATTAATTTATTATACAATAAATGAATATGACATGCTATGAAATTTAAATTACATTTTTGTTTGAAGACAAAGCTATGAACTACAAAATAATAATAATAAAAAATAACACCCATCATTGCCCTACATCTTCATATTTTTCTAAATTAGTATGATAGGTGTTTCTCTTTCACCCATTTTGTCCCCTTGTTTGACCTTGAGGCTTGAGATTTGTATTAGTTTGTACTGTTTTTAGTGTTTTATGGAATTTTAAATCAGTGAAACACAATAGCAGTTACTGAAAACCAAGCTAATATCAGATGCAGAACTGCAATGTTACTGTAACAGAACTGGTTTGTTTTCTGTCTGGGACTGACATATTCCTATTCCAGTGTTTGGATATGAAAGTGTCTACTAAATGACTAAAATAGCTAATAATGAAATACATTCTTGGTTTTAAAATACTTTCCTTGTCAGGCATCAGATTTCTTGCCAAATGCAGAATTTTTTTCCATGCAGTTTATTTTCTATCTGTAGGTCCCAATGACATGTTACATGGAGTACATTTTAGCGTCTTTCCAGTATTTTAATTGAGAACATGTTCAGTCAGAGATGAAAAATAAAGTCGATGTGTGTTTTTTTTTTTTTTTTTTCTACAATAAAACGTACGTAGACAACTATAATGTAGATTCATTTGGTGTGCTGATTTCTCCAAACATGGCGAATCAGTTGCACTTTCAACATTGCTTGGTTTGTTTGAGAGTTCACATATAAAATATTGGCTCAACCAGTGCAGAAAGTTTTTTTGTCCATTTTTACAACATGACAGTCTGTGGTCACTATGAACAGATTTGGAATGACAAAGAACTTGAATGAATCAGTACAGTGAGTGGAAATTCTGATTCATGTTGCTGATTCATGTTGATTCATGTTGATAGAGCTGCATATCCAGACAAAGTCCTACGTTGTGGTCAATGCATTTCATAAATTCAGTTTCATGCTAATTTATCCCACAGGTGTCCGATTAAATGACATAATTTAAAAAAAAAAAAAAAAATCAGCTTTTTGAGAGGGCAGATCAGCAAATGTATCTATCAGCTTTATGAAGGACGTGCTGCCTTAGCATATGCATAATGAATTATTTTAAGCAGCTCACTTTAAGCAGAGTTTTTTAATCTGTCCTCCTGTCTTTTCTTTGGCAGTTGGAAAAAGGATGGAGGACGAACAGGAAGACAGTTTTTTCCTTGCAGTACCTTGGAAAGAATGAATCTGAAGAAACATGTGTTGGGTGATGAAGTGGGCGCCTTTTCCAGTTTGAGAAGGTGAGTTTACATTTGAAGTACATTTTGTACAATTTTAAACATTCTGTGAGAAGAAGAATGTGCTATCTCAGGCCAAAGAATGCATTTAATGTAATTTTATATTTATTTTCTGTTATTTAATTTACATCACAATAACAGGGTTGATGTTTTAACATTGTCTTTTAAATAAGATAAAGATAGTTAACTTTCTTGAAGAGTTCACTTCTTGAAAGTATGATGGTTTCATCATGGTAATGACACATTTTCCCCCAGGTTTGTTTTAAATTATAGACCAATTTAAGATAAAAGAATGACGGTAACAGGGTTGACTTTAGTGTCTTAAAGGGTTAGTTCACCCAAAAATGAAATTTATGCCATTAATTACTTACCCTGATGTCATTCCACACCCGTAAGACCTTTGTTCATCTTCAGAACACAAATTAAGATATTTTTGATGAAATCTGGGAGGTTTTTAGAGAGCAACATAATTACCGTCATTCAAGGTCCAGAAAAGTAGTAAAAACATGGTTAAAATAGTTAAAGTGACTACAGTGGTGTAACCTTAGTGTTATGAAGCGATGAGAATACTTTTTGTTCGCAAAAACAAAACAAAAATAATGACTTAATTCAACAATCTATCTGCTACGCTGTTTATGTCCAGTGCTTTCAGGTTCTACGTCAGAATGTCGACTAATTATTGGCTGGCTCCTGCATCAGCAGCACACACATGCATCGTGCTGCTCACGTGTTACAGCTTCTGGACCTTGAATGGCAGTAATTACGTTGCTTTCTATGGGAGATAAAAACATCTTGGATTTCATCAAAAATATCTTAATTTGTGTTCCGAAGATGAGTGAAGGTCTTACGGGTTTGGAACGACATGAGGGTGAGTAATTAATGACAGAAATTTCATTTTTGGGTGAACTAATCCTTTAATGACAAACTAAAAAACAAGATAAAGATACTTTTTTGAAGAGTTCACTTCTTGAAAGTATGATGGTTTCATCATTGTAATAACACATTTTTTCCCCAATGTTTGTTTTAAATTATAGACCAATTTAAGATAAAAAAATATGACAGTAACAGGGTTGACTTTTTAGTATTGTCTTAGCAACAACAACAACAAAATATGATGGTTTTATTATATTAATGACACATTTATTTAATTGTTTTTTTTTTAATTTATAGAACAAAGATAAAAATATGATGCAACAGGGCTGACTTTTAGTATTGTATAACCGACAAAAAACAAAAAAACAAGATTAAGATACTTAACTTTTTTGAAGACTTTTTGAACACATGATGGTTTCATTACAGTATTTTTTTTAAAATGTCTTTTTAAATGTATAGAACAATTTAAGATAAAAATATTCAAGTCTTAAAGTCTAATAACTGTCTGAAAATGCACTTTGTTTTCATCAACAAAAAAGTGAATATTAGCTAACACAGGGTTGAGAACAGACCAAAAATCTTTCAAAATAAAAATAAGGAAGAATTAGATTTTTAGAGAAACCAACTAAAAAGAGTCATTTTTACACACATTTATATGAGGGACATAAATGGCACCCTTTCTGTAGAATGACCCTGTAACTCAAGAGGGCCTAAACAAGACTCCATTATGTTTCCACAGGAACAACAGATGCTTATTTCTGGATAGATGCACCTGCAGGAGCAACATGAAGGTTTCTGTTGGAAAGATTTGCCTTGCAGTCTTGCATCTATGCTATCCACAGTTCTGTCTCAATCTCAGTACATGCCGTTCCTCAGAGACGTGTCCCGTTAAAGGTTTGATGTCTCGTGATAGTATCTGGTCTGATCATTACGACACTCTCTCTTGAGAAGGTCAGGGTGAGTGAAAAACATCTCCCTTTGCAAACAGTGAAGGAAAAAAATATATATTTTTTTTTTACTAGGGTATGCGTAGCACCAACTTTGATGTGCTTTATGAGGATTTGTAGATCAAACGATTTGGGCAGAGAAAATAATAAATATGGCTACTTTTGAATGGCTGTCAATGGAAAAAACATGCTAACATGCTAACCAGCCAAACCTTGACCCTTTGTCTCTAGCTACATGTAATTCCTTGCGGTAAGCGACGTGCGTTGTAGTAGTCGATGATAATTTGTTCCAATGATTCCTCCTGATGGTGACATGAAAACAGTCAAGTTAGCCAAATGTGTCAGCTCTTCCTGAAAGAGTCCGCCATGAATATGGTGCAGAGACAGACGTCAGTGAAGTACCATAATCATTCGAAATGAAAGATGACATTCATGGTGAACACTGAAACAAAGGCGCTTTAATGTTGAGGGACTTTACCCTTCACTTTCAATTCAATGATTCGCTTGCTGTGCATTTGGATGAAGTACTGATGGAGGGCTAAATGAATCAGATTGGCCAGTAACATCAACAAACCATTTTCCCTTCACACCTCAGTGCTGCTGGCCTCATAAATTGAGACTTTGAATTCTTGCACACATGGCCTTTTGCTTGCCAGTAGTCAATATGACTATGAAATGTCTGAAATAAGAGCCTTCATTGAACAGTTTGAGAGTTCATGCAGGCTGCCAAACTCATTGCTTGATGGTCTATTCCCCTCATGCTCTCACTTACCCTGGTGGTCTTTGAAGCAAACTTCATAAGTTTTTCTTTGCTAGAGGGTGGTGACAAGGTTCGCATCTGCTCTCCAATTTAATACGCACATATCACATTACTCTACATGAATAATCTACAACTTGCATGTTGCAGGGTGCAAAATAAAAAACAAAGAAGCTGTACCTTCTTATTACAAAGCTTATTTAAATTTTTCTTAGCAGAAGAACATTTAAGCATGAATGTGTACTTATTCAGCCTCTACTTTGCCCTTTTCGGTTTATTTTGTGATAATGACCACCTGACTGTACGTTATGCCTTACATATAATCAAATGTTTCTGGTTAACATCGCCAGATTCCATGTATACTGCTTTAATCAACCACAGGGCTATCAAAACAACGAAACATTCAAATCACTTAAAAGATGACTGATCTAAGGATGGCGAGGCAGTGCACACAGTACATTCATCAGCAGTAATTACATTACATCACAAGCATGCAAGCCACAAGGCCCCTCTCATTTATGTAACCATCAGTAGTTTCCCCCCCTCTCTCTATGCCTAAATGAGAACCATGCATGTATGTCTGCAATCCCGTAGATGTCATAGAATCATAAACATTGTCATTCAACAATATAAGGATGGTTTGGGAACACAGGACAGCATGTTCTTGTTGGGGTGTGGATTCATGCACTATTGTTCCTGAGTTTTATTTATAGAACAATTTAAGATTAAAAAAAAATATGATTCTAACAGGGTTGATGTTTTAATATTGTCTTACCGTCAATCTAAATCTTGACAATCTTTTCTTCTTGAAAGTATGACTGTCATTATGGTAGTTTTTTTTTTTTTTTTTTTTTTCTCAGTGTGTGTTTTTTTTTTTTTTATTATTATTTGTAGAACAATTTAAGATAAAAAATATGATGGTAACAGGGATGAAGTTTTAATATTGTTTTACTGACAAAAAAAAAAAAAACAAGATGAAGAGTTAATTTCTTGAAAGTATGATGGTGTCATTATGACAAAGATTTTTTCCATTTTTTTTAAATGCACAGAACAAGATAAGTTATGATGGTAACAGAGTTGACGATTAAATATTGTATAACTGACTAACAACAAACAAGATCAAGATACATTACTTTCTTGAAAGTATGATGGTGTCATTATGATGTATTTTTATTTATAGAAGAATTTAAGATAAAAACAATATGATGGTAACAGGGTTGATGTAACCTAGTGACACAACTTCAAAGCCTTAAAGTCTTTTTTTTTTTTTTTTTTAAACTAGGGTATGCGTAGCACCAACTTTGGTGTGCTTTATGAGATCAAAGGATTTGAGCAGAGAAAAGAATAAATATGGCTACTTTTGAATGGCTGTTAATGGAAAAACATGTTAACATGCTAACAGCCAAACCTTGACCCTTTGTCTGGAGCTACATGTAATTCCTTGTCTTACCGACAATCTAAATCACACTCTTTTCTTCTTGAAAGTATGACTGTCATTATGGTAGTTTTTTTTCAATATGTTTTTTTTTTTTTTTTTTTTTTTTTTTTTTTTTTGAACAATTTAAGTTAAAAATATGATGGTAACGGATGAAGTTTTAATATTGTTTTACTGACAAAAAAACAAAACAAAAAACAAAACGGTAACACTTTACAATAAGGTTCATTAGTTAAACATTAGTTAATGTATTAACTAACATGAACTAACCATGAACAATACATTTGTTACTGTATTTACTAATCTTCGTTAATGTTAGTTAATGAAAATACAGTTGTTCATTGTTTGTTCATCTTAGTTCACAGTACATTAACTAATGTTAACAAGATTTTAATAATGTATTAGTAAATGTTGAAATTAACATTAACAAAGATTAATAAATGCTGTATAAGTGCAGTTCATTATTAGTTCGTTAACTAATGTAGTTAACTAATGTTAACTAATGAACCTTATTGTAAAGTGTTACCAACAAAACAAGATGAAGAGTTTAAATGCACAGAACAAGATAAGTTATGATGGTAACAGAGTTGCCGATTTAATATTGTATAACTGCCTAACAACAAACAAGATCAAGATACATTACTTTCTTGAAAGTATGATGGTGTCATTATGATATATTTTTATTTATAGAAAAATTTAAGCAAAAAAATATGATGGTAACAGGGTTGATGTAACGTAGTGGCACAACTTCAAGCCTTAAAGTCTAATAAGTGTCTTCAAGTTTAATAATACTTAATAATAATACTTTGTCAAATAAATATACAGTATATTTTGTTTTCATCAAAAACAAAAGTGAATATTAGCTAAACACAAGGATGAGAATGTCATGGAATCATAAACATTGTCATTCAACATTATAATGACGGGCTGCAAACACAGGACAGCATGTTCTTGTTGAGGAGCGAATTCACGCCCCCTTTTTCCTGAGTCACGAACTGAACTGAGTCTTGTAAGATGGCAGAGAATCTATCATTGTGTATCCTTTTTTCTTCTTTCTTTGTTTTCAGTGTCCTGTTCTTTTCCCAACTGACAGACCTCTAATTGGAACTGCAGACAGCCATCTTAAGTTTGTAATCGGACCGTATCTTTTCTCAATTAATGTGCAATTGAACCGGATCAGAGTAGCGCAACTTAGCAAATCTGTTTTCTTTATTAGGGAATGTATGAAAACAAACAACCTAGCGCTTCATAATCGCAAGCATATGTGGAGAGACCCTCATCAGGTCCAAGGCCTTTCTGCACCTACACCAATGTTGAATTGGTAACTTCTGAGCATAAATCTATGACTTGTGCCAAAAGTCAAGATTTCAACCGGTCAAAGGACTCACTGCCTGATTGTATGACAGCCAGATTGGTGGGCACAAAGATGGCCTGCAACTGCAGAGCTCATCAGGTACAGAGATATTCAGAGGATTCATTTCCCTCTTCTTTTGTCTGTTTAAACAATTAAGGCCTGGACATGACAGAGAATTGGACGGGCGTCCCCTTCGAGGTCTCTGGTGTAAGATCCCGCTCCAGCCGTGATTAAGTGATGTCTTTTGGAGCTGGTGCCGGTTTAGTTATTTCTTTTGTTTTGGGCTCCAAGGAAAATCTCCACCAGAGCAGATGGTGGGGTAGGTAGGAGTGAAAGTGAGATGAAGGAAAGCAAGAGAGAGAGGTGACACATTTTCTCCGGGAAACCTCGGAGGGCTCATCACGGCCTGCTGATCTTCCAACTGCTTCAGAATATTTTAGTGTTTTTCCTTCTTATTGCGACCCAAGAAACTTGCAGAATTGCAGTCCAGTCCATCGCGAGTCCAATAATCATGTCAGATATTATCTACAGCTTCTACTTCCAGAAATGTTTAATTTATAGATCAGGGAGAGTTAAAATGATTCAGTTGTAAAGGGACAAATTATGCAAATATATATATATATATATATATAGTTGGTCAGTTTACATATGACTGGAAAATGGCTTAAGTGAAGGTAATAAAACAAAATTTACTTTAAAGGGGTAGTTCCCTTCAACTGTGCAATTTTGTACAATGAATAATGACCGGAACTTTCAATTTTCTAAAAGGGCACAAAAGCACCATAAAAATATCAAAAGTACTTCATACTACTCTTACAATATATTCCAAATCTCCTGAACCCATATGAAACTTTTTGTGAGGAAAAAATTACATTCAAATCATCATTCATTGATAATCTTCCTGGATCATTTGATCAGTTAGTTGAACTTGACAATCGAATCAATCTGATTCATGAACAATTCATTCACCCTAAATTGAAAGATTTTGTGTGTGAAATGTGCATGTGAATGTTTTCATGATCAAATCATGATTCATCAATAACTTTCATATTAAAATGTATTCTTAACTTATGAAAACATGTATGAAGAACTGAATCCACAAGCAAGCGAAAATCACATACACTGGGTGATCTCATAAACGTGTTATGATGAAATTCTATATAATTCATCTTTATACTATATAATTCATCATATACTCTAAAAGAAAAGAGAAGAAAATGTGTGTTTTAGCTCAGTGTTTCTCTGCACTGTAAAACAAAACAACCCCCCCCCCCCCCCAAAAAAAAGGTAATTTGTCTGGCAGCATTTTCCAGAGAGTGTCTGATAAAAAACAGAAAAATACTGTTGAATTAAAAACAGAGATAATAATTTGTTTAGTTTTTGTCACAGTGTGAGCCACACAAATGTTTAGATGTTTTCTACTTTTTAGTTGACACTGTCTGTTTTCTACACTATACCAGAATGTATACCAAATGTTTGGACATTTGGTCACACTTTATAATAGGTGTCCTTATCTACTATGTATCTACATCAAAAAATAAGTACAGTGTAGTTATTGTATTCATATTGTATTGAAAAACACTTCTGCTGCTATTGAGGTGGGATACGGGTAAGGTTAAGGGCAGGTTTAGTGGTATGGGTAGGTTTAAGGGTGGGGTAAGGGAAATCTCAATATTGTAATTACAGCTGTACTTACACAATAAGTGCATTGTGTTAAATGATTCATTTACAATAAATGTTAGTACAAAGTAGTTAAAGACACCTAATATAAAGCAGAACCAAACATTTTTTATTTATATAGCACATTTATTTTTGTAGAAATGTATTAAATGTAAACTGAAAATTTACAGTTGCTTGTTCATTTTTACATATTCTACAGTATGTCTTCCCCTAACACCACACATTCTTACATATCTTCCTATTGCTCTTCCACGACAAGCAACTGTGTATTTTCAGTATATATGTAACATTATATGTAACATTTTTCTACAAAAATAAACTGCTGTTGCTGTTTAGGGATTTAGACGTTCCTGCATGTTCAAAAATGGTAGTGATTATGCAAACTCCATATAGCCTACTGTATGCTACCAAACTTGATTGGTTGATTGGTAAGATTGTTATTCCTATTTTATGACAATGGCAGACCATTTGCCAATTCAGCAGACATTCCATTCCATGTCATAGGTATTTATGGAATATACATGTCATTTTGCATGTGAAGGCTCACACGATAAAAGAATGTTTAGAAGTTGTGGAGAGTTTGACAGTTTCATTGAAAATCAACTCATCAGTTTTGATCATCAAGCCATGTGTATTTACATGTTGTGTAAATTGTAGACAGTTGTACTCACTCTTTTGCACACGTGCCAAAACACATGCAAATTGCTTAAATCAATAAGAAATCCAAATCTGATGTGAACAAGAAACTAATTGTTCAGAGACCTTGCCAGTTGCATAAACATAGCCTTTATGTTAAGACTGTCTTATGTACTAGTATGACCAACTAGCGGTTAGTCAAGGGGCAATCATTTTTAGTATCAAATTAGACCAATCTATGTTTTTACGTAACTGATTTAAAACAGTTATGAACAGTCTTAAATAAAAAATGTGATGACTAACTTGTAAGACTAAGACTAAGACTAAGACTTGTAAGTCTTAGCACTTTATGCAACTGGCCCCTGAACTTATTGTTTTGAGAAAAAAAAGTCTCATTCGAGAATTGAGCCAAAGCGATTGAGAAAAACTGTAAAATCCTTGATGACATTGCTGAAACTCTTGGTGTATTGTTACAGGGTTGGTAGTTCAAAGTTCAAATGTATTAATGACAAAATACTTTTGATTAGTGATTAGACTTTGGGTGAGATCTGTGTATTAAGCCACTTTACAATGATATCACCATACATAAACAGCCAACATCACCTGATAACCTTTTATTTTAGCTTCCTTTGCAACAAAAAGGAAGCTAAAAAAACACTGTTACAAAATGACAGAGCTGGCTAACATTAAAGCTAACATTAAGTCAAGGATCAATAGCAAACAATGATCACCATAATGCTGACTTCAAATGAAACCTTTTCAATAAAACATCATCTAAACCTCAGTTAATTCTCAATTAACTTTTGTAGACGTTTGATAGAAATACAGTACTGTAATGTGTAGTCAGTTTTGGTTTATTTTTCTCTGTGTTCAGTTCCTGCCTGAGTTCCTAGTTAATTTCCTTGGTTATTAATTAGCTCTACATTTGTTCTGTTTCAATCAATCATCCTCTGTGTATTTAAGCCCTTAGTTTAACATGGTTGTGTTTGTTTATTCCCTGTTGGATGTATTAAAGACTATTTCTGTTACATTCTCCATTGTCATGCAGTTCTCTACAGAACCACAACATGACAAATAAGTCAGTCTGGTTAGTAATAAGTAAAGCTGGTAATGCTGTTTGTGGAGTTGTTTAATCCTCCTCTGCTGAGATCTTGAGACATTTAATGTCTTTTATTTTCAGTTGATTTCATCTAAGGCTGTGGCTGGAAGTCAGTTGTAGTTCTAGTCTTTTTTCTGTTCTTGTTGTTTCTCTTCCCTTCTTGTTGACAGGATGTGTTCATCATTAATGACACTCAGTGTCTGAATTCATTCACTTGTTTTCATTCACTCATCAAGTTGACTATAGTAAACTAGGGGACACACAATAAATGCTTTTTTATACTTTTATGTTGCTTTTTCATCCATTTTTAAAGCTTGACACCCCCAGTCATTTTTCAGTTTTATTATATTGAAAAGAGCAGACAGGATTGTCTTAAAAATTTCACCTTTTGTGTTCCACGGAAGATGGAAAGTCATATGAATTTGATGACAGATTTTTAATTTATTCCCTTAAAGGGTTAGTTCACCCAAAAATGAAATTTCTGCCATTAATTACTCACCCTCATGTGGATCCTTAAGACCTTTGTTCATCTTCGGAACACAAATAAAGATGTTTTTGATAAAATCCGAGAGGTTTTTTTCATCCCCTATAGAAAGCAACATAATTACCACATTCAAGGTCCACAAAAGCAGTAAAGTCAACGTTAAATTTGTCAACATGACAATTTCCAGCTCCTGCGTCAGCATCACACTCATGCATCGTGCTGCTCACGTGTACAGTGTCAGCCAATACTGAGTTGGCGTTCTGACGTAGAACCCGGAAGCCTGCACTGTCTATACAATGTAAACAGTGTAGGGGAATGACAGGGGAAAGAAGAAAACATTAAGGTTGAACCACTGTAGTCACATTGACTATTTTAACAATGTCTTTACTACTTCTCTGAACCTTGAATGCAGTAATTACGTTGCTTTCTATGGTGGATAAAAAACCTCTCTGATTTCATCAAAATATCTTAATTTGTGTTCCGAATATGAATGAAGGTCTTACAGGTTTGGAACTACATGAGGGTGAGACAGAAATTTCATTTTTGGGTGAACTAACCCTTTAAAGTCGACATAAAATGGACATACTGTATATCCTAGTGAAATGGCTTCTTGAACAAGAAAATAAGTAGGACGGGACATGATGTAACATTTAGTGTCCAATGATAATGAAGGGAAATGAGGTAATTCCAAATAATAGTGTAGTTTAATAAATAAAGCCAAAACAGATAATTCAGCAAGCAAATACAATGCGACAGAGTGCATAGCACAAACAATACCGGACAATAAATGTGAGAAACAGAGGAACTAAATACACAACTATAACTAACTAAATACAGACAGGTCTTGGAGACATCAAAGCATGCCATAAAACATCCAGTTTTACAGTTTTTGTACATCCAGTTTTTAGTGCTTGCATTTTGCATTTGGATGATATAACTCCAACTTCCTTGACTCTTTCGGAACCTACTCCTACTGCTTTGTGTAATGTAAGCCACCACTGTTCTCCATCATCCTCTCTTTCTTTCTGGCTCCAGAAGTCTTGTGAAGAATTGCTGTCCACTTTTGGCCTTCAGACCAGGCCAGAGAACAGGTGGTGAAGCCATCTCCAACAGCTTTTCTTTCACTTTAGCTCTCTGCATATTCAAAAACAAGCCATGTGGCGCGCAGAGCCGTGCTGAAGGTGAAGGCAGGGCTGGGTCAACACGGGCACAGGATGGAGAAAGTCTTTCAGGAAATTCCTGCGCAGAACAAAACGTTTGACACAAAGCCTGGTCTTAAAACCGATTGCTACATTTCTTTCCTTTTGCTTTCACACTTTTTCTCTCCAGTGTTTTCTGTGCCATGTGTTTGATTTTCATTTTTTACGTACAAAGAAACTCAGTGCCCCCTTTTTTTTATCATACTGAGCAGTGCTGCGTTGCAAACAGCACTGACCTTTTTACAGGACCGAACTTTGCTGTTACTGGAGGCCTTCTTACTAAACGATTTGAACACACATGATGGTAATTGACAGCGTATGTTCTTGTTGAATTGCAATATGGAAACTATTCCTTCTCTCAAATGTAATTTCAAATCACAGGTGTCTAAATACATGAGATTCTGTGGAGTATTCCTTCATTCCAGTTGATGGGGTCAAGCGAATAAAAAGGGGGGAAGGATAATGACAGATGCAGTCACTCTGAAATGACTCCCCCAGAGTACAGTGGATTGGAAATATCTAAAAAATCTTGCTCTGGCTCACCCCATTGTCATTACTAAGTATTCAAATGAGTGGCAAATCATATCACTATGGCTCTGGGCTATTGAATGTGGTCCTCAATATGACCCATTCACCTTACACTGAAAAAAATTACATCTTAATGACATCTTTTTTTTTTTTTTTCTTTTTTTTTTAATTAAATTAAAAAGTCTTCTGTTCAAGTGAAAACTTGAGTTGAGTACTTAGATGTTCTTAGATGTTCTTAAGATGATCTTTTCTTATTTAGATTATCTTAAGAAGTACTAAAGAAGAATTTTTAGTATATTAAGTAGAAAATTAGTGCACAAAAATAGAGCACTTTAAGTACATTATGGAAGTGTACTTTTTTTTTTACCTGGGCGCTTTGGTCTGAGTGCTGTCATGCATCGGCTTACATTAAATTTTGTTGGTTTTGTGGCCAGTTGTCACCATATTCCGCTGAAATGACACACCGATTGTGTGATGATTCAATTTTTTGTAATGATGATTTGCATTTTATTACTTTTTATTTAATTTTAGTGATAACTCTCACACTCAGCTAGGTAACAGCTAGGCTGATTTTACTGAGTTTACTTTTTCCCCGATAAGGGAAGGGGGTGAGAGGGCCAAGGTTCGAGAGTCACAGTTCACTACTGCTGTACATAGACTTAAAAATTTTTGTTTCATAGATTGTATATTTTTAGATATTTTTAACTGGAAAGCTAGATAAAAATACTTAAGGGCCTGGTTTCACAGACAGGGCTTAGCCTAAGGCAGGATTAGGTCTTTAAGGGATATTTAAGTATCTTTTATAAATGTATACTAGAAAAAAAAACATTACTGGCTTTTTTTTTTTTTTTTTTTTTTTTTTTTTGGGATGTATGGAAACCAGCAACACAAGTCCTAAAACTGATATTTTCAGCAGGACACTGACAAGCTTTCAGGAATTAGTTTGGGGAAGAAGTAATTTCAATGACAACACGTTAGGAAAAACTACGAAGACAGCTCTTGACCTACATGTCAGCTAAACAAATTGAATTAAAGATCATCTTGTAGCATCTGGTGGAAAGATGGTCAGAAGCCATTTTGTTTAGCTTGGAAATCAGGTCACCAAATGATCTTTCTGGACACCGTGTACCTTTGTTAATTGACAAGTGGAAGATAAGTATTATTTTGAAGCATTTTGTGAATCCTTAAATTCAGGACTGCCTTGAAGGTTTGTTTTCCTTGACCCAGTCTATCTCGCACATCGGCATGTAGAAAACACAACTGCATTCATCGCATCCATTCTCACAGAAGTGAAAATTGTTTATTTTTGATGGTAGAATGAGCTGGTGTTCTGATGTAGAACCCAGGAGCACTGCACTGTGTTTACTACATCAACAGCGTAGGAGACTGACAGGGAAAAGAAGAAATTGTTGAAAAAAGTTGTTTTTTTGGGGGGGGTTTTTTTGGGGTTTTTTGGGGTGGGGGTGGGGGGTGGGGTGGTGTTTGTGCACAAAAAGTATTCTCGTCACTTTATAATATTAAGGTTGAACCACTGTAGTCACATGGACTATTTTAACGATGTCTTTACTACCTTTCTGGGCCTTGAAATTTTGGAATGACATTGCTGTGTATAGGGAGACCAGAAACCTTATTTCATCAAAAATATCTTAATTTGTGTTCCGAAGATGAACGAAGGTCTTACGGGTTTGGAACGACATGAGGGTGAGTAATTAATGACAAAAATTTCATTTTTGGGTGAACAAACCATGTAGTTGCAAAGTTATTTTAGTTAGTAGAATGTCTAATATGGACAATTGAAACAAAGTGTTACCTTTTTTTTTCTTTTTTTTTCAAAAGTAGGCTACTTGTGATTTCTGTGAATAACTAATAATCAAAATGACTTTTAAGCACAATATCATTTCCAATTCAGTTGAAATTTTGTCAGATTATGCAAAAGTGTTATTTGCTGTAATTTTGTGTATTTCACATACATAATATGCTAGCTGTAGGAAAGTCTGTCCCTTTAATTGCACTTTCATACTTAACCACTAGAGAGCACTTTACTGATACCTACAGTATACACCTTTCCCTTTAAGGTCCCGATATACTCACAGCAAAGTTCTTTTTCGTTCTTTGTTTAGGGGTAAAAAGAAGTTTGAAATACGTGAGCAGTGATATACTGTTAGCTACTGTTAGTGATATACTGTAGTGATATACTGTTAGCGAACATCCAAAACCCCCCACACTGCTGTAGATTATTATATTAGATGTATATGTAAATATGTGCTGGACACAGTGTACACATGTACACAACAAAAATGGGAAAACAGCAAGCATTTTTTAAAGAAAGCATAAGAAAAACATCTGATCAAAGCAACATGGATTTGTTTGTATAAGCTCTGCAATTCGGCACTCCAGTAAAGTCTGGGGCCTTTAAGACCATTCGTTCCATACACTACACACACTGGGTCACGATGAGCATCTAAACTTTAAAGCTGTGTGCGTTAGTGAAGAAAAATATGTTTATTTCTCATTTTCAAGTAGAAACATGCACGTTAATGATGTTGATGTTATTATGATGATGTTGCATTAATCTTGTTAACAGTGATTTTAATGCACTGTTACCCTCTGGGAGAAGGTACAGAATTTCTTGTAAACTGAACCGGTTCAAAAATTTGTTTGTGCCAGTATCTATTAGGTTGTTGAATCTGGAGCAGTGACGCCCCTTGTTATTTTTTTTATCTGTGATCGTGTGTTTGGATGTGTATGTTCATTGTGTGTATAGTACCTTTAATATTTTTAGGTGTACCAGGTGATGTTGGAATGTTGCTTTTGAGTCTACTCCAAATTTCCCTATCAGGGACAATAAAGTATATTTTCTTTATTTTATTTTTATTATGATTTATTATTAGCCTTAGCAAAACAATCAACCATTCTATTCTAAAAATGTTACAAATGTCATTTCCAAAACTATCATTTCCATAGTTGAGGAAACATCCAGCTAAACTTTCTGCTGCACAAGGCATCTTTCGTCCATTAGGTCATCCAGAGAAGTCTATGGATGCTAAACGCAGAGCTAGCATGTTGCTGTTAGTCATCTGAGGTGAAAAAGAGAGCGGTTTCCATCTTCTTTCACATGATTAATGTGCTATAGAACTATGAGCTTTGGCTTCAACAAAATCACACGCTCTGACTGGATCAATGGAAATAACATTGTGTTTATGTATTGTTTGTGTGCCGTTTCTCTGCTGGAGGCGACTCAAGAAATTGTTTTGGAAACACTGATTCTGTCTGTTTTTCTTTCAGGTCGACATGTGTCTTCCACTGGGTTGAGATCTGACAAATCACATGGAGTGTTGTGTAGGAAATACCCTGATCTTCTCAGTGTCGGGATTCCCTGAGTGAGGGAGTTGATGGAGAGATGGCCTGCTTGGAGAAGATACCTGGCTCCCAAGAAAGCGTGTAAGAGAAAGACAGAGGAGAAACAAGATTAATGGTACTTGTCTCTGTATTGATTGGCTGGGTGATCGGTGAGTTGCGTTCATCAGGATAGTAATGGGATTACCAGTCTCGCCTGTTTTCATCTCTTCCAGCTCTCAGTTCATTTAGCATCAATTGGCCCAGATTCTGACCAGGATGATTTACTTTAGGGGGCATATGGCATTACGGAGGGACACACATTTGTCACGTTACCCATACCCAGTTTACCCATAATTCATAACCTTGAGCAGTGGTGTAGCACTTTTATTATTTTTTAATTATAGAATTAGTTATTATATTATTATAGATTTTTTCTTTTCTTTTCTTCTTTTCTTTTCTTTCTTTTTTTTTTTCATAGGTGTTTTGCGTATATTTTGGAATTATGCATTATGTTGTGTTTTTGGGTTAATGGAAATTTCTGAAAATTACCAGTACATTTTCAGTTTTAGTAGTAGTATTACCAAAAACAAGAATAATAATAATGATTTATAAAACGGTTAGTTCCTGTCCTTGATTCTGATTGCTATGACCGCTTCACCCAACGGTTCTGTGTATCACTACACAACACCCTTAGCAACCACTCTTAGCAACGTAAACTGTTTGTTCTCAATTGATATTGTTCATTGAAGCTTACTGTATTATGTAGAAGAGTATTGTGAGAAACTAAATGAGTGAGTTTATTACCTGCATTCAAATTTAGCATTTTCCTTCAGGGCAGTCCTATGTTCATAATAAAAAATCTGTTTAAACGTCCGATGTATTATCCTGTCCTTTTAACAGTTAAGGGGTTTTCCCGTGACTGACAGCGCTAGTCAAAGCATTTGGCAGTTGCGTCTTGTTCCGTGTTCACAACAATTCAGTCTTTTCAATGTAAAAGTCTTCGCTACTGACTGACACACTCATAAAGACAGTCTTTGCCGCCATCTAATGGTGTAATAATGTAACTTCTGTTGCTGTTCACTGTCAGGGACTATTTTTTCCGCCGGAAGGAAGGCTTTTAGTGAAAGTTTACTTCATGAAAGTTGCATTGATACATATTTTTGGCTTTAATATTTGTATTGTGTGGTAACAATTTTATACAAGCAATAAGGTACTCGAGGCTAGTGCTGTATCATGAATAAGTCACGGCTGAAGGGATTGCAGGCACTCCACTTCGCGTCGTGCCTAACAACGCCCTTCAGCCGTGACTTATTCATGATACAGCACAGCCTCTCGTACCTCATTGCTTACATATACAATAAATATGAATATACAATGATGTAGAGGTCTGCTGTTCCGCGGGAACCTTGCTGCGCGGGATTAAATTTTGAATGAAAGGCGGATTGCGGTCGGTAACTTTAGTGTACTTTAGGCGGGAGCGGGCGGTCTGACAATAACCCGGTCGCTCCCGAGATGCTTTGACCTCAGCGCATCTGTGCTTGAACTTGAAGTGAACAAAACTTTCTGCAGTGGTGGTGTTCACACAGTCCCCAGTTCCCTGTCCTGAGAAACCTGGCAAGATATATTCTTTGCATTAGAGGTCTGCGCGAGTGCACCTTCAGAGAACATTCAACCTTTGTGATCGGATTTTGAAGAAGAGACGTTCTGAAACAGTCGTCAGTCAGCGTCATTCTGTTCTTGCGTGGATGTTAAAAAATATTTCATTTTGTAGTATAGCTAGTAAGCCAACAGTTTTCGTTTATGTAATTTTGGCATAGCCTATAGTTTTGAGGGACATGTTGTAGGCTATTTAATTTAGCCTATTTTTCTCTGTGATATTTAGCCTATTATTCTTTGTGACATTTTTTCTCTGACATTTTTTAGGTTGTTGACAGCATCATAGACAAATAACAAATACAAATCTTGTATATGCAACATTTTATATTTGTTATCCCCAGTCACTCTCTTTCTTTAGGGGAAGTTTAAACGCGAGATTCTGGAAACGATCTTTAGCGGGACCCGTCGGGTCGGGAAGAAAATCACTATATGCGGATAGCGGGTGAACACAGAGTGAATTTTAGGCGGGAGCGGGTGCGTGCGGAATAGAACCATTGTGGGAGCGGGACGAAAAAAACAGTCCCGCGCAGACCTCTACAATGATGTCAATACTAAATATATATATATATATATATATATATATATATATAAAGTTTTTCACAATACATATTGCACTAATGAAATTTCAGTTTAATTTTTGAATTTCCTTGAAATGAAATTTCATAAATTCTTCTTCCTGTCATTCAAAGTCAAATTCCAATGTAACATCCTGTTAGATGTGGCCAGTTCCCTTTAAATTCCCTTTAAATATTGAATGAATTAAGCATCTTTGTTTGTGTATGTGTGACTATGGTTACATTTAATGAAAGGAATCATTTGATCACAGAATAAGAGGATAACAGTGAGAATATTAATAATCAAACACTATGTCTGATACAGCTGTGGGACAGCAAGTTTTCCTCTGGCTTCAGAACATTTTTTCAAATGATTTTCTTGAATTTAATTCCAAAGTGGATTAGCAGAATGTTTGTGGTGCTTATGAGCAAGAAACATAGTTATTGAAATGTTTGAAGTGTTTATAAAGAACACTCTCACTAACAATATTTCCATCTTTGAAGAATCTTATGAACAAAATGGACATGCACATCTGGTTTTAAGTCTTTGGGGACACAAAAGAAGAAAACAAATGGACACTGCACTCTGCAAAGAAAAAAAAAACCCACATAAAAAAAAAAGCTGAGGAACTTTTAAATTTCAAAACAGGATGAGATAAATGACAAAACTAGTGAAGGATAGTTCTGTGTTACAGGCTGAGTCTTTTCGGTGCTCATCCGTCTTGTTCACAGACCATATGCTACATATCACAAGCTTCAATCCAATTGGCTGTTTTTCTGGTAATTCCAGGAGTCAGTGTCAAAGGGTCAAAGTTTGGCTAGTTAAGACATGGTCCTGTTAGCCACTGAAAAAATAAATGTAACTACACCATCTGGTTCTAAAAAAACATCTCACTGCATTAGAAATATGCTGAGCTGGTTATTATGTGCATGTATGTGTGTCTGTGGTTGAAAGTAACCACATATATACCCATTTCAGCACAACTGATCGAGGACATTTAGTGACAAGGACACTCTTACATGCACACATAAAAAATGAGACAATTCAGCAGCACTCCAGTGAGCCATGAAAATTACCACAACACATTTTCATTTGCTCTGTGGGCTTTATTTTGGTTCAGTTTGATAGTCAGCAGATTCATTCCTCTTCCCTATCCATTTTCTATTCGCCAAAACCCCTTTGGTTTGTGCACACAGTTAAGGGCTTTAAGATTTGAACCAATCTCATTAAATGATTGGGCATTTAATTAATCAAAATAATCACAATTAATTGCAATATTTGCTGAGTTACCTTATTAACCCATTATCTTATTGTAGCCAGGGATGAAGTAAACATTATATAACACTAGAAATTTAGCACTCACTTCCACCTTTGAAGAATTAATAATCATATTTTAATAGTTTTATTTTGCTTGCCGCCATGATGAAGAAAAAAAATATATAGCCGCCTACCTAAAACGGCAATTTTAAGATGTCCAAATGGCCGCCTAATGATTGCGGCAACAATTCTTTTGATTTTCCTGTCAGATCTTAGTACTTTAGCTGCCCTCAGGCTTATATTGAGCGATCCACTGTATACACATAAACTAAAGCTCAATCTTGCAACCGAAGTCCCATCAGTAAACCCAGAGCTCCTTTAATTACAAACCAATGTGTATTTGTGAACCTTCCCAAGATCCTCCCAGCACGTGTTGGGACCTAAATTGGACACTGGACTTGTTGCAGGAAGCTTAATTCTTGCTGACAGGCCAGGCACGGACCACGGAGCAGCTACTTTGAACGCAGCTGTGAGAAGAGTGAGACATTAAAGCGAGCTGTAAAGTTTTCAGAGAGAGAGCTGTTGATTTGTGTGAACGCCTCACTGTTGAAAACAGCCAAATAAAGTTGTGAGGGTGGCCTGCAGTCAATGACTTTAGGTAAAACTTCTTGTAATCTGCGGCTTTATACCAGTCGAAGCTGTTCATGACCTCATCACCCCATTTAAAGTGATTCATTCATTGTCTTCCTGTAAAACCGCATGTCCTTAAAACCCCAACCTGGATTTTAGACCCATTTCCCCATAACCAGAGCACTGGTCAGCCAGTCTGTAGGCGTACATTCGTCACTGAATTGGTTGTATTAGGTTGCATAATAGCAATGTTTTTATGTAAATAAAATTGTGGAAAATGGTGACCAAATAGATTTTTGCTGATTTGGACACAGTCTGTTGGCTTTTAATTGTCTTCAACCAAAACTTATATCTTTCTATCACTCTCTTATATGCGCCCCTTTTTCTTTTGGTTGGAAACCTAATAAAGTCACCGAGAGGCATTTTGAATTTTATAGTCTTTTTTTTTTCCTGCTAGCTTTGTGGTTTTCGGAGAATGTCCCTGTATTGGGTTTGGCAGGGCAAACTCCACTCTTTTTCTAGCTCTGGAAAAGTATAGTAATGCAGTAAAGCATGTATTGATGTTTATTTTTATAATTTGGGTTGGTGAGATGGGGCAAGTTGAGAGGAGTTTAATGGTGTTCAAATTCCCAGGGGTCAAAGAGACCCAAGTTTTAACAGACCCACCTGAGAGACTGCATTTCATTGTATTCAATAGAAATCCATAAAAAAAAAAATAAAAAAAAAAAAATAATAGTGCAGCAATAGAGACAGGACACAGAGGATTAAAAAAGAAACAAAAACTTCTGGTTTTTATTATTGTAAAATACATACAGAAGAAAACAAATCCAGAACAACAACAACCAACAACAATTTCATCTTACAAACATATTCCATGAAAATACGGATAAGCCAGAGAAACTCTGCCAAGGGATTGGCAGGGACAAAACTGTACAAAATATGGGACCCAGACAAGCTCTTCTTGAAGTATTAAGATCTTCAAGACTCCTTGAATGTATTCAGTGGGTTAACACTCAAAAAAAAAAAAAAAAAAAAAAAACTTGTTTCATGTTTCACAAGCTTGAGGGGAAAGGATTTTTTAATTCTCTCATAGGTTTCCTGAAAAAATACTCTCTCCATATACATATAAATACATTTGTGCTGTGCAAATTGCAAGTGTAAGGTCATCCTTACAATCTAGAACCATCAAATATACCAGGACATACATTGGAAGACTACAGCCATGGTACAAAGCATCTGTGTGAACAAGAATTTGCATGTTTTGTGAGTGTAGATGTGTGCCCGCATGTAAAGAAAGTGATTATGTTCATCCCAACCCATTGTAAACATAGACGTGCCGTCGTCTTGAGTCCATTCTTTCTATTCTAGTGTGGGTAATCTGACTTGTTGAGCCAGTACAATGTGTTTGTAAAAGCAACATAGCAAAGAGTCCCAGCTATACATATCATCTGACATATCAGAGACCTAAACTAATACAGCTGCCTCTGGTGGTAGACAAAAGCCCAGGCTGTCTTTAAAGCGCTTAATAAAAGCCCGGCCCTTTCTCACTGGAAGAAAGCCAGTGAAGAAACCACAAACTTTGATAAATAATATTACATAAAATATCAAAATAGTTTCAGGGAGCCAGCTTCCCAATATTTAAACAAGTATTTTTTACCTTTCTTTTTTATGTTCATCACTTCAATGTATTCGAAGTGTTTTCTCATAATGAACTATTTTTTTTTTTTTTTTTTTTTTGTTCTAGTTACTGTGCGATAAATAAAAAGACGAGGCATTGTTTTGCTATTACATGTCACAAATGCCCTCAAAAGTATTCCCTGACTCTTTGATCCTGTACACTATTATACATGGTACGAACTGAGGCTAAGGAGTGACCGAATTCACCATCATTGGTGGGGGGAAAACAGTAAAAAAAAAAAAAAAAAAAAAAAAAGCCTGTCATGTGACATTAGCAGGCACCAACCCCAACCAATGAGAGTTGCTCTTCAGGGTTCCGCGTGGGCTCCGGTTCTACCATTTCCCTGGGATTGGCGTACCGCACTCGTACCACGCAACGTAGGTGATGTGGGAGTTTCCACCTATCTGGCCAAAGTGGACTGGCTCTTGTCTCATTGCTCTGTAGAAACCTGAAAATCATCAAGAAAAGCATTAGACTTTGAGCCAAGTAATATTAACTCACCCCCATGTTTGAAACCCATAATAGGTTCTTTCACGCATTATCGGAATTACGTAATTACGTGAATCCTGAAATTTAAAAAAAGTTCATGTCCTCATAGGACTCACAATTACAACTTGTAAATTCTGCATTTTCTGAGAGCTCCCACTTGACCACTGCAGGTTTGTTTTGCCGTTTGATAGTGTTAGTGCCATTAAAAACTCATCATTCTGAGTCTGAGGATGTGTAAAACATCAACGGGTTGTCATCTCATAATTAAGTTAATTACAACATGCTGTGAGTGCAGCAAAAGTCAGCATGGGGACTTAAGATTTCAAGCTTCAAAGAAGCAAAGGTAAAAGTTTCATAAAAGTGGTTTATATGACTTGTATCTCAATATCTACACAGTATATATCTATCACAGTATATCAAGTTTTTAGAAGTCATACGATAGATTTGTGTGAATAGCAAAAATTCATTTTCACTGAAGATCTTCCCCTCTAGTGAGCTGTTAACTGCTGCAAATGGATCATTGATTCAATGAGTTCAGAAGCGGCTCAATACATTTTCAGAATTAATCATTATAAAGAGTTTTGTGAACTTGATCAATTGGTTCAAAAGAAAGCTTCGATCTGGGTTTGGAATGCCAAAAAGGTGAGCAAATAATTATATATATGTATTGGTTATGTTAACTAAAAGCACAGAAACATTATATCAGTGGTTCCTTGCAGTTCTAATACCTGGCCTGGTTGGTAGCTGGTCTGCAGGAAGCTGAGTGCCCGTTCTGCCATCCAGGAATGAGTCCACAAACTGGCAGTGGTCTTCACCATGACCCGTCTGGTCTCCAATATTGTAGAATTTACCTAAAGGAACAGGAAAGAAAAGAGCTGCCAATTTATAATCTGTTCCAGCATAAAATGAAGTCGACGTATGGATCTGTTTTCTGAAGACTGACCGTTGAGGGAGTCGCTCAAGTAGATCTTGTACCGTAGGGAGTTGCAGAGTTGGATGCCAACAAATTTGCGGTACCACGTCCTCTTTACATACTGCTTCCCGTTGCACTCGGAATAGGAGTCAGTTTTGAAAGGGAACTGGGTCCAAATGGCATCTTTACCTGAAAGGCATGCCGAGAAACCCCAAGATGTTATTTTATGAACTGACAAGGCCAGATATTATGTTCTGGCACAGATTGAGCAAAACAATGTTTCTTTCAGTGGTCTTTTGAAAAGATCACTAGAGTACAGACCCCTTTTTTGTTTATACACGTGTTAGAAAAGGCCTGCTGGACACTAGGAGCTGAGGGGCTGCTCCATTAGTCTGTGTTTCCATTGGCTCCTGTCATAACCTCATCTTACTATTGGCTGACTTCACTCTCTATATCCATTGTTCATTACGCTGTCAATTTCGTATGGAATAGACAATATACAGGAAGAAATTGAGAGAGATGAATATCAAACTGGCCCATTGTTGCAACTCACTGAGTGCAAGAAAGCAACCAAGGCCCTTATTTGAGAACAGGGATGGAGGAGGATGGTGTTATCCATTTGCCACTCTTGGGTAAATGTTTTATCTGGCTGAGAACTTGGTATGGAAGAAGTGAACTCATAGGAAGTCTCCACAGCTCCTTTACTCGTTCGTTTTCTTACTTTTCCTCTACCAGGACTGCTTGTTATATTATCCATTTATTCAACAGATAGGAATTTGTCACCTGAGAAAAATGGGGTGCAAAGAAGAAGCACGTACCTGAGACGTTCTCGCTCACTCGCGGATCCGCTGCAAGA
Source organism: Mylopharyngodon piceus (assembly GCA_039654765.1). Taxonomy (NCBI): domain Eukaryota; kingdom Metazoa; phylum Chordata; class Actinopteri; order Cypriniformes; family Xenocyprididae; genus Mylopharyngodon; species Mylopharyngodon piceus. The sequence continues at coordinate 33,146,256 of CM077438.1, forward strand.
GAAAACAAGGCGCAAATGAGGAGAAATCAGAAATTATGGTTTTGTTTTACAGCCACCTGGTCGTAGAGACGATCAAAATGATCTGTAGACCGCAGGAAAGTTACAGACACAAATCGGCCAACTCTGCATTGGCTATCCATGGGTGGGCAAAGTGCCTTGAGCAAAAAAAAAAAAAAAAAGTACAATAAATTCCAACAAGCAGAAAATACTGCTCTTTTCCAGCGGATTTTGAATCTCCCTTATGAAGAGAGATCAGCTGGCATGAACTAACCTGCTGGATCTGCCAAAGCTATAGGGGAGAGACTGAGCCTCAGGGGCTTTGGCGGTAAAATCTCATCATTCAGTTTTCCTCTATTTCTTTCCCGTCATCGCACATATGGACTCTCTTTCCTTCCTAGTTGCCTTTGCCCTGCTTTCCATTCTGTTGCTAGACTCTTTCTTTATGCAGGCCAGACGAGGTTTAAAACTAAAGCCTCCTCCCATAAAACATGTGGATGATATGGGTCTTTATTTGCTCCTTATTTATGATATGTTGTTAGTGAGCTTGTAAAGCAGGGAAAGGTTGGCTGTGTGACAGCACTCCAGGGGTGCATCAGCAGGCAGTGATGGGGCCAAACGTTACGACAGTATGGGGACATGCTGGAGTCATTATGTTAACGACAAACAACTCATTACATATACTGTATCTCTAAGAGATAAAGGAGAGGTCACAAATATTGGCTGACTTGCACAAGCCACAAGCAATTTGCAGCTCTTCCCTGGGGATATTTGCATTTTACACCTAATGTATGACTTTAAAAACATATTTTATGTTAATAGTGGGATTGGGTTAGAATACAATGACTCATGAATAAACTATGACCAAAATAAACAAACATTCAGATGGCTCCAGGATTTCTCTTTTACATTAAAATGGCAGATATTTTAAAGTATGAATATGACAAGATAAGATCACAATTCTCTTGGAAATAAATGTTATAAGGGCCTGTGACGTAAGAGTGTCCACAATAAAGAAAAGGAAAAATCTTTTTTCCCCTAGTTTAAAACATATGTGCCAAAAAATGTACTTTTTGTATTCATGGTTTTGTATGCTTTTAAAACAACTTTTAGACCATTTTTTAAGAAAGTTTAAATGTAATTACCTCACAAACCATCAAGTAAAAAAATTAATTCCTTACACCTTGAATAATGTGAATGTACACAACTTAAATATAGTTTTTTAAAATAAAAAGTAAGGATGTCGGAGTTGATCTCAATGGTATCGGGGCCAATTAAGCATTTTTGATCAGTATCGGCTATCCTAAGTCCAATCCTTTTTTCGTCAGCTGTCACGCAAGTGTTGTGTAGTATGGTGATATGTACCTTCAAGCAGGTTAGCCAACCGCCATTAAAAGGGAAAGAAGCAGCTCAAATGTGCATGCGTGATGTGCAAGAGCCAATGAGGTCTGTTCTAGCACGTCTCACACACACACATGTCCTCAAGCTTCAATATTTAGCATATTTGATGTGCATTTTTGCAATGAATCACTCTAAAGTCATTTAATTATTGTTTACTTTTATCGGCCATGCAGTGACGCCAGACTATCTGAGGCATCATTGTTTTAAGGCGTTGCTATGGGTTGCGTCTTGCTTTGGACTTTGGATAGACTGGAATTCTGACACAGCGAGCTTCATGTTTTTTTTTTCTTTTTGTTGCAATTATTCTGCTTATTGTACATATAAAATGTAAGAAGTTTATATCAGTAGTCCCATATTCATAATTTTGACCACACAGTCTGTTTACAATGTCTACCTTTGTGACAGATGTTTACATCTACCAATGTCTTTATACATTGTGTGTGTGTGTGTGTGTGTGTGTGTGTGTATACACACACACACACACACACACACACACACACACTAACCTTGCCTTGTCCAAAAAGGGTCAAATTAAATTAGATTTGGGGGACAAAAGTTCAAATAAGCAGTGAGTATATTTTGTTAAAGTATGTTGGGTTTTTTTCTTTTCTAAGAAGTAATTCTATAAAATAAAATAAAAAAGAAAACACATTACCAGACTCTGTGTTGAAAGACACTGGTTCACTGGGTGGCCCTTCTCCAAGCTCATTCTTGGGCTTCACCTTGAATTCATAACTGTAAGGTAAGAAAAACACAGGTGATGTGACATTGCATTTCTGCTTTGGTCCACATAAAACCATTAAGTATATTCATTTCAGATCTAATGTTATGCTCCTGACAAAGCAAGGAGTCTGCTTAATCCAAAATTATTAAAATGGACTTCTGTATTGGAAACCTAGTGGGCTGTTGTCAAATTCTGAGTAAAATGAGGTTCTTATTTCCCGTCTTCTGAGCCCTGACACTTGATATATTTATTCTGCAGAGTCTGAGGACTCAAATCCTGTGGCCCCCTTTTAATGGATCCTCCATGTGTGATGTAGAGACATAATCAAGGCCCACGTGCCTCGAGACGCAGTCCATAGGAAGCCCTGGTTTATATTGTGTCACCAGATCTTGAGCCTATATTCAGCCTCATTAAAAAGCTAGCAAGCGTGGCAGCTTCCCTACAGCCAGACCACAGTGCACACATCCAACACCTTGTCCAGACATCAGGATGCGTGCAAGTACTAACACCCCTGGTATTTGACACCCACATCAACTAAAATACATCTATCAAATTCCACAGAGTGCCTTACATAGAGAGGTTAGCGTTCTGCATTGAGACTGTACCTGCTCTCTGGTTTGAGGTTCTCCACAGCCGTATGAGTCTGGTTCGTGGTCAGAATAGAAACCTGTTCACCATCAGGACCTTTAGCAGTTGAGATGACCTCATATTCTGTGAAAAGACAAATGACAAGGAAATGGGTTAAGAACTGACTGGTCACAGTTGAGGGTTATTGTTGGACCAAAGTCGAGAGTTCCGACAGTTGTTTCTGACAGTTCAAAGTTGACACTGACCGGCTGATCGAAGTTGAGGGCTAGTGTTTGACAAATCAAAATTGACCAATCAAACTTGAAGGTTAATGTTTGACCAATCAAAGTTGAGAGTTAGTGTTTTACCAGTCAAAGGCATAGTTTAGTGTTTGATCCATGTTGATCAAAGTAGAGGGTTAGTGTTTGACTGATCAAAGTCAATAGTTAGTGTTTGACAGATGAATGTTAACCAAAGTAGAGGGTTAGTGTTTGACCGATCAAAGTCGAGGGTTAGTGTTTGACTGATCAAAGTTGACCAATCACAGTAGAAGGTTAGTGTTTGATCGGTCAAAGACAAGGGTTAGTGTTTGTTTGACTAATCACAGCCAAGGGTTAGTGTCTAACTCATCTAAGTCATGAGTTAGTTTTTGATTCATCAGAGTTGACCAATCAAAGTAGAGGGTTTGTGTTTGACCAATCAAAGTTGTGGGTGAGTGTGGGTTAGACTGTGGGTTTCCTTTGAGGATCCATTCCTCAGTCCTACCTGTTGTTTCATTATCGGTTTTCTCCCAGTCGAGAATAATGAAGGAGGGGCATCCTTCCACAGTTACAACAGTGAGGTTGGATGGGGCTGTTCTTGGAGGGTTGGTGACATTTTGTTCTCCACCCTCCTCCTCAGGGAAGTAACTCAGAGAGGTAGTGATGGAGCAGGGCTCATCTGGCTTCTTATCTGTCTTATAGACCACATGTGGAGCTGGACAACAACACATTTGTGTTTAAATTCAGACACTTATTTTCTTTGCTTCAGCTCTGAAACTCAAATTAGCATCATTCAGAGTGCTTGACATGCATGGCTACAGTGATTAAGAAAGTCTCATTACCAATGTAGCGTTCTTTGCCCATGGCATCAACTTTAGAAGCAGGAACAGAGCTGAATACTGAAGAGTTCTCCCATGTCTCAAATCGGGGTGCTAGGACACCAAAAATATGAACAGTGTCAATAATATCAAACCTATGGTTAACAGTTTTCACCAGGGTATTTTTATACACCATGTAAAAATATAAAAAAGCAGAATATTGAAGAATATTATAAAATACGCCCATGAAGACAAACCTGTCACTGCAGGAGCAGATGTTGTCTTTGGTTTGGATGGTTTTGCTGTAACAGGTGGCAGCTTGGGTTTCAAGATAGAATCTTTGTCCTGATTCAGGTCTGTTATCTTGTCTGTCGTGTACATAAATGAGTGAATACATCAAATGTTTTAAACATATCTTCCTAAGTTGTGTTAATTGGCAGAAAAGTCTTGTCAAAACACATTTTTAATTCACATTTTTGTAGTCTAAGCATCAGTTGTTATGATTCACAAACCATTTTTCGCTCCTTTTTGTTTGTACAGTACTTTTAAATTCAATGAAATTTTTACCCACCTGATATTCCAGGCTTGCCCACAAGATTAGGCTTTTTTGGTGGAATAGGAAGGCGTGCAGCTGGAGGACCTGCAATGATGGAAGTGAAAGTGATGAAGTGAAGTCAGGCAAGAATCATGTATTCTTCTCTACCTTTTCCTTCATCTGTATCCAGTAATATATGAACTAACAAGGATGCGGTAAGCACCAAAAACTCCAAACAAAGCAGTAAGAGGTCAGAAGTAGCCCTTCCATCTATTTGCCACACAACCCATTTATCACAGTATCTACATATTACCTCTTGGTCATATTTTTAGGAAATTTGATAATTATTTCCACTGCTATGCAAATGACACTCAGCTCAATTTGTCCTCTTAGCCTAATTCTTCTCGCCTTTCTTCTTCCCTCTTGGACTGTTTAAATGAGATCAAATCCTGGTTCTCATGCAGTTTTCTCAAGCTAAATTCTGATAAAACTGAGGTTCTTCTTTTTGGCACTAAATCCAATTTGGAAAAAATCGACAGCTTTCCACTGACTATTGATAATTCCATAATTTGCCCATCTTCTCAGGTTAAGAGTTTGGGTGTCATGATTGATAGTAGCTTGTCTTTTGAAACACAGTTAATGATGTCACTCAGTCCACATATTTACAGAACATCAATCGTCTTCGTCAATTCTTACACCAATACCACAGCCATTCTTGTACATGCTCTAGTTACTTCACACATTGATTACTGCAACTCTCTCCTATTTGGGTTACCTCTCAAACTTTTCCATAAACTAATTCTCATGAAAAACAGTGGAACACATCACTATCAGCCTCAGCTTGGTTTAACTGCTTTTTCAGCAAAGCAGAAGGCAATTACAATTTTAATGCACAATATCCCTTTCTTTTAATTTTTTGGGGTTGAATGAGTTCGACAACTCTTCGATTTTAGATAGTTTTTTATGCTTTTTAGCTTCTAAGACATTGGCATCTTAATAAAAAGAAAAAGGGAAATAAAACCAATAAGCCAATTTGATTCAATAAGCAGAAATATTACAGCAAAATTGATCTATTTCATCAACACATAAGGATTATTAAGCCAGAGTGCCAAAGTGAAAACCTAATGCATATTCTAAAATATGTCACTCTAAAATGAAAACGTTATCCTTCTCTGTTATACAGTAAAATATCTAACAATCAGGTAAAACATCCAACTCTAACAGCAGAAAGCTTCTCAAAGTATATTCATTCAGAATATGGAACAGAACAGAATATGGAATGACATGTATTTGACCACACTGTGGTTCAGAATAAGGACATGAAATCTAAGTTGTAAACAGTGATTTTCAAATCCTTCTCCTGATCTATGGAAACTAGAGTATCTCATACTCTAAGTAATAAAATTGAGTATGCTTGTGTACTTTTTAGAACCTGCAATTTGGATGCTTTGCTAAATGTGAGTAGCAAACTGAGAGGTCAAACTCACTTGTGAAGTTAATTGGAAATGAAAGAAAATTGCTTGTTTTCTTTCTCATTGCATGGATGAAGTCTAACCATTGGCACTTCAACCACCTTTCAAGCCTTCAGTTCTCAGTGCCATCTTGAAGTACAACCAAAAACAAACAGACAAGAGTACGTGGACCCTTCCCAGGAAAACTGATTCAATTTACATCCAAGACTCCATTTGTGAAACCCTCAGTTCATCACAAGGCAATCAAACGGAGCTCAGCTCACTAAACCCTGTGGTACGAGTAAAAATTGCAAAGCTGGGTGGCGAAAAAGCCAAACTTTGCTGAAAATAACCAAAAGACCAACAGATGTCATACTTTTACAGAGGGAAAGCCATTTTCAGAGAGGTAGCTAGGGATTTCGGTGGTGATGCCCGATGTTTTGGGTGATCTAAAATTCTTGTGGTTTCATGACAGTGGCTAGACAATTTCAGCCAGTCAAACAAATCTGCCATAAGACCTTTCTCTTTAATGAAAGCCACCAACAATCTCCACAATCTCTAGCTTTTGGTCAGAAGGTTCATGTCAACAAATTGTGCTAATTAAAATGATCCGTTCTGTTGTATTCCACTGTTTTTGCACAAGCTATAAGATGGCATCACTTTGCAGAGCTTATTGCAGACCTGGGATTGTTTTGTTTGTGTAGGCTATGCTGCATAGTCTTGCAAAGTACGCCAGTCTGCTGCATCTTCCAAAACCAAGTCTAGTCAGAACCGATATGCTGTGTGAATTGAGTTCACTGCATATTTTGTGGCTGTTATTGTGATGTTACCTGATCTGTATGACGTCAACTAGATGCTAAATCAATTCTATCGTGCAATTGCTTTAATGGAGTTCAATTCTTAGTGCTAAAGCCATTCTTATTACGTCCCCCTCCAAAGTTTTCCATGAATTTTGGCTTTTTTACTTTGTTTAAAATAACTGTAATGTGAATTAATAGGTTGTGGATAAATACAAAAATGTTATAATCTTTCAGCCTTTTTTTGTTTTTGCTACACAGATAAACAATATGGCAGATTGAAAAAGACCTCATACCACATAGAAGCTCGTGACTACAATAAAGCATGCAAGTAGTCATGCACACAATGAACTTTAACCAGAAGCAGCTACAGTCCTCTGCAGAAGGGAGTTTCAAACATTATTGCTGAAATGCACAAATAAAAGAGCCACAGAATGTTATGAGACAGTTTAGGACATTGCGGTGGGTTTCTGTGTCCTCCAAAAGACATGTTTTTCTCTTGAAAATAAATGTCCTACAGCACCATGATGGTTTAGGAATGAAAGAGACCAATCTGGGGAAAAGCTTTGACAATTACACCACAAAGCTCGCGGCAGCATGGGATCTGCAGAAGCTTGCAAAACGACAACAAACGTTGAAGACAACAGGCAGATTTGCGAGCAAATGGGTTGACTGGCGAATGAGTGGACGGATGAATGGACAGACACAAATTTACAGGAGATTATGGATGGGAAGGACACCAACATGGGCATATGGGCTGCATCACAAACAGAATTTCTGCAGGTTAATGATGGCTAACACACACAGAGGACAAGTTGGCTCTGTTTACCCATTCTTGCTCTGGACCACATGACTGGTTTGGGGAGAGAAAGTCCCTTATGGTGTTCACCGTTAGCTGTTGGAGGGGAAAAGAGTGGATGTTATGGAGAAAAGGAAGACTAAGGTAGCATCATATTGTTGTTTTTGCTGAGGTGCACAGCAGCTGAAGAAAACTGGGATTTACATAGAGAGTTATAGGTGGCCGCTCAACTGCCTGAGGGGAAGAGAGGCCTTTCAAGATCAGATTAGTGCAAATGCTGGCGGTCTGCATGCCCATCGGGCTAAATCACACATACTTCACTGACAGTAAAACTGTCAGGTGTGACAGAGTATGATGGCTGGTTTGCACACACACCACGTTTCAAAGGAGAAAACTCGGCTCTTGAAGAGAAACTCCCCCAAAAGAATGGCAACCAAAAGAACGCAATGCAAAAAAAAATAAATAAATAAAAAAAGTATTTTTGGTGTTTCTTAAGTTAAGTATGTTAGATTTTTATAAATCGAAAATACATAAAACCAATAAAAAAGAAAAGCAGAAAAGAAAATGCAAAACAAAAAGGGAAAAAAAAAGAGAAAAAGACTAGAGTAAGAGGGGTAAGAGTAATGTCTTTTACCCCCATATCTTCTGGAGGAGTCACTGAGCCTGGGGGAAGAAGGTCTCATGCCATTAGAGAAAGTGAAAGGGTATCTGCTCAGTGATGTCTGGTTCCTGGTAGTCACTGTTAGGAGTGAATCGATGGGTTTGGGTGGAAGAGAAGCGATGGAGTCTCTCCGGATGCTCTTACCTAGATAAAAAAGAAACAACAACAGCAGCTTTGGTTATGCCTTGTCGGCTCTAAGAAGTGAAGTGCATGCTGGGGCAGGTATTGTACAATTATGTAAGGGCTGCTATGTGTTAAAAAGTTTTGTTGTCTGTGGGCTGATGAGAGGTGTCATTTTAGCTAGTTGTGTTTCAACGTACTGTCAAGGTTTTCTTTAAGTATTGATTCTTATCTTCAAATGCTAAATTAAACTACCAGTATAGTACATTCTTTCAGCAAAAGGAAATGACATGAACTCCGTTCCAGAACAAATGATCTGCCTTGCTGCCTATATAGGCGCCATCCTAACTGAAATGACACTGGTAAGTGATTGATTTGGAACACTTTCCGTCGGTAGCAACTTTGCACGTCATACAAATAATGCTTCACACGTAGAATGCACTAGAGACTTGACTTATAATTGATTTCATTAGAGTCTTATGCTAGCATGTTGCTAACAGTGCAACATTTCAATAAACATAATAAATAAATAAATGTAACTTTTTTTTACTGATACATTTTGGTAATTATTCCTAATTATAACATTCCTGCTATCACTGAACTTGCATAGGAATACGTCATGGGATCGGCTTTTCCACATAGGATGTATGCGATAGTCTTGTTCCGTAAATTTTGGAACACCTACATTGCCTAAAACTGCTGTCTTTGTTGGCAGCATACTAGGACTTGAAACAGATATTATTGTTTATAGTAAAACTGGATGATGTGTGAACTTAGCAATAATAATGTCAATGTTCTGACTACAGTAAGGCTAAATCTGTTGTGTTGGTGATTGCAGTAAAGTGCAGCAGTGCATTCCTGTGAAAGCAAAACATGGTGTAGGGGAGGATACAGGAAAGCTGTGATTTCAGACAATAACACAGACATGATATACACTGATGGGACAGTTGTGATAGCTTGCCTGACAGAGCAAATAAATGAAAGGATTATGTTAACTGATGTCACCGGTTCTTGCTGTTTTTACTGGCCGTCTTGCTCACACTGACTAGAGACAGTTCTTCCTGTAATCCATTGAGCCGGAGTGTGAAATAATGTCTGTTTGTGGCTGAAGTTACCGAATTACTGCATTTGATTGAAACGTGGTTTGAACATCCATTAATTTCCTGTGTATCACTTTTCTCCAAAACCACCCAAAAAAAGGGGAGAATGAATTGAATTAAGCTTTGAAGTCTGATATTCTGGTGTTTAGTCTAAGTTTGCTGTGGTAGAACGTTTAGCCAAAGGTTGAACAGTAAGCGCCAAAAATACCCAAGTATCTGTGTGGTAAATAGTGAATCGCTGAAGCAATATGTTATTTTCTCATTACCTGTCAACCATCAACTTAAAAAAATAAGAAGGAAACATAGGAATTACCAGAGGAACTATGTGGCATCTGAGTGGCACTAGGTGCCCTGGTTTGAGGGTGTCCGTGTAGGGGTGTCCGGGTACTGCTTGGTAAGGAATTGGGGGTAGGGGTGACTGAAGGACGGGAGAGTTTAGTGGGTAGGTGATGGGGAAGGACAGGAGGGATCTCCACCAGCTGAGAGGAGTCATTTCTAACATGGCTGTCTGAATCTGTTTAAGAGAAATGAGCAGATAAGCCCTCCATACTGGAAAAGCCAAGTCATTCCAGCTCAAGGTGGTCTAGTTGGTCAACCAGTTGACGATGGAACATGGTTATCCAGCTCACCAGCTTAACCAAAGTGTTCTAGCAGCTCAATCCAGGTTAACCAACATGGCCTACGAGGCTCCACCAGGTGGTAGGACAACTGATAATCCATCTAGACCAGCCTGTACCAGCTGTTTGGACCACCTTAAACTGGTTTGGCCTGGATTTTCCAGCAGGACTGACTGTTGAGACCATGATTAGATTTCCAGTAAGATTAAGATTAAGATAAGATTTCCAACTGGGTGGATTGTAGATTAGTGCTGTTAAGAATGTTTGGTAGTTGTTTGAATTGCCATGATATTAAACACGTTTGCAAGAGTTTCTCAGTTCCATCCCATCGAGTTGTGATGTTATGGATGCTTAAGTGCCTGATACCGACGTTGAGCATTTGTCTTGACAGTTTTGTCAAGGGGGGTTGCGAATTAACTTGTTGAATTTGGTCTCATAATCAGTTTGGCTCCAAGTGGAAAAACACAGAGAGAGTTGTAATGTTATCTTATCCAGAGTTCAGAGACAGAGGAAGACAGGAAAGGAGGCGGGACTCCCAGAATTCTGCCTTTCCCTGCTAGAACTAATACCATGGGACTGATTCTTTCTCTACATGCAGTGACTTCATGCAGACTGAACGAAGGCCAGCAGATCAAGATGCAAAGACTCTGAAAATGAATGAAAGGGTTGAGGAAATCAGAGAAAGAGATGGAAGATGGAAAACAAGACGAGGTTCAGAAAAAGAGGCTAAAGAGTGAACCTATGAAAAAAGCTGATACTAAAAACACATGTAATGATACCAGTCTTTGTACAGTATCGTAATAGTGTACTGATTAAATCTGGTACATGAGTGCTGACTGACAGGCCGAAATTTATTGACTACTCAAATTTTGATATCATGATACTATGACCTTACTCTGCCAATACCATGGTACAGTGATGGCATCACATGATAATACCATGGTACTCTGATTCATATACAGTGGTGTTTACCATGTTCAAAACATATAATTAAAAATATAACATATAAAATACATATAATTTATATTTAGTGGAATAAGATTTAATTGTGCCGTAATTTAATGTTAATTTTAACACTGTATATATATAATTATATTATTAATGAATAATTCTGGGGTACTTTGAGGTATTTATCACTTATTGGGTTTCATTTGGAAACATTAATTCTTAATATTATGGAAAATATTCCCAGTGACACAGAGGAACAAAGAGAAAGAATGACAGAAATAAAGACACAAGAGTGCCATTTATGTCCACAGTAATCAAACAGATGGGGGACTGAAGAAACCAAACATTTTAACAGTTATGATGTGATTGACAGGTGATGAAATGAAAGGGGACTGAATGGGCAGAGATGAGCGTGACAGAGAGAGAGCTGATTGGTGGACACAGAGTCTGACTGGTGTGATGGGTGGAGCGTGAGCAGGCCTACAGAGACCGCGCCAATGCGTGACCATGCGTGACCGCAGAGGGGTTTTTGCTACACAGCACCCTGGGAAAACTTACACTCACAATTCCTCCTCACTGTGGAGTCGACCGGTCAGGAATCCTCATCATGGCAGGATTGGGACTTTCTAACTCAACGTTCTTACAAGGCATGCCAGCATGCAGCCAATCATAACAGCGGATGTCTTTAATCCCCGCCCACACCCAGCAAAGCGATTACCAACTGACTGCTCATAAGCAAAACTTCAAAACAAAATTTCTCTCGGTTACCCAATGGGAGCTGAGGCCATTTTGGCTCATTGGCTCTTGGAGCAGCCACAGTTCCTTGCTGACCCATTGGTGGAGCTGTGGGAAATAGTGCAATGTTTTGTAAATGGGAAAAAAAAAATGAGAGAGAAAAAGTGAGCAGGCATCCCCAACAAGACTCTTGAGAGGGAGAGAGTATTAAATGTCTTTACTGTGAGCATGACTTCGATTGACTGCAATAAGTCCCTGTATGAAAGAAGAGTGCAAATAGAGAGAGTGAGAGGGAAAATTACCAAAAGATGTCTTGGGATCTCCATTAACGCCAGTGTTTTTGTGCAGTCCTGGCTGGCTTATGTTGTGGAGAGCTAGAAAGAAGATTGTGAAGGAAGAAACCAACACAAAACACTTTCAAACAGATAGAAAAAAAGAACAGTACTGAATATAGTTTGATCATTTTACATATGGACTGAAAAAAATTAAACCAAAAATGAACAATCTGTCATGATTTACTCTTACTTGCAAGTAATCATGCAGCATACAGTGACCAGGATTTGTCAAGCTATAAAAAGGGCTATCAAGATTTAAAAATGACAAAAACACCTTAAAAAAACACCCCAAAGTATATTTTTTTAGCATAATATCTATAGAGAATTATAAAATACAAGTAAGCCATTTGTTGGTTTGATTCCCAAAGAGTAAACACTCACTTTACTATCAAAACATTGCTTGTTTGAGGATTCCAACCTGCCCAGCATGGCAACACTGCCTCAACCAGTGGCGTGAGTTTGGGGCAGAGCTATCTGTTTGTTTAACTAATGGCAGACTGTGGTCATATGAAGCAGAAATTACACAGTTCACCTAAATTTCAGTATGTTCCTCACACAAAGCTACCTGAATACTTCAAATGCCTTGAAACTACTTGATACTTGATAAAAGGTGCTTTGTTTTTAAAGTTTGACAGCCGTCACTATATGCTTTTATTGAATGGAAAACAACAAAGTGTTTTCTTTTGTGATCCATGGAAGGAAGTAAGTCATTAGGGTGAGTAAATGATGACAGAATTCTCTTGTTTGCTTTACTGCATATTGGGCAATTCTTAAAAGTAGTAGTTGATGGTCTTACCATGTCGAGGTGGGAACAGACTGCTGTGAGGTCCAGCCTGTAAAAAGAGGGTTGCACACATTTTTTTCTACCCTCTTTAAAAACGAAGTGTAGAGTGAAAGAACACAGAACAGCATTCTGTCTTCATATCATGTACAAGAACTCCGCAATCAGGGTCTCTCCACTGTGTCTAAAGTGTTCCTGAAATGCCCTGACAGGCATGTATTATTTCCTGCCTCCACTGAGAAGATTGAGTACCTTACACACATACACATGCCAACAACTGGATTCTTGACTCAAGAGATTGAGAATACTGTATGTGAGAAAGTGTTTGCTCGCAGGCACAGTTCTTTATGTCCATGACAGTTCATAAATAAATCAGGATGGACAACAAACTAAGAAAGGCAGTCTTGCTAAAGCATGGTGGGAGACCAGCTAAACCATCTTAAGCAAGCTTAGATCAGCAAACCAGGCTTGTTTAAACTGCTATTTTTCAGCAGGGATTGAAGAGAAAAGGACAAAAAGTAAGAGAATAGAGTGCTAGCATTATATTATGGCAGCGGCTATTTGCACTAACGATTGCACTAGCGATAGATGCTATTTACACTAAGTGACAATAGCAGCATTTTCTTAGTGATATTCTATTTAAACTAGGTGAAAATAGCGATAGATTCTATTTACACCATGTAAAAGTATCAGTTCTTTGCAATAAGAGTAAATAGTAATTAGATGCTATCTATACTTCATATTAGCAGATACTATTTGCACCTCAGTATTTTTGTACATTAACAGGATGCAATAATATCATAGAGTGTAAATGATTATATTTATTAAAATTATTAAATGGACACTGCCTTATTGGGAGAATAAAAACCCTCCCTACACCTTCCCAATAAACACTTTTAATATTGTTAAACACTTGTTTGCAGTTTATTTCCACTTTTAGAACAGTATTTTCATTTTTATTGAAAATAAACACGAACTCAGCAAAAGGCGGTTTCGAACCCGGTCTTCGAGCCTTACTCACTACTGCTGCGCCACTGAAAACATTGAATTCCATGCGTCTTTTTGAAAACTTGAGTGGCCCAAACAGACATTGGTAGGCGGAGCTAGTGTAAATAGCGTTTGCCAACAAGGGACGCTATTTGCACTTAGTGTAAATAGACACGCCGTTATATTATTTGCTTATTTTAAAATATTTACATTTTCTGAGGAAAATGTGAGTGGTGCAAAACTGGGTGGTATCAGGGCGTTGTGATGTGAGTTACGATGGTGTTCTGGATGGTTATCAGGGCGTTGCAAATGACTTCACATGTTGGTTACTTAAATCAAAAGGTTCCACCCTCATATCTCTATTGTATTCTCATTTGATTTTTGTGACCAGATCTGCTGTGTTGTTTTGTGGCGCCAAAGCCAGGGAAAAAAAAGAAAAAAAAACACAGATCAGTGAGATCTTTTTGTCTCAGAATGTGAACATGGTTTGAATTAAATAACGTCAACATCACAAAAACACTTAAAGTTGTCCATGGCATGTGGTTTTGCCTGTTAAAGTCATTAAATTGACACTTGACAGTCCTCTATACTACTTTATATAAAAGTTGTTATGAAACAACGCTACATACCAAAGTCTTGACAATGGATCTGTTGGGCTTGTAGTTTATCTGCATGTTTTTGTCTGAAAACAAAACAGTGGCAATGCAAGTTAGACTTGATCATCTTTGAGTTTCTCAGGCAAAATAACTTCGAATGGATGATTTAGGGTATCTTTTACCTCCCATGTTGGTGTTGTGGATCACTGGCTTGCTCCACATTCCACTACGGTCGTCTTTGTTGGATCGAACACCAAATTCGTAGGGTGTGTTGGGCTTGAGGTTGTCGATCACGGTATCAGAGGTGGGGCAGGTCTGGTAGATCCACTTCCTGTTTCTTTCTCTATAGCGGATGGTGTAATGCCTGATTCAAAGATACATTGGTTAGTAGACAAAAGGCTCAAGAGTCATTTGCACACCCTAGTTATGGCTAGTTATAATAAATCATCAAATGATACTTATAAACTGGTTTTCTGTCACCATAACAGTGGGCAGGCATTAAACAAAGGGGCTGATGTTAAGTTTATAAAGAGCACTGGTACACGACTTTAGCTCCCAACTGTTTTGGTCCAGGTCAACATTTCCAATGGCCTTTCCAAAAGTCTCCCCTTAACAGAGGGAAAAAAAGTTCACATACTTCTCTATATGAAAACCAGAGTGATTTAGGGAGGCTGAGAGTATGTCAGTGCGTCCCAACAGTGCCTGTATCCTCAAAAAGTGTTTAAACATGTAGACACACACTACACCTGCAGTGGCAAGGATCCATATCCCACACATTTTTTTCCTCTGTATAGAAAAACATCACACTCATTGTATGACTCTCTCGGTTACGTGACACAAATCCAGTATCCTGTCAGTGCAATGAGAACATTGAATAAAACCTGCACTGCACTGCAACGCTTCTGAGGACGGGACCCCTGAATACTGGAGACAGGGTGCCATGATATTTCATTATCGTTTTTTACCCATGTTTTTCAAGTTAAATGGTCCCTAAATATGAAGTGAAGTAAATTAAGTCTTCCTCAGGGATTTAGGACACTCATATGGAATATGTTGGTGGAGGAAAAAGTAAAATCCAGATGTTGTGTGTGTAACTCACCCGTCCTCCAAGCAGTCGTTCATGATGTTTCCCTCGTAGGGTGTCTTTAAGTAGGTTCCCCAGGATAGCAGCACAGATGTCGGCGTGACTGAATCAATCACCAAGTGAAGAGGTTTGTCCAGGTTCACCTTACCTGTTTTAAACCATTAATCAAACTTAGCAAAGGAATATGTTTTCTAGCTAATGCTAAGTGAATGTTTCCCACTGGTTCAATAGCACATCTGTTGCATATTTTACACAAAATATATGTCATGGACTGTTTCGATTTTTCGATACTTTTTTTGTTTTGTTTTTAATGCATGCTACCTGTGCAATGCTTCTTCACATCATTGGTTGGGATGGGCTGAACAGCCACCAGATACTTGGGCTCAGCATCTGTGAAAGCAAGCATCTTAAGTTATTTAGAAGTTCAAACAAAACCATAAAAAAGGGCAATTTCATGGTGCAATGCAAGTTCCTTTCATGAACTTCCGAACAACATAAATGAAATAAGCAAGAAAAAAACAAGAAAAGAAATGTAAGGGCGTCCACTGTGTGTCAAGGTTAAGTCTCATAAAATCAGATAAATTGACCTTTTTATGACATGGCGAGGTTAGTTTAGGTTGTAAAAAATACATTTTACCTTGAAAAAATATATTTGAAAACTTTTCTGAAAATAATGATTAAGTTATTTACACATTTAAAAGGTATGAAATTAGTTCTGTTTGTTACACCAGATGACCACACAACTCAACAATTTAATATTTTGTTTAAAAATGGCATAATAGTTAGGTATCACATGTGATTTAATGTAGATTTTTTTTAAAGATTCATTCTTTTCTTTATCTTGTATACTCTTATTTGTCACTGACCCACAATTCCAAAAGATTCTGGTGGAGGTTTGTTTAGTGAAATGTCTCAAGTTGATTAATGTGAAGCTTTTCACACAGTTTATAGCCGTGATGACAAAGGTTTGCTAAACATCCGTGTTTCCAGTGTAACAGAAGTAAACAGCACATTTGCCAAAATTTGATTTGTTGGGGTGATAAGTTTGTTATTTATTCCTTTCTAACAGTTATGAATATGTACACAGGAAAACTAATTTAGACAAAAAAAAAAAAATAGAAAAAAAAAAAAAGCCCATTAGGGTGATACAAAATGTGCCAGTACCAAAGTCCACAACAATCTGGACATTTATGAGTGTATGCGCATGTGGCATGTCAGGTTGGGAAGATGCCAATAACTGCTTTCGGCCATCTGTTGTGCACGTGTATCATATTGAAATCTCAGCACACACTGTAAATTCTAGAGCAGTGATCGTTCAGTCTGCGGCCAATATTGAATAATGATGTGACTGTGTGTTCCTATGCTGGATTGCGTAGGTAAAGAAGCCAAAATTCAGAGGTCCTTACTTTTGGAACAAACAATTCTTTGTTTGCAAGCTTCTGGATAAGGGTATAAGCATTGATGTATAATTTTGTTCTGTTTGCGTCAGTGCTTTCCATTGTGGAGAACTTCAAAGGCTTCGACTTGGAGGTTGACTCTTGAGATCTTGTCCACAACAATCTTAAATCGCTTGTTGTTTATTGTCCACACTAGTGGCCAGAATTGGGTTTTCAAGGATATTAAAATTCTGTCAGACACTGATGAGCAGATAATTATTTTCATGTTAGGACCAATAACTATGAAAGCTTGTTTCTGCCAAGGATTAAACAATTTAAAAGATAATTGTGACTTTTTATCTCACAATTCTGACTTTTTTACTCACAATTCTGACTTTATATCACGCAATTCTGACTTTATAACTCCCAATTGCGACTTATATCACACAAGTCTAAAAAAAGTCAGAAATGCGAGACGTAAACTCGCAATTGCGAGAAAAAAAGGTAAGAATTGTAAGATAAAAAGTCTCAATTACTTTTTACATTTTTTTTTATTCGGTGGAAGAAACAAGCTTCCATAGATAACTGATAAATGACCAATATTAAAATTCTGTACAACGCTAATAATTATTTTCATGTTATAGTCATTAACCTATAAATTGCTAATATTAAACTTCTACACAAAAGCAGATAATTATTTTCATGTTGTGGCCGAAAACTGAAAAATGTCAGTTAGTAAAATTCAATCTAACTTGACTGAAATAAAGGTATCGCAGCATAATAAATGTACGTTATAAAAATGGATATTCATTTTAAAATTAAGAAGTTACATTTAACAGTGTTGTTAAAATATTATTGTTTTTAAAGATTAACTTTAACTGAGTATTACATGACAGGAAAGGTAATCTTAATGTAAAAATAAGGAAATGAGCATGAACAATATATAATCCCTAATATCATCCGATAACCGATATGTGGTCTCACGTAGCCAGATCTTCAGACTGACGGCATAAGGTCTGGACTCTATCTCAGCTTTTATTGGCCAAAGACCGCCCAAGAGGACGTTAGACTGACATGTAACGCAACCAATCACAGTTCTGCGTCATGTTTAGGGGCGTGAAAATGTAAAGTCGATGTCCCTACAATAACAGACCGGCGTGCATCTAAAAAAAAAATTCATTCAATGGAGCCGCGAACTTCACAAACTATTGAAAATCCAGCATTTAGTTGATCCTGATAAGCGCTCATTGTCACAGTTGTAAACACGACGACATTCTTGTTCTACGAGGGGGTTTGGCATCACGGCATTTGTTTCCAGGTGGACCGTTATAGAACACGACACACACGTCTCCCGGACATCCTGAGACTGAGACTAACCAATATGTTACTAATAAAGCCACAAGCAATTGAACTTTGTTATACCTGCATAGAAGCAAAATGAAGCACCTGGCGTGAGCTCATTTAGTAAAAACTTACATTAGCTTTAGGGTCTCTCTGACCTGACCCTAACCTCCTTACAATGAACTCTGGTATTGTAGCTTCTGGGAGAATGATGATGAATGGACAACAGGAAGTTATTTTACAGAAAAAAATAATTGTGGTTAGTCTTACTGGGAGTAATATGTGACCTTTTTACCTTGTCAAACATGATCTGTGACTTTTTTGTGATGACAAGTACTGTGGTTACCAAAGCTTTAATAAATAGCATTCATTTTGGGTTCAATTACAGTTTATGTTTTCAAATAATGGAAGAGTTGGCGCAAACATAGGTGTGCAAATCAAGACGGTGGTTTTGATGGGTTAAGGCATCAACCATTTGTGGTTACTACTCCAGTCCCGTGCTAACCCACAAAACAACATTAGTGATTGTTTTGTGGGCTTCCTTCAGACTCTTGAGTAAAATAACAGCTGACTGTGGTCAAATTCTTACTTACCAATCTCGGTTTCATAGGGTTCCCCATTTTCTGGAAGTTGGATGAACTGTTTGGAGAACATGCTGGAACCATAGCCTAAGATGTAGCCCTCAAGTTTGATGTCAGGGTTGGGTCGAACAAACTTCAAAACTATGGTATCCCCAGTGGCGTTGATCCGAACCTTCATATTCTGTCGTCTTACTGTGTAGAGGAAAAAGTAGTGTTTGAAAAACTTTTAATTGGCTTAAGAAACAGTGCTGCAACTCTTCAAACGCTCTGTGTTTCTTTGTTTGACATTCAACGGCAGTAAAGAGGAATTGCACAAAAATAGTGACTTTCAGAACACTGCAATGAATAAATGATTAATTACTTAAAGAGTAAAGAGTAAGACTTTATGTTTCCCATGTGTTGGATGGGGTTTGTGAATTTATGGGGTTTATTGATTTATGTGGCCAAAGGGGAATGGAGGAGCACACTTTTGAGGAGTGCAAAAGTGTGTGCCATGAAAATATTCGTCGAGGTAAATCAAGGACAATGGCTTTCACAGTTGAGCTCCTCATCACTTCACTCAAAGCACAGTAGCATATGGACTTCCAATATTACGCCCCAGTTACGCAGCATTATATTTACCAAAGTTATGAGCCTTTGAGGTTTTGTACAGACACACATTGACACAGACACTCATTTAAAGTGATCTGATCATTATCTTTTCATATCTGTGCCATGCAGTTCATTATAAATTAACTCCTTTTATACCAGTGTCATCTTTCACTGCCATTTCATTGGATAATTTGCAGCATGGAAAATGTTTCAAGTCGGTTTCAGGCCCATTCTAAATCCAATAAGCCACCAGGCTGAGCTGAGATTTTTCCGCTTCCACTTTTTTCCCATCAATCAGAACTGTTTAACGATTACGCTGAGTTAAAGAGGCCACGAAACGTCCTCCTTAAACTGATTTAAACTGGTTGGTCTCTGCTTTTGGAAAGTGATGTGTGTATTTAACTTTATAAGTAACTGCAAGCTTGGCAGGTCAAGCTCATCACCCCAATCTGTCAAAGTCACAATGAAGCACCACCTTAACCGGAGATCTCATTAATCAGGCTCATTAAAGGGACAGTTCACCCAAAAATTTAAATTCTGTCATTTACTCACCTTCATGTCACTCCAAAATCATTTGAAGTCTGTAGAGCAACATATTTGAACTTCTGAAAAAATCTTCATGCAAATCTTTTCCAAACAGCGTGACAACCAAAAAGGCACCATAAAAGATGTGCATTTGATAGTGAACAGCATTACACCAGCTTTGTGTGAGAAAGTTAAGTCGTTATTTATTTATCTGTTAACTCAAGAACTGCTGTAACCATGAGTTGAAAGCAAGAACTGGATCAGTGAAAGAATAATTATTTTGAGCCTATTCTTTTGAATGATCTAGTTTATCCATTCACAAATTAATCAGTCAGTCCGGAACTTGTGAAGTGGAAAAACCAGTGCATTTAAAAGCACAGACTAAATGAAAAACTATTTATTCATTGATCCTTGAGTTCAACTCACTGATTTAGTTGCAGTAGTCCTGGAGTTAACAGCTCAACAAAGGGGAAGATTTTCAGTAAATAACGACTTAAATTTGGTTTGCTCCTCACACAAAGCTATCGTATGACTTCAGAAGAATCTGATTAACCACTTTTGAATGTAAAAAGGAGTAAATTTAAACTGATATTGTTTGGAAATAAGCTGCATGAGATTTTTTTATTTGTTAGCTATATTTTTTTTTGTGTTTCTAAGCTGTTTAAGAAGACACCTTTCAGATCGCCCTACAGTGAAGTGAAGGTGGAAAATCTACGGGCTGATTCAGTAACTCGTCTTCTTAATCTTTAGGCCCTGTTAACACCTGGTATCAAGATGCATTTTGGTAGATCACAAGTGGACGAGAGAGACACATACCCACATCTATACCTGGTGTTTTAATCCATCTTTTTTGTCCACTTTCGACCGCTTCTGTCCTGATTTCTGAGTCCTCGAATGAGTTCGGGGGGGGGGGGGGGGGGTCTTTGGGCGGGTAAATGTATGTGCTTCTTCAGAAGTTTTGATTTAAATGGTGAAATAACCGTGCGTAATTTACCTATGACCGTGACCAGAGACAACGGGAAAACATACAGAGAGCATCAGCTTTCATTTCTGCTTTGACAGGCGTGAGACCTCGCTGAACACGGTAAGTGCATGTTAGAAAACAGAAATGTTTAGAGAACATTGTGCTTAGTACATTTTTCGTCTTCAAACCTAACTTATGGCTTTAACCGGAAAAGTTTAAATCCCGTCTGGCTAGCGCGCTTCCCATAATGTTTATTGTGTCAGTAGGCGGTCTTTAGCGGCTGTTCGAACACTATCGACCACTTGAATATCTACACCACGAACACAATCCGGTCGAATGCGTTTTCGACTACCTCTGGAAGTGGTCGAAAGTGGACAAGCTCAAAACGTTTTACATCCCATTAACACCTGTATTTAGCGTTGTCCACTTGTGATCCGATCGACCAAAACGCATCTTAACACCAGGTGTAAACAGGGCCGTAGAAATCAGTTAAACAAACAGAAGACACTGGGATCATTGTAAAATAAACTCCTCAGTGGAGAGCACTTTAAGATTAACTCTATTTTAGATGTTCTTTAAGATTACAACAATGTACCATCTCACTTTGATAAACTATAATTAAAAGGCAGGCGCAGTCTTGTTCCTTTATTTATTCTTTCAGATGTCTTTTTCAGTTGCTAAATCATGTTAGTGTAGCTTTAGACTGGGGCCATGAGTCACGGACAGGCTGAACACTTGCGGTTGAGTGATGTTGTTGATTTATCTGTTCACACCATGCTTGTCACCACAGAGGTTTTAAAAGCCATAGCTGAGGGATATTTTCCATTCCCAAAATTTAATAGACAAATACTCTGACAAGAATCGTAAAATGTCGCTTTGCAGTTACAAGAGTTTTACCATAGCAGTGGAGGAGGGATGGACAATGGTTTAACCTCTGTGGTCAAGGGCAAAGTAAAACACAAACACATTTTTCACGCTGGTCAAATCATGAAGTGTTTTGAAAGCCTCTAAATCTGGTGGTTTTCCCTGAAGACAAACACATTCTTATTACAAAATGAAAAAGCCAAAATCTTATATTACATTTCAACTTCAAAAGAAAAAAACATTTCCCATTCCTAATGGATTGAATAACTTGACTAACAATATGTTTTTAGCCAAGTCATGCTGTGCACTTCACTTTGCGAAGTAAATAAAGTTATCACGGAATAAATGGTATTTTTCACACCAAAGGTTAACTGAAAATTTTGTTTACAGTCACTTGGATTGCAAGTGGATGAAAATGTGTTTTGAATACAAAGATTTGATGTTGTACCTTAAAAAGCCAGAAACGCAGAGGCTCGGTGAATAGTACAGATATGGAGGGGAAGCAAAGGGGGGAGGTATATCTCATTTGACACCACTGACAAGCATAATCATGCATGCTCTTTCCTGGCTCTGATGTTGAATGATTTCCAGGCTCAGACTGATCAGCCCCTGTCCAAAGCCCTGCCCCAAGCTGTGTTCTGTCAGATACGGTTCGTTTTTTGCTTTTGCATGAATACGGCCCAGTTTTTATTGGACGTCTGGCACTTTTTCCACTTGAAACATAATTTACAAACACATTGATTTCTAGAAGGGTCAGTTTGATTCACAGCATTCCTCCTGGACTGAAGCCATGCTACACAAGGCTCTTGCCAAGTCTGCATTCAAAATCAGTCCAGTTTATCAAATCAATCTCAAACAATTTCAGGGTTTTTTTCTTCATGTTCAAGACTTTTTTGCTTTAAATAAGCAAATTCAAGAAAACTAAAAATGATCTTTGGCTTCACAATGAACAACCGCCAAAGCTTAGAGGGTTAGTTCACCCTCATGTCATCCAAATCTTTATGACTTTCTTTCTTCTGCGGAAGACAAAAACATTATATATAAGTTTTTATTTATTTGTTTGTTTATTTATTTTTGTCTATACAATGAACTTCAGTTGGGTCCAAAGTTGTTTTGTCATTGTATGGACAAAAACAGTTCAAAACATTGTTCAAAATATCTTCATTTGCAGATGAAAAAGTCATGCAATGGAATGACATGAGAGTAAGTAGATTCATTTTTTGGTGATCTATTCTTTTTAGTCAGCACTTTTCATGGAAAATTCAGAAATCTGGTCTTTATGCAGAACTCCAGACCCTTTCGCACCACATTACAGGACAAACATGACCCAAATATCCAAGGAGATGATTTAAAAATGGCACTAAACTTCAGAAGAAGCAAATCACCTGAGGGCGCAGAGGGAGTGTAAATCTAATGTTTTCCCAGACTTCAGCAAATCATTCGTCTTTCAGGCACATTTACAACAGTCCTGATCTCTGCACTCAACAGCTGCTCCCATCTTCCCCCCCACCCCCCACCCCAAATCCTTTCATCCACTTTGTCTTGTTCTGACTTTTTGGAGGTGTTCATCTAGACACATTTAAATATTAACAACCAGTATTAGTAGCGCACAGTCAACCCTTGATTGCTAACATCACTCCTAAACATGTTCATTTCAAAATTGAATGTTTTTTTCCCCAAGAACATTTGGCTACAGTTCCCAGGGTGCATTGTAAGCCTCTATTCCTTGTTTTTACAGTACAGCTGCCTGCACATGTGTTGTTAAGCCATCTTTGCCCCACAGCAACTCGAAGCACAGTAACAAGTAGAAGCTATGTCTAAGCCGAGCGAACATACAGACAGCTTAGACTGCTGTTTCCTTTTAAGGTGTTAATTATCAATCAAGTTCATTCATGCTGGAAAAAAAAACTTAAACCAGACTAGGACGGTTTGCTGATTTTAACTGGTTTAAGATGGTCAAACTTGTGGTTCAGCTGGTCTCCCAACTTGACCAAACTGGTGTTCAGCTGTTTCATAGAAGTGGTCTCCAAGCAATACCAGCTGAAAAGTGCCCAAACCACTCTAAAACCAGCAAACTACACCAGAATGACCAGACAAGCATGTTTCTTTTCAGCAAGAATTATATATTTTTAATATGTCTTCACACTTGTCGAACTCATTCCCACCCAGTAATTTAAACTGACTTTTTGTCCAGTCAACATCCATAAGGAAACGAAGTTGGCCAACGAAATATAAACACAGAACGCCGCTGGACTGATTGACTAGCTGTGATGAATGATGCTCAGTACAAGAGAAAGGGCACTAAGCCAGCGCAGACATTCTTCCCCTCCGGAGATGAAGGTGGTTTTTAATAGCTGATGAACGAGCGCTGATAGTGAACCGAGAGCTTGTATTACTAATGCCGTAGCTAATCTGAGCACACAGGTATGCTGGAGGCATGAGATCTTGCAAAGATACACGCTACATATGCACGTACAATTCTAACACTGAGAAGGACGGTGTTGGAAGATACGTAGACACATACACAAATGTACTTTGAACAATGTATTCATTCTGCCTACACACATGCACTAGACTAGAACACACACAATCAAACACCTTCAGGGAATATATACATAAGAAACAGTGATTTTGGCCAGCTGCATACACCATGAGGTAACCATTATCACTCTATTGTTTCAAATTGTAGTCTATCAAAATTAAATGTCATTTTGCAACTAGCAAAGACAGAAAATCTAAGCGCCTGGCTGGTTTCTGGACAATGCCAGACAAATTGCAAGTAAGTGTCCAGCACCTTTCAGGCTCCAGTTATCCTATTTTTTTCCCTTTTGCAGAGTTTGGCTTTGCCCCATCTATAATCATGCGGGACTGACTGCTGCATATAATTCCCATTATACACACTCAGTTCTGCTCATGCATACCCAAATGCACCTGCAAGTGCAAAATGCATTGCATAATTAATGAAAATTAAAATTGATGACTAGTCCAGGGTTCCTTGCAATGCAAATACAATAGGTTAATGATAATGAACCTTGTCCTGTAGTTAAACACCTGCTACTCCTAAAAAAATCTTTTTCGCATCACATTAATATCCTAATTATACAAGAACTACTGCAGAAATGCATGGCATTCTCCAACACAAACAGGTGCATCACAAAAAATAAACACGAGTGCCCCTGTGCTGCAGGGCATGACATTGCGAGCATGCGGCACCATGGTGCTGAACTTGCCTCTGACTCTTTGTGCAGAACTGCATGCGAGGAGGAGAATTCCTGCAAGCGTCAGAAGGAAGCCCAAGTGAAGGACAGTGCTGCCTGCCATGGTGCTCTGCTCCAATCGAGAAGGGATGCTGCCCGATTTCTCTAAGACTGTTGCTGCTGGTTCTTCTGCTGGAGCTGGTTTCAGGTCAGGACTTCTTGAGCTCACCGTGTGCCTCTGCTGAGTGATAGACAGTGTGAGGAGTCCTCCAGGATGTATAGTGACCGGGGAGGGAGGAGATTGCTGATGTGTGCCTCAATCACACCCACCCTTACCGATCTACACACACACACACACATTTGTGGGGGGTGAGCATGGCTTTCATTTGCTGGGCTCACTCGACCACACACTCTCTCACTTTTTCTTCCATCAAGGATTTTTCCCTGCAGCTTGTGTGTTTGTGGGTGTGCATGTCTGTGCTTGTGTGAGACTGTGTAAGACTGACTGGACCTAGTACACGGACTTGGGGCACCCCTATAATGGCAAACAGCTTAAAGGGAGTCTTGGTTCAAGGAGGACAATGAATGATAGAGTACATAAGATGGACAGTCAGACAGCATAAGCCTCTCTTCATCCATTGATTTGACCAGGTGGAAAGTACAGTATCCCTCTATTTCATCATCACGGACAGAGGCACTGTCTATCTGCGCCCATTGCTAACCGCTGCACATTACGTCTCGTCTAGAAGGGCATCCAGCCTCACATTCCTTGCCAAACAACTTCACCTCCAGGGACATAGGCGGAAATTGGGGAGGGGAGGGGAAGGGGGGTGGAAAGTGATTATAATGAAAGTGCTTCCAACACGTGCCACTGCATGCGACGTGCAAAGGGAAGCACTCGCTCCAGTGAGCCTCATCTGACCCAAGGGATGTGAACAAAGACATATTCATGAATCAAGCTGCCCAAAAATTATGCAACTACAGCCTAGGATGTGTCTCCTACTACATCATCAGCACAGAGCACCATAAAACAAGAGATCTACTTTAGAACGTCCCGTGCTCTGAGAAGAGTTATTTTTAAAGAGCATTACGAGCAAAACAAACACGAAAAAAAAAAAGTACAAATTGGAAAACCACTCCCTATCATGACTCAAACAAAACGTCACTCATTTGCAGCTGTGATCATGTCTAGGGCTGCTTGCTTTACCAACAACAACTCTGCACAACAGTTTACAATGAAGTGAGTTGCCAGAATCAACTCAACAGGCCGCGCGATGCCTTTGGCAAGAGCTTTAACCCTACATACGTCTTACTGATGCATATATAAAAATGGTTTCTACAGCTGGTACCACTCTGAGCCTTCATGATTGCCTTGTAAACTCTTAATGAGTCACTTCAAAAGACCGGGCTGGATAGCGCCGAGGCTTGGACAAATTAGAAAAGACTTGTAGACCAGAATCAGGTCATTACTACTTTGTTTTTCATACCTGAAAACATGTTGACCTGTAACCTTTCTTAGGAACATGCCTCAAATTGTTATGCTGCCATTTAACTGCCTAACTATCATCATGAGGTCAAGCGGCTCACCTTTCAACTAAGCAATGGATTTTGCAATGTTTCAGCTTGAATCGTAGTATGCTACCTTTTTTGGCTATACAGTTCCTTTGTAAGGATATTGAATAAACCCGGAAAACTGGAAAACTTAAACTAAACCAGCATAGACTGGTGGACCAGCATTGCCAACATGCAGATAACAATGGTTTGAATCTTCATAGGTAAGAAAGAAAGAAAGAAAGAAAGAAAGAAAGAAAGAAAGAAAGGAAAATGGACGTGGACAATACTAGACCTTGTAAATTGATAATATTTAAAAATATTTTCACTTTTTATTAAAATGAATTAATTAAAATTGATTAATGAACTCAAATAATAAAATAAATAATAGATAAATAAAAATATTCAATAAGATATTTGTTGCGTTGTTGTTCACTTTGCTGTGATATGGAGAACATATTTTATACATATTGGTATCAACTATTGAAATTTTGTCCATACTACCAGAAGATCACACATATATGACACAGTCTGCTCATGGCCTCTCCTGTTACATATCAAGATGATGAGTGTTGAAACTACAGGAAAGACATGACAGGCTCCATGCAGCGTGTATGTCATAGAAATCATGCCTTATATAACAGCTTCACCATGCCTGGACTGCAAATCGAGCTTCTAAGAAGGGAAAATCATTCTTAGCCTTACAATGCAGCCATTGTCTTTTAGCCTTGAGCAAATGGCATCAGTTGGAGGAGACGTGTGACGCGGATCTATGAAATTTTTCTAAAAAGGAAACAAACATTTAAAGCCTCCCCTCCAGCATCCTGCTATACATACAGTATATAACAGATTATATAAATGAGATGTTCCATGACCTAACTGTCAGGTTGAATTGCCTTCTTCACAGGTATCACTGTCACACTAATGCTGCTCAGGTTTGGGCTTGTTCCATTGTATTCCACATGGATGAGAAGTTAAAGCTGAGTTTGCTCTGAACATCTGAACTGCATGGCTTATATTACTGAAAAATGTCCAATAAAAATGACACCTTCGGTTAATTGCACATTTCTGATTCTGAAATTTTCATTCTCACTTTCGGTTTGCACACATCAAGCGATTCCTCAGATTTCAAGGCCTGTTTGATATAAAGATGTGTACATGGAAGCATTGTTAGTCCCATCTGTGAGACATTTTATGCTAAAATGAAGCCCAGCTCAAAGTGGCTCTGAATTACTCCAGCAAACATTCAACAACACTCTCTGCTGACTTTCATCAACCTCCAGACACTTGATTTACCCATGGATGCATTCTTCTAGAGAAAAGAGAGGTTGCAGAACTGACTTTTAAATGCTGAATATACTACAAAGTTTCTTTTTCTGGTTATACTTTTGATTTGACTTGGACAATTTTATTGTATGTCAGTGCAAAAGTTCAACCATTTATGTCAAAACATAGGAAAAGTTTTGCTTTTATGATCTGGAAAAGTTCTAATGTGCTTGTTTGTTTTTCAAAACTAAAAACCCATTGAAATTCCCTGCTGAGTCACATTAACCATAATTTCTTACACATCACCATCCTCTGAGGGAAACACCCACCTGTTTTGTGACATCCATTCATCATCTGTCCACTCCTACCCTCCGGTGTCATGTTTTCCCCAAAAGCAGCACACTGATCTCAAAGAACTCCAGCATGTGCTCATGAACATTAACCTCTATTCTTAAACCATCAATCATTGTATTTTATCTGCTGGAGTGGATTACAGAACATGTTCTCCAGCAGGTAACCCAGCTGTTACCTCAGACATCACCCTGGGCTGTTGCAATTTCAGCGAGGATTAGAACAGAACAGTCCGTTACATTTTTAAGCTGGAAGTTGTAGTACATAAATAATTGCTTGTGGGTGGATGGTGGCTGTGACAGGTTTATGTTTTGTTTTGGTGAATGAAAATTAGGGGACGGCACAATCTTTGGGGGGACCAGCCAGTACTCGAATTGTATCATAGCTCAAGGGGTTTCCCAACCTTGCTCCTAAATCAAATTTAATGAACCTTATTGTGTACAGTACATTGGTAAATGACGTTATACCAGCAGACACAACATTAAATAAAATCTGCAGAATGTTTTCCTTCCCTTTTACCTGACATGATCTGTCATTAATGCTGCAGGAAGCAATTGCATAATCCGGCATAATATTAGTTTTATTCTTGTGCACGCACTAAAACAGAAAGTTCAGTTCGTTGGTTTAAGAATGTGAACGTGCAGAAATGCTTATGTTTCAGTGCGTGCAGATGAAAAAGAAAAAAAAAAAAACATTGTCTCTGCGCGCTTCAGCTCTCAATGTACTGCACAACTGCTCCTGACTTAATAAATAATTTGGCGGTTTAACAGTCTCGCATTACGCTGCGGATTTAAATGTGACCCATTAATTTAAATTATTTTAATAAATTTTACACTGTTACATTTGCGCTGTAGGCAAAAGTTGTGTTTGGAAATTCTGCCCTTACAGCACCTGTTAGCAGAAACAATCTAGATGTTTCAATTCACACCTCACATTTTCTTTGCTTTGCACAAAAACAAAGTCTCATCTAAAAAAAATTACAAAGCATCATCTTAAAATAACTGAATCATTCTCAGACTTGAAATTTATGGTGAGACTGTGTCTTTGGCTGCAATGAGCTTCTAGACTCTAAAGGTTTCCTTTTAGAAATGTGCCAAATCTGCTACACAGACTCCCAAAAGTGTTCATTCTAACAAGTTCGTTTGTTTAGCAAAAGTACAGCAAAACCGATTGTTGGTGAATTCCACTTCACAGCCCGTGAAAGTAAGGTGAGGAGAGATTGACTTATTAAACATATACAAAAACTGCCCCCTTCACTGATAACTCATACACTCATACTGTAGCCTATGTAGGCCTAATACGTCAGACACTTTTTAAAGGATTAGTTCACTTTGAAATAAAAAAAAGGACTCCTGTTGTTATACTTACCTGTCTCCAGCGTTTCCAAGTCTCCTCCTGTGTTCCACGTCTGTGTGTGAGTGTCTTCAGCCTCCAGCGTCTCGTCTCACCATTGTCATCCAGGATCATCATCTCACATCTCTCAAATCACAAAGGACAGTATCACTTAACTATCACTCATCATTCACTCCAACATCATCCATTTACTCACCTGCTGCACTGTTATCTCTGCTGTGTGTCAATAAACAACCATTGTCTGTTACCTTCCGTCTCTGACCCTTCTGTATTGTAACAGTTGAGGCTCTTGTTGGTGAATAGAATATATTTTTTGAAATATATTTTTTCTTTGTATCTGTCAAAATAGTACAAGATTACCCTACAATATATGTGACATCAAATAAGGGTTAGCACAAAAGTAATCTAAATGTAATCCAAAAGTAGTCAGATTACGTTACCAAAAATGTGTAATCCAAGAGATTATATTACTGATTACAAATTTTGTCATGTAGTTTGTAATCAGTAACTGATTACAATTCATAAGTAATCGACCCAGCTCTGTATATTATATATAGATATTTGTTTGCGTGCGTTTGTATTTAAAGTATTTTTTTGTCCTCAGAGAACATAATTATGATAATCACTTAACAACCGATGGAATTAACAACCAAGCCAGTGTACTTAAAGATGAATATATATGTCATCCTTCCCCAATAGCATTTGTAAAAGGTATATTACTTTACAAATTAATTTGTAGTGTACTAAGTTTGTGCTTGATGGAAGCATAAAATAACTACATTTACAGTGTATTTTCAGTTAGTACATAGACATGTAAATGTATTTGTAGTATACTTATCATGAAATAAATGTATTTTTAATACAATTAATTTTGTGAACTGGTCATTTTCGTCAGGCCTCGAAGAAATATAGAGCTGAGTATCATCAGAGAAACAATGAAAACTAATGCCATGCTTCTTAATGATATCTTCCAAGGGTAGCATGTACTGTACAGAGTGACAGAACGGTCCTAGTACTGATCCTTGCAGTACTCCATACTGAACTTGTGATCGGTATGACATCTCTTCATTTACTGCTACAAACTGATAACGGTCAGATAAGTATCATGTGAACCATGCCAGTGCAGTTCCACTAATGTCAACATAATTTTCGAGTCTATTCAAAAGAATGTTGTGGTCGATAATGTCAAATGCAACACTAAGATCCAGTAACACTAATAGAGAGATACAACCACAATCTGATGATACGAGCAAATCATTTGTAACTCAAATGAGAGCAGTCTTAGTACTATGGTACGGTCTAAATCCTGACTGGAAATCCTCGCAGATACCATTTCTTTCTAAAAAGGAACACAGTTGTGAGGATACTGCCTTTTCTAGTATCTTTGACAGAAGGTAGATTCGAGATCAGCCTATAATTGACTAATTCTCATCAAGTTGTGGCTTTTTAATAAGAGGTAAGATGTAAATGTATTTGTAGTATACTTAGCACAAAATAAATGTATTTCAAATACATTTTAGTATATTATTTTTTCACTAGGAATGTTAACTTATTCTATTACAGCCAATAAACAAAATAATAAACTTTTAAAGTAGTATCATATGACACCCATGACACACATATGATATTATAAGCATAATAGCTTCCAAGTTTTTGATATCGGTGTGTGAAATTTAAATTTTAGAAAAAAATGTCAAAGTAATGTTTACCACAGACCTTATTTTACCTATAAATTGACAAACCCCATTATAAAAACCCCATAGGAAAATCTTAAGGGAACCACTGGCAAATAGAGTGGTGCAGGGATGACGTAAATTTGTAGTCCAACTCAGATGTTAGCATCACACTGGTTCCTTCGACAAAACCCCAATAGGATTTTTCCATGGGCTTTTGGATTATCACAAAAAATAAGCTCTGTGATCAACAAAAGTTCACTTTTTGTCCATCAATATAATTTTCACAAATGAACACAACTTTTATGAATTTTAAAGGCTAAATGACGTTTAATATCCCAGTCAGCCTCTATAGTCTCATTTAGCCACTTGTTAGCAACTGCCTTTTTCAAGTCATGTAACAGCAAAACATTTTGAGTGGGGCAATACTGATGTGTTTAATGTCGTAGAATAAAACGTGAAAGTGTCTTGAGCTTGTATTCCCCACAGACCTTATTTCAGCCATTTAACAAAAAACCCATTCAAAAAACCCATTGACTTCAGGACGATAGAACTTGTTTCCAGGTTTTGGATTACAAAAAAGCGTCATCCCTACACCACTCTATTAGTCTTCAGGGTTTTGACGTCAAGCCTGCAGCAAACTATCCTGCGCTATGTCCTATCCATTGTGCCATATTCACTATGTACCAATGTAAAAATTAGTGCAACCCAGTCTTTATTTGAGAAAAGATGACTCCCATTGTACATAGACTTACTAGATTACTGAGTGTACTGTTGGTTACAGTGTCCTGTTACAGAATGGTTGCATAATAAAAGCACACAACAGAGAAATCACAGAAATGATATTTAATGATAAACTTAGAAGAGAATACTAGGAAACACACAACCAATCACTATTTCAAACGCAGACAAATAGAGAATGGGAGAGAACACAGGGTATATATACATGTGACAAACAAAGGGAACTAATGATATAATTAATGGACAACAGGTGTATGAAATGACTAATTAGATAGACAGGGGGAAACTAGGTCACAGGGCAGAACTAACATGATGAACACAAGAGCAAAACAAGATATACATGTAACCCTATTCAATTTTTTACTTGTCCCTTAACTCTTAAGGGGGTCAGGAAGCCCTCAGCTCGAACACTGGAAAGACAATCTGTACATCTGGAACCAGCTGAAGAGAAAAGTCCTGAGCCCCTTTGCAGGAACGGCATTCTGGGTATTTTCCACCACTTTATTTGCATGTCCTAGGGTAAAGACGATCATTGGATGAATGTAGGTCAGAGTGTCTTTTCGCTCTGCTTTTGAGATCCAGATGAGACCCAAACCCTATGGGTTTTAATGCCTATTAATGTTCTGGACATCTTGTGCATAAATGTGTGGACGTTACATGTTCCACATGTTCATGGTGGTGAAAGAGGCTGCAATGCATTAGACTTTAATTTCTCTCGCTTGAGGGGCCCGGATCACACTGAGACTCTTAACACACTCAACACTGTAGACAGGAGTGTGCTCACTAAAACCCACATGTGGGCAGATGACATGACACATTTCTTGGAAGGGTGACATCTAAAACTTTTAAACAGCGCATTTTAATGTTAACAACAAAAATATGATGGCAAAAAGATTAATAATGACCAGTTACTACATATAAAATGTTTATACTTCTATACACTTGTATAGAAATATTTATTTATTTATATTATAATATTATGCTTGTAAGCACATGACCCCGAATCCCCCTAGGGTTGTTTACATTTATTTACACACATTATACTGTCAAATATATATATTCATCTTTACAAACTATACATAATTATAATGATATAAGGCTTCAGCTTCAATATGTAATTAGAGTTTTATGATAGATAGATATATTCCAGTGTAGTTAGTTTTGTCAGGAATACTAAAACTAGACTGAGTTTTAAAGTAATAAAGAAGCACATACCTGTTCAATCATGCGATCGCTGGAATATTTGTTATGTGAAGCATTGCAGTATAGCTTTTAATCCAAGTGTGCAGATTTCAATAAATACTGGTAGATTCTCACATTTACTTATCATATCCTCTTCATTCTTAACCATTTTCCACTAAATTATGCTGATCTAATACTATGTGCGTTTTATTCATACACAAAACTAGAGGTCGCTCTTGAGCCATTATGACCAGCGAAGAAGAGTGATGTAACGTCATATGATGATATTCGTGCTCCAAGTGCCATATATGAGCTGCGTCCCATTTCAGAGGCTGCATCCTTCGAAGGACACGGACTTCAAATGCCACACCTTCGAAGTCCACAAAGGTCGAACCAAGTGGTGTTAAATGGGACATTTTGGGCTGCGTTTAAGGCCTTTTTATGCCCTTCCTTCGCTAACTTCCCTCTATCTTGTTAATTCGGATGTACGTCATTGCTTACATTGCACATGTGCCCACTACTGGCAGAACCCTTGCAATGTTGCTGTTGTGACATCACAGCTGTGTTGCATTGTGGTCTATGGATCTGCCTGAAGTATACATATTGAGTAGACTCGCTCCCTCTGTCGAAATCAAGGGATCAATGGTCTGTCCAAATAAACATCCGTTATCTACTTGACGAACGCACTTCAAAATGGTGGTGGGGATTCCCTAAAGGCGAAGTGCTTAGTTCCATTCTTCATAGCCCGCATTCGAAGGAGCCTTCAAAGGATTTAGCCTCTGAATTGGAATGCAGCTATGGACAGCAGGAGGTAAGAGACGAATGTTCTATACATAAAATGTTAGCCAATAAATACTCTAATATGACAATATACGGCTTTATCTAATATATTTAATATGTATCCAATTTATAAGTATAACTAAAACTAATACTAGTATTAGTTTGGATATTAATTAGTTATAATTAATCCGAAGTATAATGTGTATTTATAAGGGGAGTGCTAAAGCAAGTGTTTTTTTGTTTGTTTGTTTGTTTGTTTGTTTTCAAATTATTGCTGAAATGATAGCACTTCGAAAAATGAAAGTGTAAAAAAGTTATAGTTTCAGTTTAGGTATATGTAGGCTACTGTACTAAACATTTAAACATTTTTTATATAAAAAAATATATATATTTAAAAAATAATTTTGACTCTAAAATGCTAAAAAAAATTTAGATGGCAAATTCGATGCCCCCCAATTCATGTGTCCTGGCGTCAGGCCTGCCATGGGTCTAACCAAGTTGTGTTCCAAATTTGAAGTTGATATCACAAAAATTGAGGTTTCTAATGTATGATTACTAAAATATGTGATGGGGGGGAAAGGCAATAAAAAAGCACGCCAACTGACCGTTAACATACAAAGTAACAAGTATCTATTTTCTGCCTTATTATGTGATCAAAACCAATGTAAGATTAGTAAAACTTCAGTAAAAGATCACAGGAAGAGATGATTTTGATTAGTTATGGTTATTCATGAACTATTATGTACTCATATACAAGATACAATATACTTCTTAAGTGTAAAATTGTCACATATGGCAAAACTAGTGCAAGCGAGCAATATACCTCCAAATTTCAGAAGATTCTTTCTTTGGTCAGCAGGTTTTGTGATCTGGAAAATATTTGCAGTTGTAACCCATATGGGGGAACTTTTCTTATGGTGCTTTGTTGGTCGACCTTTGATGGTAGGCTGAGGTTGGTTGTAGTCAAAATTGGAGCAGTGGAGCATGTGTTTGCTTAAAATTCTCCTTCTTTTAATTTCAGTGATGACCTAGAATCTGTACCACACCACATCTAGATGCTCCCAAATTAGGTCCTGTCAACAACTCCATATGCAAGTAATGTTTTGGACAGTTTGTTGAGGAGCATCTGGACTTGTTATCCTTTCGTTTAGATGATTCATCACTCATAACAGCAGCCTACTGCTGAAATGGAAGTAATTTAAGCAACCCGGCTGTATGTGATTTGTAAAATTAAGAATTTTTTTGTTTGTTTGTTTAAGAATTTTGTTCGAGGCACTTAGCTTTAGTCTCTTCCTGTTGAAGTACATTTTGGACAAGATCTTTTGCTATTCATCAAAGGTTTGGCTACATGAGACAACAATGATGGTATCTCATGCCTTACACTTTGGGATTAAACCTACAAACTTTCAATTACCAACTACCACTAAGCCACAGCCATCCCATTATACTTTTGAGCCATATATAGTGCTATAATTACCAGATCATGATTTCAGTATACTGAAACATAAGCTTAAATAGTCCAACCTCACATACAGAAGCACTGACACGGAATCTAGCCGACAAATATGTACTTTTCCCACATTTCTCACATAGTGAAGGCATAGAAATCCCTTGCCTATGATCCGCTGCCAAAACCTCTTCATTTGGTGGATGCAGTAGTGGTTGCTGAGAGTCATACATTGCATTGTCTGAT
The DNA here is from genome assembly GCA_039654765.1 of Mylopharyngodon piceus. Classification (NCBI taxonomy): domain Eukaryota; kingdom Metazoa; phylum Chordata; class Actinopteri; order Cypriniformes; family Xenocyprididae; genus Mylopharyngodon; species Mylopharyngodon piceus. The sequence continues at coordinate 33,181,598 of CM077438.1, forward strand.
GACACCTTAACAAAACCACTGCAGCCATTTCACTGTTTAATGCTAAGTTTCTTGCAACTCCGATTTTTTTTTTTACTTTCCTTGTTAAATGTTCCAAGGTTTCATTCACGATGACCTTGGCTATCACCCATGACCATCCACAAGAGCATTTTAGGCCAGAGGTTGTATTTCTGTTAGATGGAGCAAAGAAAGAGGAACAGGAAATAGCCTAGCAGTGAAAAGGAGAGAATGATGAGTAGGGATGTTTTTAAAAGCCCATTAAACTGACTTGGCATCTTATGTTTTTTTCAGGATTCTTTGATGAAGAAAGTCATTAAAACATCATTTCCAATAACAAATATTTCCAAATATTCTTACTCTAGTCCTAGACTCTCAACTGAGATTTACAAAAGTTCCCAATCCCAACCATAAGGTCCACATATTGAATGCATCTAAAAATGTTCCTTAAACATTGATTGCTGAAGAATTTTAGGCATGTTATTTTAATCTGGCAGAGGTTTAAGTATTTGCAATGTTCATTCTTGTGTTGATTCAGGATATACAATAAAGGATACACGTTTTAAACATGTTTTGCTTTCAGTTAAAACCAGCTGTCGCTCCATAATATTCCACTGACCATGTGCTAACCATTCTTGCTTTACAATTGTCTGTTGACAAGTTTCTTCCATGTTCCCATGTAACAATCAAGAAAAATGTTTTTTGTAACCCAAGAATTATCTCAAATGTTTTGTGGAGCTTTATGGAAGCAAATTATTTTTTGATGTTCCATGAATAGAGAAACAGCCAAGGACAAAATGCTCCCACAGTTCACATTTCCACTTGTTGTTGAGATTTGTGTGTTATACATTTAACAGAATAATTATCTGAGCATGTGCGGTACTGCCAGTACTGATTAGAAATTATGGTCAATTATGATCAGTAATGATATGCAAAATCTCTCTCTCTCTATATAAAGTATCTGTGGTTTGTTCATTGTCTTTAACCTTTATTTAACTGACAAAAGTACAAAGAAAAAATTTTCTATGTTTTCACTGACCAACTTAAGTGTATTTTGTAAATATAAATTTTGATTTTGATGGCTGCAACACACTCCAAAAAAGTTGGGACAGAGGCATGTTCACCACATCACCTTTTCTTTAATTACACTTTTTAATTGTTCGGGAATTGAGGATGCTAATTGTTGAAGTTTTGCAAGTGAAATTTTTGCCCAATCTTGCCTGATACAAGCTGCTCAGCAGTCTGTGGTCATCATTGTCTGATTCTCCTTTTCATGATGGGTCATACATTTTCAGTAAGAGACAGATCTGGACTGCAGGCAGGTCAGTCAAGCACACCCACTCTATAGTGTAGAGTGTCTACGAAACCACTCTGTTGTAGCAGCTGCAGAATGAGGCCTGGCATTGCCTTGCTTCCCAGCAAAGATATCATCTTGATGGCAGTAAATGTCTCTGTACAATCCCATTATACGCCTCCATGTCAATGGTACAATCACTCATATGCAAGTCACCCTTGCAGTTTGCACTGAGGCGTCATTCAGGTTCGGCTGAGCTTCTGCTTATGTTCGCTGATCAATGTTTACATGTGAGTAAAAGCCTAAATCAAATCTTTTCATCATAAAAAGCGATCAAGTCTCTTCAGAACATTTGGACTAAACCGCTCGATTCATATGGATTAGTTTTCAGATCTCTTTATGATCTTTTTGAAACTTTTTTAAAGTGTTTGTTGCAAAGGCAGTCAATGGAGAGACAGACATCTCTCAGATTTCATCAAAAAGATCTTCATTTGTGTTCCGAAGATGAACGAAAGTCTTACGAGTTTGGACGACATGAGGGTGAGTAATTAATGACATAATTTTCATTTTTGGGGTGAACTAACCCTTTAAGTGACAGCGGTTTTCCAAAGTACTCCCGAGCCCATGTGGCTATTTTTAACACAGCAGCATGAGGTTTCTCATGTAATGCCATCTGAGGGGTCAAAGGTCATGCTCATTCAACAGAGATTTTCTGCCTGGCCCTACACGGACTGAGAATTCTCTGGATTCCCTGAATCTTTTCACAATATTATGCATGGTAGATGGTGAAAGACCTAAATACTTTGCAATCTTGCATTAAGAAATGTGATTTTTTTTATTTGTCTGACAATTCTCTCATGTAATTTGGCACAAAGTGGTGAGCCATGACCCATCTTTGCTAGCAAAGACTGACATGCTCCTTTTATACCCAATCACAACCCTCACCTATTACCAATTCACCTGATTATTGTGGACTGTTTCAGAACCGTTTAACTTGAATATTCTATAACCTTTTCACTATTGTTTTGCCTCTGTCCCAACTATTTTGGAGTGTGTTGCAGCCATCAATATCAAAATTTTTTGTTTATGTTTACAAAATACAATTAATTTGGTCAGTAAAAACATTGGAAATCTTTTCTTTGTACTTTTGTCAGATAAATTAAGGTTCAAGAGAATTAACAAACCACAGATTCTTGATTTTATTGCAATTTAAAAAAATGTCCCATCTTTTCTGAAAATGGAGTTGTATATTAACTGAACAGTTCTGGGGCACCATTGACTTCCATAGTATTTATTTTTCCTACTATGGAAGTCAATGGTGCCCCAAAGCAGCCTGGTTACAAACTTTCTTCAAAATATCTTCCTTTGTGTTCAACAGAACAAAGAAATTCATACAGGTTTGGAACAACTTGAGGGTGAGTAAATGATGACAGAATTTTCATTTCTGGGTGAACTATCCCTTTAAGGCTTATGACAGCAGAGAGCTTAAAAACACTTTCAAGTAATTAAGGAATTAGTAATCTAATCCTGTTTTCAAGTGCTCCAGGAAAGTTCCTACTTTTGAGTTCAGAAATTACAACACGATGTGCATTCAGGTGATTTTGGTCTAAATAATATTGATGTTGACTTTCCAAAAAGGCCAGAAGCTTTTTAATTCCAATGCAACATAAATAGATGCAAATTTGGTGAAATCTGTGTATTTTATCATTCCAATGCTGCAGCAGAAAGTGATATGAAATAGTCTTGTTGCATAGCGTTGCCTCCTCATAAACCAGCTGAGTTTTCTGACTACCTTCAATGCTATTCTTCATTAACAGTTCAGGAAATGTGTACAAACTAAATTGTACTATCAACATTATATTTATTAATTATAATTATTTTATAAATATAATTATGCTCAATAACGATTTGCTTCATCATGTTTTTTTTGTTTGTTTGTTTGTTTTTTAATGACACGCCCACAACCCAGAAACGTCAAGGCTTGAAGAAAGAGTTCTTAATGGTATTTTAAGTTTATGGTAGCATTCATTTGCACTCGGCACGTAAATACGACCATTGCGAACTCATATGACTTGGTAGTTCATGGTACAAAAAGAAATTGCGATGTAGTCAAACAGAAGTAGTGAGTTACAGATAATTTCTTCCGTATTGTGACATACATCCTAGATTATCAAAAAAGAAAAACATGTAGGGTGGGGACTCGGTTCTGTCCATTGGTTGTTGATGGAGGCAGATCTGAATGCGAGCTTATTTCTTTATAAGAAAGGGGTGGGTTAAACGCAGACTAAATGATTGGAGAAGTCCAGCATATGTCACTAAAGAGTCTGTTGTTTCATGGGAAGATCAAGATTATGACATTTTGATGAGAAATTATGAAGTCAAAAAAAAGAAAAAAGACCATATGCATGGATGAATTGTTCACAATAACATTATTAAGATGCATTTTATGCTGAATTTCCATTTCATGTCAACTTTAAAGATTGTCCATGCTGCTCTTTTTCTGTCAAGCTCCAAAAAACATCATAAATGTAGCCCATATGACTTGTGCGCTATATTCTTCTAATGCCATAGACAAGAAAGATTTGGGTTTGGAACGACATGAAGGCCAGTACCTGATGACAGAAATTTCATTTTTAGCTTAACTGCTTTTAAACCTCTCAGTGAAAAACAGAGGAAGTGTTTTTAATCTCTCTACCATCATAAATCCAGGCACTACTTTAAAAACTGTTATCTTGGAGTGTTTTTGAGGAAAACATGGTTAACTGCTATCGTGTGTGTTTTTCTTATCCGCAGGCATGACTAACCCCTCAGCCACTGTAGGCTGAATTGCAGATGTAGTTCAGTGCTTGGATTACGATTAGCTATCACAGATTTCCCTGCAGAACATCCAGAAAGTGATGCAGATTCACGTCAGTGAGTGGGCTCTGTTCGTCAGAAGCTTGTTAAATGCCTGCTGTGATGAAGCTGAGCTTCTGTGTGCACTGCTAGTAAAACACTAGCTATTTATTAGTTGCATTGCTGCCCAATTTTTGTGATAATGTGGCTATTTGTAGTCTGTGAAATTCTGTGTTCATTTAATCACTCTCATATCTATATGCTTTCATATTTCTTCCTCATATAGGTTTGGAATGACATGAGGGTGATTAAATTATATTTTTAGTGTACTTTAAAAAATTCCTTTAAAGCTCTTCTTCAAAACAAAAGCATTTTCTTGAAGTCTTTGGTACACTTCAATATGTTATAGACATACATATTTTTATTGCTATTTGGTATGTATTGTTGATATTATTAGCGTCTTGTTTGTGCAACCGAAGAGCTTTTGTGACTCATGATTACGAAAGTGTATAGGCGTAATCCAGATTTTGGTGTAGTTGTAGGATGGACTATCTTGAGTTTTGGTGTTGTTGTAATAAATACGGGTTGGAATTGTTTTGGTGAATGTCTGTTTCTCAGATCATAAAAAAGTTTGCCCCCCTATGAAAACTAAATACCCCCCCAATTCTATATGTTCTGGCGACGGCCCTGGAACAGGCATTTGTGAAGTTTTATTTCTCTGAAATGTTGTGTTTTGTAAATGTTTTAGTTCATTAATTCATCCTGCTTGTTTTAAAATTTCTTTACCAAAAGTACGGTTGTGCCCTTCACGACCACAGTTCACATCCTTTATGGACATAAACAATAGGATCTCCTGCACAGATGGTGTTAATCACTTACCAGCATAACCCCGTTGTATCATAGAGGCAGCAACGGTTATGTAACAGTGTTGAAAATCTGGTAGAGAAACCCCTCCAAGTGCTTGAATATAGACAGAAGAGATAATTCAATTATGGCACCAAGTGACGACGCTGTTGAAGCTTGCTGACAGAATTTTGACAAAAATCCAGGGTTTTTTCAATCATCGCTCCAGGGTAAGGATGTAGAGGGACACTTGTTTTCTCAGATTCATTATTGCTGTTCCAAACTGCACAACCTGCCAGTCGTAGATAGTTTCCAACCACCGTAAGATCGATATGAACCAGCCAAATGCACCACCTGCTCCAGCCAGTGGATTTTGTCTTTTTACTTAAATCTCAATCCTGTTTCAACCGGCTGTCACACCAGAACGGTAGCCACTGTAGGTTTCATATGGATGGATGTGGCTGGTTGGCAAACATCTTGAAGGCCCCATGTTTGGGTTCATGAAAGGCGTTCGTCTCGTATGTGATCTTTGGAATCAAGTCAAGATTTATTCCCATCTTGCATTGTGTAAGATAAATGAAGTAGGTCTGGAGACCATATGCTTACAGTGATCTCAGACATAAAACCTGCCAAATGGAAAACAATCAATACAAGACTTATCACACTTTACAGGTACCAGACATTTGGACTTATAGATGTATTTACTGGACAAGAATACCATGGCTGAAATGAGAGACTTTGCAGACTTTGACATGCATTAACTGCAGGTAAACCAAGATAAACAATTTTTATATACAACTGGATATTTATAAAATGCGCTTTTGAGAAGCAGAAAGGTCAAAGAATTGGAAACACACCATGAGAAATGAGGGAATGTTGTTCTGTAAATGTCAGGGAGATTGTTAACAAAAGCTGTTAATAAAACCATAGGAATATTTCTCTCATGTCATCAATCCTGTAAGTCTTTTGCTACAGAACAACAGGATATATAGAGAGATATCTGACATCTGCTTGTTGACACCATGGGATGTGTTGCATAAAGCCTCTAAATCCAGGAATGTCTTTAAATTCCTCTATAGGGAAAAGATCCAGAGCAGAATGGTTAATAGCTTTCTTACTTGAATGTTTTTTTTGTTTTGTTTTGTTTTTTTCAGCCTGATGGTTTTTGACAGTTAATATTAAAAAGTAACATACATGCAAATAATAATAAAAAACTTTTAAAATAAAATCATTTAATATACACTGTAGTATACTGTTACTATATATACACACACTATACTGTTAAAAAGTTTGGGGTCAGTACAATTAAAAAGAAATTATACTATTCAGCAAGCACTCATTTAATTGACCAAAAGTGACGGTGCTGTTTTTTTTTTTTCTATTCATCAAATAATCCTGAAAAATAATGCATTATGATTTCCACAAAAACATTAAGCAGCACAACTGTTTTCAACATTGATAATAAGTGTTTCTTGAGCAGCAAATCAGCATTTTAGAATGATTTATGAAGGATCATGTGAAACTGAAGACTGGAGTAATGATGCTGAAAATTCAGCTTTGATCACAGGAATAAATTACATTTTAAAATATATTAAAATATAAAACAGTTCTTTTAAATTGTAATATTTCACATTCACAATATTACCGTTACGAAAATAGCAGACTCAAATAAGGGGGAAATAAGTAATGTTACAGTATATATATATATATATATATATATATATATATATATATATATATATGTATATATATAGCTCCGAATTATATAAATAATTATTATTTCTGACATTAGTATCCTTTAAGAGAAGCCTGTACAAGTATTGCAAAGTAATCTGACAAAACCACACAACCATATATAACAATATGGGAAACCACAAAACATAATGTTATAAATCGCAAACGCCAATGAAAACAACTTGATCCAGGAAAAAAAATGGTGGTCTCCAAAAGAAGAACATTTTCTCTAGAGCCAAGTTTAAGTAATGCCTCCATTCCACAGAGATGTCCTGTATGTATTTACACAGCTGATGTTTTCTCCGCTCATGAGATTTTGATTTTCCTGCTGCTGCGCAATAGGTTTTTCATTGTTGTTGCCAGGTTTCCTTCTAAAGATAGTAAAACTAGCTTGAAAAATTGTTTCTCAGGATGAGTACATGTTATAGGCTACTCAATCAAAGCTAATCAAGGACAGCTATTAGTGTTGAGGAAGCTAATCTGAAATGCTTGCCAAGCTGCTCATGATTTATTGCTTTTTAAAGAAAAGAAGTTGTATGCAGCAATGCAGAGGACCAAGCTGAATAGAAAGAAGTAGGAAATTAAATGCACAGATGTAACACTAACATCAAATATAAGATTAAAAGAGAACGGAGGTAATAATCAAACATGCTCTCTGAAACTGTCCTTCCTCTCATATGTAGCGTTGGAAAGTCCAGGCTATGTTAATTGTTTAAAAAAAAGTCTCTGGAAGCAAGACTATATTTGACAGCATAGGCTCATTGTAAAAATGTACCTTTACATGCAATTCACTGCAGTTTCCAGCTAAAATGAACAATAGTAGCAATAAAATACCAAAATCTTTTATTTCTGTTCACACAAATAATGATTATGGGGGCAGATTCTCGATAAATATACTTATTTTATGCAGTTTATAGCGCAATATGTCATGACCTCATAATGCTTTTATAGTACATGATTTGAAGTGCTTTTCTTAGGAAACACAATTTGCAAAAATAGCGTACTTGTGACTTGAGGAAGCAGGTTAAAATGGCATGGTTGATTCAGAAAATGTGTTTTTATCACACATTTGCTTTTGCTAAAATTATCATGTACAGTATGTTTAGAGTAGATGGTAGCCTACGTTATTTTCAAAAGCGATAGAGCATTAACCATTTAGCGCCTTTAACCGGGTATTTAATTTCCGAACAGTTTTGATACTTACAACAATCAACGTAATAAAATGTTGCCAGATTTATGTTCATCTGTTTCGGATAAAACCGAACATGCTTTTAGCACCACACCCTGGATATTTTACTCTGAAAGTGTTGTGTTGTTTTTCAGGAATGTCACCACAGGCTCATTTTTCCAATGAGCCTGAAGTCTGCTGAGTTCGGTATGAAGACATTTTAGACTGTTCTTGGGGTCGGGAGGTTGGGGTTGGGGTGGGGCTATTATTCGTACTTAAAACACCTCATCGCCATAAAGCAGAACAATCAATGACAGAGAACGCTCGCTTAAATAGATGGAGCATATAGTAGCTAATTTATGTGCAGGCAATATTAAAAACAAAGACGAGGATGCGAAAAAAGAGAGCAGAGTTTTTAAACATTTATGATGATTTGCTTTTATATAGAGCTGTCACTGTAATACTTTTGAGTTGTAACACATAACTGTCCTTCACTGACTACGTTTCGGAACTGTCTTGATAACTTTGGGTATGTAAAATCTTTAAAGTGGCTCCCATGATTGCAGAATTGTTATGAATGTCGATCTTGAGTGACGTAAAAGTTGCATGAATTCCGATATCACTGTTCAGACTGAGGTCACATTGCAACACATCAAACCTGTTTCGGATTTAGGACCACGTATGGAAGTGGGCCAAATCAGAATCGAAAAGATCAGATTCCATGTGGTTTGTGCTGTTCACACTGTCATGACAAAAACAGATCACATAGCCTATGAACAAAACAACAACAAAAAAAAATTCGGATTTGGGCCACATTTACCTGCAGTCTGAAATGTAAGTCTTCTTGTAATCTGTTTCACATTTGCAATATGCTGTTCGGGGAAAAACAGCATTCTTGGTGTGATATTGCTTTACTATATCATTTTAAATACAAACAAATCAGGAACTCATTATTGAAGCATTATTTTGCCTGCATAACTTGAGTTTTGGGGGGCATTTCTGTTAATTTTGTTAGCATTTATGCCACAAGCCCCCGTTAATTTCAGACCCTGGTGTGTGTCAATCAAGATCCAAGATGAAATAGACAAATCCAGTTTCGAGAAAGTAAACGATGTAAAATTAAAACAAACTAATAAGAGCAAAGGTTTGTAGCCCACTTACTTCATAGTTAAATTCCTTACTGAAGGTTTACTGACTTAAAATGTATTAATTTCTTCACTTGAATGCATTTCTAAACCTGTGAAAATGGGGTGCTCCACAGAGGAAAAAACTCTTACAGGTTTGGAACGACATGAGGGTAAGTAAATGATGACAGAATGTTTTTTTTTTTTTTTTTGTTTAATATGAACTAAGGTCACGATTTGTGTAAGAGAAGCTAGCAGATCAGTGCCAAGTTGAAACGCCTCTCCAGGGATGAGTTCACACTTGATTTATGGGGGTATCGGGTAGTATAGACCAGGCATCCAAGCTTTCTGAAGTAATGAGATCTACATACATCACTCTTGAGAGAAAACGTATGGCTGTGGACTTTGACCTGAATCATGTTTGATTTTGTTTGGCGTCTTATGTTAAAAATCAGTTGAAACTCTTTGTTGCTTTTCACATCTTTACCTTAGCATCATTTCCATCTCTTTCCTCGTCATTTATGCTTTTTTGACAGGCCAATGTGCTGCCAGTTCGGTGGGTTTTACGGTCAGCTAGAGCTCCAGAAGTTTGGCGTGCTCCGGCTTGCAGTTTATAGCGGAGTCTGCAGGAGCCATTATGGCCGCCCCGGACTGGCCAGGCCCCAACAGCAATGCACAGCGGATCAAAGGCCGTTACGCAATGATGTATTTAAGTTCCTCACAATATTTGGGTTTCTTTTTGGACTTACCGTGGTGTTTTGTCTCTTGGATAAATGTGTATGAAGTATTATCTTGCATGTGGGCTCTAGATGTGGACCAGTTTGGTCAGTTGTTGAGTTTCAAAAATGCTGTAACAGAGCATCAAACCCCAGAAACGAATTGTATGAAGTGAGATCATAGCTAAAGCATGCTGGGATGCCACAAATATCCCCCAGAGTGGGACCAGAAATGAGTTTTACCCCACCATGAGTTTTACATTGAGTCTCGGTATAATCTAACATTACATAAGAGGCCGATCTCCCAGAGCAACTGATAAACACACCTCCTAGAATAAGAGCCTCTTGTTTCATACGCCAGAAAGGTCGCATGGGGAAAATGATGGTCATTACTGACGCTTTTATTGATATTAATATTTTATTGATATTATATATTATTGATATGTTGATTTTCTTACACCATGTCTACACCAGACGCGACTGTTGTCGCATCGCGCCACAACAGCTAAAAGCTGTCTACACTGAACGCGACAAACCGACCTTTGGACTACGTCAGAAATAGAACAGGGAATCCATTTACTGTCGGGAATTTGTTGTGTTGCGTCGCGTCGCGCAGTGCTGCGTCCACTGTAGACAATATCACTCATTATATTGGGTTCTATTGTCTTTTGACGTGTCACACCGCACCGCTCGAGTCCGGTGTAGACACGGTGTTAGTCTGAATCAATCAAAAATACATTAAAAGTGCAATTCATACACATAATGATTTTAATACACCTCTTGTATGATGAACATGTTGTTAATTTCTGAATTAAAATTCATTGTGATTTCATGGGTGGGGGTGGGGGGGGGGTCATTACATTATTGAAATTATTGAAAAGAGGTTGGTAGATTAATAATTAATAATTCAATGAAACTGCTTGCCATATTTGAAAAACATTTGTCCGCCAAATTAAAGTCATGTGGTGCAACTGACATGCAGAGAAAATGGTTTTTATGACAGGTTGTAAAATGTCAAATGAAATAAATAGGTTTAAAATAAAAAATATGATTTTTATGAAGAGTTCGTAAAAAATAAAAAATAAAAAAAACCTCAAGAAAAATACATTTTAAAACATTTTTGGAAATTAAAATGTGTACAAAAAACTTAATTACGCTTTACTTGATGTTACACCACATGATATTTTTATAGCCATTAAATATAAACTTTTAATATTAATACAAAAAGTATATTTTTTCAGAATATGTCACGTGTTTATAAAAAATGTAAAAGATTTCTCTTTTTTTTTAATCGTGGACTCTTATTTCTCATTGACCCTGATACTGTCATCTTATGTAATCCTAAAACCATGACCTCATAACGGCAACACATTACATAATTTAACAAAACATTGAGTATATGTCTAACAGCTGTCATTTACATTATCGTCATCCCGTTTCCTCTGAACCAAGCTGTTATTTCAGTTATGGCGTTTACAGCAGCATGTCTTAGTACATATGCGGCAGATACAGATAAATTGCTTTCATAAAGCTGCCAGTGTGATGGCATGCTTCAGATCTTCTTAAAATGTTTGGATGGATGCTGGACTTTCGGCTGCCTTCCAATCAGGGATACTGGAGGCCAAGGAACATAGAACAAACGCAAACAGCATGTAGAGCGAACATTGCTTTTGCAGGCCACCATTGCCACGCCGTACGTCTTTTCCACAGGCACCCGTCCAGTGGAAATGTTATCTGCACAGATAGTCATAGCGCACATCAGTCATCGAGTGATCGAAGTCTCATAAGGAATTTTCTTCAAATACGAACCATTAAAAGCAGTTCAGTGCAGTTAAAGAAACAGTTTGAGAATATTTGGACTCTAAGGAGCTTCGCTAGGATTCAAGAGGCCCTTGATGTCCAAAACTTGATCGAGTGTGTTGTTCTTCCTGTTTCTTTGGTCTCATTGTACACTTTTGCTTTTCCAATAGACAGTTCTATGCTGTCCTTCAAGAAAGTTGTGGGAGTCACAACAGTTCATAAACAGTCTCCTCACGTGGACAGAGGTGGGATCCTTCAGCAATGAAGTGTAGGAAAACAAGAGTGAGAGAAGGGGAAAAAAGTGGAGACCTCTCAAGTGCTTCTTTCCACAGGAAGCAGAGTTCATTTAGGTGTGGCCCACGTGCATCCTTCAAAGGAAAAAATCAAAATAGGATGTTTTGGATGTTGCAATGGAGACCAACCAGAGCCAAAGTCTGTCACAGGCCAAATAGAGAACCGGTGGAGTGGAACGAAACAGATCCAAACAAATTGTAGGGAGTTTTGATGACAAAAGTGGCCATACTTCATTCTACTAATTAATTATAACTTATGAAGGAAGAAAAACACTTGAGTACCAGATGGGGATTTTTTATTAAAAAGAATTAAATAATTAAAAGATTAAAAGGGATTTAAGGAAATAATAAAAAAGAAATAAGAATGGTATGTCTAGTATGTCAAAAACGCAAAACGCTTCTTGTCTCGTCACATTCAGTTATGAATTACATTAATCATAACATATCATATTAATCAAATAATAATGGTGAAATTTCATAAAAATGTTGAGTAGTTTGCATCACTGTATTTTACTGTCGGTCGCTGAATATTCCAATTATAAAACAGTCGTCAAATATTAAATGTTTAGCTACTCACCTCGTACTCTTTTACTGCTAAAATGAAAGCGTCACATCGGAATTCGCATTCGTATTCTGTGAACAATAAGCCCCACCTTCTTTGATTTGATTGGCCAGCTCACTCATTCTGACAGTGATGAGCGCTGTTAGACCGCTGAGGCAGACCAGCCTAAAAATATAACTTTTAAGTGTCAATAATATCAAATATTGAGGGGACAATTTGACCATTTCTAATTATTGGGGTCCCCCTCAATGTCTATGGTGGTTAGTAGAATGTGTAAAGTGGACTATCAAAAAAGCATTATCATACTTTTTAAAGATTAAAAAAAAAATCACCCAAAAATAAAATATTCACTCATGTTGTTGGAAACCCACAGGACTATTACATTTTGAAGAAATTTAATTCATTCAGTTCCCCTTAAAGGAACGATTCACACAGTATTCACACTGATTTAAGCCTTACATTAACATAACACAGTAACAGTTCTTGTTTTACACTTGTTTAGAATCGGACGTGACTCAAATGACATACTCTTCGGAGTCAAGAATTATTCCAAACGATTCAGTGAGTATGCGAATTAATCATTAGACCAATTCAAATTGATAACTTTATTAAAGTGATTTTTGAGTCTTTCTGACTTATTCATTAAAAAGAAATGTAAGATTCTTTGATTGTGAGTCAACTGGTCATGTTGTATGTTTTTGCTGCGTAGGGTGTACAAATAAATTGTCATTTCTTTTGTCTGTGGTACTATAAATTGGGCAACTGGATAACAGTGCAAGAAATACTGTCAAGACTATTTTAGTTCTATTTTAGTTCTGAGTCTAAAGGCTGGAATACACTACACGACTTTTGCCCCGATTTTTCTCCCGATTTAGAGTCTGAACAAGTTGACGCTAGTTGCCAAAAGTCAGAGCCAGTCTGCAGATTTGAGCCGACAGACTCCATGGAAAATCGCGTAGTATATGATGGTCACAGACTCCGATTTTTTAGCTTCAGACTTTGATTCCATCCAGTCGGAGGATTTCAAACCATGTTTGATATTTTGAGCCGATTTTAGAACACATATCAGTGTATGATATGTGTTGCTAATAAATACAGTACACAGTACAGTCATATGCTGCCCAGACAATGGAAATCAAGGGTGCGAACAAAAATTGTATTATTATAGGGAGATGAGAGGGTCTGTATCTCGGCTAACTCAATCACATGCAGCACCTCTCAGCCTATCGTGTAATGGCCTCTGGTCTCTTTCCCTGCGTACCGCCACAGCCGGAGCGTTAGCATTAACGTTACGCTTTTTTGGCTAGGTTGCAGGCTTGCCTTCCAGTGGCTTTGGTGCGAAGTCACAAAGATCGAGAAAAAAAATGGAGACTACTGTACAAGATCGGGTAAAAAGCAAAAACTTACCATCATCCAGGTCACGAATCACAAGCTTGGTGCTTGAGGAGTGATCATGTTGAGACGCTGTAATATACTGCTTACAGCCACTAGATGGAGCCGCGAGTTCGCGCAAGACATGCATGAAATAAATGTATGAGAAAATGCAGAATCTGCCGTTTGTTTAGTAATTGTTTGCGGCAGTTTCGTCACACAGTCGGGTTAATACAGCTTACGTCGCTCCCAGGTTGAAAAATACGGAAATTCTTTCTCATAAATACAGAAAAAAATCACTGAAGAATACTAAGTGGAGCTCCACCATGAAGGAAAAATTGCTTTAGTAAGTACTGTACTGTTAGCTTTGTCTTGAGAAAGTTAGCAAACCACATTCTGAGGTAAATCCGGATTTATTCATTAGCTATGTTAATATTCATCATTATCCAGGGCTCGACATTTACACTTTATCCTTTTAAAGTCGTGTAGTGTATGATGCCCAGCTTTTCTCTGTAACCATTTACAAAGTTGGCAAGTGTATGATGCCTGCTGTTTAAAAATCCGTTCAGATTTTAAAAGTCGTGTAGTGTATTCCAGCCTTAAGGCCCTGTTATTAAGATGCGTTTTGGTCAGTTGGATCACAAGACAAGTGGACGATGCTAAATACAGGTGTAAATGGGGTCTAAAACATTTTGAGCTTGTCCACTTTCGACCACTTCCAGTCAAAAACGCATTTGACCGGATTGCTTTCGTAGTGTAGATGCTCATGTGGTTGAACAGCCACCAAAGACCGCCTGCTCTTCACCTACAGACCTAACACATAAACATTATGTGAAGCACGCTAGCCAGACGGGATTAAAACTTTTGTCAGTTGTAGACCCAAGTTTGGTTTGAAGACGAATAATGTACCAAGCACAATGTTCTCTCACCACTCCTGATTTCTAACACACACTCACGGCGTTTAGTGTGGACTTACATCAATCAGAGCAGAAGCGAAAGTTGCTGCTTTCCGTAGATCATCCAGTAGATCGAAAGATCTGAAAAGGCCCATGCATTTACCCGCCGCATAGACCCTCCCCTCGAAGAAATAAGGACAAAGTGGTCAAAAGTGAACAAAAGAGATGGATTAAAACACCAGGTGTAAACGGGAATGTGTCTCCATCCTCTACTTGTGACCCGATCTTAATACCAGGTGTAAACAATGCCTATTTTTTTTTTTTTCAGTTTTATACACATCTGTGGAACCATTAACAGAACCAAATGTAATGACAATGATTAGTTTCCAGTATTTTTAAAAAATGGAATCAGTTCTGAATAAAAAATAGTTCTCGATTTCCAACCTTAGCATTCACCTTGAAACTAAGCCCAAGCTTTAAAGCGCAGTACAAACTTAGCACTGACATCACTGGAAATGCAGAAGAGTTTTAGTGCACTTTCCAAACCGCTCTCTTGCCTTTTCAGCCTTTTACATTAAACTCTGTCATACTGTTGTTAAAGCACCCCTGAATGTTTAGAATGACTCTAAGCAATTAATATTCACTGCTCATTAATTGAAAGAGCAGTACATAAATGATCATTAATGGATTAGAGCGGATGACCAAACATGGAAGTCTGAGAGAAAGAAAAGTCAGGACCTGGTGAAATTTTCCAGGCTTTTTCCGCATCAACAGAACAGTAAATGCTGTCCACCACTTAGACCAAAACAAACCCGTGAAAAAAAAAAAAGGATTTAATCCGGTTCCCTTCCAGAATCAATCAGGAAATCGTGCTGGGAAGGCGAAATTGTGGCTCTGCTCTCGGTTTGACTGACGGCATCAGGTTTTTCACACATTTGATACAGCCCAGCTGAGGGTTGGTTAAATACGTTGAAACAAACTTTCCATCTGTGTATGGAAATGTAATCACTATGGAAATAAACATTTGCTCTGGGAAGCAGTTTTAAAAGCTGTTCTGTTACCTTATCTGGGTAGAGGGTCGTAGTACAAATGCGACGTTGCCAGCTGCCTCAAACATCGCTGGTCTTCGAGCCGCCATACTGTATAATCTCTCTGGTTCAATGTGGTTTCTATTAGTTGTCTTCTTATCGAGATATCGCCGAGCTCAGGCTGATGTTGTGCTTTGAACTGTGGTTCTGGAGGGCAGTGGAGCCCAGAGAGTTGACGACTGAAATGTGAAACTGAGACTCACTAAACACATGTGCCGCAGGGTAAAACTCACACTGAGATAAAGCAGCAGCGGTTTAGAAAAGAGCGAGTCAAAGCGCCTGTCGTGAAAGACATGCTAGGAAAAATGTGAGAGAAGCGACACTTCAGCGCAAGACTTGGGTCTGACAAGTTATGATTTATTATGCTTCCTTTTGTTGAAATTGTGTCGCTGTTGGACTGTGTTGTCTGTTCATTCTCCATAGTGGAGTATGCAGGTCTCGCATGTCACCAAGAGTCTTTGACACACTGTTAATTTTCCTGCTTTGCTGAAAATCGTTCAAAATAGTCCAATGGTCTCCCCCTTTTTTTGGTCACAAAACTAGAACAACACAACTGAAAAAGACATGAAGCCATAAATGTTAGCTATGAAGTAGGCTAGTGAGCTTAATTTCTTTTAGTTTTCAATGTTTTGTTGAATAATTAAAAGTTAGGATTTTTATTCAAAAAAGGCCTAAATTACATTGTTATTTTCTGTAGGCCTACTTTCTGTGTTGAAAAACTGCATAACTAATAAGTGTAGGCCTAAATGATATTATATATTATAAATATTATATAAAATGTAATTCTATAATACTTAAATAAAGTTTCATTTTAATGATAATAACAATAAATACAATTATTGTTTTATAATAAATATTAATATTGTATCATATTTCTATAGATTATATTATACTGTAAGTAAAAAATATGTAGAAAAACAAAAAAGGTGCTGATAATTTTCATCCGTTACAGCCGTTAAATTTACGGACATTTCCTTTAACCCTAAAACTCAACACAATACAATGCATAATTCAAAATAAAAGGAAAACACCTGTGAAAAATAACATTGGGCCCTATTTTTTATGGACTTTATTAATATTAGGCCTATATATTATGTTATATCAATAGTATATATTAAATATTATATTACGTTATTCCACATTAAAAAATAAATTAATATTTTATTATTTATTAAATAAATTTTAAAGGAATTTTGTATTCATGAAACAAGTCAGTAAAACATCAACAAATGTGAGGAAGTGAATGAGATTTCACAAACTAAGAGCCACTGAATGAATCAATCTCTCCTTCCCTTACTGTTTCTCTTGTTGTTTTGGTCCATCCACTTACTGGCTTCCCCATCCCATAATTTCCCTCTGCCCCCACGGAGGGAAATTCCAGACTTCACATTTAATCGGTTTCAAACACATTCACCTGCTTTGGCAGTGTGATGACCAGATTCAGTCCAGAGGTGTGTGTGTGTGTGTGTTTTCCCAAGAAAAGCTCTTAGACACTTGCGAGCTGATGGTTGCAATCGGAGCCATTCAGCAGTATCATTATGTTACTAAATTTGGCAGCTTTACACCTCAGCTCCAGTCCCTCTGAGGGAGATGCTTAAATGCAAAATATTTCTCACAGTAAGAAAAGAGACCCGACAAATTAAATGAGATGATGGGTTTCAGCCATTCCAAAGTTGGACATCCTGGCATTTAGATTCTTAAAGCATCCAGACCTGGAAAAGCAATTACTGGTAATGCTTTATAGTTTTTATTAATAACTTCAACAAATTTATTCTTTTGCTTTTGCTCATACTTAGGGTTGGGGATTTGAACAAGAGACCCTAAGTATTAAAATTTAACTCGTAACTCATCCCGCACGTGGCTACAAACATGAATGATGCCAAAAAGTTTTAAAATACAGCCTATTTTTCAAATTTTTTTAATAAAGAAATTGTGAATTATAATTTACATACACTTTTAGGAAAAAAATTTTCAATGGGGTTCTGTATAACTCAAAGGTGCTTGACTCAATTTTTGCCAAAAAGGTTGTATATATCAGGAGAAATATCTTAAATGATTGCATAATGTTTCTAAAGTAATAAAGTAGGTTGACAGGTTAAATTCATAAAATGTAATTAAAATTAAAAATGAATTAAAAACAATTATTTTAAACATAATCCATAAAATGATACCATGATGGGAACCCCTAAATGGTTCTGAAGCACCTGACCTGACAGAACCCTTTAAGGGTCTTTATACTACGGGGATGTTGAATGCTTGATTCTGATTGGCTGGCGAACGTTCAACTACAGCTAAAATAGATCCAGACAGGTCTTGACCACATTACAGTTCCATCCATATCACTTTGCCAAATTATTTCAGTTATTTCAAATGCCCTTATACAGCCTGAAACTGAAAAAGAACCAAATCCCAATAAAAGCAAATAAATATGACAAACAAAAGGACAAAAATGACAAGATATTTCCAAGTTTTTCCAATTAAATTACCTTGGAAAGCGCGCTCTCTCTCTCCTGCTCTCTCTCTCTCTTTCTCTCTTTCCTATATAAATGCGCAAAACACACACATACACATGTTCAAGTGCACAGAAACTTGTTGCGCAGCACTGCCCCGTGACTTTTTATCAGTAAAATAGTTTTGCAGCTGAATAGCTATGACATTTCTCAGTATCAAGGTCAAAACATCGCTGTTCTTGAAGCAATTAAACTTACAACTTCGCTGTTTGTAGAGACACTGTGCAGAACGCCGTTGAGACTGAGAGACGCACAGACTGAGGCAATTCACAAACAATCTCTCAACTATGTATTTTACAACCTAAACTAACCTTGCCTAATCAAAAAATTGTCAAATTATCTGATATGTATTTAAGAGACTAAGGCCTGGGACACACTGGATGATTTTCAAATCTTAACCAATTTTAAAACTGAGAGACCACAGACATAAGGGCAGTTTCAACCAATTTTTAGCATTATAATCCTCCGAATGCGCACACAGAAAGATGTGTCCAGACCGCGAGACCACACACCTGTAAATTGTAGTAACATTTCACAGTGAGACGAGATCTCACAGAGACTCGTGAGATCAAACATGACTTGAGAAGAAAAACAAATGAAGGACGATCAGTGTCATCAGCTGGTTCTCCTGGTGTGAGTTTTGTTTTACGGGAAGAAAAAAAAAAAAATGAAAAAAGTAAAATAATCATAATGGCACCACACAATTGAGGATTTTTTGGACAAAAAGTCAGTAGCGAGAAGCCCCGAATCGGGCCATTTAAAAATAAATAAATAAATATTAATAAGCAGTTTTGTTAAAATGTATTTTTAAATAAATATAATAATATATATGCCAAACTATTTGATAATTTTTTTTTATTCAATTTAATTTTCTTCATTATTAAATGGAGTTGTATCAACCTTACATTTTTATAAGCCTATTATATATTTGTTTCTGACAAAAAAAAAATAATGAATTTTAATTCAGAAATAAAATAAAAAAAACGCTTATCTTAGAAAAGGTGTATTCACGTCATACTGTATATTGCATTTTAATGTATTTTTGAATAAAATAATACATTGTCATGTCATCAACCCACCTGCTTTATTTCAGTTAGTATAACAGTTGAACATTTGCATTTATCAACATGCGTGCATCCATCACAATGGATTCTTGCCAAACTGTCTCGACACAAATCGTTCTGGGATCTAATGAGTACCAGGGTGGAAAAAGAGTTCCCGCTTGGATCCCAGCCTCCGCCGTTACCGCAGACTGATCGCTGGTGCGACTTTGTGCGATTTGTCCGTTAAACGATTTCAGGGCCTCTCGGAAGATCTGGTCTAGCTTACTGTAGCTGCACACACATTATTTTCTCATTAGCCTGGGCTCTGCTGTATTTATATCAACATTCTACTGTGACTAAACCTATTTTCCGACAATAAAAAAATGGGTAAATCTCTGTCACTTATCTTCATTCAACAATGTTACAATTATACAGTTATTTGATCTTGATGTGTTGTTTTTTAAACTTCTCAGAGGAGGTTCTGCAGGCCTTTTGGAACAATCTACTCTGACAGGAAACATCCCAACGGGTCTTCGAAACATCATTCTTTCTGAGCGATGCATTTAAACCCCTTCTCTGCTCACCCCGGTACTGTATTGTGTGGTGGTAAGTTTTTTTTGGCTCAGCGATTGTGTAAGTTTTTCCCTGTTGACGAATGTATTCCATCATATGCTCGCTTCTTGGTAAATGAATTGTGATGTGGTGTTGGTCAGGGCCTGATGCGAAGGTGACTGGCATCAAAACAGCATCTTTCAGCAGGATTGAGAGACAGAAAGATGTTTTTGTAGTCTTTCATCAACACTTGATCATTCACAGCACTCCACGGTTCCTTGACAGATGGAGCGCAACATGTCAACAGCAGGTTAATGCGCTCACACAAACAAGCCTACGTGTGCCGACGACTGCACACTCATGTTGGCACTGTGCGCACAAACACATGTTTGCATGAGACCACAAACATGTCAGCACTGAATGATGGATATAGACACATTTGGTTCTTCCCCAAATCAAAGAGCTTTTTATCTAGCACACACAAAACTTCCAAGGCCTGAGGAGGGAAGTCTGTATGTCATTTGCTTGCTGGATCCGTTCGGCCAATAAACTGGCTCATAGCATTGATTCTTCATGGGCACGTGAGAGGGGAACGAGAGAAATAGTCCAGCCACGTGCTGCTGTCTGGCTCTGTGTATCAGTCTCTGATCCGGCACTGTAACTCTGCTTAATATCACACACTGAAAATATGTACATTTTTTCATGTGTTTCCATGTTTCTTTCTTTTTCTTCCCTTTTTGGCTAGACGTCCCTATGGACTTCCCTCCATATGATCATTTTTCTATCAGTCTGTCTGTTTGTCATTTTCGTCTAACCTCCATCTATCTTCTAACCTTTAAAGCTATAATATAATAATAATAGCTATAGCCTAAATTGGAATTAGCCTATATAAGTGGACAGTATCTTCATAAATGTATACAGTAGATATCAGATGATACCATTTCATTCTGCAATTAGATTGCTTCTGACAAACATATAATTTGATTCATTATAATAATAAATGAGCATGACAGCATTAAATGAAAGAAATCACACATTTATATAACTTATTCTAAAACATAATGACAAACCGCTGCATTTAAAGGGGACATATCATGAAAATCTGACTTTTTCCGTGTTTAAGTGCTATAATCGGGTCCCTGGTGCATCTACCAACCCAGAAAATGTGAAAAAGGACAACCCAGTAACTTTGTTTTGGAAAGCCTTTCTCTGCAAGCATGTGAAAAAACTAGCCACTCAGATTTCTCTCCCCTTGTGATGTAGGAAGAGGATTTTATTACAATATTACCGCCCCTTATGGTGTACGTTTCCACCCACGGCGCCGTCATTTTGTTTTCGCAAGCGAAAACGGTGTACCAGTTCTAAGGCCATGGCAAAAGTTCAAGCAAAGCATGCTAACTGTTCAGTCGTTGGCTGCACAGATGAGCACAGAACACTATTTAGAGTCTCGTTAACTTGGATAGCCTGCAAGATAACTCTGGCAAGCTCGATTGCTAAAAAAGTAACGTTTCTGTCCGAGCAATATTTTGGAAAAATATTAGACCATTCACAGCATTTGATAGCAATCATAAACGTCAGCCGGGTGTGTATGTTTATGTGTATGCTCTGTTTGGCAAACAGGTACATTATGTATAGTGGGCGTCCGTACGGGTTTTGCACAAAAGATTAACACGACGGCACATGCTAGTTGATGAGTTGAATCAACTCCACAGCAACTACATAAGTTTATCCACTAACCATTCAGAAATGTCCAATTGCATTCTAAAAGCTGTAACTTCTTTCTGAGTCTCTCCATCAGTGTCTGACTCTGGTTTGAACAATGTAAGGCTGAACACCATTACTGACAATCGTCATTTTGGCTGCGTGAGATTCTCCAGCTTTGTTGTTGTTGAGCAACCGAAGTGCGAGCTGTTAAAGCTCCGCCCTCTTCTGGAAAGCGGGCAGAGAGCAGCAGCTCATTTGCATTTAAAGGGACACACACAAAAACTGCGTGTTTTTGCTCACACCCAAATAGGGACAAATTTGACAAGCTATAATAAATGATCTGTGGGGTATTTTGAGCTGAACCTTCACAGACATATTCTAGGGATATCAGAGACTTATCTTGTGAAAAGGGGCATTATTTTATTTATTTATTTATTTATTTTTTAAAGAATGGGCTTAGATTATCTGTGAATCACTCTCTATAGTATATGAACCGAATCACTTAAATGAATCACACTTCCTAACGCTACATATTTGAGAGAGAGAACAGTGCCTGTTTGATTGCTTCAGCTTGCAAAAAATGATGAAAAATACAATTGTTGAACAAGTAGCTTGTTGCAAAAGCTACACTATTGGGTTAGCTACTTTTAAGTATGAATTGATTTCAGTGAATCTCTTTGTTCAAACGTTTAGATAAACATTTCAAATTCAATTTCTATTTGAACAAGAAGACACAGATATTTAAATGAATCTGTGAATCCTTTGTTTCTTCAGCGAATCAAATAAATGAGCCGGATGAATGAACCGATTAACTAAAATTATTCAGACTTCACAATTTTGATTTTGAGAGAGAGAGATTAACATTTAGTGGTGCAATAAAATTATGATAAAATCTATCTATCTATCTGTCTGTCTGTCTGTCTGTCTGTATACCTCTTTGTTCCTTGCGTGCCAAATACTAAGCAACTGTACTTGGAGTTAATTGCTTCCATACAATAAAAACACCTGCATGAAATGACTGCTCCCTAAAACAGGCCGAGTGGAGACGCGTCTCTGAGTAACTGCTCTAACACAGATAAACAAACAATCAGGCACCCAGTAATCATCTTATGGGCAAATCTGGACTGAGGTTTCTGTGCTTTTGTTGTACTTAAGTGTGTTGAGTGCCCAGCATGTGAAAATTAGTGCACAGCAACTGATTACCCATTCTGGCTGCAAGCGCCATAAATGTCATTCACACACTAAACTGTGTAAATACAGAGCCCCCCAGTGGCAGGAATGGTTTAATGCATATTACAAATTAATCAAATTCACTTCAGCTTCAAGCAATGGATTAAAAAAAGTAATGTACATATTAATAATGAATAAAATATAATGCATATATATGCAGTTTGGTCTAGTGATAAGAAAATATAGAACTCTTTTTCCAAACACAGTTTTATACACTTTTCTTAAAACACTTTTGTACAAATCCACCTCTGAAAACTAGGCTCTTTCAGAAAATTCCAGAAAGTTGCGGAAAAAGCTCTGCTTCACTTATGAGTTGCAGTGATGGTTAAATCAGCTTAACGGCTGGGTTGCAGTCTCAGCAGAGCACGAGGAAAGCAGGATAAATAGGATGCGAGAAAGATACATCATTCACCTGTGCATTAAAAATCGTCTTTCAGCACCACATGCTGTCACCATTCCGAACAGGCTTTCCCAAACTTTCCAGAGACTCCCACTGAGCTCCATCCTTCACACATCTATCTCCACATGAGGAATGCTGAAGCTTGTCTGTCGGGGTTTATCAACTCATGGGATGCGCACTGCAAACACATCTGTCCACACTTGTGCAAAGTGACTACGGCTCAATCACATATTCAGCCAGGTTTTGATTGTTGGCCCAAAAAGCAAGTCTTTTTTCAAGGATTTCATTGAATCTTCAGCTGTGCAAACTCAGCATTCACGACCTTAACTTTTGCAAGTCAAGATTCAGACATGTGCACAATGCACATCAATCAACAAATGAGAAGCCAAAACATCTCCAAGTTTTACAAATAAACAGCTGAGGGAATGTGGTTACTAATCCTAGCGCTAAGGGTGTGATGAGTCAGCTTCGCCTTACACCCCATGACATTTTCATGCTACATAAATGAATTATTCACCCATCCAGTTGCTGTGGTGAATATTTCTCTTTCCCACACGCCGATTTGATGTCACTATCCGCTTTTAGAGGTGCATGATTTGAAACACCGCCACTTCTCAGCCACTCCCGGCCTGTGTTGTGCATGCGTTTCCATGGCTCTGCTATAATAGTTCGCAGGGGGAGTCGGTTCTTGGATGGGGGCTAACTGTAAACGTGTTGTGGTTTTGGAGGTCCAGGCAACATTTCTTGCATTTCATCCACTGGAGGCAATTGCCGGCGAGGCCAGTACTGAGTGAGGGCTCGGATCAGAAACATAAGGCCTGCCATTTTTCCAGAATCACGCAACAGCTGAGTTACTTAAGGTTCTCATGAAGGATGAGGACAGAGAGTTGGCTAATAAGATATCCCAAGGAAGCTGCCTCACCATTTCCACATAATAGTGGCTCTCCTCTCGACAAGTGGGAGATTCCCTCTTTCTCTTTTTCTCCATCTGTAGGGGCTGAGCTCAAAAAGACACACATCACAGACATTGAACATCCAAAGGTTAAGTCACATGTTCCATGGCAGAGTTACCTTATATGCCCGGTACTGGCACAAGGAGATGTTTTATTGATGCCACTTGCTGAGTGTCTTCTGGACAACCTTTGAAAAGAGTTGGCAGAGAAGAGAAGGTGAAGATAAAGATAAAAAAGGTATCTGAGGAAACCATGTCCGCTCCTTGACCTTGACTTTCCAGTCCATCTCAGGATCAAGAACAGGAGTAATTGGAGTATCCCAGGGAAGTTCTGAAATTGCTTTACTTTTTCCACAGTCATGGTCAACCCAGTATTGCATAACCTTGGCTTGGTGAGATGGCACTGTGAACCAGGTTGTGTTTAGCATGCATCATCAAAACAGGGAAATGACAGTCTGTTTTTGTACAATGCCCAAAATTTTATTGGCTGTGTAATCAAGGGGACTTTCCTGACATTGGAAATCCGTGTTCTTTTGGGGGATTCCATCACCATTGTGCTCTTGAACAAGGCACCCACAAGTTGCTCTCGTCAAACTGCATGGGGTGATCCATGAACTTTTGACATTGTGCCCTGGTGCAAAGCACCCCATGTTTAGGTAGTTTTACAGAAACAGTTGGCGCAAATTCTTGTCCACTTGGCAGGAATTAGCCACTGCTGACAGTTCAAACGTTGGTGCCTAGTGTCTTCAGATAATGGTTGTAGTCTACTTGTCAACCTCTACTATCTTTTTAAAATGCAATTTACCAACCTGCGGACAGTCCATGGTTGTGCCACCTGAGGTTAAGAGTGCTTCAAAAGAAGACTTTGGATTGGATAAAAGTATCAGCTTAATGACAAATTGGTTAAGAGCCACCTCCTTCAGCGTGACCAAGTGTATTTAAGGCAACTTGACATTAAGTAAGCTTTTGGCAGAGGCCTAGCAGCAGTAAGCATCTGGCCAAAGACGCAAATGTTATCTTAAGTACCTGAACATAGTGAAGAGGTTAATCTGACAAAGAATCAAAGCATCTAAAAGAGCTTTTCATAGAAAATGAAAATAAGCCTACAAACAAACTGCTTAATGAAAGCTAATTAAAATTTGGAACCTTCACTACAAATAAAATTACTTCTAATCCAAACTGTAAAGCATTTTGCACACAGTTGATGTTACTTGTACATGTGTAAATTTCTGGTGCGTACAAAAAGTAATTTATTTACAAATGAAAAAAAAAAAAAAAATCTAAATTGTAAATCAAACAATAAATCAAATCATTGTGCACTATTCTTTATTCGAAAAAATAGAACTTGTGCTGTGACCACCATGAAAATCATTGTGGAAATCAATAAAATTAAAAATATACATAAATAGAACAATCTGTTGTGATAATGGAAGTTAACATTTAGAATAAATACATTTAATACACTTGTGTGCGTGGCAAGTGTTTTACAAAAGTAGAAAAATTAACCAGGAGAGTAACTAAACACAAAACACATCCCTAAAAGAAACACTGGAAAGTTGAAATCAATTATGTATAATGAAAATCCTTAATCAATAAAGCTGTGTCTTCGCAAAAAAATCAGCCACGAGGGCCAAAAAAACGCTAAATGTTTAAGCTGCAAACATAAATATGGAACTACTCTTCTATGTATTCATTAAAATAGTATATCTATTGCGAAACGTTCTCTCTTCAGTCAGTCCATACAAGACACAAGAAATTATGTCTCACATTGCAAATAAAAACAAAGAATAAGAATCAAAGTAAAGGCACTGACAAATGAAAAACCATAAGAAAGAAATACAGGCTTTCCATTATAAAAAGAGAGGAACCAACATGATGCCCGGACGTATAGTTGTGTTATCTGGTGTGGTCACATGACACGGATACTGTATGCATTACTAAAGTGTGTATAAATATGGCCTTGACACTGCAGTAATAAATCAGCCCATTAGTAAAAACAGTAAACATAATCACAAATACATTGCTTTTCTACATTAGATCACAATCTGTGCATCCATCATTGTGATGGCTGCACACCTCTCCATAATAATAAAATCAAATCTTTAGTCCATTTACTTTCTTCACAAACTACCTTCCTGCAAAGTCCACCATGGCAAAAGAGGACTACTTCTTCCATTCATGAAAAAAGGCAAGTGTCTGTTGAGAAAAATACAATGTCTATTGGTGCAGTGTCAAGGAAAAAAAGGTTTTTATAATGTGTAAGGCTGTCAAAGTTAAACAAGAGAATAATTTCAAGTACAGTACCTTGGGTTTAGCAGTTTGCAACCTGGTTTGCCACTCTAATTAGAAGAGCTCTCTCGTCTAGCGTCAAGCGCTCTATAATGAAGACATACAACACAAAAAGTACACAAATGAATACAAAGCAATACAATTTATTCATTACAGTGACAGTTTTAGTGTGACACTGAATCAGTCGGTACGTCTACTATTATTGTCTTGACTGGCAGCTTGAAATGTACTCCGAACTGAAGCTTTTCTGCCAGGTTTGAGTCTAAGAACCAAAGAATGTTCTTGGTTTGCTTTCAGACATGTATTATGTGATCTATTTTTACATTTATATATTCGTATACTTGTGCTTTCATGTGTTAGTCATGTTTATATTGTTTATATTGCCGTCTAGTGACATACTAAATAAACCGACCTTATACTGTAAGTGCCCATTTTGAATGTTCCACAAGCGAAGCGCACAGGGGACTTACAGCCAGGCGTTAACATGATGCTAGCTTAGAAATACACAGCACACACAAATATGGAGTAAAATAGTACTTTTTTGTTTTATTTAACTATTTTTATTGATGTTTTTCTGGTACTGAATGAATTATACAAATAATCAACATTTATCATTCAGCTTCATCTGCCATCCTGGATTTTTTTTTACTGAGCTTGTTGCTGCCGTAGAATAAGAACGCAGCAAATTTAAGTTGTTTAGAATAGCCCTCACGTTGGGAAGTCGCCTACAAAGACCGAAAATGCCTCCCTCCTACGTAGAAACCTTACTAGGTTTTGGAGCATCGCCTGAGTGTGTGTGGCCTGGCTCCAAACTACAGTGAGCGATCTGCCCTTTGCTTGCAGCTGGTATGACAGTTAACTATTACTCAACCCCAGCGTTCATTTTTCAGTCTGGTACACTCCACCTGTCTGGAACTCTATACGGCACCTGGCACAGGTAGAACACCCACGAACGGGCCTGCTGTCTGGATTTGTCTTGCCATGCCATTGTAGCTCAGAACATTGAGCTCTTTTGAAGACATATTAACTACCAGTGCACAAAGAGTTCAATTCATATCCAGAAATGGACTGTCTCGAAAAAAGGCATACTTCAAGATACAAAAGAAACAAATCTATGCTCTTCAAAGGCATGAAAATAATTTTTGGCAATCTTTTTGACATTATGTGCCATTTTGAAATTTTCTTTTAAATTACAGTCTTAGAGTTTAGTTCCAAAATGTCTCAAAAACATATGCCTGTAATTTTCAAGCAATTCTATAGTCCTTGTTTGACTGGTTCAGGTGTGTTTGATCAGGGTTGGATGGACAGACAGACAAACAGATTGACGGATGGACGGAAGGACGGACAGACAGACAGGATGGATGGCTGGATGGATGGATAGAGAGATAGAGAGATATGATGTGTAAAAACACACTTGAAATAACTTTTCAACCTTTGTTTCTTTATAAAAGATAACTAAACTATTTTTACCCAATTCTCCTTTTCTATAAAAAGGAATTCTGTTAGCAAAATGCATCAAGAACAACAGACCATATATATATAATTTTAATCTCTCTTGCTATTTTTGCTCGTGTGCCAGTGGTTCCCCTCCAGCACTGGTACGTGTGTGTAAGGTTGCCAACCCCTGTTCTATAGAATTTATTGATTTACGTTTATGTGCTGCTGAGGTCATGCTTTACTGAAGGACAAGGGAAGTTCGCCTTCCAGTAAGTGATGCATTTAGTGGTTTTGCAGTCTGTTGTTTTGGCTCGGGCCTCTTACTGGTCGCCAAAGTGTTAAAGAAAAGTTCTGGGTTCAAAACAAGTTAACACAGCATGTGTGATATGCAGTCGATTACCACGCAAAGTAATTCTGACTCCTCAGTTTTTCAAACAAACAAAAATTGTGTTTATGGGGCAAAACATTCCGGAGGGTGTGAGGAAGAAATGTGCAGCTCATATTGTTGTTAAAACAGAGTTCTTTCATACAGAAATATGTTATTGAAAATGTAAATTGTTTATCCTTGTACAAATGTCTTGAACTATAGATTTCACTGCGACTGTTAATGCATATTTTCCTAATTTTTTACAAACTGAAGGACGAGCCAAAATATTTTCTGTGGTCATTGACAATATTTCACAGACGCTTTCCATTGAGCTTAAGTTGTATGGAAACCAGAGCATTCTGATGGTGCACATGTATTGGGTCTATTATCATGGGATTGTGTTTGAACAAACACTTACACTTGATGCTGTCGGACAAAATCTGCAAACTGGCGGTCCTTGGCATACAGCTCGATAATTCGAATACGGTCCTGGATTTCCTGTCATGAGAGCGGGAAGGTGAAAGAGAGGGAGAAGAAGATAGACAGTTATATAACTAAAGGAACTGACCTCTCTGCTCCAGTCCTCCTTTTACTTCTAGACGTCTAGACCACTTTAAACTAAGAGCAAAGGTGAGACAGAATCTCATGAAGGGTTTCTTCAATTACAGGCACTTTTATGTCTCAGCAGTTGATTTATATTCAAACTAAAAAGTTTAAACTCTTTTTCTTTTGCTTACATCTCATCTTGGAAACTTTTTAGATGTGTTGAAATTTTATTTTGGCACATATTCAAACCTTTTTATTTATACATTTTATTTCTATACATTTTATTTATTCCTATACATTTTACTCTTGTTCCAGACTTCCAATCTTAAAATATGAAACACAATTATAAGAATATTGTTACATTTTACAAATAACTGAATAAATAATAATAAATAATTAAATAATAAATAATAAATAATTAAAAATATCTTTCGAGGTGATTTTTTTTTTAATTTAAAAAAAAAAATCGTCACCTCGAAAGATATTTTTAATTATTTGCCAACTGAACGATCAACAACCAGATTCAATAAAACACATCATGTGAGCTGTACTTCCATCCCACAAAACCTTGTTCCATACTTTCAATCTTAAAATGTGAAACTCCATCATAAAACTACTGTTATATTTTACAAAAAAAAATTGTACGAATTCAAACGAAATCACCACCTTGTAAAAATAGTTATGTTTTCTTATCAATTCAATTCATAATCAATTTATTGCACTATTATTACTTTAGTTTTGACAAAACTTTTGTTGCCTCGCTGTCTCTCTCATGACTTTTTGTTGACTTTTTATGTCGGAAATTGTATTTTTAATTATTCGTCAACTGAAAGATCAACAACCAGATTCAATATAACACATCATGTGAGCTGTACTTCCATCTCATCTCTTCATTTTTCCAGACAGTCGTTCTTAAATTATGAAACCCCATCATAAAAATATTGTTGTATTTTACATTATTTTTGTATATAATTACATAACTATGATAATTAAAAAAGCAAGTAATAGTTCTGTACTCATTAATGCTCCATTAAATGTTTTATGGTTAAACTGAATTGAAGGTGTTAGTGAATAAAATACATTTTCCTCTAAAACTGTTTAGTGCTTTCAGTTCTGACTGTTACATAAGAAATATGATTTATCTACCCATCAAGTATTGTTTTCCAAAGAGGACATGCTTGACCATTCTCCATTGTTCAATGTTGCCAGGATATTCTCCATTGTGAATATATCAGACTATGACAGTTTCATTGCTACAGGGAACAGTGCTTTATTTGAAGGACATGGAGTGTTTTTAGGAACGTTTTTGAGGAATATTCTATGCAAACATGTGGCATGGTGAACGCTATAACAACTTTAAGTAATTCTGCAGACTGTACAGCCGTGTACACAATGCGCACCATCAGTGCTTGCTTATTTGTGTATTTATCAACAGACTCTTAGGCAATTCTAAACTATTTTATTTTAATTCATTTACAATCTTATTATAACGTTTTTGTATGATCTACTTATTTATTGATGGTTAGGTTTAATGGTGTCGGACCTTCATGCTTTTTTCTAAAAATCATAACTTTTTTTATAAAAATCTGAACTGTTTTACAAGTATGCAAATTTGTATGAATTCGTACAAAGTTATTTTGTTATTTGACGCATACGACTTTCGAAAGTTGACTTTTATTTTTAATTATTCGTCAACTGAACAATCATGTGAACTGTACTTCCATCCCACAAAACCTTGTTTCCGTGTCAAATCCCACAAAACCTTGTTTCCATGTCTTCTAAGTTCTATTAACGTGTACACAAATGCATTATTACAGTACCTCTTTCGTAAGTTCACTGTT
The DNA here is from genome assembly GCA_039654765.1 of Mylopharyngodon piceus. NCBI lineage: Eukaryota > Metazoa > Chordata > Actinopteri > Cypriniformes > Xenocyprididae > Mylopharyngodon > Mylopharyngodon piceus. Next base: position 33,212,190 of record CM077438.1, read on the forward strand.
CTCATAAATGTGTCGTATTTCCTCGCTGCTGAAGTCCGTGGAGATCTCAGCGCTGCCAGTGCTATATGCAGGGGTTTCTGGGTAACGGCGGTAGTACTGATTATAGCCCGCAGTTGCTTCGCTTTCAAACATGGGATTGTACTTAGTAGCTCTTTCTAGAGATGGCACGTTCTCTGCATATCTGTGGAAAAAAAATCAGATTACAGACAACATTAATGCATCAGAAAAAATGAGCCTTGGTGCTAATTTGGGAAACACAGGTTTGAATCTGATCCAAAATATGTTTCTCTTCCTATATAATGTCATCTCTCTACTATATCTGTCAATAAATTAAATTAATAATTAAATAAACTAATTTATAATATATATATATATATATGTATATATATATATATATATATATATATATATAAACTTAGTGGATATGCAAGATGTTTTTAACCTAAAAAATGAGTCAAGGACCAAAAAATGAAGGACCAGAAAATAATAATTAGATCGTATTTAAAACAGCAAATTTGTGCAAAAACTCCATCTGGAGTTGAAGATGCCCTTGCCATGGGTTCGTAAAACTAGGAGATCGTCCCACCTATTTATATCTGCCCAAAGGTCAGATAGTGGAGCCACGGAAAAAGTGAGTGGATTATCTCAGCCCGAGTGAGAGCGGCTCAATGTTCTACTGTCCCGGCATTCATTCCTCTATAACCTGTTGATCAGGATCACTGATAGATCCCCTGCAAAGACATTACGTCATCTTATGTCTGCCAAGATTTCCCTGTTTGCCCTGGTGTTGGTGAAGCAAGTCTGCAGTGTTTATATTTACAGACAAAATGTAGATGCAACAGAGAGATAAATTAATAGTTTTAAAATTAATAAATAATTGTATAATATTTTATAATAATTATATCATAATTATCATTATAACATTATTATTATTATTATTATTATTAGTGGTGGGTTTGGCTCTCATTTTGAGCTATTATGAACAAATAAATTATTATTATTATTATTATTATTATTAGTGGTGGTTTTCGCTCTCATTTTGATTTATTATGAGTCAGTACAAAGTATTTGAGTATATGAACGATTAAATGAATGAATAATTAAACAAATAAATGAATAAATAATAATAATAATAATAATAATAATAATAATAATATGCACAATATGCATTATTATTATTATCTCTTAAGTTATTACAAACCAGTATACAATGACCCCAAAAAGTATTTAGACAGCCACACTTAAAAGTATATGAATGTCATTTTAACTTTAAAAATTCCAAGTATTAGAACTAAGTTGACTTGTCTGAGTCATTTTTGCAACTTTAAACCGACTGGTCCCATGGCCATTTTTAGTGCATGTTTTAAGTCGTTAAAACATCATTTTGTTTCGTATCTAAAATCACTCATGGTTATCTAATACAGTGTGGATTAAGTGTCCAAATACTTCTTGGGGACATTGTATGTTATCTAGAGCTGATGGATATAAAAAATTGGCATATCACCATATCAGCATAATGATGTATTGGATATAAAATGTTCAAGACGGAGCTTATGACTAGAACAACTTGTTCAAAAAAGATAATTGATCCAACCTGCACATCACTTGCCTAAGAGCATTTGTTTTGTAACGACCAAAGAGAACATATTTTGTGTTCCGGCCTATTCGTACAGCAAGGTCATAAAAACAAAATATGCATGTTTGTGCCATAAAATATTTCCATGCCCTCTATATGTATGTTCCAGAGCACAGATTATTTGGTTCTTTTCAAACAGGTGAGGAAACCAAATGTTGTATTTTTAAATCTATTAAACATGTTGGAATACATACTTTTTCCCTTTTGGGGCCTCAAAAAAAAAAAAAAAAAAAAAAAAAAAAAAAAATTCAGAGTGTTTATATTTACAGCATTCATTCATAGCACTGACAGACTGACATAATCATTTAAAAAGGCGATTCATGCTTCACATGTGCATTACAACACCATACAAGTCATTCAGATTAACTGAACCATTATTAATAATATATCCACTTAGCAGATTTGTAGTCCACTAAGGAGTTCTGCTTGTTCTGAAGATAATAGAAAAACATAAGCCTCTTATTTCATCCAAAAATATGATCTTATGATTAAGAATGTGTTTGTTATGCTGTAAGTACAGTTTGTACCGTAAAGGGTCTTCTGAATCATCCGTGTCATACTGGTCTCGCAGAGTTCTGGCGAGGAAAAAGATCACGCCCGACGCCACAAGGAGGAACCCCGCGACCGAGGCGATGGCGATGCCAACCACCAGCGGTTCTGACACATACTCCTCACAGTGTTCGCCTCGATACCACCAGTTTTCCCCAACTCGACACCTAAAACAAGATGTGTGACATAAGGGTTAGTGAATTTCATTTTTGGCCGTACTGTTCCTTTAAGAGTTGTTTTTACAGCACACACCTGCAGATGGCTCCCTTGCCAGGTATGATGTCACATTTCCCATCATTCTGGCAGAAGTCTTCCTGTATGTCACAGATACTCTGACATGGCAGCCCGTCCATGCTAAAATAGCCAGCATTGCAAACGCACTCTGCCTCGCCTGACCAGCGGTTGACTAAACACTGGGAGAACTCATTACATGCTTGGAACTTACACGGATCAGCCTGATCACCTGCCGGAAAAAAAAAAAAAAAGACAAATACACTCACACCAATAATGTTGATGAATTATAAATGATGTAAATAGGATCAGCACAGACAGTGTTTGCAACATTGTTAAAGAAAACAAAAGCTTTTAAAATAATTGACTAGAAATAAAAACTAAAACTGAAATAAAAATAAATTAAACCCAATTAGTAATATTTAGAGTATAATAATATATAAATAATCAAAAAGACACTAGGAGTTTTAAACAGTTCTTAGAAATGTACTCTTTGAATTTATGTTGGTTTCTTAAATGTCATGTAGTGTAACCATCAAGTAAAAAGCAACAACATTATTATTATTTGAAAAAATGAAAGAAGATAGAAGAAAGAAAGAAGATCTATTTTTGAAGATAAAAAGTACTTTTTTACAAAAACATCAATTATTAATTTACAAATATAATTAGGTTTTCAGTGAGTCGCACCACATGACATTTTACACTTTAAAACATTTTCAAATATAAAAAAGCAGTAAAGTATATTATTGTTATTTTGTTATTTAATAAATGGCATAATCATTTATTAAATAAATGGCATTTATTAAATAATTATGCCATTTAATAAATGGCATAATCATTTATTAAATAAATGGCATTTATTAAATAATTATGCCATTTAATAAATGGCATAATCATTTATTAAATAACAAAATAACAATAATATACTTTACTGCTTTTTTATATTTGAAAATGTTTAAAAGTGTAAAATGTCATGTGGTACGACTCACTGAAAACCTAATTTCAGAAATTAAAACATACTCATCATAGAAGATGTGTTTTCAATTGTTTGTATGAATTGATTTATGTATTTTTAAATAAATGCAAAAAAATATCTAAGCAAAAACATGAGCATCATGTCATTGATTTATCTGATCTAATCAAGGTGGAATACAATGACGTTAGTATAGATGTTAGTTGGGAAATTTGACTTCTGCTGTATAAGCAACTGGGATGTATTACAATGCATTACAAATGTGGTGTCAAAACAAAGCTAATTTTCTGATTTGAAGGCTTCAGCATTTGCCCTTTAGACATGCTGTGTGTTGACAAAGGAGCTCAGACAGAATTTACATGCCCACACACAGGGACACAAACAAATATGACTCACGTGCCTGATGCGTTGAGCGCTGCACGTCTCGCTAGAATAAATCACCTCTAATCTGTCTGCAGTACAGAATCAGTCCACCTATCACTCATCCTAACAAGGCCTAATGTTTTCCAAAGCCAGACTGGAATAACCCCAACCCTGTGTCCTCTATTGCAGAAGCAACCTGCTCAATATCAAGGTCTATCTGTAAAATACCGAGGTGTATCTGTAAAATGTAGTTATCAAAACTTGCTGGCAAAATTCTAGGGCGTTTCTAGGATTGATATTTGGTTGCTAGTGTGTTTTGGGTGGTTGCATATTGACAAAGACAAAAGAGTCCACCCCTAAATCTATCCAATAGTATTGTTCCTAAGTAAGTCTATAAGATTTTTCACCCATTTTAAAGCATGTTCAATTTGAATTATTCAGTAGTCTTTTAGTACTGGTATCAATTGAAGAAATGTTAGCTCCTGTAACATGTATGAGTCACAAAGCCCTGTGTAGCACACTAAAACAATAATAATAAATAAAACTATTGTTACTCATAGTTTTAGGCTTAAGTGGTATATCTACAGTAATAGTACTAAACCATGAGTCATTAGAGTTTTAAAAACAACTTCAAATTGGCAGAAAATGCTTAATATGGCAGGGAATCTATCCTTAAAAGAATCAAATCATGTTTATTGAATATTGTTGGCCACAGGCAATGCCAAAAATGCGCTGATGTCATTAGCCAACCCCTATTTGTGTTCTGTGTTTTGTCTGTATATGTACAGTATGTACTTTGAAGTACCTGATTCAACATCCAATGAATACTTGTCTATTGCAAGATTCATTGTTTGGTACGCAGTATTACAGAAGTCTTCTAAGATCAGGTACACTGCTGTTGTCACGCCATGGGGAACTGGCTTGCCAAACTTCATCCTGCTGTTTACCACAATGCTGCCATTCCTGAAGTTCAAGATCTCTAAATTCTGGAAGTTGCTGAGGTTGGATTGTAGATATGGTACGAGCTAGAAAAGACATACATTGAAAAGAGGAGTTGAAGAGTATTCCAGAGTGCAGAGTCGTTAATGGAAGTCAAGAAGGTGACTGAAGTTTCTAATTCCATCAATTATCTCATTAGTTAGTGTTCATAAAGACAACTATGTTAATGGAGTTAACGGATAGTATGCAAAGCCCCTAACAAACTCTCCTAATGTTCTACAACAACAAACATCAACAAATCTAAACTGGCGTTGTCCTGTGTGTCAGTTTAGAATGCGCTTTACTGAATAGTTTACCCTAAAAATGAACATTTTGTCATCATTGATGACTTCCATGAAAAACAAAAGATGTTCCACCATTCACCATTTACTTCCATTGTATGACAAAGTGCAGTGGTTATAGAGGTTATCCGTCCCAAACAATCTGTTATGCCTTTGGGTTCCTTAAGGTCATTACTGCCTAGGAACATGTTTAAAGACACTTGTCATTAATGACTCTTGGCCTTCATACTGATGCTTTGCTTTCCATAAATTAGAGCAAGGTAAGTACCTAATAACTTTTATTTCCTAGCTAATTGGCTATGGCTACTTCTAAGCACCAAATATAAGATCACAGAATAAATGTGACAAATATATCTTACCAGCTCCAGAAATCTCTGTTCAAGAGCCTTGTATTCAGTAGAGCTCTTGTTGAACAGATCTTCAGAAAACATCATGTTGGTGACCCTGAGGCTGAAAAACACTATTAATGCCCTTCCAGGACTGGCTGGCAAGGCAATACTTGCCAAGTCTGTCCCATGAGCGAACCCACTACCATCATCTTCATCATGGCTTGGCCCATCAAATGGGAAGATGTCGAATGAAACTTCAAATTCTGTTACATTGGGGTTAACTGGAGGAGGAACTTTCATAGTAGTACTGTCTGAATCCACTAGTTTCGGAGTTAGGATGATGTCAGATTTTGACCATACTGTGTGTTCTTGTACTGAGTTGTCTAAAGTTTCTCCAAGATTAACTATCTTGTCGGTAGGTCTGAATGTTGGTTTATAAAATGATGGTACAGTGGTGGAACTAACAGTCTCCAAATGTTCTGAAACATCTGGAATGACAGAAATTGTGGATGACTGAAATATTGTAGTTGAATCCCCATCGTCAACATTCTCTGATAAAACAGGATTCTCTGAAACAGTTGCAACGTAAGTGTGCACTGCAACAGTTGGAGTCTCTGGAGTCATCTCTTGAAAAACCGAATGAGTGGATGATTGGGTAGGTAGAGGTTCTGTGGTTGATTCTGGTACAGGTTCATCCTCATCTATTGATGAATGTGATATCCGAGTAAACGGTGAGTCCTTCTCAGGAGACAGGGAAGCTGAATGATCTAAACTTGGTCTATCAGTGGCTATTGTTGTTGAGGCTGTTGTTGCGACCAAGATCTCATCCCCAACTAAATCATCAGCTGACAGTTTAGTAACTGGGCTTTCCGTAGGCACAAGCTTGATGCTTTCCATCTCCTCATCTAGAATCTTGACTTCTTCATCTGATTCTTCCACCTCTGGCCATAAGAGTGCAGGTAACTCTGTGATACCTTGGGTTACAGGATGCTCAACAGCTTCTGAATAAGTGGTAGGACCTTCCACAGAAACTGTATCAATGTCTAGGATTACAGGTAACTGCGTGGATGAAGGGATTTTATTTGACTTTGTTGTGGAGGCCAGCGTTACAACTGATGCACCCACAGTTTCCTGACTCTGTTTGTTGTCTGTTGAAGTATACTCATCCGTAGCTACTGCTGTGCTTGGTGGGATCACAGTGGGCATAACAAGTCGTTCTGTATAGTCTTTATCAGTAGGTGAACTGACTGTATCAGGACTTTGTGACAAACCCACATGTTGAGCTTCTGCTGAAGTGTAGACATGTAACAAGGGTCGATTGGTCACATGTGTGGCCATAGTGGTAGATTCATCTGGAAAATAGTCATCATATCCTTCAGGGGCTACTTGGGTCTGCATAGAAAGCTCGACAGTCAAAGTCTCCATAGTCAAGAAAACTGGGGCTTGGTCAGTTGTTGTGTAGTGAGGATGGGTACGAATGTCTTGTGTCACAAGAACCCTGTCCAAGAATGGCTCTTCAGGTGGCAGATCTTGGTGAGGAGGCTCAAGCTGTTCCTCTATAGTTCCCTGGTCTTCCTGAGGTTGGTGTACCTGTACCTCATCCTCATCGTCCTTCAAGACTTCTTGTGGTGTTCCTGACACCCAAGGCCAGATGTCAGGACCTAGGTAATCCCCAGAGAAACCTGAGCCCGAGCCCAGGTCTATAAAATCACTCTGAGTAGTCACCTCAACATCAGGAGGTTCCAGTGGAGAAACTGTTGTCTTTTCTATCTCGTGAGGTGATTCTGTAGGTAAGGCAACTCCAGTTATCGTGCCTGTGATAGGACTGACTGTAGCTGCAGTCTGTAAGAATCCCTCCTCTTCAAGAATACCATCGTCTGAAACAAGAAAACAACATTTTAGAACCATGTTACTGCCTTTAATGGGGAAATAATTCACAAGAGATAAGACTTACTTTCTGCACCAGGAGCAGGTGCACTACTGGTCTCAGATTTAGAGGTAAGCTCAATATCCAAATTCTTCAAAGACACTTCTGCGGGAGACAGAGTGGTACTTTCCTCAAAGATGATTACATCATTTGCATTTGTGTCTTTACTTTGTCCATCCATCCAGGGATCAAAAGTGTGATCAGGGTCAAAGAAGTCATTGTTTGTAATGAAGATGTCATTGTTGGATAATTCCTGCCCAGGAACATCTGGTGGTTTCTCAGAGGCAAGAACATTATCCTAGGATTTAATCATTAGTTAGTTAGTTAGTTAGTATTGACTGTTAAGAAATAAATATAAACCAAAAAGATAAACCAAAAGCCCTTTTAACTTTCCATACTGTGGCCTATGTCCACTGAATGTCCTTATGTGTCAGTTATTAAAATTATGTCTCACCATTTGACCATCAAAAAAGGTGGGCTGAGTGAAAAAAGTACACTTATGCAGTAAGTGGAACAAAGTCTCCTTAAACTTCTCACCGAATTACACTAGAAAACATTTTTTTTTTCCTCAGAGAAATGTCAGTGGAAAAATTGCATAGACATAGTTATTAAAAAAAAAAAAAAAAAAAAAAAAAAATTCTCAGATGCACATGATATTCACACCATCCAAAGGATCTGTTCCTAGATAGGTCATTGGATGATGCATATTTGACTAGAAAACAGTTTTAGCTGTTCCATACACCAGACATTCCCATTTAACCTTCATGCAGATTTGGAATATGTCATGTTGTAAACATAATGACTGGTTGTATATATATTCATGAGTTATTCACACCATTTTATTTTCATGCAAGTAATGAGTGAGGTGCTACTGGAACTAGATCATCGTCAGTTGCACACATTGGCCTCATTCATGAAACACGAGCAGAACGAATTTCTGTGTTAATCATTCGTAAAACCATTCTTACGTAAACTGTCACATTCAATTCAGTGCGACAATTTACATAAGAATGGTTTCATGACCAATTTACACAGAAATTAGTTCTGCTCGTATTTCTTGAATTAGGTCCATTGATCATTTAATACAGGACAAATGGCTTGACTGTCTACACAATACCCTATAGAACTAGTTTTGAGAACCCTATAGTTAGGTTTCTAATTTGCCTTAACAGCTGACCACACAAACTAATATCCATCTTATACAGGACAGATCAGATAAGGCATTAACTTCTTGCATTGAGTTTTAGAAACTAACATGTGTCTTTGGAGGCAAGCATACTATTACCTGAGAGAGAGAACGCGTTCCCAGATCCAGACATGGACATAACGCACCAGCCAAAACAAGACAGTAAATCTACTTAATAAGGGTATTGAAAAAAGTGCCAGTTTTGTCAAATGTAAGAGGAAAACCGAGAGTAAATTCTAAGATTATTGCCATGTTTGGTATCCAACGTGTCTTTCTAATTAAACTACAGACTGCTCAGCCTCTGCAATAAATATATGTCACACTGAGATTAAAAACAGATTCTTTTCAATATTTCATAGTGCCTGAGCTAAACAATTTTCATAAAATAGCATGCTTACTTGTGTCTAGAGAATACTTGAGCTGGAAAATTGACTTGAATAGTTTTACAGACCTGCCGTATTATCCCATAGCTGTGCTATAATCTGTTTTAATGACATGCTATGAAAACCGAATTTATGTGCAAGGTAATCGTTCTTATCATGTAACAACAAAAACCTACATGTGATTGCCATTAGTGTGACTCATTTTTCATTTAACAGCTTTGGAAGGATTCACATTCACACTTGAAAGTGATTGCACTGCAATGAGGTGAAAATAAAACCTAAATCCTAAACTGCAGCTCTGAAATGGGATTCTGGACTGGACACTCATGGTTACCAGTTTACTGGGTGGTCCTGCCAATGACCATTGACTCACCATCATGTCACTGGAGTCAAGCGGTCTGCTTGTTGGTTTGGAAGGCAGCAGTGTCTCCACTGTGAAGCCAAAACAGAGACAAATCATATCAAATTATACTTAAAACTGCTCAAGCACAGTTCATACCCATACTGGCATTTCTTCAAGAGAGATTGGCTCTGAGGGCTGCAAGATTAGTCTGCCAAAACCAGAGATAAGAACCACGAAGGCTCCTTGCTTCTGTTAAAACCGCATACAGCCAAACAGTGTAAGAAGATATCCAACCATTGTCAACATTCATCTTTGGGTTCATTCAGCTACAGTTTGCAATTTACCACTGTGACAGAACACAAACTTACACCTAAATGTTTATAAGAAACATAAATTAAGAAGCACTCAACTCAACACCCTGATGTCTTGGGCTCCCTATAATGGATCCACAATGTGCCTCTGTTTCTTAGAGAATGTCTTACCATTTTCCAGTTGCAAAGAATCAGGGTCCACATCCAGAGTGGCATTTCTGATGAAATTCTTCTTCTGGACTTCAGTGATGTAGTTTCGGAAGTCTGTGATTGTGTAGACCACAGTGGGAAGCTCATCGGGATCTGTGAAGGAGTTCTCAACCATGTTGGAATGCAAGTTTATGTAATCCATAGTCTCATTACTTATTCCCGCACCCTCGCCCTCAAAAACCACAGCGTAGTGCACCACCACTGCCAGGCCTCTGAGGAATGAAAAGAAAACAGTGACTCTTTGCGGTCAAAAAACAACATAATATGTTTTGTCAAAGGCTTTACTGGCTGTAAACTGGCCTCATGACAACATTTAGAAATAAATTAACAGCTTGATCTACAGTAGAGCAGGAGTTGGAGTTTGTCATGGAGGAGCTTGCCATCTGTTCAATGATGTTTTGTCAGTTTGTCATATTTACTTGTTATATTTAACCAGTTGTATATCAGTCGTACAACTTAGTTACATCATTCCTGTGCCTAGTAGTACTGTAAGTACTGAAGTAAAATAAATGGCTTGTTGGTTTTAGCTGGTTTGAAATGGTTTAGTTGTTCTTCCAGCATTACCATGCTGGTGTTAAGCCAATCTGGCTAGTCTCTCAGCCTGGTTAAACTGGTTTAGCTCATCAACCTGCTGGTCTTTCTGTCTGGCCAGCTAAAAAGTGCCCAAAACATCTCTAAAATCATCAGAACAGACAGCATGGACAGGCTAAGAGACAGGCTAAACACTTTAGGCTGTTTCTGTTTTGTAGCAGGGTGGCTAAAATAAAATTCCAGTCTATTAACAAGCTAGCAGCCAAATATGCCACAGAATATTCAGCAGCCAGCTGTTGGTTATACTATGGGAAATAAAAAAGAATTAGGAGCGAGGAGAGCTGACCTAGATTTTTTTTTTTTTTGCCACATATTTTTCTACAAGGGTTAGAAAAACCTGATGAGTTTATGATCAGATTAATTTTCTCTCCCATGACAGACAAAATCTCCATCAGGATTCAATTCCCTGGCACATCAGAAATGCTAATTAGCTTTATGTGGATTTAAGTGAGAACATCTCTGTTTTCAGGTGGTTTAAGGGGCCTCATGGAGCTCACAATATGCAGTTATCCATTGTGTGGTTTAACCGAGGCCTCACTAATAAACCACAGGGAAACCTTGCCATGATGACACTTGAGAGCCGAGAGCATTTAGCATTTACTCCCATCATGCTTGGCAACTGGACATGCATTTAGCACAGTGACTTGTCACACACACACATAAGATATATCACACCTAAATGAGAATGACCATCCTTTCAGTGGATTGATTTTGCAAGGCTAACGAGGCTGCAAGCACATGACCTTACCAAGAAAACAGTGTGAAAGTGATTTCAGAGTAATGCTTTATAAAACACTACATATGGTGGGTGGAAAATTCAGGCACATGAATTTCTCATTAGATGTTTTGGAGGAGATATGGGTCACGCAGCTGTGTGATATGGCAGGGTGGAGAGATGGATTTATCAGGTCCGAGTGAAACATTGCACAGAGTAGTGATAGCCCAAATAATATTAATATCTGTTTTCTTCATTTTGATATGTGATTAACTGTGACTTATAAAATCAATGCATTTAGATCCAGAGCCAAATAAAAGTGAGGATACTTACCCTTCAATGTCCTTCTGTGGCCTGGGATATTTTATTAAGAAAAAAAGAGCAATATAAAGAAATCAACATATATTCCATTTTTCTATTTTTTTATCTGTATGCACAATATAATCATGTAAATTACCATTAAAAATTTACCTGAATTCAAGGACAAATATTTTCTTGAAACCTGGGAGCCTTTCAAACACCTCTTCAATCTTTAACAAAAGAAAGGATAAGCTATAAACATACACTACTGTATATATGTACCCTGATGGGCATGAGATTATAGATTTTAATAATTTAAATGTTTACATACTTTTATCACTTGTCACTATATATACAGTTGCAAGAAAAAGTATGTGAACCACTTGCAGAATCTGTGAAAATGTTAATAATTTTAACAAAATAAGGGAGATAATACAAAATGCATGTTATTTTTTATTTAGTACTGTCCTGAGTAAGATATTTTACATAAAATATGTTTACATATAATCCACAAGACAAAAAAAATAGCTGAATTTATTAAAATAACCCCATTCATAAGTATGTGAACCATTGATTCTTAATACTGTGTGTGGTTACCTGGATGATCTACGACTGTTTTTTTTTTTGTTTGTTTGTTTGTTTTGTGATGGTTGTTCATGAGTCCCTTGTTTGTCCTGAGCAGTTAAACTGAGCTCTGTTCTTCAGAAAAAATCTCCAGGTCCTGCAGATTCTTCAGTTTTTCAGCATTTTTTTGCATATTTGAACCCTTTCCAGCAGTGACTGAATGATTTTGAGATCTGTCTTTTCACACTGAGGACAACTGAGGGACTCAAACACAACTTTTAAAAAAGGTTCAAACATTCACTGATGCTCCAGAAAAAAACATGATGCATTAATAGATGGGGGGTGAAAACATTTGGAATTTGAAGATCAAGGTAAATTGTATTTAATTTGTCTTCCGGGAAACATGCAAGTATTTTCTGTTGCTTCCGAAGGGCAGTACTAAATGAAAAAAAAATGATATTCAAGCGAAATAAGAAAAATTTGGACCTCTTCATCCAGTTCAAAAGTTTTCACCCCCCGACTCTTAATACATCGTGTTTCCTTCTGAAGCATCAGTGAATGTTTGAACCTTTTTTAATAGTTGTGTTTGAGTCCCTCGGTTGTCCTCCATGTGAAAAGATGGATCTCAAAATCATTCAGTCACTGTTGGAAAGGGTTCAAATATGCAAAAGATGGTGGAAAACTGAAGAATTTTTGGGAACTGGAGATTTTTTCTGAAGAACAGAGCTCAGTTTAACTGCTCAGAATAAACAAGAGACTCATGAACAACCATCACACAACAGAAAAACAGTCGTAGATCATCCAGGTAACCACACACAGTATTAAGAATCAATGGTTCACAAACTTTTGAACTGGGTCATTTTAATAAATTCAGCTATTTTTTTGTCTTATGGATTATATGTAAACATCTTTTATGTAAAATATCTTACTCAGGACAGTACTAAATAAAAAATAACATGCATTTTTGTATGATCTCTTATTTTGTTAAAATTTTGCACATTTTCACAGATTCTGCAAGTGGTTCACTTTTCTTGAAACTGTATATATATATATATATATATGTATGTATGTATGTATGTATGTATGGATAGATAGATAGATAGATAGATGCAACTCACCTTATCAATGAACAGCTTCGATAGATGTTTATAGTAGTAACTTGATGGATCTCTCAGAGCATCACCATAGGTTTTACCTCTTAGCTTAATACTCAGCTCCACAATATGGTCTCCGACAGGACGTACCGGTCTGACCACAATGTCATCAATTTCATTTCCAATCTATATATATTTTTAAGAAAAGTTTAAGAGGAATTACTCAGTTCAAGAAGTTATATAAAAAGTCAAGTTAAATAACTGTTATAATTATAAATTGAATGTGCTCACCATATTGTTTTCATCTAAAATATCATTGGAAATGTCCTGTGACAAGATTTGTAATGTGGTGGAGAAAGACTTTTGAACAGTAGTTGTCAAGTCATTCAGTACTACCGTGATATCCTCCACTTTCAAGATAGGAGTTGGGGTGTCATACTCTGCAGGTTGCAGTTGGATATCATGTATGTCAGGTGTTTCAGGTACTATCACAGGCACCTCTGAAAGTTCAGATATTGACAAAGGTGTCTGAGATGTGACTTCAGGTGTCTCTGACATGGCTCCACTTGTTTTCAGTATAACTTCAGGTGCTTGAGATATGACATGAGTTGTCTCTTTTATGACATCAGCTTCGACCTTAGGTATCTCTGTTGCGACTTTAAGTGTCTCAGGTGAGGAGTCTCCTCTGGTCTCTTCTGTGACTTCATGTATGATTTCCACCACAACTTTTTGTGTCTCCTCTAGAATTTTTGATGGATCTGTAACTTCATGTATGTCCTCATTTATGGCAGTTGCCAGTATACTTTTTTCCACCTCTGTAACAGTAATGTCTGGCATTGTGTCAAAAGAGGTATCAAGTGTAGCCTCGGGTGTGATTCCAGTTGTGGCCACACTTGTGAACTTAATAGAAGTTTCTGTGGGCTTCTCTTTAACCAAAAACCTTTCAGTACTTCCCTCAGATGATTCCTCTAAGATGGCAGCTTCAGTTACATCCCCTAATTCAGTAGTAGCATGACTTTTTCCTCCCACAAAATCTTCAAGGGAGTTTTCAAGAACTGTTACTCTGTCTGTGCCAGTGTCTTCAAATTCAACCCCAGAAACTTTTGTTGCCTCTGTCATCATCTCGCCAGATTTCGTAATGGCAGTTATGTACTCATCCACAAGTGAGTCTCTCTCAGTAAACACATCGGAAGCTTCTGTAGTTTCCTCTGTCACTTTGGAAATCTCTCCAGCTGTCTCCTCAGCAACCTCTGGGGTCTTGGTTATAATGTCCTCTTCCTTACCTAAATTATCCTCTTCAGCATCAGGTGTGGCATCTGTAGGCTCATAAGTTTCCTTCAACACTTCATGAGTACTCTCTGTCACAATATCTGGTAGTTCTTCAACTGTTGTCACCTCTGGTGTAGGTTTGCCCTCTTTAGTGGAGGGTGTCTCTTCCTCATCTTTGTTAAGTAATGTTACAATTGTTATGTCTTTAGATGTGTCCTCTGTTGATACAACAGAAGTTTCCTCAAGTAGGCCTTCCCCTGTATAATTTCTAGCAACCTCAGTTGACGTATATAAAGGTGTAGTGGGTGAAAGCTTTTCTGGCAGAGTCACATATGTGATTCTGACAACATCCTTATCTGTCACAGCTTTTGGCAACCCTTCTGTGGAGGGATTATGCGAAACCTCTAACAGTTCTGTATGAGTTGTCTGCTTTGGTTCCTCTGGTAAGACATTCTGAACAGGAGATACTTTTGTAGGAGAACCTCCTGGAGGTCTATCAGTGGACATCACTGTAGCTTCTGAGATAACATCAACATCTATGGTAACAAGTGCTGATTTAACAGGACTTTCAGTAACACCACGCCCAACCTCAAGTTCAGTTTCTGAAATAAAATTTTCAGTGTATTCTCTAGTTACTACTGAAGGAATATTAGTACTTATTCCTGGTGAGTCCTCAAGGGTTGTAGGGAGATCTGTCTCATACTTTGCAGAGGTAAAATCTCCTGTAGTTCTACCAGTGGGCATCAATGTAGCCTCTGACACAACATCAGCTTCTACATATTGAATTGTAGCATCTACTGTTTTAACAGGACCTTCAGTAGCACCCTGCCCAATGTCCAGCTTAGCTACTGAAATAAGCTCTTCAGTAGATTCACTGGTGACTCCTGTAGGAGTATTGGTAGTTATCCTTAGTGAGTCCTCAAAAGTTGTGGGAATATTATAATCATATTTTCCTGAAGTAGAATCTGGATTTCTATCAGTGGTCATCAGTGTAGACTCTGAGACAATGTCTACCTCTTCATGTGGAATTTTATCACCTGCTGTCGTAACAGGACCCTCAGTAACATCCTGTTTCACAGTTGTCTCATTTGTGAATTCGGTAGGTGAACTAGTGCTCATCCCCAGTGAGTCCTCAAAGGATGTGGGAATAACATACTGATATTTTACTGAAGTAGAATCGTCTGGAGTTCTATCAGTGGTCATTAATTTAGATTCCGAGGCAATGTCCACCTCTTCATGTTGAATGGTAACAACTGCCGTCTTAACCGGACCATGAGTAGCATCCAGTCCAACCTCCGGTTCGGATTCTGAATGAAGCTCTTCAGTGAATTCACTGGTGATTATTGTAGGAGTAACAGTGCTTATCCCTGGTGAATCCTCAAAGTTTATGGGAATATCATGCTCATATTTCTTTGAAGTAGAATCTTCTAGAGTTCTATCAGTGGTCAATAATGTAGACTCTGAGACAACATCAACTTCATGTTGAATGGTAACACCTGCTGTCTTAACCGGACCATCGGTAGCATCCTGTGCTAACTCTGTTTCTGAATAAAGCTCTTCAGTAAAATCACTGGTGACAACTGTAGGAATAGTAGTGCTTATTCCTAATGAGACCCCAAAAGTCGTGGGAATCTTATAATCATATTTTCTTGAAGTAGACTCCTCTGGTGTTCTATCAGTGATCATTAATTTAGGCTCTGAGACAATGTCAAGCTTTTCATGTTGAAAGAAAACACCTATTGTCTTAAATGGACTGTTGGTAGCATCGTGTCCCAACTCTGTTTCTGAATAAAGCTCTTCAGTAAAATCACTGGTGACTACTGTAGGAATAGTAGTGCTTATTTCAAGTGAATCCTCGAAGGTTGTGGGAGTCTCATAATCATATTTTTTTGAAGTAGACTCCTCTGGAGTTCTATCGGTTTTCATTAATTTAGACTCTGAGACTATGTCATCCTTTTTATGTTGAAAGGAAACACCTGTTGTCTTAAATGGTCTATCGGTAGCATCGTGTCCCAACTCTGTTTCTGAATAAAGCTCTTCAGTAAAATCACTGGTTACTACTGTAGGAATAGTTGTGCTTATTCTTAGTGAATCCTCAAAGGTTGTGGGAATCTCGTTATTATATATTCTTGAAGAATACTCCTCTGGAGTTCTATCAGTGTTCCTTAATTTAGACTCTGAGACTATGTCAACCTCTTCATGTTGAATGGTAACATCTAATGTGACAGGACCCTCGGTAGCATCCAGTTTGACTTCCAGTTCAGTTTCTGAAGTAGGTTTCACAGTGGCCTCACTTGTGAGTTCTATAGGTGAACCAGTGCTTATCCTTGGTGACGACTCAAAGGCTGTGTCAAGATCAGGCTCTGGGGTGATTCCAAGCGTTGTTTGAAGCTCTGCAGGCCTAGTGGTGATTAAGATTCGGTCTGCAATGGTCTGTGGTGTGACATCCTGTGGATGTGTTACTGCTTCAGGAACCAGAATACTGACTGGGTGAGGAAAGAGAAAGAAATAGAAAGAGGAAGTGGCAGAGTAAATATACATCATAAGAGGTAGTTTGAGTCATTTTTGAATTTCATTTTGTAAATTGCATCTATTAATTTTATGTTGTTAATTATCTTCAGGAACACTCCATGTACCCTATTGTTAAGGTTAAGCCCATGCACAAATAATTAGTTACACTTGACTAAATAGCAGAACTTTGTCTGAGGATCCTGACACCTCTACTTCATTACAAGCCACTGAGTACCTAAAAAGGATTAATGTCTATTCTAAGAGCAGTGTATATCCTGAGCCAGAGAGCACTAGGTCTCCGTTGATATGACTGCAGGGTCTAATGTGGACATTAACAATAGATAAATCAGAGCATAACTTACTGTAAATCAACAGACTGCAAAATCCGTCAATAGAAATAAGACTTTCTGGACTTTAGCTACTTATTTTGAAGTATTTATAAACACAGGGGATGTGAACACAGATCCATTGTTTAAGAAGCGTACTGTTTCAAACAATGTTGTAAACTAGACTGACCTTTGGTTGTGGCCACGTTTGCTTGTATTGGCGCAGTAGTCGTTGTCTGATGTCTGTGAAAAAGAAGACAATTATGCATGTTTTTAAAGGTCAGTAACATACCCCAAAACTACAAAATCTAAACTTCTTATTGCAAATGAGTTAAGTTTTCCACTTCAGGAAATGAACTGAACCATAAGGAATGCTATGTCTCTAAAGCTAGCGGAAAGTGAACTAGCTTTAGCAGGGACTAATGGTATTATTTAAATTTTTGCACACTGAAACTAGGGGTCTGTATCCACCTTTAACTATTAATGGGTGGTTTTGTCTGCAAAGCACCAGTGTGTGCTCAGAATTAGCTGCCTTAGCTACCTGGCTAAAGAAAAAAAATTGGTGTTTTGGATCATTCAATTAGTATTAGGGTTAGGTTACATAGGTTAAAATCTGAGCTCCACACTGGGCATTTGTAGATTCATTTATAGCTATGCTGCAGGACTGTACTAATGTATGTAGCATTAGGTTGTTTTGTGCCCATTAGTAGCCTGCGAGTCCTACCTGCATTCAGGCTGCCATGAGCTGGTGGGTGTACTATCATAACACAAATATAGGAATTGTGTGATTACACTGTTACTTTAAAACAGTGGGATGTGATGTGGGTTCTTGTTTTTAGTCTATATTAGCACATGATTATGGTAAATATGGAGATTAGACAAATGTGCTGTGTTGACAAAGTTTGGCAGCAATTTGTGTGCGATGAAATTCAACAAGTGTAAAGCTCGAAATGAAAAGTATTTCCCTTAAAATTTGATCATTTTCATGTACCATGATATTAACATGGTACTCCATGATGGTAAATATTTGGAAGAAGTTCTCACCTTGTTGATGTCATTGAAGCTGCTCCTACCCTCTGCAAAATACCATAAAAGTCAATTTGCTTCTTTTTTTGATTTGTAAGAATTTTCAGTATATTTAAACTGATAAGTTAAAAATGTTGATTTGATAATTATTTGTTCGGTATCACTACATAGACAATGATACTTACACTTGAAATCAGAGCAAGGTGCTCAGCTGAATGGCTAAAGCTCCGGCCAATGTCAAACACGCTAACACTACTGTTTTGACATTTCCTCATCCAGATCTGGTACTCTTCTTTCTCGGGTAAGCGATCCCAGAAGATTTTGAAAGCCTCCCAAACTGTTTCCTGGCACACTAAGGTACAGAAACAAATGCGAACATATATACACATACAAATAAGCATGCAAACCCATACAATGCAAACACACATACACAGACTTAAATGTACGTGGGGGTGGGGGGGTGGGGGGTGAGAACAGAAAAACAGCCAAAACACTGAGAATAAAGTACCTATTTTCAACTCTTTCTGAATATTTTTACAATATATTTTGACAATCAATAAAATAGTGTATAAAACAGTAAATTTTTGTTTGTTGTGCAGCAGTACATCGCTGCATTAGCTTTAGCAACATGCTAAACTGGAATGAGTCTCGAATTGAATCTCCATTTAAACGTTTTAAACAATGCACTTTGTAGAGTTGCTGTCTATATAGTGCACTCCAGAAGACTCACTTATGAGGTTCAATTTCAGTTGCTGCCAGTGTAGACAGCAGACAGTAAGGCAGCTCACTAGGTTTTGGAAAAGAACTAGTGAGAGGAACTATAAACAGTGGAGAAGAAATAATCTGCCAAAACACCAGCTATGAACTCTGCTGTAGTGGAAATTGACATCACTTATAATGGATACCCCTTTTATTTAGAAGACAGAAATACAGAAATAACAGAATTATTTCTTTATTTCTAAATTAAATAAAGAAAAAGCAATAACTAACATAATGGAAACATCTCTTATCCTTATTCACACACGTCAATTGTTCCAGACAAACTTAGTTTCTTTTATTTCTCAGTTTGTGAACCAAAATTACTATTTCGGTATGTGCCACATACTTTCTCAATGTACCCAGCAAGTGGAAAATGAAATGCACAGATGGAGGATGTTAACCCTTGATAGACTTTTTGCAGCTCCAGTCGAAATGTTCCACCTACATCTGCCCGCCATACCGACTATATATGATGACTACCAGAACTCAAGTGCGTAGGAGAGCAGAAGTCACCAGTTTTCCTGGCAGAGTGAAGGATCTGATCACTGTCTACAGTGATTCAGTAGCACTGGGGACTTCAGGAGTGCAAGAGGGAGAAATAGGGAATTCTGGCCTTTCCTACTGGAATGATTTTGACAACATTTGACTTTAATAGTGCTAGACAGACACCTCCTACTTTGTCAGACATCTCAAGCGCCCTGCTGACAGCCACACCTTGGTTATCAGCTTTAATCGTTTATCAGCTTTTATGTCATTATTTACTCAACATCATGTTGTTTAAAACCTATATGACTTATATTTTTCCATGGAAATCTAAAGAAGTTATTGAGCTGAATGTCTAGGTACGTTTGGTTTCAATACAACCAAAGTGAAAACATTTCAAAAAGTATCATAAAAGTGTAAAAAATAACTTGCACGCTATATACAGTATTAAGCACAGTTATTTATTTTATTTATTTATTTTTTTTCATTTTTATTTGAAATTCCTTTAGCATATACAGAGGGGTCTCACCAAATACTAAGATTTGAAATTAATTTAGATTTTTTTTTTTTTTTTCAAATCAACAATTCACTCAAATTGTTATGGTGATTATATCATTTGTAATAAAAATTGCATTCAATTATAAAAATGCAAAATAGACATTCATAAGTCGTCTCAGACTTTTGGACCCCACTGTACATGCAATAAAGCATCAGAGTGCCCTATAATAGGTCGCCGTGGCTAAACATAATGAACTTTCCATTGAAACACTGAAAGAATAACCTTTATGTAAAATGGCAACACTTGTTTCTCGAGTTTTCGTAATTAGATTCACTAGGGTCATCTGGGTCCTATTAATGCAAACAGCGTGAGACATTATTCTCAGCGGTGGTCTCAAGTAGGGTTTAATACTTTGATTGCATCTAACTTCACATGCTAATATGTGATCTTTAGAAAGAGCATGATGTGGAAAAGTGTGTTGAGTGTGTCTGAATATTTGTGCACGATTATATGTAAGTCAGAGACAAAGAGAGCGTGTGTTTCTGTCGTTTTGAAACCGTGGTTCAAAATATGCGGTTACTTGGACGATAATGAAATTGGTCAGGTTGGCTTAGTTTATTATTATTGATGAAAAGTAGAGCCGTATGAGCTCATTTTTCTCGCATAATGATCTCAAAGAGCATCCATTTACACTATAGAAGTCATCTGCAATGCACTGTACCTTTACAATTACCGTTCTTGGCGACTATCCCAGAATCCTTCAAACGCAAGTAAAACTTAAATGTCTGGTTCTTACCTCGCAGGTGAAAGTAGTTGAGATGATTCTGTACTGCCTGTTGCACCGTCTCATGTGAGCAAAGTTTAACTCCATTGGGGAACAGAAGGTCTCTTTTCCGTCTGGAGAGAGCCATTTTCCCCTCACCAGACACGTAACTCAATGTTTTACCTTTAACCGCCACCAATGAGCGATTCAAAATGTCATTGGCGTCCAAAAAACTTGTATATCCATTTGCTAAATAATCCTCATGAGTTCCAGCACCTGATGAAGAATGAAGAGTACATGTTCACAAGATTGCAAGCATCACAAAACTCCTCAAGATCCATATGTAGAGTAGATACATACCTGCATCTATGGAACAGTGTCCAGTCAACAACAATAGTACCACCACAGCCCACCAAATGCATTTAAAAGGTAGATCAGGCATTATGATTCCTTATTCCAGCACACTTTAGAGAAAAAGTCGTGAATTTTTAGTTTACTAACCGCTGTAATTTGGGCATCCCTGCTTACAGCCCCAAAAACTTCTATACAGAGTTGAATTAATTAGAATACATTGTCAGTACATCCTTTCCTTGTCACGGAGGGATGCAATCACGTAGCTTTGAGCTGACGTCTTCCCATGCGGCTTAGCAGATGGCTCTTTGGGAGATTTTTCTTGCCCACTAATCCTATTTGTTAATTCTTCTGAGGAAGCTTGTCGAGAAGTCAGTGATACTCCTTTATTGCCCACCTGTAGGATCCGTCTGGATGCCGAGACATCCAAATTCCGGCACAGATTGAATCCTGTAATTTGCGGTCTGATCCACTGATGAGTTCAATTATGAGAGTGGCTTCCTTGTGCTCCATTGCTGCTATTGTGTGCAATGGGATTTCAATCTGAAGAGGGTTGCAATGATATCATTGTACAAGGTTAATTGCGCAATCTACCGTGAAGCTACAAGGAAAGATCTCTTGTTAAGTGTTTGACTAGATGTGACATCTTATTGGGTTATCCCCTTGTCTACAAGTTTGCCACGTGCTGTGACCATACAGCTTACAGGGACTTCTTTATTGGGTTTTGGGTGTATTCCATCATGGCAGGGATAGTATGAACAGATGGCACAAGCATGAGCCAAATAATACCAGGTTTGGTAAGGTATCAATGGTTTGGTGGAGGATACCACAGCTGTTCATTCATACATATATAGAGTTAAATTTACTCCAAATTAGGCTTTGTAAAGGGAAACTTTAAATGTTGGCTTGGCAAAGCCGTGTCTGAAAGCTTAAAGGATTAGTTCACTTTAAAATGAAAATTACCCCATGATTTACTCACCCTCAAGCCATCCTAGACTTTCTTCTTTCAGACGAATACAATCAGAGTTATATTAATAATCATCCTGATGCTCCCAAGCTTTATAATGGCAGTGCATGGAAACCACCTGTTTGAAGCTCAAAAAAGTACATTCATCAATCATAAACGTTCTCTACACGGGGGGTTAATAAAAAAAAAGCCAAACGACCATACGGATTCTACTTATGTCTAAAGCGTAACAACGTATAACGTAGGACGTATAACGTAGGACGTAGCGTAGTACGTCATGCCATAGCATAATACCAGTAGTACGTCGCGTAAGTTTTAGACGTTAGTAGAATCCCTTTGGCCGGAAGCTAGTTATTTTACTTCATAACGTGTTAAATATGGATATTTTTCTTACAAAAACGCTTCGCTTCAGAAGGCCTTTATTAACTCCCTGGAGCCGTGTGGAGTACGTTTATGATGGATGGATGCACTTTCTTGAGCTTCAAACAGGTGGTTTCTGTGCACTGCCATTTTAAAGCTTGGGAGCATCAGGGTGATTATTAATGTAACTCAGATTGTATTCGTCTGAAAAAAGAAAGTCATATACACCTAGGATGGCCTGAGGGTAAGTAAATCATGGGGTAATTTTCATTTTAAAGTGAACTAATCCTTTAAGTCTAGTTTACAGTCTGAAGATAATGTAGGCCTTAAGCGGACACGGGGTTCAAATCCGTTCTGTTTGAGACGTGACAGATCAAATCCTGTGTGGCATCTGCCATATCTGAAGCTTAGTGTTCTCTCACTCTTTCACTTCTTCCTTCTTTTATGCTTTCACTCATCCTACTAACAATGTCCAAAATGCAGCACAGAAGAATTTTCATGCATTTCAGCTGTCATAATAATAATAATAATAATAATAATAATAATAATAATAAATGTCATTTCCAGCACATGTCAAATCACCATTCATTCTGTGGTGGAAATTACATTGTAATATTTACATTTCAATAACTTTTTTTTTTTTTTTAATTAAAATAACAGACTCTAGTTGCAAAATTACTGGTAATTTTGAAAGACAACTGAGGGGCAGTTGTACTGTAATTTGTGTAAAAATGAAAATAAATAGTTTATAATTGTATAATTGTATAATTTTGTTTAGATTAATATAGTTTTAAAGCAGTGTTATTTTAGTATTTTTTTATGCTATTACAGTATTTATTGAAAAAGCAATAAAATCTATTCCTAAAAGGCATTTGAAAAGATTTTCAAAAATAAGATTATTATTATTATTATTATTATATGAAGAGGAATCACTAACAAGCTTCTTAGAATAGACTTTTTACAGTCACAGGTCCCCTTATCACAACTACTTTCTTCAGCAGGAAGTTGTGTAAGCGTTTAGGTAACGTTTGGCTTCACATGTGCATGGGTTTGTGTCCTGAATGACAAAAACTAATAGAAAGAGAAAAGAAGGGCTGGAGCAGGTCATCACAGGCAGACTCCAACATCTTGATCTATTGAATTCAGACAGACCGCTTGACTCTACCTATTTATAAAACAAACCTTGCGCTTTTTTGGACTGCAACATTATGTCTGCCATCCAAGCACAAAAGACAAAGTTAGCGACAGACAGCGACGGTGACATTTCAAGAAGGTTTAACCGTTAGACGTTATTTATTGGATAAAATGGTAAGTAGTTGGATGCTCGCCCGGCAGCGATCTGGGAGAGATCTGGAAGACTATCCAGAGAGTCAGATAAGGCTTTAATCATCACAGACACTTCCATTCACATTTACTGTACTTGGATGATATGATTTAGCAGGAAGTCACTTACAGTGTATATACTTCTTAAAGGAATAATTCATCCAAAATATGAACAGAGAGATGTTTTGTAGAAAGTCCTGGATGCTCTTTTTTTTCACACAATGTAATGTGAGATGGGAGCTATGGGAGCTATCGAATATTGTACAGCTTAGTATTATTTATATAATTACCAATTATATTATTAATTAACATTATTATTTAGAAATACTATCAACTTCAATGTGAGTGCTGCAACTATTTTTTAAATAATTTTGATATAATAATAATAATAAAGAATAAATAATAAGAATAATTAAAAATAAATAAATTAAATTAATTATTTTTATTGTTAATAAATTATTATTACTATTATTACTAAAACAAGGATGTGACTGTGAATCTATTTTAAATAATTCTGATATTATAATAAAATAATTAATTAAATAGGACTGAACCTAAAACCAGTGGCCTATAAATTGTCAGAGTAGATTATGGGGTATGAAACAGGGTTGAGGGGGGGTGCAGGATCCTGTCTTTTCAGAGGCTTTAATTCAGCTCTAATCTCAAAGTCTAGTCCAGATTAACTAATCTAAGGCCATATAGTGTAAAGTTGGAGCAGTAGGGCCTGACATTGGCTCAGTCAGGCTACTTCCATTGTCAAACCTGATTAGAGGAAAGCTCAACAAAGATCCTAAATCCCACTGCAACATCCCAGTCAGGCCTTAACTTTAAGGCCACACACACACATCACGGTTAGAGCACTGCTGTCCAGCTATGATGTGGGAGAGTGAGTACAGTGCTCCAAAACCATATACTAAAAACAGTGGGGTCCAAAAGTCTTCTATATTCCATTTTTCTGTTTTATTATATATTTTTAAAAATTAAACTTTTTTTAATTTAAAAAATTATTCTTGTACAGGTACAGCAATAACCTCTCCCTTCACTATCCTCAGAAATAATCTCCCAGTCAACAACATTTGAATTAGTGAGAGAAGGAGAGGGCACCCAGCAGCGGGCCGCTTTAAATCCCATTTCTATCCAAACACTGCCCATCTGCTCCGATTGCCAACACTCGCCCACTCTCCTTCAATCCAAATCCGTCCATGTGTATTCAACGGTTTTCCTCAGTGAAGCATTAGCATGATGTATAATGATGACATTGGAATGATATTCTCTGATTTCATCAAATTTTCTGCCATATTGGATTTTGTCCAAAACCTATTTTTGCTAACTAGTCCTAGGTTTTTCGCCCGATTGGAACCAAACCAGTGCAGAAATATTCTCTGAAGTCCGAATATCAATAATTATCCCCCCCAAAAATTTAATTTTCAATTCACCATGTCGACAAGGCGCCAAAACGTTTGAAGTTGGTGTGGCCACTTTTAGTAAAATGGCTATAACGTTTGAACGTAACAAGATATTGGTACACATATGTATGAGCAGAGTTTGGCTCCTTGGTAGCACTATAACAGGAAAAAAAAACAAAAAAAAAAAACATGCTATAACTATGCATGCACCCGTTAATCCAAATGACAAATGAAAAGTGGCATGTGGTGTCTTTGTCCAATGTGCCATGATTGTCTATGATTTCAGTTGCATATCTTGAAAAACATGGCCGCTGTTGAACAATGAATTTTGAGCACCTACTGTATTAGACAAGGTTAACAGAGGCTGATCAGAATGAAACTCGGTGGGTCTGTTTGTTTGGCGCTGTTTACACCTGGTCTTAGGAAGCAATTTCGTCAACTGGATCACAAGTGGTGTAAACGGGGTCTAAAACGTTTTGAGCTTGTCCACTTTCAACCACTTCCAGAGGTAGTAAAAAACGCATTCGACCAGATTGCTTTCATATTGTAGACGCTCATGTGGTCGAATGCATTCGAACAGCCACAAAAGACTCTCCGCCTACTGACCTAATGTGTAAACATTTTGGGAAGCGAGCTAGCCAGACGGGATTTAAAATTTGTCGTCTGAAGACCCAAGTTTGGTTTGAAGATGAAAAACGTACCAAGTGCAATGTTCTCTCACCTCTCCTGATTTCTAAAACACACTCACAGCGTTCAGTGTGGTCTTAGGGGCTATCAGCGCAGAAACGAAAGTTGCTGCTCTCCATATGTTTTTCCATCGTCTACAGGTGCGTTCATATATAACTTGCATGAACTTATTTTGTCCAGTAGATCGAAAGATATGAAAAAGCCCATAAATTTACCCGTCCCTTTGACCCTCCCCTCAAAGAAATCAAGACAGAAGTGGTTGAAAGTGGACAAAAGAGATGGATTAAAACACTAGGTTTGAACAGGAATGTGTCTCCCTCTTCTACTTGTGATCCGATCGACCAAAACGCATCTTAATACCAGGTATAAACAGTAGGAGTGTGACGAGATCTCGAGGAGGTGAAAAGCTGTCTCGCGAAATCGCCATGAAGGAGCGTAAGGGTGAAATTAGAATAGAATATGCCACCGCTATACGTTTACATTACATTACGGTGCCCACTGCGGCACCGCCTCCACTGCCGTTTTTTTTTTTTTTTTTTAATAGAAATAAAAACCATTTAATTCAGTTGGATAGCGGTCGGTTCAATTGTAAAAAAGTTCACTGATCATGTGACGAGAATAAAGCGAGATGACTGAGAAAACCATGACGGAGGATTCATTGTGCAACAGAGCCTAAATATCTGATAAATGTTTTATCTTGTAGAATGCTCGCTCCCTATACACAAAGCACGTGCGATTGCGAATTCGAAAGCAAAAGTAAAACGAGAGCTCCCTGATGCACGCAAATTACGCTATATATAATAGCCTGTCTCCCAGTATCAAACCTATTTTAGGCTGGGCACTTCTTAGCTCTGGTATCTGTTTTGGTCTCATTTACACTTTAAATATTGAGAGAGTACTTTGATTATGGTTGCACTTTTTGTTTGCACTTAATACGACTAACAATAAACTGTTATTTATTTTTGTTATTTATACTGTTTTTCATACTCAGAAAGTAGAACTGAAATGACATTCATTACAAGATGATCAGTTAAAACTTTTCAAAATGCACCTGCAGACTATTCATGAATTTTGTCATCGAGGATTTCCTAAAAATACTGTGCAAAAATCTCTCGTCACACTCCTAGTAAACAGGGCCTTTAACTCATGATCCCAAAGGTCTGTGAAATACCCACAAATTGCATATCTAGAAAATGTTTCTATTTACTACTAAATACTTTAATTCTTCGCTGTCATGCATCCAATTAATACAAGTCTGAACCTATAATTATTTTCTTTGGAAGCAAAACGCACATGAAAAACCAATCAGCAAGGGCCATCAAACCTTTTTCCAACCAAATGCTTAAAGTAGCACAGCAGGGCTTGATAATGCATGTACAGTGAAAGCTAACTTTAATTTTCTTTCAAAAACTTTAATTTCTTTTCATCACTCTCCATTTTGAATGTTTTCCATTAATGAAAAGCATTTTAAATATATGCCAGGTACTGGATAAATAAAGTTTATGATGTTTATTATTATTTTAGTAGGCAGTGCGGGGTCCAGCTGAGCTCTGGCCAACTCACACAAACATAAGAGAAAGCATGGCGATGCTTTGTTTCAATTTCATCACAGACGGTTCTGTTCTCTTCTGCCTCTGGAAAAAGGACTGCTTTTATGTTCTTTTTTTTGTCTTTAATGGACCAAATAACTGCATTATGGGGCTTCCAGTACTCCTTGAACTCTAAGGAACACAATGCTTGTTTGTAGTGATGGCACTATTGGTTCCAGCTGCAGCTGTCAGGAATATATATTTATATTTAGAGATGTTCAGTCAGTGAAAGCATCATGCCGAATAAGATCATTTGGAAATCTGCTGTTAAAACTCTAAGATAATTTAAGGCCTATCTGTAATTGTAGCGCTGATCCAAAGAAGACAAAGATGATTATAAAATAAAACAGGATTTATGAAAGAACTCGGAACAGGCAGGCAAATACCAATCCAAATGATGCGAGACAGAGTGCTATGCACAAACAATACCGGACAATGAGCGATGCAAACAGAGGAACTTAAATAGACAGAGATAACAAACTAAATGATAAGCAGCTGTGATGATTAATCTGTGTCCATAGAAACTAACAAATGGCGTGTGAACATGAACAAATGAACATGTGACTGAGAAAAACAAACTAAATGTCCATGAAACGGAAACTAAGATGAAAACAGCATCCAAACAGAACACAACTGTGACAGTACACCCCCTGCCGGAATCTGCTACGACCTTGTGCCGTAGCAGATGCAGTGAGGGAGGTATGGTGGGGGCTTGGGGGGTGGAAGAGGAGCCGACGAAGGGCTGATGAGAAGAGATGGCGAAGCGCTGGTAAAAGCAGGCAGGACAGACCAAGGAGGCGATGATGGAGGAAGAAGCCAAGGAGGAGATGATGGATGGAATAGCCAGGTGGTGATGACCCAGAGCTCAGCCATGATGATAGCGGAGTTGATGGGGGGAGGAGCTAGGATGGTGACTTAGCAGGCGACCTCTCTGGGACAGCCAACGGGAGTCGTCGTCGATGTAAAGGGAGCCCAGGGCACAGACTGAGAGCTGATGGTCCTAAGCGACGCAGCTGGCACTAGAGACCAAGGCAGAGCTGTGCGACAGTTGTCCAAGGTATAACCGGAGCATCCGAGGACTGAGGTGGAGCCGGTGCGACAGAGGAGCCAGGTGGAGCTGGAGGGAGGGGGGAGCCCTCTGGAGCTGAAGGGGTGGAGAGAAAGAGCGCCGCAGATGGCTCGTAAGTTCGCAGCGCAGGCAGGGTGATGGCTGACCGAGGTGGAGCCGGAGGGACGCGGGAGCCTGGTGGAGCCGCAAGGCCAATGATCTCAGGTGGAGCTGAGGGTGGGAGGAGTCAAGGCGGCGCCGACTGATCGACAGGCCGAGGCGGAGCAAAGGGATCAGCAGCCGGAGGCAGAGCCGAGGGATCCTCACGCTTAGGTAAAGCTGGTGAGTGCACAGCCTGAGGCTTAACAATGCCACAAGGCATCATGGGGGAAGGCGAAGGGCTGCAGGAAACCAACTGAGGCATGGCTGAAGGACTGGCTGATATCTGCAGTGGAGGTAAGAGAAGGAGGCTGAGTGGGATCACTGATAATTCCGTGTCTTTGCTGGGCGATGATACCGTTTCTCCGCTGGCTAGAATCAATGGTGATAATAGTTTTGATGATGGCTCTGATTATGGAATTTCATCAGGGGTGGTCGTGGGCTGGGCTCTGGGTCTGGCTGTAGTCTGGATCGGGGGTAGGCGACTCTCCAGACACCGGATGATGGCCTCCTTCCAATCAAGTCCTGTGGTGTCTGGGAGGTCTACAGGATAGTAGTAGTTTGCCCCGACCCAGAAGAGACAAGAGAGACTTTAATGTCTCATCATCGAAGGCAGTCTTTATAGCGAGCTGACAGAAATGAAGGGGAAAGTCCATCAGAGGAAGCCCTTCCTGGGCTAGTGTGGTGAATTTCACTGCAAAATCTATTCTTGGCCCGGTTTTCTGTAACACTCAGGTTCAATAACGAAGATGATGAGGGAATAAGCACACAAAGTTTAATAGAATCAGCATGCGAGACAGCGTGTAAACATAAACTCGAACAATACCGGACATTGAACTGAACACAGGCAGGAACTTAAATACAAAGAGATGATTAACAAAACTAGAACAAAGGAACACATGTGACGAGTGATAACCAAAACAAACTGAACATGACTGTGACAGTAATCAGTCTGCTAAGGGGTAATAATGGAACAACAGTTTTAAAAAGTGATTTTTAAATTTTTTTGGATTAAAATAAAAGATTTTTGTGATAAGAGACAATAAAAACAACTTTGCGCATCAAAACCACTTCTTACCTGGTAAAAAGGTCCAGAGAGTACATGCATTACCTGGAAAACCCACAGTAGAGGATGTTTTGACTACATCGTCGCTTTCCAAGAAGAGGGGAAAAAAATGGTGGCCTGAGTGGCTTCAACATGCTGTCAGATATGAAAATATGCATAATACATGAAGCATACCCATGAGTATAAATTTGTTCTTCACTCGCTGAAATTGAATCAGAATCATCAGGGAACTGAGTGAAATACTTCACACTGCACGCTAAAGAGAATAAACGCCAATCCAATTGAAAAACTTTGCCAGGTTAGTGAACATAGTTCAATATGTGTTGGTCATTTTTATGCACAAACTATGCATTCTGATTCTGACATTCCTGATCTAAATATTTTCAATAATTTTATTTTTCTGACTGAACTTTTTTCCATAATTTTGGCAATAGATAAACTGTTAAATGAATGATCTTGAGATGAGTCCCTGTAGTCGTCCAATTTGACTCTCGTATTCTGATGTAATATATATTATAAACTTGACAGGTGATCTTCTCAGTTGTTTAAAAGATTAAAGGGTTAGTTCACCCAAAAATGAAAATTTTTAAAATCATTAATTACTCACCCTCATGTCGTTCCACACCCGTAAGACCTTTATTCATCTTCGGGACACAAATTAAGATATTTTTCATAAAATCCGATGGCTCAGTGAGGCCTGCATCGCCAGCAATAACACTCCCTTTTTCAATGCCCATAAAGCTAATAAAAACATAATTAAAACAGTTCATGTGACTATAGTGGTTCAACCTTATTATAAAGCGACTAGAATACTTTTTGTGCACCAAAAATAAAAATAGCGATACATAATATTCCACAATATCTAGTGATGGGCAATTTCAAAACAATGCTTCATGAAGCTTCGAAGCTTAATGAATCATTTGTTTCGAATCAGTGGTTCAGAGCGCCAAAATCCCATGATTTCAGTAAACGAGGCTTCGCTACGTCATAAGTGTTTTGAAACTTCAACAGATCACGTGACTCTGGCAGTTTGATACACGCTCCGATCCACTGATTCAAAACAAATTATTCGTATTTTTGGCGCACAAAAAGTATTCTAGTCACTTCATAATATTAAGGTTGAACCACTGTAGTCACATGAACTGTTTTAAATATGTTTTTGGTAGCTTTCTGGGCATTGAAAAAGGGAGTGTTATTGCTGGCGATGCAGGCCTTACTGAGCCATTGGATTTTATGAAAAATATCTTAATTTGTGTTCCGAAGATGAACGAAGGTCTTACGGGTGTGGAATGACATGAGGGTGAGTAATTAATGACAGAATTTTCATTTTTGGGTGAACTAACCCTTTAAGGCAATTATCAAAGTTTGATAAAATGTTTCATTTTCCAATAAAAGATGATACATTATTACATGATTTGTTACATTTAAATACTACATATTTCAATCATGACACTCTCTGAATAGTTTTAGCATGTTTTGAATTTGGCAATGTTAATGTATTTGGTCTTGCTAGACTAGGTCTGCTATGCTGCTGCTGCAGAGCAAGTATGGACTTGCTACTGCTGATAGATACACAGACTCGCTGCTGTGAGCATGTAAGAGATGCTGCTGCTGCATAAATAGACACATAAATCCTGTAGCAGATCTAGGCAGGTGAAGCTGGGGGAGGTGGAGGGTTTCAGAGGAACTTTGATAACGTGCTGCCAATCAGCTTGTGCTATGTGGAAATGACGTGATTGCTTGCTGACTGCATGTAAAGGACCTATCAACCTGCACCCTCTAGAGTTCCATGACTGAACCGGTATTTAAATAAGAAATTCAAACTCAATTTAAAATATTCAACTTTTTTTATTCAGGTAAACTACATTTTTGTGCAGAAATCAATAAAACAGATGAAATTGAAGTCACATTTAAAAGCCATTTTAATACAAATAAATACAAAGTTAAATTATAAATATATCCTTTATCTTTTAATCAGTAAAAAAACAAACAAACAAAAAAAAACAACAAAGAAAACACAAAATGCCCTAATTGTTGTTTGTTTACTGACAGGACATTTTCCCGCTGTTTTTATTTGAGGCTCTGCTCAGCCCCGCCCCCTTGTCTCCGGTACAGCTGCAGCACCAGCTCCCGTAGCTCCTCCCTCTTCCTGCGCACCTGATTCAGTGGAAACCAATGATCCAATCGCAGCGGGAGCTCAAAGTGCACCACTGGATTCTGAGCAGAAAAACCACAAAGAGGCGCTGAGTGGAAGTTTAACAAATCAAGGACCGATTCACAACTATGTAAGCACACTATTTTCGTGGATTTTCAAAGTATCTCAGTTACACTTCATGTTAAGGTGTATGTGTTACAGTGTAATTATACATTTAAGTACAGAGTAATACTAATTAACTACATGGGTCAGGGTTAGGAATAGGGTTAGGTTTATGTTTAGTTGCTTGGAATTATGCATACTTTATAGTTATTACTACAGTAACTAACTACATGTAACTTGCATAACAAAGACCCTAAAATAAAGTGTTACCTAAAAATCTCTTGTGTTCTACATAGAATTGGTTTCTCTGGACTGGTATTAACAATAATTTTTGTTTTAGTATTTTTTTTTACTTAATATAAAATATTATATTTAATATTTAATACATTCAATAAACTTAATATAATAATAATAATAACAATAATAATAATTAATATATTGTTTCATGTGTATGGAATAAATTAAATATATTAAATAATATGTTGTTATTGTTGGAATTAATATTGTATCAAATATAATTTAATATTTGATAATACATATTTAGCATTCAATATATTTAAAATTTACATATCTTAATACATAGTAAATATTTAATAGATTTTAATGTATATTAATCGATTATAAACTAAATGAATATATAATTTATTTAAATTCATTCTTATTATAAGCATATATATAAACATTAATATATCATATATTTTATATATGCAATACATATATTTTACATATACAGACACGCATATATATACAGTGCCCTCCACTAATATTGGCACCCTTGGTAAATGAGCAAAGGCGGCTGTGAAAATAAATCTACATTGTTTATCCTTTTGATCTATCATTCAAAAAAAAAAAAAAAAAAATCACAAAATTCTAATACTGTTCTAAAAAACAGGTGTAACTTGAGTTCCTGAGATCCCAATCTCTTACTTATGTTACTGAAAAGCCCAGTGAACGGCTGACCGCAAAATGTCAAACAACTTGGATGACCGACGTTTCTCTAGTGCTGTAAATTTAGACTGTACTATGACACTGAGCACTAAGGGAACTAAAAAGCACTGACCCGGTACAAAAAGCACCACGGTAGATGAGGTATCAGGAGAAAGCCAACATTTTGGTATTAACCCAGTATTGTAGGTACCTGCAGGAAGCTCTCCACGTACTGCAGCAGGTACAGGCCACAGTCGCTGCTGTTGTCCTGCAGCGGGACCCTACAGAGACTTCCGCTAATGCTTTCACTGGTAAAAGCTCGAGCGCTTCCTTTCCGAACCTCCCATTCCACCTGCAGGTACCTGAGGGATGAGTCCAGGTCACATTCACAGGTAAATCACAGGGATGTAGTATGAAGGCACATTAGTTCTCTGACATGACTGAACACAATGAAACCTGTCCAAACTATGGCTGCATGATATATCGAAATAAAATCAAGATCGTGATATGGCTTAGTGTGCTTGTCAAATTGAGCAGATTGTGATTTAATTTAATAAATGTATGCGCTACCGTTTTCAGAGTGAAGCGCGGCATTTACCCACTTGATATTATGAGCTGCATGCGTGTGAATACAAGCTTCACTCTGAAACCAGCAGTGCATATTTTTATTTGCTGGGAACTCGTCAAAATAAAAGCTTCATGGGTTACTGTTTGAAAAAAAAAAATTAAGACGTAAATATTAGTATTGAAATTTTAAAATTTCAGCAAAATTTTATTACAGGACAATAGTGTTATTATACTATATTTCTTTTTTTTTTTTTTTTTTAATTTGCAATAATAATCACAATAAAATATTTGCTATTATTTTATAATCATACTGAATTAGTCAAAAACAGTGGAAATGTGACAAACTATAGAGGGACATTTAAAAAATAAAAAATAAACTCTAGAAAAATTTGGTGCAGGATTTAGTTATTTCCAGTTTTCACTCAGAAATTGCTAGTAAATTTCACAAATAATTACAAATAAATGTCAATTAACACATTGAATTAAACATGAAATTTTTGAAGTATTTCCTTGTAAAACATACTCCAATATTTTTTGTTTTATTTACAAAATATTTTTATTACATTGAAGCTTTACTAAATTGTTCAGCCCTAAAAAGATTTTGCCATTAAAGTCACCATGAAATCAAAATTGACAATTTTCTTTTTTTTTATGAAACATTATCTGTGCACATACTTTTTTAAAATCATGTCCCATCATAAACTTTAATCAAAATAACTTGAAGCAACATCTCTTCTCTTCTTTGATGATGCGTTTACTGCCACGAGCACGGGACCACCCGTCACTCACAGGAGATCCACCAATGGCAAACCACAAGCATCCAATTCACAATAAGGAAGAAAATAGTGCCGACTCTAAAAAAAAGTCTTTAGAGTAAAAAATAATTTTTCAGTCTTAAAAAATAAATAATATATATATATATATATATATATATATATATATATATATATTAAGAAAAACTAAATATGACATTTAAATCTAACTATAATTTTTTCCCAATATCATGCAGCCCTAGTCCAAACACAGTTAAACATCAATACAAGTAACAGCAATTGATAATTCCATCCCCATAATTGTAATTTCACGTAAATGTAAGTAATTTCATTCCCGTGAATGACTCACTCGCGTAACAGCGTGTAGATCCGCTGGTGGTAAGACAGCTTTAGAGAGTCCATGACCAGAATACAGGGCCTGTGGTTCAACCAAGGAAACAGACAAACAGTGGATGAGATAACAGGATCAGGAAACCATCTCACCTGAGGAGCCCTCTTTTATATCACGGCAGGCTAATACAGTGCCTTAAAGAAGTATTTGGCCCCATGATATTTGCCTCCTGATGTTGTTGTGTATCAGATGAAGATCAAGAGATTGAATATTGAAGACTGATTTTTACCTCCTGCAGACGGTCTCTCTTTTGCAACTGTGTGCAGTGCAATCCTAAAAATACACAGAGACTCATCAGACTTCTCCTTGCTATTATACTGTACATAAAAATCAGTTAATAAACTGAAGTTTAAAATGAATACAAACTGTTAACTGTCTATCCAAAGGTTATCTGATGATATTCTAATATATTTAAAATGTGTGTGTAGTGAGATTACCGGTAGTTTCACTCCTTTTCCTTTTGTTTGACGTGAACTGTCTGGAATTACAGCAAACAAACAATTCTCAAAAATATATACATTTTTTGTTATTAATATTTATTGTTATTTGTCATTTTCTTGTGTACTTTCTACAAATTGGTTTCCCTTTACAATATCTGTGTTCCATATTATACAGGCAACCATTTTATTGTTCAATTTTCCCCAAATTTGTGACGTACTAAGTGACATCTGAAATAAATAACTTCATTTATTTTTTATTTTTTACTTTTAATTTAATATTTAATAATTATTTTGTAATCATGTTATAATTAGTAAATCAATATTTAAAAGGACAAAAATTATATTTTTAAATAAAAAATATTTTTAAATAATAATATTTTCTTACACAGTGTAGTTAATTTCATTCATCAACCTCAGCCTTTGAACTCTGTTACCAATGTTATTGTAATAAATTATTATTATTGTAATAATAAAAAAAAGTAATAAAAATTATAGCATAATCAATTTAACAATTAATTCAACATCAACCCTGTTACAATAACAATAAAATACAATAATAAAAATAAAATAATAAAAAAAAAAAAAATAATTAATTAATTAAATAAAAATAATAAATAAATAATTAAATAACAAATAAATACATAAAATACATAAATGCATACATACATATATATTTTATTTCAAGGTGTAAGCGATACCTCTTTGACATTCCCCTGCTGAGCCTGCTTTGGCTGTCTGGCTCCCATCCCGGGACAGAGGGCCTTTGTCTCTCCACTGTATGTACTGTGTCCGTTCCAGACCGGGAAAACAGATCACCACGAGGTACCAGTGAGCCCTGGACAGACAGTAAACAGAGCAGGAAAACAGAGAATGCAGCAGAGGAAGTGGAAGTCAGTGATCTGTGATAAAGCCTTGTTTCTATTGCCAAATCATCCTGTAGCAGTAGGACTGGTTACTGATACTGCTAAAAAAACCCTTTTTTTTCTGCTTTTGATGTTATTCAATATAAACATAATATTTATGTATCTGCTCTGAAATGGCTAAAAAGCATGATTTTTTTAGCATGATTTTTAAACTAAACATACCATATATATATATATATATATATATATATATATATATATATATATATATATATATATATATATATATTTTTTTTTAATATATTATATTGTAATATAAAGTTTTAAACTGTTCCTCATATATGTATTTTCATTTAGTTCCTACATATATTTTCACTAAAACTATTATACTATAAAATTATATACTCATTCATTTTAATCTGCTAAAATAAATTTAAAAAAAATATATTAATATTATATATACTGAATGGGCTTTTTTGCTCACCAGCCATGCTGCTGTCACTTCAAGACCTGATGCATGGATCCATTATACTTTTACACATGCGTTTTCTTTCTCAATTCTTTACCTTCACTTAAAACATAACTGACTGTTTACGTGAATACTCGCCAAGACCGGCATTTTGATTTTTTTTTGTGTGTATTTGACTGTTTAAGCGAAATAAGCTGTGAAAAAGAACAATTTAGAGAGGCGGCTTTATGTGCGCACACTTTGGGTGAGGAAAAAATCTACGGCAATTAGTAAAATTATGTGCAAAATGTGCAATCCCGCACCAGAATTCAAGCACTAACAGTATTCATCCAGGGCATATGAAACAGTTGAGTTCGGGGAGGCGCGTTTGTGTGTAACTCACTGTGGGAGAGATGAGAAAGTGAGAAAGGGCAGCTGGTATTGTGTATCTACTCTGCGGAAAATGAGTATTGGATGCGTTTCAGATATTTCAGTATCAATATGTATCAAAAAAAAAAAAATCTATATTTTGACAACACTACATTGCACTTAGTTTATTATTTCAGATGCCTTTTTAAAAGACTACAACTGAAAAATGTATATATTATAAAATTCAACCCACCAAAGTGGCTCGTAGGAGTGACTTCATTACACGCCACTGCTGAAATCCATATATATATATATATATATATATATATATATATATATATATATATATATATATATATATATATATATATATATATATATATATATATATACACACACACACACACACACACACACACACAGAGCGTGACATTGACACCCGCCAAATGCAGATGGATTTCAGCAGTGGCGTGTAATGAAGTGACTCCTACGATTCTTTTGCATCACTACTCAATCTATATATATATATATATATATATATATATATATATATATATATATATATATATATATATATATATATATATATATATATATATATAGATTGAGTAGTGATGCGAAAGAATCAAGAATGGTTTCATTGAAATGGATCATTTTAACTCATAGAAACATACCAACTTAAAGAAGGATTGCGAAACTGATCTAATGAAATGCTCTTATTTGCCACATAAAACTGCATTAAAATATGAATACTCACAACGTTGCTTAAATACAATTCGCCAGCAAATCATTGTGAAAATACTGTGCATATTTGCTATATCAGTCTTAGTATAAGATCTGCTAATCACAGAACTGGGAGAATGGACATTCCCAAGTATCTGAATCATCTGTGCCATGTTATACTCTGCGAGTGAGTGCATGTCCATGTTTCAGTGAATGTCCTCTTGTGGCAATTTGCTTTTATGAGAACATGGAGTACCACATCAGAATTCCCTGTTCCCTCTCTCAGTTGACGTTACAGACTTGTTTGACCTTGTTTCAGTGATTTATCCTCTCATCCATAAAGCACAATCCAACATCCTCAGCTGTCCTCAGATAACAAACAATGCTGAACATTTACACGGAGCTTCCTTGTTCAGCTTGGTCATAAAAACAAAAGAACAGTCTGTAAAGTGTAATGTCGTAACTATTTGTGAGGATTTGCGTAATGCTCTGACGTTGAAAGTACACCATGGTTTTGATTCGTTTTGGCTCATTTTACTTGTTGAGAATTTTTGAGTTGTAAAGAGTAATTGGAAACCATACTTGAGTAAAAGTACAGATACCTTACATCGAATATGACTCTATTACAAGTTACAAGCCACCAATTTCAATTAGGCATGT
Organism: Mylopharyngodon piceus; assembly: GCA_039654765.1. Taxonomy (NCBI): domain Eukaryota; kingdom Metazoa; phylum Chordata; class Actinopteri; order Cypriniformes; family Xenocyprididae; genus Mylopharyngodon; species Mylopharyngodon piceus. The sequence goes on from CM077438.1 coordinate 33,250,185, forward strand.
GACGGTATCAAATTTTCATGTTGTGATAACTGTTGAAGCTTATATCACAGTAAACGGTATTATCACGATATTTAAATAAGTTGCAAAAAAAAGTGCTGTCATATTATAACAGCTTTAATAACTTTTTCTCGTTAAAATACTGAACATTTAAATACAATAAAGCAATACACAAAAATGTATAAAGTAAACATGTTTCAAACAGATTAAAGTGCAAAAGAATTATAAAGAACAACAGGTAACACTTTACATTAAGGTCTCAGTTAATGCATTAACAATGAGCAATAGCTAGATATGTTACAGAAGTTATTATTCATTGTTAAAGTTAGTTACAAATACAACTGTTAGTTCAAGTTTGGTGCTAAATCAAGCATGTGTGTGTTGTAAACTTAAATTCTCCACTTACTCCTGATTAACGGGTATAAAAAGGTAGTCCTTGCTAAAGATGTCCACGTGACGTGTCCATGTTCTCACTCTCTGATGTCGTCTGTGTGGGGCTCTGTGGGAAAACACCGCATAGACATTCACATCAGCATGAAAAGCACAATTTAGCAAGAAATTTCCAATGAAATTCACTAAAGGAAATTAAATTTTTGGGTGTACTGTCTCTTTAAATGCTTATATTGGATTTAAAGAGACAGTACATCCAGAAATTTAAGTTCCTTTAGTGAATCTTGCTGGAAATCAAAGACTGTAAAAGGTCTTTGAGTGATTTCTTACGTGCTGCCAGTCTCCTCCGGGCAGCTAGTATCTTTTCGAGTAAGTTGTTTGTAGAAGAAGCTACTGAATATGTGAGATCTTTCAGCCACATCTTTGTCAGCTCTTTCCAACAGAAGGTACCTGAAGGGAGTATTGAATATTAGGGTAAGGGAAAATGTTACATCACATTTCACAAGCTCAGAAGACCATTGGACTCACTTGAGGTAGAAGTCGATGATGACGTCGTTGAGAAACTCACCATCCTTGAGGCACTCCAGGTCCTCGGTTGTCACAGTAATGCCGCCCTTGGAGGGGGGAGGCGGGTACTGGATCAGCCTGGTGGAAAATTTTTCAAACAAGCTACTCATAGAAAGTGTAACTTCAGCTTCCAAAAATACAATCCTCTTTGCTAATCATGACATATCAATATTGACTTACAAATTAAATCTTAATTTCACTGCCTTTATGGAAACTTCAACAACTTGATGGAAAGTTAGTGGTATGGAAACCTCTCAAAAGGGCCAGGGAACGTCAATGTTTGGGTTCCAGCTACTGAGCTTATGGCTTAATCATTGCTTTCAGAAAAGAGGTGAAATGTGTAATTTCTGCACTAATTATGCATCAAGTCATTTCTGTTTGGTGCTCTAGTGGCACCAAACAGAACTGAAAAAATAATGGCAAGTTAAAGCAAGTTTTAAACACTTCCTCGTCTTCCATTGTGTGGATAAACCCCAAACAAATGCAAGTGGTTAAGTCAATCAATAAGTATGACTATGTATGTTTTCTATCAAAGGTTTTCTTTGAAACACAAATACGTTATTTAACCTTTTGTATCTATTATTCAGTATATTACTATACGGATTAAAATCCTTGTGTGTTTATCATATAAGGGGGTGCTAGAGACTCCACAAAAAAGAAAAAGGAAAAAAAAAAAAAAAAAATTCACAAAAAAAAAAAAAGGGTAACATTTACAGAATTTTACATAAATATGAGTTTTGCGAAACATCAGGGTGATGCGAGCTTCCAGGCTGACCTACAAAAATACATCACTGCAGCACTCTATATCACATTTGTGGAATTGTATCATTTTTAAATGAGTCTGTATACATGAAAATATATAGCTGCCTTTATATTTTAGGAAAGGGGTACAGTATCATATTCGGGGGTACTTGGCATTAAACATCAACAGTACCTGCGGGGTAAGCTCTGTTGCCGGCTGTGGCTCCGCAGGGGTCTCCTGACTGTCGGCTCTCTGAGCCAGCTGCTGGTCCCACTTGCGTTCTCCTGTTGGGGTAAAGTGAACCAGGTCAGATCAGAATCTAAACAGTTGTTGATACTCCAAATGCAGTGGTTGGGGTACCCAAACCTACTGACATTCTCACTGGCTTTGGTTTCCACTCAAGCATGCAAATTACATTGGATTTTGTTGAAAAGAGGATTGTAAATATGGGTTGGAAAAAATGTAAAGAGAGCAAACATGATGTACTCAAAGTGTCAGTGGACTTGAGAGTGATATGGGTTCAGAAAAAGGAAAATGAAAAGCGAGAAGAGCGACGCCATGTGCTGCCTGTTTAGGGCTCCATTTCTGTTGAGCGCTGTGCCAGATCATAAAACGCAAGAAAAAAAAGAAAGGAGAACGCGTCTGAGGTGGCCTACTTCCACCGCTGCCAGCTGGCACCATTGAAACCGAAAAAGAAAGAAACGTGTCATGCCCCAAGAGCCCTGACGCCCACACACAGATGTTACCCCAAAAAAGACCCACATACGTATTAAAGTTGTAGTATCCCCAAAATGCAGCAGCCATGAGCCCCCGCCCACATCATAAAGGCTCTGGAGAGAGTGACACAACGGCCACTTCCACAAAACCCCAGAGAAAGGGAACTGCTCAGCTACTATCCATAAAAGCAGCCAACTTTCCTTCTCCATCTCATATATACACACCAACACAGCCTCCATGGACCATGGCTAACCTCACTCCTGCTCTTATATTGGGCTATATAAATCCTCTGGTGCCTCTATCATGCCTGCACTCAAGTTCCCGCCAATATCTGGCCAACCCATTGAACACTGTACGAGGAAGCAATGGACAGGGGTAAAAAAATGGATAGATGGACAAAGGAATGGAGGATTAATGGATTAATGCATGAAGGAATGAATGGATGATTGGACAAAGAAACTGAAGGATGGATGGATAAATGAATAGATGAATGGATGCACAAATAAATTGAAGAACGATGTAAGAAACTGAAGAGTGGATGGATAGAAAAAATAATGGATGGATGGATGGAATAAGGTATGGATGGACAAAGAAACTGAAGGATGGATGGATGGAAAAAAGAATGGATTACGGATGAAAAAACTAAAGAACGGATGGACAGAAAAAGGAAAAGATGGATGCACTGATGAATGGATGGATGGACAGACAGACAAAAGAAAAGGATGGACAAACAAAAGAAAAGGATGGACAGACAAACAAAAGCATCCATCCCTCCATTCTTTTGTTTGTCTGTCCACCTTTTTCTTTTATCTGTCCGTCCATCCATCCATCCATCCATCCTTCCATTCATTCATCAGTGCATCTATCGGTCCATGGATGGATGGATGGATGGACAGAAAAAAGAATAGATGGATGGACAGACAAAAGAAGGGAAGGATAGACAGATGGACAAAATAATTGATGGACAGACTAAAGGATGGATGTATGCATGGACAAAAGAATAGATGGATAGATGGAAAATGGGATGGATGGACAAAGGAACAGATGGATAGACGGACAAAGAAATCGAACTGGGGATGGATGGATGGATGGATAAAAGAATGGCTGGATGGAATAGATTAGATGGATGAACCAACAAAGGAATGGATGGATGGTTAGATGGACAGATTTGAACTGACCTTGACGGTGTCCTGTCCAGCGTCCTTCACGTTTTGTCCCAGCAGTGAGAGGAGGTGTTCGCCGCGGGGGTGACAATGAAGCCGATTCAGCCCATCTGCCCAGGACAGGGCATTACACAAAGTGCTCTGACTATATCTCAGGCCAATCACGTCCATGAGAGACACCAACAGGGCCGCCTGAAGATCCTCCAACTGACCAGTCAACACCAGTAGGACAAAAGGACAGGCCTGTCCTGGAAAAAGAATAGAAAAATATAAACCACATTCTTCATTTCTTTTTATTAATTAAGTTTGTTTCATTTGATTTGTTTGTCTGCATTTAACTCGGATCAGATGGTAGGTGATCCACCCAGAAATGCTCACTGGGTGGCCAACATTTAATAAAAAATAAATAAATCAATAAAAATTAGTTTTCCTCCACAGACATGCCACATAATAGAATGCCAGACACATGAGCACCAGACTGAATGAATTAATCTTTTAATGGCCGCCGATCACGTGCGCACACACACACACTGCAGGTAATGCCTGTATGTTAATGCTTTAATACTGGTTGACGGGTCATCACACAAGCTTCGACTGCTTCAATAACCCCATGGGGCCATTAAAACTGGCTGCGCTCTCATTACAGAGATCAAAGGTGTGTTTATAATGTGTATACTGAGTAGGGCTTGATACATTTGTCTGTGCGAACAGAACACAAGGCGATAATCACAGCCAATTAGAAAATAAGGTTAAATGTTTAATATACAGTTATGAGGAGCAGCATTTTGGACCACTGATCAATGTTATTATTATCATTAATAAATGTATTGTTATGCTATTTGGAAGGGCATCCAGCGTAAAACCTGTGCCAAATCCAATGTGTGTTTCATAATCCTGATGAAAGCGGACCCAGCAAATGAACAGGACTAACGCTAGGAAAATATGTATTGTTATGCCACTTATTGTATAAATGTTATTTATTGAACATGTTATTGATGATAAATCACAATAAAGAGTATAACAGCTCATTAGTCAAGCTGTTTACAGTAGGGCTATACTATCTCTGATAAAAATCAATTTAAAATGCATTTTTTAATAATAATAATAATAATAATAAATATTATTAGTAGTAGATAAAAGTATTTGACAAAGCAAGAAATATTTTTGTAATATTCCACAGTAAAATAAAAAAAAAAAAAATCAAGTATTTAAGTAAAATTATAAAATAAGATTACAATACTAATATTTCTGGGTTTCTTAATTTCTTCATTTTGAAAAGTTCAAGCTTTTATTTTGGCAGAAAACCGCAGGGAGCCCTTAAAGTTTCTATTTTGTTGACAAAAGCCGGTTTATAAGTGTTTCTCATTACAAGTTTGGGAGAATGTTTGGCACGTTGCATTCCCAAATGCACATTATATGTGACCTTTTACATTTACTGTGAACCAAGCTGTTTAGAGACGCTGAAAACACAGAATCATGAGCTGTTTACAGTGCCACGCTTCACTCAGAAACACGCAGTGCATATATTTAATTAAATTACAGCCTTTACGATTTGATAATTGCACTAAGCCATATAGCGATTCCATTTTTATTTCAATTAATCGTGTAACCCTAGTTTAAAGCTTCAAAGTAACATCGCGACTTGGCGTATTAATATAAACATATATTAATAATATACTAAAATACACTGATTTGTTGTCATACTGTACGTGTGCGTGTTTATAAAAACTATTTAAAAAATTACGGATTTCAGATCTAGTTCTAAAATTCAGATTTTAGAACTAGATCTGCTTTAAAATTTTCATTTTAGCACAACTACAACAGTGCAATAGCTACAATTACATTTTTGATATCTACTATATAAATATTCTTTATGTACCATATTTATGGTCTTTATTTATTGTCATTTATGAAATATGTTCACTTTATTTTGTTTCTTGATTACACAAGATATATTACTTTGATATCCATCTAGGCAAGCCTAAACGCAGACAAACCTAAAGTTCGACACATGCACAGTACAATTGCTTTTCTATTCTCTACAAGACGTCAAAGGGCAGCACTGAGTCGTGTCATTTACAGGACATTTGCTTGGAAGGAAAAGTAATGGATCCGCCATTGCATGCAAAGCTTAAAACAAGAACCAAAACAAAAATCCGCACTTCTGCGACTACTGCACAAAACTACACAATATTACTATTGCGATTTGCCACCTAATGGAGTCTTCTATCTCAACATTCACCTTGTGCATGCACTGTTGTACACGCACAGTCCACGCGGACACAAAAATTTGGCTGCACCCTCCTGATGACGAAAATTATGTCACAGTGTGTATGGACAGTGTTTGGACCATCATGGAACGCCAACGGCTGAAGTATACTTTGGAGATAACATACAGCTCATGTGGATCCCTACCGAGAAATCTCCAGTACAGGCCTCACCTGAAGTGTGTACTGTGTGCAGCACAGACAGCTCTTTCTGAAGAAGCCTGGCTTGAGCATCCGACACCACGAGGAAGAGGAGAGAAGGGGCGGTCTCTTCCGTGCTCGATAACAAACTGCCGTCACGGGCCAGTCCGCCATCCCACACACCGTACAAGCATAGCTGAGAGCACGACACGCTAACGGCTACCTCACCCTCCCCATCTGCACCTACAAATACAAGAAACAAGCAGGATTATTTGACTTTAGTTACAGATATTTTAAATATAGTTGGATGAAGCTTTGGCGATGTATCATCTTAAAGGACTAGTTCACTTCAGAATAAATTTCCTGATAATTTACTCACCCCCATGTCATCCAAGATGTTTGTGACTTTTTTTCTTCAGTCGAAAAGAAATTATGGTTTTTGAGGAAAACATTTCAGGATTTTTCTCCATATAGTGGACTTCAGTGGCTACCAACGTATTGAAGGTCCAAATTGCAGTTTCAGTGCAGCTTCAAAGGGCTCTACATGATCCCAGACGAGGAATAAGGGACTTATCTAGCGAAACGTTCGGTAATTTTCTAAAAATAAAATAAAAATATACATACTTTTTAACCACAAATGCACATCTTGCACTGCTCTGTGATGTGCCACGCATTACTTAATCACGTTGGAAAAGTCGCGTGACGTAGGCGAAAGTTCTGCGGTAGGGCGAAAAACTATCTCATTTTCTACTCCAACTTCAAAATTGTCAGACATCATTGTTTTACCTTTTTTGTAAAGGCCGTTTGACTTAGTCTTTGCACGTTCGCTTTGTAAACACTGGGTACTTTCGCCTCTGTCACGCGTGACCTTCAACCTGTTGGTAACCGTTGAAGTCCACTATATGGAGAAAAATCCTGGAATGTTTTCCTCAAAAACCTTAATTTCTTTTCGACTGAAGAAAGAAAGACAAACATCTTGGATGACATGGGGGTAAGTAAATTATCAGGAAATTTGATTGTGATTCTTTTCAAAGGGTCATTCACACAAACAAACAAAACAGACATCCCTAAAAAGTAAAAACAAAACTTTTGAGTAAATGATTTAATGATTCGCTCAAGACATGCAAAAAGACACTTGTTATAACCGAATAAACTGCCGATGTAACCTCCAGAAAGTCACTGAACAAATCTTGGTAACGCTTTAGATTACAGCCCGGAAATTACTGCATAATTACAATGAATTTACAGCGTAACTTTCGATAATTATAGCGTACCTATAAAGTAAGCATGTGTAAGTATAGGGGAACAATATGTAAAGTCTTGGAAATAAAGGGGTAACAACCAGGAAAATAACAAAGATGTATAAGACAATATGTATAAGAGTTTACATATTGTTCCCCTATACTTACACGTACTTGCTTTATAGGTACACTATAATTATCGAAAGTTACAATGTAAATTTGTTGTAATTACGCAGTACTTTCCGGGCTGTGATCTAAAGCGTTACCCAAAACTTTTCGGTGAATGGACTCAAAAAAGATTCAAATCACTGAGATGAATCAGTGATCACCACCATTACTAGTCAGTGTCAGATAGTATTAGAGGGAAGGACAAAAATGTATTGGACAAAACTGTCAACTCATCAACTTTAGTGGTCTATTTTCCTGTTGATTTCTGGTTTATTTTGTTAACATAAATTCAAAATTGGCCTATTTACTAAAAAATATTTTTTAATATTTTATCAAAATGTAGTAACTAGCTCATCCTCCAAAACGACTTTCCTATTCCATGGACGTCACTCAAGTGGTGTCCAAAAATCACACACTAAGTAGCTACTACATTTAATGACACTGACGAACGAACTCTGCAATGTTAAAAAAGTATGTTCTATATGGTATGAATGTGTGTAGTATGAATGAAATCTGGACGTACTGCATTCATCATGTTGTCATTGTCATGTGACCTACACATTCACAACTCCTCTCCCAAACTTCGGAATTTCGGTAGAAATAGTAGGTCTATACTATTTTATAAATACTACAAAGTCGGACATACTACTCTTTGTTTGTTCTGTTTTTTGCCTACTATATAGAAGGCATTTTCTGACACAAGGTTAGACTGTGCATGCTAATTGTTAACAAACAGACAAAAAGCTACTTAGCCAATGATTTAACAAACTAGAAATGTAACATTCTGGTATGTAACACCCATTTGTTTCAATCTAAAGCCTCACCACATGCTTTTTCTAGTCAAATATCCTCTCTCTTTCAGAAATACATCATATTACTCAAGTCAAATGGGCTTCAAACAGGGCAAGCACTAAGACATGCATGTCAATGCTAACAGCTAAAAGCCACAAACCTATCATGAAGGCTTGATAAAATGCTCAATTTGGCACTTGAAGCAGGATGGCCTTATTTGTTGGATTGTCTCTCTAGTGGGTAGCTTACGTACAAAGACCCTAGAAAGCTAAGAACAGAGAGCCACTTGTCTGAAACCCTCATAAGCATCTTATACACAGACAGCTCTATTGAACACATTCAGTAATACGGGGATGACTGAAGTCAGGCAAACAAGTTCTCTGCTCTTCCTCTGTCTCACACACATAAATAGAGCCTTAATCTGAGCCGTCTTAACGGTGAAACTAAGCAAGAGGAGGGAGAGAGAGGGTCACAGACAGTTGAGGAGAGCTGTCACCTGGGACAAAACAGGGTGAAGGGTCAAAGAACTCTGCAGTCTACTGGACGCTGATCCAATGAGCCAATTGGGTGTAATTACACTTCTTCGCCACATGGGGCAGCACAACAGCAAAACAAAATCTCTTTCATTGGAGTCTTTGCATATGAACAATATATAAATGATCAGAAATGCTCACTGGATGTCTAAATTTGTAAATCAGTATTACATTAACTCACTCTTCTCCTTGCTAACGTGCATTTTTCATATAATATAATGTGAAACACCTGTTTAGACGAGTTCAAAGCTCTTCCCAGCATGAGCACCAGACTGAATAAATTAGTCCTTTAATGGTCTCACTCACAAACACACGCTAGAGGTAATTACCCTTAATATCCAGCAACTTGTTGAAGGACTTTGCAAACAGAAATAAACTAAATTGACCTCATTTCATTTTTTAAATTAATGCATACTAACATTAAATGTGTTTCTGGCTTTATAAACTTGAATTCTAAATGTTAAATAATTAGATGTAAATATATTCTTAAATAATTCTTAAATATATTATTAAAATATTTTATTAAATAAATGAAATCAATTTACATATACAGTTAGAATTTTAAAACTTTATTTTATTATTGACGTATTATTTAATATTAATTTTAAAATGATTTTTGTTTTATATAATTGTAAATTATTAAATCACTTTTTATTTACATTTATAATTTAACAATTTTAGTGTTTTTTACATTTATTTTTTAATATTCATTTTAATTTTTTTTTATATTAGATGTAAATATATGATCAAATAATTATTAAATAAATTATTAAATAATTTTATATTTACATTTATAATTTTCAAACTATAATTTTAAAGCGGTCCCATTATGCCCTTCTTGATTTTATTTTTGGTGTGTAATAGGTTTTCATGCTTGACTGTTCAAAAAAAATGCATTATTTTTCACATATTTTACATTATTACAGCACCTCTCTTCCCAGTCTGTCTCAAATGCACTGTTTAGTTCCCGTTTCGATGAAACCCCTCCTTCCAAAATACAAAATGTGCTGATTGGTTAGCTAGCCCAGTGTGTTGTGATTGGCAAACGGCTTAGATTGTGTTATGGAAATGTCATGCCCCTTACTATAACCGTGAGTTTCATCTACTCAGGTTTAAATATTAACGATGCCATCAATTTTGCCATACCAATTCAAGCCCGATTCAGACCCTGATAATGTTTATGAACAAGAGGATCGTGCAGTACCTTTGCAAGCACGGATTTTACATGACGTTTCAGAATGGTAAGTTCCTAAAGATCAGTGAACAGTCTTACAAAAGCGAGAGCCCCGTAGCTAAACACTTCATTAACACTGTAATGTTAGCTAGCAGGCTAGCGGAGACACAAATGATAAAACATACTTGCAGGTTGTGATCCATAAAAACTGATTGTCCCAACAAAGTGGGAACTGCACCATCTTTCAAGAGAAGCTTTTGTGTATAGCCCCTCTTGTACTCATTGTTTTTTTTTAACACAGCCCAACCAGGCCTCACCCCCCTTTTTGCATACTTCGTGGGCGGGGATTATTTAAATGACTGACATTGTGACTTCACAAGATCCTGAAAAAGCACATTGTAGTCCCATTGTAGTTTGTTGTAGTTCTTGAAAAGTGTTTTCTGTCAAAGAGAATATCTCCCTTTGGAGCGACTTTGAGCTTTGTAACCTTGCAGATCTTTTTTATGCTCAAACAGCAACATTACACACTAACTAAAGTTGAAAAAGTGAAAAAGCATAATAGGACCCCTTTAATGTTTTTTACATTATTATTTAGTCTTCTTTTTAAAAATTGTATACAATTAGGTGTTAATATATTATCAAATAATTATTAAATTAAATAACTAATCAAAATAATATTTGTTGTAATATTTTAATATTATCAAATAATTATTAAATTAATTATTAAATACATTATTAAATCATTTTATATTTACATTTATAATTTTCAAACTATAATTTTAATGATTTTATACATTTAATATTCATTTTATACATTTTGTTTATTATTTTTTATACAATTCGATGTAAATATATAACTAAATTACTAATACATTAAATATTTTAAATATTAACAATAATCAATAATTGAATATAATAAATACTTTTATATTTAGATTAAAATTTTATTAGTATTAGTATTCATTATTATTTAATATTTAAATGTTTTAATTCTTTCAAAAATATTAATTTTTCACACATATAAATGTAATTCTTATTGTTGAGCCCTGAAATAACAGAACAACTCAGATAACACAAAATTAAAATCTATTTAAAGGTCTACTTTTAATGGTCAGGTGTCTTCTTTCCAGGTTGTTCTTTCTCCTTATTTCACAATCCCTACAATTTCACAATTCACAATCCCTAAAATTTGGTTTCTGAAAGAAACAAAAAACAAATAACAAAAAAAAGATTATTACTTGTAAATACCTTTCAGTGGTACAGTGATGCCTTCATCGGTGATCTATAAAGAAAGAGAGGGAAAACATCACATTAAGAGAAAAGCCAAACATGGACGGGATAACAAAGAGCTGGCGGGCTCTTAAACACCAGACTACAAAGTCTGTCCATTTAACAGACTGACGATATAAAAGAGTCATTCTGCTGTTATTCTGCCACAGATGGAAAAGCAGAAAAGAACACAGTCACATAAAAAAAGTGGTCAATATACCCAAACCAGAGCAGAGGATGTTCTTTCTGGGATTCGTTCAGATAAAGACAACAAACGCTTGACACTTTCTCTCTGTTCCAAAAGTGAGCTTCCTCGCTGCCTACACTGGCAGTTTTTTCAAAGGCAGCATCCAAACTGAAATGAAGCTCATAAGTGACTGATTCACAACAGTCTACATAGACAGTGAATATGCTTAATATTCAACAGGAAGCATAGAATACACAAAATTTGTATTATAAATATAGGTTTAACAAGGCATTCATTTTGTATGCATCATATTAAAATATGAGCTTCAAATCTTGAATTGTTTCTCTCTGGCAAAAATGCATAAACATTGTTATTTGTTAGTGCACAAAATTAAATTATATAATTGATATGAAAAATAAATTGTTACATGCACAAATTAATGACGACAGAATTTGTATTGAATTGAATCATTTTGATTTAGCAAAATTGCTTGTGAATTGAATATCAGTGAATCATGAATGAATTGACAAAATAATCATATATTTAAAATAGTTTTATTTAAAAAGAATGTAACTATTATTTTAAACTACTTTTAATCAATATTATCAGAAATAAGAAGTAAATTATAAACATTTTTATAGACAAGATTTCTCACTTTGTCTGCCATCATATTTATTTTTATATATATATATATATATAATTATTATATTATTATTATTATTATTATTATTATCCACCATCTTAGATGTTTTTTTACTGACATCATATTTCTTATATTATTATTATTTTTATTCACAATGCAAATTTTGACATACTAATGTATTTATTATACATATCTAACATACATGTATACAATTATATTAATAACACATGTATCTTGTTTATTTACAACCTGGTGTCACCCTGTTCTGGATATATTATATGTATAAATAAACACACACACACACACACACACACACGCACACACACAGACACACACACACAGACACACAGACAGACACACACAGACACAGACAGACACACACACACAGACAGACACACACATTACCATAAAAAAGAAATGTTGTGTAATATATAAGAAAGCAAGAATTTAATAGAAAGGTTTAATAGATCAATGTTTAATTATTGGATTCATTTTTTCAGGCTTCACATGGTAAAAAGTGGCAGCTCACTAGGTTTTGGAACAGAGATACTGACCTGTTAAGCACATCCACACGTTACACACGCGTCGCTTCTGGCTACAAACAGCCCATACTCGTTAAACACATCTTAAACAAACGGCCTCCTTCATGAGACAATAACTATCCCTTAATGGCTTGTAAAGAGAGAAGAAAACACCTTGAAAATTACACTGTGTTATGTGATTTTGAAGAATTACAGGACAAACAGTAATAAGTGGTGCTGTACTCCACTGTCAGAGCCAGTTTACGTTGTTGTTGTTCTAGTAAACGCGAGTTTCTGCCGTTCTGCAGTGTTTCGGGTTTAACAGTTGGAATTTTCTGGCAAACAAACGTTTCGTTGGTCTCTTTAATCACATCTGCAGCCCAATGTGGGCTAGCTGTTGTTTTGTGGTTTGTAGCAGGAACGGCCAATTAAAATACTGGAATAACAGATGTCCTTCATTAAACAAACAACAACAAAAATCGAACTGCGTGATTGGCCAATGTGCTGAACGAAAGTGCTGGAACCATGTGTTGGAAACTTATCCGGAGAGATCTGGAAGACCGAACCGAGAGGCCTAATCCACCAGATAAGAGAAATAAAGGGGTCATGACGTATTTTTTTATTTTAATGTTCTTTGGGGTTTACTTATAATGTTAATACGTTTTTTGCATATTTTATTTTTTTTTAATTTTATATATATATATATATATATATATATATATTATATATATATATATATATATATATGAGGAAAAATTATTATTTTAAATCCTCATTCTGACCCTCTGAAATGATCAGTTTTTAAGGTGCGGCTCCTTTAAGGCTTGTCAGTAAATGGCCACTGTTATGATTGGCTAATGTCATTGCATAGTAAACACTATCAATGGCCAGTCGCTATTGCAAGTGAGTAAGTGTTTTGAAAACATTATCCATATAAATCCATCATTTATGACAAAGCATAATTAAATAATTTACTTACAGTTTGTGATGCAGCAGCTGTCAGATCCAATACAGCTGGCTGCTTCATCTTTTAACAAAAGTTTCTTTGTGAGCTCTCCATCACACTGTGCCTCATTCACAAAACAAAATGCTCCGAACAAACATATAATCCTCTGACGCGATCTTGGAACACCATTAAAATAAGGCAGCGGCTATTTGCACTAGCAATAGATGCTATTTACACTAAGTGCAAATAGCCATAAATGCCATTTACACTAAGTGACAATAGCAGCATTTCCTTAGTGATATGCTTTTTACACTAGGTGAAAGTAACAATAGATTCTATTTACACCATGTAAAAGTATCAGTTCTTTGCAATAAGAGTAAATAGTAATTAGATGCTATCTATACTTTATATCGGCAGATACTATTTGCACCTCAGTATTTTTGTACATTAACAGGATGCAATAATATCATAGAGTGTTAATGATTATATTTATTAAAATTATTAAATGGATGCTGCCTTATTGGGAGAATAAAACCCTCCCTTCACCTTCACCTTCCCCTAACCCTACCCAATAAATACTTTTAATATTATTAAACACTCATTGGGTAGTTTATTTCCACTTTTAGAACATTATTTTCATTTTTATTGAAAATAAATGCCTTTCTGATGTGATATCTGATGAGAAAATGGAGAACAGCGAGCTCGACAAAAGGCGGATTCGAACCCGCGTCGATTGCATTAAAAGCCAGGGCTGCGAGCCTTACTCTCCACAGCTGCGCCACTGAAGATGTTAAATTCCGCCCGTCCTTTTTAAGACTTGAGTGGCCCAACCAGACATTGGTGGGCGGAGCTAGTGTAAATAGCGTTTGCCAACAAGGGACGCTATTTGCACTTAGTGTAAATACTAGACACTCCGAAATAAACCATCCACATGTTTCCAATGCTGGGATCCTTCTGAAGTCTGTACAGAGATGCAAAGAAGCTGTTTAAACGGGATGCATCCAGGCGAACATTCTTTCACTCGTCCATTTGCCCTGTTGTCAGCAGACTCAAGCGTGTTGAAATATGTCAGAAACTGAACACACATCTGTATACCAGTGGCGAAGCTACGGGTGGGCCTTTGAATTGTGGCCCACCGAATAAATAGTTGGTCATTTTCCAAAAAGATGTATAAAATAATTTAATAAGCGATAATAATTATAATAAACGTATTATCACACTATAATTTTACTTATTTAGTTAAAAGAATGATTAAATCAGTTTTCCATGGTCAACTGCAGACGGTTTTGTAGTTTCCCCTCTCCCTATAGGTGCATTTCACACGCATATCCTTATTTGGATATGTACTGCTGCAAGAAACCAAGCAATGAAACTGCGCAATTCCCATAACGCACAATAACAGAGACTATTATCATCCCAGTGTTTAACCAGAAGCCCCATCGTTTGCAGAAGGACATGCAAAGGTAAGTACAAAAATGTATATTTTTGTTAAAAGATTCTAAACATTAATTCAGAATCCTCGTATCTCCACATTTCATTTATTTATTTTTTCATAAATCATTACTATTGGTCACCCTTGACATCTCTATATGGGTCTTGAAGTATTTAACCAATGAAAAGTATTAAAAAGAGCTTGTGACTAAACCTCATAAATCCATTGGCTCTTCAAACTGTCAGTCAAACGCCTCTATCGTGAATGAAGTGCCGCAAGTTGTTTGGAGAGACATCTCTGCTTGTTTACAATATTAGGGTAAATAAAGAACTGTTTGTTTGAATAAGTACAGTGTTTTCTTTACAAGAAACACTATATATACACTCAAGAAACACTATATATAAAAACTAATGTTTTATGTGTTTGAGGAGCGGAGAAGAGCATCTTAGTGTAGCATTTGTCATCGAGTCATAGCCAATACTCTCTTAAATAGCCTGTGTGTAGCACTTTATCTTTAATAACATGAGATTTTGGCCAAATGTCAGAAAAAAAACGGAGTGCCCGCATAGCTACAGTAAACTTTATAACCTGCTGTAAGTTGATGAAAATGTAACGCACTTTCTGCCTCAGAGGCGGATGTTAATGACGGACAAAGCTATGACATTCTCCAAAATTTGCTGGTCAAAAACATCATAACCCCATTTGAGCTTGATTTTGGTAAAATGTTAATATAGTGACTCGTGCAAGTGTCTGACCATATATAAATTCATTAATTCATGTAGGTTATTTCTACTGTTTTGTAACTTTTAACTTGAAACTTTTTTTTTCCTGATGATTTGGCACGCAGTTTTCATACTCAATACGATTATACGAATTGCCCACCCTGTTTTATGAAGGCTCACACGTTTAAACATTTCTGTTCCCCTAGGGCCACTGTATACAGTGTACACGACGTCAGTGATTATAAGGGGTTTATTTGCTTTTGACGCAACGTTCACATCCAGCGTAGACAACTTACAGCCGTTAAGCGACTGAACTTCAGTGGGGGGGGGGGGTATGGTGCAATGATGTATAACTATTAGTTGATGTCTTGCTTTGGAGGCACGTATATGCAAATATATTTGCCCGTGTGATGTCTCAGATCCCGCAATATCAAAACAAGACGTTTTTTGAGCTTGATTAAATAAATGCTTGTTTATAAAGAGGAGGACGTTTTAAGCTATGAAACTTGCAGGATGTTTTACTAGTACAAAGACCTCTTATATGACAAAAGATCATTCCATGACCCCTTTAAGATCTTCTGGCTAATGTAAAATGGTCTGAGAGCACTGGTGAACCACTTTTCTAATTTAACACAATTATAAATTATATTAGCAGCACAAGACTTTCTCACCACAATGGTCCCGTTAGCCTTTGCCTCAACTGTGTCGTAATGCAGTCTGGTGAAGTCCAGTTCCATGGTGGAAGGCACTTCTACTTTGGTCGTTGATCTTTCACCTCCTCCGTTTGTCTTTGGGCTATTTTGGTTCCCTGACTGAAGCATGAAGAAAGAGAAAATAATCAGAGAAGAAAAACAACCTCAAGAACTTTTTACAGGTTAGCTACAACATTGTTCGTGAAAACAGACAAACATTTGGCCAGAAATATCCCTCAAGTTTTTAAAAAACATCAACGAAAAAAAAAAAGAAAAAAAAAAAACCTCTCTTAAGATCTCCTTACTTAAAACAGCAACATTTAATAAAAACCAAAATATAAATTCATATAAATTTTTTAAATGTACATTCAATTAAAAATAAATGTTAAGTAAAAAGTAAATCTATTGCGGCCCATCTATTGCTGTTTTATATGTTCATGGAGATAGTTCATGGAGTAAGTATATGTAAACTGTGTGTTTACACGGCTTTTTAAATATGGCGGGTGCCGGTGTTTTGTATGGCATGTGTTCAGGCAATCAGTGTACACTTACGTCAGTGGTAGTTCCTATCATGCTGGGTTAGACTCTACTCTGAAGTAGGAGCTAATTTAGTCCCCTCTAAATGTGTTCCTATAACTAAAATCATTCCCAGTTCCTGTGTTTGCAAACATGCCAAAAAGCAGATTCTTACACTAATAGTAAAAGCAACTATGAAAACCTTCCTCCGGTGCAAAAGCCCCTTATGCTGATTTGGTACAGTTTGGTGCAGTAGGGGGGAGAAAACTAAACATAAAATTGCTTTCTTTTTTTTTTTTTCTTTTTTTTTTGTTAAACAGTGATTTACTGAACATATTATGTCTGTCTTTAAATTAATTCAATTATAATTAAAAGTTTCTTAAGGATAAAAAAAAAACAAAACAAAAAAAAAAAAAACACTATATAGGGAGCCCTTACTTGCACATTACTATAATATTAAAAGGTTAACAACAGAGCTATTTATTTTTTAGATATAATCAACACTCAAATAACAAATTGTATGCAATAAACTGCACATAAGGCAGTTTTTGCATTAACTTCTAAATCTAATTATAAAATTATGTTTTTACTCCAATTCATTGTTGGAATATAATCATTTACACAGTGGCTGTCATTTTCACGACAGATTTAGTTAAACACATTAAATCATCAAGACATCACTAACAGGTTAAGTAAAATATAATGAATATATAGGCTAATATCGTGCATTTATTTAGCGACACAGTTCATTTCTCTGGAGAACTAACAAGTTGTGGACACTGGATGACTTGCCTGAGGTAAATGCTACATGACATTGTTTACAAGCTGTTTTATTGTCTTTCCGCTGTTGAAACACTGATTGAGCGATTACACGAGATGATACATTTCAGTAAGTTGTACTGTATCTTTCAACATACCTTCAGATGTTCATTCATGTTCATTCTGTACGGGAGGAAAGCGTTCACTCGCGCTTCGCTTGAACTGAGGTGCCTATACAGCTATCTGTCACGCCACATTAAAGAGCATCAAAAAGGCATTTTTTGTTTGAATTTTGTGATAAATTAGAATTTGAAAGATGACACTTAATTTCTTACCGAAAATAACAAAACGTGGAGCTTATTGAGATTATTGGTGGTTAATTGTGGTTATACTACAATGCTGTATTCATCGTGTACACATAAGACACGTACCGAAAATATGTGTACCGTTACACCCCTAATTACTATTTAATCAAATGTCAAGGGAAAAAAATTAGTTTTTTGACAAAGTAAAGTGAAGTCATCCTCAACAGTGGGCCAGGACGTACCGTGGGTATATTATATTATATATATATATATATATTATACATACATACATACATACACACACACACACACACACATATCCGGGGCGCTGTTCGGCGGCTGACCCAGAGTCTCACGCATGTTGTTTGTTTTGTTTGTTTATAATCTTGTCACGTTATTGTTTTGGCAGGCTCTGGAGGCGAGGTGCGTAATTCCCTCTTACCATGATAATGCTATGAAACGTGCGGTCGCTCAACAATAAAATGGATGAACTGATGGCCAGGGTTAAAGTCGAGAATGACTTTAAAATGAGTAACCTGATCTGTCTAACGGAGACATGGCTTAAGGACGAGACTGAAGTTGCGCTTCCTGGCTACATCATGATAAAAGCAGACCGGGACGAACACAAATCAAACAAATCGATCGGAGGTGGTATGTGTATCTTTGTGGACAGTAAATGGGCAACACAATGGTGCATTCAAGAGAAAGTGTGCACTCCCGATTATGAATTGCTTTCTGTATCATTTAGACCGTATTATCTTCAAAGGGAATTTGGACAGATTACTCTTATTCTGGTTTATATTCCCGGACCCAAATATAAGGAAGCTGCTGGCTGGATAAGTGAAAGTTTTAACAACGCACTCTTGCGTTCTGTGGATCAACCCGTCTTCATACTTGGGGATTTTAATAACTGTAAACTTTACCAACGTTGCAACAGTATATAGACGGTCCTACACAGCTTTCATGAACTCTAGATCAGTGTTATGGTAACATACCAAACGCTTTTAAGGCAGTGTCCCGCCCACCACTGGGTAAGTCAGACCATAATGTTATTCATTTGCTGCCCACATATAAAGCCAAACTTAAACAAGAAAAGCCTACTGTAAGAGAAGTGGCGCTGTGGTCTGAGGACTGTAAAGAGAGACTGAGAGATTTTGATGATACGAATTGGGACATTTTCTTTGATAACTGTGTAAACGCAAATGAGTTAACAGAAACAATAACATCGTACATTATTTTCTGTGAGAATAATGTTGTACCAAAAAAAAAAAAACTTAAAATATATCCAAATAAGGTTTGGGTTTCACATGAGATGAAGAAATGTCTAAGTGAGAAAAGGGCTTCTTTTGTTCAAGGTAATATGGCACTTTTTAAAGACAAAAGATGAGAACTCAGAGTGATTATTAGGAAATCTAGGCAACAATATAGAGATAAAATGGAGAAACAGTTTGTTATTGGGGATGCTCGTAAAGCATGGAGCAGTCTGAATAATATGATGGGCAGAGAGACCCAGAAGCAACACAGCCTATTTACAAATACTGGTTTATCTGTGAATGAGTTAAATCAGTTCTATAGCAGGTTTGATAAAACCACATATTTAGATAGGGCTGGTCAAGTGAGTAGCCATGTCTGGAATACCATCACTCTTACGGAGGAGATAGCTGGCTGTCTGGCTAGGGTAAACCCTTATAAAGCACCTGGCCCAGATGGTCTAAGAGGGAGGGCCGTAGCTGGGTGCACTTACCAACTTAAAGGTGTTTTTACTAGATTATTTCAGTTTTTGCTTGATACACATACTGTCCCACTTTCTTGGAAAAGAACCACAATCATCCCTGTGCCTAAAAACAGCAAGCCTGTATCACCTAATGACTTTAGACCTATTGCCCTTACCAGCATTCTATGTAAATGCATGAAAAGGGTTGTTTTAAGGCATCTGCCAAACACCCATTTGTCAGATCAACTGCAATTTGCTTATTAAGGATAGAGAGGCACTGAGGATGCTACTTTAATTCTGCTCCATGTGATTAGCAAGCATGATCAGTATCCTGCCGCATTTGCCAGAATTTTGTTTATTGATTTTAGCTCTGCTCTTAATACTGTTAAGACTGACATTTTATTAGATTGATTATTAAAACTTGATACCAATGGACACCTTGTGTTATGGATCAAGGATTTTTTAACTGACCATCCTCAAAGAGTTTCTGTACAATGTACCATGTCTGATGAGGTTATTTTGAATACTGGGGTCCCTCATGGCTGTGTGTTATCACCTGTGTTATTTTCTTTGTATATAAATGAAATGCAGATTTGTGAAAGTAATTTTATGTTACTTAAGTATGCTGATGACATGGCTATGGTTGATCTTATGGTCAGAGGAAAGGGGGATTTAGAGAGGGCCTACTTTGAGCATATAGACCGCCTGGTAACATGGTGCGAGAAGAGTGCTTTGTCACTAAATGCTTTTAAAACTAAGGAACTCATTGTTAGTACTAGGGAAGGGCCATCTATATGTCAACCAGTTATAATTGGGGGCCAACATGTTAAGATTGTAAATAGTTTTAAATATCTAGGGATAATCCTAGATTGTAGTCTTAAAGGATTAGTTCACTTTCATATAAAATTTTCCTGATAATTTACTCACCCCCATGTCATCCAAGATGTCCATGTCTTTCTTTCTTCAGTTGAAAAGAAATTAAGGTTTTTGATGAAAACATTCCAGGATTATTCTCCTTATAATGGACTTCAATGGCCTCCAAACGGTTGAAGGTCAAAATTACAGTTTCAGTGCAGCTTCAAAGGGCTTTAAACGATACCAGACGAGGAATAAGGGTCTTATCTAGCGAAACGATCAGTCATTTTCGAAAAAAAAATGTAAATGTATATGCTTTATATAAACAAATGATCGCCTTCCAAGTGCTTCCGCCAAAACCGTACTTTCGTATTCTTCAAAAAGCTTACGCTGTATGTCCTACGCCTTCCCTATTTAAGGTCGTTTCGCTAGATAAGACCCTTATTCCTCGTCTGGTATCGTTTAAAGCCCTTTGAAGCTGCACTGAAACTATAATTTTGACCTTCAACCGTTTGGAGGCCACTGAAGTCCATTATAAGGAGAATAATCCTGGAATGTTTTCATCAAAAACCTTAATTTCTTTTCGACTGAAGAAAGAAAGACATGGACATCTTGGATGACATGGGGGTGAGTAAATTATCAGGAAAATTTTATATGAAAGTGAACTAATCCTTTAATTTTATTGAGCACACAGATTACATCTATAAGAAAGCAATCCAAAGATTGTTTCTTTTAAGGAAATTAAACAGTTTTAATGTGAGTAAGGAAATCCTGGGGATGGTCTACACAAGTTTGCTGGAAAGTATTATTTCATATAACATTACCTGCTGGTATGGGAATCTGGGGGCTAGAAGTAAAAGCAAGCTCACAAAGATAATTAATACAGCCAGTAAGATCATCTTGGACCCCCAGAGGCAGCTGGGGGAACTGTATATAAATCAGACAAGGAGGAAAGCTTTACAAATAACGCAGGACTCTATTCATCATCTTCAACATGAATTTGAAAAACTTCCTTCAGGCAGACGATATAGGGTACCCCAAGCAACAAGAAATATTTTTAAGAAATCTTTTATACCATTTGCTATTACTTTGTTAAATAAATGATCTATGACTAGGACTATGTAAACTATGTAACAAAGTGTTGTTAGGCTATTTATTTAGTAATATTACTTAGTTATTTATGGTCTTAGTGTTATTAGTTTATATATTTATTTTATGTTTTGTGTTTGTAATCCATGGGGCAGGTAGTTCTTGCAAGTTTTTATGTATTTGTTGTATTGGATTGTGAAGTCAATGTTTTTGTGTTTTTGTGAGGCTGAAGATGAATTTCCACATGTGTGGACAATAAAGATATCTAATCTAATCTACATACATACATATACATACATACATATTTATAAAGTTACAGAATTTGTATTTCAAATAAATGTTGTTATTTTTAACAACATTTACAACAACATTTTTTAACACATATATATATATATATATATATATATATATATTCAGTATGTATATAGAGGCATACACACATACATATAATTAATCGTGATTAATTGATTTGACGGTATTAATAGAAAGTTAAAAATAACAACATTTATTTGTACATGTACAAATACAAATTTTCTAACTTTATAAATGTCTTTACTGTCACATTTGATCAATTTCAAACAATAAAAAAAGAAAACTTACTAACCTCAAACTTTTGAATGGTAGTGTGTTAATTTTACATTGGAAAAATACACTTTTTTAAATTATATTATACAATATAATATTCAGTATTGGCTTATCCCATTAAATAAAAGTAAAAAAAAAAACAAAACAAAAAAACACAAAAAAAAAACATTTTATTGATATGGTACCAATCTAATGTAGAATTATTATGCAGAATATTACCGGCTCAATTCAAGTCATTTGTAGATATAATTACAGTGACTTGCTGTCATCTGAATTTATTATTCTCATTTTCCTTGGATGTAATGACAATGAACAAAATCTGCTTTTCTTGAAATTACAAAAGATAAAAACACAGCAGCCCTTTCCTCTTTTCAGAAACATGTTTCTTATTTCGTTTGCTTTCTAAACTGAACGTCACACACCAACCCGAGTTGTATTGCTCTAATCAACCACAAACATCCTGACCCTGTGATCTAGAGCCGAAAGCTTCTCTCAAAGACTTTGAGTTCAGAATTGCAACAATCCAAAATGCTGCATTCCTAACTGCCTCTCATACAAGGGTCCCACAGTGGATTTGTTCGCCTGTCACAAAAAAAATAACGCTAACTGAAGATGTGTCCAGCTTGGAAAACAATACTAACCATGCTGACAATGGAAATTTGTTGATAGAGTTTGGTAAACCATTGTAAACAATGGTAAATTTGAAACTCTACAACCATACTGAACAAATTTAGACTTCAAAAGACAGATGTACATGAAGATAAGTTGAAATGAGTCAATATTTATTTAGCCTGGTTCTTCAGCACAGTTTCAAAGCTTAAACGAAGAGTTTCGAGACTGATTCTTGAGGACACAAAAGCTTTATCCAAAGAGTGTAGGTTAGGTTTTAACACTGGTAGAGACATTTGAAGATCAATCAAAGTAGGGATGTCATGAGAACCGATACTTCAGTGCCAAGTCAGTATCAACATTTTAAAATACTTACAGTAATTGTTCTTCTACGGTATCGTAAGTACCGATGGCACCGAACATTTATGCACTATAGCATGTAGGTTGAATCTAAACAGATTATCAGAGCAAATCAGTAATTTCACAAACAGTTTGAGTGATTCAGCGATACCGCGTCTTCTCTCTTTCTCTCTCAAAATGTGCAAATAGCTTCACATCCATAGTACCCACATTAATTTGTGCAAGCTGCAGAGTGCAATACAAGACTTTAGCGCACATCGTTTTACATCATACCTATTTATAAACAAGTGATTTTAAGCTATAAAGTAATCGCACGCTCTCTGAGAGACGATCAGTGTGCTCTCAACCAAAGCGCATTTAATGAGTTAAAATGTATTAAAATAGTAAAGTTATTTTAAATTGTAATAATTTTCATATTACTACCGTTTTTACTGTATTTTTTGAAAAAAAATAAATGCAGCTTTGGTGAGCACTTCCTTCAAAAAAAAAAAAAAAAAAAAAAAAAAAAAATATATTACCAAACTCAAACTTTTGAACGGTAGTGTACGTATTTATCCAGCTTTGGAACACTTAGAAAACTATATAAAAGGCATGGTGGAGTGAGGATTGTATTTTAAAAATTCAGATATATGTACAGCCCTTTTATACAGTGTAAAAAAACTTGCAATTTTAATCTATTTAAAACGTAAACTCTAAGACAATAGAAAATATCGACACCATTTGCGTTTAACGCTTTTATTTTCAATGTCAACGTGCTTTTTTGTCAACGTGTTAATGCATTCAGTTTCTTTTTAAGAAAACCAATTGTGTCCCATTATTTAAAACACAAACTATATTCTATTCACATCATGCATGGGAAATGTAAATATGCAAAAATTAATTAATAAAACAACTTTACCCACACTTAATGGACTTAATTTAATACGTCTTGACACTGGCGTGTGAATTGGTGTTTCGTCTGTGTTTGACTGGTAGAATTTTAAAGTGTTCTTTAGTGTGTAATGTTGCTGTTTGAGCATGAAAAAGGTCTGCAAAGTTACAAAGCACGAAGTCACTCCAAAGGGAGTTATTCTCTATATCACTAAACACTGTTTCTGAACTCCCTGAAATGCCTCCATTGTAGTCTTGAGTTTTCTTCCGGGAACGAACACATCACAATATACCTTAAGTCGGTCATGTGCAAAACAAAGGGACGGGACCTGGTTGAGTTGAGTTAGTAGTGTGCTAAAACTTGCAGATATGGTAAGGGGCATGACATTTTCCAGACATGCTCAAAACAGTTGACCAATCACAACACACTGATCCAGCCAACCAATCAGAGCTCATTACTCTATTCAGAAGGAGGGGCTACATAGACACAGGAACTACAGTGCTGCGTTTACCAAAAACATTGTAAGCCTAAGTTGATCGTAGAACAATTGCCACCAATGGTCTCTACGATCAACTTAGGCTTACGATGCTTTTGGGAAACGTAGCCCAGAGCGTTACTGACAGACTGGGAAGAAAGAAGCTGCAACAATGTCAAATGTGTGAAAAATAATGTGTTTTTTGAACATTCAAGCATGAAAACCTATTCTAGTAGAGCCCAAAAACAAAATCAAGACTTTGTAAAAGCCTATGTATAAATATTTGCTCTTTAATTGTTGAGCGTCAATAATAAATGTCACCAGATATGATTTTTGTTTAGCATCCCGGCTGGGTTTGACTCATAAATAAATTATTTGTAAAATAAATAGTGACTTTTGTAATCAGCTTTAAAATAAAGTGTGTGCTAAAAGAATAAATGCAATGTTTCACGTACAGTCGTTAACTTCAGAAGGGACATATCTTAAATCTACACCTATTCTTTATCCGTTACCTGAGCGTCCCTGATCC
The DNA here is from genome assembly GCA_039654765.1 of Mylopharyngodon piceus. NCBI lineage: Eukaryota > Metazoa > Chordata > Actinopteri > Cypriniformes > Xenocyprididae > Mylopharyngodon > Mylopharyngodon piceus. The sequence continues at coordinate 33,275,156 of CM077438.1, forward strand.
CCTCAGAGATCCGCTGCTCTTGCAAACTTCCAGAGACGTCATTCATCTCATCGGTTCCTTCATCATCGCTGGACAGCACGACTGAAGGGGAAAGACATTGACCAATCAGAAGCAAGGACCAGAATTATGTTAAAATGCCTTTGTACAAAAGGTCAGATGTTCTTGATTTCATTGAAGCACACAGGATGTTCTTTGGAACATAAATCATAAGGTTTTGCACATTAAAAATGCAGATAATATAATTTGCGATGAAAACTTTTATATTAAATTAGGAACAAATGAAGAATAGAAGCAGTGGTGTCAGACTTATGGACCACACCGCACATGTCTAAACGTTCTGGAGGAAAAAAAAAAAAAAAAAAAAAAAAAAAAACTTCAGGCCTCCTAGATAAACTTCTGATGCTACATTTTCCAATGAGGTAAATGCAAGTCTGGACAGATGTTTCCTTCAGTAAACAGTTTGTATGTGTATTTGAAAAGTTCACATGATTAACATCATCGAGGGTCAAATGATCGTTTCTACACTGTGTTCTTACAATTCAATATTATGTTTGTAATAAAGTTACCGGCCAATTTTTACTTGCATTTGGCGCTTGATGATTGTTAATTTTGGACCATGTATTTATCTTTTTCTCTCCTTCTCTGTAGCAGAAGCCTCTCTTTGGCTGGGTCCCATAATGGGCTTTGGGAGAGAAATGGGGACATGGGTAATCCTCTCTCTTTTTTTCAACCTTCCCTTCTTCTTTCTATCTATCAATTCATCAGAAAACAATAACAAATTCAGTGCTGCCCATCTGTTTTTGCTATATTAAAATGGCTCGAATTGGACAGATTTGCAAACTAAGTGGACATTTGTTAGCCATTCGAATCAATCCATTCAAATCCTCGTTTTCAGATCATCACTAGAGGAAAAAATAAATGTGAACTGAAGCTTTTAAGGATGAAAAAAACACCATAAAATTAGTCTTATAAAGCCATTCGATAGCTTTTTGCGAGGAAAACAACCGAAAGTTCGAAAGAATAATTCTTTTGAGCCAGATATTTTCAATTCATCAGTTGATCTGGTTCACATAACCAGTCTGAATGAACTCACTGACTTAATGATCTGGACTGGAACGGAAGATTATTAGTGAAGAATGAAGCTGTATCTCAAACAAAGCTGTCATATGACTTCAGAAGACTTGGAATAACGCGAAGGCACGTAATTAATGACAGAATTTCAGTTTTTGGATGAACTATTCCTTTAATGGCAACCATAATAGGGGATAAAGAGTTTAGGATGAGCTGATCACGAAGAGGAGGATGGTACATCTGCGTTCCTCTCAAGCAGACAGAGGTGTAATGGGCTTTACTCAGAGCTTGAGGTCAGGATTCTAGTAATCTAGACTGTGAGAGTGAATGCTGCTATTCTGCACACTGCACACTTAAAGAAATTAATCTTTATAAGGTCATCCTTCATCCAATGACAGCTCAGAACAGACACTGCCTCCAAGAACAATGGGACCGACTGTCTTGGAAAAGCCAAGTCGTTTTTTTTTACAAGTCGGTGTAATTCAGTTTCACTCTCTTTTTTTTATGTTTACACTTAATCTGCATTTCTCAATCCAGATTCCACTTTGTGCATTGGTGGAAGTTTACTATTTTATTCAGGGATGCACAATATATCAGTTCCATATCAGTTATCAGAAAAGGCCTTTTTTGTACCTGTCAGGTTTATTCAGTTTCACTTCTTTTTAAGTTCACCCTCAATTTGAATTTCTCAATCCAAATTCTACTTGAAAGCGAAAGTACGACCATTTATAACAGTGCGGAGCAGAGCGAGCGTTTTCAATCAATTCCTATAGAAGTTGAGCTTTAATAGGAATTAACTGAAAACGCGCACTTTGCACCAGTGGACACGCACCATAGACCCTTTTCACAGACTGTGATGACACGTTTTATCATCAATATCGTAAATCCTGCAAAGTTTTTTTTATATTTTCTTTTTAAAAAAACGTATGTACATTTATAACAATATACTTAGTATTATATTACCATTGCATCAAATTACAAAAAAAATTGTTAACGCTGCTGTGAGGGTGTTTCTAATACAGTGGCTATGGGAGTGATGGTATAAAAAAAAAAAAATGACATCTTTCTCTCTTCTGACTGCCGTTATCAATCGCTCTCTATTTTTTTCCCTCTTTTAGAAAGTTAAGAAAACACTATTGTGGAATTTTTCTTTTGCCATTTCTGCAAATGGAAACACAAAAAATATATTTAATGAAGTCTCTCATTCACCACAATAAAAGTTTACCCAACTATGATGACTTCCGTTTCTGAGAAACCCAAAAATGTGAAAAGGGTCTATTATTAATGCCTGTGCGGCCGTGCGCATTTTACAAATTAGCACCAATTCGGGAGCAGCGATTGCTTGAATGATGGGTCCATTATTATTCTTAATGATAAACACAATAACTAAACAGTACAATGACAAACTCGCTTGAATGGGCGCTTTTACATTTCTCTTTGAAACTAAATCTTCCGCCGTCGTCTTGTCAGTCAAGAGTGAGGCGAAATAGGCGAAGTGAGGTGAAATCTGACTCCTGCTGCTGATCTGTGCTGCGACTCTCATTTAGCTCACGCTGAATTGAGCAGACACGTTTAGTTTTTAATTGTAGTGTCTGTTCTCTAACTGAACAAAATTATTACTATTAAAAAAAAAAAAAAAAAAAAAAAAAAATCAAAAAGACGGTGGGGAGGCGGTACCGCGGTGGGCAAGTGATGTTGCCGGTGTTGCGCGGTGGGCAAGTGATGAACACCGGTAACACCGGCAACACCGACTATCGCAGCAAGCCTACCTCAAGTCATAATGATTTTAGGCTGCCTAAACGCGTTATAACATATTGTGAACAGCCTGAATGACGGCACTTATGTGAACATTAATTTTAACGTCTCTGTTATATGCCACGCAAGTCTATCAAATATTCAAAATTTTCTGTGCCAAATACACTACTTCAGGGTTCGTATAGGTTTCAGAAAGTTTTTTTTTTTTTTCGAGTATGGCCCTGTATGACGTCATAAAGGGTAGAATTCCTTGTATGGGCACTTCTCTGGGAAGACCGCACGCACACATCACCAGAGCGTGAGCAAGAGCACACCCATCAACATGCTTCGTTCGGTTACGGAAGTCGTCGGCAGCACTGCACAGGACTTGCTCGAGAAAGTTTTTTAATTTTGTTTTCAGACCACGAAATCAACAATGTCACCAAAGAAGTGTGTTTTTGGTTGTGAGGAAAAGATAACCTTGTTCAGCCTCACAAAGAACCCAGCGTTAAGGGAACAGTGGATGCAGTTTTTATGGGGCAGCAACAGAGTTGTGCAAGCGTGTTGGTTTGTTTGTTCCCGGCATTTAGGTGACGAATGTTTTATAAACAAGGCCCAGTTCGACGCTGGATTTGCAGATCATTTGAAACTGAAAGACGGAGCGATCTCAGCAATAAAAGATTCCGTTCATGAGTCGGAACCACAGGCGGTAAGTAAAACTGCATCAAATGTCTGTGTTTTGTTGGCAATCGTGCATATAATGTAAACAACACGAACATACAGTGAATCAAAATTTATCCAGGGATAATGCGAAATGTATTGTGCTTGTGACTCTTCAGCTCCGTCCACGGCACGTCTTTAGGAGCATGACTGTTTTTGGAAAGAAGCGGTACAGCTGTATCTGTCTTTTATAAATCTGATAAAACTAAAGACTCTTCAGAGATATGAAGCATGCAATACTACTCTATAGGTACTCAAGATTAATATGAGATTGTCAGAAACTGTGTGTGTTATGTCCCCTTTAATTACACTGTTGAATGTAATCTTTAACAAATCTCAAGATAAATATCCATTTTTATAATGTAAATTATAATGTTGTGATGCCTACATTCACTTGTAGCATTCATTGATTTAGTTTTTAGATTTTCAGCCAAACTGCTGTACAATTTTAAGATCGGCAAAAAAACAAAAATAATTATCAGCTTATCGTATTAGCCAGAATTGTAATATTGGTGCATCTTTATTTTTTATTATTTTTATTTATTATCATTACTTATTATTCATTTTGACAAACCCCTGATGGCACAAGCCATATTTTGGGACTAAAATGTCATGAAGAATTGAGGGTGGGCTCTTTTGACTTGGACAAGTAAGCAACCAACTAACAACCACGCAGATCACCATAGCAATTTCACAGAAAAATTCTGGAAACTTCCTGTGGTTACAAGTTTTGCACGGGCAATCAACATTCACATATTTGTTAGAAAAAGTAAATATCTAGTTAGTTGGAGTTATCTTGACCTCCTGACTGTTTCCAAGAACAAGGTCTGGTGCCTCTGCCAATCAGTGCGTTTAAGACATACGTCTTACATTAAAGACAAAGGCTCACGTTCACTTTTTTCAAGTGTTTATGGGTTAAGTTGGCATACACGGCATGCAAAAGCTGTTAAATGAACTACCCAGCACCCTGGAGGGTAAGAAAGTTTAAATAAGGCAAGTTTGCCCTCAATGTTTGAGAAGTGATGGAAAGAATAAAATGAAGAAAAAAAACAAACGTACTCGGCTCTGTGGAGCTGGGCTTGGTTCTCTTGTAGGTCTTGCAGAAAACGTGGGGCTTCCTCCTCAATCTGTTGCAGTAAAAAGACCCAAAAGGGTCTTTGCTCTTGGCCTCTGGTGGGGAAGTAGGTGGGTCTTTTCTAACAGGCACAAAGGTGGCAGCTTTTTCTCCAGAGGATCTCAGATGTCTAGCTGGAGCTTCCCGAACATAGCGGCCTGAATGGAGGCTGGGTTCATGACTGGACGGTTTGGAAACAGATTCTTCATTTGACACAGTTCCATTCTTGTTTTTGCTTGCTACATTCTGGAGTCAGAATACAAGGGACAACAGAAAAGAATAAAGTGGTTACAGATGGCATAACGGTTGCTTTTGAAAGATCTAATATTTTAATATTAATTAGGTGACATGACCAAATGCTTCAGAAACGCAACAAAGCAACTTTAGCATAATGTAATTAGTATTTATGACCTAACACTTAGTCATGGTGGGAATCATAACTTCGCTACATGAGTACCAATGTAAGTATGACCAAAGTAATAGATATGAATTATCCTACTATGGTGAAAATTCAGCTGAAGTATATTAATTAGGTAGCATGGCTGAACGTCAGACCTAATTAAAGGGATAGTTCACCCAAAAATGAAAATTTGCCATTAATCATTAATCTACTGAAGAAAAAAAAAAAAAGACACCTACATCTTGGATGACCATAGGGTAAGCAAAAAATGTATAGCAAGTTTTCATTTTTGGGTGAACTATCCCTTTAGTATTTATGACCCAAGACTTTGCCACAGTATGATTTATACAAGCCCTACTATGGTAAAGGCTCAGATAATGAATATTAAAGGTTTAGTTCACCCAAAAATGAGAATTCTGTCATTAATTACTCATCCTCATGTTGTTCCAAACCCTTAAGACTTTCGTTCATCTTCAGAAGGCAAATCTTTTTGATGAAATCTGAGAGATTTCTATCCTTCCATAGTTTGATTACTCAGCACGTTCGAGCTTCCGAAAGACGTTTGTTCTTGCGTGTCATTCAGGTTTGGTTGAGCTTCTGCTTATGTTCGCTAATCAATGTTTACATGCGAGTAAAAGCCTAAATTAAATCTGTTCATCATAAAAAGTGACCAAGTCCCTTCAGAAAATTTGGACTAAACCACTCAATTCATATGGATTAGTTTTTCCAATCTCTTTATGAACTTTTTGAAGTATCAAAGTTCCAGTTGCGTAGGCTATCTACGGAAGGACATAAAGCTCTCAGATTTCATCAAAAAGATCTTCGTTTGCGTTCCGAAGATGAACGAAGGTCTTACGGGTTTGGAACGACATGAGGGTGAGTAATTAATGACAGAATTTTCATTTTTGACTAACTAACCCTTTAAGTAACAGGACTGGAGGGTTTTGAGGCAACATCACATCAGTATAACATCATTTATATTCACACACACACACACACATATATATATATATATATATATATATATATATATATATATATATCTCAATTGCAAGTCCTTACAAGTCCTTCTATGGAGAAGCTATTCTTCATGAATATTAATTAGGTAACATGACTGGATGGTCAGTGTGACCTCATTTACATTTATATGCCAAGACATTATTCTGGATGCTCTGTGACATTATAAAGTAATGTCAGACCTAATTAATATTTATTAGCCAACACTTAGCCATGGTAGGATTTGTAAATTCACCACCAGTTTACCAACCTAAGGAATATTTACCTAAGGAATATTTACGAGTCCTACTATGGTAAAGGATCAGATCATGAATAACATAACATGACTAGATGCTCCTGGAAATTTATGAGGCAACCTCAAGATAACCTAATTTATATTTATGAGCCAAGACTTTGGCATAGTACCCTTTTCATGTAGCAACATCGCTTTGAACCAACTAATATATAATATGTCCTATTATAGTGAAGGTTTGGTTCATGAATATTAATTAGGTACCATGACAGGGTGGTCCAAGAAGGTTATTATACAAAGTAAGTGTGATGTGACAACGTCATTTCAATTGATGTTCATTGTACAAGTAGGTATGACATAACCAGAAAGCCTTAATTAATATTCATGAGCTAAGACTTTGCTGCAAGCTATATTATGTTAAAATACTGGCTCATAAATATAAATAAGCTCAAAGTAACGTTGCCTCATAACCTTTCTGGGTACAATGGTGAATTCATGAATATTGGTTAGGTAACATGACTGGACGCTCCAGGAAGCAACACTAATATCTAAATAATATTCATGAGCTAAGACTTCACCATAGAAAGATTCATAATTTCACTAATTGACCATATGCACGGTTACTTCTTGGTTTTCGTTAAGCCAGCTTGGGCATTTACGGTAAACTGTTAGCTGTCGTTCTGTACTCGCTGTACATCAACACAAAACCATCAATGGTTGTCTTTTTAATGTTGTTTTTATATTTTAATGCAGTTATCAAACTTAACTAATTTGCCAATAAACCAATTTTATTGATTGCAATAAAGACAAAGCTAATGGGAACGTTTAAATAAGAAACATTGTGTCTATAATTGGACACACACACGCAACATTTTTCCAGCACTTCAAATGTTATTTTTAATGTGATGACCAAAAACATTAGCCTACTTGTTTATCCTTCTAAAATTGTCCCCAATATTGTAAAACCAAACGTTTCAAGGTGTAGGAAATACAACATTTGATAGAAAACACTTTCATTTAAAAATAAAAAGACTTTAATTACCACTAAAACCTGTAGATGGCGGCAGAGGAGCATTTATTGGATCATATTCGCCATTTCCTGTAATATTTTTTTCCACATTTCGCTGTTGAATAAATATTAAACATTATAAAATCACTAGGTTTAAAAATAAGTTGTCAAGGTAAAGTATGAAGTAATCACAAAGTCTCATGAAAAACATTAACTTTTCTTGTGAACGAATTACACAGAAAGCGAGCACCACGCTCTCGCTCCCCTTTATAATCACTGACTGGCACACTTGTGAAAACTCCCATTTTGTTCAATGAATATAAATAAAGTGCACAATAAATTCTTAATTTACAGTGTGTGTTACAGTGTGCTTTTTTTTTTTTTTTTTTTTTTAAATACACGAAAGTGTGAAAACTGATGCTTGAATTGAACTTTCCTGAGGAGGAACACTGAGGGATGCATCTTTTTTATGTTGTCTTATGTATGAATAACTAAATTTATGCTAGGCCTTACTATTTAAGTGACTATATTTTGATTATAAACTAAGTATTACACTATTGATGGTGTTAAAGCTACCTCAGGACATTGAAGATACCAGCTGGCTTATATTATTCTTAAGAATGTTCCGTGCATATGGTCAATTGAATGGGTACTACAGATACTTTATTGAGGTCTGGACTTGAATGGCCTTCACTGAATGATCAGAACACAATCTCACCTCAGAGATGTCACAAACAGAACCTGTGGACTTTAATTTACGGTCAGTCTGAGAGGCATGACTCAGGTCCTCTGGAGTGGATGACCGCGGTGTCTCTTTTACCGGAGAACGGCCTTGTGTCCCTTCCATTTCTTCTTCCTCATGGAAAAGCCCACATGCCTCCAGTTGCCCCGGATCCAGGCCTAACAAGATGGAATGACAGAGAACTTGGTTAAATAAAAAAAAAAAAAGAAAAAGAAAACTCTGGGACTTTACAAGCAGCACATAACCTTCTCCTAACGACTGTTTTTTCTCTTTACGCACTCTCCAGTACATATAAAACGGCCTTATTGACCAAATATCATTCCTCCACCTTGGTGGAGGTCACATCAGCCATGAAACGGGGCTAAATCGCTCAAATCCCCAGAGACATGGAACTAGACAGAGTATAAGCGAGAGGGCCAGCGAAAAAGAGAGCAGCAGGACCATTTTAACAGATCCGTAAAGTTAAGCATTTGTTTATTTATCAGCGATCCGAAGCCAGGAAAACTCTGATGCCGTCCAATATTATGTAGAGCAGGGAGTGAAGGAGGGTCAAAGGGAAGGAGACAGCTGTGAGATGTTAAACATTCTGCCTGAAGCACAATGGAGGGAAAGAAGAGAGAGACAAAGCTGATCATTAAGGTACTTAGAGATGCAAAATCTCAGTAAATCCCAAAAATAGGGCATTTTCCCTCATTAGCTTCTTGATAATCTACATCAGATATCTCAGCCAAAGTTTACAGTTTACTTTAATTGCTTATTTAGTTTAACGATCCAACTCATTAGGGAGCAACCAAAGTCTCTTTCTGAATTACGCAGGAACAGTCACACTATATTGTGTTTGTATTTTTGGCAAGATTCAGTATATAGGTCATTTTTAGTTTTAATTTATGGTTACTTTTATTATATATTTTTATATTTTCTGAAGAATATGGTGTGTACTAGTGGTTCAACGGATCACAAAACTCACGGTTTGGATCATATCACGGTTATTAAGTCACGGATTGGATCATTTTTCGGATCAGCACAAAAAAAAAAAAAAAAAAAAATTGGGGGGGGGGGGGTAACTTTGCATTTATTACTTAGCCCACTTTAACCACTCCGATACCACAGCAGAAACTACTAGCCTAACTAATACATTATTAAAGGCAAGTGAACAGACTGTAAAAATAACAAATACTGTACACCAATTACAAGCATAGTTACAAATAAAGTATAAGGTCTAACTGTAGTATTAATTTTCGTGTACAGAAATGTAATAATTAAATGTAAAATGACACTGTTCACTGTATAAATTTAATATAGATTAATCTTTGTTAAAGCTGTGTTTTGTTGTTTGATTTACATGACAGACAACAGCAGGTATTTATAGGTTGCTGTCACTTTAAGAGTAAGACCCCATGCACGCACACATCCGACAGATACACATCCGAATTCTCACCTCGTTCAATTAAGACATAACCGAATGTGTTTACGAGAATACTTGCCTAAAGGGGTATTTTGACTGACATAATGTGTGTATGTGTCCATCCAAGTGCATTGAGGACGCGAAAGAGAAATCAATTTGGAGTTTGCGACCTATCTGAAACGCGCCTCTCTCTCTGTGTGTGCGCGCAAGCCTTGTATGTATGTGCCTCTGTGTGCACCGATAACAGCGTGGCGTGCGATACCGAATTAAATCCTCTTTTGCCTCTTCTAGCGCTGGAATGGTTTTATATCTATTTAATGTGTAAACTAGCAAGACAAAACACGTGCAAATGATAACCTTTCCATTTTGCGGTTAAACTTGCAACTGATCCGCGAATCACATGCGTCCCGAACCGTGGGGCTTGGTCCGTACGGATCAAGGATCAACAACGATCCGTTTAACCACTAGTGTGTACGCATGCAAAACTCTGTGCCACAGCTCTAAAGTGGTTGCCAAGTAATAAAACGTTATAAGTAATAAAATATATAATAAATGATATAAACAAAACTTATTTTATGATTGATATATATATATATACACACAGGTGCTGGTCATATAATTAGAATATCATCAAAAAGTTGATTTATTTCCCTAATTCCATTCAAAAAGTGAAACTTGTATATTATATTCATTCATTACACACAGACTGATATATTTCAAATGTTTATTTCTTTTAATTTTGATGATTATAACTGACAACTGAGGAAAATCGCAAATTCAGTGTCTCAGAAAATTAGAATATTACTTAAGACCAATACAAAGAAAGGATTTTTAGAAATCTTGGCCAACTGAAAAGTATGAACATGAAAAGTATGAGCATGTACAGCACTCAATACTTAGTTGGGGCTCCTTTTGCCTGAATTACTGCAGCAATGCGGCGTGGCATGGAGTCGATCAGTCTGTGGCACTGCTCAGGTGTTATAAGAGCCCAGGTTGCTCTGATAGTGGCCTTCAGCTCTTCTGCATTGTTGGGTCTGGCATATCGCATCTTCCTCTTCACAATACCCCATAGATTTTCTATGGGGTTAAGGTCAGGCGAGTTTGCTGGCCAATTAAGAACAGGGATACCATGGTCCTTAAACCAGGTACTGGTAGCTTTGGCACTGTGTGCAGGTGCCAAGTCCTGTTGGAAAATGAAATCTGCATCTCCATAAAGTTGGTCAGCAGCAGGAAGCATGAAGTGCTCTAAAACTTCCTGGTATATGGCTGCGTTGACCTTGAACCTCAGAAAACACAGTGGACCAACACCAGCAGATGACATGGCACCCCAAACCATCACTGACTGTGGAAACTTTACACTGGACCTCAAGCAACGTGGATTGTGTGCCTCTCCTCTCTTCCTCCAGACTCTGGGACCCTGATTTCCAAAGGAAATGCAAAATTTACTTTCATCAGAGAACATAACTTTGGACCACTCAGCAGCAGTCCAGTCCCTTTTGTCTTTAGCCCAGGCGAGACGCTTCTGACGCTGTCTGTTGTTCAAGAGTGGCTTGACACAAGGAATGCGACAGCTGAAACCCATGTCTTGCATACGTCTGTGCGTAGTGGTTCTTGAAGCACTGACTCCAGCTGCAGTCCAGTCTTTGTGAATCTCCCCCACATTTTTGAATGGGTTTTGTTTCACAATCCTCTCCAGGGTGCGGTTATCCCTATTGCTTGTACACTTTTTTCTACCACATCTTTTCCTTCCCTTCGCCTCTCTATTAATGTGCTTGGACACAGAGCAGCCTCTTTTGCAATGACCTTTTGTGTCTTGCCCTCCTTGTGCAAGGTGTCAATGGTCGTCTTTTGGACAACTGTCAAGTCAGCAGTCTTCCCCATGATTGTGTAGCCTACAGAACTAGACTGAGAGACCATTTAAAGGCCTTTGCAGGTGTTTTGAGTTAATTAGCTGATTAGAGTGTGGCACCAGGTGTCTTCAATATTGAACCTTTTCACAATATTCTAATTTTCTGAGATACTGAATTTGGGATTTTCCTTAGTTGTCAGTTATAATCATCAAAATTAAAAGAAATAAACATTTGAAATGTATCAGTCTGTGCGTAATGAATGAATATAATATACAAGTTTCACTTTTTGAATGGAATTTGTGAAATAAATCAACTTTTTGATGATATTCTAATTATATGACCAGCACCTGTATATGTGTTTAATAGTTACACTGTCCTATTAACATGCACAATTATATATATATATATATTTTCATTTAGTTTAAGTTGTAAAAATACTAAAACTCTGGGGGGGGGGGGGGTTAAACCAAAAAGACATAAAAAAAAAAAACCATAAAATCGACAAAAACACAACAAAATTAAAATGAAAATGGCATTAGAAAATATAAAAATAAAAACAAATTAAAAATATTATGAAATACTACAACACTATATTAATGATCCTAAAATAACTCAGGGACGTACCTCTACGAATCTTGAACGAGGAGCTTTCAGACGCCCCCGTATGGTTCTCATCACAGCTGAGAAGAGTATCGGACGCTCTTTTAGGTCTCCACCTGAAACACATACATGTTATAAAACCCACTAGATCATACCAAAATCTCCTTCTCTGGACCATGTGTACTAACCGCCAAACCATGGTTCACATTCTCACCTGTTATATCCTGTGAAGTCTCTCCCTGCCGTGGGAGTTTGACATTGCGGACTGAAACCAGGCGTCTCGGACACCTTATTAGGCGTCCCGTTCACTCGAACAGGGCTGATTTTTATTGGCTGTTTGTTCATTTTAAAACTGAACACTCCACGTGTGGCTCCTCTGGGAATGTTATCTGAGCAGGTGCGTGTGATGTGGCCTGGCGTATGTGCGTCAGGTGAAATATCCGGTCTCTCCCCACTGAGGGATGGCCTGATGGGCCTGAAATGGAAGAACGGACACAAAGGTAAATAAAATGTGCCATTTTGCAATTGATAATGGTATTTTGCTCTCTAAAGGTGGCTCAGATCCTTGTTACAATGTACCATAAGTCTGACTTCTCAAAAGTTGCACACTTAGGTTAGGTACTGTTTAAAATCTTTCGACTTGTACTGTAACAGTGAAGATGTAACAAATACCAGTTTCAAAGTAAATAAATAGCTCCATCTAGTGATGGTTTCAAAACTTTCAAAGCATTTTATTTTCAGTCTCACCTCACTGATTCACTCCTCTGACCATCTTTTGACAGCATATTTCCATTAGAACTTGTTTTATGGGGTTTTCTTCCATTAAGAGTGACAGAACCCCATTGCATCTATGGAACAAGAAATGTTTTAACAAAGAGCAAAAGGAGTAGCTTTACATACAACTACAGTATTTGGCTTCACTTTTAAGAGCAAATCTATTCTCTCAGATGAGACTGTAAAGGCCCGTTCACACCAAGGATGATAACTATAAAGATAAATAAATAGTTCTAAATATAGTTCTAAATATAAAAGAATGGCACAGTTCACACCACAACTATAACAGCACAGAAAAACGATACTTTTGGAATCGCATTCAGAACGATTTTTTTGAATTGATGAACGATAAAAACAATGACAGCCAATCAGAATAACTTCATCTCCAGAATAGCCTTCCCCAACTTGCAGACAGCTTTTTGCAGGAAGAAGAGTCAAATGTTTTTCCACTCAATGTTAATGGCTTCAAACAGTTCATGAGTAGTTGAAAAATGCATCCCAGTTCGTTTGAGTTTAATGTGAGACCAATTATTCATTCACTATAGGGTTCAAATCTGGACTCTGACAGGCCAAAACTTGAGCCTGAAGGACTTGTACTCAAGCCACTTCTTGGTTGTCTTTGCAGTGTGGGCAGGGCCTTTGTCTTGTTGAAAAATAACATCTGATCATTCCTCTTTACATAACTTTTCATTTGTGGAAAGCAAGCCATTCTGTAAAATTCTCCTGTACTTCAAAACATTAAATGACTTTTCACAGTTAAGTAGCAGCCCACCAATAGCAACAGCTAAAAAGGCAGTCTCTTTCTTCATGCTTCACTGTGCTAGAGATACATTTATTATTATTTTTCTCAGCAGATTTTCGAAGACAGCACTCTGGAGAATCACCATTCAACTCATGTTTCATTGTGATTCATCATTCTACGCACAACTTCCCATATTCTACCCAAAACTTCATTCTGTCTTTGATGTTTTTCTGAGACAGCAATGACTTTTTAAGTAGTGCATTTGCTTAAATTTTGCTAATATCCTGACCAATAATTTGTGGTTAAGACAACTAAAAGCTTAGTGTTAAGTCATTTTGGGCTTGGCCCATTTTTTTGTGCCAGGAATGTAGACTTTTACCTTGTTTGAGTTGCTGTCCTGCAGTCGAGAAAGCGGAGACTGCATGTCAAGACTGCATGAATCCGACGGCTGCTTCTTTTTGGGGATTCTAAAGGGGACTGCCATCTAGAACAAATTAAAGTCACCATGAAATCAAAATGGACAATTCTTGTTTTTTTTTTTTTTATGGAATATTGCAGTATTTATTATAAATCATTACATATGATTTATCTTTTATCATCATTATTTTTTTTAATTCATGTGCCCTCATAATATTTAATCAAAATCATTTCCCTCCCTCTTGCAGCAACATCTCATCTCTTCTCTGATGATGCGTTTACTGGCGTGAGGGCGGGGCAACCTGTCACTCACACGAGTTCCACCAATACCAAACCACAACCATCTAATCAACTCCCCATGGACAAAATCAAGACCCACCCTACTTTTTTTTTTTCCGTGTTCAAAAAGCCATTTCACTCGGATATACGTCACAAAATCTTCTGTTTCGTGTGATTTTAAATAAATGTTAGGATATTCAAAGCATAATGTATTTGTTGCCCAGTCCAGTTTAAACCATAATAAATTAACTTAATTCACTATAGCATACAGTGTGTACGTTTGGAAATGTTTAAAAATATATATTTTTTTATTTATTTTCTTAGTGTTTCCCAAAACTTTTTTGACAATAAACTATATAATATATATATATATATATATATATATAAATTTTCAGCATGATTAATACTGTTACAGTAGCCAGTAATTACAATGACTTTCAAAATAAAACAGATTTAAGTTTTAAAAATAAAATGATGATTTTTTTCATGAATAAAAATAAAAACAGAAAATCTGCTATACGTGGCATTTATGTAAATTGACAAATTACATGTATTTTATATTTCTCTGGGGTTTTATCATTACTGAGACTATATATATATATATATAATGCTCTACTATGCATGTCATTTATGTAAATTCACAAATTGCACATATTGCTTTGAGATTTTCTCATTAAAAAGCCTGAATGTGCTTTACAAAGTGCTAAAATATCATTATCAAATATCAAAGTGCTAAAATATCATTAGATTAATCATGATAATGGCAGCCCAAATATGTTTAGATCATAATTGCTATATAAACCAAGTTTTATATGCAAAATTTAAATCTTTCCAAGTAGTTCAGATTGGGAATCACTGTTTGATCTTTTTGTCTTCCAAAATTATTATTTATGACCTCATATTAATTTAGAAACTAGATGTTATACATGTACCTACTTTACTTGTAAGTGAACATCAGTGAGAAAAGCTGTGAAATACATCGAGATAATCCAGTAGTTAACGTAAACGTCCTCAAAATACTTCATTTTAATGTTTATATCACTAATCAATAATCACTTATCAATGATCAATAATCATACAGTCAGATTAAAAGATAAAACACCATGCACGAGATATAATGATTATAGTATCTATAACCTCAAGGAACCATGAACGTGATTAATGCCAATCAGTTTAAGCGTTTAGCATTGGTTGTTGCACTCCAGGGCCATTAATATTACACATCTGAGCTGATATTGGTCTTATAAGCTTGGTAAACGCCATACTTACAGCACACACCTGTCTGAGACTCGCTCTATAAATATCAGGCATGGGCTTTGAACTGGTGAAGGCACTGATAAATCATTCTCTTCAGCAGAATAGCAATGAGTGCACTAAGAAGTGAGCATCCCTCTTTCTGTTTATGTGCGACGTTCTTCCCTTTCTTCTTCTTCTTCTTCTTCTTCTTCTTCTTCTGCAGTTGGCGGTTGTGGAGCAGAGTAAATACTCGGGATCATAACAGCGCCATCTGGAGTACGGTTTATGACAAATTCAACAAAACAAAGACAAGTTAGGTCAATAAGAGAGACTATATAAATATATTTTGAAGAGCTTAACAGATCCAGACAAAAACCAAGAATGAATGATCTGTTTCATATGAATGATCTGCCCATGTCAATAATGATATATAACATAATTATATAGAGGCATCTTTAATCTTTAATGGAAACGGTGGTGTTACTGGTTTAATTATTCCAGTTTTGTGTTTTTGCAGCGTGTGGCTCATCTGTTTCATTATACTGCTTTTAGATGAAGGTAAGCACCTTAAAGTACAGATTTGATTTGAAAATGAAACTCGTTGAGCAAAATACAAACGATGCAAATAACAAAGACACCAATGGTTCTACACAAAACGTATAGTGTATTATTTATATATTTTGCTTTGTTTTTATTCATATTTTTATTATTTATTTTTACATGACAACAAATATATATTTAAAACAATTTAAAGAAAATGACAGACCTTTAGTGAGGCAAGAACTGCGCCTGCGCACAAATGATGGACAAGCGCCTTTCTTTTATTTCAGCTGAAATTTCAGCTTAACTTCTGCAATAACTATCAGTTTACATGATTATAAATTTGTACATCATGACCAGAAGGTACGTTGTGTTGAAATTGTCGTCGTATAGCAGTAGACATCTTTACTCTCTCCATCTTTATTCTGGCCTTTAGGACAAAGGCGCACTATGAAGATTAGCTGAGGCTTTGCGCTAGCTTCGCTTTAGTCAGTATAAATTTGTAAATATTGGTAGATTTGCATTGAAATGTGTCCTAAATATTCCCAGGAACAGATAAATGTAATTTCCATTTATTTATTTTCCCAAAATTGTCCGTCGATTTGTGCAGATAGTTAGCATTTAACTTATATAAATAACGAGCTTGCCAGGCTAGTTGAACATAAGCAAAACGCGAATTAAAAAAAAAAAGTAAATAAAAGTAAAACAAGTGTTACTGCATATATTAATGTCTATATTATATACTATATTATATAATCTATGACGTTCTGTTGTGTGTGTTATTATATAACGTCAAACAGTGCACCTGTTGCAGCTAATTTCAGTTCAATTTAAGTCAGTAATTATATAATGTAAGAATCTGGTTTAAAATGATCCAAATGCATCATTGTCCATTACCATTGGTATAAATGGATATAAACGTACAGTTCGTTTAAAGCGACCCAGAATTTCTTCATACTTAAGTATCTTCACACTTCTACAGATGATTCGAATATAAACTGATGTCAATATAAACTGCACTACTAGCGGTTTCATCACCCACACTTGTCATCATAAATGACATTTTGTTGACCTCTGTGTCGCTGTAGTACCTGTTGTTAAAGTCTGTCAGTCCCCTCGGGAAAAGAAGAAAGAAATTAACTAGTACCCTGAGGCATATCTTTAGTGGGAATACTAGGTTATCACAGTGTTAGTGGTTGTATTGTTTCTGTGTGACTATTTTTGTGTTTGTTTTTGCAGTGTGTTGCTCATCTGTTTCTTTATACTGCTTTTGAATGAAGGTAAGCACATAAAATTGCAGATATTATTTGAAACACATTAGTTAACTTTAAAGTTAACACTGAATTTGTCTTTCACATGTTCCTTGTCTTACTTTACTTTTCAGTGTTTGCAAAGGGAAGCGTCCCAACAGTTCAGGGTTTTATCGGCGATTCTGTCGTTTTGCAGTGTCATCCTGGTAATGTACAACTTGAATCCATTACAGCACACTGGAGATATAATGATATCAAGAATGTTTACGACATAGAAGACGGCAAAGTGTCGATTGTGGATCAAGACCAAGTGTACAGAGACAGAACTGAGATGTTTCCTGCAGAATATATGAAAGGAAACTTCTCCCTCAAACTCAGGAAACTTCAAAACACTGACGGAGGGTCGTACTGCTGCTTCATCCCTAACATTAATAAACAGCAGTGCACACAGCTTCAAATAAAAGGTGTGATGAAATGGTTGCCATAAATAGCTCCTATTATTTATGTTAAAAATCAATAATTGGTATTTATGACAAAATGTGAACTAAAGGTGAAGTGTGTACTTTACTGTCCCATTTTAATGTGCAAAGACAAGTGCACAATAAGCAGTTCGTAGATTGATGCGCTAAAGATTTTAAACACTGGGCATATACACACACCGATCAGGCATAACTTTATGACCACTGACAGGTGAACTGATTATCTCTTCATCACGGCACCTGTTAGTGGGTGGGATATATTAGGCAGCAAGTGAACATTTTGTCCTCAAAGTTGATGTGTTAGAAACAGGAAAAATGGGCAAGCATAAGGATTTGAGCGAGTTTGAGCCAAATTGTGATGGCTAGACGACTAGGTCAGAGCATCTTCAAAACTGCAGCTCTTGTGAAGTTTTCCAGGTCTGCAGTGGTCAGTATCTATCAAAAGTGGTCCAAGGAAGGAACAGTGGTGAACCGGCGACAGGGTCATGGGCAGCCAAGGCTCATTGATGCACTTGGGGAGCGAAGGCTGGCCCATGTGGTCTGATCCAACAGACGAGCTACTGTAGCACAAATTGCTCAAGAAGTTAATTCTGGTTCTGATAGAAAGGTGTCAGAATACACAGTGCATCACAGTTTGATGCGTATGGGGCTGCATAGCCACAGACCAGTCAGGGTGCCCATGCTGACTCCTGTCCACTGCCAAAAGCACCAACAGTGGGCACGTGAGCATCAGAACTGGACCACGGAGCAATGGAAGAAGGTGGCCTGGTCTGATAAATCACATTTTCTTTTACATCATGTGGATGGCCGGGTGCATGTGCGTCGCTTACCTGGGGAACACATGGCACCAGGATGCACTATGGGAAGAAGGCAAGCCAGCGGAGGCAGTGTGATGCTTTGGGCAATGTTCTGCTGGGAAACCTTGGGTCCTGCCATCCATGTGGATGTTACCTTGACACGTACCACCTACCTAAGCATTGTTGCAGACCATGTACACCCTTTCATGGAAACTGTATTCCCTGGTGGCTGTGGCCTCTTTCAGCAGGATAATGCGCCCTGCCACAAAGCCAAAAATGTTTTTACGAATGGTTTGAGAAGCGCAACAACGAGTTTGAGGTGTTGACTTGGCCTCCAAATTCCCCAGGGGTCCGTTCTTCGTACGTCGCTAACTCAGTTAGCTGGATTTGATTGATGACGATTTGGCATGATCTTGGATTGTTCGGTTTTTTGACGCTCAGCCTGGGGTGCGTTTCCCAAAAGCATCGTTAGCCAACTAACATCGCAAGTTCCGTCGTTACTAACATACAGTATCTCACAAAAGTGAGTACACCCCTCACATTTCAGCAACCATTTTAGTATATCTTCTCAAGCAACAATACTATAGAAATGAAAATTATATACTTTAGAGTAGTCAATGTGCTGCTTGTATAGTAGTACAGATTTACTGTCCTCTAAAAATAACTCAACATACAGCCATTATTGTCTAAATAACTGGCAACAAAAGTGAGTACACCCTAAGTGAACATGTCAAAACTGTGTCCAAAGTGTCAATATTTTGTGTGAGCACCACTGTTATCTAGCACTGCCTTAATCCTCCTGGGCATGGAATTCACCAGAGCTGCACAAGTTGTTGCTGGGATCCTCTTCCACTCCTCCATAATGACATCACGGAGCTGCTGGATGTTAGACATGTGGCGCTTCTCCACCTTCCGCTTGAGGATGCCCCACAGGTGCTCAATAGGGTTCAGGTCTGGAGACATACTTGGCCACTCCATCACCTTCACCTTCGGCTTGCACCTCAGCAATGCAGTTGTCATCTTGGCGGTGTGTTTGGGGTAGTTATCATGTTGGAAAACTGCCGTTCAGCCCAGTTTCTGAAGGGATGGCATCATGTTCTGCTTCAGAATGTCACAGTACATGTTGGAATCCATGTTTCCCTCAATGAAGTGCAGTTCCCCAGTCCCAGCAGCACTCATGCAGCCCCAGACTATGATGCTACCACCACCTTGCTTGACTGTAGACAAGACACAATTTTCTTGGTACTTCTCACCAGGGCGTCACCACACATACTGGACACCATCTGAGTCAAACAAGTTTATCTTAGTCTCATCAGACCACAGGACATGGTTCCAGTAATTCATGCTCTTGGACAGGTTGTCTTCAGCAAACAGTTTGCGGGCTTTCTTGTGAGCCAGCTTCAGAAGAGGCTTCTTTCTGGGACGACAGCCATGCAAACCGGCTTGTTGCAGTGTGCGGCGTATGGTCTGAGCACTGACAAGCTGACCTTCCGCTTCTGCAACCTCTAAAGCAATGCTGGCAGCACTCATGCGTCTGTTTTTTGAAGCCAGCTTCTGCACCTGACGCACAGCACGAGGACTCAGCTACTTTGATCGACTCCTGTGAGGCCTGTTCCGAGTGGAACCCATCTTGAAAAACCTCTGTATGACCCTGGACACTGTACTGTAACTCAGTTTCAGGGTGTTACCGAACTTCTTATAGCCTAGGCCAACTTTGTGGAGAGCAACAATTCTAAATCTCAAATCCTCAGAGAGTTCTTTGCCATGAGGTGCCATGTTGAACATTCAGTGGTCAGTATGAGAGAATTGTACTCAAAGCACCAAATTTTAACTGCTCTAATACAAAAAACGCAAATTTGTATTGTCCTATCAAGCAGACAAAAACATGAACATGATGAATAGGACATGTGGCTTTGCATGGTTAAAAGATGTAAAGCTGTTATCACTTAGGGTGTACTCACTTTTGTTGCCAGCTATTTAGACAATAATGGCTGTATGTTGAGTTATTTTCAGAGGAAATCTATACTGCTATACAAGCAGCACATTGACTACTTTAAAATATATACAAGTTTCATTTCTATAGTATTGTCCCTTGAGAAGATATACTAAAATAGTTGTGAGGGGTGTACACACTTTTGTGAGATACTGTAGTTCAACGATTTGGTGTTTCCTGAAACCATAGTTCAAACGAACATTCGCAAACTGCATCGCAAACTTGTGTGGTTGGAACAACAGCTCTGGAACTGTGGTTAGAACCGTAGTTTTTTGTTTTTATGACATGTGGACTTAATAAATCGTTATCTTGAGCAATATAAGCAAGCTGACATTAAGTACAATGTATATATTTTATTTTGAATATATACAAATGTCATTTACATATTTTAGATTTTAAGCACTGTTTTTGAAGAGTGAGCATGTGCGTACATGCTCTAGTACGTAAGAACGAGCCTGTGATTGAATCTGGAAATAAAGCAAAATAACCAAGAAAAATGAGAGTTAGTCCTCAGATGCCATGTCTGTAATTTATAGCAAAATATCTAGCATTAATTCGATCTCAAACAGATTCATTTAAAGAAGTTATTACTCCACCACCTGCATGACATCATTCACCAACGTGGTTGAACGACAGGTTTGCGACAATACGGTTTCGGGAAACAGTCGTGACTAGCTAGTTGATTTGTTCAACGATGCATCGTACTATGGTAGTGAAGCAGCGAGTTACTTCGTTGTACGGGAAACGCACCCCTGGACTTGCTGTCATAGCAACAGGTCCGTGAGTTTAAACCTGCTCGGGAGCAGGCTTATTTCATGTAAACAGGATTAGATCTTTTTAAGCGGAGGTGATGCTTAAAGTCTGTCCCAGCCACTGCTACTTTCTTACAAGAGTACCCTAATGTGAACCAGGGACAATAATAATGATTTAAAAATAAATTTACAAATAATATTATAATGTTGTGTGGTCTATCATAATATAGACACAGCCAGTTTTAATCATTGAGAGATTTATTAGTGAGGGAATAATTACCTAATAATTTAATTGGATTCTTACACACATGATATATTAGTCTATCTATGCTGTGCATGCATTAATTTGAACTGTGACAGCTATTATGGGAGTGACTTGATGCAGCGCAGGAGATGCAAATAACTTGATCTTGAATGTCTGTAACCAAACAGATCTTGCCCCCCATTGACTACCATAATATTTATTTTTTCCTACTATGGTAGAAAATGGGGGGCGGGATCTGTTTGGTTACAAACATTCTTCCAAATATCTTCTTTTGTGTTCAGCAGAACAAAGAAATCCATACAGGTTTGGAACTACTTGAGGGTGAGTAAATGATGACAGAAGTTTGTACAATAGGAAATAAACACAAGCAAACAGTTCAGTCAAAAGTACAAATGCAACACTCTAGTTATAGCACAGGATTCTCGCCTAAAAAAACTCTTAAAACTACTAAAAAAACTATTTTAAAAAACTACGTGCAAACCCACCATAATTTTACAAACACATCAAAGTATTTGTACAATTATTGTGGGTTTGCTCGTCCACCATGACACTCGCTGTGAGAAATGCTGCAAGCGGAGTGATACAAACGGTGAAAGGGTTCCTGACCTTGGTGATACTGGTAGAATATTGCATGGCTGGAAAAGGCTCTCTGCCAATCAGATTCGAGGACCAGAACTAACTGTTGTGTAAAACAAAATAACGGATCTGTCAAACAAAACAAAAAAAAAACAGATTATAAAACAAAAAAACAACAACAATGCAACAAATTGAACTACAATTGAAAACAGGAGGTGTGGTGCAGTTTAAATGTTTGTGAAACCTGTTTTGGAAACAAATTTTTCACTTTCATTTGGTATTGCTTGTGGCACAGAAATTACACACTTCTCCTCTGGAGTTTTAGTGCATTTGCTAATGATCGTACACACTGTGAAGTGCAGTGAGTCTGTACTAGCCTTCATGCTACTCTTTTTCATTCTTTTTTCATTGTTTTTGTGTTTTAGAGAAACCAAGGGGAATCCAAGAGAAGCCAGACTCAAACCGTGGCGTTGAATCCAAAGCAGAGAGGATTGTCTCTCTGTTGATCCCTTTCTTCGCTGTTTCTATTCTGCTTTGTGTGCGAGTGGTAGTTTAGCAGTGTGTGCTTTAAGAGCAGAGCTACAGCGAGCTTATTACTATTACAAAATATGTTGAATTAGGACTGTTACCTAGTCTTTTCTCACTGGGACCACAAAATTATCTTGTATGTAGTTCATTAAGATGTAACCGAGACACATTTAGACACATACAACATATCTGACATGTTATAGATCTTAAGTCAGGGCAGATTCAGTATAGATACAGTATAGATACTATAGATACAGTCTGTTCACTGGGCTGCACTTTAGATACCGCCATTCAGCTGGAAAACACTGAAAATGCAGCTTTCCAGAACATTTCCAGTGGACAAAAACAATAAATGTTGGTTGTAAAAATGGCATTAAGACTTCACAGCCTCGTTTCCATTCACATCAATTAAAATATGCCATCTACCCTGACAAGGTCAATCACTTGTGTTTTTCAGTAATCTTGAAAATTTGATTGCAGTGCTTTTGCTAATGCTTTTGTCGTATAATACTAGTTGAATTGTTTACTAATCTATTTAGAGATTGTAAAGCTACTGCACTACTGAAAACAGAGTTTTTTTACAATGTATGCACTACTTTTATTTATATATCTTGTTTAATTTAAAATAATTATTTATTTTATATTTAATTTATTAAGCCTATTTTATTTAATGTATAAAGGTATACTTATTCAAACATTTGTTATGTAAACCTGTTAAAACTTGTGTTGTGTAACAGCATGCTGCCTGGAGTGCAAATAAATTTGTTCTTGGAACTTATGTCTGTTTGTCTGTTTTGTTTTTTTTTTTCCTTTCTTTTTTCTTAACTGTCGTTTTGACAAAATTATATGTTATAATATAAAATTATGACCGCATAACATTTGCAGGTTCAACCAAATTAAAGGTGGGGTCAAGATTGACAATCTGACCAAGAACTGCCACATTTATAAAGGCGGGTGCACACTGTGCGATTTTGTCCACGATTTGGTCGTCTGAGACAAATTTTGAGAATCCTAAAAGATTCCTATAATCCTAGGCAAAAATCTGTAGTCTTTGATCGCTAGTTTGACATAGTTTCACCGACAGCCGATTGATGACCGTTGCGATCAAATTTTACCTCCGACGAAATTCTGGCAGTGTCAGAACATTTGGCGCACAGTCCTGCAGTGTGACTTCTTCTACGACAAACGTCAAATTGTCTTTGTTTTTCAAGATAAGCCGTGATCAAAATTAACGCTAGAGATTTCTTTGTTAGCCACCATTTCAGTCCCACGTGTAATGCAGCTCATAGTCACCGAATGTGTATGGGTTGATGATGTAAAACTCCGGACAAGTTTTCATTCGCGCGTCCGTTGTTAACGTGTCTTGACTGTCGTACAGTCTGACATATAGGACAGCTGTATCACAGTGTGACATGAGGATCATGTTCGTATAGTCTGACAAGCAACAATCGTAAAGGACTATTATAAATCGCACAGTGTGCACCCAGCTTAAAGCCCGGGATACACTGTATGATTTTAGCAATCCTATAAGATCATTACAGATCACACTGTGCAACATGGATCTAAACTTGGGTATGACAAGCATGTAGACTGTACGATGATGACACCTATGACTCTTAGGCTACGATGCAAGTTTCTATAGAAGAATAAAACGTCATCAGCATGCGCTAGTGGTTAACAAAAAGACCATGTTGAATCACACTTTGACAGTTGTAGTTTTTATGTGTGCTGTAAGGAGGTAGGTCGTAGTAGCAAACACACTGTGCGATGATCATGCTGAATTTCTGAGACTGTCAGAAAATTATCGTAGGCTATCTTTGGTCGCAAGACCGGGAAAACGGCCATCTTTGAACCTCTCTCACCGTACGACATAGGACCGATTAAGAGCCACGATCACAGAAATCGCCACGATTGTTTCACGATGGCAATCTTTCGCCTGGGACAGCCAAAAATCATGCAGTGTATCCCGGGCTTTAGAAGAGACCATCTGACTGACATGTAGAGGGACCAACCAGCTGTGTTTTGCATGTCACATAGAGGCAGATTAATCTGAAATAGAGGATGTCACAATAATAGCCTCACGGCTTGATGGTATGTGGAACCTCCATTTTCATAGAGTAGCAGTTTTGTTAATTTAATGTCCTGCGCCAGCAGTATCATCATCCATCAGTCTGTTCCACAACTGAAATTGTCCAATAATAGTAGGGGGATAAAGTAAGTTGGTCAACATGGCAACCACTCTTAAAACCGACTTGACTGGAGTCTTCATCTTATATGTTTATACATTTGTATTTGTCAAAACTACTTCTCCTGTCTTAGTGCACCTTCTATTTATGGATCAACATATATCCAATATAGTGCTATTTGGTATTTTTTGACAAATATTCACTGTCATTTTAATTAACTCTGTAGGCCTACTGAAAAATTAAATCACCTTTAGTAGAAATCAAAATGTTTAAATGTCCATAACTGATCATTTTAAAGAGCATCACGATTAGTTTATATAGTTCAAAGGCATTACCCCAATTATGGTATTGTCCCTGCTAAAACACTACCATTGTGTACCATTTTGTTTCAAAATGAGACTTGGGGTATGTTTACATGGCAACAATGTACTAAAAATAGAAAAGTTTTTCCTTTGAGTTTTTTCACGTACGAACGTCAACATTGTCAAAATGATCCCCGTTCACACAGATTTGCGAAAACGACTAAAAACGCTGTATTATGCTGCCAGGCCAGTAGTTGGCGATGTCACTTTGTAAAGAAACACTACGTGCCTATAGACTGAACACGTAATGTGCATGCGCATGACGTCACTGTTTTCACAAATTTGTTGTTTACACTGAGAGGATAACAGTATCGTTTTCAAAAACTTGCACTTTGAAACCCTCAGAGACTGTGTACATGGCACCATTTTCAAATAAACAGGAAACTTTTTTATGCTTTTGGCCATTCATTTACATGACAACAGCATTCTGGGGGCTTGAAAACAAACTTTTGAAAACGAGTTTCAAAGTGTTTTAAAATGATACTGTTATTTCCATGTAAACTACAAAAACACAAATCTGTGAAAATGGTGACGTCATGTGCATGCACATTTACGTGTTCAGGCTATAGGCGTGTAGTGGTTCTTTACAAAGCCAACTACTGGCCTGGCAGCACAATACAGTGTTTTTAGTCGTTTCTGTGGATCCGTGTGAACGCAGATTGCTTTGACAGCGTTGTCGTCTATACGTAAAAAAACACAAAGAAAAAACTATTCGATTTTTAGTACATCATTGTCATGTAGAGATTGTCCAGTTTATTTCATTGTTAATATTATAGTTTTATTTGCATACCTGACATTAACAGAATTGACAATGACAATGTTACAAGTTTCATCCTTGATACAAACATTGATGAATACAAAGTGTGTGTCAAGTTATGCCATGATTGAAATCAATAAAATATCTGGAATATAATGTATGTAAAGGAGCATAGAACTGCACTGGGTATAGTGGAAACACAACTGAAAAATAAAGATTATATTAAAAAAAAAAATGCAGTTGATAACTTAAATATATGAGGGGCTGGCAGTGAAATACTGATGAAAAATTCACATGAGAGGAGGACTTTTAGGACTTCAGTCACCTGTAACACTATCAGATAAGTTCTGATCAGTTTGAAATACAGAGGACTAACATGCTATTTTCTGTAATCTAGAGTAAAATGTACCCAGGATGACAGTACTCCATGCACAGATACTTGAAAAATGTATGGTAACGGAGTAAAATTATGTCCAACACAGGCTGATTAAAGAGATCAGGGCCTGTATTTTTAAAGTTTCTAAGAATCCTCTCAGAAAGCTCCTAATTTAGCTTAAAAATTTCTATTTTTTATTTACCATGCTGTTAATGTTGTACTTAGGAGGGACACTACAGGCAAAAACACTGTTCCCTTGCGATACTACACGAGTACTGCGTCGTTCGTCTTATTAATTAATATCGATTATTAATAAGACAAGACGCAATGGGGAAAACTCCTTTTTCTCAGATTCTGAAGCCTTTATACAATCACGCAGTGTAAACTGCATGGCCATTGGTTCGTGAAGTTAAAGTAAACGAACCAATGACAGCGCGGAACGCGCGAGCCAATGGTGAGCGAGCCTGCTCGAGGCCGCCAAAAGGGGCGGGGTCTCGGGCTATATAAGCGGCCGTCTCACCATGGCAAATCGATTCGTTCTCCTTCAGCGACGCAGATATCATCTCTTCGCTTGATCTACGAGACTTGAAGCCACATTCACCTGCAAGCAGCTGGATTCGCTGCTGAGCAACTCGCCGCTCTGCAGCAGTTTGGTCAGCTCGCCTCCCTGCTCGCCGCTCTCTATTCTGCTCGCCGCTCTCTAGCAGCCGCCACCTCGAGCAGCCTGCAGCTCTCTTGCCGCTCTTTCAGCTCGCCGCTCAGATTGCCGCTCTCATACAGCACTGATCGCCCGCCGCTTCGCAGCAGCCAGATCAGCTCGCCACTCTGAAGTAGCTCTGTTCCCACGCCGCTTCTTAGCAGCCTGGTCAGTGCTTCACCCCCGAGCCACCTGCAGTTCGAGCGAGTGCACTACGGTGTATCCTTTGCAACACAGTTGCTTTATAAAAGAGCTATTTTCTAAAGAGCAAATTTCTGAGACGTTGTCGCAAATGTCGCGCCACAGCTGTGGCACGTGCAGAGCCCCTCTGCATGCTGATGACGGGCACAGTGAGTGCGTATTATGTCTGGGGAAATCCCACGCAGAAGCCGCACTCACGGAAACGACCTGCTCTCACTGTGAGAGTATGAGTCTGGCCTCTTTGCGCTCGCGGATAGCGTTCTTTTCAGAACGCGACTCCGCCCCTCGCGCCCTCCCGTTTTCTTCCTCCCAGGAGCCTGTGAGGAAAAAACAGCGGGGCAGAGGATCCCAGCACTTGGATGAGAGTGAGCTCACGTCGGCTCAGGTCCTGCGTGCCTCACTCTCTCCACACAGAGAGGCTTCCCCCGTCCATTTCTCCTGCCCAGACCAACGCCCCTCTGCCATCGTGAGCGACTTGGTCTCATTCGGGGGATCTGATGAAGAGCCGCTAGACGACAGCATGTCATTGGCGGCTTCGGATGCCGAGGAGTGGTCGGGCTCACTTCCTGACCCCGCCCCCTTGCCGTCTTTGGAGCCGACTGACGCCAGGGCATCCATCGACTCGGAGCTCACCCGTGTACTGTTGAAAGCAGTTGAGCAGCTCAGTCTGGAGTGGTCTGCGCCTGAGGAACCCACACGCAGCCACTTGGACAAGTGGTTCCTGCCTGGACGCCGGTCAGCGCCCTTCTTTCCGGAGGTGCATGACGAGCTCACCAAGTCATGACGCGCTCCCTACTCTGCCCGCTTGCATCCTTCTGGCTCTCACGCTCTCACCTCTGTTGATGGCGCCGGGCAGAAAGAATATGAAAAGCAGCCTCCTTTGGATGAAGCTGTGACCGCACACTTGTGTCCACCCGCTGCCATTGGATGGAAGTCGAAGGCCGCCCACCCATCCAAGCCCTGCCGTACCACCTCGGCCCTCGCTGGACAACTCAGCCACCTTCAAGGAGCTGCGTAGCGCCACGGACTTGGCCCTACACGCCATGAAGATCACGGCTCAGGCAATTGGGCATTCAAGCCTGGTGGTGCTGGAGCGCCACTTATGGCTCAACTTGACTGAGATCAAGGACGCGGACAAGGACGTCTTCCTTGACTCGCCCGTCTCCCCCACTGGTCTCTTTGGGCCTGCCGCCAATGGTTTCGCCAAGCGCTTCACAGCAGCACAAAAGTCGTCCCAGGCCATGCAACACTTTCTGCCAAAACGCTCCAGCTCCTCTGCTTCGAGCCGCCCTAAGTCAGCGCTAGCTCAGCAGCAACCACCCAAGGACAAGCCGCCAGCCACTAAGCCCGAGTCGCGATCTGAGCACAAACGGCGCTCGCGCTCTGCTAGGCGCCACCCCCCTCCGATGCGACAGGGACCCCGGCCCAAGATAGTGCTGGACCCTGCGCCTCAGAAGTTGGCCTGATGTCCAAGAGAGGAAGAGGAGGAGGCTAAGTCCCACCACAGCCGGACCACCCTCCAAAATGCCTCGCCCAGCTTTCCTGTCACCCCGTTCAGTTCCGGGTGCTCAAGAAAGAGTGTTTGTTGCCTGCACAGAGCCTGTTCAAACGCCCTGGTGTTAGCAGACATAATAAAAAACAAACATACTCAAAAAGAGAGCAAATTTCCTCTTCCACCCCATACATGCACCACAGTCTCTCACAGCGACTTAGTGCCAGAACCAATTCAGCCCCTTGCCACACGGGCCGAGGCCTGGCAGGCCATCCCCGGAGTGTCAGCTTGGGTTCTGAACATAATAAAATGAGGTTATGTACTCCAATTCGCTCAAAGGGCCCCGTTTTTCAACGGCGTGGTCCAAACCTCTGTGGAAAGCAAGGATGCGCATGTCCTGCGTTCCGAGGTAAACACCATGCTGGCGAAAGGAGCCATAGAGGTGGTTCCTCCAGCACTGAGCGAGTCAGGTTTTTACAGCAGGTACTTCCTCGTCCCCAAAAAGGATGGCGGTCTCAGACCCATTCTCGATCTCAGACATCTGAACAGGGCCCTGATAAAGCGCTCATTCAGAATGATCACTTTAAAGCAGATCTTCCCGCAAATACGCCCGGGAGACTGGTTCTTACCCTGGATCTGAAAGACGCTTATTTTCACATCCAGATAGCCCCCCATCACAGGCGATTCTTGAGATTCGCCTTCGAAGGGGTGGCATATCAATACACGGTCCTTCCATTCGGGCTATCTCTGGCTCCCCGCACTTTTACGAAGTGCATGGATGAGGCTCTCTCCCCTCTGAGACAGATGGGTGTGCGCATACTGAACTACCTCGACGACTGGCTCGTTCTGGCCCAGTCGGAGGCAGAGCTAATATCCCACAGATCCATCATCTTCAACCACTTAGAGTGCTTGGGGCTCAGGGTCAATTTTACAAAGAGCTCGTTATCTCCCAGCCAACGTGTGTCGTTCCTGGGGATAATTTTAGACTCGACCCACATGAGGGCCATGGTCACTCCAGAGCGTTCTCTGGCCATTCAGCAGCTCGTACAAACCTTTACGCCCGGGGCTTCTCTGTCGCTCAGAATGTTTCAGAAGATGCTAGTTCTAATGAGTTCAACATCTCCGGCTCTGCAGCTGGGCTTGCTTCACATGCGCCCTCTGCAGCTCTGGCTGAAACCACGGGTCCCGCCTCTAGCCTGGCAACATGATCGTTGCTCGCTCAAGGTGAACCAGGCGCGTGTCACAACCCTGGCCCCTTGGACGATCCCTTGCTGGTTCAAGCAGGGCGTGGCAATTGGGGCGATAGACAAGAGGAAGGTCGTCTTCACAGATGCCTCCAAAATGGGTTGGGGAGCTCTGTGCGACAACCGTCCAGCCTTTGGTGCTTGGAATGGCCCGGAAAGCGAGCTACATATCAACCGCCTGGAAATGATGGCGGTATATCGAGCTCTCCAGGCTTTCCTTCCTCTCCTGGTGGGTCACCACGTCTTGGTCAGGTCAGACAACATGACGGTGGTGTCCTTCATAAATCACCAGGATGGTCTCTCTTCAAAGCCCCTCTTCACTCTAGCGAAAACCATCCTAGAGTGGGCCCAGTGCAACCTGCTCTCATTGAAAGCAGCACACATACAGGGCGTACTGAACATAGGGGCGGACAGGTTGTCCCGGAGCAACCTTCCGTCAGAGGAATGGTCACTCCACCCCCGCTCAGTCCAGAGAATTTGGGGCGTCTTCGGGAAGGCAGAGGTCGACCTCTTTGCCTCAGAAGACAATCATCACTGCCCAATATATTTCTCAAAAGCCAGGGACGCGCTGGCCCACGGCTGGCCCAGCCTCCTCCTTTATGCTTTTCCCCAAGTAATCAGACGAGTCAGGGAAGGTGCTCACAAAGTCCTCCTGGTGGCTCCTCTTTGGAGGACCCAACCATGGTTCTCGGAGCTATCTCGGCTATCGCCCCTGGAGCCATGGCCAATCCCTCTGAGACGGGACCTCCTCTCCCAAGCGAGAGGGACAATATGGCACCCCAGACCCGAGCTGTGGGACCTTCATGTGTGGTTTCTCAATGGGAGCCTGCAAGCCTCCCTGAGAATGTCTTAAACACTATCTCTCAGGCCAGAGCTCCGTCTACAAGACGTCTCTACTCCCTGAAATGGGCCATCTTTGCCGCCTGGTGTACAGCCCGGGGCGAGGACCCATTGACTTGTGACATCCCAGATATTGTCCTTCCTTCAAGACTTAATGGATAGAGGCCATACTCCCTCTACCCTTAAGGTCTGTGTCGCAGCTATAGCAGCTTCTCACGCTATAGTGGGGCAGTCGATAGGGAGAAACAACCTTGTGTTCGCTTCCTTAAGGGATCCAGGAGGTTGAATCCCCCTCGTCCCCTCACGGTTCCTACCTGGGATCTTTCTGTGGTTCTTAGAGGCCTTAAAGGCCCTCCCTTTGAACCAATCCAGAGTGCCGACCTACGACCCCTGTCGCTGAAAACTGCCTTACTGCTAGCTTTAGCATCAGTTAAGCGTGTGGGAGATTTGCAGGTGCTCTCTGTGAGCCCCTCGTGTCTTGAATTCGGGCCTAACGACTCCAAAGTCATCCTGAAACCGAGACATGGATATGTCCCGAAAGTCCTATCTACCCCCTTTAGGGTGCAGATGGTCGTTCTCTCCGCTCTTACTCCTTCTCAGGATGAACAGGAGTTGAAACTACTCTGTCCTGCCAGAGCTCTGAGGTCTTACATTGACCGTTTCCGCCTCCTTTCGTCAGGCGGAACAGCTTTTTGTCTACTTCGGTGGCCGCACAAAAGGTCTTCCGGTCACAAAGCCCAGGCTTTCCAGATGGATAGTCGACGCTATAGCACTCGCTTACTCCTCCTTAGGCCTTCAATGCCCGTTGGGTGTGAGAGCGCATTCCACGAGAGGTATGGCCTCCTCGTGGGCGTGGTCCTGTGGCGTTTCCATTGCCGACATCTGTGTGGCGGCCGGCTGGGCCTCACCGTCCACATTTGTCAGGTTTTATAATGTGGATGTCCCTGCACTTCAGACGCAGGTCCTTTCTGCATGAGCCTCCCTGCTTTGTCCAGCTTATGGCTTTCCATTACGACCCCGACCACGTCTGAGCGTAACTATGTTCTGTGCCCTTTATATACGTACCCTAGGCCCCTCTGGTGTCGTAGTTTATGGGCTTGGGTGGATGACTACAGTGTTTCAGTCCCCGTTGTCTGGGCTACCCTGTCTTGAGTATCTGTCGCGAGCCCTTTTTCAAGTGCTCTACCCTGATGCTCGGTCATCCCCCTGCGTAGCACGGAGTGATTGTACTGTCCCCATTGCATCTTGTCTTATTAATAATCAATATTAATTAATAAGACGAACGACGCAGTACTCGTGTAGTATCGCAAGGGAACGTACTTGGTTACTAACGTAACCTCGGTTCCCTTAGATACGGAACGAGTACTGCGTTCTTTGCCGCGCTACGCGCGAGACACCTCATGCCGTCGCTTCAGTCGAATTTAATCGATTTGCCATGGTGAGACGGCCGCTTATATAGCCCGAGACCCCGCCCCTTTTGGCGGGCTCGCTCACCATTGGCTCGCGCGTTCCGCGCTGTCATTGGTTCATTTACTTTAACTTCACGAACCAATGGCCGTGCAGTTTACACTGCGTGATTGTATAAAGGCTTCAGAATCGGAGAAAAATGAGTTTCCCCCATTGCGTCTTGTCTTATTAATAATCAATATTAATTAATAAGACAAACGACGCAGTACTCGTTCCGTATCTAAGGGAATCGAGGTACTAAGTGACCGTTTTTTCATGCACCTGTCAGTTTTGAGATTTTGTGCTTTTTGGCTTTTCATAAAGTGTTTTTTCAGACTGGTGGAAAGAAAACATCCAAAATACACTTTTAAGTGTATCTTTTATAGCACTTTATCTATTTGTGTCTGTAGATTTCAATTACAGTACAAATTTTTAAAGGCTGAGTTTTTTCTCCTGCTCTGAGTTAGAAATCTCCACTTCAGAAGAACTTACATACACCAAACTTTACAGTTTTATTCCTATCTATATTCTGAAGGGTTTTACAGAGGAATTTATTGATATATAATTTGCATAATCATAATGCAGAACCTTTGTTTTGTCCGACAAAGCAGTCAGGGGAGTTAGTAGATTAATGTCGGTGAACATGAGCTTGAAAAATTGTGTGTACTGACGTCTTTCCGCGGTTGAAACAACATTCCTTCTGATGTTCATTCATGTTTATTTGATGCTATAAATTAACTAGTAGGAAGAGATAATCGGTTCATGAGCCACATGAATTGAGGTGCTACAGCGATCTGTCACGACACATTAAAGAGCCACAAAATGGTATTTATTTAAATTTCTTTAAAAATTAGAAAATTTGAAATTTGAGACTGTTTCATATCAAAAGTAACCTGCTCTGTCTTGTTTTTCACTGCATGAGAACATGATAGGCTTGTTCAACTTCATGCAGCGCTGACCAATCTGCGTCTGACTTGAGTACTAGCAGTGCATGCCGGTTAGAAATTTTGTCCGACTTGAGACAGCGCAGACGCCATGTGACTGTGACATATGAGCACACAGTGAGTACGCTGTGACCTCACATTGACCACAGTATGAGCACACAGTGAGCGCGCTGTGACCTCACATTGACCACAGTATTGTATGAGCACACAGTGAGTACGCTGTGACCTCACATTGACCTGAGTGTGCTGTGACCTCACATTGAGCACAGTATGAGCACACAGTGAGTACACTGTAACCTCACATTGATCACAGTAATGTATGAGCACACAGTGAGTACGCTGTGACCTCACATTGACCACAGTATGAGCACACAGTGAGTGTGCTGTGACCTCACATTGACCACAGTATGAGCACACAGTGAGTACGCTGTGACCTCACATTGATCACAGTATGAGCACACAGTGAGTGCGCTGTGACCTCACAT
Organism: Mylopharyngodon piceus; assembly: GCA_039654765.1. Taxonomy (NCBI): domain Eukaryota; kingdom Metazoa; phylum Chordata; class Actinopteri; order Cypriniformes; family Xenocyprididae; genus Mylopharyngodon; species Mylopharyngodon piceus. The sequence goes on from CM077438.1 coordinate 33,308,708, forward strand.
TGACCACAGTATGGTATGAGCACACAGTGAGTGCGCTGTGACCTCACATTGACCTGAGTGCGCTGTGACCTCACATTGACCTGAGTGTGCTGTGACCTCACATTGACCATAGTATGAAAACACAGTAAGTGCGCTGTAAGGTTACACTTTTAGCTCACTGTGACCTCATTGTGACCACATCATGAGTATCCTGAGAGCTCATGGTGAGATCACTGTGAGATCAAATTGTTGACTGGGCTGTTAACTTGGTAGGACTTTTTTTAACATTTGGATTTACTCCAAATGTTACACAATAGCACAGAAAGAGATGAGATTTTCTATTGATGGTTTATATATGAATTAATTTATATATTAATGACATTTTCTGCTGATATTTCATTTTACTAATCAAGTTATACAAATCATTACAGTGAACTGACTCAGTAAATCAAGCTCTTGTGGTACCCCCATTTGTTTCAGTGTTTCAGCTTTTTGGACATGCACATCATAATAAATAGACTTGTTTTAGAAAATTTTAAGAATTTTCCCATAAATGTGTCATATATCACTTAAAATGGGAGAATCTCAGCTTTAATGTGGTAGGCTATATGGCACATAGTCAGGATAATTATGGTTCAAATGAGTTGCAGTTTTAAAAATAAGCTTGTTTTTACATTGGAATTTCTCAAAAACATGATTTTCTGAGCCCGAAATTCAGCAAATCTTTGACATGGTCTTACTCAGTCAGCATTAAAGATATCAAGGTTATATTTTCACAGAATATTCTTTACATTATGTAGGATGATTTTATGTAGAAAACAGTAAATCACAAAAAAATTACTTTAGCTAGGTTTTCACAGGTGTGGTCACATATTAAAAAAAACTTGTTTTGTAGTAAATGTCATTGAACGTACGCTTCGCTGTTTTGTTGCTTTTACACGGCTTTAACCAGCAGATGTGCTCAGTTTAAGAGCTTCATGAATCATTTGCGAATCATTGTGGATCATTTTATGAATGTTTCTAGTATGTGTTCAAAAAAACATGATTCGCAAAGGCTTCGAACGAAGTGTGTTTCGAAAACATCCATTACTGTCATCTACAAAACTCCTCAACCACTAGTGCAAAGTGTTTATGCTCAAATTGCGCATCCCAAACACGGTATTTGGTGAACAACTTCTTCTGCTCTGTGTGGGCAGGGCAAGTTTCATTGAAGAGAGAGAAAGAGAAGTGTGCAAGGCTCAGTTCCTGTGGTAAAATAAAATGGAAATGGCACATTATAAAGCTTAATGGCCATTGATTTTTCTACAGCAGTCTACTGAGTGGTGTACATCACAAATATGGAGTTTTGTGATTCATGTAATTTTCAAGATGAATGTAAATCAAAATCAGAATGTATCAAATTCAATTTCATTTCATTTCAAATGACTTTTTAAATAATCTATAGGTATAGTCAGTGGTCTTTTATTAAATTTTGCAGCCTTTGTGTTTACACACCAATATTAATGTTTAGGTCAGTCTTCAGGCAATATTTGACTGTAGTTTTTGTACTGTAACTGATGTCACTTATAGATGTAATAATGATGTTCTCACATGAGGAGTTAAAACAAGTGTGTTGTGTGTGACCTGTTAATGTGACTTCCGCTCATTGGCTGGTTTACAATTGCCCTCTCTTGGTTTCAAATCTCCAAAATACATTTTCATCTTAAAAGCCTTTTTGAAAGCAACCAGATTTCATCATGGGAATGCATTTTAGTTGTGGAAACAACACAAAGATCATACAGCATCTATTCTGTAAGTGTAATTTATTGAATATCTTGATAGATTTATTGTACAATGTTTCCTAAGAATCCTATTTTTTTACTGCTTTATGCATGTTTGATTTATTTATTTTTATTACAGGTCTACTAGTATGGTGTCAAGCTGTAGAAACAGAACTTACGAATTTGGGAGAAAATGTGACCATAAACTGTGATCTTGATGAAAAAGAGATTTATTGGATGGTACTGAAACCACCAAATCGTCCAGTTATGATATTACGGTTATTTTCAACTTCACCAACTCCTTTTTACTATGATGTAGGATTCAGAACCAAATATTCAGTGCAACCAAAACATTGTCTATTCATTAAAAATGTCACTCTTGATGAGTTAGGCATTTATTACTGCATGACCACTGAGGCACCTCCAAAATTCAGCAACGGCACAAGACTTCACATCATTGGTAAGTGAGCATTCAGTGATCATGCCAGATGGATGTTCATTGCTTTAGTTATTTAAATGTATGGTTATTTTGAACAGAACAAACTCAATTAACTGAGTGCTGGAACAACACTTTTGAGCAGAATCATACCACGGTGAATTATACTGAGCAGATTCAGAGACCATGGAACATTATTATCCTCATATCTGGTCTGATGCATGGTGTTCTGGTCATTGTTGTCATTGGTGAGTTCCTTTCATTAATATAATTTAATTAAATCTATTCGTAAAATATAACCGCAGTTCTCTTCTCTTGTAGGTAGTGTATGTTGCTACTCTGGAAACAATTTAAAACATCAAGAGGTAGATTTACAACAGACTCATTTTATTCCTTTGGAACAACTTCAAGAGTCAGAGACAATGGTAAAAAAAAAAAAAATCTTTTTTTTTTTTCATGTACATTTATTTAATTATTCATTTCTTTTCATATTCTTTGCTGATTTGTATTAATCACAGTTTGGAACTTATACACATACATACATATACACATTGAACAGACACACATACATTTATAAATGCTAATACTGGTTGCCCTGTTGCTCTTTCAGTATACTGAGGTGGTCTTTTCTTTGATGTGTGAAGAGTTTGAACAGAACCGGTGATTTTCTGCCACAGCCCAAATCATAAACAGAAAACATTGTGCCTGACCTCATTTCAGCAGGTCAGCTTTGTTTTAAATATAAAATTTTATAGCATATGCTTACTTACATAATGAATAAAAAGATGATTAAAAAAAAAATGATTTTCTTTATTTTTATTTTTTTTAGTAAGAAATAAAAAAACATCCACCTACTAGATGATGGCTAGCCAAACTCTTCTCTGCAGATCAAATGTAGGCAGTGTGGTTGGCTTCAAAGAGTTCAGACAAAATCAGTAAAGTTTTCCACATTGGTCACCTGATCACCAGTGAATCGCAAAGCAAGGTGGTTTAACCTTTAACAGTATGAAGTTAAAGTATATATATATATATATATATACTTTAACTTCATTTTGAATGGTAAGAACCAAGTAAAAATGCTATCTCTAATCTACATGAAGAAGCAACAATAATCATTCTATCAAACTGTTAAAAACCCTACTGACTGCACTGGCATTATTTTTCCATTTGAGGTTAAAAAAAAATTGTGTGGTGGCGATATGTCTAAAGCGAATGTGAACTCTGCTCAAGGGTAAACCACCTGTCTAGAAAAACATGAGTCCATATGAGTCATTTTTTTGTCAAGTGACCAACTCAGAGGAACTTGGTTTAAGTACTGAGCTTAGCTGTACACTTTATTTGAGCTATATCTATTATCTTTTAGGAGATGCAATAAACTTCAACTTGAACTGTACCAGCTGCAGCTTAGTAAAGCAAAGTGTTTAGAAAAATAACATGTTGGCCTACACAAACAAGCAAACACTCTGAAATGTTCATCATTCTGCACAACATAAACTGTGAAGATATTTATTACATTTTTACAAAGCATGTGAAATGCTTAATGACATGTAAAAACTCATAGAAAGGAAGCTGCAAAATCCTCATGTTGCTGTCCTTCACACAACAAAGCCGCACCATGTACAGGAAGTCAGCCTGAACTCTGACCACATTTTGGCCATTTTGAATGGTAAGAGCCAAGTAAAAATGCTATCTCCATGCAACTCTAATCATATGAAACAGGTTACATATATTTGAACATTTAGCTAAAAAAACTTTTAAAGTTTAAGCCTTCTTTCCATCTACTATAATGCAGTACTGTCATTGGCCTCCAGGGGGAGACAGGAGCCATCATCTATCCATCCATCCATTTTCTAAACCACTTATCATATGTACACAGGGATGCTGAACCTATACCAGCATCTCATGCCATAGGCATTGAAACACCCTGAACGGTCGTCTAGACGGAGCCATCAAGTATTAAAGTATGATTTATCTGCATACCCTTACGAAAAAGAGTATACCAAAAAATACAAACAAAAATGTAAACACAAGTAGTAGCATTTTTGTAAAGGTATTGTTTAATTTATAGCATGAAGGAGCATGTGGGTAAACACAACATAAAAGCCGCAATGAAACAATGCTGTACACTGATAACAGAAACGCCGAAAAACACCAGCAGAAGTTCGCTGGTGTGATTACATAGAAGTTTGTTGGCGTTTGTTGGAGAAGTATGAAATAGAATTTAGCTAACTGGCTAGCGAAGCCAAACCGCGTTGGTCTTTGTTTACGTCCCAGAAACTATATAACTTTATAAAAAAATAAAACGTGCTTACAGTTTGGGGCCCATAAACAGCAGCTTCTGCTTTTAAAGTGTGAACTGCTCCATCTTTCAGTAATAGCCTTTGTGCAAATCCAGCATTGAACTCTTGTAGATTCTGGAAGCTGTCTTCCGTAAAATGTGCAGCACAGACAGCTAAATTAGCATTATAATTGTCAGGAACAGAATTAAACATAAATTTTAAACATTGTTCCCGAAGTCCAGCGTCCCTAGGAAGAAGACTTGTATACACGCGACACGGCCTCGCCCACTTTGTTGCGTGTTCCCGGGGGCAGCGTTTATGTTAATTGCAGGGTTTATGATGTCACCAACCCGGGAAGAAGCTCGTTGTAGTCCAAACCGGTCGTTTTTGTAGGCATTAAACTGCCATAACTTTAAAAGACAATATCTCCGTTTGCATTGAACTTTCAGCGCTGTAACTTTGCAGATACTGTTTATGCTCAAGCAGCAACATTACACACTAACTAAAGTTAAAAAAGTGAAATCGCAATGAACCACCCCTTTAAGAAACGTTATCAGCAAGATGGTAGAAAACTAGCCTATACATTTCTTGTCTATTACCACCCACTGCAACTTATACCAACGACGGAAATGAGCGCAGTTATAATAGCAAAATATGTGGGAGAGCGTTGCTATAGTGTGACGATATTGTATTGCATTAGGGAGCACATTATTGTTAATACCAAATCAGAACTAGTTAGCACATAATTTGTAATAGAAAGGGTTGGTAACGCTTTAGATTACAGCCCGGAAAGTACTGCGTAATTACAACGAATTTACAGCATAACTTTCGATAATTATAGTGTACCTATAAAGTAAGTACGTGTAAGTATAGGGAACAATATGTAAAGTCTTGGGAATAAAGGGGTAACAACCAGGAAAATAACAAATTATTTATACTGTAAGTATTTTAGAACTAAGGAGTACTTATACTATTATGATAGACAACAATCTTACGTTTGGGAGCAATTTAGCGAGAGTGCACTGATTAAGTTGTTTCAAGGCAAGTAGAAAGAGCTATTGCAATCTTTTTTAATACATGGGGAAATATACTTTTGTTTCATGTAGTTACAGGGTAAGTATGACATTGCGGGCCGTAAATTAAAGTGGTGCTTGTTATACTCGTTTCATGTAGTTACAGGGTAAGTAATTTAAAAAAACGCAAACAATCTGTTATCACTCGGAAAACTTTATTTGAAAAACAACTTATTTCAAAACAGAATTAAAGTTACAACACTTCTTATTCGTTTCTCTTGCTTGGCTACCTCCTCCTCTTCCTCTTCTTCTTCTTTTTCTTTCTTTCCACTGATGAATCTTAAGATGGAATCCCATGTCATTTGCTATTCTGTATTAAAAGAAAATACAGTAGGCTACACCCGGAAATGTGCTCACCGTTTACTCATCTTTTACCCTCATGCCATCTGAGATGTATACGACTTTCCTTCTTAGGACGAACACAAACAAAGGTTTTTAGAAAAATAAATCATTTCTGGTAACGCTTTATATTGCAAGCTCATGTGTTCCTAAAAGTCGAAGCATCAAACAGCACATACAGCAATAACAACAGTAATCCATACGACCCCAATGGATGAATCAATGTCTTCTGAAGTGAAACAATACGTATTTGTAAGAAAAATACCAAATATTTTAAAATTTTAAACTTTCGACCAACTGTCACCTGCGCGTGCATGAGAGGGTTGAGAGTTCATGCTTGACGTAACTTGAAGCGTGGCGTAAGCCTGCCGAGAAACTCACGCGACAAGTCATGCGGATGTCGGATGCCGTCAGTTTTTTTTTTTTTTTTTTTTTTTTTTTTTTTTTTTTTTATTTATTAATGCTCACAACAAAATACACAGAATAACAGATAATGATAATGAGAAACAAACAAGATAGAATAACAGAGACGGCAGTTCTCGCGTGAGTTTCACATGAATCTCTTGCGAGAACGTCATGAAAGCTTCACATTGCTCATTACAATATGCTTCGTCGAACGCAAAGTCGACTCTCATGCAGGCGCTAGTGACAGTTGTTCGGAAGCGAAAAGATGAATAGCTTAGAAAATTTCTGGGTGTACTGTATTTTCTTTTAATACAGAATAGCAGTGGGATTCCTTCTTAAGATTCATCAGTTGAGAAAGAGGAGGAGGAAGCCAAGCAAGAGAAACAACAACAACCAAAAAAGGACAAAACGTGTTACTTTCTGTCAGGACTTTAGAATTTGAAATGAAAAGTTGATTTAAAAAAAATGAATAAATGAATAATAAGTGTTGTAGACCTGTTTTTAATTAAGTTGTTTTTCAAATAAATGTTTCGGAGTCAGTGATATCAGATTGTTTGCGTTTTTTTTTTATTATTATTATTACTTACCCTGTAACTACATGAAACAAGAGTGTAACAAGCACCACTTTAATTTACGGCCCACAATGTCATACTTACCCTGTAACTACATGAAATAAGAGTGTAACAAGCACCACTTTAATTTACGGCCCGCAATGTCATACTTACCCTGTAACTACATGAAACAAAAGTATATTTCCCCATGTATTAAAAAAGATTGCAATAGTTCTTTCTACTTGCCTTGAAACAACTTAATCAGTGCACTTTCTCGCTAAATTGCTCCCAAACGTAAGATTGTTATCATAATAGTATAAGTACCCCTTAGTTCTAAAATACTTACAGTATAAATGATTTGTTATTTTCCTGGTTGTTACCCCTTTATTCCCAAGACTTTACATATTGTTCCCCTATACTTACACATACTTACTTTATAGGTACACTATAATTATCGAATGTTACGCTGTAAATTCATTGTAATTATGCAGTACTTTCCGGGCTGTAATCTAAAGCATTACCAAAGGGTTTAATGACAATATCTGGTTATGGTTACACTTAAAATAGTTACAAAATAGATGTATGAGATGATAAAATCATATACCAACAATCGTACACAGCATGTATGTAAAAAGTTACCTGAGAGATAGAGAGAGAGTGAAAAAGAAAGAGAGAGAGAGAGAGGGCCAGAGAGTGCCCAAGAAAACCCAAGAACAAAAGAGACAGAGCAACAGTTACAATCCTCTTTTATCCCCTCCTTGACCATGTGACTGAAACCTAAAGTGAGACATTCAAACTGACCAATCAGAAGATTAAAAGTTCCCCCACGGTACTAAAGGTGTGACAAGTTGTAGACCCCCGATGTACATACATCTTGGCCTACAGGCCTTGATCACTATCAACACCTTCGAGCCTTCCAAATGGCCCTTGTAGCAAGAGAGAGGGGGTTGAAACAGTAAAGCAAATGTCTTTGTTCATTTTAAAATATCTTTTAGATATTTTCAATCTTACACATTCTTTTAAGTCAGACACTATTATTATTTTTAAGTCAGACACTAACAATATTACTATTTTATTACAGAAGTTATTACTATTTTATAGTTCCATTAGTTCAATTTAAACAACTTCATTATTCATCGTATCCTATAGACCAATTGAGGGGAATCATTCATTCATTGATCACAGATGTAGCCTGTCATACATATATTTTTTTGATCATTATTCAATTAAACTGTCAAAATTCATCAGTTGAATAAGTTAATACATATATACAAAACTTAAATACACCTAAAGATCAAACTACTATCAACTAAAACTAACTGCATATACACTGAGACACAAAAGACGGTAATGCAATGCTAATGCTAATTGCTAATGACTAAATCAAAATAATAGTTAGAGCAGATAAACCATGCAGATAAACCTGATAATCAGGTTTAAAATAATTTATGTTTAATGTATTAATGATGCTTAAAAGTTTTCCATTTGTTATTCCAGTTTAAATAAAGCATGACAACCAAAACACAGCAGGCCAGGCACAGATGAGCACAACTCAGACCGTCATTGCTAAGAAGTACCATTTCATTCAGAATTCATCAAACGTACCTGATCATCATGGTGGCCCAATGTTAATATATGTTTTTAAAATTAAGTAATTGTAAGTAATTAATTAAATACTACTTTTTCAAGCAACAGAAAGTAGGCCTATATCTTCCGCTGTTCTGTACTGTGACATCAGACGTACTGTATGACATCAGACGTAACTGACGTCAGTAACCAGGTAAACTGATCACAAACCATTATACATCCAGATTGACCTTTACATGCTTTTCACAAGTTTTCACTCTTGATCTTCTACTGAATTTTCATTCTTATCAATATCGAACATGTTACTTAAAAGCATTAATTTCTCCTCTTCATATAGACTACAAAATATTCACTGAAATATAATCAAATTATATACATAACAGTAAAAATTAGTTAGTTATAGTTGTCCTTATGTCTGGTGTGACGTTTGGTCCAATAAGTGAAATGGACAGCTGTAAATTAAATGAATAAATATACTCAGACTTACATGAGTTTCTTTCATAAACTCCTCTGGTAAAATGATGTTTTCAGGATTCTGATCCTCAAGTGAAACATTTCTCTGAATGATGTCTCATATATTCCTGTTGTCTTGAGTCTTAATACAATGTCACGTCTTAATTTGTAGTTTATTGTCACTGTAAGAGCAGGACAAGATCGCAAATGAAAGAGAGAACTGAAAACAACCGGAAAATACAGCCTGGACTTTTAATGAATTTGCCTTTCAAATGGTTTTCAAAAATGAATTAACAAACAGTTGACATTATTCTACAACAAGAAATTACCTGTTTTCTTTTTCATATCTGGGCTCAAACCAGAAAGATCTGCTTCAAAGTTCTTCTCTCTTGTTTGCATCCTGACAGACTGTTGAGCTGAGAGACTCAAGGGTGATATTCTCTGATGGGAGGAGAGAGACTCCGGATTGTTGTCGGACTAGATGCAGCTGCTGAGTGGGCAAGTATGTTGTGTATCATATACTAACTCATGTCTTGGTTTTGTTTATTTTCATCAGTTACATCCTCATTCTGACCTACAAAAAAAACAAACAAACAAACAAAAAAAAAAACTGAAAGAAAGCAAAATTCCCAAACTCATTTGCATTTCAACCTTTGCTTGTTTATAAGCATACAATATCAGCATGTAGTTTTGATTGCGTGTGTTGCTTGTTTTAATTCAATTGAACCTTTTTAATTAATTGGCACATGTACCTATATTTGTTTTGCTTTAAATCTTTTTTGCATTGTTATACTGGTAATATTTCTCTTGATTTTTCTTTTGTATTGTATTATAGCATTTTGGATTGTGTTTTTGTATCATTCAGTTTGATTTCTCTTCAGTAGTTTGAAGAGGTGTGACCTGATGCCATTATCTGCTGTGTTTCATTTACTAGTAAGGAGTGGTGTTTGATGTGGAAACTCTGAGCACCAGGATGTTTGTCATATACACACATGAGAAGGGCTCCATGTGTTTAGGATATTCTGGTGCTAAGATACAGCTAGAGCCCTTAGAGGACATTAAAGACCTCATGGATCCTCAAAGAGCCCCAGTGCACTGCCTCAAAACACACCTCCATGTTTGGCTTTATTGTCTTTACAAAGATTTACAATTTTTGCAAGCTTGTTTTGTTTTGACCTGTTATGACCATTACTTACTGAGGTCTGAAACGAGACATTTCATTTGGGACATTCCCACTTCCAGTCTCGTCTTAAACGTGTCGTCAGACCTCAGTGAGTTCCAGTCAATCACGTCAAGTTCACATGTAAACCACAGGATGTTGCTACGAGACCATTTCATGTTTTTGTCAATTATTGCTGATGAAAAGCAAAAACTTATCATTAAACTTAATGCCTAACCTTAAAGTTTGTTTTTATATTTGACATTTAGGTAGTTCTACGCTATGCTCATTGGAAGCAGGACTTGCCACCATCTTGGAAGTGACATCAAATGACGCGTCTCGCTGAGGTCAGGGTTGATTGATCTGCCCTGAGGTGGAACGTCCGACTTCGAGTGACGTTCTGAACGTTATTTCCAAGTAGGAGGTGGGAAAAATCCAAATTCCAAGCTGTCTGGAAAGCAGCATTAAAGCACTTTATCAAGACATTGACCACTTCAAATGTCTCAGTGAACATTTAAGATATTATTAAATATGTAACCATTTTCAAACATTAATTTTGCCATTAATTGTATACAGTCTAGGAGGAGTCTGACAACATTTGTCTTTAGTTTTACACATTTTTTTGTCCAAGAAAAAACTTGCCTTGCCTGTGTTGTATGTATTACAGCATTGTTGTATTGTCACAAAACTACTGAAGCCTGTTAAATACATAGATACCTTCAGTTCGTTTTGTTTCTTTTATTGTTGCTGTGGCACCAGGATGCTGGAGTTATAAACTTTGTCACAAGAAGACTGCAGGATTTTTCTCCACAGATTTCTGGTTTTGAGATATGGCTGGGGCCTCAGGACCCATCAAGAGCCTCTTTTGACCCTCAAGCCCCAGTGCAAGCAAAGAGCCCAAAATCATGTCTCTAGGACATTCTGATAATTTGTTTATGCTCTGTTCACTTTGTTCCTCATCTGATTAAGCAGCTATCATTGTGTGTGACACATGCCAAAATTATGCAAAAAATTCGTACACAAGTAAGAAGTAGCCTGGGATCAGTGTATCTTCAGCAACAACTCTTATTGTGGCAGACATATAAAAACAAAAAAAGGCCTATGGGGTGTTGGACAAAAAGGTTATTTGACTAATGTGTAATCAGGAATCATAATTTATGTGCAGTTTTAACCTTAAGAAATATAAAATTATCCATAAAGAAAATACATTTAACAACGTAAACACCAAATGAAGAAAGAATACCTGTGGTACAGAATCGTTCAATCATTTGTCCTTTAGCCAAAAAAAAAAAAATTTAGTGTTTCAATATCTGTTTCTGTTATACATTCTGTTATTAGAATGATGCAGAGCAAACAGCCAGAATATAACAGCACAAAACAGTGTAAAAACTTTAACATAAAATTGTAATTTACATAAAACTCAGTCATGCCGGGTCACACTGATAGACTCCAGTGCAGTGTCAAACAGTGTCACGTTCATCAGCTGGAGTGCCCTTGAGAGCCATCAGGGGGCACTCCACCCCAGACTTTTGTCATTCTCACAAACGGGTTTATCAGTCACTCCTCGCTAGATCTTGCATGTCTGTTTGTACTGCTTCTCTGAGCCTTGTATCCTGGTTTTCCCATGTCTTGTTTTTGATTCTCTGCCTGGTCTTTTGGATTTCTCAGTTTACATCTGCCCATATCTCAGTTATTGTTTGGATTGCTCTCCTGTGTATGACCTTTGCCTGTTTTTTGACTCTGTTTTTGGATTACCCTCTAAATAAAGACTGCATTTGGATCCTCAACCATTCGTGTTTCGGAGCAGTATATAACAAACACTATTAACAGTACTTAGATTACACAAAGAACAGTGTTTCTTAGATTACTTAGATTACACAAAGAACAGTCTTTTTTAGATAAATGTTAATCAGAATATCTCAACCAATTTTGTTTCATTTGGACATTCATTGAGAAGATATCTATTTTAATAATTCTAGAGGTCAGTGGTATTTTGTTCAAACCATTAACCTTCAGGTAATATTTCACTGCAGTTACTGTGTAATTGGTTTAATCAAAACACCAGAAAAGTAAGCATTCAGAAAGAGGATGTGTTAATAAATGAGCACTGCATTTTATGCCTGAATATTGAATATTACAAGCCCTTTACTCATCTTACAGAACATGTAAATGAGCAAAATCTTCTGTGTTGACTGAGTCGTGCAGGTTAAGCAAATGTGTTGCAAGTTAAAGATTACAATGTCCACTCATTTTGTGTCCACTCATACACTCATTTTGTATGTGTTTAATAGAGCTGAATTCATATAGAACGTTAATTTATTCATTCTTTCTTCTGTTAGATGAACTTTATAGTTTACAATAAGAGCTTCTGTAAAGAAAGTTAATGTGATATTGTGATATAATGTGTCACTTTTTGGTAAAAATTTCCCCATGTATTGTTAGACCGTCAGTTGCCATGTTGAAATTCTCTCTCCTCACCATAATGTTGTACTTGATATCCAAAATGAACACATTCATATTGTAACAAAATGGAGACATACCCTCTCTCTAACTTGTAATAAAACTAATAATAAAATGAATAATTGAAAAAAGAACATTACAAAAGTGAAACAACACAAATATATCTTTGCTTTCTTGTAGCTACATTCACACAGGTTACCATTTAACTCAAATAAGATCCTTGTAATACAGGGTGTTCAGAAAAAGGATCTAGTATACAACAGGGAACATGTTACAGTGATACAATCCTTCAGTGTATCAGAGCTTCTGCAGGTCATTCCTGATAGATCAGAGTTTCATGTCAAAACCATGCAAAAAACAGTGGAAAATGTCTGATTTGATGTGCATTAGCATATTTGTAAAAACCAATTATCTAAACCTGTACCAATAAAGTGCCAATATAGTATATATTAATGAATGGTTGTGGATGCTTTTTTTTCTGAAAGGCTTTTGATTTATAATTCATTTTGATTTATAATAAGATAATAATTTGTATCTCTGGGTAGGTTTAGAGTTATCCCCTTTACATTTACATTTATTCATTTAGTAGACGCTTTTATCCAAAGACACTCACAGATGAGGAATATAACATGTTTAATAAAAACAATTGATCTTAAGGAGGCAATAACATGAGAAGTGCTAGCAATACAAAGTTTCACACTTGTCTAGAACAGGATTTAAGAAATAGTGAAGGAATATATATATATATTTTTTTTTTTTTTTTTTTTTCACTTAAGGCACTAAACACTTTATCAAGACATTTAACACTTCAAATATCCCAGTAAACATTGAAGATAAATTTGCTACAGATATTTATTCAATAAACTTCTTGGCTTCTGTCATGCTTAGTTCATGTAAATGTTAGTAAAAAACTGACAAAAGCTGTTTGGCAAAGAGTGATCAATATTGATTTGATTCAGTTAATAGAGGTTAATTGTAAAAAAAATAAATGTATTATGACGTGCTTAAATACATCCTGAATTTACAGCATTTTTTCACAAGTGTCTAAAACTTTTTACATACTGTAGTTTTGCAGGTATTTCTCCATGCATCTTGCCACAGTTCTTATAGTCACATATTTAAAGTATAATGTTTTGAACTCTAACATATTCCTGCTGTCACTGCATCTCAATACACTGTCTAGTTTATCATTACTGTCAAGTACATCAAGAATGCAGAGCTTCCAGTGATGTCCTCATCCTAACCTGCAGAGAAAGAGAGAAATAAAAGGGTAAAACATGCAGCCTTTTCATAAATTTGCCACACATTTGTTTTATATCTATTCATTTTCAGTGGTATGTTAATATTTGTCTTCAGTTTTTCATTATATTCATCCATGAAATACCATAGGGTCCAAAAGCAGAGCATTTTGTATTGTAGCCTATTGTATTGTGTTTTTATATTATATTGACAATACTTGAAGCCTGTTCACATAGTGCTCAGTCTGGTTCTTAAATAAATACATTGATATATCTCATTTAGTTTGCAGAGGCATGTCACCTGATGCCATTGTTTAATGTTTCACATTTACTAAGGTGTGGTGTTACTGTGGCAACACTCAGAGCCAGGATGCTGGAGTTATAAACACTGCTACTAGTGAAAAGAGCTCACACCCATTTCTCTAGCAAATACTGCTGCTGATCGACTGATTTGTTATCGGGAATTAATTAATCAGATTTAGTAAATGATGTGCAGTTTTATTATTAACAAACAAAATCATATATAAATAAAACTAAATACATTTAACAATGGCAAACAAAACCTGAAGAAGCATTTATCATAGGGGGGATAAAGCCTGGAACACACCAAGCTGACGCTGACGAACTAGTGGCGACGAAAGCAGACTCCGGGGTTGGCTCACGTCGGCAGCGTCTGGGTCCAAAGTTGCCCTGACACACCAAACCGATACTCAACACCCGACGGCCAAGTAGCACATCCATTCTGCGCCTGTGTAAGAAGAAATGCCTTTCCGTACCAGCAGGTGGCAGTAGCTGAACAGCCAATCAGAACGATCAGATGGCCTGACTGACCGACGAGCTCCAACGCCGATTCAACATGTCGAATTGGCTGAAAAAAAGCAGACGAGGACCAACTTCAGCCGACGGTGCGGAACACACTGAGAAAACTTAGTCGGACAACGAACAAAACCTGCCCGACGGCCGACCGTCGACTTGGTGTGTTCCGGGCTTAAGAGTTGTCAACCAATCGGGCCCTTTCTAAACTATTAATGAGACCTTTTCTCTTTATACTGTCTATGTGAAGAGAAAACCTTTTACTTTTCATTACAGGAGATAAGCGGTATTGAGAATGAATGGATGGAGTTAAAATATATCATGTTATTTATCATGACTGAACAAATAGAGACCATGATGTGCCGATAATCACACACATTTTATGGTTTTCAGATTAATTTACCTCTTTGTGTGTCTCTTTTTGCTGATTAAAACTAAAAAGAAATATATACACCAATCAGGCATAACATTATGACCACCTTCCTAATATTGTGTTGGTCCCCCTTTTGCTGCCAAAACAGCAATGACCCGTCAAGGCATGGACTCCACTAGACCCCTGAAGGTGTGCTGTGGTATCTCTAATTCATCCCAAAGGTGTTCTATCGGGATCAAGTTCCTCCACACCAAACACGCTCATCCATGTCTTTATGGACCTTGCTTTGTGCACTGGTGCGCAGTCATGTTGGAATGCCACAGATACCACAGACCGGGAACACCCCACAAGAGCTACAATTTTGGAGATGCTCTGACCCAGTCCTCTAGCCACCACAATTTGGCCCTTGTCAAACTCGCTCCATTCCTTATGCTTGGCCATTTTTCCTGCTTCTAAAACATCAACTTTGAGGACAAAATATTCACTTGTGTAGTGAACTTGCTGCCTAATATATCCCACCCACTAACAGGTGCCGTGATGAAGAGATAATCAATGTTATTCACTTCACCTGTCAGTGGTCATATTGTTATGCCTGATAAGTGTGTGTATATATATATATATATATATATATATACACACACTGTATATACAGTGCGGAAAATAATTATTTGATCCCCTGCTGATTTTGTTAGTTTGCCAACTTATAAAGAAATGAGGGGTCTATAATTTTTATTGTAGGTTTATTTTAATGGATAGAGACAGAATATCAAACAAAAAAAATGCAGAAAAAACACATTATATAAAGGTTATAAATTGATTTGCATTTCAGTGAGTGAAAAAAGTATTTGATCCCCAAGCAAAACATGACTTAGTACTTGGTGGAGAAACCCTTGTTGGCAAGCACAGAGGTAAGACGTTTCTTGTAGTTGGTCACCAGGTTTGCACACATCTCAAGAGGGATTTTGGTCCACTCCTCTTTACAGATCCTCTCTAAATCCTTAAGGTTTCTTGGCTGTCACTTGGTAACTCGAAGTTTCAGCTCCCTCCACAGGTTTTCTATAGGATTAAGGTCTGGAGACTGGCTAGGCCACTACCTTAATGTGCTTCTTCTTGAGCCACTCTTTTGTTGCTTTGGTGGAATGTTTTGGGTCATTGTCATGCTGGAAGACCCATCTACAACCCATCTTCAGTGTTCTGGCTGAAGGAAGGAGGTTCTCATCCAAGATTTTACGGTACATGGCCCTGTTCATCAACCCCTCAATGCGGTGAAGTCGTCCTGTACCCTTAGCAGAGAAACAGCCCCAAAGCATAATGTTTCCACCTCCATGCTTGACTGTAGGGATGGTGTTCTTGGGGTCATAGTCAGCATTTCTCTCCCTCCAAACACGGCGAGTTGAGTTGATGCCAAAGAGCTCAATTTTGGTCTCATCTGACCACAGCACTTTCTCCCAAGCCTTCTCTGAATCAAATAGATGTTCACTGGCAAACTTCAGATGGGCCTGTACATGTGCCTTTTTGAGAGGGGGACCTTGCAGGCACTGCAGGATTTCAATCCATTGCGGCGTAGTGTGTTACCAATGGTTTTCTTGGTGACTGTGGTCCCAACTGCCTTGAGATCATTTACAAGCTCCTCCCGTGTAGTTCTGGGCTGATCCCTCACCTTTCTCATCATCATCCTTACCCCATGAGGCGAGATCTTGCATGGAGCTCCAGACCGAGGGCGATTGATGGTTATTTTGTATTTCTTGCATTTCCGAATAATCGCACCAACAGTTGTCTCCTTCTCACCAAGCTTCTTGCTGATGGTCTTGTAGCCCATTCCAGCCTTGTGCAGGTCTACAATCTTGTCCCTGATGTCCTTTGACAGCTCTTTGGTCTTGCCCATGGTGGTGGAGAGGTTTGAATGGAAGATACAGATTCTTTGGACAGGTGTCTTTTATACACAAACAAGCTGACATTAGGAGTACTTTCTTAAAGTGACGGGACTAATCTGTGTTCGACATGGGCACATAAACAATCTGTAGGAGCCAGAATTCTTGCTGGTTGGTAGGGGATCAAATACTTATTTCACTTGATCAAATGCTAATCAATTTATTACCTTTATATAATGTGTTTTTTCTGGATTTTTTGGTTGATATTCTGTCTCTATCCATTAAAATAAACCTACCATAAAAATTATTGACTCCTCGTTTCTTTGTAACTGGGCAAACTTACAAAATCAGCAAGGGATCAAATAATTATTTTCCCCACGGTATATATGTCTCATTTGCAGGCCAGTCTCATGAAAAAATATTTTTGCAAAATGATATATTTTTTCTTGAAATGAAATGTCCGGTAAGTGGTGCTAAACGCTTAATGCTCTATTGAGTTTGTTGGGAAAAGGGAGAAGCAACTTCCTCTTTTAGTTTTTGTTTCAGATATAAAGAGAAAAATCATGATAGCCCAAGTACATTGAAGATAATCAGCATACAACATGTTCCTAGGTCAATAAGAGGAGGTGATAGGGTTAATAAGCTTCTACAGAGAGAGTCTTACTGGATCTATACACTGAAAGCAACTAAATTTCCAGGCTTAAATGGGGAATTAGACTTTGTACCTTTTCTGTAATAAGATGTTAGACCTGAAAATAGTATTTTGTTGATTCTGGTTTGAAACATAAAGTTATACTATGTATATCACCGAATATATACATCATTGATTTGTGGAGTTTGATTTGTATATTTATTTTATTTTTATTTATTTTATTTATGTTTAATTTTTTTTTTTTTTTTTTTTTGGAAATATAAATTACATTGTGTATATTATTGATTTGTGATATTTATGACATTGTTGAAAAGTGTTTTTTTTTTCTCAGAAATTTAAGTCACACTATGTACATTATCGAT
Source organism: Mylopharyngodon piceus (assembly GCA_039654765.1). Taxonomy (NCBI): domain Eukaryota; kingdom Metazoa; phylum Chordata; class Actinopteri; order Cypriniformes; family Xenocyprididae; genus Mylopharyngodon; species Mylopharyngodon piceus. The sequence goes on from CM077438.1 coordinate 33,326,498, forward strand.
TATATACATTGAGTTGTGGAGTCTGAGTTATATACTTCATTCAATATATTATTATCATTTATTTATTTATTTTTTTCTTTTGTTTATTTATATTGATTATACTGTGTTTGATTTAATTTGTTATGTAATCGTCGTACTTCCTCTCTTCTGTTTGTCCTGTGTAGCACAACCAGGTGAATGTCATTAGACTAATTAATTACTGCTCAAAATGAACTCTGAATGTGTTTGTTACTCACACCCTGACGAAGGCAAAATCAGCCGCAACACGTAGGTGTGCAGTCTATGCACTTGTCACCTGTTTTAATATTTAGCCATGATGAAATAAAGGCTTTTTAAAAAAGTTTTCTATAAGACTCGAGTGCCTTGGACCATCCTTAATTTTACGAGTTGAACTATCCCTTGCACCCAAAGAGCACCGAGACGGAACTCATACCCCATGCAGCACTTCTTTTGCATTTTTTTCTTTAAGCATGTTTGTCTGAAATGTGTATCCTTCTGGAGAAATAATTAAATCATGGGAAGGAGAGGACAGCCAGAAGATCCAGCAGGCAAATCAGCGCTGTTGAGACTTATGTTGAAAATAATGAGAGCAAGGTTTATATCAGCACTGACGACTGTTAATAAAATAACCAGCAACTGCAGCAAAGGTGTAACTGCACTAGAGTAGTGCCATTGGAGGGCTATCACCGTACAGCATCCAGTCAGCTATCTATACAACCTAGTTGACGTAGGGCCACAGCAGTTTAAGATGAAGGCTAGGCATCAGATTCAGCCGTATTTGACTCCTTGTGCACAGACAATACATGTGATGTAAGTAAGGGGAAAAATCCAAGTGATAAAAAGCTAGGCAAAGGTATTCAGTGAAGACCAACAAGCTGCCATACTAATACAGAGGTGGTTTCTTCATTAGGGTGATAAGGCAACGCACCACCAAAGTGCGAAAGGGACATTTTTTTTAATCACATTCAACAACAGTGTTACGCTAGCTGTCACTGTACTGTTTGTTCTGCCTCTGTATATATAATCCAATCAGCGTCAAGTCATGTTCTGTGAAGTACCGCCTCTTTTTGGGCGATTTCACTGATTTGTGAATCAGTATTTTAGACCAGGGGTGCCCTGGAGATCTACCTTCCTGCAGAGTTCAGCTCCAGCCCTGTTCATACCAGTCTGTAAAGTGCTTCTGAAGATCTTAATTAGCTGATTCAGGTGTGTTTGATCAGGTTTGGAGCTAAACTTTGCAGGTAGATCTCCAGGAACAGGGTTTGGCACCCCTGGTCTACAATAGAGGAGACTTTTGAGCAGTCACTGAAGGACAAAAAGCTGCTCATACAATCTGAACTGGGCAGAGCGCTCAGTGTAAAAGTGCAGTGTGCGCACAGGGCAGAGAATCTGATGCGTTCTCCACATTTGATTCTTCAGGGGGAAAAAGCCGACAAGGTTATGACCTGGGCTCTAAACAGTGTTGAGAGCACCTTTGGCATGTAACCCTTCATGGGTTTAAGAATAATCCTACAATCATTTGGCAAGTCAATTCCATGCAAGTGCCATTAGTAGACAGCTTTTGCAAGTTCCCCACTCGCTTTACAGAAGTAGTATACTCCCCCTTCAGCAAGAGTGCTTGTAATTCAGCTGTCAGCAGTGGCTCGAATGGAGGCTCTGCGAGAGCTTTTAGGACCAAAGCCAAGTCCCAAGTGAGCAATGTGGAGGGGTGAGGGGGTTTAACCCCCTCAGAAAGCTTATCAGCAGGTCATTTCTTCCAACCGGACGTTTATCGATTTAGGAATGAAAAACCATAATAGCGTCCACATAAACTTTAAGCGTAGAGGGTGCATGACCATTGTCTAATCACTCCTGTAAGAATGACAGTATGATTGACACGGGACAATTCACGGAGTCCTCACCCTGCGTTATACACAGTTCACAAATACTTTCCACTTATGGGCATAGAGGCGCCTGGTAGAGGGTGCCTGTGCCTCAGTGATTGTGCCTAGCACTTGCTGTGGCAGAATCTCTGATGGTGACTGGGCAGATGCATGTTCCACAGCTGTGGTTTGCAGATTGTGCAGAGCACTTGGGTCACGAGGTAGTCTCAGCCTCAGACGTCACGCCCACGGACCGTTGGCTGAACGTCTGATGCATATGGCACACTTTTCTGGAAACACTTCAGGATTTTTGAAGTCGTCATCTGGTTGGTTGAATTCTACAGGATGTCCGGGAGACGTGTGTGTCGCATTCTTTAACGGTCCGCCTGGAAACAAATGCTGTGACGCCAAACCAGCTCGTGGAAGAAGAAAGCCGTCGTGTTTACAACTGTGACGTACGACCGCTTACCAGGATCAACTAAACAATGGATTTTCAAAAGTATGTGAAGTTTGCGGCTCCATTGTTGCAGTAAACTTGCACAGCGTTCTTGAATGAATAATTTATTAGATGCACGCCGGTCTGTTATTGTAGGCACATCGACATTACATTTTCATGCCCCTAAACATGATGCGGAACAAAACGAACTGTGATTGGTTGCGTTACATGTCAGTCAAACGGCCTCTGGGCGGTCCTTGGCCAATGAAAGCTGCGATAGTGTCCAGACCTTCTGCCGTCAGCCTGAAGGCCTGGCTACGCGAGACTAGTCATGAGGTCCCTTAGCAGTATGGTCCAGGAGCTCATATAACAATATGCTTTTTTTTGCATATTTATTGAAAGTCCAAAGCACCACCACAAATGAGCAACAGGTTTGAGTTTGTGGCTGTTTAACATATCCTCTGAATGAAGATAATCCGGCCAAGATCAATCAATCATCCAAATAATTTAGTATGTGCATTTCTCTCAGTCTTAGAGGAGAGAGAGCCACGTTTACACATTTTGTGAATGTGCGTGAAGCGAATGACAGACCGTAGGGCATGACCGATAATTGGTATTCTGTGCTTTCGAAAGCAAATCTCAGAAAGCACTTGTAATGAGGGGGCTATCTGTCTGTGAATGAACTGCACCATGCTTGTCATGCAGCCAAGGGCCTTGCTGCTTCAGAAAGGGGTTGTGCTTTGGCCATGAAGTCCTTGTCTCACAGCTGGCTCAGGTTCTCTGAGAGGCTGAGGTGGATCTAGCGAATTGCCTGGCCTCCGTTGATCTGAACACTGAGCTGAAGAGGCGAGCGGTGAAGGCTTGAGTGAAGACAGCAGCTGTCTTGAAGGAGAAAAATTCTGAGGAAATGACATTCAGTGCCGCCCTATATAGTTGAGCCCGCCTCTATTTCGTGCTTGATCATCATTGTGTACTCATACTGGCGTGATTTATTAACCCTTAAATGCATGAATGTTTCTCCAATCATATTCGGGTCTTTAGCGACACGGATCTATATCTAACACGGATGGATCTCTACCTGTTGCGATAATATAAAACTCCTCTGATATTAGAGTATATTACAAAAGAATAAAATAAGTTTTGTTACATTTTGGAGCTTGGAAGGGCTCAGTTTGAGCAGATGTTTTATGCCATCATCACTGTCCTCGTCAGAGCTCATTTCCCAGTACATTCAGCCAATGACAGTTTTGAGAATATGTTTGAGATCGCGAATATGAGCCCATTCGCGATCTCAAAAAACTATATCATTTTCAACATCTTCAAAATCAATATTTTGATCGCTGACAGCTTCACCAGATCCATCAAGTGACAGTGACAGTCATATTTGATTGCTTTCAGTACTTGCTCTGCAGTAAATCGCAACAATTTCACATTTTGTTAATGATACTTCCTATTCTTTCGTTTTCTGTCTGAATGAAACGTCACTTCATCATTGTGTATCAGATATTTCCACCTTGTGGAATAAAGGTGAATTGCACTTATTCCGTCATCAAAGATTCAATTATTGTTCTGCAGAAAAAAATACATGTACACTGATACACACCTCGGGTCGTTAGTGACCCTATACAATTTTTACAAAAAATGAATGGGAAAACATTCTTTTATAATTTTATGATTTTTTTCTTTCTTGTTATAGGCCTATTGTTTATAATGAATTGATTGAGGAATACTAAGAAGGTTGATGTCTAACTTTAAAAAATGAAAGAGGAGGAGGGTAGTGAATGACGTCCCGGGTCGATAAAGACCCGAGGTATGCATTTAAGGGTTAAGGCTTTAGTATTTTTCAGAGAAAGGAGTTTCCCCATAGCGTCAGGTCATGAAGCAATGTCGAGTGAACCAAACTTGAAAGAAAACTCATTAATATTTATGTGTGCTGCACTCACAGAAACTGAAAATCTCAGAAACTCTTGTAACACCAACAATGCAGGGAAGTTGTCCTCAGCCATACTGAAAATATGTTTGACGTAGTCATGACACTGGCACTTGCAAAGGCGGGAAAATTAGTTTCGCTAGCCGAAGTTATCCAAATAAAGGGAAAAAACTATTAACTTAAGATGGAAAAAATGGGTCTAAGCCTTTTTATATATATAAAATATAAAAATGTTTTTCGCAATTAAAATAAAGGAGTTTTTTAAAAATGTTATAACACTATACTTTGCACTACATAGGCTACCTTGGCATGTAATTTAAAAAAAAAAAAAATAGCTAGTTAAAACTCCTGCGATGGCGTTTCTAACAAGGAGCTCTAAAAGACTTTTTATTTAGTCAGAAAACACTTATAGGCTACTGTTGAAACTACTGTCTATGGAGAAACATTTTTTTTTTTTCTTTTTTTGTCGGGTGGTAGTTCCAGCATCTACCAGCAGGGACTAACAGGAACCTGCTAACCAGCCCTGGTTTCTAATAAAGTGGCTGAGAGAGTGGTGGTAAAATTGAAAATCTGCCTACCCATCTCTATATATTTTTCTCCTTTTAGGATGTCGTGAAAACGTAACCGCGAATTTTTCTTTTGGAGTACAAAAAAATGTGATGCAGTCTCCGTTCACTATTTTTTATTTTTTTATTTTTTTTTTTTACCCCAGGTTTCTGTGACAACTTCCCCTAGAGAACCCGGAAACGTGGGAAGGTTCGATGTCACGATACTTTCAGTTTTTCTGAAAAAGTAGTATTTCAGAAATATTATGTATAACATATATGAGCTATATCGGGGCACCCTGATCATCGGGTATGTATGTGGGTAATGAAATTTTGTTTTCACAAAACGAGCCGTACTTGCTACACATTTCACTTCAGATCTGCCGCGATATGTGCAAAAAGTGATCCAGCTTTTGCACGCTTGATTTTGCATTTGGCCTGGTTTGTTTTGGTCCTCACTTAAACTAGCACTAAAAAACAACCCCAACAATGTCATTAATGCATGGTTTATTTAATTAACAAGTTACAGGTTAAGAGAGAAATAGCTGTAACTATTATTTAGCCATTAGCATTAGCATATTGAATTGCCTTTTTTGTTTCTCTGTGCATGTGCATTTATGAAATTCTGTTGACCTGAATCCCATTTAATGTTTATTTTATAAACATTTTTAATTGAAATTAAGACTGTTATAATAGCAATAGACTATTCATTCAGATTGAATTAAAATTGCAAATTGAAAGATTCTGTGAAAAGACTTACATTTTTGTCAAAACCAAACCTAAAACCAAAGTTTTATCAGCAGCAATTCACTTCCCATCATGCTTTTAGTTTGTGCAGCTAGTAAACATAAACTGTGTCTATCTGAGTCTTGTGAGAGTATTGACATCACATCAAGTCAGAAAGCTTTTCTGACCAGCATGATCACTGTTGATCAGTTCTGCGCATCTCAAACAAGCCTGTTATGTCATGCTGTACTGGTTGAGATTAAAGAAGTTAAATTAACTTATTTTTCTGTTGGTTTTTGTTTGTTTGTTTGTTTTTTCTCAGGTGCTGCTTCATCTGTGTGTTTGCAGTGCTGATAAACAAAGGTGAGCACCTAAACTAAATTTGAATGATAAATTAATGCTAAATATATAAATGTCAGACAGTGTGTTTACAGTTAGACTGTGTGTTCAGTGTCTCTGCAGCTCACAGTACACAGAGAGGGTGTTATTGGTGGTTCTGTTGTCCTGCCGTGTTCTTCCTCTGAACGCCATTATAAACTTCAAGACATTGATGTGAGCTGGAGACACAATGACAGTGAGATTGTGTATGATATAGTCAAGGGTGAAGATTCATTGGCAGAACAGGACCCACGGTACAAGAACAGAGCTGAAACATTCCCATCAGAGTATGAGAGAAGAAACTTCTCCATCAGACTCAAGAACCTCACCTACACTGATGCAGGAGAGTTCAGCTGCCTCATCACACCCTCAAATGAACAGAAGAATGTAGAACTGATCATCAAGGGTGCGTGACACTGCTTGATTAATATATATATTGTATTATATTATTATATTTCTGTGCAGTAATGTTTTTTTCTGAACTTGTTTTGTTCTATAATCAACAGCAGAAAAAGGAAACCAATCCAAACAAGCAAACCAAGGACCAGATTGGATGAAGATAATATTGATATTTGTACGCACTTTCTTACTTGTATTAATTATTGTGTCTATAATAGCCTATATTCGCTGGAGAAAAAAAACTCAAGCTGCTTTATAGACCATTTCATAGTAGACATTATAGTTATGTAACTTGTGGCAGAAAAACAGTGGTAACAAGAGGAGGAAAACAGGCAAGATCCGCGGAATAAGAGAAAAAATGTATTGTTGTACCTTTGGATGTCAGAATCGGAATGCAAAAAAAAGATGGTCTTGATTTTTATATAATACCGTCATCGAAGATGTTCTTTGAAGCTAAACGCAGATGGTTGCAAGCCATTAAACGGACAGACTGAACTGATGAAACCTGCGATGATTACCTTACTATTAAAGCATGAATTATGTAATCAATAGATGTAAAGATATTCGCATACATTGCCCCTAATGCCTTGACTGTCCTGTTTGGTCTTTTCCCAACTCTGAATATACCAGTCATAGCACACCGCGTTATTGCCTTTACTACTTTGCTGGCCAGGTGTGGCATCCTCTTAAAGTGAAAGCATGCCTTTCCATCACTTGATAATTGGATAAGGGAGGTTTATTTAGATTCGTTACTTTTTTTAAAAATGTGTGTGTGTGTATATATATATATATATATATATATATATATATATATATATATATATATATATATACACACACTACCAGTCAAAAGTTTGGGATCAGTAAGATTTTTAATGTTTTTAAAAGAAGTTTCGTCTGCTTACCAAGGCTGCATTTATTTAATTAAAAATACAGTAAAAAACTATTTCTATTTACCTAACATATAACATATTTTACAAAGTAATTTATTCTTATGATGGCAAAGCTGAATTTTCAGCATCATTACTCCAGTCTTCAGTGTCACATGATCCTTCAGAAATCAATGATGATTTGCTGCTCAAGAAACATTTCTTATTATTATCAATGTTGAAAACAGTTGTGTACTTTTTTTTCTTTTTTTTCAGGATTCCTTGATGAATAGAAAGTTCGAAAGAATAGCATTTATCTGAAATACAAAGTTTTTGTAATATTATACACTACGGTTCAAAAGTTTGGGGTCTGTAAGATATATATATATATATATATATATATATATATTTTTTTTTTTTTTTTTTAAGAAATTAAAGAAATACTTTTATTCAGCAAGGATGCATTAAATCAATCAAAAGCAACAGTAAAGACATTTATAATGTTACAAAAGATTATATTTCAAATAAATGCTGTTCTTTTGAACTTCTATTCATCAAAGAATCCTGGAAAAAAAAAATATATATATTGTACACAAATATTTTGTACAATTGTATACAATAAATGTTTCTTGAGCAGGAAATCAGCATATTAGAATGATTTCTGAAGGATCATGTGACACTGAAGACTGGAGTAATGATGCTGAAAATTCAGCTTTGCCAACACAAGAATAAATTACATTTTAAAATATTTTCAAATAGAAAACAGTTATTTTAAATTGTAATAATATTTCACAATATTACTGTTTTTACTGTATTTTTAATTAAATAAAATGCAGCCTTGGTAAGCAGATGAAACTTATTTTAAAAACATTAAAAATCTTACTGATCTCAAACTTTTTAAAGGTGTGAGTGTATGTGTGTGTGTGTATGTGTGTGTAATATATATATATATATATATATATATATATAACAACTCTATATATATATATATATATAAACAAATTTTTGTATGTATATACATCTACTGATTTTATCTTTTATTTTTTTTTACAATTATTTTATTTGTTTAGAAAATATATATATATATTTCTTTTAAATTATTTTTTTATGGTCCTTCTGGTGGCTTTAGGGGAGGAGTGGGGTGGGAGGTTGGTGGGTGGGGGTCTATGTTGCTGTGTTGACCTGTTCTGTTGCTTTTCTTAGACACCTTGTCTCATTTTGCAACTGTTGTAACACCTTTTATATGTCTGCAGAAATTTCAATAAAAAAACGGGAGTAAATGATATTCACATATGCAGTTCATAGGGGACATAATGTATTAGCCCTACAGTTACAACATGAAATAATATTTAAACTTATAACATGTTTTATATCATAATTCTGAGTAAAAAAAGTCAGAACTGCGGGATATGAACTTGCTATTCTGAGGAAAAAAGGCAGAATATTGAGTTTAAATTTCAAAATAGTTTCTTTCCAGAATTGTGAGATATAAACTCCAAAATACCTTTTTTACTCTTATTCCATGGCTTTTTACTGAATTTGTACAGCTTTCATTGTTTCTTCCTGGTGCAAAACACTGTTAAGGCCTGTTAAAGTGTCTGTGCATATTTTTCCCTGCACTTATGTTAACAAATGAGAGTTTATATAAGAAGCATGTAGCACTTCATGCATAATCTCATTTTCTGCTGCAGCTCATGTCACACTCACACTTGCAGTGTGAAACAAGCATTTCATACTTTTGCTGTTTTATAATAAACTGACAGAAAACAATGTGCACTGCTTGTTCTTATTGTATAACAGAATGAAATCTTGAAACACTGAAACAGGAACATTTTTTTTGCTGTCAGGTGTCAGAAGAGCACAATTATTTCCCAATCTGCTCTACTCCAGTTTGACAGGTTGTGATCTACAAGTTATAGTATGTTTGTCCATTAAAACACATGTCACAGCTTTATAAGAATGTAAAAAGCTGCAAAGAGGAAGCCTCTATGTGGTCACATAGAAACTTCTCTCAAGGGAAGAATTTGCTTTCTAAACAAGACTGGAGTCTGGCTTATTCTACCTCTCTTTATGTCGACGTTCAGACTTTCAAAGATATTGACCAATGTTTTATGTGTGTTTTGATGAAAAATAGGAGATATTTATATTACAAAAATCTGTAGTTAGAAAAAGGCAGTCTTAATTTTCTCAGATGTCTTCTATTAATTATAGGCAACATTTAATTGGGTAATATAAAATAAAATTGATTTATGTTAACTGAGCTAAGAATAATATTGTTTTGATTAGTCAATTATTTATGATGTATTATATAATGATATAATTATAATTAATAAATTACTTAAATGCTCCCCTAGACAAGAAAGTTCTTACAGTTTATATTATTTATTTATTTATTTTTTCGATGAGGACTCTTGTGATCTCCAAACAACGCTTTTCATTTGGTTTAGTATTGTGAATAAACTCTGGAAAAACATTTCGGACATTTGTTTGGTTCCTGATATCTCTACATTATACGTTATACAAGAGAAGAGTTGGATGTTATCTAATCTCATTTTGATGAAAAGAGCAGCAACGAATCAAATGATAAGTTAATGTAATTAGACTCACTTACACGAGTATAGGTATGAGAGGGAAGCTTCCTTTCGTAAACTTCTCTGGGGAAAGATTCTATGGATCCCGATCCTCATGTGAAACTTTTCTCTCAGTGATGTTTTATATATTCCTGCTGTCATTGTGTCTCAATACACTGTCACGACTTCAGTTTGTTGTCACTGTATACGAGCAGTCCAAGAATGTAGAGATTCCAGAAGATCCTCATTCATGAACTTCAGAGAAACCGAAAGAGACGGATAGAGAACTGAAAACAACAGGGATATAGTTTTCCATGCATTTGCCTTTCAAATTTTGTTCATTAACAGCACCAACAAACAGCAAAACAGAAAAAAACTGTCCTGCAATATAACCTATACAGAATATGCAATATATGTACTTGATCATAGTAGCCTATAGCCATAACTATTTATTTAAAATGTATTTAAAATATGCTTAGGCCTAAATAAAATTACAGACAAGCCCTATTCGGACGGTAATTGTTTCTCATGTGGACGTCTGTATAAATAAATTTGCATGGCACCTGTAGTGAATTATAATGTTATTTGGGATTGTGACCACTAGAGGGCGTGCTTGTGCAACAAGTAGCTGAATCTCTCAGAGTCTCCGTCTCTATAATTCTGCTGCACTACAGAATATCACCAAAGAACGATATCACAGGCAGCACCTCAGTGATAAAACTCATGCATTCGGATGGTGATTTATTCACGGTAGAGGAGCGAGTTTTGTGGGAGCGCGCGCGCTGTTCACGTGGTCGGTTGCATTATCTGCTGTGAATAAAATAATAAAATAAATTCGTTTTTAATATAATAATAACATCCTATTTATTATTTGACTATTTAAATCTCCTGTTTTAGGAAGACAGACGCGCTATATAGTTGAAATGGTTTTGTCTTGCATTTTATCTCAAATTTTGTCATTTTAAAAAAGGGGAACGGGGAAATGAGTTCATGCAGCCTCTTATTTACAGTAGGCTATGTGAGGTAAGCATGAAGCTGCTTTGTTTATATTTTTAATGTAATTGTATATAATAGGCTACATAACATTTTAAAATAGTACACCTGTCAGGTATCGTTGCTGGTTAACGGACGAGGAAGACGAAAATACAATCCAACACGTAGTTTTAATAAACAGAAGATCAGACAGGCGAGCAGCCAGCAACACATACACTTAACATACACAATACCGGACAATGAACTGAACTCAGACAGGAACTTAAATACACATGTGGTGACTGTTGAGTGGCGGTAATGTGGAACAGGGAACACGAGACAGGAGTGACAACAAACTGAAAGTCCTAGAATTGAGCATAATGGTGACAGTACACCCCCCTCCGGCAAGGCGCGTCCTCTCACCGTAACAGAACATCAGAGGGAGGGCCGGAGTGGGTTGTGGAGGTGGACGAGGTGATGGCGATGTGATGGTGAGAGGCTGGAGTGACGGGTTGGTGAAGGGATGATGACGAGCTCCCTGAAGCGCAGATGTAGCGTGCACGATGGCGGCGCAGACCCAGAGCTCCCCAGTACCGACAGCCAATGGCAGGGTCGAGGATGGGAGAAACCGAAATGGAGTAGAGGTGACTGACGGCATCTGGGGGACGACTGACGAAGACTTGGCAGATGGATCCATGGGCGAAGACGGAGAGCCAATGAACTTCCCCGACATCGCTGGCTCTGGAGATCTCGGTGATGTCGGGGCGACGACTGCCGAAGGCGGAGCCAGAGTACTTGAGGGCTGAGGCGGAGCCGGTGTGACAGAGGACAGAGGTGATGCCGAGGGGAAGGAGGAACCCGCTGCAGCCGTAGGGGTGGAGGGCCGGAATGCAGCGGACGGCTCACAAGTCCGTGGCAGAATTGGTGTGACGACTGACCAAGGGGGAGCCGGCAGGACGAGGGAACCCAGAGGAGCCATAAGTCCGAGGGTCTCCAGTGGAGCCGAAGGTGGGAGGAGCCAAGATGGAGCTGACAGGTCGACAGGCTGAGATGGAACGAAGAGGTCGAAGGCAGGAGGCTCGACATCACAGGGACTCCCCGGAGATAGCGCAGGGCTGTGGACATCCGGCAGCGATGGGGCTGGAGGACTGGCTGAGCTTCGCGGTGACATCAGAGTCGACAGAGCAACAGTAAGGATGACAGAGTTCATGCAGATTACTGCAAAGAGGGAATCATAGTCCATATGGTCAATGGTACAGTTCATAGATGGTGATGATGATGATACCGGGTGGGATAGGGTGGGAGTTGTTATTTCCTTGCTATAATCGATCAGCCAGTCCTCACTCTCCATAGTCTTTTCTCCCTTGTCCGCTGATGTCGTGGGCTCACGCCCCTGGTCAGACGTGTGATGAACTTCTGGGGAGAAGGGTCGCCTCTGTCCTCTTTGTCTCGGGCTCTGGCTGACGCGTCACAGCGGGTGGTAACTCTCTGTCTGCAGGGGGCTCGCGCGAGTACTCTGCAGTCGATGGAGGTGACTCGGGCTCTGGGTCTGGCTGTGTTCTGGACCGGGACGTGACGCTCTCCAGACACCGGATGATCGCTTCTTTCCAGCTCAGTCCAGTAGTGTCAGGGAGTGCCACGGGATGATGATAGTTCACCCCGATCCAGAACAGTGACTTCAGGGTCTCATCGTCGTAGGGGCAGGAGAGGGCGAGGTGGAAAAACTCAGTGGTGAAACTTAAAAAATCATGGCTCTTCTGAACCACCGACGCAAACTTATTTGCGTAGTCCATCTTATCGGTCCGGTATTCTGTCATGTATTGTTGCTGGTAAACAGACAAGGAAGACGAAGATACAATCCAACACATAGTTTTAATGAACAGAAGATCAGACAGGCGAGGAGGCAGCAACACATACACTTAACATACACAATACCAGACAATGAACTAAACTCAGGCAGGAACTTAAATACACAAAGGTAAATGACAAACAGCCGCGAGGATCGTTAGTGTCCATGGTGACTGATGAGTGGCGGTAATGTGGAACAGGGAACACGAGACAGGAGTGACAACAAACTGAAAGTCCTAGAACTGAATATAATGGTGACAACACATGTTGCTGCCAGAATAACTGCCCATCTGTGCTTTATTTCTCTTTCTCCTATTTGTTCTTAACATCTTCCAGCGGTGATGAAATGTTGTTCTTGTAAATACTTTCCAACATTTCTGTAATGAATGTATCTTTAAAATGCGTGCAAATTTCAGCGAAGCTCAACACTTATCATACGGTGCTATAGAGCACGTGATCTCTTCATCAGTTTGCACTGGCTGCTGCCAATAGCCGCGCTTATCAAGTTCAAGGCTCTGATGTTTGCCTACAAGACAGCCACTGTTTTGCACCACTATACTCCATATACCCATATACCCCATCACCTCACTCTTGGCTGGTTTCTATCCCAGTTATGGAGGGGGAGTACTCTGGGTTCGGGCCAAATTCCGAGCTCGGAGCCCTCCCCCGGAGTCAGAATTGTGAGATAAAAAGTCGCCATTACCTTTTTTAGGGCCCGAGCACTGATGGTGTGAGGACCCTATTGTAATTGCTCGGTCAATTATTCTTGTTCTCTGAAATGAATCGCATTTTTGAGGGCCTAAACATGCTCAAAAACTCATGAAACTTTGCATACGCGTCAGAAGGGGTGAAAATTTAAGTCTGATATGAGTTTCAGAATTCGGTGTGGCAAAATGGCTCGATAGCGCCACCTAAAAAATTTCAATTAAGCGCCCTTCGCACTACGTTTCACGTACATGCTTAATTTTCCCTGCAAAATTTTAGCAGTTTTTGCCATTTCCAGACGTACTTTAACAAACTCCTCCTAGAGCTTTAATCAGATCAACATCATATTTAATCAGTCTAATCTAAAGGCCTTTGTGACGTTGAATTGCGAAGATCTTGAGTTTTCACTGAAGGGCGTGTCTGTGGCGGCCTGACAAAATTCAATGTTTTGCCATGAAACAGGAAGTTGTTGTAACTCGGGGATACAATGTTCAATCTGCCCCAAACTTCACATTTTATTAGAGTCGTGGCCTGAAGACATCTATATCCCAATATTCAGTTACAGCCCAAACGCCACCTGTAGGCAACAGGAAATGGCATGCTTTACACTGTAATTCACTCCCAGGAACACATTTAAAAATGCCATGAAGTACCAAACATATTAGAAACACGTTAAATCATGCAACACTTGGCTAAGTGCTAAAATATGCGATTAATGCCACGAAACAGGAGGTTGTTAACTCAGGCATACAATGTCCGATCTGCTCCAAACTTCACATGTTTGATAATAGTCCTGACCTGAAGACATCTACATGGCAATATTTAGTAATAGTCAAAGCGCCACCTGTTGTCAGCAGGAAGTGTGACACGTCGAAATGACTTTGCCATAATTCTCCTGTATTTACACACTTAAATACTTGTTGCCCACTGTTCACTGTTTTCTTAAGGCCTCCGGGTGGCAGTGGCCCCGGGTGCGAGGGCCCTTTCATCGCTGCTTGCAGCTTTAATTTATTTTTGTATTTCATGGCGGAAACAAGCTTCCATAAAAAACAGTAGGTAATTCAGCCAGGGATTTTTACGCAGGTGGTCGGAGAAAAACACTGACATTCTGGATTCCGATGGCAATAATCACCAACTAGCCCCTGTAAATGGTGAAAATACCTTACGCCCCCCTAAGAAACAATTACCGTCTGAATAGGGCTATAATAAATTTAGTTGTTAATACATTTTCAGTCCAGGCAATGCTATAAGAAAGATAGATATGCTACTATTCTTCCTTTAAATGACTCGTGTTTAAATGCTGGAAACTAGTTTATTAGATATTAAAAATATAACTTGTGACTATAGGAAGGCGAGTAAATCTGAGTGTCAGTTGTGGGGATTTTTCAAAGATTTTAGTTCAGGTAACATTGTTTTGCCAGTAGTTGGCAGCAAGGGACTGTATTTATGAATGATTAAGTCAGTAGACCGGGGGTATTCCAGAAAGCAGGTTATATGACATACCCGGGTATACCCAGGGTAAGCAGATAACCTCAACTTTCAGTTCCAAAAACGGAGGTAACTTTCAGGGTATGTAAGTAGCCATAGCAACTTACTCTCTGAACATAACCTGGTTCTGTTCCAGGGTTAGTTTACTTCAGAGGTGTTCAGCACATGCTTGCCCTATTGATGAGACTCCAGTGGGCATGACAGATTGTGAGATGACAATTTATATAATTCTCATCTCACACATCATTGATCTGCATTCAGAAATTTTTTTTTAATTTATTTATTTTATTTTATTTTTTTTGCAACAGGACGTGGAAGTAATGTGGAAGCATAATGACTAAACATAAAAAAAAATTAAAAAAAACCTTAAAAAAAAAGTTCTTCTTTGTCAAAATTACATTTCATTAATAGCCTAAACACAGGCTTTACTCCCTTCAAACTTAAATGGTCACTGTTTCATTACATCATTATGTTGTAAAACACTCTTATCAGAATAATTTCTGCAAAGCTTGTGTATGTTTAGTTAAAGCTGTTAAGTTTTTAAGCAATATCTCATGTGGGGTTTTTCCTTTGTGTTCTAGTGACCACTAGGAGTTGCTCAAGGCATATGTTTTCCTTTACTGGTTTTTCCTGAAGAGATCTACCGGTGCGTTGTTGTTGGAAAAAAAGTAAAAGAGTGATGCAAACGCATTTGTTGTGTTTTACCATAAAATGAGAGTTCCGTGTCTTTACTGAAATCAACACATTAACAGATTATCTTTCATCCACCCGCAATTAACTAGAATGTCATTTTTTTATTAGTTGGCCCACCCAACCCGAAGATTATCCACAGTGTCTGATATAACCACGATCCATACATCAATACGTGCTCTCCCGTAGAATGTCCTGAGGCCCGGCTTTGTTCGAGACCAGCAAGTTTTTGTTCCGGAGTTGAACCGATCTTTCCAGCACTGAACCGCCTTTTCTGCAGTGGAAATGGGCAGAATGGTTTGAGAATGGACACAGGCTGGGAACCCACAACAGAACCTTTATCTGAGTATGTGACCGCCTGTCTGAGTTTTGTCGGCAGCCGGAGATGGTACGAAATTTGACGGAGGTGGCCGCCCTGCAATTCTCTATGCAGGAAAAACCCATTAATTATTTTACTGCTCCTGATTGCGTTGGAGACTCCACAATCTCAAATTGTAAATGTCAAACATCTTTGATATTTACAACTCTTTATCGGGTTGCCTCTGATGTGATGCCCACAATAGCAAGCTTCACCAACCAGATGTTGCGTGCTTCTATAACTGAAACTTGGCAGCCACAAATATGCCATGAAAGTGGAATATTGAGAAAGAAGATCATCCATATTCTATTTTCTCCTTTGTTTTTCACTGCAAAACAGAATGCACACCAGGAGAGCAAGCTGATGACATCGATTATCCTCCATTTGTTTTTCTTCACAAGTCACGTTTGATCTCGGGAGTCTCCGTGAGATCTCATGTCACTGTGAAAATGTTACTACAATAGACAGGTGTGTGGTCTCACGGTCTGGCTGAATCATCTACAGTGTGTGTTCAGAGGATTATAATGCTATAAATCAGTTGAAACTGCCCTTATATCTGTGGTCTCCCACAGTTTTAAAATCATCTAGTGTGTCCCTGGCCTTAGCCGTTGCGCTTTTTGGCTAAAGGTTGCAGGCTTGCCTTCCAGTGGCTTTGCCTGAAGAGCTTGATTAGCCGGTTCAGGTGTGTTTGATTAGGGTTTGGGCAAAACTCTGCAGAACAGTGGGTCCCCAGGAGCAGGACTGAAGACCTCTGCAGTAGACCATTCATTCAGCCATTTCACTTAAAAAGGCTACTTCATTCAGGAAGAAACTAGGAACTTTGAACATCATCTTACAAGCACAACAGTCAAGCAATGTGTCACTCAGGTAATGCTGAAGTTGACACATCACTTGCAATGGTCAAACCCCATGGTGAAACAGAATTTGTGATTATCTTTTCTTCCCTATTGTGACATGTATCCGAATAAAAAGGCTTCTTAAACAAGAAAAAAATGCAGTGCGATGTAACAAGACAGTATTAGTAAAAACAGGGCGTGGGATCCAAATGCAGTACAAAGTTTATTTGAAAAAAAAAAACAAACAAGTAAATCCAAGCAATGAACAAGATAATCCAAACATGGGGAAAACAGAAACTAAAACAAATGCACACGATACATCCATACATGGACAACACCAGACATGAACAAGGGAAACACTGGGGTTTCAATACACAGGTTAACAAGGGGCTAATGAAGGACAATGAAGGCAATGAGTAGGCATGGTAACAAATGAGGATAACTAAGGAAACAAACAAGGTAGGCAATGTAACAAGGGAAACAGGAACTAAACACAGGAACAATGAGAAAATATAACTGCAAGCAGCAATTACGGCGCCAAGCACAAAGAAGGCACAACAGATCATGCCAACATGGCTGGGAGCATCAGACCAACTGCAACAGTGAGCAATTAAAGACCTATTAAGATCTTTTTAGGCAAAATAGCTAAAAAATCATAAATAAAGATTTACTGGTTTATCACTTTTGACTAATAGGTGGCGCTGTGACCAAATTAATGTGGCATGGTCAGAATGAGGTGACAATGACACTCGCAAAGTTTGGTGTCAATATGTCAAAGCATTGCAGAGATACAGCTTCAAGAGTCATTTTGGCATCAAGCCTCAAATTCATAGCTGTGGTATACAAAAATGGTTTTGTCTATCAACACGAAATCCATAACTTTTTGCAGGAATGGTCTGAAGATGATACAATTCGATTTTGGTGAAAATTGGACCAACTGTCTAGGAAACGAATCGTCTTGAGCCAAGGAATCAGAGAAAAATTTTTTGTTTCTAGCCCTTATGGTTCAGAAGTTATTAGCATAAATGTAAGTGCAGCTTTGGACAGCTGGTGGCGCTAGAGGGATTGAGTTAGAGACTCCAAATTTGCTATGGACACAGTTCAGACTAGCCTCTAACTGTGTGCCAAATTTCACAACTTTCCCGGAAGCGGTTATATGGGCTGCCATAGATTCCCAGAGCAGAAGAAGAAGAAGAAGAAGCGGAAGAATAATAATAAGAACACCAATGGTTACAATAGGTGCTTCCACACCTTCGGTACTTGGCCCCTCAATATAGCTGCAAACAGCAATTAAGGGGCCAAGCACAACAGAAGCAAACAAGGAAGCTAGCAGCAGACCAACAATGTCATAATGGACTATGATAGCAACTGATACAAAGACACTGCATGTCAATTTTGAAGTCAATCAGACCAACAGTACTGTGGTTAGAGCCAATTTTATGTTTTGTTCAATTATAGCGCTATCACACTTCATTCTTTGTGTGTCCTCATAGTGCCCCCATACATAAGCATATCAAATTTGGTGAAAATATCTCATTTTGTTTAGGAGTAATACACATTTATATGTATGAACACATAAAAAATTACCCACACCTGAATTTGATTTTTTTTTGCCACTTACTATCAAAATTTTGACATTTGGCCATTAGCATATAGTCAACGACCTATGTTTTCAATTTTGGTTTCTAAGATATTCGAGAATGTTGTTTAAATGCTAAATCAAACATTTAGATGACTCTCGTGAAAATAAGTCAACCACATCCAAAGTTATAAACATGTAAATAACTTTTATGAAATTTCTCAGACTCCTTTAAGGCATCGTGCTGATGAACCATACCAAGTTTCGTAATGATACGTTCATGCGTTTGTAAAATAGATCATTGATATGATTTTGATATGATTCGACTTGGCATGACGCACCGAATCTAACGAGACCACTTTTATGATTTTTGGACAAACCGTTCAGAAGTTATAAGAAAAAATAGCCATTTTTCATATCTCGCAGAATGTAACCTCAGTTCCTGCTTGTGTTGACATGGACCAAGTTTGGTCTGAATATGATAAAACATTGAGGAGATAGAGCCTTACATCTATTTTTGCAAGCGCTACGTAAAATTCGTTCTCACGTTTTTTCGAAAACGTTTGACAAATCAACTTGAATTCCACAACTTTTTGTCAGCATGGTCTGAAGATGATCTGGTTCCATTTTCATGAAAATTGGAACAACGGTCTAGGTGGACTTCGAAAAAGTATGTTTTTCGGAAAATTCAAAATTGCGGGAAAATTTTCAGGACAAAAAATGACATCATAGGGTGCAATCGAATCATCTTGAGCCAAGAAAGCGGAAAAAATAATTTTGTTTCTAGCCCTTACATTTCAAAAGATATTAGCATAAACGTGTGTGCAAATTTGGACAGTTGGTGGAGCTAGAGCGATTGAGATAGAGACTCCAAATTTGCTATGGTGACAGTTCAGACTGGCTTCTATCTGTGTGCCAAATTTCATAATGAAGTATATTGGGGCCTTTACTCGCATCTGACCTCAACGGACTGATAAGAAGAAATGACCTGATAAAATATTAGGTAACACTTTATTTTACAGTGCCGTAGTTACACGTTACTACATGTACTTACTATAGTAATAACAGTAAATTATGCATAATTACAAGTAACTAACCCTAAACCAAACCCTAACCCTAACTGTAACTCTATAGTAAGTACATGTAGTTAATTAATAGTACTCAGTACTTATTTGAGTAATTACAATGTAACTACGGCACTGTAAAATAAAGCAACCAAATATTAAACATGCTTAAACAGTTAAGGCGGGTTTACACTGTGCGAGTTCGGACACTCAATAGGCTGTAATCTATTACGAGTAAGTTAACCTGATAATTGTGTCAAAGCAGCTGGTACATGGACTGTGCTGCACGGCGAGGCGACGGCATCGTATGAGCTTACATGCTAAACACAGAGACTGGAGATTTCAATGTTGCTGCTATAGGTTCAGATAGAAAAAAAGAAAGAAATAAAAATACTAGTGTGCAAATGATGTGGTGAAATTCAGAGAACAGCAAAAAGCATTGCGTGGGGCCACTCCCGGAGATTTGCTTAGGGCCCCCAATAACGTAAACATGCCCCTGGCCGTTCCATTCGACAAAAACAACTAGAGAGTGTATATGTGTATGTTTGTGTGTGTTTGTGTGTGTGTGTGTGTGTCTGTCAGTGTTTGCATATACTGTAGGGTTGCAGCCACTGGGCTATAGAAATATTCATATATCTAGCATATATGATGTGGTTGTGTATGATTTGGCAATAGGGGACAGTCTACACACTGGTCAAAATCGAGCCGGCTCCACACATTTTTTAAACGTTTAAAAATTATTGGGAGCTTAGGAGGTGCTCGTAAGGTACTCGGCTCAGGTCATTCCTCTCACACAATGCGAGCTGTGACCATATGAACATCAATGATTTCCATGCGATTTCTCCCGAGAAAAAAAACACCTGCGAGCTCGTACAACAGCAAAAATCGCGCCATGTGTGCCCGGCTTTAGTTCACCCAAAAATGAAAATTCTGTCATCATTTACTCACCCTCAAGTTGTTCCAAACCTGCATGAATTTCTTTCTTCTGCTGAACACAAAAGAAGATTTTTTGAAGAATATGGGTAACCAAATAGTTGATGGGCCCCACTGACTTTCATAGTATGGGGAAAAAAAAAAAAAGACCAATTAAGTCATTGGCTACCATCAACTGTTTGGTTAACGACATTCTTCAAAATATCTTCTTTTGTGTTCAGCAGAAGAAAGAAATTCATATGGGTTTAGAACAACTTGAGGGTGAGAATAAATGATGACATAATTATCATTTTTGGGTGAACTATCCCTTTAACTTGATTGACAAAGTGGTGATGGTAATAGGGGCATTAGGTGTTAAAAAAGTGTGGTCAGAACGAATTTGACTTTTACTTCCTCTGCTTGATGTGGGAAGGTTTTTTTTTTTTCTTCTCTCTCGTCTTCCTGTCTTTGCTTCAGAGCTGCAGTAGATTTGGGCAGAAGTTGTGTGGCGGGCAGAAGATTTATATTGAGGTGATTTAATCTTGGAAACAACATGACGATCATTCAGCTTCAGCTTTGTGAGTTTATTATATGATATGGCTATATATACATGCTTTGTAAGATTATTAAAATTATAGGGTACGTTTTTATGTTATGCGTCACACGGGTTTATGTGGGTAATCTTATGTTTTTATCTTACAGATGTATTAATCTGTTGTCAAGCTGCAGTAGCAGATCAACTAACTGATTTGGGATCAAATGTGACCATAAACTGTGATCTTGATGAAAATGAGGTTTATTGGATTTTACTGAAAACACCGGATCCTCCAACAGTGATTCTACGGTCATTCTCAACACCAAAGTCACCCTTTTACTATAATAATACATTCAGAAACAAATATTCAGTGCAATTTAAACATTGTCTGGTTATAAAAAATGTGACTGCTGATGAATTAGGAGTTTATTACTGTATAAAAACAGGCTCACCTCCAAAATTCAGCAACAGCACCAGACTGTACATCACCGGTGAGTTCATTTACTTTTTCAGTGATCAAGACATACTGATGATAACTGCTTACATACATACTTGCCATTAACTACATTTTTAGATATGAAAACATAATTATATTCATAAATAACATTATATATTTTTAATATTTTCAGTGCAATAACTCTTTAGCCATTGCAACAGTAACAGTATTTACTGTAAGAGACTGTGAATGCTTTCTTTACAGAATCAACTCAACTAACTGAGTGTCACAATCATACAACTGAGTGTCACAATCATACAGCGGTGGAGTTTATTGATCAGAATCAGACACAATGCCAGATTATTATCATCATATCTGGTCTGATGAACGGGCTGCTGGTCATTGTGCTGATCGGTGAGATATTTTCAGCCATCTGTTTAAATATTAATATAAGCTGAAGTTAATTAAATATGTAAAGATTTTTTTTTAATTTAGGCTTTTGACTATTTCATTATTATCGTGACATTTATGTGATATGTTGTGATGTGTTGTGTGTGTATAAATATATATATATATATGAAAGAAAAATACAACCTTTTGTAAATACTGAATCTGAAACACTGTTCCAATTTTAGGACTATTAAAGGTTTTTGTTTTTGGAATCAGAAGGTCTGCAGAACAATCACAGCTCAACACTGATCAACAGCACACACAAGTTATAGAAGAGCATCAGGACCAATTACAGGTAAAAAAAAATATGTGAAACCATAATTATAACTAAAATTAATTTCTGTTTTGATAATTGAGAATTCTTGCTGACCTGTTATTCCAACAATAGCGTTCTATATTTTAGTTCATTTTTGTTCAACTGCAGCTGAAATTGCTAATATTGATTTTTCAGTACGCCACGGTGGACTTTTCCAAGCTGCGTAGAAATATTCGCTCCAGCCAAATCAACAGCACCTATGCTGCACTAAAGCTGCCAAAGTCATGAACACATGAGTATGACTGATATTATACTTATTTTGTTCACTTTTCTTTGATGTTCAACTCTGAAACTTCTAAAAAAATAAAAAAATAAAAAAAAACGATCAGAGAGTCTTTGGGAAAGTTCAGAAAAATTACTGCACAAAATAAGTTAAAATTGACAAAATTTGATATTTCATTCATTCTGCTTTCTAAAGACATTAATCACAATTATTTTATTGAATTGACAGCTATAGATTTATATTTTATTTTATTTTCTTCAGGTTTATACATCTGACAGTACTCTAATAAAGTGTAGAAAATATTACCTGGAAAATATTTACTTTTTATGAAGTGGACACTTATTTTTTCATTGTATGAATACTGTATGAATGTTTTATACATGAAAATATGCAGGATATCTGCCTGTTTAAGAACTTTTATGTTTACTAGTTGGTCTGTTTCTCTTTGTTAGTTGGGAGACTTTTGTTTTAGAATAGCTGCCTTAATCTATATCTGCTGAAACTTTTGTGAGTGGTTGTCACAGTGGATAAATCTTTCTTTTTATACCATACATTGATCTTAGAATGGAGAGTGTGCACATTATTCATTATTTTTCTGAAGCCTGAAGTTTTCCATGCTGTTAGACAAAGAAGAGTTTAATTTTTATGGAATAAGAAGTAAATAGAATCAGTTAAATTATCATGATCAAAAAGTCTGTTATTGCAAGTCAACAAAGTGAAATGTTGTGGTTTGTCAACCTACTTTTGTCTAACGCTGCACTCAGGGTTTTTGCTGTTGTTTTTGCATTTGTTTACCTTGTGTTTTCACAAAGTTAAAAGTGTGAAGAGTGAGTCTGTTTGGGTTTTTAAAATGTATTTTATGTTGAGAAAACATCTATTAGTGTATTTTGGTCAAATGAAAAAAATGTTCTAGCAAATGAATGGCAGAAATATTTTCTAGATGGAAAAACATTATCCTTTTACTTTAAATGTACTTATTTTATACATATTATAAAGTGATATGACTGCCTTTAATACCTCCTGTTCTTAGAAATACATCCATTTCACAATATATAAAAAGTATATAATTAATATAAAATAATATTTGAAACATGTGACAACTTGTCCCGACCTTACATTTATGAAAAATACCCTTATTCTGAGAACACAGTTCAAATGTTCAGTTAAAATCTACCTTTATTATGAAGTTGCTTCATTATGAATAAATCAATTTTTTTGTGTGTGTATGTTTTTTGTGTGTGTTTGAGTAGGTCACTTTTAATAATATATGAGAAATTTGTTTAGCTGTCTAGCTATTACTACAGTCCCTCTAGTGATAATGTTATACTTCCTCATGTAAACAGTCGATGAAATTACATTAAGAATTAGGAGTTTATGACTGTATGAACATAGACACACATTAAGCACCATTGACTGATTTACTGTAAATGAATAATAATTAAACTAAAAAAGAAAGAAAAAAGTATAAAGTGCTCCTTTGGAAATGGACTGGCATAACTCATACCTCATATTAGTATTTTTTTTTTTTTTTCTGTACTATTACTTGTCATGTGTATTATGCAATTTTTTAAGTAAGAAAAAAAAAAATTACACTGTACTGTTATTTTCAATTGAAGTGCTAAACCAAAACCAGAAACATGTTCCACTGGCTTTGGCACTTAACAACCATTGAATCTCACCTTTGTATAGAGTGGAGGTTTAACTGTGAAACAAGTGCAGTGTTTTTCCAATGCCTTTATGTTTATGTAGCTCAGTTCTCACAGTTGTCTAAACCTCAGATGGAAACAGCAGCATTGCAGCATTGCATGCAAGTAAAGCATGTTTACAACACGTATACTGAAATTTATATTGCTGTGAATGTCCAACAAACTGAAACTGAAAGCTCAAAGCGATTTCATATGACATATGAATCTAGAGATATTCTCAAAGGCTTCAACCAATTAAATAAATGCTTACACAAATGTCCTACTAGAACTATATATATATATATATATATATATATATATCTATGTATGTATGTATGTGTGTGTGTGTGTGTGTGTTTGTATGTATATATCAGGGATGATATACTGAACATATACATTTATATACATATATATATATATATATATATATATATATGACATCAAAGTAATGCGAGAGCGATTCAAGAGCAGCTAGCTGGTTCATTCTGCACAGATTCACCACAACTATTTCACAATTGGCCAGATTCACCGCATGACAACAATCACATGTGTTTTGTGTTTATTCTCACACTTTAAATTCCACTAATGCTCACAAATCATTTCCTTTTACTGAACGTAACCTCGGTTCCCTGAGAAGGGAACAAGACGTTGCGTACAGCTGGTGCTGATGCATTAGGGAAACACCTTTCTCCTCATTAGAATATCGAAGCCTGATTTGCTTAACGCCATTGCATTGGCCAATGGCGCTCAAGTGCACGAAAATAACTGGGCGTGGCGCCCCCTTTATAACGCGGCGCAGAGCGGCATTATCTCAGAATCTTTCGACTGAATACTAAGACCTGAGCAGAGAAAACACGGCACAAAGGCAACATCTCGTTCCCTTCTCAGGGAACCGAGGTTACGTTCAGTAACTGGAGACGTTCTCTTTCGAGATGGTCTCTCAATGTTTGCTTACAGCTGGTGCTGACGCATTGGGGAGCGCATACAGTCACGCCATTGTAGCATCTGGACCAATCAGACACACACAAATTACAAACTCACTCTCCCAACAAAGGTGTGTGAACCATTCCCGATCTGCAACTAACACACAGGCAGAACCAGGTTTCTGGTTACAGGACACAGGAAAACTGATAAGACTTTTTACCACCCAAAGGAATTTGCAGAAAATCTTGACTATCACTTAATTCTTGTTGAAAAGGACATTTTGAACATTTTTAATCCTATATATTCTATATATAACCACTTGAGAAATGCATAAACTTGTATCCAATTTTGCTCTCTCATGATTTTATGGGGTTTGGCCTTTGTATTAATTCTCTCTTTTGAACTCTTTTGTATTAATGCTTTAGAGTTGCATACTATGGCTAACTAAAATAACATGGGTAGCATGTTTGGTCTCTATGGACTCCAATCTTTGTTCTTGATTTGTTAATTTACATTACATTTTGCTAACTCTGTGACACATTAGTATTATAAAAATCTAGAAGGTTCTTCTCTCAAACACCCAATCCAATGACTTATGCTATATCATGCTAGAGTACAAAGAGTCATAAAAAGTTCCCTCCAAAGGAACAACTCCTTATTGGCTCAGTCACCTCCAGAGGGTGTGACATCTTCACAATTTAAAAATCACTTTTCACAAGATCACGGCGGTTCCTTTACTGAGAAAACTCTGATGTGAAGATGATGCTGAGCTAGAAGCTTCTAAGGAACCCAAGCTTGTGCCAGGCTGCGGCCTAGTCTTTCCATTCACCAAAGATCCTATAACTCCAACTGGTTCTCTCTCATTAAGACAACATCAGCAAAGATCAACGGGAGCCTCCACAAATTGCATCAGGACAGTTTTTTCAAATGGGCGAGACATGCAAGTATCAAACTTCGTCTCAGAATTTGATACATTAAGTATCATTACCCCTTTTAAAGAAGGGCGTGTTAGAACTAAACTGATGATTTTGATGCTGAATTTCAAACAATGCTATAATGCTATAAGAGGAGGTGCTGTCGTACAGTGACGTAAGAGCCTACTGGACCTGGTGGAACCCCCACACCATGAACAAGGGGCGGAGTGAGAAGGTGTTCACTGCAGAGCAAATGGGTGGAGCTTATATTAGCTCCCCCTCGCTAGACGTCCAGCGAGGAGGAGTGAATGTACAACTATACCCTAATCTTACCCTAACCCTACCAACAACTCCCCCCCCATTCGACGTCCAGAGAGGTGGAGAGCTCTATCCCTTCACCTCACTGGATGTCCAGAGAGGCGGAGCTGGCCGTCATAGACTCTGTAGTGAGTACCACTTGGGCAGAGTTTCCAAGGTCCGCAGCACGGCTATCAGCACACAGTAGCTCTAAGACAATTATGCAGAAGCAATAGATATCATAAGAAAGGCTCACCTCATCTAGCTTTCCTGTACTGAAAGGACCTGAGAGGCTAGCAAAGAGACATCCAAATTATACTGTAGAATTTGGCAAAAGTGTTTTGTGAAGCCTATCCTGCTGATGAATAAATATCCCCAATAGGTACACCCCTCGCCCATGCCCAAGAAGAAGCCATACCGCTCGTGGAGTGGGCTCGCACGCCTATGGGGCAAGTTGCATTTTGTGAATCATAAGCCAGGGTTATCGCATCCACAACCCAGTAGGATAGCTTCTGTTTTGACACTGGTAGACCTTTAGTGCGACCGCCGTAACACACAAAAATCTGTTCAGAGAGTCCAAATTGCTTGGAGAGAGTGGTTCAGGCAGCCAGGGACGTGAATGGCACGAACTGACAAGAGATGGTGATCCACCCATATCAGCAGGCTCGTTGCAAGCGAGAACGAATACCTCCCTGGCGATTTATGTATGCTACCACCGACATGTTGTCTGTGCGAATGAGAATACGTTTGTGATGGACTTGAGCATAAAAAGATGTTTTCTACCAAGAGCTTGATTGGGGGCCCCCTTCTGCCTGCAACCTTCAGGTCCTCCCTTTACATTCTTAATCAGCAGTTAAGAGTTCCCTGTAAACTAATTTTGTCCTCCTTCCCAAATTCTTCTGTCATAAGCATTGTTTATTGAGTGACAACAAAAGCAGAAGTCAAATTTTAATATATTGCATAATACACAGTCCACACATTAAAATCAACAATATGATAGTTGCGATAGGAATTACACAAGTTACCCATGCAAACCATCCAAAAATACTGAAAGATCCCCAAATGAGCATGTACTGACATTTTGTTTAAAATACATGTAATACACATGCAAACGAAAATGTGAATCGGATTGCTAAATTTAGTTTTCATATAAACTTTCAGAATCTGAAATCGGATTGGATTCATTAGGATGAATGAAAATTATTCATGTAAACATACCTACTGCATACCTACATATGAATGGTGAATTTTTAATTTTGATTTTTTTTTTTTTTTCAATTTAATTAGGCAGTTTTACTAGTTAATTTGTATTAGTGTTATCTTGCTTTAACAAAATGCCAAAAAAAAAAATCAGTCATTCAGTTTTGCTTATTTTTCAAAATCAATCTACTATAAAGAGAAATAATAAAACCTAATAAAACAAGACATTTTCAGAATAAATATGCAAAACAATCTAAAAATTATTGTATGAGACAAAATTATGTTTAATGCTGTCATATATGACCTCACTCTATTTTAGGTGATACTGCACTGTTCAGAAATTCAGCTGGGTTTCTTGATGCCGTATGGGCTGATCATAAGCAGTTATATGTGTATCCTGCACAAAATTTGAAATGCACAATTTTATAGGCACATCTGAGGTGAGAAACTCTTTTTGGTCATCACCTTAGGCTTTGCCTTGCCTTGCCTTGCCTAGGCCTTTCCACATCATGAATATGGTGGAAATGTGTGTGTGCAACATCTGAGACAAAAGCTAAAAAGACGAGAAAAAAAATTCAGAAATCATAAGATTAATCATTTCTTGTTGAAAATTAAATTTCCCTTTCGAAAGGGAACTCGCACTGCGTCTTAACACATTTGGGGAACGCCTCAGCGGGAACCGGTGTCTGAAACGCTATCAAATCACGACAATCGTATTGGCCGGCGACAGCCTATGACGTCACTACTAGTGTGACCCGAACGCACATAAGGAGTGCCTAGTGAACAAGTCATCCACTCTTTCGTCTTTCAGGGACTGTTTTGTTTGAAGCGCTATTCAAAGGTAAGAACGGCTGTTTACAGACGTCTCAGTCAGTGTGCACATCCATGTATAGTTACCTGGTAACACACTTGACTCGTGCGTGTTTACATCTATCACACACATTACTTGTGCATTGTTTGTTTGGACACACGTTCGCCTGTATAAGGCTGTTTTCTTGCACTTGAGTGTTTCCCTTTGGCAACCCTAGTTGCGTGTTTCCTTTTTGCACCCGCGTTTATGTGTTATGAAGCCGGTCCTGTCTGTATATGGCAGGACATACGCGGTGGCAGATTATGCTGTGCTCCAACAGCATAGGTCGCCTCACCTTTGTAGGTCGCCTCACCGTTGAGAATTGTTATATTTTTAGTGACCTCAGCTCCCTATGGAGAGGAATAAAGGGGGTGTTTATTCATATTAGGTGCTTTTTATCAGGCCTGAGAATGGACCGATGATGGGTTCTGTTCCATTATTATTAACCCTTCTGTTGGTCCAGCATAAGGGCTTGGTATTTAGTGCATCCTTTCAGTCTACAGCAGTATGGCAGGCCTCATCTACATTAAGGCCTCCATTTACTGTAGTTACAGGTTGAGCTTTGCAGGTTGCCTTTTCTGGCGTGAGAACTATTTTACATTTAGTGACCTCAGCTCCCTATAGAAAGGAATAATAGGGTTTTTTTATTCTTTTATATCCCAGGTGCTTCACTCCAGGCCTGAGGCTGGACCAATGATGTGTTGGTTCCATCTTTTTGAACCCGTCTGTGGATCTGGCACAGAGCTTGTTAGTGAGCGCATCCTTTCAGACTGCAGAGTATGGCAGGCCACCTTTACATTTAGGCCTCTGCTCTTTGAAGTCTCAGGTTGAGCTTTTAGGTTACCTCTCCCTCTGTGAGAGCCATTACAAATTTAGTGACCTCAGCTCCCTGTAGAAAGGAATAAGGGGATGTTTATTCTATGTTTTATGTATTGGGGCATTTAAACTGGGGCCCTGGAGCTCCCATTATTAGGGAAGGTTATCGTGGCACCCTTACTATGTGCCTCTTTTCTTTGTGAGGTCTTAATAGTGGGTAGCATTAAGAACGAAATATCACCTGTAGTGAATGGCATGGCCTCCTTTTGATCTGAGAGTTGGTTTTCTAGGCCGCCGCTCATCTGAGCTTCAGGTAGTTGATATGTCTGGGTTGACTGGGCTGGCTTCCTCTCGTTAAAGAGAGTCGTTTGTTGAAGCCACCACTCTGCTGAGCTCCAGGTAATATCACGATTAAGGTGTTTGGTCTTTGTTAGGCCCCTTCTCTGATACCTTCTCTAGGTTGAGTGAAGCGGTTTCCTCTCGCTTAGAGAGTAGAAGGCGTTATGCTGAAGCCTCCGCTCCCCCGAGCTCCAGATAGATACTGACGGTAGGTGTTGGCCCTCTCTGGGCCACCCCTGACATCACCCTGTGATGAGTGAGCTGGCTTCCTCTTGTTTGAAAGTCTCTATTCGTGGCTGCCGCTCCATTTGAGCTCTAGGTAGTTGAGGTCTTTGACGGAGGCCTACTGCAAGGCCGCCTTGACAATCACTTTATGATAAGTATGTTGGCTTCCTCTCATTTAGAGAGCTTTTATTGAAGCCTCTGCTCCACTGAGCTCCAGGTAGTTGATGTCCTCAAGTGATGGCCTGTTAAGGCCACCTTGACATTCCCTGTGGTGAGTGTGTTGGTTTCCTCTCACTTGGAGAGTCCTTTTGTTGAAGCCACCGCTCCATTGAGCTCCAGGTGGTCGTTCCCCTGAGTGTTGTGTGAGCCGGCCTTCTTTCTTTAGAGTTGTTAGGCTGAAGTCTCCGGTTCATTGAGCTCCAGGAAGGTCATGAGTGCGTGTGTGCTGGACCTTTTTTTGGGCCGCCCCGATATCCAGCCTAGGCTTGTACTTAGGAATACGTCTTTTTGACAGAGGCGGTTCAGCTGTAGCTTTCCGCCTCCTAGCATGCAGTAGTCCGGAGTAGGCTACTCCTAGGAGAGCCTCTCCAGCTTAAGACTGGCAGCTAGTGATCCTAGTACGCCTCCTCTCTTTGTGAGAGTTGTCCCCGGCCGGGGCCCGCCTTCTGCATTAGGCTATTAATGCAAGTGGCAGGCCTTACGGCCTCCTCAATGTATCTAGGTTGAGCTGAAACTCCTCTTGATATTACAGTATAAGCGATATGCTGAGCTTCAGTTCCCTGGTGGTGTTAGGCACAGACAAGGTGCTGTAGGCTTTCGTTGAAAGCCTCCCCTATGGTTGTCCTTGAGCGTTGTTAGACTTCCTCTCGTTTAGAGAGTGGAAAGCACTATGCGGAAGTCTCCGCTCTCTAGAGCTTTGGTAGTAGCTTTGTCTAGTTTTAGCTTGGAGCATCTCTCCACCAAAAGCTCCTTGATTATTATCAAGTCACGGAGTCGAGTGTTGCAGGCCCCTCCTGTGGAATTTCTTCCTGTTGGGGCCTCCATTCCTCCAGAGCTGAGCTCAGACGGCTTTTCTCATCTTGGAGCGAGAGTTTTTGCTCAGGTTTTTACCTTTGAGCCTTTCTCGGGTTAGCTCACTTTGCTCCCAGAGCTCTGTGCCCCATATGTGCCCAACACTAGTGATGCTCAGGTCAAGTGTGTCGAGTACTCCCCCCTTTCAGGGCGAGTTGAGCACGCTCCCTTAGAGCTCAAGCATTAGCCTCGGGCCTGTGGCCGTGTTATGCTAGAGTAGTAGGCCCTGACTGAGGCCTCCTCGTCAGCCCGGTCGCATAGTTTTGTACTCCCCTTGTTTTAAGGGTAGAAAGCGATATGCTAAGTACATGGCTCGTGATGGCAATGCGAACGAGTATTCCAAGCCTGCATACCTCTCGTGGCTATCTTTGCTGGAGTTAGATTTGCTACCAAGTAGTTGGCCCTCCTTGGGTCACCTTGAAAGCGATCCTCTGGGTTGAGCTAGGTTCCTGAGTGTCCTAGTTCCCTAGAATTGAGCAGACGGTTATCAGGTAGCTCAGGCTCCATTGGAGCCTCCCTGATACTAGCCCTGGAGTTCTAGATCTTTACCAAGTAGTTGGCCCTCGAGCAGGCCACCTTGAAGGAGATCCTCTGGGTCGAGTAGGTCCTTAGCACTTCCAGCTAAGATAGTATTCTGACTCCCTAGAGTTATATCAGAGTGTAGGCTCTTTAGGAGCCTCCCTGGTACTTGCATTGAGCTTGGTCAGTACTCGTCTCGGTTGAGTCCAGTGGGTACTCCCCTCGCATTGAGGGTCATTCTTTAGAGTACTGCGCTCCCGAGGTCTGATCGGAAGGTTGGTCCCTGGGAGGTCAGTATTTAACCCCCTGGAGTCGGCGGTATCGCCGGCGATACCACCTCGGTTTTTTTCTTACCAGTGTGAAAGAGACTAAAAATACTCTATCAATTTTGGACATATCAATTAAGAGTTATATACCATTCTAATCTGTGAAATGTCCTCTTTTATTTGTGTACACTAAGAGTAAAAACAAAATGTTGTGCTTTTTGCAAAATAAAGAAAACTAACATGATGCGCGAGCCGCAGTCTCTCTCTGAATGAAGTCCAATCTGATACTCCTCAGAAAATGAACTGTAACGTAGTGAATACTAATGACACAAAAATGAGACGTATGTCTAAAAAAACGTTGAAATGTCAGGTTTTAAATCATGTAAGTCAAATCGAAAACAAATATTATCTGTTTATGTAATCTGTATGAAAAGAGAGACATGTCAGATGTCGGCGGCTCAGCTCATTATCCGCTAATGCGGCTACACCCTCGGAGCGAGCGTGCTATTCAGACGCAAATTCTGAGGCGATCAATGCAGCATAGTGAACGCATCAACAGCTCGGAAAAACGCCTCAAGTTTAGTCAGTTTCATACTTTTCATCGTTTCGAGATGCGGTGAGGAATAATTCTAAAAGGATTTACCTCAGAGGATGAGCTGGTTTCACTTTCATTTCGAGGATCAACTATCGAGCCGATGATCGTGAAAGGTAAGTTGTTTTTTATTCTTAGGTTCTTTATTCTAATCGCAATATAGTGTCTGTGAATATTAAATCGCAAAAAAAAAAAACTGTTTAAATATGAATCCTGCAAGTTTTGTTTGTCTCAGCGTGAATTAATGGGGCAGATCGACGCGCGGTTTCGTTTACTACACATAACTTACATTAGTAAATTGCCTATTCCCAAACTATATTGCTATACTGAGATGAGTGAAATCGACTGAAATACGTAATAAATACTGAAATAAAATGTGTTAGCAATGTATTAAACTGCACATTAACATTTAGGCTCTCTCTATATAAAATAAAATACCATAGAGGTAATATGAATGTTTAGGCGCTTTGCATCACAGAAATACATTATTTTTTAAAGTATATTAAAATAGAAATACATTATTTTAAATTGTAATAATATTTCACAGTATTGCTTTTTTTTCTGTATTTTTGATCAAATAAATGCAGGCTTGATGATCATGAGACTTGTTTCAAAAACATTATAAATAGTAATGTGTCCAATCTTTTGACTGGTACTGTCATTTTAAATTTATGCCTATACAATCATGTTTTCTGTTAAGAGTGGACATTATATTAACGTGATATGATCCTGTTGCTCACTGAGGGTTTTTTTTTCTTTTATCTCACAGATTTGAGTATCATACTGACCAGATATTAGCCCACACTGGACATTCTGAATGAATATAATGGTGAGATCACTGACTGGAAGCAGGAAAGTTTTTTTTTTTTTTTTTTCCAGTGCAGAAACATCAAACATGCCTGGAATGCCTTCACTTATATCTTTGAACAGGATTTATTTCCAAGTAAAACTCTATATCAAAATGTGCCCTCATTTATTCAAAATGTGTCTCATTTATATTGTTAACTATATTCTGAATAAAATACAAAAAAAAAAAAGCTACTTTGTACTTTGATTTTTTTAGTGTCCTCTCATATAGCCTACCTGACTGAAAGGGCTCATTATGCAGGTCATTATGCGGGTCATTATGCAGGTCATTATGCGGGTCTTTGTCTTCTCAGGTGTGAATCAAAGCATTTTTCATGAAGATTCACGCCTCCGGCATACTGTCTTTCTTGACAAAAAGTGTCTTACAAAATTTAAATCAATATATTGTTTTATATGAACGAGTAGGCAGGATAATATTTACATCATTTTGAAGCAAAAATTCTAGTCAGTCTACAACCTCCAATACCCAGAAGTCTTGTAAACACATATTTTGTATTTGTGTGGTGGACATATTTCAGTGACTTAAGTTTTTTGTTTTTTCAATAACCACGCATCACCGTTATTCTCTCAAAAATACAAACATGTACATACATGTTGCTCACATATTATGGTAGCCTTGTTCGTGCTGAATACAGTGTAATGACATTTTTGCCATTAATATGTTTATAAGCAACTGAAAAAAGCACAAATGTCAGGGCATGTCAAAAATCCCCCAAAAATCCTCAGACCACAGAGGGTTAAGGCTGAGGACCTCGCCCCTGAGTTGGTCATTGAGGTCTAAAGGTTCTTTTTAGTAAGAACTCCCTTGATCGATCAGCTCCTGTTGGAGCTGGAGGTACGTCTCTCTTTAGGGACCCTATTTAGAGTACTCAGCCTCCAGAGTGCCTATTAAGAAGCGCTCTGTAGATCCTAGGTTGAGCAGAGTAACTCCCCTCGATTGCAAGGGTTCAAAGCGCTATGCCCAGTCCTGCTCCCCAGGATGCCCGTCTCTACGTCCGGTCTGAGTTGGTTACTACCAGTTACTGCCAGTTTGCAGTCCCTCTTTCTGGACCCCTCCTCTGGAGGCTAGTGCTTTACAGATTCTGTTTTGGTAACAGACAGGTTGCTGGCCAGACTAGGTTACTACTAAGTAGGACCAGGTCGGCCTCCCTGGTGGCAGTCAGGGTAGACTATGCTCCCCTGAGAAGTGACTGGCTGGGGCTCCTTTCGGCTCCCTGGCCACATTCCCTTAAAGGGACCCCTTCTGTTTGAAGTTGTTGGTTCCAAGCCTGTGAGCGGCCTTGGTAGGCCTCTAGGTGTTTCTGGAGGCCTCTTTGAGGCTTATAGCTTGGGTGGTGGCCGTAGGAAATGCTGTCACTGACAGCCTTTGCGACCCTTAGGAGGAGTGTTTTTTTTGGGGGGTTTTTTTGGCATTTCAGTTGAAATTGTTTTCTGATATTTGTCACAGCCATTCTTTGGCATGCACTCCCCTCAGCATGGTGGCGTGGGTATTTCATTCCCCAAATGCGTTAAGACGCAGTGCGAGTTCCCTTTCGAAAGGGAACGTCTCAGGTTACGCATGTAACCATGGTTCCCTGAGAACAGGGAACGAGACACTGCGTCTCCCTGCCATGCCTCGGGGCCGCCTGCTGAACAGTCCCTTCAGACGATAAGTGGATGACTTGTTCTCTAGGCGCTCCTTATGTGCATTCGGGTCGCACTAGTAGTGACGTCATAGGCTGTTGCCGGCCAATACGATTGCCGTGATTTGATAGCATTTCAGACACCGGTTCCCGCTGAGGCGCTCCCCAAATGCGTTACGATGCAGTGTCTCGTTCCCTGTTCTCAGGGAACCATGGTTACATGCATAACCTGAGACGATTTTCATGATATGTTACAAATGTTTATAATATTTTTATTTTACAAAGTAAAAAATTGGTCTTTATTTATGAATATTGACTTTAGATGCATTACAAGAGGATTATCATATTTGAGGGTCTGTGGCTTAGGTGTCCAAATACATTTTAGGGTCACTGTATACAGTATTTCAAAGATTTGGTTCAGGTCTCTATCCAGTAGAGGGTGCCACACAACAGTGAAACATTCAGAAAGAGGCTCCTAGTAGAAGTAGAAAGGTTTGTAATGATAATGACAGTAAGGGTGTACTCACACTAGGCACGGTTGTCTTGAACTGAGCCCGAGCTAAAGCCACTGGAAGGCAAGCCTGCAACCTTTAGCCAAAAAAGCGTAACGGCTAATGCTAACGCTCCGCCTCTGGCGGTACGCAGGGAAGGAGACCAGAAGCCGTTTTTTGAATGGATTTTCAATGGATGAGAGGCTTCACTATGCTGATTAAACAGCTTTTGTGGGGAAACAGCTAATCATTTAATTAATTGACAGCCTGTTTGCTAATCTTCAGCATGTTTTACATTAAACAATACATTCTTTGGGAACTATTTGTAGATTTTAGCTTGATAAAAATGTATTTTTTAAGAGAAGGCAGACTAGGGAATGTTGGGACAGGTAGGACTCATTTACGGCATTACCAACAGCAAATGTGCCACATTACTGTTTAACAGATAGAACAATAGTTGTTGTGTCAAAGCCACTGGAAGGCAAGCCTGCAACCTTTAGCCAAAAAAGCATAACGGTTAATGCTAAGGCTCTGGCTGTGGCGGCACGCAGGGAAGGAGTTTTAAACGGCGGGCACTGATGTCACTGCCATTACACAATAGGCTGAGAGGTGCCGCACATGATAAAGTTAGCCGTTACGCTTTCTCCAATGGTAAGAGATACAGACCCTCTCATCTCCCTATAACAGTGGTTTTCAAACCGGTCCTGCGAGCACCCCCAGCACTGCACATTTTGTAAGTCTCTCTTATCTGACACACCCATTTCATGTCTTGCAGTGTCTACTAATGAGCTCATGAGTTGAATCAGGTGTGATAGATGAGGGAGACATACAAAATGTGCAGTGCTGGGGGTGCTTGCAGGACCGGTTTGAAAACCACTGCCCTATAACAAAGCCACTGGAAGGCAAGTCTGCAACCTTTAGCCAAAAAAGCGTAACGGATAATGCTAAGGCTCCGGCTGTGGCGGTACGCAGGGAAGGAGTTTTGAACGGCAGGCACTGATATCACTGCCATTACACAATAGGCTGAGAGGTGCCACACGTGATTAAGTTAGCCGTTATGCTTTCTCCAATGGTAAGAGATACAGACCCTCTCATCTCCCAATAATATACAATCTCTGCCTATAATATACAATCTCTGCCCGAGTGCGATTGTCCCCCCTCCCCACTCCCCCGATGGCCTGCACTCACATTGCCCTTAACGTTCCGGGCCAGAACACGCTTACGTCATATACAACGCAACTTTTTGTATGGAAGAAAACAGGAAGAAAAGCACTTTCGCTAAGATATTGCCTAATAGATTTATCATTTATGCCGTGCAGCGATTTTCACTTGCACGTATCAGAGGATTATTACGAAGGCAGCTGACGTTAATGGAGGTATTTGCAGCTTTGCTCGCAAACTACAATTCCTGTTCATCAAGGTGAGAACCAGACCCGTTATAAACCCAAATACACTCGGGGCCGACAAAACGTTGCAAAACGTTTTTTAAACGGAAACGGTAGTGCGTTGAACACCCTGTTCTGATGACGCAAGAGTTGCATCTATAGCAGCTGAGAAGACCATTCTTTGTGTTCTTTTTGAAGAATTTTCGGAGCCTGATGAAAACGGTATAAATACGTGTTTAATACTGCAAAATACGCTCAATGTTACAGTCACTGCCCTTACCGTCCAGAATAAAAGATAACATCCCAATCGAGTGAAGGGATTTGTAGAAACTTCTAATTATTGTGATCCAACATTTGCCTCGCATTTCAGGATGAAAAGACAAACATTTAAGATGAAGGATAATCCACTTACCTCTGAGACTGTGTTATGATCTATGTGACCTTATTTTTTATTGTGAGTATTATGCTTATCATTATTGATGACCACTATTGTTGTGCTATGATATTGTAATATTTACCATTGTATAATCAGAGGAGAATAGAAAAGTTTATGAAAGTGTCAATCCAAAATATAATAGCAAAATATATAAATATGTAGTACTTTTATGTTACATTCATACCCATTGTGCGAGCTGTCTCTTTAATACCGCGTGGTTTAAATACATGTGATTGGGCTGACATTTTTGACACAACCACCAAACAAGAGAAAATGTATCTCAAACCCCATTCCACACTGTTTCCAGGAAACATGTCATTCAACCCGGAAACCGTAGCAAAACGTTGCGCACCGGTTTGAGCTTGAACGTGCCCATGGAGTAGATCGAGTCCATAAACCCCCTGTGGGGTATTTTGAGGGTATTTTGAGCTAAAACTTCACATACACACTCTGGGGATATCAGAGACTTATTTTACATCTTGTAAAATGGGGCATAATAGGTCCCCTTTAATAATGACAAGTCTTAATATCTTAATATTTTAGGAACTATTACTGGATTACAAAAAACAAAAATAATAATAATAAACTTTATGTTTGACATACAAGGCGGCAAAGAGCATGTTTGCAACTTTCCCTGAGGACTATGTTCATAGAGATGAATGTGATTTTACTAGACAGGACAGGTTTCCTCTATCAACATCCCTATAACTACCAATCAGATTTCAAGGTTGGGTTTAGGGCTAATGTTAGGATAGGATTGGGTTAGAGTTATGCACTTGTACAGCATTGCTTGTAATGTGTCATTTCACTCTGATTTTAGGGGTTTGGTGTACAAGTAGGGTTCAGATTAACTGAAATGTTTTTGACTGAAATGTTGTTCCAGGGCCTACAAAGATGTTGAACCAGTTTTGAGCGCATATTACATACGTTTCACTTGAAACTGACCTTGCAACAGAAGGGGCCCGAGCTTGCATTGGAAAAAGAGCCCCGCACACATCATGGTCAGAAAATTAATGGGAGTCTGGGGTGAAAATATCATCAGAATTATTGAAAATGCCCTGCAAGTGTTCTTGCATGCGTTTCTAACATATGATATAGTTAAGCAATGTCACACAAGCAAAGGTGGTGTTTTTTTTTGTTTTTGTTTTTTTCAATATCAACACAATTGCAAATGTGATATTGATTTTTGTACAACAGTTCAATAACATACAAAAGACTTTTAACATACAAAAAGATATTTCAGACTAAAAATTAATAATAAAATTGCCTGAGTCATTGAACCATTACTTTGCTCTCAAGGCTTGGTCATTACACTTTCAAACGTACTATCGAGGGACTGAGAATAACGAAGATTTATTTTGTTTTCATTCATGATTCTGTAACAATAGTTATGGTTAAAGAACCATCATTATTATGTGAAAGCTCAATGGTAAATTGTATTTATAAATAGTCCATTAACAATGAAATATTAGTTAAAATCAATAAATATAAACAGTTATAAAGTAATTGCAGTACCACTGCATACAGGGGTTACCACTTTTCTCCAACTCTTTATTTGAAATGGGCCTCGGAACTGCGCGCACACACACACACACACACACACACACACACTATTAAATAATAATAATTACATTTAAGAAGTTTATTTTGGTTAATCGCAGACACCACGAGGGAAATAATTGTAACCCTAAAACGAGGGCTGTCAGCTATTAACATGAACAGAAAATAATAATATATGCCTACTGATTTAAGAAGGCCTACATTATTTGCTCTCACTAGTTCATGGGCAGTCGCATGGGATTCTTTTCTGATAGTTGTGCATCTTTTTTAAAGCACAAAGAAGGCCACTTTTAATGCCATTACTAGACGATCGTGCACAGGGCATTTTCTTATTTTGTTCCAAACAAATGTGCTGCGCACGTCCTGAAATTGAACGTCACGTCACACTGGCATCGCCCCCAGTCCTCGGGTACTCAGGCTCCACTTTTGACGCTCGGCGCAGCCGCGGCAACAAGGTCTCCGGTACCTGCAACATTGCTCAGCTCCATCGGCCTTCAGTCTGCGCCTTTGGATCCACTGGCTCAGTCGCCGTTGGTTGTCCCCCAGATGGCGTCAGCCACCGCAACATCTTAGCTCCTCACTCCTTTGACTCCGCCGTGGGCTGTCGGCACTGTGGAGCTCTGGGTCTGTGACATCGGGCTGTTTACATCTTCGTCATCTTCCCATCACCATCCCTTCACCACATTCGGCCATCATCCCTTCTCTTCAGCCTCTCACCATCCCTTTGCATCTCCTCGTCCACCTCCAAAACCCCCTCCATCCCTCCCTTTGTTGTTCGGTTACAGCGCGAAGTCGCGCCTTGATGGAGGGGGGAGTAATGTCACCATTATGTTCAGCTTTTAAGGACTTTTAGTTTGTATTTCATCAGTTCCTGTGTTTCTTTGTTTGTATTCCCGCCACTCTTTAGTTTCCATGGTCCCCACCTTTATGAGTTTGTTATGTTCAGCTGTGTTTGATTAATGATCTTGTTTGTGTTTGCTATATAGTTATATAGTCTTCACTCTTTGTCCGGTCACCATTACGTTTGGTGTATTTTAGTGCCTGCCTAGTGGAATATAATTATTAAACTTTGTGTTTTGGAACTTAATTCGTTTTCTTCGTCTGTATTCCTGCAAACAGCTGTGACAGCTGCATCATTATCCTGTATAAAACTCATCTCTAAATATGTTCCAATTTTGCAGTAAATGTTTTTGAAGTGAAGCATCTTCACACATCTTACCCTACAGGTAAAACCTTAAATACGCTATAAGACTAGTTTACTATCATTTAAAACTAACTGCACATGCACCGGGACACAAAAGACTATAATACAAAATGCTAATGTTAACAAATAAATCAAAATAATAGTTACAGCACATAAACCTGATAATCATTAATGAACCAATTCATGTTTAATGTAATGTAATGTAATGATGGTTAAAAGGTTTCTCTTTTAAAGTTTAAATAAAGCATTTGACAACCAAAACACAGCAGGCCAAACACAAATATCAGCACAACTCAGACCGTTATTGCTAAGAAGTTTGACATATTTGTACAAATAGCGTTTCATTCAGAATTCATCCAACTTACCTGATAATCATAATCACAGCAACTGCTAAGAAAGTGTCAACATCGACAAACCCATGTAGGGCCCATAAATAAAGCCCATATCTGGGGTGGCCCAATATTATCAATATATGTTTTATTTGACTATTTTGCATAGAAATATTTTTATAATTAATGTGAAATGCTACTTTTTAACAGATAGTATCATAGACTCTTCCGTTTCCATATGCCATGCATTCTGTATATGACATCAGACGCAAGTGACATCAACAGTAATCACATGAATATTTTTTTTTACCAGATTTACTTAGTATATTCAAGACTCTTGATCTTCTACTGAATTTTCACCTTTATTAATATTGAACATGTTTTTGATCTCAGTCATTGTATCTCCAATCATCTGTCTGTCATGTCTGGACTTTAATTCATCAATAAAGACATGACAAAAGCTTCTTGTTTCATTGGTTAGATTACAAAATATTAAGCTAGTTTCACTGAAAAATAATCAAGTTATAGATGTATAATAATAAAGATAGATACAATAATAAAAATAAGCTGGTCTTTTCAGCAGGTATAATGGTAACACGTTACAATAAGGTTCATTAGTTAACATTAGTTAACTACATTAGTTAACATGAACTAATAATGAACTGCACTTATACAGCATTTATAAATCTTTGTTAATGTTAATTTCAACATTTACTAATACATTATTAAAATCTTGTTAACATTAGTTAATGCACAGTGAACTAACATGAGCAAACAATGAACAACTGTATTTTCAACTTTAACAAGATTAGTAAATACAGTAACACATGTATTGCTCATGGTTAGTTCATGTTAGTTAATACATTAACTAATGTTTAACTAATGAACCTTATTGTAAAGTGTTACCGGTATAATTATGCCTGATGTAACGTTTGATCCAATAAGTGAAATGAACAGCTGTAAATTAAATGAGTAAATGTACTCAGACTTACATGAGTATGAGACTGAAGCTTCCTATCTTAAACTCCTCTGGGAAAACATTGTTTTCTGGATCCTTATCCTCAAGTGAAACATTTCTCTGAAGAATGATGGCTCATATATTCCTGCTGTCATTGATTCTTTAATACAAATGTCATGTCTTGACTTTAGTTTATTATCACTGAAAGCTGAATTTCCAGCAACAACCTCATTCATGACCTACAGAGAAAAATTAAAGAGTGATAGAGAACTGACAACAACAGGGAAATACAAACTGGCTTTTTAAAATGTTTTTCAAAAATGAATTAACAAAGAGTTTTTCAACAAGAAATTACCGGTTTTCTTTTTCTTATCAGGCCTCAATCCAGAAAGATCTGCTTCATAGTTCTTCTCTCTTGTTTTCATCCTGACAGACTGTTCAGACTGTTGTGCTGAGAGACTCAAAAGGGTGATATTCTCTGATGGGAGGAGAAACTTCAGACTAGATGAGCAGTTGAGTGGGCAAGTATGTTGTGTTCCGTATATTCCATCATGACTTGATTTTGTCACCCGTAACATCCTCATTCTGACCTACAGAAAGAGAAACTGAATGAGAAAGAAAGCAAAAGTCTCAAACTCACAGCCTTTTCAAACGTTGCTTGTTTATAGGCATACAGGCATGTAGGCTTGGTTGTGTATGTTGCTTATTTAATTGAAGTTTTTGAATTTATTGGCACACATACATTTTTGTTGTTTTATATATTTATACTTTTACATTGTTATAAGTAAGGTTAATAGATTCAAGATTCAAATGGCTATATTGGCATGGTAAAAAAAAAAAAAAAAAAAGCATTGGTAACATTAAATTACAGACACATATTTACACATAATTTAATTAAAATAAAAACAATTGTTAAGTTTTTTAAATGTTATTTTGATTTTATTGTCCTGTTGCACTGGTTACTCTTTTGTCATGACAGGACCTCACAAACCTGCAGCCAGGTTTGCATTTATCTTTTCTTTTTTACATATTCTTTTGTATTGTATGTATTATAGCATTTTGTTGTGTGTTCTTGTAGTATATGGACAAAATGCTTTTAATGCCTATTGTCATTATACTGTTTCTGAAAAACACAGAAGCATTCAGTTTGATTTTTCTGTTGTGTTTTATTTACTATTAAGGAGTGGTGTTTGATGTGGAAACTCCGAGCACCAGGATGTTTGCCATATACACACATGAGAAGGGTTCCATGTGTTTATGATGTTCTGGTGCTGAGATACGGCTAGGGCCCTTTGAGGACATTAAAGACCTCATGGGCCCTCAAAGAGCCCCAGTGCACTGCCTCAAAACCCACATACTGGTTTGGCTTTCTTACACAGTTGTACAATCCTGAAATTTGAAATTCTTGCAAGCTTGGTTTGTTTTCTGACCATTGCAATTGTTAATTTTCCACATATAATTAAAGTTAAAGGGATAGTTCATACCAAAATGAAAGTTCTCTCATCATTTACTCACTCTTCAGATAAACACAAACTAAGATTTTTAGGGAAAATAATGCATCTCTGTGAGTCCATATAATGCAAGTGAAAGGCTGTCACTCAGTTGAAACTTCATAAAACCACACACGTCAGTCGTGAAGGTAATCCATATGACCCCAGTGGATGAATCTGTGTCATCTGAAGTGAAACGATGGGTGTGTGTAAGAAAATCGCTTCCAGCCAACTGTCCTAGATGTGTTCACAAGTTCAGTAATCATTATTACATAAGTGTGGTGTGAAGTCTGCGCTATAAGTAATGCAGGAGGACTGTCACTTCTCACACAAGCTTCACAACACACTTATGCATCACAATGTCCACCACGTGTGATCGCTCATATGTTGGTAGACTGGAAGCATTGATTTATAGTTAAAAAAAAGTTAAAATTATTAGTATTTTCCTGCACACTCCTATTGTTTTGCTTCAGAAGACATTGGATCCTGTTTCTCTAGTACTTGAATTTGGGGAATTATATCACGCATAATCTTGCTGCCATAGTTTGACTTTATTTCTATCTAAAGCCTACAAAAGTTCATATTGAGAATAAACAGGGATTT
Source organism: Mylopharyngodon piceus (assembly GCA_039654765.1). Lineage (NCBI taxonomy): Eukaryota > Metazoa > Chordata > Actinopteri > Cypriniformes > Xenocyprididae > Mylopharyngodon > Mylopharyngodon piceus. The sequence continues at coordinate 33,369,268 of CM077438.1, forward strand.
AGTTTTAGATAATGTTGTTTTATTACAAATTTTTTGTTTAAAGTCACCATTATGGTGATTAATGTCTTCATTACATTTATATTTACATTTATTCATTTGGCAAACACTTTTATCCAAAGCGACTTACAAGTGAGGAATACAACAAGCGAGTCATCATGGAGAGGCAAATAGACACAAGAAGTGCTCACAATACAAGTTTCAGAAATTGCTCAGAGTATCATAAGCTACAATAGAGAGGGATTAAAGGAAGTGAAAGGATAGGTAATGAAAGGATAGGGTTTTTTTTCATGAGTTGGGCTTTTGACACTCGACTTTTCTTAAATTAGTTATTTTTCATCAATTGCAGTAGTGTTTTACTAAAGGCATTGTATGTTGTTACATAAGAGATAAAAGGATAAACAAATGTTTTTTAAGTGTTTTAAAAAAAAATTTCTTGATTTTACAAATGTTAAGGGAACAGTAAGTTTTATCATTCTTCAGACATTATGGGATTGGGAACGTTACTTTTGAATGTTCTCTGAACATTCGGAAACAAGTAAGAAAAAAAGGTTAGATGAACATCCAACTTAAATGTTTAAAAAAAAAAAAAATGCTCTATGAACAATGTATAAATGATGTTGTGCTAACATTTTGAGAACATTTTTAAAGTTAAAACTACTTTAACTACAAATCTTTTATTAATGTTACTGGAAGAACATTTGTTCATAACTTTGAGAGAACCTTGCCAGAATGTTAGCCAAAGTTCTGAGAATGTTAGCTGGGTTGTTGCTTGTTCCCTCTTTCTTTCTCACAGCTAATTTAATGTGTCCAGTGTGTGTGACAAATGGCACATTGTTTGTTGTGTTTGACCTGCTTTAGATCAGAAACCCTCTGTCATTTTCTGTCTGAGTTTCATTCGCCTGTGAATCTGTGTTTATCTAAACTAACACAACATGATCCTGCTTGTGTGTCTGTATAAAAAAACTCAACACAACAAGAAACCAGAAAACACGAAGGTCACATGAGCAGAGAGGCACGTCTTCCCTCACACTCATGTCTGCTTAACTATCTGTCTCTCTGTGATTGTTGTTGTATCTGAACATATCTTAACTTTCTGTTTTCAAGGTTTATGAGACTAAACAAACCCACCGTCTTGTTGCCATCTGACTTAATACAAGCAAAACAAACAAGAAAACATGCACACACACACACACACACACACACACACACACACATTGCTGCTTGTATATTCATAGATTCTCATCCAGTGCCACATTATTTCATTTTCACTGTACAGCTAAAGTAGTTTTAAAATAAAACTTTTTTCATTCAGAATATCAGTCAATTTGAATCAATCTGACATACTTTCTGTTGATTTACACTTATTTTATTGCTTTTTATTAACAGAAATAATGTTGTCCTTTGTATAATAAATACCATTATGTGAACACTGATCTGACAGAAGCTAAAAATGAAGAAACATGAAGAAACACTGCTGTTGTGTCTGGATGTTTTTATGATTAACATCTCCCTGTTCATGCCATTTTCAGCTTCAGAATGAGATCAGATTGAGATGAGGGTCGTTTCAGGGCTGAAAAATGTATTTGTTTTGCAACAGTGCATGTGTTTCTGAAACCCTCAGGACTCACATTTATTGTGACGTCATATATAGGAATGCATACTATCCCAGCTAACAAAAATATGCTCTAAGAACATTTTGCAGTTCCCATTAAGTTATGAAAGCATTATATCTGAATGTTTTCAAAATGTCCAGGGTTTTTTTTTTCTTTTACTTTCTTTTTTTTTTTTTTCCTATGGTTATGTGAACGTTAAGGGAACATTGCATGTTATCATTCTTCCAACATTATGGGAATGTTACTTTTGAATGTTTACTCTTTTTTTTTCTCTGAACATTCTGAAATAAGTAGTAACATTTAAAAAAACATTAGGCGAACATCCAACTAAATGTTTCAGGTTAAGTTAAATAACTTGATGAATAACTTTTTGTACTAATTTTTTGAGAACATTATTACAGACTAGATAACTTTGAACAAACGTTTCATTCAAGTTACTGGAAGAACATTTCTTTTTAACTTTAAGATAACCTTGCCAGAACGTTAGACAAAGTTCTGAGAATGTTCCCTGTTAGCAGAGATAAGGCAAACAAGAATCATCTCTCAATGTTGCAATTTTATGCAAGAATTGTCAACTGGGCATTGAGACACACTAAGTTTAAGACATCAACAATCAAGTCTTAACCATGTTGGCAATTACAGTTTTTTACAGTTGCTAGGACACATTTCTCAATTCTTAGGTCACTTTTTCAAAACTCTTCACACAGTGAGCACAACAGAAATCTATGTGGGCTAAACTGTGGATCATTTATCATTGCTTTGGCACAAAATGCATTCAATGACTACATCTTTCAAATGACATGAATTCTTTTCTCACTTCGACTCAACCATCGCCCAAACTCTGTATACCTACATGCCAATTTGCACATGCTTACATACTGTTTTCAAAACTGTTAAACTTAAGTTCAAAACAGTAACTTAATACAAAACTGAATAAGACAGAAATTTGCTACATTTCTACAGTAATATAGTTCAAAAATCAAATACTATCAAAACGGATGAAACTGAACACCTACACAAGCATTAGTCTTTCAATTTCATTGCCATCCATTCAAAAGGGGAAACTTACAGTTTTTTACAATCGCTAGGACACATTTCTCAATACTTAGCTCACTTTTTCAAAACTCTTCAACCAGTTCTCCTAACCAACTTTCATCTTGGCACAGAGTTTAACTTCACATTCAAAATGCACTAAATCTACCAAAACACTTCATACATGTCTCAAATCAACTCATTCTTCCAGAACACTAACAAAGGTTTTCACTGAGCAAACACACTTTGTCGCTCATAAAACATCAACCTAAAAACACTAACATCAGTTAGCATTATACAATGTTTTCTTTTTTAAAATTTCTTTACAAAACAAGAATGACACTCTCTACTGCTTATAATTCACTGCAGTTTATGTTACATGGTCCATGTTTACATTACAGAACAAAATTATATTGAAAAAGTTTCCCCTTTTGAATTGACGGTAATGAAATTGAAAGACTAATGCTTGTGTAGGTGTTCAGTTTCATCTAATTGTTTTGATAGTATTTGATTTTTTAGATTCAGAATATATTTCATAACTATATTACTGTAGAAATGTAGCAAATTTCTGTCTTATTCAGTTTTGTATTATGTTATTGTTTTGAACTTAAGTTTAACAGTTTTGAAAACAGTATGTAAGCATGTGCAAATTGGCCTGTACGTACAAAGAGTTTTGGCAGTTGTTGTGTCTGAGTGAGAAAAGAATTCATGAAATTTGAGAGATGTAGTCATTGAATGCATTTTGTGCCAAAGCAATGATAATTGATCCTCAGTTTAGTCCACATATAGACTTCTGTTGTGCTCACTGTGTGAAGAGTTTTGCAAAAGTGACCTAAGTATTGAGAAATGTGTCCTAGCGTCTGTAAGAAACTGTAGGAATAATTTTGTTCTGTAATGTAAACATGGACCATGTAACAAACTGCAGTGAATTATAAGCAGTAGAGAGTGTCATTCTTGTTTTGTAAAGAAATTTTACAAAAGAAAACATTGTATAATGCTAACTGATGTTAGTGTTTTTTGGGTTGATGTTTTATGAGTGACAAAGTGTGTTTGCTCGGTGAAAACCTTTGCTAGTGTTCTGAAAGTATGAGTTGATTTGAGACATGAATGAAGTGTTTTGGTAGATTTAGTACATAATACCTGATTGCTGCAACATTGCTGTATTATCACAGGGTCGGTGGTGCAAAACTTAAATGTTTTCATGGCACTACACACTTATGATTAGACTTCAGATAAGACCTGTGGATCAGGCCACTTCATGATGATTATATTACCATCAGTAGTTAGCTATCATCACCCGGTCACATTTTTTCTTAGCTTCCTTTGCTACAGCAAACATGTTTTATAAACTCACTGTTACAGCAGCCAGAGAAAACAAAAATAAAATAAAATCAAGGTTAAAAGCCCAACTAAAGGAACACTAATCACTATAATGGTGACTTAAAATGAAGCTATTATTTTCAATAAAACATTAGCAATAACTAGAGCTAAACCTCTGTTAATTCACAAATTTTGTAGACATGAGAGAAATAAAGTCAAACTGGTTAGTAATAAGTGAAGCTTTTATGTTGTTTTTGGAGTTGTTTAATCATTCTCTGCTAAGATTTTGAGAGATTTAATGTGTTCTTTGATTTGCAGCTCATTTCATCTAAGGCTGTAGCTGGAAGTCAGATGTAGTTGTTGTGTTTTTGCTCATTTCTTTTATCTGTTCTTGTTTTTCCAAGCCTTCAGTGATTCTGCTTGTTGACAGGCTTGTTAAGACTGAGATTACTCTCTATATTATAGATTTTGTGGCCCAGATAAGGTACAGTTGTGGTTTATTTGCTTTGCGCTTGGCTGACATGTGGCATTCCTATGGCCTGATTGTGGTTCAAATCTGGCAAGCGGGAGTGGAGCCCCAGGTGCCATCATTCCACGCCGTATGTGTGCTAGATCTGGGTCGACACAATGTTGCTATCTGGGATGATATCTATTCTTTGCGATAACAAAGCAACACGTGACAACAAAGCAACACGTGACAACAAAGAACGTGATGAGCTGGTGATCACAACTTCAGAAGTGGGAAGTAGGAAATTTCCGATAGCATGTCAAGGCAGCATTAAACATTGTGTATGTGTATGCAACACAAGTACAAGACAGTTTTCTCCCTGTGGACAGTAAAGTGTATTTCATTCAATCACCTGATGCAAACATGAGTTTCAAATGCCATTGGCTCATGTAATAGTAATATGGATCTCAGCAGTATTTTAAGTGTAGATCAGCTTTCTCCGGCTCTCTGCAACGGCGTCAGGCATAACCAGAATTTTTATACACACACTCGCTAGACCGGAAATCCAACATGGCCTCCATATGCAACTAACCAAATGTGTCTACCTGACATGAATAAATAAATAAATAAATAAATAAGGACCTATCTATTATAGCACCATTCTTACAGCACTAAAAAAATAAGGCTTAAATGTCGTAATTGTTATTAAGACATGTTGGTTACGTAATGTTACCTTGAGTAAGTGTAGAGGAAGAGAACATTTCATAATACTTTCTATGAAAAGAATTAATCTTTAGCAAACAATCTGTAGAATTCAGAAGACAAACCATCGATCCATTCCTGGAAATGTGTTGAGTTTAAGATGATTAATGGCATCAGTAACGTCCTCCAAACAAGGATTTTCACAACTACGTAACAAATTTAAAACGTTTGTAGCTCAAAAGAGGAACTATGACTTGTAGAAAGTAGCACAAAATTGCAACATCATAACTTTGTAAATGAGATAATAGTAGATTCATGACTTTAGTTTAAGGCATTAAGATGCACATTACAATTCACAGTTTGACTTCAAAAGCACCTCAGAGCTGCTATTCAAAATGAATTTCTTAAACATCTACTTAAATGCAACAGCAGTAAAATGAGGACTTTAAAGATATGGAAGAGATTTAGCATTAAGATGCTTTACATTACACTGTTAATTGCAAACATGATACTGACATGCAATTACAAACCTTGAAAGCAAAATTGGGCCATGATTGGCATGAATAAAAAAAATGGGAAATATACAAATCTAATGTAATTTAATTTGAATGCATTGGGAATACTGGTCACACAAGTTTCCAATTAAAAAAATAATTACATAAAAATACAGTTTATAACATTACAAAAAAATAAATAAATACAGGAGGCAGCAAAATACTGGTGTAAAGTCATGTGATCTCACTGTCAGCAGGATGTTTCTCAATTATTTGTCTGAAAATTAGCCTGAATTGGTCAGATTGGAGGAAATGGGTGGACTTATTATAGAGTGATCATTACATTAATCATAAATACCAGCCTGGTGTCGTTAATACATAGGCTATGTATTAAAACGTAACATTTACAGGTACAAAACATATTTTTTGTATGTTTGGCTAGATCCTGAAACATACAATATGGACGTAAACATTACGTTTTTACAGTTAAAAAAAAACATAAAATATTTATGAATCAAACCCCCGGTTTCACAGACAAGGCTTAAGCTAGTCCTAGACTAAAATGCATGTTTGAGCTGTTTTAACTGAAAGCAACTTGAACTGACATATCTTAAAATAAATCAGTGCCATTGTTTTTTCTCAAGATGTACACCAGTAATGTTATTTTCTAGTGTACGTTCATAAAAGCTACTTAAATACCCTAATTGAACTAAGGTTTAATCCTGGCTTAGGCTAAACCCTGTCTGTGAAACTGGGCCATAATCATAAAAATCATAATATTTGTATAATTCCCCTTTTACATTTATAGACAAATTTTAGATCCCCAAACCTAAACATAACCATTTTATAGAGAATATAAAAAGTATATATACAACCTAATGGACAGAAATTTGTAGGAAAATTACAAGTTTAGAAACAGTATAGGATTAAAATGATGTTTTGAGCCGCTAATCCTATCCTACATCTAAACCTACCCATAAAAATTTCTTAAAAATATGTAGAGTTATAAAGAAAACAGAACAGACATACATGTTTAATCACAATAGGCTAATTTATTTAGGACCTATTGCAAAAATGTCAAAAGTGGTAGGCCTATCAAAAGTAGTCCAAATGAGGATGTGTTGCAGTTGCAGTCCTCATGGCGATATATTATAGTTTTGTATGATATAAAGAGCAGAACTAAAGTCATTAATCACTAAAAAATATTATCCTGATCCACTTGATGAAGGCACCAATTTCTCGTTCAAATGTACATCAACCGAAACATAGCATGTCACAATCTGTGACGAAGCAGGCGAGAGCCAATGAGTGTTTGATATCACTGCTGTACAATGTGTTGTAAAGCTTCTTGAGGTGGCAATTTTTCATTTATAAAGAGAGCGGGATTTGTGGTTTAGGGTTGCTTTTGAGAATGGAGATGAAGGTTGATGAAAAAGGCCTGAATTTGGATCTGTTCCTCATAATCATATGGATTCTAAAGATTTGGTTTACAGTGCACAGATAAAATTCATTACTTTTGTGAATTTATGTTGCGTTTTTTTTAATGTATTTTATGGTTCTATTGTCAGTCACTCACAGCATAAGTATTACATGATAAATAATGGTTAAACGATTACAGAAATGTTATTCATTTTAAGTTTTTAAAGTGGAGTAGTCTTGTTTAACATTAGGCTGTGTAATCCTTCTAAACGAGTTTCAGCAGAAGACAGAGTGAAATGTTCAATCATTTCAAGTTGATGAGTAAACTTGCTGTTCCAGTTGATTCCGCATCTACACTATTACGTTACGTGTGACTTCAGACGTATGTGACGCAGAGAGAAATCACATGAATTGATCAGAAATGCACACCAGATATTCGTTAATCTTTCTCAGATTTACTTCAGTGTATTCAAGACTCCTGATGTTCTACTAAATTTTCATTATTAATATTGAACATGTTTCTGATCTCATTGTATCCCAATCATCTGTCTGTCACGTCTGGACTTTAATTCATCAATTAAAGACATGACAAAAGCTCAGTTTTATTTCTCGTCTTCATAGGTTAGATTACAAAATATTGAGCTACGTTCATTGAAAAATAATCAAGTTATAGATATATAATAATAAAAATAAGCTGGGCTGGGTTTCCCGAAACCTTCTTAATGCTACGTCTTTTTAAGTTATACTGTAAGCTGTACCTTAACGTTAATACATGCTTCCCAAAACATTCTTAGTTAAGTATACCTTCTGTAAGTCATATGTTCGTAAGGTTGGATAGGACCACTCTTATACCTTTTCACTGTTGACAGTTCACTCCGCTAGTGGCCACCACTGTGCAAAAAGATTCTTTACATCTCAGTCTAAGTTGTAATACACCCAGTGTTCAATTAGTCCAAATGATGTGTTTTCATGCAAAGAATAAAATTGTCATTACACTGATGGTTGTTAGCTTTTTAATTATATTATCCAAAGGTACATCAGCTGGCAAACCATTAGGCAGTAAAGGCTTATGAGTCTATTTAAAGCGAATGGTTGTTGTGGGAAGTATGGTCAAATTATGGCAGCGATACAGCGAATAGTTGTGCTAAATCAAAGACAGCGACATCCACTGAACCATTTAGTTTATGTGCACTATTTCATCCATGAAAACTTTAGTCCCCTGGCTACTATGTCAGAAGCAGCAAATTCAGCAGCTTTTAGATCTTGCTGATCCGAATTTGTCAAGACAAACTCAATGGAGCTACCCCCTCATCCCCGAAACTCAGCTGCTGGGGGCTTTACTCTTTCTGTCTTTTTTCTCCGCCATAGTAGCTGTTGATTATATGTTTTGCGTGTTGCGCTTTTATTGAGTATGTCATCCAATAACAGAAATTAGTGATTTACACCAATAATGTGATGCGGCTGCTGGGTAATCAACCCTGGTTGTGGAGTAAATGAAGACACTATGGCAAATATATTATAATAATATTAATGACCATTTCAAAGGCCAGTGAAGGCATACTCCCAGTTAGTGTAGCGGGTTGAGGCATGATGCGTTTGGGCATGAGGTTGCAGGTTGGCGCACTCATTACGAAATTATATAAAATATCCAGGGTTGCAATTTGGATTATTATTTTTATAAGATCCCATGAGTCCTGTTTAATGCAATTTCAACTATTTCTGAAGTGCTTGTTTTATAAAGAACACAGCTTTCTCACAGTGAAGCAGCCCCTGCATAAAGTGAATTATCGATTCTCGAGCCATCGATATTAACCAATTCAGCACCACCGCTATGGACAGCACCTGGTAATGTCGCACTTAAGAAGGTATACCTTAAGCAACCTCCTAAGGTATAGTTCGAGGAACACGCCTAGAAAAGGTATACTTATACCCCCAGTTTCACAGACAAGGCTTAAGCTAGTCCTAGACTAAAATGCATGTTTGAGCTTTTTTAACTGAAAGTAACTTGCACTGACATATCTTAAAATATGTCAGAGCCATTGTTTTGTCTCAAGATGCACATCAGTAATGTTTTTTTTTTTTTCCTAGGGTAAGTTTATAAAAGCTACTTAAACACCCTAATTGAATAAGGCCTAATCCTGGCTTCGGCTAAGACCTGTCTGTGAAACCAGACCTTAGAGTTTTCGTAGCACGCAAAGAGACAACATTACCAGGAAACTCAGCCTTTTCAGTAGGTAGCTATAGTCATCCTTATGTCTGATGTGACGTTTGATCGAATAAGTAAAAAAGAACAGCAGTAAATTACTCAGAGTAAATGTACTCATAAGGATAAGGACGAGATTGAAGCTTCTTTTCGTAATCTCCCCTGTATTCTGGATCCTGATCCTCAAGTGAAACATTTTTGTGAATAATGTCTCATATATTCCTGCTGCCATTGAGTCTTTAATACGCTGTCATGTCTTGACTTTAGTTTATTGTCACTGTAAGAGCAGGCCAAGATCGCAGGGTTTTCAGCAACATCCTCATTCTGACCTACAGTGAAAAATGAAAGAGAGAGAACTGAAAACAACAGAAAAATACAGTCTGGCTTTTTCATAAATTTGCCTTTCAAATGGTTTTCAAAAATAATTAAACAGATCACATTTTTCTACAAGAAGAAATTACCTTTTTTTTTCATATCTGGGCTCAGCCCAGAAGGATCTTCCTCACAGCTGTTTTCATCCTTACAGACTGTACAAGTGCTGAGAGACTCAAGGCTGATATTTACTGATGATCTGATGGGAGGAGAAACTCAGTTATGTTTTTTTTTTAAAAAAAATTAAGTTATATTTTATGGGCTTTTCATGTCTTTATTCAGAGAGGACAGTAGAGAGCAGACAGGAAAGCATTGGGCAGAGAGAGGGGAACAGGATCGGCAAAGGACCTCGAGACAGGAATCAAACTCAGGCATTTGCGCATATGTCAGCACCCTAACCACTAGGCTATCAGTGCTGACAGTACATTATGTTTTGTGATGTTGTTTATACATCCTCATTCTGACCTACAAAGAAACTGAAAGAGAGAAATCAAAAGTCCCAAACTCATAACCTTGTCATGTATTTGCTTGTTTATAGGCATACAGTATCATCATGCAGGTCTGGTTGTGTGTGTTGCTTATTTTTATTTAATTAAACTTTTTGAATTCATTGACACATACATTTGTTTTGCTTTATACACTTATTCTTTTGCAGTGTTGTAATGTTAATAGATTCAAGATTTAAATGGCTATGTTGGGATGGTAAAAAGTTTTTATAATGCCAAAGCTTTGGTAACATTAAAATACAGACATACACAATTATACACAATTAAAAACAAAAAAAAAAAGTTTGATAAAATAAAAACAATTAAATGTAATTGTTTTTTTATTTAAATGTTATTCATTGTTGATATTATTGTCCTGTTGCAATGGTTACTCTTTTGTCATGGCAGGACCTCACAAACCTGCAGCCAGGTTTGCATTTATCTTCTTTTTTGACATTCTTTTGTATTGTATTTTTGCAGTTTATGGACAAAATTATTTTGATTCATATTGTCATCATACTGTTTCTGAAACACACAGGCATTCAGTTTGACTTTTCCTAAGCAGTTTGCAGATGTGTGACCTGTTGCCATTGTCTGATGCATTTCATTTACTAGTAAGGAGTGCTTGGTTGGAGTCACGGTTTAAGGTGTCTAAAGACGAAGATGACTCAAAAGTTCCAATCCAATGCTATTTAATAAAAGAATAAACTCAGATAATCCATATCGAGCGGTTCAGTCCAAATTTTCTGAAGAGACTTGATCACTTGTTATAATGAACAGATTTAATTTAGGCTTTTACTCGCATATAAACATTGATCAGCGAACATAAGCAGAAGCTCAACCTAACTTGAATAACACAAAAGAGCAAACCTCTTCTGGAAGCTCAAACGTGCTGAGTAACAAATGAGGTTCATTCTTTTGTTTTACGCAGCACGTTTGAGCTTCCGGAAGAGGTTTGCTCCTGTGCATCATGCAGTTTAGGTTAATTGAGCTTCTATGTGAGTAAAAGCCTAAATTAAATCTGTTCATCATATAAAAGCGATCAAGTCTCTTTGGACTAATTTGGACTAAACCGCTCGATTCATATGGATTAGTTTTCTGATCTCTTTATAAACTTTTTGAAGCATCAAGTTTCAGTTGCGAAGGCAGTCTGTGGAAGGAAATCTGACGGCAAAGTGAAAAGGTGCAGCAACTTCGTTTACTGGTTTCTTTTTTCCTCTTTTCTGGTGGATGGTCCAGGCACTTTAATGATTTTCAGGTCTACAGGAGGATTTTTATTACTGTTCACACTCTTATATTTCAGCATACTATGCCAAGATCCATGCAAAAAACTAAATTTACTGTTAGTAATGTTATTAAAGTGATTTTTGTTAAATTAAAATAATTTCCTCAGCCTTGTGACATTCCAAACCTGTTTGACTTTTTGTCTATGGAACCCAAAAGCAAACCTCAGGTATAATGCAGTCATTGTTCAATTTCATTGCATGAAAACACAAGCAGACAAAAACTGTGTAAATCATTCATGAATCCATTCTTATGTACACGCACACAAGGCATCTAGCATCAATGACGCCAAACCTTTCATATTATTGTGTTTATCTGAGTAACGTGAATGCGATTTGAGAGCATGAGGGAGGGAAGATTTTCAGAGAATAATGGATTAAATTTTAACATTAACAAGACACTGACCACTTCAAATGTCTCAGTGAGCATTTAAGCTGAGCTGTAACTACCATGTCCAAATCTACACCATACTGTGCAAGTGTGACATCACTGCAGTCTAATGTACTGTATGTCTGTGCTGCTGAAAAAAAAAAAAAAACGTTCAGTATAGTGTTTGAAATGATTCCTGCCTCCTGTCTGCATTCTGACCAGCACCCCAGGGCGAGAACTATAGCTATTCATATAATGAATGTCACAGTTATGCTCAGTTTTGGTTTCGTTCTCACTCAGTCTGTTTAGTTTCCTGTGTTCCTTTGTTCCCGCCAGTCATTAGTAGGACATTAATTTAACAAGCACACCTGTCTGTATTTAGTTCATTATCATTGTGTATTTAAGTTCCCCTTTCTCCTTCAGTTCTTTGTCAGGTATTGTCATGTTACATGCTGCTTCATTTGTTCTTCGCCTGTGGAATTACCCGAGTTTGTTTTACTTAATAAATAGGCTATTATTGATTTGGAACCCTTTTGCATCTTCTTCGTCTTCATTGTACACTAAACATAACAGAATACCGGACCCAGAAACAAGACGGATTATACAACAATATTTACTGCACTCTCCCAGGATGTCACAGTCTGTTTAGTTTCAGTTTCAGTTTATGGACTTTCTGTTTGCATTCTATGGTCACATGTTCTGTTTCCCGCCTTCATCATTAGTTCATCTGTATCACCTGTGTCTCATTAATCAACCTTGTTATGTTTGCTATTTAGTTTCCCCCGTTCACTTAGTCTTTGTCCGTTCACCGTTTGAGTAAGTTGTGTTGCATCTCTATGCCTGTTAACCTGTGGATTACGTCATTAAACTAGTATTTGGATTTATTCTCCTCGTCTGTGCTCCTTCCTGCAACCAACCGTAACACAGGAAGGGCTTTAATTTGTGGACTATTCGATTTCAACATTATTTGATGACGAGGCTTTAAAATCTATGTTTTGGATTGGGGCAAACTATCACAGCCCTCGTGAAGTACCAGACATGAAAGAGGGTACCTAAGGACAGGGCTTAAAAACGAAAAAAAAATTCAATCGTTCCACTCCGAGCAGAATCGGTATTTTAACGTTTCTGTTCCAGCGTTGCTTCTGTATTATTAACGTTCTGAAAAAATAACGGTTAATAACGTTTTTTTTTTTTTTTTGCATGTAGCCTAATAATAATAATAACAATAATAATAATACGTACAGCATTTTATTAAAAAACAAAGAGAATATAATATTTGAAGAGTTTGGTTCCAAAACGCTATAACTCCAATTTGATTAATTTGAGTAAAAATGTGTTTTCTTTACCAAGAAAGTGGCAAGATGAAAACCATTATTTTCTGTTTCAAACTTTCACATAGCATCTTTTGGTTATAAAAACATTAAAAATTCAAATCTACATGTTGATTTTAAAAGGTTTATTATAAAAACAGATTATTTTTTCCCCAAAATGCAATAAATCCATGACACGTTTTTTTTCAAAATGCACTTTATATTGAATCCATCAATATAAAAGTTATTTTTCATATTGAAAATACACAACAAAGTAAGTTGATTCACATATATGACAGCCTCTGAACTTTGCCAATACTAATCTTATATACAGGCATTTTACTGAAAATACATTATTTTATTTTTTTATTTTTCAGCCTGTAAGGACGCTGAGGCGGCATTAGAATCCATGTGCAGTGTTTAATGATAACCACACCAAAACAGCAGGCAAATAATCGTAAACGTGAAGCAGGCAGAGGTGCAAACACAGTAAGGCAGTCCAATCCAGGCAACAGAACAGTGGGTAATCCAAAAGGCAGAAAACAGGTGAAACAGGCAATGATCATACACAAAAGGCAAAATAATGGCAATGGGAAAAACGCTCGGTAAGGCAGACAGGCTGGCAATACTTCGCAAAGTACAAGAAGCAAGGCCATGCTTAAATGTCCACTGAACAGGAAGTAACCAGTGAAGCAGAGGGAGCGGCATACAGTCAATACTCGGGAGAGGGCTCCCTCTGCTGGCGTGGCATTACAGAATCCCCCCCCCAGGAGCGACTCCTGGCGCTTTACGTGGACGTCCCTGTGGCCGCGGTCCTGGACGATTGGGTCTGGCTCTATGAAATTCCTCAATTAGTGATGGATCCAGAATGTCGTGAGCGGCTACCCAGGATCTCTCCTCAGGTCCGTATCCCTCCCAGTCCACCAAGTATTGGAGCTGACCCCCTCTCCGTCTGGAGTCCAACAACTCCTTTACCGCATAGGCCGGGGTTCCATCAATGTCCAGCGGTGGAGGCGGCTCCCGGTTCTCGACGTTGGGGCCAGCATCCGGGTGGACCGGTTTCAGGAGGGAAACATGGAAGGAGGGAGAGATGCGATAGTTAACAGGAAGCTCTAATTCATAAGTGACCGCATTAATCTGTCTCAACATCTTGAATGGGCCTACGTACCTTGGGCTGAGCTTCCTGCTGGGTAGCCGTAGCTTGAGGTCCCGTGTAGAGAGCCAGACCCTTTGTCCAGGTTGGTAGGGAGGATGTGAGCGATGTCGTCGATTGGCTTGAATCTCCTGATTCCTGACAGCTCTTTGTAGACGTACGTGAGCGCTGTCCCACACCCTCTCGCTACGGCGAATCCAGTCATCGACTGCAGGTACAAGGGACGGTTCTCCAGACCACGGGAACATAGGGGGTTGGTATCCTAGTACACATTGGAACGGTGTAAGACCAGTGGATGAATGCCTCAATGAGTTCTGTGCATACTCTGCCCATGGTAGAAACTCTGACCACCGATGCTGTTCACGCCCACAGTATGACCTGAGGTATCTGCCGATCTCTTGGTTCAGCCTCTCCACTTGCCCGTTGGATTCCGGATGGTAGCCTGAAGTTAAACTGACATTAATATCAAGTTGTTTGCAGAATGCTTTCCATACCTGAGAAGTGAACTGGGTTCCTCGGTCAGAAACAATATCCTCGGGGATACCGTAAACCCTGAAGACGTGGTGGAACATCGCTTGAGCGGTTTCCATAGCTGTGGGAAGACCTTTTAAAGAAATGAGTCTGCAAGCTTTAGAGAAGCGGTCAATGATTACTAGGATTGTGGTAAACCCATTAGATGGGGGCAGGTCAGTGACAAAGTCTACTGAAAGGTGTGACCAAGGTCTTTGAGGTATGGGCAATGGTTGTAATAGACCAGATGGAAGTTCTTTGGGGGTTTTAGACTGTGCACACACTGAACATGACTTGACGTAATTTGTTACATCCTTAACCATAGATGGCCACCAGAAGGAATTTTGCGTGAGGTGTAGTGTTCGTGAGATACCTGGATGCCCAGAGCACAGTGACGTGTGGACCCATTGCATGACTCGGAGTCGAAGCCTGGAAGGAACATAATGTTTATTAGCAGGACAGCCTTGTGGTTTGGGTTCATTGCCATGTTCTCTTTGGATTTCATCCATCAGATCCCAAGAGATTGGTGCGATGATGATGGATGGTGGCAAGATGAATTCAGGTTGGTTCTCCGCCAGTGGGTGATCATGTCTCCTGGAGAGAGCGTCAGCTTTGCTGTTCTTACTACCAGGACGGTAGGTCACAGTGAACTGGAATCTGGTAAGGAACAAGGACCAACGAGCCTGGCGAGGATTTAATCTTTTTGCACTTTTTATGTATTCAAGGTTTTTGTGATCTGTGATTACCTGGAAGGGGTGGGTGGAACCTTCCAACCAATGTCTCCATTCTTCGATGGCTCCCTTCATAGCTAGAAGCTCCTTGTTGCCCACATCGTAGTTTCGCTCAGCGTCCGTGAGTTTTCTAGAAAAGTAAGCACAAGGGAAAAGCTTGCCTGGTTGTCCGTGGCGTTGGGAGAGCACTGCACCTATTCCACAATCGGATGCGTCAACTTCCAGCACGAAAGGTAAATTGGGATCGGGATGTTTTAGGATTGGTGCAGTCGTAAAGCTGTGCTTGAGGTTGGTGAATGCTTGTGTAGCGTGATCTGTCCATTTCAGCTTTGACGATTTACCTTTCAGTAGGGATGTTAGTGGTGCCGCTGTGATGCTGTAGTTGCGTATAAAGCGTCGGTAGAAATTGGCAAACCCCAGAAAGCGCTGAAGCTCCTTGACTGTAGTGGGCTGGGGCCATTCAGTGACTGCCGTGATCTTGGAGTTGTCCATCTCCACACCTTGATGGCTGACGTTGTACCCTAGGAAAGATGTTCGTTGGACATGGAACTCACATTTTTCTGCCTTGATATAGAGTTGATTCTCTAACAGTCTTGTGAGTACAGTTCTGACATGACCCTTGTGTTCTTCCTCAGACTTGGAATAAATCAAGATATCATCTATGTAAGCCACAACATATTTGTTCAAAATGTCCTTGAAGATCTCGTTAATGAAGGACTGGAAGACCGCTGGTGCATTGGCTAGCCCATACGGCATGACCTGGTATTCATAGTGCCCCCTAGTGGTCAAAAATGCAGTCTTCCACTCGTCACCTTCCTTGATTCTAATGAGGTTATAAGCACTCCTAAGATCTAGCTTGGTGTATATTTTAGCTTCTCTGAGTTGTTCAAGTGCTGCAGGAACTAGTGGTAGAGGATAGCGAAACTTAACTGTGACATTGTTCAAACCTCGATAATCAATGCATGGACGAAGTCCTCCATCCTTCTTCTCGACGAAAAAGAAGCCTGCTGCTGCTGGGGAAGTGGATGGACGAATGAAACCGGAATTGAGAGCTTCCTCGATGTATTCTTCCATAGCTTGACTTTCAGGGCGTGACAGAGGATATACTTTACTTTTCGGTGGTATGGCATTTGGTAGGAGATCAATGGCACAGTCCCATGGACGATGAGGTGGCAGTTGAGTGGCTTTGGTTTTACTGAAGACTTCCAGAAGTTCTTGATAGCATGATGGTATGGTGACTGGCTTACATTCTGGACTCTCTATGCTGGTGGTAAAACAAGACTTGGTAATGGTGTTACTCAGGCAATTAGAAAAACAGAATTGTGACCAATGTATGATCTCACCATGTTGCCAAGAGATGACTGGGTCGTGAACAGATAGCCATGGATATCCGAGGATGATTTCATGGTACGGAGAGTCAAGGACGTAGAAGGAGATGGTTTCTTGGTGAAATAGTCCTATTTGCATTTTCATGGGCAGAGTTAGTTGAGTGATGCCATCTCCAATGGGTTTGTTGTTAACAGTGTTTACCTTGAGTGGAGGATCACAGTGTTGGATGGGAATGTTGAATGTTGTAATGAGGTCCTGATGAATTAGGTTTAATGCTGAGCCAGAGTCAATCAGCGCTGTGAATTCAAAGGAGTCATTTTCAGCAGTAATCGTAACAGTAGTAGTGAGAGGTTTGAAGTTGGTAACTGAAATATTGTCAACACTTACTTGGTTGTTGTCAGCGTAGTTTCTCCGGGTTTTGAGTGGACAGGCTGCGTTGCGGTGGCCTGCATTACCACAGTAGAAACATAGATTCTGAACCAATCGTCTTGTTCTCTCATCCGAAGATAATCTCGTGACCCCTAGCTGCATGGGCTCAGGACTGGCATGATCATTGGCTTGGCTAGAGTCGGAAATCTGTGTAGCTTGCGGGGTATGCATGGGTCTCATAAACTTGCTTTGAGGGCGATGAGTACGCATGAGATTGTCAATCTTGATGGCTAACGTGACATACTCAGAAAAGGAGTGATCTTCACCCTTACATGCAAGCTCTGCTTGTAACTCCATATTCAAACTGCGACGAAACAGGGCTTTGAGTGACACGTCGTTCCAACCACTCTGAGCAGCAAGCGTTCTGAACTCAATAGCATATTCAGCGGCGGATCTGCGGCCTTGAGTTAACTGCATCAAACGAGTGGAAACATCCTTACCCCCTGCTGGGTATTCAAACACATCTCTAAGTTGTTTTATGAAGTATGGATAGGATGTTTGGAACAAGCGATCAGTTTCCCAAACTGCAGCGGCCCACTCGATCTCTTTACCCGTTAGCAAAGACATGAGGAATGCACACTTCTTCTCTTCAGAATCAAAGTCACTTCCCTGATACATGAAAAAGATTTCTACTTGGCGTATGAAACCTTTACATTGCTCAGCAGAACCATTAAACTTGTCAGGTAATGCAAAGCTTACCTTTCTGGGCATAGGCGGTGGTAGCGATCGCAAATACTGAGTGAGGTAGTCATTAGCCACTTGTGCTTTAGCCAGTTGATCACGGTACTCCTTGAGAACGTCGCTCTGATAAGCAAACGCGGCCTGTAGATTCGTAACATCTGCTGGATTCTTCGGTGGCGAAGTATTATGTAAGGACGCTGAGGCGGCATTAGAATCCATGTATAGTGTTTAATGATAACCACAGCAAACAAATCCAAAACAGCAGGCAAATAATCGTAAACGTGAAGCAGGCAGAGGTGCAAACACAGTAAGGCAGTCCAATCCAGGCAACAGAACAGTGGGTAATCCAAAAGGCAGAAAACGGGTGAAACAGGCAATGATCATACACAAAAGGCAAAATAATGGCAATGGGAAAAACGCTTGTTAAGGCAGACAGGCTGGCAATACTTCGCAAAGTACAAGAAGCAAGGCCATGCTTAAATGTCCACTGAACAGGAAGTAACCAGTGAAGCAGAGGGAGCGGCATACAGTCAATACTCGGGAGAGGGCTCCCTCTGCTGGCGTGGCATTAGACAGCCATGGACCCAACAGGAGGCTTGCTGATGTTTTTTTGTTTGTTTGTTTGTTTTTTGTAATTTCATATTTAAAATACTTTTGTATATATATATATATATATATATATATATATAAGCTACCATCAGAGCTGCTCAGACAAATTCTTCTTGATGTTGTGTATGAAGAAGGAGATGGAGCCTTTCTCACTCTGTCACTAGTGTGCAGAAAGTTTAATGACGTAAACCATCAAAGTTTTCTAAGAAAAGCTCACTTTGCCTGACTGGACAGTATGTATATTTATTACTTTTATTAAATGAACAAAGTTTTTAAAAATATTTAGAAAGTTTATTGCATTAATTCAGAGATATTTTCTTTTTCTTGTGTAGGTATCGTAGACTGAAAGTCTTTTAGTCCAGATGTGAGGAAGAAATACAGAGTGGAGTTCGAGCTCACCAGGTGTGATGGCTGTGGACACCACTGGATACTGTGGCCATGGAAAGAAGGGGGTCTTCACAGCATTCTATTCAGACAAATAGTTAGATGGCTTCTGTTCTATGGACTGCTACTACAGCTTGAATGAGTGAGTGAGTGAGTGAGTGAGTGAAAAGAGATTTGTGTCTTTTTTTTTTTTTGACTTGTGAATGTGAACCCAAGCCCTTGATAACTGAAATTAAATTGACAATTGAAATTGAATTGACAAATTGAAAACTGAATAAATGTTTTAGTGGATAAAGCTGTGTCTGTTTGCTAAATTTGTTAATGTCACTTAACAGAAGGTTACTAATCAGTTCTTACTCGTCTAATTTTTTAATTTTATAATTCTGTGGTGTTTTATCAACCATATATATTTGTCTCTATCAGGCAAAACACTTTACAATAAGATTTCATTTGTTAACATTAGTTAATGTATTAACTAACATGAACTATGAGCAATACATTTGTTACAGTATTAATCTTTGTTAATATTAGTTAATAAAAATACAGCTATTTATTGTTTGTTCATGTTAGTTCACAGTACATTGATTTTTATTTTAATAATGTATTAGTAAATGTTGAAATTAACATTAAAGATTAATAAATGCTGTAGAAGTACAGCTCATTATTAGTTCATGTTAACTAATGAAACCTTATTGTAAAGTGTTACCGCTTTTTTGTTTGCATGCACTTTTAGGGAAGATACAAAAAATGTAAATCATAGTTCAAAATAGTAGAAAATGCTGGTTTTATAACATATTTTTCATGTGTAAACAATACAATGGTGTAGCAAATTAACTCAAAGGGGAAATATTAATAATTATTCATAACTCATTATGATTATTAATTATGATTAATTATGAATATGTAAATCAGTTAATCAGATTAACTGGATGTAGCTACATTAAGATTAATATTACAGTCAATTAACCTGTTCGTCCAGTGAACACTCAGTGTTGATTGTTTATTAATTCTACGAAATGTTCATTTCCAGGTTATGGAAAAACAACATTCGTATTGTACAGTACTACTCAGAGCATGTAGTCAGGATCTAAATCACTTAAGAGGCAATTTATTAGCAGACGGAGTCAGAACCAAACATGTATTGTGCACAATCTTTATTAACTAACTCACAAACACATAACTAAACTAACAAACACATGACATACACGTAGGTCACACACATACGTAGGTAAGAATGAGCAATGATAGAGTTGAACCGGGAATGGAGCTATAGGAAAAAGTCAAAGACAATCTGGAAAAGAATCATCAGTTTCCTCAGTAATAAAACACCTTTGCTGACAAAGGTAAGTTTTACAAATCAATACTAAATCGCTGTTTAGTGTTCAAATGTACGATACTTGCAAGATGCCTTTAGGCTGAGGAGCATCGGATCTGCAGGCTGGGTTGTAATCTTGATGGTTCGGTCCGAAGTTGTTGCCAGTATCTTCTGCGTTGGATGAAGTACTATGAAACAACTTATAGATGAGCACATGGCTGGGTTGTAGGCCGAGGCCTGCAGGCCTAGGCCTACAGGCCTGCAGCAAGAAGGGGGTCTCTTCAGTCGTCCAAGAAGCAAGGAAAGTGAGGGAGTGGCATTGTTCACTGGCTTTTAACCTCTGGTCAAAGTCACACCTCTTAGTTGTTGACCGGACCAATGAAGATGTTGTATTTCCGGGCGACAACACGTCTCCTGTCAGGGCTTTTACGACCGAGCAAGATTAACTGGCTGAGTTTTTGAAGAAGAACTATTAAAGATTCTTGTAATACTGATGTGTTGCACAGGTATGGACATACCGCATACACAAGCATTTAAATCTTCTCAATACGAACCCATAGACACTAAACATGGCATAATTGAAGTTACCTTAAATGTGTCATAAAACATGCGAATACAATGAGTGCAATACAACAACAGCAATAATGGATACCATTTCCTAGGGATGTGCATGTTCATTTATAGAACGATCTGTCTATAAATTAATGCAGGAAAGTCTGTGTTCTGTGGGGAAAATGCAGGAAAGATGCACGTTTCTGTGTCTCTTCTCTGCTCTTCCATGTGGCAGCCACATTCTTTAGCGCAATAAAACTTGTAACAGAGAACTTCTCGGGGGATGGGGGACAGGCCCCAGAGTGCTTTAAACAATTATTGGTTACCTATAACAAATAATTGTGTCTGATTTGTCTCAGTCGTTACAATGGTAATAGACACTAAAAACAAGTCATTTCCAACTTATGAACAGCTAGTGCGACTAACAGTGTTAAGAGACATTTGTATCCTTAAAATAATAATTGTAATTTGTTTATGATCATTTATTTTGATGATTGACAAACTATAAGACCTAAACTCGCGTTGTTGATGTCAGTAATCCGCGCCATGCAGAAGTTCCGAAAGTACTTTCGAAAGTAATTTAAAAAAAGATTTGAATGTAATATTCTTAATATCATTAATGCTGTTTTTACTTTACAAGAATGAAATTTGGTCGTATAGGATTATGTTGGATTGCTTTCTGTAGGTCAATAGTGATTAAGAGTATGGCTCAGCTTTATGTGGAACAGGCAGCTTTCGCGACCAATGAGAAACCGTTGCGAGATACAGCCTTTCGTCTATTTTTGCAAATGCTATGTACAATTTGTTCGCACATTATTCGAGAATGGTTTGACAGATCGACTTGAATTGCATCATTTTTTGTCGGCATGGTCTGAAGCTGATCTGGTTCAATTTTCATGAAAATCGGAGCAACAACCTAGAAGGAATTTGAAAAAGTAGGTTTTTCTGAAAATTCAAAATGGTGGAAAAATTTTCCTGATGGAAAATTTGTCATATGGTGCATTCAAATCATCTTGAGCCAAGGGGTCAGAGGAAAAAAATTGATTCTGGCCCTTACAGTTCAAAAGTAATAGCATAAAAACTTTGGACAGGTGGTGGCGCAAGAGGCATTGATTTAGAGACTCCAACATCGGTGTGGTTAATGTTGGGACTGACATCTAACACTGTGCCAAATTTCATAACTTTCCCGCAAGTGGTTCTATGGGCTGCCATAGACTTCCTGAGCGGAAGAAGAAGAACGCCAACGATTACAGTAGGAGTCTATGCACCTTCGGTGCTTGGCCCCTAAAAAATGGAATTAACATCAAAATTTAATGTAAAATGTATGTTTTTAATGTAGCCATCTCCCTTTAATAATTTGGTCAGTTCAAGCAGTTCAAGAATAATTTATGCAATTTTATATTGTTTATTTGAAAGAATTAAAAAAGCCATTTCATGTCTATCCTTGTATTGTTCAACTGGTCGAGGTTGATATGGGATGTAGAAAATAATTAGTAATAGGCTAAGTAATGCAATACTTTTTAGAGAGAGTAATTAGTACAGTAATCTAATTACACTGTTGAAGATTTAATTTAATTTAGAGTAACTAACTCAACACTGGCTAATGCAGCCTTCCATTTGTGATGCATATACAGTACAATGTGTGATCTATTGTTTGTCAAACATACCTGATTCGCTTTTCCTTTTCTCTGTGGTTTGGCACCACCTTCAGTCTAACCTCGAGATGAGAAAGATGCCATGAGTACATTCAAGACTTATATGAACAGAAACCGGTTAGCAGTGAGACAGAGAACTTGAGAAGGATTTACTCTCAATTCATCTGCACCACGGACACCATAGCCACCAATACACTCTTCAGCACCATTAAAGACATTATCATCACCAAGCAGTTTGAGTCTTTATAATAAGCCCAAAACGCACCTTCACTGGCATCTGTTTTGATCTCAATGCCAATACATCTGCATTTAAAGACACTACTATTTTACAAAGGAACTTTTGCATGATCATTAACTGAATTAATGTTTAATATTATTATTATTGATATCAAATAAAAATGTAATTAAGGCTTAATTTTCACTGCTTAAAAATAATATATATTTACATTTCAACTTGTATAATAAAAAAGAGAAAGCTTTGGAACCATTTACAGCAGCAAGTGACGTATTATTACTTTGTTGTTTAATTCGCAGTAACACATTTTACTTTGGTAAACATTTTAAGTTTACTTGTGAAAATCAGTTTCTGCATAGGCACAAGCATAACATCTTCTTGACTACAAAATAACCTTTTTCATTTACAGCATTTTTGACCAAGATAAAAAAAAAGGGCGGCGGGTGAATACAGTTTAAGCAAAACTTATGACAACCTTTTGTGGCAACATGGCACTATAAACGATAGTGACCACTAGTGGGAACCTGCAGCTACACAGCTTATAGTATTTATACAGTAAAATAAAAATTGTTCTGGTCAATAGAAAAGGTCACTAATAAACTGTGACAAACAAATGAGACATTCAGTCCCAATATATAGGCAATGACTTCCTGTGTGACAACTTGCCCCATTCTCTACCAAGTAACCTAATAAGTCAACACAAACAGATGCTAAACAGCTAATAAACAGACACTCTTAGCTAAAGAAGAAGAAGAAGAAGAAGAAGAAGAAATAGTGCCAGTCACTTTAAATAGTCACTACACTAATGAATAATAAATAATGTCAGGGTTTATTTATCTGACTTCCCATTGGTTCTCTTCTGACCTGCAACATACCCAGCATATTATGCATTAAAGGCAGACTTTCTGGAAATGCAAGTTTGTTTGTTGTGAATGAACTTGACGCAACTGACAGAAAACTACGTTTGGGACAACTCCTTCAAGGTGGCACAACTCTGTTTATTTTAAGGAAGATTGTTTCCCATTTCACGCCGTAAGTTTTACGACAGATGGTGAGTGATTTTGTTTGGTGCTCCTCTTTTAATTGTTGTTTACAGTTTTTTTCAACTGCTTACACACAAAAAGACACATTGTTTCTTCTATCCATTCTCAGACTTTCTCCTTCCCACCTTCAACAACCTGTTTGCTCTCTGAACTGGCTTATATTGGTTGTGTCACATCATTTGAAACAGGTTACATCAATTTTGAGTGGTTGTGTTCAATCAATGACATGTGTTCTCTATTTGTATTTGATTGTTGCCACTTGTGTTTACCAGTATGGATGACTTGTGCATTAGAGTGCAGAATGTGTTTTGAGAATGAGAATGTGTTTAGAGTTTTGCTGAAAAGTCTAAGTGAGATCTGCAAATTGTGTTTTACCATGTGAAATGGTTTAAGGTATTGACAACAGACTGCACAATTAGCTGAATGAGGTCAGGCAACTGAGAACTTTGTTCAGCCAATGGGTTTTAGTGTTTTAGCAATTGAGAAAAACTGTAATTACTTTCAATCTTGTACAGAAATGTACATAGGAGCTCATGAAAGAAGAGCTTTAGGTTTTGAATAACTGTGTGTATATGATATATCCAAAAATAGAATATTATGGCAAAGGTGTTTGCAACGTAAGACATGGTTTGCTTTTGAGATGTGTTTGTGATATTTTAAATGCAGTGCTTCATTTTGCAAGAGATGTAAGACATTTTGCATTTTGTGTGTGCAATTCTTGGATTTGTGTGTAAAGTTTTGAAAAAAAAAAAAAAAAAGAGGCAAAGTTTTGAAAATATGTGTAAGCAGTTGAAAAAAACTGTAATACGGTCCTGTGTGTCTGACTGTTTATTTGTTGTCCAGAGAAGAATTTCTACAGTTGCATTTAATAGATCAATACGACTAGATTGAATTATTAGTGGTGATGTTAGGATCAATCTGTTACATAAATGGTTCAACTTATTTACTTATAGTTTTTTACAATTGCTAACAAGCGTTTACCAATACTTTTTCTAAACTCTTAACACAGCAACATACCTACATCACACAATTAGCCAAATAATTAATTTTCTGCCCAAAACCACATTTTGTTAAATAAATACAAACTCTACATTTCAAAATTCTAAAAACCTTTTTTTCTACAAAACTCAAAACACAGCAAAACCGACTCAATATCGAGTCATTCTGTCAAAACACTAACACTATTTTTTTTTTACCCAACATGAACATACTGTCAATCATAGCACAATGACTGTCAAAATACTAAAAGTTGATGGCATTACAAAAACTGCATTACTTGTTTCATGTTTCAGTTCTACCTGCAGAAAATATGAAATCCATTGTTTTTATAATTCAGTTTCCTTTTACTGCAGTAATAGTAGAATGCTTACATGTAAGCATTTTTGGTTGAGTGTTGAATGTGTGCATTCTTGGCAACATAGCAACTATCTAAAAGTGAATGAGTCATTAAATTATAGAATGTACAGTAAAAAAAAAAGAAGAAGAACGTAACAGAATTGCTCAGGGCAGCTACCGGTCAAATGGGTCCCCTATGCAGAACTTCAGTTGCCCCCTTGGTTGAAATCTCTTTCTGGGGGTGGGGTGGAATGTTGATGGTGTCCCATAGAGGGTGGAATGGTGTCCCCTTGGTAGTTAGTGCCCTGTGCAGACCACATATTCTTATATATGCGTATATGAAACAGAGGTACTGGAATCGTTGTAGTAAAAGCTGTACATGAAGCTTTTCCTGAAATGAAAACATGAAATTGCTGCCATTGATCAATAACAAATCCAACATACATGGCCTTTGGTTACTATGGAAGCTTTTCTCCACCACAGAATAAAAGTAATTGTGACTTTCTTTCTCTTAAAATTCTGACCATTTACTTTAAAATTGTGACTTTTTATCTCACAATTCTGACTTTTTTTCTCCAAATTGGGAGATAGGAATTGGGAGAAAAAAAGTCAGAATTGTGAGATAAAAAGTCACAATTACCTTTTGTATTTTCTATTCCATGGTGGAAGTAAATGTTCATAGGTTTTACATGTGAAAAGGGTGGAAAAAAATATAGAGATGCACAATCCAGCACACATTCTTACTCCTCTCCCATACCTCTTCTTCTCCCTTGTCCTGATCCAACTACTCCTCTCCTCCAACAACTATTCCTCTCCCTCACTCAGACATTGTTTTCTCTCTCTGCTCTTCTGTGTTGTTCTGCATCCACACTGAACATAACCAGTTCAAAGAGACCTATTTTACTGTATGTCCATGTAATGAAAAGAACTTCAACACTTGACTATGCCTCCAACTGCGATTGGAATCTGCTATTTCTCAATATTTCAGTGATCTGCTAATTAAAAATGCTTATCAATTGTTTCAGTATTTGTTTTATATATATATTTTCTTCAATACTTTTGAGCTGCTGTTGTTGCAAAAGTAGAGGTTTTATACTATATTTAAAGACTGGAACATTAGGTCTTCATTTCTGACTGGCTGTGTTTAAGCATTTGTAAATAGGATCAGAAAGATCCATGATTTTGGTATGGAGTAAGCTTGAGTGAAAAGAAAATGTAAGCATTTTAGAAACGTGTTAATTGACTGCATTTTGCGTGAAAACGACACGAATTGTGTTAATGGTATGGTCACAACAGACAGTGCTAATTGTTGTGCTAATTGTGTTTAGAGTTTTGAACATGCGACTACAGATTCGACAAAAGTATGTTAGCAATTGAAAAAAAAACTGTAATATTACACAAGCAAGAGGTTAACCCGAATAGCCTATCAATTTTGAGTGTAATATTGTGTTCATTCAACAATTAAACATGTAATTTATGTTGAATAAATTAATTTCCTGACAAAAACTGCCTGGCCAGTTAGTTGTTATTCAACAACTATCCACCTTTTTCCTGATGAGCCTACTTTTGAATTATGGGTGACACGTTTATTGCATTTCGCCTGCACGCTCCGAGATGCAAATAATTTATTATATACAGTGCTTCTCTTACATTTCTTAGTGATATTTAGCCAGTTTATCAGGAAGTGATGATTTTGTTCTTTGACGTTATCCCTGCACCACTTGCTAAAAGCCTTCTTCTTTCTTGTTTTACGGCGGTTGGCATCCAGCTTAATAGGTTACAGTTTTTTTCAACTGCTTACACACATTTTCAAAACTTTGCCCATTTTTTTCAAAACTTTACACACAAATCCAAGAACTGCACACAGAAAATGCAAAATGCCTCACATCTCTTGCAAAATGAAGCACTGTATTCAAAATATCACAAAAAATATCTCAAAAGCAAACATTTGTCTTACGTTGCTAACACCTTTGCCATAATATCCTATTTTTGGATATATCATATACACACAGTTATTCAAAACATAAAGCTCTTCTTTCATGAGCTCCTAAGTCCCGCCCAATCGGCCCAACGGCGGTTTTCCCATAGGACGGGGAAGGTTTCTTGCGTGTTCGGTCTTTTCAGTGTGGCACGGTAGTTTAATTCCAATTAAACACTTATCTGACTCTATATTATTATGACCTCCAATTTAGGTTGGAATGCCAATTGATTATTGACCATTTACATTTATATTTATAATTTATCTAGACATTTGATTATTTTATTTTACTCTTTACTCTTATTGTTCTCATTCGTTCGGGTACCAGAGTCGCACAGGGTCCTCGCAACGGCCATTCATTAATTATGCAGGCCCACGATCACAAACCCGTCAGTCTTGGTCATAGACAGAGGTAATTGACTATACTATTTAGAGGGTTGCTCCCATGCTCACTCACTCTAAGAGTATTTTATTTAGTCCCCATAGATCTGTGTACACTTGAATTAAAGCAACATTATCTCTAGTCAGAGGTCATGACCACTACTCCAGATATAAGCCGACCAATACTTTCTCTAATAGTAGTTTTGGTATGGTCATGCCATGGTTTCCCATGTACACTTAGCTAGAGTAACATTACATTAAACAGAGGTAAGGCCCACCCTATTTAGGTTGGTCAGTCAACATTCTGTTGCCCTAAACGGAAATTCCCTTTATTAGCCTTCACAGTCTAAGTACACTTGAACTAATGTCAAGTGTTAGTCGGAGCTCTAAAATCTCAGTTGGCGTGCCCCAATGCTCCACTCAAAACTGGACTTTAGTCCATTACTAACCTGACGCAGATTTGCGGTAACAATGGATACATCGTAATCTACTGAAGTCAATAATTTCAGAGTAAGTCAGAATAAAATCAAAGTAACAATTTATTAGTCAGGTAAACGTATCATGCCAATTACATAAACAATTCAAAGATGATCAATACAAAACATCAAATGCTCAGAAATAGCGTAATAGATGTATACCTGACATTAGAAAAATGCACATTGCTGAGTGTCTTGGACATTCAGCAATGTAGGCTCATCTGACTACAGAATCGCCCCGAGCCTTTTGCAACATTTCTTTAAATACTCAGACCAAGACAAAACATCCCCCAATGTGGGGCATGAACTTACAATAGGAATTTGCATTGACTAGGGTCACAGACCTATGGAGTTCGCACCTTGCTGGGGAACAGGAGGTAGTCTGGATGAAGGACCCTGGGAAAGGGGCACACCCACGATAGCAACCAGAGTATCTCTAAACTCTTAAAACCTTTATTACCTTTCGGTTTACTTCAGTGTAGACAAGACCATTGTACCAGTCGTACTGAGACATTTCAAATGATAGCAAACATGTATAGCATTGTGTGATGATTGTTCACATTAAACCATATAGATTTTGGGTGAATTTCAGGTCATCTCTGCATGTAGAGAGAAGAGATGGGGAAGAGGGGGTGAAGGAAAGGAAATGTAGATTAAAGCAATGCTGAGGTGTGATTGACTCAGGGTGATTGCGTCTCGGATGGGGATGCTAATTTCGCAAGTCCAAATGTTAATTTCCTTTGTTTTCTCAAAGAGTAGCCCTCTCTTGGTCCAGACAGTCCAGCATCAGTCTTACACCTATGTACATTTCTGTACAAGATTGAAAGTAATTGGCAGAGGGATGTTGAAAAAATCACAGTAAACATGAAAGCAAGATTGAAACCAGGCCGAGAATTAGCGTATGGTTTCGCAGATTTGGTGTGTGGTTCTGGTGTTTGAGTGTCAGGTTTCAGAAACTGTGTGACAAGTAAGGATTTTATGTGTAAGCAGTTGAAAAAAACTGTAATAGGTTTACAATCTGTATTCCTTACCCTCTCTTTCCCAACTGACATGCACATACTGTATACTCAAACACTCATACACACACACAAAACCTTTTCTCCACTTCCTTACCTTAAACTATATTTAATTCTCCAAAATAACTAGCTCTGTTCTGCTTTATACTACTAATATTATGATACCTCCCTCACATTATACTAATTATTCTACAAATCGATAACCTGATTCTCTGAACAAAGTCATCAGTACTCTGGTCTGTGCCCTATCTATCACGCTCAGTAACCTTTTTCAGGTCTGAATAAGCGTATATGAGTGGAGCGGCTCTTACATTTTTCATCCCGTTCAAAGCATTTTGTAATCACTCGGCTATAACTCCACTCCGGGTTTTCCTTTTTCAGCTGCCTGCACAATAGTTTGAGAAATTAATGAAGAATCTACTTTTTGACTGTTACTGCATGTTGCATCAATGGGCCTACAATACAAACATCCTGTATGGTTGTTAAAAATAAATAAATGGGAAAAAAAGTTAACATTGAATATTAACATTAATTGGTTTTGTTTGTTTGTTTGTTTTTGTTTTTTTAGTTCTGCTGGAGAAATGGTGGATTATTCCTACTACTGTTGCATCTGTTGCTTGTCTAAAGAAGAGAGGAACACCATCACCAAAAAGGAAAGCAACCTCAAACTTTCTGAGCAGAACAAAAGAAAACACAAAGAAATCAAATTGCTTTTATTAGGTGAGATGATTGTGTCAGTGTTTTCTTTAGAAATTTTATATTAAAACTTATCCACTCAATATCTGTCACAGTCTGTTCAGTTTGTTTTCATTTGTCACGTTCCTTTGTTCAGTTTCCCGCCACTCGTCTGTCTCCTTGGTTACTGTCATCATTAGTTCATTCTGTTCAGCTGTGTAGTTCATTACCTTGTTTGTGCACATATATAAGTCCCTCCTCTTCAGTCACTCCTTGTCCGTTCACCGTTATGTTAAATGAGTGTTGCATCTGATCATCTGCCTGTTGGAATTATCATTAAAGGGTTAGTTCACCCAAAAATGAAAACAATGTCATTTATTACTCACCCTCATGCCGTTCCACACCCATAAGACCTTCGTTAACCTTCGGAACGCAAATTAAGATATTTTTGTTGAAATCCGATGGCTCAGTAAGGCCTGCATAGCCAGCAATGACATTTCCTCTCTCAAGATCCATTAATGTACTAAAAACATATTTAAATCAGTTCATGTGAGTACAGTGGTTCAATATTAATGTTATAAAGCGACGAGAATATTTTTGGTGCCCCAAAAAAACAAAATAACGACTTATATAGTGATTTCAAAACACTGCTTCATGAAGCTTTGGAGCGTTATGAATCTTTTGTGTCGAATCAGCGGTTCAGAGCGCCAAAGTCACGTGATTTCAGCAGTTTGACAGTTTGACGCATGATCTGAATCATGATTCGACACAAAAGATTCATAACGCTCCGAAGCTTCATGAAGCAGTGTTTTGAAATCAGCCATCACTATATAAGTCGTTATTTTGATTTTTTGGGGATCGGATTTCAACAAAAATCCGAAGATGAACGAAGGTCTTACGGGTGTGGAACGGCATGAAGGTGAGTAATAAATGACATTATTTTCATTTTTGGTTGAACTAACCCTTTAAAACCTGCCTTTTGGATTTATTATCTTCTTCTGTGTCTGCCTCCCTGCAACCACCATGACAATATCATTTATTTGAAGTCATTGTATGCTTTTGCACCAGATCAATTCCTCCCAGAGAGAGAGGAAGGGAAATGTTGAGGAGAATTATCTGTAGACCTTTTTGGTCTCTAAGGTGAAAATAAATTTTGTCAGGGCATTAGATATTGTGACATAAAAGCAGGTAAATGTAATTTTGCATTTGTAACATCACCTCTTGAGGGACTTTCCTGACATGTGATCATCTCAGAACTGATTAGACCTGATAATTCTCAAAACTTCACTTTTCTTGTTACAAAATAATTGTAGTGATGTATGACTTCTAGAGATGTAGTGAAATGTTGTTGTTGTTTTTTTTGCTTGTTTGTTTATTTGTTTTTTGTTTTTAGAAAAGAACTGTCATCTTCAACCATGCTTTTTATCCTTGTTAACACTGAAAGAGGAATAACAGTTTTGTAATCCGATAAATAAAGACATATTTTCTGGTTTCATACAGCTCAGTGAAGAAACATTCAAACACACCCAGTGCTGAGCTTTCTGAAATGACAATTAAATTCATAGAAAATTAAGACATTGATTATTCTTAAACAGGGACAGATAACATTCCACTGTGCATAATGGCAACCGACTATTTTTAAACGCATTTATTTTAAGTTTTCCTGTTTGCAGGTTTACATTGCTGAAGTCCATGATTTTTTATTTTTTATTTATTTTTTTTTTTTTGCTGTCATTTAGGAACAGGACAAAGCGGAAAGACAACGTTTATGAAGCAGATGAGGATCATTCATGGAAAGGGCTTCTCGGAAGAGGACAGGCGCAGATATTCTACACAGGTTTTCCAGAATATCTGCGAAGCAATAAAGGCAATGACATACGCCATGGACACGCTAAAGATTCCCTACTCAAACCCACAGAACGAGGTGATCAAGCAACCAAGTGTTTTAAAGTAACTTTAGAGCCCAGTGAATGATAAAGGCCATTTTATATTACAGTTTTTTTCAACTGCTTACACACAAAATCTTTACTTGTCACACAATTTCTGAAACCTGACACTCAAACAGCAGAACCACACACCAAATCTGCAAAACCATACACTAATTCTCGGCACTAAAACACTTTTTGCAAAACACAACACACATTTCTCTATGTAACACACAAAAATCTAACAGGAAGTATCTTGATTTCCTTTTTTAAACACAACCAATCAAAATGCCACACTAATTCATCAGTGCCTCACACTTACTCCTCACATGTGCAAACACTCATTGCTTTACTTAACACCAACCAATCATGGCTTTAGAATAGGCCTATAAATAGGCCAAAGGTCAAGTTACAGGTTTTGAACAACTTTTCTGTTGTTTACTTGCTTCCATATTCATCATTTCTAAATACTATTGAGGAATTTTTCTCCACATGGTACTGGAAAGTGCATGATCGTCATCCCTATGTCAACATAACACTTCTTCAGGCAATGGAGGAGGCATGTGGAGACACTGACACTGCCTCCATCCAAGGTTGGATACGCAAGAGAGAACATAGCATGTAACGTGGATGAAGTATTGTGGCCGGACCCAGCCAGGAGGAGAGATGGAGCCTAGATACACCCAACCATCTCGCCCACCAACAAACACACACATAACACACATGTTGGGTTTCCATGTTCTATGGGGACATTCCATAGACGTAATGGTTTTTATACTGTATATTCTGTATATAAATGTCCCCACAAAGTCAAAATGCACTGGTATTACTATACTTGTGAGGACATTTGGTCCCCTACCAGGACACACATAATCCTTTGGAATATTCACCTTTTTCAAAATTATGGTAGTTGTTTTTTTTTTGTTGTTTGTTTTTTTTGTTTTTTGTACAACTACACATGGTTGATGTATTATATTTTCTTACGTACTGTGCAATACTGTATTCACAACCACAAATGCTTACAGTAAAAAAAAAAAAAAAAATTTGGTTTCAATCTTGCTTTCCTGTTTACTGTGAATTTTTCAAAATCTCTCTGCCAATTACTTTCAATCTTGTACAGAAATGTACATAGCAGCTTATGAAAGAAGAGCTTTAGGTTTTGAATAACTGTGTGTATATGATATATCCAAAAATATAATATTATGGCAAATGTGTTTGAAAAGTAAGACAAATGTTTGCTTTTGAGATGTGTTTGTGATATTTTGAATGCAGTGCTTCATTTTGCAAGAGATGTGAGGCATTTTGCATTTTGTGTGTGCAATTCTTGGATTTGTGTGTAAAGTTTTGAAAAAAAGAGGCAAAGTTTTGAAAATGTGTGTAAGCAGTTGAAAAAAACTGTAACAGTCATATCTTGAACATTCAGTCAACAAGGTGGTGGGATTTGCGAAATAAATAAATGTTATTATAGATGAATAAATTTTGCCATTTTTATTAATGTTTTGCACCAGTTTAAGAAAGACTGTGTCTTGTACTGTAATTTATTGTAAGTTCATTAAGTCTGTGATATCCGTAGATTTATGCTCAGTGGTTCCAAGATCTGGAAATACGACAGATAACACAGCTACAGAGTAGTTATGTAGAGGCTATTCATCACCTATGGGCAGACGAAGGCTTTAAGATCTGCTACAAACGGAGCGGAGAGTATGACCACTCAGACTCCACTAAGTAGTAAGTGTGTTTCACACAGATCCTGTCAATTCCTGTCTTTTACTGACCACCTGCATCTTTGTCTGTTTCCTCTTCTCTTTTCCTGATGCCACTGACAATTCATGTGATGAATGTTATGCAGATAAGCCCTTCATAAGCAATTTAATGGTATATGGTATGGTGATATTATTAATAATAACAATAATAATAACAAATGTTTTTAAAGCTTTATTGATAACTTGGAACGCATCGCAGCCGAAGACTACATCCCTACATGTCAAGATATTCTCCGTGTGCGATTTCCCACCACTGGCATCACTGAGCATTGCTTTTGTATGGAGAAGACCATTCTCAGGTATGGCAATGAACAACCAAACTCCTTAACAATGTAGGTTTTGCTGGCATTTAAAGGGACAGTTCACCCTCAAACTGTCATGATTATTTCATCATTTACCCAAAACCAAATTTTAGAGCATATCAAGGTAAGCTGCTATCTGATTTAGAAGAAGACATTATGAAATATGACAGAAATGAAGGAAGAACCGGTTTAGGGACAAACCTAATCTTGGTGCAGATCAAACAGAAATGTGGGTGAGAGGACTAAACTTGATTTCTGGTCTGTCTGTCTTTTCAGGTTTGTTGATGTCGGGGGTCAGAGATCACAGAGAAGGAAATGGATCCATTGCTTTAATGATGTGACATCAATCATATTTATAGCTTCTCTCAGCGAGTATGACCAACATCTGGTGGAAAATGGCCTGGAGGTAAGTTTCTGCTTCTCTTCTTCTCTCTTGTGGCCTTGTGGAAGAGACAACCTGAATGAAAAACAATCAATCTTAGTTTGTTTGTTTTATTACATGCTATTTCGAAAAATAATCTTGCAGAATTATTGGCAGTCTGATAATTTTATTAGCCAAAATTTAAGTTGAGCATATTGCCTTTGCATATTGGCAGTCTGATAATTTTATTAGCCAAAATTTAAGTTGAGCATATTGCCTTGTGGGATACCGTACCAACTTCAGTATACTCTGTTGTACACTACACATATTGGCAAATATATATTTTCATGGGTATAAAATACACAGATGACCTACATATCCCACAATGCTGTGTGCTCAGCTGGCATCTTTATCAACTTGATCAGACTGCAAAAAGCTAAGACATTTTTACACCATAATTCATGAGGAGGCTTTTATGTCATTTAGGTAGCAATCATTCTGTTTTTACAAATTCAGCAAGCTGGACACTAACATTTCATTCCAAACACATCCAAATTATTCTGAATTCAGAATAACATACTAGCATACAGTACTATTACTTCTTATATCGGTTTGTCCTCATATGTCTCCTGTTTTTCCTGCATGGACCCTTTTCACTGACTTTGATGTTTCCACAGTTATCAACATCGCAAATCTAGTAAAGTTTTTATTTTAAAAAATTTATTACACATTTATAATGCTATACTTTGTGTTATATTACCTTGGCAAAAAATGAATTAACACTGCTGCAGGGGTGTTTCTAATGCAATGGCTGAGAGACTGACAACAAATTTGACATCTTTTTCTTTTCTGTCAGATGTAATCAATCTCTCTATTTATCCCACTTTTGGAATATCATGGAAACAATATTGTGGATTTTTTTTTTGCTATTAGAGCAAATGCAAATACAAAAATTTCCCCCAGTTTCACAGACAAGGTTTAAGCTAGTTCTGGACTAAAATGCATGTTTGAGCTGTTTTAACTAAAAATAACTTGTACTGACATATCTTAAAACATGTCAGTGCCATTGTTTTGTCTCAAGATGCACACCAGTAATGTTTTTTTTTTTTTTTTTTTTCTAGGGCACGTTTATAAAAGCTACTTAAAGGAGTAGTCCACTTTCAAATAAAACTTTCCTTATAATTTACTTCAACTTACCTATTCAACTTCCGGAATCGACGCAGCGCCAGTTCCGTTTTTTCCGTAAGTTGAATAGGGAAGGCGTAGGACATACAGCTTTTTTAAGAATACGGAACGCGGAATGGCGGAAGCACTTGCAAAGCGATCATTTGTGCTTATAAAGCATATACATTTGTATTTTTTTAGAAAATGACCGATCGTTTCGCTAGATAAGACCCTTATTCCTCGTCTGGTATCATTTAAAGCCCTTTGAAGCTGCACTAAAACTAATTTTGACCTTCAAATGTTTGGAGGCCATTGAAGTCCACTATAAGGAGAATAACCCTGGAATGTTTTCATCAAAAACCTTACAGTTTTTTTGGATTGCTTAAGCACGATTTTCAAAACAGGGCCCATGTTTTCAAAACACTACACACAATTAGCACAACCACACACCCAATTAGCAAAACACTACAGATCCTTTGCATAATTAAACACTCTTGTAAAAACTATACACTTCTGTTTAAAAACCACACTTTGTTACCATATGAAACACACACGTTTCACATTACTATACTCTGTTTGCACGAGTTACACTCTGCTGTGATAAACCTAAAACACTTTTAGCACTTCTACTTCCCTATGATTAGAGTAGGCTACCATCAACAAAGTACAAATATAATGTAAATTCACCAAACACTACACAAGACCAATGTTGCAGACTGAAGAAACTCATTTATTTCTCAACACGCCCAAAATGTTGACATGGAGATTCATAATACTGTAACAAAATGTCACTTTACGTATTGTACTGTAAGTTTACTGTAAAAAAAAAAAAATAGACATTGTCTCTTCGCCTAGCTGGATCTGGCCAGAGAATTTCATCAACATCGCAGGCAATGTTGTCATTAGCAAGACACCTTGGAAAGAAACGTCTTGAATGACGAATCCATCCTTGCATTGCTGCTACCTCCATCTGGTCACAGGCCTCCTCCATGGCTTGGATGAGGGGTACCTCAGCCTGGACACGGAGATCATATACCTTCCACCGCCATGCCGAGAAAAACTCTTCTATAGGGTTGAGGAATGGAGAGTATGGTGGAAGATATAGGACGGTGAAATGTGGATGTTGCTGAAACCAGTTCTGAACCAGAGCAGAGCGGTGGAAAGACACATTGTCCCAGACAACAATGTATTGCATATGATCGATTTGATTTGCTGCTGTTATGTTGTGCAATTGGTCCAAGAATGTAAGTATGAGTGCTGTGTTGTAAGGGCCCATATGGGCATGGCGGTGGAGGACCCCATTCTGTGTAATGGCTGCACAGAGTGTTATATTACCCCCACGTTGCCCTGGGACATTGACTATAGCCCTGTGGCCAATGATGTTTCTTCCCCTCCTTCGTGTTCTCGTCAGGTGGAACCCAGCCTCATCTACGTAAATGAACTCATGCTGGATCTCCTCTCCATCCATTCGTAAAACTCTCTGAAGAACAGTGTCAGGCAAAATTGTGTAGTTCAGTGTAGATCTAGTATACATATTACAGTACAGTAAAAGATTATGAGACAGTATGCAAGATCACACTGCTAAAGTGAATACATACCTCTGCATAATCATGCCGCAGTCGTTTCACCCTTTCGGAATTGCGCTCGAAAGGCACTCGATAAATTTGCTTCATTTGAATATGTTTTTTTTTTAGGATGCGTGCCAGTGTTGATGTTGAGACCTGATGGATATCGTTGAAACTGGCGTGGTTATTGACAATGTTAGCTTGGAGCTGATTGAGTGTTATAGCATTGTTGGCCAAAACCATGTTTACTATCTCCCTCTCTTGCTGTTCTGTGAACATAGGAGGCCTTCCCCCTTGTCGTTCCTGACCCTCAATCCTATGTAGAAAAAAAAAAAACAGTATACAATACTACAGTAATTTCACAGAAAAAGGTCACAGAAGTGCTGATAGTGCATAGAATACAGTACTGTAAGCAGTTACTGAAACCGTGCAGATGTTTTTGATATGATGATATTTTTACAATACCTATTTTCCAGTCGAAATGTTCTTATCACACTTGCCACTGTGTATCGGCTTAGATTTGGCTGTACTCGCAGTCCAGCCTCCCTCAGCGTCAGGCCGTGGTTGACAACGTGGTCAACCAGTGTTGCGCGGATCTCATTTGTCAGATTCGGTCCTCTTTGAGCACCTTCTTGTCTTCCTCTTCCTCTTCCTCTACCTCTACCTCTACCTCTACCTCCAGCATGGCCTCCATCTCTTCCTCTTCCTCTGTTGATTCCTCCTCTGTTGATTCCTCTTCCTCCCCTTCCTCCTCCTCCTTGTCCTCCTCCTCCTTGTCCTCCTCCTCGTTCTCCTCCTCGTCTTACTCTTTCTCTGACTCTTTCCATTGTGCTTGAAGACCGATGAACTCACCTGCTGCTTTTTATAGTGCTTATACACCTGATTGGTGTGTCTACAATTAAGCAAACAAGTGTTTGCACACCTGATGACTGTGTTGAACCAATTGGTTGGACGGTGCGGTAATTTGACAGTCAGTGCTTTGGTATTGCAAGGAAGTGACTTCATGATAGATTTTTGTGTGTAATGTATGTTAAGTGTGTTTAGTGTTTTGCAAATCACTGTGTGTAGAGTTTTTCAACAAGTGTGAGGTTGACAATGTGCTTGTAGTTGTGCAAATATGGGCTGATGTTTTGCTTCTTGAGTGTAAGGTTTTGCTAATAGTGTACTACTTTTAATTTTAGTGTGTAAACAATCCAAAAAAAACTTTAATTTCTTTTCGACTGAAGAAAGAAAGACATGGACATCTTGGATGACATAGGGGTGAGTAAATTATCAGGAAAATTTTATTTGAAAGTGGACTAATCCTTTAAATATCCTAATTGAACTAAGGCCTAATCCTGGCTTAGGCTAAGCCCTGTCTGTGAAACTATATTTGCTGTCATCTCCCATTCACTGCTATAGAAGTTTACCTAACTATGAAGACTTCGCTTCTGAAAAATGTGAAAAGAGTCCATCTGTGTTTTCTTCCTCTCTTTGACTCCAGAACCGTATGAAAGAGAGTCTAGCTTTATTCAGCGTGACCATCCACTGTCCGTGGTTTGCTAACACCTCCATCATCCTCTTCCTGAACAAAATGGACATCTTGGCCGAGAAGATTCAGTTCTCAGATCTAAAAACATACTTTCCTGTATTTAAAGGTAGTTTGTTGCATGTTAAATGAAGCAAAAGGCAGCTTTATAATGTGTGTGATCTCTTGTTTGTAGGGGTGTAACGATACCCTCATGTCACGATTCGATACTGAACTCACGATACGATATTATTGCGATACTCCAAGACATATGGTAAAAGGATAACAAAAAATGTACTGTTGATTAAATTGCTAATGTGGCACTACATTGGAGGTGAAAATGAATAAGCTTGGACTTGGTGCTGGTAACCCAATGCACAGGACAATGGTGACACCAGAATAAAAATATTCATGATTCTGATACTGAAACACAGATTTATTTTAGATGAATATGCTTGCACTCTGTCACTGACTAGATATACACTGTATTGCCAAAAGTTTTGGGACGCCT
The DNA here is from genome assembly GCA_039654765.1 of Mylopharyngodon piceus. Lineage (NCBI taxonomy): Eukaryota > Metazoa > Chordata > Actinopteri > Cypriniformes > Xenocyprididae > Mylopharyngodon > Mylopharyngodon piceus. The sequence continues at coordinate 33,407,904 of CM077438.1, forward strand.
GCCTTTACGTGCACATGAACTTTAATGACATCCCATTCTTAATCCGTAGGGTTTAATATGGAGTTGGCCCACCCTTTGCAGCTATAACAGCCTCAACTCTTCTGGGAAGGCTTTCCACAAGGTTTAGGAGTGTGTTTATGGGAATTTTTGACCATTCTTCTAGAAGCGCATTTGTGAGGTCAGGCAGTGATGTTGGCGAGAAGGCCTGGCTCGCAGTCTCCACTCCATTTCATCCCAAAGGTGGTCTATCGGGTTGAGGTCAGGACTCTGTGCAGGCCTGTCAAGTTCCTCCACATTAAACTTGCTCTTCCATGTCTTTATGGACCTTGCTTTGTGCACTGGTGTGCAGTCATGTTGGAACAGGAAGGGGCCATCCCCAAACTGTTCCCACAAAGTTGGGAGCATGAAATTGTCTAAAATGTCTTGGTATGCTGAAGCATTAAGAGTTCCTTTCACTGGAACTAAGGAGCCAAGCCCAACCCCTGAAAAACAACCCCACACCATAATCCCCCCTCCACCAAACTTTACACTTGGCACAATGCAGTCAGGCAAGTACCGTTCTCCTGGCAACCGCCAAACCCAGACTCATCCATCGGATTGCCAGACAGAGAAGCGTGATTCGTCACTCCAGAGAACACGTCTCCACTGCTCTAGAGTCCAGTGGCGGCATGCTTTACACCACTGCATCCGACGCTTTGCATTGCACTTGGTGTAAGGCTTGGATGCAGCTGCTCGGCCATGGAAACCCATTCCATGAAGCTCTCTACACACTGTTCTTGAGCTAATCTGAAGGCCACACGAAGTTTGGAGGTCTGTAGCTATTGACTCTGCAGAAAGTTGGTGACTTCTGCGCACTGTGTGCCTCAGCATGCGCTGACCCCGCTCTGTGATTTTACGTGGCCTACCACTTCATGGCTGAGTTGCTGTTGTTCCCAATTGCTTCCACTTTGTTATGATACCACTAACAGTTGACCGTGGAATATTTAGTAGTGAGGAAATTTCACGAATGGACTTATTGCACAGGTGGCAACCTATCACGGTACCACGCTTGAATTCACTGAGCTCCTGAGAGCGACCCATTCTTTCACAAATGTTTGTAGAAGCAGTCTGCATGCCTAGGTGCTTGATTTTATACACCTGTGGCCATGGAAGTGATTGGAACACCTGAATTCAGTGATTTGAAGGGGTGTCCCAATACTTTTGGCAATATAGTGTATTTAAAATAATGTAGGCCACTTTTTGCTGGTAACACAAGACATTTGGCATTATCATTACCCACAAATATTCCCCCACTGCATTATTATACATTATATTCAACATTAGAGTAGTTTATGGTATAGAGTATAGCATAGTTTAATGTAGTACTGACACTAAAACTCTGTAAACTTGAATTTTTTCTCACACAGAAATTTTCATTTTGGGTGAACTACACACAATACATATTGTCACTATCCACGATAAGATATTGTTGCATTTTTGTATTGCGATATATTGTGACACGATATATTGTTACACCCCTACGTGTTTGTCATACCTGATTCGCTCTTCCATTCCTTTTCTTTGTGGTTTGGCACCCCCTTCAGGCAAACGTCAGGACGTTCAAGATGCCATGCTGTTCATCAGAAGTTTATATGAGCAAAAATGGGTTTCCAATGAGACAAATAACTCCAGAGACATATACTGTCACTTCATCTGCGCCATGGACACCACAAACACCCGTAAACTCTTCAACATTGTGAAAGACCTAGTCATTACCGGGGGCCTACGCGAGTATAAAATGTTATAATGAGCCCCAGGCCCTGAGACACCTTCATGGCACTCAGCATCAGACTGTATTGATTTCAGTGCCAATCCATCTGCATTCACACACACTACTATTTTATAAAGAAACTTTTGCATAGTCATGTACAGAATTAATGTTTATTATTATTGAAATTAAAGAATGCTTGAAAGAAATGAAATTAATGGTTAGTTTTCACTACAGTTATTTTGTGGAAGAATAATATTTAAATACTTAACTTAGTTAATAAAGAAAATGAACTTTTGGAGGCCATATTTTATTGGTCGAGGGTGGAAAATTCAATAGCGACCAGCCGGCCACTAATCGGAGCCTGCCACTACACAGCTATGTTGGGCACATTTGTGTTAATAAATCAACACAAACAGACACTAAACACTATGGAAACAGCTTCTCTTAGTTTAAAAACAATTGTCAGTTAAGGAGGAAATAATGTCAGAGTTCATTCCTCTGACTTCCCATTGGTTCTCTTCTGCTCTGCAACATATCCGGCATATTATGCATTAAAAGGCAGACTTTCTGGAAATGCAAGTTGGTTGTAGTGAACAAACTTGACGCAGATGACAGAAAACTGCATTTGGGAAAACCAGAGGTGGGACCAAGTCATTGTTTTGCAAGTCACAAATAAGTCTTGAGTCTTTGCATTCAAGTGCAGAGTCAATACAGGCAAGTCTTTGGGGATAGAATTGTTGCATTATTCCAGATAAATAGATTGAGATTCACAAATAAATGTAAAGAGAATCACAAAAATTATTTCAATTCACAAGTAAATAGATCCACAAACAAATTTAAAGAGTTTCACCAAAAAATTAATACAATTCACAAATAAATCAAATTAGATTTGCAAATAAAAAAATTAGGCTACAAAATGTGTTTTAAGTCACAAACACACCTCTGCCTGGCATTCATTTGTGACTCAATTCCTGTGCATTTGTGAATCACTGCACGCATTTTAAATTGGTTGCTGTGCATTTGTAAATCCCTGCAAGCATTTGTTGATTTTGAAACATTTCTAGCGTCAAGACTTGCAGACAAATCCACAAATAGCGGACTCCACCTACCATAAGCCAATCAGATAATCGCGATTTGCTTTACAATTAGGGCGGTCTTGCCCTGAAATAACTTTGCTCATTCATCTGCATTGACTCAAATAGTAAGTATAAGGCCCACAAAATTGCTAGTAAAAGATGTTTAAAATTTGGATTTCGTTAGATCATTAGACTGTGTATCAAGCCAATACACAGTATTATATTTTATGAGCCTATGAAAATGCCAGAGAAACGGCGCTTTACATCTCTGTTATGGGAACAACGTGTTATGGAAGCATCACATTATTCAAGATAAAACAGAAAAACAGCTCTCTATAAAGCGGATTGTGAATTGCCTAGCTTTTAGACATAATTACATATTTTCATATAAAATAAGAGTTATAAATACTATTCTAACTATATTTATCTTATGTGGCCTATTATATAACTATATACTATACTAACTACATACTAACTCTACATAACATCTAGCCTATGCATTGTTGCAGAGGTCACAGATATGCAATGTTTCTTGCAAACTGAATTTTTCTTTTTGGACATTTCTTTTTTTACTACTTATGCTCTTGGTACAGAGCTCCTGCAAAAAAGAAAAAAGAAAAGAAAAGAAAAGAAAAGAAAAATAATCAATAATAATAATAAAAATTAAAGCTGCAAGCAGCGATGAAAGGGCCCTCGCACCCGGGCTTACCGCCACCCGGTGGCTTCAGGAAAATAGTGAACAGTGGGCGACATGCATGTAAGCGAGTAAATACAGTTGAAATATGGCAAAGTCATTTTGCTGTGTCAGACTTCCTGGTGTCAACAGGTGGTGCTTTGACTATAACTGAATATTGCCATGTAGATGTCTTCAGGCCAAGACTATTATATGAAGATGGAGCAGATTGGACATTGTATGCCTGAATTACAAAAACTTCCTTTTTTGTGGCGTTAATCGCATACTTTAGCACTTAGCTAAGTGTTGCATGATTGAATGTGTTTCTAGTATGTTTGGTACTTCATGGCATATTTAAATGTGTCTCTGGGAGTGAATTACAGTGTAAAGCATGCCATTTCCTGGTGAAACGTAGACCGAAGGGTGCTTAATTGAAATTTTGTAGGTGGCGCAATCGAGCCATTTTGGCACTCGCTGAACTGGTCCTTTAAACCAGTGGTTCTCATAAGTTTCAGGCCAACCATCTAGTAACAATAATATTCCCTAATGTTTTTCATTCACTTTGAGTGCTAGTTTAGGGACTGTGGGCAACATAAACCTAATATAGTTTAATTTTAATTTGATTAAAAGGTCTGTATAGTAAGTAAAGAGGCATAATGTGTATATTTTGTTTTTAGTCAGTATAGGCTTATTTATTCACATTTTTATGTTGTATTTTTTATTTTTATTTACGTCTTTGTATGTCTCTGTCTTTAGTTAGGTGGCTTATGGATTTCTTCAGTTCTTTCATTTGACATCGCTCTTGTGCACACTTCTTCTTCTGTTGTTGTTGTTGTTGTATGTGTGTACACTCTATAGACAAATGTATTGAGACACCTGACCATTACATCAACTGTAATGACATTGCATTCAAAATACATAGACGTTAATATGGAGTGGGTCCCCCCCTTTGCAGCTATAACAGCTTCCACTCTTCTGGGAAGGCTTTTCAAAAGATTTTGGAGTGTTTCTGTGGGAACATTCATCAAGTAGAGCATTTGTGAGGTCAGGCACTGATGCTGGATGAGAAGACCTGGCTCGCAATCTCCTTTCCAGTTCATCCCAAAGTTCGGTGGGATTGCAGTCAGGGTTCTGTGTGGGCCAGTCAAGTTCTTTCACACCAAATTCATCCAACCATGTCTTTATGGATCTTGCTTTGTGCACTGGGGTACAGTCATGGTGGAATAGAAAAGAGCCTTCCCCAAACTGTTCTTACAAATTTAGAAGCATAGCATTGTCCAAAATGTCTTGGTATTAAGATTTCCCTTCACTGGAAGTAAGGGGCCTAGCCCAACCCCTGAAAAATAGTCCCATACCATTATCCTTCCTTCACCAAACTTTACAGTTGGCACAAAGCAGTCAGGCAGGTAATGAGCCCAAACATAGACTTACCCATCAGACTGCCAAACAGAGAAGCGTGATTTGTCATTCCACAGAACACGTTTCCACTGCTCCAGAATCCAGTGGTGGCATGCTTTACACTACTCCATCCGGCGCTTGACATCACACTTGATGTGAGGCTTGCATGCAGCTGCTTGGCCATGGAAACCCATTCCAAAAAGCTCCTGCTGCACAGTTTTTGTGCTGAAATTAATGCCAGTGGAAGTTTGGAACTCTTCAGCTATGGAATCAGCAGAGCGTTGGCAACTTTTATGCACCATTCACCTCAGCACTCAGTGACCCCGCTCTGTGACTTAACGTAGTCTTCCGCTTCATGGCTGAGTTGTTGCTGTTCCTAAACCCTTCCACTTTCCAATAATACCACTTACGGTTGACCATGGAATATCCCACGAGCTGACTTATTGCAAAGGTGGCATCCTGTGATGGTACTGAAATATTACCATCCTATTCCTTTAAAAACAGCATTCCAGGAGAAATGGAGAGGGAAAAAGAATAAAAGATTGTTGTAGATTAGGAAGGAAGAGGAAATGACGAGTGGTGGCGGAGAAACAGAGAAACTAGGATACCTGAACACGGCTTCCTGAAAAGACTGCTGTTTAGCAGCAGGGCTGGTTGGCGAAGCTGAAACGTCTGCATCTCACAGCACTCCTGGCAGTGCGATTAAAGTGCAAGCAACCGTGGGAATTACTAATTTTAGTACATTTTACTCAAATTATTAAGCCTTCTTAAGACAACGCTCCTTGGATCTCGGCTCTGGTCATCTGTACACATGCAAGCCACATATAGCAACTGGTAACCAGTTGTAGCGGGTGCTTCCAGTCTATACAATACAGTATAATTTTATTTAATGCCATGTCAGTATCTTAGGCTATTGTCATGGCAAAAACACAATTACAAAAATACAAATATCACATAAATACCATAAAAACCAAGCAAGCAAACAAACACAGCAAGTAATATTATACAAGATTTTTTAAATTAACATATGATAAAAATTCCAAAACCTTTTCAGGCAAAATCTTACTAAAGTCCTTAAGTTAACTAACTTCATAAAAGAGCTTTCAACTTGCATTAAAACCAGGACAGTTCAATAGAATATGTTTAATAGAAAGGGGAGTCTTGCAGAACATGCATAGAGTTGGGTCTTCACCTTTAAACAAAAATGCATGAGTCAGTCTTGTATGACCTATACGACATCTGATAAAGACCACTTGATCAAATCTGGTTTTAGGTGAGATTAAAAGTCTGTTTTTCCATTTGGATTTCATTTCCTAAGGTCTGTCATTTTTGAATGGATGAATGGATATTTAAATGTTCAGACAGTGATTAGAATTGTATCCAAATGTGCACATCAGTTAAATGTCATATTACCACAGGAGTGCTTTACAAGCATTTTCTTTTCTTTCTTTTTTTAAACCAAAACCATGTGAGAGACATGTGATAAGGAAGCATATCTAATGGAATGAGTAATTTATGGGAAAACATTTGCTTTTAGTAAAATTCAACTTGAGAAACACTTGAATACTTTCAACAGATTAGTTCACTTTTTCATCTACATGTTTTATTGGGTCTTTTTTATTGTGAACATCCATGTACAATGAAACACAAGATCTTTGCTCCTCTGAATTTTCTTGAGAATGTTCTGGGTTCAGTTCAACACTGACCCCAATATGCTTTATATGTAGGGCCTACTACTGTATGTCACTGCAATTGTGCTGCAGTAAACTTTTCACTTACGAACCCTATCCCATTTTTTTCCTTACATTGGCAAGCCACACAGCTAGATATTCCCAAAGGAAAAAAACCTGGGAAAATTAAGAACGATGGAAGAAAGAAATTTTAAGGGCAGTGAGAAATTCATTTATTCAGTATTAGCGAACTAGTTATAAAGATTAAGCCTAATTGGTTAAAATTCTGTGAGAATTCTAAAGGAACTGAGTCAGGCAGAGTTGTGGCAGAGTGGTATTAAATATGTTGTTTCTGTAACTGAAACAAAGTGCTTACAGGGAAGGGATAGTTCACCCAAAAATGAAAATCATCCCATGATTTAAACGTACACATTGATTTACGGCGAAAGAGTAACGCTAAATTAACTTAAAGCAGTTTGGTGGCAGAATTATTTTGTAACTTTTGTTACATAAAACAATTATTTAAGTTTATAAAGTAAATGAAATTTGTTACTGTGTAGTTGCAATGTAGGTTTAGTCCAATGTAGTGTGGCTGTAATGGTGCAGGGCATGGAAAATTAAGGGAGAGTATAGATGGGGATCTTTTGCAGCAGTTTTATTCTAAAATAAGAGAGAATCTGACAGGACAGGATAACACAAATGCAGCATAAACAGCTTTGCATTTTAAACAAAGACAACTAACCCTGAACTGAGGAAAATGAGGAGTATAAATACACAGGGTGATGTTTACCTAAACAAGACACAGGTGAAGAACCACATCAATAACTATGGAAACAAATGAGGATACTAGAAATCATGGAAACAACAGAAGCAGAAAATAAATACAGGAATCGTGAACTACAGGTACATCAGAAACCGAAAACTTTAAAATCAAAGTCTCAGAAGAGAAATCCACAATACTAGCTGTGACAGTGTTTTAAATGTCTTAAATTTTGTTTGAAGCCTGAAGCACTGTGGCTAGGTAAACTCTTCTAAAATATAACACGAATGTTTCTGATTACTAACGTAACCTCAGTTCACTTTCCAGTTCGGTTTACTCGACATTGCGTCAGTAGCTGACACTATGGGAACTGCCACTGCTTCTACTGAGGTGTGCAGAGTACGAGTGTTTGGACCTCTTTGGGTCATTGACTTACATTCACCTAAGGAATGTGGTTAAGAGACAGAGCTCAAAAGAGAATTTAGCTGTTACAAATATTTAGAGCACTTCAATAAGCATGTTTCAGAGTGATCTCAGTGAGATTGGCTATGAATTCAAAGCATCTCTTGGTGAGCAATTGTTACATGGGTACCTAGTTTCATGTGCACACACTGGGATTTTAGGGGGCTGTGTTTGTTTAAAAAAAAAAAATGAAGTATTTATGAAGTAAAATATCTAGCTTTCGCCAGACAGCTTTCAGTATTCAACTTACGAAGAAAGTGTAAAACTTTTGCAGTTCAAAAAGCTTATGATACGTCCAACGCCTTCCCTATTCAACTTACAGAAAAAGCTTAACTGACTTTTTTTTTACACAATGGCATCACTTCAATTCAGAAGGCCTTTATTAACCCCCCGGAGCCGTGTGGAGTACAGGTTTATGATGGATGGGTGTGGATGGAAGCACTTTCTTCAGCTCATACTCATAGGTCCCATTCACTGCCATTATAAAGCTCGGATGCGTCAGGATATTTATTAATATATCTCTGATTGTGTTCATCAGAAAGAAGAAAGTCATATACACCTAGGATGGCTTGAGGGTGAGTAAAGCTTGGGGTAATTTACATTTGAAAGTGAACCAATCCTTTAAATTGTACAATAACCCTAACTCTAGCTGTACATGGGGACAGATGTAAAAAGGCAGTCCTCGTCTTCCGCTATAGGCTATGTAGGCTTTTGACAAACTCTTGTTGGTAGACAGATAAATGCATTAAATGAGAAAAAAAAAAAATGATGTACCCTATCATTCCCCTAAAAATCCCCTTTGTGGTTATTCATAGTATTCACTTACTCAGAGTGAAATAAAAAACATGCAGAAAACTGTGCACCAAGCTTTCAAGACCAAGCAGCAACCCCTGCCAGCTGGTTGCTTGAGCAAAAAAGGAGAAGTAGGGCCTAATCTTTGACAATTGTAAGAATTGTGTTAAACGGATGAAATTTTTTTTACATTTTGTAAATTTTAGAATTTTAGAACATTTAGCGACTAACGAGTTTCTCATCACTGACCTCTTTATTGTGAGTCATTTTCACAAAGGCACTGAATGACCAAATATGTCTCAACCATTAAATTATAGCTTGTAAGTCTTCTGTTTATTATGAAAATTTTCATTCAGCTATATTTTAGTTTCAATTACATACTATCATAAAAAAAGCTTGATTGATCTTTCTTAAAGGGATGGTTCACCCAAAAATGAAAAATCTGTCATCATTTACTCACCCTCAAGTAGTTCCAAACCTGTATAAATTTCTTTGTTCTGTTGAACACAAAGGAAGATATTTGGTAAAAGTTTGTAACCAAGCAGATCTCGCCCCCTATTGACTACCATGACTCCAGTGGCTTAAACTTAATTTTATGAAGCGACGTGAGTGCTTTGTTTGCGCAAAAAAACATAATTTACCACTTTACTTACAAAAATATTGATCTGGAACGCGCATTCACGAGAGCTTCACGACGCATGTGTGTTGTGTTCAGACTCGCGTGTCAACTTAGCGCGCATGTGCGAGAGTTCACAAGAGCATCACGACGCATGCGTTTTGTGTTCACTCGAGAGCTGGCACTTTTGCATGAACACGCTTTGGATAATATTATTTTGTAAATAAAGTGGTAAATTATGTTTTTTTTTTTTCGTTTTTTTTTTTCGTTTTTTTTGCACAAACAAAGCACTCACATCGCTTCATAAAAATCCAGTGGCAGTAAAGCAGTAAAGACTTACATCACTTCTCTTGTGGCTCATCGACTGAAAATTACAACCAAAAGCCGCACAATGTGGCATCATATATTATATTCCGAGTTGTGTTGCGGTAAAAATAGCAATAGGACAGTGTCAGTAGCTCACAGAGAGCAACCATTTGACATCATCGACATAGAACGAACAAAATGGCGCCGCCCATTGTCCAAAATATGTATAAAACGATGTGGATTTCTTAAATAACGTAAATCTTTAATGGGTTTTCTACTACATATTTCAGTAAGAGACATCATTTACGTTATATTAAGCCATACAAGTCTTAATACCAGGGGTTCCCTTTAATGTTATGAAGCAACGAGAATACTTTTTGTGTGCAAAAACAAAACAAAAATAATGACTTTATTCAACAACTTCTTCTCTTTCCTGTCAGTCTCCTGTGCTGCTGACATAGTGAACACAGTGCAGCGTTTCCAGGTTCTACATCAGAACGCCGACTCATTATATTGGCCAGCTCCTGTGTCAGCATCACACACATGCATTGTGGTGCTCATGTGTACAGTATCGTCCAATACTGAGCCGGCGTTCTGACATTTCTGATGAAATCTGACGTCTCAGATTTCAATAAAAATATCTTCATTTGTGTTCTGAAGATCAACTAAGGTCTTACGGGTTTGGAACGACAAGAGGGTGAGTAAATGACGTTATTTTCATTTTTGGGTGAAATAACCCTTTAAGTCTTTAACCCGCCATTGGCGGAAAATTCCGGCAATCCATGTTTTCACTGTTATAAGGTAGGGGGCGCTATTACATATCTTCTGAAAGAATACAGAATCTGAAGAAGAAGCAGAAACAAGCCATAGAAGTGTTGATTACAAGCATGTAAGCTAACGCAATCATCATACATTAAACAGCATATAAATCAAAACTGCCAAATGTTGTTGAATTAAATGTCAACCCAGGAAGAGGTAAATGAAGCTAGAATAAAATGTAGTTTTGTTTGTTTGTTTAAAAGCAGAGTTGTTACTTAATACTCACTGATAAATATATAGACCTACTTTTATACACTAAAAAGTGGGTCAATTTAGTCCCAAGTATTAAAATAGTACTCACAAGTATACTAGTACATTGATATTACTTACTTACTACATAAAGTATACTTAAAAATATACTTGAACGTTGCTTAAGTATACTTAATAAAATGTGAATTATACTTATTTTTTTGTAAGGGGTTAGATTCTCTGTGGCTTCCCTGTTGAAAAAAAACAGCATATGCTGGTTAGGTATGTTTTGAAGCATGGCAGCTGGTTTGAGCTGGTTTAAGCTGGTCCTTAGTTGGTCTTTAGCTGGTCATGAGCTGGTTTAAGCTGGTCAAGTGCTGGTCCTGAGCAACTAGCTCCAGCTAAGGACCAGCTAAAACCAGCTCATGACCAACTAAGGACCAGCTTAAACCAGCTCAAACCAGCTGCCATGCTTCAAAACATACCTAACCAGCATATGCTGTTTTTTTTTCAACAGGGTTGATATCACATGAAATGTTAAATAAAAACACTTTTATTAATATGTAATTTGAATAGAAAACCCAACTGATGACTGATCAACCAATCAAATCTTTTCAAATATGGTGTGAGAAACTCACAGATCTGAAGCTGTACGATCATTCTGCAACCCAGATTTATTTCCTCTATGCAGTTACCCAGCAAACATCTCTTTCTGACTGGAAACACCACAGAGCTGTAAACGACACCTTAACCACACAGAGAACGAGCCGAACTCACACTCACTGCATTTTGATTTATTCATTCTTTCATTGTATTAGATGAACATTGTAGATGTTTATATTAAAGTAGAAGTAAAAATAGAAGTAGAACCACTTCTAGAAGTAGAAGAACAACTAAGCTGCTCCTTTTATTACACAACAGATTGTATGGCTTCCAGGGAAGTGCCAGTGGCTTCCAAACCCCGCTAAATGTGATTTTGGTCGAGCAATCTCTCTTCGTCCCCTCAGTGCCCTTTTTTTTTATAGTTTGGGCCACTTCCCCTGAAAATGCCTGTGCACTTTCCTGATGGCTTCTGTTATGACAGTTAACATTATATTTTGGATATTGGCTGGTAGTCTATTCTGTGTATCAGAGCTCCTCTGCTGCCCTCTGCAGGTCATTCATTATACTTCAGAGTGGCGTATATCATACATGTGAGGTTTGAGGTGAAGGTTTGTGCATGTTTTTTTTTTTTTTTTTTTTTTGTTTTTTTTACATTTATGGTGTTAAACATTTTCTGAAGAAGCATAAAAAAGAGACAAAAAAAGGAACTCAAGGCAATGCAAAGGAAACATATAATCTTTTTTTATTTTGTACCTGTGTTTGACTTATCACATAGATCAGGGGTGTCCAAACCTGCTCCTGGAGGGCCACTGTCCAGTCCCAATATTATCCAGTCGGTTGGTCGGGTGGTGGCACTAAACCAATAAAACAAATTTGATAAGAAAGAATAACCAGCCCAATCTACTTTTGTTAATCACTGTAACCAGTCCGTGTCAGTCCACTGTCGTCCGAAATCGAATACTTCCCTACTATATCCACCTAATTCCGACGCCCCCTGACGCTTTGCGCGAATTATGGGTGTAACTTCCGTTAAACTGTAAACAGTCAGTGAAAGTCTTGCTCTATGAACGCAATAATACGTTTTATTTTTAAACTGGGTACATTGAGATGACATTATTCTACTCACCCTTCAACCAACTTAAATTAAAAGGACATTTAAGCATCAACAAGGTACTTTCAACAGGCCATGAAAAAGCGCGATTCTTTCCACAGCAATAACGGACGGGTTAAATATAACTATGATATATATCTGTATTGTGTAATATGTTGCCTTAATAAAAAATGTTCATGAACTTCAGCATTGCGTGATACTATTTCAAAGTGATTTCCATCATTTTTACAGATAATAAATTGTATTTACCTGTGAAAACAAACCTGGAAAGAGTGAGGCTTTGAGGAGAAAAACGAGAGATTCTTCGTGCATTCCAGTGAATTATTAATGGGATATATCGTAAATTATATCGGGAGAACAGACCACAAATGTACAGTATATGTTGTCCTTTGTCATACTATTACAGCGGTATGCAATGGGACAAAAGAAAATAATCACGAGGATAGAAAGCAGCGACTGAAAAGAGCTCTTGCCATAGATATTCTTGTTATAACATGTTACGTTAAAATACCAAGCGTTACGTTATTCTCATGATGTCTGAAAATAAAACATGAAAGAAAAATTGACAGCTCATTCAGTCAAACTGACGGATAAGCTTTATTTGTAGGGCAACCTTATGATTTGAAACGATTCGTTTCAGTCTATTTAAATGGAAGTTCCCCAAACCGGAAGTGGAACCCATAATTCGAAACGCAGTACGTTGGTCAGGAATAAAGTGGATAGCATCAAATTGCTAGCTAAAATCAAACTTATCACAAAAACAAACAACTGATATATCAGCGTGATAACAACTACCTTAAATGACCAAAACCATCTTTCGGAAAATTTTATTGGAAGTGTAATTTATTTTTTTATTTTGACTCAAGTGCCATTCGTTTTACATGGAGAGGGTGGGGTTTATGACCTGTACTGCATCCAGCCACCGGGGGGCGATCAAAGAGCCCGCAGCTTCACTTTTCAGGATGTATGAGGCACACCCGGTTTACCTTGAATTTACCTCAGAAAAATTGTGTAACAGGGACATAAATGTTATGTATGTATTTCCATACATAACATTTATAATGATTTATGGTTATAGGCCGCCTGCTTTTTTCAAAAAAAAAAAAAAATTTTCTGTAAAGTAAAATTAGTATTATTATTATTATTATTATTATTATTATTATTTTATGCAGCCCTACAAGTAGGCACAACAAACCTGGTGTTCTCTATATTTTTTTTTTGTGAATTTTAAAGGCAGTGGTGTGCAGTTGTGTTTTAAAATGAGGAGGCAACGTCCTCATTTATGTCCCTGTTACACAATTTTCCTGGTTAAGTTAACATTACATAAAAAGAGAGACCAAATACAATTTTTTTTACATTTATTCCAAAATAATAACTAAAGGCAGTAACAATTTAAACAATATATAGATTGTACATACTGGTCACTCACTCACAGACACAAAGATGTACCTTTAATTTCACCACACTGATTGCTCACTAAAAACCCCCGCAGTCATCATGTTTTCAGGTCATTCAGAGTTTGATTTTGACATGAAATAAAGCGGTAATATCTAAGTGACAGTTGTTTACTTACTTTTTAATTAGTCTTCCCATTCACGCCATCACTGTCTTCATTCAGGCCGATTCGACGAGAACGCACGAAAACAGCGGGATTTATCGCACGAACCAGTCATGTCCAATCGTAACCAATCATATCCAATCATAGCATGATGGAGGCACTGCCTCCTCTCACGTGACTTTCCCCCATTCATTCTCAATTACCCCCCACTAAACCCACTGCACGCTTTGGGGGCTCTGCTTTGTTTCTATGAGCTGAAGGGAGGCACAAAAGACACGGACTCCCCGCTGTAACTTCAACTGCGGGTGTCGCTGTTTGACAGTGTTTCTTTAGAAAAACGAGTGACTTTTACACTTTTTAATGTCAAATTTTGTAACATTTGCGTTGTTTTATTTTTGTAATATCGATTATTTTCTTATTCAGTTTTTTTTTTTGAGGAGGCACTGCCTCCCTTGCCTCATCGGAGGAAACGCCCCTGTTTAAAGGGTCCCCTTTTAATTCTAATTTAAAGCATTTGGCAACCAAAACACGGCAGGCCAAATGCAAACACAAGCAAAAAACATCAGACCGTCATTATTGAGAATACATACCTCATCATCATGGTGGCCATTATTATCAATATATGTTTTATTTGACTATATTACATATAAATGTTTCTGAAATTAGGGTGAAATACTACTTTTTTAAACAGAAGCTATGTAAACTCTTCTGCTTCATTCTAAAGACATCAGACGTAAGTGACATCAACTGTAATCATGTGAACTGATCAGGCATGCACACCAGATGTTCATTAAACTTTCTCAGATTTACTTCAGTATCATACTTCAGTTTCACATTAAAGCAAATGGTGGTTGTTCTTCACCTAAACTGCGTGAATAACTCAGATAATATTCAAAGTAACCTGTCACGATGAGGAAACCTTTAAATGAAGTTCTAAGAGTCTTATCCAAATGTGTACACCAATTAAATGTTATACTTCCACAGGTGGTATGAGATGTACGTGTTCCACATTAGAAATATAATAATAGAAAAATCGGCACGTTTTTAACATTTGTATTATAAAGATAATTCACATACAATGAAAAATGAGGTTCCTTTCCTTCCCAGAATATATTTGAGAATACTGAAGTATTTCCAGTTTTTGCAATTATCTTGAATATAGGGGTGAATTCAGGTTGATTGGGACACTTTTCGCCATTGAGATGTCTGGAAAAAGTGTCCAAATCAACCTGAATTTACCCTACTATATTAGTTAACATGAACTAAGAATAATAAAAAATTAACGCTGCAAGCAGCGATGAAAGGGCCCTCGCACCCGGGGCCACCGCCACCTGGTGGCCTTAGGAAAACAGTGAATAGTGGGTGACATGCATGTAAGCAAGTTAATACAGGAGAAATATGGCAGTCATTTCGATGTGCCACACTTCCTGCTGCCAACAGGTGGCGCTTTGACTATAACTGAATATTGCCATGCCGGGACTATTATCAAACATGTGAAGTTTGGAGCAGATCGGACATTGTATGCCTGAGTTACAATAACTTCCTGTTTCGTGGCGTTAATTGCAAACATTAGCACTTAGCCAAGTGTTGCATGATTTAACGTGTTTCTAGCATGTTTGGTACTTCATGGTACATACAAATGTGTTTCTGGGAGTGAATTACAGTGTAAAGCATGTCATTTTCCTGTTGCCAGCAGGTGGCGCTATGACTAACTGAATATTGGCATATAGATGTCTTCAGGCCAGGACTCTAATAAAACATGTGAAGTTTGGGGCAGATCTGACATTGTATGCCCGAGTTACAACAACTTCTTGTTTCATGGCGAAACATCGACTTTTGTCAGGCCGCCACGGACACACCCTTCAGCGAAAACTGAATCTTCACAATTTAACATCGCAAAGGCCTTTAGATTAGACTGAACAAATATGAGGTTTATCTGATTAAATCTCTAGGAGGAGTTTGTTAAAATACAACGTCTGGAAATGGAAAAAACTGCAAAAATTTTGCAGATAAAGTAAAAAAAAAAATTAATAATTAAAAAAAAAACCTCAAAATATCTCACTTCCTGTTGGGTTTACAGATTTTGCACCCAGGGACTTTCTTGTAGGTATTGGGCTGTTACATGCGTCTACCAAATTTCATACTTGTCCGTGAAAGTAGCATGAAGGGCGCTTAGTTTAAATTTTGTAGGTGGCGCTATCAAGCCATTTTGCCACACCTAATTCTGAAACCCATATCAGACGTAAATTTTCACCACTTCTGACGTGTTTGCAAAATTTCATGAGTTATTGAGCATGTTTAGGCCCTCAAAAATGCGATTAATTTTGGAGAAGAAGAATAATTGACCGAGCAATTACAATAGGGTCCTCACACCATCGGTGCTCAGGCCCTAAATACGTCTATACATTTTTAAATTTTAGTTAATGTTAATCCCAACATTTACTACTACATTTTGAAGATACAAATTGTATTTGTTAACATTAGTTAATGCACTATCAGCTAAAATGAACATGAATATTTTTAATAACCAACATGAACAAAGGTTAATAAATTCTGTAAAAATATATATTGCTCATAGTTAGGTCATGTTAGTTATGTAGCAAATTAGCTCAAAGGGAAAATCTTAATAATCATAACTGGTTGTAATTATCTACAGTGCACAGCATAAATGAGTACACCCCCCTCTGAACAAATACAAAATATGTATTTTCTTTATGATCACTAATACAATTCATGGAAAGATGGCAAAACTAAAATGTTTTAAACATATACATAATAAAAACTGAGAAATATATGTCATTAATAGCCATAAAATAAGTAAATTAGCCAATTTTGTTTAAATTAAGGATTGCAGAAATGAGTACACCCTAGATTTAATTTAACAAATTTATAATATTCTAGCACTTAGTATGCCCTCCATAATGTTGAATATACTGCTCTGACCCTTCTTGGCATGGAGTGTACAAGTTCATGACAAATTGTCACATCTGTCCTGTTTAACTCCTGGATGATGAGCTCCTTAAATGCCCTGATCTTTAATGGGGAGTGTTGCTCAACTCGTCTCTACAGAATCCCCCACAAGATTGAGTGCAATACATGTCCACAGAAGGTTTTTCACCTTGGGAGAATGCATATCCTCACTGTCATGTTGAAAAAATGCCCAACAATACAGGGAATGAGGAAAGGGTAACATCTTCTGTTTCAAGTTTGTGTATTAAATTTCACAGTGGTGTGGGAATTCATGACAGCATTGATAAAGCACAACTCCCTCACACCTTCAGCACTCATACATCCCTATATAAGAGCTTTACTACCACTGAACTTCACTGTGGGAACCAGGCACTTTTCACTGTACTCCTCCTCTAGCAACACCATAACATTTTGGATGTTGTTAGATCCAAAATGATTGAGTTGGTCTCATGAGACCAGAGTATTGATTCCCAGAATCTATATTTTGTAAATATGGGCTTTGGAAATGGCTATCTGACTTTATTGTGCTTTGGCTACAGTAGGTAGTTCCAGTGAGAACAACAACCATGCATGTCATTTCTGCAGGCTGCATCTTACTCTGTGAGATAAACAGTCACTCTTTTCATAGCTTTTGCTGGCTCTGAGACACTCGCTTGGTATTTCTCCTGCTCTTTGTCTAGCAAAAAAAATCCCTCATCATTAAATGAAAGCTTAAAATGAAGGAAATTACTTCTCTTTAAATGTTTTGATTCAACATACTTACCTGTTGATCAAACATTGCCTTAAACTTACACCAGAAAATTTTTTATTTCATTTTATTTAGTAACTTTTAGGAGGGTGTACTCATTTTTGCTACACAACATTTTATCACCTTGATAAGAAAATCTTATTTTCCTGAATAATTTTGACATGCTTCTTTGGTAATTGATTAAGCAGACTTGCTGGAACATTATATCTCTAAAGAACCGTAACATGTCTTCTAAGTAACTGAGTAATTGCTGACTTTCAGAAGTTTCAGAGGGGATGTACTCATTTATGCTTGTGCAATGTACATACTGTATATTAAAATTATTTATATGATGACTTTATATGGTACTATATGTTAAGACCATATATGTGAACAATATATGTCTAATTTATTTATGCAAGTCTATTTAAATAACATATATGCAAATATTCGATATGCTTTTATAGGATTTGATATAAGTTTTTCATAAAATACCCATAGTAAAATTAGTATAAATACATAAAATATTTATGTGATGATTTTCATATGGTAATGTATGTTAATACCATATATGTAAACATTATATGTATAATTTATATAAACAACATATATGTAAGCAATAAGGTACGAAGGGCTGTGCTGTATCGTGAGTAAGTCACTGCTGAAGTTACGGTCTTCAGCCATGACTTATTCACGATACAGCACTAGCCTTGAGTACCTTATTGCTTTTATAAAATGGTTACCACACAATACAAATATTAAAGCCAAAAATATGTATCAATGCAACTTTCATGAAGTAAACTTTCACTAAAAGCCTTCCTTCTGCCAGAAAAAATAGTCCTTGACTATGACCAGCAACAGAAGTTACATTACGCCATTAGATGGCGGCAAAGACTGTTTATGAGTGTGTCAGTCAGTAGTGAAGTCTTTTACATTGAAAAGAGTGAATTGTTGTGAACACAGAACAAGACGCAACTGACAAATGCTTTGACTAGCGCTGTCAGTCACGGAAAACCCCTTAACTGTTAAAAGGACAGGATAATACATCGGACATTTAAACAGATTTTTTTATTATGAACATAGGACTGACCTGAAGGAAAATGCTAAATCTGAATGCAGGTAATAAACTCGCTCACTCAATCTCTTTCTCACAACACTCTTCTACATAATACAGTAAGCTTCAATGAACAAAATCAATTGAGAACAAACAGTTTACATTGCTAAGAGTGGTTGCTAAGGGTATTGTGTAGTGATACACAGAACCGTTGGGTGAAGCGGTCATAGCCGTGTTTTATTGTGAATAAAACACAGCTATTGACCAATCAGAATCAAAGACAGGAACTAACTGTTTTATAAGCAAACATTCAGTATGCTTATAATTTTACATGGTATCGCTGTGCCACTGAGTGTGTAGTTATTGTTGCTGCATCTATCTTAGCATCCACTCTTAGCAACGTAAACAACATTCTCAATTGATTTTGTTCATTGAAGCTTACTGCATGGTGCAAAACACTGTTAAGGCCTGTTAAAGTGTCTGTGCATATTTTTCCCTGCACTTATGTTAACAAATGAGAGTTCATGTAAGAAGCATGTAGCACTTCATGGATAATCTCATTTTCTGCTGCAGCTCATGTCACACTCACACTTGCAGTGTGAAACGAGCATTTTATACTTTTGCTGTTTTATAATAAACTGACAGAAAACAATGTGCACCTCTTGTTCTTATTGTATAACAGAATGAAATCTTGAAACACTGAAACAGGAAAAAAAAAAATTCTGTCAGGTGTCAGAAGAGCACAATTATTTCCCAATCTGCTCTACTCCAGTTTGACAGGTTGTGATTTACAAGTTATAGTATGTTTGTCCATTAAAACACATATTACAGCTTTATAAGAATGTAAAAAGCTGCAAAGAGGAAGCCTCTATGTGGTCACATAGAAACTTCTCTCAAGGGAAGAATTTGCTTTCTAAACAAGACTGGAGTCTGGCTTATTCTACCTCTCTTCATGTTGACTTTCAAACTTTCAGAGATATTGACCAATGTTTTATGTGCGTTTTGATGAAAAATAAAAGATATTTATATTATAAAAATCTGTAGTTAGAAAAAGGCAGTCTTAATTTTCTCAGATGTCTTCTATTAATTATAGGCAACATTTAATTGGGTAATATAAAATAAAATTGATTTATGTTAACTGAACTAAGAATAATATTGTTTTGATTAGTCAATTATTTATGATGTATTATATAATGATATAATTATAATTAATAAATTACTTCAGTGCTCCCCTAAACAAGAAAGTTCTTACAGTTCTTACAGTTCTTATAGAGCACGTGATCTCTTCATCAGTTTGCACTGGCTGCTGCCAATAGCCGCTCTTATCAAGTTCAAGGCTCTGATGTTTGCCTACAAGACAGCCACTGGCTCTGCACTACTATACCTAAACTCACTACTTCAGACTTATGCGCCCTTCAGAAGCTTGCGTTCTGCAAGTGAATGGCCGCCGGCGGCTTGTGGTGCCATCCAAAAGATGCATAAAATCACTCTCACGGACCATTTCCTTGTCTGTCCCCTGCTGGTGGAATGACCTGCCTAGCTCAATCCGAGCAGCTGAGTCTTTAACCATTTTCAAAAAACTGTTAAAGACACATCTTTTTCGTCAACACTTGAAATAGTAATATTAGCACTTACTTTTTCTATTTTGATTCTCTTTCTATTTATTTAATTAAAAAAAAAAATCCTTTCTACGTGCACTTTGCTGGAATAACTGGGATTTGACACAACAACAGCACTTGCATACTGTTGCACTCACGTTGATTTGATTGCTTCTATTCTCATTTGTAAGTCGCTTTGGAGAAAAGCATCTGCTAAATGATTAAATGTAATATAAATGTAAATGGCACTCCGCAGTGGCCAAAAAGGATTTAAACATTGAATATTGTATTGATCTCTTCAACTCAGAGATGTGGATTCGGACGGCAATTAAATTAGGCCTACCATACGACCTTGGTGTTTGTCAAAAAACTGCTTGTTTCCGCCACTAAATAAAAAAATAAAAAAGGTAATTGCGACTTTTTATTTCACAATTCTGACTTTTTTTCCTCGCAATTGCAAGTTTGCATCTCACAATTCTGACTTTTTTTCTCAGAATTGCGAGATTTAAACTCCTAATTGCGAGTTATAAAGTCAGAATTGTGCGATATAAACTCGCAATTCTGAGAAAAAACTTTAGTCTTTTTTCCCTCACATTTGGACATTATAACACGCAATTGCAAGTTTATATCATGCAATTCTGACTTTATATCACGCAAAAGGGGGAGTACTCTGGGTTCGGGCCAAATTCCAAGCTCGGAGCCCTCCCCCGGACAGCACGCCAAATACGCATAATTTACTATACGAATTACTTTATTTTGATTTCATGTACGTGTAAACTCGTGAATCTAAGAAAAAAAAAAGTCAGAATTGTGAGATATAAACTCGCAATTGCGAGAAAAAAAGTCAGAATTGTGAGATAAAAAGTCGCAATTACCTTTTTTTTAATTTTTGTATTTCATGGCGGAAACAAGCGTCCATAAAAAACAGTAGGTATAATTCAGCCAGGGATTTTTACGCAGGTGGTCGGAGAAAAACACCGACATTCTGGATTCCGATGGCAATAATCACCAACTAGCCCCTGTAAATGGTGAAAATACCTTACGCCCCCCTGAGAAACAATTACCGTTTGAATAGGGCTTTATAATAAATTTAGTTATTAATACATTTTCAGTCCAGGCAATGCTATAAGAAAGATAGATATGCTACTATTCTTCCTTTAAATGACTCGTGTTTAAATGCTGGAAACTAGTTTATTAGATATTAAAAATATAACTTGTGACTATAGGCAGGCGAGTAAATCTGAGTGTCAGTTGTGGGGATTTTTCAAAGATTTTAGTGCAGGTAACATTGTTTGCCAGTAGTTGGCAGCAAGGGACTGTATTTATGAGTGATTAAGTCAGTAGACCGGGGGTGTTCCAGAAAGCAGGTTATATGACATACCCGGGTATACCCAGGGTAAGCAGATAACCTCAACTTTCGGTTCCAAAAAACGGAGGTAACTTTCAGGGTATGTAAGTAGCCATAGCAACTTACTCTCTGAACATAACCTGGTTCTGTTCCAGGGTTAGTTTACTTCAGAGGTGTTCAGCACATGCTTGCCCTATATTGATGAGACTCCAGTGGGCATGACAGATTGTGAGATGACAATTTATATAATTCTCATCTCACACATCATTGATCTGCATTCAGATTTATTTATTTATTTATTTATTTTGCAACAGGACGTGGAAGCATAATGACTAAACAAAAAAAAAATAAACTTAAAAAAAAAGTTCTTCTTTGGCAAAATTACATTTCATTAATAGCCTAAACACAGGCTTTACTCCCTTAAAACTTAAATTGTCACTGTTTCATTACATCATTATGTTGTAAAACACTCTTATCAGAATAATTTCTGCAAAGCTTGTGTATGTTTAGCTAAAGCTGTTAAGTTTTTAAGCAATATCTCATGTGGGGTTTTTCCTTTGTGTTCTATATAATGACCACTAGGAGTTGCTCAAGGCATGTTTTCCTTTATTGGTTTTTCCTGAAGAGATATACCGGTGCATTGTTGTTGGGAAAAAAGTAAAAGAGTGATGCAAATGCATTTGTTGCGTTTTTCCATGAAATGAGAGTTCCGTGTCTTTATTGAAATCAACACATTAACAGATTATCTCTCATCCACCCGCAATTAATTGGAATGTCATTTTTTTATTACTTGGCCTGCCCAACCCGAAGATTATCCACAGTGTCTGATATAACCACGATCCATACATCAATACGTGCTCTCCCGTAGAATGTCCTGAGGCCCGGCTTCGTTCGAGACCAGCAAGTTTTTGTTCCGGAGTTGAACCGATCTTTCCGGCACTGAACTGCCTTTTCTGCAGTGGAAATGGGCGGAATGGTTTGAGAATGGACACAGGCTGGGAACCCACAACAGAACCTTTATCTGAGTATGTGACCGCCTGTCTGAGTTTTGTCGGCAGCCGGAGATGGCACGAAATTTGACGGAGGTGGCCGCCCTGCAATTCTCTATGCAGGAAAAACCCGTTAATTATTTTACTGCTCCTGATTGCGTTGGAGACTCCACAATCTCAAATTGTAAATGTCAAACATCTTTGATATTTACGACTCTTTATCGGGTTGCCTCTGATGTGATACCCACGATAGCCAATAAGAGCGAGCAAGCTTCACCAACCAGATGTTGCGTGCTTCTATAACTGAAACTTGGCAGCCACAAATATGCCATGAAAGTGGAATATTAAGAAAGAAGATCATCCATATTCTATTTTTTCCTTTGTTTTTCCCTGCAAAACATGAGGGACAATGAAGGCAATGAGTAGGCATGGTAACATACGAGGATAAATAAGGAAACAAACAAGGTAGGCAATGCAAAACTTCCCCGAAGTGGTTCTGTGGGCTGCCATAGACTCCCAGAGCAGAAGAAGAAGAAGAAGCGGAAGAATAATAATAAGAACACCAACGAATACAATAGGTGCTTCCGCACCTTCGGTGTTTGGCCCCTAAATATAACTGCAAGCAGCAATTAAGGGGCCAAGCACAACAGAAGCAAACAAGGAAGCTAGCAGCAGACCAACAATGTCGTAATGGACTATGATAGCAACTGATA
The DNA here is from genome assembly GCA_039654765.1 of Mylopharyngodon piceus. NCBI lineage: Eukaryota > Metazoa > Chordata > Actinopteri > Cypriniformes > Xenocyprididae > Mylopharyngodon > Mylopharyngodon piceus. The sequence goes on from CM077438.1 coordinate 33,431,086, forward strand.
CAAAGGCTGAGGCATGTCAATTTTGAAGTCAATCAGACCAACGTACTGTAGTTAGAGCCAACTACATTGGCCGAACTCTCATTTTGTTTAGGAGTTAGAGACATTTATATGTATGAACACATAAAAAATTACCCACACCTGAATTAGATTTTTTTGCCACTTACTATCAAAATTTTGACATTTGGCCATTAGCATATAGTCATCGACCTATGTTTTCAATTTTGGTTTCTAAGATATTTGAGAATGTTGTTTAAATGCTAAATCACACTAACCATAATGCAAAACCTAGCATGTTTGGTATTGTTGGACTTGGTGACGATTCAGGAATCCAAGGAGATGACTCGTGAAAATAAGTCAACCACATCCAAAGTTATAAGCATGTAAATAACTTTTATGAAATTTCTCAGACTCCTTTAAGGCATCGTGCTGATGACCCATACCGAGTTTCGTAATGATACGTTCATGCGTTTGTAAAATTGAGCATTTTACTACAAAATTCAAAATGGCCGATGCCCAAAATGGTGATATGATTCGACTTGGCATGACGCCCCGAATCTAATGAGACCACTATTATGATTTTTGGACAAACCGTTCAGAAAATATAAGAAAAAATTGCCATTTTTCGTATCTCGCAGAATGTAACCTCAGGTCACGGACATGGACCAAGTTTGGTCTGAATAAATAAAGCGTTGAGGAGATAGAGCCTTACATCTATTTTTGCAAGCGCTACATAAAATGCGTTCTCACGTTTTTTCTAAAACGTTTGACAAATCAACGTGAATTCCACAACTTATTGTCGGCATGGTCTGAAGATGATCTGGTTCTGTGATATATTGAATAAGTTCTCAAAGTTAGTATAAAATTGTTTAATGTTATTTTTCTAATACTGCAAAATATTATTTAATTTCTTATTTGTGTTTATGAGAAAAAAAAGAGTGTTATGTGCATTTAGTGAATTAATTATTTTCATTTGGCAAACCTGCGTCATGACGTCATCGCACGCTAGTTTGGTGCGCGCCTGTGATGCGCTTCATTCGTAGTAAATGAAGAGACGAGAAGCCATCACGTCAGCGTTCTTCTGTTAATTTTCTTGCTTCTTTCCAGGTAACTACAAAGTATAATGCACAAAACACACTTTCGGTTTAAGTATAAATACTGTTTAATATAATATATGAGTTGTATGTGTTTAAAGCTGTTATTTTATACTTTAGTAAAAGTTTGTCATGAGTTCAGTGCGGTTGAGCACATGATTAGCATAGGTGCTCCGCGATTAGCGCGAAAGCCCGCCATATATAATGAATGGTTAAAGTAGAAATATTATTCGAATCTATAAGAGATAATATTGTTTAGCGTTATGAATTATCTTCAATTTACATACGTGGTCATTTAATCTGCGGTGATGTCTGTTAACTGTGAGTTGTGCATTACATTTGAGTGAATGTATTTGAAGAGTGAATTTCATATGTCTCGTCATTCAGTGTAATACTTAAGACAATGAACTGAGCAGTATGTTCTCAACTGAGAATATGGATTGTATTCCAAATGTATTTTTTTATCATCAATTTAATGTTATTATTTAGATAAAGGTTAAATACTAGTGAAAATGTTTATATATATATATATATATATTATCAATTAGAGTGTCACTTTGGCAATTGTAAATGCTGAATATGCAAAATGTTTAAAGTTGTTAATGTTTATATTCAGTCATTACTATGCAAAAGTCATACATGTGTTGACCATGTAATGTGCTGAACGGTTGTAATATGCATATACTTTTATTGATTCATTTGTAGTAAATGCAGAGATGAGAAGCCATCTCATTAGCGTTCTTCTCTTAATTTTCTTTCCAGGAGTACTACAGTTCCATTTTCATGAAAATCGGAACAACGGTCTAGGTGGACTTCGAAAAAGAAAGTTTTTTGGAAAATTCAAAATTGCGGGAAAATTTTCATGACCAAAAATGACATTATAGGGTGCAATCGAATCATCTTGAGCCAAGGAAGCCTAAAAAAGAATTTTGTTTCTAGCCCTTACATTTCAAAAGTTATTAGCATAAAGTGTGTGCAAATTTGGACAGTTGATGGAGCTAGAGCGATTGAGATAGAGACTCCAAATTTGCTATGGTGACAGTTTAGACTGGCTTCTGTCTGTATGCCAAATTTCATAACTTTCCCACAAGCTGTTCTATGGGCTGCCATAGACTTCCAGAGCGGAAGAAGAAGATGATGATGATGAAGAAGAAGAAGAACGGCAACGGATACAATAGGTGCCTACGCACCTTCAGTGCTTGGCCCCTAACAATGGGAACAGAAAATCACTTCAACATAAAAGTCCTTAAACACAAAACATGGGGAACACAGGCTGGGATCATTAGAGGCTTGATTTTGTCCAACGGGAATTGATTGAATTGACTGCCGTTTGCTTTTGCTGTAATCTTATGTGGATGACAGGATGTCCTGCCTATCAGGGTCATGGGCGGCCAAGGCAATGTTCTCCTGGGAAACCTTGGGTCCTGGCATTCATGTGGATGTTACTTTGACACATATCACCCACCTAAAGATTGTTGCAGACCATATACATGGCAATGGTGTTCCCTGATGGCAGCGGCCTCTTTCAGCAGGATAATGCACCCTGCCACACTGCAAAAATTGTTCAGGAATGGTTGTGACAAAGAGTTCAAGGCCCTGGCCTCCAAATTCCCCAGATCTCATTTCAATTGAGCATCTGTGAGATGTGCTGGACCAACAAATCTGATCCAGGGAGGCGCCACATGAACCGGAAAAGATTTCCACATCAAAGAAGGAGAAGCCGCAGAGCCACACCTAACTACTATCGCCACAGACCAATGATAGTTCGAAGGTGTTTACCAGCCAGAACAAACTTTTCCTGAAACTCCCAAAATGAACTCCAAATGAACTTCGTTTTGACCTGATTTTGTTTGAAATGACCAGCACACCAGTTGAAGTATCACTGCTTGAAGTATATTGGGGCCTTTACTTGCATCTGACCTCAACGGACTGAAAAGAAGAAATTAACCAGAGAAGATTCCACATTAAAGAAGGCGGAGCCAGGATCTAGACAACACCCTCCAAACACACAACACAGCACATGAATGTCAGGAACAAGACAAGACCAACCCAGATGACAGGAGCCTGACATTAGAACTGTACATGCAACACTATATGGGGAATTACAGTGCAGAAATTGTACTTAATCAATTGTAGGTATGTTACAAAACATTGGAAATTTGTTAAAAAGAATGTTAAAATGCTTTTATGATGTCCATAAGTGAGTGGACGATGTGGAGGTTGGACAATAGTTTTGAGAATTTCAACTGTGATCTGAGAAATTTACCAAAGCAACTGAGACGTGATAAAATATTAAACATGCTTAAAGAGTTAAAGGATTAGTCCAGCAGCTTCAAAGGGCTTTAAACGATACCAGACGAGGAATAAGGGTCTTATCTAGCAAAACGATCGGTCATTTTCTTTAAAAAAATACAAATGTATATGCTTTATAAACACAAATGATCGCCTTGCAAGTGCTTCCTCCATTCCGCCTTCCGTATTCTTCAAAAAGCTTACGCTATATGTTCTACGCCTTCCCTATTCAACTTACGGAACGAACGCGGTGCCAGTTCCGTTTTTTCCGTAAGTAGGACATGGACTTTTTGGATGACATGGGGGTGAGTAAATTATCAGGAAATTTTTATTTGAAAGTGGACTAATCCTTTAAGGCGGGTGTACACTGTGCGAATTCGGACACTCGATAGGCTGTGATCTATTATGAGTTAGTTAACCTGATAATTGTGTCAAAGCAGCTGGTACACGGACTGTGCTGCACGGCGAGGCGATGGCATCGTATGAGCTTACATGCTAAACACAGAGACTGGAGATTTCAATGTTGCTGCTATAGGTTCAGATAGAAAAAAAGAAAGAAAATAAAAAGACTAGTGTGCAAATGATGTGGAGAAATGCAGAGAACAGCAAAAAGCATGCAATTGCGTGGGGCCACTCCCAGAGATTTGCTTAGGGCCCCCAATAACGTAAACATGCCCCTGGCCGTTCCATTCGACAAAAACAACTAGAGAGTGTATGTTTGTGTGTGTGTGTGTCTGTCAGTGTTTGCATACACTGTAGGGTTGCAGCCACTGGGCTATAATAATATTCATATATCTAGCATATATGATGTGGTTGTGTATGATTTGGCAATAGGGGACACTCTATACACTGGTCAAAATCGAGCCGGCTCCACAAATTTTTTAAACGTTTAAAAATTATTGGGAGCTTAGGAGGTCATAATTCCTCTCACACAATGCGAGCTGTGACCATATGAGCATCAATGATTTCCACGCGATTTCTCCCGAGAAAAAAAAATAAAAAATCGCCTGCGAGCTCGTACAACAGCAAAAATCACGCCGTGTGTGCCCGGCTTTAGTTCACCCAAAAATGAAAATTCTGTCATCATTTACTCACCCTCAAGTTGTTCCAAACCTGCATGAATTTCTTTCTTCTGCTGAATTTTTTTGAAGAATATGGGTAACCAAACAGTTGATGGGCCCCACTGACTTCCATAGTATGGGGGAAAAAATTCCCAATGAAGTCAATGGCTACCATCAACTGTTTGGTTAATGACATTCTTCAAAATATCTTCTTTTGTGTTCAGCAGAAGAAAGAAATTCATACAGGTTTAGAACAACTTGAGGGTGAGAATAAATGATGACATAATTATCATTTTTGGGTGAACTATCCCTTTAACTTGATTAACAAAGTGGTGATGGTAATAGGGGCATTAGGTGTTAAAAAAGTGTGGTCAGAACGAATTTGACTTTTACTTCCTCTGCTTGATGTGGGAAGGTTTTTTTTTTGTCTTCTGTCTTCCTGTCTTTGCTTCAGAGCTGCAGTAGATTTGGGCAGAAGTTGTGTGGCGGGCAGAAGATTCATACTGAGGTGTTTTAATCTTGGAAACAACATGAAGATCATTCAGCTTCAGCTTTGTGAGTTTATTATATGATATGGCTATATATACATGCTTTGTAAGTTTATTAAAATTATAGGCTACATTTTTATGTCATGCGTCACACGGGTTTATGTGGGTAATCTTATGTTTTTATCTTACAGATGTATTAATCTGTTGTCAAGCTGCAGTGGCAGATCAACTAACTGATTTGGGATCAAATGTGACCATAAACTGTGATCTTAATGATAATGAGGTTTATTGGATTTTACTGAAAACACCAGATCCTCCAACAGTGATTCTACGATCATTCTCAACACCAAAGTCACCCTTTTACTATAATAATACATTCAGAAACAAATATTCAGTGCAATTTAAACATTGTCTGGTTATAAAAAATGTGACTGCTGATGAATTAGGAGTTTATTACTGTATAAAAACAGGCACACCTCCAAAATTCAGCAACAGCACCAGACTGTACATCACCGGTGAGTTCATTTACTTTTTCAGTGATCAAGACATACTGATTATAACTGCTTACATACATACTTGACATTAACTACATTTTTAGATATGAAAACATAATTATATTCATAAATAACATCATATATTATCAGTATTTTCAGTGCAATAACTCTTTAGCCATTGCACATTGCAACAGTAACAGTATTTACTGTAAGAGACTGTGGACACTTTCTTTACAGAATCAACTCAACTAACTGAGTGTCACAATCATACAGCGGTGGAGTTTATTGATCAGAATCAGACACAATGCCAGATTATTATCATCATATCTGGTCTGATGAACGGGCTGCTGGTCATTGTGCTGATCGGTGAGATATTTTCAGCCATCTGTTTAAATATTAATATAAGCTGAAGTTAATTAAATATGTAAAGTTTTTTTTTAGGCTTTTGACTATTTCATTATTATCGTGACATTTATGTCACATGTGATGTGTTTTTATATATATATATGAAAGAATAATACAACCTTTTGTAAATACTGAAACTGAAACACTGTTCCAATTTTAGGACTATTAAAGGTTTTTGTTTTTGGAATCAGAAGGTTTGCAGAACAATCACAGTTCAACACTGATCTACAGCACACACAAGTTGAGGTAAAAATTATGTGAAACCATAATTACAACTAAAATTAATTTCTGTCTTGATAATTGAGAATTCTTGCTGACCTGTTATTCCAACAATAGCGTTCTATATTTTAGTTAATTTTTGTTCAACTGCAGCTGAAATTGTTAATATTGATCTTTCAGTACACCACGGTGGACTTTTCCAAGCTGCGTAGAAATATTCGCTCCAGCCAAATCAACAGCACCTATGCTGCACTAAAGCTGCCAAAGTCATGAACACATGAGTATGACTGATATTATACTTATTTTGTTCACTTTTCTTTGATGTTCAACTCTGAAACTTTACAAAAAAAAAAAAAAAATCAGAGAGTCTTTGGGAAAGTTCAGAAAAATTACTGCACAAAAAGTAAAAATAAATATACAAATAAGTTAAAATTGACTAAATTTGATATTTCATTCATTCTGCTTTCTAAAGACATTAATCACAATTATTTTATTGAATTGACAGCTATAGATTTATATTTTCTTCAGGTTTATACATCTAACAGTACTCTAATAATGTGTAGAAAATATTACCTGGAAAATATTTAATTTTTATTAAGTGGACACCCATTTTTGTTAATTGTATGAATACTGTATGAATGTTTTATACATGAAAATATGCAGGGGACCTGCCTTTGTATTTTAGTGGGTCCCGCAAGTGAATCGTATTTGAGGGTCGATGGCATCAAAACGTTTGAAAACCCCTGCTGCAGATGAAATGTGTTTAAGAACTTTTATGTTTGCTAGTTGGTCTATTTCTTTTTGTTAGTTGGAAGACTTTTGTTTTAGAATAGCTGCCTTAATCTATATCTGCTGAAACTTTTGTGAGTGGTTTTCACAGTGGATAAATCTTTCTTTTTATACCATACATTGATCTTAGAATGGAGAGTGTGCACATTATTCATTATTTTTCTGAAGCCTGAAGTTTTCCATGCTGTTAGACGAAGAAGAGTTTAATTTTTATAGAATATAAAGTAAACAGAATCAGTTAAATTGATCAAAAATTTTAAAAAGTCTGTTATTGTAAGTCAACAAACTGAAATGTTGTGGTTTGTCAACCTACTTTTGTCTAACTCCGCACTCAGGGTTTTTGTTGATGTTTTTGCATTTGTTTACCTTGTGTTTTCACAAAGTTAAAAGTGTGAAGAGTGAGTCTGTTTGGGTTTTTAAAATGTATTTTATGCTGAGAAAACATCTATTAGTGTATTTTGGTCAAATGAATAAATTTTCTAGCAAATGAATGTCAGAAATATTTTCTAGATGGAAAAACATTATCCTTTTACTTTAAATGTACTAATTTTATACATATTATAAAGTGATATGACTGCCTTTAATACATTCTGTTCTTAGATCTACATCCATTTCACAATATATAAATAGTATATAATTAATATAAAATAATATTTGAAACATGTGTAACAACTTGTCCCGACCTTACATTTATGAAAAATACCCTTATTCTGAGAACACAGTTCAAACGTTCAGTTAAAATCTACCTTTATTATGAAGTTGCTTCATTATGAATAAATCAATTTTTGTCTGTGTGTATGTTTTTGTGTGTGTTTGAGTAGGTCACTTTTAATAATATACGAGAAATTTGTTTAGCTGTCTAGCTATTACTACAGTCCCTCTAGTGATAATATTATACTTCCTCACGTAAACAGTCAATGAAATTTCATTAAGAATTAGGAGTTTATGACTGTATGAACACAGACACACATTAAGCACCATTGCCAGATTCACTGTAAATTAATAATAATTAAACTAAAAAAGAAAGTATAAAGTGGTCCTTTGGAAATGGCACTTGACAACCAATGAATCTCACCTTTGTATAGAGTGGAGGTTTAACTGTGAAACAAGTGCAGTGTTTTTCCAATGCCTTTGTTTATGTAGCTCAGTTCTCACAGTTGTCTAAACCTCAAATGGAAACTGCAGCATTGCACGCATGTAAAGCATGATTACAACACGTATACTGAAATTTATATTGCTGTGAATGTCCAACAAACAAAGCTCAAAGCGATTTCATATGACATATGAATCTAGGGATATTCTCAAAGGCTTCAACCAATTAAATAAATGCTTACACAAATGTCCTACTAGAACATATATATGTGTGTGTGTGTGTATGTATGTATGTGTATAACGGATGATATGATATATATACAGACGTGGACAAAATTGTTGGTACCCTTGATAAATATGATCAAAGATGACTGTAAAAATAAATCTGCATTGTTTATCCTTTTGATCTTTAATTCATTAGCAAATTCGCAAAATTCTAACCTTTCATCGAAGTAAAACAATTGAAAGTGGGGGGAAACTCACATTATGAAATAAATGTTTTTCTCCAATACATGTTGGCCACAATTATTGGCACCCCTAGAAATTCTTATGAGTAAAATATCTCTGAAGTATATTCCTAGTCATATTTAAATTTTTTAGCACACCAGGGTGACTAGGAGCATGTGATTGTCCAGCCATGACTTCCTGTTCCACAGGAGTATAAACATGAGGAAACACAAAGGCCAAATTCCCTTAATCATTCATCACAATGAGTAAAACCAAAGAATATAGTTCTGATGTGCAGCAAAAGATTGATGAGCTTCACAAAATAGAAAGTGGCTGTAAGAAAATAGCTAAAGCATTAAAAATCCCCATTTCCACAATCAGGGCAATAATTAAGACGTTCCAATCAACTAAAGATGTTACAAATCTGCCTGGAAGAGGACGTGTGTCTAAATCGTCCTAATGCGCGGTGAGGAGGAAAGTTTGAGTGACCAAAGACTCTCCAAGGATCACAGCTGGAGAATTGCAGAGATTAGTTGAGTCTTGAGTCTCAGAAAGCCTAAAAAAATTTATCAAACAGCACCTACATCCCCACAAGTTGTTCGGGAGGGTTTCAAGAAAAATCCTCTGCTCTCATCCAGAAACAATCTCCAGCATATTCAGTTGTCAGAAACAACTGGAACTTCATAAGGGACAGGCTTCTATGGTCAGATGAAACTTAAAAAAGAGCTTTTTGGCACCAAACCCACCAGATGGGTTTGGTGCACACATGGATGCTAACAAAATGAGAATGAAGTGAATGAAGTGTGCTTGTGAAAGCTCTCATGGATGCATAGTGCTAATATTGCTTGACCCAGCAATATTAGCACTTTTATTTTTCTTGTCTTTTTTCGATTTTCTATTCTCTTTCTCCATCTATTTGCGTTTATTTATATATTAAAAAAAATAATAATACCTTGCTACGAGCACTTTACTGATGAAATTATGACTTGACACAGCACTTACATACTGTTGTACTCATGTTGATTTGATTGCTTCTACTATTCTCCTTTGTAAGTCGCTTTGGAGAAAAGCGTCTGCTAAATGTAAATGTAAATGTGGATAAAAAGTACCCCATGCCCACGGTTAAATATACTACTGGATCTTTAATGTTGTGGGCCTATTTTTCTGCTGGAGGTCCTGGACATCTTGTTCAGATACATGGTATCATGGATTCTATCTAATACTAACAGATAAAAATCAAAACCTGACCGCTTCTGCTAGAAATCCAATAATGGGCCGTGGTTGGATCTTCCATCAGGACAATGATCCAAAACAAACATCAAAACCAACACAAAAATGTGTCACTGAGCACAAAATGAAGCTTCTGCCATGGCCGTCCCAGTCCCCTGACCTGAACCCTAAAGAAAATGAGTGGAGTGAACTGAAGAGAAGAAGCACCAACATGGAGCTGATCTGATCTCTTGTCAGGTGTTCTCCAAAGGCTTTATAGATGAAGACTCAGAACTGTTATCTTGGCAAAAGGAGGTTGCAAAAAGTATTGAATAAAAGGGTGCCAATAGTTGTGGCCAACGTGTTTTGGAGAAAAACATTTATTTCATAATGTGATTTTCCCCCCACTTTCAATTCTTTTCCTTCAAAGGTTAGATTTTTGCTAATTTTATGAAGATCAAAAGGATAAACAATGCAGATTTATTTGATCATCTTTGATCATATTTATCAAGGGTACCAAAAATTTTGGTATATATATTATTTTTATTTTATTTTTTTAGGGCTGTTAATAGGTTAATTTTTTTTTTAATCGCGATTAATCGTGCACCCTTAATTACAATTAATCGCGATTAATCGCACACTTAACGTGAAATTAAGCATACAGCATTTATCTTGTTTAACACGTCCATTTTGCCATCATTGCCTATATCCAGCAAAGTAAACCATCAGATTGAAGTGTGATTTTCACAAAACTGTATTTTTCAGCTTTTTTCAAGGTAAATTTAGATGTCTTTCTAAAAAAGACACCAAATAACCAAATGATATGATTTCATATAATTCATACATTTATGTACACCAAAGAACCCATAAAAAAAAAAAAAAAAAACACGTTTCAGAATTCACAGGGTATAGTATGTGCAACAGCAAAGAGCTTGTTTACATTTTAGACATGTCAAAAGAGAGATGCCAAAAAACCCCTAAACCAGCCGCCTTTACCTGCATATGGGTCAATGACGTGACGCCTACATTTTCTGTCCGGTTGTATTTTTTTTCAGTTAAAATTTGGTTTAAATGCATAAAAAGATACCATAGATATGTAGTACCTCTCCCGTGCATGTACTCACTTTAACTTCAAAAAACATTAGTTAATTGTAATTTTCTGTTATTTAAAGTGTCAAAATATTATGTGGTGCAACTGTCTGGCCATAACTTCTTTTTTGGAAATGTCTTTGAAATTACTCTAAATTTATTCAAATTCATTTTCTGCACTAATTGGCATGATTTCCAACATGTTCTATAATCCTGTACAAAATTGCAAAGCATTCGTATTTATATTTCCATAATAATAATAATAATAATAATAATAATAATAATTTCTATTCCCAAAAATATCTCTGATTTTTAAACCTTCTTTCACACGCTAGAAAGCACCCCACACAGACCGTCTCTAATGCTCCTAAAATTCACTCTAGTGATGTCGAAATTTCTCTCTTCTCTATAGAAACATTTTGGACAGCTACATAGAGTTATTCTTCTGGGTCTGAGCAATGAATTACACAGGACCTATTTCTTTTTCGTCTTTTTTAAATCTTTTTTTTCTTCTATGAAACAATTTCATTTTAGCCTACATAATTTTGTTTATATGAAAATCTTATTTAAAACTTCTCAACTGCTAATGTTTTTCAACACTGTACAAAAGCTATCATGCCACAAAACTCCACACTTCCAGCACATCCCAAAGGCACTCTACTGGACTACTGGATTTGTAAAACCGAACATTTCAAGATGTTGGAAATACAACATTTGATAGAAAACACTATCATTTAAAAATAAAAAGCACATTAATTACCACTTTAACCAGCAGATGGCGGCAGAAGACCATTTATTGGCTCATATTAGACATTTCCTGTAATATTTTTTTCACATTTCGCTTTTGAATAAATATTTAACATTATAAAATCAGTCGGTTTAAAAATAAATGTTGTCAAGGTGAAGTATGAAGTACTCACAAAGTCTCATGAAAAACAATAACTTTTCTTGTGCACGAATTGCACAGAAAGTGCTCTCCCCTTATAATCACTGAAGCAGTCAGTGCAGCGCAAGATCAATGATTTCAGCACACTTGTGAAAGCTCTCATTTTGTTCAATGAATCTAAGTGCACAATAAATCCTTAATTTACAGTGTGTTGATGCTTTTTTTTCTACAAGTGTGAAAACAGATGGTCGAATTTAATTTTGCTTAGGAGGAACACTGAGGGATGCGTCTTTATAATGTTATGTTTGAATAACTAAATAAACGCTAAGCCTGAGTATTTAAGTGACTTAAGTATTACACTATTAAAGCTGTTAAAGCTACTTCAGGACATTAAAGATACCGACACACCAACAAAGTGACATTTCACGGTAAGTTTTCCAGCTGGTTTATATTATTGCTGAAGTTCTAAAGAACGCTCCGTACATATAGTCCATTGGTAGCTACTAAAGGGCCCAAACTGTGCCAAGAAAATATCCTCCACACCTTCACACCACCAGCACCTGTTCACATCAGACCAAAGTGCTTTCTAGTGTGTGAAAGAGGGTTTAAACATCAGTTACTTTTGGGAATAGAAATTATTATTATTATTAAAAATAACACTCATTAGCATCCAGATGGACTATCGTTTTATTAATATAAATGATACATAAACAATAATCAGAACGATAAAAAGAGAAAAACATACAACCATAATGACAGAGCAAGCAATAATCTCGGACATCTTGTCTAAGATTATTTCTGTTCTCATTCGACGCGTCTGTTTCAGCACTTCGAGCTGCGCGAGCGCACTCACCTCACGATAAGGTGCACGAGCATCAGGCGCGTTCTCTGCGAGACACCCTAACCATAAATATCTATGCTTCTAATAATCTACTGGTTCTATGACTGACAGAAGCGAATAATCAGCAGGAACATTGACATTTATCTGTTCTTTCTCTACTTCATCTGCCAGTAAATGCCTCGCTCTTTAGCTCTGCTGCCGCCATGTTTCCAACACCTAGTTTGTACCATCAAAAGATTCTCTGAGTTTTTGTATTTTTTCATATTTCCCATTAATTTCCCTTTAACATATCTGAATCATGTCCATTTTTTTGTTCACATAGCTAATGCAACTAAAGTCACCAAGTGTCATCCCACGTTAATCTAATTAGTTTTGTAATTAAAATGTTAATTTTGTAATTAAAATGTGTGCTTGTGTGTAGTTTATATGTGTTTCATCTAAGACTGAAAGTCTATGATGATTATACATTATATGACTTTGATTGACAGGCGTAGGGCTCCAGTTAGGACAAGATAAGAGCGAGGGCATGAGTGAAGTACAGCCTTATACTGATGCACTATGTTTTATACACATCTTAAGAGATATGGTGGACATTCATAGGCCTATTAAATTTGCATTATTTTCCTATGTTTTTACATCATGAAAATCTATAAGGCTTTAGTTGTATGTAGGACATATATGACATATAGGATTGAAAATACATAAATATTATGCAATTTGTATATGCGGTTTTTGCAGCATATATGTCTCTTACAATATTCTGTTGGAACATATAAGAATCACAGATGTTTTTAACAAAACTTTTCCATATGGGATTGCAGTAGGGGTTCAATCTTCAGCTGGCTGGTGGCAGCTGCCAGTCTGATTCTGGCAGGTCATGTGACCTGCCAGTGGCGGGCTGGTGGCTGGCAGAGTGTAACGCATTCCCCATCACTTTCACTGCATGGAAATACATTATTTTATTATTATGAATATATTCTTATGACTCTATTCTTTAGTATGATTGACATTTTAGGTGGGTTTATCCCAATTAAAGCAGTCAAATGAACGTGATCACGACTGGTTGCTTACTGACGCTCAGTCCAGCCAGCCGCGGTGAAGCTGCGAGTAACGCGTTCTCTATCACTATCGCTGCATGGAAATACTTTATTTTATTATTATGAATATATTCTTATGACTCTATTCATGTCAGATCTGGTTCTGTGTTTTGTGCTCTGTGGGACTTTTATGTTGAAGTTCTCTGTGCCTAGTTTCTGTGATCTTTCCTGTGTCCTGTTTCCGTGGCCAGGTTGTAGTTTTGTAGTTTTTTCAGTTTTCATTAGTCTGCTCCAGCTGTGTCAGTTTTCCTTGTTTAGCTCGTTAACCTGTCTGTATAAAAAGCCCTTGTTTTCTCTGGTTCTCTGTCGGTTGTTGTTTGATGTCTTGCAAGTGTCTGTGGTTCCTTGTGTTTTGCTTTGTTTTTTCCTCAGTGTTATTTTGTTCCTGATTTATGTTATGATTGTTTATTTTCATTAAATCTCCCTGCATTTGGATCCTCACCTCTGCCTGCTGTCTTTGATTCCTCCGTTCCCTGACAATTCTTTTATATGATCGACCTTTTATGTTTTTTTTTTTTCCCAAGTAAAGCTTTCAAATGACCGTGATCATAAATATATTATATATATATATATATATTATATATATATAGGCTATATATTATTCAAATATTATGCTATGTCCTCTGTGACACCAGGACTCAGTTTAAAAAATAAAAAGACATGAAATGACATGTAGGCAAAAACAATGCGATTTTTTTTTTTCATTCACCAATCAATTTTTAGGTTTCAGAATTTTTTTTATCAAACTTTGTATAAAGATGATTCTCAACTAATGCTATGAAAGATATAACAGAAATAAATGATATACAATTTTACTTTAAGCAACATGTAAAATGGCCATAAATGGGTAGTCCCTTTCAATACAATGCATACACTGTATCTAATTTGCATATTAATGTGTTCTTGGAGCAATGAAAAAATGTAATGAAAAAAGAAGTGTAATAGAGGAGTATGATAGGCAACATTTTCATAACAATATATATTTCGTAGGAATATTAATATATAATTTCTTTCCCTATTCACTTGTTGTGTCTCCAGCCTGATAAACATGCTTTAAGTCCTGGGGCCTGTACCATGAAGCCGGATTAGCTGGCTAGCCAGGTAAATTTCAGATTAATTTTCACCAATCCTGGGTTTTAGGTACCATGAAAGTGATTTGGCTTTTAGCGGTGTTCATCACCATATAACTTACGCTCCACGGCTAACCTGCTCCAGGTTTTGTTCTGGGTAAGAGATCTCAAACCGAAATTGGACCAATCAGATGTGAGTAAAGTGACACTGACACATCCAACGTAATAAAGTCACTCCCCCAGTTTCTCTTCCTCCAAATATTTAATGATGAAATTGTCTGGCTTTAATGATACTTAGAATAATTTTATGATTATATAGGCTATGTTTTATATACAGTCAAACCAAAATTTATTCAGACACCTTCAACATTTCACAGTTTAAAAAATGGTAATAAAATATGACAAGAACTCAAGAGTTAAACTGTGTCAGAAAAAATTAATCTCAAATATGTCAGATAACACTTAAGCAACACATGGTCAGGTCAAAGTGTCTGAATAATTTTTGGTCCCAATTTTTAATCAATTTTACTGGTAGTCCACTGTATGAAGAAATTTGGGGTATAATATGTCACAGTTTACTTTATTTTGCTATCCTCACTTATATAGCGTAAATGAACTAGTGTCCTGCACCCACTAGTAAAAATATATCAAAAATTATATCTAGTGTCTGAATAATTTTTTGGTTTGACTGTAATTATTATATCATCTATATTATTATTAATCCATTACACAAGCAATTTTAGTTTATCAGTTATTATTAAGCATTTAGTTTTAATGAATATTAGTACAGATCATATGTAATATAAATAAGCTGAATCAATAGAAAACTCTTTAAAAATGACTACATGTGACCTTACATGTTTGAGTCTTTATCGCTATATATTATCAACTATATAAACTAACTTCACAAGTTTCACTTCACTGATAGAGCAAGGTATTTTTTTTTTATTTGTCCTCTTTCATGGACAAGTATTTTCTTTAGTGTAAATGCGTTTAAATTCTTCATTTTCTTCAATCTCTTAACCTTCAGCAAAAGAGTTTTGAACAAATTTGTGTGTGTGTGTATATATATATATATGTGTGTGTGTGTGTGTGTGTGTGTGTATGTATGTATAGTTTTTTGCATTTTAATTGTAAATAGTTTTTGTTTATTGTTTTTTATTTGTAAATGTCTTTGTAAATTTGAAATACAGTCTGTGCTCCGTGCTTCATGATTTTAAGTTTTTCTTTTATTGAATTATTAAAAAGCATTGTTTGTCTTGTCGCTGAAAATACTCAAATCAATGAGAAAGATGCATGTTATTGGGATTAATTCACGTTTTAATGGGCTATGTTTCTGCATACATTATTAATATAAATGTTAGTACATAGCTAACATAAATTGAGATCACAATAGCGGCAGTATCCATACAAATTAGAATAATTTATTAGATCAACTGCAGCTGGTTGAGCGTCCACAAAGCAACCAGTCGTGATCACGTTCATTTGCCTGCTTTATTTGGGATAAACCCACCTAAAACGTCAATTATACAAAAGAATAGAGTCATAAGAATATACTTATAATAATAAAATAATGTATTTCCATGCAGCGAGAGTGATAGAGAACGCGTTATACTCGCAGCTCAGCAGTAGCTGGCTGGTTTAGCGTCCAGTGAGCGTCAGTAAGCAACCAGTCGGGATCACGTTCATTTGACTGCTTTAATTGGGATAAACCCACCTAAAACCTCAATTATACAAAAGAATAGAGTCATAAGATTATATTCATAATAATAAAATAGTGTATTTCCTTGCAGCGATAGTGATAGGGAACACATTATTGAACCCCCTCTCCAGTATTATAGAACATTCCTATTTCCATGGCAACATATCAAGCGTCACGTGACACTTTTTGGGGCTACGTGCCTATTACACCTATTTACAAAACGTAAATCCATCCATTTCTCCCAAAAGACATGAAAGTGAGTGGCTGGTGAACAGGGAGAAGACTTTATAGTTACCTATAGGTTACAATGTGCATTTGATGTGGGGGGAAAACACGTTTCCAAATTATAGTTGAAAGGGTTTATGTGATTTTAGAAGGTAGGTCAAGTCTTTCCAAGACAGATGGCTCAAGTCTGAGTCAAGTCGCGAGTCGTTGTCAAAGTCTAAGTCGAGTCGCAAGTCCTCTTTGATTATTTCAAGTCGAGTCGCAAGTCATCAAATTTGAGACTCGAGTCCAAGTCAAGTCCATGTCATGTGACTCGAGTCCACAACCCTGCCAGAAAGTCACTTTGGAGCAGGCACAACAAACAAACATCGTGTGTGGGTGAAATATTATCCTCAAGGAAAGGAGTTTTGTTCAAAGCCCGCACATGACATGCAAGAAAAAAAAAATTAAATCATGCGCACGATTATTTCTTTCCCTCAATTTATAAATCATGGGCATGGTTTATAAATCGAGGGAACGAAATAGTAAATCGTGCGCACGATTTAGTAAATTGAGGGAACGAATTAGTAAATCGTGCACACGATTCAGCCTACTATTTTTTTCCTGCATGTCATTATGTCTATGGTCATGTCCGGGGCTCCGTATTTTTGTAATATAATATAACAATACACAATTACAGTGACGCCGACTGGGTTAAGCATTTACCGTAGGCTATCTGAAAGAAATGTAGCAGCGCGTTGATCTTGTCTGCCTCTTCAGCCCGGGATACACTGCACGATTTTAGCAAACCTATAAGATCATTACTTTATCACACTGTGCGACATGGCTCGTAGGCTACGATGCAAGTTTCTATAAAAGAATAAACCGTCATCAGCATGCGCTAGTGCTAAACAAAAAGACAATGTTGAATCACACTTTGACAGTTGTAGTTTTTATGTGTGCTGAAAAAAAAGGAAGCCGCGAAAGAAGAAGGGAAAAGAGCTTGAGGTAAGCAGTTTTAAGTTTTAGCGCCATGTCGCTTTGATTTCATGTCGCATTTTTATTGGCTGGTCAGTAGACGTAGGTAGTAGCAGCAAACACACTGTGCGTTGATCATGTTGAATTTCTGATCGTAGGCTATCTTTGGTCGCAAGACCGGGAAAACGGCCGTCTTTGAACCTCTCTCACTGTACGACATAGGACCACCGATTAAGAGCCACGATCACAGAAATCGCCACGATTGTTTCACGATGGCAGTCTTTCGTCTGGGACAGCTAAAAATCGTGCAGTGTATCCCGGGTTTTCAAAGGAAGATTACAAACGGAGACTTCACAATGCGAGTACAGGACTCTTTTACTTCACTGTCTCTTGTTGGTATACATTTTTTAATTTGCCTAAAACAATATGAAGCGAGGTCTATGTTTTATCTCCCGCTTCTTGAATCTTGCGCCGCCTGAGCTGACAGGCGTGCTTTTGGTTGTCATGACAATGACGTAGTTTATTGCACAAGCTCGCGTTCATTTACACTGAACCATAGACTGTAAAAAAAATATGGATGTAGTGACGTCACTCGTAGATTTCTGAAGAGCATTTTTGAAGCGAAAATGAGACCGCTGCCATCTTAGCAGCGCGTCACCGCACATCACTCTCGGATAACTGAAAATGGGCAAAGAGGCGGGACGTGGTTGGAACTGAGGTGCTTGGTTGCTGAAACCACGCCTGCCTAGCGCGACGTGATCATGTTAGCAGTAGGGCTGGACGATTAATCGGACGATTAGAAAAAGAAAAAAAACCACCGCTTAAACGATTTGGCTTAGTGCGATTATTTTTATGCGCGGCTTGTCAATGAACTATGGCTCCTAATGCTAATCCATCTGAAAGCACTGCGAGTTTGAATCGCTTATAATGTGCATTTGAAAAAGCAACACGCATCAAACATCTTTCCAGACATGAGAAGCATATATTGACATCTTGTCCAACAAAAGACAACATTTAATAACATGTTTTTACTCCAAACTCACTTCATAACGACAGTTTAGCGTCCTTCTGTGAGATGATGTGGCTTCTTACACAGAATAAGGCAGTCGTGTGTTTATTAGTCATGTTTAATCAATCAAAACGTTTCAATCTTCTGTTTATTCAGCTACAGATATAGTATGGGATTTCCTGGAATGACGCGTGTTCTATTTTGGCAGCAGGGCATATTTGCAGTTTTTGCGCGAGAGCGCCCTCTGGCGTTCAGATGGAGAAGCATTTACTACTGATCACAGAGCCGTACCAAAGCCCCTGGAAGGCAAGCCTGCAACCTTTAGCCAAAAAAGCGTAACGGCTAATGCTAACGCCCCGGCTGTGGCGGTACGCACGTGCGGTACTGGTGGTATGCAGGAAAGGAGACCAGAGGCCATTACACGATAGGCTGAGAGGTGCCGCACGTGATTAAGTTAGCCATTACGCTTTCTCCAATGGTAAGAGATACAGACCCTCTCATCTCCCAATAATATACAATCTCTGGCCTTACAGCTCTGACAAGCTGCGCATAAAATAATCGCAGCCTTGCCAAATCGCGTGCGATAAAATTGTGATAAATCGTGCAGCTCTAGTTAGCAGGCAAAGGAGCTATCTATCTATCTTAGACACTATCTAAAGTATTAATAAAGATAAGTTATATCATTTGAAAATTCTAAAGGTTTACTGTCAATCTACGGTGTCTTTTTAATGATATAGATGCTCCAGCACCAGTAATTGTAATTTGTGTCAGGTGTGCAAATGACAACACAAAATCAGAACAGGACTCCATACCTTTATAATGAAATGGCGATCGCGAGACGAATCCAATCCGTCGCACTTGGGTAAAATGTCCATGAGTGTCCATTGAAAAACAAATGGACACTTTTGTCCACAAAAGCGTTAAATCCATGAAATATTGATATATTATCCATTGTCTGCATCACATTTCTTCTGAATGATCTGCTCTCCATCATCGTTCTTCAAGAAATTACGCAACCTGAGCAGCGTTTATGTTATAAAACTGTATATGATCGTAGACTCACAAACAACTGAGCACCGCGTCCAAAGTATAATTTTTTCAAAATGGAGCAGTTTTAGTTATAATATCCAAGCAGTGCTGTTGGAGTTTTATATCATCCCGCCATTGTCATTGTAGTAAATCTCACGAACAAAACTTTTAGCCAATGCCACGATCCAACAACGTGTTCTGTTTATCTTCCGCATGTGTGCACATCTACACAGACGCACATCTGTCTCAACCATATAACCGCACAGCAAGCCAAAAATAATCCCGAAAAAAGCACAAACACGGCAGAGATGCCAAATTCAGCGGCTGGAATTAGCTGAGGTAAAGTGACGGCTCACAGACAGCAGTGCAATCTACCTGTCACTCAAGTGACCACGCCCTTAATTATGCAGAACTTTAAGGCTTAATATAATTTAAACAAATGAGTTATAAAAAAATTCACCCCAGTCAGAGTTGTCATGAAGGGCAAAATTAGCTGTATAGACCAAAGCCACAATTTGTACCAGCTGTAAACATGGTTTTTTTTTTTTTTTTCCTTGCTGTAAAGTTTGGCATTTTAACATGGGGCTCAATGAGATTCTGCTCTCTTATTGAGCCTGTCCCTAGCAGCCAGTCGATGAATTGCAGTTTAAGTCACTTCCGTATTGGCTGCAAGAGAAACTGGGGGAGGTTGCCGCTTACACTGAACCAAAACAGTATCAGGGTGCTTCTCAATATCTCTCCTCATTTCCTCGCTCCTCCGTCCTCCATCCTATGACCCGGAAACCGATCAAGCTCAGCCATCTTGTAGGACATCTCAATTCTCTAATTGCACCGTGAGGAAGCGAGGAACGAGAAGTGAGGAAGCTTCCTGAGGAGTCATGAGCGAGGATACACAGGTGTATCCTTTGCGGAAGTCTTTCTCGTCGAGAAACCTGATGCACGTATACATTCTCCTCCCCCGTCACATCTGTCAACAATAATTTAAATGTATTCTTTACTTTTGCAATTTAAATAAACTTTACATCTCACATATTTCAATGGAGCATCTTGCATTATTAATATTTATTATTCATTTTTTAAATAACCAAACTTTAACAACATGAGGGCAGATCCCTCGAGCGCAGCTGATGACGCTTTGAAGTGACGCTCGGGTGAACAAGAACATTCCAATATACAAATAACATTTCCTTCGATTCCTCCTGTGATATTCGTTGAATGTATATTTTAATAATTCACAGAGCACCAGATGAACGTGACGATCTGTTTTACTCACTGCCTTATTCCCCTGTCCAACAGGTTATATCAAAAACACATTTCCAGAAGGAGAGCGCCCTCAACAGCTAAGGAGTAATAACACAATTACCATACATTACATCTCCCTTCTTAAGAAATATATTCCTCAACAGAACAGTTTAAGCAACACAACTCCTATTGTTTTAACTTTACAACTTACATACTGCATTTTGTTAGCACCCAAACCTTCTTCTATTACCACACACAAATTACTTTAGTTTTTTTTAGTTTGTTTGTTTTTTTGTTTTTTTTTCAACTCAATGTCAAACTAGAACTTAAATCAGTGTTGTGTTCCATAACCTACTAATTATAAACAACTTTTACACCTTACACATCCACAATGCTTTCATGGAGAATAAAGTTTCGTTGGTCTAATCAGTCTACCACATTGTGACCTTTTGACCTGTTCTTCCTTGTCCACAGTTGGTGTTACAGGTCTTTTCACTGGTGACAGTGCAGGTGACTGCACTGGAGTACCACTATCTGCAGGCTCACTGTTTACTGAAGAACATTCTTCCAGCTCCAGAGAGCGTGGTTGTGGAAAAGTCATTTCTCTGGTTTTCAGCAGGTGTCGCCGGTTTCTCCTGAAGGTGTTTCCATCAGGCATTTTCATGACTCCTCAACACAGTTGCTGGTTGCCAGTTGTTTCTGACTTTTACTCTCACTTTCTCTCCGTCTGCTATAGGTGATAACTGTTTTGCTCCACAATCAAAGTAACGTTTCTGTTTCAGCTGTCTGCCCTTGATGGTCTTATGCACATTTCTGTAAAGCTGGTGTCTCAACAGCTTTGCTGATGTAGGCAGTTTTGTTTTCAGTCTTCGACCCATGAGCAGCTGTGCAGGAGATAGTTTCACACCATCCAAAGGAGCATTTCTATACTCCAATAGAGCAGTATAAGGATCTCTTTGGCTCTCCTTTGCTTTCTTTAACAGGTTCTTTACTGTCTGGACTGTTCGTTCACTCTGTCCGTTTGACTGGGGAAATCCAGGACTAGAGGTGGTATGTACAAACTCCCAGTTTTCTGCAAATACTCTGAATTCTGCACTTGAGAATTGTGGAACATTGTCCGACACCACTTCATCCGGGATCCCCTGTCTCGCAAAGATGGATTTGAGAGCTGTCACAACATGTCTGCTTGTTGTCTGTGTAAGTTTGGCAATCTCCGGAAACTTCGAAAAGTAATCCACACACAGTAGATATTCACCTCTGTCGAAGTGGAACAAGTCTACTCCTACTTTCACCCATGCTCTGTCTGGAATGTCATGGCAGATGAGTGGCTCTTTGCTGTTACTCCATCTGAAAGTATTACAGATAGCACACTTCAACACGACATCCTCAATTTGCTTTGCCATGCTGGGCCAGAACATGACATCTCTTGCCCTCTCCTTACATTTAACAATACCGAGATGAGATTCATGTACTCTTGCTAACATGTCTGCTCTCAAGCTTTGTGGGACAACAATTCGCCAGTTCTTGAAAAGTAACCCGTCAGAACAGGTAAGTTCTTCTCGGAAAGTCCAGTACTTTCTTATGTCTGCTGGAACTTGTTGTATGTCTGCAGGCCATCCTGACTGAACTACTTCCATGACCATTTGCAACTCTTCATCTTCTGCTGTTGCAGTTCTGAATGTATTCAGGTTCTCTTTTGAAATTGGCAAACAAACTGCCAAAGAATGAACTTGTAACTCATCTTCCAGGAGTGGCTCGGATTGTTCTTTTAGGTAGGCTCGGCTCAGCATGTCTGCTATGTACAACTCTTTGCCAGGCTTGTAGCTGACACGTAAATCATAGAGCTGCAATCTCATCAGCATTCTCTGGAGTCTTGGAGGAGCTTTTTGGAGAGACTTTTTGAATACTGTCTCCAGGGGCTTATGCTCAGTCTCCACTTGTACTGTCTTCCCATAGACATATTGATGGAACTTCTCGCAGCCATAGACAATCGCCAAGAGCTCTTTTTCTATTTGGGCATATCTTTTCTGACACTCAGTAAGAGACCTTGAGCCAAATGCCACTGGTTGGTCTTCTTGCAGCAACACTGCTCCCAGACCTTCAGCACTTGCATCCACTGACAGCATTACATCTTTGTTGAAATCGAAGTACTTCAACACTGGGGCGTTGCTCACAAGTGACTTCAATCTTTCAAAGCTCTTCTGTTGTTCTGACTCCCAATGCCAAGCTATATTACCCTCTAGAAGTTTCCGTAGCGGAGCACTGATGTCTGACATGTTTGGAACAAACTTGGCCAGATACTGCAGCAGGCCTAAGAACCTCATTAGTGCAGCTTTGTCCGCTGGCTCTGGCATGTTCTGTATCGCTCTGACTTTCTCTTTGTCTGGCTTCAACCCATCTGCAGTCAGAATGTGTCCAACATAGCTGACTTCAGTCATCCTGATCTTGCATTTGTCTTTGTTCAACTTTAGATTAATGCTTCTAATTCTATCTAGCAGTTGTCTTAGTCTCTTGTCATGTTGTTCCATGTCTTCACCCCACACCAGAATGTCATCCACTATGTTCACGACTCCATCTAAGTCTTCTAGTCTTTGTGCAATGCACTTTTGAAACACTTCTGGAGCTGACACTATGCCAAATGGAAGTCTCAAGAACCGGTATCTCCCAAAAGGAGTGTTGAAAGTACATAGTTTGGAGCTCTCTTCATCCAGCTGTACTTGCCAAAACCCATGATTGGCATCAAGCACTGAGAATACTTTGGCATTTGGCATCTCAGCTACTATTTCCTCGACTGTGCGTAATGGGTAGTGTTCTCTCTTTATGGCTTTGTTAAGATCTTGTGGATCGATGCAGATCCTGAGTTTCTCTGGCTTCACTACCGTAACCATACTATTAACCCAGTCAGTGGGTTCGGTTTGCTTCACAATAACTCCAAGATCTTCCATTCGTTTCAGTTCCATTTTGACCCTGTCCTTTAGTGCTATGGGTACTTTCCTTGGTGCGTGAATGACTGGAGCGACATCTGGGTTGAGCTGTATATAGTGCAGTCCTGGTACACATCCTAAACCAGTAAACACATCTTTGTATTCATTCAGAATGTCAGTTTGGTCTTTGTTGTCTACTTTGTAAACTCTTTTTAATCAGTCCGAGTTTTGAGCATGCTTCTCTTCCTAGGATAGCTGGTGAATCCTCATCTACAATTTGGAATTCTAGCTCAAACTCATTGTCTTTGTAACCACATTTGAACACTGCCATGCCCTTTGGCTCCATCGTGTGGCCTGAATATGTAACTAACGAGCAGTTTGACTTCTTCAGTGATGTTGTCTTGTTAAAGGTTTTCTCAAAGTCTTTATAGGACAACACGTTGCAATCTGCTCCTGTGTCTAGCTTAAAGGTAAGCATGCAGTTGTTTATTCTGAATTCCTGAGTCCATTTCTTGTTTTCACTTTCCATGGTAGAGACTGTATTCATTTGTGCCAGCCATTTACTAACTGTCTGCTCACTTCGTTCAATTTCAATGGTACCTATAAACAATTCAGCATCTTCTTGTTGTTCTATTTCATGGACTTTTTTCTCCAATTTTCTAGGTTTGCCTTTTTGTTTTGGTCTTTTGCACATGCGGCTAAAATGGTTCTTCCGCGAGCACTCATTACAAATTTTGCCATATGCCGGACACTTCCTTGGCTCATGTACATAACCACATCTCGTGCATTCTTCCTTCTCTTTCCCTGTGTGCTTGATATTCGACTGTCTGACTGTTGATTTGGTTTTTGTGATTTTGTTCACGGCCACTTCTGCTTCTTCATGCAGTACTTTCATATGGCTTTGTGTTACTTCATTGGCACGACAGATATCCACAGCCTTTGCTAGGTTCAAATCCGTTTCCCTGAGAAACCTAGCTCTCACAGTGTCATTGTTAACACCACAGACAATGCGATCTTTAATCAAGTCATCAGTTAATCGTCCAAATTCAGTCTTTTGCCTTATTTTTCAAGTTGGTCACGTATGCATCAATGGTTTCATTCTGTCCCTGTGCTCTCGTGAAAAACATATGCCTCAGATACGTAATGTTCTTTCCTGGCTCACAGTACTCTCTAAACTTTTCTTTGAGCACTTCAAAATCATCCACATCATCATCAAAGTCCATGGTATTAAATACCTTTATTGCATCATCTCCAGCCACGTGAAGAAATGTCGCACACTTTACTTTGTCACTTTTCTCTGCAATGCCAGTTGCAACAAGACACAGGTCAAACTTTTGAATCCACGTTCGCCAGTTTTCCGCCAGATTTCCTTCGAAACACAAACTGTTGGGAGGCTTCAACTGCTCCATGGTTTTCTTCTGACACCATGTGATATTCATTGAATGTATATTTTAATAATTCACAGAGACACCAGATGAACGTGACGATCTGTTTTCCTCAACTGCCTTATTCCCCTGTCCAACAGGTTATATCCAAAACACTTCCAGACGGAGAGCGCCCTCAACAGGTAAGGAGAAATAACACAATTACCATACATTACACCTCCGTCCTCGTTTTCCTTCCTTGCATCCTCCCCTCACATCCTACGGGGGTGGAGCTGAGACGCGAGGAAAGGAAGCGAGGAAAGGAAACGAGGATGCACAAATAAGAAATGAGAAGCACCCTCAGAGTTGCTTTTGATACTAGGGGCTGAGGTGGGTCAGACCCGGTGTATTTTAGGTCTGCTTTTATGTGTCATTGCGTCTTTACACAGAATTTTGAGCAGGTACAGACTCGGCTTAAATCGGCTGTGTAAAGATTTTTTTACACATATTTGATATCAGAATATATCATATAGTTCATGATATAGTTAACAAGTTTGTGAATATTTTGAATAAAACATACAGCATTATTATGTCTGCATGATGCGTCGCCATGGAAATAGTAAGGTGATGCATTCTGGCTCAGCTAGAGTACATGTCATTTGGTTTAATATTTTGTTATATAATGACATTTTAAAGTCTGGCTTAGCTGTCCAAATACTTTTAGAGTCACTGTATACAGTATTTCAAAGATTAGGTTCAGGGTTTTATCCAGTAGAGGGCGCCACACAACAGTGAGACAAAGGCCCTACACAAACAACTCAGAAAGAGGCTCCTTCCTTTAGAAGAACAGTAGAAAGGTTTGTAATTTGAATGACAGTAAATGACTATTTCTATCTTTTTTGTTTGTTTGTTTTGAGCATACCCTGCACTGTATTTTGCACTGCACTGTATTTGTTATATTTATGCTTTAAACAAGAATGACTGAATTGAAGTAGTATATTCTCAGAAAACAAGTCATAACATTTTGAACAGTTTGAATTCTCAGTTAATTTGTCTTAAATTTATCTTATCTTTTATCTTGTTTTCTTGAAAACATGGCAAAAATACTATGTTTGATAGGTGGAAAAAAGCACATTCGCAACTTTCCCTGAAGAATATGTAGGTTAATGTGATTTCTCCAAGGGGGACAGGTTTCCTCGATCAACATTGTTGGTCCTGGAAGAACATTCCTATCAACCAATCAGATTTCAGGGTTAGGTTTAGGGCTGATGTTAAGTTTAGGCTTGGGTTAACGTTAAGGGCTTGTATACCATTTTTAATCAATCAATAATTGTCCACAGATTTTAGTGGTTTGGTTTGTGTTAGGTATACAGTAAAACTGTTTATTTGACTTAAATGTTGTTCCAAGACCAACAAAGATGTTGATCCTGAAACACTGCTCAGTTTGTTTTGCTAAAAAAAAAAAAAAAAAAATTGTACAAGGCATTCCGGGTGGGGCATAGTATACTTGTTCCTACTGGAACTTCCTGTGTGATTTTACGATTTGTAAATAATAGAAAAAGTCTGTGGTTGACATTGATGAAAGGTTCATGTTTTGTTCAGTATAACTTACAATCAAACCTCAAATTTTGATGTGGACTGTTAACATAAGTTTACAATCTTTTGTGCAGGTGAAGACACCATCTACTCATTTTGTGGAGTTTGTATCTTGTGCTCTTCGTACATCAGTCTGCAAAACTGTATAGTAGATCTCAACCTTGAGGACCATGTTTAATCTTTACATACAAAGAAAAAATATTATTGACTGATGTGTAATGAGTCAGATTTGGTAAATGATATGCAGTTCTAATTAACAATCATGAAATAACACAAAGAAAACAAAATAGATTTAATAGCAAACACAACATGAAGAACACATGGTACAGAATTGTTAAGGCAGCAACATACTGACTGACTCTTTTGTCTAACAAAAGTTTGTTCCCGTTTCAGTGTTTTAAAATCTCATTCTGTTACACAGTACAATCCAGTGCAAACGGCAACAATATAACAGCACTAAACCAGCTCAATGTGTCAATGAGTTTCTGCATACTTGCGGTATGGTTGATGCATGGAAATTTAAAAACCCAACATCGAGGCATTTTTCTGCAGCTCATCAGATCCATTTCAAGGATTGATTTCATCTTTACAGACAAGACAATGTTACCATTACTTAAATCATGTGAATACACAGGTATAGTCATTTCTGACCATAGTCCAATCACTCTCTGCTTTCAAAACAACATACCATCTCAGTGTATGTGGAGACTCAACTCTGGCAGATGAGAAGTCTGTTGATTTCATATCTAATCAGATTACTTTCTTGAAACAAACCGCACGTCGCCGGGTATGACTCAGTGTAACTTCTGGGAGACAACGAAGACAAATCATTTAATATAGTGCGTGCATGACAGAAAAAGAATGTAGTGGGTCAACCTGTTTATCTCAAGGATAAATGATATAGATCAAGAACATTCTAGATCCCCCACCTTCAGAACTAGATACTCTAACCATGGAGGCAGAGGAGATCTGATCTGAGATCTAAACAGCTAGAATTCGAGTATGGTGAAAAGGCTAGCAAGTTGTTTTCATACCAACTGAGACAGACAACTTAAGCTAGTTATATAGCAGAAATTCAGACGTCACATGGAATAACCACAGATCAGTTGAGCATTAACAAGGAATTAAAAAAAAAAAAAAAAGAGAGAGACGCTATACACATCAGAGCCACATGACAGTGTGAACAGCATGCTTTTTTTTTTTTTTTACCAAATTAGAAATACCTACTATCAGTGAACAGGATAAAGTCAGTCTTGAACAATCCAAATCAGTGGAGTTTGAACAAGCTGTTAAACAAATGAAAAGTGGAAAAGCGCCTGGCCCCAATAGATTTATAATTAAATTTTACAGAACGTTTTTACACAAACTATCCCCAATTTTGAAAGAAGTTTTCACTGAAATAATTGAGCAAAAATTAACACCAACTTTCACAGGCTATCACAGTTGTACAAAAAAAAAAAAAAAAAAAAATTTAAAATGCACCCAAGATGCGACTCATACCACCCTATACGTTTTTTCTCAAATGATTATGTGACACAGGAGGAGGCAACACAGGCAAGTAGCGAATCACTATTTTATTTGCAGGTAATAGCTTGCAGGTGATTGAGGAGTGTGAGCCAGAGGGGATGATGGGAAGTGTAGTGCTGAGGAGACAGGCATGGTCAATGGAGCTGGTGACAGTACTCTCCCCTCCAGGAAGGTGCGACCTCGTGCAAAAAATAGATTTCAGCCAGGGAGGGCGTCCTGGAGCTGTGTCAGGTGACAGGCAGGTGATTTGGCACAACTCTAGGATGGGTCCTGGAGCTCCAGGGAGTCACCGGCAGCTCAGGAAGCCATGGCGGTACAGGTAGCTCAGAAAGCCATGCAGTGCATGTAGCTCAGGGGCCCATGAGTCCGTAACATAGGAGATGGTAGTACAGGAGATTCCCTCAGCCGCAATGAAGGAGCAGGGAGAACATAAATGCACATAAAGCCTTTGATCGCATTGAATATGAGTATTTATTTACAGCCCTAAATAACCTTGGCTTCAGATCTATTTTTTGCACTTGTATTAGTGTACTTTATGCACATCCAACTGCTTGCATCAGAACCAAAAGATTTCACTGTACATGGACGACCTAAACCCTGAAATGTCCATTCCCAAAGTGATGGAACTTATAGTTTTGGGGGAATATAAGGATATAAAATAAATTTAACAAAATAAATTTTAACAAAAGTATACTATTCCCAATTAATAATGAGGCAAAGGAGTTAAACCTCAAGAAGTTCCCATTTAACCCTCCGGTATTGTTGTTCATTTGTGAGTCACACTTGTGTTAGTCTTGCGTAGCCTGACCTTCAGACTGACGGCAGAAAGTCTGGACTCTATCGCAGCTTTCATTGGCAAAGGACCGCCCAAGAGGACGTTTTACTGACATGTAACGCAACCAATCACAGTTCGTTTTGTTCCGCGTCATGTTTAGGGGAGCATGAAAATGTAAAGTTGATGTCTCTACAATAACAGACCGCCGTGCATCTAATAAATTATTTATTCAAGAATGTTATGCAAGTTTACTGCAACAATGGAGCCACAAACTTCACATACTTTTGAAAATCCAGCGTTTTGTTTATCCTGGTAAACGCTCATTCTCACAGTTGTAAACACGACAGTTTTCTTCTTGCATGAGGGGTTTTGGCGTCACGGCATTTGTTTCCAGGCAGACCATTAAAGAACATGACACACACGTCTCCTGGACATCCTGTAGAATTCAACCAACCAGATGACGACTTCGAAAATCCTGAAGTGTTTCCAGGTAAGGTTAATTTTCCAGTGTTGTTCACGGTAAAAAGTGACCGAACAACTGAAATGTTTTTTTTTTTTTTTTTTTTTTCAATAAAATCATGTAAAAATGTAATATATTTTTGTTCTTTTTTTTTTTTTTTTGTATTTTGAGAGAATTTTATGTTGCTAATTAATATTTATGCAATAATTATGATCAATTTTCCCCATTGTAAATAATACAAAAAAACTTTCTTCTTCTTTTTTTTTTTCTTTTTTTTCAATTGAGGCTGTATTTCATGTTAAAATAGAGACAAAGCTTTTAAAATCCAATTTTTGAAGGCAGATTAGTGTCATCTGGTAGGAGTAAAAAAAGAAAAACATCTGTAATGCCATGGTGTAACCACTAGATTCCTATATAACTCTATATAAAGAGGCTTGTAAATTCTGTAGTTGTTTTTAGACATAAAAACTTACTTTTATTAGGTTGTGGATTTGGATATATATTTAGACATTCTCAAAGACTACGTTTTGTCAAGGTTAAGTTATTTTTTCTGCTGGCTAATTTGTAGATTGTTCCCCCCCCAAAAATTGCTCTTTTTTCATATTTCCCATTCATTTCTATGGCAACACAAGTGTGACTATTTTTTTTACAATGATCTAGCTTCTTTTTTTTTTCTTCTTCTTTTTTTTTTTTTTTTTTTTGTGGTCACCAAGAGTTTTGTACCATTACGATGAAGTACAGAATTCCATTAACTCTTTTTTTCAGTTTAAAATGACCGAACAACACCAGAGAGTTAAAGTAATTTGTGTTTCGTAACTTGTAACTTGTGATTCTTTTAAGTACAAAGGGATTGTGACAAGTACATATAAAGAGTTATTCAGTTGTAATTTCACCGCAACGGTGGAAAACAAAACTAAAAAAGATTTTAAGGAGTTAGGCAAACATATATCTTCCTTCATATGGAATATAAGCATTCCAAGAATAAGGAAAGCATTTTTAGAAAGGTAGAATGATACAGGGTTATTGGCATTGCCCAACTTTATGTATTATTATTGGTCTTGTAATACTGATAAATGTATTCATTGGGCAGAGCATTTGAATCAGGAGTATGAACCTGTTTGGGTAGAGATGGAATAGGCATCTTGCAGGTCAGTCTCTTTGTCAGTTTTCAATGCTCTGTCCCCCGCAGACACTTAACAGGAAGTATCTGACAAGCATATAATTTGTGACCAGTTGATTAAAAAAATGGCCTCAGTTTAGGTCACATTTTAAAGGGTACATAACACACCCAGTTTCGGCCAATCTCATGTTAATCTTAAGTACCTATAGAGTAGTATAGCATCCTTCATATCTCCGAAAAGTCTTTAGTTTTATTAGATTTATAAAAGACAGATACGCTGTACCAAGTCTTTCCGAAAACAGCCGAGCTCCTGGAGGCGTGCCATGGGCAAAGCTAAAGACTCACGAGCACGTGCAGCTTTTGCGTAGCGAAGCTATCAATGGTCAGCTAAACAAATTAAACACACACAATACACCATTGCATTATCCATGGATAACTTTTGATTCATTATACGTTCGTGTTGTTTACATTATGTGCACTTACGCGCCGACTGTCAACAAAACAGACATTTGATGCAGTTTTATTCACCACCTGCGGTTCCGGCTCATGGCCGGGATCTTTTATCGCTGGGACCGCTCCAGTTTCAAACGATCTGTAAATCCAGCGTTGAACTGGGCCTTGTTTATAAAACCATAAGCGCCGATCCTGAGGGCTCAAGCAGCCACGGAAAAACAGATACTCTTCATTCATTTTAACCAATAAAATATTGATTGTAACTTTCAGACACAACTTTATCCTTATTTTGATTTAAATCAGTTTCTATGGTTATTTCAATGACAAATGTCGAGAGCGCATCAATGCAATGCGTGAGCACAAATCTCTCAGCTCCACTTAATCCTGGGTTCTTTGGGAAGCAAGGTTATCTTTCCCTCACAACCAAAAACACACTTCTTTGGTGACATTGTTGATTTCATGGTCTAAAAACAAAGTGATAACTCTTTCTCGAGCAAATCCTGTGCAGCGCTGCTGATGACTTCCATAACCCGAGCGAAGCACGTTGATGGGCGTGCTCTTGCTCTCGCTCTGGTTAATGTGTACACGCGGTCTTCCCGGAGAAGTGCCCATACAAGGAATTACGCCCTTTATTACGTAATACAGGGTCATACTCAAAAAAAACTTTCCGAAACTTGTACGAACTCTGAAGGAGTGTATTTGGCACAAAAATACTGCGTCATACGTCCAACTCGTTTTTTTAAACTTTGGCCATGTTTAGCAAGAGAATCAAACTCTTTAATAGTGTAAATAAGTCAGAATGCATGAAATAGCATTAGACCCCCCCCCCCCCTTAAGAAAAAACAAGCACTTTCCTTGCCACCCATTACGTCCAATGCACTGTTCCCACCATCCTTAATTGAAAGGAGTCAGATGTGTAAGAAATATTTTTCAGAGCTGTAGTTTTATTTTCTTTGAATGTATGGTCACAGATTTTGATATTCCTAAATCTAATTTTCACAGATATCTGCAGGTACGAAGCCTCAAAAAATATTTCAGTACCCTTTTGACTCCTCCATCTCATAGTTAGATCGAGGAGTTCTTGATCTGGGGTGCATCTGAGTGAGGTCTGATATCTAAAGTGTACAGTCTGATTCAAAGAGTGGCCTCTCCAATTTTAAGGGAACTGTGGGAAGAGGAAAAGTTTAGTCTCAGAGGCAGTCTGGTAGTCAGCAATTAGGCAAATTCACCAGGTCAATCTGATGTATTGGCTTTTTCTTCTTTGTTGGCCCGACAGCTTATACTCTTACAGTGGAAGTCAAACAAACCACCAACACATAACAAAGTGGGTAGAGAGTGTCATGGCATATTTAAAATTACAGAAACTCAAGTTTATCACCCAAGGCTCTGTTAAGAGATTATTTTTTAAAGTCTGTATTAAGTTTGTATTTTGAAGATTCATTCTAAACACTAATTGCAGGCTACGTGAAACTTTTAGACCTTTCATTTCTGTCACTGTTCTTTCTCCTTCAGTCATGGCAGAAGAGAATGAGGCAGCTTGAATTCCTTTTTTTTTTTTTTTTTTTTTTTACAGTAAATAGTGAAGAAACACACTATAAGCACTATAAACAATAATACAGCTGATACAATGTAATACAATCCCATGCCATGATGTCTCTACACTGTTTGCTCCTTTATCTTTTCCTTGGTTTTCAGGTTCAGTGGAATTGTTTACTTTTTCTGCTGTTGAATCTACAACAAAAAAAAACAAAGAAAAAAAATTACTGCACTGCAATAAAAGCAACAGATCCATCTATAACTTGAACATCACTACTTGACTGGAACGCACTTGTATTCAGATTGTGTTAAAACGTTTTAAATTAAAATCTCATACATTCAACCAGTTTTACGTACTGTTAATGAGCAGCAGTACAGTCTGATGTTCAGATGAGTGTGTGATGAAGCAGATGTATTTTCCTGCATCAGTGTGAGTGAGATTCTTGATTTTGATGGAGAAGTTTCCTCTCAGATACTCATCAGGGAAAGTTTTAGTTCTGTTCTTGTACCGTGGGTCCTGTAACACTACTGAATCTTGACCCTTGATTATATCATACACATTCTTGCTGCCATTGTGTCTCCAGTTCACATCAATGTCTTGAAGTTCAAGATCATGTTCAGTGGAAGAACACGGCAGGACAACTGAACCACCAATAACAGTCTCTACTGTGACCTGCAGAGACACTGAAATGACAGAAACTGTAATTGTAAAGACACAATCTGACATTTATACATGTGGCATGATTTTAACTTTTAAATGTGTTGTTCAGATGCTCACCTTTGTTCATCAGCACAAATACAAAGATGAAGCAGCAACTGCAGAAACGAAACAAAATCCTGTAACTCAAGCAAAAAATCATGACACTAGTAATAGTGGCAAAGTCAAAGTTTAATTCCCACACAGATGGGATAAGATGTCCTTGTTGTTAAATGATCTCAGCTGTTACAGGTAACCATCAAAGCCCCACACATGAAAAATGTGTGCAGAATAGATTGAGCATCTGCTGATATTACGTGGGAAACAAAACTTTCAGGGAATTATGTATGCATCGCTTGTCTTAATGGAGAAAAAAGTGCTTATCACCCTTCCCCGGGACTTTGATTGACAGGCGTTCTGACCAACCATAATGCTGAATCCGCCATTTTGTCCAACAAACAAACCAGACAGGAGAGTTAAAAAATCAACGTCGGTGGACTTGAACTTGACTTGGTGTGTAGTGATGTCTTTCTGCGGTTGAAACAACATAACTTCTAATGTTAATTCATGTTTATTATTAGTAGGAAGATATGATCGATTCATGTGAATGAGACTGAACTGATCTGTCAGGACACGTTAAAGAGCTACAAAAACTGTATTTATTGTTTGAATTTCTTTTAAAAAAAAGACACAATTTGAAAACTGAGACTTTGTTTCATACCAAAAGTAACCTGTCTGTCTTGTCTGTTGGTGCTTTGTTAGTGTCCTTTTTGCTCCACTATGTATTTTTCACTCTGTGAGAACATGTGCGGCGTGAGAGCACCATGGACAAAGTTGGACAAAGCAACAATAACTAAGGGGGGCGGGTTTTTGCAAAGGGTCAAATTGCGTAGAATGTATAAAATTCAGTCTGAACTCTATTTGACAGTCCTTTCAATTAAAAAATACATGCAAAAATAAAGTTATATAGTGCAATTCATATATCACTTGATCATTAACTAAATTGTCAAAATTCATCAGCTGAGCAAATTAATACATCCAAACCTTAAATACACTGTAGTCAACTAAAACCAGCTGCACATATACACAAAATATGGAAATACAGCATGCTAATGTTAACTGCTAACCACTAAATCAAAATAATAAAGAGAGCAGATAGATAAACCTGATAATCAGGTTTATAATAATTCATGTTTAATATATTAATATATTAAAGTTTTCCATTTTTTATTCTAGTTTTGACAACCAAAACACAGCCGGCCAAATGCAAACATGAGCAACAAGCTACATCAGATCTTCATTGCTGAGAAGTATGATGCATTTGTCCATTTGACATTTCATTCAGAATTCATCAAACATACCTGATCATCATGGTGGCACTGTATATGTATTATTTAAATATATATTGCACATATAGTGCTCATATATTGCAAT
This sequence comes from Mylopharyngodon piceus, assembly GCA_039654765.1. Taxonomy (NCBI): domain Eukaryota; kingdom Metazoa; phylum Chordata; class Actinopteri; order Cypriniformes; family Xenocyprididae; genus Mylopharyngodon; species Mylopharyngodon piceus. The sequence continues at coordinate 33,465,706 of CM077438.1, forward strand.
ATGTTGAGATTAAATAATGCTTTCAAACAACAGAATGTATCGTAACTCTTTCGTTTCCATAAGCCATGCGTTCTACGGGATGACATCAGACGGAAGTGACGTGGACAGTTATCATGTGAACTGATCAGACATGTGCAGATAAATCTTTCTTAAATTGACTTCAGTATATTCAAGACTCTTGATCTTGTACTAAATGTTCATCATTATTAATATCGAACATGTTTCTGATCTCAGTCATTGTACCTCCAGTCTGGACTTTAATTCATCAGTTAAAGACATGACAAAAGCTAGACAAAAGTTAGAAAAATATTGTGCTAATTTCACTGAAAAATAATCAGGTCTGATATATAACAACAAAAATAAGGTGGTCTTTTGAGCAGTTAGTTATATTCGTCCTTCCTTCTGATGTATGATCCTATAAGTGAAATGAACAGTAATTGAAAATGCAGTAACTGAAATGAGTAAATGTACTCAGACTTACATGAATATGAGATTGAAGCTTCTTTCTTAAACTCCTCTGGGAAAACATTGTATTTTGGATCATGATCCTCGAGTAAATCATTTATCTGAATGACGTCTGATATATTCCTGCTGTCAATGTCTTCATACATTGTCATGTCTTGATTTTAGCTTATTGTGGCTGAAAGAGAAGAACAGGAATGCAGAATTTCCAGCAACATCCTCATTCTGACCTACAGAGAGAAAGAGAAAGAGAACTGAAAAATACAGGGATTTTTTTCATGAATTTGCCTTTCAAATGGTTTTCAAAAATGGATAAACAAACAGATGACTTTTTTCTACAAGAAATTACCTGTTTGTTTGTTTTTTGTGGGTTTTTTTTTGTTTGTTTGTTTGTTTGTTTGTTTGTTTGTTTCATATTTGGGCTCAATCCAGAAAAATCTTCCTCATAGTTCATCAGTCTTGTTTTCATCCTGACGGTCTGTACAAGTGAAGTAAGAGACTTGTTGTCGGATTAGATGTGCAGTCGAGTGGGCAGGTACAGTAGGTCCCACATACATCATATGTCATATCTTGTTCCTTATCACCAGTTTCATCCTCATTCTGATCTACAGATCTTGTTATCAAACATATATAGTCATATAATTTAGGTTTGGTTGTGTGTGTTGCTTGTTTTACTTCAGTTGAACTTTTTTAATTTATTGACATTTGTTTTGCTGTCTATATCTATATATTTTTGCATTTTTATAGTGTTAATATTTCTCTTAATTTTGACAAATATTCTTTTGTATTGTGTAATTGCATTTTGTATTGTGTTTTTGTTCTATATGGACAAAATGCTTTTGATTCCTATTGCCATCATACGGTTTCTGGTTTGACCTGATGCACTTCATTTACCAGTAAGGAGTGGTGCTTGATGTGGAAACTCTGAGCACCAGGATGTTTGTCATACACACACGTAAGAAAAACCAGATGAACCTCAGATACTGTTCAAAATAAACCTTTAAATAGACTGTATATTCAATGTCTACAAAGTGTAGGTTGGTTTTGATAAGGGGACATTTATTTTGAGTTCAAACATTCTTTTAGAGTGTTATGCACTGCACGGAGACACCAAGATTGAGGATCCAAATGCAGTATTTAATAAGGCAGTCCACAAACGTTGTCAAAAAAACAGGCAAATGGTCAAAAGCACAAAGTAGGCAGTCCAAACAATGATATCCAGAGCACAGGCAAAAAAGAGGAAACAAGGGAAACACAAAGAATCCAAAAACGAAGATACAGAAGCACATATATTTTGCATCAGTCCACTAGTAGGAATATCAGTTTACATTTACAAACATTAATTTTGCAATTAATTGTAATAATCCAGCAACATTTTTTTAGTTATGTTTGTCTTCAGTTTTACGCATTTTTTGTCTAAGAAAACTTTGCGTGCAAAAGCAGAGCATTTGTATTGTATGCATTACAGCATTGTTGTATTGTATTTTTATATTATATGGAAACAATGCTAATGAAGCCAGTTCTCATAGTGCTCAGTCTGGTTCCTAAATACATGTGTCTCATTTAGTTTGCAAAGGCGTATCACCTGATGCCATTGTTTGATGTTTTAAACCAGAATAGTGTTGCTGTGGCATCAGGATACTGGTGTTATAAACACTGCCACAAGTAAGAAGAGTCCAGTCCCATTTCTCCACAGATTTATGGTGTTAAGATACGGCTGGGGCCTCCAAGAGCCATCAAGAGTCTCACCTCTAAGAGCCCCAGTGCATGTAAAGATCCCAACACATGTCTCTAGGACATTCTGATAATTTGTTTAAGCTCTGTTCAGTCTGTTCCTCTTCTGATTAAGCAGTTATCCTTGTGCGTGACAAGATATGTGCCAAAATTCTGCAATATTCAGCACACAAGGAAGAAGTAGCCTGGTATGAATGATGTGAGATATGAAAAATTAATGCATCAATTTTTTTCTAAACAATGTGCAGTTTTAATCTTAAGAAATAAAATTATAAATATAAAATGCTTTTCCAGCATTAGTGTTCAGAGCTGTGTAGCAGATCTGAACACTGACCACAATGTTTTAAGCACATTTTTATCTTTTTTTATCTTTTGCACACTGTGCATACAGACATTGGGTAACACTTACAATAAGGTTCATTAGTTAAGCATTAGTTAATGTATTAACTAACATGAACTAACCATGAGCAATACATTTGTTACTGTATTTACCAATCTTTGTTAATGTTAGTTAATGAAAATACAGTTGTTCATTGTTTGTTCATGTTAGTTCACAGTGCATTAACTAATGTTAACAAGATTTTAATAATGTATTAGTAAATGTTGAAATTAACATTAACAAAGATTAATAAATGCTGAACAAGTGCAGTTCATTATTAGTTCATGTTAACTAATGTAGTTAACTAACTAATGAACCTTATTGTAAAGTGTTACCGACATTGTTTTACTTGATGTATTATCAGGAATTAACTAATCACATTTGGTAAATGATGCGCAGTACTACCATGAAATGATACAAAATCAATTTAATTTTGGCAAACACAACATGAGAAAGAACTCTTGTGGTAAAGACAGCAACATATTGACAGAGTCATTTCCTTTAGATACAGCAAAAACATGTTCCTTATTCAGTGTTTCAAGATCTTATTGTGTTACACAATAAAAACAATGCAGTGCATTTGGCAAAACTATAACAGCACAAGTACAGTGTGTTTTGCACCAGCCAGAAGCAATGAAAGATCTAACAATTAAGATAAAAGCAATAATAATAATAATAATCAGAAAAACTTAAAGTAAAAAAGTGACCTGTTTGTCATTTATGGCACTGTTGTTTGTTCTTCAGTTGAGACAAAGAAATTAAAGTAATCATATATTAATAAACCAGTTTTACACACTATTGATGATCAGCAGTACAGTCTTCTGAATAAGATGGGGTTGTGATGTAGCAGATATATTTTCCTTCATCAGTGTACTTTGGGTTCTGTTCTGCTACAGAATCTTTACCCTCAATTATACTACACACAATTTTGTCATTATTGTCTCTCCAGTGCACATCAATGTCTTAAAATTTATGATCATGTTCAGTGGAAGAACACAGCAGGACAACTGAACCACCAATAACAGCCTCTACTGTGACCTGCAGAGACACTGAAACTGTAAATCCAAACACGCAAATGAAGCAGCATCTGCAAAAACAGAAGAAAAAAAAAGAAACTGCAACTCAAGCAGAAGATCATGACACTAATAATAATGGCAAAGTTAAAGTCTGATTCCTACATAAACGGGATAAGATGTTGTTAAATGATCTCGTGTTTTGTCAGTGGATAATAGTGATCTGACAGCTTATTTTGTGTTGGAAATTAAGAGTTTTTATGTTTATTTGTTAATGGAGGATAAAACCAGGGGTGCAGCAACCATTCTAACACACACACACACACACACACGTTTGTTTAAAGTGAGGAAATCTCTTAGACTTCCATTGTTTTTATATTAGTTTAATGATATTTTCTATTACCTAACCCAATCCCTATATCCTTACAGGTGTTGAATCCTGCTCCTGGAGGCCACTTTCCTGCAGAGTTTAGCTCAACTCACCTGGGTGGAAGTTTCTAGTGATCCTGAAGTCCTTGATAAGCTGGACACACCTGCCTGAATAAAACCCTCATAGAAACCTGTGCAAAACACTAGATTTATAGAAACATAATCTCGCATATTTATAATCCTTTTTTAACTAGTGAGATCCAGCTCACTAGTTGGTGTTTAACAAGTTTAACTATATTATTGAGGATATTTTGGACATCTTATAGCAGCCTTTGCTTTACCGTTTACACTTAAAACATTTCTCTGAATAATGTCTTATATATTCCCGCTCTCACTGTGCATTTAATACAATGTTATGTCTTGACTTGTGTTTATCATCACTGTAAGAGCAGAACAAGACTGCAAAGCTTTCAATGACATCCTCGTTGTAACCTAGAGAAAAATGAAAGAGAGAGAGCTGAAAACAACCGGGAAATACAGCCTGGACTTTTCATGAATTTGCCTTTCAAATGGGCTCAAAATCTTCCTCATTCCTCTCTCGTTTTCATCCTGACAGACTGTACAAGTGCAGTTGTACAGTCTGTCAGGATGAAAACAAGAGAGAGGAATGAGGAAGATTTTGAGCCCATTTGAAAGACAAATTCATGTATTCTATGATTGGAGGAGAGATTCAGAGAGACTGAGATAGGATTGTTGTCAGATTAGATGTGCGGGCGAGTGGGCGGGTACAGTATGTACCATATGCATGGTCATGTCTTGGTTTTGTTTATTATTGTGTTATATCCTCATTCTGACCTACAGAGAAACTGAAAGAGACATATTTACACAATTTTTTTTTTTAAAAAATGATAAAATATAACAATGAAATGGAAAAGGCAAAAAGGTACACAATAATTTTTGTTATTTAATTGTATTCAGGGTTGATGTTATTGTCCTGTTGCACTTCATACTCTTATCATGACAGGACCTCACAAACCTGACAGTCAGATTTGCATTTCTCTTCTTTCTGACATATTCTTCTGTATTGTATTTATTACAGCATTTTGTATCGTGTTTTTGTAGTACATAGATAAAATGCTTTTGATGCCTATTGTCATCATACTGTTTCTGAAATACACAGAGGCATTCAGTTTGATTTTTCTTGAATAGTTTGTTTTGTGACCTGATGCCATTATCTGATGCGTTTCATTTACTAGTAAGGAGTGGTGCTTGCTGTGGAAACTCTGAGCACCAGGATGTTTGTCATACAAACATGAAAAAGCCCAATCCCATGCGTTTATTGTGATATTCTGGTGCTGAGATACGGCTGGGGCCCTTAGAGGCCATTAAAACCCCCATGGACCCTCAAAGAACCCCAGTGCACTGCCTCAAAACACACCAAACATGGGGAGGAAGGGGAAGGGGTTGGATATGATGATGAGGAGACAGTGGCATTCAGACACTGAGTTTTATCCAAATGTGCACACCAATTAAATCTCATATTACCACAGATGTGCTATTTGTTTGTTTGTTTTTAAACCAGAAGCCACATTTGCTTTCACATTTTGGATAAAAAGCATCAGCCAAATGAAATGTAAAACATTTGGTTTTAGTAAAAAGTATAAGATAGATTAGTAATATGTTTGTAATATACAACGCTGACACATGCATTATTTCATAATACAATTTATTGGGTCTTGAACATAATGAGATCATGCAAATACAATGAAACAATGTTTCCTGTTTATACCTGAGAATTTTGAAGTACACTTTAAATATAATTAACAGTTCCTACAAATAAAACATTATTTTCAATATGAATGTTTACTAGTACAGAATTTTTAAGGCAGCAACATATTGACTCATGCAATTGCTGCCGGTACACCAAGCTATACAGTTGTGCCATGTACCAACTTTATCTTTATTATTATCAGCTCTTACTGATTCATAATGTTTTCAACCTCATGAGCATCTGAACTCATGCTGTGTCCGCCTGCACTAAGATTGCTTGAGGACTTTTTTCTCAAGCAAACTAAAATGAAACCTGTAACTATAAGTATAACTATAACGAATGCAATGCCACTCCAAAGCCAAGGCGATGATGTCCACACACTGCCTGGGTTTGTTGTTCCTTGGTTTTCTTGTTCAGTGGATATGGTTCCTTTTTCTGCTGTTGATTCTGCAACAAAAAAAGTATAACAGGAAATTTTACCTCACTGTAATAAAGACAACAGACCCGTCCATACTTAATAAACAGCAGCATTCAGACTGAAACATCACTAGTGAACTTGGGATCAATTTCTTGCAGAATTTAGATTTTAAAGCAAACAACTGTGTTTAAAACTTCATGCACTAATCTACTACTTTCACACACCCTTAATGATCAGCTGTACAGTAGGTTGTTCAGATGATTGTGAGATGAGGCAGCTGTATTTTCCTGCATCAGCATAAATGAGATTGTGGAGTTTGATGGAGAAGTTTCCTCTCTCATACTCCTCTGGAAATGATTCAGTTCTGTTTTTATACTCTGAATCCTGTTTCCCTTGTGAATGACTGCTGGGAATTATATCACGCACAATCTTGCTGCCATTGTGTCTCCAAAACACATGAATATCTTGAAGTTTATGATAATGTTCAGTGGAAGAACATGGCAGGACAACAGAACCGCCAATAACAGCCTCTACTGTGTCCTGCAGAAGCACTGAAACAAGAGAAAATTTAACTGTAACTTTAACAGTCAGTGGCATTAATTTATCTTTCAAATGTAGATTGTTCAGGTGCGCTCACCTTTATTTATTAGCACTGCAAACACACAGATGAAGCCACAACTGCAGAAACAGAGAAAACAAGTTTAAATTCCTTTGGTTCAACTTGAATAGTCATGAGTTTGATTCCCACATAACACACATAAGAGGGTAAGATAGGACAGGGTGTCCTCCCATACTTATCTTTCTTACTGATCACAGATGTCACTAAATTCATCTCTAAATATGTTACAAACTGGCAGTTAATGTTCTTAAGGTGACATCTTTACCCATCTTACCCTATTGGTAAAACCTTGAATTCACTACAAATCAAACTACTATAAACTAAAACTAACTTACCAGGACAAATGCTAATGCTAACCACTTAATCAAAATAATAGTTACAGCAGATAAACCATGCATATAAACTTTATAATCATTAATTAACCAATTCGTGTTTAATGTTTTAACAACACTTAAAAGACTTTCCTTTTAATTCTAGTTTAAATAAAGCATTTGAAAACCAAAACACAGCAGGCCAACCACAAACATCAAACTACATCAGGCCTTCTTTGCTGAAGTGTACAACATGTTTGTCCAAATAGCGTTTCATTCTGCATTCAACAAACATACCTGATTATCATGGCAGCCAAATATAATCAACATATATTTTATTTGACTATATTGCATAAAATGTTTTTTACATTAGGATGAAATAATACTTTTTCAACAGAACGTATGACTCTTCCGTTTCTGTGTACCATGCGTTCTACGGGATGACATCAGACGTGACGTCAACAGTAATCACGTGAACTGATCAGACATGCGCAGATATTCGTTAATCTTTCTCACATTTACTTCAGCATATTTAAGACTCCTGATCTTTTGCTGAATTTTTCACAATTATTAATATAAAACATGTTTCTGATTCTGCAATCATCTCTCTGTCATGTCTGCACTTTAATAATCAATAAATGACAAAAAGCTTATTTGACGCCAACCTTATATTTCATTAAGTGATGTAATGTTAATATACCTAGGCTACTTTAACTTTCAAAATTTGCTTTTACCTTAAAAAATACCAATAACCACCATAATAATAGAAGTGGCCTTTTTAATAGCAGCATACGGTGCACAGGGTCAAACACAAAGACAAAAAATATGTGATCTGGGGCCAGTTGCATAAACATAGCCATCATATTAAGACAGTGTCTTAAGATTTAGTATGACCCACTAGCAGTTAGTCAAGGGGCAGTCAATCTTACTTTTTAGTATCAAATTAGGATAATCTATGTTTTTATGTAACTGACTTAAAAAAGTTATGAATAGTCTCAAAGAAAGAAAATCGATGACTAACTTCTAAGACTAGTCTTAGTGGTTTATGCAACCGGCCCCTGATGTGTAATGATTTCTGGGAATGTCCTTTTACTGTTTTGCCTAAACTGCCTAAATTATCTGGTAGCCTAATTCATAGTTTTTATTTGTCCAAACCATACATTTTTACAGTATTTTACAGTAAAATTACATATAATATGATGTTGAAAAAACATTTGCAGTTTTTCACCATAAGGTAAGGTAACTTACCGTTAACAAATTAACACATTTTGACTGTTTTGACATATTCAGTATACAAAATATTGTGCTAGTTTCACTGAAAAATAATTACGTTTGATAAATAATAATAATAATAATAATAATAATAATAATAGATGATCTTTTCAAATGATTAAATGTACTCAGACTTACATGAATATGAGATTGAAGTTTCCTTCTTAAACTCCTCTGGGAAAACATTGTGTTCTGGATCCTGATCCTCAAGTGAATCAGTTTCGACGTCTTATTCCTGCTGTCACTGAGTCTTAATACTCCGTCACGTCTTGACTTTAGTTTATTGTCGCTGCAAGAGGACAAGAACACAGAATTTCAAATAACACCCTCATTCTGACCTAAAGAGAAAAAAGAAAGAGAGAGAATTACAAACAACAGCAAACAGCAGGACAATACAGTCTGGCTTTTAAAAATGGTTTTCAAAAATGAATTAACAAATGAATCTTCTACAACAAGAAATTACTGTTTTTTTTTTTTTTCTGTCATATCTGGGCTCAATCCAGAAACGTCTGCCTCATAGTTCCTCTCTCTTGTTTTCATCCTGACAAAATGTACTGTGCTGTGAAGAGACTCGAGTGTGATATTCCCTGACGGTCTGATGGGAGGAGAAACTTCTAGTTGTCAGACTAGATGAGCAGGTGAGTGGGCAAGTACAGAGTGTTCTGTGGTTTTGTTTAATCTGCATCCTCATTGTGACAGAGAAACTAAAAGAGAGAAAGAAAGCAAAAGCTCACAGCCTTGTCATGAATTTGCCTTTAAACTTTGTTTATAAACATACAGTATCAGCATGTAGGTTTTGTGGCGAGTTGCTTGTTTTAATTCAGTTGAACTTTTTGAATTCATTGAAACGCATTTGTTTTGCTTTAAACTTCTATCCTTTTGTATTATTTTAATGTTAATAGATTCAAGTGGCTTTATTGGCATGATAAAAAAGCTTTACAGATAAAATAATAACAATGCACAGTGCACGTGCACAGTGATTTGTTTTGTTATTTAAATATTATTCATTGTTGATGTTATTGTCCTCTTGTCATGGCCACCAGGTTTGCGTTTCTCTTCTTTTTGACATATTTTCTGTATTGTATGTATTAGCATTTTGTATTGTTTGTCTTATAGAATATTGTTTTGTATGTTTTTTTTATTATGGACAAAATTATTTCAATGTCTGTTGTCAGTGTACTGTTTCTGAAATACATCAGTTTGATTCCTTTAGTTTGATTTTTGATCAGTATTTGCACAGGTTTGACATGATGTCATTATCTGATGTGTTTCATTCACTAGTAAGGAGTGGTGCTTGATGTGGAAACTCAAACTTAACACACCACTTCTCATGGGCAGACGCAACACAGGTCTATGTAATATGTTTCCTCTGCTGCCCTCAAGAGGCTGCAGTTGATTTTTTTTTTTTTTCAAACCCAATGGATACCTCAGATACTATTCAGAATAACATTCTTTTTAACTGTAGGCCTATCTATAACGAAAAGGGTTGGATATGATGATGAGGAGACAGTGGTGTTCAGACACTGATTTTTATCCAAATGCACACCAATTAAAAACTCATATTACCACAGATATGCTATTTGTTTTTGTTTATTTATTTATTTATTTTCATTTACCAAAAATGATGTAAGAACCTTATGAATAAGAAGGATTTGTTTGGGTCGAGATATTTCTGCGAAAAGTTGCTTGGATAAAAGCAATGTAAAACATTTGTTTTTAGTAAAATTATAAGATTAGAAATATCCAAGCAACTACCATTTATTGGGTCTTGAACATAATGAGATACAAATACATTGAAACAATGTACCTTGTTTTATCTGTTTATACCTGAGAATATTGAAGTACTTTATAAACACAGTTCCTTCAAATAAAACATTATTTTTAATGAATGTTTACTAGTACAGTATTTTTAAGGCAGCAACATATTGACAGACTTACTTGTCTTTTAACTTTCATCAAAAATCTGTTTCAGAGTTTCAAGATCTCATTTTGTGTTATACAGTAAGAAATCAGTGAATAAGACAAGAATATAACAGTACAAAACAGTGTTTTTTACGCCAGACAACTGTAAAAACTAAATGTTACTTTTTACCTACAAAGGAAAAACAAGGCAAGGTTATTTATATAGCACACTTCATACACACTGGTAATTAAAAGCACTTGACTTAAACGGAGTGTCTATTATGGAAGCCCGTTTCCGCCACTAAATAAAAAAATAAAAAGAGTAATTGCGAGTTTATATCTCACAATTGCGAGTTATAAAGTCACAATTCTGAGATATAAACTCGCAATTGCGTGATATAAAGTCAGAATTCTGACTTTTTCCTCTCGCAATTCTGACTTTTTTTCTCACAATTGTGTGAAACTTTATTTCTCACAGTTCTTACTTTGCTTTCGTTTCCTTTCATTGTGACTGACCATCAGGATTGCTGCTTCGTTATTATTCTACATAAAATGGAAGACATCATAAAGGATTACTTTTAGCGCGGATTTACCAATAAAGAAATTTTGATTTTACTGGAGGAGACATAAAGATTAGTCTCCGGACATATGCATATAGCATGTTTCCACGGTAACCTTGTACATGAGTACAGCGTTTCAAGGAGAAAAAACAGCTTTTACTGCCATTTAGTGGGCTTAATACTAAAACACCAATACCTATCATGTTTCATCAACTTTATAACTTTGCAACTCAAGTCTAATGGCTCCATAAAAAGGGGCATTCAAGGGTAGAATCATGCAATTCTGCAAATTACAGTGGAAGTATTTGGTGAATAGAAGTTGTTTTTAACAGAATGGATACACTAATGAATTTGACACAATAATAACAATATAATAGTAATAATAATAAGAATCAGCTGTGGCGGAGGCGCAATAAAACAGACGAAGCTGAAGTGGTACATTTTATACACCAACAGCTTCAGACATCGTTGGATGCACCAGAAATAAAAAAAACCGGAATTGTTACAGACAGAGACACTGTCCGTCAGTTAATTGCGAGAAAAAAGTCAGAATTCTGAGATAAAAACTCGCAATTCTGACTTTTTTTCTCGCAATTGCGACTTTATATCTCGCAATTCTGACTTTTTTTCTCGCAGTTGCGAGTTTATGCCTCAGAATTGTGACTTTGTAACTCGCAATTGCGAGACAAAAAGTCAGAATTGCGAGAAAAAAAAGTCAGAATTGCAAGAAAAAAAAGTCAGAATTGTGACTTTATATCACGCAATTGCGAGTTTATATCTCAGAATTGTGACTTTGTAACTCGCAATTGCGAGACAAAAAGTCAGAATTGCGAGAAAAAAAAAGTCAGAATTCTGAGATAAAAAGTCGCAATTACTCTTTTTATTTTTTTATTTAGTGGCGGAAACGGGCTTCCATAGTCTATTTACACTAAGTGTAAATAAGTGTAAATAGCCTGTCTTGTTGACGAAGGCTATTTACACTAACTCCGCCCACCACTGTCTGGTCGGATTCTATCCACCAGACTACATCACTATCTATGTGTGTTAATGAGTTATAGGACTGGCTAAATTCCAATTTTTTTTCACGCCTCAACTACTGTAATGCTCTTTTTGCTGGATTATAGCACATTATTTCTCACTTACAATACATTCAAATTCTGTCGCAAGAATATTAACCCACTCTAAACGATCTGCTCATATCACATCTTATTTAACCTCCACCTGTGTCATCTCGCATTATTTACAAAATTCTACCTTTAAATCACTCAGTGGCCTTGTTCTTTGCTATCTCTCTGATTTACTTTCTCCTTACATTCCATCTCGATCACTTCAATCTTCAGGGTGTGCCCTTCTTACTGTACCTAGATTTCGTCTATCTTCAATGGGCAGCAGGTCGTTTTCTGTCATGGCTCCTAAGCTATGGAACACTCCACCATTGGCACTAAGAAAAATAACCACACTCTCTGAATTCAAATCACAACTTAAAGGGGTCATATAATGACACTTTTACAAGATGTAAAATAAGTCTCTGATGTCCCCAGAGTGTGTATGTGAAGTTTTAGCTCAAAATACCCCACAGATCATTTTTTATAGCATTTGTCACTTTTTGAGGGTGACCAAAAACATGCAAATGAGCTGCTGCTCACAAGAAGAGGGTGGAGTTTCAAGAGCTCATGTTAGCAGCGCCAATTACCTCAGACTCACTGAAAATGTCAGAAACTGTTCAGCCTTTTATGTTCAAACCGAAGTCGGACAATGATGGAGAGACTCAAGAAGAAGTGACAACATGTAGAATGCAACAGGACGTTTCTGAATTAATTTATGTAGCTGATGTGGAGTTAACTATCTTAAAGTTACTGATTGCATATTCTGTCATGATAATCTATAAATCGCTCGTGTGGGAACTGTTGTAAGATGCCTACAGAGCCAGAGAATATATGCTGAATGAAGATAGAACAGGTATAGTTTAGTTTAATTACGGTTATAACTTGTCATGTTTTATGACATGCTATTGCATTTGTGTTACATACTGTATTGCAATAACATGGCCTCACCCCTTTGTTGCGTGTACTGGGGGCAGGGTTTATGTAAATTTTAGGGTTAGTGATGTCACCAACCCGAGAAGAAGCTCGTTGTAGTCCCTACCAGCCGTTTGTTGTAGTCCTTAAACAGAGAATTCTTTAAAAGAAAATATCTCCCTTTGCATTGAACTTTGAGCGTCGTAACTTTGCAGATGTTCTTTATGCTCAAACAGCAACATCACACACTAACTAAAGTTGAAAAATGGAAGGGTAATTGAAGATCTGATAGAGGAAAGAGATTTGGTTTGTATGAATGACGGAAGAAGCACAAGATTTAACTTAAAGGGTCATGAAACCCCAGAACACATTTTTTGAGTTGTGAACAGATATGTATAGACTGCACATCATTGAAAACAATAAAGGTAATCATTAATTTTATTTATAATTTGAAATTAGTTATTTTTGCATTTTTCTGAGCGATTTCTGTCTTCCGGTTTGAAAAGCAAAGTCGGAGCAACGTCACAAAATCTGACGTCATCGTGTACCACCGGCAAGATCCGGAGAGCTGGTTGGCTCCAAGTATGGGCTGGTCGAACATGCTGACGTCAACAGTTTCTACTTTTATTCATGACTTAAAGCTCATTCAATCCAATCACTGCGCTGCAGTATGCATAAGATTATAATTGCGGTATTATGCATGAGGAAGTATCACTTCTCTTGCTGTCTCTTGTCATTCAGAGACATATCGTTGGTACTCGTGCACCTCAGTACTACAACACAAAAATGCGTTTTCCTGTGACCAGAGCCAAAGATTGGGTGCATGTGGATTGTTTTGCTGTGATCTACCAGCACAAATGGAAAATAGCCTATGTTCGCATGAGATCGCATTACAGCGGATAATTCAAATGTCACAAAAGTATCTCATCAAGTATTCTTCAAATTAATTATATGTGCAAACTGGACACTGATACGTGTATCTGAACACGATGACACGATTATTCTGATGAACAAAAGACAGAGAATGGACAAAATTAAACTATGTCTTTATTCTTTCTGTGTTAAACTATGTGTTGTTTATCATGAGACTGTAGGGCTCGTAAACGTAATGAAAGTATTATTAGCCTTTTAAATATTCTTTCGCATTTCTCCCTTGTGCTTGGGAGTTGTCATTTTCTCTGTGCTCATATATTAATATTCATTATTGTTTATAATGAGTGTGTTCTATGTCTCTGTTTCATTGGTTGTTCTCTCCCCTCTTCCCTCCCTCTACACTCCCACTTTTCCAGAGCTTTACATGCCCATTTTTACAGACTTTTTCCAGCTCAGAGGTGTGAACGACCTGGCTAAAACAGGGGGGTTTCATGACCCTTTAACTACGGGTGGTGAGTCAGTATTAGATCTAACCCTAGTGTCTAGCTCCTTAGCTGGTATATGTAGCTGGGAAGTATGGATTAAAGATACAGTAGGCAGTGATCATTACCCAGTTTCTTGTTCAATTGGAGAAAGGGAAGAGGTGAGACCAGGGGGTAGAATATCAAAATGGATTTTGGAAAGCAGATTGGGAAAAATTCCGGGAACTGTCTGAGGAAGCAATGGGAAAAAAAAAAGATTTATCTAGAGAGGTAGATGAAATTAATTAACAAATTATATCAACAGTTATAATAGTGGCAAAAAGCTCTATACCTAAAAGTAGAAATAGAATGGAAAGGAGACTGGTACCATGGTGTACAGAGGAGTGTCACCAGGCAGATCAGCCAGGCTCTCACACCAACCAATCCAAGCACACTCCCTCACCAGAGTACTAATCACCTTATCTGCACGCTCATCACACCGGCTTTATAAGCACACATCTCACCTCACTCCAGAGTCCGGTCTCGTTAACACAAGGTGGATTCACTCCTTGTTCCTTCCACGATTCTCCAAGCAAGATTCTCCAGTGTCTTCCCTCTACTTACCTCCTGTGTACCTCCAGCGTGTTCTCCTCTCCATCGTCTTCCATCGTCCAACAGGGCACAGTAATAAAGGAAGGCAGCAGAGAATCGTAACAAGGCAAATAGTCCAGGGTCATACACAGAAATACCATAAACAGGGATAAATGCTTAAAGTTGTCAGCAGAACAAAACTTCGCAAAGGCTAAATAGAACATGAGATTGGATTCAGGGGTGAGTGTAATCAACGGCAGGTACGGGATGATGGGAAATGAAGTCCATGAGAGGAATCAGTACTCGGGTGATGGCACACTCTGGTGGCTTGATTTTTGACAGAGCCCCCACCCTGCGAGCGGCTCCTGACATGAGGAGGCAATCGACGCCGGGGTCTTCCATGAGGGCGAGGGGCCGGTTTGTCCGGATGGGTCGATGAAAGTCAGCAGTAAGTGAAGGGTCCAGAATATCATCTGAGTTGACTCATGACCGAACCCCTCCCTGTCCACAAGGTATTGCAAAGTTCTCCCCCGGCGTCTGGAATCTAGCAGTTCATGCCGTTGGTAAGCCTCCTCGCCTTCCACGATGATGGGTGGAGGTCCCTGGTTGCCAGCACTCTAGGTTCTCCTCTCCTCTCGGACCACCAGCGGGCCTGAGCAGGAAGACATGAAAGGTGGGTGAGATACGGTAATTGGGTGGAAGAGATAAACGGTAAGAAACAGGAGTTATTTGTCTTATTATTTTGAAAGAACCCACATACATGAGGCTGAGTTTCCTGCATGGTAACCGGAGACAAAGATCCCAAGTGGACAGCCAGACTCATTGTCCAGGGCGGTAGTTCAGGTGAGGATGGCGCGTGAGTGATCAAGCTTGTTCCTTTTGACATCTAACTGCTCTTTGCAAATGCACATGAGCCTCGTTCCAGACATTCTCAATACGTTGCAACCAGTCATTTACCGCAGGAAGTTCCATGGGTTCTCCAGACCAGGGGAAGAGAGGAGGTTGATAGCCAAACAGACACTGGAAAGGAGTTTTTTTTTTTTTCGTTGGGTGAAATCACGTCAATTGTTGCTGCTCATATTGTCGCAGCTTGCATCAGCTGAGCTGAGTAGGGTACAATGGGGCTAAAGGCACACCTTAATAAACAAAATTAGCTTTTTCTGGTCAGTTCTTTGCAGCACAGCAAACCCCCCCAAAAAATCAATACCTACCATCCCTCTAAATATCGCCCTTTGTTAGTTGTGGTTATTCATAGTATTCATATATGTGACATGGTGACATGGAGTGAACTGTGGTACTAATAGTGTCACATGAATGTGCTCGTCGCATAGCCATGCACTGAAGGCCAATGGAGAAGGTCAGGATTTTCGTTAAATAATACATTAAATTTCATATTGTACACCCCCAGAACACTTGGAATATACAACATGTGTTTCATGGGACCATTCAATACTTTTGTGTCTTTTTAAAAAATCTTGATTCTGGTCAGTATTCACTGCCATTATCTGGATGAGAGCAAGGGAGACATTTTTTAAAAATTCTCCTTTTGTGATCCATAAAAGAAAGAAGAGCATACAGCATTAGAAAAACACCATGGTAAGTAATTTACAGAGTCAGGAGGGTTACTTTAAAAATCTATTCCATTACAGTTACAAATTACTTCATAAAAAAGTATTCAGTAAAGTAATCCCAGCACCACAATATGAAAGTAATGTAATCTGTTTATTTTTGGATTCCTTCAAGGTCACATATGTTAATAAAATCAAGTAACTGGCATCAGAACCAGCTGTCAATTAGAGACACGGATTCTAATGTCAACCGAATTCACTGTTAATATAAATCATCCATTGTTTCCATCACTGCAACTTCCCGAACTCACACACAAGAAATTAAATATGTTCAGTCCAAGCAAAGGCTGGATTTAAGCTTTATGAGTTTATTGTCATACATACAGCGCTTCACAGCTGTTACATATCACATACCCAGCACTTGAAAAGTAAAATGCTCCTACAAGGTACTTTCCTTTCTTTTTTGTTTTTAATTCTCCTTTTCGAATTTCTCTTGGATCTGTTTTGCCTCCATTGCTGCTTAAACAATGGACCATGCAACTGCATAGCTTAATGAGAGTCTGCAAATTAGTGCCTGATGAAAAATTAAGCTTTAAAAATGTTAATATTACCATCATCATTTTGGAAAACATTCTTATCAGAATAATTTATGTTAAGCTTGTATATATTTTTAGAAAGCTATTAAGTTTTTAAGCAATAATGTAGATTTTTTCCTTTGTGTTTTATATAATAACCACTAGGAGCTGCTCTAGGCATATGTTCCCATTCAGTCGGTCACGTTCGACGTACGTTGGACAGACCGACGAATAGGAATCTCGCTAGAGAGGCCAATCTGCTTCGAGTGTAACTAAAATGAGCCAATACACATTGGCATGCAATCATATGCAGCAGCTGCTCACCTCGCAGCACAGGTATTTAATGAGCAGCAGGTGCGTTGCATCTTCAGCTTTTCACTTCGGAGCCGAACATATGTGTCTGTGTTTCTGCAAGCAAGTGTCTTCTGAGACGAGTCCAGCTCTTCAAACTTCTCTTTTCTTCAGTGCGGTCGGATAGCACAGCAGCGGGGTCGAAGTCCTCTCTTTCAGTTGATTTATTTATTTATTTTTTGCCTTATTGAGCAAAGCTGTTCCCAGCTGTAAAAGGCTGTTTTCACGGCCGGTAACGGTGCGCTTTTGAGCGCTGACTAGCTGTTCCCACAGCTGGTAAGAGCAGCATCTACAAAGAGAGGAGAGCACGACAGGCTGCACACATTCCCTGTCTGTGTTGCCGCGGCCGTTCCCCTGCGTGCTTCAGCACTTTTAAAGAGCAAGTCCCTGAAAGAGCTTACACAAGTAGAGCTTGCGTCTTTTTAAAGATGACATTCTACTTGTGTGTTTCTGGATGCGGTCGTTACCTGGCACCGAGGGATGGTCACAATCGCTGCATCAAGTGTCTGGGCTTAAAACACGCTGAGGCACCGTTCATGGATGAGTCATGTACCCATTGTGGGAAGATGACCATCTCGGAGTTGCGATCGAGACTCCAGTTCCTACAAAGGGACGGAGTCCCAGTGCCGCTGCCTTGTTCCAATCCTCCTCAGAGGGCTGCTGCGGGTAGCGGCACTGGTGATCTGAGGATTACAGTGAGCGCGCTTCCTTCGGGGAACCAACCCCCTAGGAACCCTCACTCCTCCTGGACTCCGCAGCCAGTAGAGCTGCCGGGGGAGCGCGGTGGGCCATCTCAGAGGTGTGCACCATCTGTATCCTTCGGAGCTCCTCCTGATGACCGGATGTCGATAGCTGCATCGGAGGGTGAGCCAGATTTTCTGGAGATGACGAGTCGGCGCAGTTGCCTCCTTCGGGAACAGTAACGGTGCCCGATTCGGATCCGGAGATGATGGCTATGCTTTCCCGGGCCGCCAACAGGGTCGGGCTCGTGTGGAATCCTCCACCCTGTCCCGAGCCCTCGCGGTTGGATGATTGGTATCTCGGGGTGGCGCATGCTGGTTCTCAGCCACCCACCCCGGTTCCTTTCTTCCCAGAGGTGCATGAGGAGCTCACCGGGTCGTGGATGGCACCTTTTACTGCCAGAAACCACCCCAGTGGCTCCTCCTCCCTCACCACCCTTGTTGGTGGTGCGGCGAAGGCTTACATGCATATCCCCCCTGTGGAGCGGGCCATTGCTATGCAACTGTGCCCTAACTCCACCTGGAGGGGGAGCCGTGCCTCCCTTCCCTTCCCCTTCTTTGTAAGCACTCGTCGGACCTTACTGGCAAGGCTTATCAGGCCTGCGGGGAAACCGCTTCCGCCTTGCATGCTATGGCGTTGTTGCAGGTCCATCAGGCCAAGGCACTGAGGGACCTGCATGAGGGTGGTCATGATCCACAAGTTCTTCAAGAACTTCGTGCCATGACGGACCTTGCGCTTCGTGCGACAAAGGTTACTGCACAGTCAATGGGTCGTGCGATGTCCACTATGGTGGTCCAGGAATGCCGTCTCTGGCTGTGTCTGGTTGACATGAGGGATACCGACAAAGTCAGTTTCCTTAACTCCCTTGGGTCGGCGGTCACGACTGCGATACCACCTCGTTTTTTTTTCGTACCAGTGTGAAAGAGACTCACAATACTCCGTCAATGTTGCACATACAATTAAGAGTTATACACCATTTTAATCTGTGGAATATCTTCTTTTATTTGTGTACACTCAGAGTAAAAACAAAATGTTGTGCTTTTTGCAAAATAAAGACAACTAACATGATGCGTGATCTCTCGTCTCCCTCTGAATGAAGTCCAATCTGATAGTTCTCAGAAAATGAACTGTAACTTAGTGAATACTAATCACAAAAAAATTAGACTTATGTCTAAAAAAACATTGAAATGTCAGGTTTTAAATCATGTAAGTCAAATCGAAAACAAAAATTCTGTTTATGTAATCTGTATGAAAAGAGACATGTCAGACGCCCGTGATTCAGCTCATTATCCGCTAATGCGGCCACGCCCACAGAGCGAGTGCTATTCAGACGCAAATTCTGAGGCAATACATGTATACATCATCTCAATCGTGTATTTATTGTCTTGAAAAGTGTTTATCTGTATGTTAAAGCCATGGTTAGCGACCTCTGGAAGACATGCCGTTAGTTCCTGGAATGTCCTGTTCTTCTTTAGAGTAATTTGTGGACTAAAGGTGCACAGAGCGCCCTCCGGCTGCAAGTATGAATTGAAAACACAGTATCCAGCGCTCATAGTGATGACAATAAATATTGAATAAATATTACTCCTCTGTATAGAAAATTGACATAAACATATGAGAATCCATCAATATTTCTCCAAATGTGCATGCTTTTAAGCTAAAAGGCTATATGAAATGCCATAGAGGTAACATGAATGTTCAGACGCTTTGCATCACAGAAATACACTATATTTTAAAGTATATAATAGAATACCATTATTTTAAATTGTAATAATATTTCACAGTATTGCTGTTTTTTCTGTATGTTTCATATACACCATGATGAGCTTGAGACATGATCACAGAGGGTTTTTTCACAGCCTACCTGACTGAAAGGCCTCATTATTATGCAGGTCATTAGAGGTCATTATGTGAATCTTTTGTCTTCTCAGGTGTGAATCACCGGATTATTCATGATGATTCACGCCTCCACTCATACTGTATTTCTTGACAAAAAGTGTCTTACAAAAACTAAATCAATATATTGCTTTATATGAACGAGTATGCAGGATAATTTTTACATAATTTTGAAGCAAAAACTCTAGTCTACAACCTCCAATACCCAGAAGTCTTGTGAACACAGATTTATTAATTTTTTTTTGGCTTTATTTCAGTGACTTAAGTTTTTTGTTTTTTCAATAACCACGCATAAATGTTATTCCTACAAAAACACAAACATGTACATACATGTTCCTCACATATTATTGTAGCCTAGTTTGTGCTGAATACAGTGTAATGACACTTTTTCCATTAATATGTTTATGAACAACTGAAAAAAGCACAAATGTCAGGGCATGTCAAAACTTCTCCAGGGCCCAAAAATCCTCAGACCCCAGAGGGTTAATTCCCCCGTGTCCCAGACTGGCCTCTTCGGCGACGCGGTCGAGAACTTCGCCCAGTAGTTCTCGGCTGTACAGAAGCAGTCTGAAGCCATCAGCAACATCCTGCCGCAACGGTCAGTTGCTGCGTCCACCCATCCACCGCCGGCAGCGCCTCAGCCTGCTTGTTGCCGAGGGCGCCCCCCTGCGGCTGCCCCCGCTCCCCCGCCGCAGCAGCAGCCTCCATCCAAGCGGTGCCGTGGAGCCGGTCGCAAGCGGGGTGCCCAGCCCGTCCAGGCCCCCGACAAGAAGGGTGGTAAAGCCAAGATCAAGATGCCCTAGGACGGGCGACCCGGAGATGGTTGGGACTGCTCTTCAGGAGATGGTGACCGCACCACTCGCACCACTCCTTCATATCAGCCGATATGAGGTCAGGGTTTTACAGTCCCTACTTCATTGTACCCAAGAAAAGCGGTGGGTTACAGCCGATCTTGGACCTGCGAGTTTTGAATCGGAGCCTTCACAAGCTACCGTTCAAAATGCTCACGCAGAAATGCATTTTCGATTGCATTCTTCCCCAAGATTGGTTTGCAGCGATCGACCTGAAGGACGTGTACTTTCATGTCTCGATTCTACCTCGACACAAGCATATCAGTACAAGGTCCTACCCTTTGGGCTGGCCCTGTCTCCCCGCTTCTTCACAGAAGTTGTGGAGGGAGCCCTTGTTCCCATGAGAGAACAGGTTGTACACATCCTCAACTATCTCGACGACTGGCTTATTCTAGCGCAGTCTCGGGATCAGTTGTGTGAACACAGAGACCTGGTGCTCAGTCACCTCAGCCAGTTGGGCCTTCAGGTCAACTGGTAAAAAAGCAAACTCTCCCCTGTGCAGAGGATCTCTTTTCTCAGTATGGAGTTGGATTCGGTCAAACAGACAGCACGCCTCACAGAGGAACGTGCTCAGTCAGTGTTTAACTGAACTGAATACGTTCAAAGGCAGGACAGCGGTCCCACTGAAATTCTTTCAGAGGCTCCTGGGGCATATGGCAGCCGCAGTGGCAGTAACCCCGCTCGTTTTGCTTCATATGAGACCGCTTCAGCACTGGCTTCACGGCCGAGTCCCGAGATGGGTGTGGCAACGCGGCTTGTTCCGAGTGGCAATCACTCCGGAATGCCGCCAAGCCTTCAGCCCGTGGTCGGACCCCTTGTTTCTTCGGGCAGGAGTGCCCCTAGAGCAGGTGTCCCAGCATGCTGTGGTGTTCACAGATGCCTCTGCCACTGGCTGGGGTGCCACGTACAACGGGCATGCAGTATCAGGGGTATGGACGGGCCCCCAACTGCATGGGCACATCAACTGCCTCGAGTTGCTAGCAGTACGCCTTGCCCTGGGCCGCCTGAAAGGGCCGTTACGGGCACTGCGACCGTTGCGTACATCAACCGTCAAGGTGGTCTACACTCCCGTCGCATGTCGCAACTCGCCTGCCATCTCCTCCTTTGGAGTCAGAAGCATCTGAGATCGCTTTGTGCCATTCATGTTACTGGTGTGCTCAACCGTGTGGCCGACAAGCTCTCACGAGCTGCGCTGCCAGGAGAGTGGCGACTCCACCCCCAGGTGGTCCAGCTGATTTGGAGAGAGTTCGGGGAGGCTCAGGTAGACCTGTTTGCCTTGCCAGAAACCTCTCACTGCCAGTTGTTTTACTCCCTGTCCGAAGGAACACTCGGTACAGATGCACTGGCACACAGCTGGCCCCGGGGCCTTCGCAAATATGCGTTTCCCCCAGTGAGCCTACTTGCACAGACCTTGTGCAAGGTCAGGGAGGACGAGGAGCAGGTCCTGCTAGTTGCGCCCTATTGGCCCAACTGGACCTGGTTCCCAGAACTCATGCTCCTTGCGACAGCCTCTCCCTGGCACATTCCTCTGAGGAAGGACCTTCTTTCTCAGAGACGGGGCACCCTTTGGCACCCGTGTCCAGACCTCTGGAAACTCCATGTCTGGTCCCTGGAGGGGACGCGGAGGTTCTAGGTGACTTACCCCCCGAGGTACTTAACACCATCACTTCAGCACGTGCACCGTCTACGAGACGTGCTTATGCCTTGAAGTGGAACCTGTTCGTCGAGTGGTGCTCTTCTCGCCGAGAAGACCCCCGAAGATGTTCAATCAGAGTCGTGCTTTCCTTCTTGCAGCAAGGGTTGGAGCATAGGCTGTCTCCCTCCACCCTCAAAGTTAATGCTGCCACAATTTCTGCATACCACGACCACATCGATGGCAAGTCTGTTGGTAAGCATGACCTGGTCGTCAGGTTCCTTAGGGGGGCGAGACGGTTAAATCCTCCTCGACCCCCCTCCATACCCTCTTGGGACCTTGCTCTGGTGCTTCGAGCACTCCAGAATGCTCCCTTTGAGCCCTTGTAGTCAGCAGACTTAAAGATTCTGTCTATGAAGACTTTGCTGCTGGTTGCATTGGCTTCCATCAAGAGGGTAGGGGACCTGCAGGCATTTTCGGTTGACAAATCATGCCTAGAGTTCGGGCCGGGCGACGGCCACGTTGGACTGAGACCCCGGCCTGGCTATGTGCCCAAGGTTCCTACCACTCCCTTCAGGGACCAGGTAGTGAGCCTGCAAGCACTGCCCCCGGAGGAGGCAGACCCAGCCCTGGCTTTGCTCTGTCCAGTTCGCGCTTTGCGACTGTACATAGACAGAACTCAAAGCCTCAGGACCTCAGACCAGCTCTTTGTCTGTTACGGAGGCCAGCAGAAGGGAAAAGCGGTCTCCAAGCAGAGGATGGCCCACTGGATAGTGGACGCCATCGCCTTGGCTTACCAAGCATAAGGCGTGCCCTGCACGCTCAAGTTGCATGCTCACTCTACGAGAGGTGTTGCATCCTCCTGGGCGCTGGCTTGTGGTGCCTCACTGATAGACATTTGTAGAGCTGCGGGCTGGGTGACACCTAACACGTTCGCTAGATTCTATAGCCTTCGTGTCGAGCCGGTCTCCTCCCGTGTTCTCACCTCAGGTCAGAGGCACGGAAAGGCCTCGGCTTAGTGTCGGCTTGCTGCGCTTACATGCGCTTATTACTCCAGAGAGTCCCTACAAGGCAGACCCTGTTGAGTCCTCTGATCTCCCTTCGGCAGCCGGCGTGGCGGAGCGTCTGGCGCCAGGCCTATACTCTGTTGTATCCTTGAGAACCGGATTTAGGCTGGGTTCCATATGTGTGACCCTACGGGGATCCCATATGTGTAATTCTACAGTTGCTCCTAAACGAAGCCCGTGTCTTTCCCTTTGGGAGAACCTACCTCTTATCAGGTTGGAATCACCCCAGTAACTTCCAAATGTAGTTCAGCCTACGGGTTAGTCCATATGTACATCCCCACATAACTCCTTTGGGGAAGGATGTGGCTTCCGCAGCGTTCCTTTCCCAGTGAAAGGGTACGCTTTCCCAGTGTTATCCAATAGTCTCACTGAATGGGTTGTGTGGAACAGCAGTGATCGACACTCTCTGTGTTAGCCCTGTCCCACTGTCCTTAGGCAAGGGGGTTCAGGTGGCTTGCAACAGAGCGCTGGAAGGGGGCAGCTACTGTGGCGCTTTGGTAGGGATTCCTATTCGTCGGTCTGTCCGACGTACGTCGAACGTGACTGACTGAATGGGAACGTCTCGGTTACATAGGTAACCCTCGTTCCCTGAAGGAGGGAACGGAGACGTACGTCCCGTCGCCACAGTCGCTGTACCACGCTGATGCTGCCGCCTAACCTGTTCAGCTCCTCAGCAAAAACCTGAAGATGCAACGCACCTGCTGCTCATTAAATACCCACGCTGCGAGGCGAGCAGCTGATGCATATGATTGCATGCCAATGTGCATTGGCTCGTTTTAGATTGGCCTCTCTAGCGAGATTCCTATTCATCAGTCTGTCTGACATACGTCTCTGTTCCCTCCTTCAGGGAACGCAGGTTACCTATGTAACCGAGACGTTTTCACTGGTTGTTTTTCCCTGAAGAGATATACATTGTTGTTGAAAACAAGGTAAAAGAGTAATGCACGTCGTTGTGTTTTACCATGAAATGAGAGTTCCGTGTTTTTATTAAAATCAACACATTAATAATTTATCTCTCATCGATCTGTGACCCACCCGCAATTAATTGGAGTGTTATTTTTGTATTACTTGGCCCACCCAACACGCGGAATATCTGCAGTCTCTACGGATATAACTGCGATCCGCGCACCACTACTGTCAATATAGCGTTATTATGCCAAAATTATTTAGTTTTAAGTGAAACCATTGTAATCCTGATAGTATTGCCATTTTTTTTTTACAAATTTTAACTATAATCTGATTACTTTGTTTTTGACGTAACCGTAACAAATTACAGTTACCAGATTTAAGTATCCTGATTACATAAAGCTGTTACATGTATTCCGTTACTTCCTAACCCTGGTAATTTATGACTTAATTTTCATTTTAGGTTGAACTATGCCTTTAAGACCAAACTGCAACCTCTGCCAGCTGGTTGCTTGAGCAAACAGGGAGAAGCAGGGCCTAATTGTAGCATGTAGCCTGATCTGTTTCTGTTTGCTTTACCAAGGACTTTTAGTTTGTTAGTTCTGTTTCCATGTATTTTAGTTCCTGTTTCCCGAGTTCTCATTTCTAGGGTACCTTTACACGACAACTATGAGCTAAAAACGGAAAAGTTTGTCCTTTGCAGTCTCCGCGTACAGATGATAATGTTATCAAAATGATCTCCGTTCATACAGATCTGTGAAAATTTCTAAAAATGCTGTATTATGCATGCCAGGCCAGTAGTTGGTGATATCACTTTGTAAAGAAACACTGTAGTCTGAATGCTTTATACGCATGTGCAGAACGTCACCGTTTTCACAAATTTGTGTCTTCATAATTTACACAGAGACAATAACTGTATAGTTTTCAAAAACTTGCACTTTGAAACCCATTTTGCATTTTCAGACCCCCAAAACACTGTTGTTGTGTAAATTAATGGCCAAAATGCAAAAAAAGTTTTCAGTTTTTCATTGAAAATGGTGTCTTGTAAACGGCCCCCCTAGTTTGTTTTTATGGTTACTCATTGATCATGTTCATCTGTGTCTTGTTTAGTCCCTCGCTTTCTTGTATATTTAAGCCCTCTGTTGGATTTTGTTCTTTGTCCCGTATTGTTTTTGAGTACTTACCAAAGCTGTTGCAGTTTTTTGTTCTGTGTTAGTTTGCCTTCTTTGTTTTAGTTTTGATTGTTTAATAACCTATGTTTGGCAACTTCAAGATCCACCTCTCCTCTCCTTGCCTGCTTTGCTGGACCTGATGTGACAAAATACAGGGCCTAGAAAAGATTATGGATCTAGTGGCATTTATCAAGTTTTGCCAAGAAAATCATTACTTATGGGATTATACTGTTACACTTTATGCCAGTCTTGTGGGTAGGGACACACCAAACCAACGCCAAAGAACTAGCACTGATAAAAGCCGACTGTGTTGTCACCTCGCGCCGCCTGCGTCGGGCAAAAAAACTGCACATGAACACACCGAGAGAACTACAGCCAGTATGCGCGTTCTGCATCTGCGTGTAAGGAGACCACTGTCTATTTTTTCATATATACTCGTCTATATTCGTAATTCAGAAAGGGAGACCTGCACTGCAGGCTAGAGATACACAAACCGTAAACAAAGCAGTGCGTGCTTAATTATTTTGAATATCATTCATGCTGATCACTTTCTATATTCCACTCGGCTTACGTTAATATTCACCCAGGAACACTCAGGTACATGACGTAAAATTAGAACGGCCTTCTGTCTGTACCGCCTTGACTTGTTTGCTCACTGTTTTTCTATTATTCTCGTGTGTCGACTTGTTCACTAAACTGAACAGCCAATCAGAGTTCTCTCTCTTGCCCGTTGGCCTGATGACGATTCTACTTGCTGAATAGGCCCAAAACAAACCGACGGCGTCCGACTAGAGCCAACAGTGCAGAACACACTGGGAAAACTTAAGCCCGGGATACACTGCACGATTTTAGCAATCCTATAAGATCATTACAAATCACACTGTGCGACATGGATCTATTAAACTTGGGTACGACATGCATGTAGACTGTACGATGATGACACCTATTGACTCGTAGCTACGATGCAAGTTTCTATAGAAGAATAAAACGTCATCAGCATACGTTAGTGCTAAACAAAAAGACCATGTTGAAACACAACTTTGGCAGTTGTAGTTTTTATGTGTGCTGAAAAAAAGGAAGCGGCGAAAGAATAAGGGAAAAGAGCTTGAGGTAAGCAGTTTTAAGTTTTAGCGCCATGCCGCGTTGATTTCATGTCGCATTTTTATTGGCTGTTCAGTAGACGTAGGTCGTAGCAGCAAACACTGTGCGTTGTTCATGCTGAATTTCTGACACTGTCAGAAAATTATCGTAGGCTATCTTTGATTGCAAGACCAGGAAAACAGCCGTCTTTGAACCTCTCTCACTGTACAACATAGGACCACCGATTAAGAGTCACGATCACAGAAATCGCCACATTGTTTCACGATGGCAATCTTTCATCTGGGACAGCCAAAAGTCGTGCAGTGTATCCCGGGCTTTGCCCGATGGCCAATTGTCGGCTTGGTGTGTCCCGGGCTTATTTTGATTTACTGGATAGGTGTAAATTGTGATCGTTTTGTGGAGTTACCAGCACTGGGGAAGCTTAATGAAAAGACCTTTTCTGTTTATAGAGTGTTTGCCCAGCAGTGGCGATCTTCGAGCAGCCCCCTAAATCTGCTCCAGTCACAGAACTAGTCTATTCCACCATGAACCTAGTACAGACCACAGTTAATATTTTGGACTTGCTGGTCCCCTCCAGTTCCCAAGCCCTCCTCCATTGGTTCCATCCAATCTCCTGGCTCCTTAATCTCCGCTGGTCCTGCCAAGTTCCTTGGCTCTTTTGTCTCTGCTGGCTCGACCCCCTCCTCTGGCTCCACCTGGCTTGTTTTCCCTGCCCCCACCACTTACTCAGTCTGGTTCTCTGGTTCACACCCTCTGCTGGCTTCATCCGGTTCACTGGCTCTGCCTCCTCCAATTGGTCCACCCATTTGCCCAGCTCCCCAGGTGGAAAAAAAGTACTCTTCTATTAAGTACTTAAAGTGCTCTATTTTCGCGCACTAATTTTGTACTTAATATACTAAAAATTCTTCTTTAGTACTTCTTAAGATAATCTTAAGAACATCTAAGTGTACTGAACTGTGCTATTTTGAGACACCATGAAATATGAAATATAGTACTACAAGTGGTAACTAAATACTTTTTTTGAATACAGATAGTATGTTAAAAGCACATTTTAGTTCATATTTCATGGTGTCTCAAAATATCACAGTTGAGTACACTTAGATGTTCTTAAGATTATCTTAAGAAGTACTAAAGAAGAATTTTTAGTATATTAAGCACAAAATTAGTGCACGAAAATAGAGCACTTTAAGTACATTATAGAAATGTACTTTTTTTTTTTACCTGGGTCTGCCTCATCCTACTGAGCCTCTGGCTCTCCTCAGCTCTCCGGCTCCACTGGCGCAACTACGGTCATTGGGCCAGCACATCCAACCATAGTGGAGGGACTTAGGGCCTTGTGACCATCTGATTCCGTTGCGGTCTTCAAAGTTCATTGGGCCACCTCGGCTTGTTGAATTGTTGGCTCCACCATGACTTGTAGCTCCCTTGACTCCTCTGTGGTCCTTCAGCCCTCTGACTCTGCCAGGGTCCCTTGTCCCTCCAGCTTCACCTTGGTCAGGAGTCACCCTGTTGTTGCCACCGTCTTTCAGGCTACGGCTACACCTCAGCCCTCTACCCCTTTGTCTCCATCAAGCTCCTCATTCCCACTGTCTCAGTCTTCCGAGCCCCCAGCTCCACCTCAGTCCCCCGACCCTAAGGTTCTGCCTTGGTTCTCCAAGCCTGCGATGTTGCCCTGGTCCTTCATTCACCCTGGTCTACAATATACCTGACTCCTCCTTGGTCTGCTGTTTCCCTGGCTCCACCATGGTAAACAACACTGAGGGCTCCGCAGTATATCTTTAAGCCTCCAGCATTGTCAGGGGAGGTGGATTTAGCCAGTTCAACAGTTCTGCCATTGCCTCCTTCGCCAGTCCCTCAGTGTTTCCTTCCTCCACAGGCTCCTCCTTGGTTTCTTCCTTCACCAGTTCCTCCCTTGATTCTTTTTCTGATAGGAGTCCTGATCCTCCAACCCCTTATAAATAATAGTACCTCCTCCTGCCACTTCAGTGTTAATTTTTTTATTTTACTTATTTATTTTCTTTTTTTTACAGCACCGAGAGGGGTGGAGGGATGTAATGTAACTCTTAGCCTGATCTGTTTCTGTTTGCGTTGCAAAGGACTTTTAGTTTGTGTTAAAAGTTTGTGTTTTGTGTTTAGTTTTAGTTCTGTTTCCCTGTATCTTCACTCCTTTTTCTGGAGTTCTTATTTCTAATTTATTTGTATGTCATGGCTGCATCATGATCCACCGCTCCTCTCCTTTCCTCCTTTCCCGGACCTGACTTTGACTGTTGTAAGAATGTTGTTAAACAGATGAAAAATTTGACATTTTGAAAATATTTAGTGAGCTTTTAATCTCTGACCACTTTTTCACAAAACACTGAATGACCTGAATGATGCATCAACCATTAAATTATACCCTAAGTCCTCAGATTATTATGAAGACTTCATTCATCCATTGCAATGTTTTAGTTCCAATTTCTAATGTACTATTGTAAAAAAAAAAAAATAAAGGCTTCAGTGTTGTTTCTTAAATATTCAGCTGTAATTCTTTCAAATAATGATAATCAGATATTATTAAAACTCATCTCATTCTTCATTTAAAAAACTGATGTATTGTGCTTGTTTATATTTATTTCCTTGTTCATTAAGTTATGTTTGTTTCACCTCACCTTTTGCAGTTGCAAAATGGTGGCTCTACTGTGTCTACCAACAGAGTGAACCATGTTTACCCACCAAACCTTTGTCACTTGGCAGAAACTATTAACTCTTTTCTTGTTTCACAGTGTGTCTAGACACAGCAACCCAGACTCATGAGAATTCGTAATAATTTGTACGAGATCATACAAATGCAAACCTAAACCTGACCATGGTTGTAATACGGAAAAACTATAGAACTATCGAATATTTAGTAAAATCTTAGTCATACTTTATAATATCATACAGTTTTAGCATCTTGTACAAATTATTATGAATTGTCCTGAGAGTGTGTTGGCTTTATGTGACAAATAGGTTTGCTGATGTTACTGCAATTATCTGGCAATTTTCTGTCATGTTTAACTTGGTTAATAAAGTAATGATGGTGGGGCGGTGTTAAGTGTTGAAAAAAAAGTGTTTACAATGTGGTCAGAGCAAACTTAACTTCCGCTGCTGTCTGGTTCAGAGCTGCAGTAGACTTCATCATAAATGTGTGGAGGGAACGGGGTGTCATTAGATTCAATGGTTTTATTCAACCAGTAACATGAAGATCATTCAGCTTCAGCTCTGTGAGTTTATAACATATGAATATATTTTCATGTGCTTCACCATAAATTGTTTCATGTTAAAGGTTCACAATGGTTTTAAGCAGCTACTTAAAATTTTTAAATTTAATTGTGATGCATGTTTATTTATTTTTATCTTATAGATGTATTAATCTGTTGTCAAGCTGCAGTGGCAGATCAACTAACTGATTTGGGATCAAATGTGACCATAAACTGTGATCTTGATGATAATGAGGTTTATTGGATTTTACTGAAAACACCAGATCCTCCAACAGTGATTCTACGATCAACCTCAATTCCAAAAGCACCCTTTTACTCAAATAAAACATTCAGAAACAAATATTCACTGCAATTTAAACATCTGGTTATAAATAATGTCACTGCTGATGAATTAGGAGTTTATTACTGTATGAACACAGACGCACCTCTAAAATTCAGCAACAGCACCAGACTGCACATCGCCGGTGAGTTCATTTGCTAATCCATATTGATAATAAATATTTTCTCTTATTTATTTATACATTTGTAATTCACTACCTTAGTTTTTGGAGCACCTATAAAAACATGACTAGAGCACTCAATGGTAGCTCCACAAAAAGCTGAATATGTTATATTTACCTCAGTTCTACAAAATTGCAGTCATTGTGCTCCAGACTATCAGCAGTTGTTACTGTAACAGATTATGAACACTTTCTTTTCAGAACCAGTTCAACTAACTGAGTCAACTAAGTGTCACAATCATACAGTGGTGGAGTGTATTGATCAGAATCAGACACAATGGCAGATTATCATCATAATATCTGGTCTGATGAACGGGCTTCTGGTCATCGTGCTGATTGGTGAGTTATCAATACGCTGTTCTCCATAGGCAGCTGAAGTTAAATAGTAAAATAATAAAAGTTCTTTATTTAGGCTTTTAACTTATTTTTGGCATTTTTATATATTTATATATATATATATATATATATATATATATATATATATATATATTGAAACTGAATTCACTGTTCCATTTTTAGGACTAGTAAAGGTTTTTATTATTGGAAACAGAAGGTCCACAGAACACTCACAACATATCAACACTGATCTACAGCAGTCACAAGTTATAGAAAATCATCAGGACCAGTTACAGGCAAGAATTCATTAATGAAGCTCATGATAATAATGTAGAATTCTTGCTGATCTTTCATTTGTTTGATGAAACAATAACTTTGATCCATGTTGACACAGTTTATATTGTTTTCTTCACTGCTCTTTCAGTATGCTGAGGTGGATTTTTCCAAGCTGCGTAGAAACTTTCGGTCCAGCCAAGTCAACAGCACCTATGCTGCAATAAAGCCGGCAAAATCATGAAAGTATGAGTATGATGGACTACTTATTTTGTTCACTGTTCCTTGAACCTCTAACCACTAACTGTTTGTCGGCTCTCATGCCGGGAATCCACTGGAAAGTTTAGAGAAAAAAGTAAAAAGAAAATAAGTTAAAATTGACAAAATTTATTGTGCTTTGATTTATCACTGCATCAGTTATTTTGTATAAAAAAGCAAACAGCATCAGTTAACTGACCAAAGGTTTAACTGCTAGGGGGTTTAAACAGCTGGTGGGTTTATTGAAAAAAAAAAAAAAAAATGTGCTGGCAAATGAAAAGTATAAATATTTTCTGTATAGAAAAACATTGTCCTTGCATTTTAAACATACTCCATTATTTTAAACTGATACTAAAAAAAACAAACAACAAAAAAAAAACAATATGAGTAACGTGTTTTCACACTTGGTGGTCTGAGCATGTGATTTTTGGCCCATATGTGAATTCTCCAAACGAAAAACGAACCGAACCGAGACCATCTCGGGAGGTGGTCTGGGTGCGGTTCGCTAAAAAATGTCCATTGTGAACACAAATCAGTCCGGGCTCACTTGATTATTCCATTCACGAATTCCAATGTTGTTTGGCCATCAGATGCCTCCATACAAATCAGCTGTTCATCATGGCTGCTTCTTTTCTCAGATCTCTACAATTTGTTCACAATATACACTCGTTTACTGTAATTTCAACCGCGCACCTTGCCAGTGACAGCAGCTTAAAATAAGAATCAGTATACGTTTTATTTATACAGTGAAGAATATGTTTTTTTTCATTTGATTATTCCATTCCTCTATTCATTATTCTATTCCTTTTTTTTTTTTTTTTTGAACAACAATTTTATTTATCAAAAATTATCACACGTTTAAACAAAATTTAAAATTTTCCATTATTTCCATTTCTTACTTGAATGCTGTTTTTAGGTATACCTACTGTACCTGGAAAATTTAAAGCAATTTCATTTGCATCTTTCTTTTATTATATTTGTCCTATTGTTTTGTTTTTTTTTGTTTTTTTTCTATGCTGATGTTTGCATTGTCTTCTGCAATAAAACATTATTCAAGGAAAACAATTCAAAATAAATGTTATTTACAAAGGTATGTGTGATATAGTTTTTATATTTTTGTGCAAAAAATAAACAACCTAGAGTTAAGCTCATTCAACAACA
The DNA here is from genome assembly GCA_039654765.1 of Mylopharyngodon piceus. Lineage (NCBI taxonomy): Eukaryota > Metazoa > Chordata > Actinopteri > Cypriniformes > Xenocyprididae > Mylopharyngodon > Mylopharyngodon piceus. Next base: position 33,498,087 of record CM077438.1, read on the forward strand.
TTTGTAGCAATGTCATTTTAAAAAAAGAATAATAATATTTAATAATAATTCTTTAAAAACAAATATCTTGGTTAGTGAGGTATATACAATGTAAGTGCATGGGATTCAATTTTGAAGGCCATAGGGTCAGCCATCAAACACTGAACTGGACTAGATCCAAAAAGCAACAGTATGAACACAAACAGGTCTGAGACCACATTCCTACTTAAGTGGACCAAAAAAGGATCCGAGTCCTCTTTCAGGGACAGGGACAGTGTGAACGTAAAGAGAACTGGGTCCTTTTTCACTTGGTTCACCTCCTGGTCCACTTAAAGGAGTCTGAGTTTGGTTCTTTTAAAGAGGACTCAAGTGTGAAATGTATTTAAGACTGTATTTAAAATATTCCATTTTTAGATATAATTAAATTCTCAGTTGTGTCAGAGGCAACCACACCCTCTGCACCAGAACTCTACACTCTACTCACTCGTTCCCAATCACCAGAGACACTTACCTTTGCAGAATAATAAATAAACTAAAAACAAAGAAAAGAAAAGAGCAAAGTCTAAAGTTATTCAGAAATGGCTTGGCATGAGTCACACCTCAAATTTGTATCACTTATATTTATTGATGTCATATTTATATATATTTGGTATATGTATATATGCACACACAATGCAATTTGTCAATTTGTTTTCATCTGAATTCAACTGAAGTGCTAAACCAAAACCAGAAATATGTTCCATTGGTATGATCACTTGACAATTAATGTGGACAGGGTCTCTCACCTTTGTCTAGAGTGGAGGTTTAACCTTGAACCGAGTGCAGTGTTTTTCCAGTACCTTTATACAATAATGTTTCTCAGTTCTCACAGTTGTCTAAACCTCAAATGGAAACAAAACCATTACAGTATGTCTGATTTATTTGTTCACTAGATCTACACAGTGATTTTGTGCTTGCCAAGTGTGTTAATGCATGTAAAGCACCTTCACACTTGATACTGACATTTATATTGCTATGAACATCCAACAGTTAATAGACTGCATCTGTGAAAGCAGCTTCACATTAATCTAGGGTCATTCTCAGAAGCTTTAACCAATGAAAAAAGAAAAAGTTGTACTAGGAGTGCTGAAACTAGGCCTCATGGGAAACAGCAAAGTAAACATACAAGAATAATGCACACTAGTCCATGAATATGAAATCTAGTGCTGTAAACACAAACAAGCAGTGTGCTGCAGTGAAACATCCCAGTGCTGTTGGACTAATGCTGCCTTCACATGCTATCGGAATTGTTGGAAATACGAGTTTCCTAAAAATTGTACATGAATGCCCTCTCAAGTTGTATTTACCACTTGGAAGCTCGGGGATAATTATGATACCCAAGTTTCCAAGTTGGGTGTGCCATAAACATGGCAGAGGGGAGAACGATTGCTGCTGTGACTGCTATTCTTTATTAGTTTTTTCCACAACAGCTACATCACCTTATCATTAAAGCAGTGCATATTTACATATATGAATAATCATTTGAAGCATACTGTATGTTTTATACACAGCGAAAATAGTATTTGACCGAAATCCCAGAATTGCCAGCAAGCTATCTAGATAGCACAATGAATGTTTATGATTGTCAATGAATGGGACGTTAATATCATTTTGGCTTTAATAAGATTTTTCCAATAAATAGGCAAGAATAAACCCTGGTGTCCTTCATGATTCCTGTTCTTTCCTACAACAAAGCACTTGAACGTGACAATCACGACTCATAATCATGACTTCAGAAGGGGGAAGTAGGAAATTTCCAATTGCATGTGAAGGCAGCATAAATCTTGGAACGCAGCTGGAATCTGATCTGAGAATCTGAATAGCTGTATAATATTTATTAAATAGGCCTGTTTTTTAAGTAGTAACATTTTCTTTAATTTAGTACATTTGAATTTCTGGTAGCCTACATTTTAAAGTTTCTAACTAGAAAAATTTCTAGTCCAAAGTTAGATGGTCAATTCAAAACAATTCAGCCACAGAATAATCCATTTAGTTGTTTTCGGTTCCTGTTGTTAAATACCTACACCTGATTTTTATTTATAGTAGTGTTTGTATTAGCAGTGTTTCTGATGGCAGACACTTTTTTTTTTTCACTATGAAATGTTAAAGGTAGGGTAGGCAATTTCGAAGCTGCTAGCCATAGCAAGCTGGCTTTGAAAGCATTAGACCAAGGAAACAAGGAAACATCTTATTCGTGTCGAATCCTGCAATGTCGTCCGATGGCAGGGTAAAATTATGTGCCTTCTGAAAAGGCGCCGACGGGAGGGGGTGGTTTCCCCGGTAAACAATCCTGATGACTGATGGTGCAGCACACTAACAATCTCAGGGCAGCCTCCCTTTTCGTGGCGAACTCTGAATCCCCGGGAAAGTCGTGAGACACGCAAGTCATACAAGTTGTTGTAACTCCAGTCTTGACATTTGCTCAAAAGCAACAGTCAGTTATGCGTTAGTATAACTTTTACTGTTAACAGCTGTTCAGTCATACGCAACTCAAATCCGTGATCGCATCTCCAGTGCCATTCTCGTCTCTTCCCCTCTGCTCTCACATAAATGTTGGGACACCCCCTTACTTTTGTTACATTAGCGTTAGATGTTATTTACACTAAGCGAAAATAGCAATATATTCTATTTACACTAAGTGACAATAGCAGCATTTTCTTAGTGATTTGCCATTTACACTAGGTGAAATAGCGATAGATTCTATTTACACCATGTAAAGGTAGGCTATTAGTTCTTTGCAATAGAGTAAATAGTAATTAGATGCTATCTATACTTTATATTGGCAGATACTCAATATTTTTGTACATTAACAGGATGCAATAATATCATAGGGAGTAAATGATTATATTTATTAAAATTATTAAATGGATGCTGCCTTAGTGGGAGAATAAAAACCCTCCCTACACCTTCCCAATAAACACTTTTAATATTATTAAACACTCGTTCGCAGTTTATTTCCACTTTTAGAACATTATTTTCATTTTTATTGAAAATAAATGCGAGCTCGGCAAAAGGCAGATTCGACCCTGCGTTGATCGCGTTAAAAGCCAGGTCTGCAAGCCTTACTTGCTACTGCTGCACCACTGAAGATATTGAATTTTCCGGCTACCAGACAGCTGGGCGGAGCTAGTGTAAATAGCATTTGCCAACAAGGGACGCTATTTGCATTTAGTGTAAATAGACACTAAATTTTTTTTAGTTTAACGCATTAAAAATATTTAATGCAATTAATGCAGCATCCATGTTTTCCGTCATAATCTGGCTAGCGTTACATTACATGATCACGCTCTTATTCACGCAAATGCTTTTAAACAATTCAAGCGCCACAAGACAAACAAGAGTGCGCTGTCTGTGAATGTTGTGTCTGTTACACACACACGACTCGTGTGCACAGAAAGATGCATGCCAGTATCAAGTTCTTTTTCACGCTTGCACAAACAATACCACAGAATTATGCCAAAATGCCAGTTTTGTTGATTATACTCATTAGTTAAATGAACTTAAAGAGATGTGAGAAAATAAGATGCGTGTCAGATCCGCGTCATAATCGGCAGCGGCAGGTCTTAAAGTCACAGCAGCCTAATAAACCAGTTGCTGTAATGTCTGTCATTAATGTTAATCAAAGAACAAAGGTAACAGAGAAAATAAGGATTAATCTATATTTAATTTATAATTTATGCAGTAAAGACTGTAACGTGTTAACTTAATTCAATTTCTGTATATTTCCTACCTGTTAGACACAGGTAAATTTGACATTTATTATAATGGCCTGGTTTCACAGACAGGGCTTAGCCTAAGCCAGGATTAGGCCTTAGTTCAATTAGGATATTTAAGTAGATTTTATAAATGTACACTAGAAAATAACATCACTGGTGTGCATCCTGAGACAAAACAATGGCACTGACATATTTTAAGATATGTCAGTACAAGTTGCTTTCAGTTATTCAATTTTTTTTTTTTTTTTTTTAAATATTCTGTTGTTTCTACATTCTGTTGTTTCTACATTAATATGGAGAATAACTGAAATTATTACAATATAAAAATATTAAAAACTCCAATGTTTTTATTCACGATTAATTACAGAAAAAATGTGCGATTAATTCATTTTTTTTTTAATCAGTTGACAGCACTAATAAAAACACATTTATTAAGATATATAATCAAAAGAAAACCCAACTGATGACTGAACCAATCAAATCTTTTCATATATGTTGTGAGAAACTCACAGATCTGAAACTGTACAATCATTCGTTAACCTAGACTTATTTCCTCTATGCAGTTACCCAGCAAACATCTCTTTCTGACTGGAAAGACCACAGAGGTGTAAACGACACCTTAACCACATAGAGAACGAGCTAAACTCACACTCACAGCATTTTGATTTATTTGTTGATGTTTTTTTTTATTGCATTATATGAACATTTTAGATGTTAATATAAATGTAGGAGAACCACTTCTAGAAGTAAAAGAACAACTAAGCTGCTCCTTTTCAATACACATTGTACACATTGTATGGCTTCTGTTAAGACAGTTAAAAGGGTTAGTTCACCCAAAAATGAAAATTCTCTCATTAATTACTTACCCTCATGTCGTTCCACACCCGTAAGACCTTCGTTCATCTTCGGAACACAAATTAAGATATTTTTGATAAAATCCGATGGCTCAGTGAGGCCTCCATTGCCAGCAAGATAATTAACACTTTCTGATGCCTAGAAAGCTACTAAAGACATATTTAAAACAGTTCATGTGAAGCGACGAGAATACATTTTGTGCGCCAAAAAAACAAAATAACGACTTTATTCAACAATATATAGTGATGGGCGATTTTAAAACACTGCTTCATGAAGCTTCGAAGCTTTACGAATCTTTTGTTTCGAATCAGTGGTTCAGAGCGTGTATCAAACTGCCAAAGTCACGCCCCCCAGTGGTGAACCATTGAAATTTCGAAACACTTATGACGTAACAAAGCCTCGTTTACTGAAATCACGTGACCTTCACACTCCAAACCACTGATGTGGAAGGACATGAGGGTGAGTAATTAATGAGAGAATTTTTGGGTGAACTAACCCTTTATATTATATTTGGACATTGGATAGAAATTTGTTGCTCAATGGGAAAGTGCCCAAGCAACATTGCCCGGCAACATTACTTAAAAAGTTGCTCTGTGTATCATCACCTTTTGAGTGCGTTGTCCTCGTTAGCTGAGGGAGGGCAATTTTTTGAGATCCTCCAATCAGAATGCTAGCAGCCGATCACGTGAATGGCTTGGAGATTTCAGAAAAAATTTAAACAAGATGGCGGCCTCTCAGCGGCAGTGCAGTGAAGAAAAGGAGCGTGAACTTATCTTTTTATGCTGGTAAGTTGTCATGTATCAACCCAAAACAGGGAATTTACCTCATTTAATGCTAAAAATACCAACAAGTATCCAATTTAATGTACATAGGCTGTAATTTATCGATCGAACGCATTATGTTTAACATCTGCAGTGGCGTAGGCTGTAGAGAATATGGCACATGAAAGTAGCTTTTGACGCAATCGAAACGGGTTCGAATCCGCCTTTTGCCAAACTTGCTCTTCTCCCTTTTCTCATCACAAATCAGATCGGAAAGGCATTTATATTTAATAAAAATGAAGAAAATATTTGAAAAGTTGAAATAAAGTGCCTTACAAGTGTTTATTAATAAAGTATTTATTGGGTTGGCAATAGATTTGCTCTTCTCTGATTGGTTGCTGCTACCTGTCCGTTGCCCTGTGTCTCATCAGGTTGCCCGTTGACGGCAACATTGCTCAAAAAGTTCCCTCGTGTATCATCACCTAAAGAATTGCACGACATGATCAGCAGGCACGAGAACTCATACCCAGATGCTGCTATTGTTATCTTACGAGACTTTAACCATTGTGATCTCTGGAAAAGCATCCCTAAATCCCTAACTTCCCCACCAGGGAAAACAGCACCTTGGACAAATGCTATAGCAACATTAGAAATGCTTATACTGTTGTCTCCAAGCCTCATTTTGGGAAATGTGATTACCTTGCTATTCTGCTATAGCCCACCTACAACAGGAGGCTCACAACTGAAGGTGAACCCCCTGCAAGGCCATGGGACCTGATCGAGTGGCTAAAGGCCTGTGCAGAACAGCTGGTGGGGGTGTACACAGATATACACAGACATCTTTAACACCTCTCTCTCACAGGGAACAGTCCCACGTATCTTTAAGTCCTCCATTATAGTACCGGTTCTGAAAAAACAAACACAATTACAATGAACGATATAAAGAGTCTGGAGAAGTTGGTCCTATAACACAAATTCTGTGGTTCCAGACACAGCGGACCCTCCTCAGTTTGCCTACCACTCAAACAGATCGGTGGATGAAGCGGTGGCAGAAGCGGTGGCACTGGCACTTCACTACATCCTGCAGCACCTGGACACTCACAATAGCATGGCTATTGTTCCTGGATTACATCTCCGCCTTTAATATGATCAGGCCAGTGAAGCTGACCGTTAAGCTGGCAGACCTGGGAGTACCAACACCCACCTGTAACTGGATTCTGGACTTCCTTATAGACACGCCACAAGTGGTCAGGATGGGAAAGAAGGTCTCCACTGAGCTCACAGTGAGCACAGGAGCCCCACAGTACTGCTGCCTCAGCCCCAAACTCTTCTCACTGAACACACATGGCTGTGCCTCCACCCTGGACAATAATATCATCATTAAGTATGCAGATGATACAATCATTCTTGGCCACATTATAGGGCGGGATGAGTCATCATACGGGGATCTGGTTCACAAGATCACCGTCTATGGAGAGCAGGGACGGATTAACGCACGGGCCTACCGGCACTAGACTTGAGGGGGGCCCATACATGGTGGCAGGCCCGGCACTACGGCGTTTATTTCCCCCCAGATAGAATTTGTGCCCCCAGTTTTCTTAACAAATGTGAATTATTTAAACCATTAATAGATAAATAATTGGCGGATCATGTGCGTTCTGTCTGAGCGCAGCTAATTCATAAGGTGTGTTCGACTTCATATGCCGCAGCGCAGACCGATCAGCACCTGACTTGAAGCAGTGCATGCCATCAAAGCAGAGCGGTTAGCGAGCAGACGGCTGATTACAGTCTAGCAGTTTCTCCAGGGTGGCTGCACGAGCTCTGATGACGACAGCTAATTAATGATTGACCAGACTCACTGACAACAACGACAATTTATTCTGACACCTTCAATTCCACTAATGCTCATAAAATGCTTTTATAAGAGTAAAAACTTTTTTCATGTAACATTAATGCTACTGAATGTTTATCAAAATAAAACTGATAAAAGAAAGTGGAGACCATTTATACACAAAAGGTAGCCTTGTTATCACTTTCCCAACATTTGTATCATTATTCTTATAAGTAGACTAATGTAGAGGTTTATGGAGTGGCCTGGATGAGTATGAGACTTCCTGCCTGAAATTGTGTCCCACAACGGCATTATATTATTCATGAATATTTGTAAATTATTCGTGGCTTGAAACAGCTGGAAAATTGACAGTGTGCAGTTCTATGGATGTTTTGCCTTTCAGACAGGCAAACTAAAACAATTAAAAACATTTCTGTTAATTGAAATAAAGCTGAAATAAAATATTAGTTGAAAAAAACTTAAAATAAAGAAAAATTGGAAATGTTGCCTTGGTATTAAATAAGGATGTTCTTTTCGGGGGGTTTTCCTGACCGAACCGACGCGATAATTGACCGACGAGATTAGGCTATGTTAAATTAGAATTAAATTTGTTAGTTTTATGTGCGCAAATATAGCATTTTTTCTTTTGTTTCGCCTATTCATTCCTTCTGTATAGCCTATATAACTTTATTTTGTATAACTTTATATAACTTTAGCTCTGACCTCTCCATGGACACTATATACACCCAGCGCTGCGGGGGGAAAGCACAGAGCATCCTCAGGGACAAACACCACCCAGTTTATGCTCAGTTTAAGTGAGTGGACACAGGCTACAACCTGAGACACCGCAGGTCTGTGACCATCACAAGGCCCGTCTATAAAACAGCTTCTTTCTAGCCAAAGTTAAGTTAGTGGAACAGGACATGAAGGAGGGAAAGAAATACCCTATTCCACAATCCTCTCCCACTCTGGACAATTAATATTTCTCACTCCTCATTCCTATGGACAATTAACATTTCTCATCCCACAACCCATTCACACTTTGGACAATTGACAACCTCACTGATCACTTTCTCCCCCAACCCCCATATATAATGTCTTGTTCTGTGACCGATCATGCACAATCATGTACAACAGTGTATTAATCTATGTGCATTATTATTATTATTATCGTCTCATTTCTCATTATTATCATCTCATCTAATATGTGTAATATTACTTATGTATAGTCTACAACGTGTAATATTATTTAGTTTACTATTTTTTGTTTATTTTAATTAGAAAGTCTATTTGTACATATTGTCTCCTTTTTTCACTTTTGAAAATGTTTGCTGCTTCTCTTTTCTTTTAAATTATTTTTATTCTACCTTTAACTTTTACAAAAGCTGACTCTGAGAAACGCATGAGAATTCCAATGTAACTGTACTGTAATGTACCTGTGCAAACGGCAATAAACTTTAAACTATTGTTCTTAGTGTGAACTGGCCTTAAGGCTACCTTGAATATTAATGCAAAGAAATAGGAAGTGGTGATGACAAACTCGAGGTGGCATTAGTGGAATTGTTTTGCTTGAGTCTTGGTATTTGATGCAGTTTGCTATATATATTTGTGTAAGTTAAACTGGATGATGCTGTGATGTACTGGAAAACCAAATTGCATGGCACTTACCACTTACAGTTTGATCATGCTATAATTTGCTTAAAAATGGCACTAGGTTTGATATTTTGTTACATAATGAAAAGTGATTTTTAAATGTGGCTCAAGTATCCAGATAATTTTTGGTTCACTGTGTCACAGATTCAATTAGGTGTTTATCCAATAGAGGGCGCAACACAGCAGTGAGACAAAAGCACTATTCCACTGGTGAGCAATCCTATTCCTGAAGATCTACCTTTCTGCAAAAGTACAGCTCCAACCAAACACACCTGTCTCAATGCCCACACTTATGGACTTTGCACTTGACGATTCCTACAGATGAATTGCTTGTCATCGGATTCTGTTCCCCCCATGTTTCTTACACACGGAGGTTCTGATATTTATCAAACTGATGCTGGTTAAGTCACCCACATACAAGATAGAATCAGCATCTTTTACATGGAAATCCAGCTGTCGGAATTTGTTTCCCCATACCAATGATGAGAGATGTTGATATGGTGGCTTAACTGCTGAAATTAAATGGAGAGCAAATAAAGAATTCTTCGCAAGTTTTCTGCTTAGATGTTTCTCATTAGAATCTCAAACTGCTCAGATTATCAAGGTACCAAAGTCTGCAAGCAAAAGACTATGAACTCATGAAAACATTTCTCATCAATTGATTTGATTTTTTTTTTTCTCAAAAGGAATTTGAGGAGAAACATCTAAAACAAAGTGGATACTTGCATGCATAACTGAGATCTCCGTTAAATCTCCTGAGCTACAAAAGAGCAGCTTCTGAGCAATAACATTTTAATGTTTTATTTCTGATTTGGTGCTGATTTTCTCACTCTGCTGGGAACAAAAACACAAATGAGATCTCTTTAATATCTCCGTTACTTCTCATCAATCACAATGAGATTAAATTAAGAGCGAATTGAGATTTTGCTTTTTAGATGTTTATTCTGAGAAAAAAGACTCCGGTAATCTCACATGCATTGACACTAGAGTTTCAGAAGACATCTCAACAACGTCTCAAACTGTGCTCATATTTCTCATTATGATTTCAAACTTTTCTCATTAGGTTTTTCCAAGACTAAATGATTTGAGCTAATATCCACATTTTTTAAGCTCTCTACCCGAACTGTACATCGACAGTTGTGTCTATTTTATTTTTCATGAGGTATTTTAGACCTGAAACAGAGCTGATATTTAACAGAGAACTTTATTAAGTCTCCTGAGCACTAAAATAGCAACCTTTGAGCAATAAAATGCTCCTTAGGGGTGCACAGGAAGAGAGATTGACTTAAAAGTGTCAATTACATGAAATTTTAGCTCTAAAAAGTGAATAATCTGTGTAATTAAATAGTAAACAGCAGATTTGGCATTAAATTTTGGCCACGGTCCTTACAAAATGAAGATATTTAGACTTTAAAATGACCCCCAGGAAAATGTCAGCATTTTTATGAGACCTCATACTATGCAAAAGTGCAAGTATGCACAATCTGCTTGATTTGGAGACTCGCCCAAGTGTTCACTGTCCATTTCCATAGCAACAAAACCACCAAAAAAGACTGACTGGTTCCTTCATTCCTTACTGTAAACCTTGCATAAAGCTTATCACACACACACACACACACACACACACACACCCTTTGAAGTCATGCACATGTATCATTAAATATGGAAACTAATAAATATACAGGAGGATCATTTTACAGAATATGTGAGTTCAATGGCCATTTCCACACATTTTACATATCTGATTGTAACATACATGAAATGATATGACATGCAGCCTTGTACAAACTTGTTCTAGTAGAAATGGATCCATGTTGTGGGTCTGTAATGCCCTCTAAGAGTGTTGTGCACAGAATTGTGGGATGTCTGGGAATGGGGCTATAATTTTCAGTGAAATGTGTTATTATGCTTCTGCAGAACTTGTCCAGACCATCACCTGTTAAGAGTAGGAGGGAGATTAATATAAGAGTGTTTATTCATGCTGAAAGGAAGTGAGAGAGAAACAGAAATAGAAACTGAGAGAAACAACACGAGAGTTTTGCATTCAAGACCGAATTCCGTGTCTCACGGGACAGTTTTTATAGTTTAATAATTTTTCAGCAAATGTATTTTATTTCTACTTTGTTTAAACTTTTGCCCTTGTCTTATGACATTCAAGGAACGCTGGACGTCCTCTATGTTTTTGTGAAGAAAAGAAACAGACTGAATTGTTGGACCATGAAGTAGGCCTACTTTTCATAGTAACAATGTCCGTTTTGAATAGATTTCGTCCAAAGCATGAATTAACTTTTAAATTGGCCTCAATTTAAGCCCAAAATTCAGTCTTAAAGGGACTCCAAAATTACTATTCCGTCACAGTTTACTTACCCTCATTTCGTTCAACATTAACGTGAAGTTCCACGGAAGAAAAATAGTTGTGGTTTTGGACAGTGAGTAAATAATGAATCTGAACAAATCCTTTAAGAAATCAGCCGTCATGGTGTTAATAGTTTTGTTTTGTTTTTTTTGTTTTTTGTTTGTTTAAATCTCTCATTATATTTAAATGATTTCACAAGATTGATTTTAATCATTATATTTGGAGGTCAATCCAAAGCTGCAATTCCATTGAATTTCCAGTAGATGGCAGAATACACCAACACTAGTCCATATGTCAAAACCAACAGTAAATGTTTATTTTACCACAAAATGATAATGATGACCCTCCAGTTGTTACAAGCCCGTATGACTTTCTTTATTATGTGGAATACACAAGGAGAAACCCTGTGAAATGTCTACGACAATGAATGGACTGAAGATGTCAAGTCTACAAAAGGCCACAAAATCACCAAAAAGTAGTCCATATGACTATATTTCAAGTCCTTAGAAATCATACAAAGTTTTGTGTGAGGAACGGGCCAATATTTAGGCCCTAAGTCATTATTCTCTGATAATCTTCCCCTTAAATGGGCGGTTGACCGTTGAACTTGAAATCGGACAAGTGAGTTGAATTCGAGACCCGGATCATCAGTTATTAGGCAAAAAAATAATTCACCTTCAAAGAGAGAGTCAGCGCAAAGATAAGACTCAGACGAATCTTTAATTCACTTTTCTCGTGTAGCCCATACTCTAACATGACTTCGGACAAAATAGATTTTGTTCAAAAACATAGATATTATTCAAAAGATTTGGAGTCACGTGAACCACTTTTATGATACTATACTTTTATTGTGAATTTATGTCATTTTGGGGGCATTTTTTCAGCTATTTGATTGTTATTAGATGGAAAAAAATGTCTTGAACATCATGGTGTCTTATTTTGTGAGATTAATTTAGTTTTATGTTATTTAAAATCAATTTACAAAATAATTTAAATTATTTAAAAAAAGAAGAAAAAAAAGAATTAGGCCTATCTACAAAGCTAGGGATCCTTAGAGAGCGCAGTTTTACGTTTTTCAACCTAGTAGGTAAAATCGCCACGCTCCCTGCGGTCTCTTGTGCGTCTCTACGCTCTTTGTGTTGAATGTGATCAGACAGCGAAACGAAACACACAGACCGTTGTCAGGTGCCTGGAACCACAGCGACGCCGATCACAGCGCAACTACCGGCTTTTCTACAGCCTTTAACATACATATCATCACGTTAAATCTTTAATCAGGTGAGTGTGTGTTTGGTTTGCCTTATAAAAGCGTGTGAAATGAAAGCGGGGCGCGTTTGGTGCGCTGCAGTCCACTGCGGAACACGCGCATATGTGTTATACGTGTTTATTTGTGTTATTTATACACTAAAATCTATCGATCACAAATCAATTAGGTGTTTTATCAGTGATTTGATGATAAATTTACAAATAACCCTTAAAGGAACATAATGTGGCTTTTCTGTCGTAAAGTGATGGTAATACCAACGTACTTTGATGTACCATGGTGTTGAAATTCATGCTGTTGACATTGTACTCTAAGGTACTTCCGAAAATACCGTGGTACTACAATGGTAAATGTTTAAAAAGACATGATAGTACCATAATACCACGTCCAAACAATCATGGTCGCATCATGGTACTTTTCTGTGTTTTATATCAGATGGTATGTGGTACATTACATTAGAATACTATGGTACATTGTATTATGGAGTAACCTGAGGTTAAGTGTCTTGCTGTACAGTGGTGATTGGATCCACCTCATGGCATTCAAACCTACAACCTTTGGATTGCCAGCCTAGACCTTTAAAAATTAAGCTGTATTAAGTTTGGTCTGCTATTGGTATAGTTATTAAAAAAGGTTTAATTGTAATTCTGGGGTTGTTTGGTGAAGTAGTTAGAAAGCTGAGGTGATGAACAGGTTTTAGGGTTGAGTCCCAGAAGTATTCATAAAGCCTATAGACATCAGTTTGAGCGTATTGTAGTACAGAGTTTTTAGAGATGTCATTGTCAGTTATGAAGAATAACTGCCTGTTCTGCATCAAATATCACTGTCTTTCTCTGGATTTAACAGAACACACTGCAAAATTGAATAATGTTTAAAGTGTTTGTTTTATAACACTAATATTTATGTGTTTAGTCTTTTGTCCCACCACACAGAAAGACAGTAATCTGGTGTATTTCTAACAATGTCAGCCTATGTTAAGTCACTTCAAAGTCACCATTGTGCACTTACCCCATCAGTTTCCATTGTAAGTGTATACTTGTCAATACTTTTTATGGTTGTTGTTGAGAGACAAAATGAAATTATTTTTTCAGATTTAGTTAATGACTATTAATTATACTCAGAACACCACGTCTAAATGAGTTGACCTCACAGGATGGAGAAACACTGAGATAACTTGCACAATATCCATGTTGTATCAGTCCCAGAAATCTTCTTAAAAAGTGATTTATTGCTGTACATATCTTTATAACTTCCTATTCTTGGACTAAGCATGATCTCACATGTGATGGTCTGTAAATAGACCGTCAGTACAGTATCTAATCTGTGGTATCAATGAATGCCGTTGACCTTGGCCATTCATTTCAAGTCGATATTGCCGCCTCCTCGACTGCGCTGGCTACCTTTCTGCCCTTTTTGCTGTATTTCACAATCCGTTCTTTATGTTCAGACTGCTTAAATCTGTATAAGAGAAGCTTTATGCAAGCTAATTTGTGGAACGGATGTGTGGGTTGCTTTGGGTAGCTGGAAAGTGGTGGGTGTGAACAATATAAATGGCGACTGATTTCCAGGTATGAGAAGATTGACTGTTTTACCAGTTCAGGAGGTTTAATGTTTTTTTTTTTTTTATATATATATTCATGTAAATGACATGTCATCCAATCAGAATGAGCCACATTACCTAGCTATTATGTTAACTTGTTTTCTCGGATTTCACTGCAGGCATTTACAAGAGACTGTCAGTTGGCCTTTGTTTTGATGTCTAGATTAAGTTTAGTTGACGTTTATTGGTATTGTCTTGAAAACCTGATCATCAGCGATAAGTTTACATGGAAAAACACCACTTACATTTCATCAGAATATCCTATTCATTGGTAGAGTTAAAACTACATGCCCCAGAATGCATTGCTGTGGCAGTTACGTTGGAAAGCTGGTAGATGTTTCTTAAAAAAAAAAAAAAACTTGTAAAAAAAAACTTGTAATTTTTAATTATGTAATGGCTTCTGAACCTATGTTTCTGACACTAACCGCATGTTTTTTTGTTTTTTTTTTTTAAATGTGGATGCAAACAAAACACATTTCATATTCAGAAAAAAAAATTCCTTGAGAATTGCTCTGACAGCAGGCCTCTGCAGGGATAATTTCGCCTGTGTGTGGAACTCGAGAAGGCCGTTTTTGCCCAGAGTAAAGGGCTCGCTCACTGGGATCAACTCTTGCGGTGTTTGGCTGTCAAATATCAGTTGCAATATCCTTTAAAAACATCCTGATTGCATAAAGGTGTGTTCTGTAGTTTGATGTTTTTTTAGGATGTTATCTGTGCCTTGGGGCCACATTACAAAAACTTCTCAATTCCAAAATTATATGTTTAGTAACCAATGGTGATTTCATTAGTAAACTTGTCAGATCTTAACTTGAAAGCCATGAAATTACAAGTGTAGTTTTCATCCTTGTGTATTTTCTAGAGTTGGGACATTTATATTTTAAATAGCATTTGATTGGACAACAAGCTGTGTAGTTCAGGATGATGTCATCAATAGTTTTGTTTCATTTTCCCAGAAGAGAAAGACTGTAAATTTTAAAAGTGCAATGTATATTTTTACTTAATTGTTCTAGAATGTTATTAGCATGTTTTAGAATGTTCTAAAGGCATTTCCCTGTCATGTTCCAGTGTGGCTAGACATATTTTATGCATTGGAAATTACTTATTATTAACAGCATGGTTGTATACATAACTCTTTTAATGAGATCAGTATGTGTTTATTAGCAATTCTCTTTTTTTTCTGACAGATTTTTGCTTGTTACATAATTTGCAAGTCTTTGCGAGATATAGCTAATTTCTTTGAGAATGTTTCTGGCATCAGTGACTGGATCAAGAAAAACAAAAAACAAACAAACTTTACTTGCATGAAAAGCCTGAAGAAAGACCAACAGGAAGAGCAGTGCAGTAATACTAAGATATGAAAATATAAAATTTGCAAGTAAAAAAAAAAATGAAAATTGAATCCTTGACGTTTTGGCAGCATCATTATGTACTTTAAATGCACTGCTTGTGAACTAGGGTTATATTACAATTCTAAATCAACAAATCCTGAAATGTTAACACACTCAATTTTATTCTCACCACCATGTGATGTTTAAGCGCAAATACAGTGTAATTAGTTTTGTGGCTCAACACTGTGTTAACATTGGCTATACCTTCACAGATGGTATCGGGTATATGTATTATAGCAATGTTTATTAAGTAAGATTCCTAGAAGTCGGTAATCAAATTAAAATGAGTTAACTAGAATACAAATAAAAAATAGTACGTAGTTTTATTATAAAATATAATTAGATGCAAATAACATTAATTTGCATGAAAGTCGAAGTTACTTGTGATGTTTAAGTACAGACTGAGTATATAACTATTGTTGGCACAACACTGTACTAACATTGATTACTTTAACAGATGATATTTACTTTAGCTGCCAATGTTTAATCTATACATACAGTATGAATTAAAAGGAATCCTTACAGCTGGAATTCGTAGAATATAGTAGTTCCACTGCATGGTTCTCTGCAGTGAGTGTGATTAAATTAAGATGACTGAAAATATTGACATAATTTTATTATAGAATTTCATTAAGGCGTGGGCAAAGTTTTAGTAGCTTGAGTATCAATAACACCTATCACATGGGACTAAATTGCAACTACTAAAGTACTTTACTATCAGTTCTTGAGTGTTGACCACCCAAGTTAGATGAACTAAATTCTGTCAGACCAACAGATTAACCCTTTTGAATGTTTTTACTACTGTTCAATAACCTCTTTGACCAACTACTGTTTAAAATGTTTCAACCTATTGTAAATTATTCATCAGCATTTTCCATAGCTGTCCTATGGTTACGTAAGTTTCCGAGGGAAAAGGCACTTCTCTGTGAATGCTGTTCCACTCTATTTCAGGCACTTGCGCCCTGCAGGGTTCCTCTGAAGTGCAGGAATTTTAGTTTTTCAGGGCAGCATTTCAACACCGATTGTGTTGAAAAAAACTGATGTGTCAGTCTTGATACAAGATGTCAGGAATTCCAAAGAAAGAGGATGTGAATTTGTGAAAGTTCTAATAATGTTGTAATTCTAAGAAGCAACATAAAGAAAATTTACTTTATAGGCAAAATTATTCAATTCAAAGTCTGACGAAGAATCAACTAAACCGAATTTGAGAGCTAAAGTTTGGCCTTGTGTTTGCTGATGCATTTGTTGTGTAGATTAATAATTAGCAAGGGGCTGTCATTTTTTAATCCATTTGCATTACTGTGCAGCTTAGGTTTAAATATAAACATGATGTAATTGAGGAATTCTATTAGAGGCATTTAAGCCCAGATCGCCTTCTGCTATTTCTAAAATAGCACTGCTTATAAGATAACAACATTTGCTTATCTCAAGGTAGTATGTACAAAGGTCAAAAAGTTTTTTCAATAATATATTCTCCTCTCGGGAAGATATTTTTTCAAAAAGAATATTTGCAAACCAGTAATTACAAATTATACATCAGTATAATGTAAGACATTATAATTATATATAATAGATATTTGTAATTATAATTAAAAATATCTAAAAAATTGCAGTTACATCTTATCCTGGTAAAAACAAAAATGTAGTTTATACAAGAACAGCAGAGTTTGCTCCCTGACACTTTAGCCTGAACTAAGACTAAATTATAATTATAAAATTATGTAGTTTTGCACACACCTACTAGTAATTTTCTGTGATTTTTTTTTTCAACGCCTTTCACAATTTTTTAAGCAATACTATGTGAAGTTTGTTGAGTAACAATTACAAAACATCCCACATCCCACATTATTTGAACAGATATACAAGTCTGTGGATAAGGAACAAAACATTTTATTTAAAAAAGTGACCGTATTTGTTTGCTATTCTGTAAAACCGCAGTAACAAAACATAAAAAGTGCTCTGCAAGATTAACTAGTGTTACACCTACTCTTAATACCAGGAGAATACCGATAGAAGGGTGTAACTTTCTTATAGATAATTTTAGCAGCAAATTATGTGATGTATCATTTTTCTGGGGCACTAGTCATTGTTTGGTAATTATTAAATGTGATGTGATATGAGTAAGGTAGTTTTGTATTTATGTGTTTTGCCCTGGGGGTTGTATCTACCCCTGCTTCTCATCAGTATCAGATTTAGTAAGATTTGTTAACCTAATGGAAAAATAGGTCTTGACCTGGTTTCTTTGTGGTCATGTGGCATCTTTTGCTTTTTGTTGCTTTTTGTTCAATGTATTCTGGTTTACCACTATACACGTCAACTATAGTGTGGATTTTTAGGATTTCTGTTTTTGTGATTCATATTGAAGTTATTTGTGTAATAATTGTATCTAAGATTCATTGATATTTTGTACAATAGTACATTGGGGAGAGAGTGTGTGGGAGGTTGCATGTGCAGTTGTTGTCAGGGAAGGATTTTACCATGCTGATGTGTGTGTGCATTCTTGAACTGTATTAAAAAATAAACTTCTAAAGGCAGGAACACACCAAGCCAACGGTCGGCTGTCGGGCAGTTTTTGTTCGTCAGCCGACTAAGTTTTCTCAGTGTTCCGCACCGTCGGCTGAAGTTGGTCCTCATCTGCTTTTTTTCGTCCGATTCGACATGTTGAATCGGCGTCGGAGCTCGTCGGTCTGTTGGCCATCTGATCATTCTGATTGGCTGTTCAGCTACTGCCACCTGCTGGTACAGAAAGGCATTTCTTCTTACACAGGCGCAGAACGGACGTGCTACTTGGCCGTCGGCTGTCGAGCATCGGTTTGGTGTGTCAGGACAACTTTGGACCCAGACGCTGCCGATGTGAGCCAACCCCGCAGTCTGCTTTCGTTGCCACTAGTTCGTTGACGTCGGCTTGGTGTATTCCTGCCTTTAGTCTTTCTCTTTTTGTTGTATTTCATGACCGCATCATGAAACATGCCTTTGTTCCCTTATCTTTTTACGTTTTATTTGACACTTCGACCACTTGTGAATAATTGATTTTTGAGTTGTTCTGCCTTTAAAGCGAAATATGTGTTATTCTCTTTCTGCATACTCTTGAGTTGTGAACAATGCCTCAATATGACAGTTCTTAAAGTTTAATAGTTCTGTCAACACAATTTTTTTTTTTGTGGAGAAACAATTATCACTCAGAAACTCCTATTAAATGTCACAAGAAAATTGAATTAAACGTGAATTTTTGAAGTAGAAAAACTGAAATAGTATTGTCTTGTAAAATATACTCCAGTAATCTTTGTTTTATTCACAACTCGGTGTTTTACAATGTAAGCAAACAATGTCAATAACATTCGTACATTAGTTACGTATATGTAAATTTGACTCCCTTTGGATTGTTAAAAAAAAACAATTGTTTACAGAATGTGGATACGCAGAACAAATAGTTTGATTGGCTGAGCTTCGATGATGTTTATGTTAGTTACAATATCATGCTTTATTGGCAATATCACACTTAGGATGCGGTCACATTAGTGAAATTTAAGCAAAATATTGCGTGAAAATATCGTAGGGATGTATGAAGCACAGCTCAACAGAGAAGTCACTTTCAAACCAAAACGGCTTTCTGTTGGTCAGTGCGGCAAATTCTTGAACAGGGCGAAAATGTTCCCCATGCAGATTTCGTTCATCACATGAAACTCCTGAACCCGTGGATTCCTGTTGAATTTTTGCTCACAAAATTGTAGGCTAACGACAATATCATGCTAGAGACACCAATGCATTTATGCTAAGCTACAATATCTGCTATATACGTTAAAGACAATATCACGTTAAAAACAATATAACGTTTATTCTATCTAAGCTTAGGTGTAAGCTACAACTATTTAGGTTATAACTTTTATCCTGTTACTGTTACTCAAGGGTGTGCTTTTGTGATTTTAATAGGTTTGTAAGAACTGCTTCACGCCTTGACATCAAGTGGCTTGCTACTTTAACAACATTCATAACAACTTATTAAATATCAAAAGGTCACTTACAGTAGGTCTGAAAGGAGAGTAAAGTGATTGGGCAACATTTCTAAAACTGGTTATGCTGGGATTATACGGTCATCAATGTTTTAACCACATCAGAAGGTCAACAGTTAGGCCTAGTGTGTATTCAGCCTTTGTGCCCATATTGTCAGTGGCATACATTTCTGCTGACTATATTTAAATCTGTGCCCCAATGCAAACAAGTATATTTGTGTTCATATAAAATAGGCCTAACTGTTTATCTTTCATTCTCTGGATGCCTTTCAGTTGAGGTTTGCTTAACATTTTCATCCTTTGCTTTGACTCGATCCCCTCATTGAAATGCCACCGCACGATCTGTTACGTCTATTGAAACAATGTGAAACACTAGAGACCATATTGTGACCCTGGTTATGTGGTCATCCATTATAATGTCACAGTTGTAGTCACATTGCCTGGCAGCAAACTAACAAAATAGTTTTTTTTGCATGTTATTGCTACTGTTATCTGGGTGGTTTCTTCTTTTCATTTGAGTGGTTGTCTTCTTGCTAGGGACATCTGGGTCATTTCTTGGGTCTTTTGGGTGGTTGGTAGGGTCATCTGGGTAGTGTTGTCAAAAGTACCGACGTCGATACCAAGTCGGTACTGAAATTTTAAAAATGTGACACTTTGAGCGCTGTTGAACGCCTCTGATTGGCCATTGTGTTCACACGCTCAACATATATGTCTGTGATTGGTTTCAATGATCAACACAAATGGGAGCGTTTGAAAGCACACAGAAGTTTTTGAAAGCGTTTTGAAAGCAGGCGTCTATCAGCGGACCAGGTAGTTTCTTACTGGCCCAAGTCAAGTTCTAAGACTAATTTTGTCCAAGACTAATTTTGACTTTCCTTTTTTCTTACAGTGTCTTCATTGTGATGAAGCTTCTGGTGGGCGTGTCTCTGGTGTGATTGACAGCTTCAGCTAAAAGGAATGGACTGCATTGAGGAAAAGAAAGACTAGAGACCACGCCCCCCTGAGCACCATGAGGCTCAACTCATCCTGAATCGCACACACACCACACACTCAAACGAACTTCCTCACCATGGGCTCTGTGTACTTGTGGAAGTTGTCCTCCCAAAAGCTGGGATTCTTCCTTGTGAGTTTCGGCTTCATTTGGGGGATGATGCTGCTTCATTTCACAATCCAGCAGCGGGCGACCCACGAAAGCAGTGCACAGCTACGCATGCAGATTTTGGATCTCAGCAAGCGATATATCAAAGCCCTCGCTGAGGAGAACCAGAGCGTGATGGACGGACCCTACGTAGGCACCATGACGGCATACGGTGAGTCCTTAGCTGTATCTGAAATCGCATACTGTCTAGTAGTTTCGTAGTTGACATCTCATCGTTTTTTTTCTCTTTGTTTGGGAGTGTCAGAGATCTTCATTTCTAGTGGCAATGATGAAGCCACTTGGATACGTGGTGAACATCTTGAGCTACAGAAATACATCCAGTTATCCAGAATACATCTTCTAGAACATTCTACTATAACCTGGATAACTAAGAATTGTAATCGCTAGATTGTAATATTCACAAAATTAAAAAAAAAGATCCATTCTTGATGTATTAATGTAAATTTTGACCACATAGTTTTGTAGTTGACATTTCATCATTCGTATTTCTTTTTTGTTTGTTTGAAAACTTCAACGATCTTCATCGTCAGTCGCAACCATTGAAGCCACCTAAATGAGTGGTGAACATTTTGAGTTACAGACTTATGACCTGAATAACTGAGAACTGCAATTGTAAGATTTATTTCTTAGTTGACATCCCATCACTGGTTTTTCTCATTTTTTTTGTTTGGGAGCATTGAAGATCTTTGTGGTCAGTTGCAACCGTTGAAGCTACTTTCATCTACTGCTGGCAATAGAAGTTCAGAACATTTTCTGCTCATATGCAGCTCTGTAAACAACCTGCAACCTTCATTTTAATTCATTTGGCGATGTTGTGAGGAATAGATAACTGTACTGTGAAGAAAAGCTGCGGGAATCCAAGAAACTGCGGGAGATGGGAACACTGCAGTTGTGCAATTTGAATCCAGCAGTCATTTTTCATATCAGCCGTATAAACCGACATGGCTGCTGCACTGCTGCAGCACTACGGCTTTTATATCTCACCTCCTCTGGCTTTGTCTTTCCCGGCGCTTTTTTCTTCCACTGCATGTTTTAACCTATATTTAGCTCCTATGATGACCTGAGGCTGCAGTTGAGAAGCCATGCCATGCGGAAGACGCATTTGTGATGGGCCGCAACCATAACAGCTAATGTTTAAAGAGACAATGTCATCGTTCTTAAACAGAAGAAAGCCGCAACGGTGTCTGTTTTAGCCTTTCTCTGAGAGCACAGCGTACAGCCGTCGATAACTTATTCATGCTGCTAATAGAGGCGCTCCGTTGGGCAAGAGGCCTCATTACGGCCCACGGATGACTATTGATCCAGAAGCAAAGACACACACCACACGGCTTCTTGCAAACAATACGCCCACCGTTTCTTGTGTGTTAAACAGCTTCTTTTACAGGTGAGGTTGCAATTTGTTGATATATTTATCAGGTTCAAGATACATCCAGAGGTGTGTGGCGCAAGTAAGCACACGTGACTTTTGGGTTTTTTGTGTAGGAGAGTTGACCTCAATAGCATACCATGCAGGTGAATGTCAGACATGCAAGATGTAGCCGTGGTAACATTATCAGTAACAAATGCCTTAGTCGGTTGGTGATAATGCTAATTAAGGCCCATGCTTTTAGAGGTAACTCAACCAGTGTGAGGAAGCACTTCATTTTCTCAAGGCAGGGGTCTTCAACAGGGGATCTGTGATTGTGTTGCAGGGGGTCTGACAATTATTGTATAATCTCAACATTTTGTTTTTGCAGAAACCGCTATCTTTGGCTAATCTTTAATGGAATATACATTTTGCATATTGTACATTATAATGTTGTGCTGTCTAAATTGACTTTTGCTTTAAAACAAGTCTTTTATTTTTAATGTATTTAGACACAGTAGTATAGAATTTGTTGTTTGTGTAGTGATTGTAATTGTGGTTTTCACTTTGTAGATAAAATGGGTCTGTGGTGGTGTTGCAGAAGATCTGGACAATTATTGTTTGATTGGTTATTTATCTAGGTTAACCTTAGAGCAAGTGGCCACGTTAAGTTGCTATTAACATGTTTTAAATAAGTCAGATTTTGACGTCGATGGATGATAGGCAAATGTTTGGATTTCCTACCCAACATACTGTAATTATCACAAGGACCCGCCGTTAACGATCTGTCCCTCACGGACCTTCGACTTCGCCACTTCGTCTGGAGTTTTTTTCTTTTTCCTGTGACTAACCGACTAGTAATATTTTGGTCGACTAAGCCTCTTTTTGTCGACTAGTAGGGGGCAGCCCTATTTTTCTACATATTATACACTATAATGTTGTGATGCCTAAATTTCTTTTTTAAAATTAATGTTTATTCTTTTTATTTTTAATGTATTTAGACTAGGGCTGTCAACGTTAACGCATGCGATTAATTCAAAATCCTTAACGCGTTAAAATAATTTAACGCAAAAAAATTACCGAAGCATGTGAAATTGAGTCATAACGTAATTTACGTCACGCAGTTAGACAATCTTAAAGTCCATGCTGATTATATCAGAGATGGCAGAAAGAATTATTCATTCCAGTGTCTGTTTCGCTTTAAAACACGAACTCTCTGTCATATTGTGTCATTGTATCTGAAGAGCACGAGCCCTCCTGCATCGCGCTGTTCCTGTCTGAACGGAACGTCGAAACATCCCACCGCTGTATGGCCAGATGATATGAAAACTATGTTTCTCGGCTGGATAAAGCAAACCAGCTTCTTGATATGAAAGTTTTGATGGATGAGGATTGCAATCAAGTAAAGACGATTGCGGTGACATACAGGAGTCGTACATTAAGCACGCGTGAGTCCGTTATATTGATGGGCAAACAAAGCGCGTTCATGGAGAGCCGCGTCACAGCGCACAAATACTCTCGCGCAAATTCTCTTTCAAGTCTTGCACCTAAACGGACAAATTCACACAAAAATTGTCAACATGCCCATCTTAGCGAGTATCCTAACAAACATAGTACTACTAACCTACTTAGGTTATGTCTTAAGAGAAAAACGAGACAGACAGCGCGAGTGTATCAGTATCAGTGTACTGGATCTTTGAATTATGTCTTAAAGGGACAGCAGTCTAATATTCCTGCTCTCTTTTTTTTTACGTTAATCAAAAGACGAAGACATCACTCTTGACTGAATAGCTTTTGTAACTTAATGTTTCATCTTTACTTAATTATTCAAAGAAGTTTATATGCAGTTATATGAAAATCACACTTCTGATGGTTTACTTTGCTGGATATAGGCAATGATGGCAAAATGGACGTGTTAAACAAGATAAATGGTGTATGCTTAATTTCACGATAAGTGTGCGATTAATCGTGATTAAAGGTGCGCGATTAATCGCGATTAAAAAATAATAATCTATTGACAGCCCTAATTTAGACACAATAATATAGAATTTAAAAATTTTCAGCCATGACATGAAAATAATCTTTGCTAAGTAATTGCGATTTTCACTTGGTGGAGAATGCGGGCAAAAAAAGAAAAACAAATCAGGTTTTCACATTAAGTCAAGTCCATTTCTATAAGAAATCATCTGCAAGTGTTAAACACGTTTGTCGAGCACATACTTCTAAAACGTCTATGTTTATAATTCTTAGTGGTTTGGCTGTGAACTGCTATGAACCTTGGTTCATTGTAAGAACAGATTCCTGTCTCAACCTGATCTGTTCCTGTTTGACCTGTTAAATTCAATCACTGTTCCATCTGTGATGGAATCTGGTTTCTCTTAAAACAAGGAACAAAAATTTATCTGGTCTCCATGTATAATTTTGCATCTGTAGTTAGTTTGCTGTATGTCCAAGTATTGTATTCTGGTCCACTTTCTGCTTTTCCTGTAAACCAGAACTGTGGCTTTTTTTTTTATGATGTGGATCTCTTGCTCTCGATAATCTAATCTTGGTCAGTATATTGTCTCCTGTCTACATCGCATCTCGCTGAAGCTCCAGGAAATGCATTCCATTAATGCATCCCATTTGCAGTTCATAAGTGAGACAGACAGACAGGTGAGGAGAGAATTACAGACACCCAGAAATGATTAAACCAGGCTGAAGCGAAAGATCAATTTGCATTATCCTTTGAGAATAAAAGTGATAAAGAGAGCTAGAGAAGAAGACAAAAATGGTAGGTGTAAGGTCAGATATGACTCACTGCGGTAATATGATGGGTAAAAACACAAATCCAGCCCTATCTTTCAGATCTGGGTTAGACTCATCTAAAGGTCGCTTTACTTTTACATTGGAAACAGTGGCTATGTTTACATGCACACCTTTTGTTTAAATTGGAATTAAATCATTCTAATCGATTAATCTGAACATAGTGTTTACATGAACGCTAAACAAAGTGATCAGGTTGATGTGCGCGTTTATATGTCACAAGCTTCAAATCAGAATAGATTTTTTGACAATGTCCACAGTGCACGAATATACAGTTTCCTACTGTTTGCACATAATATTCTCCTACATTGCTTCTTTATTTCTATTAATGTTTGTTTTAAAGAGCAGACTTAATATTAATCGATTTCGGGTCCTGATTAGGGGCGATGAGCACATGAGCTGTTATGCTGTGCGTGTTGCTTACATTTAACAAACAGTAAAAACGCCCCTTCCCGTGCCCCAAAATAGTGTGTCTGTGGACTAGATTATGAAGTATGGACTAACGGGATGTTGTTCTGCTCCACTTCACAGACGATGAGTGCTAGGAGAATTTTAGAATAACATGAGTTCTGCGCATCATATGTCATTACGCCATTTCTACGTCATTGCACATGCGCAGTCCTTTCCAGTTTCGGTTTTCAATCTGATCAGGTGTTTACATGTTCTCTTTATCAGATTAGAAAAGGAATAAACCACCCCTTTAATCCGATCGAAATTTAATTTGGATCGAGCTCAATCGGATCGATTAAGGTGTTTACATGAAGGCTTTTTAGTCCGATTGAGCTGTCAATCCGATTACTAACGGATTATTTGGTTGCATGTAAATGTGCAGTGTCAACATTTTTGTGTGCCATTTTACCCTCTAAACCAGGGGTCTCGAAACTCAATCCTGGAAGGCCACTGTCCTGCAGAGTTTAGCTCCAAGCCCAATTAAACACACCTGAACCAGCTAATCATGGTCTAATTAGGCATACTAGAAACTTCCAGGCACGTGTGTTGAGGAAAGTTGGAGCTAAACTCTGCAGGACAGTGGCCCTCCAGGAGTTTGGAGACCCTTGCTCTAAACTGTAATGATGGTTCTCAAAGGTGGTTTTATGTTAGAATGGTAAACGCTTTGAAATACTGAAAATTATTAAGATTCCTTCCTGTCTGAAAATTTTGTATGCCTTTGTAGCATTTATTTCTATTAATGTTTTTATTGTATCATTCTTTGTGTTTAATGTTAAAGTATGTTTTTTTTGATTATTATTTTTTAAGTGTCTGATATATACAGAACTGATTTTTAAGTAGTTTTATTTCTGTTTTTTGAAAGTAAGATCATGAAC
This sequence comes from Mylopharyngodon piceus, assembly GCA_039654765.1. Taxonomy (NCBI): domain Eukaryota; kingdom Metazoa; phylum Chordata; class Actinopteri; order Cypriniformes; family Xenocyprididae; genus Mylopharyngodon; species Mylopharyngodon piceus. The sequence continues at coordinate 33,524,173 of CM077438.1, forward strand.
ATTAGTTTAAAACTAGTGATGCACCGATCATGATTTTTCATGGCCAATTCCTTTTTTTTTTTTTTTTTTTTTTTTTTAAACCAATTCTTATTTATTTTTTTGGCAGACAAACTGGCCTTAAACAAAAAAATATCTGTAGGTATTTGAAATTAGAGGCAATCACTGCATTTAATCGCGATCCAAACAAAAGATGCTACACACATGTAGCATAAGCAGTTGTTTTTGATTTGAATTAGATTAGACACACCTGCACAAAACAAAAAACGCAGATGGACTGAATGAAAATGCAAATTCATTCTCTAACAGTAGATGGCGCTTATGAAACAGCAGGTTTCTTTAGGTACCGCTGCATGCAAAGCAGCGCTACAATTATAAACACTACTTTATACGGAAGTAAGAGGAAAAGAAAATGCCATTGAAATTTTTCTGAAGACAGTCAGTTCCCTTCAGAGATGCATTCATATAAACCCCCACCCCAATTCAAAATTTATATTTTTTTTCTTCCTATATTTTGAGCATCACGAACAGTGAGCTTGTTGTGCCCGATACAGTATTTGTTCTGTTCTCTTCTTTGTGTCCGTCTTCACCGTGTTCTGTCTCTGGCCTGTGTTAACATCCTGTTTACAGACTTCGTAATATTTCCACACAAATGACATTTTAGGAAATGATTGCAATGCAGTTTGTGTGCAAGTCTGGAATAAAGATCAGCCAAAATATAAAACTAAAAACCGGTTGCCGACTGTGTGTTTGGAGCAAGAACCGGCCGGTTCCGATTTATGGCCAGTTGACTGGTGCATCTCTACTTAAAGCAAAAAAAAAACATAACATAAAAACAACAGACATTCCTACACATTTCAAAGTAGAATAACTGGTTGTCACGTTGTTTTACAGAGAAACAAGTATTGGTAACACTTTACAATAAGGTTCATTAGTTAACATTAGTTAACTACATTAGTTAACATGAACTAATAATGAACTGCACTTATACAGCATTTATTAATCTTTAATGTTAATTTCAACATTTACTAATACATTATTAAAATCTTGTTAACATTAGTTAATGCACTGTGCACTAACATGAACAAACAATGAACTGTATTTTCATTAACTAACGTTAACGAAGATTAGTAAATACAGTAACACATGTATTGTTCATGGTTACTTCATGTTAGTTAATATATTAACTAATGTTTAACTATTGAACCTTATTGTAAAGTGTTACCCAAGTATTTGAACTTAAAATGTTTCCTAAATATCTGAAAACATATTATGGTATTTTTATGCTTTACTACGGTCCAAAAAATGACATACAGCACCTTTAATGTCACATGCCGGTTATGCGAATGTGACTGGCCCCGAAGGGTTAACTGCTCTCTGAGGGATTTAGTCCGGGGAAGTGTGATGATGTCATGACGTCATCATCATTGTGAGCAGTGGCACTTGGTGACATAGAAATATGGATTATATTCTCTTGTCTCCATCTGTCAGAGAAAATCCGACCGGATTTGGACTATTTTTTTGAGCCAGAGAGAAAGAGATGAAATGAGTTAGACATCCGCAACAAGTTTAACTTTCATAATGTGACACATTTCTGCATGAAAAATCGTTTGGGATTTGAATCGATTGGGCAAGTTCTCACTAGTCATGCATTGTGAGAAGTACATTTATTTTCTCTCCTTTTTCAGTTTTTGAGATGTGAGTTAGAAACAGGAACAAGTAGTTCAAGGTTTTGTGAATTACGTCACTGGAAAACAATGTAACAACATATTTGTTCTTCATTCAAGTAGTCGCCATGAATTGTATTTGAAAGGAATCTAGTTAATTCTATGTTGTTATGGTTTAAATCACTTTGAATTACCATTGTTTATGAAACGTGCTATATAAATAAACTTGTCTTGCCTATTACATGTGGTTTGTTTGTTTATTAGATTCTTTAAAACTGAATCACTGAATCAACAATCAATCTCTACTAAATGAATCTCAGGATTTTGATTCATAATTATATTTGGATCATTCCACGCCCCACTCGTCCTCTCTGACTCTCTCTGCATTTGAACATAATCATCTTTTACAGTGTGTTATCAAGATGAAACTCCAGGTTATTGAGTTATTGAGCATATGGGTGGTTCTTAATCCCACTGTTCTGCAGGAAGCTTGTGTTTCAGCTGAAGTCATAATAAAGCCTGTTTGAAATGCTGGAGGTGTGTTGACCTCATTCGGTTAGGTGTGTGAGGATTGAAAATATAAATGGGCACCATGCCTTTTACTTCATTATAATAATCTATTCTATTCGATTCTATTCTCAGAAGACAAGATGGATAAATGTTTAGCCTGAAATGTGTGGCAGAATAAACTTGATATTGAGTCTAATTTACAAATAATTGCATACAGGTTGCTTATTTACACCCTCCAGAAATTTCAGTTAGATGCATATATATATATATAATATATATATATATATATATATATATATATATATATATATATATATATATATATATATATATATATATATATATATATATATAATAAAACATTAGAAAATGGATATAACTTTATTAATACTTTATATAATCTATATAAAATCAAAATATAAAAACTATATATTTAAAATTTCATATATGTATAATTAAATATAAGTATACATTTCTATTTTTTTTCATTTTTGAAATTGATAATTATTCATGTTTATTTATATATGTAAATATATATGCATACAGTTATTTTTTTCTGCTTTATTGTGTTGTATTCTTTTAAGCTAATCATATGCATATCATATTCTGTTGTGCAGATCTGAAGAAGACTCTGGCTGTTCTTCTGGATAATATAATGCAGAGATTATCAAAGCTGGAGTCTAAAGTGGACAATATCATCTACAACGGAACAAGTACTAACCTGACCAATGGAACCGGGACCCCTGGACCGAACCCTGTCAACCCAGAGAAAGTCAATGTGGCAGGTACAGATGGTCTTTCTCATCATACTCTACTCTTTGCACTGATGTATTTTCTGCTAATCTTCCTATTGAGCAGTTCAGCAATTCTGTTTCTCCTTGACCACCCCCCAGTTTCCAAAGTCAGTGTCCCTCCGCAGACCTCTGAGAAAACACGGCACTCTTTACACATCACAGCACACACTCTTTTATGCATCACACACACACATACATGGTTTTCTTTCACAGTTCCTGCCCTCTTTATTGGATTCCATTGATTTTCCTTCAGCTCCAAGATGATTAATGACCATGTTAGAAAACAAACTGTTTGTAGTTTCACCATCAAGTGTTTGCTAGAAAGAAAAGGGCTTGGTTACATTATGGGTGGTAGCTTTGTATTTAAAGACAAGGGGATATTCATCAACAAAAAATGTAGGATGGGGCTTTGTTTTGTCCATTTTTATGTGATTTGTTCATTAAAAGTAGAAGTAATTTTCTTTAGGATCACATGCATCTCTATGAGGTTCTCTGCTTAGTTGGTTTTTGTGGTTTACAGTTACGCTAGTTGATTTTTACTACTTCTTTGTTTATTAATCCACTGATGCAGGTTGTAGTGACACAGCTGAGAGTCAATGTAGCTTGAATTTGCTACTAAAGCGAAGTTTGGCTTGGCAGCATTGAAGTTTGATGATAATCTGGTGTGTGTGTATGTTCCTGTAGGCACAATGCCATCTGGGAAACTGTCGTTGACCAAATGACTGATGTGTTATTTGGACATCTGCCATGGCAAAACTATGGTATTCTCTTATCATTTGGTACCATGGAATTGTATTACCATCTGTTGCAATCATAGTACTATCACAGTTTGTACCAGTACTGTACCGGTAACATAACAGTCATTTTTTTTTTAAGGGTATCAATATCATTTTGTACATTTCACACAGTAATACCATGTTTTAGAACATGAAAATTAACCATGGTGTTATATTATAGTTAAACTCTAGTAGCCATGTTTTGTTTTGGCAGATTGGTTTCACTAAAAATACTATAGTTGAACTATGGTTGCTGTTGTAAAAAGATGTTTCTGGACATTTACCACAGCAATTCAATGCTTTTTTGTACAACTACAATACAATGGTTTTGGACATTTGCCACAGTATTACCATGTTTTTGAATACGTACAATGGTACTACTGTTTATTTAGGCATTGACCATCCATTGCCTTAGGATTTTTACCACAGCAATAGCATGTTTTCTTGTACATATACAGTAATAAAACCATTATTTGGACATAGACACAGTAATGTCATAGTATTTGGTTAAGTAATGCTATGTTTTTTGGACAGTTACCATAGTAATGCTATTTTTTATTATCACTGTTTTGGACATTTATTATGGTAAAAATGTTTTTGGGAAACCTACAATAGTGTTAGAAGTACCTTGAGGTAGCTACCATGTAAAACATGGTAATCAACAAGTTCCATGCTTATATTAAAATACTGTGGTATTATCATCTGATGCATTCATTGTAACATGGTACCGCCTAGGTGCTTTTCTGTAAAGGTTGTGTGTGTGATTTCTCTGTCGCTCGACTTGATGTGTGTGCGGATGTGATCATCGCTTCTGACTCATTGTGCTTAATATAGGCCAAACCCCTGTTGAGTCATGTGGCGCTTGACAGCGGCTGGATATCGCTAACTCTTTCTTTCTCTGACTGCTTTTTTGACAGACCCGCTGTGATGACAGTTCTGGTGACAACCTTTGTTTATATCTCAAACTGAGCTAAATTGCTTTATAAGGCACATTAAGCAGCAAAGGCAGGTTAAAATTACAATATGGGATGAATATGGTGTGTTATTACAGCTTTAGGTTATGTAACACCCACTGTCCTGTCAATGCTAACTTGATTTGCGAAGATTACACAGAGCATAAATAATTTAGCTCTTTTCACCATTATAAACAGCACTTGATAAGCAAAGAATCACTGTCATACTTGGGGTTAAAGATGTGAACAAACAACACAATCTCTTGGCAATTCGTAACTATTTTACGTTTTGGCGAATTGGTGTCGAATTAGTATGACTTTGTACGATATCATTTGTTCATTTTTGTAAGATCTGCCAATTCCCCAGTGGCGGTTAGGTTTAGGGGTGGGGATAGGGGAGTACTTTCATACTTAATTTTTTTCTAATAATCGTACAATTCATACAAAATTGGCACCTTGTAAAGTAGTAACATTTTCAGTAGTAACAAAATTGTGAGTTTTGCTGGCAGATGATTAAACTGGCACAAAAAAAAAAAAACTTTTTCGACTTCTAAGTAGGGATGCTAACAATTAATCGACGATTTATTTTAATGTTCAGTTAAGCATGGTCATCATTAAAATGCTAGTTTTGAGGTAGTTACATGTTCTAAACTAGCCATTTATTTTGAAACAATTAACCAAGGGTTCAAAAAACCCTACAAACAAGTGATTTTACTGAACATAAATGATGTTGAAAAACACTGCGCCATGAACTGCGACGCGATCGGATCCCGGAAGTCCTATACCTTTATCCAAGCATCATGTCACGTCACTCCATGATCTACGCATTGTCATATGTTTTATTTGGCTCATTCATGACCATCTGCTCTAAATAAAGATATGTGATCGACTATGGTTTACTAATGTTTTGCGAAGTTACAGAATGTGGCTCAAAAGCATCATGTGTATACTGTTTACACATATGTCAGCAGCGCTTTTTCATACAAATACTTGGTATAGTTTGGTCCCTAACTGAGACAAATATGTTTGTTATATTCTGCAGGTTGAGACCTATTTATTTAAAAGCCCTTGTTAAGTGATGGTCATAGCCCTATATTCACTGTAAAGCCAAGCTTTTAAGCTTCACCTATTTTGTGTTAGTTAAGCAAAGTGGTTAAGTAACGTGATATCTTAATAGTGCCCCGCTTCAGATTTAAGAGCTTAAGTTTAATCGATTAATCGTTAATTTAAACAGCGATCGATTATGGGAATTTATGTAAATTGACATCCCTACTTGTAAGCAACATGTTAAAGGGCTGTTCTGAAAGTGATTCCAATGATATAGTTTCTCCATGTCATTATTGTTATAGTTGTGTTGTGGACTACCCTATTCTCATAGAATTAGAACAATTATTAAAACTTTATAGTTATTGTTACTGTTATAGTTATCATTCTTGGTGTGAACGGCCCTTAAAAATACTGAAAACACTGTAGCAACTGTATAACAATGCGCCAAAACAATCCAGGTCACACTAGCAGCCGCAAAACAACACACTAAATTAAACCACAACACTCTAGCAACTTCTGAACAACACATTTAAACAACCAGGAAAATCTTTAGCAACCACTTACCAACATGCTAAAACCACCTAGAAGATGCAAGTTTTATAACAGAGTTTTCCAATGTGTTAGCACAGTGTTGAAATGTCGTTTTAGGTCTCTGTTTTCTTAACAGACAAGATCTATTAAGACTACACGACATGGTCGACATGCTTTAGATGTTTTTAAAAACTCAAACCAACACTTTCAGATGTAAGTCATAGTTCAGGATGACAGCAACTTGAATCTTTACATGCAGTCCCAAGCTCTCTAAAGCGCTATTATTCCCTGACGAATGACAGAGTGGGTCTGGCAGCTGGTGAAGAAAAGAAAGAAAAGTCCTGCTTCTCAAAACTATCAAACGACTCTTTATAGTCCATCAACATGATGACAAATCTAAAAAATACCGTCTGAGAGACCTGCACAAAGACTCATTGTGGTCTTGGTGTTGGAACTGTAAAACAGTGTGAACTCTAACACCCACACCAGAGAACATTCTCCTCCTGCTCGTTCTTGCTGAGTTCCTCTTAATGGGTGCATTTAATGCTTGAAGAAAAAAAAGTTTGAAGAAATGGAAGGGTTTTTTGTCCGGCAGTACACCTTAAGTCTCTTTGCTGCAGTGTTTGACTTTTTTTGTGTTTTTTTTTTTTTTTTTCTCTCAGTTGACACCAAACGTACGATTGAATTCGTCTTCTGTTTGGCTGAACGAAAATGTTATTAAAAGATCAGAGAGACCATTTGTTGAGTCTGTTTTGGGAGCATACTGTTGTTTTAACTCATATTTCTAGCAGCCTGTTAGCGTAGCTGTTTTTTCGTAAACATGAATAATAATATTTGTCACAACAAACTGAAGCTTGTAGTTGTCACAGAAAGGATAAAAAATATTATTTTCAGCATAGAAAGATAACCCAGCTACATTGAAAGACTCTATTATTTGTCTGAATATTCAGCAAACTATTTTCTATGTTTATATTTTCTTCATTATCATTTTTTAAAATGTGAACATTGTCCTTTTTCTTGTGTAGGATTCTCACTCTTGTCTCTTTCAGAGTTGGATTAGCATGTTACATTTGCATCAGTACATCAACAAAGTGCAACCTGATACTAGAAATACAAAGTTTTCTCATGAAACTCTAGATTGCACAGGCTGATAGGTCCTTAACTCAATCTGCTTGCATTCTCTAAAGGGCACAGCTGATTGGTTCCTGCTGTATCAGTAGCCAGTGAGCTCGATACTTGGTCAGCATTTGCTGTAGCAGTTGCAGCGTGCTTTCAGAAACCCTCCACCTTCCCCAGCTCCACCTGTATAGATCTGCTATGATAATTCATGTATGCTATATTGTACAGCAGCAGCATGTCTTACTTGCTAACAGCAGAGTGTCACGTATGTATTGACAATAGCAAGTCCCATAGATGCTCTGCAGCAGCAGCAGCGAAGCAGATCTATTCTGCCAAGACCAAACATATCATATCCATTTCATATCCATCCAAACACTCCGAGAGTTGTCATGTAAGAAAATAACTTATTTTCAATGCAGCAAGCTCAACACAAGCTAGAACCATTTTTACCAAAATCTGTTGTTTTTAACAATAGTAAAACGCAGTTAAAATGGCTTCGTCACCAGAAACTAGCACAAAATAGAAGAAAATATAAGTTTTAGTGTGGAAGGTTAATATAAGTGTGTCAGTTGGCTACATTAAGAGATCTGTTGAAATTATCTGACAACTTTTAGTACATACACGGACGAAGATTAAAGAAACCTTAAAGGTGAAGTGCGTGGTTTTTTTTTTTTTTTTTTTTTTTTTTTTTTCTCAAAAATATGCAGAAGCAAGCTAATAGTAGGATGCTTTTGCTGAAATATAAACACTGTTGCACAAAACATTGCTCTGTTTGTTTGTGAATCCTGACTATGCCTAAATATAAAGAAGATGGCAGGGATGTTTGGGAGACTTGGAAAAACTGTTTAGTGACACTAGTACTAGCTCAAAACTGACATGCTTAACACCTGTAATATTGTTAATTTTTGATCCTGTTATGAATGATTCCCACTGTCTTCACTTTCAGAATAACATCAGACCCGGATTGGCATTATCTCACATCTGCGTCTGTGGATTCACCTGATTAAAACCATTGAACCGTAGCCCGCCGATGTTATCTATCCAAACATAGCACGTTTCACCCAGGCTTTCTCTTTCTCAGAGGTTATCGGCTCCGCGTGCCAGCAGCCAAGAGAGCCCAGGTGTTCGTGCGGCCTGTGGCTTGTGTGTCTATGTGTGTGCGTTTGTTTGCGCCAGCGGTGTCTGTTACCATCTCTCTGGACACTGCTGAAATGACGCCGCTGGCACACTCTACGGTTCTTGCTCTTGACTAGAGCTTAGACTCCTCGGAGAGAGAGGGGGAATGAGAGACACAAACAGAGAAGCCCACTGTTAGCAAACAGAATTGCTTGCCTTATTGTGCTCGTAGATGCCGCTGGTGGACGCAAGGCCAACGTGTAATTAATAAGCTAAACACTTGCAGGCTAGGAACAATAGCACAAAGACAACGTTCATCCTTGCTAGCTAGAAGAGACATAAAGCTAAAGTTACAGTTAAGGCCTGTTCACACTAAGAATGCTAACTGTAAAGATAACTATGTAAGCATCCACACCAATGCTTAATAAAGTGGACGCAAGGGAAACGTGTAATTAATAAGCTAAACACTTGCAAGCTAGGAACAATAGCACAAAGACAACGTTCATCCTTGCTAGCTAGAAGAAACTTAAAGCTAAAGTTACAGTTAAGGCCTGTTCACACCAAGAATGCTAACTATAAAGATAACTATATTAGCATCCACACCAACGCACAATAAAGTGGACGCAAGGGAAACGTGTAATTAATAAGCTAAACACTTGCAGGCTAGGAACAATAGCACAAAGACAACGTTCATCCTTGCTAGCTTGAAGAGACATAAAGCTAAAGTTACAGTTAAGGCCTGTTCACACCAAGAATGCTAACTATAAAGATAGCTATATTAGCATCCAAACCAACACACAATAAAGTTCTGTTTATTATATGTGCAGTTATACTGCTGGCGTCTGCCGCTTTAAATGCTCGAGCTATATAAAGTTGGTGATTGGCTGTCAATGTTTTTATCATTCATCATTTGAAAAAAATCGTTCTGAAAGTGATTCCAACGATATTGTTCCTTTATATCGTTATCATTATAGTTATGTTGTGGACTTCCCATGTTTCAATGAATTAGAAGGCTTATTAAAACTTTATCATTATAGTAATTGTTATAGTTTTCGTCCTTGATGTGAACGTCTCTTTATTTAGTATCTTTATTTTATTTAGTGCTTTAATGCTTATCTCTAACACCAAGTGTTAAATTCATCCCACACGTTTGCTAAACAGACATGAATGAAACATCAAATTTTATGTCCTGCTACTTTTTTAAGCAATCAAACTTAGGATTTTTATGTGAAAACATCATCAGTTTAACCTTAAGGTTGCAAATTTCTTCAGATAATGTGTGACCAAAATTCTAGTTTGGTTTCTTTTTTAACGCACTTAGGGTTAGCGCCAAGAATATTAAAATTCTGGCCGATGATTATGTTCATGTTGTGAGTGATAAATGGATGATATTAAAAGTTGTAATTTTTGACTGAATGAAAACAAAATAAAATATTGTAAGTTAAATCAATTGTTTTAAATTCTACAAGAGAAACAGAACTCAACCAATATTAACCGATACTGGTAGGCTAAATTTAAAAATCTCTTCAAATTTAAACAATATGGTACTGATATACCGTTCGTTCCTACGCAACAGTGATCATTTTAAATATTTAACATTTGTTTTCCCATACCATTGTAATTTGGAAACTGTCATCTCGGTTAGTGTGATATGAACACATTGTTGTGAAAAAGTTTCTGATTATTTGGTGGTTCGGATTATTTAGTCGTTGAATGTAGAGAGCAGATTCACACATTTGCTCATAACTTCCCAGTTCTGGATGTTTATCACCTGTTTTTGCAGAACTGGAGGTCTCCAGAGAGTCCGTATTTGGGTGTGGAGCGTCCCTGCTCTTGGTTTCATAAGTCCAGGGCGGATGTTGCTTCTTCCTTTTAGAGAACAAGCAGAACCAGTAATACTAACTACAACTAGCTGAGCGCAATAGCTCTTCTCTCCCACCATGCAAGCCAACCACGATGGGTACTTCCTGTTTTGTATTTGAAAGAAGACATAGATTTTGAAATAAATTATGTTTAGCATGTTTAGAAATGATTAAAGATAGTATTTTAGTCAGCTTATGGACCATTTTTGGAGATGTTTTTAGCAATTGTTCCCCCATAATCGTGACTACGTCACAAACACAGTTCTATCCAGGGCCGTTGCTGGCGGAGCGAAAGGGGTTGATGATTCTAGAGGCCCTGGCCTTAGGGGGGCCCTGGATACCCCAGCTACAGCCCTGCTTCTATCTGATGTACAAACTGACAGCTTGATTTTGTGTCCGTTTCCTCATTGGGATCCACTTTGGCAATACATGGCAATGAGCAAATAGCACTTAAGAGCAAGGCTCACACACAAACTTGTCTTCGGCCTCTGTGTGTGTGGTCCCGGAGGGTCTGGTTTTGAGTTTCATCTGTCGTTTTTGATGCTGTTGTGCAGTGTCATCAAGCAGTATGTTGCTGATAAAGAGAGCACACGTCTTTTTTCTCTGTTGTCTTCATGTGTGTGTAACTAATTGTCTGTCGGTCACATTGTTGGAGTCTTCAGCTCTTGTGTAGTCAGAAATGTGATAGTGATAGTTATTGCTCGGTACTGAAAGACCTATTGTGTTGGACGGTTCTCCTGTGGGACAATGATCTGATTCGGAGAGATGGCCAGCAAACAGTGTAACTTAATTAAGGGCCCAAAATGTAAAATAAAGGTTTGTCTGGTTACTTTTTTAATAATCCCTATAAAAAGTGGAAAAAAAAAAAAAATGCTTTCTGCACTAATCAAAATAATTAATTGGTTTGAGTAGGACAAACTTAAATTAAACAAATTAACTTTTATAAGTATTTAGCACCTTCTTTTCCTTTCAAGTTCACAAAACTTGTATATTTTAAGTAAACCGAACTGTTTCATTGTTTTGAGTTTTATGAACTTATTTCTTTTAATTTAGACGAACTTAAGTTTAACTGAAACTGGGCTGGGCTTTCTATTTCCCAGCATGCTTTGCCCATGGCACTCGAAAGGGAGAGTAAATGCTAAAATTAAGTGTTATATAATGTTTTTTGTGCAACATTAATGTTAAGTGGGAGATTTGAGAGGTTTGAGAGCAAGGATGTTAACTGCTTTATATTGCTGTACTCATTCAGCAAGTGCTATACCATGCTATTGTTAACATGCTAGCAAATTAGCAATTTAGCATGTTTTGAATTAGCTTGTTATATAGCTAGCTAATTTTACGCTAATAAAAATGTTTACATTGGGGTTACATGATAATTTTAAGTTAAATGTATGTTTTTCATTTCAAGTTAAGAACAATTAAAATGTATGAGTAGTACAAAATAAAACTTAAAAACTGAGGCAAATGATTGAACTGTTTTGCCAACTTACTCAGGTTTACAGTGTATGCAGTCTTCTGAATTGTCAATACCTTCATCCAAACCTTTTCTTTATTTGCAAATCAGACCTACAACAGCGACGTGGGGTAATTTTGGCCCATTTCTCTGTCCAGAACTGTTTCAGCTCATGTATTTTTGGGATGTGTTGCTTGAAACGGTCATTCCGGATCACCACACAGCATTACTAAGCTCACTTCTTGAACTTTGCTTTTCTACCAAATACCTACCTACATACCTAGAAGATCCTCCTTCATGCCCCTTGTGCCAGAATCCATTATCACTGAAGCATATTTTGATGGATTGTGATAGTTTGAAATCTGTTAGAATTCTTTATTTTTCTGCTGACTTTTATGAAAAGACTTTTAATAAAGTAAGGATGGATATAGTTTGAGAATTTTCATCTAGGATCAAATTTAAAAACATAATTTAATTTTTTCTTCCTTTTTTTTTTTTTCTTTTTCTTTTTTTTAAAAATCTCGTTCTCGCCATGAATATAGCCGAGGTAGCTCGCATGGTGTTAAATCCTAAACAGACAAACAAAACCTACATACCTACTTACTTAATTACTTACTTACTCATTTATTTATTTATTTATTTATTTATTTACGTATGGTTTGGGAAATGGTTCATTTTTACAAGTTATTTATTAAGATTTTAGAAAAGATATTTTACTTAAAGAAAATTAAGTATTAAACTTTTTTGCGTTGTGACATTTTCACCAAATTCAAAATATAGCATGATGTAAAAGATCACATTCTCTTTACTATATGTATGTATGTGTGTGTGTGTGTGTGTGTGTGTGTGTATATATAATATATATATATAGAGAGAGAGAGAATGTTAATACTAATAGTATATTAAAATGTTAAATAAAATCTTTTGTTTTAAATGCACAAATAAATCATCCAGATATATTTATTGTAATGACAATGTTTAATTTGGCAAATTTTTTAAATTTTAATAAAAATAAAGTCTCTTTATATACATTATACAGTATGTACAATGTGGCCTGGACTTGTTTTCATGAGATTCACCTTTATTTAAACAGCAATCATCTATGATCTGTCCTCATTTAAAAATTAAACGTGTGTGAGTCACATCCATTTGAAAGCTTCAGTAAAACCCTTTCTGCTTGGCAGAAAGACTGAACGGCCTCAAATCGCCTAGAACAGAGATTATACACACACAGCACTGTACATTCACGCTCCGTAGAAGTGCCCTCGGTGTGTGTTTTCTGGCGTGAGAGAGACAAACACACACTGCTCTGAGGGAAATGTGTCTCACTGAAGCGCAAGAGAGAGAGACAACTCTCCTGAGTGCTTTTCCTTTCTCGCTCCTACATTTCTTGCTGTTTTTATCTTGTTGAAAGACACATTCATTGTCTGCTTGATGATTGTTGTGTTTTCAGTGCAGGGTCTTTTAGCCCGGAGGAGTATGTGACTGAAAACGCCCATCTGTGTGTGTGTTTATGAGTGTTTACAAGGGTGTATGTTAAGCCTGTGTCAAGCACAGCTGTTTTTCCACTCTATGTAGTGGCACATGCTGAAGAAAGAGTCGAAATTGTTTCCTTTCTCTCTCTCTCTCCCTCTTCCTCTCAGCTAATCATTGTTTTTGCATCTGACAGTAATAAGGAAGTTCAGTAAAGTTCATGAAAGAAAAGAAATTGCGCAACTACTGATATGTCTAACATGACATTATGGACGGTATCAGCCAATTAAATGTGATGATGTGATTGTGATGTCATAATCTAGTGTCTTAAATATGCAATTCTGTAGTGATGGGGAAAGTATATTGAGTACTATAATTTTGAGTATATAGTAAGGCAGTATATAAATATTGAGACTTGATGGCATAAAGTTGCTTTTTATTCCACAAATCCCTTTATCATGTACTGTTTGCTTTTGTTATATTTGTTATGTTAATTATCGTAAAACTTTGGGCTGGATCTTGAATACCTAATGCTTTTCTGTAACAGAAAAGGTCCCAAAAACCATTGCAACCTAGTCCACTTTGGTAGCGCTGAAGGGATTGTGGGTAATATTATCCATCGGAAATAGTATGCCACCCAAGTAAGTTTGGCATACTATTTCAACTGTTAAAAAAATATGATTTTTGGCATGCTATTTTCAATATCAAATACTGTTTTGTATGGACAGCATGCGAAATTTTAAATTAGGTTTAGCTAATATCAGTACAGATGATGTCACCGCATCCCAGAATGCCTTGCCATGAACCTCTCTTGTCTAATCTCATTTCTTCTCATTTTCTTTTCAGAAAAAGTCGATAGAAAATACAATTTGTTTGCAGTGGTTAAGTGATGCAAGGGATTGTGGGTAACATTAGCCTGAGAATGCATGCACGGGTGCATACTTTGAAAATCGTGCATCATCCGAGCAATGTTGGTGTACTCTTTCTAAAGTGTTATGATTTGGGACTCCAGTTCCAGTACTGCAAATGATTTATTATGCTTACCATGCAAATTAGGGCTCAATACGGAATAGCATATTGGAATAGTAGTACTATTAAAAAAAAAAAGATATGGTGTGTATATATAGTAAGAGTTTTTCAAATTTTGCCTAGATTTAAACTTAGTATCAGTACTGATGGCTTCACTGCATCCCATAATGCTTTGCATAGGCCTTCATGTTATTCGATTCTGTCTTGCAAAACAATCCCTCTGTGGTAGATGAGTATGTCCAGTGTGTATGTGAAATAGATCAGGGTTTGTTTGTAAATTCATGTCAAATTAAGTCCAATTAAGGCATGATTAAGGTCTAATTTAACTCTAAATTGTGTTTGTTTGTTAAACACACCCAACCAGCCGATTGAGTTAGTGTTCATGACATGATCATGCTGAACAGAGATCAATTTCACAGCTTGTTTTTGTCTTCTCTTCATAGTCATCCCTCTTTTTTTGTCTTTCAGCTGTATTTCGGCTAGTGCTGATGTGCTTCATTGAGTCATTTTGGTCGTTTCTCACGTGACCATTGTGTTATTTGTGTCATGTGACTCTCAAAATGGTCTAAATTCTTTGTTAGCATGTGACCTTAAACGATGTGGATTTGTGAATGGCACGTACATCCTTTACAGTTAGGTGTTCCCTCAGCAGGGTGTTAGTTTACAGGATGTGCTCTTAATGTTTGCTGTTCTATTTAGGTTGCGGCCAGCCATTGTTCTACAGTGCCATCATGTCTTATGCTTTATGAAAGAGAGAAAGAGAGCAGAAAGATGATCCAATACTTGCAAATCAAATGATTGGAAATTACATGGCTAACACCCTTCTCATTGCTGCAGTTTGTGTCCTTGTCTCCCCTCCCTTCAGCTCATCTTGTCTTCTCTCATCTCGTCTTTCCCTCCATCTCCTTTTCTCCTCGCTCTTCTAGACTCTTCTTGTCTCTGCTTATCTCCAATACACTCATATTGTCTCCTCTCTGCTTATCTCTTTCTCCTCTATTCAATCTCATCTCGTCCTGTATCCTCTTGTCTCATCTGCTTTCATCTCAACTTATCTTGTTTCTACTCCTCGTCTCCTCTCTCTTCTTCTCTCTTTTCATTTTATCTTGTTTCCTCTCTTATAGTTTTGTCTCTTCTCGTCTCACCTTGTCTCCTCTCATCTCCTCTCCTTTTATATCATCTTATCTGGTTTCTTCTCCACTTGTCTCCTCTCATCTAATCTTCTTGTCTGCTCTTTCCTCTTCTCTCCTTTTATCTTATCTTGTTTGCCTCTTTTAGTCCTGTCTATACTTGTCTCATCTCACCTCACCTTGTTTCCTCTCCACTCTTTTCATATTATTTCATCTCATCTGGTTTCCTCTCATCTCCTCTCATCTCCTCTCCTCTCATCTCATCTCATCTCATCTCACCTCACCTAGTTTCCCCTCCTTTCCCCTCATCTCATCTCATCTCATCTCATCTCATCATCTCATCTCAATTCTCCTCATCTCATCTCAATTCTCCTCATCTCATCTCAATTCTCCTCAACTCATCTCATCTCATCTCATCTCAATTCTCCTCTCAATTGTCCTCATCTCATCTCAATTCTCCTCTCAATTCTCCTCAACTCATCTCAATTCTCCTCAACTCATCTCATCTCATCTCAATTCTCCTCATCTCATCTTTCCTTATCTCAATTCTCCTCTCAATTGTCCTCATCTCATCTCAATTCTCCTCATCCCACCTGTATTTCTCTCCTCTCTCTTCATCTTTATCAACTCGTCTCAACTCATCACCCAAATTCCTTTCCTCTCCCTTCATCTTTTCAACTCTTCTCAACTCTTTTCAACTCTTCTCATCCCAACTCTTCTCAGCTCTTCTCTTCTCAACTCATCTCAACTCTTTTCAACTCTTCTCACCTCACCTGGATTCCTGTCCTTTCATCTTCTCTCATCTCATCTTGTCTTTTCTCCTTTCATATCACCTCATCTTGTTTCCTCGCCTCTCGTTTACTCTCATCTTGTCTCGTCTCATCTCCTCTCCTTTTGCCTCGTCTCATTTTATTTAGTCTTCTCATCTCCTTGCCTTTCCATCATCTTGTTTCCTCTGGTCTCCTTTCATCTTGTCTCTTCTCTCATGTTGTCTCCCTTCTTCTCCTCTCCCCTCCTTCAGCTAGTCTCCTCTAATCTCATTTTGTCTCCTAATCTCTCATGTTTTTACATCTTTTGTCTCCTCTCGTCTCGTCTTGTCTCATCTCGTCTCCTCGCCTCTCCTCGCCTCTCCTCTCCTCGCCTCTCCTCTCCTCTCCTCTCCTCTCCTCTCCTCTCCTCTCCTCTCCTCTCCTTTCCTTTCCTCTCCTCTTCTCTCATCTCCTCTCCTCTCCTCTCTCTTCTTGCCTATGATCTGTTTCACCCCATTTCCTGTAAAAACAATGGTATTTGATTGAGTTGCAAGCTTCAAGAATATTCTTCTGACATCCGGGTCTATGGATCATGTTAATCTCCTCAAGGATTTTAGAGCTAATACAGACAGGAGAATATTATCGGTGGCAAAAATGTCAGGGTCGGATTTAAGTCGAACGCTAGAATCATGTGACTTCAAGTTAAATGCGGCTCTTTCTGTTACGATATTATGATTTAACTGACCTTTATTCTCAAATAGCTGTAAAATTTTAATAATAATAATAGCTGTTTAAGCCTAAAACATTGTAAACCTGACAAACGGCATCACAGCAGGATGACGTCATATACTCAGCCTTGCGCTTGATATTCTACATTGGTTAGCAGTTTAAACTCTGTAACTTGAGTCACTGAGATTTCTTATCTCCATTATGCCCTTGAGCATGGCTCTTTACTCCTGGGACCACCCGAGCGATTGTACTGTGACTCGCCTGAGATAAAAGTGACCGTGAAAGTGTACTTGGATCAGGGTTTCTCTGCAGAAAGAGACACATTTGCTTGCACAGTAGATTATGTGTGCCTACTTCTCCGCTGCACCTCATGTCCCTAAAGATTTGTTACTTTTGAATGTGCATATAGTGCATTCATGCTCCAAGGTTCTTTCATGACATATTTGTTGACTAAATCCATATCAGTAGTTTCACAGAAGGAAGGAGATTTAGGAATTTGATGGCTAGACAGAAATTGTGACAGAGAGAAAGGAAAAAGCGGGTTTGATTGTGTTTGTTTGCCCCTAAAGGGAAGTTAGAAGTGAAAGTTCAAAGTACAAAGCTGTGCCATCGTTATTTAAAAGCTGAGTCTTCATTCTAACCCTTTTTATGATCTATATGATTATATATGATTTTATATATATATATATATTGTTTTATGGTGCGTCTCTAAACACCTTTACCTTATTCTTTATTATTCTCAGGTTAGATAAGCAAGTCAAATTTGATCTAATTTATAAGCATTTTAAGATACTTACAATCAGACAGAAGACTTCTCCGTGGTCTGTTCAGGCTCAACGACTTAAATTAATGCCACATGAGGCCGAGTTTAGTTATAAAGTTATAAGTTCATTTATTTATTACAATAGTATTTGCAAAGGGGCGGAAAGTTTCCGGTAAATTTCCGGAAACTTTCCGGGAACTTAACCTGGGGAATTTTGGAAATATTCCAATTTGGAAACTTAACAGGAATTTATGGGAATTTATGGGAATTTACGGGAATTTATGGGAATTTATGGGAATTAATTGGAAATTTTGGGAAATTTATATAAATTTATAATATTTATATAAAATGTATCATATAAAAACATAAATATAAACATTTTGTTTGGTCATAACATTAAATAACAGTTATTTATTTTTCGCATTCTATTAATTCTAATTTAGTAAATATGTAAAATAAATATATTTTTATTGCAGCAATTGTTGTGTGTTATTTATTTCAGTGTCACATGATCCTTCAGAAATCATTTTAATATGCTGATTTGCTACTCCGTTATCAATGTTGGAAACAGTTGTGCTGCTTAATATTTTTTTGGAACCTGTAATACTTTTTTCAGGATTCATTGATGAATAAAAAGTTAAAAAGAACATAATTTATTCAAAATAGAAATCTTTTCTATATCACTTTTTATTAATTTCACACATCCTTGCTGAATGAAAGTATTAATTTCTTTCAAAAAAAGAAAGAGAAAAATTACTGACCCCAAAATTTTGAACGGTAGTATATTGTTACAAAAGAGTTCTATTTTAAATAAATGCTGTTCTTTAAATTTTTATTCATCAAAAATCCTGAAAAAAGTATCACATGTTATTAAGCAGCACAACTGTTTCCAACATTTATAATTGAGTATCAAATTAGCATATTAGAATGATTTCTGAAGGATCATGTGACACTGAAGACTGGAGTAATGATGCTGAAAATTCAGCTTTGCATCACAGAAATAAATTATATTTAAATGTATATTAAAATAGAAAACCATTGTTTTAAATTGTAGTTATATATCACAATACTACTGTTTTTTTCTGTATTTTTGATCAAATGTGCATGTTATGGACTGGGGGAATGCACAGTGCATGTAGGGGGTGTGGCCTTAATAGCCCTGCAGTAAGTAGTGTGCTGTGTGAATGTGATTGAGGAATGTGCAGGGTAAAAAATCAACTGAAATTGCATTAAATCTGGTTGTTTTAACCAAAATTATGCTGCAAGATGTTTTTTTTTTTTTTTTTTTCAACTACATTTAAGTACCTTGTTATAGGGTAACCTGCAATTTTGCAAATTCCCTGTTTATTCCCATTAATTCCCATTAATTCCCGTTAATTCCCATATATTCCCGTTAATTCCCATGGAAAGTTTCCAGCTTTGAAAGTTCCCGGAATTTTGCAACCCTAATTTCTAGCATTATATATATTCTACAAACATTCTATACAAGTAGTTAAATAAAGTATAAATATCAAAAAGTTCTTCAAATATCAGCAATATCAGCGATGGAGGCATCATCAGCATTGGTTCTGGTGTCGGAGAAGCAGCCTCAGGTGCGAAGCAGCCTCCGCTGTTCTCTTCACGTTCCAGCCTTTTATAGACTATCTGACCTCTTGAGGTCATCTTCTTTGGAATTCCCCTCATCTGAGTCTATATAAAGGCCTTGTCTCTTTGTTCTTGGACTCTTCTCCTTTGCTGTGTCCTGCGTTTCATCTTCAAGACATCCTTCAATGGTAATAACATGTATTAGTAAGAAAGGCAGTTATGTCCTTACTATTCTACTAGGATGCTTTATTAAAATCTTAAAACAACAGTTGTAGTGTCTTCCTTTATAAACATATTCTTAATAAAGCTTTTACAACAAAGTGTTTTGTCTCTTTTCTTTATAAACTACATTCTTATGAAAGTACTTTTACAAAAACAGTTGTCTTGTCTTTTTTAATGAGCTATTATCTTATTAAACACTTTTACAAAAACCAGTTGTCTTGTTTTCCTTAATAAACAGTTGTCATGAACAAGTTATCTTTTCTCTTTATAAACACTTATCATGAAAAAGTTATCTTACATTTTTTTTTATATAAGAAAAGCTATTTCTTCTTTTTCTATATATATATATATATATATATATATATATATATATATATATATATATATATATATATATATATATATAAAGTATCTCTTGTTTTTCTATGATTCAAACATGTTTTCCTCCAATTTATCTCCAAGCTGTCTTTCACATTTATATATATATATATATATATATATAAATGTGAAAGACAGCTTGGAGATAAATTGGAGGAAAACATGTTTGAATCATAGAAAAACAAGAGATACTTTATATATATATATATATATATATATATAAAAGCTAAGATAACTTGGAGGAAAACAGATGTTTGTTTATAGAGAAAAACAAGTGATAGCTTCACTTGTTTTTCTCTATAAAAACAAGCTATCACTTGTTTTTCTCTATAAACCAAACATCTGTTTTTTTCTTTATCTTCAAACCACAGTTATTACTCTTATAAATCACTTATCTCAATAAATGTTTTTTCTTCTTAAATGTCAGTTGTGTTCTCATTATTATTCTTTATAAGCAGAAGAGGTACAACTAGCACAGAAAAGTTGCATTTCCTAATGAAGCAGGGTGTGGCTGATACTAATATATATATATATATATATATATATAGTTATATATATAATGCCATGTGCAAACAGTGCAGATTGTAGTTGAACAAAATGCAGCTGTCAGATATGAGTCAAAATTTGCTAAGAGGTAATAATGGAACAGTATTTATTATTTACAGCAGGATCTGCATTTTCATGGGTTTAAATAAAAGATTTCTGTTATAAGAGACAATAAAAAAAAAACACATCAAAACAAAAACACTCCTTTTCTGGTAAAAAAAAAAAAAAAAAATGAACTTGATTTTCAAAAGTCAACGAATTTGCGACAGTTGAATGTAACATTTTTGACAAGCCAAACATGTCAGTCTCTGAGTAACATGCAATTTTTTTTAAGCCACGAAATAAACTTCATTCCGTAAAATAAGTATAATAAATTACGCAAAAAGCATTTAGAATGTCTCCAGCACGTTTTATAATTACCCAAAAATCCAACATAGTTCACCCCTTATGCACGTTATCATGTCTGTCAAAAAGTTAGGTTGGCTGTCGGTTGAAATATTAAAACTAAAAACACAGACACACTCATAAGCATCAATCACTTCATTGAATGAATACTTGCCGGCCAGGAAATAAATAATTATTACCTTACGATCCATTTGTTTTCAAATCCACATTTGAATATCATGACATCAATGTCTGTCAAAAAATAACATGCACAATACACGGTTGTATTTACGAGAAGAGGTCTAGGGAGTACACGCATTTCCTGGAAAATCCACACTACCGGGTGTTTTGACTACGTCAACGCTTTCTGAGAAGAAAATGGCTGCCTGAGTGGCTTTAACATGCTGTCTGTTAGAAACGAAAACATGCATAATACATAAAGCATGTCCATGAGTATAAATTTGTTCTTCACTCGCTGAAATTGAATCATCGGGGAACTGAGTGAAATACTTCACACTGCATGCTAAAGAGAATAAACACCAATCCAATTGAAAAACGTCGCCGGGTTAGTGAACATCGTTCAACATGTGTTGGTTTTGACTGACATTTTTTTCTGATTCTGATTCTGATTAATATTTTCAATAATTTTCTATTCTTGACTGATCTTTTTTCCATAATTTTGGCAATAGATGAACTGTTGAATGATCTTGAGATAAGTCCCTGTAGTCGTCCAATTTGACTCTCATATGCTGATGTAATATATATTATAAACTTGACAGGTAATCTTTATAAAATGTAGTTTGATAATATCATCTCAGTTTAAAAAACAAAGGCAATTATCAAAATTTGGTAAAACGTTGTTTAATTTTCCAATAAAAGATGATACATTTTTACATGATTTGTTACATTTAATTACCTCTTATATTATCGTTAACAACAGCTAGAAGTCCAATTTTTTATCGTAAACACATTGCTTCAAAAACAGGAATGAAAAAACAAAAAACAAACAAAAAACAAAAGCTAACTATCGTTAAATTGACCTTAATCTCATCACCCTTAAAATTAGATGAAAGACTTTTACACAAAAATTACGAAACTTACGACTTTTAAAAACTTTCTGTCTGACAAGTTTTCGTTTAATGTATTCTTATGTTTTAAAACTTGCAAACAGAAACTTATTTGAAGTAAATTTTGAAATGAACTACAGACTTCCTTGCTTTATTTTATCACTTTCTTTAGTTGATTTCACTGGTATAACTTTGTTTTAAAAGTTATAAAGTAGGTTGTTATATAAAGTGCTTGCTCGATACAGCCAGTAAAGATCGTAGATTTCTCGTAAAAAAGACAAACAACTATGATGTAACAACTATTGTTAGTAGTAAGATGCCAGTAAGTCCTGATATTATCAGCCTTAATTACTTTAAAAAAAAAAAAATGTATGCATTATGTATTATACACAGGTTAAGTTTGCGACTTGTTTAAGATTTTTTTTTGTTTTGTACATCGATTTCTTTCTCTCTCTCTCTCTCTCTAGCAATAAAATAGCAATTAAAAAAAAAAATTGCAATAAAAGTGTTCAATCTTATAATATTTATATAATGTATATAATCTCTCTCTCTCTCTCTCTCTTCTGCAATGCAGAGCGACAACAGAACTTATTTGAAGATAGTTTGAATGCACTTGGCAAGATGTGGGTGTTTGGGCCTAGTGTTAATTTCACACTGTGTTAATTTGCCGTGTTAACTGGATTATTGATCTCTTTCTCCGGCCAAGTGCCCATGTGCCGAAAAAGCTTGTTGATTTTCAGTTGTCATCGTGTAGTATTCAGTCTGAAGTCAGCAGTATATTTTGCACTACAAGTTTATCGTTTACATTAATAAACAAGATGTAATTACTATAAAAAAATTAACAAGATGTACTTATCATAAAGAACAATCACACATTGGGCCCTTTTCATGAAACAGAAGCAGAACAAATTTGTGTGCAAATCATTCATGAATCTCATTTTTACATAAGTTTCGCATCTACTTTTATGCATAAAAGGGAACATTTACATAGGAATGGCTTTACTCACAAATTACAAGCAAATTTGTTATGCTTGTGTTTCATGATATGCAAAACTTGATGACTTGGCTAACATAGGTTTGTTTTTTTTTGTTTGTTTTTTATAAGTTCAAATGAGGCAACACCGCTTATTAGAGAGAGTTTGAATGCTTCGAAATCACAATGTGGTTTTGGGGTTTAATTTAATTTAAGTTAATTGAGAGTGGATTGTGTGATAATTGGATTGTATTGATCTTCCAGTCGAATGCCGGTGTGCTGAACAAGCTTGTTGATTTTCAGCTGTGATTTGTATAGTTTTGGGACTGTTGTGTGTTTATTTATCTTTTTTTCTCTTTTTCTCTGTGTCCAGACTTGCTGAACGGAGCACAGGAGAAATGCGAACTACCCTCGCTTGATGGGTTTCCGCATTGTGAAGGCAAATTGAAGGTGAGTGTTCCTCGAAACTCAAACTTGCTAAGGAAAGCTTCTCGATCTGAAACGTGTTAGAGTCACTCTTTCTTTGCTTTGGGCTGCCGCTGTCCCATGATGGCTTCTCATCTGTTGGACTTTATTTAGAAACCATTTTCATCCTGAATCCAGACAGAAAAAAATTGAAGGCTCTCTGCGGGACGTTCCCCTTACAAACATTAACAGCAAGATATTGATTTGTTTTGAGACATATTTGAAAGCTTTTAACTGCTATGGTGTTATTAATGAGCAGAGTACTACAAGAATCATGGGCTTTGAGAAAGGTTAGAAAAGAATTTAAAAAAAAAATGTTTGGATTTTTTTTGGAAAATGTGGTTTACGGACAACATGGCAAGATGTGGGTGTTTGGGCCTAGTGTTAATTTCATACTGTGTTAATTTGCTGTGTTAACTGGATTATTGATATCTTTCTCTGGCTAAGTGCTCATGTGCCAAAAAAGCTAACATTGCTTAGGTTTGTAATTTTTTCTACTTATAGATTTTTGTAGTTCATTTATAAATATGTTATTATTCATAATAATACATTATGTTATATATTATGTCTGTTGTGATTGGTCTACTGCTTACAGTGCGTGTCGGAAACCAAATGCCCATTACCATCTCTGAATTTGAGCTCCGGATCTTCTTCAGCACTTGATACACAGTGATACGAGAAGTAATAATGATGTCGGTTTTACCGTATCAATTCGAGATCTTTCACAGTGCAGAAAAAAGCATCTTCTCGACAATGTCGACAACACAAACCAAATTCTTCCAGTCTCAGCTACAACTACAGTGTTTGAGGGTCGAAGTTTTGTTTGTGGGCAGCCAGTGAAAACCATAAGCTGGCATTATGCAAATTTTATAACTCGTTTCGGCAGTTCAGAATCTATATAACTTGTATATCTTTATAACTTTTGTTGTGCGCTTTTACCTTTAAAACTTTGCAGACCTTTTACATTCACAAACGACTGTATTACACATGATAACATGAAAGGATAGTATTTGAAAAAGCATAATAGAAACACTTTAATTTAATTGAAAATTTAATTGTACAGAAACAGATTGTGTTTTTAACATTTTAAAATGTTTGTGTTCTCTCACATTATTTAACCTCATTTTTAAAATCCCTTAAAAAATTCAGAGTCGAGTGTTACCATGTGATAATGCTTTTTCCTTCCTGGAACGCCACTTTTCTTAATGACCTCACCTGATACTCAGAACGAGTCCCTCTGGGTTTTTTACAGCACGTTGATGTAGCAGCCAGACGGGGCCAATTACGTGGGATTTAACATCAAGCAGAGCACACTGAAGTTAGTTGGCCAGTCACGTTGGCCTTTTCAGCCAGATCAGACCTGAGCTTGGCTTCCGTCGCAATAATCACAGGTCCTAGAACTCATGGAAATTCCTGAGATATGGAAATCCTCTTAAAATCATGTAGAATTAAAACAAAAATGTGGCTGCAGTAACAGTAAGAACAGCCTAACCAAGTTGTTTGACTTTAGTCTGGAAGCTTAGAAGGTCTAAAAACAGTTTATCCATTAAACCAAAGTGCAAATGAAAAAACAAAACAAAACAAAACAAAAAAAAACAAAAGAGGGTGATATCAAGATAATGTGCGTTTAAATGTTTATTTTGAAGGTCAAAAGCCATCCCTTTGCGAATCATTTGGTAAAACCACATGTTGAACTCTTGTTCAATCAACTTTCTGTGATTAATGTGACTTATTTGGCTATTTATGCACCAAAACAAATGTAAATATACAAAAGTATGCAGATTAAGTGCAAGAGTATGCAATTTAAGCACAATACAATTGCTTGTTTTCCATTTTTTGTATATAGACAATGTAAAATGTTTCATCTTCATGCTAATCTGAGCTTTTTCTCAAAAAAAAGATTTTTCAAGTGCGGACTCATTAAAAAACATGTAAATATGCAAATTAAGCAGAATACAATTATGTATTTTCTATTTTTTTTTTTTTTTACATCGACAATGTTAAATATCAAGTGCTGACTCATTAATAATGCACAGATGCCATATTTTTCAGAAACCCAGATCGATAAGTGTGATCTGAACCACACACTGCGATCAATAAGTCCCTCTCTGTCCTAGAGTGTCACTGTGAGAAGAAATTAGATACAGGAAGAGGAAACCAATGTTTTTTTCTGAAGGTCAGGCTGATCTAAGAAGTTCAATAATATCCTGGAGAAAACCCAACTTTGACAGGAAATAAAACCGCGTACTTGACACACGGCTTCCTGCACAACTGCTTATCAGATCAGCTGTGGATTTTGTATACTTAGTAGTTTTTCAAAACAGATAAATCTCTTGAAGACTCTGGTAACTTTGTTTTTGTCCTTATCTGATCTAACAAACTCTTTTTTTTTTGTTTGTTTGTTTGTTTCCTCATCTTCAGTGGATGAAGGACATGTGGCGTTCGGACCCCTGCTACGGCAACTATGGAGTGGACGGATCCACCTGTTCGTTTTTTATTTATCTGAGTGAGGTAAGACATGACAGAAACTTTGGCCTAATTGTTAGATAGTATTTTAAGATACTTGCCATGGTACCATATCCAATAAACCTTGTTATTCAAGTTAAAATTGTCTAAACATTATTAGCGGAGTGTGATTTGTGTCTACAGGAAGTTTTTCTTTGTGAATCGCTCCCATTGCCACAGTAAACACATAGTACACTATAAAATGGAAAAGATGTGATGCTTGAAATGTGACGAAATTGTAAAAATACAGCTTGTAATTCATTTTCAATGTTTAATAACTTCGAATGACATTTTATGAATTAAATTAATGGCTGTCCCATAACCACACCGTGTATTTTAGCGAGTGTCGCTGCGTCCAAAATCGAATACTTCTCTACTATATAGTATGCGAAAAACAGTACACCAAAAGAGTAGTATGACCGAATACATAGTATTCAAAAAACAGTAGGCGAAAAGTCCCCGGATGACCTTCTACTTCTGCCAAGATTCTGAAGTGTGCATTTGATGGACACTTTACTATCCCATGAGGCCACGGGAGAGGATTTATGAATGGCAGTGAAGCGTCGAAACTAACGCTGGTAGGTCACGTGACAGTAACAACATAATGGATGTAGTACGTCTGAATCGATATAGTCTGAACATTCATCTGAAATTCATTTGAAAGTGCTACACACACAGAGTCGCCATGGTGACATGCATACATTTCCATATCGTTCCATGTCTCTTTCTCCCTTAGCAGCTGATGTGTAATTTAAATATTGTTCAGGTAGTTAAACGCCTGACTGATATGTAAATACCCAAGACTACTTAGAGAAATGGAATGTAGAGCAGCAGCGAGATATCTGTTTCCCCACTCGGTTTATGTCTGATCATTAGCTCGGACGCACGCTAACTCACTGTTTTTGTGTGTGCTAGGTTGAAAACTGGTGCCCTCGCCTGCTATGGAGGATCAAGAATATTGCTGATGAAACCGACAGGAATACACAGGTCTGTGTGTGTGTGTGTGTGTGTGTGTGTGTGGGATATTGCGTATGTATAGTTTTGTATATAAATACAAATTTATTTTAATTAATTAAAAATAAATAAAATAAATTATTTAATAAAAATAAAATTATACATATTTTTAAACATTTGTAAAAAAAATATTTCACAAATGATTTAATAAAAATAAAATTGTAAACATTTAAAATATGTTCTTTTAAGGGTAGTGGTGTGATTAGTCTGTAGTGATTAAAATTCATATACAAAATCTATATTTATTTATATTATTTTAAATATTTAATATTACTCTAGTTTGGGGATTAATAGTCTCCAGAATATGACAAATCTTCCACAAGTACATCCATAAAAAATTAATTAAATAAACATTACATTTTTATTAAAAAAAATTAATTAAATGCACTTTCATTTTTAACTGCAGTCATTACAATTATATTATAGTTTGGGGATAAAACTGCCTTCAGAATATGATGAAATGTTGATTAAAAACAACCATAAAAATAAATTAAATACTACTACTAATAATAAATGAATAAATTATTTAATAAAAATACATATATTTTAAACCTTTTTAAAATGTTTTACTTTAGGTGTAGTGACTTTAAAATACAATCCAGTACAATACAATGTCCATAAATACATCCATATAAATAATAAAAAAATAAATTTTAATTAAAAGTAAATTAAATTTAAAAAAAAAAATGTATACTAAAAATAAAATTCAAAAACATATTTTGAAACATTTTTAAAAAGGTTTTTCTTTTAGGAGCAGTGGTTGGATTATTCTGTTTATTAAAATGAAAATGAAATGTCATTAAAATGAAATTAGGGATAAAAATACTCTTCAGAATATGACAAAATGTTGATTAAACAAATTTTAATTAAAATGTGTTTTAATAAATTATAGATTAAATATTGTATTTTAGGTGTAGTGGCTGGATTAGGCTGTCATCATTAAAATGAAACTGGGGATAAAATAGTCTCTAGAATATGATAAAACTTCCACAAATGCATCCATAAAAAATTAAATGTAATTTTAAATAAAAATAAATTAAATTTAAAAAATAATAAATGAATAAATTATTTAATAAAAAAAATATATTTTTAAACCATTTTAAAAATGTTTTATTTTAGGTGTAGTGTCATTAAAATTAAATCCAGTATATGACAAAATGTCCATAAATACATCCATATAAATAACAAAACAATTAAAATGAAAAAAAAAATTAATTAAAAGTAAATTAAATAAAAATAATAACAATTAATTATTTACTAAAAATAAAATTAAAAAAATAAAAAGGTTTTCTTTTAGGGGCAATGGTTGGATTAGTCTTTTGTCATTAAAATTAGCTTTCCATAAAAACATGTCCTCATTCAGCTAGCTAACTGTATTATCTGTGTGATTGTGTAGCTGTTTTCGGAGGTTTAACCACAGTATACAGTGATGGGCTGTGATTCAGAGAGAGGAAACAGAAAGAGAAAGCTTTACGTGATGCTCGACATGTCAACTCACAGAGTGTTTTATTTATTTTTTGCGCAGACTGAGATCCGCACAAGTTTCGAGGAGCTGTATCGTGTGATGTCGCGGCGCGAGGAGTTTCGCTGGATGATGCTGCGGATCAAGCGCATGGAGGAGCCGTGGGTCAGTGCCGTTCGCTCCCTCGCCTCCAAACAGAACCTCGCCAACCACAAGCGCAAAAAGGTGGGTGAGAAATGTGGGAATCTAGGTATTGACTCTACATGGCAGCCTTTAATAATGCAGCCCGTGTTTCCGAATGAATAATTCACACAACTGCAGATACACTTTCCCAAGAGCGTCTTTGACTTTCTCTGTCACCTGCAGTCAGGCGGCGCAGCGGGATCCAAAACCACACGTGCAAGTCTCTCTAGAGAGCGCCTGATGTCAAACCTTAAATAGCCTCAGTTGTTTAGAGCTTAAAAGCATGTCACTGTTTCCCATAATCCTCTGGTGATACTTATCCACCACTAAAATGTGAGTGTGTATGAGTCCCTTGACATATTAATACTAAAACAAATGCTATGAATAAAAAAATAGAAGACTGCAGATACTGACATAACAGAGAATTTAGGATATAGCAACCCAGTTTTTTTTTTGTTTTTTTTTCCCCAGAATTCAACCTTCTCTTTCCATTTTCTCCTTCACAATAAGCATATCTGATATTTAAGACCGTAAAAAAACATGTTTTAGGCTGGTATTAGCCATTAAATTTCATGAAATCAGACATTTAGGCACACAAAAATGCAATGCAATTAATCTTATTTGCTTTATTCATTAATCACATATATCAATGTTTTTAGAAAATAATATATTTGTAATATTAATATTAAAAATATATTATTATTTTCTAAAAATATTGATTTGTGAAAAATATAATTAATCAGCATATTTAATTGCTAGTTAGTTTAGTGACTGCATTTATGTATTAGAATATTGTGTGTGTGTGTGTGTATATATATATATATAATACATTATATTTACTGTTGCTTATTTCAAGAGAAATAAAAACATCAATATATATTTTTAAAAGTTAATATTGATTATTAATAAATATTAATAAATAATTATTATAAAAGTATTATTACTAAAATGTAATAATATATTTCTTTCTAATAAAGAATTTATATTTTCTAATAAAAATGTATATATTGATGGTCACTTACTCACCATATCATTTAATTGTCCACTTTAGAGTGATTTTATTTATTTTATATATATATATATATATATATATATATATATATATATATATTAGATCATTATATTTACTGTTGCTTAATAGTATTTTTTTATTATTATTATTTAAGTTGTTTTGTTTAAATTTTAATTATTAAAATTAAATGTTTAAACTCGGTTTATGTCGGACAAATAATATATTTCTTTCTTTTTTAGATCCTGGTGCACTTGGGTCTCCTGACGAAGGAATCTGGTTTTAAAATAGCAGAGAACGCGTTCAGCGGGGGTCCTCTGGGGGAGCTGGTTCAGTGGAGTGACCTCATCACCACCCTGTACCTGCTCGGACACGACATCCGCATCTCAGCATCTCTCGCCGAGCTTAAGGAGTGAGTCGCTGCCTCCATCTGTGTACTCTAGTATTGATTCAGTTCAGTTCAATTTAATTCAGCTCTGTCTCTCTCCAGGATCATGAAGAAGGTCATGGGCAACAAGTCCAGCTGCCCCACAAAGGGAGATAAAATTGTGGAGCTGATCTACATAGACATCGTTGGTCTGGCTCAGTTCAAGAAGACTCTGGGCCCATCCTGGGTCCATTACCAGTACGGTCACATCCTATTTGTGTTTAAGTATGAAGTATTTCATTAATAACATCCGTATGTGGCCATGACCTTCCCCGTCACATTTTCTTCAGCTTCAACGCGAGACTCATTTGAGACGGCGGGTCATTATAGACCACGTAAAGCCGTTATAAATGAGTCTAAACCTGATCTCCTGATTTTATCTCCATCTTCAGTCTCCTTTAGGTAGCGAGACAGATCCTCGGGGTCGATCTCATCCTGACGCGCCGGTGTGAATCCGAGCTGTTATTATCGAGTAATCAGGGTCGTCTGTCCAGATATGATCTGTTAGCTGTTACTGAACACTATTGTTTGCTAATGGATAACCTCCTCTAGGGTTATAGATCGCCTTAGTTTATTTTACTTTATTTATATCCTCTGTGTGTAAGTACAGATTTGGCCAAGTCTTCTGAAAAAGAAATTTATGAGTTTATGATGTATAGTGTTTTTAATTTTTTTTTAATTCAGTAATTTTTCTAAATACTCAAAAGTTACGCTTTCGATGGAAAAATCTACTTAATTGTCATGAAAAAATGCCAAAATGCTTATTATTATTATTATTGTTGTTGTTGTTGTTGTTGTTGTTGTTGTTGTTGAAAAATAGTGTATTTTAGTTGGGGTTTTTTTTTAAAAAACATTTTTCCATCAATAGTAAGGTTTTTGATTATTATTATTATTATTTTATTATTATTATTGTGTGTGTGTGTGTGTGTGTGTGTATATATATATATATAATAAACGCATACATATATACACATACATAATAATAATAATAATAATAATAATTATTATTATTATTATTAATTTTACTCATTTTTTAAATACAAAAATAAAACTTACCAAATTACCAAAATATAAAAAAATAGTGTATTTTATATATATATATATATTTCTATTTCTATTAAAAGTAAAATTTTTGGTGGAAAAATGTGCTTAACTGCCATGGGAAAATGCCAAAATGATGATTATTATTCTATATTATTAGTGTTATTATTACTATCATTATGATTCCATTTTGACTTATTTTTTCCGCCATATACTCTCAGAGTTAATGGGTTTTTTTTTTTTTTTTTTTTGGTTGGTTTTTTTTGGGGGGGGGGGGTTGTTTTTTTTACTGAGCTTCTTTTGTAATTCTTAAAATAAAAATATGAATGGAAAATGCAAAAGATAAATATATAGAAATGTATATTTTCATTATTTACTTTTTTCATGACAATTAAGCCTTTTTCACCATATTTTCATCACCATAATGCATTAGACTTTTGAGTAAATGTATACAAATATTGACTGTTTCATTTTTTTTATTTATGGTTGATTTATTTATTTATTTATTTATATAAATATATGTAAATAATCTTTTTCTGATTTGTCTTGTTTTTGATGTACAGACGTCAGCTCTATGTACCTAGCGTGTGCGTTGCTATTTGCCAACACTCAAGCTTTGATCATTTGTTTCAGGTGCATGCTGAGGGTCCTGGACTCCTTCGGGACCGAGCCGGAGTTTAACCACGCCCACTACGCCCAGTCGAAAGGTCACAAAACTCCGTGGGGCAAGTGGAACCTGAATCCCCAACAGTTCAACACCATGTTTCGTAAGTGTGCATGAGAGAGGCTTTTTGTATGTGTGTGTTTAACTTTTCTACTTTACCCTTTGGACATGGAAACTTTATCCGGACCGCATCAGGGTTCCGGGGGTTTTGGGTGGCGTCTCCGAACGTCTCGGCCTCTGAATAGCTCTTTTGTTTACCAACAGACTTTGACATTCTCATAACACTCGCAGCTTTCCAAGCAGAACTGCTCTTATTTCTGATTAAGCCTGTTTGAGAGCAGAGGTTGGTTTCACAGAGAACACGTTTGAAGTGTTTCTGCAGTATAGTGACGCTGAACTGTACCTGCTGATTTCAGCTGAGGGGCTTTTAATTAGTATAATAATAATAATTAAATTATTATTATTATTATTATTATTATTATTTCACCACAAAAAAGATAAGAAAAAATATAGTTTTATAGTATTTTTATTTTATTTTTTAAAATTTCAGTCATTATTTGTCATTTATTAGTCATATTTGTAAATGTATTATTTATTTATATTTTTATTAACTTTGTTTTTTTTTACATTTTTTTCATAACAATTGAGCTTAATGACTGAAATTAAGTAATAATAATAATAATAATAATAATAATAATACTAATAATAATAAACAATATTTTTTTAAAATATTTTATTACAATCAGCATAAATTTAAAGCCAGTACAAACTGATATATTCATATGTGACAATATAATAATATATCATTGTTTTGAATTACGGTAATGACAATTTGTGGGGCAATATGCAAAAACTGTTACATTGCAAAACATCTTAATGCCAAATATGATTTCTTTGTTTTTCATTGGATTTTCAAGTTAAATATGACCTGTACATGTTCTCGACATCCGAGTTCAACTACATATTTGATAGTGTTGTGTGTGTGTGGTATTGTGTATCTGATCTCCTGGAGTTTGATTTGGAGAAGACGGAGCCTTGACAGGTGTGTGTAATTGACCTCTGCGTGAGTCTACAGGCATCTAAACTACTGTGAGAACATGAACGTTGACAGCAGAGTGACACATAACCTGTCTGTCTTGTCAGTCAGCTCGGGATTCAGACGCATTAGTAAACTCAAGCAATTCTGGAACCATACGCTTCAAATATTGCAACCCGGTTACATCAGATGCATGTGCACGTGTGCGTATATGCCCTCCATTCTTAATGCTGTCAGTCAAAACTCTTTATTCTGTTGTCCCCTAGACGCATCCCACAATGCACTGCGATATCTCATTGCATGAAAAATGACAGCTGATAAACATCACGGTGCTCTCTGTTGACCTTATAAATTGTCTGTATGACAGACCATAATGACATGCCAGGTTTCTTTACAGTTAAACGTCCTCCGGGCCGCCCGTCCTGCAGGTGCTATTGTTCTCAACACTTCCCACACGTATCAGATGAGGGAATCGCCGGCGCACCGCGAGACTGAGGGAGGAAGTCGCTTTCATTATAGCATTATGCTCCTGGAATAATTCAGTTCCCATTTGATATCTTTTGTTTCGCTTTTCAAGGTTTGCTTAGCAAAGATGACATCATTGTGGCTTCTTTGGGTTTGCTGTCATGGCAGAAAGTTCCCGTTTCCGGAGTAAAACTGAGACAATTTCACGCACGGCCTTACACTAGAATCATTTGCTTGAAAAAAAACACACTAACATTCACTCTCTTTCGAAACTAACCAACTTCCTCTCGTTTGCATGACACTGGTGCCGCCACACGCAAACAGAGAAAAGTTTCGTTTTCTTTCCTGTTGGCTTGTATAGATACCTTTCATAAACAAAAAACAAAATGCCCCTGGCTACTGAGAGGAATAACCATAAATATGAATATAAATATTAAAGTCTTTATGCATAAAATATGAACACTTAAATTCAGAGTCAGTAGGAGGGTCAGTCTGTGTCACGTTTCACAATGTGCATTTAAAAGCACATCTCCTTTAGCGTTCGCCTAATTAAGAGCTTCCATCACAGTCTGTATTTCACAATCATCTGTTTGTGCTGTTGAATTATTAATTCAAGAGGAGGTAGGGAGTTGGCCTTAAAAAATAATAATAATAACAGATGTGTGTGTATGTATGTGTATACTGTGTGTGCTTATTATTTATAAATTTAAATTTTAAACTATTTTCTTTAAATATGTGAATACATTATACAAATGTAACTCTATATATACACTATATTGCCAAAAGTATTGGGACACCCCTCCAAATCATTGAATTCAGGTGTTCCAATCACTTCCATGGCCACAGGTGTATAAAATCAAGCAGCTATGCATGCAGACTGCTTCTACAAACATTTGTGAAAGAATGGGTCGCTCTCAGGAGCTCAGTGAATTCAAGCGTTGTACCGTTATAGGTTGCCACCTGTGCAATAAGTCCATTCGTGAAATTTCCTCACTACTAAATATTTCACGGTCAACTGTTAGTGGTATCATAACAAAGTGGAAGCAATTGGGAACAACAGCAACTCAGCCACAAAGTGGTAGGCCACGTAAAATCACAGAGCGGGGTCAGCGCATGCTGAGGCGCACAGTGCGCAGAAGTCGCCAACTTTCTGCAGAGTCAATAACTACACACCTCCAAACTTCGTGTGGCCTTCAGATTAGCTCAAGAACAGTACGTAGAGAGCTTCATGGAATGGGTTTCCATGGCCGAGCAGCTGCATCCAAGCTTTACATCACCAAGTGCAATGCAAAGCGTCGGATGCAGTGGTGTAAAGCATGCCGCCACTGGACTCTAGAGCAGTGGAGACGTGTTCTCTGGATTGACAAATCACGCTTCTCTGTCTGGCAATCCGATGGATGAGTCTGGGTTTGGCGGTTGTCAGGAGAACGGTACTTGCCTGACTGCATTGTGCCAAGTGTAAAGTTTGGTGGAGGGGGGATTATGGTGTTGGGTTGTTTTTCAGGGGTTGGGCTTGGCCCCTTAGTTCCAGTGAAAGGAACTCTTAATGCTTCAGCATACCAAGACATTTTGGACAATTTCACGCTCCCAACTTTGTGGGAACAGTTTGGGGATGGCCCCTTCCTGTTCCAACATGACTACGCACCAGTGCACAAAGCAAGGTCCATAAAGACATGGAAGAGCGAGTTTGGTGTGGAGGAACTTGACAGGCCTGCACAGAGTCCTGACCTCAACCCGATAGAACACCTTTGGGATGAAATGGAGCGGAGACTGTGAGCCAGGCCTTCTCGCCAACATCAGTGCCTGACCTCACAAATGCGCTTCTAGAAGAATGGTCAAAAATTCCCATAAACACACTCCTAAACCTTGTGGAAAGCCTTCCCAGAAGAGTTGAGGCTGTTATAGCTGCAAAGGTTCATTAAAGTTCATATGCACGTAAAGGCTGGCGTCCCAAAACTTTTGGCAATATAGTGTGTGTACACACACACACACACACACACACACACACTTCAGAAGTATAATTTTTTTTCCAGCTGTTGAACGATAAAACACTGATAGCCAATCAGAATCCACTCTAATTTAATGGCTTGCGCAATTAAAATGACAGACGACACTGTGGAGAAGTTAATCGCCGAGATCCAGAAAAAGCCACCACTTTTTGACAAGCCAAGCCCTCTTTTCAAGGATACTTTAAAGAAAATGGATATATGGAAAACAATTGGTCATACCTTCGGCATAAATAGTGAGAAGTATTAACGATGAGATCATTATGCCAGGCTAGCAAAAAGTGTACCATAAAAATTACCCAAGGTATCCAGCACTTGTTTGACAACATTGTCTTGCTTCCTTTGACGTTGCAGTGAAAAAGACTAGGCGTTGTTTTTATTCCACTATATTGACTTCGTCAGCTAAATTCACTGCTAGATTAGATCGATTACACTAGCTAGATTCACTCGAAACATAGCATGCTGAGGACATCTGCTGGTTAAAGCCGTGTAAATGCAACAAGAACAGCAAAAACATGTTCTACACACTTTGAAACCGCAGCGCGTGAGCTTAATAAACAGTTATCGTTCGTTGGTGTGGACGCAAATATAGGTATCGTTTTAGTTATCTTTATAGTTATTGTTCTTGGTGTGAATGGGCCTTAAGATCGGTCTTACAGGTAGACTTCCAGGCAACTCTGTCAGCCACCAGAACTTCGAGGGACGTTACTGGGATGCCACAGGCCATCAGTATAAATTTCAGATGGTCTGCATAATGTTTTTTAGGTCAGCCCGCAGTAAGCTGTCTTTGCAGGAGCTCACCATACAGCAGCTGCAGTGGCATCCGGTCAGAGGACAGTCTAATAACATGACCAACCCAGCGCAGTTGTCACTGGTAAAGGATATATTCCAAAGAGGCAATGTTGGCTTGGCATGTTTTGAAGGCAATGGGTATGGAAGGCTTCTAGTGCTTTGATATAGTGGCGATAGGGTGTCTAGGTTTCACAGCCATACAAAAGAGCTGATAGGCAAATTGATTTGTACACTCCGATCTTGGTTGACAAGGCCAAGTTGCGATTTAGGAACACCCGGTGCATCAGATAACCAAAGGAGGAAGAGGCTTGTTTAATTCAATGTTGAATTTCATAAGATAGATCATAGCTGGAAGTGAGAATACTGACCAGATATGCAAATTGTTCACCTTCATTGATTTTGTAGCTGAGAATGAATATGTGTGTGTGTGTGTGTGTGTGTGTGTGTGTGTATGTATATATGTATATATATATATATATATATATATATATATAAATTTTATATTTATTATAATTATTTGAATGCATATACACAGTATATATGTGTAGTTATTTATAATAAATATAATTATTTAAATATGTTATGTAAGTTTAATTCATTGAATTCATTATATTTATATAATATAAAACCCCAACACACTTATTTTGTCCTGAGATCATTTTGTCCTGTAATTTTTATATAAGAACAAAGCTTTGGCCTTCAGAAACTAATCCACACTCAAACTAAGCACATTAGTGTATGAAACTCATCAGGATAAGATGTCTATCGCCGATTAGCCGCTGCAGTGACAGGAGATTTACTGTGTGTATGTGTGTGTGTGTGTGTGTGTGTGTGTACTTTGAAATATGCTGAGGGTTTTTTTTCCACTCCTATACTTCCATTACTAGACTTAATAAACTCTTTCACACACACACACAAACTCCCCGCATTCCTAGGAATTACTGACAACATCTTCATGACGCCGCCTGCAAACCGTGTAATGTGTCTCTTCAGCATTTCTGTGTGTTGTTGCTGCATCATGTTTTGAAACGGTCTTCTGAAAGAAGTGTGTGTGTGTGTGTGTAAGGCCTAGACTCGTATTTCACAATTAAATCACAAAACTTCCTCTTTTTTTAATTTTATCGTTCAGAACAGATCTTGTACGGCTGCACGGAAGCACAGAATTCCAAAAAGAATGTTCAGTTGTTGTTCAAGCCGATAACTCTGATTGCTGTGATTGACAGGTGACATTAGAGTGTATGTGTGTGCATTTTCTCTTACAAATGTGCACTATTTACAGTAACTATAGCGAGGAGGAGAGAAAGAGGCCTGTATTCCATTTAAACTCCATTTATGGTTTCTGCAAAATTGCGCAAATTGCATTA
Organism: Mylopharyngodon piceus; assembly: GCA_039654765.1. Taxonomy (NCBI): domain Eukaryota; kingdom Metazoa; phylum Chordata; class Actinopteri; order Cypriniformes; family Xenocyprididae; genus Mylopharyngodon; species Mylopharyngodon piceus. The sequence continues at coordinate 33,561,455 of CM077438.1, forward strand.
TGGGCCGTCCTGGGTTCTGAATTTCATCCTGCACTCTCATTGGAATTGACGGGTAACCGTGACAACACACTACATCTGCTCCCACAGGCAATAACCACACACACACTCTCACTCATTTACTCTAAGTCTCGCGTTTGAGGTGTGCGCGTGTGTGTAAATAAGAATTCTTAATCTCAGGATTGAATTTTTCAGACAGATGGCATTCAGGTGTTTCTCTGCCAAGCCTTGTTACCCTGGCGACCTCTTGGACTACCGTTGTCATGGTAACAGCTCCTCGCTTGGCAACGTGGACACCCACACGGATCTTTCTTGTACACAATTAATCTGAACATCTTCCTTCAGGCACTACAGTCCTGATGTTCAGTGCTAGATAATAGATGTTCTTATTTTGGAAAGAAAAAATGCTAACGCTTTCCAATAAAGTCCATTAGTTAATGTTAGTTAATGCATTAACAACATTAACTAGCAGTGAGCAGTAAATTTGTTACAGTATTTAATAATCATTGCTAATGTTAGCTAATAAAAATACAGCTGTTCGTTGTTAGTTCATGTTATTTCAGGTCCATTAAATAATACTTTTGATTTTAATAACGTATTAGTAAATACGAAATTAACATGAATTAAAGATTAATAAATGCTTTAGAAGTATTTTTCATTGTTCATGTTAATGTAGTTAACTAATGTTAACAAATAGAACAAGTGAAAATTGTTACAGAAATAATACTTCAGTATTTAATAAAACTTTTTTTTTTAATTTATTCTTTTTCGTTTTGTTAATAATTTATTTTATTTTTCATGTCAGTTTCTTTATAAAGCATGCTTCAAATCTTCAACATCTGATATCTTGCCCAAACCTGACATTTATAAAAAGAAAAATAAAAATAAAAAATGTAACCCGTGCTGGCAAATGAGTGGCAATGAGCAAATTTTCAAAAATGAGTTAGTTATTTTCACAATCTCTATCTAAAATCTTCAAAATAAAGTTTGATTTGTTGCAATTCGACAAAAAAATGACTAAGCTACTCCTGTTTGAAGTCGATGGAGTCAGAAAAGTCAATTTTGTGAAAAATCAAATTAGTTTTCTGAAGGTTCCAAAACAAAATCACCTAGCAACCATACCTTAAAATCCCTGGTAATACCACCAAATTTGGCACAAACCAAGTGAAAACCTATATCTATAGGAAAAATATAAATATATATATTCAAATTTTTTTCCATGATTCCACAATTGTTTGATTAACATTAATGAAACAGACAGCCTATATATGAATATATAGGCTATATTAATATAATGTTAAACATTAGATGTTTTTCCCCAACAGTTAACTAAACATTCACTTAAGATATAACAGATAATGTTTAAGATAAGATTAAGATAATGTTTGCGTGAATATAGGCCTATATGTGTATATCGGGATCGCGGCATCTTTGTGCGCACGCTTCTGATCTGTCAGTCAGCGCAAGTAAGATTTTGTTCAGCATGAGTTTGAAAATCACATTTCGTTAGTTCAGACTCACACCATCGAGAATTCGCTATGAATATTCACAAAGTTCGAATGCTGCGTTTTACAACGATACCAAACTTGTGCTGAGGGGAAGCGACAGTCGTCCAGAAGTAAGCAGAGAAAAATGGCATTTTTCATGGTCAAAGGAAAGGTACTCCTCTCAGAAAACATACAAATAAAGATACTTTTAGATGTTTAATTGCTATTTGGAGCATTGGGATCGCTAGATGAGGGCTTAATGAACTCATTTTTGTAAAAACCTTAATTTCAACCAAAATTGCCAGTGCGCATTCCGACTCAGCACGAGTCACAAATGTAATTTTTCATTTTAAATCAACTTTAATTATATAATTGACTTGCCTTAAGGTGTGTTTGTTTATTTGCTATTTTAATACATTCATACTCATATTTACAAAGAGTTATTTGTTCTTGCTTTAAAAATTAACCACAATCAATCATGTCAACTCTCAGAATAGATTTAGCATGTTGTTGAATTTGGCCATTTTTAGGGGTTCAAGCACGAAGTGCTGAAACCCTATTGTAATTGTAAGGATTTTTATTATTTTTCTTCCGCTGTAAAATGAATCGTGCAGACCAAACCTTAAGGCCTAGAGACTTAAACTTGGCCAGATGATAGTCCTCAATTTGGGGAGAATCTCACAAGAGATGACCCCAATCGACCAATAGGGGGCGCTACAGCGATCAAAAGTTCAAAATCGCTCACAACTCATAGACCGTTTGTCGTAGACTCAAGTGTCTTTATATCATTGTAATTCCTTGGCTCAAGACGAACAAAACGTATATCTCCGATTTCATTTACGCCAGGAAAAATTTTCCGCCATTTTGAATTTTGTCCAAAACCTACTTTTGCGAACTAGTCCTAGGTTTTTTGCCCGATCGGAACCAAACCAGTGCAGAAAGATTCTCTGGAGTCTGAATATCAATAATTATCAAAAAAAAGTTGAAATTTCGATTCACGGTCGCTAAGGGGCGTCAAAACGTTAGAAATGGGCGGAGCCACTTTTATTAAAATGGCTATAACTCAAGAATAAAATGAGATATTTGCACCAAACTTGGTACACATGTGTAGGGGCTCAATCTTTGGTCACGGTAAAAAAAACGCGTCGATTGGAAATTAGGTGGCACTATAATTTGAAAAAAACATGAAAACAGCTGTAACTATGCAACCGTTAGTCCGATCGTCTTGAAATTTGGCATGCAGTGTCTTGGTCCAAGGGGGCATGATAGTCTATGAGGACATTGGTGTATCTCAAAAAACATGGCTGCCATCGGCCAATGAAGTTTGAGCACCTATTAGACAAGGTTAACAGAGACCAATCAGAACGAAACTCGGTGGGCATGTTTGACTCATGGTCTGAGAATAGAGGTCTGTAAGAATTTTAAAAGAAATCGGCCACTAGTTGGCGCTAATGAGTTTTATGGCTCTGTAATCACGTGGTGTTTCACAGATCCACACAATATGCATATCATTTGATAGATCTCGTCATGCTGAACAACTTTGCCTCAAGAACCAATGCTGTCAATCAAATCGTTCACTAATTATTCGCGAATATTTTAAAAACCTACTTTTGCGAACTAGTCCTAGGCTTTTGCCGATCGGAACCAAACCAGTGCAGGACAATTCTCTGGACTCTCTAGATCAATAATTCTCAAAAAAAAGTTTAACTTTACACTTTGGGTCATTATAACAGGGTCATTTAGAAAATGGCTGTGGCAAAATATACTCAAAAGCCTATAAATCCTAAACGAAATCTCAGAACTTCACGAAATTAAGTGAGCACATGCAGCATATGACTCTAAAAAAAGCATGCCGACTTTTATGGGGATCGGACCATAGGTGGCGCTATAACTGTTAAAAAGCTTTAAAAACCATATATTTTCAATGGTTAATTGCCTGTTTTGGCTGAAAATGGTCTATTCCTTCTATGATTTAAGTGGTTACATGCTTGCTAAATTAAACGTAACATCCTTTTATGCATATGTGCTTAAAGGCCTTAAGTGCTTGAACCCCGGTAAATGCTGCTTGCAACTTTAATAATGTATTTGGTCTTGTTGGACTAAATCTGCTACACTGCTGCTGTTGATTATTGCTGCTGCTGATCTAGGCAGGTGGAGCTGGGGGAGGTGGAGGGGTTCAGAGAGGAACTCTGATAGCGTACTACAGGACTAGCTTACAGCAAACAATGAACCAGACTATTTAAATGTTAAGCAAGCAATCTCACTGGCCAATCAGCTTGCGCCATGTGATAATGATGTGATTTCGGATTTTAAAGGAGCTATCAACCTGTGCCCTCTAGAGTTTCAAGAGATATGCAAGAGATAAAGTACAGTCAGCTGGTCTCGTATTATCCTGAATGGGTATATTTTATGATGATAACCATCTAACTGTGAATTTCTCTGCTTGTTGCAAGAGTATGCAGCAAATAAATAAATGTACATAAAATATTGATTTGAGTTTATTTTTTATGTGGGGAGGTGTGTATTATAATGCATATTGTCTTTATTCCACTTCCTTTTACATCTCTATATCACTATTTCTAATGGTGGGTTTCTTAAAGGGATAGTTCACCCAAAAAATTAAAAATCTGTCATCTACTCACTGTCAAGTTGACAAAAGAAGATATTTTGAAGAATGTTGGTAACCAAACAGTTGACGGTAGCCATTCTTCAAAATATCTTCTTTTTGTGTTCAACAGTAGAAAGAAACTCATACAGGTTTGGAACAACTTGAGGGTGAGTAAATGATGACAGAATTTTCATTTTTGGGTGAACTAACCCTTCAAGTTTATATTGATTGGCTTGATCTCTGATTGGTTGTTCTGTTTACCCTGCAGCTCACACTCCAGATAACAGCTTCCTGGGCTTCGTGGTGGAACAGCATCTGAACGCCAGTGACGTCAAGCACATCGATGACATAAAACGACAAAACCAGTCGCTGGTTTATGGCAAGGTGGACAACTTCTGGAAGGTGAGTTCTAGTCAAACAACAGTCTCATCCAGTGTTTTTTGGCTGTTTACATGTGAAACCCTGTTGTGTTTATATGCTAGATTGCTTTGCCACGTTTTCCGATTTTGCGCGCCAGCAAAAGTGTTTTCAATTCGACGACGATGACTTCAACGTTTCCCCTTTGCAAGGTCACGGCCGGTTCCGCTTTTAAGACGTTCCTGCAGAGACGGTTTCGCTGCCCATCTGGATCATGTGATGAGAGAGACAGAGCGCGCACATGAAAAACGAATCCCTCTCTATGCTCACACAGTTCTGGACATATAATCCCACACACTTCCTTCCAAAAGGGACCTTATTTTGAATTCTCAACCCATTTCTACAACGCCCGTCAGGGAAAGTTTTCACGTTTTTGGCATCCAACGTGGAATGAAGAATCATATTATGGATAAGTTTCCACATGAAATTTGCCATTACACAGACATTAGCTAATCACAATGGAGCTCAAAAGATGGATGTGTTTACGACAACATGGCATTCACAATTAACCTCAGGGAAAGTTTTCATGTTTTTCCATAAAACGTGGTATGAAAAGAGTCATTTTACAGATAAGTTTTTTTCTTGCTCTCATGGACATGAAACGAATACACAATACACAAATGTTAGCTAATCGCACAATAGCTCATTTATAGATCTTAAAGATAAAGTAACTAAAAACAGGTTTTGCAAGAAGTTGCGAAAGATGGATGAATTTACAGTAGCTATGTTTCCATCCACATATTTTTATGCAAATTTTGGTTTACCGTATGGAAATGCCAAGATACACATAAATTTATAAAATGCGCATAAAGAATGAATCGAGATGGATAATTTTTTTTTTTTTTTTATCCGATAAGAAGACGTGCATAAACTTTAATGGAAACACATTTACCCGATAAATTCTTCAATGCACAATAAAATCTCACGTGACTTGGATTGGATAACTGGATAATCAGTGGACCAATCGCATCACAGAGCATCTCAAATGTTGTTTTGATCATTCTGAAAAGCCTGAGCCAAAGTCTGTCATCAAAATGGTTTGGTAGAGTATAATGACCTCCCAGAACTGTCTTACACGATTGCGTTCCCTGAAAGTAACCTGAAAGTGTTTGAGTTTCGTCTGCGTGCTATGAGGCGCAAGTCATTTATGATGGAGGAAAAAAGAGCCAGTTTCTTCTCTGATTGCCGCAACTTTTTATTACAGATATTTTGTGCCAATTTTCTCAGGAAGTGAAAACATGGGATGAAAACGGAGCTCTATTCGCAAATGTTTCATGCGATATTCCAATTTTGCACATAAGTTAAATCCGCAACTTTGGATGGAAACGTAGCTAAATACAATGAATTTGCATTTAACCTCAGGGAAAGTTTTTGCATATTTGGCATACAATGTGGTATGAAAAGGGTCATATTACAATATGGATAACAAGATTTTTTTCTTTCTCTCATGGACATGAAACAAAGACAAAACTAATCGCAACAATGCTCAGTTACATATCTTAAAGGTACAGTATCAAAAAATCTTAAGTTTAATTCTAAGGGTCAGAAAGAGGATGGAGGCATTTACAGTGATGGTGCATTCGCATTTAACCTCATGCAATTTTACTGATGCCATTCTTCACCCAGCGAGAGAAAGAGAGAAAGGCTCCTGTTATTGCACAGCCTCTCAAGTACTGGTTTCCATGGAAACAAACTTGAGCATAGACCCTGAATCAGGGAATGTGATGTGTGTGTGTGTGTGTGTGTTGTCTAGAGATCAGAGGATATGTGTATAGGCTTTTGAAATGCAAATAAAGTCTTGGCTGTCTTTACACACACACAAATACATTCATCGCATTATTACTACAAGTTCACATGTAATGCATCTCTGTGTGTTTATTTTCTCTCAAACACAGATGCTCTTTAAGTATGTGAACAGCTTACATTTGAGATGAAAACTTGGTGCACTACATGAATTAAACACCTGAACAATGCACATTTTTAGGTCTTTGTAGTTCCCGATCTCTTAGTGTCAGTATCTCGCACAAACACACAGTGTTTGCATGCTGTCTTGGCATTTCCTACTCATAGCTCCCATAATCTTATTGTTGCATGTTTGTTAGTTGATGAAACAAGGAATTAATTGATTAAACAAGGAGATCATTGATATTCTGTTTGGTAGTTTGTGTTCTGATAACTCAGGCGTGAATCCAGCTAAACAATGAGACTAAAGAAAAGAATTTGAAAATACAGATTTTTCATGTAATTGTTTTTTTTTTTTGTTTGTTTGTTTTTTTTAAATATTACATTTGTAATTAATTAATTATTAGTAGTAGTAGTTTATGTATTAAAATTATTTATTCCCAAATCTATCTATTTTTAAATAATTTATTTTAATATTTTTTTTATCCTTTTTAATATTTAATTTTTGAATGCTACTTTTATTATTTTTTGGTTCTAATTATGTATTTGTTTCAGTTATTACGTTGATTTTTAAAGTACTACATTTACAGTATCTCACAGAAGTGAGTACACCCCTCACATTTTTGTAAATATTTTATTATATCTTTTCATGTGACAACACTGAAGAAATGACACTTTACTACAGTGTAAAGTAGTGAGTGTACAGCTTGTATAACAGTGTAAATTTGCTGTCCCCTCAAAATAACTCAACACACAGCCATTAATGTCTAAACTGCTGGCCAGAAAAGTGAGTACACCCCTAAGTGAAAATGTCCAAATTGGGCCCAATTAGCCATTTTCTCTCCCCGGTGTCATGTGACTTGTTAGTGTTACAAGGTCTCAGGTGTGAATGGGGAGCAGGTGTGTTAAATTTGGTGTTATCGCTCTCACTCTCTCATACTGGTCACTGGAAGTTCAACATGGCACCTCATGGCAAAGAACTCTCTGAGGATCTGAAAAAAAGAATTGTTGCTCTACATAAAGATGGCGTAGGCTATAAGAAGATTGCCAAGACCCTGAAACTGAGCTGCAGCACAGTGGCCAAGACCATACAGCGGTTTAACAGGACAGGTTCCACTCAGAACAGACCTCGCCATGGTCGACCAAAGAAGTTGAGTGCACGTGCTCAGCGTCATATCCAGAGGTTGTGTTTGGGAAACAGACGTATGAGTGCTGCCAGCATTGCTGCAGAGGTTGAAGGGGTGGGGGGTCAGCCTGTCACGCCATACGCCGCACACTGCATCAAATTGGTCTGCATGGCTGTCGTCCCAGAAGGAAGCCTCTTCTAAAGATGATGCACAAGAAAGCCCGCAAACAGTTTGCTGAAGACAAGCAGACTAAGGACATGGATTACTGGAACCATGTCCTGTGGTCTGATGAGACCAAGATAAACTTATTTGGTTCAGATGGTGTCAAGCGTGTGTGGCGGCAACCAGGTGAGGAGTACAAAGACAAGTGTGTCTTGCCTACAGTCAAGCATGGTGGTGGGAGTGTCATGGTCTGGGGCTGCATGAGTGCTGCCGGCACTGGGGAGCTACAGTTCATTGAGGGAACCATGAATGCCAACATGTACTGTGACATACTGAAGCAGAACATGATCCCCTCCCTTCGGAGACTGGGCCGCAGGGCAGTATTCCAACATGATAACGACCCCAAACACACCTCCAAGACGACCACTGCCTTGCTAAAGAATGTCTCCAGACCTAAACCCTATTGAGCATCTGTGGGGCATCCTCAAACGGAAGGTGGAGGAGCGCAAGGTCTCTAACATCCACCAGCTCCGTGATGTCATCATGGAGGAGTGGAAGAGGACTCCAGTGGCAACCTGTGAAGCTCTGGTGAACTCCATGCCCAAGAGGGTTAAGGCAGTGCTGGAAAATAATGGTGGCCACACAAAATATTGACACTTTGGGCCCAATTTGGACATTTTCACTTAGGGGTGTACTCACTTTTGTGGCCAGCGGTTTAGACATTAATGGCTGTGTGTTGAGTTATTTTGAGGGGACAGCAAATTTACACTGTTATACAAGCTGTACACTCTCTACTTTACATTGTAGCAAAGTGTCATTTCTTCAGTGTTGTCACATGAAAAGATATTAAATATTTACAAAAATGTGAGGGGTGTACTCACTTCTGTAAGATACTGTATATTTTATTTATTATTCAAATGTATTCTATTGATTTTTTATATATATATTATGTTTTATAAATATTTTATTAGTAGTGTTTTCACTCTCATTTGTTCTTGCGACCTTGTGAAACACACACACACACACATTCAGTGGCTGTATTTCTGTTTCCACCCTCTTTGACAGGAAGTAGGTGTCTTTGTATTCTTTGAGCGTTTGTAAAGAAAAAGCTTCATTTTATCCTCTTGATCTCATGGTTTTCCCCCTAGTGTCCTTTTTGACTGTTCCTGTCTGTTTTAGCACTTCTGCTCAACTGAAAAAAGTTCACACTGAGAGCTAAAAAAAAAATCGCCTTTGCGTATGTGTTTTAAGCTCCTTGTGATCTTTTTCGATGGCTGAGCCAGTGAAATCACAGTATCTGGTGACAGAATAACTGGTGACAGAATAACTCTTTATTTCATGGCTTCCAATAAGATTGTACAATATTACTATTAAAACCGATTTTCGCAACACATTTTACTTCTGTACTATGATTGAATTCAGAGTTTAAAAATATTTAGCCCTGCCTACATGGTCTTGCTTACATCAGTGGAAATAAACATTTTTATTATTTTGTTATTTTTATTGTTAATTTGTATATTGTTAATGATAATTTTTATGATTAATGTTAGTTTATTTTATTATTGTTCTTATTATTATTGATCATTTTGATTTTTTTATATATATATATATATATATATATATTAGTTCAAAAATATTTAGCCCCACCCACATGATCTTGCTTACATCAGCAGAAAAGAAAAATTGTTTCAGTGTGTTTAAACTGTGCACAGTAAGACCATTTTATTTCCATTTTATCTACCAATGTCACTTATTTCTCACATGTATGTGTCTTTATTTGTGTTTTAGGATAAAAAGAAATACCTGGACATCATTCATTCGTACATGGAAGTGCACGGCACAGTCCACGGCACCAGTACAGTCCACCTGCCGGGTTACGTGAAGAACCACGGCATCCTCAGCGGACGCGACCTCCAATTCCTCCTGCGTGAGACCAAGGTTAGAAAATGCGAACAACGAACAAACTCCACGTTTTCACTAAACTAGACTGGTAGATTTGTATATGGCATCTACTGTTGCCATATACTTTATGCCTTGAGTTTGTAGCTCAGGTTGTATAGCTCAAGTACATCCCATTTGTTTGTTTAAATAACCCAGCTATGCTTAACTTATGTGTGAAGGCTTCACTTCACTTGCACGGTGACATTCACCACTTTGTGGCCAGTGCCAGACATGATCAACCACAAGAGGATGTGCTTGTGCATCTGTTTCTCTAAGTCTCTCTCAGCTCTTTTTTCCTCCGGCCTCAGCCCTTTTCCTCACTTTGAGCTTGACTTTTAACTTTCCTCTTGCTTCTACTTCATGCAAAGTCCCAAAGAGAGCGAGGCCGCTTCATTTACATCCAGTGAACAGGGAGAGTGAACTCGTCTTCGGACTCACTTGTCAGTGTTGCGACTGATTTACAAATAAGCAAAGTGGCTAACCTCGCCCGACTGCTGCTTCTACCACACATAATAAAGAAGTCTCATTTCCGTCTCGTTTCCATCTCTCTGGCTCGCTTTTAGCATGTGTTTTTTTATACCTCTCTGCTGCCTCCTGTTGGTAAACCATAGAAGTTCAACAACATAAATCTTTTATACCTTTTTTATACATAATAATAATAATAATAATAATAATAATCATAATAAATCAAAATTATAAATAACAATGATGATTTATATTGTTAATATATTATATTATAATTGTTGTTATTATAAAAAATGTGATTATATAACAATTGTAATGAGTATTTTATAATACATATATTACATATAATACATATATTTAATGTTACTTTTTATTGTTATGTTACTTTAGTATTATTATTATCAATCATTTTGATTAAATAATTTAATAATAATATTAATAAAATATATAGTTAGTAATTTATAATACATATAAATAATTATAAAAATATTAGTTTTGTTAATATTAATTGTAATATTACATATATTAAACTTCATATTTTATATATTTACTGCTTTTTTGTTAATGTTATTTTGTTATTATTAGTATTATTTATAATTTTGATTATTATTTTAAGTAATTTAAATAAAATTTGTTAGAATTAGTGTTTTATTCATGTTAATAGTAATAGCATACATTATTATTTAACATTACATTAGTATATATTTAATGTTAAATTTTGCAAATAAAGATAATTATGAATACTAAAGACTAACTGTAATTCTCCTAATTAGTGTTTTGTTAATATTAATATAATATAAATAATATATAAATAGTAATATCAAAGTTCATATTCTAAACGTTACCTTTTTATTAATGTTGTTATTATTATTATTGATAATTTTGATTAGATAAGTTTAATACCACTTTAATAATAAAGTAATTAGCAATGTTCCAGTACATAATTATGATAAATTGTGTTGTAATTAGTTTTTAATATTAACAATAATGTTATTAAAAATGTTATTATTGTATTAAATAATTAAAATATTTTTTATGAGTGTTTTATTAACATTAAAAGTAATATTATACATTTATTATTTTATATATTAATGATATTTTTGTTAGCTAATTCTGAATACTTACACTAATTAATTTTAGAAGTAAAACAATATATTTACAGTCCTTTTAAGCTCTTTTGTGAACGTTATTCATAAATGAAATGATTCCATGAATGGTGCGTGAGGAGTTAATTTGATTGGTTAACACAACGACTGAAGCGTGTGGTCCTCTGTCCGCCGCAGCACAGATCAGCCATTGTGTGTCCGGTGAAGCACCACACTTCCACAAACACATTATTGTGAAAGTCTCGATGGGCGCACTGCCTCTGCTTGCCACATGGAAACATTTGCTTAAGTCATCTAGCTGAATACAACACTATTGTACGGCGGCTTGAGACTGGGATTGTGTATCAAAGAGAGGGCAGTGACCTGGCCTGAGAGAAAGATCTGAGGAGGACGTTATTCCACCCGTTCTCACTGTTGATTATTATTAGAGCTGGCGTTTTGAGGTTCTGATTAGTTTTACAGTGGTTGCTGCAGTGCAGCTCTTCAAATGAGAATATTGCTGGCAGATTTGCTTTGCCGTCATTGGCTCTGGGAATCAGCTGTCAAGTTTCCATCAATGGATCGTTTGTTTGATGTTTCTCTCTGCAAGCTTGTTTAAAGTGTCCCAGAAATCCCCGAATTCCCCTCAAGAATCAACTAAATACATCTATCTGTCTAAAAACAGACCTGCTCATGCTGAGATGCTGAGAGTTATAGATTGAAATCAGCTCTTATTAATGAGAAAACCAAGCAACTTTGATTCATTCAGGCTTAAATTTCACCGTAAATACCACAAAATCACATTTACATCCTCAAGAGTGTGTAAAATGTGTTTGTTAGTGGTGTTTGCTAATCTAACATCTCTATTATTATCGCTCATACTTATGCATATGGATTTAAACACATCTGTGTTAAATTTAAGTATCAAAATGAATGTTCACACAAGCATGAATGTTAAATCGTTTCAACAGAAACACATTGCATATGCTGAAAACCATTCAGCTTATTTAACAATAATCAATATATTAATATTTTGTTTCACATTATGAATAATACATTTTATATTAATAATATAATAATAATTTAATATGTTTGGGCTGCATTTTAAATACAATATCAATATATGTGTATATATATGTTTACATTATAAATACTTGTATATTAATCTAATAATATTAATGCTATATCAGTATATTTATATATAATGCAATATCAACATATTTAAATATTTTTTATGTTATTAATTAAATTGTATATTAATATAATTACAATAATAATAGTAATTTATAACTTGGGATTATTATTATTAAGTATGATTATATAACAATTTAAAACTATTAATAAATTAATTGGTTATTTGAAGTATAAAATTTGTTGAGATATATAACTGTATAACTTATTAATTTAATCATTTTCCTAATTTTATATTAATATGGCAATTTAATGTAGGCTTGAGCTAAATTTACATATTAAATTTCTCATAAATTATATGTTTCAGACCTCAGAAGTCAAAGTAAATTCTTTGTTACAGAATATAAATACAATATCAATATATTTATATATTTTTTACATCATGAATAATAAATAGTATATAATAAAAATAATAAAATAATAATAATGTAATTTATCCTTGGGCTAAAGTGACATTAAACATCACATAAATTGCCAGTTTCAGTCCTTAGAAGTCAAAGTGAATTCTTTGTTACTTTATTTTATATAATATTTATTATATAATATAACAATGTTTTATTATACAGATAAGAATTAAATGACTAGACTTCATTTGACCGCAATTCTGTTTCTTTTCCAGCTTTTTGTCGGGCTTTCCTTTCCTTACGAGGGCCCCGCCCCTCTGGAGGCCATAGCCAATGGCTGCGCTTTCCTGAACCCAAGGTTCGACCCGCCTAAAAGCAGCAAAAACACAGATTTCTTCAAGGGCAAACCCACGCTTAGAGAGGTACTTCATTCTACTCATTTATCATTAGTTTGCTGAGTCTTTACTGTTCGCCATCGGTTGAATCTGATGTCCGTTTGACCTTTGACCCCAGCTGACCTCCCAGCACCCCTATGCTGAGGTGTACATCGGACGGCCGCATGTCTGGACTGTCAACATAGATGATCCTGCTGAGGTGGAGAACGCCATTAAAGCAATTCTCAGTCAGAAGGTACAGACACACGTATACCGTCACTGGACAATCTCTTGTCCTTCCTGATTATCTTTATGTCAAAAAATGCACAAACGGTCACAGATTAGGACCAATTATTTCCAAAATCCAACATTCAGCACAGAATCACATCACGGGTACATTTAATATAGGCTTGAGCTAAATTTACACATTGAACATCATATAAAATACATACTTTAGTCCTCAGAAATAAAAGTACATTCTTTGTTACTTTTATTGTACATATAATATAATATAATATAATATAATATAATATAATATAATATAATATAATCATCCAAAAATAATCATATTTATTATAACTATAAGGAACATAAACTATAATTAAACTATAATTACTATTTTGTTTTACATTATTAATAATAAATTATGTATTAATATTAAAATAATAATTTAATATAGGCTTTAGCTACATTTACACATTGAATATCACATAAAATACATGTTTTAGTCCTCAGAAATGAAAGTACATTTTTTAAATATTTAATATAATAATCTAAAAATAAAAAAAATTAAATATTTATTATAAATATAAGGAATATAAACAATTGCCTATTATTTTGTTTTACATTATTATTTTGTTTTACATTATGAATAATAAATTGTGTTAATATTGAAATAATAATTTAAAATAGGCTTTATTATAAATATGGAATATAAGTATAATCTCAATATATTAATATTTTGTTTTACATTATGAATAATAAATTATATATTAATATAATAATAATTTAATATAGGCTTTTACATTATATTTATCTAATATAATCTAATATAATGAATTATATAATAGTATTAATAATAATAATATAAGGAATAAAAAATATATTGATATTTTGTTTTACATTGAGTAATAAATTATGTATTAATAAATGTTCATATAAATATTTTATTTAAATAATATTTTATATAATATCTATAAATAATGTTTATCATAAATATAAATGTCAAAGTATTACTTAAAATATTGTTTACTTCATTTATGAGCCATTTTCTCACTGAGGACACCTTTTAAAGGACTTTTTGTCAATTATGTGGACATTTTTCAGAAGATTTGTCCTGTAAGTACATTTACTTAGCTACCTAAATTAGGACACATTATAGTATTATATTAAGCATGATTTACTTTATACTTAAATAATTTTTACTGTTCAGGAGTTCAAAACTGGAGGTTAGGTCATACTTAGCTCACTTCTAAGGGCAGTAGTGCCCCTAACATTATATCTGAGCATGTACACACTCGTACACAGAGTCATTTCTGATGTTTTTCTTCATATTTTGTTTCAGATTGAGCCGTATCTGCCGTACGAGTTCACATGTGAGGGGATGTTACAGCGTGTCAACGCATTCATCGAGAACCAGGTACCTTTGACTGAGTGTTAGTGGAAATACAAGGTTTGCGTGAGAGTGTGATTCGCTCCACCTCATCTGAAAACACACAAGATGACATTAGACTTGACATGCCTGTAACTGTCATGTAAAGAATGCACGCCCGATCTGTAAAGGTACGCCCTTGTTCAAACTCTGTCTGTCTGTAGGATTTCTGTCACGGTCAGGTGATGTGGCCTCCTCTGAGCGCCATGCAGGTGAAGTTCGCTCCGGCAGGGAAATCCTGCAAACAGGTGTGTCAGGAAGAGCAGTTGATCTGTGAACCCTCCTTCTTCCAGCATCTCAATAAAGACAAGGATCTGGCCAGGTACAAACACCACAGTTCTCCATCCAGACAGCAGAGGGCAGTGTTGTATTTCACATGACTTTTATTGACTTTCTGCTTTAGAATTAAAAATCAGAATCAGTATTTGCTTCTGCTGAGGTTGTGGTGGGATTTGCTTAAAATTTGCATTAGATTTGGACTATTTTTGTAAACAACTTGACTATGGGTCTCATTATAAAAACCTCATATTTCTTTAGAATATTGATTTAATTCCTGAACTGAATTTTATATTATTTAAACCTATGCATATTACTGTTTTACTTATTTTTTGAAATTGATGCACATGATTATAATTGTTTTAATGCATAGAATTAATTTTTATTTTATTATTTTATAATGGAAATATTTTATTTACATTTTTATTAAATAAGAATGTGTATATTTATATTTTACACACACACACACACACGTGTGTGTTTATATGTATATGTGTGTGTGTATATATATATATATATATATATATGTGTGTGTGTGTAAATATTTATGCTGTAAAATATTTAGTTATATATATTTAATTCTTTATTTTAATATTTGATTATAAATATTTATTATATGCATATTTTTTATATTTTCTCTATTATATTGCATTAATTAAAAACATGATAATTTCATGGTTATGTAAGATACTTCTAAGAGTACGTTATATAAATAGCACATAAAAACATGGTATTACCGCATACAATGTCCAAAAAAAATTTAATTATCTACCGGTCTGAAACACCATGACATTACCATGGTATCTGTCTATAAACCATGGTACTTTACTTATTTGCATTTTATATCTTTAAACGTTCCCTCTTTCCTTTTATTGTGGCAGGTATGGTGTGGAGTGTAAGACGGTGGAGTCCGCCAACGATATCGTAGTCCCCGCCTTCAGTGAATCGGCGCAGCATTGCGTATTCCAGTCCGACTTGCTGCTCTTCAGCTGCGCCGGGGCTCATCAGTCCCTCACACGCATCTGTCCCTGCAGAGACTACATGAAAGGCCAGGTGGCGCTGTGCAAGGACTGCTTATAACACACGCACACCACACACACTTTGGCAACCCTGTACGACCAACCAGGCGGTGTTCGAAACCCGCCGTACTGGGCAACGCGGACAGTGCCAGTGTTTTAATGTGCGGTGATGCAATTAAAGAAATCAGAGTAATTCAACTCTTGTTTTATTCCCATACACACACAAACAGATGTCTCGAACGGAAACGCTGGAGTGTGGCAGCTCTCGGCTAAGGGAAATCGATCTTGCCGACATAACGACGGATGGAGAGAGGAGAAAACCATTTATTTTGCTGGATTTATTTTTTGCGTGAACTTAAACAAGTTTCTGCCTGACATACTTGAAGCGGAGTGCAGGGAATCAGAACTTTACACTGCCACCTGCAGGCATGGAGGAAACACTGTACTGACATTAATTTCCCCAGTTCATTGTTCTGCTGTTCTTTTTTTTCATTCTGTTTTTCTTCTCTCTCTGAAGAACGACTTTCATCATTGGACCAAGTTTCCAAGTTGGACGGTCTGACTCTTTGACAAACTTCACCCTTTTGAAGAGTGAAAACTTGCAGTGTGTGTGCGTTTGTGCGTGTGTTTGTGTGTGAGAATGCAATTGTTGTTTTAAAGTCATGGGGAAGCAGACTTTGCGAAGAAACCTCCCAAGTTTAACACTGTAACGGACGTTCCACTTATTGGCTATAACAGTTATGTAAATAACAGATACCGCTTTATTCTGCATGGTAGTTTATTTCCTGTGATGCAAACGGCAACTTGTAACAGCACATGCTAACACTGGGAGTTTTCAGTGTTGGTCACTATCCACGGTAAATATCGCAGTACTGCACCAGAGAACTGCCAGGTAAGATGTTGTAGTGAATTACACACGTCGCAAACCAGCCAGTATAAATTGGAACACAAACCAGTTGACCAAACTAACCGCTGAGGAAGCTAGTAGATCGAGTTCCACTAAATTGGGTCACTTTTTGCTATTGAGTTGCCAAAAAGTGTCTCAGTTTACCCGAATATATGTGGATAAAGTAAATACCGAATACGATCGCAGATATTTCTGTAAAATTTTATCTTTATTTGTATAAAAAAGATATCTGTATAAAAGCAAAGTGTACATTGCAAGCATAGAATACTTTTTCTTTGATTTTATTTTTATTTTATGTTTAAAAACAGATTGGCCTTCTTGGTTTTTCTTTTAAAATGCCTATATTCTTGAATTTGCCTGCCTATTATAGGAAAAAAAACCATCAAATTTATTAGTTATTTGTGTTTTGGAATGAAAATGCACTATAGCGAAGGTTTGACACCAGATATTACAACACACTGTACAATTGTTTTAAAATTTGTTTTTTAATTTATTTTGTATACAGATCTTTATCTCTGCCTGTTGATTTTTATGTGACTATTTATAGAAAACAAAATTCTTTATAGAGGGAAATTTTATTTATCAGACTAATTTAAATGTAAGCGCATATGCTTGTCCAGAGTACAAAAGAGCTAAATTGAGTTTTTCTATTCATTTAGATTTGTTTTTAAAAATCATTGAAAACTATAAAACATAAAGTTTAGCTGTAAAATTTTACTTAACATCATATAAATATAGTACAGCAAAGCATATCATAATTCCCTTTATTGTAGATACTCTGGACAAACATTGCGAACACAGTTTAATTGCAAAAGCCAGCAAAAACCTCATTTGATGTTTTTATCCAGTGTATGATTTCTGTAAACATTTGCACATTTGTAAATATAGATGGGTCTCTTCTAGTTTTCCACTCTTAACTTATACGATAGTTTTACGTTTGCGTTTCCGCTCTTTGTCGAGATCTGTACGTTTGTACGTAAAATGATGGTCTTCAGCCAAGCTATTGTTTCCTCTCGTTACATGATGTGCCTTCTGATGGTTACTAGAACTGTCTGGTTTGTTTTCCTTTATGAAATAAAAAGCGTTGAAGGTGGAATGCTAGCTAGCTAAAAGCCGAAATAGTAGTCGAATAGCTGAAGTAGAGTCGGCATTTCGCATGAGATAGTTTTGCCAAACGTCTCGTGGTTGTTGACACGCAAAATCACACAATTAAACAAATGTATCTAGCTGACTAAAGTCGTTAAACTTGGTTTACAGGATGAAGGACCGTATGCCACCGTTTCAAAAGTGTTTGTGTTCGTACAGCTTAGCTGTAGCTGTGGTCTTCATATTAATGACTGTCTCAAATGATTTTAGATTACTTTAATGAAAATCGTGGCCAGTAATTCCATTTATATTGGAAAAATTGGAAAACACAAATTATGAATGGAACCAATTGTTTTGTTTTTTTGTTTTTTTTACAATTGTTCTGGTTTACTTTGGTGTTAATACTGGTTGCTTTTATTTTGTTTTAAACTGAAATGCATTCACACATCAGAATGATTTGTAAACTGTTTCATTTGTTTTGGGAGGTGATTTTACACAGGTTATGATGGAAGATTTTAAGACATTCAAAAAATAAATAAACTGACATAATTTGTTTTTCATTGAGGAATCAGTAGGATATATCTTTATTTTTCAAATAAAGTTTTTTTTCTGTGACAACAGACATTTCTGTGTAAATATACATGTGTACTCCACAGCAACATAGTTGTATATACATTCATGTATCACATGACATTTGGATTCCACGGCGCCCCTGCATGGATTAACATCGGCTCTTGCCAGCGTTTGTTCGAGCAATGATGCGAATTCAGTTAACCAAATAATGGTCCCAATCTTATGTTTATTTTTGGGCCTCCATTTTAAGTCCTCAGCACACTTCTACATGTGGTTTTAGAAACTGTGCAAAGAAAAAGTCCCATTTGCAGGGGCGTGAGCTTGTACCTCTGACAAGGGCTCAAGGTATTTAACATGTCAATAAACAGCGGTAAATTCGACCACACACCTGAAAAAACAGCATAAGTCATACAGTTCTCAAAAAAAGCACAAACGTTAAAGCGGAAATGTGCTTTTCACCTACAATCGAACTACAAACTGCCACTGGATAGCACATACGTAATCTGACTGGTTGTAACGTCACTGTTACGTACATCTGCTCCGCGGAGCTACGATATATTTGCTACATAAAATGCTTAGAAACTTGGCTTGTCCCAAATACACATTTAAATAGCCAAATTTTGTGGCAAAATTACAACAGTCTATGTAATACTTCAGAACTTATAACTTCACATCATGAAGGGTCAAGTTTTAAGGCTTTGTTACTGTGAGTAACGCGTTCATGTGGCATTTACTAATTACAAGTTTCACCAAAAGCTAAATGCGAGGCTGGATTAAGCTGTAACAACTGAACTTCACAGAACTTTTACTGTTTCAATGGAGTGCGAAAGATGAAATTACATTATTCTAGCAAATGAAGCATTTCAAAAACGGCATGTTTTTATTCTAATGATAGCAGTTGATTTGTAGTCTAAGACTAGTGCTCTTTAAGTATTGAAAGTTTCTTCATGTATTATGTTCTGACATTGACAAGTACGTTACAATAAATATTAAAGTATTAGATATGAAAATGCCCTGTGTGTTGAGTAATATTATACTTTAAAGTTTATGTAGGCAATCAGATGGCACGTTTTTAACAAGGAAAAACTAAACAAATTTAAGTTTTAACAAGGTCTCCATAAAGAAAAAACTGTAAAAATGTAGTTTCACCACCTCTTTCAATTTATTAATTTGACATTTTAGCAAAATTAATTTGGCATAACAATTTGTGCACTTTCAGAACGATCTATACTTGGTTTTTGGTCATATGATTTGCTTTTCTATTGTGAAACTTTATTGAAATCTAAATTTGAATGTAAAAGTTACAAATTTTTGAAAATGTATGTTAGACAGCTAATGAATTGTCTATTACTTTAGTTCATTGAATGTGAAGTTTTTACAGGTTTCCACAAATGTGACAAACCTTTCTATTCTACTAAAGAACTACGAGATAAAATAAATAAACTTAAATAAATAAAACAAACTAATTAAAAACGACAATCTGTGTTAAGTTTACCTGATAAACCTCTTCCCCCCCATAACCTGAACATTTAAAGATGTTAACAATTTTTTTTCCTTTTGATAATCTGCACAAATCATAATCCATAAATCCCTTTTTCTTCAGAGACACGTACTGAATGTGGCTTAATCTGGGTTTTAAATATCAGATGTCAAATTGGTTGCCACATTCTGAGATGTCTTGTTTCAGCTCCACGGCTCATTGCCAGCTCCAACAATACAGTAATACACATTTTATATATGCAATTGTCAGTTTTCCCTTTCAAATCCATATTTACAGGGGGAGTTTGTGGTTGCATTTGCCCTGAGGCAAGGACAAGTGTGTGTATGTGTTGTGTTTTCCCACTCAGGAGAATCTCCACAAGAGTGTTTATGTGTGTTGAGTTGTCCAGAATCAGAATCCTACTCGAAGCGCTCGTAATTTCTCGTCTGCCTGACGCGCGGGACCATGTCCTTTAACAACCTGTCAAAGAAAGAAGAAAAGTGTCACTCATTCTCATGTCAGACCAGAAAAAAAAAAAAAAGTTTAGAGGCCAGAGCCATGGCCTGGTAATTAGTGTGTTTATGGCAATATTAAATAATTATACTTTAATGTTCATGTGGACCATTAGATGTCCACATACATAGCACGTTTTAACAAAGGAAAAATTTAAGATTTATGTATTTGAATTGCATATAAAATTTCCATCCATTTGGAATACTCCGTTTTAACATAAATGAACTTAATGTGATGCATATTTGTCAGTCATACATTAATGAGACAGGTAAGATTTTGCACTCCAAAAAAATCATGGCATAGTTTATTATAGTATATTATAAATAGTCATATTTTTGAAATGCATTTCTTCAAATTGCTTAGAATCAGCATAGGCTACATCTGTTTCTTGTAAAAACAATAAAATGTATTCTGTTAAAAAATATCAACCTAGTTAAAATATGCCTAGATGTGGAACAAGCAATATATTGAATTAGTTAAAATGTATGAGATTGAAACAAATTGGATTTATTGATGATAAATATACACTGCCCTCCAAAAGTTTGGAAACGCCCTAGAAAAGTGGGGTTTTGGACAATATTGGCATGAATCCTTTTTAATTTGTGATAATTTTGCACTGATAAGGGACAACACAAACTACGAAAACATATTTTATTACATAAATAGTTTATACATAGAAAAAACTTAAATTTTCGATTCATCAAAACATCCACCATTAGCAGCTATCTGACCTAAACTGGGTTCTAATTGGTTCATTGTATTCTAAATTTAATTGGCAATCAATTGTTGAAGTTATTAAGGTGTGCTCACCCAAAAATCTTTTACAAACCTGGGCCAAGTTTAAATCAGTAACCAGGCATCACAGCTGGCAAAGGGGCATGTCTGACTTTGACATGTATATATTGCCATTATTATGTGATCAAAATGAAAATTATTATTGCTGGTCTTCAATGATAATGTCAACTTACTTTAATGTATTTGCACCAAAAAATTATAAGGATTTATGCTGATATCGTCCAAAACCACACTTTGCCAGGGGTGTTTCCAAACTTTTGGAGGGCATTGTATGAACCTGCCTGGTTATTGTGTATTTAAATTCAGTTTATTAGAACTATTACAGAAATCTTGCCTGTTTCTTTTCTGTTTCTTTTCCGTTTCTTTGTTGTAGGCTATTACTGACAAATGTGCAGCTCGTCTGTATGGGAACCCCCAAAATATTCATCCAAACATAGACCTCTTCTATATACACTGAATTAATAATAAATTATAAATGTGTTCAGCATTCTGCAACAAATATTTGTCGGATTTTCTAGACTATTTTAAGTCGTAAAGTGAGCAGGATATATTAAAATGTAGCGCATTCAGCAGGCATGAATCATGATACTAAGTGGGGCAGCCGGTCTCAGAGCCCTCCCCAGCTCTACAGCGCCCCACAAATTTCCAATGTAAATCTGTGGTGAAAAATGGAACTGCAGCACCCTCTCATAGAGAGCCATTGGGGCAGATTTTCCAAGTGACGTTACCTCACGTAAACCTCACTCCAAAACCAAGACGATATCAGTCCGCTTCAGATATGTGTCTGCATCAGGTCAGTAACTAGTTGGCATGTCCGTTCTTCCTATGTGGAGTAGCGTATTAAATTAATGAGAGTATAAACCCTTTAGTTTAAACGTGCTCATGTGAACAGCTTTTATATACAGTAGTTCTGTTGTGTTTGTGTTATGTTTTTCTGAGAATAGACATGACTGTTTTCTTCACTGGAATTCCTACATAACTTGTAACATTCTAAAACAACATTCAGACGCAATAAATACTACATTAAGACAATTCTAAGATGGTATTCTATGTGTTTGTCGTGTGTACTAAAGTCTGTCAGTCATCATTAGAGCGCCACCCTCAGGCTGAATAACGCAAGGACATTAGAATTCTGCCAAAAGTGTGTCTGATGTGTTCAGCGATTAGGATATAAAGCTTACAAAATGTTTATTATAAACTAGCGCTAAGACCCAGAATCTGCCCTACCTAAATTTACGGCCAGGAGACGCTACTGAAAATATGCATTATAGTTTAATGATAAATGATGCATGATGATAGTCTAAAAAATTCTGTGTGCAAGTTACAATAAACTGTAAATATAACACTATGTATTTATTAACATAGTATGCCACAATGACACGGCTAAACTCAGCATACAGCTCTGGACCTCTCAAGGACGAACCTGTCACTTCAAACTAAATGACCTCCACTTAATGGAACACTGTGTGCTTTTAGGAAAGGAGACACAGCAGGTGGAATTTTACAGCTTATATATTTACATTTACACTCAAAGTTCTGTCAACAAGTCATTTACCGTTCGATTTTCAGTGGGAAATGTTCCAGATGTATACGCATACAATTCCCTGAATGTTTGGTGTATGTGCATGTTACGTCTTCATTTCCGTTACAATAAGTCAAACACTAATGACAGTCTCTAGGCTATGATATTATAATAATTGCTTGAAATTATGTTAACTGGCATCATGTGCTATTTAACCAACAAAATGCTACATAATTAGTTTCCCTATCAGAGGCTTTAGTTAAACCCTCACGCATATTTACAGTTGCACCAAAGACAGAGTCACGCCTGAAATCCCTCAAGTGAGCAAGTACATTATTAAATGACTGTTTATAAAACAGCTTTGTGCTGTTGAAGAAACATGGTACTTTTCGAAAACGCTTATATTAGTATAATAGGTGTATAATTATATACTACTACTATTTGTATACCTTTATAGTTTTTGTTAATATTTTGAATTAGGTCTTATTTTTGTTTTCTGTTTTCATTTTAATTTTAGTTAAAGTTATTTTGTTGGGGGGGTGTTTATTAGTTTATTAGTTTTATTAGTATATATATATATATATATATATATATATATATATATATATTTTAGCTACATTAAACTAACTAAAACTAAAAAAAAAAAAAGTAAAAAGTTTTTAGTTTTTGTTTTAGTTAGGCTACTTTAGTACTTCAACTTAAACTAAATGAAAATGAGAAATGTTGACTTGGCAACTAGCTGAAATAAAAAATAAGTTTAAGTTTTTATATTTTATTTAAATTATTGTTTATTGTATTTCAAGTAATGAAGATAGTTTTTTGTAGTTTTAGTTTAATTTAACTGATTTTAGCTGATTTTTTTTTCTTATCCTGAGAGAATTTTCAGTAAACTACCTACAGGTATAATTCATTTGGGAGTAACACAATGTTGTTTTATGTCTTTTAACTCTTTCCCCGCCATTGACATAATTTTCCAGCTTTCCATGTTTTCTCTGTTATATGGTAGGGGGCACTATTACTATCTTCTGAAAGAGTAGAGACTCTCCAGATCAAAACACAGGCAAAAAAGAGCAGAAACATGTGATAAAAACATTGCTTTTGCATGTTGTAGTCTTTGGAAAGAAAAAAAAAAAACACGATTTTCTCAGCTTTTTGTTCAAAATGTTGCTTTTTTTAATGAAACTTATCCACATTCAAGTGTTGATAAAAAAAGAATGCATGCAGGTAGAATAAAACGGCTTTTCTTTGTTTAAAAGCTTTTAAAATATTGCATGTTCAGATATTCTTACAACAAAATATTCTGGGGGCCATGAATTTTTTTGGAAAATTATCAAAAATGCTGGCGGTGACTGGCAACTTAAAAAAAACAAAACAAAAAAAAAACACGCTGGTGGGGAAAGAGTTAAATGTTAAAGTAACGTTTCCCTTTTTACACTTAATAACTACTCAAAATGTATTAGTGCACCTTGAAGGTTTCATATTTAAGTTGGATTGGGACTCTTACTTGACTCCGTAGGCGAGAATGATCAGTCCGATCAGAACTCCAATGGACCCGTCCAGGAACCAGACGCTAGGTTCATGTTTGAACACCTCGGCGCTGATTAGGATGGAGAATCCCATGACACCTCCGACTAGGGAATTAAAACCTGGAAATATATAATTACGTAAATGTAAAAATATCAGAAAGAGCAGCATGAACATTCTGCTAAATTTCTACTTTTGTTTTCCACAGGAAAAAGAAAGTCATACGGGTTTGGAACAGCATAAGGATGAATAAATTGACAATATGTTCTCCTTTTTTTTTCTTTTTTCTTTTTAAAGCAAACTTTACTATTAAACAAAAACGATTCTTCATCTTTACAGATTATAAATCTTCTTGACATTCTGTTTTAAGATAATCAGTAATTTGTGTGATTAGCTGATGTAGCAGCAGTCTTGGATGTTTGGACAGCTGGCGAATTTCACGTGTTTATCTCACGTACGATTCAGTGGCTCCACGATGGGTGTGTGTTTGCGCTACTGAGACAGTTGGTGTACACAGAAGAGCGTTGCTTGACATTAGCAGTGACAGATATTAACCAATCCCAGTTAAACATACAAAAGTATTGTACACTGTTTGCTCCATTTAAAGTTAAACAATACATATTTTCGAGGTTGTAAATTAAGAGTATTTTTTTACAAGAAAATACCATTTCTGTTTTCTACTTTTTGTAATTATTTGTGAAACTGACTAGCAATTCCTTAGTGAAAATTGTTTCAAAGTAAATCCTACACCAAGGATGTTTAAATTATGTTTGTGTGTGTGTGTGATATCGATTACAAAAATACAAACAAAAGTTTGGTCAGTTAGAAAAGCCAAAAGCCACATGATTTAATTTTAACTGTGCGTGCGTGTGTGTGTACATGTCCATCTGTTCATATCTGTCTATATATATGTCTGTCTCTGTGCTCCCATCTGCTCATCTGTCTATCTACTCGTCTGTCGCATTTTCTTTTTCAGTGTTTTTTTTTTTTTCCAAACAAAAATGCCATAAAACTACCATAAAAGAAGGCCATGCCATGTGTGAATTGTATTTAATGTTGTCTTAAGTCATAAAATCATATTTGTTATCATTTTGAAGCTTGACCATCTTTCCATCTTTCAATATATGGAAAAAAACACATTCTACTAAACATCTGTAAAAAAAATAAAAAAAATAAAATAAAAAATGTACATCCATAATGTGATGTGTTAAAGGGATAGTTCACCAAAAAAATAAAAAAATCTGTCATCATTTACTCACCCTCATTTAGTTTCAAACCTGTATGAATTTCTTTGTTCTGCTGAACACGAAGGAAGATATTTGGAAGAATGTCAGTAACCAAACGGATCTTGCCCCCCATTGACTAGCATAGTAAATGGGGGCGAGATTTGCTTGGTTACTGACATTCCTCCAAATATCTTCCTTCGTGTTCAGCAGAACAAAGAAATTCATACAGGTTTGAAACTAAATGAGGGTGAGTAAATGATGACAGATTTTTTTATTTTTTTGGTGAACTATCCCTTTAAGCATAAACGTAATGTATTTAATCTTAAATTCAGTGGGAATTAAATCATTTTTGGGAGCTGATTGAATTGGCTTTTAAGCCAATATGGTCACATGTAAAATCCTGCTCCTTCTAGCTCATAAGAAGTTAAAAAGGGAGGAGCTAAGGTGAAATAAGACCAGACACGTTGCCACGGCACTGTGAATAATAAATCAGGCTGGCCATCACCACGGTAACCCGGTGGGTTTCCGGGGAAACGTACCATCAGTGATGAGGGCCCTGCTGGTGAGGACTTTCCCCAGCATGAACTTACAGACGGACAGAATCGTGCACACCACCCCGCTGATAACAGATACACTGTACAGGAAGTCATCCTGGAGAAAGAGAAAGATAGAGACATTATCATACTGAGCAAGACGTGATGTTCAAGGGTCAAGTGCACTGTTTTATTCAACAGCAATTTATATGAATCACTGTAGAAGAAATCATGGGAGGAGGTGAAAAAGGGCTGCGTTTAGGTATACTAAATGGGTAACAGGACTACATTGTTGTCACATTACCTCATTATAGTGCATGGTCAATACAGAATATTTGTATCTTTCATTCAATTTTGTGTAAAAATGCAAATTTTGATCAAATAATGAGTCACGTTATATTCAGAATAGCATACTACCATACTATTCTTACTATTTCTGCAGTCTATAGTATGTATACTTCTGCACTCGCTGAACTTAACATGCTGGTAGCCAAATGTTCTGATAATAATGTAGCGTACTACTGTTTGTACTAGTGTTTCTTACTGCATAAATACAGTACTGTCTAGTATGCAGTACAAACCATGTAGTATTCTACTGGAATGGAATTGTTTTTAAAGTGTAAAATGTTTGTAGTGAAGTATGCTAGTATTCTGAACCTAGCAAAGGTTGTGGAATATGTTAAGAATAGAATAATAGTACTGTTTGTTTGTTATTTAAAAACATTATGCAGTATGCAACAGTAAACATTTCTAACTAAATTGTGACATTATTCCTCGCATAAAATTGCTAAAAAAAAAAGTTGCATACTGTGCACTTGCCACAGTGAACATGAGGTTTTTTGACAATAATGTAGTGTACTACTGTTTGAAAAGTCTTAAACTGCTTAATACTGTTTCAGTATACAGTATATACTGCGCTGTATGCAGTAAGTAGTACAATATTATTCCGACAAAGTTATGGGCTATGTTCAGAACTGAATACTAGAGTAGGCCTACTGTTTCCTATTAAAAACAGTATGCAGTAAGCATAAGTAAACATTTCAGATAGTAGCATACTAAATTTTTGTCACATTAAGTGCATGTTTTCAGTTATCTCATGCATACCAAAGTAATAAACATGCACAGTAATGGGATGTTTTGACAGTCAAGTTTGCTGCAGTCTATCGCTGCATAATAAATAATGTATCAGCAATGTAATCGATATCACACACACACACACGTTATACTGCGCAGTATGCAATAAGTAGTACATTAGTATTCAGAACATAGTCAAAGTTATGGGATACGTTTAGAATGGAATACTTGCATACCGTTTCCTATTTAAAAAAAAACAATGCAGTATGCAACAGTAAACATTTCAAACTGTAGCATACTAAATTGCTGCCACATTATTTCATGCATACAAAAATGTATATACTACTGTTGTACTGTACTGTAAACCTTTGCATACTGCACACTTGCTGAAGTGAATATGCAAGGTAATCCGGTCTTTTGATGATAATGTAGCATACTACGGTTGAAATGTTTATTGCTGCATATTTCATACAGTTTCAGTACATAGTACATACTGCACAGTGTGCACTAAATGGTATGCTAAGTCCAAATCTGGGTATTCCATGCATGCAAGTAATTATAGTATGCATACTGCAAAACTAGTATGAGAAGCACCTATAGATATGTTAGAAAGCAATATGAATGGAAATAAGAGACAATAAAAGGATGCAAAAAAAAATTGAATAGAGTTGCCTTCTCAGCCTGAGCAGAATCATTAAAATTGTGCGCTGGCCTTGCAGATGTGAAAAAATGCAACGCTGCAAGGTTCCCACCATCAAACATAACGTCCAACACAAACACGCACACACAAACGGTCAGTCAATGCATCATTTATTCCCTCCACATAAAACGGTATGATGGATCTTCTGGCGAGAAAACCTCATCAATATTGATGTCAGTTGAAGAAAGCAGAAAACAATGAGGTTTGTGTCTCACGGAAAGTGTCGAACAACTCTAACCCTCCTAGAAGGGTTTAAAAACAACCACATGCCCTCGCATTTATCACAAACGCTGTCTGCCTGCCCACAAACATCCCACAATGTCTCTCTCTGAAACGTCTCTGATGATCCATTTCAGTGAGAAATCAGGGATTTGGTAGCAGTTGCGCTATCAAAATTTTTTATGGTTGTGTGCCTTTAATAAAAACCTGTAAACATCATTTAGGGCTTTATTTTTGTGTCGTTTTCATCACTTTCACAGAGGTTAGCTGCCTAGAGAATCTGAACAGTCCATTTATGTGAGATGTTTATTTTATTTTGTCTACAGGCAAAAAAATTTTTTTTTTGTATTTGTTTGTATTTTGATTTTGGGCTATTTGGCGTTCCATAACGTATCTTCTTTTAGGCTAGTGGAAAGAAAACATCCAAAATACACATTTAAGTGTTTGTTTTATTACTTAATCTTTTTGCATGTGTAGATTTCAATAACAATACAAATCTTTAAAGTCTGGTTTTGTTTTGTTTTGAAAATGAGTTTTTATCTCCATTTCAGCAGCACTTACACCAAACAGTTATTCCTCTCTATATTCTGAAGGTTTTTACTGAGGGGTTTGATCATTTATCATTTGCCTAATTTTTTACAACATTTTATTCCTAAAAACATGGTGAAAATGTATTTTGTTTCTGGCGGGTGACAATATTTCTGATCTATGGAGTGATAAAAAGAGATATTCAAAATCCCCTCTGTAAAAACCTTCAACTCTAATATGTCAACAAAATAAAACAAGATTTCTTAAAAAAAAAAAAGAACCTGATAATGCCTCATTTGCATATGTAAACAACATTTCAGAAAACTTGTAATACAAAATTTAATGTGGTACTGTACTGTGATTAATTAACTTGGGTTAAAATTTTTCCCCTATTCATCTGTAGTGTCTTGCCTTAATTTAACAGGTTCACGACAGGAAGTGCAAATGAGGACTATTACAGGAATTCAGTGGAAGATTGTTGTATTGATTTTATGGCACCTGAAAAACGGTCAGTCTTTCTCAGAAACATGCATGGGATTGCAAAAGGGGGCAGTCCATCTCAAACACCTTGTTCAGAACAGCTTATTAACATTTAATTAGAGAACGAAAGAGCATGAGAGAGAGAGTATGTGAGAAAAAAATGAGAGAGAAAAGAAGGGGGGAAGTGTTTCTGACATCAGCAGCAGATGAAGAGAGGGAGAAATATTGGATCTATTTTTAGGCTGCGCTTGTATGCGCCAAAACCAAGCTTTACACGCTGAGACAGGAACAGGAATCCTCCAGAGAGAAGCCAGAGTCCTGATTAAAACATCAGCACAGCGTCTCTCTCTCTCTCTCTCTGCCTCCTCCTATTCCTCTGTATCTTTCATCTGGTTATCGTCTTCTCTTTTACACTCTAATTATGTTTGCTACACACTTAAAAATAAAGGTTTACAGTCTCTTGCCTTTCAGAAAATGACATGGCAGAACCTTTTGAGTTCTCAAATGTCATAATAGAACCTTTTTATGTTCCCACAGTATTAAAAGAATCTTTTAAAGTTCCCATAATGTCATCAATAGAAACTTTATTATTTCCCATTGTTTATTTCCCATTATGTTCTCATGGAACTTTTTTTTAGTTCACATATCATAATAGAACCATTTTTAGTTCTTTCTTAGTTCTTGTTATGTCATACAGTAAGTAGAACCTTTTTCAGTTATGTCATGATAGAATATTTTTTATTTCTCATTATATCATGATAGAACCTTTTTTAGTTCTCATTATGTCATCATAGACATTTTTTGTTCCCATTGTCATAGAACCTTTTTTAGTTCTTGTTGTCATTATAGAACATTTTTTAGTTATTATGTCATGATAGAACCTTTTTTTAAATTTTTGTTGTCATCATAGAACCTTTTTCGTTCTCGTTGTCATCAGAGAACCTTTTTTTAGTTCTCATTATAGACCTTTTTTGTTCCCATTGTGTCATCATAGAACCCTTTTTAGTACGGATTGTGTCCCTTTTTAAGTTCCTGTGATGCCAACATTGTTTTTTTAGAACAGGTATGCACTTATTTCAAGACCCCAAGAAGGTTACATTTTTAAAACTAGTAGCAAGACTCATTAACAAAGTTCATAATGTGCTATGTTTGGTTCTTGATAAAAAAGAGGAATGTACACTCTTAAAAACTAAGGTTCCAAAGGGACCAAAGGTTCTACCTTTTAGTGAACAGTACTTAAAAGAACCATTTTTTGTCTTAGTGTAAAGAGTATTTTAATAATCTAAAAAAGTACCTTTTTCCACTATAAAGAACCTTTTGTGCACTGGAAAGGTTCCATGAATGTTAAAGGTTCTTCATGGAAACATGTCAATAAAGAACCTTTATTTTAAAGAGTGAAGAAGTGGAATCTTTACACCACAGATGTAGTACCAGACCAAGGCTTTAGGTGTCTCATTTCATCACAGGAAGATGGATGGAGAAATAGATTGAGAAAGAGAGTGAGTGATAGTGGAGGGGTAACTGGTTTAGGGAAAACTATTTCCCCTCTTGATGTTGCCTGGCAACAGCGATATCAGACTATTCTAATCTCGTCTGTGACTTCACACCTCGTCTCCATCGTGTTCATTCAGCTTTACACTTGTGCTGTTTAGCAGGCGCCGTTAGGGAAAACTCACACAACCAGCGACATGAAAAGATGAAGTGTTGTGTTTGCGTGTGGCGTCCTTTTTCTGAGAGAGTCTTGAATGGAGTTTACAGTCAATAAAATGTCAGCGGGGAAATAAGATGCGAGAGTATGAATGCTTAGAGCAAATAAACATGGAAATATATTTAGAAAATTACAAAATTGAATCAATTAAGCACTTAGAATATAGAATAACAGTTGGTTGCAACAATCAATCAACCAACCAATCCAATGAATGAATCAGAGAGTGAATGAATGAACAAAAGAATGAATGAATCAACTGCTGGAACTATCAATCAACAAATCGAATGAATGATTCAGTGAGAGAATGAACAAACAAATGAATCAACCAGTGGAACAATATATCAACCAATGTAATGAATAAATCAACGAGTCAGTGAAAGAACAAATTAAAGAATCAACCACTGAAACAATCAATCAACCAATCTAATGAATGAATCAGTGAGTGAATGAATGAACAAACGAACAAATAAATCAACCACTGGAACCAAGACTGTGTCCAAAATCGCCCCATATACCCTTAAATAGGGCACTATTTGAGGGGACAGCCATTGCACAATGCACCACAATAACGAGTGTACAACCGATGTACATTCAACAGTTAGAGAATACCCATAATGTACTGTGAGAGTCACACGGCGATGAATTCCCGCATCTCGCCAAAAGATGGCGCCTGCAGCTGAATCATCCATCCATTTTCCAAACTGCTGGTCCAATGAGGCTACAGCATAATATCATTCCTTTTTAATTGATTGTTAAATAGTTTAATTAAGGTTTACACATAGTTTCCAAGACAGAGTTCAAGATAAATCTTTTCATTACTTACTGGAGCTGCCAGCTTGCTAAGTTTCAAATGATAATTAGACAGGAAGCACAAACGATGCAAAAGAGACTTTGCGGCACACTCAGTGTCCGAATTCACTCACTCGTTTTAATTCACTCCTTCAAGTAAACTATATTAGTGGAGTAATGTAGGGAATAGCGAATGAGGGTATGGGGGCGATTTCGGACACAGCCCATCAATCAACAAATCCAATGAATGATTCAGTGAGTGAATGAACAAACAAACGAACTAATGAATCAACTAATGCCATGAATAGAGTCAGTGAATGAACAGTTGTGTGTTTGTTGTTTTCTTACCACTTCTGGTTGCATTTTTGTGGCGAGATCATGAATTGCTTTCGCCAGGATAGTGATGGCCGACAAGATGAACACGACCCCAAGGATAACACATGCTCTGGAAAATACACACACAGGTACATTAAGTAACCCACAGCATCAATTCAACTGATACTTTATTGAGTTCACGGTCTAATTCCCCTCCTGTGTCTGAGTCAGTTAATAAAACACGACTCTGAAGCTTCTGCTCGATTTAGTGCCTCATTCTCATTAGGCCTGTCAAGCCCTCGGTTTATAAATGAAGGCGGCGAGGGCTGTAGTTGTCTAATTAAGCCTGGTTAATAGGCAAGATCTGTTCCACTATTTACTCAGGCACAGGGGTAGTTTGGTTAAATCTGATGAAGTTTTAGTGTCTCTGTTCTGTGTGCTCTGTTTCTCACACACGGATCGTAACGGCTTTGCGAGCTCAGTCTGTTAAATCTGCTTTTTGGTTAGTGATTAATTAGTCAAACCAAACAAACAAAAACAAACACAAACAGCTACAGTCTCCGGAGATCAAATTAGAATGAAATGAAGACATGCAGATTAATTTAATCTAGTTTATCTAGTAATCAGGCCAAGGAGGATCCCCACTGATGCTGTAGAGATGTTTGTGTGCTAGGTTGATCATGTTTGTTTTGATGGTCAACTGAATTTAATATTTAGTGTGTTCTAAATACTTTTATCAATACATACATACATTAAAAAATTCAATCCAAGTTCAATCTAAAAAGCTGTGAACTTGCATTTTATTAGAAACTTAATGAAACGTTTATTTTCAGGTTCTGACTGACAACCAACATGCTATCTGCAAGCTAACCGCTAATTTGGGGTTGTTTTTTAAAGAATGCTAGCAGGCACTGTCCTAGCATCCACTCAGAACACCTTAGTAACTGCATAACAACTCCATAACAATCCCCTAGCAACACTTTAGTAACCACATAGCAACTCCCTAGCATTGGCCTAGCAATCACACAGAACACCTTAGTAACCGCATAGAGACACACTAACAACCACTTAGCAACACTCTAGCGACTGCTCAGAACACTTTAGTAACTCCATACCAACGCCCTAGCAACCACTTAGAAAATCACTCAGAACACCTTAGCAACCACCTAGCAATATCCTAGCATCCACCTTAATAACAGCATATAGACCAATTTAGAGCAGACGTCACAGACAGTTACGTCACTTGCAGCTGAGTGCGCATAGTGGTGGCAGAAAAATAGCGGTAACAAGTGGAGGAAAATGGGCAAAATCCACAGAATAACTTGAAAAAATGTTTTGTTGTGCCGTTGGATGTCAGAAACGGAATGCAAAAAATATAGTCTTAATTTTTATTGAATACCGTCGTTGAAGACGCCCTTTGAAGCTAAACGCAGACGTTTATGTTGCAAGTCACAGACTGGACTGATGAAACCTGCAATGATTATTCTTCTATTAAAATATGAATTTGATGTAAACAGTAAGTCTACATAATATTCACATATGCAGTCATACATACATAGCAGTTACATAGTCATACATAGGGGTCATACATACATAGCAGTTACAGCATGAAATAATATTTAAACCTATAACATTTTTATCTCACAATTCTGACTCTTTTTCTTGCATTTGAGTGTTTATATCAACCAGTTCAGACTTTATTAACTTGCAATTGTGAGTTTATATCACAATTCTGAGAGGAAAAAACTCGTATAAACTCATAATTCTGAGGAAAAAAGACAGAATAACGAGTATATCTCACAATTCTGTTTTCCTTCTAAGAATTGTGGGATATAAACTTGGATTTGTGAGAAAAAAAAGTCAGAATTGTGTGAGATATAAACTCAAAATTAATTTTTTTATTCTTTTATTCCGTGGCTTCCACAGACTGCTACTGCACAACTGCCATTTTCTACCACCAGGTAGGCTCTGCCCACAAAAACGTCATTGCTGTTTGCAAACACAAAATTTGTCTATATCAACACCCTAACAACCACCTAGCAACCACTCAGAACACTTTAGTAACCTCATAGCAACTCCCTAGCATTCTAGCATTGTCTTAACAACCACACGGAACACATTAACTTCCACCAAGCAATGTCCTAGTAACCACTCATAACACCTTAGTGACCACATAGCAACTTCCAAAGAACCACCCAAAACACCCAAAGAAACCACTTAGCAATGCCCTAGAAACCATTAAGAACACAATAACATCCACCTAGCAACACTGTAGCAACCACTCTGAACACTTTAGTAATCCCATAGCAACTCCCTAGCAACCACTCTAGCATTGACCTTGCAACCACACAGAACACACCAACATCTACCTAGCAACGCCCTAGCTACCAATCAGAACACCTTAGCAACCGCATAGCATTGCTCTGGCACTGGTTTTTACACTATTAAGCACCACTGATGTTCTTCAAAATGCAGAGATCTATGTGTAAGTCATTATTCTCAAACAGTGAGATTCTGTAGTGTTTTACAGTCTTAGACTCTACTAGTCCAGTAGATATGTCATCTCGCTAATGCAGTCTGCGTTATGATGTAATCTGTCTCCACGTCGATCCATATCCCAGCAGATTCCCCTAGGGCCCTGGCTCACAGCTTCTTCACTGGCCTGCGCATTAGAAATGGATTCATTATGTGTGTGTGTGTGTGTGTCTGTACTGTACGTTTGCTACAGGTCTGAGTGTGCTGCTGTCTAGCACACTTCTGCTTTTGTCCTGTCTCTCTCGGCTTCCTCTTCTTTCATTCCCTTCACAAAGCCCTTCTGCCATCTCTATTCTGTCTTTCAACCGATAAGGGATGCCGAACACAGAGAGAGACTGTCTAAGGACCCTCTTTAGACATGAAACCCAGAGTGGGGCCACTTCTCGGGGGACCAGAGAGTCTGTCTGCCTGGCCTCCATCCATCAAACCTGGTGGTCTTTAGGAAACTTTAACCTGCTGAGGTAAATTATGCTAAGTTTGTTTAAAGCTGCAGTCCGTAACTTTTTGTTGGTTAAAAATAATCCAAAATCAATTTTTTAACAAGTACATAACCAGCCAGTGTTCAAAACTATCTCCTTACTTTAGCCCGATTCACAACGGTAAGCTTGTAATAATGTTTTTTAATATGAGAGGAACTGGTAGGTTTTTGCGGGAAATACGAGTTTGCCTTTGCGTCATTACGTCACGTCTGTATACATAAAGAAGGGGTACCGGACGCTGCAGGTGGCGGATCATTTGAAGACTCTCAGCAGCTGTAATAATTAAGCTTGTCATTTTGATGGCAGATTGTAATCAAGAATGGTAAAGAAGACCATCATCATTGACAAATGGTGAATCACCAGTAGGCCTAGTAAAAAAGACTTTGGAGTGGCTAACAGCAAAAAAAGGGAATACGACAAGGCCCGTGCGAAACAAGAATTAAAATATCGGTAGGGCTTTTGAAAGGTGGCGTGAACTCTGTTTTGAATGGGTTAAAAACGGACACAGAGATTGCTTTTTTCTGCTGGACAGGTAAGACATTTTAATGGTTTATTGGGTAGATAATGCTGATTAGATAACACGAATACACACTAAATCCACATAGTCACGCAATGTTGATGTTGTTAACATTAACAATTTGAGAACAAAGTATAACAATAATAATAATTTGCATGGTTTGATGTGATATGAGCTAACTTTAAGATCGTTAGATTTAATCACCATTAGATTTATTGTAGAACTTTGCGACAAAGAGGCAAAACTTATGGACTGCAGCTTTAAAGGAACAGTGCATCTGAAAACAATCATTAAATGATAATTTTAATGACTATGGTTTGGTTAGCTAATTAGTTGCGTGCCTGTTTGAATACCAAACGCCCACTAATGTTCTCCTTCAGCCGAGGAACATGTCAAAATCGCAACATCATTACCTTGAAAGATCAGTCTGACCTTCTGCTCTCCTTGTTGCCCAGAAACAACATCTAACTGGCTACTGAAACTACCCAGAATCTCAACAGAGCACAAACAATGGCTGCATCCAAAATCACATACTTATACTATATAGTAGGCGAAAAACAGTATGTGACAGAAGTATGTCAGAATTCACAGTATAAAAGAGTAGGCAAAAAGTACCCGGATGACCTACTTCTTTCTGTGAGATTCTGAAGTGTGCATACTATGGACACTTTACTATCCCATGAGGCCACAGCCAGAAGATTTGTGAATGGCAGTAAAGTGACACAACTGACCCCGGTAGGTCACACGATACTACACACATTCATACTACTGTATATAGAACATACTTTTTAGCGGTCTTGAATTACTTTAGTTATTATTATTATTCAAAATAAGTACCTACTCAAGAGAGTATGTGATTTCAAACGCAGTTCCATACAGTCATGCCGCATTCCCCATGTTTTCTTTAATCAAGGAAGGATCACATGTACTCACATGTATTCTCTGTGCGCTGAATGGACGGCCGCGGCGTTACTGTATCGCCAAATCACGATAATGGAGGACAGGACGTCGAGAGTGGCGTCAAACTGCAAACGAATGAACAACAGTGATAAAGAGCAGCGTTAAAACATTAAAGACTATTAAATAATGACCATTTAATTATATGAAGTGTAAGACTTACAGCAAACCCAAACGCTGATGCACTATGCCGCATTACAGAAACAGCTGCAAAAGAAATGAGAAAGTTAGTTCAAATGAAGATGATTTCAAATTTAAATGTAAAGTATTTAATGTTTTTTTTTAAATAAATAAATAAGTTTCGCCATTTAAAAATGAGTTGGACAAACTTTAAATGTGTAGTGTAATTTTTTTTTTATTTAAAAAAGAACATAATAAATAATTACATTTATATAAATAATTACCATTACATAGTTCATTAGTTCGTCTTTAAATGTGAAGTGTTTATTAAAATATATTTTAATTTTTATTTAATTAAATACATAAAATAGTTCATTAGTTGGACAACTTTTTTTAAAAAAAAAATTGTGATTTATTTAAAAATAATGATAAATAAATAAAAAGTGAATGAATGAATGAATAAACAAATAAATACATTTTTCTATTAAAATAGTTAATTAGTTCATCTTTTAAAAAATATTTTTATTTAAAATAACGTAATATATTTTACAAATAAGTAGTTCATTATTTGGAAAAACTTTAAATGTGAAGTAGACAGATAGAGAGATGAAAATGTTATGAATTAATGAACATTTTAATTCCTCTTCACTTTTCACAGCCTGTACCCAGTGACTATCCACTCCAGCATTCAGGCAAGTGTATGTTGTTAATATTGATTTTGATAAGTGTTTGTCTCAAATATACATCTAAACATTATATATAATATGCATTCCCCTGCTGTAAAACTGCATTGAATGATTTCCAGCAGCTAAAGTGGCCGGGATCAGATTTCATCTCTTCACACTGTGATGTCAGCACATGCTGTGGATCTGAGCTACCCAAACGACACTGTGGCTCGTGTCCAGTTATCGACCTAATATTGACCTCTAATGCACCTGAATCCTCTATCCTGAGACTGGATGAGCAATCTGAGATATTCCTTCCACCTCTACAGGGTCAGCCAAACTCTCAAAGGTACCCAGATCTGCATTTCAGGACTGTTTGTGCTTCTATTTTTCAATTGATTGTACAGTACAACACTATAGAATACACTACAGTATGGTGAAGTATAATAATTTCAAGTGTAGTATGGGACAGTATAGTTTAAAATGTGGTGCAGAAGTATCAGGACGTTCCCCTAACATTAGCATATGATTCCTGTTTGGTTACCAATTCCTGATGTTCTAAAAATGTTCTCTTTAGGTTCTATGTTTTGTAACCATGAATTGGGAAACACAAATTGTTAGTAGGGATGAAATTAAGGTGGTGTCACAAATGTCCAGTCTTGCCGGAGTTCTGAAATATAGTACAAATAATCATGCACAAATGCAACAGCATTAGGCCTGTTTACACCAAGAATGAAAACTATATTAGCGTCCACACCAACGGACAATGTTCTCTTTATTATAAGTGTAGTCTCCCACTTTCAATGCTGGATTCTGATTGGCTGTCAATGTTTTTATCATTCAGCACCTGGAAAAAATGGTTTTGAAAGTGATTCAAATGATATTGTTCCTCTGTGCTGTTGTTGTTATAATTGTGTTAAATTTAGGATGATTTTTAAAACGATATTTACTGTATAGTTATCATCCATGGTGAGAACAGGCCTTTAGCCAAAGTTAAAAGTCTTTAGCTAAAGTTTGCACATACATTCAAATGGCAAAAGTCATTACTCAAAAACAAACACACACACTCTGTTCCTCAGGAACAATGTTAAAAATGAATAACGGAGCTGCTGCGGCATGAGATTAAAGATTTAGCAGTTTCTAAATATAAATTCTGTTCCTTGTAGTGAAATCCACTCTGTTTTAGACGACTTGTGCCAGCCGATTTCAAGTCCTCAAGAGGGCAAACTCAAGAAACATCGACATTGCCAATAAATAGTCTGTGCAGTCATTTATTGTCCTACAGAATCCCATCGGACACGCTCAAAAGAACCACACACATTGTCTTGTGAACAACGTTTGCAGGAGTTTAGTTGTACCACATGCAGTGCATCTTGGGTAATGGGAAAGGATTTATGGAGAGTTGTGTATCTGCGGAAAGCCGAAACCATTCCCTGCTCATTAGGAAGTCATATTTATGCTGATATTCACGTGAAGTCAGCAGCTTCTACAAGGAGCGCTGATACTGTGGCCCAAGCCGATCATGAAAATTATGAAGCTTGTAAAACTGTAGGATATCGTAGGATCACAATGACGTATTGAGTGTATGCAGGATTACTGGGTAAATCAGCTTCAGTCTGTCACAGATGCAGACTTAACTAACAAGCCCGCTAACAGGGAATGTTCTCAGAACTTTGTCTCACGTTCTGGAAAGATCCTCTCAAAGTTATTAACAAACGTTCTTCTAGTAACATTAATTGAACATTTGTTTAAAGTTATTGGGTCTTTAATAATGCTCTCAAAACATTAGCACAAAAACATACATCATTTATGGACGTTCGTCTAACATTTTTTAAATGTTAAAACTTGTTTCAGAATGTTCAGAGAACATTCAAAAGTAACGTTCCCATAATGTTTGCAAAATTAGAAAATGAAATGTGCCCTTAACGTTCATATTACAAAGGGGGAAAAAAAGTTTTTAAAACATTTAAAAAAAATTTAAAAAAATGTTTTGAATGTTCAGAGAACATAATGGAAACATTGGCAAAACGTATTTTTCTTAGCTGCACTCTAAAAAATATCTGTAAAAAAACTAAACAAATGTACACAGTAAAATACCGTTTTCCATTGAAACAGTAATATACCGTAAAACAATGCATTCTGGGTAATATTATTTGTCGTTTTCGAGAAAGTAACCTATAGGCCTCTTTTCTTAAAACAACAAATATTACCCAGAATGCATTATTTTTATGGTATATTTTATGGAAAACAGTATTTTACTGTGTAAATTTGTTTAGCTTTTTTTTACAGTTATTTTGTGGGAAAACACTTTAAACAGACAATGAATTCTATCGACATATCACAAAATGCATTTTTGTGCCAAAGATCGCTAAATTAAACTAAACTTATGTAATTTGGACATATTACAATTTTGTAACACTTTATCTCTTTAGATGTATTTGCATTTAATGTGAGTTTTATTTTTTGTTTGGTATTAAACTAAAATTGTAGTATGCGCAGTGTGATTTTCAGCATACGAAAATTGTTGCGAAGTCAATGTTGCAATATTTTTCATTACAGGAGCTTATGAGTTACACAAGTCACCTACTATTCACAGAAGCTTGTTTCTGCCAGGGAATTAAAAAAATCACAATTACCTTTTTTTTCCATAGTTATTGCGCAATTTATCATAGCTCATAAAGCTGCGGCACCACAATATTGTCTGGTAACGTTTTTATCTTAACGTTATTTTTGGACCCTGTTAGGTATAATTTAATGGAACTTTGTTTATTGTTGGCTGTATTTGCATTTCACTAGATTTGGTAATATTTTTAAAGTATTACAGTACAGTTACTGTGAATTATTGTAATGTTATGTTACAAACTTGCGTACTGTACTCTAATGAAAAATATCACAACATTGATTTCGTGTCTACTTTCGTATTTTACAAACCATGTTTGAACTAAAAAAAACTGACAAACACCCATTGTTGCAGGTTATGAAAGTTTGATCCAGAAGAACGTGTAAAATCTATTTAATTTCATTCCAGTTTGTTACTCGTATCACACAGTAAATGAACATGCTGCTGTTATGCGGCAAGAACTGTGTTGTGACAGTTATTCTCAGATGTATCAGTGGTGCATGATGTATAAAACTCTTTGAAGATCTTGTCCTTGACTGCTTAAGGAAACCTTTTTGCTAGCCTTATGTGCTTTTTTTTTTTTTTAGGTGTTTCTTCTGTGAAAATAGGGCAGAATCTTTATAGATGGTGAGTTGCAGAATGTTGAAATCCAACACAACAGCTGCTCTGAAAAACCTGTCTTCCGCTCGGTCTGTCTTTTTGACACACACACACACAAACCAAAACAGGGAATGTGATCTAGTTTCTGTGTCAGAGTTGGTGAATAAATTTGCATGTTGTTATCACTTACAGGACGTTTTCAAGAAACAATTCTGCAGTCACATGAAAGACGTTTGACTGGTCAGTGTTGTTGTTACGATACTAGTCTACAAAAACTAATGGTATTGCTAATACCTGTAGCAACTAATATAGTTGCAACATGGTTAATAGTAATAGTTAAATAAACAGTCTGTCTCAATGGTTTTTGATTGAGTTTGTGTTTTGTTAAGCTTCTGCGATCTCCTGATTGTTCTTTGTGGATTGAATAAAGACTGTTTATTTTGGATACTCCCACTCCAAACCCAGAGCCCAGCCAGCCATCACCCATACGATGCCAGAGCCCACCGCAGAAGGAGAGCTCAAGCCTGCTGTGATGAACGAGCCAGACATGAGGACTGTGCCAAACATCGCCCTGGAGCCTGAGCCCCACTGAGTCTGACCAGGTGTGTGAGCCGGCAACATCATGTCCCACCGTGAGATGCTAATAGAGGTTGAGGAAATGGAGGAAGACCCCACCCACACTGCCACCACTGAGGGTGAGCTGAAGCTGACCTCTGCAGCTTTCTGCATCTTATGACTATTTTGAAGAGGATGTTTACCAGAATCTCCCATCCCTGCTGGTACTGTCCAGCTCAAGGTCTCCTGTGTTTCGGCTGGTTCACATCTGACGCCACTCTACATTCTCTACACTCTACATTGCCTCTGGTCTTCCAGTCTCCAGCTCCGCCTAGTAAAGAGGATCCCCCGGCTCCACCTCCAGCCACTGATCCCGTCACTTTACCTCAGCCCACTGACCTGTTGGCACCGCCTTGGCTCCTCCCTACCTCGGCTCCACCAGAGACCATTGGCCTTAAAGCTCCACCGGGCTTTCTCGTCCCTCCGGCTCCACCTTGGTTAGATGTCGCTCTGCCATCTCCATCCATCATCCCCCTTGTGTTGACAGCCAAGCCTCCACCATGGCTCCTCCCTCCCTCGACTCCGCCGTGGGCCATCTTCCTGGCTGCGCTCTGGGTTCCTACCTGGCTCCTCTTGCTCCTGTCTCCTCCCACTGTCATCGCTGCCCTGGTCTCTCCTGCCACCAACTCCTCTGGTTCCCTGTTCTTCATCAACCCTTTGTCTTCCTCCAAAGCCTCCGCCCTCCCTCCTCAGTTAGACTCATTTAGGATGCGCCTTCCCGGGATGGGGAGGGTGTGTAATGTAATGTGTACAGTCAGTTTTGGTTTTGTTTTCTTTGTGTTCTGTTCCTGTTTGCCTGTATTCCCTTTGTTAGTTTGTCTCTATGGTTTTTGATTGAGTTCACACATGTTCCTGGTTATGTTAATTATCCCTGTATGGGATAATTTACAATTATATGTCCTGAGTCCTGAGTTTCTTTAGTTCTGTGTACAGTTCTGTGTCTGGTATCTATATAATGTGGTTGTGCTTTCTTAAGCTCCTGTGATCTCTTGATTGTTCTTTGTGGATTGAATAAAGACTGTTTATTTTGGATACTCCCTTGTTTTGTTATGCACTCTCTACAACCCACTGTGACACTAATATGTTAAAGCTAATAAATTAGTATATTTTAGTTGATATCAGATACTACAACAAATTTTAATAAAAGTACTATTGTTAACACCAATAATACTAAAACCGTAATGTTAATAGGGTACAACGGGGCTAAAGGCACACCTGGGTAAAAGCCGCATTTGATTTTATTTTCCTCTAAACCACTAGATGCCACAAAAACTTGCCGCAGCACTTTTCAAAATGCACGTGGAAATTTGGCAGATCCTTGACGCGATTGTGGGCAACAGCAAAGTTGATTCTGTGCTAATTTTATCTAATATTTGATGTTGTTTTTTTAATTTGTAGATTTAAGTAGCAAATGAGAATCGCAAAAATTTAATATATTTTAAGACAAAGGTCTTGTTAA
The DNA here is from genome assembly GCA_039654765.1 of Mylopharyngodon piceus. Classification (NCBI taxonomy): domain Eukaryota; kingdom Metazoa; phylum Chordata; class Actinopteri; order Cypriniformes; family Xenocyprididae; genus Mylopharyngodon; species Mylopharyngodon piceus. The sequence continues at coordinate 33,604,040 of CM077438.1, forward strand.
TGATTTTAATGGTTTTGTTCAAGTTAATTAAAGCAGCAGTTTTTCAATAATGGAAGAATATGTAAAAGAATGGAATTTGGGGTAAAAAGCGCCCCTGTTGTTGGGCTAAAGACACAATAATTAACATGATAATTAACAGCTGGCTGACTTTTCCATTTGTTGACATGTCATGGTAAGATTCAGATGGTAAATATCATATATTAAGTTGAGTGTCCATCTTAAAGATAATCACCATATTTATAATGAAACCATCATATTTAAAAAATATGATATTAATCAACCGTAATACATTTTTAAGATTTTTTAAACAAAACAAACCACTTTTATGATTTATTTTCACACAAAATCTGTTGCTCCATCAATGTTCAATAAAAACATAAATTTTTTTTCAGAAATCATGCACTATGGGAGTGAAAAGCACATTTTTCTTAAGGTGTGCCTTTAGCCCCGTTGTACTATAAAACCTTATATAGCCTATTGCTAACACTGATGCTAATTGTAATGTTAATGCTAAAACTAACATGTTAAAGCTAATATATTAAGTTCTATTCCAGATATTCTATTCCAGTATTCCAGATATTCATCAGACTGTTTACCAACTCTGAACTGCAATCCATGAGACAGTGACTTTTTTTAGCTTTTCATCTAGTTGTTTTCACAAACCCGTTTACTTGACTCACTGTGTTGATGTTTTAAAAAAACAGAGGAGGTGCAGAGAGGGCAAAGCACCCTCCACCTCTCTCCTCTCTCTATCTGTCTTCCATCTTTTATTTTTAGACTCGGGGCTCTATGGGAGTTGGCATGCTGGCTTTTACAGGCTGGTAGTGCTGAATGCATTAATATGAGAGTGAACTACCCCTCCTCTATCTGTGACCTCTCCTCGGTGTGATATTTACATTCTGTGCCGCAAGATCTTCCACTCACACACACACACACACACACACATACTAATTTAGTTTTCTTCAGTTTGAAGTCAGTTAATCCTCCTAGAACAGACATTTAAACAAATTTTGTTGCAGCGAATAGCGCTTACTTCCCCGCAGCAGAGGAATTTCTGGACATGTTTATTAGGTTTGGAGGTATGCAAGCGCATTTGTGCGTGTGTGTAAAGCAGAAGACACTCTGTCGCTGAGAGCGTGTTAATTGGCTGCACTGGAAGCCGTGAGACATCTGGGAATTCAGATCTCACAGTCTGGCATATATTAGGCCATTTCTCTTCTTCTCCTCTCTTTCTTCCTTCCTTCTTTTTTTCTGTCTTCATCAGTTTCCAAATGCCTTCCCTTTCTCTAAAATGTACACAAACTCTCGCCGCACACACCCTCTTCGGTCCCTTTAGGCTGACAGGAGTAGCGCAGCTGTTAATGAAAAACGAGCCGTCCCGCTTACACTTCAGATAGCGTAACCTCACAAGCGCTTCAGCGAAGATAGGGAGACTCAGATCGCCCAGCGGTAAACTGATCAGACACTTTATCTGAACAGATTCGAGGATAATTCGGTTAAAACCATAATCCACACATCAAATATAGATTTGATCTTCTCAAAACCCATACTGACCCAAATGCACGTTACCCAAACATAACGCTGATGCTCTTGAAGACAGTGTGGAAGTCGAGATGGGATTTTCGTGGCTTTTAGTGCATGTTTAGTAACTTTGAGGTCTCTATATGCTAGTGCACTAAGTGGTGTTTAAGCGTCCTTATGTGAGGCGGACGAAAAAATGGGCGAAACAAATCACACAGACTTACATTAAAGAGGGGTGAGAGTCATATCTAGAGAGTACAGTATCACAGAGACTTGGGGGTGGACATGGACCAGTATAAAACCACATACAAACAGCTTAGCAACCACCCAGAATACCCTAGCAACAGCATATACCACCCTGAACACCCCAGGAACCACATTGCAATGTTATAGCAGCCACCTACAACACTGTAGCACTGTGGCATTGACTTTTTCACATGCTAACACATTAATTTCCTTCATGTAATGTAAATATCAAACTAACAGCAACAATTACTTAACTCAGCATAGAAGTTTGACCCACTTTTTTGATGTGTCAACTTGCTGTTCAGGATATCAATAGGATACCTCATCTTGTCAAACCATTCCTTGACTACAGTTAAACATTTTGTTTAACAGTCAAATATTTTGTTTCCCAATGTGTTCACATATCAATATTTGCTAGGAGTTTTCAATTTTGTATGTGTTTTTAATGTGCAGGGTCAAAGAATGAAGAACAGGAAGCGAGTGTGCTGGAGAGTGAAGTGAGGCTTTCTGTCAAGTATTTTTATAGAATTATGCTAAATGCTAATGCTAACACTAAACTGTACCTCTTTTATCATTCCGCACTCCTCTCACAAAATAAAATCATTTCAACTCAAATAAATAATTATGTCTATTTATTTATTTAATTATTTTGTAACTATGTAGGATAAGTCAACTGCTCATCACAAAATAAAATTGGTAAACAAAATTGCTCTTACCATAGCTAGCTGCTGTGAAGCAAGGGCAGGGTTCCTCAAATCCAGTCCTGGAGGGCCACTGCCCTGCAGAGTTTAGTTCCAGCCCTAATCAAACACACTTGAACAAGCTAATCAAAGTCTTCAGATTTACTAGAAGACTACAGGTAGGTGATTTGATCAGGGTTTGAGCTAAACTCTGCGGGACAGTGGCCCTCCAGGGACGGATTTGAGGAACCCTGAGCTAGGGTGTTGATGCCATTGCTAATGTTTTCTGAGGCCCTGTTTCCACCTGGTATTAAGATGTGTTTTGGTCGATCGGATCACAAGTGGACGACGCTAAATACAGGTGTAAACAGGGTGTAAAACGTTTTGAGCTTGTCCACTTTCGACCACTTCCAGAGTCGAAAAAGCATTCAACTGGATTGCTTTCATAGAGGAAACGCTCATGTGGTCGAATGTGTTCGAACAGCCGCTAAAGACATGGAAAGCGCACTAGCCAGACGGGATTTAAACTTTGTTGGACCCAAGACCATTTAGTTTTCAAGACGAAAAACGTACGAAACACAATGTTCTCTCACCATTTCTGATTTCTTCATGACGTTCGGCATGGTATTGCGGCTGTCAGAGCAGAAACTAAAGCTGATGCTCTTCGTATTTTTTTGCATTGTCTCCGGGCGCGTTCATATGTAAATTGCGCGAGCTTATTTTGTCCATTAGATCCAAAGATCTGAAAAAAAACATACATTTACCCGCCCATAGACCCTCCCCTCGAAGAAATCAGGACAGAAGTGGTTGAAAGTGAACAAAAGAGACGTATTAAAATACCAGGTGGAAATGGGTATGTGTTTCCCTCGTCCACTTGTGATCCGATCGACCAAAACGCTTTTTAATACCAGGTGGAAACAAGGCCTGAGTGACTAATGCTATGTGGATGTTATGCTGTTCTGGCTGGTTTCTAGGGTGTTGCTAGGTGGTTGCTTAATGGCTCAAGTTAAAAAGCCCTTAGCAAGCACCATGAATAAATGTAGAATAAATCAAAATATTGTGTGTTTTTCACACATTAATTCATCTCAATCATTTGCCCTCACAAGCTGTCTACAATCATTTCCGCTAAATTGTTGCCATTACTAATAGAGGGGAGTTTAAATGACAGCATCTCTCAGGCGTCGTTGCTCTGGAGTTGCTATGTGACAGGATCTTCACAGCCTGGCAACGTGAGTCCCAGGGTCCCCGTCCAACTCTGGAAGTGTAAGGTGAGTCATTTAGTTCCCGAGGGATGGAGAACCGAGTAGGAAACCATTCCTTCAAAGTCATATATCAAATCCGGTGCAGGGCTTCTGTTAGCTTAAAACCAGCTGCTCCAAAATTAAACCACATGGCCTGGAAGCGGTCTACATAATGATTAAGCACACTTTTTGCTGAGAAAACAACAATAGTCTGCGTAATGCCAAACTTGAGTATCCCAGCTTAAAGATTTAAGGGAATATTCCAGGTTCAAGTTAAGCTCTATCAAAAGCATTTGTGGTATAATGCCGATTAAAACCTAAAACGTCTCTCAGATCTTTTTGGAAATGGAAGGTCAAGTTAAGTGCACTGCAATTTATGATACAGTATACTGTATCATATACAGCAACTGAAGGTATTCCATACATACTGAAAATTCACAGTATACTATATACTACAGAAATAAGGATAGTATGCTGTTGAGAAACTAAAAAGGCCTCCACAGTACATTAAACTCTTTTGAAAAGAAAAATCCAAGAAAAAAAAAACAAGAAAAATCATGTTTTCCATTATATGAGAACTATTTTTACAGTCTCCCAGTTTTGTACCTCTGAGAATATTCTGTATTTGTAGCTGAGAATAAAGTGTGCTATAAATATTGGTTGTCACTGTTCCGTCTGTCTGTGTTTGTCCTGTGCAACTTCTTTCAGCAACGATTATCAGAGTATCCTTGTAGAACAACCATAAAGAAACTAGTCAAACCCGATCTTGTGTATCAAGCTTGTGGCACTGAACCAAACAACACACAGCTGTGGGTTAGATGGCTCTGTGTAACCTGGAAAAAATGTGTAAATAAATTTTATATATATATATTTTTATTTTATATATATATATATACTGTGTATATATATATACATACACAGTATATATACAGTATAGATAGATAGAGATATTGTACTCTCTACGATGTACGATAAAAAAAAATCAAACAGCTACAGAAACTACTCTGAACTCGTCCTTTAAAACTGCATCACAATGTCCCAAAAGATTTAAGAGCTCATCTTGAAAACAGGATATATGACATCATACATGTCTGTATCATCAAGGGATCCATGATGCTCTAGAGACGAGGGGCCGGATACTCACTGAACGCAGCGATGGCTAAGATCATCGTCACCACAATGGAGACCCACGATACCCATAATGCCTTTTTTCTGTAACTCTGAGCCTCGTGGGGTTTCAGACGCATACTGCTCTCCAGAAGACCTGCTGTGGGACAGCGCTCGGTTAGATTACGTCATATTTCCTCACATCTAAACATCCTACATGTGTCTCAGAGAACTTTAATGCCATTTATTCTCACATAAGTCCATAAAGTATATGAAACAGACTTGTCACAGGCTTTAAAATTTTGACTTAAAAGTCCAATTATACAAATGTTGTTTTCTTTTAGCAGTGTGTTTTTAAAGTCAGCATGAAATCAAAATTGACATTTCTTATTTTTTAATGGAATATTGCAGTATTTATTATAAATGATTTATCTGTGCACATCATTATTTTTATAAATGCATGTACCCTCATAATCTTTAATCACAATAACTTCCCCTATCTCTTGCAGTGACATCTCATCTCTTCTCTGATGACAGAGTGCGAGACAACCTGTCACTCACATGAGATCGACCAATAGCAAACCACAACCATCCAACCAATTCTCCATGTACAAAATCAAGTCCCGCCCACATTTATTCTTGTTCGAGAAGCAGTTTCACTCGGATATAGCCTACATCAAAACAGGGGGGAGGGGGGGCGACCGCAATTTCCGGTTCATGCCGACTTTAAAGCATCTATAGTTCGAAAATATCTTAAATTAGGATAATTTTTGTGAATTTTGTTCTCCAAACTACAGTTTTGACAAGTGAGCACAATAAAATCAAAGAAGAATTCATTCAGAAAATAATCAGCTATATACCTGTAAATGAATGAATCTGTGTTCACAGAATATGGTCGGGGCAAGTTGTCACACGCGATTAATATGTTGTAACTTCACCAATTAATTAATTACACTTTATGCAAAACAATACTTTGATGTTTGTGTTTTATTTATGTTCACTATATTTTTGCTGAATAGTTTTTTTTTTTTGTTTTGTTTTGTTTTTTTTAAATCTGTAGTAAAATATTTTTATGTCTTTTAATATAATGTAAAATATTTTATCCATTGAAAAAGAAATTTAATATGTTGTGGAACATGCTTTATTTAATATAATTTTGTAGCCAAGACTTTAATGATTGTGTCTATACAGAAGCTGACTTTCAAAAATAAACCCACCCTGATAATTTTTCACTGGAGTAAACGTGTGACAACTTGCCCCGTGCTCCGCTTTAGCCTATATGTATTTTTCAATGCAAATAAACTCTATTCAAAGTAAGCTTTTTAAACCCAAACTCGTACCGTTGTCTTCCGGCTCTCCAATTTTCATCTGCTGCTCCATGTTGAAAGTATCTGCTTGGTTCGAATGGTGTCCGTTTGAGGGAATCGATGCTGGATCCACTACCGCTGGATCAGGAACAGGAGCAGGACCGGGACCTGGACCGGGGTCTACAGGACCAGCAGTGGGGTCAGCAGCAGAGGAATGGTCCGTCATGATGATTCGGTCCCGGGTTCAAATGGTCAGAAGCATCCGAAGAATGTGACACCTGGCCGCGAGCAGAGGAGATGCGCACTGCTGGAGAGCCTCAGCGCATCACTCACGCGAGCGCGCGCGCACGCACACACACTCTAATTAAAAACACACACGTGTGAAGCACCGCGTACACTTTACAAACAAAGGTTGCTCTTCAAAATAATTCAACACTATTATTATTAAATAAAAGTAGTGGAAATATGGAGAATCCATCTGGGAGCTCTGGTGACGTGTGACCTAACATCTGTGTTCATATTAAACAAACACGTCTCACTGCACACTTCAGCTCATTCAGAAACCACTTATTTGAATACATCTGAAGGAACAAATAGAAAGAAATTAAATGGGGAAAAAAAGGAAAAAGGCTATAGTTAATTTTGGCATTATGTTTAATTTTAAGAGTTCATCAAACTTAGGATAAATTGGGATGGATTTTATTTGGCAAAATATGATAGATAGACAGACAGACAGATAGACAGACAGACAGATAGATAGATAGATAGATAGATAGATAGATAGATAGATAGATGCATACATACATAGACAGACAAACAGATAGACAGACAGATAGACAGACAGACAGATAGATAGATAGATAGATAGACAGACAGACAGACAGACACACAGACAGACAGATAGATAGATAGATAGATAGATAGATAGATAGATAGATAGATAGATAGATGCATACATACATGCATACATAGACAGATAGATAGATAGATAGATAGATAGATAGACAGACAGACAGACAGATACATACATACATGCATACATACATAGACAGACAGACAGACAGACAGATAGACAGACAGATAGATAGATAGATTGACAGACAGACAGACAGACAGATAGATAGATAGATAGACAGGCAGACAGACAGACAGACAGATAGATAGATAGATAGATAGATAGATAGATAGATAGATAGATAGATAGATAGATAGATAGATAGATAGATGTGTATTTCAAATCGAAAGTAATTACAAATCAAATCAATTCAGTAGCAGTGCATTAGCGACATCTTGTGTGAAAAAGTCATTACTGCAGTTTACTAAACACTAAAACAGGTCTATAACACATCTATAAGATTTTTTCAAAGAAATTTATTACATTAATAGATTTTAAAAATATACTTTTTTTCTTTTTTTCTGTAGAGTCGTGCACAATAAGGTATGGCTCATTTTGATTTTTTTTTTTTTGCATATATATATATATATATATGCAATTACGCATAATGAAATGAAATTAAAATTAAATTAAATTAGTATGATATTAAATTAATATATAATATATGAATTAATTAAATTAATATATGAAATTAAATTAAAACTAATTCTGGATTTAGTTGCATCAGATAGAGATGTTCAGTTCTCCTATTGCCTTTTGTGATATAAAATAATGTAACATTAAAAAAAAAAAAAAAAAAAAAAAAATAGACTAAATCTGGCCATTAATCCATAGGTTACTAGTCAAGAGTAAACCTTTGATTGTCACAAAACAACAAAACAGGCCGCTATATCGTAAACGATTTTTACAATAATGATTTTAAACAGGCATTGTTGAAGACACTAAATGCCATATATATATCAGATTTAGTCTGGTAGGCCTACTTCTATTATTCACGATAACAACGTAAACGTATTCAGTATTTTATGTTAAGTACATTATTATTTTATTTATATTGGGCCTATTATATATTGTTCTGATATTTTTATTATTACTATAGCTATCTTAAAGAGTTAAAGAGTTGTATATTCCCATTTTGTTTCAGTGAACATTACGTTTAATATGTCACGTACCGCCTCCATCCAGCTCGTGTCGCTGCAGCGCTCGTTCTCGCGTTCAGTGACGTCATAGTGATGTAGAGCGCAGTGCGGGCGGAAGCGGGTGGGATGATGGCGGCGGTGCAGCGGGGCTCCAGCAAATGGCTCTTCACCCGAGAACAGCTCGAAAACACGCCGTCCCGCCGCTGCGGAGTCGAGCCCGACCGCGAGCTCTCATACCGACAGCAAGCCGCCAACCTAATTCAGGACATGGGACAGAGGTTAAACGTGTATCCTTCACTAAAACAGCAGAGATGTGACAGAGTTAGCCGTTAGCACATTAGCACGCTGCCGCTTTTGATCAAGTGAAAAATGTGGCGGATAAAATACGGTGTTTTATGCGTTAAAATGTACACAAAACACCAGATATTTTTCATAGTTCGCGTTTTAAATGCATAATAAAGTGTTTTGGGGGGGTATAACTTGAATAATTGTGTGAAACAGGCTTGTGTGAATGACAGGAAGGTGATTCAGTTTCTTTATGCTTGATCTAAAGAGTATTTCTGGATTAATATTTTTGCCTAATTTAATCTGATTTTAACTATAATAATAGGGCTGTTTTGTGTATTTTGGGGGTTTACGATTGATTTCGAGATATAACTAGTGTAATATAATGGCTAAACGAGATGTTTTGTTGTACGTTGTCTTATTTAATATAAATGTTGTTAAATGTCTATTTTTGCTTTTAATACAGTTTATTATTCAGTGCCAACACCTATATTAGTGTAATTTGGCACTTAACTATTTTGGTTTGATTTTGAGTGATATTTTTGAAAGTAGTTATATATTATTAGTAGCCGATTTTATTTTTGTGTATTGTGTTACATATAATAGGTTATTTTGCAGTGTTTTTCTTCCTTGATCAAACTGTGCAGATCCCAGCTTACGATCAACACAGCAATCGTCTATATGCACCGATTTTACATGCTTAATTCCTTTACGAAATTCCATAGAAATGTGAGTATTCATTTTTGATTTGATCACACTAAATTTTCATATTTATTTATGTTTGTTGACCTGCTTATGCACAAGAATTTTAGGATTTCACTGGAATTTAATTGGTAGCACTAGTCCCGTACATAACCTGATTGTTTATTGACTTTTGTCATATTTTGAAAGGTATATCAATTCTTTGTTCTCTTCCATCAGATCATCTCTCCCACCACTTTGTTTCTGGCTGCTAAAGTGGAGGAGCAGCCCAGGAAACTTGAACACGTTATTAAAGTAGCACATGCTTGCCTGAACCCTCAAGACCCTCCGCTGGACACCAAGAGCAATGTGAGTGTGATGCTTATGGGTAATCTAGTTTCTCACTCCACTTTATTCTAGGGCTGGGCGATATGGCCAAAAAAATTATCACGATAAAGTTTTTTCCATATTAGTTGATACCGATAATTAACATGAAAAAATGTCATCTTTTTCTTTCAAGTTTAATGGCAGATTTTTGCTCCTGAGTGAAAGTTGTAGAAACCAGACAGTTAATTGTGGTTTTAAACTACTCATTGTCAGAACATGACAAACACTTGCCAAACAGGTGAACATTTCACAAATCTGAGGTAGAAATATTTATATGTTTTTTCTACATCAAAATATCCATGAGTTAACTTAAGTAAAATCCTTTTCAGTCTTTTTTCCTTAACATAAGAAATATCTTGATAGAAAAATTAATTTCTTAGTTTCTGCATGTTCTAACAGGTGATAGTTTGCATTGACTTTGTGTATACATCGCCCAGGAAGCTTGAGATGGGATGCAGATGTAAATTTGTTTATTAACAAAAACAGTAACATCTGTAAAAATTGAAACAACCTCATAGGGTAAGATTTAAATATTCTGACTGTTTGAGTTATGATTCTACTATTACCATTAAAATTAACCATTGGTCATCCATAATATCATACATTTAGATCATGATAACCACAGGTAAAAACCACACACATATAGCACCTCACTACCATGGTAAAATGTAACTGCTTCGATGGTATTTATGAAAAACAGACTAAAACTTTTTACATTTTTTACTATAAATCCAAATGCTATAGCTTAAAGGTGCAGTGTGTAAATTTTTGCGGCATCTAGTGGTGAGGTTGCGAACTGCAACCAACGGTCTCTGCTTCTAATAAACCAGACGACTACTACTATTCGTGCGTATTCAACATAGTGACGATGCAAGCTGGCACTAAAAACATGAGCGATTTACACTCTGTAGAGTGTTTGTCTGTTTAGGGTTAACATGCTGGAGCAAAATGACGACTTTACATGTACGGGGACCTGCGGTGTATGTAGATATAAATGGCTCATTCTAAGGTAATAAAAACATAACAGTTCATTATGTAAGGTCTTTATACACCACTGAAAACATAGTTATGTATATTATATTGCATTTCTGTCAATGGATCCTCTCAAATTTTACACATTGTACCTTTAATAACAAAAAAATACCGTATATTCCATTACTCTTTTAATACATGCCTACTGTAATATAATACTAATCGATTTATTATATACCACATTTCACAATACCATGGTGCAGTTCAGGGGTGGACTGGCCATCTGGAACACCGGGAGTTTTCCTGCTAGGCCGCTATACAATGTGGGCCAGCCAGTTATTGTTACTACAGTAAATCCATGGTAAATGACGGTGATTTGTAGATTGAAAAGCCTTCTAACTGGATTGTTCATGGCACAGTGTTTCTCATGTTTGTCAGTGCTGTTTCATCTGGTTTAAACTAGTTTAAATCACAGAGACATTTGTTCTTCGTTGAGTTCAGTCGCTTCTCAATGGATCTCACAGCGCTATTTAGTGGTCACGTGATCGAGACCGATCAGCAAGTAAACACATCTGCTCTAGTAAGCTTGCGCTGCTGTTTAAGCTGAGCGGATAAATGGTCTGTGTGGCTTGGTTCAAACGAGCAGCACTGTTTCGTTCCGCTTTTGGTGCATAAACATTATATTGAACATTTATCAAACTTTTGATATAATTTGGGAAAATTTTATTGCAGTAATTATCGTTTTATCACCCAGCCCTATAATGTTATACAAAATTATGTGAATTGAACATAAATTATATAAATGTTTAATTGATTTATTATTTGGTTAGTTTTGATGTTATGCCATCATCATAAACATTGAGCTGGTGTGATTGTGTTGAACTGCAGATGTACCTCCAGCAGGCCCAAGAGCTGGTGCTGTTGGAAACCATAGTGCTGCAGACACTTGGTAAGTGGCGAGTTCTTTATTAATAACTGTCTTTGTGCCTGATGGTGAACACATGAGTCCTGTCTAACCGATGGTTTTGTTTCAGGGTTTGAGATAACTATAGAGCATCCACACACAGATGTGGTGAGATGTTCCCAGCTAGTGCGAGGTAGATGCTTCCAGTCTTTCTTCATCTCTTTCTCTCTTTTTACTGCCTCACATATTGAAACTCACAACTTCATTCTGCCTTTTTGGCCTTGCATTGTAGATATACGATGATGTACTATATAGAAAACCTAAAATGTGCATTAAAGGTTTTTTTTAATTTTTTTTTTTTTAAATTGTTAAATGTTTTTTTTATTCTGTAAGATAATGCATAAACTACAGTGGAAGCACATTTACTCAATATATTCCTAGAAAAAAGTACTTGACTTCACCTTTTAGACTAAGTAATTTTACATTTAAACTACAACTTGCCTTTCTATTTTGTGCCAATTTCTCTGTAGGTGACAATTTTGGGATAGAAATGCTTCTTTTTTTGCAGAAATTACACTCAAATGTTTACATTTATTATAAATGATACAAGTGATAATACGCTACCATTCAAAAGTTTAAGTCAGTATGATTGTTTTTTTAAAAAAAGAAATAAAAAAATTGAATAGTAATAATACTTAAGCAAGGGTGAAGTTAAATTGATTTAAAGTGACAGTAAAGACAAAGATTTCTCTTTAAAAATAAATGCAGTTTTTTTTTTTTTTTAACATTTGTATTCATCAAAGAATTCTAAAAAAGTAGCACAGTTTCCACAAAAATATGAAGCAGCATGACTGTTTTCAACATTGATAATGATAAATGTTACCTGAGCAGCAAATTTGTATATCAGAATGATTTTTTGATGAAGGATCATTAGTCACTGAAGACCTTTACCGTATTGTATCTGAATGCGATGTCTTCTCTCTCTTTCTCCTCACAGCGAGCAAGGACTTGGCCCAGACCTCCTATTTCATGGCTACCAACAGGTTGTTACCCTGACCCCTATTTGTTGCACTGCCATGGCACCCTATGACTTCCTATTAGGCAGGGTTCTCCTTCCTGTGTCCAACGCCCTCTTGCGCCTGGGCGGGGCGATTGTCTGCCCGGCCTGGTGCAGTGCGGTGTAATGTACGGAGGGCTTGCTGTTGGCGCAGAAGGTTGAATACGCAGCCTGGAGTGTAGAGGTGCTAATAGAGATATCTTGATTGAGTGCATAGGTCAATAACTCAATTGGTAGCCTGAATATCAGCTCAGAGTTCAAAGGTGTAAACTTGACTAGAGATTGTCACGGTAAGTACCAAAGACCACATTTCTTTTTCATGTTGAATTTTTGCTCTAAACTTTATTATTTAAAAAATCATTTTAAAGATTTTAAATATAAAAAATAAGCATAGATATTCTATTTATTTATTTAGGATGATACAGCATAATACCAACTTTACAGTATTTTTTTCAGAGAGGGTTTTGATGTTGTTTTGACTGATGGATTTATAGAATAATTCTTGAAAGAAATTTAGAATTGATCTACAATTTATATATTTATTTATGGTTTGTGAACGACTTCGTTATGTTTACAATATATTTTGTTGGTCTTAAGCACCGTTAATATTGACTTACCATTAAAACTAAATTTCTCCTGTATTGTAATTACTTCCAATGCTTTTTATCTTTGGCAACTTAATTTAGGGAAGGTCCCGTATTGCACTTTTTGCTGCCTCCAGCACACTATTATTGTAATTTCAGAGCATCTTAAAAAAGCCCTGTTTTCGCAGGACAAAAATGGCATCTCATTGTGATGGAAGGCAAAAATGTAAAGAAAAAGATGCGTTTTAAAATGTATCTGGATTAGTGTAGACGTAGCCTCAGCTCCCTTTTTGAGATCCAACCTGCGGTCTTTGTAGTAGCAGCTTGAATCTTTAACCAATCAGATGGCATCTCATTATCCAGCCTAAAACAACTCAATTGTGCTGAAGTCTCATCCTCTTCTGTCACCGCTTTAGCGACTATAATAGGAAGACCAGGCCTTTCCTATCGGAGCATGCTACACAACTCCTTGTCCAAGCTATTGTTCTGTCCAGACTGGACTCTTGTAATGCTTTCTTGGCAGGCCTTCCAGCATGTACTATCAATCTTCTGCAACTGATCCAGAATGCAGCAGTGAGAGTGGTCTTTAACGAGCTGAAGAGAGCACACATCACACCTCTCTTCATAAACTTGCACTGGTTGCCAATTGCCGCTCGGATGAAATTTAAGGCACTGATGTTTGCCTACAGAACAACCACTGGCTCTGCACCCCTGTACCTAAATTCACTACTGCAGACTTATGTGCCCTCCAGAAGCTTGCGTTCTGCAAGTGAGCAGAGCCTTGTGGTGCCATCCCAAAGAGGCACAAAATCACTCTCATGGACCTTTACCTTGACTGTACCCTGCTGGTGGACTGACCTGCCTAAATCAACCTGAGCTGTTGAGTCTTTAGCCATTTCCAAGAAATGGCTAAAGATGCATCTTTTTTTGTCAACACTTGACCTGTTAATACTAACATTTACTATTATATTTCTATTCTATTTTTATATAATATATATAAAAACAAAAAAACCTTGCTACGTGTACTGTGCTAGACTAACTAGTCATAGCACTTACATATTGTTGCACTGTTGTTGGTTTGATTGCTTCTATTGTTCTCATTTATAAGTCGCTTTGGATAAAAGCGTCTGGTAATTGATTAAATGGAAATGTGTCTTATGCCTCGTTTCCACTGAGCGGTACAGTACAGTTGAGTACAAATCGGGACGGTAAACTCTGATCTGGTTTACGTTTCCACCACCAACATGCCCTTACGATGTCATTCTCGTGCGAAGAAGAAAGCGACACGGTAAACAACAATGGAGCACACAGCAGATCTTGTTATAGCTTCTCGATATGTGGCTGTTTGTCACAAGAAGAAATGGTATTGTGTATGAACTTTATTAAAAAAAAGCGCATCTTGTGTTGTCATTACCCTTGTAGCATGCGTAAGTGACGATTCTCTGTCAACCAATCAACATTCTGCAGTGAGTCTAGCTCTACCCTTTAGTACCGGACTACTGTGTTAGGTTCCCCAACAGAAGGGTCCCGAAAAAGTGGTATGGTTTGGAATTAGGGTACCATTCACAACTTTTGACAATGGAAACAGCAAAAATTGCATACCATACTGAACTGTACTGTACCGAACCGCTCGGTGGAAACGAGGCATAAAAGATCATTTCAAGCCAGTCAGATGACTTTGAGCTGGTTTGGTCATTAAAGCAGGAAGTTGAGTTGCTGTTAATGCCCACTCACTGAGAGGTTTTAAATGAAGCTTTTGAGTGGAAAACACTTGCTGGTGTCATGCTCTACCAGTTGAGTGTTGTGCATTTGATGCCACACTTTAAGTTTCAATTAAGTTATATTTTGTTTTGTTGACTGAATCTGTTTCATGCATTACATACCATTTTGTTTTACAGCCGACCAGACAAACAACATTCTAGCAAACATGCATCCGACTGGACTATGATCAGCTTTGACATGAAATAATCCTGATTATTATGATGAACTAAGAAGAATGGAAATGAACTGAAGTATTTATTGAATTAGGTTCTTAGGGAAGCATTTCTTGTGTCCTCTGTTTGTAATTAAGTGTTTTGTCTTTTCTCTTTTCTTCTCTCTCTTGCAGTCTGCACCTGACCACCTTCTGCCTGCAGCACAAACCCACAGTGGTGGCGTGTGTCTGTATTCACCTGGCCTGCAAGTGGTCCAACTGGGAGATTCCTGTTTCTTCAGATGGGAAACACTGGTGGGAATATGTGGACCGGGCCGTGACTCTGCAGTTGCTTGATGGTCAGTCAAACACAACTTGACATAACATTTAGTGGAACAACCCTGTCAATAGATAGTTCACAATTTTGTTCATTCAAATATTTTGTGAATTGCTAAGATACTAGTGTGTGTGTGTGTATATATATATATATATATATATCACACCACACATCACACACACACTCTAGGGGTGTAACAGTACATAGAAGTCACTGTTCAGTATGTACCTCGGTTTTGGGGTCAGAGTTCGATACGAGTTCGGTACAACAAGAAAAAGCAACTAATCCCCAGTGCTAGGTAGGGCTGCACAGTTATGACAATCATAATTGTTGATTATTTCAAGGGAATTGTCATAACTGTGCATGTAATTATGGGACTGCGGATGAAAATTAGCCTTTGGCTAAATCCGGTACAATGCATGGAATGAAAACATTTGTTAAAAATTGTACATGGTCCCTTTGCAAATAAATGAAGAAAGAAAGATATTGTAATTGCGATTATTAATTACGATTATCACAATTTACATTGAATGATGTTTTGAATATCTTTATACCATTGTTTGAAGCAACTGCATGCCATATTTTTATATAAAAATAAACAAGCTGAAAATTTTTTTTTAAATTGCTTTTCTGTAGCATTAAGCCTCAAATATCAACTATACATTGGTTTGGTTTCTTCTTTAAATAATAAAAAAAAGTAAACGCATGCATGGTATAGGTGCTTTTGCACCGGGTTATTCTTGGAACTTAGATATAGGAACTAGCCAGGCAATAGATACAGATATTAGATATAGGAACTAGGGCCTGAAGTGACGTAAACTGCGCTTGTTGTGACTTTTATTTTGACGGTGCTGAGAACAGGTCAGCCAGAGCCTGAGCACATAGTGCTCGCATTTAGCTTTTTTCACACTTCCGGGTTTTTGGCTTCCGGAATGACCCACGCCGGGTAAAAGTATTTCCCGTAACAGTGATAGATAGCCAAGCCTAAGAACCAGTTTGGGAATCAGTCTTTTTACAAATTAAATGTCATGAAAATGTTTAAACGGTCTTGGTGATTTATTGGTGAGACTACAGAGCTCTCATTAAGAGCTAAATTTATGAACTAATTTGAAGTGATGGTGCTTAAACTGGTTATATTCTCAGTGTCTGTTTGGCACGGTTGTGCATTATCGCACTCCATGTGCTGTAAAGACAGTGCCTGCGTCTCAATAGTAGGCTATGTGACATTAGTGATATTCAGTACTATTTAGGGTGGATAGTATGGACATTGATGCAGGGAGTGTTTTTTGCGACGTGTTGGGGAAATGATCGGCTGGCAGCTCCCTTATCACGCAAATGCCAAATCTGTTTCGCCAATATGCTATTATTACGGAGAAAACTGATCCTAGACCAGCAGTTATGGGCAGCTTTTCCCAGTAAAAGCAATCAGAAGGAACAGCAGGCAGTGGTTTGAGTGAGAAAGTTCCACGCTAACCTCAAGTCCGTGGCCAGGGGATGCACACATAAGCCTACCTTTCAGAAGCGCATTTCAGTCTTAAAAATCATTAGTCATCTTCGGCAGTAAAAGTCGTCATCTTTTGTATTCATGTCTGTGTAGTTTTATTCGTTTTGATGACATTTTTGGATGTACATCAGGATGTTTTGCATATGCCACTCTTGGGAGGGTGCGGGGCGGGTTGTGGTATTTGGTAGAATGAAGTTCATTTATATTTAGAATAACTGATCAGGTGATAACTTTTTGATACAAGTGAAATAATTCCAAATGAATGTCCAAAAAATAAATAACTAAATTAAAAACTAAATCCTCTCTTTCTTGCCGCCCTGACTGTGCTGGTGCCCTAGGCGGCTGCCTAGTTCGCCTATAGGCACGCCCCGGCCCTGACTGTGGCGGTTCAGGGCGAATACATGTACTGTTACACTCCTAATATTTACATCATATTTAAAAAATAATTGCTGCGTTTAGCAAAGGTTTTTATATATTAAGTTTGTCTCTTGTTTTTGTAGACCTGACTCACGAGTTTTTACAGATCCTGGAAAAAACACCAAGCAGATTAAAAAGAATCCGAAACTGGCGGGTATGTACAAATACTTTTGTTTGTATTAAAAAAAAGCATATGCTAAGCCTGAAACCTACAGCTATAACCCAAAAATAAAACACGTCTGTTTAGATTTGGGATAAATATTTGATTGCAAACAAGTATTGGACAAATTAAGGTTTACTTAGTTTTGTTCTTGCTTTAGGCCACGCAAGCTGCCAAGAAACCAAAACTCGACAACCAATCACTAGACGGTTCCTTCCAGACAGCTCTGAGCCAGGACAGCTCATTGATGGGAGGCATGTGTGACATCAGAGGGGGCATGTATTCTGAACCTTCCACCTCTTTCCCATTGGATGGGGCATCAATGTCACTCAACGGCCTATCAAACTTGACAAGTTCCGCTTTCAGCTTTCCTGCACAGATTTCCCAGAGCGCCGATGCTTTTCTTGCGCTCCAGGGGGCGCCGGCAAGCAAACATGGACATGGCTCAGCAACTCTCGCCCCTCAGAAACTAACTCTAGAGAAATACCGTGAAAAACATGCAGCCGAATTAGAGCATAGACGCAGACATGAAGAGGAGGAAAGCGACCAGCATCGAAAGCACGGACATTTGTCGTCCGAACCGTCTACATCAATCAGGGTGAAGTATTCCCAACAGCAGGTACAGGAGCGACCACCGAAGAGCGGGTCGCTCAAACGACGCCACCCTTCCTCATCGGAGAACGGTTCCTCTAGTCAAGAAGAGTTGAAAATGAAGATCAAGGTTTCGTCAGAAAGTAGTAGTGGCAGTGGTAAGAGCCGTCACAGTCCGCGCTCCAGCCGCGAGAAGCATCGCGAGCATTCGTCACACAAAGCGCCGAGACACGACTCCTCGCACTCACACGGTAGCCACCACCACCATCACCACCATTCATCCAAATCTCACCGATCTTCCAAGAGCCACTCCTCCTCTGCCTCTGTCTCTGTCAATCAACCAATAGGCCATGCCCATTTGGCGAAGATTGACAGGAGGCTGGGGGAGGGGCAGAGTTCTGAGCCCAATGCTGCTTTAATAAATAACGGTCCACACATGGATTATGAAGACACTTTTAATATGCTTGATTCCCTATTAAATGCACACAACTTCTAAACTAGCGAAAAAAAAAAATCTAACATTTTACATAAAACCTCAAAAAAAAAAGCGTCGATTTTCGTTCTTGAGCTAATTTTATGCAAGAATCACTCGTTCCGTTACATGTCATAGCCTCTCCTTGATTTAATCATGTTTTATCACTGAATTTAAAGGAAAAAAACTACAAAGTGAAGGTTGTAATGGCGTTTTAGTGTAAACGTGTAAACAACAATTGTGTATTTACGATTTTAAAACTTTCTTAGAGTCGTAGAGCTTGCTAAAGAGAGATTGCAAAATGCCTCTGGCAATTTTAACTTGTTTTAGTTGGAGCAACGCAATGTGATGTGAAAATGTGTATGTTCTTCATGCTTGATTCACAATGTTTTTTTTTTTTCGTTAATCAAAGGGATGAAAATAACAATGTGTGACTGTTTACAAAAGGAAGGTGCAGATATCTGTTCACTGTTATTTGTATCGCTATATCTATGTATAATTATATTTCACGAATGCTCAGGTTTGGAGGTTATTAAAGGTGAAAAACATCAGTCAAAACATAACTGAGAATTATAGCTGAAATTTCACAAAAATGCCTGTACACAGATTTCATTATATTGCTTTCCATATATTGTAAATTTTTAATGTACTGTTAAGTTATCTATTTTGTTATTCTGTTAGAAAGCTGAACTGATGACATCATCATGCCCAGGCTCCTTTGCGTAGTAACATTTTGTCTGATGATTGTATGATTTTAAAGACGTTATTCTTGCAATTCCTTCTTTTTTTTTTTTATTACCCTTTACAGTGGAAAGCAAAATGCCTTTTTCGGCAAGAAGAAAGTGGGTGTTTTTTTTCTGTTTTTTGTGTGCCAGATTTGAACGGTCAAGATCGCATCCCAGAATTCTCAGCTGATCTGTTCTGTTCATCACGGTGTACGTTGAGCCTTAAAACTGTATGATAGAGATTTTAGCTGCCTGTGTGTATCTCCCATTTTCTATGATCTCAGTATTTAAGATTTGATTTCTGTTCCTGTCTTCTCCCCTTTTTGGCTGCTGCTTATGATTGGTTAATAAGTGGGCTGCCATTCAAATGAACCAACGGTCAACTTCATGTTCTCAGCTTTGGGAACGTTTTGATGGGGATAGAGGAGACATTCACTCTAGATGTGGCCTAGACTCCTGTTGTGCTGTTATAACCTCCTTTCACCAGATACCAAAGGTTTGTGCCTCAGTGTTTGCCCACCGTTGGAACTGTTTCCATCTTTTTATTTTATTTTATTTGGAATGCCACAGTTCTTATTATAGTATTAGATACGAGTCTGTATGGATGATGTTTTGGATCGTCTAATAAACATCCAAGAAAATTGCATATCAAATATTGCTTTGTCTTTTTTTACCCATGTTTTTTTTTAATGGTTATTTAAAAGTTTAATGAAATACTTTTTTTTTTTTTTTCCTCCAATTGGTGTTGGTCTGATTTTAAGCGTCACATGCATGCTCATGTAATGTTATTATTAAATATATGCTTATATAAAATGTCATATTGGCTATAGTTAATTTTATTAGTAGTTATTGGTTAATGCTTGACCAAAGCTTATATTGATCCCTTTTATAATCTCTATTATTAATTTTGTATGAAACTACAGTAATTACGTAATTGCAAAAAAGAAAAATGAAATTATCACACTGGTCATTCAAAAGAAAATAACTGCAGGTTTTTGTTGGTATGCGCACACCATATGCTTACACAGCTCCCTATGAACAACGTTTTGAAGATCAGCATATCTGCTGTAAGATTGCAGTCCCAGTAAAACAGCTCTGTTAAATCATGATGTCATATCCTACCAGCTTTCCTTATCCCAAAGCACAGAGGAGGCTCAAAACTGACATGTTTAAACTGCACTATAAGCATACAGGCTTTTGCTGATAAGCAATCAGTAGGTCAATTGCTTTTTATTTTGCATACTGCACATTTTGGCAAATATAGTAGGTCATTTTTTTTATACATGGAGAAAACATGCATACTATACAAATGGTAGTATGGTATGCCATTTTGAAATATATCCAATGTGTTGAATTCAGCAGAAGCTGCCAGTAGAACCAGTACAATTCCTCTCCTGACCACCAGATGGAGCTCTTGAGTCACGTGTCTCCAGCATCCAGTGGTTCAGGTCATAAGGTTGATCCAGACATCAAAAAACGACCTCGTTCCCCATGAGACTCAAATTGGTTTATAAAGAATGTCACTTTTTAAAAAAAAAAAAAAAAAAAAAAAAATTTTTTACGTTAAATCATTTGAATGTGGCAGGCAGGTCTTTTGAAAAAGAAAACAAAAAAAAACAGGTGTTTTGACGTGCACTATCTCCTGTTAGCATACACCCCATCTGCTTCTAACCTCAAAATGCAATTTCATCATCTTACACACTTATAACTCACTCACAGCTAATAGTTTTGCATATTTGGGGTTTTAAAGATGTCAATAATAACTGGAGAATGCTAACCACTAGCCATTATAATTTTAGCCTCAGAAATTGATTGGACTGAAAAGTGAGCATAACATATTATTAGCTAATATAACCTGCCCCACCAACACAGCCTTGATTATATTAGCAGTAGTTTCAGAGGCAGTGAAAGTTGGTGTATTTTGTTACGAAAACATTCAGACTCTTTATGTGTTAGCTTTGAGGCTAAACTAATGCACTCCAAAATCCTGAATTTCATGGGCCCTTTAAGAAAGTAAGAAAATTGTCTTTTGATTTCATTTAGCATCTCCTAGCTTTTTCATTTCTATTCTTCCCTTCCTTTTCTTTTTGTCATTTCCTTTCTTCCTTTTCCCCCTCATCTTTTCTACCTTCCTCGTAGATGAATGGAGATGGGAACATTTCAGTACAATATTGAGCTGTCAAGGTGCCTTGATTGAAACGGCAATGATGTGTGTGTTTATATATGTCTGTAAAGTCATTGTGTGTGTGTGTGTGTGTATGTGTGTGTGGTAGCGCTGGACAACTTACTCAGCACTGATTATGTTCATAATACCCTTTGCAGATAGATTTTGACTGACAGCTCCATTGAAAGCGGTTTCTTCTGTTCCTCCTAATGGAAGGCAGAGTAGACATTTTCTTGTTCTGTCAGACCGAGAACGTGTTTCGCGGTTCCTGACCTTAAGTACTCGCAAATTGCGTTACACAGCAATTTAAAACCATTTCTGTCAAGTCCGAAGTACAATTAGTCTAAGATCTAGTTTTGATATATGTAACAAGACAGTTTAGTGACAGTACAGAGAGATTTCAGACTGTAAAAGGAAACAAATTATTACTCCGTCGTTGGAAATAAAACGTAAATATGTCATTGTTCCGCTCTGCCAGAGAATTACAGTACATTTCGTACGTGGCGTCACGTGACAGACGCCGTGTTGAAGAACGTGTTGTTCATCAGTTTTTCTAAAATAAGAATTTATATTGAGTTTAGACGGAGTTAGATCCACGGTCGTCATTTTTCTCATATGTCTTGGAAGCCTTTTCGAGCAGCTTTCCTCTTGAGATTTGAACTTTTCGAGCGGAGTTTTGTTTAGGAATGAGGTTTGAGATAATCGTCTCACAATTTTGGTGGTTTTCTTGCCCCGGCGATGCGGAAAAAGGAGTTGGAGGGAAGAAATCAGATTTGTGTGAAAACACAGCCTCTCTGTGGACGCTGATTTAATCAAAGCTTTGCTGTGGGACCTGCTGAGCTCATATTTAACCAGTATATTAGAGCCAATATGCTGATCCGAGCTCAGTTTTCGCTTTGTCCCTGCTGAATCAACAAACGTAGACAGGTTGAAAATATTCTGGATCTGCAGTCCCACTCCAAAATGTTTTACCCTGATAGGATTAATAGGAATTACCATGGTAACAATAGTTTCTGCCAGATTACAACAATTACTGAAGCTATACTGACACTATTACATCACCTACAATTAGTAAGTATTTTTAAGTATTTTTTGCATCAAATGCTACAGTACTTAACATTAGCAAAAACACTTTAAATGATAAAATACCTATAATTTGTTACTGCTTAAAAAAAAACATTGTATATTAATACATCAAACAAACATACAAAAAACATTGTTACAGTACAAACACACCATGGGCCACACCTGTCAGCCAAGAACAGGAAACTGAGGCTACAATTCACACAGGCTTGCCAAAATTGGACAATAGGAGATTGGAAAAACATTGCCTGGTCTGTTGAGTCTTGATTTCTGCTGCAACATTCAGATGGTAGGGTCAGAATTTGGCGTATTTTCATGGCACACTCTGGGCCCCTTAGTACCAATTGAGCATCGTTTAAACACCACAGCCAACCTGAGTATTGTTGCTGACCATATCCATCCCTTTATGACCACAGTGTACCCATCTTCTGATGGCTACTTCCAGCAAGATAATGTCACAAAACTCAAATCATCTCAAACTGGTTTCTTGAACATGACAATGAGTTCCCTACTCAAATGGCCTCCACAGTCCTCAGATCTCAATCCAATAGAGCAGCTTTTTGGGAGATTCGCATCATGGATGTACAGCTAACAAATCGGCAGCAATTGCATGCTGCTATCAAGTCAATATGAACAAAAATCTCTGAGGAATGTTTCCAGCACCTTGTTGAATCTGTGCAATAAAGAATTAAGGCAGTTCTGAAGGCAAAAGGGGGACCAACCTGGTACGAGGTGTACCGTGGTGAGTGTGTGAGTATCCATGTGTTTTAGAGTGACACAAACAAACTAACCACAAAACATAAGACACAGAAGTCACTAAATCCATTACCAATACTTGTTTTCCCATGAAAATTACGTCACTTCCTGCAGGAAGATGTCATTAAGGAACTGGCTTTTGTGGTTAGAGATTTTATAATAGACTAACAGGATGAAAAGTTCCCACAAAACATTTTCATTAGAGAAAGAAAAAACTGAAGATAAACCTGGAATATTTCTTAATAAACACAGTTTTTCATGTTTTTCATGTTTTCAGTACCATGGGACATGATAAAAATAGCAACATCAAACTAAAGTAGTGAAATTATTCATCTACACTTAAGTTCACTTAATTGTGATTAACAAAATATTTTTATTTCTGTCTTTAAAAATTCAAAGTGAAATATTTTATCAAATATATTTACACAATTATGTCATGAAAATGCACTTTATTATTTGTCAATATGCGACATGGTGTGCAGAGTTTAGTCAAATCAGGTCATGGAAGTGATTCTCCAATTAAAAAAAAAAAAAAAGGTGGTTAAACTTCCAAAAAAATTTGATTGACTTCCTGTCTCATCCATAATTCAGAGGCATTGACGTTTGAACTAATTATGGCTAAGAGACTGACCCATTTAGTTCATCTTGTGCTCTGCAGAGAGACACATCCCTCCCGTAGCGACGACTCCAGGGGGTTTGAACCCCGAAACAGCTGTGATGACTCTCAAACTAATTCTGAGTGTGGAACAAAACTAAAGCGAACACTTTGAGGAGAGAAGAAGGTACATGTGTGATGTGCTCAACCACAGAACATTAAGAACTCAATAACCTGGAAAACTCTTTCAAGTTGAACTTTTCCACTATTGGTTGAGGCACATCTGGTACTGTGATAGGGGAGAGTGGGGTAAGATGTGCCACTTCTTAATTGCATTAACCTCTAGAGTCTAGACAAGGAGAAATGAGAGAGGTGAAATTAATGACAGCTAATTATTATTAATATTAAATAATAATATAAAATACATTTAAAAAGTAATATATTATAAAAAATAAACTATAAATTTTCTGCAGTTGGAGATTAAGCTTAATAAAGGCTTCTTTACACAGATGAGTTAAGGCTGCTCTGTGTCTGCTCAAAATTCTGTGTAAAGAATGCTGCATAAAAGCCAGACCAAATTATGCCTAATTCAGCCTCTAGTATAAAATTATAGTCGAAATTGCTGTGTAAATGCATTTATGCCACCTCTAAGCAGCAGTCTATAAATAAACAGTCTGTGTATAGACACCTAAATGCCAGCTCAGAAGCGCTTCTGTGCCACCTTTGCCGTGTAAATTTGGCAGCCAGCTTACTCTGAAAAATGACATCATCTCACAGCTACAAAACCTTACCTTCAACTCCATCAACTCCAATGGCGGTTTCCTTGAAGGGGCAAACAACTATATATAGAAAATGACAAAAAAGTTGATTTGCATGTTCTATTGAAGAAAATTTGAATGTCCCAAACTCACCGCTACAACATAGATATCAATCTGCATATGTGATGGACATCGGTTATGCTCATCTTTGTTCGCTCCTTTGAAAGTATGTTGAGTAAAACGGCTCTATATTTAACAAAGCACATACAAAAGATCTGAACCGGAAGCGATGCGACCTGTTTTACAGAATACGGAAGTTTGTAAAACCGGCAAATATCACCCTGTAGCCCAAGACTGGTTGCCCACTGAAGCTAAGCAGGGTTGAGCCTGGTCAGTACATGGATGGGAGACCTCTTTGGAAAACTAGGTTGCTAGGTTCAGCCAAAGCCACTAGATGACAAGCCTGCAACCATTAGCCAAAAAAAGCGTAACAGCTAATGCTAACGCTGCAGCTGCGGTAAAGACTGCCAGTACTTAGGATAGGAGACCAGAGGCCATTACACGATAGGCTGAGAGGTGCCGCACGTGATTAAGTTAGCCGTTACGCTTTCTCCAATGGTAAGAGATACAGACCCTCTCATCTCCCTATAATACAATCTCTGGTTCAACCACTTGTAAATAAAAACAGCACACTCTTCTCAACAAGCCACATGATTTGAAACCTCATTCATGTCCGATCTAGCTCAAACAGTGGGGGACAACTTCAGGTTAGAGGTTTGGTCTGATCTTTAATAACCCTAATTATGAGCAATACAATAGGCCTATTAATAGTGATACACCTTAAAATGACAGCCAGTGAATTTCATCACACAATTAGCCATCCATCGCTGCGGTTCAATTCAGCTAGCCATTTTGTAGTAAATGGCTGTTTACTGTGGCAGAATTGCCAGCTTCATAAATCAATGCAAAATCATATTCTCTTTCACACTCACAGACACCTTCTCAGCACCGTCATGGGGCTTTTGAGCTGTCAAAAACGTCCTTTCCGCCCCTAATACGGTCTGTGGCGAGACGTAATTGAAGTGTAAATTTATAATACGACGCATAAGGAAAACAGCCGGAGCCTTATCCATTAAGCGGCCGCAGGTAGCGTGAATCATAAACAGTCTTATTTTCTTGTATAATCCCCACCGATAGGACTGATTGTGTTTTTGGTCATTATCTAGCAAAAGCCACGCATACTGCGCGCAAACATCTGAGCGTGTAAAATAAACAGAGACCACCACCAGTGTTGTAAAGAAACGGCAGTCATCCTGTTGTAAATATAATCACATTAGCAAATGACACCCATTAGGCAGTTTTTGAACACATCGCAGAGTCTTTTTTTATTCCTCGGGGCGGACGCTGGCGTCCGCAACACTGATGCTTCCCCAACCGTGTGCTGGATGTCATTAGAAACTCATTTAGTGAGAACTGGCCTCCAAATTTCCATGTTTGTGTGTGTGTGAGAGAGATAATGTGCTTAGCGCAGCAAATTTCGCCTGTTTTTTGGTTAACTAATGAGTTCTCCTCTGCATGGGAGTTTAAGGAAGATTAATGGTTTACGCAGGGAACGAGGTATCGGAAGAACAAATTACGTGCGAACCTCCCCCCTCCCCCCAAAAAACCTCATCCCAAACACCAGAGGCTGCACACCTGCCGTTCCTGTCTTCCTAAAACCCAACGTCCATCCTTTTTTAATGCTTTTTATTCCTGCCCCTTTCCTCGATCGCTTGTTTTATGTGTCGGTTTGGCGCCTGCAGGGATGCTCAACGCTCTCCGCAGTGATTACTGTAATTAATTGGATGGAGGGGAGTATTCTCCTGTCGTGCTGTTCTGGGATCAGTTCTAGACATTGTCTGATTATCAGAGAGGTTTGGGATTGGGGCAGCGAAGACTGTTTCTGGATCAGTGTGTATACAAATATATATTCTACAGAATTGGTGCTAACTGCTGTCCCACAACCAAAAAATACATTTAAAAAGCTTTTAAGTATTCAAATCTTAGATGTTTACTAAGATCCTTCCGTTATCTATTGAAACCCACAATATTTAAAATATCAGTAAGCTTAATATATATAAAATCATCATTTATTGAGTACTTTCTATTGGGAGGTGGCTGTCCCGAATCCTAACCCCTAAATTTCAACTTATGAAAGTTATAGGCTATTGAAATAATTTTTGCATTTTATTCCATTATTGTTTTTAAAAATATCTTTTTGATTTTTTTTTAAAAAAGTGAAGTTAAAAAAATATATATATTTTGTTTGTAAATCATTAAAATTTATGTAAAAAACGTCCCACATTTTCATGTCACTGCCGAAACAGTGTATATTTTAGTCCATTGACTGAGACTGATTTTAACCTGTGTCCCTCTCTAGCTACATGGCTGCATCCGAAAACTTCAAAATGCTGCCTTCAGAGGATGCATTCCAAGGTAGGAAGGCATCAAGGCACGTCCTAATCCAATGTTAGCTTCACTTCCCGTCTCCTGAGATACCTTCATCTGATCAATTTTTTAAGGCTACAGATGTATCCTTTGCTGCCTTTGATATCCCACAATCCTATGCATTCCATTCATGACATTTGCTAGAAAAACAAAGATGGCGTCTGAAAGTTGCAATTTCTGGTCAGTTTGTGTGTAAATGTACATTTTTGATCAACGTTTTCCACTTCTGATGTCATTTCTAGTGAGAAATTACTACTGTAGTAATTAAATATTTGTTTAGTTCTCACCAAAGCTCGCTCTGTTTTGCTATAGATCATTAAACTGTTACGCTGCCTCAGAAGTCTGTCCGAAATCAGTGCCTTCGTGCGCAAACGCTGACTGCAGAGTCACTGCCTATAAGGTAACGAGGCAACAAGTCAGCTGCCTATGTTTTCGGGTGCACCCGGTGAGTAGATAGGTCCCATCATTTTGAGGTAAATGTGTTCAAACCTTTGAAAATCTGTGTAACTTTAAGGAACATCACTACCTAACACCTTTTTTCTGCAATTAAAGGATTAGTTCACTTTCAAATGAAAATTACCTCAAGATTTACTCACCCTCAAGCCATCCTAGGTGTATATGACTTTATTCTTTCTGATGAACACAATCAGAGATATATTAATAAATATCCTGACACATCCAAGCTTTATAATGGCAGTGAGCGAGGATCCACAAGTATGAGCTGAAGAAAGTGTCTAGAAAGTTGATAAAGGCCTTCTGAAGCGAAGCGATGCATTTTTGTAAAAAAATATCCATATTTAACAAGTTATGAAGTAAAATAACTAGCTTCTGCCAGACCACCTACCGTATTCTACTTACGAAGAAAGTGTAAAACTCTCGCAGTTCAAAAAGCTTAAGCTACGTCCTATGCCTTTCCTATTCAACTTATGGAAAAAGCTTAACTGATGCGATGCCAGTTCCATTTTTTTCATAATTTGAATACGCAATTAACTTTATGCCCTTTACAAAGATTGGGTTTAAAATACAACAAACCTCATAAATTACACTTGAAATATTGTTAAAATTGTAATTGTTATTGATTTATCTGTGAAAACTTTTTTAATAAAATAGCAAAACATATTTAGGTAGATGTAAAAATCTTAATAGGTCAATATAACCCTTATTATTAAATTATATATTATAGTGTTTTGGTAGTGACCAATTTGGGGAGAGGAAAAATATTATAATAAATATATAATAAAAATAATATAACTGTCTGAAAATACAATATGAGAATTAACTGCACAATTACTACAATTGTGTACTATGGATATTATACAATTTGCATATATACAAAATTTGTGGAAAAAACTTTTTTAGATTTAATTAGGTAAATGCTTAAGTGTCTATGACTGGATCATTATTGCAGTGACTATTATGTTTTTAGCATGTTATATATTTGGAAACTGTTCTTCTAAGCCTAACTGATGGAGTGTGTAGCTTTTCATTTCTTAAATAACCATGTAGGGAAGACACATCATGGCCATATTCCAGGATGACAAAACCAAGATTTATCAGGCTCAAATTGTGAAATAATGTTTGGGAGGGATCATGAAGAATCATTTTTTCACACATGACTTGGCATCTCTGAGTCCAGACCTTAAATTCATTGGTCAAGATCTTGTACTGACAATGCAAGAGGTGAGCACTCTGCAAAGTCTACTCCAGCACATCCCAAACACTTTCAATGAATTTAAGGTCTGGACTCAAGAGTTGCCAATTCATGTTTGAAAATGATTCTTCATGCTCCCACCCAAACCAGCGAGACGCTGGAAATTCCAGCCAAATTTAGTTGCGTCTCTACATTTATTCTCTTACAGCATTGCTGCTAAAATGTTATTATTATGTTATTATTTGACCTCACTAATCAACTTGTTGGATGACTAGTTAACCACTGCAACCCATCCCATTTAACATGGTATTAGCATCTGATACCATCACTGAACCACGGTTCTGCTAAAATTATTCCATTTAGCTTTAGCTTTCATTTCAATGCTACACTTCCAGACGACAGCCAGTAATAAAAAAAAAAACCTTGTGCTGTGTTACTCAACAATTTAGCTCTGAATAACTTGATCTTCAGTCAGTAGCTAAAGGGCAAATACTTGATGCACAGAGAAAAGTTTGAGAATGAGCCAAGATGCTTTGCGTTCCCTTAGAAACAGACACCATCCTTCAGATCACTGCAATTCATCTTTACAGATCACATTCTTTCATAACAGTTTCTATGTTACTATACCTGACTGACATCCACACCTGGTGGCAAACCCCCCCCCAAAAATAAGAAACTCATTCAAGGACGAGGACGGTACGGAGATTGTTTCCACCACGGAATAAAAAAAAGAAAGTAAAAAACTAACATGTTTTTAGTACCTTTCTGGGCATCTGAAAGTGTTAATTATCTTGCTGGCAATGGAGGCCTCACTGAACCATCGGATTTCGTCAAAAATATCTTAATTTGTGTTCCGAAGATGAACGAAGGTCTTACGGGTGTAGAACGACATGAGGGTGAGTAATTAATGACTGAATTTTCATTTTTGGGTGAACCCTTTAATCTCGCAATTCTCACAATGGCAAGGACAAAAATCCATAATTGTGAGATAAAAAGTCGCAATTACCTTTTTTATTCAGTGGCAGAAACAAGTTTCCATGCGGATCAGCCTCCGTCTGACATAGAAGCGGTTTCTTGCACATCCTTGACTTTGACAGACAGTAGCTAGTCTCCTACCCCGGAGCGCTACTTCTGCCCAACGTCACCTACTTTATTACCTTCTTCTGTGTTATTGTTTAGTCCGCATTTCTCCCTCGCCGTGTTTGCCCGACAAGAAACACAAAAAGTCATTTGAATCCGGCCTCCTTCAGAGATCCCCCGGGGCCGTCGGGACGCGTGCCTTCATTTGATGTCCACTCAATATCTCTCTGTCTCTGCATTATTAAAGTTGTTGTGTTGCTGCTAGTCTTTTGTTCTCGTCGGTAATAAAGTTGCGCAGACGTGCCGGTGGTGGCATAGGTCCACGTACGCAGGTGTGAACTCTGATTTCTTTGACAGACAGAGAAGTAATGGCCATTACTCACCGGGGCCGTAGCGTATTGACAGCAGTGCCTTATTACAGAGGGATGGCAGACACATCAACCCTTCAATGACCCAAGAGCTCTTTCAAAGTCAGCGCATACCTGTCCTTTATAGTTGTACGAGTGTACTTCTTTTGCCACATCCTCTAAAAAGCTACTTATTGTCTCACCATTGAGGGTCATTATCACAAGTGCATAAAAGTACTTAAAGGCAGCATATACAGTGTAAAGCCTGATAAAATTAATAATAGTCAGAAATATATTATCTGCTTCCAAGACTGAATATCATATTTTTTATTATGATATATATGTTTGATAAGGTTACACACACACACACACATATATATAAATATATATATATATATATATATATATATATATACACAGATGTGGTCAGAATTATTGGCACCCTTGATAAATATGATCAAAGATGACTGTAAAAATAAATCTGCATCGTTTATCCTTTTGATCTTTAATTCATAAAATAAGCAAAAATCTAACCTTTCATTAAAGGAAAAGAATTGAAAGTGGGGGGGGGGGGAATCACATTTTATTCAATACTTTTTGCAACCTCCTTTTGCCAAGATAACAGCTCTGAGTCTTCACCTATAATGCCTGATGAGTTTGGAGAACACCTGACAAGAGATCAGAGACCATTCCTTCATACAGAATCTCTACAGATCCTTCAGATTCCCAGCTCCATGTTGGTGCTTCTTCTCTTCAGTTCACTCCACTCATTTTCCTTAGGGTTTAGGTCAGGGGACTGGGACGGCCATGGCAGAAGCTTCATTTTGTGCTCGGTGACACATTTTTGTGTTGGTTTTGATGTTTGTTTTGGATCATTGTCCTGATGGATGATCCAACCACGGCCCATTATTGGATTTCTAGCAGAAGCGGTCAGGTTTTGATTTTTATCTGTTAGTATTTGATAGAATCCATGATGCCATGTATCTGAACAAGATGTCCAGGACCTCCAGCAGAAAAATAGGACCACAGCATTAAAGATCCAGCAGTATATTTAACCGTGGGCATGGGGTACTTTTTATCCATGTGTGCACCAAACCCATCTGGTGGGTTTGCTGCCAAAAAGCTCTTTTTTTTAGTTTCATCTGACCATAGAAGCTGGTCCCGTTTGAAGTTCCAGTCTTGTCTGAATATGCTGGGATTTTTCTTGAAACCCTCCCGAACAACTTGTGGGGATGTAGGTGCTGTTTCATAATTATTTTAGGCTTTCGGAGACTCAAGACTCAACTAATCTCTGCAATTCTCCAGCTGTGATCCTTTGAGAGTCTTTGGTCACTCAAACTTTCCTCCTCACCGCACATTAGGACGATTCAGACACACGTCCTCTTCCAGGCAGATTTGTAACATCTTTAGTTGATTGGAACTTCTTAATTATTGCCCTGATCGTGGAAATGGGGATTTTTAATGCTTTAGCTATTTTCTTACAGCCACTTTCTATTTTGTGAGGCTCAACAATCTTTTGCTGCACATCAGAACTATATTCTTTGGTTTTACTCATTGTGATGAATGATTAAGGGAATTTGGCCTTTGTGTTTCCTCATGTTTATACTCCTGTGGAACAGGAAGTCATGGCTGGACAATTTCATGTTCATGATCACCCTGGTGTGCTAAAAAAAATGTAAATATGAATGGGAATATATTTCAGAGATATTTTACTCATAAAAAAATTCTAGGGGTGCCAATAATTGTGGCCAACGTGTTTTGGAGAAAAACATTTATTTCATAAAGTGATTTTTCCCCCACTTTCAATTCTTTTCCTTCAGCGAAAGGTTAGATTTTTGCTAATTTTATGAATTAAAGATCAAAAGGATAAACAATGCAGATTTATTTTTATAGTCATCTTTGATCATGTTTACCAAGGGTGCCAATAATTCTGACCACAACTGTATATGTATATATACACAAGTGGTTAGTCAATAAGATGTAGCTGAAATACTGCATGCTAACCTGCTAGTTGTTATGTTTGACGTACGTCTTGGGTTATGAGAAATAAAAGTGGAGACCAAATGTACTTGTTATTGTTGCCATTATGATCCATTTTTTTTCTATGACAGAGATGCGTTTCCAGCCTCATCATCAGTGATGTGTAAATTTAGGAGCTCACACTACGCGTGGGTTTGTTAAGGTTTCAGACGTCAGAGGCTACATTTTCTCTGAAGATCAAAAAAACGGGATTCAAAGGACAGGAAACCAAGGGAATCACCCATGATTTGCCGCCTGTTTTTGTGTGTCCTTGTTATTCTAAATTCAGTCTGGTCCATTCAAGACTGCCTGGCTACTCATAAAACGGAGATGTAAAGAGAATAAAAGCACACAGCTGTGTCTATATAAGCTGTGGCAGACAAAAAAAAAAAGTTTTTGGTTGTGCCTCATTAACTCGTACACTCGAGCGTATCTCACACCTGAGCGAAATCAGACTCAGAGGTGCCGAACGAGTCAGAGAACATCATGATTATCCAAACAGGTACTTTCATAAGCCAACCAATGCAATTTGCACATGTCTTGAAATAAAATATCAGCTCGTTATGTCTACACGAACATAACGCTCTAAGTAACATGCCAACATTCAACTTTTCCCAGAGAATATCACACTAATTACCTTGTTTCCGTCTACTTTGGAAACACGGACTGTGTTAATCATACTCTGAAACGTCTCTTACGTTTGGAAGTTCTCCAAACAAACGCCTAGTTAAACGGCATGGTTGACGTCAGATTTTGAAAACCTAATCTTTTCTAAACAAATGTTTTCCCTCCTCATCATACCTGAGCTTATTTATTCCATTGTCTCGTGATAATGAAAGGTGCGTCATTTCTGAGCGAGTGATTTGGTCAGAGGGTAACGACGCTGATGGCAGAGGAGTGTTCGGGAGACGGGTTTTAAGCGGCTAATTTGTCTGGCAGCATCACTGTGAACAGACAGTCGAATTGTAAAAATGCCCCTATCTCCTTGGCAATATGCATCACTCAAGTCTGTTGCCGTGGCGACGGAAGTATTGTCCTCCCTCCCCCAGCCTTTATTGAGTTTACTCCTGAGAGACAGATTAAAATAACACAAAGTTTTGGTGCAGCGCAATTTCTTTTCTGTGATGCCTGAAGAAGGATTACATCTCATTTCACAACTCAACACATGCGACAAAGATATATTTAACATACACAACTACATAATCAGGATTTATGACTACATTTTCATATATATATATATATATATACACACACACACACACACACACAAAAATCTTCAGAAGACTCATACTTCTAGTCTCATCATTTTCATCTATAAACATTTAAACTTTTAAATTCTTGAAATCAATTTTGTAGACAAGTATAAAACTAACAAACTAATTGTCTTTACAAAACTAAAACATTTGTTTATTCATTTTTGTAGGTATTAGTTGGACCAAATAGTAAAAAAGGTCAATTTTCTATATAGAAATAATTATATTAAAAAGATAAAATAATTATTAATAATATTTTTTAATATATAAATTATGTAACAATTTTTTATTAAATAAAATATATATTTTGAATTGTATGTGCATTTAAGTTATATACATTTAATATATAGTTGTAATTTCACTATATGTATCTACCTTGGAATATATAAATCAGAATAAATAGTTTAGAATATAATATAATTGATTATCGTTTGAACAATATTGTTTATATACACCGATCAGGCATAACTTTATGACCATTGACAGGTGAAGTGAATAACACTGATTATCTCGTCATCACGGCACCTGTTAGTGGGTGGGATATATTAGGCAGCAAGTGAACATTTTGTCCTCAGAGTTGAT
This sequence comes from Mylopharyngodon piceus, assembly GCA_039654765.1. Lineage (NCBI taxonomy): Eukaryota > Metazoa > Chordata > Actinopteri > Cypriniformes > Xenocyprididae > Mylopharyngodon > Mylopharyngodon piceus. Next base: position 33,637,939 of record CM077438.1, read on the forward strand.
GTGTTAGAAGCAGGAAAAATGGGCAAGCGTAAGGATTTGAGCGAGTTTGACAAGGACCAAATTGTGATGGCTAGACGACTAGGTCAGAGCATCTCCAAAACTGTAGCTCTTGTGGGGTGTTCCTGGTCTGCAGTGATCAGTATCTATCAAAAGTGGTCCAAGGAAGGAACAGCGGTGGACCGGCGACAGGGTCATGGGCGGCCAAGGCTCATTGATGCATGTGGGGAGTGAAGGCTGGCCCGTGTGGTCCGATCCAACAGACGAACTACTGTAGCTCAAATTCTGCTGGGAAACCTTGGGTCCTGCCATCCATGTGGATGTTACTTTGACACATAGTACCTACCTAAGCATTGTTGCAGACCATGTACACCCTTTCATGGAAACTGTATTCCTGGTGTCTGTGGCCTCTTTCAGCAGGATAATGCGCCCTGCCACAAAGCAAAAATGGTTCAGGAATGGTTTGAGGAGCACAACAACGAGTTTGAGGTGTTGACTTGGCCTCCAAATTCCCCAGATCTCAATTCAATCGAGCATCTGTGGGATGTGCTGAACAAACAAGTCTGATCCATGGAGGCCCCACCTCGCAACTTACAGGACTTAAAGGATCTGCTGCTAACATCTTGGTGCCAGATACCACAGCACACCTTCAGGGGTCTAGTGGAGTCCATGCCTCGATGGGCGTGCGGTGAGTTTGGTGGGGGGGGGTAATTGAGAATGAATGGGGGAAAGTCACGTGAGAGGAGGCAATGCCTTCATCCTGCTATGATTGGATGTGATCGGTTATGCTTGGATATGATTGGTTCATGCGATAAATCCGGCCTTTTGTTTTTTGTGCGCGTTCTCATCGTCCTGAATGAAGACAATGATGGCTTTAATGGGAAAACTAATTAAAAAGTAAGTAAACAACTCACCCATTTCAATGTTTTATGACACTCAAAATCAAACTTGAAATGGCCTGAAAACATGATGACTGGGGTTTTTTAGTGAGCAATCAGCTTAGGGAAATTAAAGGTACACCTTCGTGTCTGTCTGTGACCAGTGTGTACAAGCTTGATGACTGTTGAAAATAAGTTGACCATTAAAAAGAAAAGCTGAACATTAGTTCAAAAATAAAATATATTGTTTAAATTGTTACTGCCTTTAGTTATTATTTTGGAATAAATGTAAAAATGCGTAAGAACACTAAGTTGATGAGATGCATACTTGGTTTTAATAAATAGAACATTACATAGTTAGGGTAAAAAAACAAAATAGAATTGTATTTGGTCTCTCTTTAATGTAAGGTGTAATCAGGAAAATTAAGTGTAAGGAACATAAATTTACATTTGACATATATATATAAAAAAAGTGGAAGAAAAAAAAAAAAAAAAAAAAAAACCTGTGAGGACTTTGCCTCAATTTAAAACACCACTGCACACTACTCATATATAGTACATAAATCAGAATATATGAAATGTAAATCCTGTTGAATTTATGTATGCAATTATAAAATCGTACAACTATAAATGATTAAAAATATATTTTATGTACATAAAATACAGAGTGAGCTTTTATTTCACTCATTCAGTTGGTCTTATTTTTCCTCCATTTAAATTTGATAAAATTCAAAACACTATCGAGAGGTTACAATTAAAAAAAAATGTGAAAACATCACAAATGTGCTAGAGATCTGCTCCCCGACCTGAGCCTGATGGGTCCTGTGGGTTTCGGGTCACGTTTAGGGATGGGCATTTTTGGCAATTTTTCATTTCGATCATCGATAGGTTTCAAAAACGGTTAATCGAGTACTCGGGGGGCGGGGCATGGCCGTCATGGAGATAATGAAAATATCTGAAGACTTAGGAAAATGAATGTTAAAAATTAAAATATGACATGAAAACGTGATTAGAACAGTGTTAGATTGATTATAATGCAGCGATGTTTTTAATAAGGAAGCATCTAAAAGGAATTGCCGCCTGAGGTGAGTGACGCCAATAAACTGAAGCCCGTTCTATGACACATCCTATGATATTAATCAGATAACTTAGATAAATAATATAGACGTAACATTACAACTTGTGTCGGCACAAAAGGATGCAAATGCCAGTGAACTTTAAGTTACGCGTTATAGCGAGAGAGAGAGAGAGAGAGAGAGAGAGAGAGAGAGAGAGCTCGCGCGCGCGCGCTTTCACAACAGTGCGCTGAATAACGGGTAAGGACAGAATTTACTGTAGATTTCTATAAAGATCTCATTATAATGCCATGTTTATGGCAGATCTGTGCTTTATTTTAATCACATTATTAAGTGATTCCATAAATCGCCTGCGCGTTTTCGAAGCCATGCGAATTATGCCAAATATTTGAACAAATATGACGAAAAATGCACTGCTGCATTATTATAGGTCCGTGTACCTTCGGATAATTTGTTTTCTCGTTTTTGTCTTATAAACGGATTAACGAATAAACCATTCATTTATCGCATATTCGTCCCTCCTCATGAGCATAAATACACAAATCTCGAGTCATTTTTTTATATTTTTATTTTTGTTTTAATCACACTTTGTTATAATCCGCCAAATGGAAAAACAATAAAACCAAAATGGATAAACAGCTTGATTATTCGATCTATACATGGGCGGGAATAAAACGCCCCTTTCCGCTGATTGGTCAACTAAAGATCAAGCCGCGTCATCAGTTCTTAGCTCCAGAACTCAGCTCCGCGCAACAGAATAGTAGCCTATATCTATCCGATACATTTGTACGGATTATTACAGAGTTTACTGCAACTACATTTAATCTCGTTCTCATCAAACAGCCAGACTAAATAAATGGCTCGACACAGCCCGTGCCAGGGCAGAGCCTATACAGAGCTTTCTTCTGTATACACATTCGCGTGCCGTGAAATACTAATTTATCGTATTAAGTAATAATTTACGTGGCATCTGCTCTCACAATTAGCCAAACTATTTGGCACACTTATTAGCCTACTTATTCAGCTGACCAACTCTCAAAATCTGTGTGCCGGAGGCTGCGCGCCACACTGGACAGCGCGGAGAGAATGCATATTGTACTGAAGCGCAGAGCAGAATCGATTCAAGGGTCAAGTCAAGTCATCTTCATTTTTATAGCGCTTTTTACAATACAGATTGTTTCAAAGCAGCTTCACAGTGATAATAGGAAAATTAATAGACAGAGTTTGTTTTGGCTTTACAGCAGCTCTAAGATAAAGTGTATCGAGCTAAAGTTTTTGAATGAATTACTTTCGTTGTAAAAAAAAATCATTAGTTATTAACTTAGGGGACGCTTAAATGACACCTTTTTAACTGAAAACAGAACAGAAACAGAAACTTTTAATGCGCTATTGCCGTTCATTTACGTGTTTACGGGTAGACTATTAAATAACACTTTGAACAATAAAGCCAGAGATGAATATATATTTTTATATTTATTGCCATCTATTACCGTCATAAATTAATTAGTCAAATAAGGCTACCTTTTTAAAATAGCTATATCTTATTAAATATAGGCCTATGCCATCTTTAAATTTAAAATCTTAAATTTAGTCAATGCAATTAGAGTTTGACACTATTTTGTTTCAACCAAAGGCATCTTGCGCTGCAGAGGTGGCATAGCAGCATCTGAAGTTGCTTTTAGACGTTTTTACACAATTTAATGCTGCTCCGAGAGGTCTGTAAATGCATTCACACAGCAGAGCAAATACATAATGCAATGACATTAATTTTATGTTTTATACAAAATGCTTTGAATACAGAAATATGAAATAAATTACAAGATGAAACGAATATGAAATATCGCCAGTAGGTGGCAGCAAGTCACTGTGTTAATGAATGAGTCATTTTATTCAATCGATTCGCTCGAAACGCTGATTCATTCAGTAATAAAAGGCTGTATGGCTGGTGAATCACTCAACCGATTTGTTCAAAGACTCTGATTCATTCACGAATTAACGAGTCGCACAGTGATCTGTGACTTTGCTTTAGAAATTTAGCTGGCAGAAAAAATAAAACATTGTTTTGAGGGACATCAATTAATACTCAGTGTTAATGAAATAAACTCGGTGTATTGCTCAAAACAACAGTCAGGACTGCTGATCTGCACTTGAACTTCACTATAATGTAACTATCTCTGCGCTGTTCAGTGAGTCGCGCATTTTTGGCACACAGATTTCAAGAGTTGATCAGCTAAATAAAACAGGCGGTGTGCCACATAGGTAGGCTAGGGGTAGTTGTGACAGCAAATGCAACGTAAATTAATTAATATTTAATATGATAAACTAATTCCACCGCACGCAAATGTAGCCTATGCGTAGGCAGAAGAAAGCTATGCTCTGTAGGGTTTGTGTCGAGCCATTCATTAATCTGGTTGTTTGATGAGAAATAGACCTAGATGAAATGTCCGAGTTAAGAATCCATACAACTGTAACTGATGAACAATTATGTTGCGCGGAACTGAGAAAGAACTGCTGACAGCAGCTTGATCTTCACTGTAAATACATTCTCTCCGCGATGTCCAGTGCGTCGCGCAGCTCCAGCAGAGCTTTTTAGAGTTGGTCAGCTAAATAAAACAGCGGTGTGCCAAATACATAGGCTAGGAGTAGTTGTGAGAGCAGATGCCACGTAAATTAATATTTAATACGATAAATTAGTATTTCACGGCACGCGAATTTATGTGTATACAGAAGAAAGCTGTCTAGGCTCTGCCCTGGCACGGGTTGTGTCGAGCCGTTTATTAGTCTGGCTGTTTGATGAGAACGAGATTAAATGTAGTTGCAATAAACTCTGTAATAATCCGTACAAATGTATCGGCTAAGAACTGATGACGTGGCTTGATCTTTAGTTGACCAATCAGCGGAAAGGGGCGTTTTATTCCTGCCCATGTACAGATCGAATAATCAAGCTGTTTATCCATTTTGGTTTTATTGTTTTTCCATTTGGCGGATTATAACAAAGTGTGATTAAAACAAAAATAAAAATATGAAAAAACGACTCGAGATTTGTGTATTTATGCTCATGAGGGGGGTCGAATATGCGATAAATGAATGGTTTCTTCATTAATCCGTTTATAGGACAAAAACAAGAAAACAAATTATCCGAAGGTACACGGACCATTATAACATCAGTATTTTTATTTTTTAAAGAAACATCTAAAAGCAATATGACCGTCTCACATAACTCAGTCAATATCGGGCATTGCATTTGAGCATGAAACTAAACACTGATATGCAGCGCATTCAGTATCTTAATAAATGTTGATATCCCGACCCAACGCATCCTATATTAGATTAATCACATGTATCTATTACAACTTTCATCTGCAAAAGGTTTGCGAATGCAAACGTGAGCTTGACCGAAAGTGTAACTCCGATTGTGCTTTAAAAAGTGTCACTAATATTTCAGCAATATTTTGGATTCAATTTGCACTTTCTGATCAACCAAAATGTTATTTTACAGTATGAAAATCGCTGATGATTATTGCTAAATTAATTATGAATAGAACTGAAAGGATATTTTAAGCACAAGATAAAAGCTTGGCGCTGCACAGCTTGCATTGAACTGTATTTTCATCTATCTTGTCAAAGTGAAACTAGACATCACTACGTGACTTCGAGGCCATTCTCTCTCTTCTCACGTCTTTTGACGCATGCTGTGGAAAGCTAAACAATCGGAGCTCAGGGCGCCGCCCAAAGTGCTGCTATAACCAATCAGGAGAAAAAAGAAAAAATACATTTCGATCATCGTTTACATGATCGATCGTCGCTGTCACGGTCGAGTACTCGAGTACTCGGTCGCTGTTGCACATCCCTAGTCACGTTTGGGTCAGTGTTTTATAATTAGCTTCGGGTCGGGTTTGGGTTTGTAACTAAAGAAAAACTGAGCGGGCTGCTGTGTCTTGATGAAACTGTGTTTGTTTACATGTATTTGTTTATTGATAGATGCATTGCAAAAAGGTATTTTCTGTGAGAAATGGATTTCAGGTTTGGGTTGGATTCAGGCTTAAAATGTAACTATACCGGTTGGGTCGGGTTAAACGATCTCGGGTAGATCTTCGGTTTAAAGCCTGTGCAGACCTCTAAAATGTGCATGTAACTACCATAGCAGTTTCCTCCAAGTGTATTCAGCAGTATAAGAATAACCTACCCTGTGTCTCAAGCCAATCTGTCTCGTACTCTGTTGAGTGGGAGAGATAAGCTTTATCCCGCTGTATAGGCACTCATGAAAGTGATGCAGCCTGCAGAACGTCCTGTCCAGCCTGACTGCTGCTCCACACATCCTTCTATCTCTGCACTGACCCAAAAAAACAACAACAGGACACTGGGAAACATCTCATGCCAACAAATCCTGCGGTGGTCTGAAGAGCCTAACCCTTTAACCTGCAACACAAAAATTTTGCAATCCAAAAAGTTATGCATGCTCCAAAAGAACCTTCCACGAAAAGAACATTCACTCTAAAGTAAATTCTTAGAATTTCAGTTCTTTGAATGTTTAAATGAGTAACAGGATCACTGATCACTGCCAGAACTTGCAAAGCCCGCATGAGCAGCACAGCACAGTGTCAGAGCATGTGTAATAACCACTACGTCACGAAAACTTAATGAGTGCATGAGATCTGTGATTTAAATATAGCATGTTTATTTGGTGATTTTATTTAAATGTATCGTTATATACATCAAATATAAAAGTTTCAAAAGCTTTGTGCCATGCTGAGACCAGTGATTTAAAAACAGCCATTTGATCAACTAACTCGTATTCACAGAAATAACAATTCTCAAATACTGCAGATGTTTGTAAATAACGCCTGTGACATGTAACACGCAAATGGCTCATTTCCAAGGCAACGGCTCTTTGCTGCTCAGAATATGTTTTTAATAGTTACAGACAGTGCGTCTCATTTCTTCACGAAGAATCTTGTGATGTCAGAGGCCAGTTTGGAGGCAGCTTGGTGTCGTTTCATCTGACTTCTGTCTTTGGCCTGCTGTGCGGTCCTCTGCAAAATAGACCGTCCACAAATTCACCACCAAATCTTACAAATGTGTGGCATATTCATAAACAATATTCAAATTCGAATCCGAATTATAAATTTAAAAATGAAATAAAAAAGGTAATTCAATTCCATTTAACAGTATATAACAAACTAATGTAATATAAAATTATTATTATTATTAATTTATATTAAATATTTACATAAATATTATTTATAAAACATTTAAAATGTATTTATGTATAATAAATACATGTATATTTAACGTATGTTTATATTTAAAAAAATATTTTTTTTTTATGGAATAAATAAATAAATAAATATTAGTGTATATGTGTTCGTGTGGATGAGATACTGTACCATACGATGGCAGACGGTACAAAGGGTTTGAAGGTTCTCCAGGGAACATTGTCCTCCTCCTCTGTACACAGGGTTAATGTGGTCCACCTGCCAGAACTGTCCTTCCACGGGACTCTGAATCATCTCATTCAGCTGCAACACAACATCAGACAAATCAAATGGCTGTTTTGGCATCAGATAACACAACATGATCAAATTCGAGTTTGAATTCAGCCTAAAATGGAAAATACAAGTGAACAAATATTTATTTTTCATGACTGATATAATGCAGATCATTTTTATGTCTAAGTGTCCGATAACGATACGAGGAATCTGTTTTTATTTACTGATTTTATTTGCGGCTTTTTAAAACAATAACTAAACCATCACCAATAATAATAAAAATATTATATTATTAATAATTTGAATTAAAATATTATTATAATTATTAACAACAATACAAATATTGTTAGAATCCATCAATAATAATGATAATAATAAGTTTTTTTCATTAATAATATTAACCACAAAAATGATAATTTTTAATAAAAATATTTGAATAATAATATTTGATTTTTTTTTTTTTTTTAATAAAATTTTTGAGCTATATCTGTTAATGTTGTTTCCTGTTGAAACCGGAAGAACCAATAATCGATTACGTAAAAAAAGGTGCGTTCACGCCATATCGTAATGGACCCTTTTCACGGACTGTGATGACGTGTTTTAACGGTCATCAGCATCGTAAATCTTGCAAAGTTTTTTATATTTTCATTTTTTTTTTAAATTTATGTACATTTATAACACTATAATTAGTATTGTATTACCTTTTCATCAAATTACAAAAAAAATAGTAAACGCTGCTGTGAGGGTGTTTCTAATACAGCGGCTATGGGAGTGACGGTAAAGTTGACATCTTTCTCTCTTCTGACTGCCATCTTTTTGAAAGTTGTGAAAACACTGTTGTTGAGTTTTTCTTTTGCTATTTGAGAACATGTGAACACAAAAAATATATTTAACGTATTCTCTCATTCACTGCCATAGAATTTTACCCAACTATGACGACTTCCGATTCTGAGAAACCGGAAATGTGAAAATGGTCTATTACTGTAACTACGAGATTCTGGCTTGTAAAAAGCGTTCACGTCCTTGTAGAGCTCGTAATTACAGTTTGTAAGCTGGGAGTTTTCTGAAAGCTCCCACGTGTACCACGTGGCCGCTGTACCACCTGACCACTGTAGATTAATTTAGGCGTTGATAGTGGTCCCATAGAAACGCATAATGCCCAGTCCGAGGACGTGAACAGCTCCGAATATAACGTCACGTGTTGTCATCTCAAGATTACGGTAATTATGCGGTGGCGTGAATGCAGCAAAAGTGTGAATGCTGATTACAAATATCAGTCAAACCAGTTGTTGTTTTGTCACTTGAAAGTCACCACCACCCAAGAGAGTCTTAAAATTGTCAAGTGTCTTAAAAGTGTCATTGTTGTGTGTAAAGCCTTTTTATTCCTGTTGTTTTATTGAACAGCTACATGAAAGTACTCTGAATAGCCCATCGGGAACTTTAGGAAACATAATTCCCCCATTCCAAACCGCTCAGCAGGCTTTTCAACAGGACTTCAGGTGTTTCACCAGGATTAAAGCTTGAGTGGAAATAAGCGGGAATCACAAGTAGAAGATCAGCGGTGGAAACGCGAGGAGGCCGAAGCCAAAGCGCTGGCATTTCAGTCTGCATCTGTTTTTAGACTCGCGGTCTCTGGGGAAAAAAACGCAGCGCTAGGAATCAATCCTCTCCTTCCCTCTAAACAGAGTCAGCCAATAATTATCCTAAATCTCTCAGGAGCCCCGGGGGTCGCGGCACGGACGATAACCTCCCAGTACGAGAGTGGGAAGTTTCCTTACTAGACCTCGGAAGTCGATAAGTCAACACGTACACATGCTAATACAAGGAAACGGCAAATGCACACAAACGTTTCTCCGTAACAATCCTTCGTATGTATGACAGCGAGCTTGTTTGTGCGTCGAGGGCACTTGGAGCTTAAAGCGCGTTATTGATCAGGCCGCTGGCGCTCGGGGCTCTAACAGAAAAGCCGAACAAAAATCAAACCTGCACCTCGTAGCAATGCACTGTGGGAAAAATCAATGGCAATCTGACAGACTAGGCGTTGTGTTAAGGCTGGATGCTCCTGGGAGGAAAGGACGGCGGGTGTTTGTGTGCTACACTATGAGGCCAGGTTTGTGTGTGTGTGAGTGTGAACGCCACTGATAACTCTATAGAGAGAGTCAGAGAGCAGACGCCCAAGGCCGCTAAGCTCTTATTGCCTCTGCAAGCTAAACAGGCCATCTTTATTTATCTTTCTCTGTAAGCAATATTTTTTCAATAAAATGCAGCGTCTGCCGAGCTTCTTTCAAATGTTTGGGGATAATTCTGGCTAATGTGCTTTTGGAAGCGACTAATGCACAATTTTTGGAAACCCTGGCCAACTTCCCAGACGAAATGAGTCCTAGTCGTACACCTCATGCAGATCCTTCTAGAGGAAGTTTTTGAAATTCAAAGGGAAAAAAACAAAACAAAAAACAATTGAGATCTTGTTAATATCTCAATTATTTCTCTCTGGAGAGCAGATAATGATGTTGATGATTCTTATTCTTCTGCTTAAAATAATAATAATAGTCATGATCCCAGCCTGTGTTCCCCTGTCTTGTGTGAGGACTTTTGTGTTATTTCCTGTCTTGTGCCATGTTTTGTAGTTCTTCATGTTGATTAGTCTCCCCATATCGATTTCTTGATTTTAATTGATTCTCATTTTTAAGAACCGATATCGATTCTTAAATCCCAAGAATTGATTAGCCTATCCTGTTTTCACTTGATGAATGAATGGAACATTGTAGCGCACCTCCCATCCAATAAATCGCAATAAGCTTTGTGCATTGTTACTTTTAATCTGAAACAGTCTCAGATTTCAAATTCTGTCCATTTTATTACGAAATTAAAAAAATAAATGGCATTTTGGCGCAGTTTAATGTAGCTTGACAGATTGCTGTAGTGCTTCACTTCAAGCGAAGCACTTACCGAAATCCGTATCGTCTGATGTACTCGCTCAACCAGTGTTTTAACCGCGGAAAGACGTTAATAATAAGATGGCTTACAATATGTCACGTCACATTTACCTCAGGAAAACCATATTCAGTGACCATAAACTCGTTAGTCAACTAGAAAAATGAACTCTAGAGAGGAGCATTCTGCTAAATATATGCACCGTTACATATTCATTATAATTTTTAATGTTCTTCAATATTTAATGCATGTTTGAATAAATCCGTCAAGTTTTTATGACAGCCACCATTTAAATGTTTATATTTCAAAAAACTAATTGAAGTAGGTTAGAAAATATAATTGTGATAGTAAAGTTAGTATTATAAGTTTATTATTATAAAAACTTAATTGAGTGTAATGCAAGTACAAATCAGTTAATTTTAACATGTATAGTTTACAGCATTAGCTGCGGGTTTTTTTCCTTAAGAAAATTTGCCATGTACTGTACCTTATATATATCCAAAATAATCTTTATTATTTTTATTATTATTATTTTTATATTATTTTTTATTTTTCCAACATTATTATTTGTTTTATTATTAACATTAATGACAATATTATTATTATTATATCATTATTATTTGTGGCATATTTATTATTATTTTATTATTATTTGTTGTTAATTACAATAACTATTATTATTAACAACAATAATGACAACGAATAATAATAACGACGGATAATAATAATTACTATTATTAACAATAATAATAACAATAATAATAAAAATATTCCACAAATATTATTATTATGATGATCATTAATATTATTTTTAACAATAATAATAAAAATAATAGCTATTATTATTATTATTATTACCAACAACAAATAATAATAATAATTGTGACATATTTATGCAAGCATTACATTTTAATACTAAAAAAATAATAATAATGATGGTCTGCACTCTATTTTTTTTTTTAAATTATACAATTCACAATAGGGATAATAAAAAAATTATAGTGTAGGATGCCTTTATTTATTGTTTATTTATTTATTTATTATTTTGGTCTTGACACCTAGTAGCTGGGAGAGTGCAGTGATTGCTTTAAGGTTAAAGATATGGATATAGCGCATTGCATTGCAGTTTTAAAACAGACCAGAATAAGCATGTTGAGTGAATTCACTAAGCATTTGAGCAAGTTTAGTATGCAATATTTCAGTGTAAAAAAAGAAAAAGAAACCATAGGCCAATGTAAAATGCCGCTATAGTACTGCTGGTTATATTTCTGGCCAAATATGCAGATAAGTGCATGAGGCTCCTAGAAATGTGCTCAACCTGTTTGAGAGGAAGTTGTGCCAGCCAGGTGTTGTCCAGCATCTCCTTGCGGTGTGTGTGCGGGGCATCCCGGACCTGCATGTACAGCTGGTGGGCGTTCAGTCCGCAGTGCTGACACACACCCTGCTCCGTCTCCAGCACACGGGCGCGCATGTAGCCCTGATTGGAGCGCAGCTGGAAGTCTTCCATACAGGCAGGGCTGCAAAACCCTCCTGCCCAGCCACGGTGCTCCCCGCTGGGCTTCTGGCAGGACAGACACAGGGGGGTACCTGCCGAGTCCACGGCCTGCAGGTAACCGGCTGTAGTGTTTGTCTCAATACACACGGAGCTCTCAGCTTCGCTGCGGACACAAACACACATTATAAAGCAAATTTGTACATTTTCTGAAGATATATCACTGGTGCTGGTCAGTAAAAACACTGCTCTACAGTTAAGCCCAAAGTATACTTTGGCCGTCCGCGTTCCGCGACGCACTCAATGTGCAGCCCAATTTTTGTGACTGTGTGGACGGTGCGAATACTATAGCACATGTGCGAGTGATTTGAACACTTGAAAACAAAATTCACTAGATATTGCGCATGCGCTGAATGCGTCTTTCCGCACTCACGGCCAAAGGAGTATACTTTGAAAGGCTCGTGGGCTCAACTGTGCGTGAGACGGAGCGGAACGCGGAAAATTAAGTATACCCGGGCCTTTACTAGGGTGTTCTGAGTGGTTTTTACAGCATTGCTATGCAGTTGCTATGATGTTCTTGATGGTTGCCTACATGGTTGCTAGGGTGTTTTGGCTGGTGACAGGGTGTTGCCATGACATTCAATATAAAAAATAATTCAAAATTCAGTAATATAGTAATCATTTGAATATGAATGTTTGATGGAAAATGATAAATGGGAATGTCTGTTGTGAGAAATGAGAATGTTTGACCACTATATCTGCACTTTTACCCCAAAGATTAAAATAAATGTATCTAAATTTATTTTGATCGCAAAAAACTCATAAATATGCCAAATAATTATTTATTAATTATTGTTTCAAAAAGCAGAAACAAAATGACAAATAGAAAAAATTTCTGCACAAGTTATCAAAAACATAAAATATCTGTAATCTGCATAAAATGCATAAATATGGCACATATCATTATTATATAATTATGTAGTTATTGTTTTAAAAAGCAAACATAAAAATGACAAATTTTGCATAAATTATCGGAACCTAAACCATAACAATAATATGTAATTTGTGACTAATTATATTGCAAAAAAATGCATAAATAACAATAGCTTTAATAATAATAATAATAATAATAATAAGTTATTATTAGTTATTGTTATATAAATGCAGTTATTGTTAAAAAAAAAAAGAAGTAGAAATAAAACCACAAATAAAAATTGGTTCTACAAAACAGTAATTGGACACTTAAAACATAAGAATAATTTATGACTATTTAGATTTGCAAAAAAACTGCATGGATATGACACTTAAAAAAAAAAAAAAAAAAAAAAATTATTATTATTATTATTATTATTATTATTATTATACAATCGTTTAGTTCCAAAATGCATAAAATGATAAAAAAAAAAATGCATAATTATCTGTAATTTTTAACTATGAAAAAAAAAAAAAAAGAAGCCCTGCATAAACATGGCACTACTATAATTATTAATCAAAAAGCAGAAATAAAGCTATACATAAAAATTAGCTCTGCATAAGTTTTCGGTCACGTAAACGAAAATAATCTGTGTCGTATAGGTCATTAAAAAATCTGTCCATCTCAAAACACCACGGCTCCAACATCATTTAACTTTATCACAAAGGTTAGCATCATCACATCCAACCAGTTGGGCAAAACATCCAAGCCCTTCCTTCACCGACTAATTTCTTGTCTCCCAAATATAATCATTGTGTGATCAAGTGTGTATGTAGACTAGTCTCCACCACACTGACTAGTCTAAAGTTAATCTGGAAAGACTTTCTCTCTAGTACTCCATTAGTTCTCACTTTCTCTCTCTGGTTTCTTTTTCTTTTCTCTCCATCTCCTAAAAATATCCAGCCCCAGACAGCGCTCAGTACGTCGCAATTTTTCCTCCCGCGGTTTCCATGGCGACGCCGCAGCACTCGTATGTGTGTGGATTAAGCTCTTATCCTCTGCACTAAGCATTCTTGAGCACACTCTAAACACACACACACACACACACACTCATATCCCAGGTTTACAAGGTTAACCGTTTGCTACTACACATATAATTACATGCGGAAATGCACTTTCAAAATAAATTGTCATATATATATTATATATGTATATGTATTTTTCCAAGAGTGATGAAAATTCATAAATATGTATCTGTCAGCGACAGTCTCCACCCTGACCACGGGTATATATATATAATATATATATATATATTCATTTCCATTTCTGGATTAGATACACCTGGGGTAGCAGCCGTCGTGGTTTGAGGTCTGAGCGCGAGATCTCATCGCACAAGAACAAAGTCTGATGACTTTTGCGCGTACCAACAAAGTACGAGAGGAAACAGCTGTCACATATGATCAAAAAGCCACGGCGTGGCTGACAGGGTGTGTGTGTGTGTGTGTGAGCGTGTTGATGACTTCATCAGCGATTGTGGCGTTATTCTCTTGTTCCTGTCAGAGTGGCGCCGTCGAGAACTCGCTGAGATTGTGTCATTTGTGTGGTCGCTTCATCAAACTCAATGTGGAGAAGGTTTAGAGGGTTTTTCCATTTTACAAAGGATTTAATATTTGAAATACTCAATATTTGCTAAGTGGGTGTTGCTATGTGGTTGCTAGGGTGTTATGAGTGGTTTTAACTGCATTGCTATGATGTTGTCATTAGGGATGCTCCAATCAGGATTTCTGCAGCTGATACAGACTACCGATTTCTTATCATCATGATCGGCCGATACCGATCCCGATCATTCAAGCTTTATATAAGATATGTATATGATATGTAAGCTCTCTGCTGACTGTCCCTGTTAACCCCTTACACCCTGAAGGCTATTTTAATGATTTCACATCTAAGTGGCATACTTAAAAGTAATGGTTTATAACTCTACAAAAAAACAACAACTGGTATTATCAAGTACATGGTCTCATTTGATAGAAAACCTTTTTTTTTTAATAGAAAATCCATTTTGAAGAAAATAGATTTTGATCATATTTAGAGGTTCTTATGTTACAATGCTGCTAAGAAAACCAGAAAAAGTGATGCAATTTATTGATTTATTTTGTTAATATTAGTGCTGTCAAAATTAGGGTGACCATACGTTCTCTTTTTCCCGGACATGTCCTGGCCAGGATTTCTAAATAGCCTAAAATGGCTTGAACCCCTGCCCCTTTAATCGTGAAAGTAAAAGTGCCCTTTCTGGTCGTATCGGGGTGCCCCCGGAACGCGATTTGGGAACAAGATTTCTACGTGGAGGTCTGTGCACGACACTGTTCCTGTTGACAGTCCTCTTGCATTAAAATGTTGTCGTATTTGCAATGCTTTGACCGTTCTCTGTCAATTCTGCCTTCTCGGAAGCCACGATTGGTCGATTATGTACACTGCCTGCATGCTATTGGTCAAATTACTTTTCGGTCATTACCTTCAGCAAATATGAAAACAAAGCCAAAACTGGGACATTTAGACATGTCTGGAAAAAAGAGGACGTATGTTCTCCCTAGTCAAAATTAGCGTGTTAACGCATGCGATTAATTTTTTTCAGTTTAACGCATTAAAAATATTTAACACAATTAATGCAGCATTTCTTTTTTTCCCATCATAATTTGGCTAGCGTTACATCATATGATCACGCTCTTATTCACGCAAATGCTTTTAAACCATTCAAGTGCCACAAGTCTTTGAATGAGAAAATGAGATGCATGTCAGATCCACGTCATGTTCGAAAGCAGCAGGTCTTAAAGTGACAGCAGCCTAATAAACCAGTTGCAGTGATGTCTGTCATGTTAATCAAAGAACAAAGGTAACAGAGAAAATTGTAGCTTTAATAAGGATTAATCTATATTTAATTTATAATTTATGCAGTGAAGACTGTAAAGTGTTTGATAACTTTATTCAATTTCTGTATATTTCCTACCTGTTAGACAGGTAAGGCCACAGGTAAATATGACATTTATTATAATGGGTTTATGTGAAGATTGTTTGAAGTTCATTTAAATTAAAAGTTGTTATTTTTTAAGCCTAATAAATGTTGATAAATTGATAGCTTTCAGTTATTCTGTAATGTTGAAAGTCTATAATTAATGTTTAAAAAAAAAAAAAAATTCAACATCAGTACCAGTATTAGTGTCAGTGATACTGGCATTCATTCATAAAAAGGTGCCATTAAACAAATATTTAAAATATACTGTCTTTAAGATGTTTCTACATTAATTTGGAGAGTAACTGTGAAATTATTACAATAAAAATATTAAAAACTCCAATGTTTTGAATCATGATTAATCGCGATTAATTACAGAGAAAATGTGTGATTAATTAGTTGGGTTTTTTTTTAATCGACTGACAGCACTAGTTATTATTCATACTTGACATGACTATTAAAAAATAATAGAAATAATCTTTGGAAAAAATGTATTTGAAGTGTAATTTAATTGTTTAGTTTGTCTCACGTTGTCACCAGTTCACCCTGTTTGGACTTCTGTTTTGCACCATTTCCCGCCACTAGTCTGTCACCATTGTTACTGATCAGCAGCGACGTTTTAAGGGTTTATGTCATTAAATTGCGATCGGATCATGAGATCAACCAAATTTAGTGACTGCCGATCGAGTCATAGAATGTGGTTATCAGCCGATACCGATCTACAGCAGATCGATTGGAGCATCACTAGTTGTCATAGCATTGCTAAGTGGTTGCTAGGGTGTTCTTGAGTGTTTACTGCTATAACATTCTTGAGGGCATTGCTATAACATTCAATACTGAAACCTGTTGGTGTGGTCAGTAGGTTTGGATGTGGATCTTCTGTTCGGGGCAACGTTGTCCTTGTTGATGATGCGGAGGGCTCCGCCCTCTTTCTGGGCCACAGCAATGGAGGTCTGAGCTACATCCTGTTTGGAGAGATACCTGAGAGAGAGAGAGCCAGAGTGAAACTCTGAGTACCATAAAGGGAACATCATGGTGCTATTAAAGGGCAGTACAGTATCTGCTACCATACAAAACTCAGAGCTGATGTTTGTATAACAGAACAACAAACTGACTCAGTGTAATCCTCAAATAAAACTCAAATTAAAAACCTCCTCACCAATAATCTCACATGATTCACAACCTTATGACATACTGTGCAAGACTCACGTTAGTATTTTCACCCCCTAAAAAATTGTTTTAATTTATATCTTTTGCTGTAGTGTGTCAGTAGGAAATATTAGTTTACATTTACAAACATTCCCTTTGCCATTAATTGTAATAATCCAGTGAGATTTTTGTATGCACAAGGAGTCCAACAACAGCTGGTATGTTCCACATGGAGATCTGATCTCACCATCATCGAGTCTGCCTGTGTTTACATGAACAGAAAAAAAACTAACAGACTAAATCCAGAAGAACTGTGGCAACGTCTCCAAAACGCTTGAAGAAATCAACCAGCAAAGCTACAATACTGTGAAAAGTTTTAGGCACTAAAAATGCTGTAATGTGAGAATGATTTCAAAAATAGTGTCATAAATAGATTTTATTTATCAATTAACTTCCATTAACTAAATCAAATTAATATTTGTTGTGACCTCCCTTTGCATTTAAAACAGCTTTTGTCGTAGGTACACTTGCACATAGTTTTTCAGGTAGCTTTGCAGGTAGGTTTCTTCAGGTGTCTTAGAGATGTTCTTCTGGATTTAGTCTAAGTTTTTTCTGTTTCTTCATGTAATCACAGACAGACTCGATGATGGTGAGATCAGATCTCCGTGTGGAGCAAGCGTGCCACATGAGTCCTGAAAAGTGAAGCCAAAGCGTCTCCATCACCCCCAGGTGGTTGGTCCCAGTAAAGGTCCTTGCATACAAAAATCTCACTGGATTATTATAACTAATGGCAAAAGGAATGTTTGGAAATGTAAACTGATATTTCCTAATGACACATTACAGCAAAAGACATAAATAACTTTTTTTTGTGTGTGAAAAACCACCAAACCAATACATGATTCACAAAGGGTAGTGAAAAAATACTTAAATATATATATATATATATATATATAAATAATTGTACATATTTTTTTAAATAATTAAAAAAGTATAATTTAAAATCAAATACAATTTAAAAATAAATAAATAAATAAAAATCACTGACACTTGACTATTGCATGATAGTGTATATTTATTTATTTTGAAAGAAATTAATACTTTTCTTCAGCAAGGATGTATTAAATTGATCAAAAGTGACAATAAAGATATTTGTAGTGTTTACAAAAATTAATATTTCAAATAAATGCTGCTCTTTTCAACTTTCTATTCATCAAAAAATCCTGACAAATATAAAGCAGCACAACTGTTTTCAACATTGATAATAAGAATAAATGTGAATAAATGTTTCTTGAGCAGCAAATCAGCATATTAGAATGATTTCTGAAGGATCATGTGACACTGAAGACTGGAAAAGATAAAGATGCTGAAAATTCAGCTTTGATCACAGGAATAAATTACATTTTTAAATTTTAAATTGTAATAATATTTCACAATATTGCTGTTTTTACTGTATTTTTGATTAAATAAATTCAACCTTGGTAAAATTAAGAGAAAAAAAAAAAAAAAATCTTACCGAGCACAAAAAAATTGACCGGTAGTGTATGAATTGCAGAAATAGATTGAAAAAATAAAAAAAATTAAAAATAAAAATAAATAAATAATCCATTACCTATTAAATTTTTAACTAAATAAAATACATACATTCTAAATAAAATAAAGGTTCCATGGCTCTGAAGTTTAAAACGTTTGAGTGTGGGGGGAAAACTAAATAAACAGAAACAGCTTAATTTGATTGACATCCACATGCGAGCCAATCAGATTGAGATCTGCCCACATGTCCCAATCCTCACCAGCTTTGATGGTGTATGTGTGTTTTCTTGCCTGGAGGTGCTGCTGTGCCGTCGCTGTGATTGTGTGAGTTCCTCCAGCAGCAGGATGGAGCTGTGAAACACTCTTCCACTCTTCCTCACCATCCTCTGCCTCATCGCAGTCAGAGAGCTCCACTCACGCACGAATCGCACAACCTGACACACACACACACACAGATGTGTTTCAAGAAATCTGATGAAATAGTACTTGAAGATCCCGTCACACACACACACCTGTCTCCTGTTCTCGCTGTGATTGAATTCTGGTGGCAGTTCCTCCCAGTTCTGCAGTCTGATATCCAAGGGAATGAAGTTACAGTGGAGCGGGAGGCCGTCCTGTAGAGAGAAACACACACACACACACACACACACACACACACACACACACACACACACACACACACACAGGAGCGATGCATCAAACTCCGTTCAAAGTGACCATATATTTTGAATTTTTACAATTTATTATTTTGTTGATGATATAAAATTAACCAACACTGTGAATATTGTGAGCTATTTTAACGTTTCTTTTCTTTTTTTTTAGTTTCCTCAAGACTGTGCTAGTGGACTAGTTTTTGTTTAGAAATTTGGTTTCTGTGAATCAGTTCTTTCAAATGGCTAGATTCAATGAATTGGTGCAAAATGATTCAGTGATTCATTTGAGTCTTCACTCTAAAGCATTCACAGAAACCTCTGTGGGGCGTTTGACCTGTTTTAAAAATTTTTTTTTTTTTTTTGGGGGGGGGGAATCAAGGTAATTTATAAATATATATATAGATTAAAAATCCAAAAAAGTGAAGATAAATTAAAAACAACCTAACCAATTATCTTGCATGATTCACAAACTGCAGCTGAAGCTGATGAAAAGGGTAGGAAAAAAGAAATCTTTTAATAAAACAGTTTTACAGTTGTAAGTTACTTTTAGATTGAACAATATTACTACACTATACCACAAATCTAATATTTATTATTATTATTATACAGTCAGTATAGTACAGTTAGAGAACCTAAAATAATTTCAACATGGCCGTTTCTTTAAGTGAGAAATGACGAATATGAAGAAATGCCTAAAGGCCGTTGTTCAAGGTCATGATGACAGCAAGCTGTGGTCGACCAATTGAAGATGTTCGTTAAAGAGCTGCCAATCACAAGTACGGCCCTTATAGGCACTGGTCCAGTTCTCATACACCAGCTGGACCGCCATCCCCCAACGTCTGTCCACAGGGAACCACTCGGCCCTTTAGAAAATATTACATTTCCAGCCTACGGCTTTTCCAGCTCTTCCTCTGCCTTCTTACTAAACTCCACCATTCATCACTGCTCAGCTGAAATCGCCTCAGGAAAAGCTCTTATTAAAAACGAACCCGGATAATATTTCTCAATCAAAGTCAATTAGGGGCCCCCTGCTTATATCTGCTTCCATTTAATACAGTTGGAGAGAACTATAAGAATCCCAGTGTTACGCTGTACAAACGAGGACTGTGAGATTTCAACACTTTATTTGCCCTCAGATTAACACTGGAAACTCTGGCCATCCAAGCGTGCGTTCAGGACTCTGGATCAAGTTAATATTTAAGGCTGTTTTCACACTAGAGCTACTGGTGCAGATCTGAGTGAGTTCAGTATGAAAGAAATCCAGATGAATTCACAGAATAGATATCGTTAAATAGATATTGTTTGTGGAAGCAGTAGGACCCTAAAATGTTCATCCAATGTTTATATTCGGTCCAAATGAAACAACACGATGTCCTACCTGCCTGTCAACTTATGTTTTTACATTCCCTAGCGCACCCTGTTCACGCAGACATCACACGTCATCAGTGTGTTTCATGCTATGCAAAGTTTATACAGACAGACCTCAGGTCACAGAGCACCGCAAACAAAGAGCAGCCAAATTTTCACAGTTTCTACCGAATCAAAACAACGAGCTTATGCTGCGTTCACGTCATAACTGTTGTAAATAAGAAATGGCAACCCGTGATGTTCTAACCGGAGCTGTTCAGTCAGACTCGGAATTATGCATATCTATGTCAACAGCATCAACACCGAAATGAATCTGCAGCAGACAGGTACAAGCTCTCTAAGTCGTCTACGTTCATTATTATTGTAATGTTATGTGCTTTGAGAAATTAGGTAGTTTAACACCGTCTCTTGTGACGCTTTGCCGAGAGCAGGTATGTGTGTGTGTGTGTGTGTGTGTGCGTGCGTTTTGGAGGAGGTGTGGCTTTGGACGGCGATTTGCAGGGAGGGTGGGATCGTATGCTTTCAATGCTAGCAGGCTAATGTTAGCATTTCCCAGATCACCTACTGCACCTTTAAACATTTGGTTTTGTAGGACATTTGGTTGTAAAATCTGCAAAATTATTGGCTAACATAGATGAAATTTTTGTCAAAAGAATGACTTGCAACTGCACCAGTAAGAATGGCTAAAAAAAAAGAAAAATTTCTTTAAGTACCATATTTTCTGGAATATAAGTCTGTTGTGCACTGGGCACGGACCTGTCTAAAGGCTCCGATATGTTGAGCAAGATTTGGGGGGGGCCCTTCAACTATTTTATTTTGATAATTAACAGGCTGCGATGTGTCAAGTTAGCAATGCTAGAACAAATTGTGCAGATCGTCTCACGCACACACACAAAATACATACGGTAATGTGGGAGGCGATCTGCGCAATCACTTGGATTTTTTTCCTTATAACAGAGGAAACTACTTAAAACTACTTAAAACAGATATGAGTAAGACATCATTCGAAACTGTAAAGGGTTTCCTTTTATTTGTGTATCATCCGATATATACTGCAACTTAATATTCTAAAGCAACTTGTATAATGCAATTAATGTCAAGCACCGAAAACATGCGTAAAAGTCACATCTAGATTTGCGCTGAATGAGAAGTACGTGAGCACAAGTTTATTTGTTTAGCGCATATACCACATGCTGGTAGTTTCAGTTTCACTTGAAATAAATTTGTTTAATTTTGCCATTTATACTAAATGTTGTTTATAATGAATGCCACTATCATTTATCTTGGTTTCATACTTTTATTTCATATAATTTTTGTTCTGAATACTGTTAAACTTAAGAATTTTTTGTGGAGTGAGGGGAACTAAAATACGTGATTATAGTTTTTATGGTTGTAAGTAATTTATTTTATTTAACAGTATTTTACAATATTTCTGAATGTAATAATCACCAGATCCTCCTGTCAACCCTCACGACGAAGGGCATCTCAAGAATGGCACTCCAGTGGTTCAAGTCTTACATCTTTAAGATAGGTCCTTCAGGGTGTCTTGGAGGGGTGAGGACTCTATCGCAGCTTTCATTGGCCAAGGACCGCCCAAGAGGACGTTTGACTGACATGTAAGGCAACCAATCACAGTGTGTTTTGTTCCGTGTCATGTTTAGGGGAGTGAAAATGTAACGTCGATGACCTTACAATAACAGACCGGAGTGCATCTAATAAATTCATTCAAGAACGTTGTGCAAGTTTACTGCAACAATGGAGCTGCGAACGTCACATTCTTTTGAAAATCCATTGAACACAAACACAACGGAGTTCTTCTTTCACGAGGGGGTTTTGGCGTCACGGCATTTGTTTCCAGGTGGACCGTTAAAGAACGCGACACACACATCACCCGGACATCCTGTAGAATTCAACCAACCAGATGACGACCTCGAAAATCCTGAAGTGTTTCCAGTTAAGTGTGCCATATGCATCAGATGTTCAGCCAACGGTCTGTGGGCATGACGTCCGAGGTTGAGACTAGGTAAGTCACAACATCTAGCTACTGGGGTGCCTCAGGGCTCAGTGCTTGGACCACTTCTCTTCTCCATCTACATGTCATCACTAGGATCTGTCATTCAGAAACATGGCTTTTCCTATCACTGCTATACTGATGACACGCAATTGTACCTCTCATTCCATCCAGGTGATCCAATGGTAGCTGCTCACAAACTTAGCCTGCCTGACAGACATTTTTGACTGGATGAAGGACCATCACCTTCAACTCAACTCAACAGACAGAACTGCTTGTGGTCTCGGCCTAGCAACCTGAAAAATCCGCTCCTGCAAAAAAATATGTTATCCTGTCCCGCTCCCGTCCGCAACATTCATGTTTTGTCCTGCTCCCGCATGCAAAATCCCGCATAAAAGTAGCCTATATAGATTTTTGTCAGTACATCCATGAAATTTACATGAAATATTAAGTTATGTGTCGCCACAACACCCCAGCATAAACGCTCCCACAATAAAATATTTGTTATTAAAGCATCAACATTCACAAACCACAGTTTTAACATTTTGCTGCGTGCATGGTTTGGTATGGCAGAATGTGCACAAAGAGCGCTCCCTTTAGAATGACTAAAAAGCTGACATCTCAGTTCATCATGATCTCACAAAGCTCTGTTATAACACAATGAATATATGAACAATGAATCTTTTATAATGTCTACACTTCGTGTGTTATAATAATAGGATTCGTGAGCGCGCAAATTTCAGTACTGCATAAAAACTCTGGCGTTTTGAGCGGTGAGAGGATTCTAACACAAACCCAAACATAAAATCAACTGATATGTCTGTGATTGGCTACATTGCTCAACTCTGCAAACACGTGTTATAAATAGAATCTCGCATATCCTCGTGTCTGTAAATCGTTTTTATTTTATATTAGTTGTTCTTGTTGCTTTTGTGCAATATATGAATAACAATTTATTAGTTTTTAGATATTTTATGTTTAGATATTTCTATTTTGCGGGAGTCCCGCAAATCATTTTGTTCTCGCGCAACCCGCACATGAGCGCCCGCGCCCACACGTGCCCATCAAATCTTGTCACGTGCCGCACTCTGCTGCGTTGGGTCCCGCGGGAGTGCCGGTCTCTATCTCGGCCAACCCAACACTTTATCACAGCTTCTCCATTCAGTTAGGTTCGTCAACCATAACTCCTTCCAGGACAGCCAGGAACCTTGAGGTTGACGACCAATTAAACTTCATAGACCACATTGCTAGAATCGCCCGGTCCTGCAGATTTGACTTATACAAAATTAGGAAGATTTTAATTTTTGGATGAACTAATAAGGTTTGGGAATAGTCATTTTGAACCACTCTGCGATTAGAACTGACCATCTGAAGCGCATACGTCTGCGGCGCTCCTCAAAGTGAAAGCGCAAACATTTAAAGCGGCACTCCTCGAAGTGAAAGCATAATTTAACTCACCATATCTCATTTTTAGATTTGGTAGTATGATGATTCAAAGCGTTTTAGATTGTTTATTCTCATTATGTAAGTGTATAATCAGCACAGGTGGATGTGTAAAAGAGATTCAACGAATTCCTGCATTGAAAGCACTTGTGTACTGCGTTAGAAAAAACATTAAACTACTATATTTAATGTTGAATATAATGTATAATAATGCAATGGGGCAATATTTGTGGGTCCTGCCAAATGTCTGATTTTACCAGTAAAAAAGGGCTTACATTATTTATATGTAAAGTATAATTTTGTATTTTCAGGTTCAGAGTTATGAATATTTTTATTCTGGTGTCACCATTGTTTTACTGCTTTAAGAAGTTAGGTTAGGTTAGCTTAGGTTTCAGCTATCCTAATTCTAATTTCATGTTAAAATTCAGTTTTATTGTTGTGTGACACACTTAGTCAATTGTTAATTTAGCCTAGATACAAAAGGTTCAATTAAATCTTGAAATTTTGTAAATTCTTTATTAAGTTGTATGTACAACAAAGTTATTGAAAATTGTTAATGTTTTGGAAATAAATCTATTATTTGAATTTCAGTTTCATTTTTTAATTTTGTTTAAAATATTGTGATACGTATTGTACCGTGAACCCAGTATCGCGATACGTATCGAAATGTTAGCTGAGTATATTGTTACACCCCTAATGCTCGCGAATTACTAAACAAGGAAGTGCCGCTAAATTAGATGCTTTACCGCAATATTCATGAGGTTTGAGAGCAAAATCATTGAGAATATATCATGAATATTCAATATACTTCAGCTCTAGGAGTGTTTGGTTTTATAGTCCTCTGTACCTTGTCGTAGATGTAGATCCTGTCCGTGTTTTTGCTGGCACAGAACTTCAGACAGTCGTACACGCGAACAGAGTCGTCCGACTCCTTTTGAGTGTGATCTTCATTAGCTATCAGAGAAAGAGAGGGAGGGAGACATGATGAGAAAGTCGGAATGACTAATAGAAGGAGGAAAAAAAGAGAAGAGGGCAATGAGAGGACGAGAAGAGCGGATGATCATTATGCTCTGTACCGACGACTGATAAAGGTCAGGTGGAGCGCAGCAGAAACGAGCGCTCTAACGACGCTAACGAACACTATATTCACCAGGTACAGAGTGACCTGAAACGATCCTGCTGTTCTAAGAAATCGGATTTGTCCAGATTTCGTCCCACAGAGCCGTTCTACATTCATTTGGGTCAGGCTTGCTGTAAAGGCGCCCCATGAGGCTTAGTTACCAGAACCCTACTGTGGACTAAAATAGCCAAGCCGTCGCCGGCTGGCCAATCACACTGTGTTATTAAAGAGCCATTATGCGTACTGTATGCTGGTGGGAAGCAAGGATTGTGTGTGTGTGTGTGTGTGTGTGTGTGTGGTACCGTAAAGGTGGGTGTTAAGACAAACCCAGCAGTTTCTGAAAATTGCACTCTTTATAAGAAAGGTGAACGCATGTCGATTGTCTAGCTTTAAAATGGCCTGTTATTAACGGTATTTCATATAGCCGTTCTCTTAGCTGCAGTGACGCAACTGTGAAATTGTTCTTAGAAGGTATTTTTGTCGAGGGCTGATACTTGTTCTTAAAGTGTAACGGGGAACACAGCAGGAGATATTTCGCAAAATGTCCAAGCTGCTACTTAAATTTTTATAGGTTCTTTAATATCCAATTTACACTAAATAAATAAATACTATCTATCTACCTATCTATCATATATATATATATATATATATATATATATATATATATATTTTTTTTTTTTTTTTTATTATATTGTAAAACTATATATGTATATGTAAGTCACAAACAAACAATCTGTCAATCTGAAGTAAATAATAATAGAATTTACATTTAGGGGTGATTTATTCCTTTAACATCTTAGCAACAAGTACTGAAAGTGACATCAGTGTGTTTGGAACAGACCTGGATTACTACTAGAGAGTGTTTGTGGGGTTAATTCATCACTTTGTTCCATTTCTTGAGATACATCCAGGTGCGTTTCCGCCACATCCTGATTGGCCCGTTGGCTTGGACGTGCATGTAGAGTGTGTGGGGTGCTGGGGGTGGTTGGTTCACTTTCGTGGTCTGAATCGGAGATGCAGATGGTAGTGAGCAATGTGGACGAGGAGGATGAGGGGTGGTCCGGTAATGAGGAAGGTGGACTGAGAGCTAACAGAGAGAGAGAGAGAGGAAAATAGAGGATGAGTTGCATTGATGGAGTCAATCTTGGCCCACTGTCGTAAACGACAGTCATAAGCCGATTAACCACATTTTATGACATAAAACTAGTCTGGTTAAACCGATACTTCACCCAAAAATTAAAATTTAGAACAGAATTCAAAAGTTCTCTTTTTGGGAGCGTTTGAACGACCAAATTTTCCTATTATCTCGCAAACCATTCCTTTTACTTTGGGCCTTTGGCTGATGAGTTCATAAACAGAGAGGGGCGTCACAGTTCTCCTCAGTCGTCTGATGTGAAGGACATGAACACGCGCCGACGTTAACGTCGAGCACACTGAGCGAGGAACAGATGCTGTCTGTTTTGCGTTTGACTGATTTCCTTCCCTCAGACCAGCAGTTTCACATCTCTCTGCCATATGGCGCCACGGGACACGGCGGGAAAAAAAATACGATCTACATTTAAAACCTCCCTTGTGCCCTTCCATCTCAGAAAAGCATCTTTATGATGTCGAGGCGCTGAAATGCATTATCTGTCTCGTAGCTGTTGTCTCACCGTCTCCCCAAGGGGACGATCTTCAAAAACGTGACAGGACGCTTCGTCCATAATGACGAAGTTTTGATGCAGTTTATTTGGATCTGTGAGGCTGTGGAGGAGTTTGATAATTGCGATTGTCTTCCTTCGAGGCCGCTAATGAATTTCCACACCTCTGATTCGCTCATTTGCCTTCTTTTTTCGGATTCTATCGCTCCTTTTTCACACCATCCCCTCCGAGCTTTGCGTTACCCTTTCTTTCTTTCTCGCCCTCTCCTTCTCACTCTCGCTCTCACTGAAAGGTCTCGTATGGATCTTCTAAAATGTCAGCTGAATTTGTGAGAAGCTGAATAAAAGCTTCACTGCTGTGCTGTCTCTTAACGAGCGGGCTTGCAGAAAGAAAGCCAGACACTAGCAGAAAACAACTCCCGCTGTGTATCTGAACCCTTATCACTGTCTGGAGTGCTCTAAGGTTCCACCTTTGTGGCCGTGGATCTGTAACAGTCCAGGACGGAAGGATAAAAAGCCCTGTATTCATAAACTCACCACATTCATTCGGAAAAACTAAATGCAGAAAGGTTGTTCAAAGGTGCAAACGATCAAACTGAGGACTGCTGTGAATAATATGCAGATCATGCTCCGTTTTCAAAACATGAAAGTGGATGATATGTGGATGAGTTGTGTAAATTGGGGCAATTTACCTTGACGCCAGATTTATGACCACATATCTGTAAAAGTCAAGGCCAAACAGGTAAAAAGTGCTGTATTCGTAAACATTCACCTTCTTGGTTTCGTTTTTTCTTTATCAAATGGAAGGGAAAAAAGGTTTACCAAAGGTCTAAATGAATAAACCGATGGGACTGGATGGGATTTTTATGAGGACAGCAGTACATGAAAGAATATTTTTCTGCAAATTTACAACATTTGTGATCATATAACCAGGCGAACGGTTAATTGCCTTAAAAAACAAACATAAATAAATAAATTATATATATATTTCTGCAAACTTGTGACTGCAGATCTATAAAGGTACAGGGCAAACGGCTAAATGCCACTTCACTATAGTCTAAAAATACAAAGTAGAAAGAAAGAAAGAAAGAAAGAAAGAAAGGTTTACCAAACATCCAAAGGCCAAGCTAATGCATGATGGGAGGTTTCAGAGGACTACAGTGAATGATATGCAGAACATACTGAAAAGTTTGAAAGCATAAACACCTCAATATATGCGCTATTTGCCAATGACAGCATTTAGATCAATATTCCTGGTGTCTGATTTTACGAGTCTGAAAGTTGCCTGGCTTTTCTCAGAAAACAAATCTTGAGTGAAGTCTTGACATACCGTCGCTGTCGTTTTCAAATCACAGCCTTTCACTCGTGCTTTGATGGGTGTGTGTTGAGTTGACAGAGACACAGCGCACCGCATGTTTGTTTTATGCTTCAAATTAAGCAGATAGTCACAGAGAATCAGATATTTGCTGCAAATGATTGATCTATGATGATGTGGTGTCAGAGCTGGGTCTGTTTCTGTGTGTGCAAGCAATTGCTGTGAGAGTAAGAAAGTGAGTGTTTAATTATTCATACGAGTCAATGTTTTTAATATTTTTAATAGGGTTGTCAACATTAACGATTGTGATTAATTCAAAATCCTTAAGGCATTAAAACAATTTAATGCAAATAAATTCCTGAAGCATATGAAATTGTGTCATTAATGTAATTTACGTCACGCAGTTAGATGATCTTAGAAGTCGATAGCATCTACAATAGTGCAAGCACCTGTAACCCTGATAGGTGGAAATTTCTATTCAAACCCTTTAACCCGATTTCACTTCTCTGTTTGTGATCAGATCATTTTAAGCCGCTAAACTCTTTCAGTTCAATGATCCTTATATCATTTGGTTATTTGGTGTCCTTTTTTTGGAAAGACATCTAATTTAATTTACCTTTACCTAAAAGCTTGCAGAAACTACAATTTTGTGAGTTTCCTTCAATCTGATAATTTACTTTGCTGGATACAGCAAATGATGACAAAATAAATGTGTTAAACAAGATAAATGATGTATGCTTAATTTCACGATAAGTATGTGATTAATCGCACAAAAAGGGTGCAATTCTTCACGATTAAAAAAAAAAAAAAAATGTAATCTATTGACAGCCCTAATTTTTAAGCAGATATAATTCATATTTATAGGCTTTACAGTTGTTAATTTACCATAAAGATCTGCATAGTAACACCCTAGCAACTGCTTAGCAATGCCTTGATTATGGTGGTGAGTTTTGCATGGCACCAATCACATTTTTGTTAAAAACATCTAGTATAATATAATATAATATAAATTATACATTTCTGCAAACTTGTGATTGCAGATCTATAAAATTACAGGGCAAACAGCTAAATGCCACTTCACTATAGTCTAAAAATACAAAATAATGATGATAATAATAATAATAATAATAATAATAATAATAACTTACAATAATAATAAAATGCACATATTTTGTAAAAAAAAAAAAAAAAAAAAAAATTCTAGTTGCAGATGCAGTTTTTATAAAAGAAAAATCATATTAATGAGGAAAAAAGAGAAAGATTATAAAATATTTAAAGTATATACATTTTAGAATTTTTTTTTTTTTTTTCCATTTATATATTTTTAAAATGTATCCATTTTAAAATTATTATTATTTTTACATATACCTTAGCAACACCTTGGCATCATGTGTTTGGCATGGTATCATTCATATTTTTCTATAAAAATCTAGTTATAGATGCAGTATTTAGAGGAGAAAAATCATATTAATGAAAAAAGAGAAAGATTATAATAGAGAAAATATAAATACTAATAAATAATATATATGCATATATTTAAAATATATACATTTTTTAAATGTATGTTTTTTATACATTTATATATTTTTAAAATATGCAAATTTTAAGTTTCTAGTCCCCTTTCACTTTCATTAAATGATAAAAGAGCAGCGAGAACGTTGCTAAACGTCTCTTTTTGGTGTTCCATGAAAGAAAAAGTCATGCAGGTTAGGATTGGCATGAGGGTGAATAAATCATCACAATTTTCTCTTTTAGCTGAACTATTCCTTTAAAGAACAAATAAAACATATAATAAACTGTGTGTTTTAAGTGTATTTGTGTGCAGATTGTGGCTTTCAAACACACACACAGATGTACGCATGTAATAAGACAGCAGCAGCTGGCCTGGTATGTGCTTATATCTCTGTGTTTGATTTTGCATCACCAGACTGTTGTCAGAGGACAGGCTGACGATCCGATCGATGGCATTGGAGTTAATGGTGAAAACAAAGCTTACGAAGATTTCACAAACTTTTCCAGCGGTGACGCTGAATGAAAGCGGCATTCTTGATTTGACAGGTGCCAAAATCCATTCCGCCTCACCGTGGCCGTGATAATGAATCATTTTCAATCTGATCTATTCCTGTCGTTCACCGTGCACACCTCCTCTTTTGTCTTCAAAACATTTCTGCCTGTTGTTCTTTCGCATTTGGATTCTCTCGTAACTTCTGCAACAGAGGGGAAGAAGGTTTCGACATTGCTTTACTAAGGATCAGGGCCTTGGATCAGTCGTGCCTTTATAAAGCCGATCGAATACAAAGGGGTCCAAAAGTCTGAGACCAAACTGAAAATCTGGGGTTCAAAATCTAAACATTTTAGGATTTGAGTGCTGCTGTCACTAACACAAAAGAAGAATACAAATTCTAAGATATTCTTAGACTTTCAAAATAGTTGAACTTCTCATTAAAACTATTATGCTGACAAATAAGCTTAAAAATAAAACAATAAAAAAAAACAATAAAAATATAATATTATGCATAAAATATACATAATTCAAATTAAATTTAGTTTATATATTTATTTAGTACTGTCAAATCGATTAATCGCATCTAACAATAATTTGTAAATATATATATATATATATATATATACACACACACACACACAAACTTTGTTAGATGTGATTAATCAATTAAGTTTTAAAAATTTTGAAAAATGCGCATAGAAGCATTTCACTGACTCTCTTTGACTTTTAGACCTCATTATAAATATATATATAAAAGAAGATAATGTGAGTAGTCTCAAAACTCGCCGCCATAATTCTAGAACGTTGCTAAGCAGTTGCTAAGGTGTTCAGAATAGTTTTAGCATATTGTGGTTTCTAGGGTGCTGTGGGTGGTTGCCAGGGATGTTGCTATTTGGTCGCTAAGGAGTTCGAGGAGGTTGCCAGGTCATTGCTATGAGGTTGCTAGGGGTGATAGCTTATTGACCCAATTAAAAAGAGGTCACCAGCAAGTTAAATAATGGCTCGAGTCTCTCCTTGTGATTTTCGCCAGGTGTAAAAATCCAACAAGTCTGAACGTTATCAACTCAACTTTCCTTAACAAGCCACAAGATTTGAGACATTATCCATGTCTGTATCATGAACGGTGGGGAATGAGTTAAGCACATAAGTTTGTTCAAATACAGGATGCTGCTTTGATATGACTCATGTAAACACATATGGACATGGTTTGTGTAGATAATATCACCTTTCTGCACATTTCGTGGACTTTCACACATCTCACAGCGTAGCAGCAGTCCGCTGTTGGAGAACGTACATGCTGAACAGTTCCACTTCTGATTGTGGCGCGGAGCCTGCAGTCCCGCCGAGAGCCTGCGGGGGGCGCACAAGAGTGACAGGGAGCTCTTCTTACACCCGCGTCGTGACAAGGGGCTAACCTGCCTAAAGCGCTTCACCTGCGGGGAAAAATCCTCCGCCTGGTCGGCCTTCAAATCAGAACTCTGGATCTCCGGTGTCTGAACAGGCTCCTCCTCCTTTGGTAATTGGGGGAGAGGAGATCCGTCGGAGGGTGAATCCCCAGATCGTTTCCTCTTCTTTTCTTTGTTCACAGAGGGGGAAAAGAATGATCGGATGTCGTGCTGCTTGTCCCTTTCAAACTGTGGTAGATAGGAAGAAAAGTACAAAAAGAACGCTTTTTGTGACACAAAAAAGTGAAACTTCATCTCATGACAGCAAAGTGATGAAACCACAGACACTTCTGAAAGAAAAGAGGTTCAGGTTTCCACGATTGGAAGATGGGAAGCCTAGTCATGTTTAGGGGTGTCAAAAGTACCAGTTCTGTCACTAACAATGTCGATTCAATCAAAAAAAGATAGCGATAATGGAAACAATGAATTTTGCAGCACATTGTTTTAGTGTAATTTGTGAATTTTCATGTATATATTTGAATTTTTGCATATAGCATATTCATTTTTGCTGTGCGAATGTGACAACCCGTTTTAGTCACGTTTTACGTTTAATTTGTGGCCATGAAAATTTTACGTACGTGAGAAAAGAAAATTCCATCTTTGTCATCCTCAGAGTCACCCTTCACGGTCTCGCTTGGCGTCCATGCCTGAGCAAAGTTCAGAAAGTCCCATTTCTCTTGGTCTCCCACCTCAGCCTTCAAATACTCTTTCTTTCCATTCAGAGCGCTGCCCGTAACTGTTTCCTGTCCAATATCATTTGTAAGAATCTCAGCAAATGAAAGCAAATTTTCCAAACAAGCTCTTATTTTACACACCAAAGCTTACAGTAGTTATTGTGTTGTCTCTTTATTTAGTCCCAAGACGTTATACATTGATTATTTTAAGAGTAGTTTGGCAAGTCTGGAAACTAAGTAAATTTAAAGTAATCTATAAAAATGTTCACAAAATTACTGTGAAACTTTTTGAGTGTGTCTATGAATACTGAAGTAAACATTTTTCCTTATCTGAAGCTTAGAGACAGTTGATCTACTGTACCTTTCTGTTGAGCATGGCCCACATGACGGTGTCAAAGGTTCCTTTGGCGATGAGGTAGTGGATGTGTACGGTCGTGGTCTGCCCTATGCGATGTGCTCTGTCCTCTGCTTGTTTGATGTGTCCTGGGTTCCAGTAGAGTTCGGCAAAGACCACGTGAGACGCTGCTGTAAATGTCAAACCCTGAGAGCAAGTGGACACATGATACAGTATTACAGCAACATTTGCATGTCATCATTCATCATTAAGTTATTAAGGTTGACATTCTTTAGAGTGTTACGAGGTTGCATGAAGAATGAAGAACAGTGCAATGGTTATGAGACTGTGTGAAACATTACAGACGTTTTTAAGGTTGAGGTTTTACGAAGTTGCGTGAACATCAGTGTGAAGTATAAATGAACAGTTCACTGTTTACAAAGTTATGGTTGTATTGAGGCTGTGTGAAGTACAGTGTTTATGATAAAAAAACATATTAAGCCAAGGCACTCGAGAATTTTTAAGAAAAATATAAAAAGCCTTTATTCAATCATGGCTTAGGCATTTAAAAACAGGTAACAAGTAACCGCACACCGACGCGTTGCAGCCAATGAGCCTTCATCAGGCTTTTTGGTCATACAGATAAGAATAATCCAACATTCGAAACTGTAAATGGTTTGCTTTTATTTCTGTAAATACACAGTAACAACAAAACGTTGTGCTTTTGTAAAATAATGAAAACAAACAGGATGCGTTTTCTGCCGTCTCGGTCTCAAGTGTACAAAAATATACTTTGCCTTACAGACATGAGAAATATATCTATGGAAAGCTTGAAATGTCTACTTTTAAATGAACCGATTCAAATCTAAAACAGATATCCTCAGATTATGTCATCCATATGAAACCTATATAGGTGCATCCACTACTGCGGAGATGACAAGTCAGCATCGTTGACTTCATCTCTGCAGCCGAAAACACACGAAACACCTGTTTATCAATAAATGATTAAAATGTTCAGACAGTCTCCTTCTGTTTTTTCACGCCACATTCATAATCATTAGATTTGCCGGTGTGCTGCTGCAAGCTTTAATTGCGTTTGAGCGTTGATTAGGCTATGTATTATATATAGGCGATTAAGGGCTCATTATTATGATTTACATGGTTTATTTATATAAATGCACGATTAGTCGACTAAATCGCTTAAATGAACGACTACTAGTCAACTAGAAAAATCTTTAGGTGAGGGTAGCCATATAAAGAAGAACAGTACAAAGTATACAATGCAGGGCTCTGAACCGGTTCAAGGAACGAAAACGAAAACCGGAAACGAACGAAATTTTGACCGGAACGTAACCAGAAACGGAAACGAAATCAAATTTAATCATTCTGAACAGAAACGCTAATTTGAAATGGCCATTAACCGGTTAACAACGTTATTTTTTCGTTCTATTTAATATTTTGATTTGGCAGTCAATCAATCACGAATTCAAATAGTACAGCCTATGCAAATGTGACGCTGACGCATCCAAAGTGTGTGAAATGCCCGCGCTCAGGCTCTACAGTGAGTGAAATACCCGCGCTCAGGATCAGCTGTCAAGTCATCATAGGTTAGGTAAGTCACAATGGCAATGCCCTGGCATTAGTTTTTCCGATTATATGTCACCAACCGTCAAGCATTAGGCCTACATTTAAGTGAAAATGAATGTCAAGTAGGCTAATGCTTGTTGTGCGTTTTGAAACCAGTGAAAATTGCAGGATATGTAGAACATGAGTTCACACAAAGTCACATCACGCACATGCAGCGCTTCTGTGAACGGAGAAAACAATAAAACTATAGGCCTACATAACACATATACAATAAAAGGGAATATTTAGGCCTATAGGTTACGCGATATTTCACTATATAATTAGGTCTACAGATTAACAAAATGAAAGTGGTTCATTGTGGCGGACTCCAAAGATCTAGGAAAAGAAACAGACATTCTGCTTGTTTTCGTTATTTAAGTGTCTTTTGTAAATGTATGAATTATTTCTTGCTTTTACCTGTATGACCATAAATTACGGAGTACAGTTTACTGTCTTAGAAGGAAAAAAAATTCTAGTGGTTGCGCCGGCGCCTCACGCGCGTGCACTCAAATTCTTGCTTAGCCTACTTAATATCGCAGCCTGTTAAATAATTAAAATAAAATAAAATAAAATTAACCAAACATATAAAACGTTACACTGTTCAATTCAGTTCTGTAATACAATCTGCCATTTACCACCCGTGACCACCGCCTGACTGTGCTGTTATGTGAAGGATGATGTCGATAATGCGAGTGAAGTACAAAGCTTACATGATAAATAATAGTTTAGCATTCGTCTCGAAAATGGAAACAGTGCCGAATGAGAAAGGTAGGCTTCAGATTCACTTTAAATTAATTCGTTTAGCATCTTATTTAGTTTTATTTCTAATAAAAAAACCTGTTTCTCGCCTTGAATATAGCAATAGAAGCTGAAATGGCACTAAAAAGAAAATTCGTTTTGGCTTGACGTATAGCCTAGCCTGAATAGGCTGTTAACTTTAGAGGTTTTGTGATAAAATAAAATAGGGCAGTTTTGTTCATAATTTATGTTTACAAACATTATAATTATATTATATATTATATATAGGCTAGGCTATTTGTAAACATTTTATTTTATTTACCGATAAATTACATTATTTCTGAATGTAATAATAAAATGCGACGTATAGGCGACATATCTTTTTTCCTCTCAGGAATAGCGTCGGTATTTTTAACCATGCAGCAAACATTTTAAAATATCTTGAAAAAATACTTTATAAACCGTTGATAGTTTTTCCTTTCGTTTAATAGGTTTACATTTGGACAGAATCTTGTTATAAAAGATAATTGTAGGCCTATTGGCTAAGACAGCAAATACTCTCTTTGTTTTTTAATAAATGAAATGTTGTACATATTATTGTTATTATTATTATTAAGTAGGCTACATGCAAACAAAAAAAGTTAAAAAATAACGTTATTAACCGTTATTTTTTTCTAAACAAACCGGTTTCGGAACGTTAATAATAATACAGAAGGAACGCTGGAACAGAAACGTTAAAATACCGATTCTGCTCGGAGTGAAACGATTGATTTTTTTTTTTTTTTTTCGTTTTTAAGCCCTGATACAATGTTGAATGTTACAAGACTGTGAGACGTATAATGGGGGCATTACAATTTGTCGAATGTTGAGGTGTTACAAGGTTGTGTAAAGTTTAAAGAATAACAAAATGTTTACAAGTTTGAGTGTTATGTGGTTGTGTGATGTACTGTATAGAGGAATGTTAAAATGAATACAAGGTTGATTGTTATGAGGTTGATATGTACTACTATTAAGGAATGTTACAATGTTTACAAGGTGGAGATGTTACAAGGCTGTGTGAAGCATGTCCAACATACTTATAATGATTACAAGGTTGAGTGTTATAAGGTTTAATGACATAGTGTATAGAAGAATTTTACAATGTTTACGAGGTGGAGAATTTACAAGGTTGTGTCAAGTATTTCAAACAGACTTACAATGATTACAAAACTGAGGTGTTATGAGCTTGCGTGAAGTATAAAGAAGAACAGTCCGTTGTTTACAAAACTGGGGTATTGCAAGGTTGTGTGGAGATTTACAAAGAGCAGTACAATGTTCATAAAGTTGAGGTGTTACAATATTGTTTATAAGGTTAAATACTCAGTACCTGTCCAGCTGCCTGTATACTTAGTATGGCCACACGCGTGTCTGGATCGTTTTGAAAACGATGCACCAGTTGGATCCTCTCTGCAGATGGAACGCTGCCATCAATGCGGATATAACTAGCCTGGAAAAGAACGTGGAAAAGAGACAGTCCAATGTAAATTTTGATTTGAAACATTTTTTTTTCTTTTTTTTTTTTTTAATGTGTAAAAGCTTTTTAAATGAAGAAAAAATTATTAAGAGCACCTACAGTATAAATCAAAATGCCTTCCAACTCAAAGCATTGTAAGGAGTATCAAAACCCTTCATAACTATCGATCAATGCCATATAGACTGAGTTTTGCAGATCTGTGGTTGTTCAGAGAGCATTAGCGCACTCAAGTCAAAACTTGCTGCAAAGTGACATCCAGAGTTGTCAACTTTTTAGTGTGTTTCAAGTACATTTTGGGCATTATCCTCTTCCTACCATCATCTGACAGCTGTAAAACACAGGTGAAGCAGTGTACAACACCTTTCTCTCTCTCTGCCTGGCAGAACTTCAGAACTTTTCTCACCCGTGTTAATTTTAGCTTCCTGCCTAACGTTTCTTCCCATCTCTCGCTCGGGGTGCAAGGAGCATGACAGGTGTGAGAATGTAGGGAGCGCATACGCTGCCCCGTTTGCATGCGATCACACCTGCTGGTGCGAGGCCCCCTCTTCCTTATGAGATTCATAAGCACCAATTAACGGCAGGATGGATAAAAAAGGAAGAAAATCTTCACAGTGTCTGGGATCAAACGTCTGGCCAGAGAGCAGCGAAACAAGAAAGTGAGAGAGATGGAGGAAAAGATAGGGGCTGGGGGCCAAAAAGAAGAGGAAATTGACAAAACAAGCTCTCATTAAAACAGTGAGATATCTGTGAAGACACCGTGTCGGCAACCAGCCGTGCTCTTTAGGGTGCAAAGTGTTTTTAGCGTGCCGCTGTGTGAACAGGGACAAAAAGAACGGATTGTGGTAAAAGATGAATCGACAGCTCTGATGAAATGTCTGTTAGGTAACAAAAATGGATTTGTCAAGTGATGCAATGCAAGTTTTGGGCTGATACGAATTAGAAGTGCACCCAAGTCTGAGTCATACCAAAGTTTATGATGGATTTGTCAGACCTGGATCACTGAGTCAGTGAGTTGAATTTGAGGACTTGATCAGTCTGATTTGTAAACGAATCATTCAGTTCTGGACCAACTGATTCAATCTTAAGATCTAAGCCAAAGAAATACTTTTTAATGGAGCAAACTATAAAAATTTAAATAAACCATAGTTTTTATATTCATGCTGTTTTCATAATCTTATAAATTTAATTAATTTCCATGACTTTTCCAGGCCTTGAAGTCACTTTTATCCTTGAAAGTTCTAGATATCCCCATAGATATTTTTTTAATTTTTTTTTTCATCAATTTATATACTTTTAAATTAGTCCACATTTTTTATGAAAAAAAAAAAAGAGATCCTAAATCATTTGATCTAGTTAAAAAAAACACTAAATCAGATTAATCAGGTTCTCGAACTCAACTAAATTTTAATGAAGGAAATATTACTGAATCACTTGATCCAGTTCACAAAACAAGTCTGAATGATTCATTTCCAACCGGACTGATCTGGTTCTTGAACTCAACTCACTTTTTAACAAAAGAAAAAATATTGAATCGTTTGATCCAGTTCACAAAATCAGTCTGAATGATTAATTTAAAAATCCGACTTAGGTTCTCAAATTCAACTCACTGACTTAAAGATCCAATGCAAAAGAATGTTTCATTCATAAATCAGTCATCGTTACTCAAAGAACTCAAGATGATTTCATAAGACTGGAAATATAGTGCACGAGCTGAATGGACAATTTTTATTATACTTTTATGAATCTTTCCAAATCCTTACAATGGCACAATATTCAAAATGTCTATAATTTTGTTCATCAAAATAAAGAAAGTCATTTAGTTTTAAACAACAGGGGCAAGTAAATGATGACAGAATTGACATTTTTGCATGAAATTTTTTGAAATATAACTTTAAAGTAGTAGTTGAAATACACACACTCACCTGACTGACAGCAAGACTCTGACCCATTCTTTTGCCGTAAGAATGAACCAGTGCCCTACTGAGGGAATGTGTTAAAGCAAAGAATAAACTCTACCCAGGGAATCAACACACTCTGCTTCACCTCCTTTAGTCCTGTCAAGCCCTTTCATTCTGTTTTTTTCTT
This sequence comes from Mylopharyngodon piceus, assembly GCA_039654765.1. NCBI lineage: Eukaryota > Metazoa > Chordata > Actinopteri > Cypriniformes > Xenocyprididae > Mylopharyngodon > Mylopharyngodon piceus. The sequence goes on from CM077438.1 coordinate 33,676,377, forward strand.
TCACACAAACACTTTTTTCGGCCTTATCTCTCATTCAGCTCACACACACACACAAACACACACCTCTCTTTCTCTCTCTGAATGGGTCAGTGTGTGTGTGTTGGGAAGGCAGTGTGACAGGCTTTGCTGCTGCTGATTTAATGAACAGTGTTGAGGTGCTGACATACTTTTGCTTTCACTAGATTCTCAGCGCGCACACACACACACACACACACACACACACACACCCCCCTACCTTGGCCTCGATGACAGCCTCGGTACACGCCTGCAGCATGCTGAGATGATGAGCAAAGACCAGAAACTTCAGCTGTTCGGTCTCCAACATCATCTTTATATAGTCCTTCACCGCTCCGGCCTGAGAGAGACGGAAAGAAAGAGAAAAATAAGGATATAAAAACACATTGTGATCCACACTGGAATTCCAACTAATATGACACAAAATAAATTATAAAATGGATAATTGATACACAATAAATGTTTGGGGTCGGTATGATTTATGATTTACATTTAAGATTCTGCCCACCAAAGCTGCATTTATTTGACCAAAACTACAGTAAAAACAGTAATATTGTGAAATATTTACCATTTATAACCGAAATATAACAGTTTTCTATTATAATATACACTGCCCGGCCAAAAAAAAGTCGTTGTTTGGATTTCAATAGGCAAATAATTAAGAATCTATGAATGGATCATTATTACAGTGATTATTATGTTTCTAGCATGTTATGTTTGGCAACGGTTCTTTTAACCCTTAAAAATGGAGTGTGTAGCTTTTCATTTCTTAAACAACCATGTAGGAATGGCCATATTCCAGGATGACAATGTCAAGATTCACCAGGGTTAAAATTGTGAAAGAATGGTTCAGAGAGCATGAAGCAGAGAATCATTTTTCACACATGAATCCAGACCTTAATTTCATTGAAAGTCTCTGGGATGTGCTGGAGTAGACTTTACAGAGTGCTCACCTCTTGCATTGTCAATACAAGATCTTGACCAAAAATTGATGCACCTCTTGATGGAAATAACATCACAACATTTATTTCCATCGAGAGGTGCATCATTTTTTGGTCAAGATCTTGTATTGACAATGCAAGAGGTGAGCACTCTGTAAAGTCTCCTCCAGCACATCCCAAAAACTTACACTGAGGTTAAGGTCAGTGCCAATTCATGTGTGAAAATGATTCTTCATTCTCCTCCCCAACAATTGTTTCACAATTTAAGCTTGATGAATCTTGACATTGTCATCCTGGAATATGGCCATGATATATCTTAATACATGGTTGTTTAAGAAATGAAAAGCTACTCACTCCATCTTTTAGGGTTAAAAGAACCGTTGCCAAACATATAACATGCTAGAAAAATAATCACTGTAATAATGATCCATCTATAGACTCTTAAGTATTTGCCTATTAAAATCCAAACAGCAACTTTTTTTTTGGCCGGGCAATGTATTTTGAAGGTAATTTATTCCTGTGATTTCCCTGTGAATTTTCAGCATCATTACTCCAGTCTTCAGCGCCACTTGATCCTTCAGGAATCATTCTAATATGATGATTTGATGCTCAAGAAACATTTATTTTTATTATCAATTCTGAAAACAGTTGTGCTGTTTAATATTTTTGTGAAAACCCTGATACATTTTATTCTTTGATAAATAGAAAGTTAAAGAATTAAAGTCAAAAGAACAGCATGTACCATTATAAATGTGTATGTATATAAAATCCAGCACACCCTAGCAACTGCATAGCAATGCCCTGGCAATCTTCCTAGGAGCTTCTGTAAAAATCTAGTCATTAATGTAATTATTTATAAGACATGGTGTTTTTTTACAACATTGCAGTTGCCACTTTCATAACTGCAATATGCTAAGTGTGTTACTGTTATTTTACCACATTTAAAGGGGTGCTGTTTTGCCAGTTTAATCTCAAATCTCCTTTTATCCTCCTTTACCTGCTTTTCCCTCTCCAAAAAAAACATGAAACCCCTCAAAAGATGAACTCGACGGCTAATGCCCGTTATGACTAGCGTAGTTGTTAAATGAACAGTGTATCGAGTCATTTGCTGGAAGCCAGTCCTCTTTTCCTGAGTTTCAAAGCTGCGCTCCGGTTTCTCATTACTGAAGAGTTTTGCCTTTTTAATATCGCCTAATTGGCACCCAAAACTGTCTGTGAAGGAGCGCAAAGGCTTTTTTTTTTTTTTACAGCTTCAAGTGTACGTGTGTGTGCGGTGGCTCCGGTTCACTCATTTTCACTTGGCAAAAACAGCGATTTCAAAAAGTGACACCATTCCTGACACCGCACATTTCTGCCCTGAGAGAGCGAAAGGATATCATCTCAGCGGCAAACAATAAATGAAAGAGTGAGGAGGACAAGAGCAGCAGAGACCAGAACACACTGGTTTGACAAATTAAAAAAAACAAAAAAAAAAAACACATACACACACTCACGGTGGCACGTCGGGGACGCACACTGCTTTCACACATGGGCTGGTTTGATGCACGCACACAGTGGAAAGCTTCATTCAAGACACACGCTGTGCTCAGGAGGACGATATAAAGTGGTTGTAGTTTGAGAAGAAAGAACATCCAAAACTCCTGGTGGAATGCAAACGTGTTGGTACAGTCTTCTTTTTTATGACAAAACTGTGTGAAGTCACTTTATTGTCCGAACTGTGACGTTAAAGTTCGCCCGAGTGATGCAAAAATCACAAAAAGTTACGGCAGGTCTCGCTTGGAGCTCATAAAAACACCTTGTTAAGTCTCTGAAACAGCGAGATCTGCAGGGCAATCAAAAAGGTCAGCATTAAGGTCGGCTCAGCGCTGGACCGGCCCCCCTGGAGCTCGTTCCCATGGCAATGCCTCGGTGTTTGATGTGGAGAACAGAAGGGCTGGTTGCCATGGTGGTCGTTAGCGGCGATATCACGCTGTCCCTCATCGTTAGAGAGGGAACGAGAGAGAGGGAAACTCACTGCAGATGGCCGTTATTCTGATGGCATTCAGAAAAAGAGCTGAAGCTGAAATGAGGGCTGACATCCTTTTCCATTTACACAGAAACTGTAAATAACAGATCCGAGGTAGATATAGTACATTAATGTTTTGTTTCAAAAGAAGGTTTGTTAAAGAAAGGCATGATATTACTTTTTAAGTGATTAGACTTATGATTTTCGCCTGATGGATGATGAATTTCATAATCTTACATTTAAGGAGGGCCCAAGCCATAGTAATGAGAACTGGGGAGAAATGTGCTTAATTGTTATAAAAAAATCTTTCTGGTTCTAAATCTATCCCACACTTAAAGGAGTGTTTTGAAGCCCAAAGGAACAAAAAACTCTTATACAACCCTGTAAAGATACAAACAAATACACAGAAATTCCTACAGCATCAAGATCTACAACCATTTTAGACAATTAGGGCGACATGAAATGAGAAATAAACATCTTGAGGATTTTACACACATGCTTTACCTTGGCAACAGCAGTCTGCTTATACATGTGTGTGATGAGACTCATCACCTCCACAAACTGATTCTCACTCTCAGAGCTCATCAGTTTCTCCCACTGCTCAAAACTAGCACTCGCTTCCTGTGAGAAAGAGAGAGAGAGAGAAAGAGAGTGAATCCATAAAGGGCAGCACAATTAATGATATCGTAAACTGTCCTACTTTCCCTGTGTTTGGCAAAAAGCAGCAAGAAAAACAGAAAATATAGAAAGATGAAGTGTGAACGAGAGAAAGTGAGGGGTAGAGGGAGCGAGAGGAAGGAGACACAATTCCCTGAAGTTGCAGAACGACTCCTTGGGTCATGTGACCTGCCCAATTATAGCGCTACAGTGACAGCAGCAGTGGAAGATGGAAACACACCGTACCGGCGCTATAAATCTCCTGAGCGCACACACACTGAGTCCTGCTCTGCCCCTAAAACAAATGCAGATCCTCTCCGTCTCCCTTCACACAAACACTCCTGCAGTACCCGAGAGGTGCTGCCAGGGTTTGGACATCAGACTGACAGGAAGTCAAGCAGTGAATGAAGGAAACAGAGCATGTAAAAGACACACAACCATTATTCACCCCAGAGCTCTTTTATAAGCTTCACATTGTATAGCGTGGCAGTAATAATGAGGTGAGAAATGTAAAGAGATAGATAGAAGGATAGATAGTCAGACAGACAGAAGAATAGACAGATAGACAGACAGAAGGATAGATAGATAGATAGATAGATAGATAGATAGATAGACAGACAAACAGAAGGATAGATAGACAGACAGAAGGATAGATAGACAGACAGACAGACAGACAGATAGATAGATAGATAGATAGATAGATAGATGGAAAGATAGACAGACAGAAGGACAGACAGACAGACAGACAGACAGACAGATAGATAGATAGATAGATAGATAGATAGATAGATAGACAAACAGAAGGATAGATAGACAGACAGAAGGATAGATAGTCAGACAGACAGACAGATAGATAGACAGATAGATAGATAGACAGAAGGTTAGATAGAAAAACAAGAATAGATAGACAGACAGAAGGATAGATAGTCAGACAGAAGGATAGACAGATAGACAGACAGATACACTATATTGCCAAAAGTTTTGGGACGCCTGCCTTTACGTGCACATGAACTTTAAGTTGGCCCACCCTTTGCAGCTATTACAGCTTCAACTCTTCTGGGAAGGCTTTCCACAAGGTTTAGATGTGTGTTTATGGGAATTTTTCTTCTAGAAGCACATTTGTGAGGTCAGGCAGTGATGTTGGCGAGAAGGCCTGGCTCACTGTCTCCGCTCTAATTCATCCCAAAGGTGTTCTGTCGGGTTGAGGTCAGGACTCTGTGCAGGCCAGTCAAGTTCATCCACACCAAACTCGCTCATCCATGTCTTTATGGACCTTGATTTGTGCACTGGTGCGCAGTCATGTTGGAACCGGATGGGGCCATCCCCAGACTGTTCCCACAAAGTTGGGATGCGTGAAATTGTCCAAAATGTCTTGGTATGCTGAAGCATTAAGAGTTACATTCACTGGAACGAAGGGGCCAAGCCCAACCCCTGAAAAACACTTTACACTTAGCACAATGCAGTCAGACAAGTACTGTTCTCCTGGCAACCGCCAAACCCAGACTCGTCCATCGGATTGCCAGACAGAGAAGCGTGATTCGTCACTCCAGATAACACGTCTCCACTGCTCTAGAGTCCAGTGGCGGTGTGCTTTACACCACTGCATCCGACACTTTGCATTGCACTTGGTGATGTAAGGCTTGGATGCAGCCGCTCGGCCATGGAAACCCATTCCATGAATCTCTCTACGCTCTGTTCTTGAGCTAATCTGAAGGCCACACGAAGTTTGGAGGTGTGTAGTTATTGACTCTGCAGAAAGTTGGCGACTTCTGCGCACTGTGCGCCTCAGCATGCGCTGACCCCGCTCTGTGATTTTACGTGGCCTACCACTTCGTGGCTGAGTTGCTGTTGTTCCCAATTGCTTCCACTTTGTTATGATACCACAGTTGACCGTGGAATATTTAGTAGTGAGGAAATTTCACGGATGGACTTATTGCACAGGTGGCAACCTATAACGGTACCACGCTTGAATTCATTGAGCTCCTGAGAGCGACCCATTCTTTCACAAATGTTTGTAGAAGCAGTCTGCATGCCTAGGTGCTTGATTTTATACACCTGTGGCCATGGAAGTGATTGGAACACCTGAATTCAATGATTTGGAGGGGTGTCCCAATACTTTTGGCAATATAGTGTAGATAGATAGATAGATAGATAGATAGATAGATAGTCAGACAGAATAGACAGATAGACAGACAGACAGACAGATAGATAGATAGATAGATAGATAGATAGATAGATAGATAGATAGATAGATGAACAGCTAGCGTGTTTGTAAATATAAATGTGTAAATCCGGCTGTGGGGGTAAGCTAGCAAAGGTGGAGGGGTGATAGAATTTCATAATGTGTTTGCTCGGCCCAACTGTTCGTTAAAACACAGGTCGTTAATTTTAAAAGTGATCTGGGTGAGATCTGGGTTATGGTGGTAGCTGAAGTTGAACATCTGTCCCCTGGATCAGTGTGTGTAAACTAGTTAGATTGTGTGTGTGTGTGTGTGTGTCTGTGTGTGTGCTGACAGCAGATGATTTATGAGGTCCTACAGCAGGTGAGCTGCTCTTTGTGTTTCTGAAATCTGACACACACACTCAAAACTTGCTGTACAAGCACTCCTGCCCACACACACTCATTACTTGGAGAGAGAGACAGTGAGAGAGAGAGACAGACAGACGAAATAATCGCAAGGAAAAAGAGAGGCAGCAAGATGCATAGAGGGAAAAAACGGCTTTATCTTCAGCCAGACTGAAGGATTCTCACACATTGCCACCCTGGTCCACAGAAAGTTCACGTGAAAATGAAATAACGGAGGAACAAGCACCTCTGACTTTTTTTTTTTTTTTTTTTTTTTTTTGCAGACGACACAGCAATTATAAGCCGAGCCTCGCTAAACGCGACGGCTCGGAACAGAATGTGATGATTACTAACGTCCATTCCTCTTTGAATAACACACTGGCAGCTCGTTCGGCTGCCAAAGGAGGAAAAAAAGATGTGGAAATAAAAGAGAGTGATCAGAGACAAGTGAGATGAAATGATAATTTGTGTTAATCGGATACTATTGCCTAGCAACAGGCATGGGGCGGTTATACTGGGGTAAATCACTATATTTAACTGCTTTTGTTCTGTTAGTTCAGAACAAGTGATAGAAAAAAAGTGTAAAGGAGAGAGAGAGAATGCAGAAAAAAACTACTTGGAAAGGATGATAACAATGCCATTTATAACATGAGAAACTGCTAATTATATTTGTTTGTTCTTTCGCCTGTTGTTTTTTTAATGTAACCATTGTCGTTTTTCTTTTTTCATTTTATTCGTGTTTTTCGAACTATTTTTAGATTTAAGGTATTAATTTATTACTAGCAAAATGAATGTTTACATAAAAATGATTCAGAGATGATAATTTTTTAATGTAATTATTGTTTTTCTTTTTATTTCATTTTATTCAAATGTTTCCTTCTAACTATTTTCAGATTTAAGGAATTATTAATTTAATTACTAATAAAATTCATGTATAAATAAAAAAAAAAGATTAATAAATTAAAAATATTTTGTTGTTTTTTTGTAATTGTTACTGATTTTATTTTTTACTTTTTTATGCAAATTTCTTCTTCAAACTATTTTTAGATTTAAGGTATTATTATCTGAATTACTAGTAAAATTAATGCATTCATAGAAAACTATGCAGATATTATATAAAAAAATAATCATTATTGTTTATTTTTATTTTGTTTTATGCAAGTTAAATTATATTAAAAAATCAATTAATAAATTATGTAAAAAAATGTTTTTGTAATCCTTAATGTTTTTCTTTTTTCTTTTGTTTTATGCAAGTTTTCCTTCAAACATTTTTAGTAATAATTAAAGTAAAAATACCTAAAATCTAAAAATAGTATGTATAAAAGTTATTTTTGGGGCTATCAACTGAATATGTTAATTTAGTATAATTAATACTAGAAAAACTGTAATATTGGTTACTTTGATAAATACCATGCCACTGAAATTCATGTACCATGATAGTGACTTCCAAGACTACCATAATGTTACAATAAAAAACAGTCTGGTCAAAAAAGTAAATAAATAAAAATAATATTAATAAGTAAAATAAGTGTATTAGCATGGTACATATTCAAAAAGCATGGTACTGACTATGGTAACATGTTTTTATATTTTGAAGTGTGGGAACTTGAGAAACTTGTTTTGCATACCTTGGCGGCATCTTTGGGAAGGTCGAAGGGAATTCGCTGACGTATTTTGGGTGGTAGTTGAGTCAGCACCTGATTCTTGAGTCTGCGAATCATAATCTCACTCAGACGTTGGTGTAACTCGTCCAAATGAGAAGCGCCGCGACAGTCCCACTGCCGTCTGGCCCCAAAAAACCTGCACAAGAAAACACAGGCATTTTACTTATTCATACAACACACTTTTGCTGTCTATCCACCTCATTTCACCACAATTCTCAGGTATTATCATTGTAATGAGACCTTTTCAGTCCTAAATATGTGTGTGTATGTGTGTGCGAGAGATTTAATTATGAATATTTTATATTTACTGCTGCATATACGAATGATTGACAGGAACTTGTGCGCACGCTTTCGAGTGGCAGAGCTTTTTCCTCAGTAGATTAATTTGTACTCGGAGACCCTTGTGTGAATCGCTGTCGTTTCATTTCTCCACTGTAGATTTGATAAAAAGAACAGAGGAACAAAACTCCTCTCAGATGTTCTGAACACCACTCATCTTCATGACACAACTCATATTTTGGCTTCACATTAATGTTGCTACTACACACACACAAACAAATTAGCTCTGCACCAAAACCTAGGCAGCCGTCTACATTTCATGGCATCATAGAGATGTGTTACCAATGTAAAATCTGTTTAAAAAGGTATATATATTTTCTTTACCAAATTTTAAGTTAGTCACATGTATACAATCCCAGAATGCACTGTGATAAAACCAGTAAAAAATATCATTAATAATAAAAGAAATAAAAATTAATATATTATATATATATATATAAAATTTAAAAATAAAATTAAAATATCAGGAATATTCAACATGGAAAAATCATACGGTGGAACTAAATCAGCAGAACTTTCCAGAAAAATTCCCACAACTTAATTAAAACAATTTAATTAAATTATCAGTAAAAGTTGCCTGAGAAATAAATAAATAATAATAAAATGGCACGTAGATTTAGCGCAAAACAACTATTTGTATGTCTTCTAATTAAAGGTGTCCTTGATTATGATACTTTTTTAACTTTAGTTAGTGTGTAATGTTGCTGCTTGAGCATAAACAACATCTGCAAAGTTACGATGCTCAAAGTTCAATGCAAAGGGAGATATTTGAAGAGTTCAGATGCAAAAGCTGCTAAACGCCACCTTCATCAAAAAATGAGATAATGATATTGAGCAAATGCTCTCCGCACATAGTATACGTTCATTAAATACCTTCTCTTCAAATCTGCTAAATCTCAGTGTCAGCCCATTCAGAAATACCAGTTCCTTTGCAGAAACCGCTAAACGCCACTTCCCTTTGTCAGCAAAGTCCAAAGGAGAACCAATCGGAAGATGCAAATCAAATCATATGATTTCAAGATGAATGACGGTGTCGGTATGAGCTGGCATTCAATTGCCGAGTTGCAAGTTTTTATCATGTTTTGTCCATCGTTACAGTGGCAATGACAGGATTTTGCGAGTAGCCAGTAAACACAACAGTGTTCCTTTTGCTGCTGTAAAACTGACGTTTTACTATTTCTTGTTGTCCAAAGAGGTGGACTTAGAAGTTTTTGCAAAAATCCACACATGGACTTGGCTGGTTTTGCAGCAAAAGACAGTCAAATTTGTTAAATACCAATTAATTGACTAAAGTGACATTTATGAAAATAAGGCATTTCAATAACTGACTAATAACCTTTTCATTGCCATTAAAGTGAAATTACTGAACCTAAACATAGGAGCCTGGTAAAAAATGCTCATTTAAAAGAAAACATATCAGACGGACTTAAGGCTGATTTATACTTCTGCGTCGAGTGTACGCCGTAGCTACGTCATAGGCTGTGTGTAGCACACGTAGTCTACGGCGTAGCCTGACGTGCACCTGTCCAAAAATGGAACAATGCTTCAATTCTACGCGGACTGCAAGCGTTGTGACTGGTCTGCTAGAACCCCTCCCTCAGGTCCAAAAACTTGTGTGGAGAAGATGACGTGGACAATGACGCAATCACGCAGAAGTATAAATGAAAACCGACGCATAGCCTATGGTGCACAGGCGCCGGCGTAGGTCCGACACAGAAGTATGAATCAGCCTTTAGAGGTTTTTTCAGTGGAACTCTTCATTTTCAACGGCGTGTTTTTGCTCACACCCAAACAGCGGCAAATTTGACAAACTATAATAAATGATCTGTGGGGTATTTTGAACTGAAACTTCACAGACACATTCTGGAGACACCAGACTTATATTACATCTTGTAAAAGGGGCAGTATAGGTCCCCTTTAAATAAATGTAAGAATGTTTAGTGTTTGGATAGTACTTAAACTGCATGACATTGTTCCTTTTTATTAATTTGTCATTTGAATGCTATATTGTAAATTAAAAAAAGAAAGGTTTTTACTTGTAGTGTGCGTTGCAGTATTTTTTGGCGTAGTCGCTCCAGGTTCCAAATCTCCGTGGATACAAAGCTTCGATTTGCATGAAGAGCTGAAAGAGAGAGCAAGATGTCAAAACATCAAACATTGTGACATCATAAATGTCATATACAGACCTAACTTTACAGGAGCAACTTCCAAATGGGAACAAATAGCATTAAAAAGAGGGACACTTTAATAGTTCTGACCTTGGACCTTTGCAATCATGAGTTTATTGAAAATCGGTCAGCAAATTTCTGTTTATAGCTGGTGCAAACGAATACTCTGCTGATTAAAGCTGATTAAATCAGGTATTAAGTTCATAAAATGCAAATGTGTTTCCTCTAAGAGAAAGTCTCACAGTGCACATTATGCTCAGTTAGTATAAACTAAACAGCGATTATCTTGATGAATTAAGAAAACACCGTCTTTCATAAGAAGTCCAGCAAGACTTTTCAGGGGAATTAGGGAAGCAATAGAGGTTGAGACTCCCATAATATACACACAAGGGTCATCTTGAGATGTCTTTACATTTTTGTCCGGTGAACATTTTCAAGAAGAAAAATAGCAGCTCTCACAATATACAAGGAAAGTACACAGAATGTAACATCCCTCAAAATGAAGCCTTAAGCATTTCCTGCATAAAGTATTGGTCAATTAACTGGCCATCAGTGACTGGTAGCACAACTTAAAACAAACAAACAAAAAAAACCAAAAAAACAGTCAGAGTAAACAATATATAATATAACGTAAATAAAAGCGAGGCTGTTAGGAGTGGAATTACAGTCTGTTCAGTGGGCTTCATTCATAAAACAAGCAGAATGAAAACCATTCTTGCCAACTGAATGAAACACTTCATAAAAAATGGTTTTATTAACTACACAGAAATTCAGTCTGTTCGTAATGTTCTAATGTGTTCGTAAAGTGATTTGTTCTACTCTTAAGAATGGTTTTACAAATGATTTGCAAGTTATTTTTTTTACATAATGGTTTAAGAGCAATTTGCACAAAAAAAAAAACTGTTTGTAAGAATGTCTTCTTAATGATTTGCACACAGAATTTGTAATGTTCGTAATGATTTTGTAAACGACTGGCACAAAGATTTGTTATGTTTTTAAGAATGGTTTTCCGAACAATTTGCAAATAAATTTGCTCTGCCCATAAGAATGGTTTTACGGACATTTTGCACAAATTCACATTACTCGTAAAAATTGGTTTTGCGAACATTTTGTACAAATTCATTCTTGTAAGAATGGTTTTGTGAAGGATTTGTTAAGAAATTCACTCTGCCTGTAAGAACGGTTTTACGAACATTTTGCACAAATCCGCTCTGCCCGTAAGAATGGTTTTGCAAACTATATGCAGGGAAATTAACTTTGCCCGTAAAAATGGATGAACATTTTGCACAAATTGCAAAATAAAAAAAATAAAAAAATAAAAAATTAACAATCAAAACCTACGCATGCAACAACGTGACACATGTCACAGTTCCCTCGTTTCCCGGACTCCATTTCCCAAGATCCTCTTGTCTCCACACCTGCACTCACTTCCCTCGTCATCTCCCCATCTTCACTCATCACCTGCACCTGGACTTCATCATCAGCACTCCCTTTAAGTTGGACTCACTCCCTGCACTCCTTTGTCAGTTCTAATGTTATTCTAAACGTGTATGGTTGTGTTTCCTGCTCCTTCGTTGATTAAATTCCCTTATTATTGTGGATTTCCGTATTCGCCTCGTCTCTACAATACCAACACGTAACAACATACTGTTAAATTATATTTTTCGTATGACTCAAATTAAATATGACATCGACCCTGGCCTAAGTCTATGAAAATTAATTGGCCATGTTTTCTGTTGAAATATATAGAAAAACATATTTTTTCAATAGCTGAATGATTGGCATCCAAGTACAAAACAATGTGACGTATTATTGTACCATCACTTTTGATTGGTTCAATTTAAAGGGTCATGAAACGGGTCACATTTTTTGAGATGTTAACAGATATGTATTGGTTGCACATCAATGAAAACAACAATAGCACTCCTTATATTTTTTATTAAAAGGGTTAGTTCACCCAAAAAATAAAATTCTGTCATTAATTATTCACACTCATGTCATTCCAAATCAAAAGACTTTTGATAATCTTTGAAACACAAATGAAGGTATTTTTAATGAATTCTGAGGGATTTCTGTCCCTCCATAGACTGAAACTTTGACGCTTCCAATAGTTCATAAAGAGATCGCAAAACGAATCCATATGAACTGAGAGGTTTAGTCCAAATTTTCTGAAGAGACATGATCGCTTTATATGATAAACAGATTGAATTTAGGCTTTTATTCACATATAAACATTCATCAACACACACACATCAGTTGTGGTAAACGAAAACTCAAGCATGTTTGCTTGATGTGCGAGAACCAATGAGGTTCATTCTCGTGTGTTACTGTTACGCATCACGTTTGAGCTTCCGCAAGAGGTTTGTTCTTGCACTTCAAGCAGGTTCGGGTTGAGCTTCTGTTTATGTTCGCTGATCAATGTTTATATATGAATAAAGGCCTAAATTCAAAAACAAAAGTATTTGATTTGTTCATGATAGTTGTTAGTAGTTTCTAATGATAAGATTTTTGTGAGTTTGCTGTAATAGGGTTATATTTTTAAAACTACATCAAGGTGCCCCGAACTCTGTTGTTTTTTTTTTCTCCGCTCATATATTAATATTCATTTGTCTGAAAAATGAGTGTGTTGCAGGTCTGTGTTTTATTGGTGGTTGTCTCCCCTCTTCCCACCCTCTACACTCCCACTTTTCCACATCTTTACAGGCCCATTTCTTGAGTCTTTTTCAAATCTGAATTCATGACACTTTAAATATAGTGTCCACCCTGATTAAAATCTACTACAATTCAGTGGCATGATTTTTGTAGTTCTAAAACTGTTATGAATAAAGATTGGGACATGAAAGCAAACAGACAGACAATGTAAAAGAGAAGGGGATTGGGAAAAAGGAGAAAAAAAGGAGAGAGAGAGAGAGAGAGAGAGAGAGAGAGACAGAGAGAGAGACAAGAACAGAGCGAGACAGTGTAAGGATGAGGGTGTTTGTGCAAACTACAAATATTGCTGGCACACCTCTGGACAGAGTAATAACAGCAGAGATGAGCGTTGTGCTTTTGAGACCTCAGAAAGAGAGCGCTCTCTCTCTTCCTTCCTTCTCATTCAGAGCCGTTGCTCTAAAATCACTTAAAATCCCTCATTTTTACTCACATCACCCCTTGGCATTGATATTCCCCCTCAATAGAGGTCACTGGGTTAAATAAACACCCACGCCAGCGTAATATCGAAGCAAACAGAACAAGGTGGACAAAACCACATGAAATGGGATGTCACTGGTGTCAAATTACTGGCCTGTGTCATATAAAAGGATAAACGTTGAAAATGATCCCTTGTTTGATTGATTAATTTAATTTCACTGCGAGTGGGTCATTAGAACAGTGAGATAGTAACTGCGTGACAAATTCCAAGCTGTCACTTTACAAAAGAAATGAGAATGACTATACATGTTTATTCCTAACGTAAACTAATGTGTCGCACAGGAACAAGAACTTCATGTAATAATCCGATCATTTTATAGTGAGTAGTAGTACAATTGTAAAATAAATGATTTTAATAACTTAGTAATAATATTCAGGGGGGAAACTTATCGAAACTTTTAGTTTATGATATTATCGTACTTGCAATTTTGGAGGACATGACTAATGACTGGAGGATGGGAAATATGTCAGCTAATGACAAGATCTCCTCCTGGTTTAGCTCAAACAAAACCATGCCGCATATTACCAAATGGCTTAATAAATCAAAGCAAATGACAAACAGATTTGGTGGAAACCGTACCTCCTCTGGTCTGCCCAGCGCCGGGGTGCCAGTTAGAAGGATGGCACGCTTGGCGTTCTGAATGACTGGCACCAGTATTTTACTACGAGCTGCGTTGCGAGATTTCAGGTAGTGGGATTCATCCACCAGGACGACGCCGAAACGTTGCTTGTTCAGGGCCTCCAGCAGGGGGCGTGCGTCTGTCGTGAGCAGCCCGTATCCCAGTATTGTCACTTTGCTAGTGCTGATACTCCTGCAAAACAGAAATAAAACAGCTTAATTCAAATGTGCAACAAATTTATATTGACTTTCTCAATAAATGTACCTGGTCTTCTTGTGTACGAGTTATCAATGCATGTAATGCTAAAAAACAAAAAGGCAGCTCTCCATCTCTTAAAAAAAAACGTTTCTGCCGATGTAGCCAAGGTGACCGATGCGGAAAAAATATATTAACCAATAACATCATGGTTAAATTTTCACAATCCAATCTTATTAAATCAAGTCCCACCCAGTTCCATTTTGAAAACATCACATTACGAAAATTGTGTTGTGAATGTACAGTATGTCTGTGGTCTGTAAAGACTTAACTACTCGCTTTTATACACAATATCACAAAATAAAGCTAAAGTTTTCAGCTAAGAGTAATTTACTAAACAATATTTAATCATTTTATTTAATATTTATTGAATTTAATATTTAATACATTAAAAAAAATTTGTAGGATTTGTGTACGCTTAAAAAGTTTTTATGAAAAAAATTAATGGAAAATTTGCAATACATTAGCCTCACAGCTTCCTTTATTGCAGACCATTTTAAAAATACCAAACGTACTTAGAAATGTGTCAAGTTAGACGTTTTGCGAAATTCCATAGTGAAATTCACTATACACAATATATACAACTAAGATAAGCTAAGCTAAAATTTCACACAAAAAAATTCACGCAACATCTCCATGTTGATGTTTACAAAAATGTAGCTTGCTTCTAAAAACGAACAGTTAAAAATGCATCGAAAATAACTATAAACGATTATATGGTTAGTTGGTCGATTATATGGTTAACTTTGCATTACTTTTTTGTCTAAAACAAAACCAATTTTTGCTCATAACACACTAGTAAGTCGTAACTTACAAATCCGTCACAACAGGAACTGCGTACACTTAGAGATATTTATAATAGTTCATAATATTAGTGTTTTTATTGAAGCCACAAGGTCGTAAAAGCATTTTACGATTTTTAGCCTCATAGTTTTCAGTTACAGACTGTGTAAATACACCAGCCGTATGCTGAGGAAATGGTGTTTGTGCACTATGAGCCATTAGAGTTAAAATATCATTCACCATGCTGACAGGGCTTCATCAAGCTCGGAGGGAGATGTTGCCATGGTAACGACTTTACAGGTCGTCTCAACCCCGGGCCAGAATTCTCAGGGTAAACAGAGCAATTTGTGAGCCTCTTTTTAGAAGCATCAATAACAGGCAAAAAGACAACATGACCCTCTGACTGCATGGGCTGTACAATCAATCCCAGCATCCTCTGTGGAAGGGCAGCTCTCATAAGCTCTCTCTGTATCCTAAGATAGAGCTAAAGTATTCGTCATGGAAGATTCGTAGCCGTAAAAGGGAAGATAATTTAGGATTTGTTTAATATCTCTCCAGGGAGGTGATTTGATTTCATATGTCTGGGGTGTAATTTGTATTGTGGTGTAATTTTGTAGTCACTGAACAGGAGATTTTACTTCTGTTTTGTATTTCTACAGGCTGAAAATCTGCAAGAATGGTTTTCATAACTTTCTAAAGCTACTCATAAAAGTGTGACACAAAGAGGGAAAAAAAATAAATCAAGAGATTTCTTCCTAACTTTTCCAGAGGCTTTTGCAAAGTCATACTCAGTCATAAATTTCATGAATCAATTTTGCCACTATGATTAAACTCACACACAGTCTGAAAGAATCAATCTTTCATTTTGAGCAAAAAATTTTTCGGCCACCAGTGCAGACGTCTTCTAGTACGGTCCACTGGATCCCAATGAATTACGAACCGATGTCCTCTTTTTTTTTTTTTTTTTTTGTCAGGGACTGCAAAACAAACTTAACCGATCGATTACCCAAGATGCCCATTGGGTGTTTGTCAAAATGTAGCTAACATTTACAAGGCATTAAACTTTCTTCACTTTAACAACATTAAAATGTTTATGTGACATTTAATATTTACAATATAGACAATTAGCAGATGTTTGGACAAAAATATAACTCTTAAAATAGCATGCAATGTTTTTTTTCCAGATGGTGCGCACTTAGCAAATGGTTGACTAAATGAAAGAATAAATCCAAATAATAATTTAAAAAATTACAATATTTATATATATTTTTATCTTTTACATTTAAAATCTTTTACATTCAATTTTAAAAAACAAATATTTCATTAATAATAATAATAATAATAAATAAATAAAATATTCTATATTTTAATTTTTTATTTTAATTTTTTAAAATTTTATATTAAGGTATAAATATAAATCACTTAAGATGTTAACGCTAAGAATGAATTTCTCTATGGAGAAGATAAATGTGATTGTCACTTCACTTCCCAAGTGATGTACTCTATTGAACTTAAAGTTGTCGTACATTGTATCGGTCTTGCTTTCCACCAAGTTGATGTCTCTGGGGTCGAGTTCAGGAATCCACTTCTCCAGCTCTTCAATCCAAGGGTATTTCAGAGATGAAGGTACTACAATCAGCAGAGGCCATTCCTGTTTGAAGATATACGCCACAGAAATGGCCTGGATCGTCTTTCCCAAACCCATCTGATGGTGAAAATGGTTAGTGGTCTTAGGAGTCTCTGGTAAAACCGAATTTGATCAGAGTAGAGAAAAGCAAATCACCCTTACCTCATCTGCAATCATACACCTGCAACAGAGAAATAAAAACTAATAAGGCATATCGAACTCACGGTTTCAGAGTTCAGTGACGATGACCTACCCAGACATTAGAACATCTTTAAGTCATGCTCTAAATAATTACCCTCTGTATCACGTTTTTAATTTCTTCCCTAAACTGATGTCTGGAGAGGGACATATTGATCCAGGCAATATTGTGAAAGCTGGGATTCCTAGCCAGTGCACATTGCTCAATATAATTTCCCGCACACCTGAACTCAACGACCAATTTCGCACTGGCAGCCAGGCGGCATGGAAAAACTCAATCCCGAAGCAGAGCCGTGTGGAGCCCCATTGCAGCATACAGGGGTTTATTTAAAACGGCCATTCATTTAAGACCCCAATAAACAACTAATATAGGCCTTGAATCAATCAAGGGGCTCCTCTAAATTAAATTTACCCAACATCCTGAGCTCAGCATGTTGTCGTGGAAGATATGAGCTACTTGATTCCTAATAACTGCAGCAACAAGAAGTTAAAAAGATCCATATTGTACACTTTTGTAGCCTTACAATTTTAATTTAATAACTGTAAACCAAAAATGTGACTCTTTCATGAACACCAAATTCAAGGACTTTCAAGGACTTTTTAAAGCACCGTTTATTTTATATCAAGCACCTATCAAATTCACATCCTAGCATATGGAGCATCATGAAAGACCTCTGACAGTACTTAACATTTTAATCCTCCTATTGCATTTGCATCCATTTTAACCCGGAAGAGGTACAGAATCATTTGTACATTAATTTTGGAAATATATTAAAACCGTTTGCAGCTTTCTTATCCCTAATGTTAACAATTATTCCACACTAGGTTTGGTTTTCATTTTTTATGAATCATTACTTGAGTAAAAACATTATAATATAGAAAGAATATTGTAAAAATACATTTTGCAATTGAGTGAAAAAAAAAGGATTATATGGATCGAAATTGTGGCTTATAAAGTAAGAATATATACAATATATTATAGATATAAGCTTGCAATTCTGAGAAAAAAAATCTGAATTGCAATTTATATCTCACAATTCTGACTTTATAAGACACAATTGTGGCTTTATAATCACGCAATTCTGACTTTTTTAACTCACAATTGTGAATTTAGGGTAGATTGGGGGAAAACGCCCCCTTGGGGGAAAACTAACTCTACATAGTATGCATAATATTCTTATTAATAATTAGGGGTGGGCGATATGGCAAAAATATCACAATTCATGATTTGATCACAAATCTTTTTCATGTTGGTTTTACTATTTTGCCAGTAACTGAGCAGTATTGTCAAATTTCCCTATATATTAAAAAAGTAGCCATACAAGGTAACAAAATATAAAAGAAAAAAGAATGACAGACTTTCAGACAAAGTGGATGAAGATAAAAATACTAATTTATAAGTTTCTTGTTAAAGCTACTGTATTAAAGAAATTGGAAAAAAAGAGGAAATTCTGTCATTATTTACTCACCGTTGGAGTTGTTTTAAACCCGAATAAATTTCCTCTGTTGAACATACAAGTTTTTTTTGAAGAATGTGGGTAACCGAACAGTTGCTGGTCCCCAGTGAGTTCCATAGTAGGAAAGAAAATACTATGGATGTCAATGGGTACTAGCAAATGTTTGGTTACCCACGTTCTTCAAAATATGTTCTTTTGTGTTAGGCACAAGACAGAAATTAATACAGGTTTGGAACAACTTTACAGTGAGTAAATAAAGACAGAATTTTCATTTTTGGTTGAACTATCCCTTTAAGGACAAGTCGCAGCATGTGTTGTCTGTCCCTTTAAGGCTCATGCGCACATCTAATATATTGAAACGCATTCGATTTTCTCTCACCTGTTTACTTTAACTTTACACTTAACCGATTGTGTAAACCTTGTGTGTATTTGACAGTATTAGCAGAATAAAATGCGAATGATAACTTTGTCCAGCAAATGCAGTGTTTGACAGGCTTTTAGAGTGTGCGCGCTTCGGGTGTATCCGCTCCGAAAAGCACGTGTCACTGTCAGACCAGCACGCAGATAAAATGTTTAACGGCAAGGCTTTAAAACGCATGCAAATAATACACTTTTGTGATTGTGAATAACTGCAGTGTTCCGTGAGTATAAGTCTACCGCTGTTTAACATGTGATGTGAATGTATGTCGCTTTGTACTACACAGTATTGAGACGGAGGCGCAAGGACTGCAACTGACAGAAAGCACTATAGCACGATACAACGATATTTCTTCAAAAGCAGATCGTGGAGACCTTTTAATCGTCCACGATCAAAATCGCACACCCCTGTAAGAATGTTCATTTTGGACACAGCAAGTGTCACAGCTCAAATGTCCAAACCGCGCCTAATAACAAGCAAGGGGAAGTACCGCAATGGAAAACACTCGGAAACTGAATAATATTCCAAAACAAATATACTTGGACTAAGAGGGGCGTGTTATAATTTTCACAAAATTGATTTCAAATTTAATTCAAGCACTTTCAAGGACCAATATTTGTTTTCAAGTACTTTCCAGGCCTTGAATTCATGTGTCTGAAATCCAAGTACTTTCAAGGCGCGTGGGAACCCTGTGATAACCTTAAGCCCCATTCACCAGTGTGAATTAAACTCGTACTGCCAAACTCACATTGCCAAAAATTACTAAAATGTCATTCGAATTTGACAAATAATCAATTTTCTTTTCCCTAATAATCAACATAATGCAGGAGAAACTGTAATATGGACTGCAGCAGTGCTAAACTCACTGCATCATATAATTAACAACACAAACTCTTAATGTATGAATCAAACTCACTAAGACTGCTGACAGTTTCTTTTCCATGCATCATTTTATTATATCTATGTATGTGGTTACAGTCAAATCATTTAAAACAGTGAAATCACTCCAGAACTCTGTCCTGTCATGCCTGCACTCAAGACGGTGACGTGAGCTCCACTGACAGTCTTCACTCCTATTGGTTGTTACTCACAAAATTTGCTGCTCATTTGCATAAAGTTAAACTTATCTGAACTTTTGTCACGTGACTCACATCGCTTGACACGCCTACATTCTGTCGCCAACGGTCACTGTCGCTTGTGTCGCCGAAGTCGCCAGCTCTCCACTGACAATGAATGGGGCCAACTGACTTTTGTTACTGTACTTTACAAGTTGGCAGATATTTGACCATTTTGAGAATATTGTAATCGACCGATAACTGTGCGCATCTGGACAATTCACAAAAGAGGTTAACCTCGCCTAGTCCCATTTTCAAAATCAACCAATAGACTTTATCTTTCCTCATCATTATACTTAAAAATATTTTGAGTACTCTAAATAACTGCCAGTAGGTGGTGGTAAATGTCTAAATGAGTAATTGAGTCATTCATTCATTCGATTAGTTCAAATGGGCTTATTCATTCAGTAATCAAGTAAATGGCTCTCTTTATGAATGGGCCATTGATTCATTGGTTCACCCAATAGAGTGGTGCAGGTATAACAGAACCAGGAAGACTAATTCGGTGCTGAGATTTTCCAATGGGGTTTTTCAATTTGTGGGTAAAATAAGGGCTTTGGTAAACATAACTATACTTTGACATTTTGTTCTACAAAGTAAATTACACACACCTATAACGAAAACACAAATTTTGAAGCAGTTATGATTATTTTTGGAAACGTATGTTTCTAATAAGTAACTAGATAAGAATGTTTTTTGGTGTGTTTGCAGTTTACATTGTAGAACAAAACTCCTAAGTATCGGCAAGTTATGTTTACCACAGACCTTTTCTTAATCATAAATTGAAAACCTCCATTATAAAACCCCATAGGAAAATCTTGAAGTAACCAGCAGCAAATTAGTCTTCTGGGTTCTGACATCATACCTGCACCACTCTATTTGTTCAAAACGCGGATTCATTCAGAAACGAAACACCAAAAACTGTGTTGTACTGAGATGCACAACAGTTCTGTTCTGGCTTTATAGGAAATATTTTCATTGGCAAAATTGAACAAAAACAGACAATAGTGTCTAAAATATAACAAAATGGCCCGGTTTCACAGACAGGGCTTAGATTAAGCCTTATTTCAATTAGGATATTTAAGTAGCTTTTATGAATGTACACTAGAAGAAAAAAAAACATTACTGGTGTGCATCTTGAGACAAAACAATGGCACTGACATATTTTCAGATATGTCAGTGCAAGTTGCTTTCAGTTAAAACAGCTCAAACATGCATTTTAGTTTAGGACTAGCTTAAGCCTTGCCTGTGAAACCTGGGGAATATTAACTTCTTATTTAATGAACTGTTGTATAAAATCAATATCACATTTGCTCTTGTGGTATTCGGGACAAATATAGCACTTATGTGATATTACTTAAGTATATCACATGATATAAATATGAGAAAAACTCAGAACTGAAAAACTTTTTCCTGAAAATCTTGAATTTTAGGGCCATTCTAACACATTTTTTCCATAACTAATTAATTAAATTAACATGTTAAATTGACATATACAATTATTAAATATATAATTAAATTATTACAATAAAACATTAAAAACGTTATAATTTCTTGGTTGCCAATATCTGCATTATTGACATTTTTGAGTAAATAATATTTGCAGTTTAGTTTTAATGAATGATCTGAGATTAGAGAGGCAGCTTTGTGATTATTATAATATCTCTACATAGTACACTTGTTCAAAAGAAAATAACACATAAAAGTGTTTTATGAACATCTTGTATACGTTTCATCTTTTTCCTAGTGTTTAGTGTATGATAAATCTACTAAGATCTCAAATTTCCTCGAATGCCACCTGAAGACAGATGCAAATAAATATAGTAAAACAGCCTACAACATTTGTCTATATCCTGGTGATACCAGTAAGAAAGCAAAGCATCAATACTTTTTTTCATTTTCGTTACTGAAAATGTCACAGTGCTCCACGAGTCGCCCGTATCCATTGTTCAAACAGCGGATCTACTCATTAGAGGGGAGATGTTTCCTCTTTTTCATCTCACTTTCTTTCTTTCTTTTTTAAGTAATGCCGAGAGACACTGATCTTCTGCGGATTCTTTCAGGGGAAAAAATTTAATTGCTCATGCGTCAGGCAATGTTCAAGGATTTACTGGGAACAAATGAAGCAGATACATGCAGGGCCACAAAATGAAAGAGTTTTGCATCTTTTTTTGGCTTTTTTGTTTATTTGCTTTTTTTTGGTTTATTATTAATGCGGATTCCAGCAACGCCTTGGATGGCGACGACATACGGGACAGTCGTTATAAACGCGCTGCCTTGACAAGCGGCGCATTTAGCTAATGCTGATTCGATATTTGCATACAGTGTACAAATACAGTGTATTTTCCAAACAATAGTACATTACACAGGAGGCTAATGCAGCAAAATGTATTGTAACAATTTTAGAAACAAATCCATCTTAATTTATTCATTTGTACGAACAAAAAGTACCAAGTATTAGTGTTTTTTTTTTTTTTATAGTCCATAATGTTGAAAGTACTGGAATTGTTGTGGTATAATGAAAGCAACATGTATATTTTGTGACAATTCCTTTTATTTTTGAATAAATTAATAAATATAAATACTGATAATAATATGAATTATATATGTATTTATTTTTTTTTTTAAAATATATAATGTGAAAATGAACAATATATATATATATTTTTTTTAATATATATAATAAATGTAAAAATGAACAAATTATATATATATATATATATATATATACACACACACAGAAAATAAACAAAGTACAATATATAGCATTAGTATGTTTTTTTGGAAATAATAGTCCAGAATCTCTACAGCATTTCTTTGTTTTTAGACAGTCAAAACGCTAAATGTTTTGGTTTATTTCCAGGTTCAAAACCCACTGTATTATGAAATGACCCAAATACTTTTTATAAAGGCAATAAGGCATAAAAATAAGCTAATTTAACCGTATGATTTTTTTTCCCAGTATCAATAGAAGAATAAAGTGACCACTTGAAATGTCTGGGAGCGACTGAGGAGCAAATAAAGATAAAGAGGTGAGAGACAGACAGAGAGAGAGACAGCTATGATGCCCTCTTCATCTTGTTTTCTCCTCCCTTACTGTGAAAGGATGATTAACAGCCTCTGTCCTGCCGGTGTTTTTTTTGTTTGTTTTTTTTTTTGCCTTCAAATTATTGGAGCACTTGCTAGCGCTGTGTAATGTGCTCTCACATGCCTCGAGTGGCTCTCAGGTGTGTGTGTGTGTGTCGTTTCACACATTAATCACTGTTCTTTAAATAACGACGCTTGCAACCGACGCACCGCTGTGTCTTGAAGGAGAGCCCCGTCTGATTTGCCCGTCAACAACACCGTGAACTTAATTCTAACATGTTTTTAAATGTTACTGCTTCAGCTTGTGAAGTTTCCTAATTCACAATAGTGAAAATACATTTGTTACATCAAAGCTATCCAACATAGACTAAAAGTCACAAATCCAACAACTAGTCAAATATCAAAATTTGTATATATAGTTCTTGTATATATAGTTCTGCACATCCTTAATACCTTCTTAAGGCATTTTAAAACTACAGTCCACACACCCCTGACATGAACTCGTGAAGACAACTTAATTTGCACTAATTTGCTTTGTTATTTCACTTTCATTACAAGCGTAATATTGAATAATCTCTTAATCTTCCTCCATGCCTTCATTTGCACCTCTGATGCAATTATAAGCGCCTGTACAGTATCCCTTCTTTGCAGCCTTCCATCTCAGATCAATATCTATCGACCGTCTCAGCCACGGCGCTCGATACAGAGACAGATATAGCTTAGCTCCTGTGTGGCACATGGTGGCTCATGGTGTAGCGCTTTGATTGGTGGTTCAGAGTTCAGGGCTCATTAAACCGCAATAATTGTGTCAGCACGGCATATGCTAATCCGCCCTTGCGTAGCATTTCATCATCCAATATGATGAATTAACATTTAGTCATAGTCCATACGCTGGTGCATTACGGCTTTATTAGCGTCTTTAATGTAGTGTGAGGGTGTTGCGTGTTAGCACGCCGTTGATAAACGTGGGTTTCTACCTCTTGTGACGCACAGAGAACAAAATTAGCATCATGCTAACTGGCTAGCTATTCTGTGGAAAAAATCGTAAAATAAACAGCAATAATACATGCTGTACCGGTATAACCAGTCTAGATGACTTCCACTATTGTGGCAATGCTTTGTTTTTACTTTTATGAACACCTTAATGTTACTACAGTAAACCTGTATTAAAACTTAGCATTAGCCACCACGGTAAACAAAAAAAACTACATTGAATTTTTTTTTTTTATTTCTGAAGAAAAAGTCGCAAAACAATGCTAACATGTTGCTATGCAGTTACAAAGGTTTTTTGAATGGTTGCTAGGGTGTTTTGGGTGGTTGCTATGTGCTTGTTTTGATCAAAAGAGCTCACTCTTAAGTCTTTATAAAATTCTGATCTTTTTTGTCTAGTTTACTACATGAAAATCTTAGTACAATCGCTTAGAAAAGCAATGAGAAATGAGACAAGAAGCTGTTTGAATGAGATCCCAAATTAATTTACTACGATTTACAGTAGTAACAATAACCGACTATGGTATTTTAGAGGAAACTGCGGTTTCCGTAGTAATTTTTCGTAATCTACAGCCTTAGATCTAATACTTCAAGATGCGAGTAAGGTTTTATCAAGTAATGGCTGCCGTTCACCTTTTGTGCTTTCAAGATATGAAAGCAACCATGGATATCTATCTTCTCGACTGGTAACAAGCTGCTGATGAAATCTCGCTATAAGCAGCACAGAGCAGCTTAAAACACTGCATCATCTGAGCAACTATCGTGTCTCAGTGTGTGGTTTGGCTGTGCTGTAACAAAAAAAAAAAAGCAATTCTGCTTCAGGGGGATTATTGAATTGCAGAGAGAGGGGTGGGAGATAAAGAGAGAGAAAAAACGGAAATCGATGGTTTAGAAAACACAGAGTGGTTGTATTCTATTACATGAGAGGCACATCTACTCCAAACCACAAGGTAAAGATTCACACGATTAAACGAAACAGACTCTCCAAATACGTAAACAAACACAAACACCACTAAATACTTCCTGCCTCAGTTCTCAGTGGCCACAACTCTATACCGCCAAGTACGGCAATTCTGTAGTCTAGCAACTGAAGACAATCAAAGGTTTTATTTAAATACCTTCCTAATCAAAGTGACCTGCAACAATCGTTTGAGCACCACAGCTCAATGGTTCAAGATCGCTTGTGACGACAAGGCATTTGAAATGCCTTCCATATAATAGCAACATCTCATCCCATTCTGATTAATAACCTGCCACTGAAAACTGGGAAAACAGCTTGTTTTTATACAATTTATACACAAACCAATTTGCAACCAATTTTACTTATAAATTTCTGATTTGGTGCGGTGGAAGATGACGAGCTATCATCTGATATTAAACTTTGATATTAGCAAAAAACTAATAAGTAAAATGCTCAAAAAGAATGTGTCAACACATCTGTACACAAACTAAATTTACTTCTGAATTTCTGAATGAAACAATGACATTCCAATAATTGGTGTTGAGGAGGATAATGAGGAATGATCTGACATTAAATTTTGATGTTAGTGAAAAACGAATAAATAAAATGCTCAAAAAGAATGTGTCGACATCAAATAAACTCATAGCAAATTCCAGTTTGCTAATTTACTGTTTTAGCATCAACGCTGCTGTAAACCCATCCATGTTAATGAGATTTAAAGGGTTAGTTCACCCAAAAATGAAAATAATGTCATTAATTACCCACCCTCATGTCGTTCTACACCCGTAAGATCTTCGTTAATCTTCGGAACACAAATTAAGATATTGTTGATGAAATCCGATGGCTCAGTGAGGCCCCCATAGACAGCAATGCCATTCAAACTCTCAAGGTCCATAAAGGTACTAAAAACATATTTGAAACAGTTCATGTGAGTTCAGTGGTTCCATCTTAATATTATAAAGCGACAAGAATACTTTTTGTGTGCCAAAAAAACAAAACGACTTTTCAACAATATCTATATGGGCCGATATCAAAACACTGTTTCATGAAGCTTCTGAACTTTATGAATCTTTCGTTTCGAATTAGTGATTCGGATCTCCTATCAAATGGCTAAACTGCTGAAATCACGTGACTTTGGCGCTCCGATTCACTGATTCGATTCGTAAAGCTCTGAAGCAGTGTTTTGAAATCGGCCCATATAGATATTGTTGAAAAGTCTTTATTTTGTTTTTTTGGCGCACAAAAAGTATTCTTGTCGCTTTATATTATTAAGATAGACATGAGGGTGAGTAATAAATGACATTATTTTCATTTTTGGGTGAACTAACCCTTTAAGTCTATCAAGCCAATTCTAAATTCTGCTTGAATGAGATCTCAAATTATTTTACAGTTTTACAGTAGTAACAATATCTGACTAAGGTACTTTAAAGGAAACTGGATACTTTACTTACTTTCACTGTAAAGCTGCTTTAAAACAATCTGTACTGTAAAAAGCACTTTAAAAAATAAAGGTGACGACGTGCTTTAGGTTTTTATCATAATCTATAGCCATAGATCTGATACTTCAAAATGTAAATAAAATCCCTTCCTAATAATAGAGACACATTTCATTCGGATTAACAACCTGACAAAAAAAAAAAAAAAAAAAAGACGCATTTTGTTTAGACGCATTTTGTACGCAAACCAATTTGCAACCAATTTTACTTCCGAGATTTAAAAAAAAAAAAAGTGTGGAAGAAGATAATGAAGTATGATCTGGCATTAAACTTCGACATTAGTGAGAAACAAATTAATAAAATGCTCAAAAAGAATGTGCCAATGTTAAGTCAACGTTAAACAAACCCAAGCAAATTTCAGTTTACTAATTTACCGTTTTAGCATCGGCGCTGCTCTAAAATCGTCCACGTTAATGAGATTTCCTCTTAAGTCTGTCAAGCCTAATATGAAAAGTAAACAGTAACTAACCACCTTAATTTCCCACGGCAAAAAAAAAAAAAAAAAAAAAAAAAAAAACATTAAATGAAACGTGGCTAGTCATTTGAGATGACACACAGCCGTGTGGACGCCTGTCCTGGTTCATTAGACGGTAGGTGGAGAGTCTCTGTACGGATAAAGTAATTACAGTTGAGGATTGCTCGGGTTATTGGCTGGAGTGGAGATTACATATTTAATTAGAGAGCAATTATCTGGGGCCGTAATCCGCATACTAACTGATTAGTGGGATCAAAGCGTTACACAAGGGGAAATTAATCGCTATATTAGATTCAAGAACAAAAAAAACAAAGGACGAACCACACACCCGTTCAGATAAAAGTGATAGCTTCATAGAGGTGACTGATGTTGGCTTGATGTTGTAATTTCTAAGCTGCTTCTGTCTTGATCCAACAGAGAACATAGGACACTGAACAGAGACACTGCATTATGAAAAAATGAATATTACATTTTTAATATTAATTTTTAATAAAATTAATATTGAACAAATATTAAATCTTTCAAATCCTATTGAATCTTAACTTAAATTGCATCTGAGTGTAAAGTTACATTTAAAATGATATATACTACTGTTCAAAAGTTTTGGGTCAGCAAGATATTATTTTATGGAAAGAAATTAATACTTTATTCATTGTTTATTCATACTTTTGAACTTTCTATTCATCAAAGAATCCCGAACAAAAAAACAAAACAAAAAAAAACCATTGATAATAATAAGAAATGTGTCTTGATTAGAATGATTTCTAAAGGATCATGTGACACTGAAGATGCTGAAAATTCAGCTTTGCATCACAGGAATAAATTACATTTTAAAATATATTAATAGAAAACAATTATTTTAAATTGTAAAAAAAAAAAAAAAAAAAAAGATTTCACAATATTACTGTTTTTACTGTTTTTGATCAAATAAATGCAGCCTTGGTGAGAGACATTTTAAAAAAAAACAAACAAAAAAAAAACACAACATAATCTTGACCTTACATAGACATTTTTGATACAAAATTGTATTAAAATGCGAGAGAATTAAAAGTTAAAAACTGGGGAAAAAATTGGAGCGATATAAACAAATGCAATATAGTCATCCGAAGTCATATGACAACAATGTTGCATACTACGATAATCATTCTGACCAATATTACATTGCAAAACAACTTTGCATAAATATAATAGCACAAATAATAACTTGTTTGTATTTGTTGTATTCTAATAATCATTTTGTTATTGTCAAAATGCACAAATAATAATTAAAAATCAGTTCTTGCAACATAAAAAAAGCAATATCTGTATATCTTTTCTATTGTTTGCAACGTCTACCATTACATAATGTTTAACACACTATTTTTAATAAATTGTTGTCACATAACTTCATCCCGATATTATGAATTCATTTAGTTTTTATGTAAAAACGTCACTGCAAATGAAAGGTCAAGTTGAGCGTGTTGCATCGTGGGATACGGTACTCACACCAGGTCATCAAACCATCTAATATTAAATGAAGAGAATAAAAAGGGAAGAAAATGATATGTATTTTTCGAAGAGAGTCATCTATCAGCAGCTGGCACAGTGCAAAACCGTACCTGTCTAGTTAAAGAGGAAATTAGTGTCGGCTCACTGAATACAGTCAGACTTGATTACAGTCAATAAAAGCTCATTTATTCTGCAGCCAGATGCACCAGACCCCTTAAACGAAGAAAACCCTTAGAAGTAATATCCTTACAATTATTACTAAGAGTTTTCTTAACTTAAGGGTCAGCAACAAACACATTACGCCAAATCTGTCTGTGTGGAAAGTGGGAAATTGCATTCAAGTGTTTTCTAGAGCTGTCTGTTCAATAATATATTCAATAAAAGATGCATTATTTATAGAAGCTTAAAGAATACAAAACATCTGCCTGTTTGTGGATGTAAAAATAAAAAAAAAGTTTTTGGTTGCTGACAAGTGCATAAAATGTTAAAAAAAAAAAAAAGGCACAATATAATACATATCAGCTTTGCTCATAAATATACTAGTTAATAAATATATTTTTAAAGTGAATAAATATTTATAAAATATTTTACATTTAAGAATGAAATTCTGTTCAAGTATTTTCTAGAGCTATTCGTTCAATATGTTTTAACGTTCAGTTTTGTTTCCATTTCGTTTTACTGGAATTTGTAACTCTTTGTTTCCTTGGTTTCTAGAAAGTTCTCATTTGTTGTCATAGCAACTTGATTGATTTGTTTCACCTGTTCCTTGTTTAGCCTTTTGTTTCTCTGTGTATATACAGCATAACCCTCAGTTTCAGTTAATCTTGGACCGTTCTTGTCTTTGTTTATGTCATTATTTTAGCTGGTTGTTATGGGAAAAAAAATAGTAAATTTTTTTCATGCCAACAAAAAATAATTTTAAAACCTGTCTTTTAAGAAAAGAAAAACACTACACACAACATTAAAGGGATAGTTCAGCCAAAAATGAAAATTTGATGTTTATCTGCTTACCCCTAGGGCATCCAAGATATAGGTGACTTTGTTTCTTCAGTAGAACACAAATGACGATTTTTAACTCCAACCATTGCGGTCTGTCAGTCGTATAATGCATGTCAATGGGAACTCCATCTATAAGAGTCAAAAAAACATGCACAGACAAATCTAAATTAAACCCTGCGGCTCGTGACGACACATTGATGTCCTAAGACACGAAACGATCGGTTTGTGCGAGAAACCAAACAGTATTTATATAATTTTTTACCTCTAAAACACCACTATGTCCAACTGCCCTGCACATCCGATTAGTGAGGTCAGAAAACGCGTTCTGATGACAGAAGTGATCTCTCGCGCTTTGCTTCAATGAGTGCAAGACATCACTTCCGTTGTCAGAGCGCGATCAGACCTCACTAACCGGATGTGCAGGGCAGTTGGACATAGTGGTGTTTCAGAGGTAAAAAATGATATAAATACTGTTCGGTTTCTCGCACAAACCGATTGTTTCGTGTCTTAGGACATCAATGTGAGCCGCAGGGTTTAATTTGGATTTGTCTGTGCATGTTTTTTTGACTCTTATAGATGGTGTTGCCATTGACATGCATTATACGACTGACAGACTGCAACGGTTGGAGTTAAAAATCATCATTTGTGTTCTACTGAAGAAACAAAGTCACCTACATCTTGGATGCCCTGGGGGTAAGCAGATAAACATCAAATTTTCATTTTTGGGTGAACTATCCCTTTAAGGGGTCGTTTACACAACACCATTTTCAACTAAAAACAGAAAACTTTTTATGTGTTTTGGACATTCATTTACATGACAATAGCATTGTTTGTGATTATAATAACCCATTCAGTAATTGTCTGTTTTGTTCTCTCCCTTAAATAAAGCTATTGAACCAAAAAAAAAAAAAAAAAAAAAAAAAATCAGACATCTGTAACTACATCCATGCCATCAGCCACTGTGACTCCTTTGGGATTCTGTAATATCCGTCCCGCTGAATGTCTGCCTAATTAAGTGACTGACCCTGTCTGCACCAAACAGAACTCTATGTGTCCTACCATCGATCCAGGACCCCTCAGCAGCGTTGACTAACTGACCTGTCTGACCCAGAACATTGACTGACAGAACTGGAGTAAATTAGATTCTCACCTGCTTAAATCAGGCTCAGGTTAAGAGATAGAGTGATAGACAGACATATAGATTGAAATATAAAAAAGGTGTTCAGTTTCTAGATACAAGATGCAATATGTTTATTAGAAACACATGGGTACAAAAAGCATACATACACTGATGAGCCAAAACATAACCATCTGCCTAACATGCTGTTGGTCCTCTGCGTGCTTCCAAAACCAACGCTATCTCACGACCAATTCGTACGTATTTTACGAGGTGGCTAATTCGTATGAATTCGTACGACCTCACTTGTACAAATTCATACGATTTGTCTAAACCCCAGTGACAGGTAGGTTTAGGGGCGGGGTTACGGGTAGGTCATTCGTACGAATTCATACGAATTTGGCAACTCGTAAAATACTTACGATTTAGCAATAAACGTGTGAAATCGCACAAGTGAAGTCGTACGAATTCGTACGAATTAGCCACCTCGTAAAATACGTACGAATTGCCGTGAGATTGGGTTGGCCAAAACAGCACCAACCCGCCAAGGCATGGATTCTACAAGACCCCTGAAGGTGTGCTGTGGTATCTGGCACCAAGACATTAGCAGCAGATCCTACAAGCCCTATAGGTTGCGAAGTGGAGCTGCCGTGGATCAAACTTGTTGTTCCTGCACATCCCACAGATGCTCAGTTGGATTGGGATCTGTGGAATTTGGAGGCCAAGGCAACACTTTGAACTCTTCATCATGTTCCTCAAACCATTCCCGAACAATGTTTTCACTGTGGCAGGGTGCATTATCCTGCTGAAAGAGGCTGCTTCCACCAGGAAAACCACTGTCATGAAAGGGTGTACCTGGTCTACAATGTTTAGGTAGGTGGCACATATCAAATTTACATCCACATGAATGGCCGGATCAAGGGTTTCCCAGCAGAACATTGCCCAGAGCATCATACTCCCTCCACCGGCATGTCATCATCCCACAGGTAAATCATCATCCCCTCACTTCCCCAGGTAAATGGCACACATGTACAAGACCATCCACATGATGTAAAAGAAAACAGAACTCATCGGACCAGGCTACCTTCATCCACTGCTCCAAGGTCTAGTCCAGACACTCGCTCATGTAGGTGCTTTCGATGGTGGACAAGGGGTCATCTTAGGGCAGTGGTTCCCAAACTGGGGTACACGTACCCCTGGGGGTACGTGAGAGGGGGTATGCGAACAAAATGCTGAGTTTTGCAGTTCATATCATTCTACGCTTCCTTAAAATAACATCAAAACCGAGCATGTATTTCTAGCAGGCAAAATGCCATAAATACATAACATCCAATCAAACCTACCTCATCTTTTGTGGTCAAAACTGACTGCATCCACACAAGCAGTGTGCATAGGCTGCATGCAGAGTCTGCTGCCTTAGCAGATCGTGCTAATTTACTACCGTTTTCAACAATGTAAAAGTGGAGATGTAGCACTTACTAGCATGAAGAGCAAATAGCCTATAGACAGACTATGCATTGAGATCAATTTAAAATTCAAACTCTATTCGATACAAAAACACCCTGTGTGAGTTCTTGTTTTTAATGTTAATAATATATTATACAAGCAATAATAAATTTTTTCCCAAATAGCCACACAATCGCAAATGTGACATTGATTTTATACAACAGTTCAACAAACAGAAGGGTAATATAAAGTGATGTCCATTTTAAACACAGTCCTGTCAATATTGTTTGCTCTATTTTGCAACAAAATAATAGTTCGAACGAATGCCACAGCAGAACTGTTGTTCATCTCCAACAAAGTCCCTTAAAGACTGTATATAAAGTCTTTGGTCTCCAAGCAACACACAGTGGTGTTTCGTGAACAAATATGCAGCTTTGTTTGAACGAATCGTGAGAGTCATTGATTCAATGACCCATTCATAAATTCAGCCACTTGATTCCTTATTGAATGAATGACTCACTCAATGACTCACTCATTAAGACAGTGACTTACCGCCACCTACTGGCGTTTTTTGTTTAATATTTAAAAGTATTACTTCGTTTTTACTATCATTACACATTTCTCTATTTAAAGGAACACTCCACTTTTTTTGAAAATAGGCTCATTTTCCAATTCCCCTTGAGTTAAACAGTTGAGTTTTACCGTTTTCGAATCCATTTAGCTGATCTCCGGGTCTGGCGGTACCACTTTTAGCATAGCTTAGCATAGTTCATTGAATCTGATTAGACCGTTAGCATCTCGCTTAAAAATGACCAAAGAGTTTCAATATTTTTCCTATTTAACACTTGACTCTTCTGTAGTTACATCGTGTACTAAGACCGACGCAAAATGAAAAGTTGCGATTTTCTAGGCTGATATGGTTAGGAACTATACTCTCATTCCGGCGTAATAATCAAGGAACTTTGCTGCCGTACCATGGGTGCAGCAGGCGCAATGATATTATGCAGCGCCTGTGACCCCCTGCTTGCACAGGGAGCGTGCCTTGCAACCATGGAGACATTTGTGAGAGACGCTACGTAATATCATTGCGCCTGCTGCACCCATGGTACGGCAGCAAAGTTCCTTGATCATTACGCTGGAATGAGAGTATAGTTCCTAGCCATATCGACCTAGAAAATCGCAACTTTTCATTTTGCGTCGGTCTTAGTACACGATGTAACTACACAAGAGTCAAGTTTTAAATAGGAAAAATATTGAAACTCTTTGGTCAGTTTTAAGCGAGATGCTAACGGTCTAATCAGATTCAATGAACTATGCTAAGCTATGCTAAAAGTGGTACCGCCAAACCCGGAGATCGGCTAAATGGATTCGAAAACGGTAAAACTCAACTGTTTAACTCTAGGGGAATTGGAAAATGAGCCTATTTTCAAAAAAAGTGGAGTGTTCCTTTAACTTTTTTTTATTCCTCTGGTCCTCTTCATTTAGGGGGCACACTTGGCTCCTTCACGGTCAAAAATGACAGAAGCCTTGAAATGTAACTTTTTTGTTATTCAGGAAAACCAATGTAATGCAATATTTTTTCAATAATATTGTTTGATTATTATTTAAAATTTGGAGGGTATTTTACTATGCAATATTTATACAATTTGTATTAGCTATTTTTCCCCATTGAAAATAATACACAATTTTTTTCTAATATATTTTTTAATTATTTTTCAATTAAAACAGTATTCCATGTTAAAATAGAGACAAGTCATTTAAAATCCAATTTTTTGAAGGCAGATTAGTGCCATCTCGTGAGAGTAAAAAAAAGAAAAACTTATGTAATGCCATGATGTAACCACTAGATTCCTATTAGCTCTATATAAAAAGGCGTATAAATTCTCTAGTGGTTTTTAGACATAAATACTTATTTTTATTAATTTGGATTTATAATTAGACATTCTCAAAGACTACTTTTTGTCAAGGTTTAAATTTTTTTTTTTTTTTTAAATGTTGATTTAAAGTGTCAGTTTTTGCATTAATTTTACTACAGTCAAACCTGAACACAGAGATGGACATTTTGTTACACTGTAAATCAAAATTCAATAAAAATGTAACAAAAATGAACAGGTATGTTTTATCACAGCTTAACAAATCTGGGTCTGATCTGATTTTAACCTCTTATTTGAGTCTTTTAGCTCAATTTTAAAGCAAAAAAAATGTAAAATTTCAAAACGTAAAATTTTTCAGTAATTTTTGACCGAAGAGGACCAGAGGGTTACAACATAATTTATTTCATAAAGGTATTTATAAAGGTAAAAATGCACTGGGAAATCAATTTAAGGTGGCAAATATTATCCCTTATGAAAAAGTTGTGAATGCAGTCTAAGTGGAAGAGATGTTAAATGCCTCAGGGGGTACTCCACTCTAAAAAGTTTGGGAACCACTGTCTTAGGGTATGTTCACACTGTCAGTCCAAACCCGATTTTTTGTGTATCCAATTGGAATCTGATCTAAAATGATTGATCCACATTGTCTATCGCAACTGTTCAGTTTCGTGCTGCTCTTTCGTTTTCTGTAAATATCTACATTGGTTTCTATGGCAATGACGTCGCGTTGGTAGGTATTATGGGTGCAACGGTTTAAATTACTCACGGTTCGGTTTGTATCACGGTTTTAGGGTCACGGTTTCGGTACGGTTCGGTATGTGCTATGCTCAGGGAAAATAGGACTACTGTCAAATAAAAATAAAGAAAATAAGAACAAATAATCAAACTACAAGCAACATCACAAATAAATACAATAGAGCAAATATTCAAATAAAATAAATAATACTTTTCAGGTTTTTCAGGTATCTAACAGTAGTTTTCCGGTACAGAAAATAAATAATCAAATATAAAATATTATCTTCACTGTATAAATTAAATAAAGATTAATCATTATTGAAGTTACAAAAGCTATTCAGTCAAGAGCAACGAGTGATTTCTTTGTCATTTGTTGTTTGATTTAACATTAAAAACACAGGCAGCAGGAATAGTTTCTTTCCCTTTAAGACACGCACGATCTAGTACTGTTACACATGCGTTGTCTTTCTCGACTATAATACGTTCAATTAAGACATAAACGAATATGTTTGCTAGGATACTTGCCAAGATGGGCATGTTTACATAATTTTTGTATGAATTTGTCCGCTGAAGCGCAAGAACTCCGAAATAAGCGCACACACAAAGTGTCTAAATTAAGTTCTCTTTCGCGTCTTGCTCATGAATGTTT
Source organism: Mylopharyngodon piceus (assembly GCA_039654765.1). Lineage (NCBI taxonomy): Eukaryota > Metazoa > Chordata > Actinopteri > Cypriniformes > Xenocyprididae > Mylopharyngodon > Mylopharyngodon piceus. The sequence continues at coordinate 33,711,708 of CM077438.1, forward strand.
AAATTAGCAAGGCTTAAATGAGTTTAGTTTAAACACAGATAGCAATGTGTGCTGTTCAGGTCTCACTCACCTGCGCTCGCGCGCTATCAATACCCGGGTGATGACAGGGTAAGTGACTGATTAATTCTTTAGCCATCTAGTGACTAGTTAAAAATTCATGTTATTTTAATTTTAATTAATTTTTTAAGTGTTTGCTTTCCAGTAGATGGCAGCAATCGTCCACTAAACCCAGGCACATTTTTCTATCACTTTGAATGAAACTGAGAAATGTAGTTTTTTTTTTTAAAGTGGCTTTAACATAAAAATTTTTCTTTTTTATATAAATGTATATACTTACTATATACAATTATTACAAATTGAGGCAAATAACAAAAAAATACCATAAATCCCCCAAAAACTGCACAACTTTACAGTAAAAATATTAAAGTGAGCGATATCACGTTTGTTTAAAAAAAAAGTTACATTATGTTACAAAATCACATTTTACTGTCTGGTTATGTAAGCTAGTTGGACAGAAAAATGAATATTGTTGCCCAATGTGTAGCATATTAGCAAGAAACATAGCTTAACATAAATGATAGGCCCTATATTTTATTATTTGCCTACTATTACGATATGAGAAATAGCTGCATACATGCCTTTATCTTTTGCATGTTTCCCTTCTTCCTTTTTATTTATTCAGGAAACCTAAATTGGCCTCCGGTGGCTTAGACCATTTTTCTTACCATAATTTAGTGTTGATTTAGAACTTGTCCCGCTCCCCTCCCGCTCTCCCTTATCCCTTCTTCTCGTATACTTTTGAGTGAGAGTTCTTCTCCGGGCGCACACTCCGAGTCCCTCCCGACCTGGTTAATTGACCCACACGGTGACATGAAATCACTGACGTCACGTGCAAATGAGCGGTAAAAACCCGAGCGCGCATTCGTTTTTTTTTTTTCTTTCGCGGGTGCCCCGTGCCGCCCCAAGGCAAGATGCCGCCCTGGGCCACTGCCCATGTTGCCCATGCATAAATCCGCCACTGACTGGTTTTAAGGAAAAAGGTACTCAGCTTAGTACATTTTCGCCGCATTGCCAATTTCTAGAGCATCCATATTTCAACCCAGTGCCATGACAACACCGGCCCTCGTGGCCAAAAAAAAAACAGACCGGCCCACCGGGAATTCTCTCGGTGCTCCCGATTAGCCAATCCGGGCCTGGCCTATAGATGCGTCATCATTCGAAATGAACCGCGGTGCAAGTGCGTGCTGAACCGTAAGTGGAGAACAGTACGGTTTGATTTTTTTACCGAGAACCGCTGCACCCCTTGTAGGTATACGCCAAAAACAACAACAATCGCAACACAGAGGGGTTTGCAATACAGATGTTGTCTTATTTACAACATGACAATAAGTAGCCATGGCGCTGGACTACTGCGTCTTCTGAGGCAGAGGCAGAAACGTAGGAGGCAGCTTTATTCCATGCTGTTGCCTCCGCCGATTTCAAAACATGTCTGTTATATTGTCATTTTCTGCTCGTCCAGCACTTCGCAACAACACGACCTTGTTTCCGCAGCAATTGTTTCCTCAGCATGTTTCCTATAACAAAATCTGATCAGCGCAGCCACACTGAAACAGATTTCCAGAAATGTGATTTGAATAGGATTTCAAATCAAATATGAATGTAGCTTAAAACGGATTTGTAAAAAAAAAAAAAAAAAAAAAAAAAAAACGCATTTCATGTGATTTTTTGCCTCACATGCTAAATCTGATTGGATTTCAATTGGATATGCACAAAAATAGGATTTGGACTGACAGAACGTAGCTATAGGCACTCTGATTGGTCTGCGGACACGCAGTCCCATACGCAGCAGAGTACGATACGCTGTATGTTGTGGCACATTCCTCCCATAACCATCATTAAAATTTTGTGCAACTTATGCCACAGTAGGCCTTCTGTAGGCTCGGACCAGAAAGGATAGCCTTGATTGCCCTGTACATTGTGGTAGATTTCCCCTAAGCACCTGACCTAAATTAACCTGGTGTCCCTGACACCTACAAGAATTATCCTCAGGTGAATCCCACTCTGCCCGCAAAGGTTGACGTCTAAGTGTAACTGCTCTGACCGCATATGATGCCTAAGAGTTATAGTTACCTGACCGCAATCAGAACCCCGCCTAAGAGTCTCACCCTGAGTCGAATGACGTCTCGTCCCCTACGACACTAAACCTGGGAAATAGATTTCAAATGTCTAAGTTGCAGCGCTGCACAATAACCAGAGACTCCAGTTGTTGTCTTAGAATATGCTTTAATCACGGCCGGAGGACCTCGTATCAATCACAGAGAATCCCACCAGCAAAAAGAATACAACAGTTTATATAGGATAGGAGCATGGCAAAGCATTCTACAATATGATTGGTTCTTCATATGTCAAACCCTTCTGTTTCTAGGTAAAGCAAGATCTGCCCAGATCATGTGTTTATTAGTTCGTTGGTTACTCATTATCATGGGGCTATTATATTTAGATAAATGTCTAGCTGTCCCTAAGTTTCATTTCCACTTTTCTTATTTTTGGACATGATTCAGGACACACACTGACTTAGGCCCAAGGTTTGAGGACATTTAGATATAAATGTTATTCCTGCAAGGGAAAAGAAATGTTAGTTATGATTAATTAAAAAAATCCCATCACAACATCGATGAGCCTTGGGCGCCGAACACCCTGTCGCTGGTTCGTGGTTTATCGCTCCTCTGACCAATGTTGATAAATTCTCACCAGTGCTGACCGGGAACAACACACAAGCCTTGCTGTTTCAAAGAGACTTTGACCCAGTCGCCTTGCCATAACAATTTGTCCCTTGTCAAATTTGATCTTTATTCTTGCCTATTTCTCCTGCATCCAACACGTTGATTACAAGAACTGATTATTTACTTACCATCTAATCTACCCAGACCTCTATATGTGGCCTTGTTAGATGATCAACGATATTCGCTTCACCTGTGACTGGTCATAACGTTTTGGCTCATCAGTGTAAATGTTATGATATTAGTGAAGTTAAAATTTTAGAAAAGAAAAAAAAACACCTAAAATATCCAATAACTAAGCAAAAGAATTAATTTAAAAATTTTAAAAAACATTTATCCTTCTGCTTTCTGACTTTCAAAGGTTGATTAAAACTTGACCAAAATAATAGTCTTTTGCAGTAATGATATTGAAACAACAGATCGTCTTTTTAATGTCCTATCATAAATAAATTTGACAAGGAGGTTTTTGAGTGGATTAAAAAAATGATTGATTTGTCTTTTTCTTAGAGAGTAAACATGTTAAGTACTTAAGTTATACATCATAAACTATATATTAATTCTTATTCTATAAATTCTTTAGCCAAATCAATTTTCACTTGGTGAACTGGAATTAAATATTAGTTTATTAAGATTAATGAAAAATAATAATGCCACTAAATTATTAAGATTATTGAATATTGTAGGAATTACCTAATTTTTAAAACTTGTTTTATTTTTATCATTATTTTATATTTTATTATTATTATTATTCATTTCATTTTTTTAAATGCATGGAAATATTTACACTACTGGTCAAAATTCTGGATAATTAGTTGTTTTTTTATGTTTTTGAAAGAAGTCTCTTCTGCTCACCAAGGCTGCATTTACTGATCAAAAACACAGTAAAAACAGTAATATTGTGAAATATTATAACAATTTAAAATATAAACATTTAAAATAAATTTAGCCTTGACTGCCAGTGTTACATACAGGTTAAATTTGTATGCATCTGAGATTTGTCTTAATGTTTCGAAAAGATGTACATTTTTGTTATATAAGTGCTACTCGTTTCTAACGTGCAAGTTTCTCTTGTTTCGCCTCATTTGTTGTATAATGATACACAAATGAGGCGAAAAGAACAGAATTGTACATCCAGATGGAAAAATTGATTATGAACAGAAAAACAAAACAATTGTGGTGGGAAAACCTAGTTTCACATATATAATAGAAACTTTAAAAAGTAAAGAAGTAAACTGACCGTCCATCCCTTGATAAGGCAAAACAGACACCCTCTCTCTGAAAGGGCATCAGCTTTTCCTTCAGTTTCTGTGGAAGGAGTTGAAGTGCATCTTTGCCATGGAGAGAAACCCCCTCTGGACCTGCTTTGACTTGACTTCTCATGGTTTTCATACTCTGTATATTACAAATACATGCAGTAAGATTCATAAAAATTAAATGAGATGCATTGTGGTTTGTAGTTTACTAAATTATCCACATTAAGAAAACAAAACAAATACATCATAATATAATACTGCATTCCTTATTCACACTCACCAGGAGACGATCATTTCTGAATTCCTACTGCCATGATTTGACATTTCGCGGCAATACAGTGAGTGGCGTCACAAAACACGCTGTGCGTCATATCCACGCGACGAGTTGCAATTTGCTGGAAATTAAAATATATATCCGCAGTCAAAAAAATGTTTGTTATTTTTGTTTTATTACTGATAATATGTTGGCATATAATACATTTTACTGCCAACTAACGCTTAATTAAGTGTGTCTGGCATCTTCAAATGTGTTTATTTAAAAAGTTAAGGTGCCTCGGTGTTCTTCTATTTTTTTTTTAAACAGGCAAACGTGGATTTTTAATCCAATATAGTAAATTGTAAGAGTAAATGCCACTCACTGGGTTTCTTTCACCCTTCTGTGGATCTTAGAAATGTAAACAAAACCTAGAGCGGAGAAGAGTAGAAAAAGAACATTACTTCCGGGACGTGACTACTGGTCACCGATTGGTTAATCTCGTGTCACGTGACATTTTTGTTATAAAGATTCAAAAGGAAAAGTTTACACTTCCAATAAATTCAATAAAGAAATAACATATTTACTATTAATAATGTTTCATTTATGAATAATTTATGAATTACGAGATATTTAAATCTTATTCGTCATTAAATTAAATAATTATATTACATTATTGAAGTGATTATAATAAAGATAATAGGAAAAATAAAAAAGAAATTAAGATATTTATATTAAAGTGTTTTTATGTATATATAGTAAACTTGTTTTAATAATTTCTTTACTTTCCCTATTATTTGCATGTTATTTTTTAATTAAAAAACTATTCTTTTTGCTTTTTAATAATGTAATCGATCTTTGAATTCTTGCAAGCCTTTACTACATCTCAATTTAAAGTGGCTATAATAGTTTTTAATAATTTATGATTAAATATATAGATTTAGTTCTCGTTCAATTGAACTCTTGAGCCACTCTGCGCCCTCTTTCGGTAAAGTTTTGCTACTTCAGCGTCCTGAATTGTATTTTCCCTTCCAGGTGTTTCAATATTTTGTCTTCAATGCCGCTGACAGACCGACAGCTTTGACTTCAGCCTTTAGCAGCCATTAGACTCAATATTTCTTTTCATTCCTTCAAATATTTATTCGTCTATCTATCTTACAGGTAAGCTTCCTATACATTACCACCCTTTAACCATTTAATATTACGATTTTTGGTGTTATTCCTATGAATTTGAATGGTCTTGAAAAGCTGTATGTGTGTTTAAACTCATTTAGCTTTACCATGTGTGCTAACACACCACAGTATTTTAGTCTAATTTTAATAATTTTAAAGCAAATATCAGCCTCAGATGACTGACAATGTGTCGTTTTAGTATCAAAGAGTGTTTTATAAACAGCCTGTGTGTTTTGCTTCTCGTATATTTGAAGTAAATGTGATAAATGATCTTGTATATCAGGGCCAAGGAGAGATCAGGCACATGAAGAGTAAATAATCATGCAGGTGTATAAATCACAGATATGTTCATGCTTTAATATGCTTTATTTATTATGATTTCATCTAGCCGTAGTGCTGATGTGTTTTTGTAGCTTTAGGGTTGATCTTTGTAGGCTTATGAAGCTCCAGGCTTCATTCATAAGGGCCTTTGCAGGTGATTAAACCACCAGGAGGAGATGTGTCAAGACAATAAGTGTGTTTTGGTTATTAAAAAAGTTATTTTTTTATTAAATGTTATTATTATGATTGACATTTATCTAACCTATTCATTTACACCCTTGTTTTTAAACACTGATTTTAGACTCAATATTTTTTCTCTCTCTGGCAGATTTCAAACTTAGCATTTATGAATATTTTTTTCTGTGCATATAATGGCTATATAACATGCTGCATAGTATACACTTGCAGATTTTTCAAAAAAATTGCTGTAGATATTTTTGTAGTGCACTCACCATGCTGGTAAAGGAAAGTCGAGCATGTTGCATTGTGGGATACAATATCCTGAGCAGTGTGTTTTGTTGTATGTTTTTAGGCAAATGTAATAGGCTAGATGATCCTGGTATTCAATGCATACAAAAATTTGCATACTATGCACAGTATACATACGATATACTGCAGGAGTAGGATGGTAAAATGCTATTTTAAATGTTTTGATACCTAATTTCAATATTGGCTCTTCATTTTGAACACTTTAAAAAAAAAAAAAAAAAAAAAAAGCAAGCTAAACAGTATAGATTTAAAATATAAATGAATAACTAAATAAAGATATAGCCTACTAATAAAGTTATTGGTATGGGGCGAAATTTCTAAATTTTAGTTTGTTTTTTTTGTTTGTTTTTTTTTTGTTTTTTTCTTCATTTCTAAGGTGCTGAATAATGAGTAATTGTAAATATTTTTTATAGTAAAATGCATCTGATTTTGGGCTGCTTTCTCTCATCCACATTTCTTAGTCTGATTTTTTTTTTTTTTTTTGGTATGGTTTCATACTTGGTGAACTGCCTACTTTGTTGTTTTAGCATCAAATCTAGTGAGCTCCCTATCTAGACAGTTCTTATTTGGTGTCATACGTAGTGAGCTGCTTTCCTAGACTAAATTTTTGCACATCAACCCTAGATAGCCTCTTACCTGCTATTTGTTTTATTATTTCATTTTTTAGTACTTAATTTCATTGAATAATTTTAAATATTTTAAAGTAAAATGTGTCTAGTTTTGGGTTGCTTTGTCTCATCCACATTTAATCTGTTTTTACTAAATGTACTTTTTTTTTTTTTTTTCTATCTTATATCTTTGGCATGAAATCATTGTTAGTTTGTTTAGTCACCAGATGCTCTTTAATCCATGCAGATTCAGATTAGGGCTGCACGATATGGGAAAAAAATTGACATTGCGATATTTTGTTTTTCTGCGATATATATTGTGATTTGAAAACCGTTTCACCAGATGACTTCAATAGCTCTATTTGGAAAGAATTAATCATTGCAGGGGAGTGAATCTGCATTGAAAATAATAAACAAATTACAGGCATTAGATAAATACAATAGATACAAATTAAAAGATTAGTTCACTTTGAAATGAAAATTACCCCAAGCTTTACTCACCCTCAAGCCATCCTAGGTGTATATGACTTTCTTCTTTCTGATGAACGCAATCGGAGTTATATTAATAAATATCCTGACACATCCAAGCTTTATAATGGCAGTGAACAAGACCAATGAGTATAAAGCTCAAGAAAGTGCATCCATCCATCATAAACGTACTCCACATGGTTCGGGGGGTTAATAAATGCCTTCTGAAGCAAAGCGATGCTTTTGTGTAAGAAAAATATCCATATTTATCAAGTTATAAAGTAAAATATAAGTAAAATATCTAGCTTCTGCTAGACCGCCTTCCGTATTCAACTTACGAAGCAAGTGTAATGCCTCTTGCAGTTCAAAATGCTTACACTACGTCCTACGCCTTCCGTATGCGACGTCAGTTGCACTTTTTTCGTAAGTTGAATACGCAAGGCGGTCTGGCAGAAGCTAGATATTTTATTTTATAACTTGTTAAATATGGATATTTTTCTTACACAAATGCATCGCTTCACTTCAGAAAGACTTTACTAACCCCCGGGAGCTGTGTGGAGTACGTTTATGATGGATGGATGGATGCACTTTCTTGGGCTTCATACTCGTTGGTCCCGTTCACTGCCATTATAAAGCTTGGTGTTTACGTGCTGTCTGTGCTGCTCTGTGTGTGCACATGGAAAACAGTGCGCAAGTTCCGAAATGAGTTCTCTTTCATGTCTTCTTGCACTTGAATGGCTTAAAATCTCTTGAATGTTTAGATTGACAGGACCTAAAACACATGCAAATGATAAAATTTCACTCTATGATGGTTAAATTTTGCAATTAATCCAAGAATCATGTGTGTTTCAAACCGTGGTGCCTGCTCCGTACGTATCACGGATAAACTACGATCCACTTGACATCGCACATTATGCGATGTGACTATCACGGATGTGCACATTGCGATATCGATGCTAAAGCGATTATTCGTGCAGCTCTAATTCAGATCAATTACAATGACAACTCAAGGTCACAGTGATATCAAAGATATTATAATCTGCAGCATTTTGCATTTAAAACCAAGATCTTTGACCATTCAGATTTCCAGCAGCCAAACAATATATAACCTGTATCTGGTACATAAACTTAATTTTTCTTGTAAAGCGCTGACATGATGCATAGTCTTGCACTGGGGTTCTTTTTGACCTTGCGATTGTTCAGCTGTTATTTTATTTATATATATTTTTAAACACTCATGCAGTGTATTGTTAGGCGTCCTGGTTTCCTGTGCCGCCGGCCTGTTTCTGTCACGCCGAATATTAATGTTCGTGCGCGAGAGGCGCTGCGGTAAGGAATGATCCACGAGCTCCTGTTCGTACAAGCTCATCTGCATCACCACAGGAGGATTCTCACCTGCGCGCCCCTCACCCCCCTTTCACCTGAGCATCACTTCATTCTGCAGCACCGCATTCATTATAGACAATAAGATGACTTTTATTTAATGACTTTTTACCTAGTAGGTGCTTGTGCTCTCAGTTCAACCAATAACTGCCATTTGGGTTAATAAATTAAACTAGTGAAATGCAGTTGAACTAGTGTTTTAAAGGAGATCAATATCAATTTGTTAAATTTTTGTCTGTCATTGTGAACATTACCTGTTCACCATATGTGCACTGTTCACCCATTAAGTTCTGTGAATTTAAAGCTGGACAATTGTGTACAATTGAATTTTTAAAGCTGGACAAAGAAGTGTACAGTGATATGTAGTTGAATTGGTGTCCAAAAGATGCCATAATCTCTTTGGTAAGCAAAATATTAGTTACAGTTTTGAAGGCTAACTTTTCACCCTGTGCGCCCTGTTCACCCAAAAACTAGTTTGAATGTAGAGCAGGATTTTGTGTTATTGGTGTCCAAAAGAGGTCAAAATCACCAAAATATATAGATAATATAATAAATAGAATTGTACCTATCAAAGATACAAGACATTGGAAAATATTAGATACGGACTATAAATGCCATTTGTGCCATACACATTACATTGCAATCATCCAATATCCTCTTTGTTTTAGAATAAATATATCAAAATATCCATAAAAACAATATTGTAGCTATAAAATACTTCTCAGATTAAGTTTTTACAATAGAGTTGATTCATTCATTTCCACTGGCCAAATAGTATTTTAATTGTTTTAAACAATTCAATTCAAATCAATCAAATTTATGCAGTTTTGCTGATAAGGTGAACATATCTTTTAGGATGTTCATAGGCTATTTTTAGTGGAAACAGATCGGCCTACTTATTTATTGCTGTGTAAATAAAAATTAGTTTGAAGAGGAATTTTTGTGTGCCTATCACTCCTCGCTGTCATTAAAACAGTGCGTCACATGGAAAGTGATCAAAAGTAGCACATTCACTATCTAAATTCATATCATTTTTGTTTAACTTCTGCGTAATGAAAAACAAAATATGAAAACAGTTTAAAATAGTTCTGTTTACTTCATTACTTTTTACACTCTAGTAAAAGAGTTTGTACGCATGGGTCAGAGTTTGCGCGCAGGTGCGCAAATTTTTCCGTTTTTAAAAAAGTTTGTTTTTATAAATCCCCTCTTTTGTGTAGGAAGTGGCGTACACCTCTTTCAGGGCAAGTGTTGTGCGTACACAACAGTTATAAGTGAGGCCCCAGGTTTTTAGCAAAATATTAGTTATTGTTTTGAATGTTACCTTTTCACCCTGTGTGCCTTGTTCACCCAAGAAGTAGTGTGAATGTAGAGCCAGACTTTGTTAATGAGAGTACAGTGATAAACAGCTGAATTGGTTCCCAAAAGCGGCTATAATCAGCTTGTTAATGAGAATAGAGTAATATATAGTTAAATTGGCGTCCGAAATAGGATATAATCACCTTGATATGTTTTTGGCAAAATATTAATTAGAATTTTGAATGTTACCTTTTCACCCTGTGTGCCCTGTTCACCCAAAAAGTAATGTGCATTTAGAGCTGTACTTTTGTATTGGTCAGTGTATGAATTGGTGTTCAAAAAAGGTCAAGATCTCCTTGTTATGCTTTTGACAAAATATATGCTATTATCTAGAATTGTACCTGTTTGCCCCGTGCACGTTGTTCACCCAAAAAGTACTTTAAACCTATAAGCCAGACATTTGTGTGAAGGAGCAAACAGTATTATTCAGTTAAACTGAATAGAGATCAAAGTCAACCTGTTATGCCTTTGAATAAAAATCTGTCATCATCTTGAATGTTACCCATTCACCCTCTGCACCCTGTTCACCCAATAAGTACTGTGACTCTAGAGCAGGACCACTTTGTTTTTCGGGTAAAATTTGTTATCTCCTTGAGAGCATCTTGTGTCCAGATTTCCACAAAACTCTCGTCGACTAATTTTTCTTGGATGCATCCAGGTCTTGGAGCCGCCCAGAGGTGTCACCTAGACCAGAGAAATGACCGTTGTGACCGGTCACCTTTAAATGTCACCACGTTTTCTCATTCTGTTCTTACATGGCTGGAAAAGCCGGCGGACAGCAGACCTTCTCTCTTCCCTACGTATTAACGAGAATAATGACTAGTTTGGTGAATTATGGCGGCGTGGTATTTTGGGGCGCTACAGAGTTATTGACCTGTTCTCTCTTTCGGTAATCAGCGTAGAGCTGGACATTTCTCCCTAATGAGATAATATCCGATACAAATTACTACTGTGCTACCTCCCGCTGTCTCCGCTGCTTCAGGAATCCATATCTTTTTCATTTATTCTTGTTGTTTTACATAGGTAACGTTTCTTGGTCATGATAGTCCCTAAGCAAAGCACTAACCGCCCCTGCCCCCAACATGCTTATTAGAAGGTGTCTGCAAATCCCGACCCTTATCCCCGAGGCTATTCCCACCGTGCTTGCGGACACCGTCGGGGGAAAGCAGAATAAACGCTGCTGTCACATTTCCTCCGCAGGCTAACGGCATCTTGGGTTACAATTAGCCAGCAGTGCCAGTCGTCCCCCCCTCTGGTCTTTTGTAATGCAAATGAGATGCATGTAATGCGCCGTTTAGCTGGAATTTTTGCAGATTTTCTCTTTCACTGAAAGGATCTGCTTGGTGAATGGGGAGTTTTACTTTAACTTGACTGGCTTTGTGCAACTGTCAGTTCGACTTTTATTCCTTTTTCTTCAGCAAAAACGGTGGTAGTTGTTGTCGCAGTCAGTCACCATCATGTCAAGATTATGATTGTTTGTTAATTTGTAGTTTTGTCTAGATATATTGTTTTGTCTGGAAGCATGTTTGGTTTGAATTGTCTACCTAGACTGCGGTTTTGAGCATCATGCCTAGTGAGTTACCTACCTTGATGACATTCTGAGCATCGAACATGTTGGTCTTCCTTCCTAGACAGAGTTTCTGAGCATTAAACAAGAAAGCCAACTACCTAGGTGGCTTTTTTGCTAGCATTCTTAGCCTAGGCAGCGTTTTTGGGAATCAAATCTTGTGAACTACCTACCTAGGCTGCATTTAACAACATCATAATTTGTCAGCTTCCTACCAAGACAGCATTTTTAGACCTCAAACATAGTGAGCTGCCTATCTAGACAACATCTGGCATTAAACCTATTGAGATCCCTATCTAGACAGATACTTAGAGAACTGCCTAAGTAGACTCAAATTTGGGCATAAATCCTAGTTACCTGTCTTCATAGGTAGCATTTTTGGGTGTAAAACCTCCTGACCTCCCTATCTAGACAGCATTTTTGAGTGTCAAACCTAGTAAACTGTCAACCTTGAGAGGGTTTATGGGCATTTTACCTCGTTAGCTCCCTTTAGAATTTCTGGCCATCAAACCTAGTGAGCCCCCTACATAAATGGCGTATATAGGCATTTTACCTAGTTAGCTCCCTATCTAGGCAGCATTTTTGGGGATCAAACCGAGTGAGCTCCCTATCTAGTAGGGATGTGCTATTTGAGTACACGGACATGATTCATGATCGCCATGAATTAAAAATATATTTATTTTTTCTGATCGGTTATTGTGGCATTTTGGGCGGTTTCTAAGGTCTGATTAGTTAGCGTTAGGATAGCTTGCCATCAAGATCGGTGTCCTGACATTTCATCCTACCCGTCAGATTGTCCTACCCGGGATTACTGCGCGTGTGCACATCAATATTACATCATTTTTGTCATGGTAAATAACACAAAAGTACTGTATTTGCATTGTTGCAAGGGTAGGTTTAGGGTTGGGGTAGGTGTAGACATTAATAAAGCACATCTGATAGGTACCATTTTTCACGATCGATTTGTACTTGTTCTAATGAATAATGGCTGCTACCACCACTGTACTTGCATTATTGTAAGGGTAGGTTTAGGGTTTGGGTAGATGTAGATGTTAATAAAGCCTTAAAACACATTAATATCATACTGGAAGCACAATCTGATAGGTAGCATTTTTTGCTGTCGAATTGTGCTACCTACTTTTTCAGTGGGAGGTAGCAAAACCTGACAGGGTACAAATTGTCAGAACGCCAGCGTAATAATGTGAAACTATATTTGAAAGCATGCAGTGATGCCTGAATCACTTTGATAATGAAAATACAGTTAAATGTATTCATTTACTCTTCAGCGTCATCTCAAACAGCAATGCCAACATTATTGACTATGATTGGGTTATTTAAGACGGTCATATACCTTTTTAGATGTTTATTTTTCAAAAACATTGATATTATTAATAATTCATCAGTGTTATTTTTTCATCATAATATTTTTTCAACAGGCCTATGTTTTAATTAAAATCGTTTCTCATCATGGTGTCGAAAACATGCAGGGATGTCTGGAATTACTCGATGAAGTAGATGAAAATACAGTTTAGTACAAGATGTGCAGCACCAATCTGCCATATACATAACATTATAATTAGAACACTATAGAAAGTTATGAATTCTTTGTGTTTTAGTTGCCCGTGCATTAACAACAGGACTAACACATTCTGGTTAGCACGTAACTTAGTTCAAGTTCACTTGCATTTGTGTCGTTTTGTGCAGATACCAGTTGTAATGTTAAGTTTATGTTGTGTATCTAGGATATCTGATTAATCTCATACTTTTCATATAACAGGCTTCAGTTTACTGGTGTTCATTCACTCTTCAGCTTCACCTCATGCAGCAATTCCTTTTAGATGTTTCTTTTATCGGAAACATTGATGCATTGATTATCTAGCAGTCTGATTGTCTGTTATTTTTCTAGTCATATTTTCACATTTTGATAAACATTTGCATGTCATTTTTTTTATTTGTCAACATTAATTTTTTTGTAACAGTGTATTAATTAAAATATTTTTGCTATCGCCATGACGGACACGCTCAGCCCCGCCCTGCCCCGCCCCAGGAGTACTTGTTTTTGAGAACTATCTGTACTTGAAATTAAAAATTGACAAAAATTCCCATCCCTACTATCTAGACAGCATTTTTGGGCATAAAACCTTATGAGACACCTACCTAGACATGATTTATGGGAATTTTATCTGGTGACCTCCCTATCTAGACGGCATTTTTGGACATCAAACCTAGCGAGCTCCCTACCTAGACAGCAATTTTGGTGTCATACCTATTGAGCTGCCTACAGAATGAAATTTGGGCATCAAACCTAATTAAATGCGAACAAACAGCGTTTCTGGGCGTAGACAGTATTTTATTAGGTTTGTCGGTCCCACTTTATATTAGGTGGCCTTAACTACTATGTACTTACATCAAAAAATAAGTACAATGTACTTGTTGTGTTCATGTTGGTATGGGTAGGTTTAAGGGTGGGTTAAGGTGTAAGAGATGGGTCAACAGTGTAATTATAAATGTAATTACAGAAATTAATTACAGGTGTAATTACTTGCAGGTATTTTTCAAAATATTAGTACAATGTAAAAACATGTATGTACACAATAAGTGCATTGTATCAAATGATTAATTTAAATGTAAGTACATAGTAGCTAAGGCCACCTAATATAAAGTGGGACCGGTTTGTCTGGAATTTTAGTCTTAAAGCACGTTTGTTAACCTTTTGTTCATATTCGGAACTATTTTTCTTTCGACAGTAACACGCAAATCTTTTTCCGTGACCTACTTTTCCCGTTGACCTCATGTCCCTGTGTCAGTCAGCAATGGAAAGGGGGGTTGCTTGTTAAACCGGGGTGTCTACCTAACCACCCTCTACCTCTACCTAACCAGCAGGTATTATTTGTTCACAAAAATGTGCATAGAAACATGGAGATTTTTGAGGCACAAGGGGACGTCACTTTAAGTAGGGCGTGTGTGCGACTGCGGCACTGAGTTTGACGGGTAGCTTACATGCACCCTTTGCAATGGAATAAGGTGGATTTGCAGTGCTGGCGTGGTCCTACCCTGACAGACTGTCCCACAGTGGCACTTCGCCACAGTTGGTCGTGTATGTGTGTGTGTGTGTCTTTGCCGTCTGCCTCTCTCTCCGGTCCACAGGGGCCATCTGATTGGCTCTCGAGGGTGGAGCCCTGCTTAGCGCTGACATACTGCACCCAGCCCTCAGGGCGTTCTGATTGGCCGGGGGAGGGATGACATCACAAAGGCCAGCTGTTGATTTGGCGGAGAGTGTGTGTGCGTGAGAGAGAGAGAGGAGAATCAGGAAGGATTGCGGCAGCGATGGCTTTGGGCAGGTACGCGAACGCTCCGCGCTCAGACGGAGGAGAGCAGAGCTGCACTGAGCGCGCTCCGTTTGATGGCACTCGGTCTGCTATGGAAACTAATGATGTGAGCCGAGCAGCGGATCATGAACGACAGGCAGGTGTGTGTGTGAAGTCCTGAACGTGTTGAGTTGCATGCTGATGTTTTTTTCTTGTTCATTTTAATTGAGGTGAACGTAAAAATAAATACGTAAAGTAGTAAAAAACTTGAACAAATTAGTTGGAATTTTGTATGTTTATTTTTACTATGAAACACTTTAGATGGAAAAAATTGTAACATTTGAGATTGGTCTTCAAATAAATATATGCAAAAGCGTGAGTGATAAAATAATCTAAATTAGTTTTTATTGCTAATTCCGTCTTAACTTTAAACCTCGGTTAAATTCATTGTGACTAAATTTGCGTGTCAGCAAATTGCACTCTCTGCTCGTGTGCGTGTGTGCGCACACACTTTGTGATGACATTCTCGTAATTGCTCTATTTTATAATTTAAAAATGCGCCTGAGGCGGCTATCAGTGGAAAGCTGGGTGTTTGTGTCGGTGTAAATTACAGCCGAAGGCAGCCTGGCTAATATCGTTAATGTGGCGAATCGTGTAAATGAACTGATGAGGAGAGGAGAAGAATAGCTCGACTGTGACAGCGGCCACACACTGAGAACACGGATTGTGACAGGAGGAGGAAAAAAGGAGGGAAAACCATTAGCAACGCTTTTATCCAGAAATATGGTACATTTGCATATTAGTCTAAAACAGGGGTGAAGTGAAATATGTGTAGCCTGGAGCCCGGCGCAGTGATGCGCTTCTTTTGTCAGGAGGGTAAGTGCTCGCTGCTTCCTGAAATATGGTGATTAATAATTGATCATGGGAAATTACGGATGGGCTTTATTGTCTTGGACAAGAAGGTTAAAGCGAGATGATGTTGCATCCATTTTTGTGAAAAGTTGTGGTTGTTTTTTTTCTTTTCTTTTTATTTATTTTAATTTGCATGTATTAGTCTGTTGTGTTTATTATTGTCTTTTGTTTGTTTTTTTTAGATGTTTGTTGAGACAAAACGTAAAAAAAAAAAAAGGAAAACAGTTAAACGAAAGTAATAAGTGTTTGTTTGTGAGCTGACGTTTTAGCTTTGTCTGATTAAAGTCCGTGTGTCCATTCCAGAATTAGTGAATTATGACATTGACTGTCTCAACCCAGTAAACTACCTTGACAGCATCTTTGGGCATCGTACCTAGTGAGCTTCCTACTTAGATGCCATTTTTGGGCATCAAAAGATTATTACCGGTTTGCCTAGACAGAATTTGTGGGCATCACAATTAGTGCACTTTCTTCCTAGACAGCGTTTTTAGGCATAATACCTCTTGAACTGCCTTGCTGGATGTGTTTTTTGGGCATCATACCTAGTGAGATGCCTAGATGGCATTTTTCGGCATCAAAAGCTTATTAACTGTTTGCCTAGACAGTATTTGTACTTTGAGCATCATTTTTGTCAGCTAAATGCATAAATGCAAATGTAAAACCTTATTATTCGCCTACCCAGACAGCATTTTTGGCCATCAGATCTAGTGAGCAGGTTTCTTAGATGCATTTTAGGGCATTATACCAATTGAGCAAACTACCTAGATGGCATTTTCAGGCATCACAAGCTTATTAACTGTTTGCCTAGATGGCAATTGTGTGCATTATACTTAGTGCGCTACCTTCCTAGACAGCATTTTTTGTCATAATTCCTTGTGAGCTGCCTTTCTGGATGAATTTAGAGCATTATACCTTTTGTGCTGCCTAAGTAGCAGTTTTGAGAATCATTTTCGTCTGCTAAATGCATAAATGTGAATGTAAAACCTTGTTATACGCCTACACAGACAGCATTTTTGGCCATCAAATCTAGTGAGCTGGATGCATTTTAGGTCGTTATACCTATTGAGTCACCTACCTAGACTGCATTTTCAAGCATCAAAAGCTTATTACCCGTTTGCCTAGACAGCAATTGTGGGCATCGTACTTAGTGCGCTACCTTCCTAGACTGCAGTTTTGGGCATTGTACCAAATGAGCTTCCTATCTACACAGCATGTTTTGGCATCAAACCAAGTGAGTATTATACATATCTAGCAAGCTGCCTTACTAGACAACATGGTTGTGCACTACCTTTCTAGACAGCCATTTTAGGAATTGTACCCACACTAAACAGCATTTCGGGCATGAGACCTAGTTAGCTGCCTTTCTAGACAGCATTTTTGGGCATCAAAATCTTACCTTGACA
This sequence comes from Mylopharyngodon piceus, assembly GCA_039654765.1. Lineage (NCBI taxonomy): Eukaryota > Metazoa > Chordata > Actinopteri > Cypriniformes > Xenocyprididae > Mylopharyngodon > Mylopharyngodon piceus. The sequence continues at coordinate 33,728,982 of CM077438.1, forward strand.
ACAGTACCTAGTGAGCTGCCTAGCTAGAAAGCATTTATGGGCAATCTTAGATATCAGTACGCTACCTATCTAGACAACATTTTTAGTCATCATACTTAGCAAAGATAGCTTTTTTTGGGCAACATATGTTATTCTTGAGCATCACTCGACTGGAAACATACCAATTATACCCAAAAATGCTGTCTAGGTAGTCAGCTGTGTAGTTTTTGAGAGACAGCCGGTGTATTTGTGTGTTTCTGCGGTGGTTGATTTTCTCTCTTTTTTTAATCCTCCAGCGTCAAACTCGGACATCTGTACTGTCAAGTTTGTGAAAATATACAGCCGCCGAGGTCTGCGGGGAGTCTTTTTTTTCCTCTAGTGATGCTCGGAAGAACTTATTGAATATGGAGCGAAAACTGTTGTGCATGCAGGAGGGGAGGGTAGTTGCGGTGGAGGGCGTATTTTGAAATGCAGATTCAGATTTTTCACTTCACCTCGACATAAATGCCGTGTTCGGAAGAAAAGATACGGCAGCGCTGAGATTAGCCCGCAGCAAGAGAGATGCTTGGATATTTATGAACAGCACTCGTGTAATTCCTGCCAACAGTAGGTGTTTCAATCCATGTGTGGGAGGAAAAGCGCTCTCATAAGTCATAATTGTCCTTGAAAGCGTCAGTTGGTGCGCAATTGTGCCGCCCTTTGTCCCTGCGCCCCAGAATGGTCCGTTTTGAGCCCAAAGAAGATCAAGAGACACATTATCCACTCCTACTTCCTGCGGTGATGTGGGATAATGCCAGTGACCTATGCGCAAACACTCACGGAAAAGTCATGGCATGGTCTCGGGTAATTCTGATGGACCGTCTGGCTGTTTGGATGACAGCTTGTGTATTTGTGCTTGTGTGTGGTCATACCCACCTGTTCTTGTCATTGCCGCCACCTGCGTTACTGTCAAATCGCGCGTGATGCTAATCCCTTGAATTTTGATCAGTGTGTGTTTCATGGTATGCATCTCCTGATGGTTTTAGTAACCTGAATCTCTAGCAGGACTCTACCGTGGTCAGATTGTGCAGTGTATTTGGACCCAGTTGGTGTGCTTTGCGGGATTACCGAGTCAGGTTAGGCTCGTTTGACCTCGAGATATATGGCGGGTCGCAACTTGGCACAGGTTTCTATATTGACGGTGATGAGATGGCCGGGGTGGGGCTGGGTGTTTTTAGGTCATTAATGCCTGGGCGAACAGTGGCCCATATGTTCAGTTCATAAAGACACAAGCTTGAATTAGAGCTGCACGATTAATCGTTAAAAGATTGCAATTTCGCTTCAAATACCCACATGATCTCATTTCTTAATGACAACAATTCTGCCGCTTAGCCAGAGAGAGCAGTTGTCATGAATAGAGGTATGAAACAGCTTCACAAACAGTCTTTTGAACCACAGAGGTATCATTATTTCTGTGTTACAAATATTCATTATCACAGAAGTACTGGAATAAAAGTTTATAGTCAAATTACTTTCAAAAGGTGAACGCTTCAAATAGTGATTGTATCGATTACATCATTACGCCACCAGGTGGCGACAAGTGACTATTAAAAAAGTATGTTATTGAATCGTTCATTCAAGAGATTATTTCTTTCAAAAACACTGATTCATCCAGTAATGAAACAACAGTAACGAGTATTTATGATTGGGTCATTGAATCATTAATTTGAACCGATTTATTTTAAATAATTCATTCAGAGTAATTTAACATTTTAAATAGACTGCAGCAATTAACATTTTGTCAGAAACTCTAGTAAATTACATGTTGTTTTGTTTAGTTGTCTCTTCAGAATTGTGGGAGAATCGTGATTTCTGTTTATCCAGAATCGTGCAGCTCTTGCTTGATGGAATGAATCCTACTGTTAGGAAGGCGTTGCTTTAATGTCATAGGATTGTTATGAAACAACTTTTTCATTATTGACTTGTCAATAACACCTCAAGTAATTTTAATGAACTAAACATTCATGAGTAGGATTGGTAATTTTGTCATCTGTATCGAGTTGGCACCAGGGTTGTTGTCATTAACTAAAACTTTTTTTTTTTTATTGCTAATTGAAATAAAGATGAAGTAATTTATAAATATTAGATGGGAAAACTAAATGAAAATTAGAAATGCACTAAAATTACTAGTGGTCATAGTAGGATTGGACATTACATGGGAATGAACGAATGAATGAATCCTACTATGGTGAAGGCTTAAATCATTAATATTAAGTTATGTGAATGGAACCTATAGGAAGGTTACAAACATTGTGACCTATTAAATATTCATACATTTCTTGACTTCTTGATGTTACCTTTTTGTCAAAGTATTATCATTAATTTTTATGGTATCTTTCATAATGTTTTTGTTCTTTCTTGTGTTAGTGTTGCGTGGATGCTACCGATGCTAATAGTTCATCATAGTGCCGTAATGTAGTTTTTAGGTACTACTGATACTGATACTTTGGTACTACTTGTCATAGCAGGATTTGATTTCGCCATTTGTGGTACGTTGAAACAATGATACTAATCATTCTTCACAGTAGGATTCTTAATTTTGCCTCCTGTATTAATTTGGTACTACAAATTCTAGTTGTTCTTCATTGTTGGATTTACAATTTCTCCAGTCAAATAAATTGGTATGATCGATACTAATTGTTTGTTATAGTAGGTTTTGTAATTTCACCACTTGTGTTGAGTTTGGTATTTATTTTTTAATACTTGTTTGCCTTGACAAGTACTGTCCCAAATGTCACTCTCTTTTTCTTATTATAAGTCTCTTTCTTTTTGACTAGCAAGAAGTTTTTCTGTCGTACATGATAGCAATGCCAATTTCAGTCAGACGGTGGATAGAAATTTCTCAGCTTGTAGATGAATAGGGCTTATTTCAAGAAATTTGTTAACTAAAGTGATTGTACTAGATAGGAAGGTTTAAAGACGCGACATCACAAGACCTATGCATTAACTAAACCTTGTCATACTGAATTGTAGTCAAAAAACTACTATTTTTATATTCCAATCAACAGACTATACTTTTAAATTGAGTATGAAGTCTTATTTATCGGCTTAGTATTCCTTATAGCGCGTTGAAATATTTAAAATGCGTAAAAGGTTCAGCGTTAAACGTGACTTCCTCTCAATGTATTTTAATGTTCCTGTTTCTCTGCAGCACAGTCTGTTCTACATATTCATGTCACTGTCCTGACACTTTTTTAAAAGCGCTGCAGTGCTTCTGATCCCGAAAGACCTTTTAGACTTTCCGTCAAACAACCCACACGCAAGTTCAGTTCTCCCTACTGTATCCATGCGTCCCTGACCTCTTGACCTCGCTGTATTTGACCCCATGACCTCTGTCCTTGTGTGTGTGTGACAGGTGTCCGAGGGTGATGCGGAGCGTGTGCGTGAGCCGTGGCTTGGCGACCCGACCCAAGCGCTGGTGACGGGGGTCATGGGACTGCTGCTGCCCCCTGTCCGTCTCTCAGTCCGCCCCGCAGCCTCCGGAGGCCCCTGGGTCCTACACTCCCTAAGGTTCCTGCCCAGTCCTGAAAACAGCACAGCCGGTAAACCAACATTCGTACTGATGTTGTTTATGCGAATAAGTTTACTTTTAAACTAAATACCAAAATGTTTTTAGTTCATGACAGTTTGTCAAAATATTAAATTTGACACAAATGAAAACAAAGCTTTGAGGGATAGAAGTTCCCAGTTCTCTTTCATGTACCTAGATTTCAATAGTTTTGTAACTTGTGGAACTTATAGTTACAGACTATGTAAATGCATCTTTTTTTCCAACAAAAACTTTGAAAAATTGTGCGTTCGCCATATTGTGCGTACAATCTTGTTTTCATTTGCTTATCATAAAACTGTAAAGGCATTAACGTTCGCACAAACATTTACAATCTAAACAACTTGAATTAAAACAGTGACTTCCAAGTTTCAACATACAGTACTTTGTTTCTTGCGTTTCTTTTTCAACTAGCCTGCACTGCTTGGCCTTTTTACGCAAGTTTTTCTAACAAATCAGATTTACGAATCGTTCAAAGTAGAAGGTTTGGCACTTGAATATTAATTAGTTTACGTGATTGCTCAATTCCACTTGTAACGTCAGCAACTAATTAATATTTATGAGCTAATCTTTTGCCATATGTGGTGAAATTATGAATCCCTCCATGGTGAAGTCTTCATGAATGGCTCATGAATATTAATTAGTTTGTGACTGCATGTTCCAGAAAGGTTATGAATCAACGTCAACATGAATGAAATTATGATTAATAATTTTTATGAACTAATCCTTTTAGTCAAGTACTGAATTGAGTCCTACGGAAACTATCCAGAAAAATTTGGTATGGCATTGAGTATGCTTCAAGTTCGCAACCTCAATTTTATTCACATCAAATTAACTATAGGTGCAAATTATCTATGAAAAAAGATTTCACTTGTAGATTTTTTTGTACTTATAATTTTTAATTATGTAGATTGACATTAGCCTGCAGGCTTAACTGATTGGCCGAAAAGCATATGATGATAATTGGGCGCTAATCAGCTGTCTAATTAACGAATACTACTATGGGAAATGAATATTAATTAGGTTACATGACTGCACATTCAAGGAAGGTTTACGAAGCAGCTTCAGACATCATTAATATTCATGAGGTGAGCCTTTGGCATTGCAGAATTCGTAATGTCATCCAACCTGTGTTACATTTTTACAAATTTAACATCAATTTGGTAGCAAAGAACCAGTAATTTTAACATCACAAGTTGAAATCAACATAATTATGCTGTCAACTAAATCACCAGTGTGTCTTTTTATCTCGTAGGTGGTGATTTTCAGCCTTGCGTCTGAGGATAATGTCTGAATCTTCTCTGGACACCAGAAGTTGTGACGTTATGAAGGTTCTGGAGAGTGACGGGCCGCACATGGCCGAACCGCCCGCGACCCTTGACGACCCCCAACACACACCCCAGAACAACGGCACATACACCCAGGAGTGTGTGACAGACCAAAGTTCCTCCCATCAAACTCAGGTAAACTTGGTGACGCACCTCAAACTGTGCATTATGGGTAATATAGTCCAAAGCCAAGAGCAAAGGAGATTGTAGCCTCTATGTAATGACTTATTATGGGATGTTAATGACCACTGAGTGGTATGCTGTTGCCGTGGTTTCCATTATCCCAATGTCTCTGCTTAAAGACAGAGATAAGACAACAAGATGAGTAGATTCAGCCAATCGGATCCAAGCTGGCGTGTGATTGGCTAATGCCAGGAAAGAGAGGAAGGACAGTTAATCTGCACCTGAAATCCTGCTGGTTTATCTGCAAACCCTTAGGGTGTGAGCGTGTGCGTGTGTGCGCGCGTGTGTGTGTGTGTGTGAGAGAGTGTGACTTTGCCACCATCTGCTCTTGGTGCATTGAGAAAGGGCAGCGGCCAGGTGCATTGAAACACATGCTGATCTCAGCTCTATTCCTCTCTCATTGTTCATTTCTCTCTCCTTTCCTGTACAATTAGCTGCTTCACTGGTGCACACACTCCTTTAACGATATATTACCTGCAATAACATGCACAACTCAACTTTTTTGACCTTCTGGATTTGCCATAAATTTCCAGGACTGGGCGATATATTGAATTATTTAATATGTTTTGAAAAAATTAGAAATCTTTTGTAACATTATAAGTGTCTTTACTGTCACTTTTGATAAATTTAATGCATCCATGCCGAATATTAATTAAAAAAAGAGTGGTGACATTAGTAGTGACATTAGTAGTGTAAAAAAAAAAAAAAAAAACACTTTATCTTTAATAGTTATTGCTTTTAGGTACAATTAACTTATGATACTTAAGGTTTTTACATGGTTGCAATGGCAGTTTGGTTAAAATTAAGGTTAAAAAACCTACAAAATTGTATCTTCTGACCTCTGAAGTCTGAAAAATAAATTATATTTTATATTTATTATTTTAATTAATGTATTATAGTTAATGTATATTAAAATATATAATGCATTTTTAAGCATTTCATACGTTATGAAAAACATTGTGTATTTTAACTATTTCATAACATGATCCAAATTTCCTCCCTTTTTTTTCTTATTAACAACAGCTCGGCCAATCAGCACAGAGTATTAAACGGTCCAAGGTACGGTATGATCACAGCATGAGTTGGTCTTTTTTTTTTTTTTTTTTTTTTTTTTTTTTGATTGATTTGTTGGTTGTTTTGTTTGCCTGCACTCTGTGTGCCTTGCGAGAAAAAGAGAGAGTTCGGCAGTGCATTGTGGGAATAAAAGCCCCTGCTCGACTCAGTAAAGAATAATAAATGTGCTTAGGGGGGATGCTGCATTTAGCAGTTTTGCAGCATGACCTGAAATGCCGGGGGTTTGTAAGACCAAAGCGCCTCCTCTGGAGATTTTCCCACCTAGTGCCGAATTCTGCTCTGCTGTTGATGCCGGTTTATCACTGCATTTTGAACAGCCGAACTGTTTTTGTAATTACGTTGAGTTTGTTCATTAAAACTGTGTTCTTCTTGGTTGTTTTGACATTGCCTGCAAGAAATCGTCTGTTGTGTTTATTATTATTTCTAAGAATAATGATTTACATAAAAAAAAAAACTGTAATTTGTATTCTGTTTTTTTGTGTTTTTGTACGTTCGAGATTTTCAGACTTTCAGGGGTTTCAGATGTTTATATAAGGGTTGGTTTTAATAAACATGCCTTTAATTAACGCAAACCCCTCCCAGAGCTCTGAAAAGTCTCCTGAGATGTTGCAAAATGGTGCTTGTATATTTTTAGTCATGCGTTGTTGGACGTTTTTTTTTTTTTTTTTTTTTGCGAATGAGTGCCAGACGTTTTGGTAACCATGGTTACTCTCCTCCAGTCCAACGGCAAGTTAAAGTTAGTTCGCAGCTTGGCGGTGTGTGAGGAACCATCTCCCCCTCCGCTCCGAGAACTGCCACATGAACAGGTAAACGTGTGTGTGTGTGTGTGTGTGTGTGTGTGTGTTCAGAATAGCATACTCCTTACCTTTTAGGACATGTTACCTAGTTTACTTAATTCACATACTGTTTAAAATAAAAATAGCATGCAAAGTATGAAGCCCCTTAGGGGACGCTGTGATGGTAAAAAGAAATGAGATTATTTCGAAATGAGATATTATTTCGATGCTTTTGCATTTTCTTGCAAACCTTTTGCGTTCTCCAGAGAAACTTTGCGTTCTCCTGAGCAACTTTGTATTTGCTCGCAAAACTTTTGTGATGGAAATAATATGAGTTGGGAGGTCAAACTGTATTTCGGTGCTTTTGCAATCAAATGCAAAGTTCCTTGGGGAAACGTTTTTGCGAGAGTGCAAATGTTTTGCGAGAGAATGCATTTTTTCTTGGGGAATGCAATAGTTTTGCAAAAGAACGGGAATTTTCTCTGGGGAACATAATAGTTTTGCAAGAAAATGCAAAAGTCTTGCGAGAGAATGACGTTCAGGGGAATACCTTTGTGAGAGGATGCAAATGTTTTGTGTAGGAACAAAGTTTCTTGGGGAACGCAATAGTTTTGTGAAACAACGCAAAGTTTCTTAGGGGAACACGATAGTTTTGCGAAACAATGCAAAGTTTCTTGGGGACCGTAATAGTTTTGCAAAACAACACAAATTTTCTCAGGAGAACACAATATCTTTGTGAAACAACGCAAAGTTTCTTGGGGAATGCAATAGTTTTGCAAAACAACGTAAAGTTTCTCATGGGAACACAATAGTTTTGTGAAACAACTCAAAGTTTCTTGGGGAACGCAATAGTTTTGCGAAAGAACGCAAATTTTCTCTGGGGAACATAATAGTTTTGCAAATTTTCAGAGGAACGCAATACCTTTGTAAGAGAATGCTAATGTTTTGTGTGGGAACAGTTTCTCAGGGGAACACAATAGTTTTGGAGACAACGCAAAGTTTCTTGGGGAACAATATTTTTGCAAGAGAACACAAATTTTCTCAGGGGAACGCAATAGTTTTACGAAACAACGCAAAGTTTCTTGGGGAATGCAATAGTTTTGCGAAACAGCGGAAAGTTTCTTGGGGAACGCAATAGTTTTGTGAGACAACGCAAATTTTCTCAGGGGAACGCAATAGTTTTGCAAAACAACGCAAATTTTCTCAGGGGAACGCAATAGTTTTGCGAAACAACGCAAAGTTTCTTGAGGAATGCAATAGTTTTGCGAAACAGCAGAAAGTTTCTTGGGGAACGCAATAGTTTTGTGAGACAACGCAAATTTTCTCAGGGAAACGCAATAGTTTTGCGAGACAACGCAAAGTTTGTTGGGGAATGTAATAGATTTGCAAGAGAACGCAAATTTTCTCAGGGGAACGCAATAGTTTTGCAAAACAACGCAAAGTTTCTTGGGGACCGCAATAGTTTTGTGAGACAACGCAAATTTTCTCAGGGTACACAATAGTTTTGCAAGAGAACGCAAATTTTCTCAGGGGAATGCAATAGTTTTGTGAAACAACGCAAAGTTTCTTGGGGAACGCAATAGTTTTGCAAGAGAATGCAAAGTTTCTCAGGGGTATGCGATAGTTTTGCAAAACAACACAAAGTTTCTTGGGGAACACAATAGTTTTGCGAGACAACACAAATTTTCTCAGGGAAACGCAATAGTTTTGCAAAACAACGCAAATTTTCTCTGGGGAACATAATAGTTTCGCAGATTTTCAGGGGAACGCAATACCTTTGTGAGAGAACACTAATGTTTTGTGTGGGAACAGTTTCTCAGGGGAACGCAGTAGTTTTGGAGACAACGCAAAGTTTTTTGGGGAACAATATTTTTGCAAGAGAACACAAATTTTCTCAGGGGAACGCAATAGTTTTGTGAAACAACGCAAAGTTTCTTGGGGAACGCAATAGTTTTGTGAGACAACGCAAATTTTCTCAGGGAAACAATAGTTTTGTGAGAGAACGCAAATTTTCTCAGGAGAACACAATAGTTTTGCGAAACAACACAAAGTTTCTCAGGGCACACAATAGTTTTACAAGAGAACGAAAATTTTCTCTGGGGATCGCAGTACCTTTGCGATAAAAGGCAAACGCATTGAAATATAATTTTTTTTTTTTTCCTCTCATCTTATATTTTTCCATCATCATTCCCCTTAAGGGCTTCGTAGCAAAGCACAAAGACTATGATCAAACCGATTAACCATTGTCCTTGCTCCAGTGCATCCCACATCAATAACGCTGTCAAAACATCAGCGCTGCTCTTAGTTATGAAGACTCTTACGCGAGTCGATTGCGTGTGTGCACGTTTAATAGAGCTGTGCGTTTATTAAAGGTGCGCGTGTGCGCGTCCCCAGCACAGGATTGCTTTCATCCATCATCTATACCAAATACAATTTTCCTGTCTCAGCTGCCTAGCTCAGTGGATTGCTATAATTGCCTGTTCTTATCCAAACCCCATTTTTGTTCTATTTATTAGGTTAGTGTGCAGCTCAGAGCCGCTATTAGGAAGCCCAGAGCTCGCTGCAGGCGGTCAACACCATCAGCTCTTTGTATACGAGGCTGTAACTTTCTTTGCACGTTTGGTTATTTCGTAGGGAGGTTGATGGTGATCTGCTAAAATAGGTATTTTGTAAAAAGGGTTGTGTAATTCAATCGCATATGGATATATCACAATTCTTTTTTCACAATGTTACATTAATACTTGTCAACATGAATTTTAAAAATATCTTAATTTACTATTTACTCTTGAAATTATGAAAAAAGGTATCCTTAATATTTATATTAACCTTAATATATCACATTCATTCTTCATTTTTATACATTATATTTTATACATTTATTTATAACATTAAATAAATCTATACAGAAATTATAGCCTTTATGTAGATTATATTCATTTATATATTTTCATCATTTTTATATAGATAACATGTATCTATATATTATTTATTTATTTATAACACTTGAAATAATAAAAGAAATTATATTTAAATTCTATATAAAGATTTTTATATATATTCGTCATATTTATACAGTTTTTCAAAAGTATTGTTAATTTTTTTAAATTATTATTGTTGTAACATTTGTGATGTAAACAAAATACATTGCATGTGCAGATCATACTCACTGTTGACTTGCATTTTAGTATATCAATACTTGACTATAATATTTCAGAGAATACGACGAATACAAGAAACAATGTTGATGTCATTTGACAACCTTGCTTTTTAAAGACGTTTTTGATATAAAAACGAAACAATCAGCTGTGTTTCTTCTTTTTTTAATCAGAAGTCATGCGGTGCAAAAGCAGGTGAGAAAGAAAAGAACTCAAGGTCTTTGTGGACGAACCGTCTGAAAGACGAATAAATGTCCTTAATCAAGTTTGCGTCCTTGAACGAGTGAACGGGAGACTTCCTCCCTGAGGAAAGAGGGTCTCTATTCATAGACCTTTCTCATCTCTCTGTACCTTGTACCCCCCCCCCCCCACAACCTGCTCATTCATGATCTGTCCATTCGTCTTCTCTCTCGCCGTCCCTCGTGTAGCGTGACATTTTTGTCCTCATTCAGGGTGCTCGACAGTTAATTCAGGCCTTTCTTTCTTCTTTGGAGGACAGTGAAGAGAAAAGCTAGAGAATGAAAAACAGTGCCTAATGATTTATAACGAACATAAAAGGACCCAAAAATGAAACCTGTCATTATTTACTACAAAATCCAAACTTACATGATTTTCTGCCCTCTGTCAAACTGCCATTTTCCTGTAAAATAGAAGTAAAGGATGACAATGAGTTAAAGGGTTAGTTCACCCAAAAATGAAATTTCTGTCATTAATTACTCACCCTCATGTCGTTCCACACCTGTAAGACCTTCGTTCATCTTTGGAACACAAATTAAGATATTTTTGATGAAATCCGAGGGTTTCTGAACCAACGTCATTGCACATTTTGAGGTCCAGAAAGGTAGTAAAAACATCGTTAAAATAGTCCATGTGACTACAGTCGTTCAACCTTAATATTATGAAGCAACAAGAATACTTTTTGTGCTCAAAAACAGAACAAAAATAACGACATTATTCAACAATTTCTTCTCTCCCCTGTCAGTCTCCTACGCAGTTGACATAGTGAACGCAGTGCAGTGCTTCTGTGTTCTACGTCAGAACGTCGACTCCGTATTGGCCGGCTCCTGCGTCAGCACCACTCGCATGGGTCGTGATGTTCACATGTACAGCATCGACCAATACTGAGCCAGCGTTTGGACGTAAACATGGAAGCTCTGCCGTTACTGCCTATGTGTGGTTCTTAATTTGTGTTGCGAAGATGAACGAAGGTCTTACGGGTTTGGGACAACATGAGGGTGAGTAATTAATGACAGAAAATTCATTTTTGGGTGAACTTACCCTTTAAGCTTTGAGAATTAGCTTAAAATAACCATAAACATAGTACATATGACTCATGCACGATATTCCAAGTCTTCTGAAATTATATGATAGCTTTTTTGTCAGTGTTAGAGCTTAACAGCCCTGTTTCCCATTCACTTTCATTATATGGAAAAGAGCAGCATGAACATTCAGCTAAACATCTCCTTTTCTGCTCCACGGAAGAAAGAAAGTCAAAAGGTTTGGGATCACAAAAGGGTGAATAAATGATGAAAGAATCATAATTTTAGGGTGAACTATTTCTTTAAAGCCACTGCTGTTCATTTGGCTGGCTCTTTCTCTCGCTCTCTGTTTGAAATGAAGCGAGTTTTAGCATCAGAGTGAAGGATCATGGTGGGATCGAGTCCAAAGCTCACAGAAGGGCAGAATGATCTCATAACCTCCACAATCCTTCGTGGTTCTCCTCAGGGGAGTTTGTAAATCCCATTCATGAAATATAAATTCATGTGCAGTAGAACAGCCCAAAATACCCTCTAAACCCAAAAGCTGTGCACCTGAATGGAATATATTTACTATAATGAACATAAACTGCTTGTCCTATCACTATCGAAAGTTTTTAACTGTTATAGGGTCAATTTAATACAGTTTACTATAACGTAATAGAATGAACAATGAGCATCTTTTATGAGCAAAATGAAATTCTGTGTAAATCGTTCATAAAGTGGGATTGAATATCAATCAGTGGCTTTAATCCTATAAAGGCCTGGCCGATATAACAGAGTATCACTTTTTTTTTTTTTTGGTAAAGTTTAAGTTTTTGTGTTTGAACAAAAAATATTTATTTATTTAGCACTTTGTGAAAGTTATTTATTAGTATTATTATTATATATTATATATTATATTATTATTGTGTAATCATATTATTATGTATGGAATTTGGTGTGTGTATGTATAAAATATATATATATAATATATTATTGTGATATTTAGCTTTTTCATTTGTTTTTTTTCTTTATTTATGGCCAGAATTGTGATCAGTTAATAATCTTTTTTTTTTTTTTTTTTTTGGGTGCTATTATAGTTTTAGTTATTATAGTTTAGGGTTTATGTTGAACTTTTTTGTTCTTTATTGTGATTGTTATGTGAGAGAAGGCAAGTCTTTATTACCTGAGATGATTACAAGTCTTCTGCTAATTCTCTCCGCAAAGTATTTTAATCAAACTCCTGTGATTAGCTGCAGCTAAGGGAAAGAGATCATAATTAACTTTAAATTACCCTCCTCACTTCATAATGACAAAAAGGAGCTGATGTTTGTCTTCTAATCATCAAAACCGTTTGTTTTTGTTTTTTTTAAGAAACTTGGGAAATTTGAACGTTAATGTGTTTATATCAAATATATTGTATATAAATGAATAAAACGTTTTCCGATTGTTAATATCTTAATTCTAAATCTGTTTTTTTTTTTTTTTATTTGTTTTTACAGGAAAAGATTCATATCGAGCTCAGTCAGTCTTTTGAAAAAGACGAAACGTCCATCAAAATTGAGGACAGTGAGAAAATCTCAGAAAAGCCAGAGAAAACAGACCGACTGTCCAAGAAGACACTCTCAAGAGGTGTGTGTGTGTGTGTGTGTATGTATGTGTGTGTGTGTGTGTGTCTTTGTTTTTTTGGCAGAGGAGGTGTTTTCTCACAGGCCAGATGGATGCAACAGAATGTGTGTGATGAATCTCTCTCCATCTCTCTCTCAGATCCCAGTCAGGAATACACAGACTCCACGGGAATAGACCTCCATGAGTTTCTGGTCAACACGCTGAAGAACAACCCCCGGTGTGTGAAAATCCCCCCGCCGTCTCATTAACACACCCTCGTCTGAACGCTACTGCTACTTCCTGTCCATTCATTGAGCTCTTTTTTTAAAATGTGCTTTTTATTTCTAGAGTAGGTCACTGTAACACTTTATTTTAATAGTCTACTTTAGACATTCTACTGACTATAAGTAACTTTGCAACTACATGTCAACTACCAGTCATTAGAGTATTAGTAGGTTGTCTGCATAATATCTGCTAACACTTTATTTTGATGCTCCCCCAACAGACACTCTACTGACTGTCTGCAAGTAAGTTTGCAAGTACGTCAACTTATTCTGCTAACCTAACAGTCTACTAATACTCTAGTGAGAGTTAGTTGACTTGTAGTTGCAATTTTACTTATATTTAGTTGACATGTAGTTGCCATTACTAATAGTTAGTTGACTTATCTAGGAGTGGGAATCTTTTGGTACCTCAAGTTTCGATTCGTTTTTTGAGGTCATGATTTGATTAAAAATCAATTCTCGCTTTTGAATCAAATTTCGGTTCAATATAACCATAGATTTGATACTGTTTTGTGTTACGTTTCCTATTTGACTCCGGTAGACAAGTTTAATAGGTCTTGAAGAAAAAAATCCCACTGAATTAAATGCGAATGTTGAAATTAGTTTTTCTTCCCATTTTAGTCAACCCAGTATTATAAAACAAATGCCATTTAAGCTGATTGCAGTCATTACACACATGACTGGCAGTCTTCTGTAATAAAGCAAGGCAGACCATTTTATTTTATTTTTGATATTAAAAATAGGAACAAAGAAGCACAAATACAATAGAAAAAAAGTATGCAAATTAATTAAACTAAGTTTTTCAGGTACAGTAGCCTAGGTTTATTTAACATGTAGTAAGAAATACTACAGAAATTGAATAATCAAATGTAAAAATAAAACAATGTATAGTCTTCACTGTATAAATTAAATCTAAATTGATTCATATTAAAGATACAAAAATGATTCTGTGAAAAGCAGTGTTTTTTTTGTTTTTTTTTATTAACATTATTGAAACAGACGGCAACAGTTTATGAGGCTGCTGTCCCTTTAAGAATGCACGGATCTAATATACTGTTACACATCCAATTTTCTCCTAACTGTTTACATTCACGTAGGACATAACAGACTGTGTTTACGTGAATTCTCCACATGATGTGCATTCTGACTTAATTTTGTGTGTATTTGACAATACAAGCACAATAAGCTGTGAAAGAGAACTGAATTGGGGATCGCATACATCTGAGAGGTGGCACCTGTTGTCAATAAGCTGAAAAAAATGCAGTGCTCGTGCTGACGGACACACACCCAAAGCACGAGCACTGCATTTTTCTCGGCTTATTGTCATTAATAACACTCTAACGTGTCAATAACTAAGTAGTACTGTGTAGTTAAAGAAGTGTAACATTTTAGAAAATCGATTTTTGAAATTTGTGAATCGGTGCAAATCGGTAAAAGATAGAATCGCGATTAATATGTGAATCAATTCCCCCACCCCTAGTTAGTTGACATGTTGTTGCAAAGTTACTTATTGTTAATAGAATGTCTAAAGTGGATTATTGAAATAAAATGAAGAGATTTTTTTTCTGTCCCTCCATTGAAAGTCTGTTCACCCAAAACTCTGATGTTGTTTATGTGGAAAAAAAAGCCTAAATTAAATCTGTTCATCATATAAAGCAATCGTGTCTCTTCAGAAGACTTCAGGATTAAACTGCTTGATTCATATGAATTTATTTTACGATCTCTTTATGAATGTTTTGAAGCATCAGAATTTTGGGTGAATAGGCTTTCAATGACATAAATCTCTCAGATTTTATTAAAAATATCTTTCTTTGTGTTCTGATGGAACAACATGAGGGTGAGTAGTTGATGACAGAATTTTCATTTTTGGATGAAGTAACACTTTTAATATTTCTATTATTAAAATGTATAAGAAAAATCCTGTTTTACACAAGTCTTGCATCTCTTCTTGGTTGTTAATGTGGATCGAAGCAGAGCTTGTAGGCACACATTTGAATATTCTGCCACTTGTGTGTTGGATTCTCATCAGGTTGATGAGCTGTGATAAATGCTAATGAACGCTGTTCTTACAGGGACAGAATGATGCTGCTGAAACTCGAGCAAGATATTCTGGACTTCATTAGTAACATTGAGTAAGTTGAGCCAAAAAACTGAAGAACAGTTTATACTGGTGTGTGTGTGTGTGTGTGTGTATATATATATATATATATATATATATATATATATATATATATATATATATATATATATATATATATATATATATATATATATATATATATATATATATATATATAATATATTAAAAGTAAGATTCATGTATCAGCTTTTAATTTGAGATATCAGCCATGTTATTTATGCACATCAATATAAAATATTATGTATTATAATATGTAAGTTGGTTATGATATTAACATCCTTAAATGAGCTTATTTATGAGGTACATAATTGTAGTTTGTTTTTTTTTTTCACAGAAGTCAGAAGAGGAAGTTCCCTCCGATGACATCATACCACAGGATGCTCCTTCACAGGGTGGCGGCGTATTTTGGGCTGGACCATAATGTCGATCAGACTGGGAAATCAGTAATTATCAACAAAACCAGCAATACTAGAATGTACGTGTGGATTTAATGGTTACTAGCCTCAGTTGTTATAACTATGAAAGTTTTAATGTAACTTTTTTTCCTCTCACAGACCAGATCAGAAGTTTTCTGAACACATTAAAGATGATAAAACGGATGATTTTCAAAAGCGGTACATCTTAAAGAGAGATAACTCCAGCTTGGACCAGGATGATGGCAGGGTTAGAAATACTTAAATATATTACTTACAAATAAATACATTTAAATCAATTACTTATAATTTTTCATTGAAATAATCCAACAACCAACAAATAAATACAATAACTTGCATGATAAGGCAGTCATGAAGATAAAGTGTAGGTGTATGTGTGTGTTTTAGCTGCGGATGCGTCTTAAGGATGACAGACGGAGTAAATCAATAGAGGAGCGAGAGGAGGAATACCAGCGTGCCAGAGACAGGATCTTTGCCCAAGACGTGCGTCTCCTTACCAAGATTAAACAATCTTAATATAAACCTATTATTTAGTATTGTTATTTATTAGTAGTGTTATTTGTTACTTAGTATAAACCACAACTTTGTGTTAGAAATGTCTATTATTTATAATATAATAGTTTATTTGAGCACAATTAATGTTTTGTACTTTAACTGCAATATAAATGTTCATTAGAATTTATTTAGTTTAGATAAAGCTAGAAAAAAAAATTGTTACAAAACTAGCATTTTAATTCACAATGTTTTTGTTTATACTATACCTTAAGACCTTATTGTAAAGAGTTACCTATATATTTATATATGTTTTGTTTTGTTTGTTTGTTTTTTTTTCTGTTTTTTTAAATGCGTATCTATATTTATCTGCAGGGACAAGAACATTTCCCGTTTGATAAAAGGTAAATGTATTACACACAGTTACTAGTGAGTTATATATGGGAGCTTCTTTGTTGCTTTCTTGTTTGTCTGTTGTTTTATATATCATAATTGTAATGCTTAAATTCCCTCTAGAATTCAAGAGGACATGACTTTCATTAACACTCAGCAAAGACGACAAATATTCAGGTAGTTTTTTTGTGTGTATTTTGTTTATTAGCTTAATTACGTACCATTTATGAGACAAAGATTTGCTCTTTTGAGTAAACGGTCACCATGTTTATTTATCACCGGGCTTTAATCCATGAGTTGTTGTTGGGGGTTTTTTTTTTTTTTTTTTTTTTATAGATTGAGAGACGGGCGCTCGGGCAACAGTCGTCAGAGCAGCTCAGAGAACGAGCTGAAGTATTCGGATCCTCGGCCCTGGAGCAGCACAGATTCAGACAGCTCCCACAGAAACCTGAAGCCCGCTATGACTAAAGCCAACAGCTTCAGCGGCATCAGCCTGCTGATACGAGGAGACAGTACGGCCAGCAGCAAGAGCATGGGGAAACTGTCTAAAACCAGTAAATAACACACCCTTATTCACCTAGCTGTCTAACTGGGGACTTGGCAATAGACTTTTGTAGGGATGCACGATATAGAAGATTTTGGCTGTTTTGTGTGCTGCTTTGCGTCAACATAAAAACAAAACAAAGCCTGTTTACTTTCTTAGTCATTTGGGAACGATTCATAAATTTATTCCAAAGACAAAAACTTTGTCTTCATTAATCTTCCATCAAAATATAATTGTTCCTGCCTCTGAAACGACTTTCCGTTTCCTCTGACATCACCAAAGCCTTATTAGAAGCCCCTCTCCTTCAAATTTTCATCAAAATATAGTAGTTTCTGCCTCTAAAACAACTTTCTTTTCATCAAAATGTAATAATTGTTCCTGTCTTTGAACCGACTTCCCATTTTTGCTGACATCATCAAGGCCTTATTTTTAACCCTTCAACTTCCTGTTATATTAAAATTAGAGATGCACCGATGTATCGGCTAACAATCGGTATCGGCTGATAAAAGCTATTATTATCATTATCAGCCATCGGCCGATTGTTTAAAAACTGCCGATACTCCCCTTAATCTTTTAATCAAAATATAATTGTTTCTGCCTCTGAAATGACTGTTTCCTCTGGCATCATCAAGGCCTTATTTTTAAGCCCATCCCCTTCTTTTCATCAAATTGTAATAATTTTTTCTGCCTCTGAAACGACTTTCCGATTCTTCTGACATCATCAAGGCCTTATTTTTAAGCCCCTCCCCTTCATCTTTTCATCAAAATGTAATAATTGTTTCTGCCTCTGAAACGACTTTCCGATTCTTCTGACATCATCAAGGCCTTATTTTTAAGCCCCTCCCCTTCATATTTTCATCAAAATGTAACTGTTTCTGCTTCTGAAACGACTTTCCGTTTCTTCTGACATCATCAATGCCTTATTTTTAAGCCCCTCCCCTTCATCTTTTCATCAAAATGTAATAATTGTTTCTGCTTCTGAAACGACTTTCCGTTTCCTCTGACATAAAGGCATTTTAAGCCCCTCCCCTTCATCTTTTCATCAAAATGTAGTAATTGTTCCTGTCTTTGAACCGACTTCCCATTTTCGCTGACATCATCAAGGCCTTATTTTTAACCCTTCAACTTCCTGTTATATTAAAATTAGAGATGCACCGATGTATCGGCTAACAATCAGTATCGGCCGATAAAAGCTATTATTATCACTATCAGCCATCGGCCGATTGTTTAAAAACTGCCGATAGTCAGGGCCGATTATATCCTGTCAATCAAAAGGGTGCGGAAAGACGTGTTCAGACTGCAACTCATACATACTGTGTGTGAAGAAAATCACTCTTGTGTTGAATTTTAACGCATTAACAGTTTAAAAATAGTGACGTTAAAGCAGGCTCTTTTTGACCCTATGAATCACCCGTAGTTCAAGCCAGGGTTGCCAGGTCTGCGTTTTTTTTTCCTACATCAAATATTATTTGTAGCGCCTCCCATCCAATAATCGCAAAAAGATTTGTGCTTTATTACTTCTGATAAGAATTAAAGTTTCAGTTTTCAAATTCTGTCCATTTTATCATGAAATTCAAACAATAAATGGCATTTTGACGCTCTTAAATGTGACGTGTCAGATCGCTGTAATGGTGCGTTCACACCAGACGCGAATGAAGCGTTAAGCGCGAGTGATTTACATGTTAAGTCAATGCAAAGACGCGAATAGACATCCTGCGGCGCGATTTGCGCGAATGATGCGGTGCGAATAGAGCGTTTCGGGCGTCGCGAGTTGAAAAATCTGAACTTTGGTTAACGCGGCGCGAATTTTCGCCAATCAGGAGCTTGCTCTAGTAGTGACGTGATTACGACGTAGCGAGAGGAGGCAGAAATCCGAAACAACAATGGAGGACAAAATCATCGTCACTGTATGTGGATACATCTTCATACTTTTATAGAAACAGGAATAAAAAGGATCTTGCTTGGAAGAAAGTGAATGAGGTCGGACAATCTGGTAAGTTGTAAAAAACGCTCTTTCAATTTGAGCTATATATATATATATATATACACATATTGAGACTACAAGCTAGCTAAAACCGGCAAATTGAGCTTATTCGCCGTATTTTACAACTACTTTCCCGCTAACGAGTTGATGTGTTTATTCAGAGGAAGTGTGCAAAAACGAGACTGGAGCCGCTTGGCAGAAGCCCCTCTCATGACGCGAATTCGCGTCTGTTGTGAAGTGAATTTCACGCGCGAATGAAGCGAGTAAACTCAAAATGTTCAAGCGTCCAACTACGCGCGAATAGCGCAATTTATTCGCGCAAGTCACGTCTGGTGTGAACGCCCCATAATGCCTCAGTTCAGGCGGCAGCACGGAGCGTGAGTCTTTTCTTCCTCTTCAATAGTTATATCTCGAAAAACATGAATGAACATCAAAGGTATGTTGAAATATATTGTACAACTTACCAGAATGTATCATGTCTCATGTAATCACTTTATTTGTCTTTCAACCGCGGAAAGACGTCAATAAAACAGCTTGTGAACAATATGTCACATCATGTCACTTTTACCTCAGGAATGTTTTCCAATGTTCACAGTTCCTTAGCTATCTACATATAAAAAAAACACTAGAGAGGAGCTTATTTACTGTTTGTGCACATTTGCCATGAAGACAAGTGCTTATGAAAACTACCTTATGTGATACTAAGTTTTATACATTTCAGTTTTTATTTGAGTGTAATTATTATATCTGAAAATAAACAGCAGCTGAATATAATACCTCTGCTGTTAATTGTAACCTCTAATATAGTAGTGTACCAAATGAGAGGGTTCCCTGTATAGTTTGCAACATTATTTGGGAGAGATTTTTTTTTTCCTTAAGAAAAACCAAACTATCGGTACCGGCCGATATCATTCTGAATAATCGGCTATCGGTATCGGCAGAGAAATTTAGTATCGGTGCATCTCTAATTAAAATGCTTTTCACCAACCAGTGTAATTCTTGATGGATAAAATCAAGTCCATAATTTATTTATTTATTTATTTTTTTTGCGCTGAATATTGTTTTACTCGGAACATGTCACATTATGTAATTAAAATAGATTGCGAGCGCCAGTTTGTGTTGATTTTAAAATAAAGTGTTCACGTTAGAGCTCCAGTGTCGAACGTACATTTAAATTCAGGCATTTACAAGTTTAAAGCTACATTTATAGTTGAAAACATGGATAACAAGAACTTTTGAAACCTGGCACAGAAAAAGAGAAAATTAAGTTTGTTATAATTAGTTTAATTTGAGTAAAAAAATAATAATAATGTCTGCTATGATCCGCTTTTAACATCAGCCTAATCAGACCGATACAGATGGTTTAAAGTTAAAATTTAAAATGACAGATTATACAAAAATTAAAATATGCAGATTGACTATGGTCCCTGATATATCGTGCATCCCTAGATGTCTGTGGTTTTTAAATCAAGTCAATATAATTTTTACAGACTACAGTTTATGTCAGAATTACCGTAATTAGGAGACATGAGATTCTGCTCCAATTGATTGACTTCATCAAACAAATGCTTTGTTTCTATGGCAATGCTCATAAGGCCTGTTCAGTATTGTACTTTATACTTAATTGCTACATATAATTCATACTGTGTGTATATATACATAAATATAAACACAATGGCATATCAAACAGAAATCATTTAGTATTTTTTATCTTTTTATTATTATTATTATTATTATTATTTGACAACACAGCGGTCAAATAATACCAGTCAGTAAAGAGTTTCCAACTTCCAAGTTCAACAAAAGTTTTTACTATTTGGAAATTTACTGTAATTCCAACATGAACCATAAAATACAAAATTTTAAGACATTTTTTATTGTAGTTTCTGAGATCTTATCTAGTTTGTCTTGTTCAAATACTAAACATGAACTGACCATGTGTATTTTCACTTTCACTATCCCAGTCCTGCTTTCCTATGCTCAGCGTTTGGTTCTTTTGAAGACCTTTTTTTTTGTTTGTTTCATCATTTCGTGTTCATGCTTTAAGTAGCCGTGCATTGAGAGTGTGAATTTCTTGCGTGTGTGTGGTGGAAAGAATCTCTCTGCCCTCTTTTTTCACCCATTTCATGTCCATCGAGGAACAGCTAAGAGAACACATTCATATTCAGAGCCGTCTGCTCTCGGGGTTCATTGATTATTTATGCTCTGGCATTTAGAAGCTCAAGGACTTGACGCCAATATATATTTATCACTTTTAATATTTAATGACGCAGCTCTTCCGTTAAGCAACCGCTGGATCACTCCTCATGCCCAGTTACATATGAACAGCCCTCCGAATGATCACAAATTGTGTTGCTGTTATCCATCAGTGGTTTATCCATATATAAACTCATCAGATAAGAAATTTTGTAATTTTTTATTATTTTTAAAAACATTATTCACTAGCAAAAAATCCCTTTTGTAAATTGTTTTATTTATTTATTTTAATTCCTAACAAAGTCACTTTTGTGGTTTGCAGACAGATTCATAATTTGTTTAATTTTATTTTAGTTTTATTTTATTCTAATCAAATTTTAATCAGTAGTAGTAGTAGTAATGATGAATAACCATTTATTAATAAAAAATATTTGATCAAATTGATTAATAATAAAGCAAAATTAATTAATTTAAAAATTCTGATTATTGAAAAGAATATCTGTAGGAACTAGATGAATCTTTTTTGGCAGATTTTTATTTGGATCACCATGCATGGTTCCATTTCCTCCTTCATATCTGTTTTTAGCCCCGCCCATCATCCCCTATACATTCATTACCTCATCTCCCACCTTGTATATGCTAGTAAAAACTCTTTCGCTCTTCACCCTCCTTCAGGTTCAGACTCTTCTAGTAGCGTAGGTTCCTCTTCTGGGTCGCTCTCTCGGCCTGCTCAGCTGCCGTTACCCGCCCCCGTTCTACCCCAACCCAGTCGGGGCTTCACCGTGGCCCCTACGGCCCCTCTTCCGGCCGCGCCCATCGGGTGCACCGCACCCGCCCCAGCCTCTCAGAGTGCAACTACTAACTCTAATATTAATACTAACGCTAGCTTCTACATCGTTCCTCTGGACACCACAGCCATCCCACCAGGCAGCGTGCTGCTCAATCCACAGACAGGTGGGTACCTCCTGACCAACATTTACTTCAAAGGATGGAGGTTACGCTGCGTATTCGCGATACTAACTTTTCTTACTAATTCATTGTTGAGCGAATGAAGTAAAAATTCGAATTTAGCTGTTTTGCGCTGGTTCATGCATGTTTGTTTTTCTAACTGTGTTTTTTTGTTTTGTTTTTTCTCATACAGGTCAGCCTTTTGTTAACCCTGATGGCAGCCCGGTGGTCTACAACCCCGCCATGACATCACAGCAGGGGCGGGGCCAGCAGCCCATGTCTCTCCCGCCCCCTCCTCCTCCACCTCTTCCTCCTCCCCCTCAACCTCAGCCAGCCAATCACCTTCTAGCACAGGTCAGGAATATATATATAATTTTACTTTTTTTATATGTATTAAATAATTATTATATTTTATTATTTATTTCAGTTTAATTTCTTATCATTTTTAAAATATTTTTATATTTAAATAATTTTATTTGATTTTAGTTTTAGTTTTCTTATTTTTAATAATAGTTTTGTATTTAAACAATTTTTCATTTAATTTAGTTGTCTTATTTTTAATAAAATTAAACTTATTTAATTTAGTTTAATGTATCTTATTATATATATTTTTAATTTTTGTATTTAAATAATTCATTTTTTATTATTTAATTCAGTTTTAATTTAGTTTTTTCCATAACATTTAACTTATACAGTCAAAGAAATATTTAAAATATTGGTTATTGGCCATGAATTGTAAAATAACAATCAGCTGTCACTATCCCTCAAAATCGTAGTATGTCAGACAAAATCATTAATTAATTTTTATTAATGATTTATAATTAATTTATTTTTTATTATAATTCTCATTTCTTCTTTTATTATTTCTGTTTCATTTTATACATGTGAAAGTTAGGTTATCATATTGGTTATTGTTTATAACACAGAAATATTATATAATTAAATATGGTATTTATTATGTTTTGGTAATGTATAGTTTTAATCAGTGATATAACGGACATTCATCACTTAAGGTGCTAGCGAAATTGTGTTTTGTAATCTTTAATTGTTTAATAATTTTTTTATAATCAGAACGTTGTCGTATTTGCTTTGTTATTGCTCTAAGATGTGATTTCCGTTCTCATTCATTGTCCTTCTTTTCCATTCAGTTCTATTTTGTTCTCTTCCTCTTTGTCATTGTCCTCTGATCCTGTCGTTCATCCTCTCTTCCTCTCTCTCTCTTTCTCTCCGTGTCTCTGCAGTCGTCTGCTCAGCCTGTGCAGTTTGCTGCGGTTTCTTGTCCTCCTCTCCTGCCTGCTGCTTTCACTCAACAATACACTGTGGTACTTCTCTCTTCCTTCACTAGCACTCCATCATAGCACCTGTCCTTCTGTAAACTTCACTTTTCTCTTCCCTCGATTTATTGAAGAGGCCATATCATGGAAGGCATGGACAAAAAATATTTTGTAGATTTGAAATAAAAGTTCTATATATATGATACATGCATACAATTGTGAATAAAAACGTTTTAAATAATTAATTTATTTACTTTTTAATTTATTTTTACATTTTAAATTTGATTTTATATTTATGAATTTACTTATGTTTTATTATATTTTTAGATTATTGATGATAGAGAGATATATATATATATATATATTAATTTATCTATTATTTTTTCTTGTTATTTTGCTAAGTTAAATATACAATACAAATAAATATTACAACAGTGTAGAATATGGCCCCTTTAATATTTTGTCCTCTTTTTCCTTTTTCTCCCTGTTCTTCTCTTTTTTTTTTCTTTTTTTTTTTTGAAGGGGGTTGGGGGGGGGGGTTGTTTATTAACTTCCATATTCTGTTGACATCCAGTTTCTGATCTCAGTGTGTCACAGGATACCAAAGAAACTCTGTTCTCGGTTTATGTCTGTTCTGTCAGTTTTATTGATTAATCTCTCCAAAGTTTCAAAACGAGACCCGTGTGAGTTGATGTACCCAGCGGAGCCCAATGACTGAATTGGGTCACTTCTGTCATATATCTCACTGTATGACCTGTTTCTACCAAATATAACACCCTCATTAACAAATTCAGACCACATCAATAATTAACAACACCAGATGTTGTTACTACTTTAATAAAAAGATGTCTGGCAGTGGTGATGCCAAGCAGGGTCTCTGGTCCTGGTGGATGAGGGGCCGGACTTTGATCTGTGCTGGTTTTTAAAGCTTAAAGTCCTCAATGTGATGCCCTGGTTTAGTTTTGATAGACTCCCATCTCATGACACCTTCAGCATGTGATCCACTTCAACTTTTTCAAAAATTTCTCCTTTTGTTGTGTAATCTAATGAAGACAGACTCTTGGGTTTCAAATGAGAGGGTTTTCATGATTTCCTCCTACATAGCTGTGTTATTTGTAGTCACTTTTATCTTATTTTATATATATATATAATATATAAACTGATTAACTTTTTTGATCCACAAATGTTGACTACTAGATATATATATAGTTATTCACTTGACGCTGGGCTTCAGTCTTGTAAAATTGACATGTTTCGTGTGTGTGTTTGTGCATTAAAACAGCAACAGGACGGTTTAAATGCCCAGTTCAGCCAGATGAATCTAGTTCGTCAGCCTTCAGGTGACGCTCCGGACCCCCACACAGGCCTCTACCCACAATCCCTGGTGCTCCAGAACCATCCGTCCACCGGCTACATGCTTCCATCAACAGGACAGCCCATGAGCGGCCACGCCTACCCCCATCCCACACCCGTCAATCAACCCGTCCTACAGCCGCACGGGTACATACAGCAGCCCATGCAACAGGTATAAACGCACGTTTATGGTGCATTATGAATTATTTTTGACTTTAGAAAAAAAAAGAGAGAAAAAAAAAAAATAATATATATATATATATATATATATATAATATATGTATATATATGTGTGTGTGTATATGTATTAAAACCACATTTACAATAGTGTAAATTATAAAATGTTTATATAGTGTTTTTCTCACATAAATAATTTTATGAAAGTAAATACCATTTATTATAAAATTAACTACATTTTATATAATTTTTAAATATTTTTTTTAAATATATGTATAAATGTAAAATATGTATTATAAAATCAGATTTTATAGTTCTATAAGTAGTTTTTTTCTCACATAATTTATTTTTAAATTAAATATTTATTATAAAATTAAATAATTAAATAACATTTTATGTGTGTGTGTGTGTATATATATATATATATATATATATATATATATATATATATATATATATATATATATATATATATATATATATATATATATATCACTACCACTACTGTTTTTAATGTTTTTGAACGAAGTCTCTTATGCTCATTAAGGCTGCATTTATTTCATAATAAATGCAGAAAAAAACAGTAATATTGTGAAATATTATTACAATTTAAAATTATGGTTTTCTATTTTAATATACTTTAAAATATAATTTATTTCTGTGATAAAAAGCTGAATTTTCAGCATCATTACTCCAGTCTTGAGTGTCACATGATCCTTCAGCAATCATTCTAATATGCTAATTTGATACTCCGTTATTATCAATGTTGAAAACAGTTGTGTTGCTTAATATTTTTTTGGAACCTGTGATACTTTTTTCAGGATTCATTGATGAATAAAAGGTTAAAAAGTATAAAAATATAAATCTTTTCTAACAATATAAATCTTTAATATAACTTTTTATCAATTTAAAACATCCGTGCTGAATAAAAGTATTAATTTCTTTCAAAAAAAAAGAAAGAAAAAAAAATACCCCAAACTTTTGAACGGTAGTGTATATTGTTACAAAAGATTTCTATTTTAAATAAATGCTGATATTTTTTTAAACTTTTTATTCATCAAAGAATCCTGAAAAAGTATCACAGGTTATAAAATAATATTAAGCAGCACAACTGTTTCCAACATTGATAATAAATCAGCATATTACAATGATTTCTGAAGGATCATGTGACACTGAAGACTGCAGTAATAATGCTGACAATTCAGCTTTGCATGACAGAAATAAATTATATTTTAAAGTATATTAAAATAGAAAACCCTAATGTTTTTTTTTTTTTTTTAATTTTTGAAAATTGAATTTGTAAAATATATTAAATTGCATTTAAAATAATGTAGATTATAACATTTTTATTTCGTGTTTGTGTCTTACATAAATATTTTTTAATTCAATATATATTATAAATGTTAAAAAAATACTCTTAAAATAAAATATATATAAACGTAAAATCACAGTTTTTCTCATATTTGATAAAATATGTAATTAAGGATTTACATTTTAAATCATTTCTATATTTTTTAATAAAAGGTTTTCAAATGTATGTATAAATGTAATCACATTCAAAATGTAGATTAATATATATATATATATATATATATATATATATATGTGTGTATATTAATATATATATATATGTGTGTATATATATATATATATATATATATATATATATATATATATATATATATATATATATATACCTGTGCAGCAGGAATAAACAGACATTTATGGTACATTGCCTGCATGATATGACCACAGACGTGTGTGTGTCTGCAGGTGTCGACGTGTTACTGTGCTCCGGGTCAGTACTCGCACTCAAGTCAACACTACAGGGCAGTGACGCCGGTACACTACAGCGCCCCCCAAAGTCAGACACTGCCCCCGCAACAGACAGGTACAAACGCAGCTTCTACACGCTGACTACCTTGGGCAGTTCTGGGCAGTAGACTGTCAGCAGAAACAGGGCTTTGTGTCGGTGCGTTCTGATTGGAGTGCTGGGAGACGGGGCCGTGTCACTGTATGAGATTCGTAGTCATTCTCACAGTGAACCGGTCTCTTTTCCCAGCCCTCACTCCTCAACTCTGACCTTTCCGCTTTGACCTCTGACCCACCACTCTTCTGCTATCACCGGACATTGACAATATATTCATAAAGCACATTTAAAATCAACAGATCTTGAGCCAGAGTGCTGTACAGCAGAAAACAAACAAATCAATAAATAAGTGATTCATTACCCAATCACCAAAGGCTATATTCATTACAAACAATACATAAATATTTATTGCCATATCACCAAAAGTTATATTGATGACAAACAAACAAAAAATAAATAAATATTCATTTCACCATCACCAAAGGCTATATTGATTGAGGGGGAATAAATATTCATTACCCCATCACCAAAAGCTATATTCATGACAATAAATAAATAAATACTGTGAATAAATAAATAAATGGAAAAGATAAAAAATTAAATGTTGAATGTTGAAAATGAAAGGTTAAATTTATTGAATGTCAATTTTGTCTGTTTCTACAGGTGTATTTTTAGTGTTTCCAAAAACAAATAAATTGTAATAATTTATTGAAATAAATTATATTTCATTATTTTTAAATGCTCGAGTTACAATTATGAATTTATCCCAAGTATTTATAAATATTTAGCTAATTGTTATTACACTAGATATCAAGTGACATAATTGCCATACATTTTTATTAGCATAGTGACATGCTAACAAGCTCTCAGAGCACCTTAGCAACAACCACATAGCAACACCATGGTAACCATGCAGTGTAGAGTGGGCAAGATCACTCACATTTCCTTCTGAAAATGTAAAAAATTGGTTAGAAATGAAATGGGGCATTTAGTTTCTTTAATGGGTGAGTTTGGATGTCTCGTTTCTAACCTGTAAGAACTGGGGAAAAAATGAAAAGGATTTAGAGGTTTTTAGAGATTTTAGAGAGAGAGAGAGAGAGAATAATTCACATCTCGTCCACAGTGACATTGAAAGAGCCCCTTTCACAAGTACTTCAGTGTGTGGGGGGGCTTGTATGGTCTAAATCGACAGGCTTTTATTCTCTTCACTTTGGCCTTGCAAGGGCAGGTAAAAATAGCCGTGTACTCGCGCACACAGAGGAGGAACGAACCGGAACGAGACATCCGTTCATCTGTACTGGATCTGATGAGAGCTGAAGTTAGAGGGGAATGAGAATCACTCAAGTTTAGATGGTCTGTCATTGTCCACCGTAAAGATCGCAATCTTCACAAAAATCCCTATTAGCCTTCTCTTAAAAAAATGAAAGAGCATTATATATTTATTACTTTATTTATATAATGTGTAAACTGATCATTATAAATCTATATTATATTTTTATATTACATATATTTTAAACCTATATTATAAATTTTTATATGTGTGTGTGTGTATATATATATATATATATATATATATATATATAGAGAGAGAGAGAGAGAGAGAGAGAGCAGTTTTCCATAATATCATCTATAAAATGTGTAATTAAATATTGCACAATTAAGTTTTCCATTTTTATTATTACTGTTAGTATTATTGTGTAAAAAAACAATCATTATAATCACACACACACAATTATTTATTTTTAATAAAAATAATTATTATTATTGATCATTACAAACGTGTGTGTGGTTGCAAAAATAAACTTTAAATTATATATATTTAAGTTAATAAAATTAAATATTGTGATATTACATATTATTATTATTATTATTATTATTATTTAAAAATAAAGCATTACAGTGCAAATTTATATTAAATATAAATATTAAATATTAAAATAATTAAATATTTAGATTTTATAAAATGTATTAAATGGAGATTTTAAGTTACATTTTTAAATATTAAATATTACAATAATGATATTATGATGTATAAAACGATTATTGTAAACATTATCATGCTGGCTCATTGATATTAATTAGGTGCCACAACAGTTACCCAGACATTCTAACCGATTTGCTGGAAAATGCTGGTAAATAACAGACATTGTTATTATTATTATTATTATTATTATTATTATTATTATTATTTTATGACCAACTATTTTGCAGACATCACAAACTTGTATATCTAATTTTCTCACTACTTGTATTTGATGCCACAAACTTTACTTGGTGACTCTTTTACTTCAGAAGCTGTCCTAACTGCCTCAAACTGCAAACGGTCATGCGTTAACGTCCATCTGTTCCCGCTCATTTCCACACCAGCCAGGGTCTTTTATTTCATTTCACATATTTCACATATTCTTTTTGTAATTAAACTGCGAATTTAAAAGTTGTTTACAGCTTAAATGTTGCGTAAAAACCCTGTTTGTTTTTGCACTTTGTCCTTAATGTTTTACTTCCAGATGTTGTTTGTTCATCATTTGTCGGATTCGCTGTTTATGCTAATGAATTGCTGTCTGAATGTCATTTTAGGTTTCCAGACGGTCATGCCCGGTCAACCCCCCAGCTACCAGGGCATGATGGGAGTTCAGCAGACTCAGAACCAATCGCTGGTCAGCTCTCAGGGCGGAATGGCCAATCAGATTCAGAGTGTGATGGTGCAGTATCCCACAATGCCTCCATATCAGGTCAGTGTTGCATTTTGTACATTGATTTTTTTTTTTTTTTCGGTATCTGTGAGTGATTTTGATGAAGTGACGTGTGCATTTGGCAGGTGTCTGTGCAGCAAGGTTCTCAGAGCGTTCCGCAGGCAACCTATCAGCAACAGATCATGCTGCAGGGACAGACCAATCAGGTGCCAGCGCCCTCCGGCAACATGCAGGTGTATTACAGCATGCTGCCGCCAACACAACACTCTAGCATCAGGTAACACGCACTGAGGTGCATCCAGTGCATGTCAATGCATTTAAAAGTGCTATTTGCTTTCAACCAATCAGATTCAAACATCACTGTGTGATAAGGCCTCTAGTGTGTCTCATGCGAACTTCCTGTGTGTGTTCAGCTCGACCGTTGGCTTCCTCCCACCGCCGGGTTCAGAGCAGATGTCGTTTCCCCGAGCGCCCTCCCCCTGCGGCTCTCAGCCAATCACAGGCCAGCAGTGCACAGGTATCACAGCCTTCTTCAGTATATAACTATCCATAATGTTTCAAATTAATATAAAATCAATTTAATAAATAAAAACAACATATTTCCGCACTTATGCACACGTGTGTGTGTGTGTGTTTTTATATATATATATATATATATATAATTTTGTTTTTATTGTTTGTTTTTTCAAAATATTTCTTGATCATGCATGTAAACACTTTTTTTCTTTTTTTTAACTGTGAAAACTCAAACTCGCCTCTAAAGGTTAATGTTTATAGCTCAGTGTCATTTACTAACATAACGACAGTTTTTTTTTAATTAGGTATTAAGTCTTCACACATCTCTCGGTTAATAAGTTGAGCACATATAATGAGCTTTGAGCAGTTTATTTCTCATTTTCAAAATGTTTTACTTGGCCGTTTAATTAAATGTTGTTTACAATTCTTGTTTCTGCTCATGCCTTGCGGGCGTCTGTGAAGAGTTCATCACACGTTTCAGAAGCTGCGAGAAGAATCGGTGTTTATTTGAATAAACCTCAGTGTTAATGAACGCTCAGCTGGTGTGTGTGTGTGTGTAGATGCGGTGATGATTATGTTGCTGAAGAAGAGGGTGTTTTTAATGAGGAAGAGGCGATACCCACACTCTTTGACCTTTCACTGTTTAATAAAGTGCTTTAATTGGCCGGTGTGTGTGCATTGTGTGTTGCCTGGTATCGAATAATTTAGTAGCAAGCAGTGTATTTTCAACACCAATGATAAATATATAAATAAATATATGTCTGCTATAGTGAAGCTCTTAAAGGTTAATAAGGATAATATTATGTGTGTGTGATAGTGCTATATGAAATGTGCAATGATATTAAAAATAATAGAGAACAATGTGATGTCTAAAAGTTTTAAGTCATTGGTAACACTTTACAATAAGGTTCATTAGTTAACATTAGTTAACTACATGAACTGCACTTCTACAGCATTTATTAATCTTTATTAATGTTAATTTCAACATTTACTAATACATTAAAATCAAGTGTTGCATTTGTTAACATTAGTTAATGCACTCTGAACTAACATGAACAAACTATGAACAGCTGGATTTTTACAAAGATTAACAAATACAGTAACAAATGTATTGCTCTTGGTTAGTTCATGTTAGCTAATACATTAACTAATGTTTAACTAATGAACCTCATTGTGTTCTTAAGTGTTACCAAGTCGTTTGACTGATGATTGACTTCAATCAGTATTAATAGTGCAATATATTTGTATAGAAATTATATTTATTATATATAATAAAGTATATTTTTTGTATTATCTACTGTGTGCAATAGTACTATATAAGACATACAGAAAATATGATAATAATAATAGATGAACCATGTGACATTTATAAGTCTGGCTGTATCAGTATTAGAGAAATGTATTCATATAAATATTAATATTTATTAAATAGTATAATTATTTAAAAAAATTACATATATATACACACACACACACACACACAGTGTATATGTATTTTAAAAAAGTTAAACATTTTTATTTTATTGCAGTCTTAAAACATTACTGTTTTCATTTAAATTTTTACAATCCATAATATATATATATATATATATATATATATATATATATGTGTGTATCTTAAATTTTCTATTTTTATTATGCATATTATATATTTTAATATGTATTATAATCCCTTCACTTTTCCAGTGGTTTAAGTATGTACTGAAATCTGTAGCATGCATTGCGTCTCTGTGATTTTCAGCTGTGCCTCCGCCGCCTCCTCCTGGTGGAGTGGTGATGATGCAGTTGAGCATTCCTCCCAACCAGCAGCCGAGAGCCCCATCTCCACCACACTGGAAATTAAACCGCTACTACAAACCCAGCGATCTTCCCCCACAGGACACCACGCAGGTACAAACACCTGCGTCAGATCCCATGTGATGTCATTCTTGCATGACGCAACATACATGACCCCTCTTTCTCTCGCATTTTTCAGAATAATTCGCAGCAGCTGCTAAGCCCCTCCCCCTCTCCGGCGCAATCTCCTGTTCCCGCCCATCTGGCCAATCTGAAGGGTCCTCGTCCTGGCCACGCCCCCTTTCCCATCATGCCCCAGTTTTCCCGCCCTTACGCTCCAGGCCAAGGTGAGCCAGTCCGAGTGAATCTAAACCGACTAGCTCATAGCTGGTTATTTTTGGTATATTTCTGGCACATTTTGGTATGTATCTTGGTATATTGTGGTACATTTTGGTGTAAGGTTAGATAACGTTCATGTTTGTGTGTTCACAGGTGATGGCAGGTATCCTCCTCTGATTGGGCAGCCGCTCCAGTATAACCCTCCCATCAGACCCCCACTAATGCACGGCTCTCATGTGGTCAACCACCACCATCATCATCATCTTCATCACCACCAGGTTGAACACACACACACACACACACACACACACACACACTGCTCTCACACTCATGTTCAGGTGATCTAACAACATTAATGAGCATCTACCGTCATCTTCATCACCATCGCCATGTTAAACACGGGTGTTTCTTGTTCTTCACGCACATCAGCTCACATTCAGCTCTTTCTCAGGGTCCTGTGGGTATCCGGCACAGCGGCCGCAGTCGAAGACCCCCAAAGAAATCACTGTCTACTG
This sequence comes from Mylopharyngodon piceus, assembly GCA_039654765.1. Classification (NCBI taxonomy): domain Eukaryota; kingdom Metazoa; phylum Chordata; class Actinopteri; order Cypriniformes; family Xenocyprididae; genus Mylopharyngodon; species Mylopharyngodon piceus. The sequence continues at coordinate 33,761,837 of CM077438.1, forward strand.
ACATGAGCACAGGAGAAACAGGTACGAAAATATGAATTATGAAAATACAGATAAATATTCAGTTAAGTAAAGATACATTTTGATATATTGCAATGATTAACCTGATCACTAAAATACAACTTTGCAACTAATTTAAAATATTTAGTCTGTTTTTGAAACATTTTCCCTTTTATTAAATGTTTTTTAGTTAAACCTTTGAGGACATTTTTAGCAAATTTGTATTGTACACATTGGATGTATTGAATATTTTTAATCTTTTAATTTTAATGTAAAGTTAAATTAAGTATGCGAGTGTTATGAAAGATTTTAGCATATATTCAGCATTGGAGTTGGTATGTTTGATTCATTTGTGTAAATATGTTCAAACTGTCTGTTTCAGTTTATTCTAAACAATGATTGAATTATCTTTTTTTGCATCATCATTCAGAATTAAAAAATAATTATTATAATTATTAATAACTATAAAAAATAATTTTTAATAGTAAAATGCTTTTAATAGAAGTATTCCCCTCAGTGTTAATTTACTTAAATGTGGAAATTATGGAAAAAGTACATTTTTCTGAATAAATACATCTTACATATAAAAAAAAAAAATATATATATATATATATATTAAAATGTAGTGCAGTAAAATTAATTACATTAAAAATTGTAATGAAATTTATTTTTGGAGCTAATCCTATATGTATGCATGTATCACTATGATTTTTGTTATACACCATCAGTTTTTCAATAACATGTTTTTTTGTTCGTTTGTTTTTTGTGTGCATCCAGACACTGGCCGTGTTTTGGAGGTGACGGACCTTCCGGCTGGCATCACTCGAGTGGAAGCGAACTCTTTACTGGCAGAACTGAGCAAAGTTGGCGCTCTCATAAAATGGCTGCCCGAACCTCCGTCCCCCAGCCAATCAGAGGGAACGGACGTTACGAACTCTGGCCCTCCTAAACCGCCCCCTCACGACCTGGCGTCCACGTACACCATCCTGGCCTTGTTCCCGTCGAAATATGCGGCGCAGAGTGCGCTTCAAAAACTCAACAGCTCCATCACCAAATTCAAACTGAGAACTAGCAAGGGACATAATGAACAGCACACGCTCGCCAGATCCAGCTCTCAGTGAGGCCACGCCCCTCCCTCTCTCCACCAATCACCACCATTGCCTCAGACTCACTTCCTGCCATTTCAGTCACGCTTTCCTGGTTTTGTTTGTTTGTTTGTTTTTGCACCACTATGGCTTGATCCAAACGGGTTTGTTACTTTCGAATGGGGTTTTCACGCTAGTTTGTTTAAAAAAAAAAGAAAAAAAAAAAAAGAGAGAACATTTCGAATGTTGTAGTTGAATTGTTCTTTCACGGTTTCAGAGGAAATTGAATTATCTAGCTTTGTTATTTAAACGAAAGAATGTTGTTTGGGTTTTTTTTATCGCAAATGTCACAAAACACATCATAATGTTCTTATGAAATTTTTGGCCATTTTTTTTTGTTAAACGAATGGAAACAAGCAACCAAACATGTTACAACTGACCCATGAACAAAGATGGGACACAAGGGAAAACTTCGACCTGTGCCTTTGAGCAGGGACGCGTTGTTTACACTGAACAATGACTAAGCCAGAAAAACAACGTCCAAAAATTTGTAATTTATACTGTAGCCGAATCCAAATAAGCGAGTCATTTTTTTTCCTTCAGCCGAGTGCCAGTTTTTGGCTCTCCAGTATGTGTACTGAGTGTTTTTGAATTTTTAACTTAATTTAAACGTTGATGGAAACGACACAGTGGCCAAACAGAAGATTTTACCGCTTTCTTTCTCATTTTCTGTCTTTGGGGCGACGGACAACAGTCCATTTATGGGTTTTTAGAATTCTTATCTTATTAAAAGTCACTGGAATAAAGGTTTGCACTCTCTCTCTCTCTCTCTCTCTCTCTCACGTCTCTTTCCCCTTTTTTCTTGCGTTTTTTTCCCCCCTTATTTTATTTTGGTTGTGAGATGTGTGGACTATGAAAGGCTGTAAAATGTTTGCTGGAGCAAGTTGTTTTTATCTCAGTTTGAAACCAATAAATGTTTACACATAACGTTTTTTCACGTCCTAAATGTTTTTATTGGCATAAATTGCATTTTATTCCCAATTTATATAAACCGTTTATATATATAATTATATGCATCCTAAATGTAAAATTAAAAAATATCTTTTTTATTTATTGATTACTTAATATATTTTATGAATTTTAATTATATACTATTTAAGTTAGACTAAATTAAAGAAGAATACATATAATAAAAACTTGTGTTAAATTAGTGTGCTGTTATGGTGCATTGTGGGTATTAAATGTCTTAGGTCCATCTAAACTGGTGCAATTAATTCCATGTCAAAACTGAACTCTTTTGGTATACTGGGTTTCCTGTGAAAAAGACCAAAACATCAGGTGAAATCTGAAAAGTAGTGTTGACCATGTTTGTTATGATAAATGACAATAGTTTTAGTTCTTCTAAAGTAGACCTCTTTAGTACACCTCTAAAAAAAAAATCACATTAAATGTCTGTTTTGATCCATTATACCAATATGTATATTATGTATCCACAATGCATCTCTCTAATAGTGATGTTTGCATTTTAGAGCCTCACAAAATGTTGTTGTTGTTGTTGTTGTAGAGGTTTTTTTTTTTTTTTTTTTTTTTCATAGGTTTGATCAACTGTTGAAGGACAGAGATTTAGCCTGGTAAGTCTTGCTGTTCAAGTTAGCCCATAAATGTTTACATTTATGCAGAGCAGATGCTTTTATCCAAACCAGTTTACACTGCATTTAAGGTATCAGTTTCTCAGTGATCAGAAGCCATGATTTGAGCTACAGACACGATGATTGATTCCTGGAGAGAGAACAGGGTGTGTACCAAACATAAAGATAAGTGGCAAGATTGGTTCCCAAAATCAACCCACTGATTAAAAGATAGAATGACTTATCAAAACAGTGAAAGACGTTAATAGAGAAGTGGAAATAAAAGTAATAAAGGGGGTAGCCTAAGGTAGAATATTAGAGTAAGGTAGACGCCATTTTGAATTGAACGGGGATGAATACGAGGCTGTGATTGATAGACACGCACTGTATGAAGGTCCTAGCACGTAATTTTCACAACTCGGAACTTTCAAAATTATTTTGTAGAGTTTTGTATACATTGAACGCACTGTAATCCTATCCCTCACAGCCTCTTTTTCATTCCTGTCAAAAATAAGTCGTTAGTGTACAAAATAACCACTTTTTTTAAAGGATAGTTATTTATTCATTTACTTTTGGCTAAAAATGGCTTTAATAACGTCCAATATTGACCAGGACAAAATACTGCAATTTCTCAAGCACCATACATGCGTTCAAAACGGTAATGACGTTATAACGTAAATAACCGAAACACACGCATGTGCTATATACGCAGAAACCAGGTGAGGTAAAGACACTAAGAGAATATCTATATTATATAATATAGCCTATATTGTTCTTGTGCTTGTGATAAGTTGCTAAATGTTGTCAAAGTTCTTGACCCTCATTCTTTAATCCAGATCCACAAAGACGGATGTTTATTCATGGAGGCTCACAAAACTCCACGTAGACCTGCTCAGACAGGCTGCGGAGACAAACAGGATGTTCAGTCAAGCCCATATTACACCGGAGGATCCGCGGAAGTTTTTGTTCACATGCCTGTCTGATATCAAACAAACACTTGTGCTTTCATTCAGACATTCAGCGGAAGAGCCTGACAGAATGTGGGCGGTTTAACGGAGCAGCTCTTGAACTGAACTGATGATGCAGGTACACGCTTCTGTGTGTCTGACGCGGAAACTTTAACCTGGGATTTTAAAACAGGAAATGCTGATGAATGTGTTTGAAATGTCTGTTAGCATTATAAACGTCTATACAACAGTACCACAGTCAGGAGTGCATATAGGGGTCAATGACAAATAAAGATGTCAGGGATGATAAAAAGGAGAAAGCGTTTAAAAATCTTGTTTAAACGTGCCATGTTCATAGAAATGTAGTTTTTTAATTCATGCTGGTTTCAAAATAACATCACATGATAGCTTTGAACCATTAAATCTATCAAGTAAAAATAAAATAATTATATATATATATATATATAAATGCATATTTTACTATTTTAAATATTTAATAAAATATAACAAAATCTGATCATATCTGCATTTTATGATATTGTATAAATGAATGCATGTATAATATAATTAACAATAATCATATTTTAATAATTCCAATGTTTTAAAACACGTTTATTGTTTTAAAGGAAAATAAAAGAATTAAGAAATATGATAATAATAATAAAAGACTATGCCAAACTAATAATGGCAAAATATTTTTAAGTATTTCATCATCATTTTGCCTATATTACATAGACCCAAAATCTTAAATTTACTTTTAATACTTTTAAAAACGTCATCAAAGACATGTAGGTAATTTCTGAATAACTTCTAATAAAAAAAAATTGAGAATCATGTCATTGACCCTTAAACAAAATAGATGCACTATACCTATCCACCTATTTATGAATAAGAGCTACAATAGAGAGACTAGACAGAAGAAAAGAGCTGAATTCAGAGGCACACAGTACATTATACTGTAACTCTTCAACGAAACACCAGAGGACGCCATTGTACTAACATTACGTTATACCGCTGTTTACTGCATAGGCTACTGCACACTAAATTGTACATGAATAATATGAGAAACTGTAGCAGTAATTGTTTCACGTGATATTTTATTGTTACACAACGTTGCATGTTTAATTCAGTGCGTGACGCCCGTCATTAAATACAGATTTTGTGTTTTTAATCTAATGTTGTGTTAACGTGTCTTAACTTTTGGCAGCAGAATCGCATAATGAGTCACGAAAGACATCGATCCAGCTTATTCATCACATCGATGGATATGGTAGCTATCCATTTAAGTATGTTCTGCTTTGACAAATTAGTCATTATGGCCACTTTTATTTTCTAATATCATAGAAATGCACTACTACTATCTTTCTCAAACACATTTAAGAATCATAACCTTTGTTTAGGCTGTTTTATTATGTCTGTGTTTGGCTCATTTACATGTGATTAAGACAGTAGGTGTTGGATACAAACGACCTCATCACTCAAAACTAATAAGATTTTAATAACACCCCATTATTAACTGTCATAACAGTTTTGTGACTTAAAATTGTCTTTGCATATTCTAAATATGCTGTTTATCTTTTACAAATTACACTAAAGCTAAAACTAAATCGTATATTAGGACCATAAATGAGTAATATCACTGTTTATATGAGCACAAAGTGTTTAAACCTCTATTCCCTGGTTTTCTGTCATATAATTGATGCCAGATGGAGAATTTGTCAGGACAAAATATGGGGCAGCGGCTCCCTGCCAGTTGAGAGCGAGTGTGTGTCCCGCATAAATTAAGCGACAAGCCTGTCTTGCCATTATAGCAGGTGTCAGGAAAGATGTTTGCATGGGACGAGATCAGAAAAGTGATGTTTAGAGCTCAGAATAATTGGTTTGGGCCCGGACGGTGTTCACTGTCTGTATTTTTCAGGATTGAAGTGTTGTTTATTTGGATTTGATGGATAGTTGTGCCACGCCAGTGGCTGTGGGCCCAGAGGAGGAGGACGAGGGTGTGATGACAGACCAGCTGTCATACGCGCTCCTGTCGGTCAGAGCCAATGGCAGGACGTGTTTCTACATGCCCAGACATGTTCACCTGATACTCAATGTGGCCCAAGTAATTCAGTTCTCACTGATAAAGATGATAGAAACGCTTAAATTAAAAATTACATTTGAAATTCACCTTATATTCTTCTAATTATGAGAGAGAGACAGAGAGATTGATAGACAGACAGACAGACAGACAGATAGATAGATAGATAGATAGATAGATAGACAGACAGACAGACAGACAGACAGACAGACAGATAGATAGATAGATAGATAGACAGACAGACAGACAGACAGACAGACAGATAGATAGATAGATAGATAGATAGATAGATAGATAGATAGACAGACAGACAGATAGACAGACGGATAGATAGATAGATAGATAGATAGATAGATAGATAAATAGACAGACAGACAGACAGACAGACAGATAGACTGAACCTGTCGTTGTAATCAGTGTAGTGCTTTAGCTTCACCAGATAATTACTTGTAGCTTGACCCTCTGTGACCCTGTTGACCTTTGACCCTGGTTCCACAGGGGTCACATGTCAACTGTCCACCTTGCTGCAGGACAGCTCAGGCATCTTGCTCACAGCTGTCCAGAAGCGTGCATTTCAGCACACAGCTGAATATCAAATTCAGTTTAGAAACAGACTGTTATGTCTTTAATAAGATAAATATTGTCATTTGAAAAATGAACCACATACAAAACAAAGCTAGGAAACTGACTCTTTGTTAACCTCAAAATAAAAATTAAACATAATTTGTTTTTTTTTATATACAGATTATATACAGTTTTTTTTATATGCCCTCGCGGAGGTCTGTGCACACCACCGGATAGCATCTATCTGTCTATCTATGTATCTGTCTGTCTGTCTGTCTATCATAGGTCCATCAGTCTGTGCTCCGTGACTCTCAAATACTGTTTCAAGCCCTTCATCGGTCCACTCCATGTTGCCATAGCGACATGATGGAAGCCATCCCAGCTATACAATTTTAAGGGGGAGGGGGGTAATCATAAGAGGTTTAGGGCCAATATTGGACACAGAAATAACCCCCGCGCGCACACTCCAGTGCCGAGGGTCCTGTTGTTCGGGGGCCTCTCCTTCACTCTGGGGGTCTTTCATCTCACTCAAGGCCTCCACCCCATTGATACTATTCTCCCTCTCTCAAATGTTGAACAACCATGGCTGCCCCCACCATCATCCTAATTGCTTTTGTCTGTCCAAGGCTCTCGTCATTTCTCCATTTCTTTGACTTCCTCTCCAACATTTTTGTCCCTTTTCAAAACCGGTAGATTCTTTGTGCTGTAGTCCCCTTTTTCCTTTTAAAAAAGAATCAGATATGGACATGTGGCCTCTCGGATGATTGTGTAGGTCAGAGGACTTAATTCACTGTTCCTGAAGGTAACCAGCAGAAAAAACGTATTGTTAATTTATTATTTATTTACTCACATTGATTTTTGAAGGGGGAGGTCGCACTTAACTGCAGAGAGGACATTAAAGGTTTTAAAAATCAATATTTGCGTTAGGTTGTGGAAATTGCCTTTGGTGCTTATATATATATATATATATATATATAGCCATTTTATAAGTTATTTATTTTTATTTATATTTTAATTATTATTCAGTGCTTATTCAGTGCTTCTGATTGCCTTGGCTTTGTGCAGTGCTGCCTTAGAATTTGGACAAAATTAGGAGTACCTGCTGTTTTGAGACACCTTTATGTCAGGCGAGTTTTGATCACTGTGATCCCTGCTATGAATTATGGGTAGAGTGTGCGACCGCACAGGGCCTTGCGCCAAAGTAAAGTGACAGCTGACTTGATGATGTGAAGCAAATAGTTAAAGTTCATGTTTTTGTCCTTGAAATACTATAATATAATAGTTAAAAGACATAGAGTAGCTAAAAGTGAGACTATGTGTATCGTAACTGTATTATTCTGCTTGATAAAAATATATTATCAAAGTTCCTTTAAGACAAGTAATTTCACTCGGCGGCCATCTTTGAAACGCCTCTCGGGCATTCAAGTGCAGCTCCTATCTCTTTGAATGGGGAAACATCAAATTTTCCAAAGCTGTTTGCCAAGCTTTTGATTAAATTTCATATTTGAAATCACCAATGAAATCTGACAACAACTGTCTCATAAATTTTGTTTCTAAACGCTCAAACCATGACAAAAAATGGTATTTTTCAGGCTGGATCAAGCTAATGCGCATGCACAGTCGTAAGTGCGCATCTCTATAGGAAGCACGCGTCTGTTTCTGTAGGAACCGGAGCTTCTAACGGCCGCTGCAGTGACGCGATGACTTTACCAATCGGCGATTGGCTCTTATTTAGAAGGCGGGACTTGGTTCGCCGTATTGCGCGTTGCACTTAATCCCATTCAAAACAATACGAGTGACACGTCTTGTTATTCTATAGTCTTTGGTATTATGCAGTAACTTACAATATTGCTCTGAGCGTGTGTGTGTGACCATGATTCGTGCGCATACATGTCAGTCAGTGTGGCATCGCATGTCAAGTTCGTAGAGAGCTTTATTAAGTCCATTTTAAATTCTGATTTCGGCCGCCTCTGGAGTGGGTTAACCCATAGATATTACCTGAGACGTTCAAGTAAATCCGCACTCATTCAAGGATGTGCATTTATTGCATGGACGGAGAAAGCACAGGCGCCTGCAGGATTTCATCTGACTGTACGCACAAAGGGTTTTTTATTTAACACTAAAAAGTTAAATAAGCATATATTGTCTAACTATTACGCACATTTCGGACCATCAGTGACAACAACAGTACCGCAGAACGAGTGTAGCCTACTCTATCTCAAGACGTTTTAAACATTCTGAAAACTCCAAAAAGCGACAAAATTGTCAGACATCCATTTAGCGCATGTTCACGATGGAAAACAACTGAAAAACAGCGCTGGTTGTTCTCTCGATATTGTATGTTTGTTTTACTGACTGAGAAATCACTTCAGGTGATTCAGTGAGAGAGCAGTCCAAACAGATGCGAGTGGATTCAGACCGTTCAAAATTTAGAACATAGGCTAATTTAAGTGTCAAAAATATGTGAGCAGTTCAGTTATGAACTGCTCACATATTTTGGGCCTGGGTAGAGTTATTGGGTTGGTCCTGCTCTCACTCAGGTCCTCTTTTTGGGGTAAATGCACTTGCTGCAGCCACTGTCTCAATGTGCAACGGCAGGTCACAGATCAGCTGCAGTGGTTGCAATTTATCTGCTGTGGTTACTCTACCTGCCATATCTCTCTATCTTTCTTTCTCACAACCCATGACAGTTTTTCAATAGGTTTTATAAATTAAATGATTGATAGATCAGAGGTAGTTTGAACATCTTCTCCTCTCAGGTTTTGATAGATGCAATCCCCCAGGTGCTGGTGTTTATTGGACTGAGTGATGGCACACTCTCCTCATTGCCTCAGTTTTTTTCCACTCAGTCTGCACGGAAATCCCGCAGAGGAAAAAAGAGAAATGAAACTGTTTCCTGAGGTAACAGATGGGTAAAGATGATAGGAACCATTTCTTTCTGGGTCGTAATACATCTAAAACTCCATATATCAAAAGCACATACAAATGTCCTGAAGCCTTTCACAACAGTACAGTTCCTGAAGTTTATACTGCTTTCCTAACAGCTTTTGGCTCAATCAACCACCTCCCAGAAGAGATTTCATCGGAGACATCACTAGTTGCCTGGAAAACAGCTCCCACTGATGCGTTTGCAGGCAACTGGCAGCTGGCCTGGATGGACAGGATTTTCCTGCTATGCTAATGTCCATAGCTGCAGGCTAACAGTTCTAGTATAATGATGCTAACACGCCAAAGCCATATGGAAAAAGAAAGGCAGGACTTTTGCAAAGAATACCAAGCACAGTATGCATCAGTACAAAGGGGTGTGATTCAGATGACAGACTTTAATGAGAATTCCTGACAGAGCACAAACACATTTTGGCATTTTGTTTTGCCATACAAGGTACGACTAGAACATGTTTGGAAAGGATTGCTAGCTTACGACTTAGCAGATGTGTTTCAGTGCATGGTGTATACATATAAAATATGGTTATTTAGCATTTTTAATTCAAGTTTGTGTAAAAATATCTATATTGGAAGTGCGATCAAATAGAAAATGATAACATTGTGGCTGTAATTTCTTCAAAAAATGTGAGGTAGTCTACATAGTGTAAGCCTATTCTTGTGTAATTCACATTGTGACAAAACAAACAGGAAATTTGGGTATTTCATGCTTATAAAAAATTAGCATATTGCGCAGAGTATTACAACTGCAGAAATGGTAAATGTAGCATCTGAGAAATGTGCCTCTGAAATCGCATACTAAGTAGTACATTTGATGAGGAACGAACCTCTCGACTGCTAAAAGAGTATGTTCTATGTAGTATGAATGAAATCTGGATGTACAACATCCGTCATGTTCTCATTGTCATGTGACTTGTGGAGTCAGTTATGTCACTTGTGCACTTTGGAATCTACTGTTTTATGAATACGTATTCGGACTTACTACTCTTTTCACACATTGTTTTTATTTTCTCGTTAGCAATAGTCTCATTAGTCATATGAGTGTTAAATATTGACACAATATGGTGTAACGGACGTTGGCCAGTAGGAGCCATGCGTGTAAACCTCAGTCCCCTGATCTCAAGAGGCGCTCTAGCGACTGATGCTAGAGACTGTGGCCTTTAGCCTCCTTGTTAGAGCACCCGACTCCCATGCCGGTGGACCCGGGTTCGAGTCCCGCTTAGAGTGGGTGGTTCGAATAGGAGGGGTTAAATTGGTGCCGTGACCCGGATGGGAGTGAGATTTAGTGGGGTGAGTGTAACGGACATTGGCCAGTAGGAGCCATGTGTGTAAACCTCACTCCCCTGATCTAAAGAGACACTCTAGCAACTGATGCTAGAGACTGTGGCCTTTAGCCTCCTTGTTAGAGTGCCCGACTCCCATGCCGGCGGACTGGGGTTCGAGTCCCGCTTAGAGCGGGTGGTTCGAACAGGAGGGGTTACAATGGCGCAACACTTAGGCTGAAATGTTATGCTAAAACCATATTCACAAAACAAACTTAGGGTCAAGATTAAGGTGATAGGTAAGGTAAGGAAAGGTAATTTGATTAGGGTCAAGTTAAGACGCGTTGAAAACACGTTACAGCCTACAGTTCTTTAGGGTACTTTTCTGAGTAAAAAGTTTCAGTGCATATTTAAAACGGCTGTGTTTTGGTGACTTGCAGTTTGCTGTTGTAATATTTTCTCCCAAATGGTCTGTAAATGGGACAGAGTTATTAAAAGTACTCCTTATATGAGTTTAAAAGCACCAAGCAACAGCGCATATTTGCATAAAAGCATCATTTTTGCGTGGTTCATCTCTCCTGAGGCTGGTTCTGTGTGTGTGCTGTTCATAAGGTGTCTCTCAGAACTATTAGCCCATGGAAAAAAGAAACATTAAGAGTTCTGTTATTTATCACGAGCAAAACTCGCCCACGCAGCGGCACCCTCACATGTACACAGAATTCATAACTGCAAATTCAATAAATGATTATACGCTTGCTAATTGGCTTATGATTAAATATTCGGTGTGAGAGAGTGAGTGCTACTTGGGGAGAAGTTAATGGCTGACATGTTGTCATACCTATTTTTGTTAAACGAAAATGTAACATAAGACTAGATCTGTAAACTTACTTTTGGATTGATTCGTTTAGCAGATGCTTTTATATTTCAAGCCATTCTGTTGCTTAAATGCAAGGTTTGCACTGACAGTTTTTGTTCTCAACAACATCTTTTTGTGGGTGGGTCCCACACAAGAGGGCCTTAGGGGGTCCCAGCCCCAGTAATTGGCCTTGGCCCAGGCCCCGGGACAGCTTTCCCGGTTGTCCCCCGCTGTTGATGGCCCAGATTGGATGTTGCAAGAGCCAAGTGACCAAATGTTTGGAGATAATCCAGAAATTGTTGTATTGGCTTATATATTTGGATTGAAACATGGATTGTCCAGCTATAGCTTTGGAACAAAAACTCAACCTTAGAAATTATTATAGAATTTTTGTGGAAACTATGCTGCCTATTTCTGATGTTTTATTTGGTTTAGGAACAATATGTGGCAAAGACCAAAGTAAGGTATCCATTAAGCCTGGCAATCATCTGAATTAGGTCAGAACCCAGTGTGAACTGCTAAAGTCCCTGTTTGAGTGAAGCTCAGACGTTTTAAATCATAATCATGTTCGTTTGGACACTGGGCCTGCGGGAGGACCTCCGTTAAGACCCTGTGAGGTGAAATACTGAGGAATGGCACGCGGAAGTGCTAATCGGATGAATGGATTGGTGATAGATTTCCGGCTTTGAGGAGTTAGCTGCTTAGCTAACAGGCAAAAGGTAAGTGCTAATGTTAGTATTGTGGCATTATGTATAGGCCTGTTCTTTTCTTTCTTTTTTCTTTTCTTTTTTGCCATTTCTTTTTAATCTATCTATAGGAAAGTAGGACAGGAAAGCACTGGGAGAAGATGGAATGGTATTAGATTTAAGCTAGAAAAAAAAAAGCTATATTGATGTGATACTTGTGAGCTGCCCTGGATGTTAACAAGATGGTCGGAGCAAGATGCGATGTACATTTTCTACCAAAAATACAAATATTTTTAACTCTAGTTCTACAACATGAAGAATAAAGAATGCATTTCACTGTTTTTATTCAATCTATGAAGGTGCTGTACACTGAATCATTATATATTCTATCATACTTGTACAGTACTATCATATTTTGCACATGTAACACTGCTAGTTTTATAGTAAATTAACAAATTTACAACTACAGACAATGCATCCCTTGCATCCACTGTTTTCTCGCTAACAAAATCCTGAGTTTCCAACTCAATAATTACGACTTGTGGTTCCATTCATGTGCGTTCATCTCATAAATACAATCTTTTTGAATGCACCATTTGTCTTTGCACTACATAAATTTGTGAAGGTTTGGTCACATTAACCATTGTTTAGCAAATTTCACCTGTGAAATCCATTGTTTCGATAGGAATCCATGGGATGGGAATTTTGTGTGAGGGCGAAAACAGATTTTACAGTGGGTTCAGTGGTTTATGTGAATCGCCACGTTGATAAAAACTGCCTAAAATGACAGAAACAGTCTTTGGGAAAAAAATGTTTAAAGTGTAATTTGATTGTTTAGTTTGTCTCACGTCCCAGTACATTTCATGGAGAGGGCGGGGTTTATGACCTATACTGCTTCCAGCCACCTGGGGGCGATCGAGACGCTTTGGTTTCACTTTTCAGGACTCGTGTGACACGCTTGGTTCCTACACTATTAACATAATAGTTGGAGGCCTTTTTGCCCATGAAATTTCGCTAATGTGACTGCACCATAAGTTAAACTTATTTAAAGCTGCAGTCCGTAAGTTTTGCCTCTTTCTCGCCATCTCTGTTTGAAACCTGAAATTGCAGTTGTTTGAGGAATTATCGTCTTTACGTGGGTTGTGCCTTGGTACGGTTCCTCAGCGCGGATGAATCTAATGCTTTGAGGAGAATGTGTGGTTGTCAGTCACCACACCGGTGGATACTGTACTTGGGAATCACAGATTGTAGTCTTGGAAGTATGACCAAAATAAGAATTTTCACCAGGAAATGTCAAGAACAAATCTGCCACTTTTGTTCTGACCAACTGAGAAAAAAAGCATTACAATAAATTGCGCTACCAATGGTTATTAAATCTAAAGATCGCTTAGCTCATATCATTATTATAATTGTTATATTTTGTTCTCAAATTGTTAATGTTAACAACATCAGCATCGCGTGACTACGTGTATTTAGTGTGTATTAGCGTTACCTGTAGATTTCAATTTCTGTACAGTCTAATCTCTAATTGTCCATTTGTCATACCATACAATCCGCCATCAAAAATGACAAGTTTAATTATTCCAGCTGCTGTGAGAAAAGGCTATAAATGATCCACACATGCCATATAGCCCACTAGCTGGGACTCCTTCTTTATTTAAACAGATGTGACGTGATGATGCAAAGACGAACGGCTGCATGCTCGAATTTCCCGCGGAAACCTACCAGTACCGATTTTATTAGAAAACATTATTACAAGCTTACCGTTGTGAATCAGGCTAAGGTAAGGGGGTAGTTTTGAACACTGGCTGGTTATGTACTTGCTCAAAAATTTATTTTGGATAATTATTAACCAAAAAAAGTTACGGACTGCAGCTTTAAATATAAACCCTGAATGATTAATTAAAAAATAAATCATTAAAATATTGTAAACTATTAAAATGCTACAAAATAACTAATCACACTACTCTAGTCAAATTTTTGTATTTCTCTCTTCCAGAAAAGCTGCTACAACTTTCGTACAGGGCTCAGGGCCAGTGTGTAAAGACGAGCTGTTTGAGTAAACTGTTTGGCTTGTGAAGGCGGCTACAGGAAATGTCAGTGAAATCATTAAATGAGGAACTTCCATCATAAAGAGGAGTTCAAAGGGATTCCTGCTGTAGTGCCTTTATTAAAGCGGCCCTGACAGCGTGCGGCGTCAGCATCTGTATCGCAGCATGGAGTTTATGGAGAGAATTACAGAGAGTGTGACACTGTTCCAAAACCTAGCGTGCTGCCTTGCTGTCCACCGCCTTATAAGACAGCAACAACTTAACTCGAAATGTAGAAACATACATAGGCAGCAACTTTACACAGTTATGTCTGTAATTAGCATTTATCACAGGAATCTTGATTTCAATAGATTTGAAATTGTGTTAGCATGTTGCTAAGCTAACTATATAATACTCCTAAGCATAAAAACACAAAGATTGGGTAAAATAGTTGCATTTTTTTTGCATTTTAATTGGATTGAATTATTGTTTTGTGAATTTTGCAAGTCAGACTAACAGTCTTATCTTAGAATGCTGCCTATGTAGTGAGCTCTCTAGGGTTTGGAACAGAGTTTCTCTTCGACTTTCTTGTCTCACTGAGGTTTGCATGCTGACAGAATTGTGTGAGAAACTGTTCTCGTAGAAGAACCCAAAACCGTGACCCTATTGCCCCTTTCAATTGTGAACCATAACTTAATTATATTAACGCGCACACACACTAACACACTTGCCTAAAAGCAGAGGACGCTCTGAGAACCCTCAAAGGATCAAAGGCTGCATGCCAATGCGATCTCCCGGCGTGTGAACCGCAACTGAGCCCCTTAAACACACGCAGACCGCCACCGTCGTCAACGGGGACTGGCACGCTGTTGCTCTGGAGGGAACGCCCCCCTCTGCAGCTCACAGAAAGAGGGGGAAACAAAAGACTGATACAAACAAAGACAGATGGATAGAAAGAAAAGCACTAGAATGAGAATAGAGCGTTAAGAAGACTTGTGTCACCCACTATTAGAATGGCAGAAGGATGGATGGAGAAATAGTTACTGAGAAATACTACAAATATCAAAAAACAAGTTACTAAATGTGAATTAGAAACTGCAGTGTAAATAAAGCTGTGCAACTAGTATCACAACTACACTACACAAACCTTGTACAACCTTCATAACCACAATATAACAATTTACTTTTCTGATATGATTTAAATGAGTACAAATTTAGAATTGCTTACTATATACAGTCTTTATCCACATTCATTGAATGAAAGAAAGAGAGCAACCTAGACGTTCTACTAATCATCCTCTTTTACTGTATATTTAACAGACAAAATAAAATCATGCCGGTTTGGAATGACATGAGGGTTATTAAATGATCACAATTTTCAATTTCAAAACTACTAATTTATTAAGTGTTGAAAGCACTATATTTTTTCCTGCTGCATTTATTGAATCCCATTTCTTGTGTGCCAGGGTGGAAGCGGGCCACGCTCCCTTCCGTCTCTGTTATCTGAGTGTGTGGTATCGCAAATCTGCATTGCAGCTGTCGACTTGCTCTCTCATGGGCTGCAGTTTTATGACATTTACCACAGACGTTTCCCTCTGCATAGTTTTCGTCTTCATTCTGGAGTACCTCAAGGTTCAATCTTGGGCTCCCAGATTTGTGGAGGAAATGCTGGGCCAACAAATGCCAGTTTGATGTAGTCGACTTTCTACAGTGAGATCTGAATGGGCCTGTAATGAGATTTGGCTCTTATTGTTGTGACACTGACAAACGACACATCTTTGACTCCACATCAAAGACCTCAGGGATAGATTTACCACAAAAGACTTTCCCCTCTGTCACTACTGTCCACACCCAGGGAATTATGGGACTCTTGTCACACGAGCATAACTCACAAGCAATCAAGTCTCCAATCAGTTTGTCACACATTTTGTGGATCAAAAGCGTAAAATACCATATATGTAGCCAATCATGGGGAACTTGCACAAACCAGCCGCCAACAGAGACACAGTTTAAGCACTTCTGTGATAAATCCTGATGGTTTTATTTAGCTTTTTCTTTATTTTTTATGAGACTTGAAGTGAAGTGTATCATTTTTGGGAATTTAAAATGCTTTCTTTTTCTCAGGGACTTGATCATTTGACAATGATTTGTTCAGTCTGATTTGTGAATGAATGTTTCAGTACAGTTAGTGAAAGATTCATTCAGTCTGATTTTTGACCAAATTGTTCACTCTGATGTGAATAGATCATTTGGTCTGATTTGTGAATGATTCGTTCAGTCTGATTTGTGAACAGATCATTCAGTGCATCTTATGAATAATTTTGTTCAGTCTGATTTGTAAACAAATGATTTAATTTGTGAATTAATCATTCTATCCAGTTTGTCAACAAATCGTTCTGTCCAGTTTGTGAACGAAATCTTCATTCCAGTTTGTGAACAATTTGTGAACGCAAATAACTTTTGGAACTACATCTAAACATAGTCTTTGCAAGGATAAACTGTAGTTATTGTTATTTATTTCATTCACCCTGGGGGATTTTTGGAGTTACTCATATGTCAAGCAGACATGTTGTCTTTAATTTCATTAGACAGGTTTTTACAGCAGCGTTCACTAATTTATGTGTTTTATGTCTTGACAAAACTTGACTTCATGTTAATGACATTTAAATAAACAGTTCAGCCTCTGAGGACAGATTTAAAACTGAGCGTAGGGACTGGTTTTGGGCTTTTGTTCTTACCCTGTGATTGACAGGTGGAATAATTAGCCAGTGAAATGCTTCTGGGTTAATTCCACTGTCACAGGTGAGTTCTGCACTCCCTAAAAATACAAACAAGTGTAAAAGCATAAGATTATATCCTAGTAATCCCCATAAATGGTCATTTAAAGTGAGTAGAATGTATGTTGAAATTTTTCTTCATTATATTTTCTGTCTCAACATGAAGCGTAACAGCATTAACTTCCATTTGTAACAAATAAATTCCGTAATTTGACATTCAGTGGAAAATTAAATAGGATGTACTAAGGTTATATACTTGTGTAGAAAGTAAATGGTGTCAGATTTGATCTCATGTTTCACTACTAATTCTGTGCGTTTAAGACTGGATGGCCCACTGACAAACCTCTGAAGTGATATATAAGATCTGTTTCCCATTCCCAGTGCAAGCCGATACTTTTTAAAGTTGACCGGCCCCAGCAAGTGTGTGTGTGTGTGAGTTGAAAGGGTCTTGCTCGGGGGAAATGTCAAATGGTAACATCTTTCCCGCAGTTCTCTCTTTCACTCTCATTTTGACTGTATTAACTTGTCGCTCACTGATGTATGTTTGAAATTCCCCCTTCAATGTGCCTCAGTTCCTGATCTTATCTCTCTCTCGCAGTCACCTCCACTTGAGGAAAATGAATCTTCAGTTTAAAGCGAGCAGGATTTGAGCAGTGTTAGTCGGAGGAAAATGTCAGCGTGTCTGCCTGAACGACTATTGACAGAAAGATCTGTGAAGCAGAAAGCAATTTAAGAAGAAAAGGGCCATTTTACTGTCACTCCGTGTCGCAGAATGACCATGACAATCAGCCATTATCGCTAAACACGAATCAATGAACATGCCGCATAAACAAACAAATAACAGTATGAGGTTTGTTAAGTCGCTTACTGTGATAAAACCAACAAAAAGGTGTTTAAATTGGACAGATACTCAGTCAAATCACTTCTTTTGTGTAAAGGCTAGCTTCACTATTGCTAATAGTTATCGTTAGTGATCTCTTCTGAGTTTGGCTAGTAAACAACCACCTATAAATACACAGAGTACCACCCAGAACACCTTAGCAATCACATAGCAACACACTAGAACACGTTAGCATAGTGGCGTAAGCTTTGCATGGGTTAGCATTGCTAACATTTACTTCAGGAAAGAGTTAAAACTTTTCAGTACACTGAAAAAATATTAAAATACACTACAATCTTTACCTTCCCAACCTTATTTGATACGAATACAAATATTAATTTGATAGAAAATGGATTAGCTTGATAAAGATGTCTACCAAGTTGTTTAGCATTACTGATAGGCTAATTGTAATAGTTTGAATACTCAGTTTTGTGAAAATGTACATTGTTTTATGCGTTTCAGCTTGGATGGCTACGCAGGTTTATTTCAGTGCTCTCAGACTTTGACTTTTGACCTGCAGGAAGAACATGACATTACCAAGTGCGTAGGTAGTTTCATTAGACTCTCAAATTCATAATTTAATTGGCGTCATTGCTGACACATATAATGATCTTTTTGCTGGGATGTGCAGAGACAGGTCAGACCGCTCCGCTTCACCTCACAGAGCTGTGTGACAGCTGCTACAGACGAGGGTTTTCATGCAGTAACTATTGGATACAGGGGCAAGGTAGATTTCAAATTATTAGCTGTACATTGGGTCAATATTTGCTCCCATTTCACAGAACAAACTTGAAGGAATGTGTGTCAATATACAATGACCTTCCCTCAACACACACACGCACATCAGCAGCTACAGTCATCATCTTTCTGACGGCCTCAGGGGTTTGTGTGGTGTTGTGGGTGAGCAGATTCACAGAGCTGATTGTAGGCCTGTTATATACTGGCTGTATATCTGCACAGAGAATAAATTATATCTATAAACTGAAGACAATAGAAAATCTATCTATCTATCTATCTATCTATCTATCTATCTATCTATCTATCTATCTATCTATCTATCTGCCTGTCTGTCTATCCTTCTATCTATCTATCTATCTATCTATCTATCTATCTATCTATCTATCTATCTGCCTGTCTGTCTATCCTTCTATCTATCTATCTAGCTATCTATCTATCTATCTATCTATCTGTCTGTCTGTCAGTATCTGTCTATCTGCCTCTCTTTCTATTATCTATCTGCAGTATGTATCTGTTTGTCTACAAAAATGGTATGTCTAACTGTATTACTATGATGCATGTCCAAACAAGCATGGTAGTACACGGTACTTTTTGGTACTTTGGTCTGTTAGTAATCTCTCTCTCTCTCACCCTCTTTCACTTTCTCTCTCAATTCACAGAATCTACTATAAGAGCCGACGACTTGCTGATGTAATGTGTAGCAGATAAATATATGCTGGCTCCGTGTCTTCCAGAAGGGCTGTTTCTGCTCCAGTGCCTCCACACCTGGGCAACTGCTCTACAGCCAACATGATACGATTATTAGATCAGTTTAGTGTGTGTGTGTGTGTTTATGTCTCATTTAAACATACACCTGCTCCTGTGATCAAATTTATATTCATGCTTTTTTGATTACTTGAAATCTGAACAAATCAGCTCGGTAGATGGCATGCAGTACTACATCTAAAACATTTTAAAGAGAATTTTTGTAATTATTTTATTGAGAGAGAATGTACATGAAGTATTTGTACTCTTAAAAATTAATTTGTCAAACCACAGAAATTCTGGACAATATACTGTCAACTAATCAGTCAGACACATTCACAGCATCTACTGTAATAATCAATGACTTGCTGATGGAATGAATGTGTAGTGGATCCATGTCTACCAGAAGGTATTATAGGTAAATTTGGGTAAATTTTGGTAAATTTAAACACATTTTTACTCTACTCAGTATTTCTCAGTGTAGGTTTATATTTTAGCACATAAAACAGCAAAAATGGCATATGTCATATGTTGTTTTGGCATTATTATTATAATTATATTTTATTACAGCATTAAAAATGTGGCAACTTGCCCCAAACTGGCATTTACATATAAAATAAAACATCTCTGTTTGATGATGATGGAATTGTAATGTAGTTTCAAGGGCAAAAATATATGTATATATTCAAGACAGTTGGAACGAGATGTTTGAAATCATACTAAACTATTGCTTAGTAACTATAAAAAAAAAAAAAAATAAAAAAAAAAGCATTTTTGTCATTGGAGATGCACCATCACACCTTCTCGTCATAGAGTAAAAAGCAAAGTCATATTTATTAAGGCCTGTAGGGTGCGCTCTTTCCTTCTCCCTGCTGAAGGAAAGGGGAGGATCTCAGGATGTCTTCAAGGACAGCCATTGGTTTATCGGGCGCATATAAAACACAGTACATACCCAAAAAGTGAGAGGGCTGTAATTTAAGCAGTTGATGTATATCCCTGCAGGAGAGGGAGAGAGAGAGAGAGAGAGAGAGAGAGATCAGGATACGGACAGAGGGAATCCGCACCTTTCTCAGAGTGATTATAGAAAGCTTTACGTTGTGCTCCTCCGCGGACTTGCGCGTAAAGACAATCAATGAAGGAGAGAAGATCTATACAGAAACTGTCCCTTCAGTCCGGAATGGATCCGAGTCAGAGCCTCAAATGTAAGATCGTGGTCGTGGGGGACAGTCAGTGTGGGAAAACCGCTCTGCTCCACGTTTTTGCTAAGGACTGCTTCCCAGAGGTGAGATGCGTAAAATCCAGTGGGCGCGCAACTGAGTCTTACGATATAGGCATTAGATTTTAGCATGTTTTCATTTATATAGCCTATCTATCTACATTTTAATCTCTTAAAATAACCATGTTTGATCATATTTGCAATTTTCTTTCATGTTTCTTTATCCTAGAATTACGTGCCCACTGTGTTTGAGAATTACACAGCAAGTTTTGAGATTGACAAACAGAGAATAGAGCTCAGCCTGTGGGACACCTCAGGTGAGTCTCAAATAATGTTTTTGTCCTGTATGCATCTGTACCATATATTGTGTATACACTAAATATATACTGTAGTACAGGGGTCGTCAACCCTTTTCAGGACCCTTTGGTGAATAGAGAACCAGAGTGGGACCCCTTGTTACATATTTTATAAAACAAAAGTGTTGCATGTTAAGCCTGGCCTTCAATAATATGCAAATATTAGCATATTCATGTATTAATGCTGAACTTTAGCTTCTTTAGTTTTGGTTGGATTTGTATAAGTTAATATATAATAATAAAAATGTGTTTTTTGATATAATAAAACACATAATAATTTGCGGACTCCCTTAAGTAGCATCTAATGATGTATATAAATGATTTAAATGATATGCAGAGTAAATATACTACATGCACTATATAATGCCATAATGTTGTGAACATTGTGGCTGTTAATATACAATTAAGTCAGTAAATGCAGGTCTTGTTACAATTTAAAAAGTCAAAGTTTGACCTATGTAGTGATTGTATTACCTTCAGAAGTTCCTAATTTTAGTGTATTTTATGTCCATTTAGTTAATTTACGAGACATTGGTTCAAGACATGTCCAAACTTGTTGTGTTCCTTAATAAAGCCAGTGAACATTTCATCATTTTGATGCATCAGTGTGTTGTACAGGGTAATGATGTGATTGTTAGCGCTTACGTTTACGCCTGGAGGAAAATCTGGGTTTGTTTAATAGCTTTTCTTTCCTTTTCTGAGCGGTTGAGCGATTCTTGGTTGTTGAGTCAGTACGACAGCCTGCCAAGCATTTAATCACACGCACACACACACACCCTGCTAATACACTCTCACACACTCCACCCATCTGTGGAATATGATCCACGGACACCTCACTTTTAAGGAATGTTAGGATAACATCACGGGGAATGTTGCTGTGAATGAAACCAATACTGTTGCCACAGCTGGGGTCGTGCTGCAATTCACACGTTTAACAAAACCAAACAGCCGTGACCACTCAGGCAAATTAGAGTAGGGTCTTGACTCGCTCTGTCTGAATGAAGGGTATTGGTACGTTTCCAGAGCTTGTGCCCGGATCACGCAGGAGAGATCAGACCTGCTGTCTGGAGGTAATCACAGGCCCTGTAAAGCATCCAGCCAGACAGACTGCTTTAGATGGTGGCCTCTTTGGAGCTTAGCTATGATCTGGGGTAAACTGCATTCAGACCTGAACCTGGGGCTTTAAATTGTTTGGTGCTGTGTGTGGTCTGAAATGTACAGTTATGTGCTAAATATTTCCTCCACCATGTATATGTTAAGCCACCAAGCTTCTTAACTAGGTAAACCAGGAAGGGTATGCTGTTTGATCAACTTTACCAGCTGGGTTTTGCAGCCTGGCCAGGAAGACCAACACCAAATCAGCTAAGCTAGTATTTCCACGAGTTTCTTTTCAGCAATGTGCAAATAGTAATTTTCAAAATTCAGAGTTATATTCTCAATCTGAATCAATTTCTTGCATCCAAAACTATGTGCCAGTCTTGAGTAATTTCCTAAATCAAGAACCATGTGCTAATTTGACCTGCTGAAAGGCTAGCACAGCAGGTCACTAGCTTATGTTGTGCTTTGAATGCTGGTATGCTAGAGTCTAGGCTTCTTATCTATCTTAACCAGCAAAACTTGATACTTGTGAACAGCATGACTATGCTGGTTCATTAGCTAGACCAGCACTAAACCAGCCTTGGCCAAAAAGGACATTCATGCTTATTGATCGCATAGTAGAATCAGTCCTAGATCTAGAGAACAGAACTAACCTAAAATCAAATTTGCGGCCATTTTCTGAATATGAATCGTGCTAAATGTGAATCTATATTATAAATCTAAATGTTAAATTTTGAGATATTCCCTAAAACTAGAGGAATGTGCTACAATCTTGAGAGCAAATTCCAACAATTGGACTCAATCTGGATCAATTTCCTGAATCAGAGTCTGTCCTAAATTGGAAGTACTTGCCTAAATTTTGTGCCAAGTGCTACATCTAGAGTTAATGCTTAAATCCAGAATCATTTTCTCAATCTAGAACCATTTTAAAGCTCAAACTAGAGCTATATCTTATGATAATTCAATGCATGGTGGTTCAGTTTGGTTTGTGATGTAGGTAGGTACAGGAAAGTGTTCAGCTGACAGATGTCTGCGGTGGGCGTCTGCGGGCAGGACCGCCCGTCTGGTACTGACGTTTGGATATGTAGTTAGTTGCTTGTGTCAGGCTGTGGGCTTCCAGTCTGCTGTTCATTACTGTGTAAGTTATTGTGTCAGAGCCAGGCTCCAAGGTCTCCCCAGTGTGTGTGTGCGGTCTTTTCTCTCAAAAGCCTAAGTCCAGGATTTAACAAGTTCCAAACACACCTGAGCACATTCCAGATAATGAGAGAAAGAGACATGTGGACTAGGCAACCTTGTGTATTTTTTTGCCCTCAAATAATCTTACATTTATTTCCTTGAGTGTTTCTGAACAGTCGATGAATTCGGGGGTTGCTCCTAGAATTGCCCGAATGGATAGTTTCTTTTTGCTGCTTTGTTTCCAACAGCTGCCACCCCCGTCAACCAAGAGGCTGGCTGCTCCTGTCATTGTCCACCAATCAGCTGTTGAGTCACGACCCCATTTACCATTCAGCTGGCAATATCCGTCACTGATCCGCCATGGAACCCATTGATACAGTAGAATAAATGCGTACCACTCCAAATTCAAACAGTTCGCTTCCGAAAAAGTACGACCAAGAGTTTTTGTGTCGAGTACAAAAGAGGGGAATGCAATCTTGTTTCTTTTTGTTTGTTTTAGTTTTGATTGAACTCAACTCTTGGGGAACATCTTTTTTAGGACTGTCGCCCATTGTTGTGTTTGTTAAAATGATTCCTGTTCACCGCAATGAAAATCCGGGCAATCTTTGGTCATTATTTCAATGTCAAAGTGCCGTTGCCAGTCCACTGCATGAATGTTTCATTAGGGGTTTCTTGTGTATATTGATTCTGGGCTTAGTAAGTCCTTCTAAATCTGAAACCCAATTGTGTATGTGCATGTATTGTGTGTTATATGACACACAAGAAGCCAAGTGTCAGGATAACACTACCGGAGACGAGGGACCACATGCTCTCTGATCTTCTCGATGGCCATGAGCATGCGTGTGTATATCCCCTAATAGCCGATCCTCTGTGGAATCAGACCCCCTTCCCCCATCTCAGCTCTTCCAGACACTTATTGACCAGAAACCCCCTGCAGATATGAAGCCAGGATCTTGACATGCCTGTCTCAAAGGTTCCTTATCCACCAGTCAGACCATGATCAATCAATATACACGCACACTGCTCTGGGATCGTTTTGTCCCTTTGTGAGTTGTACGTTTTACAATAAGCATATTGTTTTGGATAACTATAGCGCCAAATTCAGTCCATTGTTCCTCAAGCGTCCTATCTCTTTGCTCCCCTAGGGCTGGTGACAGATACGCTGTCATGATGAGTTCGATTGGATGGTGTCTTTGAATTGGCAAGTTTGACTGGATGACCTTGTGAAATGTCACTTGTTTGCAGCTGAAATATTTTATCAGACTCCTTGATCAGATTGCTGAGGTTGTGGGCTGAAAGCTGGAATAGATATTTCCTTACAAAAATGTAATGTGAATATCTAGCACAGAGCCTAAAGACTTGCCTAACACATTTAAACTATTTAACTATTATTTAAACTGTAATTTACACTAAAATAGGCTATTAATTGGGAAAACAATGAAAGGTGTGGCTTGATATTCATTGAAATTTGATTGGATCTTGAAAAGTGGCCATTTATGGTCAAGAATCACTACTAGTAGAATATCCTAGAGGCTTAGGGTGGGGGGCTTTGGCCAATAAGATACCACTTAGCAACTACCCTGAACACCCTAGTAACCACTTAGCAATTCTATAGAAACCATGCCAGGGACATTTATTAAGAAGGTAAATAGTCAATTTGTGATTTTCATGTCTTTAGAGTTGAACTAAAGAGAAATCTTAAGCATTTGAGGGTTGCTTTTGGAATTTGTAGATTTAGAGAGGTTACATTATAAATGAAGTTTTTGCTAATGGCTTCTTAATCTTGATTGTACGTTCAAAAACTCCTTTGAACTTAATTTTATTTTGTAAATAAGTATCATTTAGCTATTGCATTTTTTCAAAGTCTTGGCCTAAAATGTTGTTATCTAACCTCCTTAATCCAACCCTTGACTATTATCAGCAAGGGGAGACCTCATTATCAACTAACCCCCGAAAACAAAACGTTCTCGGGATCATTTGAATGGGCTCCTGCCGGGACAGGCTCTCTCAGACCCACTCCTCAAAGCTGGTCAAAGCTGTCGGTTGGATCATATTTCTAACCTCGGCGATTTGGGCCTGCATGCCTCACATTCCTGTGAGGAAAGGTTTGCTCTCTTTCTCCACAAAGCAGCTATTGTGTGGTTGGCCGTCAGGGGAAAAAAAAGCACCATGTGAACCGTTATGTTCTCTGAAATTATTCTTACCTTGTTAGTCAAGGAGGAAATGAAATTCAGGAGGAACTTGTGGACTGATGTAGAGTTCGAAAAGACCTTTTTGTAAAAGATTGTAATAGTAGTTTAGCAATTTATCAAAACATAATTTTCTGTAGCGTAGTTTACGGGTTATATTTACTTTGCAGAGTTGGAGAATTGTGTGTTTATTGCTTTATGATGTAGATCAAGAAGAAAGTGAGGGATCTAAGCCCTCCCCCCCAAAAAAGGCCAGTGGCCAAGAATTATTTACTGTGTGTGTGTGTGTGTGTGTGTTTTTACGTGGTCACCACATGTTTAGAGAAGCATTTGAACACTCAGGGGAATCCATCAGCTGTCAGTATCCTTCACACACACACACACAGAGGGAAAGAGAGATGTATGTGTATTAAGGAATCTTGTGTGTGTTGTGATGGTTTCCTACAAGTGTGTTTCACTGCAGTTAGCTATTACTTACACAAATACTGTACAGACACACACTCAGCAGGGTTTGGCTTTGTTATGTGTGCACTGGACAGAGAAATAAAATAATGTTTAGTGAGCTGTTTAGAGAGAAAACTGTGGGGGGGGGGGGGGGTTGCAGTAGAGAGTGTGTATATTCATGTATACGTGTGTGTGTGTGTGGGCATCTGTTGTGTCTCAGAAAAGGCAGAAGGCCACACAAACAAAAAAAAAAAAAATACTTTCAAAACAACTTTGATATTTAGATCTAGATACAGATGTAGTTACTACTTGACATTACAAATTAGTGATTAAATGATTAACCATAATAAAAAGCAAATGTCTCATGTGAAACAGTGAAATGTTGTCTGAGTTGTTTTCTTGTTTTTTGGCCTGTAGCTGTGGCTGGAATATGAGCTGTAAAGTCCTGCGGCTGCATGTGTTTTCAACTTCACATTTTTCTACTTAACTTCTGGCACTGTGAATTATCATTCTGTCAAACTAAACAGCCCTCCCTTCTCTCTCTCTTTCTCTCTCTCTCTCTCTCTCTTTCTCTCTCTCGTAAACACCACTTCTGTCCTGGAATCTGGCACGTTATAAATGTGTTTGTCCTATGTGGATTTTACATACCGTGTCTGGCAGAGTTAGCGGTGGGCGGGAATGCTTCGTTCTGTCAGAGTAAATCCTGGATTGTACCGTCCTCACAAAGAAAAACATCTCAGGTTTTAGCCAGGAGGGAAATGCTACATCTGGCAAGGGTCTAGTTATTAGCTCTGTTAGCTAAGGCAAGCATCAGTATTTTTATTGCTCATACTTTGAGTTATGGATTTGAAGAATTGTCTTGTGCTTGTGTAAATCATTATGAATCATAATTTAGCACTAACTAAACTAATCCACATTGCACCAGTGACAAAGAACTGGAAGTGTTCTGTGTACTTTTTTTTTTTTTTTATGAATAAAAACCTTTTTAAAGGCTATTTCATTCCTTCTGGAAAGCAAAAGTGTGCATTTATGTGTAAAAGTTTCATGTTTAGTTTGTCTGAAAAGGGGCTTCAGTGGTTTAAAAATTCATGAATGCTTTCAAATTACTGTCTGTACTGCGTCGCCGAGTGAAAGTTAAATGAGGTTAAGTAATATATTGACAGCCCTCCAGACAGAACCACTATCCTTGTCTAGTTCTTAAAGGATTAGTTCACTTTCATATAAAATTTTCCTGGTAATTTACTCACCCCCATGTCATCCAAGATGTCCATGTCTTTCTTTCTTCAGTCGAAAAGAAATTAAGGTTTTTGATGAAAACATTCCAGGATTATTCTCCTTATAATGGACTTCAATGGCCTCCAAATGGTTGAAGGTCCAAATTATAGTTTCAGTGCAGCTTCAAAGGGCTTTAAACGATACCAGACGAGGAATAAGGGTCTTACCTAGCGAAACGATCGGTCATTTTCGGAAAAAAAAGTAAATGTATATGCTTTATATAAACAAAAGATCGCCTTCCAAGTGCTTCCGCCAAAACCGTACTTTCGTATTCTTCAAAAAGCTTACGCTGTATGTCCTACGCCTTCCCTATTCAACTTACGGAACAAACGCAGCGCCAGTTACATTTTTTCCGTAAGTAGAATAGGGAAGGCGTAGGACATACAGCGTAAGCTTTTTGAAGAATACGAAAATACGGTTTTGGCGGAAGCACTTGGAAGGCGATCATTTGTTTATATAAAGCATATACATTTACATTTTTTTCGAAAATGACCGATCGTTTCGCTAGATAAGACCCTTATTCCTCGTCTGGTATCGTTTAAAGCCCTTTGAAGCTGCACTGAAACTATAATTTTGACCTTCAACCGTTTGGAGGCCATTGAAGTCCATTATAAAGAGAATAATCCTGCAATGTTTTCATCAAAAACCTTAATTTCTTTTCGACTGAATAAAGAAAGATATGAACATCTTGGATGACATGGGGGTGAGTAAATTATCAGGAAAATTTTATATGAAAGTGAACTAATCCTTTAATGCATGCGTATGTTCAAGTGAACTTTCTGACCAATCCACCTTTTTGTGTTACAGGCTCCCCATATTATGACAATGTCAGACCACTCTCGTATCCAGATTCGGACGCTGTCATCATATGTTTTGACATCAGCCGACCGGAGACCCTGGACAGTGTCCTAAAGAAGGTGAACATTTTACACCATGCAGTAACTGAGCTGACACACTTAGGATATTCCTTTATTAATATCCATTGTTGCTCCTGGAATGATATTGCTATCAACCAATCATATTTTAGGACTGGGGTTGGGGTCTTGAAGAACATTCCCATCAACTCGTCAGAATTTAGGATAAGAGCTGGGTTTCAGGGATTGAATGACATTGCTATCAACAATCAGATTTTAGGACTGGGGTTGGGGTCTTGAAGAACATTCCCATCAACTTGTCAGAATTTAGGATTAGAGCTAGGTTTCAGGGATTGAACAACATTGCTATCAACCAATCAGATTTTAGGGCTCCAAAATGACCACCTGAGGTTCTTGATTGAAGACATGCATTCTTAACAAAGGAAAAATGTTTTATTGTCTAAGTAGTTGACGTCTTGGTGCAAAATACGGGTGTGGTGCACTGAATTTGAGTTTCTTGGATATCAAACTGTAGGCTTGACCTTGCTGGTTCCCAACAGTCTAATTGGCTTTTAAATGCCTTGACTGTGATTCAGAGAAATTCTTCTACAAGTCCTTTGTGATCTGCCCTTTCTTTGTTGCATCCCAATAAAGTCATCCTTTGTTTGGTAGGGTTGGATGTCTTCTCATAGACTCTCAGTCTGCGGTCAGGTGTCTGAAATGGCCTGTGGCACTGTTTCACTCGGTTAGGCCCCCCTTGATAGTATTATGCAGGCATTAACTAGACCATGTGAGTGGAAGTTCAGCCCGATAGTTTGACTTAAAACGGTTGAAATCTGGGTCACAGAATCAGAAATACGATCAGGCTACACGTGGGTCCCTGCTTGGAATAAGCTAGTGCTGTCTCCCGGGACTTTGAGGCCTCTGGGAGCCAGAGGTGAGCACAAAAGGATCATGGGAACGAGGGAATGTAGGGTGTCGGTGTTCCTGTGTGAACAATCGTATGGCTGTGTCGTACCCGCCTGTCTCCTTGCCAGATTAAATCCGATGATTTAATGCCACGCCAACACAAAAAATGCTTTGTTTGGGAAGGACAGGAATGCAGATCACCTGTAGCATTGTTGGGAAGACGCACACACACAGATACACACCCTGAAAAGTAGCCATTACAGTGCAAGCTTATCCCCGCAGGAAGCATGTGCCTCACCTCTATCAAGGAAGATTAATACTCTTGTGAAAAAAGGGATGGGATGGAACGTGATACGCTAAGAGAATGGGAACAGGAAACACTTGTTCTTGTCTTTTGTCCTCTCTCAGACAGGGATGGATCAAGGCCAGTTGGTTTCATCTTTCCGTATTGGTTTTGTGTCTTTCTCTCACAGTGGAAAGGAGAGATCCAGGAATTCTGTCCTAACACAAAGATGCTCCTTGTCGGATGCAAGTCAGACCTTAGGACGGACCTCACGACTTTAGTGGAGCTGTCCAATCACAGACAGACGCCAGTGTCTTACGATCAGGTGGGTGGTTCTCATATAAACTGCATTTGCAATTTGGATGGATGGCATTGAGACACTCAACTTCAGGTCTTTAATTTGCCTTATCTAACGCCTATCTTATTACTTTACCAGTAATTACGTTTATCAGCAAAGGCAGTTCAGCAACATTGCAACGGTTTAGGTTACTAATCTAATCCGTGATAAAGAGCTAAATCTTCCTGTGCACAAAGCTAAACTTAATTTTGATGAAATTGCAAGCAGTAATCGTAGCACTTTAGACTGCGAATCGCGGTTTAACTGTTAATTGCTGATTTCGCTTCACATCAAAGCTCATTATGTCCTCTTTCTCTTTTAGGGTTCAGCTATGGCTAAGCAGATATCCGCACCTTATATCGAATGCTCCGCAGTGCAGTCAGAGAACAGCGTGCGGGACATTTTCCACGTCGCAACGCTGGCTTGTGTAAATAAGAACAACAAAAACATCAAGCGCAACAAATCGGCACGCTCAACCAAACGCATATCACATATGCCTAGTCGACCAGATCTTGCTGCCGTGTCAACAGACCTACGCAAAGACAAAGCAAAGAGTTGCACGGTCATGTAATGCAAGGTGTTCGGGGGGAAAGATTCATTCTGGGAATAGGTGAGGGTGGACTGTGGAAACAAGAAAGGTCTGGAATTGCCTCCAAAGACAAAGCAAAAGTGGAGAGCGGGAGTGTTTACTCAATGTCCCTGAAGGTCTCTCAGGTTTGAGGGTTCCACTTGTTGCCAGAACTCAACAAGCTTGTGGACGTAAACCCATAGTACGGCCCCAACCACCTCTCCTAAACTTATCCTCTCAGCAGGAGGATGTCACCACCCTCTCGGCCGATGGGAGGCCTTCCTTCCTGCTCCTGGATGTGAAACTGCTTCCTCTCTGGAGGGTTCCTTCTGGAAGCTTCTGCTGCAGGAAAGGAAGGAGGAAGTAGAATCACATAACCATTGAATCCAGAGTTCCGCTGAGCTTTGGTTCACAGCTATTTTTAAAAGATGCACGTCGTTTCAGTTCGTATTAATGGTTGCACAATGAAACAGCGAAGGGGAAGATGACTTCCATAATGGCGAAATTTGGACAAGGACAACTCTCGCTTCTTTCTTTTTGAGTCTGTACAGCTAAATGAGGATATGAAACGAGAGTGTATCACTGTGGTTACGGATCACTTCCTCCTTCGATCCTTCTCGGTCTGTTTTGTTTTGTTCTGTAGACCAAGAGCACGAGTTTGTGTGTGTGCGTGGTTTTCGTTTTCTTATGCTAAGCTCAGCTAAAACTGTCACCATGGATACGCCGCTGGTATATTTGAACTCACACTGTTTTCTGTATAACTCCTCATAATCACATTACGGTTCATTAGGATTCAGAAAAAGAAAAAAAACCAAAGAACTGAAAGGTTTTCAAGTCGGATGACTCAATGTTTGACGTTCTGGAGTGCATGATGGATGTGTATTTGAAGGCTTTTAGTGGATCAGTGATCTTTCACGGTTCTGTAAGAACATGGTTCCGCTTGTCTTTATAGACCGGTTATATGGAAGCGCAAATAACGACATTTGAGAATTGACCTGATCATTTAGTAGTCATTTGCATTCGGTTTATCCCTGAAGGGGCATTCACATTGACAGAGATTTGCAGCGACAAAGCATCTGGAAGTCATTAATTTGCAATGAGAGTTGGTGATTTGAGGCCACATGAGCAACAGAGACCGTTTACAATGCAATGCAGTTTAAAGTTCAACTTCATGCAAATCTGGAACAAAACTAATGCCAGGACACATAAAAAAACAGCGCAAAATGCTGTTAGCATGCTAATTTCTGCTGAAAATGTCAAATATAAGGCTAAAAAAAGTTTTAAAACATATTTAAAACAGACAAAATCTTGCTAAAATAGACAATCTCTCTAAACAACCAGTCAGTTTTTGGACAACTAATTGATCATTGTGTAGAAATGCGTACTAGAATCCAATAGTAGGCGAAATCCAGTGATTTAATCTCTGTCAGTGTGAACGTCGCATAAGAATATCACTATTGCTGTAACAAATGATTGTTGAACAAGCACAGAACTAAATTGTCGTTATCTGTAAAATGTTAAATGAACATTTGTGCCTTTTGTGACATCTTTGAAATTCTTCTGTTAAAGCACAATTGTTTGAAATGATAAATAAACAATCAAACATGAAATTCAAGGTCATATTAAACCTGCGCTTCTATCTGCCCAGTCCAAGAAGGAACTAATGGATTTCGAAGGACGTTAAGAATTTCTCTCCTCTCTCTACTAAACTATGCAGTCTGTTTCTGAACACACGTGAGAGGATTGAGGAAAATGATTAATGGACATTTTCTCTTTCAAAACAAAAATTTGTTGTGACTCAGTATATTGCCTTGCAGAGCCATGGGAGGATATGCGTTCCACTATTGTAGTGCTTAAAGTTTCTCAAAAGAAAATCTTCAGAAGTTTGAAGCTAGCTGCAAAATCTCATTTGCTGCATGTTTGTAGTTGCACTTTTTGTTTAAACTTGCGCAAAACAAATTTTTTTACATTCGTTTTTAATGGGTCAGAGAGAAATTTCTCAACTGTGTCACAAATTTGTTTCACATAGGCAGTATTACAAATTTTGGTGTGTGTAAATGTGTAGGTGCTTATAAAAAAAACAACAAAATGTTTCCTAATGTAGGATGTCTGTAATATTTTTTAATGCCTTCTGTGTGTTGAGGTCCATGTATGTCTGTTTTGTTGATGTTGCCATAATATTTATTGAATTATATATTTTTTGCCCTTAGAAATAAATCCAAAAATAAAATGAAAAAGGATCTTTTTGATATGAAATGTTTTCCTTTTGTGTGTGTGTATACATTGTTGGGGAAAGTTACTTTTAAAAGTAATACAATATTGCGTTACTCCCTAAAAAAGTACTTAGTTACTTTTTATGAAAATGAATGTGTTACATTACTTTTGCGTTACTATTTCTCACCTGGGCTGGGCTTCCTTGTTTGTTTTTTAATAACAACAAAAAAAGCAATATTTTTTGGCAAATGTTAAGGCCCTTTCACACCAAAAGTGAAATGAATAAGCTTCAGGCTGAAGAAAATTCTGAGTTTGCATTTCAGTTTTTATTCATTTTGAGGAATACTGAATGTTTTCGTGCAAGTGAGATGAATAAATGCATATTCACATTTAGTCTAGAACTACAATAACCATCTGTTTACACAGCGCACACAACGCCTCTGCACTTTATTTCTCTCAACATGGGGACAGGAGAGCTGTCAGTCAATAAATGTGAAAAAGTAACTTGCGTTACTTATTTGAAAAAGTAACTTAGATATTTTGTTGTAAATTGAAAAACTAATGCTTTACTAGTTACTTGAAAAAGTAATCCGATTACGTAACTCAAGTTACTTGTAATGCGTTACCCCAACACTGTGTGTATATATGTGTGTGTGTATATATATATATATATATATATATATATATATATATAAAAGCTGGCAGTTGTTTTTGCATGCAGTTGAGATTCATCGTCTCATTCCTAATGACTCATTCCTTATTACATTCCGAGTAAGTGTGACTTTGCCCTGGGCATCGGATCTCTTCCTGTGCGTTCCTTAAATTCATTCAAGCGGTTTCGGGTCACTTCCCCCTGCGGAAGGAAATGACCTTCAGATGACCTTCACCCAGCCCTTTCCGGAGTCTCCATTCACAAACCCTACGGGGCTGTAGTTCAGAGCATTCTAGCTTGATTTTATGCATTTAGAACTGAAAATATGGGCATAATTTCCCTCATTTCATGTTAGTATTCTGTAGATTAAGTCACACTGATGCAATAAGGAGTTGACCAAACCTCTTTAACTTATTCTATATACATCTATACAATTCATTTCAAAACATTGAATGTGGCTTTGCTCAGACAAATATTACATCAAATATTCTTCATGTGGTTCGTATGAACACTATTTATCATTAACTCTGAATATGAAAGCTGTCGTTCAGGTATAGAGATACCACATCGACAAGCTTCAGTCAAGGCCGGAATATTCGTTCTTTTATCCTCGCTGTCTTTGTGTGAATGCAGACTAAACACACACACTTTTTTACTGTCAAGTGCATCAGGCGATATTTTCCTTTCTGACAGACAGCTATGGCAGAGATGAATCCAGACCATTACAAACACACACTGTGGCCCTGATTAATTGTGTGAGTTGTGAAAGTGCTTTGTTGTTACGTTGAAACAACGCCGAGTGAAAGTGATTCATTACAGCAGCGTCTGACTGGAACACACATTAATAGTGTTTCCTTTACGCATGATAGCTCATATATCACAAGCAGAAACATGGAATATATTCATACAAAACATGATGAATGACAACACACGCCTGTCAGATGGGTGTTTAAGTGCTTTTGTGCATATAAACAAAAGCAAAAGCAGTTGTTGTGAAAATTCCTTACAGACAAGTATTGTGGCAGTATTTTGGTATAGTGATGACATAGGATGGCAATACTTTGGTACTTTGAAATATACCATATTACATGGTAATACCGTGGTACTTTTTTGTAAGTGATTGGATGATTACCATATTCATGTGGTATTAATATAGTATTCCAATGTACTTCAAGGAGTACTATGATATTACCAAGCTACAAGTCCAAAAACACGGTATTTCCATAATACATGTCCAAATAACTTTGAAACTACCATGGTACAACATCTAAAAAACACAACATCACCACAATCTTCTTAGTGGTGTTTGCAAACGCAACACTTTAGTAACCACATCTCCGGCAGCAACTTTTGCATGCATCATATTTCTTCAGAAAATCCAATCTAGTTCTGGATACAGTGTATCTTCAAACCCTTTTAACATCAGAAAGTTGTTGTTCTGCATCTGTTACTCAAATTTTAGAGTTGTAGCTTCAGCCAACCTGCCTAAATAAGCTAGACAAGCTACAATCATATCTGATGTAGATTGTTAGAGAAAGTGTGTATCTCTGCTGGATGTTTTATGGTTGAACGGATGCTCGAATATGTGAAAACACGGCTGCAGTCAGGAGAAATGTCAGAGACGGAGAACAAGTGAGATCTGATAACAAGAACCATCGATGTGTTGTGTCTGGTCTGGGTTTTTGTTTTCTAACACCTCCGAATATTTGACGACATATTGAAATGAAAGCCTGCCGGGTTTTAATACCGTGTGTGCTCAGATACCCGTAAATGTCACCGTCGTTGTTCTCACATTTTGCATTAATCGACCAAGGTTACTGTACGTGACAAATGAAATGTCAAGCAATATGTAGCGCTCAAAACATCTCCTGCATTTTACTCTTGAGTGAATCAGGAAACTCAAAACCATTTAGCACTTTGGGATTCCGGCAAAAAATCAATATGTTCAGACTCGAAACTCTTTGTACGTGTTTTATTGCTTTTGTGAGATGAACAGGGGTTAAAGGTCATATATGTGCGTGTGTGTGTGTGTCTCAGAGAGGATACAGTGTCATATTGTTCATACAGCTATTTTGAGGCACATATGTGGTAACTTATATAGAGATGACTGTGTGCATTCACACGCATCGCTTTAACACCTGTCAGACAGGGAGGAAATTAAATCATGTCCTGGAAACACAAACACCCAAACGCACATACAGCACTGATAAGACAGGCACTAATTGAAATTCCATTCTTAATGGCCTCTAAGAGCAGATCAGTAATGGGCCGCACGGGTGACTGACTTTTATTGTGCTTTTGGTGTCTGTCTTGACCCGCCTAACCATGATCCCTTTGGGGAAAGAAGCTTGAAGAAGCTGCTGTGATGAGTTGTAGCGCAAGATGTTTTGTTTAGACATTTAGATCAAGTTTTGTTGTGGATTTGTTTAGTTGGGGGTAAAATAGTTTATTAGAACATGTATAACAGTTGCACTCACAGTGGACTCGCAAATCAAGCAAAGTATTAAAATATTAAATTAAGAGAAGGCAGGGAGAACAGATATTTCAGAATTTTATTTACACATTAATTTATTGTTAACAAAAAACCCTGCAATAACAACTGTACTCTAAAACTGATGCATTTTATTCATCCCAGTGATGCAAATCTTTAGAAACGGTTCACTAAAAAGATTCGTTCACTAATTCACGTTCAGTAGCCATTTCTGGAGGCTACTAATTCGGAACATAACTACTCCTACTATTTCTGTCATAGAAAGATATTGTAAAAGTAGCAAGAGTAGTATACTAGTATGCGGTTCTGAATTCAGCATACATCATTACACAAACAGAGCAACATGTGAGCTCACTAAAATACTATTCTGTGTTTTTAAATGCGAATCTAAATTCAGTTATTGTGTTTTTGTGCATTATAAATGAGTCATTGAATTGATTTGTTCAAAAAGACTTCCCTTATATAAAGTAGCCAAAAACAGTATGTGAAAAGAGTAGTATGTTCGAATTCATAGTTTTCATAAAATATTAAGTGAAAAGTACCTGGATGACTTACTGCATCTGAAGTGCACATCCAGTGGATACATTACTATCCCATGAGACCACGGGAGAGGAATTATAGGTGTGTTCGACTTGAAGCGGCGCTGCACAGACTGATAAACATAAGTATTGGGTTTCAACTTACTCAAATATCTAATGATACAAATGTAAAAATAATTTTAAAAAAAAACCCTTTAAATTGGTTCAAACGTTAACTTGTATCATACTAAGATGCGATTATATATACTCTTTATTATATGCAGAAATGGACCATGGTGAACATATTTAGACAGTTTGTGAGCCCTTTTTTGTTTTCAGACAGTTTAATATAACTTCCAGTCCAGTCCAGTACAAACGTTACTGCTACTCATCAATGGCAGCTGTCACAGTTGCTAAGCGACAAGAACAGTCCTCCGTAGGCTAGACCGTCCCATTAACAACACTCGTTCCATGGCCTTTGAAGTCTGCATCCTTCAAAGGATGCAGCCTCTGAATTGGGACACAGCCCTAATGAATGGAATTGAAGTGACGCAACTTACGCTGGTACTGAAGGTCTCATGACAATAGACCTTATGTAGCCCCGTTGACTTCCGGTTTGTATTTCCACAAGCGATCTTACGTATTTATGAATGAACTGCTCATTTTAAAATCTTCCCGGTCAACTAACATTTGTTAAGACATCTGCTTTAAAAATTACAATGCTCATGTTAATTCTACATTAAGTAAATCCACTTCACCAGCTAATTATTCTTTGACAGCGATGCCATAGAAATATACAGGGCTACCGCAAAAAAGGAAGTTCAAAGACAAAATTCTAAAGATGGCTGCGCACACGTTTCTCTGGCGCATAAGGTCTATACCACATACATTATAGACCTTATGTAGCCCCGCCCCTTTTCAGCGCTGCGGTCGTAGTGTTCTGTCTTCCGGTTTGTATTTCCATAACATGAAGGTAAGATCTTATGGATTAATGAATGCACCGCTAATTTTATAATCTTCCCAGTTTACTGATATCTGTTATGACATCCGCTTCAAATATTACAATGCTCATGATAACTTTCGTTAACTCTACAATAAGTAAACCCACTTCACTAGCTCACCTCTTCGACAGCGATGCCATAGAAATATACAGGGCTACCGCAAAAACAGAAGTTCAAACACAGAATTCTAAAGATGGCTGCGCACTTGTTTCTCTGGCACATAAGGTCTGTAAAATGTACTTTTAATGATCAAAAGAATTCAAAAAAGAAGTACCTACAGACAGTATGCGATTTATGACGCAGCCTCCATGAACCAAAAGAGGTAATTTTCCAATTCCTGTGAAGGGGGCGTGGCCATTCAGTAGATCCAACCAATGGAAATGTTCCTTCACAGCCCGCGCTCGATTATTGGTTGTGCAGTCAAACACTTCATAGTCAATCAAAATATGACCACATGTATGATTCGTTCACTCAAAAGATTCGTTCACAAACGAAACACCACTAATTAAGAGATCATAAATGCGTCCTGAACCCAAAGCCAAATAGATTTTTATCACATTGACAGTATCTCTTTCAAATTTGATTGAAATCAGGTAAGAGTCCCACATGATTTACACACTATTTGTATGACACCTATATGTAGACTAACAAAATAATTCAGAGGTTATATATATCAGTCTGCTTATGTAGGAAAAGACAGCAAGGCAGCTCTCTGAGTTTTGAAACAGTGATTCTTCCCAAGGAGGAGTCTCTCAAGTGTTAGAAATGTCACTTCCCATTCCGTGTCCCTGTAACCCAGCACACACACACACACACACACGATGCAAGATCAATAGGTGCTGTCTGCAAAGCTTTGTTCTGTAAATCCTGAGGCTGAGAGAATCAGTCATGCACAGCTGCAGTATACAGACAGAGAGGAAACAGACAATAGCCACAGTGTGTGTGTGTGTGTGTGTGTGTGTAGATTTGTGTGATCAAAACCTCTGAACACAATGCAAAACGATCTACAACAGCTACCTGTACAATTAAATGCTCACAAAGACTTTCAAAGGCGACTTTAAATTAGATGAATTATTTAAAGGATTAAAGAAAAACCTTTTTTATATTGAAGGTTAAATTGAAATGCATATATAAAAAAAAATAGGCAGATAGGCTTTCTGGAATACTTGATTCTGATTGGTCAAGTGCAACATTCTGCAGTCAGATATTTGCATATATTGACGCTAAACTATAACTATGTCCCAAATGACACAATATGCACTTATGGCTCGTTTCCACCAAGCAGTACAGTACAGCACAGTACAGTACGGCCCTGGAACAAATGGTACAATTCATATGCACTTACGGTCTTGTGGACTCACGCCCTGTTTACACTAGTGCATTTTCATTTTAAAACACATAAGTTTTGCTATGGTTTTTTTTAATACTGCTGCTACCTACATGCAAGAGGCAACTGTTTACACTTCAATGCGCATGCCCAGTGTGCATGAACGGTCATGTGACATGCATTTTCAGTCATGTAGTGTAGACGGAGATCGTTTCTGAAACGCTGTGGAAACGCCAGTGTAGAAGATGATCGTTTTCATTTTAAAACGCACTAGTGTAAACAGGACCTTACAATGGCTGCTGCGTACGTGTGTCAGTTAAGTCCATGAGACCGTAGGGTGTCCAATTTGTCATTTTAGGTTTCAGGAGGGTGCTCGCAAGTGCTCCCTTTGCGGTCGATATGCGCCCTCAATGGTCAGTTTTGCTAAGCCCACACTGAAG
Source organism: Mylopharyngodon piceus (assembly GCA_039654765.1). NCBI lineage: Eukaryota > Metazoa > Chordata > Actinopteri > Cypriniformes > Xenocyprididae > Mylopharyngodon > Mylopharyngodon piceus. The sequence continues at coordinate 33,800,402 of CM077438.1, forward strand.
CGCAGCAGACTTCTTCCCGACAGTCTAAGCGGTGTTACGTCACGAAAGTATGGACTCGTAGGGAGACTGTAAGTGTTTAGGGTGCCATTTGGGACAGAGCCCATGAACTGCTCCGATTTCTTGTTCAGCTTGTCTGGGCGCCCCCTCTGGTCTAACACCCTGGGCACGTGCCTGGTAGGCCCGTGCGTTAATCCGTCCCTGATGTTTGTACGCGTCGATGAAAGTAAGTATGCGCGAGAACCGTAACTGATTCTGAATAAGAATCGGTTCTCAGCTACTTCAGAGTCATACAATGCCTCTCCACCTGACATTGGGATTTATTTTACAATAATGACTAATAACCGGCTGACTACATGATGCCTTACATGAGTCATGCTTGTGTTTATGAACCCTTGACTAAAAACAAACACTCTATTTCACGCCACTGCACACATACTGTAGATTACAGAGGATAAAGGACACCAGTACAATAGCTCCATCATTACCTCACACACAATCGTAAATTCTCTCACAGTGGGCAGTCAGTTGAACATATGCTGAAGTCTCTGCCTTAGTGCCTTTTGCTCTGGCCACACACACTCACTCTCACTCTTTATCTCTGCCATCTGCTATGCTCTTTGGCCTCTGTGTGTGTGAGAGAGACTGTGTTCGGTTGATACACACCTGGCAAACCAGTGTGAGCATGAGCGTTGTGACTATCAAACCAATCATACTCTTTCACGCATCATTTAATTTCCCTTTGATCATTTTGTGATTTTAATAAGGAGTCTATTAATTGTACTTTGTGCAGTTGGAAAGGACAATTTACATTTGTGTATATTTGTATGTGTGACACTTGATGTGTGTGGTCCTCACCTTAAAGGTCATGCTAATTTGGCAAATTGTGTGTGTGAAATGTGTTCTTGACCATATATGACTCTGAGAGCTTTGCATTACTTGTTATATCAAACAAACTCACTTTTTTTGACTTATTTAAAGTTTCTGTGTTTATAGCTACTGTATAGTTTGGGGACAAATTCGTCCTCATTTAGATAAACTGGAAAGATAAGTTAGTTAGCTAGTTAGATAGCGAGATAAATGTGTGTGTGGTTCATAAAGGTCATGCTAATTTTGCGATCCATGAACATTAAGCCTTTGGGAGCTCCAATTGTGTATGTTTGTGTCTTGCTGTTTGCTGATGTGACTGTGTGTAATTATCTGAGAGACTTGCATGAAATTTTCTTTACCCTTCTGTACAAAACGAATTAATTTCTAAGGTCATATGTTAGAATAAATAGCGTGTGCGTATGATAATACCAGTCGGTTTTCACTAATGACTCAATTAGCAAAGAGTCTCTTATCATAATGGGATCAGCAGAGAGAGAGATTGTCCGAGAAACAAAGAATTCCCAGGGAAAATCTCACAAAGCCTGTTAAGAACATATCCGGGGTCATATTTCATGCCAAAAACATGATTGTATTTTCCTTAAAGAAAATAAAGACCGTTTTTAGGACCATTATGACATTTTGGAATTGTGATATAAATTTTATTGTAATTAAGCACATACTTTATCAAATTTCTCAATGTGTTGTTTTAGTATTATTTTTATATTTTCAGTTTTCATTTATATTTTTGTTTAAGTTTTAGTCATTTTGTTATGTGCTTTTGTCAATTTGATTTGTTTTTAAAAACATTTTTATTCAGGCAACATTTGTAATTTTTGTTTAAGTATTCGGTTAAGATTTTTAGTTTAATTTTTTTTTTTAAAGTTTTTCATCAAATAGTAAAGTATTTTATTTTTATTTCAGCTTTATTTAATTTAATTAAAACGATTTTTAATAGTTTTAATTAGCAATAACAACACTGAATTCTCATTACAATAATGTAAAAGAAATCATATAACATAATATAAACATATGTATGTGTGTGTGTGTATATATACATATATATATATGTGAGTGTGTGTGTGTGTTATATTATATGATTATATATATATATATATATATATACACACACACACACACACACACACACACATCTAAATACTTGTACTGCTTTTAATTAATGTAGTACATTTTGTCTAATATATATTCAACAGAAAATCTCCATTGAGAATTTGGATTTTGCAAAAATAAATAAATAAAAATAATAACTAATCCACTAATAACATTTTTGTGGAAAAATATGCTTAATTTCCAAGAAAATAATGTCCTAATGCCAAAAATCTTAATGGTCTTAAAATAGTCTTTTTGCAAATATAATTTCTTAATTTTAATAGTGATTTTCTGGTGAAATGACCCGCACCCCAGTGAGGAGTGATTGACCAAATTCTAGCGACAGAGAAAAAGCGAGACAGAGACACAGTCGGGTCATTATCAGTCCATCAGCCAGCTGTCTCCAACAATATTCACCATATTCACCTCCATTTCGCCTGTCTGTCGGCCCACCTGTCTTCCTGCTGTAGACGAGCCCGTCTCTCCCCCGCTAATGAATAGGTCCAGTCCAATAATGGACTCTTTAGAAAATGCTGTCAGTGTGAAGAGCTGTTTGGGTGTACTCATGTGACCCTGTAGGGCACGGAAAAGGAGCCCCCGTGTATCCGAAGAGTGCTTTCACATTTAATCCATTCATTAAGCACGGAATGGTGTAATTATGTTGTGTGTTAACCACGAATGAAGATCGTGTGTGTGTGCATGTGGGTGTGTGTGTGTGTCGAGAGAGACATTTGTTTCTGGTGCTGTGCAGGAAACAACACAGACGGTCATGAATATATAATAATGTTTATTGTTATTAAAAGATCAGGCTTACAAGGGAAATGTCTGTGGATGGGAATAATCCAACACAAACATTCCAACTTTCAAGATTCAGGGAGGAATTTGCTAAGAGAAAATGGATAACAATTGTTTATTTGCACATGCATTGTTTAGTACGCAAAGAATTATTTAAATCAGAGGATGGCGCATTTTTGTAGGGTACAATTTGAAATGAAGAATCTGCAGGACCTGGAGATTTTTTCTGAAGAACAGAGCTCAGTTTAACTGCTCAGAATAAACAAGGGACTCATGAACAACCATCACAAAACAAAAAAACAGTCGTAGATCATCCAGGTAATGACACACAGTATTAAGAATCAATGGTTCACAAACTTTTGAACTGGGTCATTTTAATAAATTCAGTTTTTTTTTTTTTTCAGTTATCTTTTATGTAAAATATCTTACTCAGGACAGTACTAAATAAAAAATAACATGCATTTTGTATGATCTCTCTTATTTTGTTAAAATTTTTCACATTTTCACAGATTCTGCAAGGGGTTCACAAACTTTCAAGTGGCACTGTATATCTTTTATAACCACAGCTGTAGCTCTCTGATGTCATTTTTTGCTTGTGTTTTGACGTGCCACATCAGGTTTGATGTTAGTGATGGCGTACGGCATAGAGACAGAGCGCAACGCGTCATAATCTGAAAACCACGCCCACCGGGGGGGAAAACAATCCAACCGTCTCCATTGACTTTGTATTGCGTGAAGCTGCCTCCTTGTCATTTCTGACTTATAACAAAAAACAGAACAATGTCTAAAAGCTGCTATGTGACAGGGTGTACAGCAAACAAGCTAAAAAACCCAGAACCAAAAACCCAGAAGTTTTTATAAGCTGTCGTCCCAAAAAACAAGCGTTTAAGGACTAAAAAGTGGATACAGGCATTTGAGACAGAGCGTGACATGTTATATTACACTGAGAACTACGGCCACTGGGGGGAACGTAATCAGCGACAGGAAATATAATATATAAAACTGACATTTGGATATTTGACTTAACAGTGACAAAATGTTTACTGCACACGCAGGCATAGTGAGTGTCAGGATCCCAAAATTTACCCATTCTTCCTGCTTATGGCCTATATCCACTTTTGTCTCCTTAAAGGCTGGCTTTTACGGTTCGATAGCTTATAAGAACTTAGTTCAGGGTTTTTTAGCTTGTTTTCTGTACACCTTGTCACATATCAGTGTTTAGACATTGTTCTGTTTTTTGTTATAAGTCAGAAATGACAAGGAGGCAGCCTCACGCAATACAAAGTCAATGAGACGGTTGGATTGTTTTCCCCCCCGGTGTGGGCGTGGCCTAAATGCGCTCTGTCTCTATTGGTTATTTTTAGTGCTGTCAAAACGATTAATCACGATTAATCACATTTAACATAAAAGTCTGTAAATAAATAACATCTCATTATTGACTGCAAACCTCATAGTTGTGTTGTCTTCATGTGACATGTATTAATTGAATGGGATTTTATATTTTTATCCCTTTAATTTAAAAAATGATCAGCTAATTAACATTAGCATCAGCTATTCATTTGACTGCAGACTCTTTTACTGCTATTATGGGTGGTGCACTTCAACTTGGAACACTTCAACACAGGATATGACCAATCAGGGAGCAAAGAATTCTCAGAGTGGGTGGAGTCTGGAACACTAATGGAACATGAGCAGTTATTTCATTAACCCAAGACAGATTTCATTAACCCAGGACAGATTTTATTATCTTAACAGAATTAAAGACATAGTAAGGGGGTCTCTTTCAATCTCTGCCTCTGTTCTCTGAAGAAAAACCCTTTCAGTTAAGTTTATTCGGTTTATGAATGGCTGCCACCATGGTTTGGTATGGTACGGTTTGACAGTGAAAGAAAGAGTTATTATGGTACTTTCCACAATTAGGGCACAAAATAGGGCTTATATTTGTATATAATTTTTTCACCAGAAAATGTCGATTTTTTTTTTTCTTTTTTCTCAGGAAGTTACACTAAATATCTTAATATTTTGTATTCTAATATATTTAATTAAATAGGTCACAAATTAGAACTATAACTCAACTAAATAAAAAATAAGTGATTTATTTACACTTTATTCATAAAAAATGTTGGTTGTTTACCTCAGGTTACAATAAAAATACACAAAAATATTACTATTTACATTTAATACACTTAATATTTTTTTAAAAATTATTTAAAATAATTTTTAATATTTAAATTATATATATATATATTTTAAATAATTATAATTTTTGTAATTATTTTAAAAAATATTTTAAAAGAATAATAAAAATCAAAATATATTTTAAAAATTAAATTATTTAACATTCTAAAAATAAAAAATAAGTGATTTAACATTCTATAATTATCTTTATTGCTTTAAGAAAAGTCACTTGACAGTTCTTTGTACTCAACTAATGAAAAGGGCCCCATAACTCTCATTAACAAACATAATCATCTTGTTTAACCTCTTGTTTTTGCAAATATGGATCATCTGAATCATCTACAGCTTTCTCAGTTGTGGTGCTTCCCTCCAGACAGCAGAATATTCTGCATGTTAAAGGGTTAAATATGGTTTTAATTGTGATGCTAATGTGCTCTGAGATGGGAGAGATTATTACGCCCTCAGGGATAGAGAGATTGAGGGAGGATGGAGGAACGAAGAAGAGGAGCAGAGCGATCGAGGCGGGAGGGGACCGGTTGGGGTATTTTAATGAGTGCACCTGAAATAAACAAAGAGATATCAGATTTGTCCATGACATGCTTGCAATATCCCCTTATGCCAACAATGTCAGGGACTCAGAGCGTTCGGGGCACGGCCTCAGACGGGTGACTTCCATATTATCGGGCAAGAGTGAACCGGGATGCCATCTGGGCTCAAATCCGAGCTGTCGCAGGGTCTTATCAGCTCCTGGCAGCTGCTAATCAATAATCTGATAGCGTTTCTGACATGATTGCGTCTAAATCTGAGCGAATCTGACATCTCCCTCTCTTTTTGTTAGACTGGGCAAACACTGTGTTTTTGAATGTTGATGTCTGCAATGGGGGATTTTGGGTTTAACCTACTGTTTGTTTTATGGATTTTGGCAGCATTGTGGCAAATCCTCAGAGCCAAGGAAAACTGGATGGATTAGGAGCGAATTCTGGCTCGCTGTGGTCCAGATGTGTTTGGGAACGGTTGGTCGGGGAGCCTCAGCAAGATGTTGGGCAATTTTGTGAAAATTAGAAATAAGCAAGAGGGTTTGTTGACCTTGTTTCTGCAGATGTAGAGTTCCACCCTGATATGGACACATTCTTTGCAGTCAGCTCATGCAGCAGAGAACTCCCTATGTCTCATTTTCACTCCGTTTGTTCACTGCTTAAGCTATTAGCTTGCCATTAAAGAAGGGAATTTGGAGATAAAAATGGAGGGATTTAAGCTATAGGATATTTTAAATCCTACAATCTTAAGTGTTCTGTACCTCTTAAAACCTTCGGGAACAGGCCTGAATTTGTCTTCACATCTCAAACGCCCCCTTTTCACCACCAGGGTGCCGATGCTGGTGCCAGAGCCGAATCTGGAACAATTTTGCATGGTTCTGAGCTGGAAAAATTGCTCCTGTCCTTCTAAAACCTGATAGTCTTAAACCAGGAACTGGCAGGTTAGAGGTTGTGGGTGGGATGATATCCAAACCAAGTTTTCAGAACAGCCCATTCTGGCAAGACTAACTGCATAGCAGCTTGTTAAAACCACCCAGAACACCTTAGCAACTGCATAACGCTCTAAATCCACTCAGAACGCACTGGATGTCAGGTTTAACCCAGCAAACAAAAATATGTATCTGAATTATTTCTGAATGTTTTACGTAGATGTTTTAAAAACATTTTTTTTCTTGGTTAAACAAACGCTAAAGGGAACACTCCATTTGATCATTCTTCAAACAATATTAAAACGTTACTTTTGAATGTTATCTAAATATTCTGAAATTAGTAACATTTACAAAATGTTAGACAAACATCCAACCAAAACATTTCAGAAAAAATGTGCATGTTTCATGAACAATGTGTAAATGTTACTGTGCTAACATTTTGAGAACATTATCAAAGACCAAATAACTTTGAACAAACGTTCTGTTAACATTACTGCAAGAAGGTTTGTACTTCATAACTTTTTCTGAGACTCTGGACAGCTGTGCTTCAATCCCAGTTCAGGACAGACTGATGAAGCAGTGCAGCTGGAGTATTGCAGGACTCCAATTTCTGCCACCACACAGAGCAGTAGACTACGCCACATCTCGCCTGAGGAGAACGATTAGGAAATGGCTTTAATGTTCGAGTTTCCAGGGTTTCCGCAGACACATTTTCTTGTTTCCCGAGAGACACAGATGTGATGAAACTGCCGTTAAGGTGCCATCCGACAGTATTTTAATCCATTTATCAGTTTAAAAAGAAAGAAAGGCCATTAGAACAGACTGGAAAACATCAGCCGCCGATGAACAACGTCTATCTTTGTTTCTAAGTTTTTGACAGCTTTAGTGTTTCACAATCAGCAAGACAGAAACGATTAAAAACACCATTTGTGTCTGCGAGTTCCTGTTTTATGGGTGTACAGACGTGTATTAAACAAGTTTGTCAGCGGTGTTACGTCAGTAAGGGTTATCTTGAAGTCAAACTGTTAAAACTCCAGCAAATTCCCTGCGATAATGTTTAGAAGATCAAATTCTACCAAATAATAGTGACGAAACACTCTTCAGAACTGATTCTTATTAGTGATTCATTCAGAATTATTCACAAATTTAAGTACGTTTCAATTAAAACCTGATATTTTGCTGATGTTATTGCTGTTTTTGTTTATTATATTGATTATGGAGTATGTTTCCATCTATGTGGAAAATATATATTATATAGAATATAACATTATTGTCACGCGTAGTCCAAAGGAAGAAGGTAAACGCAGGAATTCCAATATAAACGTAGTTTAATAATCCAAGTGAAGAAACACAAACGAACAGTGTGCATAGCACAAACAATACAGGAGGTGAGGAACTCATGGTGATGAGAACATAATAACAAACAGCTGTGATGATTAATGAGTGTCCATGGAAACTGATGAGTCGTGGGAAACTTGAACAAAGGAAACAGGGAACTGACGGATACACACTAAAAGTCCATGAAAATGAATCTAACAGAACATAAATGTGAAAATTATATTCCATGTAATATTTATTTCACTACAAAACAGAACACTATTGAGTGATTAATCAAATTTTCAAAATTTAATTCCCTTTAATTCGATACCGATATGGTGGCCGATATTATTGTGCATCCCTACATAATACCATTTGTATATTTGTTGCATAAAATTAAATGAAAAATAAAAATTAAATAAAAATTAAATTCACATGCTCTTATTAAATTATATTGTTTTGTATTAATTGTATTATTCTTGTTAGGGCCTGAGCACCGATGGTGTGAGGACCCTATTGTACTTGCTTGGTCAATTATTATTCTTCTCCAAAATGAATCGCATTTTTGAGGGCCTAAACATGCTCGAAAACTCATGAAACTTTGCACACACGTCAGAAGTGGTGAAAATTTACATCTGATATGGGTTTCAGAATTAGGTGTGGCAAAATGGCTCGATAGCGCCACCTACGAAATTTCAATTAAGCTACACGCTACGTTTCACGTACAAGTATGAAATTCGGTAGACAGATGTAACAGCCCAATACCTACAAAAAAGTCCCTGGGAGCAAAATCTGAAAACCCAACAGGAAGTAAGATATTTTGAATTTTCTCTGCAAAATTTTTGCAGTTTTTGCCATTTCCAGACGTTGTACTTTAACAAACTCCTCATTGAGATTTAACCAGATCAACATCATATTTTGGTCTAATCTAAAGGCCTTAGCAATATTAAATTGCAAAGATCTTGAGTTTTCGTTGAACGGCTTGTCCGTGGCGGCCTGACAAAGTCTGATGTTTCGCCATGAAACAGGAAGTTGTTGTAACTCAGGCATACAATGTACAACCTGCCCCAAACTTCAAATGTGTGATAAGAGTCCTGGCCTAAAGACATCTACATGCAAATATTCAGTTAGTCATAGCGCCACCTGTTGGCAACAGAAAATGGCATGCTTTACACTGTAATTCACTCCCAAAAACACATTTAAATATGCCACGAAGTACCATATGTGCTAGAAATCATGCAACACTAAGTCTTGGCAAAGTGCTAATGTATCAGATTAATGCTACGAAACAGGAAGTTGTTGTAACTCAGGCATGCAATGTCCGATCTGCCCCAAACTTCACATGTTTGAGAAGAGTCCTGCCCTAAACACATCTACATGACAATATTCAGTTATTTTAATAGCGCCACCCACTGGCAACAGGAAGTGATGTGTTTAACACTGTGATGCACTTCTAGCAACATACTAAAATATGCACTTGATTGCTAAACATATATATATATATATATATATTATTATTATTATTATTATTATTAGAAAACAAGGGGAAAAAATAATGCCTGGGAATTTTAAGCGATTTTATTTGGTGCCTTTAGTGTCGAAAAAAATTTAATTCCAAAGAAAAGAGCACTTTTCGCGCTAGTTTTAGTTTTCTGAACCAGTACATTGAAACAAATCATCCAAATGAACCATTTCAATAAAATGAATTGGGCTCTGCATATACAGTTGCATTTGCTAGTCATAGACAAAAATATTGGACTGGCTGCATGGCAATTCATCAGCGTTTTATGAAGGTTATGCTAATGTTGTACTGCAATAGTTCTTCTATTGATGCCTGTGGGGATTTATGACGTCAACAGAGGTGATTTTTTGACCCTTATGACCCCTGAGACACACGCACTCACACTTCAAGCGATCTAGGGCACATGTTCTTCTGCCTAATATAGAAACAGTTTCAAATTTTAAGCCTGAAACACTGACTATTCTTCCTTGTTGCTCTCTATCTTACTTCTCTAGTTTTTATGATTTGTTTCTGCTCTTCTCTGGCCAAATTTTTAATCATGCTCTCATTCATGCATCTCAAACGACCTGCTAAGGTGTGTAAGTGTGTGTCTGTGTGCACTTTCTTCATTGTATTTCAGTCTTTTTCAGGCTGGTCTGGTATGTGTCTGCCCTAGATACCCAGCTAGATCCCTCAAATATGCAATGAAATGTGAATTTTAGATACAGTGGCCCTAAAATGTGCTTGGACATTTTTATAAATGCATGAATGTCATTGCAAAATATCAAACCAAGTGGCTTTTCTTTAAAAGAAATTCACTTCAGTTTCTGCCGCTGATTGAATTTAATTTAATTTTATCAGTAAACATGAAATTTGACTTGCTGAGTGTGAATATTTTTTATTGGCCCTTTGAACTGTAATATTTGTGATTTATTGTCTGATCATAGACAAATTCATCTTCATCTTTCTGTGGCTGACAGCCACTTTGGAGGAATCTGAGAAGATGCCTCAGATGCATTAATAATTAATCAAAGAATTGTTTGTGTAAGTGTGCTGTGTGTGTGTGAATTGTGGTAAAAACATCACTAGAATGGTATTATGAAGACGTGTGGCTTGAAAATAAATATGTATTTTTAGCTACATGTAACAAAATGTACCAAAAATACCATGGTATAACCATGCTTGTATGGCACGTACCATAATAAAACCATGTTTTTGGTCATGTATTGTGGTATATTGGAACATGTACTATTGAATATATCAAATTGCCATTGTATTATCATCTGATACAATTAGTTTACCATGATAAAACCTTAGTATTTTTTGTAAGAGGTCTAAAAAAGCATCAAGTGTTTCTTGTTCATGTCCATCATCATGCTACAGGAAGGGAAGTGAGCCAATCCAAACACGGATACAGCACTTCCCTTCAGCTGAATTGCACAGGATGCAGGAAGTCATCTGATGAGGTCATATCCTGTCACTGATGTAACCTCAGGTGTAGTTTATTTCCGCTAGGAAAACTATGAGGAAATATAAAGAGAAATATTTGTCTGTGTAAAGCCATATTTCACAAGGATTTGATGTTGAACTAAGATACTATAATTTAAACCAGTTACACTACAAGCTACTAACAAAAGTAGCTAAAGATGTTTAGAAATTTGTCTTGGGAAAGGTACTTTACATTATTATTAGCTTGTAGCTTAGCAAGTTAAAGTTTAAAACTGCTGTTAAGCTACCAATTAAAAACTATAGTTAACTACATTACAAGCTAACAAAAGTATCTAGCAATATTTATGAACCACTCTTGGGAAGCTACTTAAAATTATTAAGTTTTAGCTTAGCACGCTACCATTTAACTAAAAAAAATTAGTAGCTACATTGAAGCTAATCTCGTACAAAATAATAAGGATCCTAATTAGGGCGACAGCATTAAAATTAAACACATTAAATACAATAACTTAGTGGAACATAGTGGAAAAACATAAAATTTGGCTTTATTTTGCTTTCTACATGGGAAATGCATCAGTGAATCATTCATTTGATGATTGCCATTAAATATCCACAATGGTGATTCACATAACTGCTCATTTAACAAAAAATATCTTACAATTGGTTGTGATTACATCATTCTGTGCAGCAGTTTCGCGCTCTGTGGAAGGAAGTCTGTTTTTAATCGCGAACCACAAAATCTCAGTGTACATTTCATATGGTTTATTAGACATTAATATTTCAGCCAGGCTAGTAAATCTGGGTTTTGCGCTAACCTCAAGACAACCTGCCAATAGTCTCAAAATGGCCAAATGTCATCCAATTCTGATATATCCATCACTAATAATTGTGGTTTGTTTACTTCTTTGTGATTAAAAACAGGCTTTTCTACCCGAATGAAATAAGACAACATAAAATCATATTTTTTTTTTTTTCTCAGCTGGGGATATACATGTGTGTGTGTGTGTGTGTCGTTCTCTACATGATCCCACCAGATGGAAAAACACGAGCAGAACTCATACCAGGTTGTCAAGGAAACAAACTTGTCACATCTTCATTACTTTTAATTGTTTTTCTTCTTGATGGGCTGTACGTGTTATGATTTAATGTTTCACTAATCAAAACCAGCAGGCACAATTGCAACACAGAAAGCCGTTTCATTCTGGGTTTTGCAGTTCAGCTGGACTCTTCCATGTATTCCTGCACATGTGTGTTTAGATGTGTGTGTGTGTGTGTCTGTGTGTGTGTGTGTGTGTGTGTGTGTGTGTGAGAGAGAGAGAGAGAGAGAGAGAGAGAGAGAGAGAGAGAGAGAGAGAGAATCTTTTATTTGGATGCAATTGTCGGGCTCCACCTCGTCTTGCCAATATTTTGACCTGAAACTTTGGCCTCATTCAGTTCTGATGAAGTCATGGAGTTACACCCGTCTTTACACACATGCATTGGCTCTTTTCACGACAGATCAGATTGTTTGCTCTGCATCTTTTTCACAGGTTTCTGAGAAACTCTACTTTAAAACATCTATTCTTTTGCAACCCCAGAAATTCACTCCTTACTTGTAGGGTGCTCTGAAGAAACATCTAGAAATGTAGAAATCTTCTAAAATATCTATATGTGTGTACAAAATGCAGCATTCATTTCCATAAACTTATTGATTTAAACTCTCACAACAAGAAACATGGATGGCTGTTTAATTCATTAGGTTTTACCTGTTTTTGATGAAGAAATTGTCGACCTCAGATGTATTAACTAGAGAGCGACTGATGTTTTTGACTGATAAAATTTAAGTATCCGATTTGCAATACCTATTTTTTAAGTATTATTTTGTTTATGCTTTTTTGACAATAATATATAATAATTTGACTACAACAATAAAAATGTGCACTGTGAATATTACTTTTTTTAAAATATTACAATAGTAATAATACTGTTGTTGTTATTTAAACCATTATATCTGCAAAGTTGTTTTCTGCTCTAAACTGTCATAAAGGAATAGTAGTGCCACTTAACAATAAATGTAAGAAATCAATTATCAGTTTATGCATGTAAAAATTAAATTTAAATATATAAATCACTTTATATTTATATAAATGTACAAATAGTACCAATGTAATTCATGTTTTAATGTGAAGTTAAATCTAACAAAAAAATTACTTCAAACTGACAAATAATTAGGCATTTAAAACAGATTGCCTAATTCATTTATTTCTTCAATTTATGTGTAAGTGGTACTACTAGATTTCAATAGTTAAGCTAATTGTTAAACTCAATAATTAAAGATACATTATGTAACTTTTTTGTTACTGAGCCAGCGTTCGGACATAAACACGGAAGCCTGTGTTGCGTTTAGATGTCGACTGCGTATCAAATGGTTAAATAAAGTCGCTATTTTTGTTTTGTTTTTGCGCACAAAAAGTATTCTCGTCACATCATAACATTACGGTTGAACCACTGTAGTTACGTTGACTATTTTAACAATGTTTTACTACCTTTCTGGACCTCAAGGGCCCTATTTTAATGATCTAAGCGCATGGTCTAAAGTGCATGGCGCAAGTGCACTTTGGGCATGTCCGAATCCACTTTTGCTAAGGACGGGAAAAATGGTCGACGCTCCCGGCACATGGTCTAAAAGGGTTGTCCCTATTCTCTTAATGAGTGATGGGTGTGTTTTGGGCGTAACATGCAATAAACCAATCAGAGTCTCATCTCCCATTCCCTTTAAAAGCCAGTTGCGCGCACACCATGGCGGATTTGCTATTTAAATGGTGGGATTTGCAAGCGGAAAAACTGAACGCTTCTCTAGCGAGGAAACAAATCTGCTCATGCGTGAGGTTAAAGCACGAGCAGACCATCTACGGGACAAGCCGGATTCCACCAAAGCATTTTTATCTTTATGCACACAATAATAATTTTTACATTGTAATCCTTTTATTTTTAATATTTGGCATGTTTGTGTGCTGCTGTGTGTCCCTGTGTGTGTAATAAGCAGAATGCACGTGCGTTGTGTACCCGTCTAAAGGCGCATATTACTAACACGCTCTTTAAATAACAAAACAAATATTGCGCCATTGACTTTAGACCAGGTTTCAGTTGGTCAATGGTGCAGTCTATTTCAGTTGCCTCAAAATAGTAACGCGCCTGAACACACCTCATTTTCAGACCAGCATGCCCATGGGCGCACAAATGGGCGCAAATGCATTTGCTATTAATTAATGACAGAAATGTCATTTTTGGGTGAACGAACCCTTTAACTGCTAGAGGGCCAAAAGTTGCATAGTGTACCTTTAAAAAACAATATATTAAATAAGTTACTATAAAAATATTGTTGTATGGTGCTTTTCTTTAGAAGCCCACCAAAATCGCTCCATTTATGAAAGGTTTTGGTGAAACGATAGTCGACAGAAGTGTCGCATTTATTTTCAGACCTGTTAGCTCTCTCTGACTGCAATGTTTAGGTTTAGGTTAACCGTTTTTCAGAACAGCTCGTTCAGTATAGCTGCATACACACAACAGTATGAAGAATTAATGTAAATGTGATTGTCAATCTTGTAAATAACTCTTTACACAATGCACTGAGAAGAGGAGTGACATCTAGATTTAGTCGAGTGTGAAGGGAGAGTTCTGCAAGAAATCAAAATTAAGAGGTTCTGCTATCTCACAAGGTAATAACTTCAGTATCGGTGAGTCAGTGTTTCAAACCTAACATGAATTTTCCTGAAAAGAGCAGGAATGTTGATGACTTCTGGATACATCTAAAGGAAATGGATGTTTTCCTTCATTTGAGGGGTGTTGGAGTAGCGAATGCTTGACTCAATTTTTCCAACACCTCATCAAGCATGAGCTATATGTGTGTGCGTGAGGGCTGAAATGATTCATGGCACCATGGAAACACAACTCACAGCTTCCTGCAGCACATATGGAGACGGTAAGGTTGCCTGTGATCTCATATCAAAAACACTGGTAGGACTCTGAAGTTCAACCTGCTCTCTAGAGGACACATTTATCTCAGGAACTTCTTAAAGGTATAGTTCACCCCTCACCCTCATGACTCTCCGAACCTCTGCGACTTACTTTCTTCTGTTAAACGCACAAAAATAATTTTTGAAGAATGCTGTTGTTCATTCTGCTCTTTTCTATACAACAAAAGCATATTGTGACAGTCAAGCTTGAAAAAAATCCCCAAAAATGACCATAAAAGTACCCTAAAAGATCCAATGCCGTTTAGTGTTATTGACGTCAACCCTGAGTGCAAATTATTTGATTTGACACTTGTTTATTGATCCTCTTAAATTAGTATTTATAATATTTATTTTACATATTATATGATTTTCTAAATTATTTTACTGTCTGGGAAAACTTCAGGAAAATTAAATTCTTATATTACATTTGATGTATTCCCCTTGGTTGTTCAAAAATTTCTATTTAAGAGAAATGATGAACTCAAAAAAAAAAAATTATTTTTTTTTTTTACTTTTTAAATAAAAGTCCCTGGTCGTATTGTGCACAATTCATCAATTCATGTTATTTTTAAAACATAATTAATTATATCAAATATTTATTTAATTATTTAATCAAATGTCTACATATAAAACATAAAATTAAATGTAATAATCTTTAATGAGCTATCTTTTTTAATAGTAAAATGTAATGCTTAATCATATCAAATATTTTCGTACATATAAAACAAACTAAATTTATTCATCTTTAATGGGCTGTCTTGTTTAAAATGTAATGTTTAATTATATCAAATATTTATTTAATTAATCATTTGTACATATCTAAATGTAATAATCCTCAGTGGTCTGTCTTTTTAAATATTAAAACGTAATATTAAATTATATCAAATATTTAATTATTTAATCATATTTGTACATATAAAACAAACTAAATTTAATAATCTATTATGGGCTTTCTCTTTAATATTTATTTACATCAAATATTTCTTTCATAATTTATTCATATTTCTACATATAAAACATATTAATTAATAATAATATTTAATGAGCTGTCTTTTTTCCAACTGTTTTCCTTGTTCTTGTTTTATGTCAACTTTTATTCTGAAGTCATTTTATGACTTTCATTTTGAAAGTTCTGCATCTTTGTTTTTGAAGTATTTTTTGCTTATTAGTTTTTTTGTTTTGTTTTGTTAATTTTTTGACATCACATATATTTCCAAATTGTATTGATGCCATTGACCGCCATCAGCCATGTGTTGTCATAACCTATTTTTCCAGGGATACTAGTCACATGTCATTTACGGCTCAGGGGACTGGCTTAAAATGAAAAACAGTAACCATTTTGTTGGTTACTGTTTCTCATTTTCTTACTAAAATGCTCTAAATACTTGCTTTAGAAACAACTTTTCTGCTGATGTTAACAAGTAACGGGGCGGGGAAAAATAATATTAACCAATAATAGCTTACTTTTTATAAATAAAATAAAGTCAAATCGATTATTTATATTATACCACTCAGAAATATGCCACATTACGCAAGCTGAAATATAGAGAAATATTTACCATATCTTTGTTTACAGGCTTTTTTTTTGGGGTTGATCACTGTAGTGGTTTGACACTTGGGACGTTTTATCCTCGTTCTGAGCACTTCTTGGACATGATGGACAGAACGAGGAGAGAACGACAGAGCATGAGGAGAGGTTTTTGGCTTATGATTTTCCATAAGCCTTTCGCTGTTACTGCTGCATTATACAATCCAACCCACAAGCCTCAGCTCAGCACTGCTGACAAGCACCTCAGCTTTAGAAGATGAAAGAAAGAAATATTGCAATTCTCTCCCCCCATTTGTATCATAAAAGCATTCAGGCGATATTAACATGCTGATGTGACTCTGCATTATTCGCATGTCAGCAGTTGCCTTATTCAGAGCGCAAAGAAAACAAGTATGTGCCGAATTGGTTAAATGGCAAACAACTGCATCAGTGAGGGAATAAAATTGACAGTGCTGGCAGCGAAGATAGTTTAAGTCATTTTGGTGTCATCATTCGTAAACCTGGATTACTTTTTACATTTGTTTTTCTGATCTCATTTTAAATGTATTGGAGACAACATGGAACACATTTAATACAAAGTATTTTCAAGCAGGAAAATAATTGTCTATAAAATTTATATTTATAAATTGGATTTGATTGGATCGTGAAAAACAGGCTTCAATTATTATTGGAAAATATTTTTTATTATTGGACATGGCAGGGAAAAAAAATGTTTTAGATGTGGAATACATTACATTTTGATGAACATTAATAAAATAAACCTTTTTCTTTAGAATAATGTGTACTGATGAATTTAGCATAATAAGCTGAGGGACATGTATTGAGAAGTAAATAGACAGAGCTTGATTGGATTTGACTGGTTTGTGAAAATAATAATATTATCCAATGTTAACCCAATGTTATTATTGGATAATATTAATTTCCCCCAGTCAGTAGAAAAAAATATTATAAAGGTGAAAAAGATATTAAATCTTAATAAACATGCTAGCAACATGCTAAGACAATCTAACAGCATCATAAAAATATATATGCTAGAAATTGCACAGCAACACTCTAGCAACCATCCAAACCCCCTAGCAACCACCTATAGCAACACCATAGAAGCTGTTTAGCAACCACCCAGAAAACCCTTGCAGCTGCTTAGCAACCACTAATAACACTTTAGCAACTGCTTAGCAACTCTCTAGCAACCACCCAGAACACCCTAGAAACTGTCAACTTGAACACCCTAGAAACTGCATAGCAATGCCCTAACAACAGCATTGCAAGCAACCATCCAGAACACCCTAGCAACTGCATAGCAATACTCTAATATCCACATTACAACACCCTAGCAACCACCCCGAATACCCAAGCAACCACATAGCAACAGCCTAACAACCAGCCAGAAGATAGATCTATCTATCTATCTATCTATCTATCTATCTATCTATCTATCTATCTGTCTGTCTGTCTGTCTGTCATATTGTCTGTCTATCTATCTATAAACATGAACATTTATTCAAATAATTAGGCTCAATTTTGATATTCTATTATCTTTAAGTTTGAGAATACACAGAAACGTACAAACGCACTGTATGTAAACAGCATGTCTTGCCTGTGGCTGCCTATGCAACAATTATTGAACGCTCGACTCATTAGCCAATAGGATGTCAGGAATTCTCCTAATTCCTCAGCTCCTGGCCAGTGAGACTCCAGAGTCCCATCATAAACCCGCCCAAAGTCACTGCAGCATTGGCTCAGGGGCGTCACACATTCTTTGTAATGTTTACTCAGAGTGACAGAATCATCTATAGAAAACCAATCTGGAAGCAACCCGCAACCACTGGAGTGGAACTGGATTGAGTTAAGAGATGACATTTTCTTCAAAATATCACATTTGTGACATATCTGGGTCTTTACAGGCTGGAATGTCACAACTTTATGCCCTGGAAAAAAAATGTGAACTGCCTATTGTGTGACATCTCTGAACATCAGCAGTGTTGAGGGCTGACCTTCTTTCTTTGAGAACTCCATTCGATATGTGATTTGTGCTAAATTATGTGGGGAATCTCACTAAAACTCTGTTTGAATCACATTTCACCCCAAAATCAAAAAAGACTATAGATTGAAATTATATGAGATAATAAAATATATTTCAGGACCATTTTCATCTCCCATGTAGGAAAAATCCACTTTTACTGAAGCAAAATGGGCTTTTTATGCATTTATGTAAATTTATTGCCGTGAATAATATAATAAACATCTAATGAAAAAGTTTACATCCTCATAGATTTGCATTTGGTGAAAGTTAGAGGATGTATTTTCATCCTAGGGTCTATTATAGCATGGCAGTTATGATGATGATGATGATGATGATGGTGATGATGAGAATTTCTCATGGTTGTATAGTGATGCATCCTTTGGAGCAAAAATATATCAGTACCATATTGATGTACTGATTATCAGATGATATAGCAATTTGTCAATATTTATTACTGAATATACTGCATGCTAATTTCCCCTATTTTTACATTATATTACCTTTTGCTGTCATCTAATGATACACAAATATTTTAATAATGATGTTAAATGCAATCTTTAGCCAATCTCAAAGTGAATATCTATTTTTTCATAGTGTACATTATAATGTTGTGATGCCTGAAATCACTTGTTGCATTTCAAATAATTTATCTTAGCTTTTGTATTTACATATTAGCTATATATTAAAATAAAGATGAATAAAAATACAAAATAATGGTTTAATAATCTATCTATCTATCTATCTATATAGACAAAATAGTGTAGAATTTTAATATCAGCAATTTAATGTTTTGCAGTCATGTCATGAAAACAATTGTCGGCTTATCGGTATCAGCCAGAATTTTAATATCCCAAAAAAACAAAAGCAATCATTGTTATTTTTATAATGAAGGCCAGCATTGGGGACAGACAGACAGATTGTAATGCATTACAATATTGCGTTACTCCCTAAAAAAAGTAACTAATTATGTTACTTTTTATGCTCATGTGATGATGAAAGTCATGTTGATGTTTTTTGGTCTAAAATTTGCTAATAATAAAAGGCGCACAAGGCAGCACAATGTCATGCTTAACTTTAGTTACGAAGGAAATAAAAATAAAAGAGTTGCTTGTTAAAAATTTAGATACCACAATCATACACATTTCTGACTGGATTAGATTTCTCAGAGGATGCTGTTAGCTGAAAAACAGTAGGTAATTCACTTCAATTTTTACTAAAGTTTGCAAAAAACTTTTGATCCAGACAGGCTTTAGATCACACAATTTACCTGATTTCCTCTGGGGAAAAAAGTCCTGAATAGGTCAGGTCAGAAGACTTGATTGCAAACATGTGCTTTACATCATGTTTTTACTCTCCTGCATGTTGTAGAGAGGTTGTGTTTGGACTGTTGCCCTCAATGGAGGTGTAATTATTCACTGTACAGTGCAGACGTCAACTTCACTGGAACCAGATGGAGAGACCGTGTCTGTGTTTACCTGGATCAGCCAGACACAGTTATGACCGTCCCTGACCAACATGTGAAATCTGACCTCAGGTCAGCCATAGAGGCTGTTCTCCATCCAGACCTTCAGAGAGGCCAGAGGAGCTGAAGTATGTGCGCACACACATACAGATGTATATAGATGTATATACACATGTTGTAAAGCGGATCCGGTTACATACACATTTCTCTGAGGTCTTGCGGTCTGGCTCTCGGCCAGCTGTCTGCAGAACTGCACGTGATTAACTACGAGCAAAACAAGAAAGAAAGCGACAGAGATATTTATGTCTCCAAACCAGCTGTAAAGCCTCTTGTGAGCTGTTTTCCTTTCAATGTAAAATGACCCCCTCAGCGCAAAAGCCTCAACAATATCCACCCTGCTGTGCTTTAAGATTGCCTACACATTCCTATGCAGGGTTATTATAGATTTATACACAGTATTTATACATATGGACCTTGAAGCTTGTAGACCAGCCTGACCAGCAAACCAGCTTAGACTGGTTTAGGTTTTTGGCACTCATACTTTAGTCTGTTCTCTGTGAGTATTTGAGGTTTCTCATAAATGGTTCATCAAGTAAACTGCTCTCACATGGCACTTTAACAGCTTTAGTGAGTCTCTTTATCTACCTGTGTGGCCAGAATAACTGCATGTAAGAGTCTGTGTTTTAGAAACGCTGCCTGTGACCATTAACAGTGAGTCTGGATCAAAGTGCAC
Organism: Mylopharyngodon piceus; assembly: GCA_039654765.1. Lineage (NCBI taxonomy): Eukaryota > Metazoa > Chordata > Actinopteri > Cypriniformes > Xenocyprididae > Mylopharyngodon > Mylopharyngodon piceus. The sequence goes on from CM077438.1 coordinate 33,820,843, forward strand.
TTTTGATAGGTAGATGATTTTCACTTTAATGTGGGTTATTGTGGCATTTTGGACTTCTGTGCCAGCTGGGAAATGTTTGGTACTGTCTGGGACAATGTAGGTGTTTGTGCGTGTGTGGGTCACCAATATCAATCATAATCTCAATCATAAGATTTTTATTCAGAATTGGAAAACCTATTATACTGTTTTTTTTATTTCCTGATTTTTTTATTTTTATTATTACTTTATTTTATTTTTTATCAGGGGGTGAAATTATTAATTCATTTACTTTACTTAAAAGTTTTACTGGTAACACTTTATAATTACCTTCATTAAGTATAAAAATATATATATTAAATTGTATAATGCATAAAGACAACATAAAATGGCATGCAAGCAACACATTTAACTTCTGTCTTTCTCTAAAAAAATATGAAAACATTTTTATTAAGAATAAAATGCTTTTCTGTCTGTTGTTTATTTACTAAAGTTTTTTTGGTAACACTTTACAATAAGGTTCATTAGTTAACATTAGTTAACTACATTAGTTAACATGAACTAATAATGAACTGCACTTATTAATCTTTGTTAATGTTAATTTCAACATTTACTAATACATTATTAAAATCTTGTTAACATTAGTTAATGGTGCAGTAAGTGGTATTTGAACTACGCTGTTGGACATTGTTGATATTTGAAATTAACCCAAAGAAACCCACCCCTCTCTTCATTGCTCCGCCTCCAAAACTCACACTCCAATTCTAACCACACTGCTCCGAGTCAGACTCGAACCGCCGCTGGCATGCGAGGCGAATGCACTACCAATGACGCTAAACACCTCATTCTCTAGCGGTCGTCAGTGTGCAGTGGTTTAACTGCACAACTCTCATTATCTGGCCGCTGTAACATACGCAATGCGAGTGGATGTCTGTTTATCACAGCTGACACGCAACAAAATGCTTCACGAAAATAATGCGCAGTTGATGAACGAACGACAAGCAAGCACAAAAAATTAACATATAGTACACACGAGTAAATACAAAGTGTTAGTTGTTAGTCGCAAACAGCACAGCAGCTCCAGACAATCAAAACCCAGGGTACTCACATGAGAAGCGGGATCAAATCAGTTTTCAGGCCTTCCCTCTTAGCTCTCTCCAGCGGTGGAAAGCTTTTCTAATATAACCGGGTCCTAAAGCGCTTGCCCAGGCATAAACCTTCATTCCAGTGATATTCTTTTGAGCTGTTTTGTATTGTGTCCCATTTCTCGTTCTGCATTTTTTTTTCTTATTTTCAAATCTCCCTCTTGCTCGTTCTCTCTCCTCGACCGTCATACGCCCCCTAATGCTGATTGATTAGACGTTTGTTGTTGGACTCGGCCTGACTAACTTCTAAACAGTGGATTTGAAATATGACCGAGTCCCCCTTTAATGCACTGTGTACTAACATGAACAAACAATGAACAACTGTATTTTCATTAACTAACATTAACAAAGATTAGTAAATACAGTAACAAATGTATTGCTCATAGTTAGTTCATGTTAATTAATACATTAACTAATGTTTAACTAATGAACCTTGATGTAAAGTGTTACCGTTTTTTTGTTATTTGATTATATATTTATTATAACATTTTATTTAACTGGGTTATTGCATATTCGCTTATAGATTTGCAGGAATGTTTCGCAACTGCAGAGAGACTCACAAACACACATTATAGGTCTTGAGGTGCAGCTTATTTCTTAAGCTCTTCCCGAAGAAAGTTTGTAGCCTATTTGTGCGAGGCTCCTATCATACACTGTTGTGTGCGTGTGTGTGTGTACATGCAAAATTGTGCATGTACGCAGTGTTCTTAATCACCCTGTCAAAGGCCTGCAGGCCTGCATGCTGTGACTGCATCATGGGGTCTTTATTACAGTAGTTTGTGTATACATGTGACCGTGTGTGAACACATGTCCACATGTTTGTTCGCACTGAGTGAACGACACTCCCGCAGAGAAAGAAAAAAGAGAGCAAATTTAGTGCAACAACAAAAATTCAGCTGTTTTTTGGGGAATAGTTATGGAATACATAATAAAGTGATTTTTATTATTATATAAAGCGAGTTTTATTATTCTTTTTGTGCCGTATTCCAGATTTACTGTAGTAAATGGACATTTCCTTTGCAATGCTTTTATACAACAGTTCAGAACAAAATAACTTAATATTAAGCAACTTAATAAAACAAATGTTGCTTGTTACAATGTTTCTATTTTATCTATTTTTGCTCCACTTGTGAGTTCCAAATGGAGCTGAAGTACAACTAACCATCCAACTAACCATGCATCTGTGTTTTTGAATGAATCAGTTGAGTAAATGATTGATTGATTCACTCATAAAGACAGATGCTTATTTAGTTCCAGAATAAATCAATGTTTTAAAATCACTTTGGTTTAATAATTCAGTGTCAGAAGTGTCAGTGTCAGAAATTTAGCATGATCATCTCACAGTGTGTTTGCTGCTACAACCTACGTCTACTGACTAGCCAATAAAAATGCAACATGAAATGGTGTATTGATCAACATGACATGGCGCTAAAACGTAATACTACTTACCTCAAGCTCCAATTGCAAAATTGGCATTCCAAGTTGGCCTCTTTTCCCTAGCCATGACCATGTCCATATTCTCCTCTTTCTTTTTAATGATCTTATAGGATTGCCAAAATCGTACAGTCTGTAGCAGACATAAGACATTAAATAAAAAAGGTCAGTTTTGATTTCAAGGCATGTTTAAGAGTAATTTTACTAATCAAATATGGGTAACACTTTATTTTGATGGTCCCCTTTGAACATTCTGTTGACTATAATTAACGTTGCACCTATGTGTCAACTCTCATTAGAGTATAAGTAGACTGTCTGCTTAATATCTGCTAACTGTTTATTTTGATGGTCCCCCAACAGTCTACTGACTATAAGTAACTTTGCAAGTACAACCCGAATTCCGTAAATGTTGAGACGTTTTTTAAATTTGAATAAAATGAAAACTAAAAGACTTTCAAATCACATAAGCCAATATATTATTCACAATAGATCATAGATAACATAACAAATGTTTAAACTGAGAAATTTTACAATTTTATGCACAAAATGAGCTCATTTCAAATTTGATGCCAGCTACAGGTCTCAAAATAGTTGGGACGGGGGCATGTTTTTTTCAAAACAGTTTGAAGACGTCTGGGCATCGAGGTAATGGGTTTCTGGAGTTTTGGTGTTGGAATTTGGTCCCATTCTTGCCTGATATAGCTTTCCAGCTGCTGAAGAGTTTGTGGTCATCTTTGACATATTTTTCTCTATAGGTGAAAGATCTGGACTGCAGCCAGGCCAATTCAGCACCCGACTCTTCTACGACGAAGCCATGCTGTTGTAATAGCTGCAGTATGTGATTTTGCATTGTCCTGCTGAAATACACAAGGCCTTCCCTGAAATAGACGTCATCTGGAGGGGAGCATATGTTGCTCTAAAACCTTTATATACCTTTCAGCATTCATAATGCCTTCCAAAACATGCAAGCTGCCCATACCGTATGCACTTATGCACCCCCATACCATCAGAGATGCTGGCTTTTGAACTGAAAGCTGATAACATGCTGGAAGGTCTCCCTCCTCTTTAGCCTGGAGGACACCGTGTCCGTGATTTCCAACAAGAATGTCAAATTTGGACTCGTCTGACCATAGAACACTTTTCCATTTGAAACAGTCCATTTTAAATGAGCCTTGGCCCACAGGACACGACGGCGCTTCTGGACCATGTTCACATATGGCTTCCTTTTTGCATGATAGAGCTTTAGTTGGCATCTGCAGATGGCACGGCGGATTGTGTTTACCGACAGTAGTTTTTTGAAGTATTCCTGGGCCCATTTAGTAATGTCATTGACACAATCATGCCAATGAGTGATGCAGTGTCGTCTGAGGGCCCGAAGACCACGGGCGTCCAATAAAGGTCTTGGCCTTGTCCCTTACGCACAGAGATTTCTCCAGTTTCTCTGAATCTTGTGATGATGTTATGCACTGTAGATGATGAGATTTGCAAACCTTTGCAATTTAACGTTGAGGAACATTGTTTTTGAAGTATTCCAAAATCTTTTTATGCACTGTTTCACAGCTCTGCCCATCTTTACTTCTGAGGGACTCTGCCTCTCTAAGACATCCCTTTTATAGCTAATCATGTTACAGACCTGACATCAATTAACTTAATTAGTTGCTAGATGTTCTCCCAAATGAATCTTTTCAAAATTTCATTTAATTTCATTTAGTGGATAAAAGTGTAAAATTTCTCCGTTTAAACATTTATGTTATCTATGTTCTATTGTGAATAAAATATTGGCTCATGTGATTTAAAAGTCTTTTAGTTTTCATTTTATTCAAATTTAAAACCTTCATTTCCGGAATTTGGGTTGTACATGTCAACTTATTCTAACCCTAACCCTACCAGTCTACTAATATTCTACTAACACTCTAATGAGAGTTAGTAGATATGTAGGTGCAACGTTACTTATAGTCAACAGAATGTGTAAAAGGAACCATCAAAATAAAGTGTAATCCAAATATGTCAGTATTACGTATTAGACTACGTAATATTATATATACGTAGTATATATAATATTACGTAGTCTATAAAATGTCTTTTTGTGTCAATGGTTTTGGAATCAATGGTGAGGATATCTTCACAAGTTTTTCTTTTGTGTTCCACACTATGGTTCCACAGAAGAAAGTAAGTTGAGTTTGGAACGACATGAGGGTGAGTAAATGATGACAAAATCTTCATTTTTGGATAACCCCATTTGAACAAGTAGTTTGGAAATTTGAAAAGAACTTGTTCTCGAGGCCAAATCCAGCATTTCCTCAAAGGGTTGTGTGTCAGATTGAGTGTTTGACACCAGCTGCAGAGGACACGCTGTGAAACTCAGGAGATGACACACACACATCACCTCTAAAAATACCCCTCACTCAGGAAACAGCACATCACAAACTTGCACGCCAGGGAGCGTTCATGGCCTGATTCGCTGCCGTGCCTGTTTATCGTTCATTGCCATATCCTTCTGCTGGGACCCTTTAAAATGTGGATCATAAATATTTAAATATAAATGTCGCTGTTTGTTGTAACGTACAATTTTATTAGACCTGCTCTGCAACGTCTGAGTTGTTTTGAGATTTTTAGATAAGTTGTTTACGTACTTTGTTTAGCGTGTATGTTTGTTTTCAACAAACAAATTAGCGGACGTGGTCGAAACGGTTGAGTGAAATCCCCCTAAATTGGAATGTGTAGCAAATGAGTCATATGATTTACCCTCATAATAAACAACAAGGTTTTCTTCAAAGTAGAGCGTTGCATTCCTGTTGTTTTGCAGCTAGCCTAGCTTTTCCACAGAAAATATTATAAGCATTTTTTAATTGCAAACTTTTTTTTTTTTTTTTGCTCTCTCTTTGGTGTATTTAATTGTTAAATATGAAGGATTTTGGTAGCAGGTAAACTGTTTGATTGTTGTCCATATATATACACACGCACACACACACATATAAGAACTAGTTGCTAATTGAGATTATCAAAATAGTTTTTAGTTGCAAAGAAAAGGTGTTTTTCATCTGTGATCTGAGCGTGAATCTGACACATTAGTAAATAAGCTGAACTTACATGGTTAAACTAAACAGTTTTTGTGCATGTAAATAGTATACTACACATCTACCAACAACACCGAGAAAAGAAGAAATTGTGGAGGGAAAATACAGATGGTGGCATGAAAGAATGATTGTGAAAGGGGGTAAATCTGTGAAAGAACACAAGAGAGAGAAACAGGACTGTTATGATGTTCTCCTTTCAAAATGACAGTGGGGAAAATGAGTAAAAGACAGATTTGGTGCTGTTTACAAAAGCATTATACTACACTGATCTTTCCAAAGCATCTTTCCACACTGATCTTTGTCTATACCCAGACTGATTCTACAGTACGTTCTTTCAGCCATTCACAGGATTCAAGAATGCTGATAAACACACAACTATATTTCTTTCTTTTTCTGTCTAAAGCCTCTTATTTGGTCTAAAATAGGAACTAGGCACCATTCAAACCCATTTACTCATGTATAAGGGGTGGAAGTCGTCTCAGTAGAGCTGTACTGTAGAAGCCAATCGCTAATGTTGAGGCTACAGATGTCTTCAGTCATGTGACTCCTGGCATTCATTCAGGTTCATCTAAATTTAAATGTAATGTGTATTGGCTTCAGACATAATAAAGATTGTTGTGTGTCTGTGTGTGTGTGTAGGAATTTTAAGTAGGAAAATATATTATCTCATTACTATGTTTACAAAATTGAAAAAATGTGTTTAATTTTTAAAGAACTGTTTGAGAATGTTGCCCATTTCCCCCCATATATATATATATATATATATATATATTTTTTTTTATCATTTATTTTATTTTATTTCTCATGGCTTATTTTACTACATTAATCTTCTCTCTTCATAATATTTCATGTCTCCAATGCACCAGTCTGCATTGATTCAGGTGTGCCCTGGTATTGTTCTGTATTGGACTCATAAATAAATAAACTTCCACCCTATAAATAAGTAAAGGAAGTATTATATAAGAGGTTTAAGTGAAGGTGGTAATTCTTGAGGTGTGATCTTGCTGTCATGGTCTTCAGCCACTAATGTTCTGTGAGGCCTCGGGCCCTTGAAAGGACGCGGTGAAAATGATGTACTGTCTGCAATTAGCATGGCTACCTAATTAAACACGCAGCCATTCAAATGGTGTGTGTGTATGTGTGTGTGCTCACGGGTATAGTTGGCTCTGGAGGATATGAACACACAGGGAAGATTCTTTATGCCCACGGCCAATTTGTCACTTTAATTGCACTGCTGCCTTTGCAGTTGATTATCTGCCAATAGAAACACGTACACACACACACACACACACATGTGTATATAAGCAAGCATTCACGTGAATGCACAAATTTAATGGTTAAAAAAGTCACATGACTTTGACATACAGAGAATCTGCACTGAAGTATCCTGCTACTTCATCAACATAATTAATACAAATTTCTGCACATTTTTAGAAGCATATGTGCGTAATTAGCCACTCACAAGCAAATTCAGATCATTAGTTGCCTTCTAAATTGATATATCATCATCGTCATCCGTGTCCATGTCGGATAAAACTTCCCCTGGACTCGAATAAATTCAGTTTTGCCAGCCAAGGCTATTATAGCCACGGGGTTAAACAGGCCTGCGGTGATCTGCATTTACATGTAATTAGCGGCGCTGTTAAGAGTTCGGTAATGTCAGACATCATCAGCGTCTGTATTTCTGTATTTTCTGCGGCTTATTGGGGTTTGTGACACTAGCACGTGTGGTGCCAGTTTGCCAGAGGCATATTCTGAGTGTGTCAGCTGTCAGAATACGTAAATATGCTGAAAGTTTTGTCTAGAAATAAAAAAAGCAGTCTTTAGCAATTCGCAGTCAGTTTGCAAACAAAACGTTTTGAACCGACTTACCGATTTTGTTAAAAACCTAAACTGTGAGATAGATGCTGTTTTAGAACAATAAATAATGCAACATTTGGCACAATCTATATTAAAGCAGTAGGCCTAAGCCATGTAGGCTAAGTATTGCGCTATGGTCATTTTACCTCAGGTAAAGTATGTTCTTAAATACAATGCAAAGTAGAGCTTTTATTTTAATTTTAACAGTAATAGGTTAAAAAAAGGTTAATGTTCAATAAATAAGTACAAATTTTAAATAATAATTATCTGAATAAACAATTCTACTTTTTTTAATTAAGCATTTTAATATAGTTCATTAGCCTGACAGTTAGTTATGGTTAACAAGCATAGCATAGCAAGTTATGCAAGGTGAAATAGCGCAACATATTGCTTTAACTGCATTACAGCTCACTCAGGGCGGGTCTATGCTAAAACGGCAGTGTCCGTCAACAGTTGTGGGAGGGGCCTGTGCAAATTTACATCACTTTGCCAAGAATCTGTGAATGGCTTGATCTGACAAAGTGCTTATGATTTGTGGGGATTAAAAAAAAAGCACTGGCTGGATTTTTATTATTATAGGGTGGTTGTGTAGACACACTGCCAACACACATTTATGTCCAAACACCATGTAAAAGTGAATTTTGCATCCGATGTCCCCTTTAAACGCAAACGTTTAAAGCTGTATTTGTCGAATTTGTTCTTGTTAGGTTTGTAAACATGGGCGGAGTAAGCTAATGAGTAGCCAATGAGGAAACTAGACTAACATCACTAGCACATTTGCTCATATGTATATTGCTAAAATATACTTAAAAGTGTAACAGTTGTGTGAAATATATACGTCAGTACTTTACGATTTTCATCTGGTGGATGCTAAAACGATCATATAAATCTCATACAGAGGCAGCCTACCTGGGCCGTAGTCTATCTTGACGTGGATATGGACATTTCAGACTTAGGCCATGCTTAGCAACCAGGTAAAACACCCTAGTGCATAGCAACACCTTGGCAACAACCAAAAACATTATACTGGCAAATTCTGAACAAAAAAAAGCCACAGTTTTTCCTTCAGAAAATGTAAAAGTCTAGGTGTAGTTTAATGTTTGTTATTGTCGCTACAATATTAGCCTGCTAGCTTAAGTAGTCACAAATTGTCCATGTAAAAGAAATGAAGTTTTATAAAATGATTTTCATATTCTCCGAACAAATGAATTTCAGAAAAAAGCTACCATTTCTTCAAAAAGCTTACGCTGTATGTCCTACGCCTTCCCTATTCAACTTACGGAACGAACGCAGCGCCAGTTACATTTTTTCCGTAAGTAGAATAGGGAAGGCGTAGGATATACAGCGTAAGCTTTTTGAAGAATATGAAAGTACGGTTTTAGCGGAAGCACTTGGAAGGCGATCATTTGTTTATATAAAGCATATACATTTACATTTTTTCCGAAAATGACCGATCGTTTCGCTAGATAAGACTCGTCTGGTATCGTTTAAAGCCCTTTGAAGCTGCACTGAAACTATAATTTTGACCTTCAACCGTTTGAAGGCCATTGAAGTCCATTATAAGGAGAATAATCCTGGAATGTTTTCATCAAAAACCTTAATTTCTTTTCGACTGAAGAAAGAAAGACATGAACATCTTGGATGACATGGGGGTGAGTAAATTATCAGGAAAATTTTATATGAAAGTGAACTAATCCTTTAAAACAATGTGTTTTGTAGCTCTGATAGCATGAAATGCAAACGTATTACCTCGCTGCTATCGCAGTGATGAGCAGGGATTGTGTGAATGGAAACGCTCTGATAGCGCCACGGGAGATGCGAAAACACTTTACGCGCCATGATATATCATTACCGGCCACAGCTGATATAATGACGCCGTTTTCTAAACATGCCATTTTCACTATTATTCTTTGTCAAACTAGGAAGAAATACAGTGATGACTGTGAAGAAAAGGTCTCCGTGTGTTTGTGCGCAAATGTAGAAGTGGCAATAGTCTCTGTGGGCATGCTGTGTGTAATCAAGCATAAATAGAGACACAGGCGGTAAGCGCACTGACACAGCACACACTCCTCGCACCCACACGCTGTACTAGTGAGTTTGTCACTAATCTGACTCCTGTTGTCAGACAAATCGTCCTTCCTTTTTCCCTGGTGTCAGACTGTCTCTGGTTCTGTCAGTCTGACCTGTTTTTTTTTTTTTTTTTTTGGCATTTATTTATTTTTTTTTTTTTGGCAACACATTCCCAGCTAACAAAATATGGTCTAAGAGCGTTTTGCTAATGTTCATTAAAACATTATTTCTGAATGCTCAAAACAGTTTTTTAAATGTTTAAAAAAATGTATTGTTTATTGGTGACGCTAACGTTAAGTAAACATTCCATAACATTAAGGTTAAATGGAATCACTGTAGTCACGTGGACTATTTTAACAATGTCTTTACTACCTTTCTGGACCTTGAGTGTGGTAATTACACTGTAACAATTCCCTACTGTAGAATCTGAGTACAGTATGTTACTGTAGATTTTTTTCACAGCATTATTGTATTCAACTGTATAAGCTGTGTACAGTAGTAGGTTAACTTTTACCTTTACTGTTTTATTCTTATGTTATTTGCAAGATATAAAGCTATCTTTTAGGTCATACGTAAAAATATCCGAGCAAGCCTTAATTTTCTGGCTTTTTCCTCCCGCAGCCTTGTGAAGATGAAAGTCCTAGGACTACGTTGAATTGTTAGTTATACTTTAAAACACATGTAATCACCTTATTTGTTTTATACAAATGTTATTTGCAAGGTATAAATACGTTTGAGTTAATAAATATCTGTAAGAACACCGGAGCGGGTGCTCATTTCACATTTAAGTCGCACTAACTAGCATTTTTCTCTCGCAGCGGCGCTGGCAGACCGGCAGGACCATCGTGAGACAGGCGGGAAGACATTGTGAAGACGAAAAGCCTACTACGTGAAATTGGTAACTTTTTGTAACTAACTAAGGTGGATGTACTAGTTTAGCTTTCCAAGCAGCGTATAAGGGGCATTTTCAGTTGTCTATGTACTGTATGCTGTAAAAGGCAAGGCAGCTTGCTGGGTTTTGGAACAGAGCTAATGTGTTAGCACAACACAGAACCTCACACTTACCTGCACCCCGCCGTGACAAACTCACTGCCATCGTGATATCGCACCTCAGCGGTGGCGGAAATGTGCGTTGCATTTTCATTTGTGTGTGTGTGTGTGTTGTGTTTGGAGAACATTTCTAGCATATCTCACACTTGGATCCTGTTCTGAAACCACAGTGCAGATGAAAAACATTGTCTGATTTTAATCAAACAACATGTTTTTAATGACCGGCGTCCCAAAGCACCATTTCACCATTTTAAATATGCTGCCAAAACAGTCATTATGGCATTAACGGTGAATCAATAGAGCGCAGGCTGGATTCCAGAAATCTTGAATCGATTCCAAAGCAGACAGCCATTCCTTGTGGACCTTGGAGAACTTTAGACCTGTAATATAGGAAACTTCATTATCTGAGAGTGAAATGCAGGCTGAAATTCTCCCTGTACAGCTGACAACTTAGTAAAAATAGAAATATAAAAAAGTGGCATTGGCAATTTATAAAGCTATACAGCTAGGGAATATAAAGACAATGAATTCTGCAGTGAAAGAACTCATAAAAATTTACTGTGGCGGTACAGTGATGGTATCAGCTGGTAATACCATGGTACTTTTTACTACTTTTTTGTCATTTTTGGCCTTATTCCTGGTGATTAATACTTTGTAATTCACGTACTATGGTATTTACGTGGCACTCCAAGGTACTTTCAAGAATACCATGGTACATGTCATATACCATGGTATTTTTGGTAGGTATTTTTTTTTTTTTTTTTTTTTGTAGTTTTAACAGATAATTATTAATAAAATTTATTTATTTAAATTATGTCCAAAAACTGTGGTATATTTTTCACGTTTTTTTTCCGAATCAAAAGTACCACAGTAAAAAAAATAATTATTATTAATAAAATAATAATAATAATAATAATAATATCAACAAACTGTTGACAAATATACCACATTTTTTGGACATAATTAAAAAAAAATTCTTCTTTCTTTCTTCCCAAAAATGTTTTAATTATTAATATTTATTAAATATTAGTTTTATTATTAGTAGACGTATTGGTATTAGTAGTTGTAGTATTTATTTAAACAATCTCAGTTTTTTCAGAGAGAATGGGCTCTTATGCACGAACGCTGCTTACGTAAGTTTCCAGTGTAATCTCAGGCAGCGACTTCACTTCCACACGCTAAGTGCACTAGCGGTAGAACTCTTTCCTCACGTAGGTATTTTCTTCATAAATATTGTTATATTTATACAGTTATGATATATTTTTATATATCATACAGTCCGGCATACCCATATACTGTAATGAGTACTATACCTAAATTTCAAAACTTAAGCTCTAAGAACCTTTTTACGGACTAGTTTCACTATCCCTGTCTTTGTACAGAAACCTCAAAAACGGCTGTATAAAATGAGCATTTAATTCAGATTTAAACTAATATCTTGTGTTCTCCTACTCAAACTTTGTGGCTTTTGCCTTCCTCACTGACCTGAAACACCCTTACGCTTATCTCTCATTGTCACCTGGTTCTTGTTGGAAACTGAGAAATTATTAGAAGTTATAGAAGTTATTATTCATAGTCCAACAATTGTATGTTGCATAAACAAGCACATCAGTCAAAGGAAATAGAATATACATAAACACATTAACTAGATAGATGAAAACAAATAACGAATAGATAGGTATGAATGGTCAGAAACTGGGACTTGCATAAAGCAAGAGAATACACACCCTCAAAATGTCGATGTAATTCGAAACTTCTCCTTTGCTGTTTGGAGTGACAGCGGACTGCCTCACAATGCGATTAACATCGTTCACAGTAATTCGGAGAATCTCTTTTAAATAGCGAGTGTAAAATATCATGTTCTTCTGCACTGTCTCCACAGTTAACCAATAGCGAAAGCGGCTTCCGGCTTTGTGCCGGATGTAACTGAGCAGCCTAAGACAAAACGCAGGAAGTGATCATGTATAGAGTCTATTGAGGTCAAACTAATCATAACAGAGGTTGTTTACATAATAAAATTTTTAAAGATAGAGCAGCGAAAACAGACTGTTCAGTTCTAAAAGTCAGAGAGAGGGTGGGAAATGGTCTTGTGGAGCTAAATTATGACAGGTTTTTTTGGTGCCAGAAACCTTGACTAACGTTATAAGTGGACTTAAATGGTGTGGAATATGGCCCTTTAAATGTATCCTCATGACCCCTTAAGGTCACGACATAAAAGGGGGGTTGTTAAAACTAAAGACCATCGTGACCTCAAATCGAGATGGAACGATCTCGAGAGAGAAGGACAGAAGCTTGCACCATGTTTGCACGGCACACAGAAAAGTGTGGTGCAATAATTAGTCCTGACATTGATGGATGCGACAGCTCAAAGCTCATGGGGTTTTGTGCAAAGGCAAACACACATACAAGCACATGCACAATGTTGGACATGTTTGGTTTTTCTAGTCCTAAAGGAAGCCAGGCTGATAGATTTGTAATCAAAATATATATAAAATTGTGTTTTATTCCTCTGTCTGGTAGTTTTTTCACTTTAATATCTTAAAATGCGGTAGTGATGTTGAATATCGATTGTTTTATTCCCAAAGCTGTGTTACTGACGGCATATATCAGACTTTAATGAAATCAGAGCATTTTTTCCTTGCAGTTTGCTTTGTTTTCTGAATAAATGCCATACGCTGCAGCAGATTAAATTAACACAGGGAAATTTACATTTCTCCAGGGTGTCTAGCATCTGTAAGTACGCGTGCAAGAGAGGACAGGTCTGCATTTCGGTGATAAGTTATATGAAATAGCTGCTGGCTATCGGGTACTGGTTTATAAACGCCCTTTGAAATGCTACTCAGTTCTGAGGGTGATTAAATTCTGACCGTAATTCACCTCGTGCTATGGAAATTCGGTCACTGAGTCACATGAGCATGTAGCATTCTGTTATGCAGTACTTTGAAGATGCTGTATAAAAACTGAAATTGTAGATTTACTGCCAAAAAAAAAAAAAGATGTTGTTTTACACAGGTGTCTCTGTAAACATTACTGGTTTTATTATCATGCCATGCAACAGCAACAAAAAAAACTTTTACACTGTAAAATGATTTTCCAAAATTGTAAATAAAACGGATTACTTTAATTACTTTTTACAAGAAAAAAGTTACATAAGATTGGGTAAGAAAATACTGTGTTACTTGCCATTTCTTTGTAATTATTTCTGAAATTTACTAGCAACTTCTGAGTGGAAATTGTTTCAAAGTAAACTCTACACCAAATTGTTTTTCCAGTGTACCATTAAACTTTTTTACATTATTTCCAACGAGTAGCATAACAAAACGCTAAATAATTTTTTGTTTGTTTTACACAAAACTATAGACAGAAATCAAATGCGCTCTTTAGGAACGTCAACGCTGTCTAAATTAGCATTGGTGAGTCAATTTCATTTTAGTAAATCATTTTGTTCAGATAGAATCAGTTAAAAATATTAAGCTATATTAATTTGAGTCATTGCAGATTTTTTGGTAGCAAAATATTAAGTTAAATGCTACCATTGACCAATATGTTTTTCGACTAGATTTATTAGTTGTATTTATCTGTTGGTTGTGGCAAGATAAATACTGTTTTAAAGGTGCAGTGTGTAAATTTTAGTGGCATAGCTGTGAGGTTGCGAATTGCTCAGTCCACTGGTCACTTTCGAAGCACATAGAGAAGCTATGGTGGCCCACACAGGACCAAACAAGATGTCGTCGTCTGAGACAGCAGAGAGTAGCCTGTTTGAAGCAATGAGGTTTCTTCTTAACAGTCTCTGCTTCTAATAAACCAGACAGCTACCACTACTACTTCTTCTTCATTTGTATTTAACGTAGTGACGATGCATGCTGCTTCTAAAAATTAAGTTTAATAGGCCTGCATGCTTTAGAAGTATTTTAGTTAATGTTAACAAATAAAACCTTATTGTAAAGTGTTAGGTCTATGTAAAATGTAGCTTGGCTGTAGCTGAACTAGCATGAAAAAGCTGTAGCATCAGAAGCAAAATTTTCAAATATCATATTTTGCTTTATAGTAACCGTAGTTGCGTTGATCTAACCATGATTTTACTATTGATGACTATGGTTTTACCGCAGTTAAACTAGTCTACTATGGTAAATTTTAATAATTCTCATCTATAGAAACAGGCCCCTGTTCTCCTCCGTTCCCTGCCTTTCTATGGTTACAGATTGATTAGAGTCCTCAGTTCAGGTGTGTCTAGTTACTTTCTCCCTTTGTTTGCTCTGTGTATTTATGCTGCCTTCACGTACTATCGGAAATTTGATAATTCCCACTTTGTTGTGATTACGAGCTCGTCGCATTTGAAGATTCGAAATGAGGATGCAATTTTAATAATAAGAGGATGCAATTTTTACCTAGGAAACTCATATTTATGATAATTCAGAGAGCATGTGAAGGCAGCATTAAGCCCTCTGTTTCAGTTTGTTGCTTGTCTTGCATTGTTTAATGTCAACGTGTACATGGTTTTTCCTCAAATAGAACTTTAATCCAAGAATCAAAACAATAAACAGGAGAATAACTCATCCTGTTTATTGTTTTGATTCTTGGATTAAAGTTCTGTTTGAGTATCTTCATCGTCGAGTGCTTACATTACAGCCACCCTCCATGACATTAATACAGACATTTCCACTTTATATCCTGCATATTTTATCAACACAGATGTTAAGAAACATGTTTGCTGTGTTAATAATATATTGGTTTAGCATTCAATAGATTAGCATTCATCTTAAGCTACGCTATGTACCAAACAAAATTAAACTGCTTAAAGACTTATAAATTAATATTGATTTTAAGTTTGTGAGGAATCAGTGTACTCTAAGAAAAGAAGTTAAAATCTGTTTGTAAGCATTTATTTGTCCATTAAGCACTGACAGTATCTGTACCTGATTAAAGATTAAAGCATTGTGTCGCAGTTTGCCTCAGGCAGGGCTTTGCTTTGACGTGTTTGTTTGCACAGATCTGAAATGGTATTAACTTTATTTAATCCTTCATTGAAACCTCCACCACCCAAACCCTCAAATTAAGCAGCACAGAAACCGGAAAAGCTGGTCACGGATCAGGCCACATCGTCAAACACTTAGTCACGCCTGAGTGATTTCAACCTAGCATGTGTTTTGGTAGCGGGAAGAGATATCAACGCCAAAGAATTCATTTATTATTCCACATCCTTTTTTATGAGATCATTTGGTTTCTATTGTATATAGAATGAATAATTTGCCGGACGACATACGACAAGCCTGACTTCAATATTTGAGGAACATTTAAATTCAGAGATGTGTTAGCCATCAGATAATTTCCATTTGACTCCATTAATTCACGGACTGCCGCACAAACCCCTGCTGTCATAACGGCTGTTGTACATCAAAACATATCGCGGCGCTGAACAAGACTCCTACGTATCGTTAATGAAACTCATTTAAATGAGTCATTTATCAGGGCAGAAACACAGCTGTTCGCCTCTCTGAGCCCTGAAATCTTTATCAGAGATCTAAATTAAAAAAAGCTTGTATTCTCCAATGGACAGTTGGGGGTTGTTGTGATCTAAGACTAGCCTTTTTATTATTGGTATAGAAAATTATTTATTGTGTAGCAGAAATGCTAACAAATGTTTTCTGCCTTATTTTGAATTGACATTTCAAGATATTGTACATCCAAACAATGTATTTTTAAAACTGATAACTCTGGTCTTGGATGCTGATTGGTCAGTACAGCATTCCAGACTTTTTAAAACAGCTACGACGTGAAATACCTGTTCACTTTACAGGTATTACCCTGTTAACCTTAGCCCTATAGAATGGCACATCATGAATTTTCTGGGTAAAACATTGTGTTGATTAAAATTTGTGTTATGTAGCAATTGTATTATATAAACTATATAAATATAGTATGTTTTTTTTTTTTTAAAGCAATATAAATCAAAATAATATTATATATATCTATATAAACATACACACACCACATTTATTATATATTATGTAAATATATTATATACATATAATTAATAGATTCAATTGGTTGATTAAATATATTATATTATTATTATTAACAGTTATTAATATAATTATACCATAATATAATAATTATTTGTAATTTCTCAACATTATATAATTGTATATAGTATTATTTCTTAAATATGTATTCATATAATCACTTTACAATTAATATATCAATATATATTTATAGTACATTATTGAATAAAAATATGAAATACATTTTTTAATAAAAATATAATTTTTTTATATTATAAAATAAATATTAATGTATTAATATAATTATATTGATATAAATTATATCACGATTAATTTAATATATCATTTATCATAATTTTACACACACACACACACACACACACATATATATATATATATATATATATATATATAGATATATATTAGTACATATACACACACACGAATGTATAATATATATATTATACATTCGTGTGGAGCGGTGCTCAACAGCAGGGGACCCCAGCCAGACTCCATCCATGCGCTTTCTTCTCCGAGAAGCTCAGCCCGGTGCAGAAGAACTACGACATTGGCAACAGAGAGCTCCTTGCCATCAGGCTGGCCCTAGAAGAATGGAGGCATTGGTTGGAGAGTGCACAACATCCCTTTACTGTGTTGACTGACCACAAGAACTTTTAATATTTAAGAGAAGCTAAAAGACGTAATCCCCGCCAAGCTTGTTGGGCTCTGTTTTTCACCAGATTTAATTTCTCCATTTCTCATCATCCAGGTACCAAGAATATTAAGGCTGACACTCTTTCCCATCTGCATGCTCCTGAAAAGGTCCGTGAAGAACCTGAACCCATGCCCAACAACCTGATCGTGATGAGTCCCATACATTGGTCTCCTGAGCCAGCTACCAGCACACCTAGGAGTGGATTTCATCACAGACTTGGCCCCCTCTGATGGCAATACATGCATTCTGGTAGTAGTTGAACGATTTTCAAAGTCATTTGCTTCCTCTCAAGGGACTCCCAACGGCCATAGAAACTGCGGTAGCACATTAGTATGGGGAACAATTCTCACTTTTAACTAGTTTCTCATTAGCTTGCATATTGGCTGTTTATTAGTCCTTATAAAGCACATATTAATGCCTTATACTGCATGACCATATTTTACATCCCTAAATCCTACCCCATACCTAAACTTAAATGCTACTACAACTACCGTTCTAATGATTAATAAGCAGTAAATTAAGAGTGTATTGAGGCAAATGTTGTAGTTAATAAAATGAATATGTGTTCCCCATACCAAAGTGTTACCAAAACTGCAGAGCTTCTCTGTCTTCAGATACTATGGAATCCCAGAGGATATCATATCAGATCATGGGCCCCAGTTCATCTCCAAGGTGTGGATGGCTTTTTTTTACCCTCCTAGGTGTGACCGTAAGTCTCTCCTCAGGATGCCATCCTCAGTTGAAGGAGGATGGCAGACGGAGAGAAAGACGGAGAGAAAAGATGGAGAGAAAGATCCAGGAGATTGGTCGCTTCCTACGAACCTTCTGCCATGGCCACCAGAACTCTTGGAACCAGTTTCTGGGCTGGCCCGAGTATGCGCTGAACTTCCTCCGTCAGCCTGCCACTGGACTCACGCCCTTTCAGTGTGTACTTGGCTACCGGCCACCACTGTTCCCATGGTCTGGAGAACTGTCTGATGTCCCTTCCGTCGACCACTGGTTCCAAGAGAGGGAGAGGGTCTGGGACACAGCTCACCATCAGCTTCAGTGGGCAGTGCGACATCGAAGAATCACAGCAGACTTTCAACGATCTAAAGTTCCATCCTACCAGCCTGGTCAGAAGGTCTGGCTGTTGACCCGGGATATCAGGATACGCCTGCCCTGCAAGAAGCTCAGTCCCAGATATATTGGCCCATGGTGAGGCTCCAGCTCCCCTCACACTACAGGACTCACTCTTCTTTCCATGTGTCACTCCTCAAACCTTACCATTCTCCTGGCCCAGCAAAGGAAACCCCCCCCCCCCCCCCCCCCACCTTCCATTAATCCTTGAGGATGGAGCTGTCTACCAGGTGTGTGAGATCTCCTGGTGCCATGATGGTCTCCTGGACTACCTAGTTGACTGGGAAGGATACAGACCAGAAGAACGCTCATGGGTCCCCAGAGATCATATCCTTGATCCCACACTGCTTGCTGCCTTCCACACTTCTCACCCAGATCGTCCCATGCCCCGTGGAAGAGGTCGGCCACCACAACATCGGGGTCCTTGGCCCTCAGGTGCGGGCCGTGGAGGGGGGGTACTGTCACGGATCTGCCAGGCTCTCAGCTCAGCCAATCACAGCGCACTCCCTGACCAGAATACTAACTATGCACACCTGCACCTTGTCTGCACCCTCATCAAGCCAGTCATAAATGCACACACCTCATCTCAGCTCATTGTCTGGTCTCGTTTCAACAAAGTGAACTACTTACCTGATCTCCAGCCATTTCTCCAGCGATTACTCCAGCGATATTCTCAAGTGTTATTGTGGCAGGCAGGTTGAGACAGAGAGCCGTGAGAGTGGTACGAGTGTTAATGAGCGTCAAATGCAATTTCAAAACACTGCTTCAATGAGCTTCGAAGCTTTACGGATCTTTTGTTTCGAATCAGTGGTTCGGAGCATGTATCAAACTGCCAAAGTCACGTGAACTATTGAAGTTTCAAAACACTTATGACGTAACGAAGCCTCGTTTACTGACATCATGTGACTTTGGTGCTCTGAACCACTGATTCGAAACAAAAGATTCGTAAAGCTTCAAAGCTTCACAAAGCAGTGTTTTGAAATCGCCATCACTAGATATTGTTTAATAAAGTCGTTATTTTGTTTTTTTGGTGCACAAAAAGTATTCTCGTTGCTTTATAATATTAAGGTTGAACCACTGAAGTCACATGAACTGTTTTAAATATGTTTTTAGTAGCATTCTGGGCATTGAAAAAGGGAGTGTTCTTGCTGGTGATGCAGGCCTCACTGAGCCATCGGATTTTATCAAAAATATCTTAATTTGTGTTCCGAAGATGAACGAAGGTCTTACGGCTGTAGAACGACATGAGGGTGAGTAATAAATGACATAATTTTCATTTTTGGGTGAACTAACCCTTTAAATATTTATGGATACTGTATATATCTGTATATAGAACCCTCTGAGGTCTCCCAGATTTTGGTACCCAAATGTTGACAGGTATGGTGATATTACTCATATATATATATATATATATATATATAATGAAATAAAATAAATGTGATAATATGTATTCACTATTGTATAATAGAAATTAAAATATCAAATGTGTGTATTGTTATGATGTTTAAGGCACACAGCAGAATATATGGTAAAGCACAAATTTCTATCTTGTTATCGTTCTATTTAATAGTTAAATTCCAGTCACACACTTGTCTTTGTTCATGTCTCGTTCTGTTGTTTAGCTCCTGTATTTCACGGATGACATCACCTCAGGGTGTGTTTCTCATCTGTGAGGATCTCTGGAAGGATGGACCTGCGGGTTTGATCTCCCTGGATCAGCCACATACTGTTTGACATCATGTGACACCTGCTGAACCGCTGACACACTGAAACAGACAGGTGTGTGTGTGTTTCTGTAACCGTTCAGGGACATGACCCAAAAACCCCACTATCCCTGCTTGTGTGTGTGTGTGTGTGTGTGTGTGTGTGTGCTGTTCTGTTTGTGTGTGTGTTTTTAACCTTGAAGGTCAGGCTCAGGTGCAACCGCGTTAATGATGTGTGCATGCCCTGCAGATCAACTCTCACTTGTTTTTGATCTTTTGATCTTTGCTTTGGGTTTTGGGTCAAAAAATAACTAAATGTGTGCAAATAGATGTAAGCCCTGCACGTTTGCAGACACAATAAAAGAAACAACATCAGACAGCAGACAAAACAAAACACTGGCTTTCAGGTCAGATTCCTCTTCAAAGTGTCTTTTAAAACATTTAGCATAAACGCCCTTTGTTCTTGGTTTCATTTTAGTACAGGCCGTATAAAACTTATGCAACTGTTTTCTATTACAAAAAGGGTATACTGATGTTATCAGAAAGTGCTTTGATACCGTACTATGGTACTGAATGATTACCATATTATATCCAAAGAATACAAAACATGGTCTAAAAACAGTACTATGATAAAATCTACTATTACATTTTTGACATACTGTATTTTATTTTACATGATTAATAATGTGGTACATTGGTGGTATCAGATGGTAATATTATGTTACTTAGATCTTGACCATGTTAATCAAAGGTACATTTTCAAAAAAAAAAAAAAAAAAAAATATATATATATATATATATATATAAGTATAAAAAATGTGACATTTCAAGTAAAATTGATGACTGATTATATAAAATGACTGATAACATGGTATATTGATGGTATAAATGATGCTACTATAGTCCGAATCTAACAAAAACATGGTACATTTCCAAAAATGTTGGTAGCATGGTACTTTTTAGTAGTATTTAATAAATAATACTATATACTCATTGCTTTTTAAAGCAATACAAATAAAATATATACAATATATATTAATAATACACCATATATATGTAAAAGTATTGTAAATATATAAAATTTATAAATACTTTTTAATATTAAATATATATACTTTAACTTTGTGTTATGGTACTACGATACTGCCATGTCTTTTTGAATGTATACCATGGTATTTTTGGAAGTATTTTGGAGTATACCATGTAAATACCACAGTACATGAAATTCAATACCTTGGTCATTGATCAAAGTACCATAGTATTATCGTCGGATACCATCATTGCAACATGATACTGCCAAAGATTGTGAATTGCGGAGATGCTGTTTCAGATACGTTGCCTTTCTTGGTTTTGAAAGGCAACTTTTCAGTATTTTTGTGTTGACAGTGCAGTTTTTCTTGACGTTAGCTGTTGGGACGGCTTTGATACAGAAAGGGTGGTCTGTCGCTGGGAGTTTGGAGTGTGTTCGGTGACGAGGAGCATAACAGAGTTATTTCTATAGACAGGACAGTGAGGAGAAGCCTGAGGAATGATCACACACACACACACGCAAACACAGACACATCGAGTGCTGCGGGGACAGCCGTCCCCAGACACTCGAAATGGGCACAGTATGGAAGAGGTCACATCTATATTTGGCAAGGTCATCAGAGAGCCTGGAGGTAAAACGAATGATGTTTCATACTTGTGTGATTTTGAAAACGAGGCCTTTTTGGACTCATAGAGAGGAATAATGACACATTAGGGATGAGATGAGCTGATGTTAGTAGAAGATGACGAAATGAATGCTCTTTCAGAGGAGAAGAGGGACATCTCTTCATCTTGTTTCACCTGTTCAGCTCTGATAGCTTCAGTGATGCGGAATAACTAAGCAGAATAAATGTATGACAACAACAACAACAAAAAACACAAGAAAAATCTTGGTCATTAATGTTTTATGAAACAAATAATGGTTATTAAAATAATGATTATTAAAAATGATGCTAATTTAAATTATAATGTTTTAAATTATGTTATAATGTATACATTTGTTGTACTAAATTTAAAGGTTATGAATTTATGCTTATTTCAATAAAAAATAAAATTGTGTCTTAAAGGGTTCTAAAAGAGGCTTTAAAATATTTTAGGTGCTTTTTGTCACAGTTATATATATATATATATATATCATACTTTAATTAAATTATATTAATTATATTTAATAAATCATACTTAATAATAGGAATTACTAAATTATTAATTGCAATAATTGATTATTTATTATAGAATTAGTCATATCATTATATAATATATTTACAATAGTTTTACATGTATGTGGTATATATATTAATTTGTTTTACTAATTTTAAAGCTAATGAATTTATGCTTATTTCATAAAAATACAAAGGATTTAATGTTTTTTAAAAAAGTCTTTTAGAAGGCTGTATTTGATAAAAATACAGTAAAAACCGTAATATTGTGAAATGTTATAGCAAATTATTTATATATAAATTGTTTATCACTTTCATTTAATTCTTTTTAATATTATGTTATTTTATTATATTTTTGTTTTTTGTTTTTCATTTATTAGTTGTATTTAGAGTAACTGTTTATATTCATGTTAGATCCTCATTGTTTTATACCATTTTTTTAAAGTGATAATATACACCCTATGAAGACAGTAAATATGATTGGATCTCATATTGCCACCTTAACTAGCATCAATGTAGTATAGTTTACTTTTTTTTTTTTTTTTTTTTTTTATCAAACTTTAAATTATGAGTAGATCTATAGCAGTTTCAAAGTATCTTCCCCCCATTAAAACCACTTTCTTTCTCTCTTACAAACTCGTTCTCATTTGCCGCCAATCATCATCATGCTGTTCTGTTCAGGTCACTTGTCCTTGACCCCTCTGCTTTGTGCGCTCGGCTTTCTGGAAGTTTCTCTGATTTGCCGTGCCGTGCGGTTCATCGAATCCCTCAGAGGTTCTTTCACCTGTCTCCTAACAGCTCCCAGAATGCAACATTGTGCAGGACAACACACGCCTGGCAATTAGAGAAATAGAAACTGGAGTGCTCTTCCGAGAGGGGAAATAATTGGATGTTAGAGCGCGAATGTGTGGACTTACTTGATTTACTTTTCTTATAGCAATTACTATGGTCGAATGCAGCAATTTCAGCATTATTGGAATCGTTACCTTTACGCCCCGTAGTTTATTACAGACTTCCTTATTTGGACACAAACTGCAGATAAATGAAAGTAAGCAGTCAGTGGCTCAAAATGGGATTTCTTTGCTAAGATAAACATTCTTGTTGCTTTAACGCCATTTTTCGTGCTCACCTTTTGTCAAACTTCTATACGGCCACATTCCCATTGTGAGCACACCTGTTTCATTTGTACAAACATGAGTCACCAAACAAAACTCACCGACACCTGTGCAAACAAAATCAGCCTAATGTACGTTTCTTTTTTCCTCATTCTTTTAGAAATCATACAGGCTCAAGGAAACAAAAAAGACAAGGACAAGAGTCAGAGAATGTTGCAAACAAACACGTTATACAGTTGAGGCCAAAATTATTAGACCCCCTTATGAAATTAGACAAAACTCTTGATTTCTCCATGGAAATGACCATTAACAACAAGTGTTTTATAGTGTATTTGTTTCCAAAATAACAAAGACAAAATGTCCACTAAATTTGATTAGGATATTTATTTGAAATTGTGAGTTGAAACAAGAAAGGGCAAAAATGAAACGTCCAAAATTATTAGCCCCCTGGTCATTAATAGTCAATAGTGTACCCTTTCTGAGCCACAACTGACAACAACCTCTTAGAGTAGTTCTTTACTAGGTTGGCACAGGTCTCCTGAGGGATTTTAGCCCATTCTTCCATTGCAAATTGCTCCAGCTGGTCCAAATTACGTGGTTTCCGAGCATGGACATTCACTTTGAGCACTCGCCACAGATTCTCAATAGGATTGAGGTCTGGGCTCTGTGCGGGCCACTCCAGGACCTTGGTTTTGGTATCCTTCAGGAACTGTTGGACCAATTTCGATGTATGCTTTGGGTCATTGTCTTGTTGGAAGACCCAGCGACGACCTAAGGCTAGACTACGAGCAGATTTCTGCATATTATCCCTCAAAATGTCAACATAATTTTCTTTTTTCATGATGCCATGCACCCGAACAAGGCTCCCTGTGCCTGAGGCTGCAAAACAGCCCCACAGCATGATGCTCCCACCACCATGTTTAACTGTGGGAACTGTGTTCTTAGGGTTGAAGGCCTCACCCTTTCTTCGCCAAACATAAGCAACATCCATGTGCCCAAACAGTTCCAGTTTAGTCTCATCAGACCAAAGCACAGACTCCCAAAACTCGTCTTCACCTTTCAAATGTTCACAGGCAAACCTCAGTCTGGCTGTGATGTGCCGCTGTTTGAGTAAAGGGGTTCTTCTGGGACGATGGCCCTGAAGCCCACCACGATGAAGAGCCCTCACAACTGTGTTCCTTGAAACATCAACTCCAGAAGAGGCCAGGTCAGCAACAATCATCTTGGCAGATGTCCGGGGCATCTTGCTGACATCTCTGACTATTTTCCTCTCCAGAGTTCTTGAAATCTTGCGCTTACGACCACGCCCAGGTTTGTTTCTTACAGAATTTGTCTCCTTGTACTTGGCAATGATGCAACGTACAGCGGTTCTAGACACTGTGAAACGCTTGGAAATGGCAGTATAGCCTTCCCCCTTATCATGAGCCTCCACTATCTTCTTTCTGAGCTGAAGACTGATTTCCTTTGTCTTTGGCATGGTGAGTAAAAGTAGTCTCTCCCAATAATGTGTTGAAGTGCCCTGTTCCTTGGAGTCCTTTTATGCTGATTGAATGCTCAGGTGTTGTTAGAAAGCCAATTGACTGCACAGGTGTGGTTTGAAAGCTGTTTGATTAATTAGGTGTGTTTTGAAAGCAAAAATTCACATGGGGGCTAATATTTTTGACCACCCCATTTTCACTATATTTGATATAAAGCAAGCCTAAAAATGTATTTTATATTCCAAAATGTACCAAAAGCTACTAAATAGCACTGGTGAATGTTTGATTATATCAAGTTTTATCAATGCTGCAAACATTGGAAAGATCTTTAGGAAAATGTTCCAAAATTCCTGGGGGCTAATAATTTGGCCTCAACTGTAAGTGCTAGATGATCGAGTACATACTGTACATACATTATGTTTATCTTTGTATGTTTATTATTTTCAATTCATTTTCTAGGTGATCTAATTAGTTTTGAAATGTAAACATACTTTATTTTGAAAGGTATGTTATGCATTAAAAAATATAAAACATTTTAAATAATATAAAAATCACACACACACACACACACACACATATATATATATATATATATATATATAATATAAACATTAAAGTGTTAGTTCAACCAAAAATGAACATTCTGTCATTATTTACTCACCCTCATGTCGTTCCACACCCGTAAGACCTTCGTTCATCTTCGGAACACAAATTAAGATATTTTTGATGAAATCCGAGAGGTATATGATTCGTCCATAGACAGCAATATAATCAACACTGTCAAGGTCCAGAAAGGTACTAAAGACATTGTTAAAACAGTCGACTTGACTACAGTGGTTCAACCTTAATCTTATGAAGTGACGAGAGAACTTTTTGTGTGCAAAAACAAAACAAAAATACTGACTTTATTCAACAATGTCTTCTCTTCCCTGTCATTATCCTTACGCAGTTGACGCAGTAAGCACAAAGAAGGTTTCCGTGTTTGCGTCCGAATGCCGGCTCAGTATTTGCCAAAGACGCATGTAATGCTGACGCAGGAGCCGGCCAATAATGAGTCGGTGTTCTGACGTAGAACCTGGAAGCGCTGAACGTAAACAACGTATGAGAATGACACAGAAGAGAAGATATTGTTGAATAAAGTCGTTATTTTTGTTTTGTTTTTGTGCACAAAATATATTCTCGTCGCTTCATAAAATTAAGGTTAGTTTCTGGACCTTTAAAGTGGTGATTATATTGCTGTCTATGGACGAGTCATATACCTCTCGGATTTTATCAAAAATATCTTAACTTGTGTTCCGAAGATGATCGAAGGTCTTAAGGGTGTGGAACGACATGAGGGTGAGTAATTAATGACAGAATTTTCATTTTTGGGTGAACTAACCCTTTAATTGAAGTTTTCACAAACCAGTCGTAGTATATATACTACGACATGTTTGTGTGCGTTTACATTTCAAAAGTAATAAGATCACCTTAAATTTTATATAATGTGTATATATACATAAATTTTTTAGGTGATCTTATTACTTTTGAAATGTAAACATAATGTATTTTATATATAAAAATATGATTAAATATTAAATTATAAATAAATTATATATAATACTACAATTAATATTTATACTACGATTGGTTTGTGTTTGGAAAATGTTTACATTGCATTTGTGTATGTGGTTCAATTAAATGTTTTAGGTGATCATATTACTTTTGAAATGTTAACATACTGTATGTTATATGTTAAAAAAATATAATAGTTTATAGTATTTAATACTTATATATAAGACTGGTTTGTGTTTGGAAACTTTCCACATCGCGTCTGGTTGTGACATAGTCACACCATAAAGTGTTTCCATCCAAATTTGACCTTGAAAATCCCTCTTCTGATTCCATCTGTTTATCACAACTTGTTGATGGAGGGCAGCAGATTCTGGATTTAGAAGAAAACCTTTATCGAGTCCCTTTGCCCTTGAAAGGATGACATCGATCAGGCAGCCAGAAGATTCTGACCCCTCCTGCCCTGGAGGACGATCAATGGACCTGCGCTTTACTTCCTGAACATCAGCAGAGGATTAAACAATCTCCCAGAACAACACAATTAACTCCTTGAGCACATAACACTTGAGAAAACGTTTAGATTTTTGTATATTACATGCCAATATTAAATTAGCTTTACGAAGTACAAAGTTTTTACAGCATGCAATGTATTCAATATTTAATAATAGCTTTAGGACAATTTTCAACATTGAAGGACTTACAAAACTGAACATATATAATGTACATGTATGTATGTATGTGTGTGTGTGTGTGTGTGTGTATATATATATTGTATATGTATGTGTGTATATATATATATAGACGTTATTGTCATGATATTAAAATCAACATATGCAAAACGGCTTTACATTGTAAACTTTACAGCAATTTACAATTTTGAACAGAGTGCAATGTAGATGATGCATGACAAGTTTACAACGTTCTCTACGATGATTTACAGCTTGCAGTGTAGACAATATAGCTTTACAGCAATTTACAAAATTGAACAAGTATGTTTATTTTACAGCATGTAACATTTACAAAATAGAAGAAAAGTACCTTTACAACACAATAGCTTTAAGTGATTCTGTGTTTCGGTGTTTAAGATTAAAAACATACAAACTACAGCAGTGTTTGTACGAGTTCGTCTTGATCTGTGAAGTGTGTAAATGGTGGCGGGTTTAAACAAAGGTAGAATTGAGGAAAACCGCTTTTGACAGATCAGAAAGAGAAACCCCTTTATTTTCCATCAGGATCAAATGAGTGGTCTTGAAAGACCAGAAGGCTGTGTTTTATTAAGTATGGAGCTGTCCACATCAGAGCGAGTTCTTTGAGTGGCCTTGCTTTTCTCTAAAGTGTTATTCTCTCCTAATGGAGAACTGAAAGGCGCCACAACCTCTAAACTAACCTTCACCGATTCATTGATGCTCCCGGAATGGATATTTCACCTTGTAGTTTACCTCTTTGCAGATATACAGCACATAACTGCTACAGCATCACAAACATGCATTTGATTGGCAACATGAATGTCAGCAGGTTTTGCTATTCTCATGGGCTTCGCTTGAGGATATAAAAACAGTATGGTGTGCTTGTGTACTTGTAGAAAATTTGTTAAGCTCCCACGGCTCAATTGGGGTGATGTTTTTGGATACTAAACTGGTTTAGCACCCATAAAAAGAAGCTACACCAATGCATCTCTACCATTTAACACCCATGAGGTTTGAATCAGGCTTTTTAAATGAGTCTAGCTCCACTATCTACTCATTTATGCCGTTTAATCTGCCTCCTTTGGGTGTTAGGAGTACTACTATATGAGCCTAATAAGTAAGTTCTTAAAGGGACAGTTCACCCAACAATAAAAATTCTCTTATCATTTACTCAACCTCATGCCATCCCGATGGGTGCCACTTGTAAAAACCACACACGTGATGGTAATCCATATGACCTCAGTGGATGAATCATTGTCTTCTGAAGCAAAATGATAGGTGAATGTAAGAAAAAATCCTAGTATTTTAAACTTTTTTTTTTTTTTTTAACTATAAACGATCGCTTCCGGCCAATTGTTAAGTCACATTCACAAGTTCAGCTTGACATTAACGTTAGTGTGTTCTGAAGTTCGCAACACAGAAGCACAGAGGACTGCAATTTCTCGAGCGAGCTTCACAACACACTTACGTTTATGTCAAGCTGAACAAAAGGGCTGTGACACACCAACGTCGGGCAGTCGGTAAGAATCTGTTGGGATAGTTTTTGCACACCTCAGCTGTGACGTTGGCTTGGTGTGTCACAGCCTTAAGAACGTGCCTAGGAATGTTGGCCAGAAGAGATGGTTTATTATCATTAACTAAAATTAAAACCATAAAAAATTCCATTACTTTAAATAATATATATGGAGCCCTGCACATGCCATACAGACAAAAATATATATCGTGGCCACGAATTAAGAATTCGTTCTCTCATTTCAGTAAATCGTGGACACATTCGTTACCTCGTTTTGATTTAACTAAAACAAGTTATTATAACATGGCCATGATTTAGTAAAACGAGGGAACTAATTATTATATTGTACGCACAATTTACTTAAAGGATTAGTTCACTTTCAAATGAAAATTACACCAAGCTTTACTCACCATCAAGCCATCCTAGGTGTATAAGACTTTCTTCTTTCTGATGAACATAATCTGAGAAATATTAATAAATATCCTGACGCATCCAATCTTTATAATGGCAGTAAACAGGGGTCACGAGTATGAGCTGAAGAAAGTGTCTCCATCCACATCCATCCATCATAAACATATTCTACACAGCTCCGGTGGGTTAATTAAAGGCCTTCTGAAGCGAAGCGATGCATTTGTGTAAATAAAAATCCATATTTAACAAGTTATGAAGTAAAATATCTAGCTTCCGCCAGACCACCTTCCCTATTCAAGTTATGAAGAAAGTGTAAACTGGCGTAGTGTCAGTTAAGCTTTTTCCGTAAGTTGAATAGGGAAGGCGTAGGACGTAGTGTAAGCTTTTTGAACTGCAAGAGTTTTACACTTTCTTCGTGCGTTGAATACGGAAGGCGGTCTGGCAGAAGCTAGATATTTTACTTCATAACTTGTTAAATATGGATATTTTTTTTACACAAACGCATCGCTTTGCTTCAGATTGTGTTCTTCGATTGTGTTCATCAGAAAGAAGAAAGTCATATACACCTAGGATGGCTTGAGGGTGAGTAAAGTTTGGGCTAATTTTCATTTCAAAGTGAACTAATCCTTTAAAACGAGGGAGCGAATTAGTAAAACGTGCTAATGTGCTGACGTATTAGTAAGTTGTGGGAATGAATTGTTAATTCGTGTCCACGATATACATATTTTTTTCCCTGCATGTCATGTGCAGGGCTCCTTTGAAATAAATGTTAACTGAATTAAAATAAAGTATGAAAAATTTCAGCTAGACGCCAAGGCAACATTTTCTAATTGTAGTTTAGCTTGAAGTACTAAAATAACTAAAGCTAAATAACCTAAAACAAATAAATGAAAATGAATGAAAACTATATAGACATATTTTAAAATAGTAAAAATGACACAAAATTACTAAAATTACTATTATAATAGTAATTACTAAATTTATTTACTAAAAACTATAATAATATATCAATGATACTAAAATAACACTGGTTTAAAAACAGGTTATT
This sequence comes from Mylopharyngodon piceus, assembly GCA_039654765.1. Taxonomy (NCBI): domain Eukaryota; kingdom Metazoa; phylum Chordata; class Actinopteri; order Cypriniformes; family Xenocyprididae; genus Mylopharyngodon; species Mylopharyngodon piceus. Next base: position 33,850,982 of record CM077438.1, read on the forward strand.
TCTTGAAATAAAAAGGCCCATAGACTCCAAGTTTTAAGGTATGGTCGGTCACTAATGTTTTTTAAGGCGGGGCCAGAAGGAAAGGGTAAATTAAGGAACCGCTTCTAATCTTAAATGGCTGTGTTTGCGTCATTAGTATCAATGGAGCTGTACAGAGTGAGTCTTTCACCCTCAAGGCACATGTACAGCATGATAACACCAACCAGATCCATTTGTCAGATCAACTTCCCTGCAATTAGATGAGCTTGTGGCCCAGCCATATCAAATCAAGTCACTTTGACGAATCTACTCTCTTTTTGTCCCCCTGGCTTGACTGACTCTCTTTCTCTGTAGTCGAGTTCAGACATGATGCCAGTTCTCAGACAGATTCATTAACTGCTTGGATTTGTCGTGTTGAAGGCTTCAGTCAACATCGGATGTGATGTTAATCTCAACATCTAGATGTGGGCATGACAGCAGACAGACTCCTATTATGCTGCATTTAGTGAAATGAGACTTTCTCATATCTCAATTTAATGTGCAATTACAAGTCATCCAGATAACTTCTTTTTTTTTGTGCATTTATTGTAATTCCATTTGGTGCCACTGGGTTATTATCGTTAACTAAAACTAAAACCATAAAAAATATAGTATAATAGTATAACAATGATACTAAAGTACTACTGGTGCCACTGACTGCTGTTTAAAAAACGGTATAAATCCACTTTTGTTTTAAAAGGCTTGTATTTGTGAAAAGGTTAGTGTGTCGTGTTTGTTGCTATGTGTGTTTGTTTGTTTGTTTGTGTTAATCCGCATGATGTTAATTCCAGGTGATACGAGTGAGTAGCAGAATCAGGTCAGTGATAATCGAATATTTCCCCTCATCTGGACAATAAAGGTCAATGCTCGTACCTAGACATACCAGCCCCAGGACACCTACTGTACCACACTGTGTGTGTCTGGCTGCCTCTGTGTGTACAGTATAAGTGCATGTTGCAATGATACGCCATGATGAAATGCTTTTTAGTTTTATTTTTACATGATCCATGTCATGAATTTTAATCCTTTCTGCAGTAAAATTCACCCAGTTATGTCAACATGTTGAAGTACTGTTGCAACCATCACCATATGTCATCCAACAAGAGTGTATATCATTATTAATACTTCTAGTGTAGTCATAGTTTTTGATTGACATTTTATTTTTTGACAAAGTTGATATTTTGTCATAAAAGTTGCATTTTTCCAACCAGTTGTACGGGTGTTCGGTTCCAGGTTTTTCAGTCGATTTCAACTCCTGACTCCCATAATAAGAGCCGATTCCTCTCGATTCCATTTACTTTACATCAAAACAGGGTCAGGAATACAAAACTGCAGTCGTTATTACACACTATACGCTGCAATTTCGGACTTAGCCAATGTATTCTTTAATGAATTTGTCTCATAATGGTCAGGTGATAGCGCTAAACGCACATAAAGTTGTTTATGAGACAGCTCCACTGGAGCATGGTAATACGTCAGTGTCCGAATTGCTCGCTTCACATCGTTCACTCCTTGCTGATATAGTGCACTAAACTGCCCGGATCTATAGGAATTAGAGAATGAACACAGAGTCAACAACGAGATTCGACTCCGTATCACTAACCAGTTGTGCACTTTGTACATTTGTAAAAAAACACTCTAAAATACTGTATATATAATATGTTGTCATAGATGATTAAATGAAATAAATAAATAAACAGTGGAAAAAATATATATCTTATGGGGCACTTTAAAGGTTGGAGTCAAATGACATGGACACACTGTAAAAAACAATAAGTAAAATTTACTTAATTTTTCTTTTGCAAGTTTTTGCACGCATATTTTTTAAGTAAATTTCAAATATGGAATTAAGCAACTCTACTTAACTAAGTTAAGTAAAATTAACAAAGAAAATAAGTAATTTTAACTTGGCCAGTGAAAGGTTGAGTAATTTCTACTTAGTTGAAGTTTCTTTTGCAATACATTTTACTCATACAATATAACACTGAATTAAACCATTCTTTTAAAGTGTATGCTTTACTTAGAAACATCCAAGTAAATAATACAATAGATACTGTGTAGACAGCACATCTACATATTAGAAGTAACGCGGCACCTGAACACAGAGACCTCAATACTTGGTACACAATACACAATGACGGTAACATTCGATGGCTCGTTTTTGAGTGTGAATGTGCCATTTTGAGTCGAAAATGAACTCCAAATGTCACAAAATGGCAAGTTACTAAACATAACCACAAAAGCAATGATAAAACAGTGTAAATACAGCTAGAAAACAGCGAAAAATTGACCTCATTAATTATTCAAGGCCCAGTGCATGATGGGAACACCAGTATCAGAAAAGTTTAGTTTTACTTAATTTTATAATGTTGATATTTACGCTTTAATTTCTACAAGCTTAAATTGAGTACTAATATAGAATTTACTTACTTTTTTTAATTCTTGCCTAAACTAACTTTTTCATGTAAAAATTACATTTGTTTTTTCTGTAGTATTTACTTCACCATAAAATCATTTTTTACAGTGCATATCGTATGACATTTTTTATGACTGTTTCATTCTCTAAGTACATTTCCACACAGCACAGCTGTTACTCCCACTACTAGTGTTTCACAATACTTGTGAAACACTAGTAAATCGTGGTCAAGAAAAACAGAAAGAAAGCTCCATGTGAAATCCTAAAATTATTAGATGAAAACCTTCCATGTTTGTTCTGTTTCAAACAATAACAGATGCTGGTCGATGGAGCGTGAGAGAAAGACAACATCAAAACAACTGAGTGTGTGTGCGCGCATGTTCACCTGGTTTTGCTCTCGCTTGACTGACTCTGGAAATCGATGGACTTCAGGAGTTACAGTGTTACTGACTGCAGTACTACCAGTACACTCCAGTTCGTTTGACAGGATATTTTATTCCTGGTACTCTCACAAGCACTGAACATCCACTGCAACAATGTTTGCTTTTACTTTGTTCAAATCATCAACACAATTTACCAAAAAAAAACGCTTAATATCTACTCTGATTTTTGTTTGTACCATTTCATATAGTTTGTTACAAATTTAAAAAAAAATATCCTTTAACAATGTCTATTTGTACTTTGTTCGAATCGTGACCACTATTTACCAACAAACGCTTAATATCTAGTCTGACAATGTTTGTTTGCACTTTGAATTGTCACCACACTTTACCAACAAAACACTTAAGCTACAAACACTTTGTACTTTTTTCCATAATTTACAAAAAAAAAAAAAAAAAAACTTTAAAAATCTGCTTTAACAATGTTTGTTTGTACTTTAACATTGTAACAATAATTTGCAAACAAAACCCTAAATATAACAATACTATAACAATGTTTGTTTTTCACCAGTGGTTGCAAACAAAGCGCCAAATATCTGCTTTGACCATTTTTTGTACTTCATCTGACTTGGCGTAACAATGATTGTTTGTACTTTGTTCAGTTATTGCAATTTGCAAACAAAAAAACAAAACCCTAAATATCCACAATGACAATGTTTGTGCTTTTTCTGACTTGTCACCACAGGTTGCAAACAAAACACTAAATACCTGCTTTGACCATTTTTTTTTTTTTACTTGATCCTTTTTTTTACTAAATTTATTTAGTAAAAAATTTTGTCTTTAACAATGTCTGTACTTTGTTCAGTTTACGCGATTTGCGAACAAACCCTAAATATCCACTATAACAATGTTTGTACTTTATCCAACTTGTCACCACAAGCCACATACAAAATGCTAAATATCCACTATAACAATGTGTTCTTCATCCGATTTGTCAAACATGCAGACAAAACGCTATATATCTGCTTTGACAATTTTGCTTTAACAGTTTGTTTGCATTTTGTTCACTTACCACAATTTGCATTATACACTACTTCATCCAACTTGTCACAAGTCACAAACAAAATGGTAAATATCTGCTTTAACAATGTTTGCACTTTATCTGACTTCTCACCACAACTTGCAAACACAACCCTTAATATCCACTGTAACAGTGTTTGTTTGTACTTAGTTTGACTTGTCCTCACAATGTGGAAAACAAAACACTAAATAATGTATCTAGTTAAACATTTTTTGTTCTTTGTTCATCTTGTCACAACAATCTGCAAACAAACTAAATAGCCATTTTGTTCCACTTGTCAACCCAGTTCCCAAACAAAATGTTAAATACCCATTCAAACAACATTTGTACAATGTTCAACTTGTCCCCACAATTGCATGTTTAGCTAAAGGAAAATAAATATCTGTTGACAATAGCCACAGTTTTGTTTCACAAAAGGATGCTTGTTGTATGTCCAAAATGTGTTATATTGTTTGTGAATGTATTTGGAGGAAAAGTCAATCCGATCTACATTTATTATCGTATGTGTGTGCAAAGGTGTCGTGTGGCGGCCCCATTCCCCTTTATCTGTCAGGGTTCGAAACACACATGCCGTGCATAATGTGTGCTGATGGAGGCAGGTTAAGACCCCACAAACGTGTGTGTGCATGATGCATGTTGAGAGGGGAGGTTAAAGGGGTAGAGTCGGGGTGTGTGAGAGTGTTTTGACAGTAGCACCGCCATCAGCTGCATACTGTATATAGTGTGTCTGGGTTAGTGTTTCATCGTCTGAATTTGCCTCAGGTAGACAAGGCATGCCTCCCCTACCAAACACAAAGAATACATCAGACCCCTCACACAAACACATAATATTATTTCTCCATGATTTTCTGCTTTATGTTTTTGATACTATTCAAATTATGCAGTAGTTCTTACTGTGTAAGATAATCTTACTGTGTGAACTGTGTAATTTCATTATTTCAAAAACAAACAACTGTGTAATTTATTTGTAAAAAAGCTTTTCAAAGCGGATAGTGTTTTGCAAATTCTGTTGAGAAGTCAAGCAAAGTACAAACGTTAAAGCAGAAACTTAGCATTTTGTTTGCAAATAGTGGTAAGAAGTCAGAAAAATATAAACAATTGTTTTTATAGCTAAAATATGGCGTTTTGTTTGCAAATTGTATTGGCACGTTAAAGAAAGAACAAACAAAACTTGTTTACCTAAAGGAAAATAAATGTTAACAGTCTAATTTTTTACAAAAACATATGTACAGTACTTATATTGTACAAATATAGTCAAAACAGATATTTAATGTTTTTTGCAAATACTGATAAGAAGTCAAACAAACATAAATATAGCGGTGAGAATAGTGGTAAAAATAAAAATAGTGGTAAGAATTTAAAAAATGTTATAAACAATACTGTTTTTTAGTAGATATATGCAGTGTTTTAAATTTGTAAACTGAATTTACATGTTGAACGAGGGGCAAACAAAAATTGCTAAAGCTGATTTAGTATTTTGTTTTGCAAATTTAGGGATGATTCGAACAAGGTACAAACAAATGTTAAATAAGATATTTAGCTTTTTGTTAGTGAACTGAGCTGACAAAATGAACCAAGTAAATTGTGGTGAGATGCTGAACAAGTACAAACATTGTTAAAATTGATATTTAGCATTTTGTTTGTTCGACTTCTCATCACAATTTATAAAATACAAACAAACATTCTTAGAACATATAGTGTTTTGTTTGCAAACAAATGTTGTTAGAACATATTTAGCGTTTTGTTTGCGTGTTGTGGTGAGATGCTGAACAAAGTACAAATGGATATTTGTTAAAATGGATATTTAGCATTTTATTTGACTTCTCACCACAATTTACAAAATACAAACATTCTTAGAAGATATATTGGTTTGTTTGATATACATTGGTAATTAAAACAAAGAGCAAACAAAAACTGTTAAAGTGAATATTTGACATTATGTTTGCGAATTTTAGTGACACGTTGAACGAAGTTCCATGACTATTTATTTCTGATTCTCTTGTTCTGGCTAACCTTGTAAACGTCCATCTGTGAAAAACAATTCTCTGCAGTCTAGCTCTTTTTCTGTGCTGGTGTGTCATAAAGTGACAGAATGCTTTAGTGTGACAATGATTTCAGCCTTACAAAATGTCACCGTTCTGCTCTCTTTCCCTCAACACATCTTTATGTGTGTGTGTGGAAAGCGAGAGGTAGAGATCTGCTCACGGCAATTTTGCTACACATACACACACACAGATGTACACACACAGATGTACACACACAAACCTGCCAGCACATAGGAAAAGTTGTGATCAGAGCAGAAAGCAGTTGACAGCAGAATAATGCATTGTATGCATTGCATGAGTTGCATAAATTTTCATTTTTGGGTTTCTATTCCTTGAATTCCCTCTCTCTTAAGGAGTTTTTGCTGCATTGGACAGGGTTAACAACAATATTTCAACACTTTGTAACCACTTTCAGAATGAGGGTAGCAAATCAGACATAATCATATGCAAAATATTTCCTTTCAAAGTTCTCTCTCTCCTCCCCACGTCCTCTCATACTGTACTGCATCTGTTCCTCACTGTTAAGAGTATTCAAATTAAATGCTCTTTTCTTTTATTCAGAATCAAAGCAGGGAAAGAACAAAACCCACCACACACAGATCAGAGGGGTGTGTTCCCCAGGACAGAGAGGGGTCTTCTGGGTACCGGCTGAACTGACAACCCCTGGAGCAGCTACGTGGCGCTTTGCACAAATTGAACTGACAGCATCTTTTTCCACAGAACGTATAAAGTCCTGACTAGCAAAGAACTGTGTTGTCCAGTTATTTGGCAAGGCTTTTTATATTCCAAAAACTCTCTCAGTAATGGTGTTTACTCATACTAAAATACTGTTCAATTCAGTGGCAATGCGACACTTCTTCTAAGGGGCTGTTTGTACGACAGCATTTTCAACTAAAAACAGAAAACATTTTATGCGTTTTGGCTGTTCATTTACACATTTGGTAGCCTGAAAACGCAAGCTATTGAAATCGTGTTTCAAAGTGCAAGTTTTTGAAAACGATACCATTATCGTCTCCATGTAAACAACAAAAACACAAAGTTATGAAAATGTTGATGTCATGCACATGCGTATTATGTGTTCAGTCTATAGGCATGTAGTGTTTCTTTACAAAGTGACATCGCCAACTACTGGCCTGGCAGAGTACAGCGTTTTTAATTGTTTTCGTGGATCCATGTGAAACGGGATCATTTTGACAACGTTGTTATGCACATGAAAAAAGCTAAGGAAAAACGTTTCCATTTTAACACATCGTTGTCGTGTAAATGTACCCCAAGAAGCGTTCTAGTGGCCCAGCTGAGACAGACAGCTGCATATTTTAGTCCAGAAGTGACCAGATGGACGTAAACTCTCGTCAGCTGTGAACCTTCAACCAGCTCTACGCACATCACACAAACACCTTCTAAATCTCCCCATGAGCCCAAGAGTTTCTTGTCAAGGGTTAAACAAGTCAGGGTGTGGAAAGAGTTGGAGGAATGTGGTTCTTTTTCTTTTCAACCTTTCATCGGTGAAGCACATGTTGCTGAGGGGAAAGATTATAGTAAAGACTCGTTTCCTGTCAGTCAGCTTTGGTTCAAAGACCCGCTGCGGTTACACTTTTATTTGTATGGGGAGAATAGGAATTAAGATTGCGCCATTTACCTGTAATGACATGGAAAGTTGGTTTTCAGCCTTGTGAAACCAACATCAGGCTTATCCTGAAAGTTCTCAAGCAGCTCCGTGGTACTTGTGAGTTTTGCGGCGACAGATGCAGTTGGTTCTCACAGCAAGCGACTACCGTGCTCCTCTGAGGGCTGCAAAATCAAATCAGGCGAGTTAATGAGGCTCCAGTAGCCCCCTACCATATCTCCTGAGAGAAAAAGAGAGGGAGGACGAGGCAGAGCAATGAAATGGCCCCGGAAAAGTGCTGATTCTTGGCACTGGGGCTCTCTGAGCTTGACAGCGCAGCAAGAAAAGGCCCAGTTCTGACTTACTGCATTTGCGCTACGCTCCCCGGACCAGAAATACGAGGAGTTTGAAGTCAAAACTGTCAGAGTGACCTCAATACACACTAAGGTCTGTGAGATCAGTTAATTTGGAAATTAACATGCTACAGACATGACACACCCATTTTTACTTCTGTAATGTGACATATTTTTGCATTAAAACTGGATATTTATGGTGGAGAATGTAGGCATTTTAATGTTATCCATCAGGATTGATTGGAATGTGATTATGTGGCAATCACAAACAAGAATGGACCAAAAACGACAAAGCCATCAGTTATCGCCTAATCCTTTTTCAGGGCAAATGCACACAGAAGCAGCTAAATCCGTTATTCGTTTAATATACTGTCCTACAGCTTAAAAATGTCCTTCAGACTCCATAATAGAGTTTCTAGTGTGATGAGAAGGAAGATATAATCATATACAGTTTAATATCTGCTGCAGACAAATGCCAAGTAATTAAGATTCTGATCACGACTCAGATTTGAACTAGCGCTGCTCCCTTGTCGTGTGTTATGAGACTCGAGCACAGCAGGCGATGGCTCTGAATTATATTATTTCTCATTTTTTGCTCTGGAATATCTAGCCTGGTATATCTTTTGTAATTTTTTTTTTGTTTGTTTGTTTTGTTTTGTTTCTTTTTGTCAAAAAAATAAATAAATAAATAAAAAAAAATGGCACAAGCTTAATAGAGGTTGGCATTTCTGATTCATTTTAATGAATCAGTTTGTTTTAATGAACGATTCATTGAATCATTGGACTCAAAGGTGTTCCCAGAAGACTGCAATTTAATTACATAAACGAAAAAAATCGTATAATTATAATAATAATAATTAATACTTTAATAAATCATCATGTCTGCCTCATGAATTTAACCCGAAATAAATTTCGTACAGCATTTACAAACGTTTGTGACTGGATCAATAAAAAATACGCTTCAAAACAACGTGTTTGCGAACCGTACATCTGTAGGCTATATTGTTGATGTTTTCAATCTAAACAGTAGTTTCTAACGAATATAAATTCACAATAAACGCAAAAACGCTTTCGTGTGCTTTTGAATGTTGACCTTGCAGTGCTGAGAGACGCGGTCACCCGTCGCAAAGACCTGCTGACCTGTTCGTCCCCGCGTCCAGATGCCAGATGGTGGCTGCTAGTGATGCAGATGCAAGTGTGCGTATGTGTGCAGAGTGTGTGTGAGAGAGAGACAGCAAAAGCCTCTGGCCCAAACCTCACTCCATTTCAACTCTGTTCTGAGGACACGTCAGTCTTCAGGGAGACACTCTGCCCCCTTCAAACAGGCTTTTCTACCCAGCTGACATATTCGCCCTGTCTAACCTTCCAATGCAGCGACATTCACCTTATATGACAGCCTTCTACTCTTTCTTATATGAAAGCCCTCCGTTCTTCTTCGACTTCTTTTACTTTCTCTTTCTATACCCGATGTTGTTTCCTGTAATTTTGTTTGCAATTAGTGCCATTAGAATTACATTTTTTGCCACAGTTGCAGAATAGCAAGCGTTTGCTATTGCTGACACCTAGTGGACGTAATCGTTCAACGCATGCATAATTGTGACGCAATCGACGAATGCGATTTCATAGTGGCTGCTGAAAATCGACTGCGGTTAGAGGAAATTAATTACAGATAATAAAATGCAGTAGTAGTAGTAGTAATAAACGCATTTCTAATAATCATTACCACTTCTCTATGTACTAAAAAATAAAGGCAAGACGACTGAACTGTAAAAAATACTAACTGAACCAGGACCTCCAATCGTTAGTCTACTAGACTAATTGCTACAATAAACCTGGTAAATTTTCTGTTTAATTTTCACAGCTGCATTTTTTATAATAATTGTTATTAGAATATATGTTATAATAACAATATTGTAATTTTGTTTTGTGGTACTTTTAGATTGTTTTGCTGTACTGTATATTTATTATAAAGTATATTATATTTATTCATATATTTTTATTATTAGGCTATACACACGCGCGCGCGCGCGTGTGGCCCAATAATAAAAATATATTTATATTTATTTAGATTTAATATATTTTTATTATTAGGCTATATATATATATATATAGTTTATACATTATAATATTAAAAACATTTAAATGAAGTTACATTTTATTATAAAGTTATATAATTTATTATATTTAGTATATATTTAATATATTTATTGATGTATTTTTCGCGGCCTTTTTATTTTATGTATTTGTTTATTTTTTTTTGCTGCTTTTGTACTTTGCGGCGCTCCGTCAGACGTCATTACGTTCAGCGTGCGTACGTGATGATCAGCAGAACCTGAAGATAAACAGGGGTGAGTGAGTAGAACATGTTGTCCTTTACCTTCAAAACACTGTAAAAATAACGACACATCACGATTAAAACTGTGTCATATAGATCTATAATAACAGAAGTGCGTGTCGATGACAGTTTGACGCTAAAGTCACGTGTTGTGCTTTAATCGTGTTTGAAGTGAAAGTGAGCGGATCATAAGTGTTGGTGAGGTGTTTACAAGCTGATTTATGGTGAAAACAAAAACACAGTTAACCTCTGACATGACAGTTTGTACACATATACATGTGCATGTGACTGAGTTTTACATTTAACGTCAATTTATCAAGAGTGTGTCATTTAAAAGCAAGGAAAACAAGGACTTCTATAGACATTTTTACTGAATAATTTTTATTACAATATAACGTTTAGAAACATTGGCTCAAATATTTGCAAGTTACTTTATTATATTTATTTAACCTTTTTAAAACATTTATTGTAGTAATTTATATAAATTATGTAATTTTATATAATAATATTTGTCTATGAGAAGCCACACCTTTCTTTTTACATGTATACATTTATTGTTGTATTTTACATTGTATATTATTGTATTTTTCATTATTATTATCGTCTTTTAATATGAAATGGGTTCAGTCCTTAAAATGAATGTTGTTGATATATTTGTTTGTTTTTCCAGGTTGAAGTAAAGTGGACCTGTGCACAGCATTATGGCGAGTGTGAGTGTTGTTCACTCAGTATCACTCATATCGATCCTTCATGTGTTTGTAATGCAGGTGATCCTTCATGTGTTTGAATAATACAGGTGCTGTGCAGGAGGGTCAGACAGGTGAGCCAGTCATCTGTCGTTCACACACTGGCTCAGAGGATCGTGGCTGCCAGAGGGTTTTCAGCAGCGGGCTCGTCTGGATCAGATGAGCCATATATAGCTGTACCATCTCAAAACTCAGGTGTGTAATGGACATTATGAAGGTTTCTGTTACATGATCATGATTTGTATTTATTTATGTTGTTGTGAAGGGGCCATTATACAGGATACATACAGGATTTTTCTTGCCCTTGAGGGAAAAAACATGGGAATTCTAAATAATTAATAATTCAAAATAAATAAATGTATATATTAATATTACTAATATATTAATATTTTTATTGTATTAATATATTTAACATTAATTGTGTAGTATATATATGCCATTTTGATTATAAATTGATACATTTTATCATATTAATATATTTTTATTTTTATATTTAACATAAAATGTTTGTTAATCATTTTTCTGACAGGTCCAAGGACAGTATGGCCAGATGAGACAATGGGTCCGTTCGGGCCTCAAGATCAAAGGTTCCAGTTGCCAGGCAACGTGGGTTTCGACTGTCACCTCAAAGGTACCGAGTTACAGATGAAAGTCCCGCTCCACAGGACGGTCCCGGATGTTTTAAGCACCCCGTCAAGCACCGAGAGGCACGAGTTCATACTCGCTCAGTTTGTTAATGAATATCAGGTAAAAATCTGTTAAAACAATCATTCGTAATGCAGAATCCTTTATTCTTACAATGACTGAGTTGATTTGTGATGTTCAGGGTAAAGAAGTTTCTCTCATGGCGCAGAGAGTCAGTAAAGCCGAACACTATTTCAATCAGTCAAATGTAGAGTGTTCCATGCATTCCTGTCCAGAGCTGCTGAAGAAAGGTACGAACACTTTATCTCATGTAAAATACTTGTAAAACATCTTTAAAGTTACTAGAGCAGTTTTTTAATAATCAAATCTGTTTTGACAGAGTTGGAGCTGTTTTTCCCAGTGCTACCTATGAGTCCCATCACTGTCGTCACAGTAACACAAAAGAACCAGAAGTTGGAAACAGAGGAGCTGAACAGAGATCAGGAGGAACTACTGGATAATGTGAGTTTGACTGGAAAATTGCATTATATATTATTATAAATGATATATAGGCTTAAAAAATATATTAATTGCATTGTGAGACATTTTATTTAAAAAAAAAAAAAAACATACAGTAAGAAATAAAAAAAATCAAGTTAAAAATCTAAATGTAATTAGATGATAATGAAATATTGCGCATTAAAAGTGCTCGATTATCCTGAATTTAATTAAAAAAAAGCAAAATATACACTACCTACATTTTTTAATGTTTTTAAAATAAGTCTCTTCTGCTCACCAAGGCTGCATTTAATCAAACATACAGTAAAAATTTTAATATTGTGAAATATCATTACAATTTAAAATGACAGTTTTCTATTTGAATATATTTTAAAATGTAATTTACTCCTGTGATCAAAGCTGAATTTTCAGCATCATTACTCCAGTCTTCAGTGTCACATGATCCTTCAGAAATCATGCAAATGATGATTTTCTGCTCAAGAAATATTTATTATTATTATTATTATTATTATTATCAATGGAATCAACAGATATCAACAGATGTGCTGCTTCATATTTTTGTGGAAACTATGATTTATGTTGGTGTTGCATTTTATTTTGATATGACCTGGATGTGGTTATGAGAAATTCTCCCATTTATTCTGTAAACTGTGAATTATTCCTTTTGGTGAATCTAAAATGTATGTTAAGACGGCTGACACATGTGACATCTCATTGCAGTTTGTCAGTGGTGCTAAAGAAATCTGCTTCACGCTGTGGAGAGGAGGATACTGGGCCGATTTTATCAACCCATTGTCCGGGAAAGCCGTAAGTACCTTTATCTCTGTCGAAACAGATGCTTGGAACCTAGGGTACATTTACACGAAAACAATGTACTAAAAATTGGAAAAGTTTTTCTTTTGCATTTTTCGCATATATACGATAACGTTGTCAAAACGATCCCCGTTCACACAGATTCGTGAAAATGAATAAAAGCTCTGTTTTATTCTGCCAGGCCAGTAGATAGCGGTCACTTTGTAAAGAAACACTATGCGCCTTTATACTACGGGGCTGTTGAATGCTCGAATCTGATTGGTTGATCATCGTTCTAAGGTGTGCAATTATTTTCAGGGAAACGCACGGCTAAAGTAGTTCTAGGCAGGTCTTGACCGCATTACAGTTCCGTATCACTTCGCCAAATGATTTCACTTATTTCAAAAGGTCCTTACAGCCTTTAACAGCAAAAGAAACAAAACCCACAACGACACCGACCAAGCAAATAAATATAGTAAACTATAGGATGAAAACAACAAATTAGTGTCATGGTTTTTGCCACAAAATACGTTTTATTGTGTCCTGAAAACGCATTCTCTCTCACGCGCACACACTCTCTCTCTTTCAAACGTACACACGTACCGTATAACGTTAGTACGGACACACACTCGCACAGAAACGTGTTGTCAGCACTGCTCTGACGAATTAATCAGTAAAATGACTCACCAGCGAGGTAATAACTGTGCGATTCTTGAGGTAGATAAACTTATAGTTTCGTTTCGCTATTAGTAGAGACAGTGCTGCCGTGAGAGGCACAGACACTCAGGTAGGCTAATTCACATATGCTCTGCGTTAATAACTGTATCAATGGTATTATTCTGCTATCAAGGCTCAAGCTTCCATTACTAGTTCTGAAATTAGCAACGGAGGCGTGGAATGAGATGCGTAAGAAATTAGTCCCACACACAAGAGTGTTTTAAGGACAAAAACCTGACAAATGTCTTGAAATACACCATCGAAACAGTGTCTTGAGGTGTGGTAACCGTAGTATAAGCGGAATAATTGACTCCGGGCCGTTGAATTCTTAGAAAATAATGCACACCCGATCTGAATCCGCTTCGCGGCCGCATTACCACCTCGGATGTGCATTATTTTCTAAGAATTCAATGGCCCGTTGTTAATTATTCCTTACATAAACACATGTACATAATGTCACCCGTTTTCAAATTCGTGTTTACATAGAGACGATAAAGGTATCGTTTTCAAAAACTTGCTTTTTGAAACCCGTTTTCAGAAGTTTACATTTTCAGGCCCCCAAAATGCTGTGTAAATGAATAGCCAAAAAAAAAAAAACAAACACACAGTTTTTAGTTGAAAACGGTGTTGTGTAAACGCCCCCTAAAAGGTTTGTGTACATCCATCTATAAGTGGCTTAAAATGATATTTACAAATTCAGAACATTTTTCTTATTGCAGTTTTTTGGCGATCAGACGGCGGACTCTGTTCTCCAGCAGGATGTTCAACGTCACGCTGGCTTTCACATTGAGGACCTGGCGTCTTGTACGGTCATACGTCACGTATCAAAGGGGACGTCTACTTTAACACTGATCACTAATGCGCCTTCCAACAGTCTGATCATGGAGAAACTTCTTCAAGGACACTCCAGCTCTTCGGAGGAAGGCGACTGATGGACGGTTTCAAACCTGCACAATATTTCTACCAAAAACAAGTACTGTTTCTTAACATGTAAGAGATTCTGAATGGCAACTTGCCGGTTGTGATGTTACAAAAATTGTGCTGTTGTGAGCTGATTCAGAAAACACAAAGCAAAAATGCAGATTTATTTATAAAATATGAACACTTATAATAAAGTTTTGTCTAATTAATACACAGTAAAACATTTAAATTCAGGTCTGAAACCACATGGTGCTTTACAACACATCAGCCTTTGGTCACGCTGTTGACTTGAGAGAACGTACAGTCGGTAAAACATCATCTAGAGTCGGGACGTCTGAAAGAGAGGAAACTGCAACTCAACTAGTGCCACAACATTAATGTCTGTCTGACAATATGATTTAGGATTTCATGATTGAAGTAGTGCACTAGAATACAAATGTACTGTATGTACTTTTCATTTGAGTTTGACTGACTCTTGTTGAACATGAATAAAGTTTGGTCTCACCCAGTGTTTGCAGAAGTTGAAGTATGAACGAGTGGAAAACTGGAAAGAATTCCTCATGTTCCTTTAGCTTGACAATGATACTGTGGAAAAAAAAAACAAAGGTCACTATGATAACAATAGCTGTCTGTTGTTCACTTGCATTAAAGTTTCCAAATGATGCACTTTTGTGTAAATTGTTGTTGAAAACACTTTCACGCAAATTGACATTAACTTTACCAAAAAATAATTTTACGAACATTTTAAAGCAATCTCAAATTAAACTCGAATGCAAACGCAACTTTATATCTTTCCCTGCCAATGTTTTTTTTTTAAAAAGCTGCCAGCTACCGCCAGCATTTTTTTTTGATCATTTTCAGAAAAATTTAATAGCCCCCAGAATATATATTTTTTTGTATGAATATCTGAACATGCAATATAACAAAAGAAAGAACAGAGCCTCTGATTTTAAACAAAAAACATTTTAACAAAAAAAAAAAACAACACTTGAATGTGGGTATTAAAAAAAACAAAAAAACATTTTGAACAAAAAGCTGAGAAAATTGTGTTTTTTGTTTTTTTTTTCCCCAAAGACTACAACGAGCATAAGAAATGCTTTTATTGCTTGTTTCTGATTTTTTTGCCTGTGTTTTGATCTAGAGATTCCCTACTCTTTTAGAAAATGCTTAATAGCGCCCCCTACAGTGTAACAGAAAACACAGAAAGCGGGAAAATTCAGTCAATGACGGAGAAAGAGTAAAGATTAAGAAGGTTCTTTAAAAAAAAAAAAAATGCTTTAATTTTGTAAATTGTTTTCAGCTCATGTAAATTGATTCAGTTCAATGCTTCAATTTATGTAAGAAGGGTTTATAAAAAAATTTATTACAACAAAAATAAATGTTAATTACTAGATATAGATTTTTTGGTAACACTTTATTTTACAGTGTCCTTATTACACATGTTACATGTAGTTACTGTAGTAATAACTATAAATTATGCATAATTACATTCAACTAACCCTAAACCAAACCCTTACCCTAACCCTAACCCTATAGTAAGTACATGTCGTTAATTATTAAAACTCGGTACTTAAATGTATAATTACACTGTAACACGGACACCTTAAAATAAAGTGTAACCGATTTTTTAATATTTTTATTATAACTGTAACAATATGATTTACAATGAACAGTATATTTATGAAATTACTAACTTAGATGAGTAAAAAAAGTAAAAAAAAACAATACCTAATGCATTAACTAATTTTAACAATTAACTATTTTTAGACATACCTGTCAATGTCGCTGCTTTCCAGAAGGCCGTAGAGCTCCGGACTGGCGATGTTGCCTGACTGGGACACAGTCGCAGCTACCTTGTTGACAACCTCGCTAGGCGGCGCTCTATCATCTATCACGAGATATGACAACATTAATTCAGAGGATGAGGAAGCTCACGTGTCATGTAGATATGCTCAGATCTCACTGGAGGCTTTCATAAATTTCAGTCTTAATACCCAAATCCAGAACATCTCTGAGGTTCCTCATGGCGTTGTTCATCTCGCCCAGCTTAGTGTAGACCTCATTCATGCGTGGATAGATTCCTGTCAGGGACGGGGCGTCGAAGAGTTTCTGGAAGTGGGCAACCATGGACTCCAGGGTGTGTCTAGTGGGACTCCGCAGAACCTGAGGAATGTCGTTAAAATCATCAGCTGATGGATTATTAAGAACGCTAAGAGGAAAGTTGCATTTAGGAAAAGCACCTTGTCATCTGATGCCGTCTCATTGAGAAGCGTGTCAACGATAAGCATCAAGTCTTCCACTCGGATGAAATCTGAAGATGTGGTTATGCTGCCCTCGGGCTGCCATGGCAACAACCTCTTCTCCAGTCTGATGAGGGCATGATGAAGATCCTAGTAATAAACCAAACCAATCACATTCAAACCCTGTGATTTCCTTCTGCTGTTAATGTGCGGTCACATTAGCAATATTTCTGTGTAAGCTGTGTCGCTACACTATTGACAATCTACAATGTACCTTTTTTGCCAGCAAATTCTAAATTTAATTTAACAAAAGGTGTGATCACATTTACCATTTTTCAGCGAATTGTGTGGGCGAAATCTGGTCATTCTATTAGGATTCTATGTGATTTTGTCAGTCCAATCAAATGGATTGAACATGATTATAATAATAATCAAGTTCAATTTACAGTATATAAAGATTTCCCCACGCAGATTTCACCAAGTATTCAAATGGTCCCGATTGTAAAGATTCCTATTGAAATGACTGGATTTTGCACGCGAAAATTTGTTGCATGGTAAATCTGACCACACTTTTAGTTAAATTCAAATTTCGGCAAAGTTTTGTGAGCAAAAAACATACTGTCAATAGTGTAGCGATGTATGAAGTCACTTTCAAACCAAGTAGCTTTCTGCTGGTTAACGGAGCGATTCCAGGTAAATCTTTCACCCTCAAGCAAT
Organism: Mylopharyngodon piceus; assembly: GCA_039654765.1. Lineage (NCBI taxonomy): Eukaryota > Metazoa > Chordata > Actinopteri > Cypriniformes > Xenocyprididae > Mylopharyngodon > Mylopharyngodon piceus. The sequence continues at coordinate 33,868,492 of CM077438.1, forward strand.
GTTCCTAATCACATAGATTCCTATTGAAATGAATCATTTTTTTTCAATGAAAATTTGTAGAACAACGGTAATTTCCACCACACCTTTAATTAAATTCAAATTTCGGCAATGTTTTTTTTTTTTTTTTGCGAAAAAGGTGCATTGTATACGGTCAATAGTGTATTAAGTCACTTTCAAACCAAGCAGCTTTCTGGTATTCAATGCAACAAATCCACGTAACCAACTTGTACCTTTTGTGAATCTGCGTGGGGAAATCTTTCAGCCTCAAGCGAAGTTCCTGATGGCATGGATTCCTATTGAAATGACTAAATTTCACCCACGAAAATTTGCCGAACAAAGCTAAATGTGACCGCAACTCTGGTTAAATTTATTGCCCAAGTCAGCGCCAATAGCCTGTTGTGCTTTGGGCGACCCGAGTTCGAGTCCCAGCTCACGGACCTTTCCTAATCGCGTCCCCCATCTCTCTCACACTTCACTTCCTGTCTACTCACTGACCTATCATAATAAAGGCAAAAACGCCAAAAATACATCTTTAAAAAAAAATTTATTGCCCAAAGGTTAACTAGATTTTACTCACTGCTAGAGAGGTTAGTTGTTGGCTCCAAACTTCCAGGGTGGGAACAATCAGCTCAAACTCCGCCTCCCAGCCGAGCTCTAGGTTAGATTGAACACGCTGCCTCAGCAAACCCAACGGAGCCCTCGGATTGGTCAGAACAGTGGTGATGTCATGTAGGATCTACCAGATAAATCAGATCGTAATGATGTCAGAAAGGCTATGGGATAGTAGCGCACGTCATAAAATAGTATGTTAAACAGTATGCATTATACAAAAAACATTATTTTCACATGATCTCATTTACACCACAGTTAATTCAGCAAGTTGTATACTAATTTCTTATTTTTCGTCAGACCAATCAAATGAGTCAAAAACACAATTTATTTGTCACATTGAAAACAGAAGGTAGATGAGCACATTGTGTTGTGGGATACATATTTCTACAACTGTACCTAGTTGTATAAAGGTGGGGTCACAGTAGAAATATTTCACAAAAATTTAGCCACCAAAAAATGTCCATTGTCTATTATCAATGGCACCACTCGTACAGAAGTCTCTTTTAAGCCAATCAGCTTTCTGTTGGTTAATGCAGTGAATATACGTAAAAACTTGAACCTGATGCAAAATCTGCATGGGGAAATCTTTCGCCCTCAGACGAAATTCCAGATCGCGCGGATTCCTATTAAAATGACTGGATTTCGCCCGTGAAAATTTGCCAAACAAAGGTAAATGTGACCACACCTTAACAAAATGGCATTAGGTCATATTTTATGCATACTGCATACAGCATACCAAAGAGTATCATGACAACATGCTGTTTCTGTGATAAATATGAGCAAATTCAGATACAAATCAGATTTTAAGTTCACCTTCTCCAGTTTGGTGGCAGATTCAGCCTGTTTGCATCGAACTTTCAGCGCAGAAATGAGATGATTGATATTTTGAACTCCGAGTTCCTTACAAACATCCTAAAAAATAACCGGAAACATATAAACCTCTAAAATCTGATTCAAAGCAGTGTTATTTTAGTATCATTAAGAAACTATTATAGTTTTTATTCATATTTTGAATTTGTTTTTATTTTCATATTTTTCGTTATCATCACAACTTTGGTTTAAGTTTTAGTAATTTTGTAGTGTGATTTTGTCATTTTTATTTTTTAATGTCTCTAAAATTTTTAGTTCAGTTTTAGTTATTTTAGTGCATCAAGTTAACTAAATGAAAATGAGAAATGTTGCCTAAATAAATGTTTGATTAAATAAAATATGTATTTATTTTAATTCAGTTAATGTTTATTTTATTTCAAGTAACACATTTTTTATGGATTTAGTTATCTATAAAACCCTGATTCTAAGCATCTTTACTGATTTTGTTGTGCATTAACTAAAAATGTAATTTAAATAATAAAATGTAAAAAAAAAAAAAAAATTGCGACTACTGGGTGAGGATTTTTAATAATAATAATTTTAAAAATTATTTTTGAAAATTATGAAAAATCTAATCAATAAAAATAAGCCTCCTCAAAATAAATAAATAATAATAATAATAATTGGCAGGGTTACTTGTGATCAATGACTTCCAGTTGTTCACAATTACTAAACAAATTCTAATATAAATAATACATATATAAATAAAAAAAAATATATATATATATATATATATATATATATATATTAAAATAGTAGATACAAATACAAATCTCACACACCATAAGGTGTCTCTTGCAGGTAGATGCGTCCAGGTGCTGGATGCCGGTGTTATCCGTGTTTAGCGTCTCAGCCGAGTCCTGCGTATTGAGTGCTTGAGATGACCTGTTCAACAAGTAATTCATTAGCCTGATTTATTAGAAGAACAGTGTTTGTTCATTGCAGATCGTACCTGATGTTGCTCTGCTGAATTATTCGGTCCAAGCGTCTCAACTGCTGTTTGCAGGTCTTGAGTTCTTTTATTGTGGGTCTAAAATATGTAACATTAAAAATGTCACCAAATGAAGATATAAACCAATTGCAATAGTTGGGTTCCGGAAGTAAAAACTCCATTTTCTCCATAGGGAAACTGATTTTTAATGATAACTTAGAAACTTTTAAAGACAGACCTACTGTGATCTAGAGCTACTGTTTCAAACTTATTTTTAAAATAATCATATTAAACAGTGGAATATCTGGTGAAAAACTACATTAAAAAGATAAATGTGTCAAAAGAGCTCTTTAGCTCCACCCATTCCCAAGAAGCACTGCGAATGAATTTTCAAATCAAATTTTGTAATGTTTTGATTCACTTCATAGCTGGTTGGTTTGGTTCATGGCTTATAACGATTTAACAAGGACTTTTTTTTTACCCTATGGTAGAAATGAATGGAAAAAATACATCCGGAAAAAGTGGACAGGCACTGTTGCAATCTATAGTAAAATCTCCAAAAATCTGGTCTCAACCTGGACTCCAGATCTTCTTTTAACCGCTGGATTTCGGTCCTGAGTTCTTCTCGCTGGGCTTTGGTCTCCTTCAGCTGCTCCTGGTATGACTGCAGCCATACAAAACCATGTTTACATGGACAGAGAACAGAAATCAAACATTTATCATTAATCATACCTTCAAAAGGGCTTTATAGTTGGAGGAAGAGTCAATGGCAACTTTCTCCACTGTGGATCTGCTCTTCTGGGAGTTTGAGGAGTCCTTCTCTCCCGAGCTGCTTTTATACAGTCTGCAGGAAAACAAGAATGATGTTTGAGAAGCTTTAATCAATAATTACAATTAAAAGAATTCATACACTTACTTTAATTCATTACGTAGCTGTTGCATTTGGGACTCGTACACATCAATGATGTCCAAAATCCTTTAAAGAAACAAAAACAGTGTCAACTTCTGCAAGCCCAGAAACAAATGGCCTTTCCTCTTGCAACAACTGTGATGATTAAAAAAATATATAAATATATATAAATATATAATGATTTAAAAATGATTAAATGATTAAGTATAAAAGTCAATAAAAATAAAAAAAAATTGCCCAAGGCAGGGTTACTTTTGAACCAATGACTTCCAGTTGTTCGAAATTACTAAAAATGTATTAAAAATTCTAATTTGAATAATAATTATGAAAATAAAATATAAAAATAAATATAATGAATTAAAAAGTGAGATTTGTATTTTTTTTTTTTAAATACTGAAAAAAATTTCAAGTCTATAGTATAAAATAAACTAACCAAGGCTAATGATTTCCAGTTGTTCGCAATTACTTGGTGAGGATTTTTAATAATAATTTTAAAAAATTAATACGATCTTTTGACTCCTTTTTTAAAAATTTTGAAACATTTTAAACAGTACAAATAAGCCTCCCCAAAATAAATAAATAAAAATAATTTGCAGTGTTACTTTTGACCAAGTGATCTAATTTAAATAATAAATATACAAATAAAATAAAATATATTAAAATCATAAATATAAGTATAAATCATAAATATAAGTACAAAAAATAAGAATTATAAAACTGATAGATTTAAATTATAATGTGATGTATGTAATTAAAATACAATTTAATCAAAAAAATAAATTATAAATATTTTTTGAAAAAAAAACCAAACAAACGACATTTGACCAGCGACTTCCGGTTGTTAACATTTATATAAAGAGATTTATAAATTATTTTTGAAAATAAGGTCTCCAAAAACAATAATAATGGTAATTATAATAATATTAATATTGTCCAAGGCAGTTACTTTTGACTGATGTCTTTGAGTTTTTCACATTTACTAAAACAATTCTAATTAAAATAATAAATAAAAAAACACGTTTGTAAATACAAAAAATAAAAAATAAAATAGAAAAATAATAAATATAATAAATTAAAATAATAATAGTCAAACAGAAATGCCTATAACATTTTAAGATTGTATTAATTTCCATGACATAAACACACAGCTATAGAAATAAAACAGCACGTGTAGAAACTGCTGATTGTAATTTCTGCCGATCCCATGATCCACTCACTGCTGGTCGGTGGTGGAGTTGTGTCGGGCTGATCTGCGGTGGATCTGTTGGAAGGCCTGGTTCTGTCGGGCCACACGTCTCTCCTCGTCCCGCACAACGTACTGAAGCTTCTTCTGCAGATGAGATACCTGCTCCTTCTCCTGAGAAAGTTTCTGCTCCAGAGACTGACACCGCTTCTGCACAGACACACAAACCAACAACCACCGTGAATGTACAGCTTTTCAATGGCCAATACTGACATCTAGAAAGCAGATCATTTAAAGGTACAGTAAGTGATTTCTGAGAAACGCTGTTGAAAGTGGATTGGACCGAGAACCACAACATACTTGTAGCTAATCAGCAGTAGGGGGCGTGTCCACTCATGATGGGGGAGGAGAGAGAGTGAGCAAGAGGGAGATTTGAAGAAAGACTGTAGAAAGAGAGATGGCTGAGGCCCTGTTTCCACCTGGTATTAAGATGCGTTTTGGTCGATCGGATTACAAGAGGACGAGGGAGATCCCCATTTACACCTGGTGTTTTAATCCGTCTCTTTTGTCCCTTTTCGACCACTTCTGTCCTGATTTCTTCGAGGTGAGGGTCTATGCATGGTTTTTTCCAGATCTTTCGATCTAATGGACAAAATAACTTACTTAGAATTAGTTCCTCCCATGCTCACGAGCACATCGAGCAACAAGTTTTCTCCATCAACGTCTATCCATCGCAGTGGATGCGGCTTCATCCCACGACATATCGATGAGTTTAAGGTCGGCTATGAAAGTGCAGCACCAGGTAATACGGGGTCAACCACGTCCGCGTTTACCACCTGGTGGGATCTAGTTCATAGCCACATGAGGGAGGACGAAATAAGCTTGCGCAATTTACATATGAATGCGAAAGGAGACAATGGAAAAACATATGGAGAGCAGCAGCTTTTGTTTCTGCTCTGACAGCCGCGAGACCTCGCTGAACACGGTGACTATGTGTTAGAAATCAGGAATGGTGAGAGAACATTGTGCTTAGTACATTTTTTGTTTTTAAACCAAACTTGGGTCTTCAGCCGATAAAGTTTAAATCCCGTCTGGCTAGCATGCTTCCCATAATGTTTAAGCATTGAAGGTCCTTCCCATTCAAAATTTTCACATATTAAAAAATAAATACGACCTGATGTTGTGTCAATCACGTTTACACACTGCCTCTGAAACTTTCGTCTGTCATAAAAAAATTGGATTGGGTTCAATTTTCGTTTTTTGCATCCGTAGCAAGCATTTTGAGAGGTGTTTTGACAATTCAGAGCCACCATACAAGCGAATGCCAAAATCCAGAATACCATCTGACAAGTCAAGTTGATCCACTTCATCTCGCAGCACAAAGCACTGTATGACAAAGTGAGGGAATACAAAGAGACGGAATATAAAGACAGATTGTGGCAGGTGATTGCGGAACAGCTTGGAAAACAATCCCAGGACTGGATGGACCCAATATTTCCTCTTTCTTTTTCTCTTTTTAAGAAGAGAGAGGACGACAAAATCATCCTCACTGCTTGAAGACTCCATTTTGTACTGTTTTGCGAATTTTTTCGCAACGGATTAATTAATAGGCATCGGACTCAGTTTGCAAGGTTTCTGTGCGTGACAAATCTTAGGATGACGAATACGAAAAAATGCATACGAAAATTTTGGACTCAATCAGTGTGGAAGGACCTTAAGTTAGTAAGTGGTCTTTTGCGGCTGTTCGAACACATTCAACCACATGAGCATCTACACTACGAAAGCAATCCGGTATTTCGACTACCTCTTGAAGTGGTCGAAAGTGGACAAGCTCAAAACACTTTACACCCCGTTTACACCTGTATTTAGCGTCGTCCACTTGTGATCCGATCGACCAAAACGCATCCTAATACCAGGTGAAAACAGGGCCTAAGAAACAATACAAAAGAGAAAAGGTCAGAAGAATATCACTGGAAAAAGAAGGGTTTTGATCAGCCGTGTTACTATCGGAAAAGCTTTCCAGCGCTGGAGACCTAACGGACACCGAGGTTGCGTTGTTTCTGCTCCATACGTGAGTAACATTGGTTTTGCCGTTTCACAGAACCAAGATATGCTCTTGTTGTACTTTTAGCTATAGTAACAGGACTGTTTTGAGTGTCATTGTTTGTCTGGAGCCAACTCTTGCTTGTATATACTCTTATATTGTATATACCCTTGTCATTCGTTCGTCATCTTCGCTTTATTTTTCACAAAGCATTATTTTGCTTTGCTTCAGCTATGATAAACATCCACTTTTGCATTGTGTGTTTGTGCACTTTGGGGGAGGGGCAATGAAGGTAGGGGAGTGTTTGTTTGGGTTGATTTCAAATATCAACATTGTTTCTTAGAAATCGCTTACTGCACCTTTAATGCATGAATACCTCAGCATCTTTCTTTTCCTGTTGCAGCTGTTGGAACTGGCCGTGCTGTTGGGCCGCTTTACTGATGTATGAGTCCTCTAGGTCTTGAACTTTGACCTTCACCCCATCCAGGATGCCCTCCAGCTCGGCAGCCCTCTGAGACTGATGGCCAGCTCGCGCCTGATGCTGCTGCACTTCCTCTCTGAAAATGACAAAAGCATCTTCATGTGCTCTTTGCTAGTTTTTGCACTTCCAGTTTGCATAAATCAGCTGTGTTGTGGAATGAGCAGGGAACACATCTGTCCTGTCAGCTGATCTCATTTCCCTCCACTCATCTCACATTATATCACATTACAGCAGGTGGTCAGCACCACTACCGTTTACATTATTGAGCATGTGCTTGACAGAAGTGACATGTCCAGGAGCCTCCTTGGAGAAACAACATGTGCTAAACAATTAAAATATTAAAGAGTCATTTGAATATCTATAAAATGCCATTCAAGAAAGGAGTGAAAAACGTGTAGGTAAAGTAAAAGTCTCCCGGTCACATTTCACCCCAAAATTATATTTTGCATAAGGAAAACAAAGTGTACTTTTTTAAGAGAACAAGGTTTTTTTTTTATTGTGACATTATTTTAATTAAAATGATCATCCCCGCAATGGTATTTTTTTATTATTAAAATCAACATAATTTAAAGTCAGTACAACATATTAAATGGATTAAAACTCAATTTAATTTAAATGTATTTTATTTATTTTTTTGCATTAATAATGAGAACTGTCATATAAAAAATAATGTCGCAGTGCAAGCAATTGTAATGGCTCCAAAATAATTTTCTTTATTTTCTTAATGCAAAATATAATTTACTATTTAATTCACTTGATTTAGAGGTCAAATGTGATCAGGGAAGGTTTTAATTTTTTTTTTTTTTTAATTAAAATAAAAAATAAATTTAGTACAACATGTTCAAGTATTATGAATAAATTATAATTTTTATATTTTTTTAATGTAACTATTTTTAATTATTAATTATCTTAATAATTTTTGGTTATGGTCAATAACCAAAATGACTGTCGATATTATATACTCTTTTTAGCTGATTTTAATCATGAAAATTAGACTTTAATTTTGGCATTACAGTAATGTGAATTGGGGGGAAATGTGTTTACTTGTCATAGAAATAATATCACAAAGCAAAAAAAAAAAAAAAAAAATTATATATATATATTAAACAAGCTTCATTTTCTTTAAGCAAAATATAATTTTGTGTTTTTTTTTTTCATTTTAATGTGAAAAATGACCCGGATATGGTAACAGGTATCGTTAAATTTACTGTACTAAATATATTTTGTGTCATAACCCAAGATATAAACATAATAAAGACTCTACTACATTACAGGTATAATAGAGCACATTAATTATGCATCTATGAATGCTAGACTCACTTTAACTGGCTGTTGGACTGAATGAGCTCTTGAATTAGACCCTGTCTCCTTTCAGAATCCGACAGCATAGTCTTCAACATCATGCGGAAGTCAGACGCAGACTTACGCTCTAACAAAACCAAATCTAGACAACAAACACACAACATCACAGAAATGCACTGACACAGAAATGTTGGTCAATACCGATAATTAACAATTATTTATTTGGTTATGGTCGATAACAACGATGACTGATATCATATATCTATACTGTTTTTGTTTGATGATGTTTTAATTATTTATCAAATTAATTTTTTTTTTATCATTTTATTCAAAAGAAATCAAACATCTAAACTTTATAATTTATATAGCCCTGATTTTATCTATCAGTATTTGCTGATAATCATTTATAACAATTATATAAAACAATTATATGCCAAATTGACCAATATATAGTCAGCAACATATTGTACAATTAACAACTGTAAAAACAGCTAAATATTGAATAGACTAAAAACTAAAAACTATAGACTAAAAATAGTAAAATGTCCAAATAAATGTTATTGAATTATTGAGCTCAAAAATTCATTTCATATTTAAATTATATATTTATATATATAATTTAAATATATGTATATATAACATGAAAATATCAGTGTAATTTTTTAAAACATTACCTGCAAGGTTCTTGTTCTCTGTTGGATCTGCAAAGTTGACAGGTTTGAACCCATGATGCTGCAGCAACCTGTTCACAGCATCCCACTCTCTCTGCTCCTGCTGCAAGAGCATTGTAACATGTTATAGTGACATGCATTATTACACGTGACCTCATGGCATAAACTAATGCATGCTGAAACATCAGAAATAACTGCAAACATATCTGAATAGTCTCAATTTTTCTACCTGAAACTGGCTGTAGGTCCACAAAAACACATATGTTTTGTCCCTGGACTGCAATGCTGCAGTCAAAGCTTTTCTATCCATCTTTATCTATGCCAATAACACATGAACTATGAGCTATAACACTATTTTAAGCATCTTCTGGTGTCTTCCACCTTTCCTCCGTTCTGATCAGCACTGCAAACCCCCTTTTATCCATCCACAGCAGGTGGAGGGAACTGACACAGATCGGATTACTATCCCTCCTATCAGAAAGAACAATAAGAAACACCTCCACATAATGGAAATAGAGACTGCTCACCTGCTCCATCCTGAGCTGAAACCCTGTAAGAAAATAGATGCATGTTTAGTTTGTAATGCACCTGAATGGAACTGCATTTACAGACATGCATTGGTTAAAGTGACATGAAATTGGTTTGTCAGTTTGTGTAAGACATGATATTAAATGCTAATCCTAGGCACTTCAGGGAATACTATGATATTACCATGGTACATGTCAACTAAAACTCATGTTCAAAGACTTACTAACAAACAAACGAACAAACTCATACCATACTATGATTTTCTTGGAAGTAAAGTAAGTTAGTACTATTCTAAAAAAAAAAAAAAAAAAAAAAATACATTTCAATACCATGGCAAAATATGGCACTGCAATGTCCAAAAACATGGTATACTATAGTACAAAAAATATAATCAATATAAGTATACGAGAAAAACAGTGTCTACAAATGCGGCTTGAATTACATTTACATAAAATGTTTCAAGCAAAATTAATCTAAACCATATTTTTCAGCACTGACGAAAAATTACTAACCTATTACACCTTCAATTTATCATTTTATAAACGGAGAAACTGTTGTTTCAAATAACAGCGGAAACTGACATGGACGAAACTCTTCCCGGGTTTAGACCAATAGGAGTACAGAATGATTAAACCACGCCCATTACGTAGTTTGCGCCTCAGTACTGACGTTTCCCTCTTAAAAAACAGGCTTGTATTTGTAGTGATGTTACTAGTGTCCACTAGATGGCTGTAGAGGCTGAGCTTTTGAATATGGACAACCATTAAAGCGATTTAAAATAAGGTATTATTTTATAGTATGGAAATATATTGTACAATATTTAATATTATTTATTTATTTATTAATAATAATGTAATAATAATATTTAATAAAAGCACCAGTTGGAATTTATTGGGGAATTAAAATGCCTTGTTTGATAATAGTGGCCACATATCAAAATTGACATGAAAATGCAGACATGACCTGTTCCATAATCAATTTTAACAGACAGCATTATTGAGCCTCTGATCTCATTGCACTTCCAAATTTACGGATTTTGTGGCATTTCATGTTGCTATTCTTGTAATGTGCAGCCATGGTTTGGAAAGGGCAAACCAACCTCTGGATGAAGGTCAGCATACAAATCTCACCACTATCTGAGAGAGAGAGAGAGAGAGAGAGAGAGAGAGAGAGCGTTCAACATCTATTTGCACAAATCATGTCTAATCCCATTCAGAAATTTACCTTAAAATGTCCATGAGCAACTAAACATCAATAGAAGATATAAGAACTTCCAAGCAGCAGCATCACTATATGTAGGAAATTTACTAGACAAATATTTTCACATCTGTAAAGTAGCAATAACATAGGCTACATTTGATTTAATTTCGTATTATTTTAATACAAATTAAGCAATTCAGGTAAGATAGGTCACATAGGTAATAAAAAGGTTCAAATTAAAGGGTAACATTTTGCATATGAAATAGAGTTACGTCAAAGACTAACCATATATGTACGTATATACGTAATAACGTAACTTCTTCAAACCGCTTCAAACTGAAATGATGGTGGAGAAGCCTCGAGACTGTGAGCACGCGCAATGACATTCCCGCCTTGGATGCGTCATGAAGAGGACGCATACAAATTACGTGAGTGAAATAATTTTTATGAATAAGAAATATTAGGTTATACGTGATATAAAAGATTGTCATATTTAAAAAAATATGAGTTTTGTCAGCATGAAAAACGCACCATCGCAATCCCTGTGGCGAAAACTTCCTTTCCTGAGGCGAAATATGCCTTGCATCTGAAAAAGTGAAAATTACCAGGGTAACGTTAACTACACAAAAGTCCCAAAGTTATTACAGTTATTATCGCTGCTGTAAATGAATTAATACCAGGCCTCCTTCAAACAGTGAATGCCAGAGTTACATCCTATTTTTGAGTAGCTATTCTGTTATTTATTAATTTACTAATTTATTCACTTCTTTTCTGTGCTACGTGAAAATGATCCATGCTTTTATTATAGTAAAAGTGTAATGTTTTTTGGCGGATTGATTACCATTTGTATAACCGAAGTTTTACTACAAATACCACGGTTAAACTATGGTTAGTGTAGCAAAACCATGTTTAATTTGTGGTTACTATGGTTTAACTATAGTAACCATGGTTTTTTGGTTTTATCAGTAGTAATGGTTAATTTCATGTGGAACTACGTTCTTAGACAGAAGCACATTTCTTCATCCTGACATGTTGAGCAGGTAGGTCATGTTTTCAGCACCAGGTGAAAGATTCACGTTGATGCTCCATTAACTCAGGTAAGATGCTCTTCCTCTGGTGTCTGTTCTCCGGTCTGTTGACATTAAAAGGCCCGGACGGTCCATTAAGTAGTTTAATGGCGGCAAATCGAATGAATAAACGAGCTGTGACAAATGAATCGAGGTGCAGAGGTTTCTGGATTAAAGACACAAGCAAATCAATGTTATCACAACAGTGTAGACCAACTCATCCAGCAATGATTTGGTGTAACACATCTAGAGCTTGACTGAGGCCAGAAACTTGAACGCAACCACTTTCATTTTGTACATCATATATACTGTATACTTTATATAGGCTATATGACTCCAAGTTTAAATTTTAGTTTGTTTAAAGTCATTTAATTTATAAATTAAATTTACATTTGAACTTGAAGTGTGTTTAATTAAATATTGTTATTGACTTATTAATGGAACTTATTATAAATTAAATTGTTTGTGGATTTTAACCAGCATCAGTTTAGTTCTGTGAAATACAATTGCTTGTTTACTTGAGGTATAAGAAAAAAAAAAATGAAATGTCCATCAAAAATTGAACTTTGTGTGCTTTGTCTGAGATTTTGGTCGCAAGTACTCGACTCTGAGTCAATTTTCTTTGAGGTAAAATGCTTTCATCTAAAAGCTCCTGACATTTTTTTTTCACTCTTCAAATCATCTTATCTCACTTTGCCAATTTGAAGCAACCAAAACAACTGACATGTTGTGCTCGCGTACAATGCCTTGAAATTACGCTCAACAAAAACTATTTAAGCGGAATGAAATGCACCAGTATGACTCCAACGACAAGGGCAGAAAGAGCACAGCTTTTCTCTTTTTACACACTTCACCTCCTGAAAGGCAATTTGGAGATAAAGGTTGAAGCTGGAAGCCATGAAAGGCATCTAACGCTAATCCTGCCTCACCTTGAGTCTGATCGAACTCTGAAAATCATCCGCAAATCTCTCGTTTCTTCCCTGAACCATAAATACATCCACACAGTTTGCACAGCAGAGGGGAGCTTTCTTCTTCTCGCACTGGAAGTTCTCTGAAGCTAAAGATGGTGCAGACAGATGGTGGAAGTTTTTAAAGTTTTGATGGCTGATAAGGTTACTTTATTTTGTTTGTTCAGGTTTCTGTGAAGCGCAGAGATGAGGCAAATCCGTGCCGGGATTATCTCCCACTTTCTCACCTTGCACAGGTGTGGAGAGCTGATATGGCCCAAACCCACATGCTCCCGATGCACCATGGGTAGAAGTGGGACAGCTGTGAGAGGGAAGCCACAGGTTTGTACGGATTATCTGAAACCCTTCTGTACTTTCATACAAATGGGAGAGGAAAGAAAAATAACCGCTTGAGAATATCTTTCCTGTCTGAACTTTAGTTTGTTTTGGATGCACATAGTATATGGGAACATATTCTTCATACTACTTTGCAAAATTAAACTATCTTTGCAGTGAAATTACTTGTGTACACTATAAAAATTATTTGTTGCTTAAAAATTACTTTCCTGTACTCAAGCTCGAGTTAAATGAAATAATATTTATGACACCACCCTACAAAATTCTGGCTGGAGTAATCAGTGTCCCCAAAAAGACCAATAAATATACCAACAAATAGATGGCTATAAATTCTATACGTTTAAATAGACATGTAGAGGTGAAAAGAAACTGCTAAACATGTTTTGATAAACAAATAAACTGGACACGGACAAAGTGTATTGTTCTAAAATGAATATGCCCTTAAAATCAAACACTGAAATAAATTTATATGTATTATTTTATTAATATTAATTTTGTACAAGTAAAAAAAACTTTTTGGTTTTTGGATCCTTATGGTTATTTACATTTTAGTATATTACTATTTCCGTTTAAGTGTTACTGCTGTAAATATTTAATAAATTGCTGTTATATATATATATATATATATATACACACACACACACACACAGGCCTCGGGCCTCAAAAATGATAAATGTTAATGTAAAAAGAAAAAAATAGAGAAAACACTCCAGAATGCGAATTAAAGGAGTCACGGATAAAAGCACTTTAGCTTTTGAAAGTGCCATTGTTCAAAGACCAATCTGGCACAACGAGCCTGCGAGCTCAGATAAACACAATTTCACTCTAGTCACTGCGATTACCACACCGCTGATCTCTTCATTTTGCCTGTCGTTATTGCGGGTAAACAAAAGGTCATAATTTAGTGGAATTAGAACTCTAGAAATGAATCCACTTGAAACTCTTTTGTTCTTAAGAACACACAAAACAGTGATAACGTGTTTTTAATCCTTCGCCAAGTCTATTAAATTGTTTTGGATATTTAAAAACTTTCAAGCTTTCGAAAGTTGGTACAATTGCACACAATACTATTTATTGGAAATTAAGCACAACTTTCAGGACTATAAGAAAAACCTTTTGCAATGTCCATTACATTTGGTGTTATTGGAAACATAAGACAAAAGATTGACGGACCAAAGTAAACCACAAAGATTGTAATGGTTTTAATTTCATACAGTACATCCTGTCCTTTTATTCTTTTCATCTCATGTGAAAACTCATGCAGCGTTTAAGTCTGCTTGGGTGCAGCACTTAAAGTAACTTCTGAACCAGTTCAAACTGGATCCATGTTGGACAACAAAGAGTATCCTGAATTGCACAACACAGTGGCATCATGGGAATTTTCCAGGACAAGTTCACGTATTGACATAACTAGGTTGAGTTCTAGAGTTTACAATGATTATAGATCTCCTGCTGAGCAGAGACAAAAAACCCCAACTAAAACAATAAAGGCCCTGTCCCAAATGTCGCTCTCAGTCTTCTGAGAAGTCCACACTTAGGTGATGCAATGCAGCATAGACTGTTGGGTAGAAGAAACCTGCTGTGACACCAGTTCACACCAGTGCTTTGCAAAAGTGTGCACTGCGGCTACAAAAAAACCCTTTATGAATAAAAAAAATAACATATGGGACACCCTGCGGTCTTGTGTAATTCACTGACGCATGCAAACAAGAACACATGTGGGGCAAGACCAAAATAATCGATATGAAATCCAAAGCAGATTTCTGGAATCTGTAACATTGTAATTTAGTATTTACATAATTACAATCATTAAAAAACATCTGATAACCAAATCCCTGTACCACTTCTTTAAAAAAGAAGCAAATCTTCCCCAGCTGCAATCTGATTAACTTGGCATTGCATTCTTAACATTAAATGAGAAATTAGGTGACAAAATAAATTTAAACAGAAAACTAAATATTTAATTTTACAATAAAGTGGAAACATAGTTGTAGACAAAAAAACAACAACATACAAATAGAAATACATTTACAAATAAAATAAAAATATATGTTCAGCACAGATTTTACCTATATGCTGAGTTGAGCCTGTTGGTTCATTTTGTTATATTATTTTTAGCTGCATGGACTGGTCAATCAGATATTGGCCAATATATGTAATTATCCAAGTTATTAAACATCGGCTAATTATTTAAACAGCCAATTGATGTTCTATCAATCAAAAGGGAAGTGGACAGTTGCAAAACATCTCTAGCTTGGTAATTACTAGCATCAATAGCAGTTTGACATTTCATAAAGCACCTTAAGATAGTTAAATGTGGAAAAGATGCTATAGAGAATAAAATTATTCATTTTTGTATTCTGAGTTATGTACTGTTTATCAGGGTGTTTAAAAGGTGGTAGTACCACCAAACTATAGGTATCAGAAGATGTTCTTATTTATCCAATATCGGTACATACATATTGAATTACGCAATGTTCACAATGTTGGGGATTTTTGTTCAACCAAGCTGCTGGGTTATAGCAACCATAATATTGATCGGTGTGTCTCTTGTGCTTAAAGAAAACTTTCTGTTTGGAACCTCCTTCAAGGTTTGTGAGACAGAAAAACATACATAGTCTCATATTATATGGTTTCATGCTTTGAAGCAGCTAACTTATTTCAATGCTGCAGAGTAAGAACACAAATAAAACAAAATATATAAAACAAAAACATATAATCATATAAATGTATAAGTTTAGCCTGTTAACTGTCACACTAAGCTTGCACCTTTAACTTGGTGCACTTTATTTTTTTGCCTTTTTTTCCTTATCACATTTTTTGCCTTTTTTCACATATTTTAGTAATCATAAATTAGGTATCATTCTAAAGCTTAAAGGTAGGGTAGGCAATTATAGAGAGGCTAGCAACAGCAAACTAGCTTTGAAAGCATGAGATTCCACCCTCACTTCAGAGCGTCTTCAAAGCCACGCCTCCTCCAAAACACATGAACGCACATAGCAGAGTCTGCAAAGCGTCACAAGAGACGGTGTTACCTCACATTTCAAAGCACATAACATTACAATAATAATGTCTGTAAACAACTTACAGAGCTATTACTTAGCTATCTTATGTTAGATAGTGTTGACATAGAAACGCATAAATCCGAATCTGAGGACGTGAACAGCTCCGGGTAGAACGTCACGGATTGCCATCTCGTAATTACAGTTATGACATGGTGTGAACGCAGCATAAGCTTGTTTTGGTTCAGGAGGAACTGTAAAAGGCGGCTACTGTTTGTTTGCAGTGCTGAGTGACTGTCTGTCTGCAACTCTGTATAGCCTCATGGAACGTGCTGATGACGTGTGATGTCTGCGTGAGTAGGTGCGCGGAGATGTGGAAATGCATATGTTGACAGGCAGGTAGGACATTATGAGCGAATGCAATGACTGGACAAACATTTTTTGGTAGTGAGACTTCCACAGAAGATATACGTACGTTTTAATATTTAGACCACTTCTATTATTGTTTGCTATCAGGATGTGAATAGAGTTTCAACCAGTATGACAAAAAGTATTTATAAAAAATTGCCTACCCTACCTTTAAACATTCAAAATTTGTCATGTGAAAACTGTTGGACAGGAAATTGGACACTACATTACAATGGAAACAGTACTTAAAAACCTACATTTTTGTGATATTAACTTCAAATTTGGAACACATCTTGTTTGTGGCTTTGATTTTCTAGCAATTTTGCAGTCCAAAAAATGTATTTGTAAAACATTATTTTGTATAAAATAAAAAAATAATTAGTTCAGTACATTTGCTTTACAGTAAACTTAAACTTCTATAACTTTTTTACACTTTAATTTTTTGAAGCTGCTTTCACTTCTGCAATAATCTGCTGAATGTCTTTTTAAAAAGAGACCAACCTTAGGTCTGTATTCAAAAGCATTCATGAATTACAACCATTTATGTTCAGATCTATGCTCAAAAAGGCAGTTAACAGGTTAAAATCATTCCTTCATTACGGAAGTAAAATCAAGCCAGCATTATAGTCAATAGGGTTAATTGTGCCATCTACCTTTGTGTGTTTGTTTAGTGCAACATGTTGTCCACCTTTTACCTAGTTTCCAGTTGGGTTCTTTTTAAGCCAGCCATTGTGAACATAACCATGTTATTATAGATAAAAGAAACTGAATGACTTGCAATAATAACAGAAGCAAAAAAGTGACAACTCCAGAGGTTAGATTAAAACCTTGCATTCCATGTAAATGTACAAAAGATCTTTTGCAGACAATCCCTTTCTCTCGGTTTCTCTTAAGGTGTGAGGGAAAACTGGTCTTGTTCGATGGGCTTTTCAACCCACGCTCCCAGTCCTGCTTTGTTGAAAGCTTTGAAGAGAGTTTGTTTAGCTGCATGATACTCCACTGCCGCTTGTTTTGCCTCATGGTAGGAGCCCGGACAAGATCCTTGGATCCGCAGAGTCTCACTGAGCTGAGAGAAGTAAATGGATATTGGCATTTTAATAGACCAAGTTACCATATGAATTAAAAATTAATCCATGGTTGTTTTGAGTTATCCTGTATCATCCACCTTTAAAGAAATGCTTTACCTTGGCATGTAGACAGACCCAGCGACTGTAGAGGGCATGTTTGCAGAGGTGAGACTGTCTTCCAAGGTCATCTTTCCCCGTGGTGGCATTAATGATCTCCAACCCCTGATCTCCGACCGTCCAGTTGACGCTGAAGTTGGGAGCTTTCCCAGGTTGCCTTGCTTCTGTGTTACTAATACCTGCAGAGGAGAATAGAAACAAATGTGGTTGGACAAAGAGCAGAAAAATTGATACAATTAATCATTCGAGATGATTTACCGCTAAGAAGGGGCTTGTTAAGAATGAACGGCTGGGGCAGATCGTCCATGTCGGCAATACGCTGGTACATGGCTCTGGAAAGATGGTCGGCATGGTACAGACTTCCCAAAATTAAACTGGAGAAATAGATGGGTTCTGTAAAGTAACTCAAAAGAGACCCCTGCACTCCGATCACGTTCCATCTACAAAAGCAGAGAGAAAAAAAAAAGAGATGTTATTGAAAAGTACAGGTGTGCACCTGGTGAACCTTGTTCAGTGATGGTAGAAGGAAACATTAAAGTCGTTGGCTGCAAGCGGTACAAAATGAGTCGCCCCCTGTGGACATACAGCATGATACCTGTGTTGCAGAACAAGCCACAAAGGAATGAAACAACATCCTGATGTCAAGAAAAAGCACTTGCACATAGACGTATTTACAGCAACCATTGAAGTGATCGGAAAAATAACACCTGGGTTCTATAATCTCAATCACTGTAATTTCTTTAAGGCCTTCAGAACAAGTTTTTCTTCCCCGTAGGTGACGCATGAGATCCGAGCTCTCGAAAAGCCTTGGCTCACAGCTGCATGATAACGACCGCGTTTAACTGGAGTTGGTATCCAACATGAGGCATGCGGATTTGTTTGCGTCAGCAGGCTTCCCTCAGCAGGACGGCTGTTTTTTGGAGGCCATAATCAGAGTCTTAATCAGGGGCCAAATGCCCCTGCTCCAGGGAGCCCCCCGCTCTGGAGAGAGCTGAAGTGATTGGGGTTTCAGAGCCAAGAAGACAGCCAATCAGCTGCTTTCTGAGTGCCACTGGATGCAGGCAACAGAATGCTAACGAGATGGACTCATTAAAGGTGGTGGTGGTGGGGGGGGGGGGGGGTGCAAGAGGAAAAAAGTGAGACTGTCACAGGAAGAGTTCGACATTGAGTGGATCAAGGATAGGTGTTGACACAAAAGTGGGCCACCTGATGTCAGCAGCCTTTTTTTTTTTTTTCAATACGAATCATCAACCAAAGCTTCAGTACAGTTCAAAAAAATAAGATGGAAATCAAAAAGAAACTTGAAAAGGACAAATTCTAAAAATAAAATAAACCCCCACTGAAGTTCAAACTTATTGCAAAGACGAACTTTTATATTGGAATTTATAATATTTGTAACTTTTAGATCTTTCAATTAGTCAATGCACATTATTTCACACACAAAAAAATTGAATTGAATTTATATTTCAATATACATTTATTTTTCAATCCCACTGCTCCAAACACTTGTTCACAATTCAATCATTTCCTGATGGATAAAAACAATCCCACTCTAATTTTTTTTCTTGAAATATATCTCCTTATGGAATTAAAATGGGTTGCAAATGTTGGTTTCATGTCAACTTTTCCACTTTTTTTTTTTTTATGGAATATTACACATCATTATATTATCTGTGCACATCATTATTTTTTTTAATTCATGTGCCCTCATAATCTTTAATCAAAATAACTTCCCCTCCCTTTTGCAGCAACATCTCTTCTCCTCTGATGACTTTTTTGCTGGAACAACTCACTCACATGAGATCGACCATTAGCAAACCACAACCATCCAATAAATTCCCCATAGACAAAATCAAGTCCCGCCGTCTCATTCGGATATACATCACAACTCACTTGTTTCATGCTGACTTAAAGTAAATTCATTTGAAAGAGGCAATTGAGAACACAAATATTGTATGAAAACAATGTTAATGTGATTCTACTTCAGTTCTCTATTGATGGCATTATACCTTGCAATCTTGTCGCTACATGACATGGTTAGCAGTCGCTCTCCTTGCAAGACTCCATCCCAGGTCTGAATGGTGTTACTCGTACGAACGGGTATCGTACCTTCTCCAGACTCAATCTTGGTTCGCAGTTGTCCGCGTGCCTTGCGGTTTGGATGCCGGTCACCCTGGTCTACAAAGAAAGAGAACAGAGTTTAGTTTACTACTTTTTAAAAGCCTGTCCTTAGTTTATCATGTCATACAACAACATAATGTGCAAATCCATCCATCCGTCATAAAAAAATTGCATACCCTCGGCACCAGCCTCATGAGGAGAGAAAATTCGGGCGTCTCCACAGGGCGACGTGCTGATATACAGATGGAACTGAATATCGTCTTTTAGCCGGTAGCCGTGTTCACTGCACCATCTGAATATGGATTTCTCATGTTCTTCAGTGCTGTCGCTACAGAGAAAACACACACACTTGTGTGATCTATGATGTCAACAGAGACCATTAAGAGGGCTTTGAAATGTTTATAATTGAAAATAGGTCCTTGGTCTGACACCCATCTCATCAAATCTGTCATGTATTATTTCACAGTAAATAAAAGGTCATGTCTAATTGATTACACACACACACACCATGTCCATATCAATTCATGCTAATTGGCATCTGAGAAACTTATCCAAAAATAATTTTCCATATGCACAGGTTAGTGTAAATGATTTGTCAATTCTTTATGATTACAAAATAAAGGACTATTAGACAGTTTTGCTAGCACCCAAATATTATATTATTTATATTTTTTAATAATTATGTATAATATAAATAGATTTATTACATATTTATTACATATAATTTTAATCACACTAAATTAACAATAAACTGACATCCATTTTGTGTGTGTGTGTATATATATATATATATATATATAAGTCACGGCCCTTCAGCCGTGACTTATTCACGATACAGCACTAGCCTTTTATAAAACGGTAACTTTTATAAAGCGGTTACCACACAATACAAATATTAAAGCCAAAAATATGTATCAGTGCAACTTTAATGAAGTAAACTTTCACTAAAAGCCTTCCTTCCACCGGAAAAAATAGTCCCTGACCGTGAACAGCAACAGAAGTTATATTATTACACCATTAGATGGCGGCAAAGACTGTCTTTATGAGTGTGTCAATCAGTAGTGAAGACTTTTACATTGAAAAGACTGAATTGTTGTGAACACGGAACAAGACACAGCTGACAAATGCTTTGACTAGCGCTGACAGTCACGGGAAAACCCCTTAACTGTTAAAAGGACAAGATAATACATCGGACATTTAAACAGATTTTTTATTATGAACATAGGACTGACCTGAAGGAAAATGCTAAATCTGAATGCAGGTAATAAACTCGCTCACTTGATCTTTTTCTCACAACACTCTTCTAAATGATACAGTAAGCTTCAATGAACAATATCAATTGAGAACATACAGTTTACGTTGCTAAGAGTGGTTGCTAGGGTGTTGTGTAGTGATACACTGAACCATTGGGTGAAGCGGTCATAGCCATGTTTTATCGTGAATAAAACACAGCTATTGACTAATCAGAATCAAGAACAGGAACTAACCGTTTTATAAATATATATATATATTCACACACACACACACATTTTTAATTAATTTATAAAACATGCATTTAGTACAAATAAAAAGACATAAGAGATGTATCTCTGTGTGTGTGTGTGTCACCTGAGGAAGTATTCCAGCTGACTGTACAGGTATCTGAGGAGGGATCTACGTGCGATGATCTCAGCATGGCAGTCATTAAGAGCTAGTCCTCGATCACTCATGTACTCTCCGTTTATACACTTGGTTCCCGTGGTGACACAAATCACCTGAGCATCCTTCACATTCGTACCTGAAAAAATTGTCAACCTGATTTAGCCAGAGAACATGTTCCTAGATCAATAATTTGTTTCAATCAGAAGTATGCATCGTGCTTACCGGTTGTCATGACAACACCTGCAAGGACTTTCCGCCGTGCATGTGGAGACGTGAAGTTGTCTGTCAGCTCGCTAAACTTTTCCACAACTAAACGAGAGACAGCGTCTGCAAGGACCTGCGGAACCCACAACCATAACTGTACAAACATCTTTATACTAGCATGTCACCTTACAAATCAGCAACAATGAAACTGCTAACATATTTGAATAAGTTCCAAGGAAATGAAATTGTAAGTTTTAAACGGACCACATTCCATTTGAAAATGGCTAACCAAATGTGTCTTTAATGCTCGATCTCAAAAGAAATGAGCTGCTTGACTGACATAGACCTTTTACTGAATGATCTCTCAAGTCAGAAAGGTGAGAGTGATGTGTTTTCTTGTTTGAGAAGTGCTCCTGTATCTGATTTTAATTAAGATTCTGTTTATTCTCTTTGGTTGTTATCAAGGGGGAATGGGGGGGATTATGAACAGGATTAGCTAATGTGTAAATAATGCTGTGTACACTGGCACACCGATTAAAGGTTTAATGCTTGACTTCATTTGAAATCCAACTGAAACGTTCATGTGTAGATTCTGATTTAATTAAAATTGTTAAATGAAGACTGGCAGAAGCTTTATAAAGGACAAATGATGGTTAAGCAAAGCTACCGAAGCATAGCATTTAATCGCATTAAAATTGCTTTTTCAATATCAAGCTTGATAAAATGCAAGACAGAGGACCAATGTATGTTGGTTTGAACTGAATTCATTTATGGCATAGTCAGTTAGGTGCATCGTAGTCTAAACTTAGCCCATCATATGAGGTCATTTTGACATGCATACCATGGTAACCACTAACACCCAGTGATTTTAAAAAAAGAAAGATAGTAGACATTTAAATGTGTTGGTCATGATAAAGGGGACTTTTACTGTAAGAGACAACCTTCAAATGAAAATTTCCCCAAGCTTTACTCACCTTCAAGCCATCCTAGGTGTATAAGACTTTCTTCTTTCTGATGAACACAATCTGAGATATTTTAATAAATATCCTTGCAGTTCAAAAAAGCTTATGCTATGTCCTACGCCTTCCCTATACAACTTAAGGAAAAAGCTTAACTGGCGCGACGCCATTTTACACTTTCTTCGTAACTTGAATACGTAAGGCGGTCTGGCAGTAGCTAGATATTTTACTTCATAACTTATTAAATATGGATATTTTTTTTACACAAACGCATCGCTTCGCTTCAGAAGGCCTTTATTAACCCCCTGGAGCTGTGTGGAGTACGTTTATGATGGATGGATGTGGATGGAAGCACTTTCTTCAGCTCATACTCGTGACCCCTGTTCATTGCCATTATAAAGCTCGGATGTATCAGGATATTTATTAAAATATCTCAGATTCTGTTCATCAGAAAGAAGAAAGTCATATACACCTAGGATGGCTTGAGGGTGAGTAAAGCTTGGGGTAATTTTCATTTGAAAGTGAACTAATCCTTTAATAAAAGACGGGGTACAACGTTCTTACCTGAGGCAGGTGTAGCTGAAGTCCCTCTCTGGGGATTGGCTGTCGAGATGGAGTCTGGTCCAGTTGCATGTTAAAGAGACCTGACAATGCTGCTTGGGCTGCCCTTGATTTCGCCAGTTTTTTATTCCGGCCGGAACCTTGGAACATCTGCGTATCCACAGTAACTGCCATTATGAAGTTCTTGGCATGGCTTTCACCACTCTCAGCCACGAACTCATACTTCAATCCTGGCCGAAGCTCATTTAGGATCATCACAGCATTTTTGCCACTGCCTGTAGGGGGCGTTATGAGTGCAGGGGGTAGTGGGAGAGGAGGATGTGACCTGTTGTTGTTTTTCAGAGTCACAGAAAGAGGGTATTCATTTAGAGAGCAGAGAGACCCATTGCTGCCAAGACTCAGGTAGAAGGGTTCATCAGGTGGTGTGGGTGTCTCAAATCCGTTAAATAGCATGTCAGGGAAATCCGCTTGATCTGAGGTGAAGTCTGCGTTAACTGTCAGCGTGCGACCCATTGCGAGATGAGCTTCGGATGCATTGGGGAACTGAACGAAAGAGCGCAGCGCTCTTTCGGCCGCATTCAGTTTGGCTTTCTTCTTTGTTGGGCCTGAGCCCTCAAAGAATTGTCCGTTAACCTCAACAGTCATAACGAACACGGGTGCATGTACCGGCCCCGTCTGCGACAGAAGTTTATACTGTAGTCCAGGTTTGATTTCATTCAGTTGCATGAGAGCATTTTTCGGCAAGACCGGCCCTTGTGGTTTCCTACGCTTCTTAGGCCGGAATTTGGAGTGCCCGTGGCCTTTGTTGCCCTCTTCCAGAGGCCGTTTCCTGCTCAATCCTCGAGTGTTTCCATTGGCTACGTGAGGCCCCTCCCCCAGCGCTTCCTTGGAGGAGAGGTTGTCCAGGTTGCGGTTTTCTTTAACGTCCACACTACACGAACCTGTGATGTCCAGAGAGAGTAACTTACAATGCCTTCGGTGCAGGACCTTGTAAATGTAAAATTTAGAGATTCTTTCATCTCTCTTTGTAACTGGATGGAAATGATACAATCTTAAAAGTCAGTCTAAAACATGTAACATTAAGACAATGTTAATATAGTTTTAAAAATATTAATATTGCTTTTAGAAGCATTTTTAGCTACAGATGGAGAGCTAATTACCTTGTTAAAATGACAGTACATTTGTAGACCATACTTAAAGCACATAAAAAAACTGTTTATCTCCATTTTTAGATATTTACACAATTTCCAAAAGAAAACGTGATTATAAATGTTTTTTCCCCCAAATATTTTTTTTTTTTTTTTTACCATATTAGTGTCACTGTTCACTCTTCTTAAAGAATAACTGCAAACTAACAAAACAAGGAACATCATACCAACCAGTTGCCAAAGCTGATGGAAATTAGTGTAAATTCTCATTTATAACATCCTGCAGCAAAAGCTTGACAAGTTACTCCATTTGGTGCTCAGGAAAAATAAATTGAAAGAGAGAGAAAACAAACAGACAAGAAACTACTAACATACACAGTGCTACAGGAAGGTCAATATTAGATTTCAGTTCAGTCCAAATTGGAGCTCATTTGGGACAATCGTGTCATTTTTACTGCTGAAGTGTCATTAGAGTCTTCCAAAATTTCTGATTGGGAAGATTCCACCTGTTTGGAGGTTATGTGCATCCGTGGTGATGTCAGCCTCAGATGCACTGGGAAACTGTAAAGAGTGCAAGCGTTTTCTGCTGCATTTATCTTGGCTTCCTTCTGCATTGGCCCTGTACCTCTCATCAAGTTGCATCACAGGATGTTTTGGCCAGACCAGCTCTTGGAAAGTGGAGTGGACATGACTTTGGTTGTCATCCTTCAGAGAGTGTTTCCTGGTCTCTTTGGTGGAGGATGTACACAGATAGCTACACAAACCTGTGATGTCCAGAGTGAGTAACTTTGGTGCAGGAACTTCAAAAGATTCATTCATCTTCCTGTAACTGGATTTAAATGTTGTTATCTTCTAAAAGTCCCAAGATTACATGTCAACGATGTAAATTTAGTATTCAAAAACTTGACCTGCATGGTAAAGAACTGCAAGCTACAAAAAATAAAATAAAATAATCACAACCAGCAGTAGATCAGAAAAGTCTATATGGTTTGAGGTGGAGTGTGGCCACAGAATGCCATGGAGAACTGAGCCTCAGTTTCACTGGGAATCTGTAAAGCCTGCAAGGCATTTTTGGCCGCATTTCACTTGGGTTTTCTTCTTAATGCTGCTTGTTCCTACAAACAGCAGTCCTTCTACAACTTCTACAGACATGAGAATAGGTGAATCCACAGGCCCCATCTGAGACAACAGTTTGTACTTCAGTCCTCATCTCATCTCGTTCAGCTGCACGACGACAAGACTGGCTCTTGTGTTTACCTGTGCTTCTTGAGCATCATTGTGGAACAGTCGTGGCCTTGATTGTTCCTAGCCTAATCCCCATGGATCCTCAAGTGCATCTGTCAGGAATCTGTCCAGGCTGTGGTTTTCATCCATGCTAAACAAACCTATTTGTAGGCTTGAAAATGTGTTGTGATTTAATTGTGATTTGTTGTTTCAGATGGACTTAAACTGGAGTCTGTGGACTGATTATCTGATTATCTGAGTGCTTTAATTATGCTCATGATCACCTGAGGATTTGTAGTGCATTTTCTATATTATTATTGAGAGTGAGTGAAATTGTTACACTGACGAAGGCGAAGAGCTGAAACGTTTGTCAACTTATCTCCTGTGTACCATGATTAAAGTGCTTCAGAGTGCAGACCTTTTTTGTATTCTTAGGCTTGAAAATGAACAAAGACATTTGCTTTCCTGTTCCAAAGGCCATTTTGGAATTCCTAAAGACACGAGGCACTGATAAGTGATCAGGGCCTGTAGGCCAAGATGTGTACATCGGGGGTCTGCTAATCCTCACATCTTTAGTATGGTGGGGGAAGCTGTACTCTGCTGATTGTTCAGTTTGAATGTCTCACATTTTGGTTTCAGTCACACGGTCCAGGAATGGATAAAAGAAGACTGTAACTGCTGCTCTGTCTCTTCTTTTCTCCGGGCTTTTCTCTCTCTTCTTTGTCTCTTATTCTTGGGGGTTTTGCTCTTCCTCTCTACCTGAGTTCTGCCTTCCATCTCTCTTTCTCTCTACACATTCTCTCTCTCTCTCATTTTACATACATGCTGGGTACAAATGATTTTAGCATCTCACAGCATTTAGCATTTTGTAACTATTTCAAGTGTAACCATAACCAGATACTGTCATTAAATCATTTCAATTACAAATGACATGCTAACTAGTTTTGATTCGGTATTAACTTTGAAGTGCTACCTACTGCATTACAATATAGTCACACTATAGCAATGCTCTCCCACATATTTTGCTATTCTAACTGCTTATTTCCGTCGTTTGTGTAAGTAGCAGTGGGTGGTAATAGACAAGAAATGTACAGTTTTACACCATCATACTGATCAGTTTTCTTTAGTCATTTGGCAATCCTGCAGCCTGAACCACTGTAGTGAAACCACCCTTACGATGTCTGGAGAAAGTACAGTAACTTTGCCATTTGATTCAGGGGCTTAAAATGTTAAATGAGTGTCAGAAAGAAACTGAGAGAGATCCACTGGAAGGGTTGCAAGTTGAGAGGTATAGGAATCAATGGTCAATCTTGAGGTCAATCCCATCTCCTTACCTTGAAGACCTTATTCGTAAACCTTTAGTACACGAAAGGTTAATAAACAAAGGACAAAACAAACAGCACATGGAGACCATGGATGAATCTTCAAACAAACATATTTCAGTCCAGAATTTGAGAAACATTCAGTAAGAGAGGTGAAGAGAAGCCCTTTATCATGGACATAAACAAAATAGTTAGAACATAATTCTTGAAAACTTTGTGTTAGAGTGTGAGAGTTTATAATCCTCACCAGACTGAATCATCACACTCCAATTTCAGAGTTGTCAACAACCTTCACTTTTCCACTGCACTGCCTGTCTGTCTACAAACTGTCCTCCTGGGCATGGTGTTAATTTCCTGACCATGCCCCCTACAGACTGTGAGCTAGCGCACAGTACCCTCAAAGACAACAATCAAGTGGAAAATACGTAACAGGATCTCACAGATAGAGTTGAAAACCAGCAGAAGAGTGCAGAATTTAAGGGCTGTCACTATTCGTGTACATCTGCTATTCTGTTCAAGTGGGTCGCAAGACCGTTCTGAGTGGGCTGTGGAGTGTACAGTCAAAGAAACAACATCAACAGCAATAAAAAAAAAAAAACGTAATTCTAAATGTCTTTCTGATGCGAGAAATTTATTTTGAAATACGTGCATGAAAGCTGTTGACTCTTTTGTCAGATGCAATGTTAAAGGGTTAGTTCACCCAAAAATGAAAATTCTGTCATTAATTATTCACCCTCATGTCGTTCCACAACCGTAAGACCTTCGTTCATCTTTGGAACACAAATTAAGATATTTTTGATAAAATCCAATGGCTCAGTGAGGCCTCCATTGACAGCAAAATAATTAACACTTTCAAATGCCCAGAAAGCTACTAAAGATAACAGTTCATGTGACTACAGTGGTTCAACCTTAATGTTATGAAGTGACGTGAATACTTTTTGTGCGCAAAAAAAAACAAAATAACGACTTTATTCAACAATATCTTAAACTGCCAAAGTTACGTGATTTCAGTAAATGAGGCTTCATTACGTCATAAGTGTCTCGAAATTTCAATGGTTCACCACTGGGGGGCGTGACTTTGGCAGTTTGATACGCGCTCCGAACCACTGATTCGTAACAAAAGATTCGTAGCTTTCGAAGCTTCAAGAAGCAGTGTTTTGAAATCGCCCATCACTAGATATTGTTGAAGTCGTTATTTTGTTTTTTTGGCACGCAAAAAGTATTCTCGTCGCTTCATAACATTAAGGTTGGACCACTGTAGTCACATGAACTGTTTTAAATATGTCTTCAGTAGCTTTCTGGGCATCTGAAAGTGTTAATTATCTTGCTGGCAATGCAGGCCTCACAAGCCATCAGATTTTATCAAAAATATCTTAATTTGTGTTCCGAAGATGAATGAAGGTCTTACAGGTGTGGAACGACATGAGGGTGAGTAATTAATGACAGACTTTTCATTTTTGGGTGAACTAACCCTTTAAGTATAGAGTGCCTGAGAAAAACACTTTGTCCTGATAATATCTGCGGTCAGATGAGATCTTGTCAGGCTATATGTCAGTGTCATTATTCTAACGTTACTTTCACAACTGGTTACGAAATAAAAAGTCTCTCAGTCTCACCTCCCCTCTGTATTTTATTTCACTATATATAAAGAGCAAAATAAATTACGAGCATGCAACATTGTAGTTACGTTGTCAATTATTAAGTCATGAAATACAAGTAAAGTACTAATAAATCACATAACTGGAATGTCGTGTGTTAGCTAGGAAGCTTTTGCATGCAGGTTTGATGTTCATCAGGATCAGTGTCCATGTTTTAGTAACTGTTCATGTTAGTATGGTGTATTTACCATGGTAACTGTGGTTTCCGTGACCCCAAAATAGCACTATACTTCTATTTATGGTGGCTCATACCAACTTAAAAACAAAAACTATTTAATAGCCTTACCTTATACTGTTTACTCATCAATATTAGTCATATTCTTACAATGTATGTGTATATTAAGTAAAGTGGGACGGTACTTGTGTGCGTGTCAACCATTTTTGTGAAATAAGTTTGCTTGGTTTTTAAAACATTAAATATACATCTTCCACTTACAAACAAATTTAGTTTGTGCATGCCAAAAATATTGTCACTCTACGCAAATCTTTCAATAACGCAAAATCAGAACATTGTTGAAACTCAAAAGTATTTCGTTATCCACATATGAATTTCCAGAGGGATGGAGGTATAAGGAAAAATGACAAAACACTCACTCATGTGTTTCTCATCATCCACATCCAGACTGCAGAACTTCTGCTGGCCCCGGGGCCGCCCACCGGCTCCTATTGCAGAGAAACGAAAGGAAGGACATTTAAAATTCATCTCTGATCATGATTTCTGCTTACTGAAGTCATCTGTTCCCACTTACACCCTCCGCCTGCTCCCTTAATGAGGCTAATTAACCAGCTTTAATGACGGGAGACAACTAATGTGCAGGTGCAATTATTGCCCAATTAAATGCTAACATTCCCCTAATGAATCAGGGAAAGAGACAGGCTGAGCACGTTTTGAAAACAGTCACTTTTAGCACTCAAGCTGAGGCAAGAAACAAGTTCAGAAGAAAGAGATATCTTTTGGGGAGGAACAGTTCTCTGTTTATTGGATTTAAATACTAACATGATTAAAAAACTTGGTCATACCGGTTAGTAGCAACATCAAAATGGAAAAATGAATAGCAAAAGATATTTTACAATCACTTTTCTCTCAAATGAAGAGAACATTCATTCACAAGCTTCGCCACACCTCTGTAGCAACATTTATGAAATCTTTTGAAACAAATATTGGCAAAAACAAAATAACTGAATCCAAAGGCAGGGAGATATGGAAGCGTCTGTACGGATAGGCTTGAATGAGGATACAGCCGTCAGTATGAGTCTTTGAAGGGGTTGAGTGAAGTGGATACAGTCGATAAGAGACTCTGTGATAAACACGGCTGAGAAGCTCGATAAATCACGAAAGCTATTAAAGCGAGTGACGTGTGCAGGCACTTCAACAGAAGCTTTTTAAAGGCGATATACCGACACTCAAGACATAAACACCATTTTATTTCCTGTCATCTCAAGTTTTCAATCTTTCTGAAATGTCCCATTTGATGCCGGACTGAGCTGAGAAAATGTTTTAGGTGAACAAACACGAAATCAAAAGACCTTCCTCTTAGAAACCATTATGCATGCAAGAACTGGAAAATAAGGTGTCGGGTGTTGGATTAAAAACACATATTCTGAATGCGAAATCTGTCCACATTTCACTCTGAGATAAGTGCACCTGCTCGTTGATGGCGATCACCGATTGATGTTGACGACGGTAAAATGCCATAAAAGAAGTGTTAGCTGTGGCAACCCTTGTGAAAATGAAAGCCCGTGGAATAATAGGAAGCATTTCTCACAGCGTGACGCCTGGCACATTAGTGGTGTCGATGAATTAGCCGACATCACTCACCATTCAACATCTGTTTTTATAAACGAGAACACGCACGCAAATCAACCTCACAGGACTGTTTTCATCTTATATTTCTCGCTTTTACCACAATTTTTCTTCTTGCTTTCAGTCAAATTGGAGTCAAACTGTATGAAGTGATCTCTAAACTTGCTGAAACTGAACTTTTAAACTTCATCGTTCTTAAAGTTAAAAACAACAAATTCGGTTCTCTTAACGGAGCGTTTAAGATATCAGCTATTAGCGAAAGGCATTTTTGAGTTGAAATGGCATCGCAGACACTTTTAGCATGTTGGAAACTGCATTTGGTGCTTTAAAACAGCACGGGATGGTGCATTAAATGCCACTTGTTCAGCACCATGGAGAGCTGCGAGCTAAGAAAGATGAATTCAGGACCATGGAGAGCAGCCGGCTTTAAATGCACAGCAGGTCTTTCTGAGTGAAGGGTAGATGTACGATCATAAGACGCAGCCTGAACACAAGCAATAGCTCTGCTCTACGACCCTCCAGCTCATCAGGAACACTATAGGAGTGAGAGAGACCAAAAGGGAGAGCTGAAGAAATGCAGAAAGGGATAGAAAGAGAGATCAGGACAGAGAAATATATGTGTGTTGGAGTGTGAACAGACTTGCACTCTGTTCCTGTGCAGATAGAGAAAGACACTTGGCCTGATTCTCTCCATGTGTCAGCAAAAGTAAAGAAAACTTTTGGAGTCAGCCTATAAGGTATTACGGTCCACAACTAATTTGGATTAAATGTGAAGGCAAGCATCACCAAATAGAAATGCCAACTCCTTCTACCCAGTTGTCCATTATTCTGCACCAAACAATGGTCTGTTTTGGCTCAACCAATGGTGTCAGTTTGGGGTGTGGCTATCTGACCAATGGCAGAGAGGTATAATGTTAAAGGTTCACTTTCAAATGAAAATTAGCCCAAGCTTTACTCACCCTCAAGCCATCCTAGGTGTATATAGGGTTGCAAAATTCCGGGAATTTTCAAGGCTGGAAACTTTCCATGGGAATTAATGGGAATATATGGGAATTAACGGGAATTAATGGGAATAAACAGGGAATTGCAGGTTAGCCTATAACAGGGAACTTAAATGTAGTTGGAAAAAAAATCTTGCAGTATAATCTTGGTTAAAACAACCAGATTTTATGCAATTTCAGTTTTTAAATTTTTACCCTGCACATTCCTCAATCACATTCACACAGCACACTACTTAATGCAGGGCTATCAAGGCCACACCCTCTACATGCACTGTGCATTCCTCCATAACATGCACATTTGATCAAAAATACAGAAAAAACAGTAATATTGTGAAATATTATTACAATTTAAAATAATGGTTTTCTATTTTAATATACATTAAAATATAATTTATTTCTGTGATGCAAAGCTGAATTTTCAGCATCATTACTGCAGTCTTCAGTGTCACATGATCTTTCAGAAATCATTCTGATATGCTGATTTATTATCAATGTTGGAAACAGTTGTGCTGCTTTGTTAGAAAAGATTTTTTATTTTGAATAAATGCTGCTCTTTATAACTTTTTATTCATCAAAGAATCCTGAAAAAAGTATCACAGGTTCCAAAAAAATATTAAGCAGCACAACTGAAATTTCCAACATTGATAGAGTATCAAATCAGCATATTAGAATGATTTCTGAAGGATCATGTGACACTGAAATAAATAACACACGCATTACAATTGCTGCAATAAAAATACATTTATTTTACATATTTACTAAATTAGAATTAACTGGATGCAAAAAAGAAATAACTATGTTATTTCATGTTATGACCAGAATAAATGTTTATATTTATGTTTGTATATATTTTATATAAATTTATATAGAAATTTATATAAATTTCCCAAAATTTCCAATTAATTCCCATAAATTCCCATATATTCTCATAAATTCCCATAAATTGCCGTTAATTCCTGTTAAGTTTCCAAATTGGAATATTTCCAAAATTCCCCAGGTTAAGTTCCCGCGGAAATTTACCGGAAACTTTCAGCCCCTTTGCAACCCTAGGTGTATATGACTTTCTTCTTTCTGATGAACACAATCGGAAATATATTAATAAATATCCTGACGCATCCAAGCTTTATAATGGCAGTGAACGAGGATCAACGAGTATGAAGCTCAAGAAAGTGCTTCCATCCATCATAAACATACTTCACACGGCTCGGGGGGGTTAATAAAGGCCTTCTGAAGCGAAGCAATACATTTGTGCTTATGCCAGACCGCCTTCTGTATGCAACTTACGAAAAAAACGGAACTGGCGTCGCATCAGTTAAGCTTTTTCCGTAAGTTGAATAGGGAAGGTGTAGGACGTAGCGTAAGCGCTTTGAACTGCGAGAGTTTTACACTTCTGTTCCATTTTTTTCGTAAGTTGAATACGGAAGGCGGTCTGCCGGAGCTGTGTGGAGTACGTTTATGATGGATGGATGTGGATGGAAGCACTTTCTTCAGCTCATACTCATTGGTCCTGCTCACTGCCATTATAAAGCTCAGATGCATCAGGATATTTATTAATATATGTCCGATTGTGTTCATCAGAAAGGAGAAAGTCATATACACCTAGTCTAGCTTGAGGGTGAGTAAAGCTTGGGGTAATTTTCATTTGAAAGTGAACTAATCCTTTAAGAAAACCTGTTTGAAAACATCATTGTTTTTCCATTTGGTGAGGCAGAAATCAGGTAAAAAGTGTTTCCTTGAGTAGAAACTTCAATTCAACCCTAAAAGATATTTTACAATTTCCTAGGTCACTGAAAAAATCTGCACAGATGCTTTGAAGTCTCAGAAAGTGGCCTTTAGACATTTGTTATGCATTTAAAGAGCTGCTTTATGGCCAGAGCTTCTTTAAACAATAAAGTGCATCAAATTTAACATGCAAGATTTTACACATTAAAAAGATCTACTTTAAGGAGATTAGTTTAAAACATATGAAAACTGAACATGTGTTTTTAATAAACACAATACATTTTACCTACCTTCATTCATTGTCTTGCTGATGATCCCTGTGGAAGCAAAAATAGATATATTAGTGACAGACCAATATCCAACTATCCAAATGAAAATTTCGAGTTACTATATAATATACATACTAATGTATGTCCCAAACCCGTAAGACCTTTGTTCATCTTCAGATCACAAATTAAGATATTTTTGATGAAATCCGATATATGACTCATCCACAGACAGTAATTTAACCGACATTTTCAAGGTCCACAAAGGTACTAAAGATATTGTTTAAAAAGTCGACGTGACTGCAATGGTTCAACCTTAATATTATTAAGTGATGAGAATACTTTTTGTGCGCCAAAAAAAAAAAAAAAAAGACTTTAATTAACAAATTCATCTGTCCCGTTATACTGCTACGCTATTTTCGTTGCAGAGCTTCAGTATTTACGTCCAAACGGCGGCTCAGTATTGGCCGGTTTCTGCATCAGTATCACACACATGTGTCATGCTGCTCACATGAACAGAGCCGGCCAATACTGAGCCCGCGTTCAGACATAAACACTGAAGCTCTGCAACGAAAATAGCACAGCAGTATGACAGAGGACAGACAAATTTGTTGAATAAAATCGTTATTTTTGTTTTGTTTTTGCGCACAAAAAGTATTCTCATTGTTTCATAATATTAAGGTTGAACCACTGTAGTCACATTGATGGTTTTAACGATGTCTTTAGTACCTTTCTGGACCTCAAAAGGTGCAATGTCGTTGCTGCCTATGTGTGGTTCAGAAACCCTCGGATTTCATCAAAAATATCTTTTTTGTGTTCCAAAGATGAACGAAGGTCTTAAGGGTTTGGGACGACATGAGGGTGAGTAATTAATGACAGAAATTTCATTTTTGGGTGAACTAACCCTTTAAGCAATGAAATATATTATACTTATATATATACATTACTGGTAAAGAAGCAAAAAATGTAGCGTCCAATATATGTCAGCTTGGCTCTATGAACTCAGAGTTTACAATGATAACTGCAGGTCATCAAATAAAGCTTGCCATCTTTCAGACAATTAGCATCTGCCAGTATTGCCATGTCTTCACCGCAGGACCTGTAAAATTTTTATGACAGCATTCGTTTAGTGCCGACTCCATAGGGACTCGGCGGGCAGCGGCAGGGCTGCGTGTCAATTCGTAAAGCCAATCAAGCAATTTCATCATTTACCGCACATGCACTGAAACATAAATGCCAACAATGAGATAGAAAGAGAGCTAGAAAAATGGAGTCAGACATACTAAGACACAAGGCATTTGCATTTTTCAGTTTACAATGTATAATATCTAATAAAATTCACTCTTACATTTACCCGAAAAAAGGAAAAGAAATTCATTTAGTCACACTCATGTCATTCCATTCCAAATTTATATGGAACACAAAAGAAAACATTCTGAAAAATGTTTATTTTTCTCCATACAAGTCAATGGGGTCTTATGTGTGTGTTTTGGACCCCACTGACTTACATTACATGAACAAAAACAGTTGAAACATTGTTCGAAATATCTTCATTTGTGTTCTACAAAAGAAAGCTAGTCATACAGGTTTGGAATGCCATGACGGCGAGTAAACAATTTAACTTTTTATTTTTGGGTAAACCAGAAGTGAACTTCTAAAAAAGTAAAAAGTCACCATTATCCTCAATGCATGAAGGAGTGACTAAAGGAGCAAACACAGGTGCCACTGATGTTACGGATGAGAACAGGTGGGATAGATAACACTCTTTATCAGCAAAGCTCCAGAACAGACCACATGCCACGGAGACGGATCTATCGCACAGTCCATCAGAAGGGAAAAGGGGGAGAGAGGGTGAAAGTGAGAGGAGGAGACAGGTGGACTGGACACGGTCTTGGTTTCGGCTGGTCAAACCCGAACCGCTTGAGCTAATGCTGAATTTATTCCCCCCTCCAGTAGATTAAACTCACAGTCCATCCCCCAGGACTTCACTCCACTACACTTGGTCTAGAGGAAATGGGTTTTTTTATCTCCATGTTTGAGCATGAGAGACGATGGCACAGGGTGTAGAAACGCTTAAGTAACCATGTTTATCTAATTTGCAGTGCCCCATTTCTGTTAAAAATTCAATATTTTCAACCAGGCATCCAAAAGGAAATAACTTCCCATTCGTTTTTGTGTGTGTGTGTGTATTTTCACCCAGGTTATGCCAGAATTTCTGCAATCCTTGCTTTAGGATTATTACCACTGCAGAATTATTCATAGACAGCAGTCAACGATTTTCAAAAAAAATATAAGCAGCGTTTTCCAAAGAAATCAAGAACTTCTCATTCAAAACAGTTTCAGTAAAAATGACAATTCACAAATCTAAATAATAAAGTAATAGAAAATAAAAATGAGTAATACAATATTTAGTCAAATTTTTTTGTTGTTGCTAACATTTTTGGATTTCTATATACAATAAATGTGAGCACGTCAATTCGTTTTGCAAAAATCATCAGCACACTTTATCAATTCAATTTGCCTTTTAGAGCTGGAAAACACTGCAAAAAAAAAAAATATTGAAATTCAAGCTTCTGAGTGTTGTAAATGCAATAAGAATAACCATTTCCACATTCTTTCTCCCTAAAAAATACTAAAAGAATCATTATCAGAATCATTAGGGAACTGGAATCGTTCAAATGAATCAATACATAAAACTGCTTGTGATTCCAATCCCTGCTTGACATCATTTCAGCTACTAGCAAAACCAAAGAAGTCACTGCCATTGTGAAGGGGATTATGGGAACAAAGGCAAGATCATATCAAAAGGGAAAGTTTGTTTTATACTAAAACAATTGCTTATTAATATCTCAGGGAGGATGCCCATCCATCAAAGCATCACATATCTGTGGAAGTGAGAGGGAATTAAAAGGTTATCTTTTATCTTAATTCTAACTCAATTGCTCATCTTTCGACTCGCGGCTGCACTGGACTGGATTGGCGGCGTAACCATGGTGAGAGATTAGCAGCGTGAAGTGGCCGTTCTAATGAGACGGATTAAACTTCACACATGAGGAGCTGTCTGAATTGAACCTGCTATCTGCTGCCTTCAGCACTGACACGACAGTCTCAAGGAGAGAGAGAGAGAGAGAGAGAGAGAGAGAGAGAGAAACAGTACATGAGCTTTTACGAACCTCGTCTAAGGGCAAGGCACAGATGAAAAAAATGGTTGACAGCTAAAACACACCAGGTAGAAATAACACAAGAATTACCTTGTAAAGTACAGAATCAGACAGCAAAGTCAGTCTGAGATTCGATATTGTAACTGACCGCAACAATAGTATTTTGAACTTCTGCAAACAACTTTTGTCCATTGAATTTCATTGGCTTTTTCCATTAGTACATTACTGGATTTTTAAGTCATTTTATGCTCACAAAGAACAATTTATGGTGGATTAAATGTTTAAGAGCCGAGCGTAACTTAGAAACATTTATTTATTATTATTAAAATCGTACTATAGAAATTATTACTTTTAATTAAACAGAAATTTACATTTTTAAATTGAATAATTTTTCATGCCAGTTGGAACCATTTCATTTGCATTGTTATTGATGCCGATATAAAGTATCGGAAATAATAACAAACATGACAATTTACTGTAAACCAGAAATCAAGTTCACTTAACTCTAAATCAATATGTTCGCTGCACAATGACTTAGCACAAACTTTTTTATAATCAAGAGAAGAAGAAAAAATTATTATATTATTGTTTTTTTCTAGCCTTGCAAAACTCCATTTTAAAATTTCTAAATATTTTCAGGTTTTCCATGACCGTGAAACTCGTTTAACTATATATCAAAATCGCAAATAAAAGTGACACAAACAATACTAATACAAACACAATTCACACAAACAGAAATCTGCTCATCACAAAATAAACAGACATTTAAAGGACTTTTGTATGTAGTTGAAACAAATCAAACAAAACAAAATAAAAAAACGAGGAGTCAAATGTTTACAGTAAACATTTGCAAATGTTTACATTTAAGAACTTTGATCCAGAGCGCTTCAAAGTGATTTAGCCTTTATGTGGAAAGACAAACAGTTTACCTTTGCGTTCGGATCGTTTTTTGCGTCTTCTCTTGTACCTTCTGCGAACGAGGCAGTAATACGCGCCCATGCTTTGAGAGCAGCTCTGACACTGAGCCATAGCGTCGTAAACAAATCACACGATCTCTGTCTCTCTGGAGTCAACTTCAGCGGGAGTGAGGGGTGAGGCGGAGGGAGCAAGAGGGAGGAGGAGAGCAGGAGTGATGTGCTGTGGAGAGGGAGGGCTGACGGGACTGTTATAGGGCTGATGGTGGGATGGACCTGCTGTGAACTCTACTAGTCACTCCCTCATGTCAGACGTCTGAAATGAGCAGGTTTCAGCTTTTTTCCTTAGTCAGAAGCTTACAGAACACCATTTACCTTGAACAGAAGGACCTGTTATGTGCCAATTTTTATTATTAATAGACACCTTTTTCATTAAATTAAGATTAAATACAAAGTTAACTTTTAAAAGAATTATATTTAAATTATATTTTATTAAAATAAAAAATAATGAAACAATTTTTACATATTAAATATTACTAAATTCATTATTTACATTTAATTTTTAATTAATATTATTTATTATGATAATATGATAATAAAATATAATATTTTATTTAATATTGTATTTATCTATTTTATTATAAAATTAATGAAAATTAGTATTGAATTTATTTGTCATTAAATAAAAATAAAAATAAAAATATGTTCTTTTCAGACCATTATTCAATAAATCTTCAGTAAATATCTTTAATTTAACCAAGCTGGAGTGATTAAAAAAAATACTTACATTTAAAATGACATTTTTCATTAAAATGAAGTAAATCTAAATTAAATACACTTTTTACATTAATAATAATAATAATAATAATAATAAATAACTTATTTACATTTAATTTTAAATACATGAAAAAGTTATTGTATTTTATCAATTTCATTATAAAATTAATAAAAAAAATAGGTAACACTTTACAATTAGGTTCATCAGTTAACTACATTAGTTAACATGAACTAATAATGAACTGCACATATACAGAATTTATTAATCTTTGTTAATGTTAATTTCAACATTTACTAATACATTATTAAAATCAAAAGTTGTATCTGTTAACATTAGTTAATGCACTGTGAACTAACATGAACAAGCAATGAACAACTGTATTTTCATTTTCAACTAACTTTAACGAAGATTAGTAAATACAGTAACAAATGTATTGCTCATGGTTAGTTAGTTTATGTTAGTTAATACATTAACCAATGTTAAATGAGACCTTATTGTAAAGTGTTACCAAAGTATATTATTTAATTTATTTTCATTAAATTTAATTAAAATAAAAATTACAATATATTTTCATACCATTATTCAATAAATATTCAGTAAATATTTTAAATTTAATTGGTTAAATTTAAATTTGGGGTGATTATAAAAAAATGTAAATGTAATTTTTTTTTTTTAATTAAAATGAAATAAATTTAAATTAAATACACTTTTTACATACTACTACTAATAATAATAATAATAATAATAACAACAACAACAACAATTTATCATTTTAATTTAATATTAATTTAATAATTTTTTTTATTGTATTTATCAATTTTATTATAAAATTAATGGAAAATAGTATTGAGTATAGTAATGAAAAATGAATAGTATTGGGGAAGAGGCTTTTTAAAGTTTCTTTGATATTTATTTGGATTTGTGTGTGAAAAACCTGAAGAACACAGAAAAGCATTCGAGCTCGACTTTTAATGCTATTTGTTTACATATACACATCAGAGACTGAATTATTTGACTGTAATTGCAAGGACCTTCAGCATCCACAGATACATTTTAAGGCCGAACGAGAGTAAAGGTGAAGTCAGTGTACCTACAAACTCGATTAGCAACCCTCTGCCTCCCTCTTGTGGATATTCACTAAAACGCAGCCACAGTTGATAACTGATATACAGCCATAAACATGATTCCCTTCACTCACTCAACTCACCAACAAATGCAAAGTATAGAAACCAGGTAATCAGAGCAGCAGATTTTGCAATATTTGCTATAAAATATTTGCTATATTTTGCATATGAAGTTGTATAAACACGTGAAA
The DNA here is from genome assembly GCA_039654765.1 of Mylopharyngodon piceus. Lineage (NCBI taxonomy): Eukaryota > Metazoa > Chordata > Actinopteri > Cypriniformes > Xenocyprididae > Mylopharyngodon > Mylopharyngodon piceus. Next base: position 33,907,988 of record CM077438.1, read on the forward strand.
CCCACCTGTATGTTTACCTACTTTTCTGTACAAGCCTTACAGTGTTTTGCAACCTGTAACAAAGCACAGAGATATCAGCATTTTCATATTTACAACAGACAATCAAAACAATCAGCTGTTAAAAATGAAAACATCCTCACTGTAAACCACAGATCTTATTGAAGGAATAAACCTGCAATTAATAAAACCATGATTTATAAGCATAATAAAAACATGATTTATAAGATAAAATACCAAAATAAATAAATAAATAAAATAGTAAAAAGTAAAATACCTAAAGATAATAAATTTTGTAATACAAAATATGGAAATAAACTACAATAAAACACATTTTTGTGTTTTATTTTAATCCCATATTCTGCATTCCTTTATTTAGTAATATTCTATTTGTGCATTTAATTCATAAATTACGGAATAACAAATTTAAAAAAAAAAAAAAACATTAAGGAGGAATAGAAAACAGAAATAAAATAAATTCAGGGCCAAATTTAAGATGTACTTTGAATGTGTTAAAGGGAGACTGATCTTGACTAAACAACATCTCTGCTCCTTATATGCACTAGCTAAATTCTGCCAGAAGACGGCGCTGTAACCTAAAGTAAACACAGGGTGAATTTCCAGCGCACTCAAACTTATGTCAAACCCAAGTCAAACCCAAATAAAGCAAAATATCATCATAAACATCTTTGCATTATGTATGATAAAATCTACCAGACGTGTCAAAGCCAAAAGCGATTCCGCTCTTTCCTTTTGTGTCGTGTCATGCTGTGAAGCTCCGCCCACCACTAACACTTATTGGTTCAAAATCCTGCACCTCGCAACAATTTTCAAGTGTGGGTAGCTGCAGCTTGGAGTAATCGGTGTGCCGAAAAGCTGCCTGTTCCATACTGTGGTTCCACATAAAGGTGGGCCGTAAACTTAAAGCTATTGGCCTACAGATTAATAGGAATATGTGATAAATTCAACAGACAATAGGTGTGTACCTTGTAGTTATAATCCTATCAGCCCAAATCCCTTCTTTAACTATAAAAAATGCCGATAAAAGTAATAAAAAAAATATTACATTTGAAAATATCTTGGGAACTTAATTCTGCATGGCCGCGGGTTACTGACGTCATAACCACCGCGAGTTTGTTTTGGTCTTAGTGTATCAGTAATCAAAATAATCAATATTGTTGAGTTAGGATGGCTATTTGTGCGATGTTAAAGGGTTAGTTCACCCAAAAATGAAAATTGTCATTAATTACTCACCCTCATGTCGTTCCACACCCGTAAGACCTTCGTTTATCTTCAGAACACAAATTAAGATATTTTTGATGAAATTGACTAATTCGCTCAATTTACTAATTCGTTCCCTCGATTTATAAATCGTGTGCACAATTTACTAATTTGTTCCCTCGATTTACTAAATCATGCGCACGATTTATAAATCGAGGGAATTAATTAGTAAATTGCATGTTTTAGTAAAAATATATTATAGAAGCAGTAATTTCTACTGTTTTACTTGTAATACAACTATGATTTACAATCAGTGTTGGGGGTAATGCATTACAAGTAATGCGAGTTACGTAATCAGATTACTTTTTTCAAGTAACTAGTAAAGTAACGCATTACTTTTAAATTTACAACAAAATATCTGAGTTACTTTGTTTTCCCATTTATATTGACTGACACCTCTTCTGTCCCCATGTTGAGAGAAATCGGGAATAAGTGCAGAGGTGTTGTGTGCATGGTGTAAACATGATGGTTATTCTACACTGTAAAAAATGACTGTGATTTTAACAGTAAAAGACTGTAAAAATGCTACGGTGAAAAACAGTTAATTGGTTTACAGAAAGTTTCCGTATATATACAGTGAATAACTGTAATAGATCTAATGGAACATTTAATGTAATTTTATAGTAAAATGCCGTTAAATTTATAGTTTTTGGAATTAAAAAATAACAAGTCGTTGTATAATTTACAGTGAAAAACTCCCTGAGTGAAACTTCACATTCACATTTCTTCTCAGTTTTTCTTAGTTTTTTCTAATCAGTTATGTACATTAGGGTTTTATATTACATCTAATGTTGTTAAATTAATGTTTACTGCATTTTTAAAATTTCATGCGTGTTACCGTGATGGTGTTTAGTGTTTGTGTGAATGACACTGTGTGCACCTTCTATATATTAGTATTGTCCTTCTCAGCTTGTGGAAAATCTGCTTGTGATGAACTTTGATGTGACTCTCATCACCACTGTGTTTGGTGGTTGTCAGTGTAGTACAAAGGTACAAAACAGATATTAGTACTTCATTAGGTTGGTAAATTAACATTATATCAGTTAATGAAATACGTTTAAATAAACAGTTATGAACCGTAATTATTACAATATAAACCTTTAAATTATATGGTTTTTAACTGTAAAATAGACAGTAAACTAAGTGCTGTCCCGTAAAACCAAAAACGTTGCTACCGTATTTTTTACGGTAAAGTTCTGGCAACCACAGCTGCCGGTTTTTTACCGTAAATGAATGTTACAGGGATTTTTTTTTACAGTGTAGACTAGTTCTAGACTAAATGTGAGCATACATTTATTTATTTACTTCTTCTCCTGCGTCCTATTCTTCTGTATTCCAGAATGGCAGCACAGCTGAAAGGTTTGTTTGTTAGAGCTGCGCCCTTTACTGTACAGGCGTGAATTTGCATTTCCTTCAGTCTGAGGCTTATTCATTTCACTTTGGTGTGAAAGGGCCTTTACATATGCCAAAAATATAACTTTTTGTTGTTGTAAAAACAAACAAACAAACAACCCAGCCCAGATGAGAACAAAGTAGCGCAAAAGTAACGAAACGCATTACTGTCCATAAAAAGTAACTAATGCAATTAATTACTTATTTAGAGAGTAACGTAATATTGTAGTGCATTACTTTTAAAAGTAACTTTCCCCAACACTACTTACACCTGTGTTTTTCTGTAGTTTCAGTAAAAGTGCATGTAAACTAAAAACACTGTTTTGTCTGATAAGGACAAATAGAATTAGAAATGGCTGATCATAAAACATTCACCAGAGAATTATAAATGCTTAGATTGCTGTTTGTATAGCCTACAAGTAAGAACTGTTTATGAAGATGAACAATTTTATCCAATGATTCTTTTGTTCATGTAACCCACACAATTCAGTCATTCATTCACTCATACACAAAAAGGACAACTATACAAATTGTTAACTCTGAAGGCTTGATGCAAATACAGTCACTGTTTTTGTCTCTCTGTAACATGTCAGTCAACAACAATAAAATAATGACTAAAGCTGCAAGATATAAACCAAACAAAATAATACAATATTATTGTAATTAAAAATTTTTAACTAACTATTTTTTTCGACAGAAACTGCATCTGAAGTGGCATTTACTGTATAGGTATATTTGCACAGACTGTTTAATGCAGCTCAGAGTGGTAGCATGAATGCACTTACGGGTTATTAATGGGTTTTAAAAATGAATACTGAAATATGAAATTATTTTTAAAAAATGCAATGAAAAAAAAGAAAGAAACTAAAACCGCCAGTAGGTGGAGGCAAATTACTGTTTTAACCCTTTGACGCGTACGATCACACCGGTGTGATTAGAATGTTCAGTGCATCACGTGATCAACTGCCAAATTCAAATGTGCGTGCGCGCTTTGGCTGGCGCTAAACCAGAGACGGAGACTTTTCATATATCACATATATGCAGTGTTTTCAACCACATAATGTTTATTTTAGGTTTCAGACATTTAAATACACATGAGTACTAACAAAACAATATATTTAGAGTTTGTAAAATACACAATGATTTCTATAGAAGCGGAAATAACAACCCTTTCCATTATAATTAGATGACACGTTTTATTCATATCAGATACACATTGTGTAAGTAACTTTAAAGTTTACTCTATTCTTCCCCGGTTCACCGGCTCACTTACTTTCATGTATTTCGGGAGAAATGGATGAATTCACATGTAAATCCAGCAGATCCGATTCTCTGTGCGGCGCAAACTAACATGGCGGCACCCATCGCGAGTATAGCTCAACTAATGCGATCATTATAAAAGTGTTTAAACAGCAAAACACATCCACTTGCACATATTTGACAATCGGAATATCAGATATTTCATGCTATAGTTAACAAATTTGTGAATATTTTGAGTAAAAAAGGAAAAATTAAATAAAAGCAGATTAGTCATTAGTCATACAGCGCTGTGGTGAGTTACGTGACAAGCAATGACGCGTCACCATGGAAACAATAAAGTGATATGTTCTAAATAACGGTCGCCTTAAAAAAACTCACGCTGGGGGATCAGCCAGAATATTTTAAACTTACATGCGAAATTAAGCGAGTCATCATTCATTCATTTAACCGATTCATTCAAACGGCTGATTCATTACTGGAATACTGCTGTGTGTTGCTCAGAGATGCACAACAGTTCTGCTGTGGCTTTGCTGGAACTATTTTTGTTGGTGAAATTGAGCAAAGACTATATTGACAATATTGTGTCTAAAATGAACCACAAAATTAACTTCGTTTATTGTTATATATGTAATCAATATCACATTTGCAATCATGCAGATATTCTGGAAAAAAAATCACCCTTGCTCGTGTGATATTGCCATAGGCGTAATTTGTGGGTGGGACATGTCTCCACCACTTTTTGAAAGGGTCGATATTGTCCCCACCACTTTTTGAAACATCTCGCGGCACAGATATAATACAAAAGAAACACCTCTAGTTAAAAAAAATTATCAATTTGTGTTAATAATAGGCGAACTGGCGCTGGGATGTGTTGTTATTTGAAATCATGCTGAGTGCTCGTTGTCGCTGTTAACAGAGGCGCAACAGTGTTCTCTTGGCGCTCATGCACACTGCGGATTCACACGGACGAGCGCTTCAGTCTATCGCTTAACTGTTGCAGATACTCTCTATTCGTTACGTTGAAATCACAAAACAAAATATACATAAACTTGTCCCTGCTCTTGATATACAATCACTGATGAACATCTTTGGTTTAAAAAAAAAAATTCATACATGGATGGATTAGAACCCAGAACCTCTTGCACGCTAAACGAAAATGCTGCCACAAGTTCATCAGGACAATCTAATAGCCAAAGCCAATCCACGTATTTATTAACTAATGTACATACTCTCGAGACTAACAACATTGTATTAGCAGATGTAAGGAAGAAACTATCATATTAATTTTAATCTTATTATTATTTTTGTAGTAATACAATTACAATACAATTACCCACCCCCCCACACACATTCATGTCCCACCCACTTTTTAAAACAAAGTTACGCCACTGGATATTGCTAAACTATATTATATTATACAAATATAAGACAAAAACCCATACAGGGGCATTTTCCCTAATATCTTGAATTTTAGGGGAATATAACTGCATTCTAATAGACTTCATCACGAATTCAGTTGTTTGTCACTCATGTTCGTCACTAAACAACTGCAATGCAAGATGAAGTGCAGGTCTGAGCTGGGGTTGGCATTAATGCATTAATCGTTTTAACACGTTTTTTTTTTTTTTTTCATAATTAATTTCACCAAATTAACATGTAAAACAGACAGCCCTAATTGTAATGTTCATATACAGCATCACACCACGTCTTATTAGGCTTGTTCGACTTTATGCAGCGCTGCAGAGAGCGATCGGCGGCTGATTTGAAGCAGTGCATGCCGGGTAGAAATTTTGTCCGTCTTGAGACAGCACTGACGTCACGTGACAGTGACGTATGGCATCAAAGTACCGCGAGAGTGATTCGAGAGCAGTCAGCTGAGTCAGCCGGCGCAGCTTCTCCAGAGCGGCTGCACGAGCTCTGATGACGACACCGCTGTTTCACGATTGGCCGGATTCACCACATGACAACGATCATGTGTTTCGTGTTTATTCTCACACCTTCAGTTCCACTAATGCTCATCTGCAAAATCTGTATTTTTATAACAGTAAAAGCTCTTTTCATGTAGTCGCGATGTTATATTGTGTCATGACTCATGTTTATCAAAAACAATACTGATAAAAACATAGACCCCACTTCATTTCTATTTAAATAGTATAGGCTTATGTTGAACTTTATTATTGTACAAACAGACGCTGTAAGCAGTACATAAAGTATTGAATAAAAATGTCTTTTAAACATCTGTGTATTTGACAAAGATTGCATTTATTTTACTTCATCTGTAATAAAGTATGCAAACGCAGCTCGAGCGTCACTACGGGAGGCAGAAAGTGTCCGACATCACGTCTCCGTTTTCAGCTCCTCCCCGACTGCAAGCGGCAATTCTCGCCGATCGGTTACATCCAGCCGCAGCCGATGTCGAACACACCTATTGCCATCTACATCCAGTCTTAAGGAATGACATGTATGGGTAATGCTGATTGGCCAACACAAGAAGCTCTATTCACCAATGAGAAACCTTTCGGCACGCCCAGGGATGACCTTGCGTAAGGGAGTTAGGCCTAAGATAAAGAGAGCCAGTTTCACATCCACTGCCTTAACATCATGTACTGGATTTTTATGCATTTTGTGGTTTGCTTCACTGTCCTGAAAGGGAACAGGAAGTCCTAGAACCGTCTGTTTCATTCAGACTACAGTATCTGCACATGGACCAGATATTAAATGAAAGCTGAAGCGATACTGACAGAAAAGAAAAAAAAAGACAAATGAGTTACTAAAACTAATAAGACAAAAGTTGTCTCTTACAACTTTAGCAAAACAAATAAAAATATGACCGCTTATACAGCTGACTGACTAATCCATGCCACCTATTGAAAAGATCTGACTGAACAACACAGGAAGTGCTACCAAACATCTTTGATATATTCTTAAAAAAAATGTTTCTTGACGCTGTAAAAACTCACACACAATAAAACACCACCTGCTGCGATAAGAGCCCACATATGTGCACAACCCCCCCCCCCCCCAAAAAAAAACCCACATGAGCTAAGAACAAGTCCTGACAGGACATTTTCTTTACAAACTATACATAAAGGAAACCAATGTCTGCCTAACTGTACTGAATTACATTATTATTTTGAAACATAATTCTCATGTGCATTACATACAAGGTAAAAATATAAAAAGCTAAATATTTAAGTGAATTAATAGATGCCGGTCTCAAATAATAAAATCAAATCATTTAAATAAAATAACAACAACAAAAACAAATGAAAATAAAATAGTCAATTAAAATAAAAATCTTACAATCATAATCTTAATAATAATACAAATTAAAATAAATAATAATAATTTAGATACAATATTAAAAATTAAATGCAAATAAATCAATTTAATTAAAAAATGTAATAAAAATACATAAATTAAATAAAGTAAAAATAAATAGCTGCAAGCTGCAAATATATGAAATCATATTAGCTCATATATACAAAAATGATTTGACGAATCAAACTACTTTTTATTCTTGAACTTGTTTAACCCATTTCACAAGGTACCATTTAACTGAGAAAAATAGTGATTGAATATTACATACATTAAAATTAAACCACCATGACAATGAAACTGTATCTCACACACACACACAAACTGAAGGGCCAAGTTGAAATATTATCACAGCAGACCCTTAACATTTATTCCTAACATAACTGTCCCTTCGTTACCTCATTTATCATTCAACATCTTCAGTCCCACATGAATCATTTAGACTCAATTTGCATACATTTAGCATTTAAGTGCTTCTTAACCCGTGCAAATACCTAGAGAATTGGCTCAAGGCAAATGTTAGTAACTCCATATTCTTTTGGAAATATACGGATTCATTTACAACAAGAAAACAAAACACTAAAATGAGTTTTCTGTTGCAGGCCCTCAGGAGGAAACGTTTCCAGCAAACCAATTTACGACACTGCACGGCAAACATGAAAATAATTTTTTTAACAACTCCCAGTCTAATCTCCTCCGGCTGTGTAAGTCCGCCTTTCATTTAACATTCACAATTACAGCTAAAAATAAACGCAGTGGTAACCTGCAGTTCAACTCTGTGGTCGCAATTTAACTGCACAAAACACAAAATCTCGATTTATGAGACAAATACAAGCTGCTAAAACAATGAATAATTAGACAAACACTTTTTGTTTCTAAATTAAAATTTAACATCAAGGGGCACGTCAAATAAAACCACAGGGCAGACTGTGAAAACATATTATTGGAAGATTAAATACTAGCAGTTGAATGTGCAAATTGGTGTAAATACACTATGATCTGTTGAAAATGATTCATAAAGTAGCTTTCCTTGTTCTGAAGAAAAAAAAATACTTGCTTCAGTCTCTAAGAAGGAGAGGAAAAAAGATCAAAACATCTTATGATACTCCAAAGAACACTTAAATACATTAATATTGGGGAAATGAACATTTTACTTTCTGCAGATAACGTGTGTCTTATGTAAACATCGCTTAAATTCATCCAATCAGGGTCAGGTGAACCCAAAACTTTTAATTAAACAGGGATTCCTTAAGATCAATTTTTCGACTAGTCATGCAGACAAACCTCATAGCTGTTTAAAGAAAAAACAGGGAAAACAAGCTTGAAAATGAATGTCAAAAATAAAATGGTTTGACCTGCTCTGAGAACATCAAATTAAAATGTTCCTGTTGAACTGAGTTCCCACACCTCTAATGGGCTCGTATGTGCAACCAATGTTTCGCTGTGTCAGCTGCAAATGAGTGTTATTCATCACAAGGCAATTTGCAATGAAATGCACAATATCAGGGTGAAAACGATATTAAAGGTAGGGTAGGCAATTTTTTTCATTAACACTATTTGTTATACTGGTTGAAACTCTCTTCACATTCTGATAGCAAACAATAATAGAAGTGGTCTAAATATTAAAAAATGTACTACATCTTCTGTGGAAGTCTCAGGACCAAAAAATGTTCATCCAATCATTGCATTCGGTCCTGTCAACATGCATATTTCCATATCTTCGCGCTCCCTGCTAGCGCAGACATCACACGTCATCAGCACGTTCAATGAGGCTATGCAGAGTTGTAGACAGACAGTCACTGAGCGCCGTAAACAAACAGCAGCCGCCTTTTACAGTTTCTCCTGAACCAAAACAATGAGCTTATGCTGCGTTCACGCCATAATTATCGTAATTAAGAGATGAAACCTCAATAATCAAGGAGGCAGTAGACAGTAGTTGAAATTAGCTATATTTGGCCAACTTGCTCAGCAAGGTGAGTTATTCTTGGCGATACCATTAGCTATACTTTGCAAACTTTAACTTGTGCAGTATAATTTTCTTCAAGCTTTTGCTATACTATGGCAGTAGTTTAAATTAGCTATACTTGACTACATTGTTAGCTATACATGGCTAACATGTTCAGCAAGATTCTCTTCAGACCGTTTCTTTACGATGTCAGTAGTTGAAATTAGCTATTCTCTGCTATGTTAGCTAATAGCTTTACTGTAGGTTTACTTTGCCCTCCTGTAGTAAACTTTAACCTCCACAGCAAAATTCTCTTCAAAATGTTGCTTTACTTCAACTTTGCCAAGAAAGACACTCTCAAATATTTTGCTTTACTATGTCAGTAGTTAAAAATAGCTATTTTTGGCTACTACTGTTAGCTATACATTGCTAACTTTAACTTCCACAGCAAAATTATCTTTAAACTTTTGCTTTACTATGGCAATAATACTGGACCTGAAAGAGACAACAGACAGTTGAAGGCGGTTTACGCTAATGCCCACTATAGCATCCCTTGCAGCAACACAGAGAATTCATACTTGTATTCAGACACAATAAAGTGTGAAACAGAAGTTGTGCAGCTCAATTGCGTTCATAGAACTAGACCTAGAAAGATGCATTTCCAATTTTCTGTCCTTCTTAAAGTCCCACATTGTAAATCAAACTAGACAGTCAAATCTTCTGTAATCCGTCTTTACTCAACCCTGCTCCAAAACCCCATTCATTTGCAGGCAATAACACTGCACAGATGGGACCGCCTGACAGAAGATCATTAAAGCGATGGATTAAATCTTTTTCCCTCTTGTAATGCACTCAATAAAGATCAATGCTTCAATAGAAACAGTTTTCATGCTTGAAAACCACAACTAATATTTTATATAATTCAACTCACAGAATAGAGAAAACGATTAAAATGATTATTTGTACAACTACTGCAGTTGCACTGCAAAAATAAGCTATTCATTAGCATTAGTATTAGCATTCTCAATCTTAGCGACCCCTTGAGAAAATGAACCATGGTTTTACTACAGTAAGTGAGCACGGTTTAACTATGATTTAGCAGTACAACCATAGTAACTACAAAAATAACCATGGTTTTACTACAGCATTTGCAGTAAAACCATAGTAACTAAAAAATAAACATGGTTTTACTACAGGCTTAATAATGGTTTTAGCAGTAAAACCATAATAAACACAAAATTAAATATGTTTTTTTTACTACTGTGTGTGTACTACTGACTCATTTATACTGAGGGAGAAATAATTAGGCTAAGCATGATTTTATGAAGAAAACATTTTGTTTCCAAAATTGTTCTGAGAGCAAACAAATTATTAAGCACAGCAATAAGATTTTACAGTCGCTCAAAACTTGAAATCTATCATGTAAAGTTGAATTCTTCGACTAACATTATTAGTGTACTTGAGGGAAATATAAACTACAACAGGGTAAAATACTGACCCTTTAAAGAAAAAGTGCACTCAGGCCTCTCATGCAGCCCATGAGCCAAAAATGATGAATCATGCTTCGTGACCTGATGATTCAGCTACAGACGCTAGATATGTCTTTGCTAACAGCTGGCTCGTGACTGAAAAAAGAGATAAACTACAAATGCATCTCATCATGAAGACAACAGCCACTTCACCACAAAGACTCCGCTAAATGTCCACCTGCTGCAACACTGTTTTATGTTGATAATGTTCAGATCACCTGCTTCTGGTTTATTAATTAGCTTCAGTTTATTAAAGGGTCATGGTTTGGCTGGTTAACATGGCCTATTTAATTAAATGCTGGAACTACACCAAGTTTTGCATCTTTTAAGGTGCAAAATACGCATTACTGGTTTTGACTACGACTACATTCGCCAAAATAAGCAGTAGAGCGTGCTGTATGGAAATGTATCCCACAATGCAATATGCTTAACCCTCTACGCTGTAAAAAAAAAAAGAAAAAAAAAAGATGATCAATAAGTCATGGCAACATATGTTTTTCAAAATCAAAATTGACAATTCCTATTTTTATATGAAATATTGCCGTATGTATTATAAACACGAGATCGCAGCAATAGCAGACAACAATCCAATGACCCAATCAATTCCCAGTGGACAAAATCAAGTCCCGCCCTACATTTTCACTGTTTCACTTGGATATGTCACTATAGGGAAGAAAAGAGACTATCACAACTTCCGTTTCATGCCGTCTTTATCCTGGATGAAATAACCATTTACTCTCGAGATAACCGGTTAGCACTTGTTCAACTAAATGCGCAACAAAGTGAAGTCATGTAACAAGGTACCATAGCACAGTTTAAAAAGTTTGTATATTACATACTGTTTCATGGAAAAGAATGCAGTATATAGCTACTGCGCAGTATGCAGTACTCCATTTTTGAAGTCTGATTAAATAATGAGCCACAAAGATTCATTCGTCACACTGGAAATGGAAAGAAAATGGAAAGTCAAGTCAGACACATTGCATTCTGGGATATAGTATCCAATGCAGCATGCTCTGCTTGGATATTATATACTATACTATATATTGGATACTTTTTTTTTTTTTCGGAAAACACAGTATGCCATCCATGTATTCAATACAAACGGAAAATTTGCATATCGTGCATACTAATTTGTATAAATAATAGTTTAAAGTTCTAAACTCTGCTAAACTCAACCTTGTGGCAAACCAAAAAGCAGTGTTTATAAAAAATTACTAAAATTAATTAAAAAATATGTAAATATGATGTTAGTGTTGCTAACTATTTTCAATGGAAATTAGCTAAAGCCTGCTCAAAAAGTCGCTAAGTGTCGCTAGATGACGTCATGCGCCAACTGTCGGGAGTTTATATGTTTTTTCCTCCTTATCTCCGCTCACATACTGTAATCTTAATATAATATAGCCGAATGTCCAATAAAACTCTTCTCATTTGCACATTTTTTGTCAGACATTGGAACGAGTATGACATACTGACTGACTACATGTTAACTAGCAATTCAAAAAGTCCCTTCATTTGTTGCCAGTTTCTTTGGTTTTTTTTTGAAAAACAAAAATTCACTAAAGGGGTCTGAAAATTCACTAAATTGGCAGCACTTTATGAGGTAAAAACAACCACAGAGGACTCACCAATAAACACAGGGTTAAGATTTCAGCATAAGGCACCAGCAAAAACATCAAATACTAATTGACAAACAGGTGGAATCAACCAGGAAAGGGAAACCAACAAGAGACAAAAAGTGTTAGATCTTTTTTTTTTTTTTTTAAGTATATTCTACATAACAAAATATTAATTTAATTATTCTGCTTCCAAAATTTGTGATAGTTGTGTTTACGTCCCTCACTTTTCCTGGATCTCAACATCACTGAGTAACTGTGCAGAAAAGCACAAATATGCAAAGCATGCTAGGAAACCAAAGAGGAGTTGAGAGCAGTGGGAAGATTCACTTCAGGACAAACTAAAGACTAATGCATCACTAAACTATCAAAGAAGAAGTCATTGATGCGAAAATGTAAACTACTGAACAGTATAGATAGTTAAATATGTTAAAATGATCTTTACCAGGGCCGCATTAAATAATAAGTAATTTAAAATATTAATAAATGTTTTATTTTTTATTTCCATTAATATATTTATGAATTGAAATAAACAATAAAATATTAAAAATAAATACTAAATATTATATTAAATAATAAAAATATATTATTTATTGTAATTTTTATAATGCCTCTTTTTTGCTAAGTAAAAAAGCACATTTTTCAAAGGGTATAAGGGTGCTATTAATGCAGCTTAAGTGCAATTAGTGATATAGACTTAAAGAAATTTAGTATTTCCTTTCCCCATCCTGATTCTAAACTATTTGATGTAAAACGGGCTGCCGCTCAGCAATTCAGCAAGATCATCTAACCAAAGCCTTCAAAACCAACCCATGAACAGGAAATGATGATGATCCTAAACCAGGAAAAAGCTTTAAACCTAGTCTTGAACATTAACCAAACTTAAAAGTGTTCTGAGTTCTGTATTCTGTTTTACTTTTGATCGTGTATTTTCTTTTTTCCTTTCATTTAATCAGACCAGGCTCAGGTCCACGTCTTTGCGCACCTCATTTCTTTACTTGCAGAATTTATACTCGCCCGGGCAAGAGTTTTAGATTGTTTTTCTTAAAACAAACTATGATTGGAATCCAAACAAAACGGGCAAAGCCATTTTCAGCATCAGTATGGAAAAGCGACAGAGACTCACTTAAATGACTATTTGTATTAATTGTTCACAACTGGTGTCCTTTAATCGTGAACACATTACAAAATAAGTACTTGTAATTGGATTATATTAGATTTTAAAACACTCAGACTACAGTTACTTTTCTATTGATTACATGTTATTCTCACAATGGCAGTAGATTATTCATAACTCATTGATTCTGCTTCTTTGATATCTTTTAAATTTTCCTTACTAAAAAACTTACTGCTTATTCACATTCAAAAGGTCTTCCAAGTTTGTGGAACTGCACACACAGACGAGCCTCTAGTCATGAGCCTATCACTGAAAACTGACACCCACACAGCATTTGATCAGTGGATTTACAGAAATTATTTCACTTTTAAGAAGTATTTTCTCAACATTTAGAATCGAATCAGCCCTTGACGAGCACAATATTTGAATTATCACTCAGTGAGTCATTTAATTAACCACATATTACTGTCTTCGGAAGGCTTTAGTCTTTCAAACACAATAAAATGTACACAACTTTTTTGTCCACGGAACCTTTTTGACACAATATATTTACTTGAAGTAAGCCCTTAGATTTTAAGTTAACAAGGTTAGGTCAATAATAATTAAGTTCATGGTTCTCTGATGTCAGTTAATGGTTACATAACATGCAGGTAAACTTTTTTTTTTTTTAAATTATTTTGATTGTTTATATTTTAAAATGATTTATTTTAATTTTACATTTTTATGACTTAATTACTTAATATCTTTTTCTTAAACTCATGAACCTACTGCAGTTCCTTCACGAACCCCAGTCTGGGAAACCCTGACGTAATGTAATATTTAATGCACTTCATGTTGTGGATGGAATATTCCAAAGAATGGAAAATATTTTCTTTCTCTTTGTAAATTTATATCAATATGGTACAATATTATCCTATTTAAGTCAATGTGATAAACGAGTTAGGTTAAAAGTAATCAAAAAGTAGTCAGAATACATTACCTAAAATGAGTAATCTAGATTATGTTACTAAAAAATTTTGTTTTTTGTCATGTAATTTGAAATCAGTAACCGCCTACAATTTGTAAATAATCTACCCAGCACTATATATATATATATATATATATATATATATATATATATATATATATATATATATAGTGGAATGCATGGCATGTGATCTCAGATATAGGATAGGCTGCTGGCTCTCATGAGGGCATGACAAAAGCATTTGGGACAGATGCTCCATTCATTTCAGCGTCCAAAAACTCATCAGTCAGTGCATTTGTTTGCAAGTCAGTTTGTCTGGTTAGCAGTTTAAATAAAACAAAAGACAACATCAACCGCATCAGTATCTAAGTACAATTTGAATCTCATGGATGCTGAACTGTAGATTACGGACCATTCACTGCATTCATCTCTTTATCTGATAGGCTACAGGGATCTTTGAGCATTGGTAAAACACAAGATAATGTAAGTCAAATGCATGCATATATATAGGCCTAATTTTTGAGCACGAATAGCCTAAATGTGCATATTACTCACAGTACGATGTCTGGTTGATATCCTAGAGATGAATCCTGATCAACAAAAAGCCTCCAATGAACAGTACGAAATAAAAGGAATAAGATAAATGCCGAATGCAATATGTTACAAAGCAGGCGCGCAGCTCTTGTCGACACCCGTTGAATTAACGCACGCGGAGCATCACTGCATATGACACCGCCAGTCATTTAATTATGCGTGTTTGCATCTGTGATACGAATAGAGTGATGATACGGAGTACTAACTGATGCCGACACCGGATTGGCCAAAGAGTGGGCGGGCTCTTTACTCACTGCCGTTTGATTGGTGGATCAGCTTGAAGGGCCAAATTCGCGCGCCGATTGGTCAGAGAGGCAGTCGTATGGTTTTATTTATACGGAGAAACTTATAGAGCTGTAAAACTCCTACTCGAGCTAAAATAAATAAATAAATAAATAAATAAATAAATCGATGATCTATCATAGTTAAACACGATAGATAGATAGATAGATAGATAGATAGATAGATAGATAGATAGATAGATTTTTTTTTTTTTTAAATTCAAGCTGTAAATCATTACCGACATGCACAATAGCATATTTATCTTGACAGCTGACTCCTCCCACAATCTATATCATCATATTTTGGATTCCTTCTTCAAATGCTGCTTGATTATTCATGATTCTGAGCAACAGAAACATCCTAAAGCAGTCTGTTATACTGCCAAAAGCCCACACAATGAACACTCTCCACTTTTAAATCTCTTCTTGGGCGTTTTCTTTTTTTTTTTTTAATGCATTCTTATTAAAACTAAATGTGATATATTCTATATACTTGGCTTATATAAAGAAATAGCCTACTTAAAGAAATTGATTTATATTATAAATAAAATATTTATTTTAAAATAATATTTTGATTTAAATAATATAAAATATTTGTATAGGCCTACACAATGTTTTTATTTATTTATTTAAGCACAATTTCTTTAAAGACTATTGAAAAATACATGTATAAGGGATATATTCAGAATAGCATACTACTCTTTCTACCATACTAGCTTCATGCATTCTTCTCTGGCCAAAATGTGCAGTTCACAACCACAGCACACCGCATGGAAAAATATATTCCACAATGCAATGAAAGCACTCAACTTATTTTAATGCAAAATTGGATTGAAACACAAAATAATAATTTATTTTCGTATATGGACGTCACTTGCTGAAATAAGTTGCACTGCACACTTTAAAAATATATAATTATTATTATTATTCTTATAAAAAATACATATAAATAAGTATAGAAACTCAAATTTCGAGACTCCTGATAAAGACTGATGAGTTGTGTAGATCAGGACGAACACTCCTAATCTCCTGACCCCGTGTGTGACTCATGTGAGGGGGAATTATGGGGTGGCGTCACTTCTGGTTAAGCGTTCGATCTACTGAAGGATGAAGAGGAGACGAGGAGGAATCACAAACCGGGCACGCGAGCAGAGGCCGCCTCCATATACTGACGCATATTGCTTTATATAACAACCAGTTTGTTATTTCAGAAACGCTGCAATAATTAAGACCAAATATCTCACTTCACACACATGCCATAAGTCTAATGATTATCTATGATATATAACTTGAAAGATAAATGAGAAGTTTGCAATCCTGGAACATGTGTTGATTTCATACTAAAACCATAATGAAAATGAAGCTATGTACAGTCAAACCAAAAATTATTCAGACATTTTTGATATATATTTAGGCTACAAGTGGGAGCAGGATACTATAGTTAATTTATGAAAGTGAGGATAGCAAAATAAACTGTGACATATTATACCCAAAAATTCTTCATACTGTGGACTACCAGTAAAATTGATAAAAATTTGGAACCAAAAATAATTCAGACACTTTGAACTGACCATGTTTTGCTTAAGTGTTATCTGACATAATTAAGATTTTTTTTTTCTGACACCGTTTAACTCTGAGATCTTGTCATATTTTATTACCATTTTTTTAAACTGTAGTGAATAAACCGTAATAATGAATGAAATCTTTAAGGTGTCTGAATAAAATTTTGTTTGACTGTATATACACTGCAAAACACAAATAAAATAAAATAAAATAAAATAAAAAAATGTGAGGTTCAAAAACACAAATGGTTATAGATAGATAGATAGATAGATAGATAGGAGCCCAAACTATTAAATATAGTTGCTATTTATTTTTTAGATATAAACACTCAAAAAATAAATAAATAAATGTAAATTGCACATAAGGCAAGTTTTGGATTAACTTCTAAATCTAATTATAAAATTATTTTTCAATTATTTTTCCACTCCAATTCATTTTTGAAATATGATTATATAATGAAAATATAAGCTAATATAGTGGATATATTTAGTGAAATGCTCCCCTCTAGAGTTCATTTCTCTAGTGAACTAACATGCTGTGGAACATAAATGACTTGCCAGAGGTAAATGTAGTGTAGCTTAGTGAGATATTATTTTATTGATGTATTTCCACGGTTGAAACACTGCTTGAGAGATTACACGTAAACATATCTATAAATAGATCGTCTGTTCTTCTTCTGCTTTTTCCTGTTGTGGCAGTTAGCAAACAGCGTTGCATTACCACGCGCCCCCTTCTGGATTGGTGCGTGAATCGCCTGTGACCGACTGTATTCGTCATCTGACTGTATGCACCGAACTGTGACATCTGTACCGTGACGAATACACCCCAGATAGATAGATAAAATGATAAAACTGTGTGCTATGATTGAGGCAAAATATAGATTTCATGGGTCAAAAAAAATATAAATATTTCTGACACTGATTGCAAATGTGGCTATAATTACTGGTGAGAAGATATTAAGGTGGAAATGTTGCTTTTCTATTTCTTTTCTTTTAACTACTTGTCACTGAAATCAAACACTTTCCACAATCAAATATCTTACCTATAATAAATGGATTAAAGAGCACATTTGTGTGGGTGAACATCTAATATCTACACCCGCATTCACCCACAATGAAGTGAATCTAGACGAAGTGGATCTAGATGAGATCCAAGAAAAGTTCCTCCTCAACATCAGACATCCAAGAGCTCTGATCTGCAGTCTGTGCTCATGAAGCGATTAAGAGAAGTCAGGTTAATGACAGGGTTCGGGTTCCCATGTCTCCTTTATCTCTGAAAAGTGCTGCCGCTGTTTCCTTCTTTTTACAACGTGTTGCCATGGAAATACAGAGGCACATGCTAAATGACTGATATATCAGATCTTGCTTTAATTAGAGCCTTTTGTCTGTGATATTCCAGGAAGTGGAAGTTCATGAACAAATGCAGCAGGTAGAGTAACTTACCTTATAAGAAATACACATTTTTCAGTGCAAGTCTATGGGATTTTTTGCCTGCTTTATCAAGTCATGCTGGTCTTAGGAAATGCCCCAAATAAAAAAAAAATATCTGCATAATCATTTTCCACTGGATTTATTTCAATCTTGCCAAAAGCATGTGAAATAGACAGAGTGAAAACACACATTAAATATCTGATAACATGATCACCTAAACAATTTATTTTACACTTGGACTCATTTTTGAAATTACACAGAGGAACTGCAATACACTGTTTCCTCCATAGTGTTTATCCAGTGCCAGATAATGCAAATTATGCAAATCTTGGGATTCCTCTTCGCTTTCATAATCTATTATGAAGTACAAAATAGATTTGACTGCATTTATTTGTTTCGATGTACCAGCATATAATAAGATACTGTTTTTGTAGTCTAACAAGAGGGCGGCGCTCCAGAGTTGCCATTAACTCTGTTCCTCTTCCTGTTTGAGACGTTTTCGCAGATGATCACCAATTGCAGCCAAAGGGTTGGTCTTGAAGGCACGATTTTTCATGGCTTCATTGAAGTGAGATGCTTCCATCTCCCTGAGGGGTTAAAATTTGACTTTGTTAAAATAATCTGTGCACAATAAAAATGTTATGTGACAAAACCAAGAATGCTTACAATGGTCAACAAGCAGACCTGCTAAATTTATCTTAGAAAGTAAATAAATTATAAAGTAACTTAGAAAGTAACTAAATTATATATTTATGTACATATTTAGTATAAAGAAAATTAGGTGTATTTGTATAACCCAAGACATTTCAGTAACATTACTTACATGAAATTACATAAATTAAATAAATAATTTATAATAAAAGGTTTTTTTACATTTAAATTAAATATATTGTTTAAATAATATATACATATTAATTTATATTAATATTTAATATATTAATATATTAATTTATATATTAAATTTTTAATAATTTAATAAAATGTGACCTAGACATGTTTTTGACAGGATTTTTTGAGATTTTCCCATTAAACACTAGGTTTTTGTTGCATGGTTATTGTATTTAAATACTTTACTTTAATATAAATTAAATAAATAATTTATAATATTAAAATGTATAATAACAATTAAATTGTTTATAATAATAGTAGTTTAAATAATAATAAAGTAGTTTAAATAATTTTTGCATTTAAATTATATATATTATTTAAATAATATAATATATAAAATAATTTATATATCGTCTGTAATAATTTATTGTTTTTTCATTAAGGTAATGTGCTTAATTAATTGTCATGACAATGCAAAAAAAGAAAGAAAAAATAAAGTCATAATATACATAAAATAGGCTTTAGTTTTTTACTAAAAATACTGATGTGAAATTGGCATTAGCAAAGTTTGGAAGTGAGAGGGAAGCCATTATCTTACAGTAGCTTTCGTTTCTGGGCTGGTTTCATCTGGGTGAAGTCTGTGGGTTCTGGCTTCTTCTTAACCGAACTGAGACGAGAAAATGAACAAACATTTGTGTTACATGCAAAACCATTTATATTTAGCATCATTAACTTGCTAACAAAAAAAAAGTCAGGAAAAAAGCCTGTCTGCTCAAATGTGTTATATATAGAGACTTAAAGGCATGTTTGAAGATGCGCTTTGAAGTTCTCCAGAGCGCAGGCTTTCCTCACACAAGTGTTATTTATTTGAGTTACTCATGCAAGAGAAAGCAAGACTTCATAACATACATCAAATGACTAACAGATAAAACAGCACAAACACAAACAGAGAAAAACAGACAAATGTGTTTTGGATCAAGGCAATTACACAGTTGTGAAAAAAGCTTCGGACTTTCGCACGCTCAGCCAAACGCCCAATTAATTTACAAAAACAGCACGACTGCTGCCAACCCGTGGCATGCTTAATTTCTTAAGAAACACATTTAGAGCATTTGTGTGCGATATAAATATGCTTTTTTTACTATAATCGGCTTATAAGAGATTGCCAAAAAATACCAAAGCCTGAAAAGTTTTGAGTGCTGTTCAAGGTTTACATTTCAACACTTACCGTACCACAAACATGTTTATAAATACTTGCCATCCCAAAAGACTTTTAAGTTACATGAAGTTGTTTCACAAAACTTTAAATCACCTTCATTTATTTATTTATTTAAATGATTCCCACATCTGACCATGTATTTTCATGACTTTTCCAGTTGTTTGTGATTACTGAATAAAGAGTTTGTTTTAATCTTAAATTTTACTGAAAAAGAACAATTTCTAGCTGATTAAATTTTTTGTTGTTCTGCGCCGTGAGAGCAAATCCACATTGCTCCAGTTCCAAAGAATGAGGACGTGATATGGTAAAACTGACGCCATTGTTACTGTTTGTATCACTATGTTTACAAATGCTGAGGAAGATCTGGAGCTGAAATCCAGATATGGTAATGGCCACTTGGATTCCAACACGCTCTGTAAGCGCTAGACCAATCACAACAGACTGGGCCATCTGACCAATCAGAGCAGAGTAGGCTCTCGGAAAGGAGCGGTTTAGAGAGACCGAATCCTTTATCAAACCATTTCAAACACTGTAAGAAATGAGGTGATGCAATGTATATTATTAAAAAAATAAAGTGTTTTTTGACCTTGGATGCATGTAAACCTGTTGTAAAAGTTAGGAACCTTCAAAATAGCATAACAGGGGCACTTTAATAATACTATAAATATTGAGTAAATATGTAAAAATCAGGGGGCAGAGTGAAAGAAAAAATATACACTGGCTTGCAGAAAATGAATATTTGGTTTGAATCCCACTCCAAGAGAAACAGGTGTTGAATAAAATCTGTTACAATGTGTTGCTTAAAGACTATTAATGAGCGCTTACTCATGCCAACACTCATATGCCAGCATACACAATCACTATGTTTCTGTGTAAAATTGAGAAAAGGGAGTACTTACACTTTATTTTTCCGGCGTGAACTGCCGGGGGTTTTGAAAGATGGGAGGAGCTGGGAGAGTTCAGGAAGAGCGTCGGCCAGCGGCCTCATGTCGCCCACAACGGGCGTGGCCTTCCTCCGCGCTTGTGCCACCTGCTGTTCACGGGCCAGTTTGATCGCACTGATCTCTACAGATGGTAAAGAGACAAACAAACTTGAGACAAAGACAGATATGCGGGGGGGGGGGGCGGTTTTCTGATCACACAGAGCAGTAGATGCAAATTCTTGTGCACACATTTATTAAAATTCACACATGTTCTTTGAGCTGTTGTGCTGATGTGGGCAACAGAAGTTTGAAGTCAATTCCTGATCCTCCTCTTCTTGCCATATCTTGTTCTCTGGCAAACAGCATAAAAAGGAATAAAATAAAATAATTGAAAAAAATAAGCAAATAAATAAGGCATTAAATAGAAAAAATAAACTAGAAATTAGTCAAATAAAATGAAAACAATAAAATGACAAGTAATTTAAAAAGGCATAAAATAAACACATAAAAAGGTATAAAATAAAAAGGTATATTTTAATATATTAAAATCGATAAAATAACCTTAAAAGCATAAAATACAAGATATAAAAAGGCATAAATAAAAAGCATGAACAATTAAATATAAAGTCATATAAAATTCATATTATAAAAATAAAATTACATAAAATATGTTATTTCAAAATAAAAACAAAAGAATGTGTAAAATAAAAAAGGTAAATTAAAAGGTATAAAATATAAAAATCAACAAAAATAAAAAGCAAATTCATTCAATAAAATGGCATAAAATAAAAACATAAAATAAACAAATAAACAATAAAAAGGGTAAAATAAAAAAGGTATACAATAAAAAAGCGGATAAAATAAAAAGCAAAAAAATCAAAAAAAAAAAAACAAAAAAAAACAAATTAATGAAATAAAATAGCAAAAAGGCATTTTAAAAATACAAAACCAGAAAATAAATGAATACAAATAAATGTAAAATAAAAGTATACATTAAAAAGGTATAAATAAAAAGCGTAAAACTAAAATAAATTCTTAAAATCAAAAAGTATAAATAAAAAAAAAATTATAATAAAAAGCAACAAAAATAAAATATAAATTCATAAAATAAAATAGCAAAAAAGGAATTTAAAAATAGCATAAAAACATAAAATAAACAAATAAAAAAAATGTGTAAACTAAAAAGAGTATACATTAAAAAGGTATCAAAAACAAGGCATAAAAATATAAATTGTTCAAATAAAAGGTATAAAATAAAAATGACAATTTAAAAAAAATAAGTTTTTAAAAAATGTGTAAAATAGAAAAAGCATATATATATATATATATATATTTTTTTTTTTTTTTTTTTTTAAATTATACATAAAAAATACAAAATAATATTTAATTACGGTAAAGAAAAATGGAATCAAAGGAATTGTTGCATTGTTTTTAAACAATGGTCTGAAATCACAAACATCACAGTAACGTTACAGTAGTTCACATCATTTCTGATAAAAAAAAAAAAGTTGGTTTAAAGGGTCAATTCATTCTGGTAGGCCTATATCCAGTACGACTTCCTGTCCAGGTCATAGACAGAAAATAAATACTGCAGGGATGGACTGATGTCACCAGACCATCTAAAACCAAAGCAAACCTCTGAGACAGAAAGCAGGACACACCAGGTGCTTCAGTCAAAAAAAACAAAGTACATATAGGGAAGAAAAACAGATGGAGAAGTGTTTCTTTGACAGAAGCACTTAGTTACATGTATATGATTTTGCAAACACAAATGAAATGCCATTCTTCACCTGACAAGAGGCCATTTGGGGGTGTTTTTTTTTTTTTGCTGCCGTTAAGATTTTTTTTTTTTTTTTACATCTACATCCCTGTTACTGTACACCATTTGTTAAAACCTTGAAGGTCTTTGAGCTTTATGAATCCATCAACATCTTAATCCTCCCCCCTTTTTAATTTCCTGAAAGTCCGACATGCAGTCTGAGGCTTGGGTTTCGGCTGGAGCCGTGAGCCCCATTAGATCCTAATTATAATCACCTCGGACGGAGCTTGTGTTACACGACGCATTGATCGGCCGGAACGATTACAGGCGTCAGAATCAGGGTGTGGCGTTAATGATCCTGCCATATCCATCTCTGAGGTTCCCGTCGCTCCATGAGAGAATTGCAGATCAGTTCACGAAGAAAAAAATATCCTCATATGAGCGTTTTGGGATTGTGTTCGCTGGACTTTTGATGATATTTGCGCTTTTCTTTGTGGGAAAGGAAAAGGTCCTAAAAAGAGAAGGTGAAAAAAAAAAAAAAAAACCACACTCACTGTTGAGCCATCTTTCCCTCCGCTCCTTCATTTTTTCTTTCTTCGACTGATGTTTCTTTTCCCCCGTGCCTGGGGGGAGGGAAAAAAAGACATTTCCATATGGATAATTATTGATCAATTCAACAACATTCAACATGACTGACCTTTAAAGATGCTATGTATTTAAGACACACAAAAAATAAAAACAAAGTTCTTTATTCTTAAAAGCGGATGAAGAAAAAGCAAAACAAAACATGCTTTATGTTTAGTTTAAAATGTAACGCAGTTTAGTAAATAATTTTCGGTAACTAAATAAAACAGAAATATAAAAATAAATGAAAAGGAATAAAATGAATTAAAAGAGAAAACAGGAATAAAAATAAAATCAAAATGCATGAAATAAAGCCATAAAATGTTGTAAAATGATAGATGATTAAAAAGGTATAAAAATGTATATATAATAAAAAAAATTGAATAAAACATAATAGAAAGGCATAAAAGGGTAAGAACCATCATTTAAACCAGTGTTATTTTAGTATATATATTATTTTAGTATTTATAAAAAAAATTAAACTCAATTTTTTAAATAACTATAAAACTTTTTATATTTTCAGTTCTCATTTAAATTTTAGATTAAGTGTTTGTAATTTTGTTTTATGCTTTTGTCATTTTTATTAGTTTTTTCTATTTATTTTTTCTATTTTCTATTTTTTTATTTCTATTTAGCTTAAAATGTATTTTTATTTCAGTTTTAGTTTTAGTAATTTTTTATTTCAACTTAAACATTTTATTTTAGTTAGTTGCCAAGGCAACATTTCTAATTTTCATTTTTGACAGAAGTTTACATTTTTCATCTAATATTTAAATTTTTTTTTGATTAATGAAAACTAATTTTAATTGTTTTAGTTAAATCACAACCCTAGTTTAAACAGAAAAAGCAAAACAAATGCACCGGACTTTGAAGTTATTCTTTGAAGAGAGCTTTATATTTGCTTTGAATGCAGGTGTTTTGGTTCATTCTGGTTTTGTTTTGTCTGCAGGGATTGAACTCTGTGCAACTGTCAAAATAACGTAGTGGCAGCCAATCAGTTAAGGACACGGACGGCTGCTAACACAAAGGATGCAGGTTCAGTTCCCAACAGGAACGATCCAGGAACTGCACTGCTTAGATCACAATTTTGCCCTTGAGAAACATACATATAAGCTGTAAAACAACATGAACCAGCATTAGCAACATGTTTCTTCATTAATTTCGTAATGTGAATATTCAACAGAAAATAATGTAGGGTTAGAAGAATAAAACAATTTTTTTTTTTAAATTACACACTATTTTTCACCATAAGACACTATTTTTAATCTAATGTCCACATGTGAATATTATGACACATGCCATGGCTGCGAGATTGTATATGGAATGGAAAATAACGTGTGTAGATTACAGTAGGATGTCTGTTGTTTTAACTGCATGTCTGTTGTTTCAACTTCCTGTTCTGGGATAGTGATGTCTTATCAGCGGGAGCATATTGTGTGTATTTAACGATTGTACTGACCTCTGGGGATCAGATCGAGTGTGATGTGGATTCTATATGTAACTTTTTGTGTATGTATCAGCTTAATTCCCATTTGACAGAGGTCATTCACAGTCCACAGAGGTCAAACCATAAATAAACTTCTTTTGTGTGTCACACACAAGATTTACATGCTTCAATTTCAGAAAATGCACTTAATAAAAGTGATTAAATAGTTATTAATTATTTAATATACTGTGATAGTATAATCAATAATAATTACTGTTAGTTAAATAATATTAAATTACTGTGCATCGAAAAAATAAAAATGTCACAAGATTTATGTTCTTCACTTTCAGAAAAATGCACTTGTTGTGAACTTAATAATAATATTAAAATTGTTATTAACCCTCTGATGCATGGTGACTATTACAGATGTGAGATTCTCTCAGAATTAATAATTCAGAATTATTAATTCCATATTATTAGATGGGGAATCATAAAAACACCCCAAAACATTAAGATCAGTGTTGTTACTGTTAACTAAAACAAAAACTATTCAAAATAGTTGATGTTAATTAAAATAAAGCTGAAATCAAGTAAAAAATAAATATTAGATGAAAAACTTAAATCAGAAATAAAAAGTTGGAGTACTAAAATTAGTAAAACTGAAATAAATTAAAGCTAAATAGAGATATTTAAAAAAAAAACTAATAAAAGAACAAAATGACTAAAACTTAAACGAAATATAATATAAAATAAATATATAAGTAATATTAAAATACTATTTTTTAATCTGCGATTTAAAAATTCATGCATCACAGGCTTTTTAATTTATTATTATTATTATTATTATAACATATTCTGATTGTTAGCATAATTAATAATAATACTTATTAGTTAAAATATTTTTTATTTCAATTTTTTGTGCACAAAAGCAAACAATTTTTTCACTTGGCACTCTGAAATGATCTGTGTTATGCAACATATGTAAAAAACAGTTAAACTACAGTGATCGTTTTGTCCAAAAATAACACAAAAGCATTAAAACCAGAGAGAAACGCATGAAAATGAGTCGACCTCTGCGATTTCGATCACCAGGGGAGAAACTCAGCTCAACAAGCTTTTGGTTGCCGAGCAACATTCCAAGGAAAAGCGCATTTGTATGAGATATGTGGTCATCCAAAACGCCTTCGCATCTCTGCAAAGGTCCATTCACCAAGAGATGGAAGAGAAATGAGAGTCTGACAGCCTGAATGACCTGCACTGACCTCTCTTGCCCTGCTGTGGACGTTTATCGTGGCTGTGAACAACAAAGGAAGGCCTTCAAGAACACTTATTTTTGCCTTGAAAAACCAACTGAAAATATGTTTAAGCTAAGTACTAAAATTACTAAAACTAAAGCTGAAATAAAAATAAATTTAAGCTAAACAGAAATAGTATAAAAAAATAAAATAAAAAAAAGACAAAAGCGATCAAAATCTCAAAACTGAATGATTTAATTCAGTTTGTTGTAGCAATGTATGTGCTTTCCACATTTTGATGCCAAAGAGTGCTTCACTGATTTCCCAGCCATGCAAAGCAAATTAACTTGTGTAATCCAATTGGAAGAATGTAGCCACGTCCGTAGCATTTCTGTGAATTTATGTCTGCTATTTTGTATGTGTCAATCACTTCAAGGCGACTGGCCTGTTGTGCGTTTGTAAGAGAAACAGCATCTCAAATGTCTGTCATCTTCCTGTGAAGGAAAGCTGAAACTTTACAGAATGGATGCTGGCTGTCTGCAGGAGACCCAAGAGAATAACACGAGAGTTACTTATTAGTCATGAACGATTACGTGTCACGTACACTTCAAAACAATTTTTCGCTCCGTTTTTAACAGCCCCTCAAAGCCTTATAAACACACACAGACGTCTATGCGTTTTTGTCTGTATATGGGCATGACACGGCCGTGGACGAACTGTGCACAATCAGCTCTGCCCTCTGGAAAATAGTCTGGAGAGGTGACTCGATAAGAGAGAGAAACGTCATGTCCTACGACCCACATTTCCCCACTAGCCCGCTTGATCCAGACTGATAATCTCTGACAGAAAGGCCTACATGTAAAGTCCAGACAAAAACGCCCTGGGCCTGCATCCTTCACTGATATGATAAACAGAACATAAACATCTGCTTTTACACAACGGCATTTGGGAAAAAGACAATGAGACAAAAAGGTTATAGCCTGAAACGCTTAATATATATATATATATATTTCCCCCAGAGAAATAAGCTATTTTAACCAGGACACGGGCCGTGACTATGCGTCGCCTATCAATGACATCATACCCCCGTTACCCTCGATTTCAGGTTTTATTTTGTAGAAACCATGGAAACACCAAAGACACTTTAATATATTATGTGTTTTATTAGACAGGTGAGCAACTGTTTGGATGGATACATTCATCGACAGAAATCTAATCATTGTTATATGGCTCAACACAGTAAGTCTTATTGTTTAAATCTCGTTTTCTTGATTTACCACGAGTACCATGTTTCACCATGCCTAATATCTATCTAGCTTACTTCAATGTGCAATAAGTGTCTCTTAGTAGCCGCTGAATGAATGAACAGAGTAGCATTATAACAACTTTCAACACAAATTTATCTAATATGATAAAACAGCACTGTGTTACCACACATACGCATGAGCGGAAGCACTTGTCTGCGGCATAATAAAAGCGCTCGTCTCTCATTAGCAATCGCTCCAGCAGCCTCGTTCTGCTCCAACAGCTTCCAGCCACACCCTGCTTCATATTACAGTAATATTAATAAATCTTTAATACATTAGCTCATCCATGAACATGATTTCTGCCAGAGTCCAATCAGATTCTTTTCCACCAGCTGTAGACATGAAGACAACACCTCCCATGATTCCTCAAAATCAAGGCGTCATCAAGCTATGCCTTTGTTTTGAATAAGCAACCTCTAGCAGCGAAAAACTACATGTATTGTGCCTTTAATCCATGCACGGCTGTTCAAAATGTCACAAAGCACAATAGTCACATAATAGTCCATTTCAACATGGAAACTACAGCTAGCCAAATTAAAGAAAAGTGAAAATGATTCAGAGCAGCATATCATCGTATTTTACAGGACCCTCATTAAAAAAAAAACCTAGAAATATTACAACTGAGAATGGGACTGCAGGAGCTACTGTTTTAGGATGTAGGTGAATTCTAATGGTGAATCGAGCGATGTGAGGCATAGTGTCTTTTTATCTTAACAGCACGTTGTGCTATTGTGATTATTTTGTATTAAATATTGAAATTTATAAATAAGTGTTTTGAGTGGTGCTACGCATTGTTCTAAAATCGGGTTTTAATTTTGGCATGTTAAATAAGCATTCGACGAACGCGCCAATATTTTTTTTCTCATAACAGTGGAAAGAATACTTAAAATTTTTGGTCATAGAGATAAGAGTAAGACATCATTCGAAACTGTAGAGTAATACACTGACAATAAAAAAAAAAAAAACCAAACAGGATGCGCTTTCTGCAATCTCTGTCTCCTTTCTGGAGAAACTTCTAATTCTTTATCCGATTTCTTTCTTAACTGTTTACATTCGGTTAAGACATAACCGACTGTGTTTACTATGATAGGCCTACTCTCTAAGACAGCTTTTTGCCATACATTTAGGTGTATTTGTCCGTTCAAGCGCAAGAAGACTGGGTTATTCGTGCGCGCGCTATGAAAGAAGCGCCATATATGCCTCACACCAGACACATCGCGTTCTCACAGACTTTATTAAATACACAGAAAGAAAAATATTGAAAAATGTCTTTACACACTCTTCCAGCATAGGGTGAATTCATATGTAGATACATTAACAGTTTTTGAAATTTACTCTTAAATTATTGTTCAACCAATTCAAAATGCCAATTATTAACTGCAAAAATTCAAACTTTAGCCCATATTCTTGCATTCAACATTTGTTTGCCAATTTCTGATCCACAACCAGTTTTCCACACTCAAATCCTAGTCCAAACCATTCAAAGTCATCACTAAACTGCTCTCAGATCAGAAAAACCCTGTCAGCGAGTTGATCCAACCATCAACCACCACAGAAATAACAACAGTCGTGTTTTTCTGCTGTATCTGCCCGATAGGGATCTCTGTCCTGCCGATATCTCCCTCCACCACTCCTGACGCAGGAAACCCAATCTCGCCTTTGCATCCGTCTGTTTGCCGCAAACGAGGGATAGGAAAAAAAATCCATCATTCCCACCACATCCATCCCAGAGAGAGCATCATGTTCAGAGAGCTGGCTGAAACGGACACCGCCAATTAGGAGCGGACAGAACAAGCGACTGCCCTTTCTCGCCCCTCTGCACTTGCACTTCTCCTCTCCTCGTCCCGCAGCGCTGTGAGGTGGCAGGGCGTCAGGGGAGCTGAGCTGGAGGTGAAGGAGGTGAATTTCCGAGGTCAAGCTGAGACACTGATACCCCCAATTAAAGAGACGAAAGATCTCGTTCTGTCAAAGCAGGGCCACAGGCACATCGATTCTCTATGTCAACCTGATTCTCTCTAGTGCAGCCACGACAGAACTAGATCCTTGATCTACATTAATGAAGCACACTCAAAAAATGATATATATATCATTAAAATAAACATTTTAGAATTAAATATAAATGTATGGAACAAATATCTTTGATTTTATGTACTATGTACTATATATACACACATATACAGGGAGCGCTTTCTTGCACATTACTATAATATTAAAAGGTTACAATTAACAACAGAGCCCAAACTATTAAATTCAGTTGCTATTTATTTATTTATTCATAAAAAAAAAAAACATGTAAATTGCACATAAGGCAGATTTTGCATTAACTTCTAAATATAATTATAAAATTATTACTCCAATTCATTTTTGAAATATAATCATTTACATTTAGTCATTACTTGTTAGTGTCTTATTTAATATGTTTAAATAAATTTGTCATGAAAACAAGTAAATATAACAAATATATTTACTAATATATCTCAATGAATATATATATAATGAATATATTAAAAATATTCAATATAATGAAAATATAAGCTAATATAGTGCATATATTTAGTGAAATGCTCCCCTTTGGAGTTTTCTCTAGTGAACTAACATGCTGTGGACCATAAATGACTTGCCTGAGATAAATGTAATGCTAAGTGAGATATTATTTTCAAGCTGTTTTATTGATGTCTTTCCGCAGCTAAAACACTGGTTGAGAGATTACACATAAGCATATCTATACATAGATCGTCTGTTCTTCTTCTGCTCTTTTTCCTGTTGTGGCGGTTAGCAAACAGCATTGCATTGCCGCGCACCCCCTTCTGGATTGGAGTGTGAATCACCTGTGACTGACTGTATTCGTCGTCTGACTGCATAAACTGAACCGTGACGTCTGTACCGTGACGGTTCGGGATGAATACAAGTACCGTTACACCCCAGATAGACAGATATATTCATTAAGAAACATCCACATACCCACATGAAAATGTGCATAATAAACACATTAAACATACTGTACACTACAGAAATATGAAGACTAGAACAGCAGCCAAGGCCACAGTGAGGCATAAATCATTCGCTGCATCTGAAATCAAATACTTCCCTACTATATAGTATGCGAAAAACAGTACGCCAACAGAGTAGCATGTCTGAATACTTACTTTTTGAAAAACAGTAGGCAAACAGTCATCGGATGCCCTACTACTTGCGCTGAGATTCTGAAGAGTGCATTCGATGGACACTTTACTATCCCATGAGGCCATGACGGAAGGTCAAGTGACAGTAACAACGTGGCGGATGAAGTATGTCCGAAATTCACTATATATTATAGTATGAACATACTTTTTTAATGGTAGTGAATTAAGTTCAAATTCAAATGTAGTACCTACTACCTACTCAAACAGTATGCAATTTTGGACGCACCGAATGTTTACTCGGGGTGCGTTTACACAACAATGATGTAGTAAAAACGAACAAAAAGTTCCTTTGCGTTTTTGAAAAGTTTAGCATACAGACGTCAACTTTCTCAAAACAATTCCCATTCACACGGATCCGTGAAAATAAAATCACTGTATTATTCTGCCTGGCCAGTAGTTGGCGATGTTACTTTGTTAAGAATGCATGCACATGACATCACCGTTTTCACAAATTTGTGTTTTTGTAGTTTACATGGAGACGATAACTGTATCATTTTCAAAAACGTGCACTCTGAAACCCTGAAACTCTGAAAAAATTCGCGTTTTCAGGCCCCCAAATTACCAATGTTGGGTAAATGAATGGCCAAAATGCATAAAAAAGTTTTTAGTTGAAACCAGTGTCGTGTAAACGGCCCCTCAGTCTTCCAATCTTACTAGTTGTCTTCATAAGAGAGAAACACAGTGATTTGAGTAGCAGGCGTGGAGTCAGCGCTCACGTCAGTGCATTGATGCAGCAGCACTGTGATGTTCATGCATGAGTTATTTATACTGCAGATAGCCAGGAATAGAACAGAACCTCAATACTCACACACAGCTGACATTTATAGAGAAGGAATCAAAGCTTGAGGACGTGTGAGGTGAAAAACACTCTCGCTTTCATCTAATGACAATATCCATTTATTAAACTGTTCCAAACTTTGCTGCTTGGTTCTTTTCAACTTTTCAATGAACAGCCTGGATCTTAAATCACAAGCTACACCATCCTCTGCTTTAAATTCTAGCATGAAGCAAATCTTTGTTCATTAATTTCAAACATCCAATCTTCAATATACATTCAATATCCAAAACAGACACTAGAATTGTCAAGAATCTAAAAATGTGCCACTGTCTGCCATCTTGTGGCCACAAGCATTTTGGCAACAAGATTATGCATTTAAATATTTAAATACACTTTTATAAATACAATATATTTTAATATAATAACATTATAATTATATTTTGAAATATATTAAATTATAATATAATAATAGAAAATGTAAAATTAATATTAAATGATTCTGACCTATAAATAGAATAATAAACATTTCTTCATTTAGCATGTCAAAATCATAAAAAATCTGATTTGAATGTAAAGAATGTGAATAATGATATCATAAATTACAATATAATATAATCATTTATATATTTTTGAATATGTATTAATATTAAATACTTGTAATATTTAGTTTAAATACTTGCACAACTAAATGCAAATCTGTGCCAAAGAAATGCAGTTATAATATTATAATAGTAAAAGTAATATAAATTTTCAGTGATGATCTACAAGAAGAATAAACATTCTTCTTCATTTTGCATTATGACTTTTCTTTGTTTAACATTTATCAAATTCATAAAACTTGCCTTTTTACATTTTAAATGACATTTTTAAATTTTTTACATTTTGAATGTATTATTAAAAACTATTCAGCTGAAATACATATTTAAAAGCAAATTTGTGCAAAAATATTTTATAATAGTAAAAGTAAAATTAATATTAAATTACTTATATTTTTCAAAATCATAAAACTGTCTACTCAGATTTAAATATTATAATATTTGAATTATAATTATTTATTTTTGTATATTTATTAATATTAAATACTTTAAATATTCAGATGAAATATTTACATATTTAAAAAGAAATTTGTGCAAAAAAACAAACCAAAAATACTCACCTTTCTGTTCTCTTGCAGACTGTTTGTTTGAAGTCACATTTGATGGTTCATCAACCTTCAGTGTTTGAACTAAAGACTCAGGGGAGATTTTAGTTCCAGCAAAAACTCCAGTGGGAAAACTGAAAGCCTACATGGAACATGAAGTTGAATAATTATCTCATTTAGAACAGGTCATCTGAGGAGAAATTACTCTGATGTAAAGTAACTTAATAGCATATGACAATGAAATAAAACAAACAAATGGTCATACCTTTGAATTACTGTTTGTACTACTGTCCGATGTGTTGGTTTTGGGCTGTTTTGAATCTGTTTTTGTGAGTTGAATGGATTGGATAGCTATCTTCTCCAGATTCCCAAGCATGGGTCTATTTTCATGCTCATTTTCCAGCTTTACAGCGCCGTGATGGAGCTTCTGCCGCATCCGTTTAATTTTCCCCACCATTTTGATTCAGTATATGTGATTTCGATATAATTGTATGCGTATATAACGCTAAAACATACAGAAAATATCCCGCACGTGTTAAATTGACAATTTGTTTGGTGTTACAGCTAATATGGTCCGGGTAAAAATGAAACGGAAGACAGAAAAGTTCCGTCAAAAGTCCTCCTTCGGGTCGTCGTTGAGGATCGTCTACTCTACACTTGAAAATAACATTCAGGTATAGTTTACCAACAAACCAACCTTAAACTTAAATAATAACTTAATTAAAGAACACGAACTGTAACATAAAGCACATAACTAATGCCAAAAATAATAAGAAATGTAACTTTAACCGAAGGTAGCCTAATGAAGGGACGACTTTCCTGTAAATGTCCGTTTGCCCATACTTTAACTTATTAAACATAATTTCAACAATAACCCGCTAGGAAGTACTTTTTAAATATACATTTACACTTAAGCTGGTTAGCAATTGGGGTCTAACAACCTGACCAGCACAAAACAGCAAAACGGACCAGTCTGAACAGGCTAAGAAACCATCTTAGACTTGTTGATGAAATTCATTTTTAGTCTCCTCATTTTTACCACGTTGTTTTATCATTTAAAAATTGGTATAAACTGGAACTAGTGTTGGCAACAGAAACAGGAAATCCTTTTAAAATTATCTTTATTCTTTGATGAATATGGCAAATAAATACATACATACATATATACAAGCAAAACAGACAGTTTACAGTTAGTTACTGAGCAATGTTACAAAAACAGTATATAGATCCGCCTCATACAAAGCTTAGAAATACAAAAATTAACACTATTAGTCCAGCAGCATACATTTGATTTAACAAATGACTTGACATTATTCAGAATAATCTACTTTAATTTCTCTTATACATAGGTGAAAGGTGATGCATTCAAGAGTATATGTATTCTGAAATGTATACAGTAGTATACTGTATCCAGGTAGGTGGAGGTGGGAACAGACGGGGTAATTTTCACTGCCTTCTCTATCTCTGTGTAACTGAGTCTGGCCCCTGAGGTACTTCAGGGCCAAAGGAAGATTGTAATTGAGCCCTTGTGCCCATTATCTCTGTACTTTATTCCAAAGGAGCAGTTAACACACACACCACTGTAAGTACTACTGAAATGGAGTGGTATGACTAAGAAACAAAACCTTTTCTGTTAAAATATATCTAAAATACACAAAGCAAGATAAAGACTTGCCATGCATGGTAACAATAACAGCGGGGGAATCTCATTTGAAATATCTGGGTCATTGACTAACTAAATTTAGCAACTACATTTTAGTCCCTAAAACAAACCAAAATAGGCTTCATTATCTTGTTGTTTTTCTTTTGATTTTGAGGTTAAAATACAACCTGGACATGTAACTCATTGAAGTTGAACTTAGACAGCTCCCTACAATCACACAAATCGTAATAACAAACGTTTAAAGTAAATAAAATAACTATAAAATTATTTGGCGTATAAATTAACTAAATCTATAGCAACACAACTTTACCTTAAAAGTGTGAATTGTTACATTTGAATTCATTTTCTAAATTATTATAATAAGTATAAATATGATGTCAGCATTCTGCAAACAAGTGTTGACTGGGAAGACTTGAAATTGTTGCATTTTTGCTCCTTTTGTGCACGTGTCAATGTAAGACAACATGAAATTCAGTCTCTTTGCTTTACGTTAGTTTAGTTATCCGGATGTGAACAAAAAGCGAGGAAGGAGGTATGCTGGTGCCGTCCTTAGACAGGAGATGGATGTGACGATATCCTATGAGAAAGAACAAAACGTGCTTACTTAATACTTAGTATTAACAGCAGCTTCACTGAGGATAAATTTTTGATGCATTTGGTGGAATGGAGACGTACCTTGTTGAATACAGGTGAAAGGGAGAGTGAACTGTCCCACAAAGTCGTTCTTTGATGTTTTATCATAGTCTTCCACGACAAACCGAACCAGCGCCAACTCAGGGGCGTGAACGGTGAACTGAAGTGTGTCGTACCATACCGGGTTGAAACCTGCAGAGACAAATAGGTTGTTGACATGAAATTTCAAGCATTAACAGTGTACAACATGCTATTCTACTGTACATCTCAAATTTTTTAAGACAATTTTTCAAAAATTTCTATAATTATTACATAAATATAATTTATGACCTCATATTAATTAAAAGAGTACATGGAACATTTGTACTTCAAAACCATTAGCTTGTTTAGTCTTTCGAACGCAACTAGATCTCTGGTTTAACTACGTCTAGACTTTCTCAGTCTAGACACAACTCCGTCCTATACGTTTTAACTGACCGTTGTTGTCAATGTATCTGGTTTCCTGCTTGGCCTGGTCCAGCTGTACGCCATGAATTTCCACCCGAACGAGGGGATCAACAATTGAGCCCTCCTTGATGTTTACCTTGGGAAGCTGTTGCCCGCTGATGACCTGGAATGAACAAACAATGCAAGTTAACATATAAACACGTTATCTAAGACCAACACATGCACAGAAATTCAGGTTTCTACCTGTATAGACAGGCTAAGCGGATTGTAACCATTTCGGTTTTGGGGGTTTTCTGGGTCAAACCTCTCGTCAATGTTGCGCATGAACGCTGGTTTCAGTACGTAGCCACAATGCCGATTCTGACTGAATAAGCCGTCGTTTAGATCCATCTCAACCCCTGCGGTCTGAAAGTTCAGAGCAACTGAAGAGAAGAGAAGAGAAGAGAAGAGAAAGCTACACTTAGCAATGAAAAATATTTACCACTGTTTGTATTCGGCAATAAGAGTTCCTGCATAAAACAATTTCTAGTAGAACATTTTCATGGATAAAGCATGACAATTTAAGCTGTTATACTAGTGATGCCTTGGCTAGTTACTCTAACTAGCAATGCTCATAAACTGAATATTCTATATTAAATCATCCTATAATGGTTTGCTATTCTTAGTTGGTTTAGCTGGTCTCCCAGCCTGGTCAGGTTGGTGGTGTTCAGCTGGTTTAGCCAGTTGGTCTCCTAGGCCCTGTTTACACCTGGTGTTAAGATGTGTTTTGGTCGATCGGATCACAAGTAGACGAGGGAGACACATACCCATTTACACCTGGTATTTTAATCTGTCTCTTTTGTCCACTTCTGTCCTGCTTTCTTCGAGGGGAGGGTCTATGGCGGGTAAATGTATGGGGTTTTTTTAGATCTTTCGATGTAATGGACAAAATTAGCTTGCGCAATTTACATATGAACGCGCTTGAAGACAATGGAACAACATACGGAGAGCAGCAACTTTTTTTTCTGCTCTGAGTGCCACAAGACCGAACGCTGTGAGTATGTATTAGAAATCAGGAATGGTGAGAGAACATTGTGCTTGGTACGTTTTTCACCTTCAAACCAAACTTTGGTCTCCAGCCAACAAAGTTTAAATCCTGTCTGGCTAGCACGCTTCTTATAATGTTTACGCATTAGGTCTGTAGGCAGACAGTAGGTGGTCTTTTGTGGCTGTTCGAACACATTCAACCGTATAAGCGTCTACACTACGAAAGCACTTCGGTCAAATGCGTTTTCAGCTACCTCTGGAAGTGGTCGAAAGTGGAGAAGCTCAAAACAATTTAGACCCCGTTTACACCTGTATTTAGCGTCGTCCATTTGTGATCCCATCGAACAAAACGCATCTTAAAGGGTTAGTTCACCCAAAAATGAAATTTCTGTCATTAATTACTCACCCTCATGTCGTTCCACACCCGTAAAACCTTCGTTCATCTTCAGAACACAAATTAAGATATTTTTGAAGAAATCCGAGAGGTAAATGAATCATCCATAGACAGCAATCTAACCACCACTTTCAAGGTCCAGAAAGGTACTAAAGACATTGTTAAAATAGTCAACGTGACTGCAGTGGTTCAAATTTAATTTTATGAAGTGACGAGAATACTTTTTGTGGGCCAAAACAAAACAAAACAAAAATAATGACTTTATTCAACAATATCTTCTCTTCTGTGTCATTCTCTTACGCTGTTTACGTTCAGCACTTCCAGGTTCTATGTCAGAACGTAAACAGCGTAGGAGAATTACACAGAAGAGAAGATATTGTTGAATAAAGTCATTATTTTTGTTTTG
This sequence comes from Mylopharyngodon piceus, assembly GCA_039654765.1. Classification (NCBI taxonomy): domain Eukaryota; kingdom Metazoa; phylum Chordata; class Actinopteri; order Cypriniformes; family Xenocyprididae; genus Mylopharyngodon; species Mylopharyngodon piceus. The sequence goes on from CM077438.1 coordinate 33,945,269, forward strand.
TTTTTCTCATCACTTCATAAAATTATTATTTTAACAATGTCTTTAGTACATTTCTGGACCTTAAAGTGGTGGTTAAATTGCTGTCTGTGGAGGAGTCAGAGAGCTTACGAAGGTCTTACGGGTGTGGAACAACATGAGGATGAGTAATTAATGACAGAATTTTCTTTTTGGGTGAACTAACCCTTTAAGATCTAGTATGATCCAATAGCAGTTAGTCAAGGGGCAGTCAGTCTTACTTCTCGGTATCAAATTAGACCAATCTATGTTTTTATGCAACTGAATCAGAAAAGTTATGAACAGTCTTGAGGAAAAAAAAAATTTGATGACTAACTTGTAAGACTAGTCTTGGCGGTTTATGCAACCGGCCCCAGTTTTATTTTTTTATTTTTACTGACTAAGTTCTAGTACATAAGTTTGACCCAACAACTAGATATTAATCACATCTGTATTATGCTAACAATCTTATAGATAGTTGTGCTATGTTCATCAATAGAGAATATTATAAAATTCTAAAGCTCTCAAGAAACATATCTTAATTAGGCTAGCTGAAGCAGAATCTCATGGATTATTAAAAAAACTATTTAAACCCTTTTTTACTATTTCAGGTAGGCTCACCAATTTGGCACCCTGCGTTCCACATGTCCTGTGGGTTGAAGTTGGATGAGTCAGTTCTCAAACCACTGGGGTAAACCCGGCTCAACTGACGAGCGTTATGGAGAACAAACTCCGCTCCTGTAGCACAGAGACAAAGTAAGTACAATTCTCTAAAAGAAAATAATTAATGAGCTGTTATAGGCAGTCAGACTCATGTTTCCTTTACCTGCCTCCCTTATGTGTTTCCGGGCCTTAGACTCCGTGAAGGAGGAGATCTCGTAAAACTTGGAGTGAATTCGTGAATGTTTAAAGCTGCTAAAGTGGACACTCTTGCAGTAAACCACACAGTCGGACAGCTCTTTAGACAGACGCTGCTTGGATTTCTAGACAGTACAAAAAAAGTCCTTTAGTTCAGTTAGACAGTTCCACATCGGTTTAATTTTCTTTGCTTTAGGTGGTTTGCTGGGTTTCCACTGACCAGGCTGATCTTTTTTGATGGTTTTAAAGGGTTGTGGGCACTTGTCAGCTGGTCAGGCCTTTGAGGCAAACTTGCCAACTAGCTAACCCAGCTGAACACCAGCTTAAGTCATTTTAGACCAGCAAACCACCTTTTTAGCTGGGTTAAGCTGGGTTCACACTGTACGATTTGGCAGCCTGAGACTAATTTTGTGAATCCTAAAAGATTCCTCAGATCCTAGGCCAAAATCTGAAGTCTATAATTTTTAGTTTGACTGACAGCCGATTAATGACCATTGTGATCAAATTTTACCTCTGATGAAATTCTGGGAGTATCAGAAGATTTGATGCACAGTCCTACAGTGTGACTTCTCCTACGACACCCGTCAAAACAAAAACCAATAGGTGCGCCGAACCTGATGATGCATTAAGTGAGACAACAAACCACCACCTTGCTCCACATAATCTTCATTTCTTTTCAAGAGAAGCCATGATCAAAATTAATGCTAGAGATTGTTTTTGTTTGCTAGCCACCATTTCAATCCCGCATGTAATGCAGCTCACGTCACTGAACGCATCATGGATTGATGATGTAAAACTCCGGACAAGTCTTCTTCCATTTTTAGTCCAAGTTTTCTTTCATTCGTCCATTTTTAACGCACCTTGACTGCTGTACAGTCTGACAATAATGACAACTGAGATCCCACAGTGTGACATGGCTTACAGCAGGAATCATGTTCATACAGTCTGACAAGCAACAGTCATAAAGGACTATTATAAATCATACAGTGTGCACCCATCTTTACTAAGAACTCAAAGGACTAATTTTGGCAGTCATAACTGCTTTTAACTAGCTCAGCAGCATCTAAAACCTTCCAACATGGCTGTGGTGTTGGAGAACTCAACTAGCTAAATTGTATGATGTGGTTTTACTGCAAGCATTCAGTTCTGCTACCCAAACCATTCAACCCAGGACTACTTAGACAATGTCATGACAGACGACCCATGGATAATGAGGACCAGTATCCACCTGGCTTCATCTTACACTACTATTTGTTGGACCTGTCCTAGCCAATCTGCTGTGCCATCTTAACATGATATTCAACTTGCCTAGGGTGGTGTAGCCTTGATCTGGGCTGGTAACCAAAAGTTGTAGGTTCAAAGCCAGCAAGGGTTAATCCTTTGAAATTGTACCTTTGAGCAAGATACTTCCCAGAGGGACTATCCCTGTTGGAAGGGTACTGTAAGTCACTTGGGATAAATGTGTCATTTAAATAATTATTAGTACTTAGCCTAAACCAGTAATCTGACAAGACAGAGTCCGAAGAGCAGTGTTAATGTTCAAATTAAACGCTAACACATAACATGCCAAAATTTTCCAGTTGACAAGTCAACAAGGTGACTGTATTTCGGATTGGAGAAACCAAGAGGGGTGATCCCTGATGCAGCTAACCAAAGTTCAAAGAATCAAGTGTCGCATGGTAACAGCAGTGCCAGCAAGTGCACATGGCCACCTATCAGATGGCAGAAGACAACAGAAGATATGCCGTTTCTGTCTTATCTATCTCTGACTTTCTCTCTTGCATTTTCTTGTTTGTTTGTCTACTTCCTTCCCAAGATTGATTCATTCTCACCCCATTCAACCCATTCAACTTTCATTAGTGCTTTCTGTCATCAGCTCATTTTCAGGGCCACTGTGCAGCTCTGGTCTGTCAGAATATTTTGCTACCTTCAACATAAGACAAGCTAGTCCACATTAGGTAAACTGCTTACGGTCTAGAATGGAGAAATGGAAGTTTCCATGGATGAGCCAAACAAAGGAGTGTGTTCAACAGGTGTTACGTAAGTACATTTGAATCTTGTGGTTAAAGTCTAGGCAGACTGAAACTCTTGCTTGAGGACTCAGTGCTCTGATGAAGACCTGATAAAGTACCAGTGAGACAAGACCACCGTTCAATATTTTACAATCCATTGGCACATGAAGTAGCCAAAGAAATTGTACTCTAGATATGCCCCATTATTTTTTTTAACATTATTTCCCTTTGATAGTTCATGTATCTACTTTTGGTGGGATTCAAACTTACGACTTTTCTGTTACCAGCTCAGCTCTTTACCCACTTGGCTAATATGAATTGAAAGTATCACTGTACCTTGCCTCTATGCCGTATGCTGTCGTTGCGATGATGGTCATCATCAATTTCAGCAGTCTCCTCTTCGTCGCTCACCTCTCCTGTCAAAGGGTCATCCACCACCCCATTCATGCTATCCTCTAATCCTCCTATCTTCTTTCCTTTCAACAGAATCTTCCCTTTCAGATCCTATATGGAAAGGATACACTTTCATCAGCAACCATCTGAAAACTCATACAGTAACACTTTAACAGTGAACACACTGACACAATCTATAAATCATTACTAGAAAAAAACGTTGAATAGGAAAGCATCTCTTTTAAAGGAATCTATGAAATTACACCTAAACTAGCAAGACATCCTTGGTCAATTAGCTTCACGAGGAAGACCATGATGTTCGGTTAAGTGTTGCTAGTGGCTAACAGCTATGCTGGTCTTGATATGGCGATTCTGGTTAGACCCTGCTGAAACGATGATGGTGGTGTGCAGGGATCCCCACCAGGCTTCTTAACTAGAAAGAATTCATCAGTCAACAAGTTTAACCAGAAAGACCAGAGAAACTAGCCTAAGCTAGTCTTGACAAGCAAGGTAATTCATGTTAGTCTGAGCTGTTTTTTGTTTTTTTTCAGCAGGGTCGTATGCGTTTGTGGGGGGGAATATTGTTGTTTGCTTTAATAATTAAGTGTGGCTGGGTCACATGGACATAGATCATATGGCTGCAACCCCAGGTTAACAGCCGGAGAAAGTGAATGTATCATGGAGAGGTCAGTGCACTCTGAACTCTGATACACGTCTGCTCGTGGGGTGGAAACTTCAAGATCTTTGCCGAGGACACTTCAAGATGAATGACTACTTACTGCCCATTAAGCAGTCCAATTAAGCTGACATGTTAAGTACTTGTTTAACTGACCGTATGCGTCCATGCTCTCTGGCTCACCTCGGGGGACGGGAGGCCGATGGGAATCTTTCCATCTAAAGTGCTTTTCAGCAGCTTGTCTCCCAGGATCTGGGTGAGGTGTTGGGCCATGACTTTCTGCTGCTCTACACTGCAGTGGTTCTCAATGGACAGGATGACAGGGTACTGCGATGCCTGAGGAGGGGAGAGTGTGTGTGTGAATAAGTGATGGAGTGAAATGGAACACTCGACAGAGACCAGCGGCTAACACACTGCCAGGCAGGGGTCGACTGCCCTAGATCACATTACACACAAACAGAAGGGCATGGTGCCCTGGCCCCAGCCTGTCACACACACAAAAAATGCAAGCAAGTACAGCACTCTAACCTGGTTTAGAAAGATTAAAGATGAAGAGATAAAGAAATAAACCAAGAGGTATATACCACATAAGATAATATCACATTTTATGGACATTTATAAATCAAACAAGGAATTTTAATCAGATACCATCACCTTACAGAAAATACTGTGACAACATAGTTTAGTGTTAGAATCAGATGGTTATACTATGGTATTTAGAAATATACCATGGTACTAAAATTTATGTACCATGATATTAACATGGTATTCCAAAATACCATGGTAAAAACTTGGTTTTCTTTGAAGTACCTTCAATCACCCTGGTATATAAATCAAAGTACCATGGTATTACCTTCTGCTACCATTACTATACTATACTATATTATGATGCAGTGGCGTGTGGTCCATATAAGCTGCGAATGCTCTGCATACCCAAGCCATTTGTAGACTTGGAAATTAATATTAACATTATAAATTACTATTAAATCCCTTGTTTGAGGTGTACCATAAAGCCTACATGATTGGTAATGCGTATGTAACTGTCCGTAATTTATTTATTTGCCAAACGACGGTAATTTTCTTTAAATCTGCCAGTTACAGAGACTTCTGGGTAAGCTGATCTACAGCAGCTTTTGCGCCTTTGCGCTTTTGTTATGGAATGTCAGCGCTGTCCCGCGTTCTCATTGGTTTGCTGGCCTATGGCAGATTACATGGCAGGATAAGCTATGAGCCGATCGCTCGCCCAAGAGGAAAAATGAGCTGCTGCCCAATCTCGATCACTGAAAATCATTCATTATCATGACATCTGGAAGTACTGTGGTATTACCATTTGATAGCATTACTATACCACAGTACCACCACAGTTCCTTATTGTTAGGAACTCACAGCTGTGAAAGAGCAAATGAACATAGTTTGTGACGTACCTTAAAGGCATAGTTGCTCAGCACAGTGACTACATCCTTGAAGAAGATCTTGGAGGTCAATGTGTGTCCATGGTAGACGATTGGTTCTCCATTTGGTCCATCCCAGCAGTCCACTTCTACACATCGACAGCCACGTTTCAGTGCTCTGAAACAGTCATACAAGTTCATATTGATAATTATAAGAAGAATTTCACCATCTGTATCTTTTAAACCAGATAAATGCTCATACTAACATGGAAAATCATGCTGATTGAGTGTTTAATGGGTTAGGAAATGCCTACTTAATATAGATTTTTGAAAACGTGTACCGTATATAGCCTTCCACACTGCTATGTCCTCTGATTTGGTCCTCCAGAAGGTATGTGTTATGAGAAGATGATATGAAGTAATGGCAGAGAGGCTGAGTCATGTCCTGGTATAGTTCCACCATGGTAGGGTTGAAGATGGAGCCCTCTGATGAGCTCAGGTACATCAGGAAACCATCAAATGTCATTGCTTGCAACATTTTTGCTGGAGTCAAGAAGACAACAAAAAACAGCATTAAGATACCTGAACTAAAATGTATTAAGTTTGAAAGTTAAAAATTAGTTTGGGACAAGAGGCCAAACCACCAAAGACGACCTAAACAGATCAATGGCATGTGGAAAGTAAAATACAAACAACATAGCTTTGAAGAAACTTGAGCAAGAAAAGTACAACTCCGTCAGCTATGCTTCATCACAAAATTACTTACCCGTGTCTGAAGGTTCATAGCGTTCAATGAGATTGAGTGCATACTGCTGAACTCCATCCTCGTGTAGCTGCTCCTCCTGCAGGAAATCTTTCAGATCTTGGAGCGTTAGCTTCTGCCCATCACTTGAATATTCCTGAAACACTCGCAGGACGTCTTCACGTTGAGTCAGCATCTTATAGAACAGCACAAACTCATCGTCTTCAAGAGTACCTGACTGAGACTTGTCCGCCATCTGCAGAACAACAGAAGCTCAAGTGTGTCAAAACCGTCACTGAACTGAAGCTACATCAAGCAGTGTAACCGTAGGTTGGCCATGTAAGTGCAGTTACCGTAAAGAGACGGAGAGCGTGATGCTCATTCATGTCCACGTTCATCATCTTCAACAGATCTCTGACCTCCTTAAAGTTCATCCGCCCATCTCTGTTTTTGTCTGCCTTTTTGAACCAATCACAGATCCATCTGGAAACAGCATTTAAGGGAAAATCTAAGTGCTCCACATGATTTACCAAAGTAGGACATGTTCCTATCAACTAATCTGATTTCAGGGAAATGCACTTCAATCCAAGTAAATTAAGAATCTTAAGGGCATCAGATGTGCTGATGTCCCAATGTATTTAAGTGTCTTTTAATGCCTTTTAGCCTGTGTGAAACCTTTGTGTGTGTGTAAGATGGACAGAGAGCGAAATGATAGACAGATAGATAAAGAATCACAGTAAAGGATACTGGTCTAGTTTCTCTCTCTGCCCCATGTTCTCCAGGTTATCGATGAGTTTGCGTATCCCTTTTATCCATGATTGTGCCTCCTCTGCTGATTCGGCCACTAGGTCTAAGTTGCCCCGTCGACCACGAAACACAAGGGTGAAGCAGCGGTCAGGTGGGAACTCGTCAGCAATGCTAAGCAGAACCTCAGATTGGTGCCCTTCCCGCACGGCCTCCACATCACCCACAGAAACTATATACACACATAAACAAACATTTAACTTAGCTATATAAATAGGGACAAACCCTAAGAGCTGGAGTCAAGACCAGACCCATTTTTGACTCATCAAGGCCCAGACCCAGACCAAAGCCACATTTATGTGGTCTCGAGAGTTGTCAGTACCAATAAAATATCAAGACTTTTACCCCCAGCCAAATCCTATACCCTGTATAGAGCATGAGGTACTCAATCCTGCTCCTAGAGGGCCAATGTTAGAGTTCAACTCAAACCTTAATTAAACACATCTGAACCAGGTATAACCATGCAAATCAATGTATTTGTAATGACTAGAAACAACAGGTGTGTTGGAGCAAATTACAGCTAAACTCTGGTCTAGAGGTTCTGAAATCACTGTGTACTGTATGAAGCTGCTATATTTCTTTCTAGGGTAATGGTGTACTTGTTCTAGGCTGGTTATAGGTACAGACACAGGAACTATCACCATTGTGACCTTAAAGGGATAGTTCACCCATTTACTCACCCTCAAGTTGTTCCAAACCTGTATGATTTCTTTCTTCTGTTGAACACAAAAGAATATATTTTGAAGAATGTTAAATTCCATAGTAGGAATATACTATGGAAGTCAATGGCTACATCAACTGTTTGGTTATCAACATTCTTCAAAATTACATTCTTCTTATTTTGTGTTCAATAGAAGAAAAAAAAACTCATACAGGTTTGGAACAACATAAGGGTGAGTAAATGATGACAAAATTTTCATTTTGGGATGAACTATCCCTCTAAGTTAGACACTTAACCTCAGGTTTCTCCTATTGCAGGGGTGTCCAGTCCTGCTCCTGGAAGTTCCACCTTCCAGCAGAGTTTTCCTCCAGTCCTAAACCCTGCAAAAAGGTGGCCCTCCAGGAGGAGGATTGGACACCCCTGTCCATGGGATTGTACTTGTAATACAGTATGTTGCTTTGGATAAATGACTAATAATTACAGATTGTGGATTTTAGCCTTGTTAACTCTACTTACAGGTGGAGTGGGCATTTCCAGCTTTCTTGCTCTTGTACCAGATAGTCATGCAGTCTTCTTGTAGCCGGAAATAACGCTGCTTTTTCCATGTGCGAGACTTGATTTTTCTCATCACTGTGCCGACGATCATGGACTTCAGGTTGTCATCAGCCTGGATACCTGAGGAGCAAGACAGTACAGGAGACGAAGAGGGCGAGGAGGGGTCAGACGACAGGTAATGCACCTGACCCAGATTCCCAGCACATCATGAAAACAAAACACACTAAATCATCCCCTGTCTCTCATGACCAGATAATGAATCCTTCTTTTGTACAGATGTAAGTCAGGTGAGTTTTGGCATACATCTTAGCAGTCCTTGTAACCTGCTGTTGCTAGCACTATAATCGCTAACGTTATTTCTACTTTAGACATTCTACTAAATATAAGTAACTTTGCAACTTCATGTCAATCACTCTCACTAGAGTATTAGTAGGTTGTCTGCTTAATATCTGCTAACATTTCATTTTGATGCTCCCCCAACAGACATTCTACTGACTATAAGTAACTTTGCAAGTATATGTCAACTTTTTCTACTATCCCTGACCTAACAGTCTACCAAAACTCTAATGAGAGTTAGTTGACATGTAGTTACAAATTAATGAGAGTTACCTGACATGTAGTTGCAAAGTTACTTACAGTTAATAGAATGTCTAAAGTATAATCTACAAGACTTGTCTTTAATATTTTGCATTTTATATGCGAAATAAGATACAATCAAGCCCTTTTATCAAGCTTTCCTAGTCAGGACCTCCCAACTAACAATGTAGGTTTTTCAGTTTTTACAATGTTTGTGGACACATCTGAAGACAAGATCTACCAAAACTGATTGACTAACCTTCATATCACCTCAAAGGTGTGGCTACATGTACAATGCTATCAGTGATTAAGGAACAAATAAATACAGTGACGGCAGTGAGGATTTTTTCTCATAGTTTAAATGTAAACTTACGTAGGCTCCTTTCAGTAGAAGCCATCTGTCGTTCTGTCATTTTTTAGGCGTCTCCTGTTTCTGAATAAAGAGAGAGAAGAAATGAATTGTCATTAACTGACATAAGTGGAGAAAAGAATATTAAAATAGATCACACAGTTCATAAAATATGTTTAACATACAATAGCGTACACTTTTAAATATAATGCATTAGAGGAAGGCACATTAAAGACATACAAAAACTTTACAGCACAATATAAAGAAAAGATTTATTTTGTCAGTAACAGTGCAATTTTCAAAAATATAAGTAACAAACCATTGACCTTAAATTACAAGTTCATAAAAAAATGTAAATGTGGAATATTAGGAATACTAATATATAATTGAACTGCATCAGTCATGCACAGTAATAACACTTAATATTAATTGTATGATGATCTCTGACCTTTAAGGCTTATGTTTGGTCTGTTACAACCTTTTCACTGCTTTTGTTTTGAACAAACACACATGCACACCCTCAAACAAGTGTTTTCAGACAGTGTAAATTGCTTTTGTTAATGAAAATCCCCTGGACGTCTGGCTTTAATACAGGGATCAGCACTAGAGCTGTTGCCTCAGACTCTTCAATGTTTGTGCGGATTTGTTCTTTGTGAAAGCATCTCACACTTGCCCTCAAATACTGCACAGTCATGCAAAATCAGACAAAAACACACAAAGAGAAGATGATGATTGAGGAAACTGCTGTTACTATTAATGAAATGTAATTAATTTGTATGAACTTAATTCTTTACATTTTAAATTCTTCAATATAAATATATATATATATATATATATACACACACACACCTATATACACACATAAACACACACATATACATATATATATTTAAACACTTTTGTTAGATGCGATTAATCATGATTAATCGATTAGACAGCACTAGTTCAAGTTAAAATTAAGAAAACACTAATCTTAAAATAAACAAACAAAAATGACCATAAGCATTAATCTTAAAACAAACAAAAAATGACCACACTTTTGCCATGTGAGCATTTAAAGATGTGTTGTACCACCCAGCCAAAGTTGCCATGGAGATTCAGGTTTCACATGAGGCAACAGTCGCCTTAAACATGGCGGACAAAATGTCCAACATTATTGTTGTGTTATTAAAAACATGCTCAACTCAAGCATATTTCTTGATTCTCTAGATTCTTTAAAATAATTTGTTGTTAGTTGCTGTAACAACTAACAACTAAGAATTTTTACAACACCAAAATAACATATAAAAGCATGACAACAACAACAGTGTTAGGAATTCTTAGGAATTCCTAATTAAAAAAATAAAAATGAAACAATTTAACTAACGGCAGACAAAGACAAAACAAGCAGCAGTTATGAAGAGTATCTGTACAGGTATACTGTATCTGTACATGAACTTTCATAATAAAGTATTTATGTATTATAATTTTTAATATCTTAGGGTTGTAGGTCCACTTACCCTCTGTGGGCTCATAGTCAGATCTGTATTTGAGCTTTGAAGAGAAGCACAACTCAGGAGAAGCCGGTGTAATGTGGCCCCCGCTGCAACAGAGCCGGACTGACTGTCCACATCTCGCCACAGCTGATCGTACCACAACACACCTCCCTCTGACGCACAACCACACACCCACAGATCCACACAAACACACGGCCTGTTATCCACAAAATACACTTTCTTTCTCCTTTGGGAGTCAAAACATCTCTTGCCCTCCTCCCTCCCCTCTGGCTGCTTTGTCTTGTGTCTCTCTGTCCCTCTGTACAGATAAAACGAGGGTATGTCAGTTTTGTGGAGGAAACACAATCCTGCGTATTGCGTAATTGGAGTGTTGCATTCCTGCGGTGTGACAACCTAAAGGTTTTATCGCCACATGCGCAGATGTGAAATTTAACACTTTTCTAAGTAATCCTGAGTGAATTAAAATAAATAACACCCCTAATTACCGATTGGCTGTTGAAACTGTTTGCACATGCAGAACAGAGGTTTTTTGCAGTTTCTAAAGTCGCTATGTGGTTGCTAGGGTGTTCTGAGTGGTTGCTATAAGGTCTGAGTCAAAATTGCTATACTGTTGCCGTTCTGGGTGGTTTTTAGTTGTGAAGTTAGGGAATTGCTGCACAATTGCGATTTTGATTGTATTGTAGCATTTGCATTTTTTCTAGTGAATTGCCATGAGGTTTCTAGGTGTTTGCTTACTGGAACAAGTCAAAAGAGCCATAATGCTAGGGTGTTGCTATTGTTGCTGTTGGTGGCTGAGTGGTTTTCGGTGTGTTGTTATGTGTTTTCTAATTAGCTAAGTCAAAAGAGTGTTGCTATGCGGTTGCTACCATAGATACTGTATGTATATGTACAACCCGAATTCCGGAAATGTTGGGACGTTTTTTAAATTTGAATAAAATGAAAACTAAAAGACTTTCAAATCACATGAGCCAATATTTTATTCACAATAGAACATAGATAACATAACAAATGTTTAAACGGAAAAATTTTACACTTTTTATCCACTAAATGAGCTCATTTCAAATTTGATGCCTGCTACAGGTCTCAAAAAAGTTGGCACAGGGGCAACAAATGGTGGAAAAAGCAAGAAATTTTGAAAAGATTCAGCTGGGAGAACATCTAGCAACTAATTAAGTTAATTGATATCAGGTCTGTAACATGATTAGCTATAAAAGGGATGTCTTAGAGAGGCAGAGTCCCTCAGAAGTAAAGATGGGCAGGCAAACAATGTTCCTCAACGTCAAATTGCAAAGGCTTTGCAAAGCTCATCATCTACAGTGCATAACATCATCAAAAGATTCAGAGAAACTGGAGAAATCTCTGTGCATAAGGGACAAGGCCGAACCCTTTATTGGATGCCCGTTGTCTTCGGGCCTTCAGACGACACTGCATCACTCATCGGCATGATTGTGTCAATGACATTACTAAATGGGCCCAGGAATACTTCAAGAAACCACTGTCGGTAAACACAATCCGCCGTGCCATCTGCAGATGCCAACTAAAACTCTATCATGCAAAAAGGAAGCCATATGTGAACATGGTCCAGAAGCGCCGTCGTGTCCTGTGGGCCAAGGCTCATTTAAAATGGACTGTTTCAAATGGAAAAGTGTTCTATGGTCAGACGAATCCAAATTTGACATTCTTGTTGGAAATCATGGACACCGTGTCCTCCGGGCTAAAGAGGAGGGAGATCTTCCAGCGTGTTATCAGCTTTCAGTTCAAAAGCCAGCATCTCTGATGGTATGGGGGTGCATAAGTGCATACGGTATGGGCAGCTTGCAGGTTTTGGAAGGCACTATGAATGCTGAAAGGTATATAAAGGTTTTAGAGCAATGCTCTAAAATGCTCCCCTCCAGACGACGTCTATTTCAGGGAAGGCCTTGTGTATTTCAGTAGGACAATACAAAACCACATACTGCAGCTATTACAACGGCATGGCTTCGTTGTAGAAGAGTCCGGGTGCTGAATTGGCCTGCCTGCAGTCCAGATCTTTCACCTATAGAGAAAAATATGTCAAAGACGACCACGAACTCTTCAGCAGCTGGAAAGCTATATCAGGCAAGAATGGGACCAAATTCCAACACCAAAACTCCGTCTTCACACTGTTTTGATAAGAAGAGGAGATGCTGCACCATGGTAAACATGCCCCCGTCCCAACTATTTTGAGAGCTGTAGCAGGCATCAAATTTGAAATGAGCTCATTTTGTGCATAAAATTTTAAAATTTGTCAGTTTAAACATTTGTTATGTTATCTATGTTCTATTGTGAATAAAATATTGGCTCATGTGATTTGAAAGTATTTTAGTTTTCATTTTATTCAAATTTAAAAAACGTCCCAACATTTCCGGAATTTGGGTTGTAGATGCCACATTTGACTGCTTCAGACACGTCGGCGCACTCGCCATCTTGAAACGGTCAGCATGTCGTTGTCACTCACAGTAAGAATTAATGATGCCACAACATTGCGCAGCTTCTGGTTGTGAAACTGCTGAGATTTAAATTCCTAAAGAAATCGCATCACCTTTCACAAGTGAGAATGCGTTGGTTTGTGTTTTGATAGACCTATGTATTAACTCAATATTACAGATTTTTAAACTATGGTAACTTATTAATGGAAAGAACAGCGGTGAACTGGCGACAGGGTCATGGGCGGCCAAGGCTCATTGATGCACATGGGGAGCGAAGGCTGGCCCATGTGGTCTGATCCAACAGACAAGCTTCTGTAGCTCAAATTGCTCAAGAAGTTAATGCTGGTTCTGATAGAAAGGTGTCAGAAACAGTGCATCACAGTTTGTTGCATATGGGGCTGCATAGCTGCAGACCAGGCACGGTGCCCATGCTGACCCCTGTCCACCGCCGAAAGCGCCAACAGTAGGCATGTGAGCATCAGAATTGGACCACGGAGCAATGGAAGATAGTGACATGGTCTGATGAATCACGATTTCTTTTACATCATGTGGATGGCCAGGTGCGGGTGCGTGTGTGTTGCTTACCTGGGGAACACGTGGCACCAGGATGCACTATGGGAAGAAGGCAAGCCGGCGGAGGCAGTGTGATGCTTTGGGCAATGTTCTGCTGGGAAACCTTGGGTCCTGCCATCCATGTGGATGTTACTTTGACATGTACCACCTACCTAAGCATTGTTGCAGACCATGTACACCTTTTCATGGAAACGGTATTTCCTGGTGGCTGTGGCCTCTTTCAGCAGGATAATGCACCCTGCCACAAAGCAAACATGGTTCAGGAATGGTTTGAGGAGCACAACGAGTTTGAGGTGTTGACTTGGCCTCCAAATTCCCCAGATCTCAATCTAATCAAGCATCTGTGGGATGTGCTGAACAAACAAGTCCGATCCATGGAGGCCCCACCTCGCAACTTACAGGACTTAAAGGATCTGCTGCTAACATCTTGGTGCCAGATACCACAGCACACCTTCAGGGGTCTAGTGGAGTCCATGCCTCGACAGGTCAGGTCTGTTTTGGCAGCAAAAGGGGGACCAACACAATATTAGCAAGGTGGTCATAATGTTATGCCTGATCGATGTATATATATCTATGGTTGCTAACATGTTCTGAGTGCTTTGTAGCATGTTGCTATATAGTCACTAGGGTGTTGTGGATGGATACTAGCACATTGCTATGTGGCTGCAAGGGTGTTTGCTTACTAGCCTTAGTCAAAAGAGCAAAACATTGTTAGGGTGTTGCTGCACAATTGCTGTCGATTCATTAAATAAGCCATTTCCCCTCAAAAGCAGTTTATTGTAGTCAAGTGAAAAAGCACTTTAATGTAGTGAAGCCTCTCCTCCATTGACATCCATTCAACAACAACAACAAAAAAAATGCCCTCTGGTATCTTTCCCTGCGTACCACAGCGCAGCGTTAGCAGGCATTACGCTTTTTTTTTGCTTTTTTTTTTGGCTAACCTTGCAATATTGCCTTCAAGTGGCTTTGGTAAATACTTACCTGCGCTAGGTAAAAGTACAAATCCTTAAGTATGAGAAATAATAATAGTGATGCCAACCTCTAGAAAACCACATTTTAACCCAAATGACTGATTTGGGTTTGAACTGATTGGTCAGTAGAAACTATTAGCATATTACATTACGTGCACTAACCTAAAAACCCTCTAAAAATTATTAAGGGGCATAACTTCACTATACAAATGACCAAAAAAAGCGACCAGATGTTCATAAAATATTCAAATGCCTTCATGGCATGTTGACAGCCATATATTGGACAGCGCCGTCCACTTCCAGTCTGGCTCTGAAACGCGTCAGGAAGTTTAATGCGTGTTTGTAGAGCACAACTCAAGCTTGGCCTCCTTCACTGGGGCCCTTTAGCGGAGCCCCCAGATGATCGGATCAAGTTACTAAAGTAGGCATTCATCATTTAGCACCCTGTTAAACTGTGTTCAGACAGAAAGATGAAAGGGGGTTGAGAGTGGAAAAAACTTTTTAGGCCAATTTCAAGCATCTAGTATTCAAAATATCAACACACTTGGAGCACTCTATTGAGGGGTCTCGCCGTCGATTTCGGTTGTACCTGGCTTCATCTCCCATTAGGAATACTACTTCTCTGTCCCTTCCTCGTGTTTCTGTTCATGAATAAAACACAACTGAGCTCAATGTCTGAGCTCAGCTTACACACACAGCGCTGGCATCTTTAAAAGGGGGTCCCTGCCTACCTGCTATATCATCGAGCCAATGGCTGGAGTGCTTCCAGACTCCTATACGAACACACACACACACACACTCACACACGGACGAACACTTTCCATTGCAGACATCACCTCAATGAAACTCTCACCTTGGGTTTAACGACGTATCAGATCGTTCATTACACAAAGGTGATTAGCAACTAAACTCAACTGACTGTTTGGTTGACATGACGCTTATAACTGGGACTTTATTTCACTGTTTATGGAAAATGGCACATATACATTTCTGCATGGTGAAAACTTGAATAAAACTGAACAGGTAACAGTACTTTTATAATACATATCGTTTACCATCAGTTTCACTGCATAAAAAAGATAAAAAGTTTCTTATTTGAAAACAAGTGGCAATTATTTTATTACTGCTCCAGAGATGGTTTTTGCAGTACCACTAACGGCCAGCTGGTGGCAGCCAATGATGCAAATGATCAAGATACAATGTGAACACTTTACTGCATGGCACTTGAAAAGAAAAAAGTAGTATGAAACCATATGCAATGTTTTAATAAAACTGTAAATTTTTGAAACTGTAGTATACTTCATTATTGTCCCATTACATGCTTAATTCAGCGAGTGGGGCGGGGGGTTAAAATTATAATTGTATATATAATTGTGTATATATCAAATTATGAGTATAAAATGCAATGTGTGCCAACATCTCCAACGGTCAGGTCTAATTTAACCCTAAATTAACCCGTGTTTTATAAGGTTGCATTTGGCTAAACGACTTTCCCAAAAGTACAACATATTAAACAAATTATATTTCTATACACTCACATCCTCAGTTTCATTTGCGTCATTTCATAACATCAAAGTTCTTTAATGATAAATTTACCATTAGCCGAAATTCATTCCAGTACAAAATATCCTAATTCCTCTTCAAAATCAGAAAAGCAGCACAGCAGTCGGTAACTTGACATTTACAATGACAGGACACTGTTTATTTAACAGCATTCAAAACTACATACACGTTTCCTTTTTTGTGATGAAAATACAGACAATACAGTCTTTCAATTCCTCTCAATTCTGTCAAAAAGGCATAGAGGAAAAAGAAAAAGAAAATAAAAGTTTTAATGGTTGAGACTGACTCTTCCTCAGTCCAGCAGAGTCCAAAGTCAATTTTAATATCTCAAAAACAAACCGTGAATGCTGAGCACCGTTTCTAAGCTTCTTGGCAAAAAATATTAAGTGCCCTTGTATGTAAGAACAGTCTGATGTGTGTAAGGTGTGGTGCTGGGCCGTCCTGGAGGGTTTTGGATGAGTGTGAGTGTGTGTTACTGAGGCGGTAAAGGGATGCCACGGGGGTCTGTGACCTGCCCTTCCTGTAGGTTTTTGACGAGCTGTGCGAGCCAACGTTTGGTGGTGGAGTCGTCCTTTAGCACTTGAGCAAACGTGGTGTCCTTCAGCTGGTCCGGCAGACACTGACGCAGAGCTTCTCTCGCCCTGAAAAAGAGAAAATATAGTGATTTATAAATTCAACTAAATAATATAAATGTATATATTAATAATTTAGCTAAATGTATAAATTATAATTTAATTAAATATATTTAAATATAAATTACATCAAATATTTTAAATTGTATAAATGTAAAAATTATATATAAATATAAAATATGTATTTTATAAATGTATATTATAAACTGAATTGTACTTTATCTGTTGTATCTAATTTAGTTTTTTTGGTTCAAAATATGGATTTTTTTTCAAAAGTTTGGGGTCGTAAATTTTTTAAATGTTTTTGAAAAAATCCCTTTTGCTCAACAAGGCTGTATTTATTTGATAAAAATACAGTAAAAACAGTAATATTGTGAAATATTACAATGTAAAATAACAGTTTTCTATTTGAATATATTTTAATTTATTTATTTATGCAATTTTAATTCATTTTTTTATGTAATTTATTCCTGTGATGCAAAGCTGAATTTTCAGCATCATCATTCCAGTCTTCGGTGTCAAATGATCCTTCAGAAATCATTCTAATATTAGTGTATTTAACCAGGTTTTTATATTTCATATTGTATTAATTGCAATCTCAAATGATTAAGCAGCACAAATGGGCTCCCAAATCTTCAACTTTTCCAAACTACAATGTTTGTGCACTTCCTACCATCCAAAAATGTGTAAGGAACTAGAAAAGCAGAGAAAAAAAATACCTGGAGTTGTCAGAAAGTCGTAAATAACATCGCACAACATGTTTCAGCAGGCGAGCCGAGGGCTCCTTAGACAACTGAAGAACCATCTTCCCCTGCAAGACAAAAGGCACAAAAAAAAAAAAAAAAAAACCACACACACATAAACCTTAAGCTTAAATAACATTTAAATGAGCCAATCACAATCCAGGACTGCAAATAACCAGCCAATCAGAGACATTCAGCTCAAACACAGGCAATATAAAGTGTCCAACATGATTAACTCTCAGTCTAATTGACAGAAGTAACAGATGCCAATCAAGCGACAATTATAATTATAAACAATACGAATAATAGTTAATCACCAGAATCATGGCAACATGTGAAAAGCGTTCATAAGTCTGGCAGATATACGCCAGACCCGTGTCATCCAAGAGAATCTTCTGCAGTATAAACGTGGCCACCTGAAAGAGAGAAACATGTGGTTTAAACACCTGCAAGATACATTCATCTTTCTGAGTCTTGGATTTACCCTCATATAAGATGAAAATAGGCCAAAATAATATATATGTGGGAAGGAATTTGATGATATTTTTGTAAACTAACCGTTTTCGAAAGCTCGCTGCCGGACTCCATGATGCGCAGACAGAGAGGAATGATTTCTGTGGTCAACAGGAAGTTAATAACCTCCTGCTCGTCTGTTTTCACCAGTGCTCCTATAAAACAAACATTTCAATGAACACTTCTTTACTAAAACATTGTTTGCTTTTTTCCTGCATTAGCCGGTTTTCTTACCGATAACACCCAGACTTGTGAGCCGCAGGTATTCGAAGGGTCGAGTTTTACTGACCGTGTGCAAGAAGGGATACAGAAACAGAGGGATGTGAGCTGCCAGGAAAGCAGAGCTGAGGATGAAAAACAAACAAAGGGAGAAAAAAAAAAAAGAGTCAGTGTGGCAGAGATTTAAAGACAGTGTGTCATTTCTGGTGTATACAGGAAGTGAGTTACCGTGTCTCTACGTGGGAGGCCACACACTGCAGCAGTGCTAAAGCGTTACACACTCGATTAGACTGATGTGCTGTCAGTGTCGGGGGGTTTATGGATGGGTAGATGTTCACAATTTCCTGTATAAAAAAATAAATAAATAAACAATGACACCATAACCTAGTCATTTCTCTTAAAAACAAATTTAAACTGTTTGCATCACTATGAAAACCTGAAATCTGACCTTTACTGTTATTTACTTTCTCCTTTTTATATTATTTCTTAATGTTTGGATTAGTATTTGAATACTTGAAAGATTATTTTAAAATGATTTTACTGTCAAATGTCAGAATTTCCATCCAAAAAAAGTTAGACCAAATTTATAAACTGAAAAATCAAATCAATAAAAATGCAGATACAAATAACTTTATATATGAAAAGTTAAAAGTAATTAACTTTTTGTATCTTTTTAATAATTAAATTTTTTTTATCAATTGCAAAATTTTCATTACTTGTTAATTCATCAGTTTTCTTTTCTCCCTGCAAAATGACATTACTTCTAGATAAATGTTAATATTATTGCTTTTCTCCCCTTTTAATATTTGAATTAATAAATTTGACTGAAATATCATTCATTTTCATCAAATCTTTATAAATCTTTATCAAAATAAAAAATAAAAAATGCAGTTACAAATCACCTTGTATAATAAAAATATTTTTTCTTTGTATTTTTTAAATAGTTTTTTGTCATCATTTGCAAAATGTTATACTATATTTTTTTTACTTGTTAATGCATATATTTTAATTAATGAGTTTTCTGCAAATTGATACATTAATTCATTAAATATAAATATTATTTTTACTTTTTCTATTTTACTTTATTTTATTTTGAATTTAATATCTGAATATTTGAAAACTTATTTTAAATTTTTTCTATCAAATGTCATTCATTTTCATCCAGAAAAAAAGAATTTATAAATGGAATAAATAGTTAAATCAATAAAAATGCTGTTACAAATTTCTTTATATATTACAAATTACAATTTTATATAAAAATATTAATTTTAATTATTTTATTTTTGTATCATCAATTGCTAAATTTTACTGTTTTTCATAAATTACAAATACAAGTATTCAAACTTATTTTTATTTGAATGTAATTGTTTAAATGGCATTCTTACATAGCTACAGATTTTTGTTTAGGCTTACACATTTAAACAATATTTTAAATTATTAATTAGTAATTCATTATTAATATTAATATTTTATAAATTAATAAGTAATATTATTTTTTATTATTAAATCACACATTCATAACTAATCTAATGCAAACACATGTATATGTCCACATATATATACATAGTTTAGACATGAAACACTTCCGAGCAGCTGATCGGTTCTCTTAAAGGTGGGGTATCCATTTTTTCAATTACACTGTTTGGAAGTTAGTTGGGCCGATATCAACAACAAACGTCTAACCAATCAGCATTAGGGGGCGTATGACAGTTGTGGAGACAGAACGAGCAAGAGGGAGATTTGAGGAGAAAAAAAAAAAAAAAAAAAACACAGAAAGAGAAATGATGAGACACAATACAAATGAGCTCAAAAGAATATCACTGGAATGAAGGTTTATGACTGGGCAAGTGCTTTAGGACCTGCGTTTATATTTATAAAAAAAAAAAAAAAACTTTCCAGCGCCGGAGAGAACAAAGTGGGAAGGCCTGAAATTGCTGCGGTCCTAAAAGTGCAGCCTCCGGTATTGCAGGCAGATAATATTGCTGAAAACAGCGGAGGCTGCTTTGAACCCGCTTTTCCTGTGAGTAACTGGGTTTGAGTGTCATGATTGTCTGGAGCTGCTGTGCTGTTGGCGATTAACAACAAACTCTTGTTTGCATTTACTCTTGTGTACTGTATGTTAATTTTTGTGCTTCCTTGTTGTTCGTT
This sequence comes from Mylopharyngodon piceus, assembly GCA_039654765.1. NCBI lineage: Eukaryota > Metazoa > Chordata > Actinopteri > Cypriniformes > Xenocyprididae > Mylopharyngodon > Mylopharyngodon piceus. Next base: position 33,965,585 of record CM077438.1, read on the forward strand.
CATTAACTGCGCTTTATTTTTCGTGAAGCACTTTGTTGTGCGTCAGCTGTGATAAAGAGACATCCACTCTCATATTGCGTGTGTAAGAGTGGCCAGATAGCGAGAGTTGTGCAGCTAAACCACTGCACACTGACGACTGCTACAGAATGCGGTGCTTAGCGTCATTAGTAGTGCACTCGCCTCAAATGCCAGAAGCGGACGGGCTGGGGTTCGAGACCGACATGGAGCAGGGTGGTTAGGATTGGAGTGTGAGTTTTGGAGGTGGAGCAATGAAGAGAGGGGTGGGTTTGTTTGGGTTGATTTCAAATATCAACAATGTCCAACAGCATAGTTGAAAAAATGGATACCCCACCTTTAAAGCTGGCCGCTCTGGCCAATTGATCTGTTTATTCGATCGACGTAAACTATACTTATTTCTGTCCCAAACTGGCTCAACTCAGTGCAGCGTGCTATGGGAATTTTCTTAGCTCTCCACCTTCCCCAGTACCCCCTGCCTAGATCTGCTAGGAGTTTCTCCCTACTTTCCTTGCAACAGCTCGCATTCTATTCACTGTATTCATGTGCATGTTTCGGCAGCAGTAGCCTTCACTCATGCAGCAGCAGCAGCATAGCAGATCTAGTCCGCCAACGCTAAGCCTAGTGTGTGCATTCCATTCTTATAAATAAATGCTGTTTCAATCTATTCTGAGAGTAGTCATGATTGAATTCATGTTACATGACAAAACATACTGACCTAAATTAAAGGTAGGGTAGGCAATTTCAGAGATGCTAGCAATAGCAAGCTAGCTTTGACAGCATAAGATCCCACCCTCCCTTCAGAGCGTCACCAAAGCCACATCTCCTTCAAAACTAGAGATCGACCCATATATCGATTTACCGATATTTTCCCCGATATTTAAGCATTTTACCATAATCGGATATCACTGTTGTAATATCGGATTTACCGATAAACGCCGCCATCTTGTGGGTGTTTTGAGAATTGCGCGCAGGATCGCCATTACAGCGCATCTGAGGGGAGACGAGACAACAGCGTGCACAGGTAAAGTATACTTACCTGCTTTGCTGTAATTAGTAAACTTTATTTAACATAACAGCCATTAATGCACAAATTAGATGTGTTACATAAATGCTTGAAATGTAGCTAGTTTATGCAGCTTGTCTCTAAGAAATAGAGACAAGCTCACGGAGTCACCTAAGATAATCCGTCAAGTCCTGTCCCAATAAAGATGTAACTTTGCATGAATTAAATAATACAGCAATAATTGAGCACATGTTGGAAATAAAGGCGCTGAATTTAATTCTCTCTCTGTTGTCTATGCTCATCATTAGTCTCGTGAAATCGTCTGCATTTTACTGTTCACTCAGCGGGTTGATGCTCAGGAAATGCTCCAGCACAGCCACCGCATGTAACTTTTAACAGGATTCACTTGTTTAAAACACCGTAATTATATAAACATTTACTATATAACCATTAATTCGCTAATGCATAGATAAACAGCGCTTTGAAAGCAGATATTTCATAATCTAGAACGACAAGAACATTATTAATAATTCTGATATAACATACCAGTTAAGAAATGCAATAAAATACTATGTTTTGTTTGTTATATTCCAATATTCCAGAGAATATTATTCAGTTATTTAACATTATCCAGCGAATTATTCTTCACTCTTTAGCCTATTAAACAGCTTATAAATCTTTTTTGCTATCAGTGTGTGAAATGTTTCAACCAGAATAACAAAAAGTGTTTATAAAACAAATTGCCTACCCTACCTTTAAATCTAGATTAGAATTTAGTTTTTCAACCAAAAATGTTTATTTTAATGTGTCACTAAAATATATAACCATGTCAGCCTATAATATTTCTTCCTAACCAACTATCAGTTTATTCAGTGTTGAATTCAGCATTGATTGACAGGCACCTGTAGGAGAGCCGCTATAGTCCCGCAAGAGTGCCAGAGCATCGGGGCCAGATCCGTCACGGACTCCCTCTTCTTGCTGAGCTCCAGCAGGGCGTTCTCACGAGTTTCAGGACTGGAGAGCTCATTGATCCACTGATAGATCTTCTCACGGTCCACCTGAGCCAGACCCGCCGTGGTTACAGTCTACAGGACAGAGACACATCTTCAAATTAAAACAAGAGAAATACAAGCAACTGATGTATATTAGGAATTCAGAACCAACTTTTATTCGGCCGTCAAGGTTGATTCCCATTCACATTGTTATTATTGGAAACGTTTTTTTCTGTTCAATTTCTGTTTCTCATAACTGATTGTTTATACTTTTACTTTCCTGAAAATATTTTTTTTACATAAACTGATATTAAATTATATGAATTAAAGATTTGATGTTTATTTTTAATATTCCTTATCTATTCCTTAATTATTAATCATACATTCATAACTAAATAATACCAACACATGTTTACAAATAGCACAGTACACATGTGGAAAAACTGGATACTCAATTTCTTAAGACTGCTTTTAGACATTAAGTACGCTAATAACTATATAGAGGCAAACTGCGCAAGATATATACGCATATCCTAATATAAAGCAACATTTATGCTTTAATATATCACCATAGTAACCTACTACATTAGCTTTAGCCGTTAGCTCTATCAGGCCCCAGCATAAACGGGTAAAACGCCCAAAACCTTCTAAAAACTCACCGCTCCTGTAGCCAACATCCTCCCTATCACTTTATTATGATCTCCAGAGTAAAAGCGAGCAGTAGTTTTTAAAACAACGAGAAATAGATCGGGTTTACATTAGCAAATAAGCTAATAAAAAAACAACCGCCTTCCGCTGGTGTTTCTTCTTGTACGGTTCTCTTCCGGTTGGCGTTTCTTCTTCTGCACGAGTTTTTGGCGGGTAATGACGGCTCTAGTGTTCATTGCTGCCCCCATGCTGACTCTGTATGGTAATAAAATGTATAGTTATTTTTATAATAAACTAATAATAACAATATGATAAATTATAATCATTACAACTTATTATAAAATATCATTATACGTATTAAAATAATAATAATAATAAAGATATGGATAATAACAACAACAACAACAATAAAGTTATTATTGTTATTATTATTATATATTTGAACCACTTGATTTATTTTTTGCTGTTCATTTGTCCATTTGTCCTTCATAAAAATAATTAATTTGGTCTTGTTTTTAATATCATTTACTATCATCATTTAATTAAGATTTTTCATAGGCCTATTTGATTTTTAATATTTTTGATTTATTATTTTAGAAAAGCATTGTGTTCTCAGGCCACATAAGCAATCTTTTTTTTTTTTTTTGTGAACTTTACACTGTTTTCAGTGTTACTTATTTTTGTCCCATCCAAAATATGGGGATGGGGTAAAGTTGTCCTCTTCTGGCTCTTTGGCCCCCTTTCTGGATAATTCATTAACCAGACATCACAGCCTCTGCTTTTTGGATGTGATGAAACTGTTTGGGTGCTTTTCAAGAGTCATTTATTAAACTGTCTGCTTATCAAGACTTATTTGTTGCTACATACTGAAAGACCAAATGTCATCATGCCCCAATCTTTAACAAACCATAAAGCCAGCCGTAGCCAGAAACTGTTTTAAAAATGATAATGTATTCTGACTTTTTGGGAGCTTTTCCCAAAGTCTGAACAATGTTTGATGGAAAACCCTCCCCAAAAGAGGCTATCTGTAAAGATAGGGGAATCATTGCCAAATGACCTAAATCCAGTCCAGGACAGGTTAATTATTCAAAAGACATGTTTGCCGACGCTTTAAAGGTTCCACTTTGGGGAAACAGTGTAGTCAGTAGACAAGTGTGTGTGAGGAAAGTTGGTGTTTTCTTGCAGTCATGGCTAAATTGGTGGAATGTGTGCCCAATTTCTCAGAGGGGCGAAACAAGGAGGTAAGACAAACGGACAGACGGAATCCATTTAAAAAAGGTCATTTTGTACCGACAACGGTTCTTCCGCCGATGTGGACGGAACACTGTAATAAAAAAAAGTTTATTCAACGAAGCTGCAATCAAAAACTCGTAGCAGAACTACTGTAGTCCGATTCCCGAACGAATGATTCACATGAGCCCGTTCTAGTCCGCTTCCCGAACGAATGACTCTATGATTTGGTTGTTTTTAGTGTATTAAAAACATACCGCGTGTCATATCAGTGAGTCATTTCTTTTCATAATTTACAGCAATACCAGTGTAGTCCGATCCTGAATGAATCACTCACTCGTGTCCTTTTTAGTGAATCAAAGCGTGCAACCACTGTCCGATTTTCAAATAAATCACTCTAATGAATCGGTTCTTTTTCATTTACAGCATGGCCAAACGATTCTTGGACGAACTACTCTACTGAGTAATTCTTTTTAGTGAATCAAAAACGAATATCGCGACAACCCGATTATAGAACGAATGACTCTAATGATTTGGTTCTTTTTAGTGAATGGTTCACTTAACAGCAACTCTGATACTTTAATCAGTAGAGTCATTACGTGGTTGTTTATATGACAAAGTGTAACTAGTTTCTTTGTTTAGTAGACCTATGGTTAAGGCCAAGTACCCAGTGAAAAATGCCAAAAGTCTATGAAAAGGCATTAAAAGTCAACGTAAACACACCTTTTGTATGAATTGTTTTAAAATGTATTTAAAATGATTTCTATCAATACACAAAATGAAATTTAATGTTTAATTTTTTTTTACATTTTACAAATGTCATTTATTTTGTTAGACCATACATAGGCTACAGTAATACATTAATGTACTGTACAGAGTTTTTCAATTTTTTGTATTACATGACAATATTTTAGCCAATATATATAATATCCAGGTCATTGACGCCATAGCCGATGCCATCTCTGCCACGGAGGGCTGTAGCTTGCTGGACGTCGATCCAGGGTCTTCGACAAACAGGACGGTGTACACTTTTGTGGGCCCACCCGAGGCTGTAATTGAGGGGGCTCTGAACGCTGCACGTGTTGCGTTTAAACTCATAGACATGACCAAACACTCAGGTACTACAGCTGTGGCAGCAGTAGCAGATAAAGATGTCATACATCACATGAATTTATTTTGTAAAAATGATGTTTTTGAACAGGTGAACACCCTCGCATGGGTGCAATGGACGTGTGTCCCTTCATACCGGTGCAGAACGTCACCATGGAGGAGTGTGTACAGTGTGCCAGTGAATTTGGCCAGAGATTATCAGACATGCTGCATGTGCCAGGTGTGTTTGTACGGGCCAAGGTCATGGTGTCTATTGGTTTCTATTACCTGAACTATTTGAGAATCACTTCAGTTCCGTCCTCCATTCTTCTTTCTATCTTGTCTTGGTCTTGTAGTCTATCTCTATGGAGAGGCGGCTAGAAAAGAAAGCAGAAGGTCACTTCCCTCCGTCCGTGCAGGGGAATACGAGGCATTACCGGAGAAGGTAAGAACTCATCTAGACCTCAATTCTGTGACCTCATATTCATGATGACATATCTGTGACCTCACTTCTTTGAGATCGAAAAAAGTCTCAGAAGTTCTCAAAAGGGAGTCTTAAGAGTGACATCATATCTTCAAGGCGGCATGAAACAGAAGTTGTGACAGTCCTTTCTTCCCTGTTTTGACAATGGTATATCCATGTGAAATGGCTTCTCGAACAAGAAAAAATGTAGGACGGGACTTGATTTTGTCCAACAGGAATTGATTGGATCATTGGATTGTTGTGGTTTGCTATTGGTCGATCTCATGTGAGTGACAGGTTGTCCCTCCCTCACACTAGTAAACATGTCATCAGAGAAGAGATGCGATATCGCTTCAAGAGGGGAAGTTATTTTGTTTAAATATTACGAGGCCATAAGAATTAAAAATTATTATTATTATTTTTTATTTATTTATTTATAATAAATATACCCTGACATACTTCAAGCGAAATCGAAGAATGAAGTAGTGTCATTTTGAACAACATCAGGCTAAAACAAAGCTCATTTGGAGTTCGTTTTGGGAGTCTGAAACAACTTGCCGGCTGGTAAACACCTTCAAACTACCATTGGTCCATGGTGATGACGCAATAGATATGTGTGGCTCTGGGGCTCCGCCTTTTTTGATCTGGAAATCTTCTCTGGTTCATTTCTTCTGTGGGCGGGGTCAGTATGTTTAATGGTATTTTGAACTTTTTTTTTTTACCCTTAAAATATATTCGATATACTCATGGCGAAGTTGGGGGTAAAAAGAAGTTCAAAATATGCAAGCTGCGGTGTACTGTTTGTGAACGTGCTGACGCCACCCACGCTGCTGGGATACAAATATGTGCTTCACACTTTGCTCTCAATAACAAATTAATCACAACAAAAATGACAGTGGTGAGAAAACAACAGTTAAGAAAGTATCTTATCATAGCAAACAAAAGAAATGATCTGGAGAAGATTTCCATGTAAAAGAAGGCGGAGCCTCAGACCCACACCTACATATTATGTAATCGCCACAGACCAATAGTAGTTCGAAGGTGTTTACCAGCAGGAGTGAATTGTTGAAAAAGAACTTCACTCTGAGTATAATGGGGCCTTTAGTGTTCGAGTAAAAACTGCAGTATACTTTGGGCTTTAGACCTCAATTATGTCTGAGGCCTAATTTCTGAGAAACAACACTGTTTTACATGCCATATTTGCATAAGTAAACACCTTAAGTTAAAATAAATTAACAATAATTTCTTTTGTTCTTTGTCCCCCAGTTGAAAAAGGCAGAATGGGCCCCTGAATATGGTCCTGCCACCTTCGTCCCCTCTTGGGGCGCCACGGTCACCGGCGCCCGAAAGTTTCTCATCGCCTACAACGTGAACCTTCTGAGCACAAAGGAACAGGCTCACAGAATCGCACTGGATATTAGAGAACAGGGCCGTGGCAAAGATCAAGTATGTCTTTGTCTGACGTCACTGTATTGGTCTCGGTTTTCAATGTGCGTCAAATCTAGAATTTGAGAATCTGACTTAATTATACCTATCACTTCCTTGAGGTTTTTATTATGTTCTTATTCCTGTTAATACATTAAAACATTTGTTGCTTTTGCTGCAGCCTGGGCTTCTTAAAAAGGTCCAGGGAATGGGATGGTACCTGGAAGAGGTCAACCTGGCTCAAGTGTCCACCAACATCCTGGACTTTGAGTTGACACCCATGCACATGGTGTATGAGGAGATCTGTAGAGATGCCAAGGTGAGTTATCTTTCAGTCATTCAAATCTGAATTGGAATCAGAATCATTTGAAATTGCATGAATCTGAAGTGAATTTATATCCATTCTACCTGTACAGGATTTGAACCTGCCAGTGGTGGGGTCTCAGATAGTCGGTCTGATTCCTCTGAAGGCGATCCTGGACTGTGCAGACTTCTACATCCAGAGAGAAAAGCTGTTCATTGTGGAAGAGGAGCATAAAATCCGACTGGTGGGTTAAAATGAACAAATGTTCAACACAGTAGCAAATCAAAGGTCTTATTTAATTCCTTTTTCATTATTCTATCAGGTTATCAGCAAAATAGGACTCGACTCTTTGGGGTCATTTGTTCCAAAGGAGAGAATTATAGAGTAAGTCCCAAAAGTGTGTTAGTGAAATAGCAGTAATTTCTAAATTCTGATTGACATCTTGATGTCTAACAGAAGCACTGTATCTGATTGGTCCACGCTGAGTTTAGGTATATGGTACAGGACAATCAGGGCGATGGGCGGCTTGTGTCTCTGTCTCTGCAGAAGTTTGTCCACAGCGTTGGGGCCAGAACAGCGGCTCCTGGTGGAGGGTCTGTTTCTGCTGCAATCGCTGCTATGGTAATCATAAATGTCATATTTTTTGTGTGTGTGTGTGTGTGTGTATATATATATTTATATATATATATTGTAACACTTTTAAATGATTAAATAAATACATGCATCTCATTGTAAGGGTGCGGCTCTGGGCTGCATGGTCGGTCAGATGACATATGGAAAGAGGCAGTTTGAGTCTTTGGATGCAGAGATGAGGAAACTTATCCCTCCATTTCATGAAGCCATGAACGATTTATTGTTAAAGGTGGACGCTGATTCAACAGCCTTTAACTGCTACATGGTACATGACAACACAAACAACATTCAATGACTTTAAAAAGAATATTAAATGTATGAGTTTGCCATTATAAATACACCACTTGTGTACCATCAGACCATGGAAACCATTGTAAATTATATGTCTAATACCAGGAAATAATGCTTTCCCTGCATGTTTCTTTTGTTACAGGCAGCCCTGAAATTACCCAAGGGCACGGCAGATGAAATTAAAAGGTACGGTTTATCGCCTCTGTGATGTTTAACAAGCAAAACAAAACTTCTCAGAACATTCTGTCTCATGTTAAACCAGTTTAAGGGTTTGGTTGATGTAAAAATGTCATGCATGACAAAAAGAAACAGGAAAGACTAGCAAAGACTTGACAATAATATTTGCAGAGGAGAGCGTGACTGATAAAACAATTATATTACACAACCATTCAACCTGCATATATATCCTCCAAAGTAAATTTCTTCCTTTGTGGAACGGTAGTTAGAGAATGTTCATGACAACAGCTTTGGCAAAACAACCGTTCAAATGTATCAGACCCCTAATGTGGCTATAATTATTTTAAATGAGTAATGACTAACTGAATCTTGTTCTTTCATTGTACAGGAGGGAAGAAGCTATGCAGGAGGGTCTGAAGGCGGCGGTGGGCGTCCCTCTGTCCCTGGCAGAGAGAATAAACACACTGTGGCCGGTTCTCAAAGAGATGGTGAAGTACGGAAACGTGGCATGTAAATCAGACATTCAGGTGAGAATGGGCTGATTTTTGGGGTTCTGACACATATACAGTCATGCTCAAAAGTTTACATACCCCTTGCAGAATCTGCAAAATGTTAATTATTTTAACAAAACAAGAGGGATCATACAAAATGCATGTTACTTTTTATTTAGTACTGTCCTGAATAAGATATTTTAAATAAAAGATGTTTACATATAGTCCACAAGACAAAAAAAATAGCTGAATTTATAAAAAATAACCCCAAAACGTCCTTCCAACCAAAGCACTTTCCACTAACAGTAAAAATCTTGATTTAACAAAAATGGCATGACTTTTAAGGTTAAAAACGCTGACATCAGCATTTATTCCAATGCATGATTCCTCTCACGTGCAGGTAGCAGCTAAAGCTTTGGAAACAGCAGTATATGGAGCATATTACAACGTCATTATAAACCTGAAGGACATCACGGATGCCTCATTCAGAGCTGCTGTGAGTATCTGGAAACATTCAAAAACTATTGGTCAAGGTTCCCATGATGCATTTAAAAAAAAAACAACACGTTTTTCTTTTTACATTTAATAACACACACACTACATGATCTGAAACTTGTTTTGAGGAACTCATAAATGTCAAAAAACCAATTGCCGTTGTTCCTGGTAATCATGGACATTTTTGTGGTTTGTTGATTTTTAGACTGAAGTGAAAATGTCTGTGCTGTTAAAGAACGCCAGAGAAAATGCCAGTGTAGCACTGCAGACGGCTGACCAGAGGAAATGATAACACAGTCTGTACAGATGGTCAGACAGTAACTTACAAAAGATCAAATAAAGACACTGAACTGAACACACACTGACATGCAATTTGTGTTTTTTTCTGCTCTGGTGCACATAACCCATAGAATTACATTGTAATTGTGTTACTCTAAATGCATTTTCCATTTGTTAATACCCACTATACAATCATAAATAAACTAAAAATTGTGCAGCTTGTTAATGAGATATTTGCTAAATGAGATATATGCTGATCCAGGAACATGTCTTACTTGGCAAAATCACGGTGACTGGACCATAAAATGGGCCACAATAACATAGATTGAAGATGGGGATTTTTTGACTCAAGCAAACAGCCAGAACACCATAGCAACCACCTCTCAACACCCTGGCAACCACCCAAAATACCTTAGCATAACGACAGTGAGTTTTGCACTGATAAGCACCACTCATATTTTCATTAGACAATGTAAAACCTTCTTGCCACTTCCAAGTAATTAATTTAAAGTGAGTGACAATGTAATCATTGTGATAATTGCAATGTAAAAACTTCTAAACCTTTTTAGGTATGCAAAAGAGCCTGTTTAAATTACATTTTTCATAAATGAGAGTTGTGGTTTGTGCAGTCATATTTTAAGCAGACTCACCTAGAATCATTCTTGAAAGAACTTGATAATCCACCAGCAGGTGGTGTTGTGACTGACCAACCAAAGGCCACCCTCAGTATCACACTCCCTCTGCTATCATCCCCGCTATCATCTGTTGTTATTTATGCATCTATTAAAGCTGCACTGCTGGAAAAAGAGAGATAGGGAGAGCAGAGACTGTATCTGCAGTTGTCACAGAACAGCTGTAGCAATAATTAGCAACAGCTCAGTCATCTTCCCTGCATATTCAAGAAGCACCACATCACCAAAACACAACGTTAAAAGTTACAGCTGTGATCTAAGAGTGAAAAGAGTCCATTCACCAATATAAACTGGTGAATGCACCCATTTTCACGTGTTTAGACAGAAGATATTTTGTATAAAACTCTACAGCTTGGGTACACACTAAAAACTTCTTAGAACAGCCTAGCAACCCTCTAGCAACTACCCATAACTTGACATGACGACATGTCAAAACGAACACTCAGAACACCCTGTATAGCAAGGCAAAAATCACTCAGAAACCCCTAGCAGCCACCTAGAAACATTGACAACCATATAGCAACACTTGTCAGAACAACCTAGCAACCCCCTAGTAATGATCCATAATGCCAAAGCAACACGACGATTCATGACATGATGATCACAATGTCTTAAAAAGAACACTCAATTGTATAGCAAGAGGCTAAAAATCACTCTAGCAAACTCATAGCAACCACCTACAAATACAATCAAACCACATCTAACACTGTAAAAACCTTTCAGAAAAACCTAGAACCCACCTGTAATGATCCATAATGCCATAGCAACAACATGATTATGTTTTAAAAAGAACACTCTCAATTGTATAGCAACAAGACAAAAATCACTCAGAAACCCATAACAGCCACCAAGAAACATTGTCCCCCAGTTTCACAGACAAGGCTTAAGCTAGTCCCAGACTAAAATGCATGTTTGAGCTGTTTTAACTGAAAGCAACTTGCACTGACATATCTTAAAATATGTCAGTGCCATTGTTTTGTCTCAAGATGCACACCAGTAATGATTTTTTCTAGTGTACGTTTATAAAAACTACTTAAATATCCTAATTGAACTAAGGCCTAATCCTGGCTTAGGCTAAGCCCTGTCTGTGAAACCGGGCATGTGTCAATCATAGAAACACTATAAAAAATTTGTTAGAACAACCTAGCAACCCCCTAGTAACAATCCATAATGCCAAAGCAACAACATGATGACGTTTTAAAAAGAACACACTCGATTGTATAGCAACAAGACAAAAATCACTCTAGCAGCCTTATAGCAACCACCTACTTATACAATCAAACCACATCTAACACTGTAAAAAACCTTTCAGAACAACCTAGCAACTAACCTAGCAACCATCATAACAAATACCCACAACACACTAGCAACAACATGACATGCTAAAAAGAACACTCAGAATGCCCTCTCAATTGTAAAGCAACAAGTTAAAAATCATTTACCAAACCTAGCAACCAAATGGCAATCACCTAGAAATACTTCATCAACCATAATAGCAACACTTTAAAAAAAAACTGTCAGAACAGCCTAGCAACCACCTAGCAATGCCTTAGAAACCACACAGAGCACACTAGCAACAGCTCGGCAACATGTTAAAAACCACCCATAACAACTACCTAGCAATGCCCTAGCAACTACCCATCCCTGTTGAAAAAAACCCAGCATATGCTAGTTAGGTATGTTTTGAAGCATGGCAGCTGGTTTAAGCTGGTTTAAAGGGTTAGTTCACCCAAAATGAAAATTATGTCATTAATTACTCACCCTCATGTCGTTCTACACCCGTAAGACCTTCGTTCATCTTCAGAACACAAATTAAGATATTTTTGATGAAATCTGATGGCTCAGTGAGGCCTCCGTTGCCAGCAAGATAATTAACACTTTCAGATGCCCAGAAAGCTACTAAAAACATATTTAAAACAGTTCATGTGACTACAGTGGTTTAACCTTAATATTATAAAGCAATGAGAATACTTTTTGTGCGCCAAAGAAACAAAATAACGACTATTCAACAATATCTAGTGATGGGCGATTTCAAAATGCTTCATGAAGCTTCGAAGCTTTACGAATCTTTTGTTTCGAATCAGTGATTCGGATCGCGTATCAAACTGCCAAAGTTACGCGAACTATTGAAATTTCGAAACACTTATGACGCAACGAAGCCTCGTTTACTGAAATCACGTGACTTTGGCGCTCCGAATCACTGATTCGAAACAAAAGATTTGTAAAGCTTCGAAGCAGTGTTTTGAAATCGGCCATCACTAGATATTGTTGAAAAGTCGTTATTTTGTTTTTTTGGTGCACAGAAAGTATTCTCGTTGCTTCATAACATTAAGGTTAAACCACTGTAGTCACACGAACTGTTTTAAATATGTTTTTAGTACCTTTCTGGGCACTGAAAGTGTTAATTGTCTTACTGGCAATAGAGGTCTCACTGAGCCATCAGATTTCATCAAAAATATCTTAATTTGTGTTACAAAGATGAACAAAGGTCTTACGGGTGTAGAACGACATAAGGGTGAGTAATTAATGGCAGAATTTTCATTTTTGGGGGAACTAACCCTTTAAGGTGGTCCTTAGTTGGTCATGAGCTGGTTTAAGCTGGTTAAGTGCTGGTCCTAAGCAACTAGCTCCAGCTCAGGACCAGCTTAAACCAGCTCATGACCAACTAAGGATCAGCATAAACCAGCTCAAACCAGCTGCCATGCTTCAAAACATACCTAACCAGCATGCTGGTTTTTTCAAAAGGGGTAACATGCTAAAACCACTCAGAACACCCTCACAAATGTATGGCAATATGCAAAAACCTCCAAGCAGCCATCTTAACAACCACCTAGAAACATCCTAGCAATCCGTATAGAATCCTCCAGCCGCATGATAAACATACAGTTCCAGAGGTCCTAGAAGGATTAGATGTCCTGGAAGAAGTAAAAACATCGGAATGGCTACACACATGGGCACATCAGATTTTAATGAGAATCCTCATAATGAAATTCTTATGATATTTATGGTATTTGCATAATAAATACATGGCATGTACAACAAAATAGATAGCCCCTGAAAATCCTCAAATCAAAACTTGATTTTAGAATTTACCCAAAGCGCAGAACATCTCTGTGCTGTCTCATCTGGACTTCTTATTAATCCAACCAATCACATGATATCTAACAGCAGGGAATCTTAAGTATAAAACTGCCTGGGAGGCTGTACATCTGTCCAGTGCTGTTTGGAGAGAGTGCGTATAGGTGCTGTCAATTCCCAAATGTGTAAACGTCTACAAAGACACATCAGAAGACATGTTTCTCCTTCTTTATCTGAGCTTTTGGAGTGTGCTGGGGTCACACAGTCAGAGCCTGAGCGCAACAACAACATCGCAAGCATTTGTGACACCTGGGGACGACAACGGCCAGTGCACGACCTGTCAGTTTAGACAACAGAGCAAACGCATGCGCCTGCACTCCATTAAGTCTCAGATTTTGAGCATCCTGCGTCTAGAACAGGCTCCGAACATCAGTAGAGACACGGTCAAGCTACTCTTACCCAAAGCACCTCCACTGCAGGAGCTCCTGGATCAGTATGACCAAAATGGAGGCATTAGTGAGGATGAGGAACAAGGCAGCAGTGAGACCATCATAACCATGGCCACAGAACGTAAGTACCACAGTGTACTGCAATATATACTGACCCCAAAGGTATTTGGACACTTAAGTCAAAAATGTGTCATTAAATTCATGTCAAGTTAGTTCTGAGAAAGGGCTAGCATCATTTGCAAATGCCACTTGGTTTGTTATTTTGTTGTAATGCAATGAAACTCATACTTTTTGAAGTGTGGCTTAAGTGTCCAAATACGTTTGGGGGCCATTGAAAGAGTTGATGATGAACCGACTACGGTTCATTCATTCAGCTGTTGTTGGAAGATGGCCAAAGGCAACAGACCTTGCTATACGCAGAGCTGTGCACCAAGAAACAACATGCAAAGCACATTTGGCCTGTGAAAATAAGGGCTCTTACAAAGACTTACAATGGAAACCTTAGTTTCTGCCAAAATACAGTAAACACTCCATTGATGTTACATCAATAAAACTGGCAGTTGGTATTTTCCACCAGTGTCATTAGAAAAAGATTTATAAAGGTTACACTGTTTGAAGAATTTTATGGCAACTCTGCCCCTGGTTAACCACTGTCCCACAGATTTTAGTTCCAACCATAATCCTCCACATTCAATTTAATATAATTTCCTACCATATCAAAGAGAAATGTAGTAGCATGTTGATCTGCCAGTTGTGTGTCTTTCATGCAGAGAACTCTCCTTATGTATTTGCAATTTGCATAATGATGCATTTAAAAGTTAATGACTAAACTTATCTTTACAAACATTCACAATGCTGTTGCAGGTGAAATATCATGTGGATAAAATTGAATAAATATCTTTTCGTCAGGTTAGATACACATCTGCCATGTTTGTAGTTTTTTAACACTCTTTATTTGTGTTTGTAGTTCTAATCGTCCAACGTGCAATGGGTTGTGGGCAATATTAGCCGTTAGAGCATGCACAGATTGGGATTGGGACACACTAATTCTAATTTTGAATACTATTTGGGACAGATGGTATGTGAACTGGGACACAGCATTTGAGTAGATTAGACAGCTGTGTTATATACGGAAAGTGGTGCCAGGAGCAGAGTTGCCCATCCCTGAACTACAGTTTACCATGGTAAATGTTTTTACACTGTCAGAAAAATGTACAAAATTTGTTCCTTTAAGGGTACCACAGCCCCAGTTACAAGCAGTTGTACCCTTAAAGAGACAATTTTGTACTTTATCTACCCTTAAAAGGAGCATATTAGAACCTTAGAGTAGTAATATGTCCTTAAAGGTACAACTATGGACATTTTGTAGTAAGTTTTAAGGTATAAAAGTGTCCCTTTAAAAGTATTGCATCATTAACAAGCTGTTGTACCCCTAAAGTTTCCACTTTTGCTGTTTTTTTTTTTCTTTCTGAGAGTGTGAAGTAAAAAAGGTCTACATGGTCTTAGTAAACTTAATACCTTGCAGCGCAAGCCATCACCCATCTTGAGGGGATGCCGAAGTGTTGCATGTTCTCACTGAGCCCAAAGATTCTGCCCGACAGCATCCTAAAGGCCCTGCTCTGGATCTATCTCCGACCTGCTGAGGAGCCAACCACGGTCTTCATCCAGATATCTCATCTGAAGTCTTCTTCTGAAGGAAACAGCCACTCAAGAATACGTGCACAAAAAATCGATGTGAACGCCCGGACAAACTCCTGGCAGCACATCGACATGAAGCAGCTGTTGCAGTTGTGGCTCAAACAGCCCCAGAGTAACTTTGGGATAGAAATCAAGGCCTTTGACATGAAAGGAAATGATCTGGCTCTGACTTCTCCAGAATCTGGAGAGGAAGGACTGGTAAGTCGGTGCATGCATTGGTACTTAGGTACATGCTTCTTTAGGATACAACAAACTACAATTGTTAAATGCTGGACAAACTTTGATTAACAGATCTGTAAATGGTTTAAGAAAGTGTACATAGTCTCACCTTACAGACTAGTCTAATAGATAAAGGAATACTCATAAAAATCAAATGTGCACCTTGTGGAGTTTAAGCGGACCTTTAAGAACTTTGCCCTCTACCATGGCTGTCAAATCTTATTCAAACTTGGCACATCCTGCCAAGTCTGAATGAGATTTGAAAGCAATGGTGGAGGACATGGTACATTCGAACTTTACAAGGGGCCATTATACTACTACTACTACTCTACCTTTCACCCTTTTTGGGGTGTAGGCCATCAACCAGGCATCTCAAGGGGCCATTATACCCTTGAAAATAGGTTTAGTTGGTCAGCTTGGTCAAGGGGGATGTTCCTGTAACAAGTGCATTGCAATTCATGTCAAGTATCTGCTTAATTGCACCTTTGCATGCCTAGTATGCATGACCTTGACTTATCGTTCTTTCGCCCTTCCAGCAACCCTTCCTGGAGGTGAAAATATCAGACACAGGCAAGCGGTCCAGACGGGACACTGGCCTTGATTGCGATGAGCATTCCACCGAGTCTCGTTGTTGCCGGTATCCACTCACTGTCGACTTCGAGGACTTCGGGTGGGACTGGATAATTGCCCCCAAGCGCTACAAGGCCAATTACTGCTCCGGTGAATGCGTGCAGAAGTACCCCCACAGTCACATCGTTAACAAGGCCAACCCTCGGGGCAGCGTGGGCCCCTGCTGCACACCCACCAAGATGTCACCCATAAACATGCTGTATTTCAATGACCGTGAGCAGATAATCTACGGAAAAATCCCTTCAATGGTTGTAGATCTTTGTGGCTGCTCTTGAGCCCAAGGGCTTTCCCAGTCACAGCAAGCCCTAACTGCTCTGGACCAGAGGGAAGTGAAAATAACTTTTACCTTGTCCCTATAGTTCCTGCTAAAACAATTGACCACACCAGGGTCCCAACAAACCAACTTAGCCAAATCATTTAGTTTGTTCTCATCAACTTTTGTACACAAGGACAGTGGTAGCGAGGTGACAAGGATTTCTTTGTTTATGAAGGTATAAGGCTTCCTCTGTGAATGCATTTGAGCATAGAGATGACTTGACGGGCTTTACCAGTGTGATATCAGAATGTACAAATTGCAAAAAGTACTTTTAAGTTTTAAATTAATGTCAAAGGGGGTTGTATAGTTGATTATTTATATAAAGTTACTTATCCCCCAGTGACCCAAAAACAGGAACAATGACCCAGAAACTCACTCAACATGATGTCCGAACAACAAACTTTAGGAATTCTGCAGTTGGTTCATAGCATATGGGTAGTTGACAAATGATAGGGATAAGAAACTTTTTAGTGCTGTAACTGGTCACAATTTCTATGCTTTTTAAGTAGTATTAAACATTGCTGGAACATGTCAACTACCCAAAAGCGTGCATCTTATGTTCTTGTCAAACAACACTGATTAAATTGCCAATTCAATAGTTATCCTACATAATATCTTAGGCTAGAGATGGTCATAGTGATTTTTTAAACATGGAATTAATTGTATTCTATGGTTCAAAATCATGTTGTAGTTTTGATCTGTTGTACCAAGTAAAATGCCTGTTACTGATGTTTCTGAGGAGTTGTTTTCCACGTCCTTAAGGGACCTCTTCAATGTTGTCCCTCAGTAACCCTTAACAGAGTGACACCATTGACACCATTCCAAGCATGTGGAGCACATTATGGCGCTCAAAAGCAACAACCCCATATTCCATGGAAGCTGAAGCCTCTCCTGTGTTATTTTGTTCTCTGGAGGGCTCCCCAGTGTGATGGAGGCCCCGTGAGGCAACAATAGTAGAAGTCTGTCCCCAGGACAATGAGTGCACTTCGAAATGTCCTAATTTGCGTTTAAAAAAAGGATTTTGCACACTTTGCTGCATGATTCAATAGCTGCACACTCAGTTGAGTTGGCGATAAAGTAGGCTTAAGTTATCTAGAATTAAATTCATTATGCAGAATGACAATAAGATATTCCCTAAGCGGGTGCGCTTTTTTACCCTCTGAATCAAACAATGATCAAAAGGGTCAAATATAATTAAAGCTGCAAGCAGCGATGAAAGGGCCCTCGCATCCGGCCTGACCGCCACCCGGTGGCCTTATGAAAACAGTGAACAGTGGGCGACATGCATGTAAGCGAGAAATATGGCAGTCATTTCAAAGTGCCACACTTCCTCCTGCCAACAGGTGGCGCTTTGACTGTAACTGTATATTGGCATGTAGATGTCTTCAGACTAAGACTATTATCAATCATGTGAAGTTTGGAGCAGATCGGACATTGTATGCCTGAATTACAACAACTTCCTGTTTCTAGTATGTTTGGTACTTCATGGCATATTGAAATGTGTTTCTGGGAGTGAATTACAGTGTAAAGCATGCCATTTCCTGTTGCCAGCAGGTGGCGCTGTGACTAACTGAATATTGGAATATATATGTCTTTAGGCCAGGACTCTTATCACACGTGAAGTTTGGGGCAGATCGGACACTGTAAGCTGCGTCTTCCGGAGGTTGCATTTGAAGGCTGCATACATCATCGAGGCGGTCTCATTTAAGAAAAGTAACCGTTAGATTGCAAAGTAAGAAAGAAATTACAGTATTTTACACCTCACGAGGAATAACAGTCAATTTTATTACGGTTACTTTTCTTAAATAAGACATCCTTGATGACAGATGTAGCCTTCAAATGCGACCTCCAGAGGACGCAGCCTCCGAAATGAGATGCAGCTTGTATGCCTGACTTACTATAGCTTCCTCTTTCATGGTGAAACATCGAACTTTGTCAGGCTGCCACGGACACGCCCTTCAGCGAAAACTCAAGATCTTCGCAATTTAACGTCACAAAGGCCTTTAGATTAGACTGACCAAATATGATATTTATCTGATAAAATCTCTAGGAGTTTGTTAAAGTACAACGTCTGGAAATGGCAAAAATTGCAAAAATTTTGCAGAGAAAGTTCAAAATATTTCAGTTCCTGTTGGGTTTTCAGATTTTGGACCCATGGACTTTTTTTTGTAGGGATTGGGCTGTTACATTTGTCTACAGAATTTCATACCTGTACGTGAAATGTAGCGCGAAGGGCGCTTAATTGAAATTTTGTAGGTGGCGCTATCGAGCCATTTTGCCACACCTAATTCTGAAACTCATATTAGACGTAAATTTTCACCACTTCTGACACGTGTGCAAAGTTTCATGAGCTTTTGAGCATGTTTTGGCCCTCAAAAATTCGATTCATTTCAGAGAATTAGAAGAATTGACTGAGCAATTACAATAGGGTGCTCGGGCCCTTAATAGGGGTTATGCGCAATCTAACTTCCGTTTTCTGTAAAACAGATTAGATCGCTTCCGGTTTAGGTCTTTTGTATGTGCTTCATGAAAAATTAGCTGTTTTTTTCAAGATAACTTAAAAGGAGCGAGCAAAGATGAGTATAGCCGAACTGATGTCCCCCGTATATGCAGATTGATATTTAAAAGCTTTTTTAGTTTTTCTTCTTCACACTAACGTTTAGATATTTAATAGAATAAAACACCTGTAACAATGTGAACTAGGCAGATTCGCTGATTACCTTAAACGTTCACAGATATGCCGTCAGTTCATACTGCTGTTAACACTTTCTCTGACAAGCGGATGCAATGAGACCAGTTTTCCGGTTTGGTCATACTTAAAGTGATCTACAGTGACAGTGGAGCCACAGTGACCTCATGCAAATGGAGATAAAAATATCTTCTGTTGTAAATGAAGACACGAAGACACTTGTTTTGGAACAACCTTTCTACTAGGGTACAACGGGGCTAAAAAGGCGCATTTGATTTTATTTTCCTCTAAACCACTAGATGGCACAAAAACTTGCTGCAGCACTTTCCTAAACATCCGCTTTCCAAGATGCACGTGCACATTTGTCTTGACGTGATCGCGGGAAGCAGCGCAGAGTTGATTTTGTGCTAAATTGATCTAATATTTAATGTTTTTTTTTTTTTTTAAATGTTGTAGATTTAAGTAGCAAATGAGAATCGATAAAATTATGCAATTTTGAGACAAAGGTCTTGTTAATGATTTTCAGTTTTGTTCAAGTTAATTAAAGCAACAGTTTTTCAACAACGGAAGAATACGTTAAAGTATGGTATTTGAGGTAAACAGCGCCCCTGCTGTTGGGGAGAAAGGCACAATAATTAACATGATAAATAGCTGGCTGACCTTTCCATTTGTTGACATGACATGGTTATATTCAGATGGTAATAAATATCATATATTAAGTTGGGTGTCCAAGATAATCAACATATTTATAATGAAACCATCACATTTAAAAAAATGTGATATTAATCATATAATATAATAAAATATCATATTTACTCTTACTACTGTAAAGCTATATTAAATTATTATGGGATCTCATTCAATGCTTTCAGAATTTTTTCTTTTTAAAATTATTTTGTTTCTGTATTTTTAAAATAAACATATTTTAATGACAGTATATTTATTGAACAAAATGAATTCTTTTATTTATCAAAATAAACAGAAAATAGTACAAACTTTCCTAAAGATATTGTTTGAACAAGTATTAACAGACATTATTAAAAACATATTACTGTAGCTAAAGTATTTGTGTAAATACTTTTTGCCTTTTGCCTCATGTGTGGGGCAAAAGGCCCACTTTTATCATTTACTTTTACACAAAATCTATTGGTTCATCAATGTTCAATAAAAACGTGCATATTTTTTCTGCAATCATACTCTATGGGCATAGTGAAAAGCACATTTTCTTAAGGTGTGCCTATAGCCCCCTTGTACCATACTAACAGGATGAAAAGTGAGGAAATGCTACATATAAAATAAAATGTAACTAACCATATAATAATCATGCATAGAGATGATTGCAAAACAAATAAAATTAAATACAAACAAAAAAGGCTTTTCACGTTTTAAAAGTGAGGAGAAAGCACACTAGTCCTGGTCTCCCCTATAGAACAAGATGCAAATTGTACTGCAATGCAGCAGGTAAGATGGAGCTTCACCTTATTTGACCCCATATTCCACACAGTCCTGTCACTTTTATTTACCTCTTAAAACAAATATGTTTCTTATAACACACTATAAAGTTGATTATAACATGCATTTCTCCCCAGTTTTTACGCAGTGATGCAATAAGCATCTTCCTCTGGTGTACTACGCAGTTTCAGTTTCTTATAAATCACGTGGGCTGTGCAACAACGTTGGTCCAAAATTCCACCTTGCGTCATAAAGGACGGCAGGACGCGCTGATAGGCTGGTGCATACGTAACAAACAACATTCTGCTCACTGATTGGTTCATCCAGCTTTCATTCAAACACACGCAGGCGTGCTACTCGCGCAGTTAAAGTCGGACATCTACTGGAAAGACTACTGGGAATTCAATAACAAATCGACAATAACAGGGAACTTGCCTGTTCTTCCGTATTTTTCTGCTGCTGTTGAAGACACATTAAACATATATCTGCGGATTCTTACTTTAACCGTATTTGGATAACATTTGGGGGTGAGTAGCAAAATAATAACTTTAGTTTCCGCATTCATCGTTTTTTTCCTGCTTGACAAATTACAGGAAGTTTTGATCACACGTTTGATGAATGCGTGATACTGTTAATATAGAATACATGTAATCCTAAGATTTCACATGTTATTTGAGGAGTTTTACTATTAAGAAAGTAATGGAAATACACAAGGCCATATGTAAACCGAGCTTTTTACTTGTGGCCTGAATGCTATTATGTAATGCTTAAAATAATAATAATAATAATAATAATAATAATAATAATATCCTACACAACTGTTGTTATTGTTGTTACTATTATTATTATTTTTAATATGGATTGATTCCAATTCAGGCTGAATGATCAAACTTGCTGAGTATTTTTAAACATAAAAACACCCCCCATTCAACCCAACCCACCCAACCACATGTTTACCAAAGCTATATGTTAGACGTCTATTGTTTTAATATAAAGCTTCTTAAAATATATATTTATACAGCAACAATACTGACAAACCCTACCTTTACACACACGTGCGCGCGCACATATACTGTTTTTGTTAATAATTGTTATACTTGTTATACTGTTAATAATTTAAATATTATATACAGCCTCTATGTAATAATAATAATAAATAATAATAATTAAAAATATTATTTTTCAAAGATATAAATAAGCAGACATATTCAAACTAATGTTATTCGTATTGTCCGATTTTAACTATGCTTACTATAGACTAAAACTATGAAAACATTTTAATAATAATAATATAAAAATAAACTGTTTTACATGTTTGTACATGTGTTGTACACATCTGTCTTAGAGCTCCACAAACACACAATCACAATCACAATCTGTTAGTAGCTACTAGGCTAGAAATACACACAGCACAAAAACCTCAAAACGTCTTGTGCATAAATTGAGATATAAATCTAATCATGCATCTTGCAGAGAAATGCTTTGCTAGGCTAGTATGTCTGCAGTCTTCCTCCTTTGTTTTACTTTATTTTCTGCAAGAAAATCTTGATTATGCAGCCAGCAATTCACTGTGGCCCATCCATTACCAAACATATATCTTCATTTATTTTACCTCTCAACCCACAGTCGCAGAAATGAGTCAGTGGTTGGAGCTTCAACAACTGGATTCAAAGTTTCTGGAACAAGTTGACCAACTTTACGATGACAACTTTCCAATGGCCATCCGGCAGTACCTCAGCAGCTGGATAGAAAGCCACGACTGGTGCGGATGAATGATTTTATACCCTCTTTAGCTTTATAACCATATCAAACACACAACCACAATCTTTTGCAAGTATAATAATGCTAAACTAGAGTAGGCAACCTATGTCTTCATAATAAATATTTGTAAAAGTGCAAGTTAATATTTATTAAAATGTTAATATTAAAATATGAAAATCTGAAGAAATATTTTTAAATGTGCATAAACATTTGTAAAGGTAATTAGTATTAATTAAAATAATATTTAAACATTAAAAAATTAATTAATACTTTTTAAGGTGCATATATATTTTAAAGGTGATACAAGTATTAATATTATAATAATTATATTAATATTTTAAAAGATGCATAAATATTTTAAAGGTAATTTTTGTACACCTCAAATGTAAAGAAATAGACTATTTGCAAAAAAGAAGTTAGTTGTTCAAAAACTGTTTATTGTACATAAAGCCTCCATGTTGAGATCACATGATGTTAATAAAAACAATCTTCAGATGATCTTACCCAACATAAGACATTTTCCAGGAAAACGTCAACTTATTATGGCATGCACACCAAACAATAGAGTTGGGTTTGATTTGAATTTTGGTGATTTCGATTCCAATTGTGATTCTGCTTATTGATTCTCAGTTTCGATTCCAATATGGTAAAAAAAAAAAAAGTATTTAGATATCAAACATATTTATTCTATGTCACTTTGCAAAACATTCTGTTGCTGCTGAATACCATGAACAAAAATCAGCAGCCTAAAGAACAACTCATAAACTAGACTAATATAAATTTTCAAACATTATTAAAGACAAGTATACAGTCAGTAATAAAATGAAAACAAATAAGCAAATTAGAAAATAAAAATACATATTAAAGTTCAGAAATTGAAATCAAATGTAAATATATAGATTAATCCTTATTAAAGTTACAAAAGTTATTCAGTCAAGATCAGCGAGTGATTTTCTTTTTCTTTTGTTCTTTATTAACAATAATGACACAGACGGCAGCAGGTTTATTAGGCTGCTGTCACTTTAAGACTGAATGCACATATCCAATATACACAAATACTGAATTGAGTTCTCTTTCACGTCTTCTTGTGCTTGAATGGTTTAAAACCACATTAAAGGGTTAGTTCACCCAAAAATTCTGTCATTAATTACTCACCCTCATGTCGTTCTACACCCGTAAGACCTTCAGAATCTTCAGAACACAAATTAAGATATTTTTGATAAAATCCGATGGCTCAGTGAGGCCTGCATTGCCAGCAAGATCATTTTCTTTTTTCAATGCCCAGAAAGGTACTAAAGTTATATTTAAAACAGTTCATGTGACTACAGTGGTTCAACCTTAATATTATAAAGTGACGAGAATACTTTTTGTGCGCCAAAAAAACTAAATAAAGACTTTATTCAACAATATCTAGTGATGGGCGATTTCAAAACACTGCTTCATGAAGCTTCGAAGCATTACGAAGCTTTTGTTTCGAATCAGTGGTTCAGAGCACCAAAATCACATGATTTCAGTAATCGAGGCTTCGTTATGTCATAAGTGTTTCGAAATTTCAATAGTTCACGTGACTTGGGCAGTTTGTTACGTGCTCTGAACCACTGATTCAAAACAAAAGATCTGTAAAGCTTCGAAGTTACATGAAGCAGTGTTTTGATATTGTGTTTTTATTACCTTTCTGGGCATTGAAAAAGGAAATGATCTTGCTGTCAATGCAGGCCTCACTGAGCCATTGGATTTCATCAAAAATATCTTAATTTGTGTTCCAAAGATGAATGAAGGTCTTACGGGTGTAGAACGACATGAGGGTGAGTAATTAATGACATAATTTTCATTTTTGGGTGAACTAACCCTTTAAAATGCGCACACAGAATTCGATAATTGGAATCAAAATTTCAATTTTATGACAAGTATCCGATTCCTGATTTTAAGTATCCTATACCAAGATATTTTCGATTCCCAACAGTACCTATCAATCTGCGGTAACATCAGATAAAGGCATCATGGGTCCTCCAGAGCTGGTGGGGGCGACAGAGAGGCAAATGCTGCCGTATCAGTTGTTTAGGAAGACAAATAAGATTCAGCACAACATAATTACTTACTGCAATTTTATTGCTAAGCAAAGTGTAGCAGTGATAACTTCTCCATTTTAATGTCCTTATCATCTTACTGCAAACATCTTTACTTTCTTATTACATTTGTCAACCCAATAAGAGGGACTGTATAGGTCAGGGGTGGGGAACGTTGATCCTGGAGGGCCAATGTCCTGCAGAGTTTAGCTCCAACCCTGAAAAAAACACTCACCTGCCTGTAACTTTAGTAATCCTGAAGACCTTGATTAGCTTCAGGTGTGTTTAATTAGGGTTGGAGCTAAACTCTGCAGGACAATGGCCCTCCAGGATCAACGTTCCCCACCCCTGGTATAGGTACAAATATAGAAATTGTATTAAAATAGAATTCATTCCAGTCTCAACTTCAGTTGATGGTAAATCATCTGTTCTTCCTTCCCCAAAGGGACCATGTTGCTAATGTGGAGAACGAGTCCCTGGCCACCGTGAGGTTTCATGATCTTTTGACCCAGTTAGATCACCAACACAGCCGCTTCGCGATGGAGAAAGACTTCCTGAACCAGCATAACATCCGCAAGATCAAGAGGAACTTGCAGGTGCCTGTCGCCAACTGGCTACATGACCATTTCCTTGTAGTGTGGTGTAGCAGCCTCTGAATCATTAGGCAATACAGAGATCAAAAAAAAAAAAGTTGCAACATGCAGATGTCTGTGAGTTTGTGAGTTCATGTGAAACTTGTTTTCTAGAACCTCTTCCAAGACAATCCTGTTTCCATGGCGATGATCATCAGTAGGAACCTTAGTGAGGAAAGGAAGATTCTGGCCGCTGCCCAAATGTCAGAGGTCTGTAATTAATAAATGACAACCACTGATCTCCACCACTAAAACCTCAAAATGTCAATATGACATTTAAATCTCTTTTGAAGGTGTGGAGTTCATTATACATTATTAAAGGAATAGTTTAACCAAAAATTAAAATTCATTTACTCACCCTCATGTTGTTCCAAACCTGCATTACTTCCTTTCGTCTGTAAAACACAAAAGGAGATATTTCGCAATATTGTCCAAGCTGCCATTTTCTATATAATAAAATGAAGTTAGTAATAAGTATTTTGTTGCAGAATCAAACCAGCAGCACCCAAAACGACATGATCGTGGAGAAACATCGAGAAATGGACGGAAGAGTGAAAGACATAAAGAATAAAGTACAGGTGATATATACACACAAAACTTATCGCAACTACAAGATATGTTGGTTAAGTTTTATTTCGATGGTCCAGTTTAGACATTCTACTAACTACAAGTAACTTGTCAACTATATGTCAGCTAACTCTCATTAAAGTATTAGTAGACAGTTAGTAGACTGTTAGGTTAGGGTTCGGGTTAGTACACTCTAAAAAAAAATCCGTAAAAATAGGGCACAGTGTACTGTATTAATTTAACTGAATTTTCCGTATTTATTTTTTACAGGTGTTTTACTAATATTTAAAATTTTGCACTTCATTGAGTTGTGTTTTAGGGTTAACGCAAATGTCTGTGAAATTACTGGATAATGTCCAGGTAATGAGCTGCCAGTACTTTTTCCGTTATTTTACGGATTTATTTTTTACAGTGTAGAATAAGTTGTTGTAGTTTCAAAGTGACTTATAGTCAGTAGAATGTCTGTTAGGGAGCATCAAAATTAAGTGTTAGCAGATACAGACATTCTACTAATACTCTAATGAGAGTTAGTTGACAAGTAGTTGCAAAGTTACTTGTAGTTAGTAGAATGTCTAAAGTGGACCACCGTAATAAAGTGTTACCAATACATTTAGTTCTCCTAGTCAAATCGCGTGAAACATCTTTTCTTTTTTTTCCCTATTTCCAATCAGGACACCGAGCAGATCATCAAAAATCTGGAAGACCTGCAAGACGAATACGACTTCAAGAGCAAAACTCTTCAAAGCAGAGGTAACAGGATTAAGAATTGCTTTGAAACCAAGCAGCTTTCTGTTGGTCAGTGCAGTGCAAGTACGGAATATGTTTCTGTACTTGTTTCCGACAAGTACAGAAACTCAGTATTGCTTGAACATCTGTTTAACAGAGGAACTCAACGGGACTATTTCGAAGGAAGACCTGAATCGGGAGAGACTGACCATCCGCGCCATGTTTATGAAACTCCACGACACAAGAATAGTGAGAACTTTGGAGAGCCATCGTCTTTCCTCATTCTGGTTAGTGAAGAGAAGCCGTTGCGTTCAACCTTGTTTGTGTTTGTGTCCATGTAGAACGTGATTGGTCAGATGTCAGAGGTGTTAAACCTTATGGATCCGGTGATCTTTGAGCTGATCTCAACAGAACTGGCCGAATGGAGGCGCCGACAACAGATGGCTTGCATTGGTGGGATGAGCAATGTCTGCTTGGACCAGCTTCAAAACTGGTAAACCACAAATGAATTCAGATTTTCTTTATAACCATATGGAGTAGCAATACTCGCAATATATGTAAGTAAAATTAAATTTAGAAAAATATATATTTCTTTTTGTAGAGGAAGAAGAAAGTCATCCACTATGGTATCAAATTGCAAGCTTACAGATGATCTGGAGAAGCACAACTAGAGGAAAAACGGCACTTGATTTTAGACGTGTAATGTGCTAAACTATGTATATTAAACATGTTTTCCGTACAAATTGACTATTTATCAAGAATCACATAACAAAAATCATATGCAGATTAGTTTGTAAGATAAAATACTTGACTGAATTGTTTATTCGTCCTAATAAAAAAGCGACCCATCAAATTTAATGCCTCGTGAAGCAACACATTTGATGTTTATATATGCAGGTATGTGGAGGGAGATTGTGGACCAATAAGATTTCGCTGTGGGTGGAGCTACACAGTGTGTTGGAAATATGTTGCGTTTAAACCATATTTACAAGAGCACATGAACACCACCACAGTGTCACAATGACCAACACTTGTAGTTTCAGGGGCATCAAATAATGCTGGAAGTGAATTCGTAGTATCGATCATAATTTCGAATTTTGACTGTAACATACGTATTTTTACACATTTTGTGTACTGTTGATTATGAATAGCAATAAAGGTGCAGTTACATATAATGTGGTATGGCAAAATCCAGTCATTTTAATAGTAATCCATGCAAATGGAGAATTTTTTACCCACAAAAGATTTACCCATATAGGTTTCGCAACAATGGTCATTGGTCGTGTGAATTTGCTGCACTAACCAAGAGAAAACTGAAAGTGACTTCAGTGTGAGCTGATCTTTAAGTAAAATATTATTGAGTTCTGTTTGTTTTTCCCTCTCAGGTTTACATCTCTCGCAGAATCTTTGCTTCAGCTCAGGCAGCAGCTCAAGAAACTTCTGGAGCTGGAGCAGAAGTTCACATACGAGACCGATCCCATCACCCTCAGCAAAAGTACTCTGGACGACAGGATCATGTTAAACCTCAAAACTCTCATCACAAAGTAAGAGTCCTTCTTTGCTTGTTAAGGCCCCGATTTACTCACAGCGAAGTTCTTTTTCGTTCTTTGCTTAGGGGTGAAAAGAAGTTTGAAATACCTTTTTACAACTTCAATTTTTACTATGAAGCAACTTTTTTTGTGGGACTGAATGGAAGAAATAGAAGAAACGAACCAGAGAAGATTTCCTTATCAAAGAAGTTGGAGCCGCAGAGCCACACCCACTTATTACATAATTGTCTCGGACCAATGGTAGTTCGAAGGTGTTTACCAGCTAGAGCGAACTTGTTTTGAATTGTTTTGAATTCCCAAAACGAACTCCAAAAGAACTTAGTTTTGGCCTGATTTTGTTCGAAATGACGTCACACCCTTTTTTTCTTCGATTTCTCTTGAAGTATAAGAAAATAAAGTAGAAAACAAAGAAGGTCATCAACTATGATGTCAAGATGCAAGCTTACAGCTGATTAACCTGTGGGTTATTCTGAGGAGAAGTGCAGCTAGAGGAAAAAACGGCACTCGATTGTATTTGTGTAATGTGCTAAACAACAAATATTCAACGTATTTTCTGTAGGTTTTCTTCATTTTCGCTTGAAGTATATCGGCGGACTTTATAACACTGCTGAAAGGTGTCGCTGACAATGAATAATTTTGGTTTGCGTGTTTTCAGCTCCTTGGTAGTCGAGAGACAGCCATGCATGCCGACCCAACTGCAAAGACCTTTGGTGCTGAAGACGGGTGTTCTGTTCACTCTCAAATTACGGTAACTTTAAACACGACAGATAGTTTACATTTCTCTGGAAGTAGAAACCAGATAATGTTAAGTTGATGAATGATGATTCACATGTTGTGTGTTCCAGGCTGCTCATAAAACTTCAGGAATTCAACCACACTGTTCGAGTGAAGGTGCATTTTGACAAGTAAGTGTTTTGCAAACGTTTTAGTGATTTAGCATAGATGTTTAATAGAATATAGTTTATGCTTACAATGCTAATGATTCACACATGTGGTTAGCATTTTTAGCTTAACATACATTCAGAAAAAACAACATTTCATATGTTCTTGTGTTAACACGTCTCTTTTCGCCTTCCAGGGATATCGTTGAGAAAAGGAAAGGGTATGTCCTACATAATTTCTTTATTTGCATTCCATATTAAAAGGAACAGTTACCCTAAAAATGAAAATCTGTCATCATTTACTCACCTTCATGTCGTTGCTGTTTTTTTTTTTTTTTTTTTTAGTGGAACATAAAAGATATTATTTTAAAATGTTTGTTACACAGGTCTTGCAAAATGACAGCAGTTGTAAAAAAAAAAAAAGTCCACTGCAAAAAAGCGAGTGCGAGTTAATAATGACATAATCTATATTTTTTGCTGAGTTGTTCCTTAAATGCAGTTCATTTTAAATTGGTTGAATCCCAATTGAATTAATATTATTCTGCTTACTTAGTAATGCTCCTGTTTTAGGTTCCGTATGTTCAACATCTTGGGAACGGCCATGAAGGTGATGAACATGGAGGAATCCAATGGAATGGCAGCAGAATTCCGTCATTTGGTAAAGTGAAAAGAAAAACAAAACAAAAAGCAAATTATACTGTAGCTCCAGTTTAAAAAGTATAATTCATTCAAATAAGTAATAGTAACAATATTCTTTTTACTTCACAGCAACTGAAAGAGAAGAAAGTTACTGGAAACAGAACTAGTGAGGTGAGGGTTTGGTTTTTACACTATCGTTCAAAAGTTTGAGCTCTCTTCTGCTCTCCAAGGCTGCATATATTGATCAAATAACAGTAATATTTTGAAATATTTTTACAATTTAAAAGAACTCTTTTCTGTTTGAATGTATTTTAAAATGTAATTTATTCTTGTGATTAAAGCTGAATTTTCAGCATCATTACTAGAAATAAATAGAAATCTTTTGTAAGATTTTAAATGTCTTTACTGTCGCTTTTGATCAATTTAATGTGTCCTTGTAATTAATTTCGTATAAATTACTGACCCCAAACATTTGATCGATTGTATCGATTGTAAAAGTATTCAAAATACTTTTCTGTGTGTATTTTCTTCAGTGATGGTTTGTCTTAAAGAGACAGTTCACATAAATCTGTCATCATTTACTCACCCTAATGTCGTTCCAAAGCTGTATGACTTTCTTCGGGGGAACAAAAAAAAAGCTCCAAAAATCACACAGAAGTATCATGAAAGTAGTCCATAACTCTTGTGTTCTGTTTTCCAAGACATACGATCGATTTGTGTAAGAAACAAGCGGAAATTCAAGTTATTTTTCACAGAAAAGCTTCCCCTCCGCTGTAGCTCTTAATCTCGTTTGAACTTCTGCATTCAAACTTCAAACCTGGTAGAACAAATTTTAGTCGTTTTTGGCTAAACTGTTTCTTAAATGTTCGCCAGGGCCCTCTGATCGTCACAGAGGAACTTCACTCCATCACCTTTGAGGCTGAGCTTTGCTGGTCTGGACTGGTCATGAACTTTGAGGTGAGAAGATCCTTCAGAAGAACTGAGTTCGAAACATAAACACCACCAAATCATGATCATCATGAACTTTCTTCTCTCTCTCCATCTTCAGACTACATCTCTGCCCATAGTTGTGATCTCCAATGTCAGTCAGCTACCCAGTGGATGGGCCTCCATCATGTGGTACAACATGCTGACCTCTGATCCAAAGGTTAGACCTCCTCAACACTAATGTAATGCATATAATAAGTTTATTACAAATTTAACTGAATTAAAATGGAAGCTGAAAATTTAAATACATGATGAAAAACTAAAACTAAACAAAAAATTATAGAAGTGTTGAAAATAACTGAAATAAGTCTAAGTTGAAGCACTAAAATTGCTAAGTGGAAATAAATAAAAACTAAAACTGAATTAAAAATAAAACTGAAAATAAATAGAAAATAGAAAACTTAAATAGAAAGGAACAAGAACTAATAAAAATCACAAAAGCACAAAATTACTAAAACTTAAACTAAATTTTAAATGAAAACTGAAAATACAAATATTAGATGAAAAACTTAAAACTTGACGAAAATTAGAAATGCTGCCTTGGCAAATAACTGAAATAAGTTCAATTTGAAGCACTAAAATTATTAACTAGTAATAAAAAAAAAAAAGAAAAAGAAAACGGAACTAAAACCCAAACTGAAATAAAATAAATTAAACCTAAATAGAAATATTTTAAAAGAACAAAAGCTAATAAAAAAAATACAAAAGCACATAACAAAATTACTAAAACTTAAACTAAAATGAAAACTGAAAATTTAAATATTAGATAAATACTTTTTAAACAAAAAATTAGAAATGTTGCTTTGGCAAAAAACTGAAATAAGTTCAAGTTAAAGCACTAAAATTACTAACTGAAAATAAATAAAAACTAAGACTGAAATAAAATAAATTAAATCTAAATAGGTATATTTATAAAAAAAAAAAAAGAATAAAAATGACAAAAGCACATAACAAAATGACTAAACCATCTAATATTTATATTTAAAGTTTTCATTTTAGTTTTAGTTTATGAAAAATGTTCCCTTGGCAAATAACTGAAGTAATTTAAGTTGAAGCAGTAAAATGACTAACTGGAAATAAAAATAAAACGAACAGAAATAAAAATAAACCTAAATAGAAATATTTTAAAAAGAACAAAATCTAATAAAAATGACTAAAAATAAAAAAGTTAAAATATATGAAATGTAAAAATGAAAAATAAAAGCAAATTCAAAGATAAGTCCTCAAGACTAATGTTCTTGAAAGGTTTCAGCAGTAGATATGAGCTCTACTTACATCAACACAAAACAGATGCCAGGAGGTGTTTGCACAGGTTCTGACTTGCCTTGAACCTCTGTTTCCTTCTGCTGTTTCTTCTCCAGAACCTTTCGTTCTTCGTGACTCCTTCTTCAGCCACGTGGGGGCATCTAGCGGAGGTGCTGAGCTGGCAGTTCTCCTCCATCACCAAAAGAGGTCTTAATCAAGAACAGTTAAGCATGCTGGGAACTAAACTGCTGGGTGAGTCTGATAGCTGCTAGCCTGCCATTGAGTGTGACTGATTCTGTTGGAACAGATGAACTAAATGCACAAGCTTGTGAACTTTTGCCGACAGGTGCTAAAGCAGTGATGGATCCTGAAGCTCAGATTCCTTGGAATAAATTTTGTAAGGTTGGTCTAAACTAGATATTTTTACTTATTAGTTTAGGTCGAACCTTCTGAATTGAGCACCCTAGTTTTGTTACCAGTGTTTGTTAAAAGTGATTTGATCTGAGTCTTGTGTATGATGTAGTCTGGCAGCGAGAAGAACTTCACTTTCTGGCTGTGGATTGAAGCAATTTTGGACCTTATAAAGAGACATCTGCTGAGCCTGTGGGATGATGGGTAAGAATCCAGATGTTTGAATTTTGGATATATAATTATAATTCATTAATTCTGTAAAAAACAACAACAACAACAGACTGACAGTCTGTGGCATGTTTTTAATTACCAGCAGTTTTCCCCCTATTTTTAGTTTTTCTAAGTTTCTAAGTGTAAAAACATGCATTTATATTAATAAACTTGCACAATGGGAGTCTATTGGGTAAGCAGGAACATTGCTTTAACACTGTCCATCTCTCACAGGTGTATAATGGGGTTTGTGACCAAGGACCGAACTAGAGCTCTGCTCTATGATAAAGCTCCCGGCACGTTTCTGTTGCGCTTCAGTGAGAGCAACCGCGACGGAGCAATCACATTCAGCTGGGTCCAACATGACGCAAACGGTGAGACTCATCTTCATTCTGACAGGCTATGGAACAATAAAGAATTAAATTAAACTAAATAAAATAAGGGATTTTTCTCTGGTCTTGATATCAAAATGTCAAAACTTAGATGTGAGTTTTGCTTAAACTTTGGCTTGAAATCAAATCCGTTTTAGTAAATTTATTGTTCATTCCTGTGTTTGGCTTTGTGTTGGTTTAGAAGAGCCGCAGATTCGCTCCGTGGAACCCTACACGAAAAAGGAACTCTCTGCCGTCTCACTTCCCGACATTATTCGCAACTATCGCGTGATGGCCGCCGACAACGTCCCAGAAAACCCTCTGCGCTTCCTCCATCCCAATATACCCAAAGACGACGCCTTCAAAAAATACTATTCCAAACCTACTGATAGTAAGAAACACAGTTGTGAACTATATAAAAATCCTATTAAATATGAATAAATGTAATGTTAAATGTTAAAAATAAAATTCTTACCCTTTTTCTTCGTCTTTTGTTTCTCCAGAGCAAGAACCAATGGATGTCGACAAGAAGTCAGATGAGGGATACATCAGCACCACTCTCATCTCCATCTCTGAAATGTGAGTCAATGTTAAAGCAATAACTCCCACAATCCCCCAGTCAGACTAAGATTTATTTTATAAATGTTTCATTTCTGTATGGAATCTTGTTTTGTAATTGCAACTTTATTCTCTCGCAATTTTGAGTTTGTAACTCACAATTCATTATTACTTATTACTTGCAATTGCAAGTTCACTGTATATCTCGCAATTCAGACCATTTCTGGCAGTTTTTTTTTTTTTTTTGTCAGAATTGTTTGACATAATCACACAATTGTGACAAAAAAAGTAATAATTGAGACACAAAGTCGCTGTTGCCTTTTTATCTTTAATTTCATGGTGAACACAAGCTTCCATATTTCTGAGCTTGTAAAAATAATGACTTCTTTTTTTAATGTTTTTTTTTGGGGGGGGGCGCTCAAATGTGTTTGAATTTTAGGAAACCACAAGATTATAATGACACGCTCATGCCAATGTCACCTGAGGTTTATGGCCAGCTGGAGCAGGAGGTGGTACGTAAAATGATAATCTATATATTTACAAAATCATTCAAAGTCCCTGTAAAGTCAATTCTGAGAATTGTTCCTAAACACATTATAAATGTTACAAATGTATTGCTGAAACACATTACTGTTGACACAATTCTGTGTTGAGGATTTTTTAGGTGGGGCTAAAACGGTGGCTCGATGACGCACTGGAGCCACCGAGCATGGCCCTGCCCCTAACACGATAATAACGACACCGTATTAGCATCAGTGGCTCGCCTCCTCAGTCACAAGTTACCAAAGAGTTACTGTCATTACCGTTAGTTACTACAGCCATGCATAATACCTGGTTGCGATAAAACAGCTTGGCCTCCTTATTTAAATTTCCTAAAAACGATGATATGAAGAGGATGTGGATTCATTTTGTTAAGAGCCATCTTGATGGAGAGCTGACAATCACCACCAACACCCGCCTCTGCAGTGATAAGTTAACACAGGATAGTTTTATAAACTTTCATCAGAGACAACTGGGATTCATTGATCCACTGTCATTGGTGAATGGGGCTGAACCGACCATCTCCCGCCTCGGCCTTCATCCTCCCGTCCCGCCAACAACCAATGATATAGGGGAGGACCGACTATCTCCCGCCCCGGCCTTCACCCTCCCGTCTTGTGGCGCCGACGTCTGGTGCCACAGTCGGCAGTATGTGTCCACCAATGAGTGTAAGTTGCCTTGTGTGCTTATATTATAATTAGTAGGTAGTCCACAGTAACTCTACTAAATTTTGCAACCCTCTAACATGATCCTTTTGTTTATATGGATCAGTATAGAGACAGAGCGACACGCGTCATAATCTGAAAACCACGCCCACCGGGGGGGAAAACAATCCAACCGTCTCCATTGACTTTGTATTGCGTGAAGCTGCCTCCTTGTCATTTCTGACTTATAACAAAAAACAGAACAATGTCTAAAAGCTTCTATGTGACAGGGTGTACAGAAAACAAGCTAAAAAACCCAGAACCAAAAACCCAGAAGTTTTTATAAGCTGTTGCCCCCCCAAAAACGAGCATTTAAGGACATAAAAGTGGATACAGGTAATTGAGACCGAGCGCAACGTGTCATATTACTCTGAGAACTACGGCCACTGGAGGGGAATGTAATCGGCGACAGGAAATAAAATATATAAAACTGACATTTGGATATTTGACTTACCAGTGACAAAATGTAAACTGCACACATAGTCAGGATCCCACAATTTACGCATTCTTACTGCTGATGCTTCATGTCTTATTGCCTGTATCCACTTTTGTCTCCTTAAAGGCTGGCTTTTTTGGTTCGGTAGCTTATAAAAACTTAGTTCTGTTTTTTTTTTTTTTTTTTTAGCTTGTTTGCTTTACACCCTGTCACACCAGCTTTTAGGCATTGTTCTGTTTTTTGTTAGAAGCAAGAAATGACAAGGAGGCAGCTTCACGCAATACAAAGTCAATGGAGAGGGTTGGATTGTTTTCCCCTCCAGTGTGGGCGTGGCCTAAATGCAATCTGTCTCTATGTTTGACTCATTAGACAAGTCGTTTGAAAGAGAAGGCATCTTTCTCGCGAGTAGGTGCGGTTTCAGCGCAGACAACGGACATGCCCCCAGCATTTGAGAGCAGAGAATACTGCTAATTTTTTCAAGATTTTGATAACTTATTTCATTTACTTGGCAGTTTTCTTTAATCATTCAGATTTGGCTGGGTGGTTAATAACACATTTTTTCTGTGGTGTGACAAACTCAGAACACATTTTAATATCGCTTTACAGGGACTTTAAAGCAATAGTTCAATATTTACTGCAGTTATTCTCTCCATTTCTCTTTTTTCTAGAACCGATACGATATCCGACTGGAGGTAGAGTACAACTATTCCTTTTTATAATCTATAAAATGCATATCAATTTTATTTAAATTTATAAACTGTGCACTGCATACAGTGAGATGCTGATGTTGTTTTTTGTGTTTTATCGCAGCCGTCAGACTTTAGTATCTCTTAAGGCACCTGAAAGAAGACAGATGACTCAGAAAAAGTAGAAATGTTTCCATCATTCTGTGTTTTTAATAGCGCAAATGAAAGAAGAACAGTTTGTCTGAGGTATAGCCACTGGGTTTGGTATTCCTCTCTTTTTCATTCTAACAGAGGAAATTATTAGAAAAACACTGTCATCTATAGCAAAAAGACAACTGCTGATTTAGCCCTCATAGTAATGCTACTGTTACCTCAGCACTTAGTCTAGAAAATAAAAGCAACTTTTAAGGCAGGGAAGTTGTGTACTAATAGCACTTCATTCAGTATAGCACTTCACTTTCTAATATGCCAAGTAATAAATGAGTGAACTGTTTAATCTATCATTTCTATAAAGAAAATTAAACCCATTTTTAGGACTATTAAGATTTTTTTTAACAGTTAAGCACATCTTATAAGAATCTTATAAGAATGCCAACAAATTTTTTTTTTTTTTTGGGGGGGGGGGGGAGAGAATCTTTTAAAACTATTTTAACTGTAAAACATTTACATCTGAGCAGTTTTTGTTGTACTGCCTTTAATTTATGCTGATTTAATTTAACATTGTTAGTAAAGGAATTTTTACTGTAATATAATGGAATTAGTGTATTACAGTAATGAAAATCCATTATGAGAATAATGGAAATGAACAAACAAATTGTCATAATGAAATAAATAAAACAAGAATTTAAAAATGGTCCTAAAATAGGCTTCATTTTCTTTAAGAAAAATATAATTTCTTAAGCTTCTTCTGTTAGATTTTGGGTAAAAACAAGATCTGGACGTGTTTTTGTAAGATTTACTCATAAAGAACTAAGAAATGCAGGAATTTAGATCTGATTAAACATTTTAAGCTGTTAGGTATTTGTTTTCTTAAACACTGTTTCTGTATATGTGAAAAAAATCTCTTATCTTTTTTTAAAAAAAAATTCTTAAACTTGCTGGTGCTTTATTAGTATTATGTCCACTTCATGTACTTTGTTGTTGTTTCTACTTTTTGCACTGGATTGTATGGTTGTGTTTAGTTAATTACAGAACATTATTTGTTTTGGGCTTTATAGACAAGTACTGTGGAAATTCATTGTTTTGGAATGCCTTAAAAATTTGCACCTTAAAAATTTGACTAATAATATGAAAAGCCCCACACACATTCACGAGAGCATACCTGGAAAGCATAGTAATCTGTGTTCTATGTCTTTATTGTTTTTATCTAGTATTTTTTTGTGGAATATATTTATCAGCTTAAATCTAGAACATTTAAAGCACTGCATAATTAAAATCAAAGTTAAAGGAAATTTCACAACACAACGATGCAATACATTCATAGCAGTAAATAAATGCTGAAAAAATTGTAACAGCTCTGAAATTACACAAAGCAACAAAAATGACTAAAGTGCATCACATGGAAATGAACAAATTTGGATATGATCAATGACCTACGTTTGTTGACCTACATACTGTTGAGTCTTCTGGTTGTGTTGCTTCCGTTTTTTTCTTCCAATAAATAACATTTCCAGGTTAAGCATGTATATATACACACACACACACATTACAAAACACATTTACAATACTTCAACAATAGTGTCCAACTAGAAAATATTCACATATTTGAGACTGACTCAGCTTTGGAGGTTTTTCAAGTATATGCACGCCTCTTTATCATCCAAACTGTACATTAAAACAATCAGTGTGCTTGTCTGCATACAACGTGCTTATAGACATGTAACCAACCGTTTCCAAGAGACATGGGACATGTTGAGATGACATTTTGACCATTGCAGAGTGTTAATACTAGTGCTTTTTTGTTTTTGTTTTCAGCTTTCAACCTTGTCACTTAACCATGTACTGAGAATAAAACAAAAACGTCAAAATTTTGCTTGGTTCTTTTTTCTTATGATAACTAAACAAAATCACTTGACAATGACTTATTAAACGTGTAAATTCCTTGCAGTTTGTCTAATTGCCAAGACAAAATCCATTTCCACATCCTTGAGTTATGCAGAATTTACAGCATTGCAACTTCCCAGTTTTGCAGTCATTTGTAAAACTTGTGTTGGTTTTCCAAATAAATATCCATTAGGCGACTGCAGTAAGATTTCCAGTACACTTAAATATTGAAATTTGTTGTTTTTTTAGATGATAGTTTTGAAAATACAGGAAATTCCCATAGTACAATTAATGGGCAGGTACAAAAATGGTCCTCTAGTGCTTCAAAATAATTTCGGTAACATTTTACAATAAGTTTCAATTTGTTAACATTAGTTATGTATATAGGGGTCAATTTTACAGCATTTACTAATCTTGGTTATTATTAATTATTAGATATACTAGTAATACATGTTAAATTGTACATTGATAGCATAAAATATGCTGAACAAACTTAACTAATGTTACCAAATTGTAAACTGATAAAACGTATTTAGAAAAAAAAATAACTTAAGTGTTACTGTAATTTCATTTGAAAAAAAGATTTTAAAAGACAAATAAATATATATAATAAAATAAAAAAAGTGCAAATATTTTTGATAATCAAAGAACAGTGTCATATTTGGAACATATTCACAAGATGATACACAGTCAGGAAGGCATAAAGAACTACTACTGTTCTTTATGTTGATTTATAACTAAGTTGAGACTAAAGTAGGAATAAAGAAAAAGTAAAAGGTAAAAATATAAAAAATAAATCAGAATGACACATCCCACCCAATGCTACCGTCTCCAGCCAAGCTGCCCTTTCTTAAGATATTTTTTCTTAAATATCTATTTGACATCATCTATGAAGGTTCTCAAACCATACATGAATGTACATATACACTTTTTATATACACTTGTTTTGAGTATATTAAATTTATATTGTATGTTTACATGGAGATACAGCTAAATAAGACCTTTATGACGCTACATCCCTCAGTGTGTACGATAAAACAAAATTACCAGGTTACAAACCACGCATACACACACAAACACCACAAAACAGGGTAAAACACTTTTTTTTGGGGGGGTGTTTTGTAAGTTTTCTTCTTAAATGCGTACCTCAGACACACAGACTCACTGGGAAAAATCTGAAGTGTTTTATCGCAACAGATCATCTCTACAGCAGGCCGTCCAAGTTCTTTTCAGCAGTCTCTTTTTCGCTGTCAGCGGTGCTCTCCTTGGGGCTGTAGGTGTTGTGATAGTCCTGCAGGATTGTTACGACATCATGATGGCCGAAATGAATGGCCTCGTCCATGGGAGTGTTGCCCCACCTGTACGGAGATCAAAACCCAAGTTTAAAGAAACAGCATTTTATGTGCGCTGTTGGTTACCACGAAGTCAACAACTAATATGGAAGTCGATTGGGCAAATGTACAGCACAAACATTAAAAATATACAATTCATGACAATTTTTTTTTATTTTTTTTTTTACTCAATTTATGTTATTTACAATACAAGATTTTACTTTTAAACTGTCCAGTGTGCTTGCTCTGTAAACTTCCATTGTAAATGTCTTATTGTAAACAATTTTTATTCATTTTTATAAACTGATTAATAAAATATTTTCTGGGTAATCAATATATTTAACCTGGAATATTAATTTAATGTGCTTTGTTCATCCATAAACTAATAATACTTAAATTTATTTGCAAATAAAATGTGACATCCAAAATATTTTACTATCCACACAATATTTTTTTACTGGAGAAAATGCTCCATCTGTAATTTCTATAAATATTATTGCTAATAAATTAAAGGTATAGTCAAGCACAATAAATTGACGCAAATGCATTGAAATAAAGCAGTATGAAATTCTGTAACACTTTGTAATAAGTTTCTAACAATCTATATTTATTAATTAACAGTAACCTAAGCTAATAAATGATGTAAAAATGGTTAATTATTAGTTTATACCGAATTAATAAACTTAACTAATGTTAACAAATTGAAAAACTTATTTTAATAAAATTTACTATAATTTTTTTTGCTATAATTTCATTTGAAAAAGATAAATAATGAATATATTCACTGCAACCAATGTGATAGTGTGATAAAACAAAAGTAATATCCAAAATATTTTACTAGCCACACAATATTTATTTATTTTTAATGGAGAAAGTGTTCATCTGTAATTTATATAAATATTATTATTATTATTGCTAATAAATTAATGGTTAGTTACGCACAATAAATTGACAAAAATGCATTAAAGGGATAGTTCACCCAAAAATGAAAATTCTATCATCATTTACTCACCCTCAAGTTGTTCAAAATCTGTATAATTTTCTTTGTTCTGTTGAACACAAAGGAAGATATTTTGAAGAATGTGTTAAACTGAACAGTTTTGGGGCACCATTGACTTCCATAGTAGTTTTTTTCCTACTATGGAAGTCAATGGTGCCCCAAAGTGGCCTGGTTACAAACTTTCTTCAAAATATCTTCCTTTGTGTTCAACAGAACAAAGAAATTTATACAGATTTGGAACAACTTGAGGGTGAGTAAATGATGATAGAATTTTCATTTTTGGGTGAACTATCCCTTTAAATACAGTGGTATGAAAATTTGGTAACAATTTACAATAAGTTTCAATTCATTAACATTGTTAGTTCATGATCTACCTAATCTATACTTATTAACATTTAAGGGTTAGTTCAACCAAAAATGAAAATTACCCCATGATTTACTCACCCTCAAGACACCCTAGGTGTATATGACTATCTTCTTTCAGACGAACACAATCAGACTTATATTTAAAAATATCCTGGCTCTTCCAAGCTTTGGGAGTGAATAGTAACCAAGATTTTGAAGCCAAAAAAAGAGCATCCATCCATCATAAAAGTAATCCATACGGCTCCAGTGGGTTAATAAAGGCCTTCTGAAGTGAAGGGATGGGTTTTTGTAAGAAAAATATCCATATTAAAAACTTTATGCACACCACTGTTTACTACCATTATAATGCTTAGAAGAGCCAGGATATTTTTAAATATAACTCTGATTGTGTTCGTGTGAAAGAAGATAGTCATATACACCTAGGGTGGCTTGAGGGTGAGTGAATCATGGGATAATTTTCATTTTTTGGTGAACTATCCCTTAACCTAGATTAATCAAAGCTGCAAAAATGGTTAATTACCGGTATTAGTTTATTATATGTTATATAAAATGCAACCACTGTAATAGTGTGTTAAAAACAAAATGTCCAAAATATTTTACAACACAATCTTTTTTTGTTTTACTGGAGAAGTGTTCTATCAGTGATTTCTATAAATAATATTTTAATATTATTGCTAGTAAATTAATGGTTAGTTACAATAAATTAAACAATCAGAGTTATATTAATAAATATCCTGAACCGTCCAAGCTTTATAATGGCAGTGAACGGGACCAACGAGTATGAAGCTCAAGAAAGTGCATCCATCCATTATAAACATACTCCACACGGCTCCACACGGTTAATAAAGGCCTTCTGAAGCGAAGCGTTGCATTTTTGTAAGAAAAATATCCATATTTAACAAGTCATAAAGTAAAATATCTAGCTTCTGCCAGACCACCTTCCGTATTCAACTTACGAAAAAAGCGTAACTGACGCTACATAAATGCATTAAACAGTGGTATAAAATACAACCTTGTAGAGCAAACTTGAGAATATACTATAAAACTGTTGCTTGCAACAGAATTTTGTGACCTACCTTTCACATTTTGGCAGTTTTACCCTCTGGTGCTGTTCATGTGTCAGTCAAAAATTACCTATATTTTTGAATTTCAATGAAATAATTGTACTATATTTTAGTTCGATAATGTTTTTTTATTTAATATTTTGTATTTTTAGGGGATTTTAATTATATTTAGAGGGTATTAAATTATATTTATGCAGTAGGCTAGTTCTAATCCATTTATTCACTTTTTGAGCATGTACCTGAAAATGAAATTTCCAACTTAAATATTTTTTTGCTGAAGTGAAAAAAAAGTTTTAAAACTTTACATTGTTATGAAAAATGCACAAAAATACCATTTTCGATTTTTATATGAAATATTTTCCAAAACACGCTTTACTCTAAAACTAAAAGTGTGATTTTTTTTTTATCAAAGTGTGATTTTTTTTTTTTTAAGACCATTTAAACTTTTCGAATCATTTCCATGATTTTTTTTTGTTCACACAGCAAGTGCCAAAATCTTTACAAAATTTCTTACTATTCCGATCTTACCAAACAGCACCAGAGGGTTAAGTGGTTACGTAGCAAAACGCAAAGATCTGCGTAGTTAATGAGATTCGTACCTGTCCCTGGGCACCGGGTTCACCTTGCAGGCTTCTAGAAGAAAACGCACAACCTCGGCGTGACCTGAAAGCCACAGAAGTGCACATTAGCATGATTTCCACACAGCGCGAAGAGAAAATGAGGTCAGTCACAAACAGCAAGTCAAAGTCTCTGGGGGTTGAAAAAGATGAGTTTACTGTAGATGAGTTCACTACCTTCAGCGGCAGCTACATGAAGAGCCGTCCTCGAGTCGTAATCTCTCTGCTCCATATCCATCGAAGAGAGCGCAAACCTACGCAAAACACACATGAAGTAGGCAGAAACTAAAAATGGAGGATTTAATTAAGTTAAATTGCGCAAATTGTGTACAGTAAATGCAAAAAGCATGATTTATTGGCGGTGCGGTACCTCCTCAAAGCGGACACGTCCCCTGTGTAGGCCGCAAACAGCAGGTTGATAACCGACTTGACCTGGAAGAAAACAGACGAGTAGTTTGTGGTACATTAACGACATTAGGACGACATCAACGCGTAGTGAACTTATAACAAATCGCCATAACACGTACTTAAAAAACAGCAATAAAGAAACAAACTACACACTAAGTAAAACAAATTTTGTTTTTATCAGTCATTTATTAAAACCAGAATGACAAAATAAATAAAAACAAGTTAGGCTTTTTTTTTAAAAGATGATAATCTTTACAAATGGCACAAACAAATGGTTTTTGAATAGTTGTGCATATCAGTTCACATTTATATTCCAGAACCATTATATGATGTCAATAATAATACTTTGTTTTAAAAAAAAAAAAA
Organism: Mylopharyngodon piceus; assembly: GCA_039654765.1. Taxonomy (NCBI): domain Eukaryota; kingdom Metazoa; phylum Chordata; class Actinopteri; order Cypriniformes; family Xenocyprididae; genus Mylopharyngodon; species Mylopharyngodon piceus. Next base: position 34,008,511 of record CM077438.1, read on the forward strand.
TCCTTCCAACTGTTTTATAACAAATGAAATGCCAGTCGCTTGAAATTCAGCAATACATTCTTAAAAATAAAATAAAATAAAAAATCAAGTTCAAGTAGTCAGTTTTAAATAGTAGACAGTTAAATACATATAGCTCAATGAAAAGTAACTTTTAATTTAGTAATTTGTAAGCACATTCCTGGATTTCAAGAGGCACAGTTTCAGAAAATGATTCCCTAAATGGACAAAGTAATGAAAGACTTTTCTGGTATCAATAAACTGCTACAGTAAATATTTAATTCAAGTGAAAACTGGGTTACAGATGATTTGAATACAGGATGACATAAAGATAAACTTGAATTGTGAAACCACTAGTGACACAATCTTTCCTTCCTGATCATAAGTCGACTAGTTCCGCTCTAGTTAGCGTTAATCACTTGTTTGGTTTTGAAACATACAGTTTGGTTTGTACTTGTACAAAGCCTTCCATTTATAATTTACAAATAATAATTTTGTGTGTGTGTGTGTGCAAACAAACAAAATTAAACATAATGGCTGCTGGATTGAACACATTGAACTGGAGGATTTATAGACACACTTTATACAGTCTCAGATTTTACCTGTTCACAGTTATTAGTTCTACCAGACACTTTTAAAAACATTTTCACTTGAAGCCCAATACTGCCTGAAATAAGTTAACAGAACATGCACCAACACATACATTCACCAAACATTTAGACATCACATAGGGTAAAAAAGGGGTGAATAAAAAAAAAAATTAAGTGTAAAGAACAATTCTTTCTGAAGGTCTTTGTGATTGCGTATCAGAAAGAACTTTTTTAGAACTTAAAACTTTGTACGGCATAAAGATGTAATTTTTGTGCCACTAGCAGCAACAAACAGAATTGCAGAAATACTTGTTTTCAAACAGGTTTCCTGAACACTCAAGATATCAGACCAAAACTCAATGTTGCCGTGTCAGGCAGGTTCAGGAAGTCAGCGTACAAATGGTTTACTTATAGGCTGGCTAAATATCTCTTCACATTAAACTAGGATAGGAAAAAGTATTTTAGCTAGCAGTGGGGGAAAACAGTAAATATATGAATCAAGATACAATAAACAAATGCATCACACTATTATTGTATCATTACCCAGATACTGATATCATATTGTATAGTTTGGTCCTTGCTGATACCCCAAAATGTAATAAAATAATTGCACATTGGGTTTCAAGGTCTTTGGCATGTTCTATCCACCTTATTCCTGACTAGCCTACTGCGTTTCGAATTATGGGTTCCACTTCCGGTTTGGGGAACTTCCATCTAAAAAGACTGAAACGAATCATTTCAAATCATAATGTTGCCCTACAAATAAAGCTTATCCGTCAGTTTGACTGAATGAGCTGTCAATTTTTCTTTCATATTTTATTTTCAGACATCATGAGAATAACGTAACGCTTGGTATTTTAACGTAACATGTTATAACAAGAATAATTAATCTATAATTAAGATAATCTATGGTGAGAGCTCTTTTCAGTCACTGCTTTCTATCCTCGTGATTATTTTCTTTTGTCCCTTTGCATACCGCTGTAATAGTATGAAAAAGGACAACATATACTGCACATTTGTGTTCTGTTCTCCCGATATAATTTACGATATATCCCATTAATAATTCACTGGAATGCACGAAGAATCTCTCGTTTTTCTCCTCAAAGCCTCACGTCTCTTTCCAGGTTTGTTTTCACAGGTAAATACAATTTATAATCTGTAAAAATGATGGAAATCACTTTGAAATAGTATCACGCAATGCTGAAGTTCATTAACATTTTTTATTACGGCAACGTATATTACATAATACAGATATATATCACTATAGTTATATTTAACCCGTCCGTTATTGCTGTGGAAAGAACTGCGCTTTTTCATGGCCTGTTGAAAGTACCTTGTTGATGCTTTTACACTTTTAAATGTCCTTTTATTGTTCGTTGGTTGAAGGGTGAGTAGAATATTGTCATCTCATTGTACCCAGTTTAAAAATAAAACGTATTATTGCGTTCATAGAGCGAGCCTTTCACTGACTGTTTACAGCTTAACGGAATTTACACCCATAATTCGCGGAAAGCGTCATGGGGCTTAGGAATAAGGTGGATAGTGTGCATTTAAAGCAAAAACCAACAAATTCCTCACAAAAAAACAAAACCAAAACAATACAAAAACCTCTCTAATCCCAAAGACTGATGAACCCAAGAAAATGAATGGATGATGGATGACAAAAAGAGGAAGAGTGTGCGTTGTTGTCTCTTCTAGTTTCTTTCCGCCACGCTTTCCATCCTATAGACTACAGAGGTGGAAGTGTCTTCGTCCGTCTCGGAAGGACAGACTTTTTTCCACACATTGTCAGTCAGCGCTAGTTCCTTCTGAAGGCTCGTATAGTCCAGCGGTTCGAGAATCTGCTGCTGCTGTTGCTGCGGTTCAACCAATACGGACACGGATAGATTATCAGATTAGATTATTTCATCATGGAATTTCCTGCTTGGATTAGTATGGATGGCAGAGAAAGAAGAAAACACGGAAACGGCGGAAATTGAAGCAAGCCAGTCAATCAGAGTGGCACTGAGGTGTTATTTTCTAGTATAGAAAAGTAAAGGTCATAATTATATTATATATTAGCAGGTGTATGCAATTCAAGCGGTAAAATATTTAGCATCCTCAATCAAGGCACATGGATAATGGTCGTGGTGTTTAAAAGCAGAGAGTATGCTGGTCCTCCAGCAGAGGGCAGACAATGAAGAGGAAAGGAAATAGCAATTGCCAAAAGAAGTGAAATGTTCAATAATACATGATAAGATTGCAGGACAGTTTGTCAGCACACATATATTAATACGCACACACTCACAATATGTCAATGTTACAGGATCATTTGCATTAGTTGCATCTAGAGGTGGGATATACAGTGGCCCCAAAAATGAAATGGATGCTTAAGTCATGCTTAAAGCATGGATTGAATTACATTTGATTATAAAATATGAGACCAAGTGGCTTTTGCAAACTAACATCAGTTTTCTGAGCTATTTTGTTTTATTGTCTCTTTAAATAGCAGTTGGTTTTTAACAATGTCTAAAGTTATGCTCATCAAACAAAAATGAAATAAGCCTACATTTATTAAAAATAAAGAATAAATTGTATGTGTGTGTGTGTATATATATATATATATACATATATATATATACACACACACACACACACACACACACTGTGTTCCAAATTATTATGCAAGTGACGTATCAGTGATGTATCAATATATATAAAAATCAATAATCTGTGGTTTGTTAATTCTCTTGAACCTTTATTTAACTGACGAAAATACAATGAAAAGATTTCAAATGTTTTCACTGACCAAATTAATTGTATTTTGTAAATATAAACACATTTTGATTTTGATGGCTGCAACACACTCAAAAAGTTAGGACAAAGGCAAAATAATAGTGAAAAGGTTATAGAAAGGTTATAGAAAGTTAAATGGTTTTAAAACAGTCCACAATAAGCAGGTGAATTGGTAATGGGTGAGGGTCGTGATTGGGGATAAAAGGAGCATGTCAGTCTTTGCCAGCAAAGATGGCTCATGGCTCACCACTTTGTGTCAAATTTCATGAGAGAGATGTCAGACAATTCAAAAATCACATTTCTTAATGCAAGATTGCAAAGAATTTAGGTCTTTCACCATCTACCATGCATAATATTGTAAAAAGATTCAGGGAATCCAGAGAAATCTCAGTCCGTGTAGGGCCAGGCAGGAGACCGCTGTTGAATGTGCGTGACCTTTGACCCCTCAGACGGCACTGCATGAGAAACCATCATGCTGCTGTGTTAAAAACAGCCACATGGGCTCGGGAGTACTTTGGAAAACCACTGTCACTTAAAGTGTTAGTTCACAGAACTAACCCTTTATCACAGTCTGCCGCTGCATCAAGAAATGCAACTTGAATCTCTGTTACGCAAGGAGAAATCTGTACATCAGTTCTATACAGAGATGCTGCCGAGTTCTCTTTGCCCGAGCTCATCTCAGATGGTCCAAAAGACAGTGGAAATGTGTGCTGTGGTCAGATGAGTCCACCTTTAAGCTTGTTTTTTGGAAAAAACGGACACTAAGTTCTCAGTCCCAAAGACAAAAGGGGCCATTTAGACTTTCATCAGCGACAGATGCAAAAGCAATCATGAAAAGGAGAATCAGACAACAATGACCAAAGACTGTTGAGCAGCTTGTATCAGGCGAGACTGTGCAGAAATTTCACTTGAAAAAATTCAACAATTAGTATCCTCTGTTCTCGAACAATTAAAAAGTGTAATTAAAAGGAAAGGTCATGTGACACAGTGGTAAACATGCCTCTGTCCCAACTTTTTTGGAGTGTGTTGCAGCCATTAAAATAAAAAAATTGTTTATATTTACAAAATACACTTAAATTGGTCAGTGAAAACATTGAAAATATATATATATATATATATATATATATATATATATGTAATATATATATATATAAAATATAAAAATCCAGATAATACTTAATTATTACTAATAAATCATATTAATTCACTCAATCTGATGATTGATAGCAGCAAAGCAAGCACTTGTAGGAAAACTTAACAGCATTAGCAACAGTAAATAAGGGGGCGTTATTAATTAATGGAAGGTCAATTACATATTAAGGATGAAACTATTTTTATGTAATAAGCTCTTTCTCATTGTCTATATGAATGTAAAGTCAATATTTGTTTTGTACAACAATATTCAAAAATTTATGCCAGGTTATTGCCCACCCCTAGTTGCATCAGTTGCATTGTTGTTTGTGGTTGGAAGGTTGAATCTGACACTCACCCGTTGCTCTCCGCCCTCTCTGCGTGGATCCAGTTTCTTGGCAAAGTGGCGTAAATTATCATAGTTGTGGAAATTGAAGAGCTGGACCAGATCCTGCAAAAGGAAAGAACGAAAGACTTAAATGAAGTGAAAGAGCAAGAAATCTACCAATTCGTTAGCTAAGATTATATAGATTTAGTACCGTGCAAAACTGGATTCCTCGCACACTGTTGCCCAGTTTGTCAAGAGGAGGAGACCAACACATGATGCCCATCACATTGGGCACCACCAGCAGGATGCCTCCGGCAACACCTGATTTAGCTGGGAGACCAACCTACAGCACAACACACAACTTCAGTTTGACGTAGATTGTGAATGCGAATGTTTTTCATTAAAACTACAACTGTCATTTCCCCAGGAGCGTATACGTGCAAAACTCACATGGAAAGCGAACTGTCCGGAGAAGTCGTACATGCCGCAGGAGTGCATGAGACTCAGAGTGTTTCGTACGGCCTCAGGGTTTAGCACACGCTCGCCCGTGATTGGACAGAAGCCGCCATTTGCCAGGGTAGCTGCCATCACACTGGCACTTTCGCAGGTTACCTCAATGGAGCACAGCTAAATATACAAAACAAAAACATGTTTAATCATATATTTTCTGATATTTAAATCTTAAAGAGGTCCTCTTATGCTTTTAAACATTTACAACTGTCTTTAGTGAGTAATGTTTCTTTTTTTTTTAGCATGAAAAAGATCTGTTAAATCACAAAGTCACTCCAAAGGGAGTTATTCTCTATATCAGTGCGCACTGTTTCTGAACTCCCTGAAACGCCTCGATTGTAGTCTTGAGTTTCCTTCCAGGATCGATCACGTCACAATATTCCTCTTTTAAATAATTCTTGCATAAGGCATACGCAAAACAAAGGGCCGAGGCCTGGTTGAGTTGAGTTAGTAGTGAGTTGAAACTCATTGGTTATGGTATATAGCGTGACATTTCTGAAACACGCTCCAAGCGTTTGACCAATCACAACACAGCCGACCAATGAGAGCACATTGCGCTTTTCAGAAGGAGGGGCTTCATAGAAACAGGAACTAAACAGAATGTTACTGATAGACTGGGAAGAAAGGTGCTGCAACAATGTCAAATATGTAAAATATAATGTTTTTTTTTTTAACATTCAAGCAAGAAAACCTATTCTAGTAGAGCCCAAAAACAAAATCAAGACTTTAAAAAAAGAGCATATTAATATTTGCATACCGCATCTAAATATTATAGAAAGGAATGCTTAATTCTTAGTTGTAACATTGAAAAATGATGTAAAATGCTTAAACTATACAATTATTTAGGGGAATTTGTTCTTAATAAAATTACAAGTATTCAGTTTTAACTACGAAAATAATTAAATTTCCCAGTTTAAAAACTTGTTTAATGACCTTTAAACTACATATTTTGATATCTTACAATCCAAATCAAATCACATTCTTACAAATGTTACTTAACTTATATTTTAAAAGGCAAAATCAACTTAAATGTAAAATAAGTAATGTGTTAATGTGGAAAACAAGTATTAAGGTAGGGTAGGCAATTTCGGAGAGGCTAGCAATAGCAAGCTAGCTTTGAAAGCATGAGATCTCACCCTCCCTACAGAGCATCTCCAAAGCCACACAACAAATGAACGCATACAGCAAAGTCTGCAAAGCTTCGCGCGTTAAATTACCTCATGTCTCAAAGCACATAACATTACAATAATGAACGTAAAACAACCTACAGAGCTGATTTATACCACCTGACTGCTGCAGATTCATTTCGGCGTTGACAGAAATAGATCAGAGTCTGAGGACATGAACAGCTCAGGGTAGAACGTCATGGGTTGCCATCTCGTAATTACGGTTATGACATGGCACAGCATAAGCTTGTTGTTTTGGTTGTTGCTGAGCCCTATTTGTTTAAACTGCGAGAGGCGTCTACTCTCACCTAAGCTTATGATACTCCTACATCCTATGTCATAGGTCGGGTCAGAGGTCGCCAGAATTAGACTTGCGTACAGCTGCTGCCGGAAGCCAGAGATTATAGTTTATTAAGTTTTAAATATGGATATTTTTCTTACAAAAACGCATCGCTTCACTTCAGAAGGCCTTTATTAACCCACTAGAGCCATATGGATTACTTTTACTATGAATGGATGCACTTTTTTTGGCTTCTAAATCTTGAGCCCCCTTCACTACCATTATAAAGCTTGGAAGAGCCAGGATATTTTTAATATAACTCCGATTGTGTTCGGCTGAAAGAAGATAGTCATATACACCTAGGATGGCTTGAGGGTGAGTAAATCATGGGATACTTTTCATTTTTGGGTGAACTAACCCTTAACAAACTGTGTGGGAAAATGGTTGTTTAACTTGTACTAACCTGGAAGTAAAGGTCCAGGATGGAAATCATATCCGTACCCTCCGGGAAACACTAGGTATGGAAAACAAATAAAAATAATATGTTTTTAGTGGAATTTCAATGGTCTCTAATTGCTGTAAAATGTTTAAACACATACCTTTTTCTCCTTCAAGTAGTAACCAATTGCAAAATTTCTATCACCTGACAATCGCTCTGACTGAAACCTGCCAAGAACAAGAAACAATGTTTTGGAATTGTGTTTTAAGTAGGAATGTCCAAAGAAAAGTAGTAAGTTTATACTAAAATAATAACTTTTCTAAAATTTGGTATCAGTGTTGTTAAAAAGTGTTTATCACTACAGAATGCCAATAGTTGATTGCAGTTTGATATTAACAACATTTAACATTTATTATTTAACATTTAGTTAGTTCTAATTAGTTCTAAATTTCTGAATGTTAAATTGAATAATTTATACTGCCATTAAAATATTTAAAAATAATTTAATTTGTATTTTCTATTTCTATTGTTTGCAGTTTGATTCTATATTTATTTACTTACTGACTGTCTACTTGATAACTGAACTGTTTATTTAACTGAGAAAGTACTTCAAGTAGTATCAACATTTGTATTGAGAATAGTGAAATTTCATTGTTATTAGTATCTGGAACACTTACGTAGCATTGCTGAAACCAACATACTCATTTCCTGCCAACTTCTTCATAAAGTTCATCACCTACAACAAAACACTTCATTAAACACTTCATTTATTTTTTTAAACTTAAAAAAAAATGTATATTGTATTATACTTACATAGTCAAACTTCTCAGCGTTGCCTACACCTTGCTGAAAATCAAAAATAAACTGATGAATGTGTTGTATAATTGAAATATTTTGTATAGTTTCACACAAACTTCTGAACGCATAGCCATTCAGTTAAAGGAAATATTATTAAACTACCACAATATTTAGACATACACATTGTAGACACAGATATTCTATAAATTAGATTGACAAATGTAGTAAAATCATTTCTCTACAGCTTGAGAGGCATTTCAAATTAAGGATGGAAAAATTATGAGGATTCTAGATTTGAGTAACATCATTCAAAGAAATAAAGGCAAACAGTGTTTGTGTTCAAGTAAGTATTATTATTGCTATGGAATCACAAATGTAGGGGGTGTGGAAAAATCAGAAAAAACTAAAAGATTAAAAGAACAATAACAAAACTAAATTGTGAAGTAAATTGAACTGTGTGTTGTCTGTAAGTTTGTTTTAGTAGACTTCTAAAGAAACTGTAACTAAGTCTCATGTAATACATTGATTTGAGGCTCTAAAATAAGTAAACTTAGGTTTTTTCCACATTGAAGAAATGTTTATTTAGAAAGAAAAAGTGCTGTATCTTACTAAACACTTGAATTTGTAAGTTAAGAAGTTACTAAAAATACAAAAAAACTATTTAAAAAAATAAAAATAAAGCTTGATTCCTGTTCCCACAGTAATTAAACAGAATCACATTTGATTTTCAGTCAAAGCAATGAATTTGTCAGACTTGTGCTAATGCAGCTCAGTTTGAAATTTGTTCAATGAGGAAAAACAAATAAATGAAAGGGAAATTACCAACGTCATTGACCTGTTGGAGGGTCAAAATTTCCCACAGTTCCTAATGCTGTAAAATACGCAACAACAATAAAACCACAAAAAGCCTTCACACAGACATCACACATTACCACCCAGACAGGCCTGAGAAAGATGCGTATCATGCAGTGTATTTACCTTAAACGCCACAAACCTTCATCACAAATTTGTAAATTACAAAAAAAGTTATGTTATAAATATCTGCTTAAACAGTTTCGTTTTTAGCATTGTTTATCATAGTTTTAACAGGTCAACAAAGCCCTGTGTAGCATTTTTAACACAAGTTTTAGCAAGGATGCTAAATACAGATTGTGGCTGTTTTGAAAATGACAACAATACGGTATTCTGCCTGCTCTTAGAACAATAAAATCATATATATATATATATATATATATATAAAAGTGTTCATTCTTCTATCACATTGCCCTTTTGAATTCCTTACTATTATTTTCTCCCATCTGTTTGCTCTTTTTCCCTTATCTTTCCCCATCCCACTTCCGTTTCTCCTGCTTTCCCTCTCTTCAATATAATCCTTTCAGCATGATTATTCATAAACTTAATCTGATGAGAGAGGGAAAGTAATCAGATTAAATCCATTCGTCCCTCTGATCCGTTCTCACGTCAAACATCCACAAACGCATCAAGCTAAACATTCGGCAAGGCACTTTTAGGCTATCAGTTCAAGAAAAAAATGGAAATTCTGTTGAACTTAACACATTGTGTAGGAAATACAGCTAATGGCAGTTTTAGGCCCCCATTTTTATCTAAACAGTAGAAGGATGTGAAGATAAGAATGAGATTTACCTTGAGAAGGGAAGTGCAAACTATAGCGCCAGCGTTTACCATGGGATTGTGAGGTTTATCTGGAAAAACAGACGATAGAGTCAATAAACAGTGCCTATTTTTTTAAAGCAATATGACTTTTTCATTGTGACCTTACTTTAATGACACTTTAGAACATTTTACCCCCAAAATCTCATTATAATTATAATGTATAATAATTGTACATTAATTATAATGTATAAATGATTTATAAATTAAATACATTACAACAAATAATAAAGTATGAATATAAATACTGTTACAGTAAATTAGTTTTTTTTTTGTTTGTTTGTTTTTTTGCTTTATGGTAATGAGAGTTATAGGGAACAATGTGCTTAATTGTCTTGAAAATCATGTAATAACACAAAAAATTCTGTTCAATTTCTTTCTTTTGATTTTGGAATTAAATACAACAAAGCCATTAATTTAGTTCTATCCATTTCTTCATGCAAAATAAGTTTCAGAAACATTCATCATAGAAATCCTTACCATCTTCGTCAAGGAAGAGTTTGTTGAAACGAAGGCCGCTGGGTTCCTTCCCTATAAAGCGGTGCACGTATTCAGTGCCATGATCGTGAACCGCAATCGCATATTTTAACGGTTTCACACACGACTGCAGACAAAATGGAACTTTCGTGTCACCCGCAGTGTATCTGTAACATACAAAAAGAAGAATTATAGAATTATGACAGGGCAAAGCAAATGGGGATAAATATAGCTATTGTACTAAAGACAGAAAGGTCACCGTTGGCCATCTACAGTGCAGAGTGAAACGGCCCAGAGATTAGGACTGAATTTTGCTAGCTGAGGAATGTAATCTGCCACCTACACAAAAAAAAAAGTGCCAAAACAAAATGTAAAAATATTTGTAAACAAATAGCATCAGAAATTCACACTGTGTTTGATTATCTTATAAGCGTACCTGGCCACCCGACATTGATTTAGCGCTCTCATAAATTTGATCGATGTGAGAGGTGAATGACTGAAAGTCGGGAATGACAAACTTTTTTCGGAAAGCCTGCGTTAGCAACACAATGTTGCTTTGCACACACCTATAGGAAAAGAAAAGTGAAGATCATGATTTATCTTTACCATTAGTACGCTCATGCAAATCAGGGTTTTTATTATTAACTAAAACTATTAAAAACATTTCTGTTAATTTAAATAAAGCTGAAATAAAGTAAAATTTAAAAAAATGTTAGCTGAAAAATGTAAACCTAACAAAAGTTAGAAATGCTAATACAAAATATTAATAAAATTATAATAAAACTAAAATAAAAACTAAAATACTGATGCAAATTCAAACCGACATGGACACAAACATAAAAAACACTTTAAGAAGTCAATAAGATTTTGTGGAAAACTTCAAATAGAAGATACTCAGTAACTGTTCTGCAAACAATTCTGAAAAACATAGAATTATCTGATTAAAATATATTTGATGATATAAACTACTTCATAATTTCTATTTCTAATTATAATATTCTTGCATTCACTTCTAATATAAAGACCCAAACTTGTAATATAGATGTTATCAATGTTATGTTGCTGTATGCTGTATGATGTTATGTTCAAGCCATTTTATTTGTATTTTCTGAGCTACAGTGAATAATTCATATACTGCAGGACTATCAAAGGTCCTTTAAAAAAAAAAAAATTGCTGACCTATGAAAACTCATGCTTAAGTAACAGCTACTGGTTTCTGAAATCTGAATCTAACAGTGACTGTATGGACAGACTGAAGAACTATGATAAACACACTACAGCCAATATATTCTTATTTTCTCAACTAAAACTGTTAGTTTTAACAAATAGGGGTTTGGTTTAAAATAGCCCATATATTTACTTTTTGAAGAGATGTCGATCCAGAGCCCCATCTGAAGTAGTCTTGAGGGTAACTTTTAACATCTCCATACACTCCTTAAGACGAGGGTCTCCAGTACGCAGACCTGTGGCTTTCAGTGCCTGAAAAATAACAACATTCACCCTAAATTAATTTACAACAAATCTTGTGTTTCATTTAACCTGCAGTTTTATTGTGGAACATATCAAAGGATTCGTCATTCTAGACACAACTATTTGGAAACCAAGATATGTGCTATAAGAGATATGGTAGCAATGGTCTTGCTCTCCTTGGCCAGCTGGTGTGTGGTTTTACCGTGGTAAATTTGTGAGCTGGAATTTTCTCCTGGCCCTCTGCAATGGTGTAAAATAGCAGATCTTCCAGGCTGGGCAAAATGCCTGCCTTCCTTCTCCTGGGACATGAACAGATTACACAAAGAATCCAGTAAGCAGACAGACAACAAAAATAGACAAAATATGCTTAATAAAAAGGGCTTATCAGCAGCAGGAGAGGTCATACTGAGATTTCATGTTTTGTTTTTTAGTTTCAGAATTACTCTCAAAATGCCAGGCGGTAGGTTTCACATTAGATGACAAAGTTGCTTTTGAATAAAATAAAACAAATTTTGTTTGTCAAATCTTTGTAATTTGTAAAAAAATGCCAGGCCCAAAATATACTTGCTACATAATTAACAAGTCACATTCTCAGAGTCTGCCACTAGGGGTGCCATAGTATGTTTTAGCATAAACTTTATTTTTCTATAGCATTTTTTTTAAACTGTCCAAGGCAGATCAACAGTTTGAGGAGCATCTTGCTATGCAAGTTAACTAGTTATAGCTAACGTTATGAAGGGAAAATGTTTTACCGCTGACTGACATTGTGAGGTTGTCTGAAACCCATTTTTCCTCAGTAAAGGTTAGTCTGTTAGAAAAGGTAATTGTGTAACATAATTCAGGTTTGCAAAGGTTTAATATGTTAAGCAGGATCTTAGTAAAAAATTTGGGAATAAAACTTCCAAGGACTTCCCACAGTAGATTCAGAAGTTTCAACAATGGATTGTATTCTGGGATAGCTACAGAATTCCATATAAGGCCTTGAAAAAGAAGCACTTTGGTTTATAATCTGACCACAAACCATCCAGAAATGAATTTAAGAAACACTAACTTCAATAAATTGGTGAAAAAAAAAAAAATTACCCAGCTGAAAAATTGTTTGTAGGTAGAAACAAGTGACCAATAATGGCTCAAGGCCTTTGCGATGTCATTTCGGGATGATACATGTGGTTCTAGAACACGGAATGGGAATGTTCTTCAGCGGGAAAAGCAAGCATAGCATTTTGCAAGAGTAAGAAACAACTGGAAAAGAAAAATAAATGACACCAAATAAAATGATACTTACACACAAAAAAATGCAAAGTACGCAAACCAACCAAAAGAGAGAGAAATAACAGAAATGAATGAGACATTCAGACATATAAAACACTGAGTAAATAAATAAGTACACATAAATGCATAAGTCATGTGTTCATGAGAAATTTGATTTAATTTCTAAATAACAACAACACTGATCAAAAGCAGACATTTGATTGAGTTAAAATAGAGATTAGTTAATTAATAAAAGACCCACAAATTAAATATAAACCCACAAAAATATATACATAATGTATAAAAAATAATGTATACATAAAATATACATTTTCCATAATGTTTGTTTATATTTTCCATAATGTTTGTTTATATTACTAAATAAATATTTAAAAACATTATCCAATATTGAGCTGTCAATAGATTGTGAAACTGACACAGAACCCAAAACAGGGAAATATTGGTCGATTATCGGCCTTTAGTACAGCCTGTAGACAAAACAATATCAGACACCATTATTGTGAGCCAAACACAACCCGTGCTCTGATGCGGGCCGTCCGACCTGGCATGGCATTAAACTAGGACACGTAACCTGACTAGAGCAGCCACCCCTCCCGTCCCGTAAACTGATGGCGAGTTAAGCCTTCACTTCCTAGCAAGTTCTCAGTTCTGATCCTCGCTAATGCACAGGCACCGACTCTCTGACGTCGCTATTTTTACACACAAACACACCAGAAATAATCCACTTGATGACACATCTCAATAATCACACTGTTTGTTTGTTTTTATGATGGTTATTTAACATTAACAGTTGAGATGAGAAAAGTTGGTAACAAAACAGGATTAGCATGATTAGCATCCACACTGGATTACTTCTGAAACTCTTTTACAGTAAATTTTATACTTTAAAATGTCACATAACTTTGACTTCTTATAAAAGTTTTTTAAAGCTATTGTTTTTGTCACCATCTCTAAGCAGCATTATCAACATCTAGCCTACATTTCAACATACGATGTAAAATTCACTTCAGGGCCGACATCCACCTGGAAGTGAGATGATTCTGTTACAATATCTTAATTATCTTCTTCCACCTCAATGAGAATCAGTCAAACAACCAGCAAAACAGCTGACACTCCCACGGAATCGCTTGTGTATAGATTCACTGAAACATATTTTGGCTTGCAGTGAATAAAACACAGAAAACGGACCAACTGTCATTTACTGAAAGGTACCATGGTATTACCATGATTCTCTTATCTAATATTCCACTATACATAAAAAGAACACAAAATATTTTTACATGACGTGTCTGAAATTCCTATTCCATTAATTTTTCACAGGATTTGTTTGGTTCAGGATGCTCGGTGGGCACAATCTGGCACGATTTCAATGTAGCAATGGCATGCAAAGATGCCATCCATGCCAGCGTGACACACACACACACACACACTCACTCACTCACTCACGTGTCAGCTGGTGCCATCATGTCAGATAAATCTCTGATGCTACCGAATCTGCTGTGAGGTGATTTATTTGATACTCTCGTTAGTGTTCGCACTGCTGGATTTGCGTTAAAACCAACAAAAACAACTAAAAGTAAAATTGGCAATTATTTTAGTATAAACAATCTTTGTTGATTATGAAAATTACATATAGTGACCAATATATTGTGCATATCTAATATAGGCATAATTTTAACATTAAGAACGTTAACTATAACAGTAATAATATTAGCGTCCACATCAACAGATGATTTAGTTCTGTTTATTGTAAGCGTGCTGCAGTTTTGTCATCTGCCGCTTTAAATGCTCGAGCTCTTTTAAAGTCGAGTGGATTCTTATTGACTGTCAATGTTTTTGTAGTTCATCTGCTGGAAAAATCATTTTGAAAGTGATTGTGTTGATATCGCAATGTTGTTATCATATTGTTGTGGTGTGGACTTCCATATTCTCACAGAATTAGAATGATTATTAAAAATTTATAGTTAGTTTTATTTTTCCTCCTTCGTGTGAACGAGCCTTTAGAAGCCGATATTTGTTTATACTTTTTATGTAAGCTATGTTTCTAAAGTACTAGACAGCTACACATTTTCTACTATGAAAAATGCGGTCAAATTGACAATTTAAAAAAAAAAAAAAAAAATTTTGCGTGCAAAAAAGGTCCATTGTTTTTTTGTCAATAGAATAGCGAAGTATGAATCACTGCTCAGACAGAAGTCACTTTCAAACCAAGCCGCTTTCTGTTGGTCAACATGGTGAACCTGAACCCGAGCAAAATCTGTGTGTGTAAATTTTATGCCCTCACACAAAGCTCCTGATCTCACATAATCCTTTTGAAATTACTGGATTTTGCAGGCAAATTTTCACCGAGCAACAGTAAATGTGACTGCACCTTAAAACTGGAGTTTATTTAAAATTTGTAATTCAAAATATAAAATATCTGGTGCTTGTCTGCTAAAATGCTAAGCTGCTCTGATTGGTTGCCAGGGTGTTGCTAGGTGGTTGGTTGAGTGTTTTGGGGATTAAATGTAAACATGGATTTTTTTCACCCTGTTTATCATCCACCAGGTGAAAAATCAAAGCCATAACACCAATTATCTGTAATGCAAATATATCAGTATAAACTCCCTCTTCGTTTGGTGTAAAAATGTAGAGGCCACATGCCTGGTGGACTCCCTCAGGACAGAGCACATGTGCCTCTGAAACCTGACACCACGAATTACAGCGTAGAGAGCAAGAGCGAGCCCCTGGTAACATGCCGAAGAGCATTTTTATATGATGCTTATGAACACAATGAAAGCAAAAGAGTGATATTGAGAGAGATTAAAAAATGGTATTGGGTTCACAAATGAACTATTGGTGTGGTCAATTGAACTAATCATCAGGGCTAAAAAAAGAATGGCGTGGAGGCAGTCTTCATAGAATTAATTCAGCATCTGTCTGAATGTGAGGTTGCCATTGACGACCAGCTTATGCCATCCTCTATTCCTAAACTACTACATGAAAAATGACTGGATGTGTTCTAAATCCTAGTGTGCTGATTGTATAGGCAGCAGTTTAGGCACCATATGTGTGATCCTGACAAAAACACTTTTCTAAAAGATAAGATAAACGTGCTACCATCTAAGATACTTTAATTGGCCCAATCTTATGTGGAAATACCAATCCCAGAATGCATTGCAACAAGCTTGGTGGAAAAATCCATTCAACATGGTGCACGATATAAATAATATACTAATATTTCATTTCAATACTGTAATGTATTCAAAAACAAATAGTTCACCTTAATTAAAAATTAAGGTGATTATTAAAATTAAATAATTAAAAATTGCTACGTTGTAGCTTAGCAACATGTGAACTGCAAACTCTACTCAAATCAATTGCGAATTGTATATCCTGTGTGCTATTTACCTTTGAATATTATGCTGTTAGCTTAGTAACATGCTATCAACAAACCCAAATCAATTGCGAATAGAGATGCACGATATATCGGCCACAATATCGGTATCGGCAATATCGGTATGGTTTTTAATGTTATCGTTGTTGGCCCGATAAGAAAATATATTAAATGTATATTAAAAATGATAAATAATGGATTATTTCCTTCAGCTGAGACACTTCAGCATTGATCACAATGATGGTTTTGAATTGCTTGAAATATGATTGAAATCACTTTAAAAAAGAAAATCCAGTTAAGTGCAACATGTACAGTACAAGTCTGTCATATAGGCTACATAAAATTATAATGAGAACATTATAATTGTGTGCTTGGGACATGGCTTCTAATGGTGAGACTTTTGTTTCTGTAATCAGGCTCTTAAAAATTTGCATTTAGATTTATCAGCCAATATATCGGTTATCGGCTTTCAAATATAAAGAATTATCGGTATCGGCCAAAAATCGGCCATTTTCATATCGGTACATCCCTAATTGTGAATCATATCTCCTGTCTGCTATTTACTTATTCGAGTATTATGCTGTTAGCTTAGCAACATGCTATCAACAAACTCTACCCAAATCAATTGCGAATCATATCTCCTGTCCGCTATTTATTTATTTCACTGTTACACTGTTAGCTTAGCAACATGCTAACAGCAAACTCTGAAAATTCTACTTTTAGCGAATTGTATCTCCTGTGTGCTCCTTGTATGACAAATTGTTGCTGCCCATGTAGAGCATTCAAAATCAATCACTAACTGACTTAAAAGGAGGCAAACTATGTAGGTAGCAGAGCAGCTCTGGACCTTTTGGAACATGGCAAAAACTGACAATGTTTCCCCAGACAGAAACTTACAGATGTTGCAATAATCTGAGACCTGACCTTCACAACTCCTTGACAGACAGATGGAGAGAAAGGTCAATCTGTCTCTCCAAGGACACTCACAGCACGCATACCGAAAGAATTAAATGAGTGCATACTAAATTGAAAGCATAAGCTAGTCTGACACATCCAGTGCATACTGAAAGGTCGGCTGAAGAGCAAGTAGACTTAAAGGAAATGTTTTTTTGAGGTAACCCCTGATTCGACACTTGCGAGCTTTGAATGCCATCATTAAAGGAAGAGGAAATGGCTGATCTGGCCGTACAGGAACTAACATGCTTGTTTTGAAGAGAACTCAATAACCCTGGCTGAAACTGATATATATATATATATATATATATATATATATTTAAAAAAAAATAATATGTAATGATAACAAAAGTCTGAAAAACTGCTGGAAGTAAACAGACATTATTTTTCAAAGCTGTCAGTGGGTTTTAGAATTCTAGGATCATCATGACTACAAAATATCAGCGATTAAACAGTCTACCATTAATTTGACTTAAATAAAAATAATAAAGACAATCAAATTTCACATACAATCGAATTTCTAACCTAAAATAGTCAGTACAGGTTTATCAATTACTTATTCTTAACATTCAGTCTCCAAATATCTTAAATCACAATGAAAGAATCTAGAATCTTCTACACTACCATTATCCTGATTTTTACCAGTAAATGCATTGTTTTGAGGGAAAAAAAATGCTTAAAATGTATCAAAACCCACCCTTAAAGCCCAACCTTTCTGATTATTCACAGAGGACATCACAGAGGCCCCTGGGAATTTGGCCCCCATCCTTTGTACAAGCTCTTTCTCTTTGTGCACGATGCGGCTGTCCTACACATCTTGTCCACCTGACAAAATTTAGAAGATCTAAGGCCGTTTTAGAAAAATCTTTCACATCCATCATCGTGATCAAGGCCAGGGAATCATTTGTCGGGATGCGGGGCCCCCAGAAGAATGAATGAATGAATGAATGAATGGATGGATCAAATCCATACATTTTAAAAATCAAACCAAAGCTGGTATCTATAATGACCATGTTCTATTAAACCCCCGCATGGCTCATTGAGGTTTTGAGCTGGTTTTCAGCACTATACTCACTTCTCGGTGTTAGCATCTGTCTGTGTGCACAGCGATCGTGTATATGAAGATGCGCATCCTCCGGCGGTTGTTGTATGATCTGTATTATTTTTCCAAATGAGCCTTAGATTGGATTTGCAAAACCCCCTTAACGCCCTCGAGAACCTAAACTGTAACATTTTAAACTCGACAGGCTAAACAGAGTAATTTCCAACAATAATACTAGCAATATTACAGCATATGTTTATGAGAATATCCGTTATTTTAAATAGTCGTGCCGGTTTCTTCCCTCGTCTCCCCCGCTCGGTGTGTTTTCACGCAAGTGACGACAAAGTGGAATCCGCCCATTGAAGCGCTGCTCGTATTCCATTGGTCGCATGACATCATGGCGGACGCTGATTAGCTTAGGCATCCGTCAATCAGCATTATGACTCCTATCTCTTTCCTGCTCTTGGTAGAGAGGCTGGCTGTGTGCGCAAAGAGTATATTCTGTATATATACACTAACAAGAAGCGACACTCAGTAGAACGTTCCATTGAAACACCGGCGGCCAGCAGCGGCCCTGCGTTTCCGCCATTTTGGGGTGAAAGCGAGTCGGCAGTCCACTAGTTTCTATGGCAATATCAGCTGCTTTGTTAAAAAAATACTATCACTAGTGATCATAATATCCTTTTTACAGTTTATTTTACACACTTTGTGTTTAAGTCTTCCACTTTTTTCACAAAACCTTCGCTCTCTAAAAACCCAGTCAGTTTGGGTTAAAATTCTTTAAAAGGCTTATAAACACTGAATTAATACCAACATATGAAATTAAATTAAGGACATGCATCAGAAAAATTGGGAATGTTGGACAATAAATATATGAATATAACAGCTTGATTTTGCAGTGTTGTCTAATGTCCATTAAAGCAAAAGTGGGAATTATGCGATAACGGACACAGCAATGCATCATGTATTATAAGATCATTATGTTTGTAGCGTGATCCATTAAAACGTACAATATAGCATTCAATTCAGACCTAGATATTACTATTACTCCAACAGGTCTAAAATATATTGTTCGCTGCAAACATGATGATCTTAAATTTATTAATTATTAATTTACTATTAATAAATGTGTAAAGTTGCATAAAATGGAAATACTCAATAAAGTGGGCTAACTATGTTACCTCAGATGGTTGAATGGTTGGATTCCACAACTGGTAAAATAAAACATATATAAGACAATACAACATTTACTGTGGGAGCCATACAATTTACTGGTGACTTAATTTAAAAAACTGTTCTATTGCGCTTCTGATTTGGCAGTGAAATTCGCCGATTTTGGGTGCGTAAGATGTGAAGGATTCTATGGTCCAGTTAGTATTTTCACCCCGTAATGGCGGCCGCGCTACCGGAGCGCCATCTAGTGGCTGTTACCCAAAAAATATCAAAGTGTCGCCTCTTGGGTTCTAAGCTCTTTGGTGTGCGTCAAGCGTCCTGCGTGCTATGCAGTATACACTCACTGAATACTGTATGTAAAAAATATAGTATGTCTAAAAGTATGTAACAATAAACATCCCGCAAGTCATGACTACAGCTATGATCTCGGAAACACACACACACACACTCACACTCACACACACACAAATATTTATGTGTGTGTGTGACCTGCAAATTTTAGGAGTTTTACCTATTACCTGTTTATAATTGTTGAGAGCCATTCTCACATTTGTGAGACAATATTATGCAAAATTACAGCCGTACTGACAGTTCACAGCGTGATAAAACCAGTGTATTCAGACCTTCTCAACGGATGACTGGCCTGCCTGCTTTATAAACATAACGTCCAATGCAAACACAGTGAAAGCCTCAGCGAGGTCTCATACTCTAGGTTTAGACGTGAGACGGAGGAATTTGGCGCGACAAAGTTATTGTTCTAGATATCATCAAAACCAACCTGAATAGCTGAATGTTGACGTGAAACGCCCATGAAAGTCTGCTTTGATCCAAAACGTATGTTTAATGTACATCAATCTACATTTAATTGATATAATTCACATTTAAACTGATTCCTAAATAAAGTGTGTTTGTTTACACCATAATTGTGCAAATCTGTCAAAAGTGTATTTATGATCAATAGTTTGTTCTTTTTTCTCACAGCAAAGAAAATAATATGTATAATCATGTAGGCAATAATGGAACATTATTAGCATATGAACATTACAAATATGCAATTAGATTAAATTACACATTTTACACAATGAATCTTCCTTTTTACAAAAGCGTGCCAATACCTTAAGCTATTTCGCCACCTTGTGGACAATTTAAAAATTAACAGACTTATTTAACTAAATGTTGTTTATACAGTCAAATGGATATCAGTAAGTGATGTATATACATACACGTGTGTGTATATATACACACACACATTATAATATGAAATATCTAAATAATAAAAATATAAAACTTTTTATTACATCTTTTGATTCTATATTTTTTTATTCTATATATATATATATATATATATATATATATACACACACACAAACCCGATTCCAAAAAAGTTGGGACACTGTACAAATTGTGAATAAAAAAGGAATGCAATGATGTGGAAGTTTCAAATTTCAATATTTTATTCAGAATACAACATAGATGACATATCAAATGTTTAAACTGAGAAAATCATTTTAAGGGAAAAATTAGTTGATTTTAAATTTCATGGTATCAACACATCTCAAAAAAGTTGGGACAAGGCCATGTTTACCACTGTGTGGCATCCCCTCTTCTTTTTATAACAGTCTGCAAACGTCTGGGGACTGAGGAGACAAGTTGCTCAAGTTTAGGAATAGGAATGTTGTCCCATTCTTGTCTAATACAGGCTTCTAGTTGCTCAACTGTCTTAGGTCTTCTTTGTCGCATCTTATGATGCGCCAGATGTTTTCTATGGGTGAAAGATCTGGACTGCAGGCTGGCCATTTCAGTACCCGGATCCTTCTTCTACGCAGCCATGATGTTGTAATTGATGCAGTATGTGGTCTGGCATTGTCATGTTGGAAAATGCAAGGTCTTCCCTGAAAGAGACGACGTCTCTCTTGTGTTCACCGACAATGTTTTCTGGAAGTATTCCTGAGCCCATGTTGTGATTTCCATTACAGTAGCATTCCTGTATGTGATGCAGTGCTGTCTAAGGGCCCGAAGATCACGGTCATCCAGTATGGTTTTCCGGCCTTGACCCTTACGCACAGAGATTGTTCCAGATTCTCTGAATCTTTAGATGATATTATGCACTGTAGATGATGATAACTTCAAACTCTTTGCAATTTTTTTCTGAGAAACTCCTTTCTGATATTGCTCCACTATTTTTCACCGCAGCATTGGGGGAATTGGTGATCCTCTGCCCATCTTGACTTCTGAGAGACACTGCCACTCTGAGAGGCTCTTTTTATACCCAATCATGTTGCCAATTGACCTAATAAGTTGCAAATTGGTCCTCCAGCTGTTCCTTATAAGTACATTTAACTTTTCCGGCCTCTTATTGCTACCTGTCCCAACTTTTTTGGAATGTGTAGCTCTCATGAAATCCAAAATGAGCCAATATTTGGCATGACATTTCAAAATGTCTCACTTTCAACATTTGATATGTTATCTATATTCTATTGTGAATAAAATATAAGTTTATGAGATTTGTAAATTATTGCATTCCTTTTTTATTCACAGTTTGTACAGTGTTTGGAATCGGGTTTGTGTGTGTGTATATATATATATATATATATATATATATATATAGTCAAACCAAAATTTATTCAATAAATTATTCAGTAAATTATTGCATTCCTTTTTTATTCACAATTTGTACAGTGTTTGGAATCGGGTTTGTGTGTGTGTGTGTGTGTATATATATATATATATATATATAGTCAAACCAAAATTTATTCAGACATCTTGAACATTTCATTCATTAATACAGTTTATTCACTATAGTTTAAAAAAAATGGTAATAAAATATGACAAGATCTCAGAGTTAAACTGTGTCAGAAAAAAATAATCTTAATTATGTCAGATAACACTGAAGCAAAACATGGTGACGTCAAAGTGTCTGAATAATTTTTGGTTCCAAATTTTTATCAGTTTTACTGGTAGTCCACTGTATGAAGAATTTTTGGGTATAATATATCACAGTTTACTTTATTTTACTATCCTCACTTACATAAATGAAGTATAGTGTCTTGCACCCACTAGCAAAAATATATAAAAAATTATATCTAGTGTCTGAATAATTTTTGGTTTGACTATATATATATATATATATATATATATATATAACAATTCTTTTTTGTTATATATATATATATATATATATATAACAATTCTTTTTTTGTTATATATATATATATATATATATATATATATATAACAATTCTTTTTTTGTTATATATATATATATATATATATATATAACAATTCTTTTTTTGTTATATATATATATATATATATATATATATATATATGTCACAATTATTTACTGTTTTTATTTTTATATTATTACATTACCTTTCATTTTAATGCACAAGACAACTCAAATGGATTTTAAAAGTAGTATATTTAAAATGAGGCATGTTTCCCATTGAGACAAGATCTACATGGCCTTTAACAGAGTGAGATATCACATTCATGATTAAACCCAGGAAGGAGAGGCGTCATGGAAAATCCTGCACTGGCGAACCAAAGTAAAGATTTAAGATAGGCTACCTTTTTTTTTATTTATTTATTTTTATATATATATATATATTTTGCATTTACTGCTAATCCCGACACGTGGATCTTTAATAATAATTTTAAAAAAATAAATAAAATCCAAGCGCTAAATAAGTGCCCCTAACCCTATCCCACTTCCATCAAGACAAAAGCCTTTTCTGTGAGCTACAGTGCTGTTCGAAATGTTTCCGCCCACATTCAGGCACCGCCCACACATCTGGGTCACCACAGTGTTCTAACCGCTCACACACACGCAGAGATTCTGACGTGTCTCCTGAGGAACACCCGTGTTGGGCTTCTTTAGATCTAAGCGACTGGTGAACACACTAATTGTGCGTGTATAGAGCGTGGGCGCATTTTTTTGCATTAACGTATGTGTGTGACATAAACAGAACAGGAAGCTGCTTGGATCAGTTCGATTTATGAGCTGCTTCCAGATTATCAGCCGTTTTTCAGGCCGCCTATATACATTTTTAAATTGTTAGCTTGCTTATATAAAGTTTAATGGCAATCATAAATAAAAATGGGTCTATATATAAAAAGTTATATATGTAAATATTTAAGTCACCATGAAATCAAAATGAACAATTCTTATTTTTTTATGGGATATTGCAGTTTTTATTATAAATTATAATCCGTGGACAACATTATTTTTTTTAAAATTAATTTTACATTCAAAACCACAACCATCCAATCAATTCCGAAGAAATCAAGTCCTGCCCAATATTTTTTCTTGTTCCATACGTCACAATAGGGAAAGAATATCCGTTTCATGCTGCCTTTAAATATGATCTAAATATCTAAATATATCTAAAATTAAATACAAATGTATTGATATTTTATACTTTATACATTAGTTTTTTATAATAGTATTTTATACATTAGTTTGCAAAACCTTTGAACTCTCTTGCAAAAGTATTGAAATAGAGTTTCCTCCCAAAATTTTGTGAGCAAATGCAAATTTTCTCAGGGGAACGCAAACATGAAAGCTCTGAATTATAATTAATCCTCCCATCTCATGTTTTTTTCCCCCCATTAATAGCATGTTTATTTTATTATTAACATGTATATCTTAAGAACACTTGAAGCAAAGAGAAAAATTCGTGAACTACGTTTTTCCAGTTTGGTTTTTATTTGTAAAACAATTTCACAAAGACAAGACACAAAAGGGTGAAACACGACAAATGTACATAGAAAAAGACCAGTACACAACAGACTAGCAGAGCTAACTAACAAATCACCCAAGTGTGAAGAAAAAAAACTTTTTTAAGAAAAAAATCACAGTCACAATGTAACAGTTAACGTTTAACGACAGTGAGATATACAATGTTGTATGCTGAGAATCAAAGCCTGTTCACACCAAGGGCGATAACTATAACCATAACAATGAAGATATAGTTCTAAAAATCGATCTAAATATAAAAGAATAGCAGATTCCACACCACAACAATGTCATTGGAATCACTTTCAGAATGATTTTTTTTTTTTTCAGCAGATAAACAATAAAAACAATGACAGCCAATCAGAATCCACCAGGCTTTAAAGAACTCTAGAATTTAAAGTGGCAGATGACAAAACTGCAGCATGCACTTAGCAGAAAGATATCGCCCACTGGTGTGGATAAAAATTATCGATATATCATTATCTTTATAGTTATCGTTCTTGGTTTGAATGGGCCGTAAGGCTAGAGTTGCTGGTAACAAATACAGAACACACTTTTTTTGTAGTACTAACATCTAAAGTGACGCAATCACAAAAACGCACAAATCTAATTCTACATATTCAGTATTCTTTTACAAAGTACACGTTAAGTTCATCCTCACTGACAAACCGATACGAACAGATGAATGTCATCATTTAACCTTAAAATTATCAACTAATCTAAGGACTACACAACCGTTTTCTACGAAACTTCAGTTGGAGAGTGCTTCCGTTGAACAACGAATAGATTAAATAAAAATACTTTAAGAATAAGACATGCAATCAAATAAACAAACACAGATTATGTACAAAAAGATGCACAGTCACAAATACACTCTTAGACAATTTAAATTTAGAAATAAAAATAATTCTTAAAAACTAAAAATCTAAATAAATTGATCTCTAGGCATTTACAGTTATTAAGGCCACACAGTTTCAGTACTAAATCCACTGAGCAAACAAAACGCAGGTTTCATTCAGAGGCTGAAGATGTTATCTGGAGTCCTCTGGTTCTGATTTGATGGTCTTCTTGTCCAGAAGCCTCGGCTCTTTTTGAGACGCGTTTTCTGAAATAAAAAGGCAATCGATTAAAACCAAAGACTTTAGATATACAAAGATAGTACACTCAAATATGAATGGGAGGAAGTGCAATGCGTAATAAGTACCGCCTTCTAAATAAAAAAGCCAATCATCAGTTGGTAAAGTCATTGCATCACTGGAGCTGCCGTTACAGTCAGTGATTTGACATGCGCGCTTATCACTGCACGTGTAGTAAATGCAGTTTTTTGACACGATTTGAGCATTAAAAAACAAAATTTATGAGACCGTTGTTATCAGATTTCACTGGTGATTTCAAATGTGAAATTTAACCGTAAGCTTAGTGAACAGCTTTAGAGAATTTGATGTTTCCCATTCAAAGAGATAGGAGCTGTACTTGCATGACTGAAATAGCTGCCCGAGAGGCGTTTCAAAGATGGCTGCCGAGTCAAATGACTTGTCTTAAAGGGACTTTGTTACAATTAATTTGTTTAATATGTATTGGTTAGCTTGCTTGCATTAAGTTAAATGGCAATGAAGAAATGTGTGGAACTGAGATTCAAGATATGTTTGATTATGTGGAAACTCATCAAATTTCAAAGTTTTAGAACGAGGCAATAGTCAAATCAAGCTAAATAATAAATATTTAGCAAAATAATATTTAATACCAAAATACTAAATATTTCTCAACATTAATGGTATCACTTTACAATTAATGTTAGTTAATGCATTAACTAACAATGAGCAATATATTTGCTTCAATGGTCACACTTTAGATCCAGTTCTCACTATTAACTAACTATTAACTACGACTTTTGCCTCAATAAACTCCTAATTACTGCTTATTAATTGATAGTAAGGTAGTTGTTAAGTTTAGATATTGGGTAGGTTTAAGGATGTAGAATATGGTCATGCAGAATAAGGCATTAATATGTGTTTTATAAGTACTACTAAACAGCCAATATCATAGTAATATGCATGCTAATAAGCAACTAGTTAATAGTGAGAATTGGACCCTAAACTAAAGTGTTACCGCTACAGTATTTATTAACCTTTTTTTTACCGTTAGTTAATTAAAATACAAATGTTCACTGTTAGTTCATGTTGGCTCAGGTTCATTAACTAATATTAACAGAAACAAGTTTTGATTTTAATAAAGTATTAGTAAATGTTGAAATAACTTAGATTTAATAAATCCTTTAGAAGTATTAGTTCATGAAAACAAATACATTTAACTAATGTAAACACATGGAAACTTATTGTAAAGTGTTACCAAATAAATAATAAAAATACTGCAGAAACAACATAATAAATTAGTACTAGGTGGAAACTTTTGCACTATAAAATTATCCCTGAATCCTAAATTCATTTCGATTTTATTTGTTGAATGTATTGGGAAGGGTTTACTTAATATTAAATATATATATAATATATAAGTATTTGGTGCATTGTGTGCAAAAAGTTAACAAGTAAAAGTGCATTAAAAAACCACCTTGAACCTCATTGTCTCAATTCTCGCAACATAGCAGTTTCAGTATTTTGGAATTTTCAACATATTTCAGCCATTTCCAGTAAACAAACACATATTGTAAGTGCTTACGCCAAAATAAAGGATGGTACTTTTTACTGTTTCAAATCTATATCACCGAATAGACAGTTGAGGGTATTAAACGTATTTTTCAAATATTCAAATCAGTTCAAAAGACCAGTGCGATCAGTAAATGACACTGATTGACATCAGGCTCTGCCCACATTGGGGCGGAAGAAAAAACCCAAAACGTCAAAAAGACGAGTAAATCCTCACCCCCTTCCTCACCTACTCGTGGCGTACTAACGCAGCTTGCAGAGGGAGGTAGGAGTTTCAGAGAGAAAGTGCTACCTTCATGAGGACATTTGCATGCAAGAGATTGCATATATTACAAAAAGTTCTCTGAAGCCCTGCTGATACATGCGTTACGTTGACACATCAGGGTTTAATGGAGCGGTGTAGGTGTCAGTGTGCCAGGATGATACTGAGATAAACCTGTGCCAATCCAGGCTACAACATGCATGCAAATACATGGTCCAACAAGACCCATTTTAATTTGCACTCTGTTCTTGAGTTGGTTCTTTGAAGATTACAGCTCTACCTAGACAGCATTTGAAGGCTGTTCCAAAAGGTAGGCGGCAACGCTACGCTGCCTTCTGAGATACCACGTTTTGGCCAAATTATAAGGCAGAACCACATGTATCCATTGTGAATAGTCTGGCAATCCCAGAATGCAGTGCAACGAGGGTGAAGCTGCACCCGGTGTGTTGCCAGTTGTAGAATTTCTGCTTATTTAGATGACATTATTGAGCTGAATTAGGACATATTAAATGCATAAATAGAAAACGTATAGCATAAAAGAAAACGTACTGCACTATATTACTGATTGTATCTGCATATACATTTTTCCAGATTAGTCATTTAGGAAGTTATATTTCAGTTTAGATGCTGCTGCTTATGTACACTAAGTTTGGGGTCAGTAAGATTTTTAAAATGTTTTTGAAAGACCATGTATTTTATGCTCACCAAGGCTGCATTTATTTGAAGCTGCATTTAGTTTTCTCTGTGAATATGTTTTGAAATTTAATTTATTCCTGTGATGCAAAGCTGAATTTTCAGCATCATTACTCCAGTCTTCAGTGTCACATGATCCTTCAAAAATCATTCTAATATGCTGATTTGCTGCTCAAGAAACATTAATGTTAAAAACACTTGTGCTGCTTAATATTTTTGTGGAAACCATGATGCTTTTTGTTCAGGATTCTTTGCTGAATAAAAGTATTCATTTCTTTAAAAAAAAAAAAAAAAAAAAAAAAAAACATTTTAAAAAAATCTTACTGACCCAAATTTTGAATTGTAGTGTAGTACACAGCATGGCAGCACACTGGGTTTTGGAATAGAACTTAAAAAAGTTATTGATGTTACATTAAAGGTTCTTCAGATTCTAGGTTCTTCAAAGAACCTGTAAATAAATGGTTTTCTAAAGAACTAGAGAACAAAAAGTTCTTTGAGCAACTTCAAAAGGTTCTCCTATGACATCAGGTAGAAGAACATTTTTTAGTTCCAATTTGAACGTTCATTTCTCAAAGTTAGTTAGACTTCACAAGCTCTAACCTTATGAGCACTAACCTGTGGCTGCCGTCATTCTCTCTTCAGAGTTCTGCTGATTATGATGTCGTTCCTCTGCGTTCTGTTTGTGATGTCGCTTCAGCTCATTGGCCAATTGCCTGCCCAGTGGAACATCACTTAGACGCAAGTTTAGGGGTCTCTCGCCTGTATTTAAGCACAGAAAGGTGCGTATACTCAACCACTGATAGAAACAATTGCAACAGTTACAAAGTAACAGTAAGCAAATAAGGAGATATGTACCAGAGAGATGTGAAAGACCGCTGTTGCAGTGCTGAGCGGTGGGAGCGAGGTATTTCAGTGCCGCAGTTGGAATCCGCCAGTCCAGCGATTTCAATCTCTCCTGGACGGCAGCATCACGCAAGAGCTCCACCTGCTTAGCCAGCAGAGAGTCCAGCTGTACCTACACACACAAACACTGAATGTGAACTGAACGGGGAAAAAAAATTTTCACAAAAAGATTTCAAAAAAGCAATGTTGTCAAACAACTTGAAAACTAACATTTCAAACAAATATATATTCAAAAGAATGTTTCGAACAAAGTTCAAACAAAAGAAAACCTAAAACATGCAAACAAACATTGTTACCAAACATACTGTAGTTCAAACAACTTTAAAATAAACATTAAAAAAAAACAAACATTTTTTAAAACAACGAAGTTCAAACAAGTTTGACACAAACTTTCAAAGCTCTTTCAAACAATGTTCAAACAAAATTCTGTTGAAAAAAGCTTTTAAATAACTTTTCTAGTAAACATTTTCAAACAACGTTAAAACAAATTTAATAACTTTGAAACTAACTTTCAAACAAAATATTGTCAAATCAAATCAAATATTGTTTTCAAACAGCTAAATCAACTTTGAAAACAAAATACGTTAAAATGAAGTTCAAAACAAGTTTTTTCAAAATTGCATTGGAAAAAAAATACATTTTCAAACAATGTTAAAACAAAGTTCAAACAACATTGAAACAATGTTGAAACTAACTTAAGACAAACATTCAATGACTGAAACAAAAGTTTCAAACAAATAATGCAAACGACAGACACCATGTTTTGTGATACAACTTAATGCAGACTCGAACTACCTGTAGGCTATGTCTGATCGTCTCGTCTCCTTTAGATTTGGCAATTGCCAGCTGCTCTCTCACCGTCTCCTGGCGCGTATGAAGAACCTGAAGGGCCTCCTGTAGATCATAGACACCATCCTAAGAGAAAGTGAGAAAAAGTGAAAGAGAGAGGGATGAGCTCATGGGAAACTTTCATTAAAACTAGTTGAGACAGAAGTGAGAGAGTTTTATATCTCCATGATGGCTTCAGTTATTTGCATGTCTGGTGCAAATATGACATTTTCACAAATGAAGAAAGCTGTTAGCACAATCTGAGTCATCACATCTGTAGTCCACAGTGCCAGAGGAGGCAAGTCATGCTGCTTTCGGAGATGAACCATCCAAATAATCATATTTTACAATTTTGTAGCAATTACTTTTTTCCCAAAACTCCACTTATAATACCAGTCAAATATGTTTGCACTAAAAATATTCATTATTTTGTTCATTACCATTTCCCCCCTCTCTCTGAACTTAGAAACAAACTCCACACAATTACGCAAACAGATCAAAAATTTGTTCCATGAATACATACAGCTAAAATATAAGAGTTGTAATAAAGCTTAAGTAAATTTAGTATTCAAATAATATTAACTTTTTGGGTCTTGGATGCATAAAATCCAGCAGAAATGTTTGTGTGTGAATTTTTCATAAAATTGTTTTAAAACCACAATTAACCTTAACCTTAAATATGAAAGATATATTAAAGCTAAATAAATTTAGTATGTTTTTTTTTTAATTTAAATTTAGTATTAAAATAATATTTTTATTTGAAAACATGAAATCCTACAGAACAATTTTTGTGTAAATGGCTCATAAAACCATTTTAAAGCCTCAAAATATAAAAGAAATATTAAAGCAAAATAAATATAGTAATTTAGTATTAAAATATCTATTATATATATATATATATATATATATATTAGTACATACGAGTAAATATACTGTATAGTAAATATAGTTTATAGTTTCTATATAATATAAGTATAGTTTATATAAGTATAGTTTATATAGTTTATATGTTTTTAAATTTAGTAATAAAACAATATTTACTTTTTTGGATATTGGATGCATAGAAGAAGAATTTGTGTAAAATGTTCATAAAACCATTTTAAAAAATAAAACCAATGACATCAAATATACTGTAAGAGGCATAGTGAACCTTAAATATAGTCTTTTATTTTTACATTTGCTTTTAGTATTAGCATTATTATATATATATTTTTTTTACTTCTTGAGTTTTTAGATGCACAAATTTATGAAAAACAATCATTTGGTCCTTTTTGAAGGATTTAATCTTCAAATATAAGATTTTTTTTTCTTAAAAACACTTATGCATAATCAAAATTTCTCTGCCATGGCAACATTACTGTTTATCTCTCACCAGTATTTATGTTGTTATTCAGATCGTCGCCTTTGAACGAATTTGCACTTCGTGTCGCCCCTTGACAACCTCCGCATTTTCCTCTGAGGTCATCACGTATGTGTGTGTGTGTGTGTGTGTGTGTCCACGTATGACGTTAGACTCAGGCAGAGACAGCCACAGCGATGCGTGGGTAATTCAGTGAGCACCCACAGGATGATGTCAATTATGTGTTTCAGTCCACTGTGTACTTCTCCGCCTGTGCGGATGAATGATTGTGCTTTTGTGTACTAAGCTTCTCTTTATCCAGAGAACCCCACAAAACAACTTCCGTCAAAAACAAGCTTTTAAAAGCGAGCTAAAATTAATCGCATAGAGTTTTAATTTGACGTCTTGAGAGTTTTGTTTGCAACCGTTTTGTTGACTTAGAGGCCTCACAGAGATACGAAAACAACGATATCATTTACTTTTAGATGTTCACCCAGAGGCACAGACCGTCGCTCATGGGAAAAAGCTGTGAACGCGACATTTCGGAGTGAATCATGACAGTAATTACCCTCCTGAGATTATTAACGGAGAGAGTGCACACACAAACACAGCACTAAATTCAGACACAATGGGAAGGCGGCAGGCAATAAATATCATGACAAGAGTGCAAAACTAATAAAGAAGTCCTGAGAAACCACCTGGAGCTCGAAATGATTACAAAGCTGAGACGTCTCATGCAAATAAAGCAATTTGTCGCAGTGGGGTTTATGAATATGAACTGAATCTACAGAACTTGTTTAAACTTACCTCAGATTTGATTCTCTTGGGAGATGGTTCATCATCATCACCGCAGTGGGACCTAAAATAAAGATTTATTTTCAGTTTCCCACGTATTTTTAAACACCATAAACAGTCACTCCAGTAACACAATTTACTGAATAACAAACTAGTGAGAATACTAAAAAGATGGTGCTTATATGAATCACTTAAGACCATGAAAAGATAAGAGTCTAAAAAAGTGGTCAAAATCACACAGGTTTTGTGACGTTACTGAAAGTACGTTGGCAAATGCTAATGTACTCTGAACAGTTGACTCAAAAAACATTTAAAATTTCCTACAGGACAAGGTCACAAGGTTGTATGCACATTTTTGTCCAATAATATGTCCCCCCCGCAATATTCCCAGCTACTATATAACCAAAAGCAAGCCCTTCGATAATGTCAACAAAGGGAAGCTATTTTAACAATTGTTTTTCTATAGAATCAAATGAAGAATTGGAGAAATTGCGCATTACCTGTTGCTCCTGCGGGTGTATTTGTAGGTAACTTCACGTGAAATCTGCCTGGCCAGCGTGAAAAGCTCGTCTCTTCGGGTGAGCAGCGATAGATCTTTCATGCACAGCTGAGCAGATGCTTCATTCACCGTTAGCTACACAATAAATGAAACAACAATGAAAATGAAACTTACTAATCAGCACAATTATCGTCCGAGATGTGCGGGAATCCCGATATTTTAGCATTCACCCCAATCAGAAGAATCAAACCAACCTCGTGCATCGTAAGTTGCCGGCCGTCCCGCCTCTTGGAATCAAACCGCCCATAGATGGCACTGTATTTCCGAATCTCCGCCTCCTTCTGCGGATCGTCTTCGTTCATCTCGCAGATGTGGCCGATCATCTTGCTGAACTTCTTATTGGCGCGGACGTGTTCTTTGACTTCCGTGGGGTTGCTCTTGGGCAATGTTTGGGCTAGTCGCTCTACGCACTCCATCACGCACTGGACAGCGACAGAATCGAGAGTTTCGAGAGCGTCATGTGGAGAACACGGAGAACAGGCTCCAGAAGGAGATAGGCTGTGTTCACTTTCGCTTCCCCAGAAGCGACTCTCGCTAGCCCCTTGCAGTGGGGAGCAGCCTGGCGTCCCGTCCCTGCTGAGATCCAGCCTTCCAGGACTGGGGCTTGTGGGTAATAATGCCCTGGGAACCGCGAGCTGGTTCTGTTGCCCGTTGCTGTGGATGCCTGGGGAACTTTCAGGTAGCTTGTACACCGGTATACTGCAAACGGGAAGAGATGTCAATGGTTGGTTGAAGAGGGAAGGGTTGGTGACCCAATCCCGTAGAGCCTTCTGGAGCCTCCGAACGTGGAGGGGTTTGGTCGCCATTCCGACAAGGGCCATGATCTCGAGGAACTCTTCCTCGCCAGCCTCGCAGAGCTGCTGCACATCGTCACCGCCTTGCTGGATGAAGGCTTCGTAGTAGCAGAGCAAGTTTGCCTTCTGCAGGATCCGGTACAGTTGAAGCTCGCCCAAGGAACGAGGCAGGAGCACTGACATGGCTACACATGCAAACACATAGAGCAAAACAGAGCATTGTCATTCCAAGCTTCTTATCGACAACGTTTCAAGTAAACATGAAGCAATGTTCGCAACCCATTTTAATTTTGTAATGTTATTTATTTCACAGGAAAGGTCTGTGAACTCACAGTATGACTGTCACAATTTGTCTACAGTGGCAATGTACTTTTAAGTCATTCATGAAGCCGACAACAAAAGCATTTACCCATTTCCCATTACCCACACAGCCTTGTTTTCATCCATATAAAATTCTCTATGGCACCTGCCCTGACTAAGGTCTGTAGCCTACATAATATCCAGTCGGATGGTCACGTAATGTTTATTCACACAAGTTGCAAACTTACAATGCATTTGAAGCTCAAATTTTATCTGGAAATCCTGCATCTGCAGAGATCTGGAACTCAATGCAACCTCTGTCCTACTTTCAATCAGAAATTAATGACTTCAAATGGAAATTAATGAACGGTGTATCTTCTGTTGTTTTTATTAAGCTGTGAAAAGATGGCTTATTGTTGCATTTTAATGTTGAAAAACTTTTCCTTTTCCTTTAAGTAGTTATTTAGCAGATGCTTTCAAGCAAAGTGACTTAATCTACGCTTATTACAGGTACAATCCTCTTGACACAGCCTGAATTTGAGTGCCTTGCTCAAGTGCACATAGGTAAAATCCCATAAAGGTTCAAATTTAGTTATCATAACATCACATTAAAAATGAAGTTGCAAGTAGGCTGTGTCATATATAAGTTCATACTGTTGCAAACACAACTGTGCATTACAATATTCTTCACACAAGCATGTACAGGTTCCTGCAAACTCACCTGAGAAGATCTCAAACTATTGCTTGACATGCACTTGGGAATCTCTGAGATTAATGCATGTAAATAACTCGGATATTGAGTCTATATACCCAACTAGCTCAAATCAACATGCTTTGACTGTCTACCCTCCCCATCTGAATGTTTATGTATGAAATGTTTATATTAGTCCTCAGGTTTACGTACCTTTCTTTCGCAGCTGGTGCGCGCGACTGCTCCCGGTGCTCGCCGCTGTCTCGAGGCAGCGCTCCGCCTCTCGCGCAGGAGAGAAAGTGCGTTGAAGGCTCATCGGTGCTGTCTCCCTCTCGCGCTGTCTCTCTCTCTCGCTTGTGCGGGGATATTCCGATGTAAGCTGCATTGCTCTCTCACTCCCACGCCGTCTTGACGCAAATCCTCGCGTGGGCGGCGCTGCGCTGCGCGCGTGGGACGGAATACCGAGAGAGAAAGAGAGAGAAGACCTGAACGGTCACACACACGGTAAAATACACATTCATGATGACATATTGAGGAATATTAATCTGTAATAGTGTTTTTTTTTCGACACGAACCCACACAGCCTTCAGTACACCATATGAAGGTTTTTTTTTGTGGTGTCCATGTTCGTACATGTAAATAAGGGAAACCAGGCAGGCAAATTGTTGCACTTTTTATCACAGTAAATGTTTAACATGATATGGGTTACTTTTGAAAGTCAGTATTGGCGTGAATAGATGCTTTAAATTTTGGCCGCGAAAAATAAGCTGTAATAAAAATGTGATTGAAAATAGGCTACTAGAAGAGGAAACGATTAATCGATTAATTAACGATTAATTTAGGCAAATAGCGATTTAAATTTTGACATTTAAACTCGTAAGCAGCAACAACACAAAATATTTACATTTTAAGTAAGGTAAAAGTCAAGTGTGGGTTAGGGTGTCAGTGTAAATGCATGCTTTAAAGTTTTGGCTGCAAAAATAAACTGTAATAAAAATGTGATTGAATGTATGTGAAGAGTGGATGATTTTCAGTGAATAGTGGTAGGCTTATAAATTTTGACATTTAAACTCGCAGATAGCACCAACAAAATATTTACTTTTTAAGTACTTTATTCACTGTAATGACTGCTCATGTAATGACATTATTATGTCATGTAATGTGTTACTTTTATCACTTTTGTTTTCATAAACGCATGCTGTAATGTCAAAAGCCTTGCAAGACTTTTTGCAACTTAATGCGGTCAGCTTTCTGCATTTATCCACTGTGTGACAATTGTTCTTGTCCACAGACAGTAAACCCCACAGGAAATTCACTCATGCTCTCTTGGGTGCAAAATCCCCCGAAACCCACCCAAGCATGCTTGTACATAAATGTAAAATTGTCTGAATGTTCTTTCTTTCTTTCTTGCATCTCAGTAAAATTACAGCTTTAAATAAACACCTAACATAACACCACAGCAGAATCTACCTATAAAGTTAAATAATGCTTTTTCTACCCCACCCCTCCCCCTCACACACACACACACACACACAATTTGTGTATGTGGTTTACGGGGACTCTCCATAGACGTAAAGTTTTTTTATACTGTACAAACTGTACATTCTATCCCCCTACACTACCCCTACCCCTAAACCTACCATCACAGAAAACTCTGCATTTTTTGAATTTCAAAAAAATACTGTTTAGTATGTTGAGGACACAGGAAGTGTCCTCATAAAGCATGTTTATATTGTAATGCCCATGTCATTATACACGTGTCCTCATAAACCATGTATACAAGAACACACACA
Source organism: Mylopharyngodon piceus (assembly GCA_039654765.1). Taxonomy (NCBI): domain Eukaryota; kingdom Metazoa; phylum Chordata; class Actinopteri; order Cypriniformes; family Xenocyprididae; genus Mylopharyngodon; species Mylopharyngodon piceus. The sequence continues at coordinate 34,044,318 of CM077438.1, forward strand.
CACACAGAGAGAGAGAGAAACAGCATATTAAAATGAAATGTTCATGTATCTAAAAGGCTGGATCTTTAGATAAAGGGGCGCATCAGCAACCTCCCATCTGCCATAGCATCTTGAGCTATTTTAAGAAGGAGGTTGGGCACAGTGAACAGCCCCTGGGAGGAAGTGCGTGGTGGTTGCTGTCATCCCCCAGTTTTGTGTTAGTCTATTCCTCAAAACAAAAGCTTTTCCAAGTCTTTTCCTATCTTATGTGACAAAAATGACAAGCGACAGCACCTTGACTGTCATCACAGATCCTTTTACTAGAGTTTTGTAAAGTGTATCTGCTCTCAAGGGAATGTGATGATTTTCTGTCGTGCTATCAGAGTTTTGCTCTTGAGGTCTACCTGGCTCTCGTAAACAAATGACCTAATGTTTTTTCGACGTGAAAAAGTGCATTTGAAAAATGTGAAAAATTTGTATTTAATAAATGGTATAGGATAAAAATGACGACAACATATACATACATACCTACATGCATACACACACACACACCCACCCACCCACACATACATATATATATATATATGTGTGTGTGTGTGTCATATTTATCTATACACCATACATGATCTTGTTCCTTTTTATATCTGGAAATTGGTGACCTTGGTGACATAAGCCTGAGAAACATAAGAGAGGGAAAGAGAGAGAGAGAAAGGGGGGTGGCAATGAAAAAACAAACAAACTAAGATTCCTTTAATTTGCTGAGCCTATCCGAGTCAAGCGTGTCTTCCTACTCAAACACGCCCACACACACTTGGCCGCCTACGCATATGAACACGCACATATACATAGGCACTCTGTGACGTGCAAACACATCTCGGTTTGTGTGTATGTGCGTATAGGGGCCCCCTGCTCAGAGTGGGTGTTGTCATTGCAGGGTAGGGCTGCTGACAGGGTACGCGTGGGTTTGCGGTTTTTAATGGTTAAGCTGACAGTTACTCAGAAAATCCTCTTTCTTCCTTCTTTGCCATGCAACTTCACGCTCACTTTCAGATTTAATTAATTGACTCTAGTTTTAACATGCAGAAGACGGTTCTGTCTAAAATGCTTTGGTAAACTTGTCTGAGAGAGTAAAACAGTAATGAAGTGATGTATTTCATCACCGGTAAAAACAAATAAAGGTTGTTCGCTATGAATCAGGGAGAGCTTAAAGGTGCAACATTTAATTATTGGCATAGATAGATAGATAGATAGATAGATATTTAAAATTAATTTAAAAGTTTAACCCTTGAATGGATACCTCGGGTCTTTGCATACCTCGGACATCATTCACTACCCTCCCCCTCATTAATTTAGACATCAACCTTCTTAGTATTCATTATTGTATTCATTATAAACTATATAACAACAAAATAAAAACATGTCTGTTTTCTAATTAATTTTTAAAAAAAGATGTACAGGGTCGCTAGTGACCCGAGATGTAATAGTGTAAGTAGATTTTCTGTGCAACAATAACTGATCTCGATTTGCCTTTATTCTTCAAGGTGGCAATGTCTGATACACAATGATGACGTGATGTTTCACTCATAATTAACCCTTCGCCAGGAGTTTGATTGACAGGTGATCTAACCAATCATAACGCCAAATCCGGCATTTTGTCTGACAAAGGACTTGAACTTGAAAAATGGTGTGTACAGACGTCTTTCCGCAGTTGAAACGACATTCCTTCTGATGTTCATTCATGTTTATTTGATGCCATAAATTAACTAGTAGGAAGAGATGATCGGTTCACCAGCTGCTTGAACTGAGGCAATACAGCGATCTGTCACGACGCATTAAAGAGCAACAAAACAGTATTTATTGTTTAAATTTATTTTAAAAAATTACAAAATTTTAAATTTGTGACTTTTTTTCATGTCAAAAGTAACCTGCTCTATCTTGTCTGTCGATGCATTGTCAGTGTCCTCTTTACTCCGCAAAGTATTTTTCACTGCGTGAGAACATGATGTCAGATGTAGCAAAAGTAATTAAAGGGGGCAGGTCTTTGCGAACGGTCAATTACATAATCAGCACTGAAGATGGTCCAAAATGGACTGAAACTTTACTTTTTGTTTTTTCTTTCTTTTTTGTGTGTGCACAGTCACACTTTTGCTAGTGCACATTAATATTTTGTTGTCACTTTCTATGTAAATCTTCAGTAAAAATCTTGTTCAAAGGACCTTCAACTTTGTACTTGTTTGGTGTACGGATTCCTTTTTCCTGTTTTTCCTCATTGACTCATTGAATTTAAGCACCCAATTAAATTTTTTCATTTATAATTGGTGCAGAATTTTTTTCTTATTTTTCACTCATAATTACCGAAGGCATAAAACAAAAGAATACACAGTACAGTATCATCAGCAAAACTTGAAATGACTCAGTGATTTACTGCTGAGCAGTTACTGTACACAATCAAATATTAGTGTCACTGTCACATGATGGTGGATCTGGTGAAGAAGGTGTCAGTGATGGAAATTTTGATTTCAAAGACGATAAAAACAATAGTTTTGAGAATATGGTTGAGATTGTGAATATGAGCCAGATGCTGAACGTACTGGGGAAATGAGCTCTGACGATGACAGTGATGATAGTAAAAGCATCTGCTCATATTGAACCCTTCCAATGTCCAAAAGGTAACTAAATATGTTTAAATTTATTCTTTTGTAATTGTTATTAAAATATCAGGAGAGTTTTATACTATTGCGGCAGTTAGAGATCCATCCATGTTAGATATAGATCCAGGTCGCTAAAGACCCGAATATGTAATAATGATTGGTGAAACATTCATGCATTTTAGGGTTAAAAAATATGTTTAGTGTAACTTAAGTTTTGTTAATTGGAGATCTTTGTATGTTATTTAACCAAACTTTATAAAACACTATATATTTATAAAGATGTTGTCCCTTGAAATACCTTTACAGTTCACATTTAATAATACAATTAAAGTACACGTTGCATTTTTAGCATTGCCACAAGTGTTGCTTTAGCGGATGGAGCAGCAGTTTTAGCTAGTTAAAGTCAACTAGCTAACATAACATGGGTAACATATTCAACTAATAAGTTTAGCATCCACGACCCGAACTATGCAGCTAAGACACAATCTGTTTGTTCAGTTTTGACAGGGTATGGGCCTAAGAACTGAGATATGACGTCCCTTAACTGGGATGAATTTGTTTGTACTGAACAAAACAAAATGTATAAACATAAGCAGTGACGTGTGTCAGATTACCATGGCGATGTCAGCGTTTATGCAGTGCGTGGATCCTGTATACCGTGGCTTTATTTGGCAGGATTAGGTGGCGTGCCGTTGGCGTGTTTTAAGATTGTGGATGCCACAAAATAACCCGAAGTGTGAAATGGATTACTGGCTGGAGCTTTACCACAGATTAGATGACAGCAATTTACAAGCAGACGCGCCAACATCAACACGCGCACTCATACAGACACACATCTTTGCCTGGTTATTAGCACCCTTATACAATGCAAGAACACCTCCACTGACCTTCAGTGCCCGATGACAACCAATTGGGGGAGATTGTGTGGGTGAGAGTGACAGACAGAGAGCGAGAGAGATCATGCTATCCTCTCTGAACTGTCAACGCCAAAACAATGCCCACCTATTTCATATATCACCCTATCGCTCACACTTAGTGCTATGGGGTTTGTTCAAATCACTAGTTTTAAACTAACTCATTCTACTAATTTGATGATTTTTCACCTGGCAAATAAAACAAGAAAGGAAAAATCCCATTGATTTTGATTGAAGGCGTGATCCAAGCCAGAATAGAAATATAAAAAACTGAGACAGACTAAATCCAGAAGAACTGTGGCAATGAACCAGGTGTGTTTGTGTGATTATCAATGTGCAGAGGGATCTCTGTTTGCAAAGTGGATGTGTTTCTCCTACCCAAGTTGGTGTTGATACTGATTATAAAACCAGAGGAGAAAGATTGCTAAAACATGCACGGATGTAGCCATTGAGTTTGGAGTAAACCGCACGCTGGGTTAGTTCAAAGACAGCTGGGAAAAGCTACAATGTGTTCATCAACTTCGAGACGCTACTGTGACAGGATAAAGACTCATTTCTTTAGTGACTACAGACTGTTTAAAAGAACAACTGTGTATGTCTCACAAGTTCTTTGTTAATGCTAGCGGTTTTAGCATCTAATATGCTAACTGGCCATGTGCAGTAAATGCATTTGATTTAGTGTTGCTGTTGAACCACTATGTACTTTATGTGATTTGTAAGTATTCAAGTAACATTGTTTGTAGTTTAAATTAGTTAAATATCCTTAAATAATGTCATTGCTGTGTGTGTAGTAACTCATTTATATTTATATAGTTTCTCTGAATAGGTTATTAAACTAAGCATCTGACTTAAGCTCTGAAAATAAGCAAATGAAGATCAAGTTGTTGCTGAAGGATTTTCAATAAATTGCTTCGATGATGAAGAATCAGATGTTTTGAGTTATTCCATGCACCCTCTGAAGTTGATTGAAGCCTTTTTCAAGTTTGGGAAGACATTGAGGCTGAGAATCCCTACATAACTTGACAGTGGTAGGTTTCTTCAAGCGTCTTGGAGACGTTGGAACAGTTCTTCTGGATTTAGTCTGTCTCAGTTTTTTTCTGTTTCTTCATGTAATCACAGACAGATTCGATGATGGTGAGATCAGATCTCCATGTGGAGCATACCGGCTGTTGTCAGACTCTTTGCGCATACAAAAATCTCACTGGATTATTATAACTAATGGCAAAAGGAAGGTTTGGAAATGTTAACTGATATTTCCTACTGACACACTACAGCAAAAGATAAAAATAACCGGCTTAAAACCATTTTTTTGGGGTGAAAATACTAATGTGCCTAAAGGCAGGAACACACCAAGCCGACGGTCGGCCGTCGGGCAGTTTTTGTTTGTTGACCGAACAAAAACTCAGTGTCAAAAACTCACTTTTCTCAGAGTGTTCCACACCGTCGGCTGAAGTTGGTCCTCATCTGCTTTTTTTCAGCCGATTTGACATGTTGAATCGGCGTCGGAGCTTGTCGGTCCGTCGGGCCATCTGATCATTCAACTTTGGACACAGACGCTGCCGACGTGAGCCAACGACGCAGTCTGCTTTCGTCGCTACTAGTTTGTCGACGTCGGCTTGGTGTGTTCCTGCCTTAAGACTAACGTGCCTAGATGCGATTAATTGCTATTAATCATTATGACAGCACAAATTTTCTACTATGAAAACTAAACTGAAACGTTTGTGGAACGTTTTGTTTAGGTTTTAGAATGTACAGTGTACATTAAAATTAAATGTTTGGAAAGGTTTTAAGGGATGTTAACAAATGTCAATGTTTCTTTAACGTTCTGAAAATATGTATTCGTTAAAACATTTTGAAACAGTTTTAATACATATAAAGTACATAAGACAAGTTACATTGCAGTACAGCATTTTAAATGAATTCCCATATCATACCTATATATTGGATACACTGAAAATACCTCTGGTACGTTTTCTTTAATGTTTTTCAAAACTTTAGTATAGTGTTCTAATTTTTAATAGGAAAACAACACGACTTAACTGCAACCATTGTGGAACATTTTGTTTAGGTTTTGAAAAAACAATGTTTCTTCAATGTTCTGAGTTCTAAGTTAAATAATAACATCTGCCATCACATACATAGGACAAAGATGATGGCAAAATTTTATTTTATTTTTTTCAGGAAATGTAAAAGGCTAGATTTATCTTATTGTCACCTCTAAAGCCCCATCAAGACTAATGAAGTGAATTAATCACTTGGAAATCATCAGGACTACCTGCCACAGTTTTGACATTTCAAAGGTTTTATCTCGACATAAAAGCTTCCGCATGCGACGTGAATAATGTGACATTTCTTCATGAACAAAGAAACGAGAAAGGAACAATGGAAATTCTGAGATCTGACAAACAAAGGACTCATTAGACAAGAGCAACATAATTGAAGATAATAAACTCAATCACCCCTTTGAAATGCAGTAAACACATCAGGCGTGGTGATTATTATTTGGAGTCTTTGATGTTTGGCCCTTCAGCTTGAAAAATGGGGCCCATGAGAAATAGCCCCGCCCACAACTCCACCCACCACACAGGAGGAAATCCTGACTCAACTCATCAGGCTGAAATAAAGAAAATAAGCCATAAATTCAACATGATTCAAAGCACAATGACTTGAAACAAACTGAAACCCTGGTAATTATCTCTGCAGAAACCTCTTCCTGAATTTGGTGTTGTCAGAACATCGACCACAACGGCAGCAACATGTAAAAATCTCAAACTCACTTAAACAGGGTTTCATCTCAACAACCATAGTTTGACTAAAAAAGTGTCTCCAACTAAATAATGATTCAAACAATATCTGCAGTCCAATCCTCAGAAGTTCCAGTTTACCTTTCACACACCAATGAGCATGACTCACTTTTCTTGCATTTCAGCTCGGTCTGCATAACAAATTCCTTATTACTTATAAACCACCATCTGTTTATATGACATCTTCTGTGCCCTCCATCTATTCATTAATCATTAGTTGTTTTACTTGGCATATCACTTCTCTTTAGAGGTCAGAGGTCAGGATGGCCATTCAGCGACCCCTCATTAGGACACGTTTGCCTACTTTTTAAACCATCCAAATGACTTCCCTAGTTTCCCAGTAATCACTTTGCTTTGGCTGGATCTTCGCTTTCGGAATTTCTGAATAGGCGGTGGCTGCCCACACTCTGCTGCCGTGTGGGAACAGTGTTTAAGGGCCGCAGAAATTTTCACACAGAATGCCACACTATTCTCTGGATCAGCACAATCTCAGTTGGGGGTTAGAAACCTGCAGATATTTTTCAGAGAGAAATGGTGATTAAAATTAATTGTGAAACAAATAAGTCCATAAAGGCAACTTGCACTGCACCAACAGATGCCAGCCAATGCGGACAATCACCAGATTAAAGTCACTTCTCAGACATGCCACGACTGGACAAACGCCGATTCAACATGTTCATTTGGTGAAAACAAGTGGTGACCAACAGCAACAGACACTGGTGAACCGATAAAACCCGAAGAAGTGTCTGTTGCCGGCTGTTAGTGCAGAGTGAATTGGACTTAAACGGTTTAAAAAAAAAAAAAAAAAAAAGACCTGTCAAACTTTGACGGATCCTACTTGGATTGAAGTAAAAAATATGGTGGCAGCACTATGGTACAAAATGACATTAATTTGACAGGTTTTGCTCAATTGACAGTTTTATCTTCAATTCGTTTAAATGTATTCGAATCTACAAAATTTCATTTATAAAAATGATTAAATTTAGTGAAATGTTTGCAAACATTTTGGTGATAATTTACCACAAAAGGGTTTATGTGGTGGTCCAAAGCAAAAAACAAGACTTAACTGAACAAAACAAAATAGCCAACATGAAACAAAGCAAAAAAAAAGACAAACTGAACTACAAAAAAAAGACTTAACTGAACTAAAACAAAATAGCCAACATGAAACAAAGCAAAAAACAAGACTTAACTGAACTAAACAAACAAACAAAAAAGCTAACATGAAACAAAGCAAAAAACAAGACTTAACTGAACTAAATCAAAATAGCCAACATGAAACAAAGCAAAAAAAAAGACAAACTGAACTACAAAAAAAAGACTTAACTAAAACAAAATAGCCAACATGAAACAAAGCAAAAAACAAGACTTAACTGAACTAAACAAACAAACAAAAAAGCTAACATGAAACAAAGCAAAAAACAAGACTTAACTGAACTAAATGAACAAAAAAGGCAAAGCAACATGATACTAAACAAACCAAAACTACAAAAAAAAAAAAAAAAAAAAGCAAACCCAAACAAACCATAAAACTAAACAAAACAAAAGAGCCAAGCCACACTAAAACGAAACATTCAGTAGGTAAAAGCAGCCAGAGAATCACTACTAAAGGCTCTTGGATAATGTTTTCTTCCCCTAAGTTATCTACATGAGAAACTGAGTCAGGCAGTGCTTTCAGTATGTGAATGTGGCAGCTGTCTACATTAATATACGTCAGAGACCAGCTATAGTCACCTGGAATCTCTTCACACCGCTTTCCCAGCTCTGCCTGACATTTGCCTGCGATAATTATTATGCTAGTAATTCCCACAGAGCTATTCATGTTCAAGCAGAACAAGAATTAAAAATAAACATTATAAAATGGACAGGCTATACTATTCTGTTTTGTCAGAACCAAACAACATCTGTATGATGAAATCCAGCAAAATACTGCACTAAACAAACAAACTAAACCAACATGAAATAAAATAACTAAACGAAGATAAAACAAAAAGGGAAAAAAACATCAAACAAAACAAAAAAAACAAAATTATACAAAATGTAACTGAACTGAACAAAGAAGCAGAACAAAAATGAACCAGAACTAAAAAAAACAACTTAACTGAACTAAGCAGAAAGGACAAAACCAAAAAAAAAAACAATAACAAAAAAAGCAGCAAACGTAACTGATCCCTGGAACTTCAGATTAGCAAACAAGCATTTTGTTGTCACATATCTTTATCTCTTTCAAACATTCTGATATCATAAATTGCATTGAACCGATTTCCGACACATGGCAAAGCATTGTTGCAGGGCATATTGCATTAGTGACAGTTAATCCCACCGGAGATGAAATCTGTGCTGTGAGTGGGTGTGTGCTACAAATAAGGTGTTTGATTACACCGAAAGAAATGAATTCTGGGAATAAAAAAAAGTCTACTCCTTGTACATGGTGAGCAAACATTTTAGCAGGTAATTCAAGTCTATCTTATTACCAAGAAGCCACCTATATGTATGTATATAATAAAGCAAAGCATTATGGTCTGGTTCACAGGAGATTTCTGCCATCCAATGTATGAAAGAATATGATCTAATGCTGGTGTCTTTAATGATGAGAGAGAGGTGCTCGCTGACACATGCTAAAATAAAAACACAATTAAATCCCCTTGCAAAAATTTCTCCAACTCTTTTACACCTACATTACAAGTCACAGGTGAAAGTGTGAACACAAATGTCCCAGTTATTCACAACAATGCAATGACGTAGTAATGACACAAGTAAGTGTAAGTAATGACATTTCACCCATTTAAGTTCATTTATATTTATAGCTCATAATGTGTTTCACAAGGAAGATATACACAATTATTATAGGCCTCATAAAGCTCGATTGTGTATGGGCAAAATGCCCAGGCACTGCTGCCCTCTACAGGTCAAAGAAAGTAAAAACAGGCACACATTACAGTTTAAAACCTGCCAGGCTTTATTTAAAGCTTGTGCAAAACACCTGTAAATAAGTTAAAAATCATACAAAGGCCACTTATACAGCAACGTACATTCATCTTTCTTGTATTTCCCCAAGTAGTTCATGAAAAACTCTTCACAAAGAAAACAAAATGAAGTGATTGTGATAAAATACCCGCGGGTTACGGAGTCAGTTTGTGCCATCAGCTGTTTGGTTGTAATACAGACTGTGGTGGGAATTCCAGCTGTGCAGTGGCCCCTGGGGGCCCGGGGTCCTTCTGGGACTGGAGGCTGCTGGGAAAGCTTTCCTGCTGCAAGGCATCGCTAAACACTGGAGGTGATTGGTCGTCTTCTCTGGAGTCTGAGGGAACCTCAGGTGTGTCCTAGTTAGAGAAACAGTCAGTTTAATGCATTTAATGAAGTTAATTCATATCTAATGACACAAAATAAAATTTCTGCTGGAAAAAAACCCCATGCATAATATTTTAAAACAAAAATGCATCTTTGCAGAGTTTTGTTACACAGGATGTAAAATAGCATAATGTGATTATTTTATTTGAGACTAGGCTGATTTTTCATTGTTCAGATGCTGATTAATTCAGGTAACTAAACTTTTTTTGTGAATTATGAAAGTTTGTGTAAATAATTGGTAGATGAAATGCATCTTATACTTTTGTGTTGTTTATTTGCACGTGTACTGAGCCATTTTCCCCCCAAGACAATAAAACGATAGTTTTATGTTTGAATGCTGAATGATGAAATAACAAAAATTCGAACAATTTTGGTATGAAAAACCATCCAAAAGTATTTTTGGTTTTGGTGCGGAAAAAATTAGTTACAAATATATTATGGTGTTGTTTAGTCAGAATGAACTTGATTTTTCTTCAGTGTAAAGTGGTCTATGAGTCATATATATATATATATATATATATATATATATATATATAAAATATACAGTTTATCATTTTCACCTAAATCTATGCATTCTCACCTTTCTGCCAATGCCAAAGAATGCATTAAAAAAAGAGAAAGAAAACGCTTAACTTACAACTTACTATTTTGAAAACATTTAGATCCATATTCATATTATTAATTTTCATCATTATCCTACTATTTTCCCATGATCCTCTATGCTACCTGAAGGGGCAGGACCTCAACAGGGGGGTGTGTCTTTGCCATGACGACCATCTCTCTGATTTGGTAAAACAGGAGAACGACTGTAACCCACGGCGACCCGGAGGGAACCCAAGCAGGCTTGTTCAGATCCTCCTGCTCTTCCTGGTGCCTCGTTTTCCGAGCTGGAAGTTTGGGCTCGGGTCGAGCTGGTGCCGCCACTTCTGTTGTGTTCTGAACCAGGTCAATGGTCGCAATGGGAACAGGACTGAACGGTATAGGAATGTTCTCTGCCAGCATCTTGTCCTCTGTGGGGTAAAAAATAAACAATTAAAACAAAAAAAAACATTAAAACATTTTATTAACAATAATTACGCTGAAGCTGTAAAGCTTCTTGTAATTTATAGAAACTATTAGTAGGCAAAAAACAGTTAGAGGCTAGTAACAAAAACTATTCGTTAGTTTTAAATTCTGCCACTTGGTTTACATTCAAAATAAACTTAACATTTTGCAAAAAACAAAAACAAAACAAAGAATGTTGAACAAATGAACCAAAAAATCATTTAATATCATTTGAAACTTAAGTAAACTTAAATGGACTTCCTGGAGAAGACGTTGTAGGGGCTGTTTACATGACACAGTTTTGAACTGAAAACGCTAAACGTTTTATGCATTTTGGCCATTCATTTACATAACAACAAAAAATGAAAAACTTTGTAAAAAGACTTTGTAAAATTTTTGTAAAATGACACCGTTATCATCTCCGTGTAAACCACAAAAACCTGAATTTGTGAAAATGGTGAAGTCATGCACATGCGTATTACGTGTTCAGTCTATAGGCGCGTAGTGTTTCTTTATAAAGTGACATCGCCAACTACTGGCCTGACAGCATAATACAGAGTTTTTAGTCGTTTTCGCAGATCCGCTTGAATGGGGATCGTTTTCGACAGTGTTGTCGTCTGCACGTAAAAAAAAAAAAAAAAAAAAAAAACGCAAAGAGAAAACTTTTAATTATCTAAGCTCAAATTACACAATACAATGTCACATAAAACAATTTTTACTATTTCGAAAAGATACTTTATTATTACAGTTTTTGCCAGAATTAAGAAAAAAGTGCTTTTGTTATACTAATGAGAATGTGTATTTTCAATTAGCAGACAAAATGTAGGTAAGTTAGTAGTATTGATACTTACAGTTAGTTACTCCCCAACAAATGTCAAAAAATGTGATTTACCTATTTTCGTTGTTCTGCAGCTATTACTTTACAACAATAAACAATGAATGTTTGTTGTGTTTCTCACCTTTTTTCTCATTCTGGCCAGTGATGCACATAATTAATGAAAAGAGCAGCAAAATTACAAGTGAGGTCATTCCTATTCCTCTGAACGTTTCGGCAGCACCTGAAAAACAAAACAACCCCATTTATACACACACACCAGTATTCGTAATGTCATAAAATTACAAAAACATTCATCAATATTCATACCAAAGTAGTTGACAAATATCCCGCCGACCATTGCCCCGCAGCCCCTGCCCAGGCCGAGGTGGAGACCCTGCAGGATGCCCTGAGCTGACGTTCGAAGCGGCGAAGGTACGGCCGCGCTCAAATATGAGATACACGCCGCCCAAACTGATGCGTGTGTTATTCCTGTGCAGGTAAACAACGAGTTAACATCAAATCATACAACATAATATAAAGCTTAAAGGGTTAGTTCATCCAAAAATGAAAACTGTTCTGCTGGAACTCAACTTGCGTATGGCTGTTAACAGAGGCCAGTGATTATAGTTTATAGATTTATAAATACGGATGTTTTTCTTACAAAAATGCATCGTTTCACTTCAGAAGGCCTTTATTAACCCCCTGGAGCCATATGGGTTACTTTTATGATGGATGGATGTGCTTTTTTGGGCTTCAGAATCTCGGGTACCATTAACTCCCATTTATAAAGCTTGGAAGAGCCAGGATGTTTTTAATGTAATTCCGATTGTGTACGGCTGAAAAACGATAGTCATATACACCTAGGATGGTTTGAGGGTGAGTAAATTATGGGATAATTTTCATTTTTAGGTGAACCTCACCAAAAAAACAAACAAACAAAAAGCCTCATTTTGAGAAAATGGCCTTTAAAGATTTGTACTGTAATTGAAATCTACAGACACAAATAGATAAAAGGCAATAAAATAAACACTTAAATGTGTATTTTGGGTGTTTACTTTCCACTAGTCTGAAACAACATATTATTAAAAGCCAAAGAGCTGAAAATCTCAAAATTTATATGAAAAAAAAAAAAAAAAAAAAAAAAAAAAGTGTTTTTGACTTAGTTAATAAAAGTTCATTGTGTACCTACACGCTTAAATTTATGTGCTAACACACAAATCTGTCTCATGAAAAAACTTGTGTTATAACTTCAAAATACAAAGAAAGAGAAGGCAGCTAATAAGTCTGTAAGAGTACTGACATTTCTTTGAACATACAAAACAATGTCTGTGTTGAATGTAAACAGACTTGATCCAGGTCTTCATTCCTTATGTATTCACCCAGTAATTGCTTTTGTCTTGATTGTTTTGCCACAGGAAAGGGTGGTGAAACTGACAATGTCAAACTGGCTTGATTTCTTCCCCTGAAATGAACCCTGGGCCTTCTTTGTTCTGCACATCTCTTTACGTTTATGACTGAATTTGATGGTTTAAAACATAATGTGTACACACAGAACACATTTACACATTTTTATGATTGTAGTATTTGCTTTTTCCCAGGATTGAGAGCTTGATGACTGGCCGTTCATACCTTGTAGCACTTCCATGGGCAGCACAGTCCAGGCATTCTCCAGATATGAGATGTAGAGGTAGCGTGCCGTGTTGCAGGCCAGGCCGATGTACAAAACTCTGACAAAGAAACACAATACACAATTATTAAAAATACATACATGAATCTCACAAAACATGTCAGGCTCATGTTTCACCCCTCCAAAAAAAAAAAAAAAAAAAAAAAAAAATCCACAGGAAAAAAAGAAGATATATTTTAATTAAAGAAGATAAAGTCTATTTTTATTTAATTAACTGCACCCCATGAAAATAGGACAGTTGAATTGTAGCATATATGTAAACTATTATTATTAATAAATAAATCAAATATACAAGTATAAATAAATATATTAATAATAATTGCATTTTATAGTTGCAATACGAAATACTTTGATGGTCAAACAACCAAGTTTTATTTTTGTCTATGCAAATGATGACTCATTATCATAACTTCCTCTGTGCGGTAAAACAGGAATCTGGTTTAGATTTAACTGTATAGTCATATCACAAAAATCTTTACAGTCTGTGCAGGTCATATTTTAAAGAGGAGTCTATAAAATATACAAATGTCGAACAGGAAATTCCTTAGATCTTTAAATGCCTCTTACAGGAAGTTGAACTGGTCAAAGGTGAGATTATTTATGAATTTATACTGATCTGTCAATCATTCAGGCAAATGGTTGGTTTTCTCTACAACTTAAGTAGTTATAGAGAAATAGTTAAACACCAGAAGAGCATGAATGTTCCCTCTTTGAAAGGAGCCATAAAGTAGACACTGTAGCTGCTGTGCAATGCATTCTGGACTTGGGCCACCACTGACAGAAAAAGGCTTTGTGTTCTTGAACCAAACAATGCCTCACTGATCCCAGTGCAGACCTACGGAGTCGCAAGACAGCACCACGCACCAAGGCTCACTGATTCAAGGTCAGGATCACATGAGCTTGAGTCACAAGGTGCAGTGAGAGGGTTTGGGTTACCTGGACAAGTCTCTGCTGTGACTGGACTAAACTACTACTGTATGATGGTCTGATTCAGAAGCAGAAACAGTGGTAGATATGTGAAGTCAAATGAGCGGCCCCGTTTTGAACACTAGCGAGCTGCCTTGGGGCCTACATAAGCAGAAACCTTCCAAAGTATTTTCCTAACTGAAAGGAAACCTCATAAGTAAAAGTGCATCCCAGTTTGCATTCTTGTGCACTATTCTATGCCATTTTGTAGTATAAATAGTGTGAATAGTGTGTTCACACTGAAAATAAAGTGTGGAATGTGGGACACTTCATGCACTCAGATGTCATAGTGGAGGGGGAGGGGCTAACAGACTGATGTTAAAAGACAAAAAAACCTTATAAAATTCAAACAAAGTGCATAGTATAAGTGCATAGTGCATCATTTGGGACACAACTTAAGTCATTTGAAAACCTAAAAGATTTCAATAGAATTTGATGTTAGCATATTAACAAACTGATACACCAACAAGATCATCAACAACAAAAATATGTATATTACCTTGGGGTGGGCTCTTTTGATTTGGGCCAGTGAGCAACCACCTAGCAACTACAAAAAAAACACCCTAGCAACCCTGCTAATATAGTCACAAGGGATCCTGGGATTACTTTATCCTTGAAAGATACTAGCACTGCTACCTTAGATATTGTTGAAAACGAAGAATCTTGTAAGGCAGGGGTGGGGAACGTTGATCCTGGAGGGCCATTGTCCTACAGAGTTTAGCTCCAACCCTGAAAAAAACACTCACCTGCCTGTAACTTTAGTAATCCTGAAGACCTTGATTAGCTTCAGGTGTGTTTAATTAGGGTTGGAGCTAAACTCTGCAGGACAATGGTGCTCCAGGATCAACGTTCCCCACCACTGTTGTAAGTTCAACTTGATTTTGGTGCTTCATTTTTTTTTTTTTTTTACACATTTGCACTTGTAATGTCTTAAAATGGCATCTAGGTTATAAACAACAAATGGTTAGACCTTTGTACTGTACCTTATAGAAAGTGTATTACCTTAAGAGATATTTAATGTCAATTAAGAACTGAATCGAATCCAGATTCAAAACTGAACTGGTCATTCTAATTCTAAGCTGAGAAGGAATCACAGGAACCTCACCTGATGTGTCCCACCAGTTCAATGAATTTATGGCTGGTGAAATAGGCAGCAAGCTCCGACACGTGACTCAGGACAGAGCAAACCCCAAATAGTGTTGTGGTTCCTGTCAGGTCCTGTAAATGCCAGTAAAGGAAAGTAAAAACAAACCCATAGCCGAAGCCCATGAACCAGGCCACGAATAACACAGTGCCGTACTGTACGCCGCACAGCAGTCGCATCAAGTCCCAGTAGTGGAACTCCTCGGCTTGGACAACTGTTTGGGTCTCAGAGTTATCCCTTCCAGGGGAACCTCTAGGTTGGGTATTTTGCTGCTGGTTGCCAACCTCGTTTTCTTCACTGTTGTTTTGGTGCTGAACATTGAACTTAAACTGAGTGGCAACGATCAGAGCGACTCCCATTAATACTCCGAACACAATGAAGGCAATATGGTAGTTCTTGTAATTTTCCATGATGCATTCGCCAATGACAAGGTTGGTGCTAGTGTGGTCGATCCAGATGCCGACGCAGAGCATGGCGACACCCCAGCCTAGAGATCCCCACATTCGCTGGAGACCGTAGCGGTCACGGTGCAGGCCCAGGTACTGCAGCGTCACCTACAACAATCCAAATTGTCATGCACCTATTTTAGACACAACAAATACATCTTTTCCAATAAAATGGTGTTGGAGCTGGTGCTGGAGGATCTAAGAACCTCTCTCAGAACCAGGTCTCCACTGATTTGAAAACTGAACAGCAATGCAATTCCTACATTCCCAGAGCACTATATTCCCCAGATTTATATGGCACATAATGAATGTTCCAGTGTCCCCAGGGTTAACTCTTATGTTCCGATGTTACCCTTATCTTAACCCTAACAAAATTATTATTAGATATGCTTCCAATGTAACAAGCTATGATGTTACATAACCTTCCCAAAAATAAACATGTTTTTAGAACATATTTTGACATACAAAGACTTCTAGAAATTTAGTTGTTATGAATCATCCAGTTGTTACTCTGCAAACTTTACTAGATCCCACCCCACGTCCATGGCTTTTCAAGCCCAGAAGCACCTTTTCAGAAGTAGTTCCAGATCGGGAAGGTGCTCAAGAACCAACACCCTTACAGTGGAAAAGGGATTGTAGTTTGATTTTATATCTAATGTTTAAATACAATGGTAAGTTCATTGTCCTACATGGACTATAAAATGGACTCTACCAACTGATATGCCTTAATATTGAGTTTATTTTGAGGAGAAAGAGTTACGTACCGTATCTACGATTGTAATAGCTGGAGCACTGAAAAACTCGCCAATGATGATGACGAGCAGAATCAGCAGGAAAATGGCGTGAACCTGGTCCATGTTATATTCAGGAGGTGGCAGTTTTGGTTTCAATGTGGTACTTTGAGTAGTGCTGCTGGACGTTGTGTTTGTACTGTTGGGGGTTGATGTCGAGATGGATGTACTTTGCTCGGGCAGTGTGGTCGTGGTTTGGACAGATTCTGTCGTGTTCGCTGGTTCATCAGATGCCACGGTGAAACTCATGTTAGAATCCCGTTTGAACCGGTGTTCAGAGCTGTAGTCTGAAGGCTGAACAGACAAGAGGATGGTTCGCCAAGGGTAGTGTCCAATCAGATCCCTGCGCCGTCTCATCCATTTTGTTGTCAGGATAGAAGTGGTATTGAGGTAGAATGTCTCGTTAGATGTGGTAGGATGGACAGTTGCTACCATAGCTGTGGTCGTTGGGAGGTTCTCTTTACACTTCATGTCTGCTGGTTGCACAAAGGCAATCCCAGAATTGAAGAACAGCCAACATAACACTGAGAACAATAAGACTGCTTTACCTTTCCTGAAGCGATCTGCAACAATGCCCCAAAAAGGGGCACTACAGAACTCAATGAAATATCGGATTCCCACTAAGAGACCACTTTGGGTGGGATTCATCCCTAGCTGCTTGTAGTACAGAGCAAGAAGTGGATGAAGGGAACCATATGCAGCATAGAAGAATAAATAAAAGACTTTTGACACAAGGAGGTAGCGGTTGACCCGTAGGAACAATCGTTCGCAGCAGCCCATGTCTGGTTGAGGGGATGGAGTTGGTGCCGTATCGCTTGGTACATTGTTTTCAGATGGCTGGGATGGTTGATCTGATTGAATCTCAAGCGATAGACGGTCAAAGCGCTCAAGGTGTCTCCTTTTCAGCTCCTCTTCATCATCAGTTAAGATGGCTACGCGGTCGTCTGCCATCTTTGCTGGGGTGCTTTGATGTTTCTAGAGTTGGGTTAAAAATCATATTAACATATAAATGTCTAAAATGCATTAAAAATTACATTTAAATTTAATATGAGACATTGTTTGTAAATAGGATACTCACAAAATATTTTGATGAAAATGTAACGCAAGTAAAGAGAGTCAGTTTTGATTCAATGTTGACTTTAAAGTAGGGCCGGACGATTAATCAAAAAGTAATCGAAACCGAAATTCAGAACCTCTAACCGACGTAATTTTCCCATGTCAGTTATTTCGTTTTTTTAATCCTGTTAACACTTCCCCCTTAAAAACATACTACCGCGTGTAGCCACGTGACTCCGCCCCTTCCAGTCAGTGGCATGGAAGCAACATGGAGGTGAACGCGAGCGGTGAGCCTTGCGTCTTCAGTAAACTTTGTCAGTTGTATGCGTTTTAAGGTTTGCCATTTTGGACATTCAAGCGAGCAGAAACGAGCAGAAATCTATAAGGAAATGTTACGAACCATAGATAAAATAACTGCTGAAAGTGAGCTGTTATGTCAGAGCACTCTTTCAATAGGAAAAAATATCCCACCTTTAATAATAGAGCATATTTACAGTAAAAACATTGTATGTGAACTATGAGTGCAAAAAACAAACAAATAAACAAACAAAAAACCCCAGAAACAAAATAATCGTTCATTAATCGTAATCGAGGTAAAATATTCAATTAATCAAGGTTTTGATTTTAGGTCATAATCATTCAGCCCTACTTTAAAGTCATCTAAAACCAAATTACAATTATTTATTTACGATTTATCTGTGCACATCATCATCATTATTATTTTTTTTTAAAGATTATGAGGGCACATGGATTTAATCAAAATATCTTCCCCTCCCTCTTGCAGCGACATCTCCATCCTATATTTTTTCTTGTCTGAGAAGGTGTTTCACTCAGTTATACATCACAATAGGGAAGAAGAGACTACCGCAACTTACATTTCATGCCAACTTTAAAAGACTGAGAATAATGTTAAACAAATAAAAAAAGATACAGATCTTTACAGAGCATTGACAGATTTTAGAAGAAGCGAACCAATCTTAAAACTTACTATCAGAACACTAATTATGGCAGGAAAGACTTTTTTTGCAAGACTATGTTCAGTATTTACTAACATTGTGCTGCAGTACAGGTATACTATTCACAGTATCCAAATGTTCGGTATGAATACCCAGATTACTACTATATTCTCTATATACTACTATATACTATATTTATAAATAATGTGATAAGGTCATGTGACAATGTAGCATACTACTATATTATGAAATTATAGGTGTATACAAGGCAGGGTTCACATATCAAAATAGAAGCATTATACAGTGTACACTGTGCCGTATTCACTAAGTGGTAAACAAATATTATATTCCAAATATAACGTATATAAACATTGATCGTCATGTATATTGCTGAATGACGTAATGGAGGTTTATGGCGCGCCTGTCTCAAATTGTCCCACTTTTACGGAAGTATTAGCGCTTCCTATACTGAGATGTCATTTAATAAAGGATAAACCGTGTTCGCCAAAGTCTTTCAACTATTTCTAAAAAATTCTTTGTACTGTTTCTTATAAGAACCTAAATGACTAAAACGGGTCACAAAAACTGTCTTGTATTCAAGAACTGCAGGAAATGGACAAGAAAAGTCCATCAAGCCCCAATGTTGTGTATTTAATTACATAAAAGTTCGCATGTCATAAGAAAACAGTCTGTGCATTTACCTGTAAGTTAGTCTCGGTACTTTCAGGTGAGTTGGCTACTTTGGAACAGACGAGCTTCGATGATTAAGTTGATTTTCTTCCATTTCCATCGACTGTTTTGTTTAATGGACCATGTTTTGGTATTCTGGCTTCTCTACCAGTCCAAATAGGCAATTTCTCCCTTATTTAATGTCCTGTCAAGACATTTTTGTTGGTTGGTGGCGAGAATCCAGCGTTCACCTGAGCACAAACCGACTTGGGGCTTACCTCATGAATATTAATTAAGTGCTGACGTTGCTAGTTCAGTTTCTTCGGGAGAAGGCAAGGCTTCTGAAAAAATATTGTAAAATATTTTAGAACAGCTTATTTCTTCTTCTTTTCCCCCCAAAGCAAAAGAGATGCACTTTAAAGTCTTAAATGACACATATCCTTCCAATAAATTTCTAAATTTAAAATTTAATTTTGAAAATGTGTCTTGTCATTTTTGTAGTTATCTCTCTGAAGATACAACATATATTTTTTTTTAATGTCATTTCTCTAGTTCCTTATGGAGAACAAGACTGGCTGATAGAAAAAGACATGGTCGCTGATGGTTTCACTTTCACATTACAAAATATAATGTAGTCTAAGGGATAACCGAAGATTGCGGTGTTTTGTTTGATTTGATTAATAACATTATTGTTGGCAAAATATTTTATACATAAATATAGATTCTTTAAATCCCCTCCTTTGTTTATTATATTCAGAACTGAATTAAAATAGGCCTACTTCTCAGATGCCCTCAGTAAAATGAAAAATCAAAATGCAATAAAACTGTGTAATTTGTTTGTATTATACAATCTGTTGTAGGTTATTTATTTATTTTATTATTATTATTATTATTTAATTTTATGTATTATTATGTTTATTTTATTTTGGATTCAACATGGTTTTGTTGTTTTGAGTCTTCCATGTCAGTTTTTTTCTTTGTATATTTACTAATTATGCCATTTTGTTGTAATCAGAGTCAAAAAAAAAAAAAAAAAAAAAAAAAAAAAAGCATGGCTGAACACTTGACCCAAAACAAAATGGGAGAAGAACAAGGAAAGCAACTGAGGTGCTCGGGCTTCTCCATAGTGATTTTCAAAGCTTCGAATCAATTGAACCAATTGCGTCGCAAAACGATTCACTGTTTCGAAGCGTTCGAAACGCCACACGCTGGTGACCCCTGCTGGCCAGAACAGTGTAAATAGGCTACAACAAAAACTCAGGCTAAACATGCATAAAAACACCTTTTACAAACCCATTTCAAATGTTTTATAGAAAGTAAAATTTCAAACGCAATTAACTAACCATCTAATAAGATTACATATCAAAGTGTCTCTGTAATATGTGTTCTTTACTCAATTTTCAGGGCTTGTTTTGTTTGTTCCATGGATGGCTCAGCTACACAGGCCAAAAAGAGACTATTAACTGTTTCTTTTTAATTATACTAATGTCTCATTAAAATGTCTACAAATGTAAAAGTGATCAGAGATCAGGCAAAAATCATAGACTCATGATTCATGGCTTCACAGAGATCATCGCCCCCCAGTGGTGAACCATTGAAATTTCGAAACCGTTCGAGACAGTTATGACGTAACCAAGCCTCGTTTACTGAAATCACGTGACTTTGGCAGTTTGATACACGCTCCGAACCACTGATTCGAAACAAAAGATTCATAAAGGTTTAGAAGCTTCATGAAGCAGTGTTTCGAAAGCGTCTATCACTACTTCTCTAGGAGAAGAATTGATAGCCTTCATTAACAAAATGGAAAAAAAAAAAAAAAAACAGCCAACTTTTTGGGACTGGAGGGATAATTTTGATTACGATTTTCAGACTTGATTCCTTTTGTATGGGCATAGAAATACAATACATTGGAAGAACGTGAAAAGGGACTTAAGAAATAGGGTCTAAAAAGAGGGAGAAGTGGTGGGACATGATTCCTCCCAAGGTACCTTGAAAACAATATAGGAAGTTCTACTTTGAAACCTCGGATTTACCAAAGAGGTGGCCGGCAAGAAGTCTGTTTGGCCAAGAACCTGAGGAGCCCAGGGACCTCTCGATCAGGAACCTTGCAACTGCAATAGATGCAGAGATGGCTGTGATGTGTGACTTTAATTCAGATGATGTATGGTGTGAATTTGAAGATGATGATGGTGAGGCTGGGCCATCTGGGAATTCTGCTGCTGATGCTTCTGCTGATGAAGATGAAGAATATTTCTCAGCAGATGAGTGAAAAGCTCAGCACCTCCAATGAGAAAGAGCAACAATGATAAAACAAACTGCACATAAAAGCACTGACATGGCTGACCTTCTCAAAACAAGATGAAGAAAAGAACAAGAGGTAGAGTTGAAGTAAGAGGTGAAAGACTCACAGAGTGAGGGCAAAGAAATTTAAAGGGTTAGTTCACCCAAAAATGAAAATAATGTAATTTATTACTCACCCTCATGTCGTTCTACACCCGTAAGACCTTCGTTCATCTTCGGAACACAAATTAAGATATTAACTGTTTCAAATATGTTTTTAGTACCTTTATGGATCTTGAGAGTTTCAGTGGCTTTGCTCCATCGGATTTCATCAACAATATCTTAATTTGTGTTCCGAAGATGAACGAAGGTCTTACGGGTGTAGAACGACATGAGGGTGAGTAATAAATGACATTATTTTCATTTTTAGGTGAACTAACCCTTTAAGAAATGCATTTAAAATATGTAGTGCATACGAAGAAAAGTGCCTTGGAGTGCACCTAGTGCATAAACTCCATGTGTCAGTGTAAAGGAGCCTCTGAGACTTAAAAGATCTCATAAGAAAAAAACTTCTATGCATTTCTGATGAGGCCTCCCCCCACTCTAAAAGTGTGGAAGAAGAACTGAAAGATAGGAAGAAGAGGAGCTTTTCCTTCTATTATTGTTCTCTTTCTATACACAAATATGCACTATATATATATATATATATATATATATATATATATATATATATACAGTGGGGCAAAAAAGTATTTAGTCAGCCACCAATTGTGCAAGTTCTCCCACTTAAAAAGATGAGAGAGGCCTGTAATTTTCATCATAGGTACACTTCAACTGTGAGAGACAGAATGGGGGAAAGAATCCAGAAATTACATTGTAGGATTTTTAATGAATTAATTGGTAAATTCCTCTGTAAAATAAGTATTTGGTCACCTACAAAAAAGCAAGATTTCTGGCTCTCACAGACCTGTAACTTCTTCTTTAAGAGGCTCCTCTGTCCTCCACTCGTTACCTGTATTAATGGCACCTGTTTGAACTCGTTATCAGTATAAAAGACACCTGTCCACAACCTCAAACAGTCAGACTCCAAACTCCACTATGGCCAAGACCAAAGAGCTGTCAAAGGACACCAGAAACAAAATTGTAGACCTGCACCAGGCTGGGAAGACTGAATCTGCAATAGGTAAGCAGCTTGGTGTGAAGAAATCAACTGTGGGAGCAATTATTAGAAAATGGAAGACATACAAGACCACTGATAATCTCCCTCGATCTGGGGCTCCACGCAAGATCTCACCCCGTGGGGTCAAAATGATCACAAGAACAGTGAGCAAAAATCCTAGAACCACACGGGGGGACCTAGTGAATGACCTGCAGAGAGCTGGGACCAAAGTAACAAAGGCTACCATCAGTAACACACTACACCGCCAGGGACTCAAATCCTGCAGTGCCAGACGTGTCCCCCTGCTTAAGCCAGTACATGTCCGGGCCCGTCTGAAGTTTGCTAGAGAGCATTTGGATGATCCAGAAGAGGATTGGGAGAATGTCATATGGTCAGATGAAACCAAAATAGAACTTTTTGGTAAAAACTCAACTTGTCGTGTTTGGAGGAGAAAGAATGCTGAGTTGCATCCAAAGAACACTATACCTACTGTGAAGCATGGGGGTGGAAACATCATGCTTTGGGGCTGTTTTTCTGCAAAGGGACCAAGACGACTAATCCGTGTAAAGGAAAGAATGAATGGGGCCATGTATCGTGAGATTTTGAGTGAAAACCTCCTTCCATCAGCAAGGGCATTGAAGATGAAACGTGGCTGGGTCTTTCAGCATGACAATGATCCCAAACACACCGCCCGGGCAACGAAGGAGTGGCTTTGTAAGAAGCATTTCAAGGTCCTGGAGTGGCCTAACCAGTCTCCAGATCTCAACCCCATAGAAAATCTTTGGAGGGAGTTGAAAATCCGTGTTGCCCAGCGACAGCCCCAAAACATCACTGCTCTAGAGGAGATCTGCATGGAGGAATGGGCCAAACTACCAGCAACAGTGTAAAAACCTTGTGGAGACTTACAGAAAACGTTTGACCTCTGTCATTGCCAACAAAGGGTATATAACAAAGTATTGAGATGAACCTTTGTTATTGACCAAATACTTATTTGCCACCATAATTTGCAAATAAATTCTTTAAAAATCAGACAATGTGATTTTCAGGAAAATTTTTTTTTTTTTTTTTTTTTTTTTTTCTCATTTTGTCTCTCATAGTTGAAATGTACCTATGATGAAAATTACAGGCCTCTCTCATTTTTTTTTTTTAAGTGGGAGAACTTGCACAATTGGTGGCTGACTAAATACTTTTTTGCCCCACTGTATATATGTGTGTGTGTTTATGAACCTAGATTTGTTGTCCATCATAGGTTGGAAAGTCTTTATTTGAAATTATTACAATGCTTCTGGTGGTTTCTATATTAGATTCTGCTGCATCAAGACTGCTCTGCATTACCGGGGCTACTTAGATATTTTGCGGATCATTTCATTTCTCACACTAACACCTTAACCCCCGCTTTCACAGACAAGGCTTAAGCCTAGTCCCAGATTAAAATGCATGTTTAAGCTGTTTTAACTGAAAGCAACTTGCATTGACATATCTTAAAATATATCAGTGCCATTGTTTTGTCTCAAGATGCACATCAGTAATGTTTTTTTCTAAGGCACATTTATAAAAGCTACTTAAATGTCCTAAATGAACTAAGGCCTATTCCTGGCTTAATCTAAGCCCTGTCTGTGAAACCAAGCCAAAAATAGCTATTTAGCGCCATCTTGTGTAAAAATGATGTTCATTTCAACATGTATGGTGAACAACACTGAACATTTAAAGGGATAGTTCACCCAAAAATTATCCCATGAATTATTCACCCCCTTAAGCCATCCTAGGTGTATATGACTATCTCCTTTCAGACGAACACAATCGGAGATATATTTGAAAATATACTTAGTCCTCCAAGGTTTAGAATGGTTGTAAATGGGGGGCCGCATTTTGAAGCCAAAAATAATGCATCCATCCATAAAAAAAGTAATCCATACGACCCCAGTGGGTTAATTAAGGCCTTCTGAAGCGAAGCGATGCATTTTTGTAAGAAAAATATCAATATTCAAAACTTTATAAATTCAAATAACTAGCTTCCGGCGGACGGGCAAGTCGACTTGCGCCAAATGAGTAATCCTCTGACGCGATGTATGACGCAGGGTGTAGGAGTATCGTAAGCTTAGACGCCTCTCGTGGTTCAAACAAATAGGGCTGTGCAACAAATTTAAGCTCTCCTTCTCTTATATCGAGATCCTCTGAAATTTCTCTTTAAAAATGATCATTTTAGACTTATAATCCGTGACTGGTGATTTGTTTTGCTCTATCCTCTGCGCCTCCGCGTTCGTCATTACGTTGTGCGTCAGGTCAAAGGATACTCTTCCACCGCAAATCGACTTGCGCATTCTGCATACGGTTGTCCGCCAGAAGCCATTTAATGAAATTTATAAATTTTTAAATATGGGTATTTTTCTTACAATAATAAAATAGCTTCGCTTTAGAAGGCCTTTATTAACCCACTGGAGTCGTATGGATTACTTTTTTTTTATGGATGGATGCATTATTTTTTACTTTAAAACGCAGACCCCCATTCACAACTATTATAAACCTTGGAGGACTAAGGATATTTTTAAATATATCTCTGATTGTGTTTATCTGAAAGAAGATAGTCATATACACCTAGGATGGCATAAGGGTGAGTAAATCATGGGATAATTTTCATTTTTGGGTGAACTATCCCTTTAAGCTTTCAGTTCTTGTTTGTTAGTTTTGGAATTATTTCTCTTTGCGGAAGCTTTACTTTCATTTCGAGTGAGTACATACTATATATATATATATATATATATATATAACTGGCTAGTCACAAGTTCACATATAGTTTGCGTGACATTTTATCAAATCTTTTTACAAATTAGTAAAACATTTGTGTATGAGTATAAAGCAAAGAGATAGATTAATTTTCCTTTTTACACTATTGTCATTAGTTCAATCTTGCAATGCACAGGACAACTCGCTGGCTTCCGTCCAATGCTTTTCTTTGTTCTTCTTTCCCCTTTTCTTCTCCGCCATGACTATGGCAGCCACAACAGTGATGATCACTGTGATCGTAATGACCAGGACAGTAACCATCTCACCAACACAGAATTCCTTATGAAAACCCGCCGTGTAGTTTCTGTTGTTTTCATCAAAGCAGGAGAGGTTGTCGTAGTCATCCAGGAACAGCCGTTTGACATTACAGAGCTTCCGGAAGACTCGCTGCAGATCACAGTCACACTTCCATGGGTTTTCTTTGAGCATTATATGAGTGCTGTACGTATTAAGACTCAAGAAGGTCTTGAATTGAATAGTGGAAAGATTGTTGTAGGTGAGGTCCAGTAGAGCAAGACTGGTCAATGGCGAAAGCACGCCGACGTCCAAGAAGTCTATCTGGTTGTGACATAAATTTAGGACTTCAAGATTTCGTAGCATGGAGAAGATGCCATTTTTGAGAACCGTTATATTGTTCCAATTGAGTTGTATCTGGCGTAGGGTACTCATGGACCCAAACGCCCTCATCTTGATCGTATCGATAGCATTATGGCTGAGGTTGAGTCTTTGCAATGCATCCAAGTGGACGAAACAACTGCTGTCCAAGCTGGTCAATCTGTTCTCAGCCAATGACAGATCTCGAAGGGAACCGAGACCCTGTGAAAATCCTTCACTCAGAGATGAGATTCGGTTCCGGCTCAGGTCCAACCTCAACAGATCGTCCAGCAGAGAAAACGCTCCATCGGCTAGCATGCCAATGGCATTGTCGTTGAGGAGCAGGATGCGAAGTCTTCGTGTGGTGTGGAAGGCTCGGGGCTGGATGGCACTCAGGTGGTTGTGGGACAGGTCCAGTTGTTCGGTGAATGGTGGAAGGGCAGCGGGCAGGATGGTGAAATTGCTGCTGGTGCAGTTAGTGCTTTTGAGCTCCACATGGCAGCTGCAATCACAGGTGAAGTTGTGGTTCATGGAGATGGACTGGACCTCGAACACCAAGGGAAGCACGAACAACAGATGCATCCTGGAGGTTCTGTGGAGAAACAAAGAGAGTTTGTTTAAAGCCACGTATGTCTCTGTCAAACCTATAACCTTTCAGATGTAAAATCCCAGATCTTTACCAAGTGGTTAAATATCTGGGATATTATATGCATGTAATAATTTGATCTGATAAATATTGTCATTTAAAAAAAAAAAAAAAAAACTTTTTTAAACATTGAGCACTTTTGGGACTTGTTTGAGTATGTGATATATAATAGGGTTTGTATTTTATTATTTATTATTATAATAATATCGATATAAACGAATCGATTATAACATTTTTTAATATGCATAATATCGAATATAACATTTTTTTAATATGCATAATAATGATATATATATATTTATACAACAGGTCTTTTTTGGTTCTCAGATCTGATTGGCTGAGAGCCATACGATATTCTCCCAGTATTAGCACTGTTACTGTTTCACCGTTTGAATCACTCCTCTTGCGGCGACTGTCATGGTGGTTGAGCAAGTCCACCATATTTTTTATAAATACTACTGTTGTTATGTCACAAAATGTAGTTTAAAGAGTTTTTTTAGGCGAGAATGTAGTTGAACGAGTAGAATGAGTAGCCATGCGATATGGCTATATATCAGCACAGCTGTGATTCACAGTGTGCTGATATACAGCCATATTGCATGGCTACGAGTGTGATATTGCGTTTATAAAACAGTTAGATGGCACAAGTGTGTAAATAAATAAGAACGACAATGGAGTGTCTTTAAAAACCCTCTTTTGTGGAGAACTACTTCCTTCCGCCATGGATTCAAATCTCAAGTTGACAGTTTAACAGTTGAGCCCAAAATTCCGTTACTAATTCTAAAACGTCACTTTAGAACTAGCAATGAAGGAACATCGAGACGCTTCATTGAAGCTTATTGTATTATGTAGAGTATTATGGTATTATGAAAGAGAGATTGACTAAACGAGTGTATTACCTGCATCTGATATAGCATTCATTCTTCAGGTCAATGTCCATAATATTATATCCATTATAAAAATCAGTTTGAATGTCTGCTGAGGAAAGCGATATATTTGTCTTTGTCCTTTTAAAAGTTAAGGGGATTTCCCACAGTGCTAAAACAACTTACTTGTTCTGACTCACTCATAAAGAGAATCTTTGCCGCTATCTAATGGCGTAATAACGTAACTTTCACTGATACTATTGACAGACCATTTCTCAATACCAAATACGGCATATTATTTATATAAAATAATATTGAACGTAAACAGTGTATTAGAATGACACAGAAGATATTGTTGAATAAAGTCGTTATTTATTTTGTTTTTGCGCACAAAAGTATTCTCGTCACTTCATAATATTAAGGTTGAATCACTGCAGTCATGTCAACTGTTTTAACAATGTCTTTAGTACATTTCTGGACCTTGAAAGTGGTGGTTAAATTGCTGTCTATGGATGAGTCATATACCTCTCAGATTTCATCAAAAATATCTTAATTTGTGTTCTGAAGATGAACGAAGGTTGTACGGATGTGGAACAACACGAGGGTGAGTACTTAATGACAAAATTTTCATCTTTGGGTGAACTAACACTTTAAGCAACTTTTGGGTGATTGTTACAATAATGAATTGTGATATCATTAATCAAATTCAATGCACCGGAATTGTTCTTTAGTATAATATAATTTGAATATGAAATTGTTATTTTGATGAACTGGGATATATAGCATTCAAGTCATTGTATATTGCAAAATGAACAATCCATTGTGTCTCTATGATGAATTTTTCCGTTATGTGCTCTGTTAGATCATTATCAGATTGAATTGTGGATCCAGCATGGGTTTGTGGAGATTTTACACTCAGAGAGACAAATGTTTTCCGATATAAACTGTGTAAATAAACAGAACAAACAGGACAATTAAATGTTGGGCTGCACTAGGTGTTTCCACACAGGTGAGCAAACGGACGTTCAAAGCCTGTTATACAATTACTGGTCAAGGACAGTGTAGTACTGAGCGTTTAACTTTTTTATGTGTCCATGACATTTTATTTGATCAAAATTTATATTTTAGGTTAAAATTTATAGGAGTGAATAATCACAGGTTGCATAACTAGTCACTATATCCTTTTTTCACCATTTTTAAGCACCTTTAACCGTCACTAAATCATTTTAAATGGTCATAGTATGACAAGTACAAATATTCAAATAGGTTTTTAAAAGTACAAATATAATATCTCTATTATAATTACAAAAGAGCATTGCAATTTATAAAATATAAATGCATAATAAACATAAAGAACGATCTGTTAACTATACAGAATTTCTACACACGTAGGTGTTGTTTTGTGATATCTATCGTATCTCACATCCTCTGTCAGGACATAGATCTTATGGTAAAAACCCTGCCTGAACCCTATTCTAGGGTTTACTTCAGCTCTGAAAATTTAAGGTCAACTTACGTAGTCAAAAGTAAGTATAAATCGCCCCTTACCTGAGTTTAGAGTCTGTCATCAGAGGAGCAGCTGCAGGTGGGGAGTGTGTGCATGTGTCTGTGTGTTTGAGCCGGGAGGGAAACACTATTGTACAGGAGCAGCTGTTGGCAGAGAAGAGAAAAAAGAAAGAGCAAAGTGATTAATATTTCATGCTGGCAGCTGAGGGCGCAGATACAATGAGGGGGTGCAAACCGTATCACTTCAGGAGGCAATTATGAATTTTGCATTTTTAAAACTGGTGACATAAAATGAGTCAAAATGTAAATCAAAAGAAGAAAATAAAGAAGTTATATTAAATGAATTAGCAGACTGACTACTTATGTGTTTTTTTTCTTTATGTAAACAGGCTATTTGTGCATATCATTTTTGAAATTTACAGGGTTTCCTGGTTTACATGGTAAAGATGGGGTTGATTGGATGCATAGTGGCCAAAAGTGATGTCTGGAGGTACTGTATTTTTTTATTAATGGGTAGTTGACATTTTATATTTATTTTGCACTTTTTTATATTGTTTTTAAAGACTCCACAAGTTTAATTAAACCATTAAAATATAAGGGAAATATTTTATTTAAAAAAAAAAAATTAAATATGATGGAAGAAAATTATATGGCAAAAAAGGCAGGTTTTATTTTACCATGCAAAAAAAAAAAAAAAAAAAAAAAAAAAAAATTCCTTAGAAAAACAAAAAGCTCACAGGAAAAAGCATACCTTGACTACAACATTATAAGTTATTAATATTTTGTGGTTCTCTCTTGCTTTTGCATGTGTTCATAATTTCTTTTTATGACAGCCTGGCCAAAAATTATGTCTGCATGTTTCATTGCGTTATCACGAATACAACAATTGGAAGCACAACTATGCAATATTATGCTTACAAAATCACATTTTTAATAATATTTGAATAAAGGGTGAAGATGTCAATTTTTCCTAGGTTGGACATCACTTTTGGCCACTACTGTATTTGTCATTTCAAGTAGCACGTTCCAATCCTCCTTATATTTTTTTAATATATTCTGAACAGAAAAGTAGAAGATTCTTTTTTCGAAACAGGGTGTATTTTAACGTTTATCCAATTTGTGATGTCAAATTTTACTGATGTACTAGTGTAAATTATCTCATAGCATGAATTATGGGATATTCTCCTTCCATCTTTTATACATGATAAAATCAGACTTGTAACCTCTCTCAGGATTGAGGAAAAAAAATCTCATCCATCTCAGCTTTGAGCGCAGTTTCTCCTTACACCAGTTTTAATGTCAGTCTATATACATGCAGATGACAGATTTAATGAAACAAAGAGTAAAGGTTAAAACCAGCTTATTTCTTTGTGTTTGGGATATTACTAGAGGGATAAAACTGAAAACCCCCCATCTATCTTCAGC
Organism: Mylopharyngodon piceus; assembly: GCA_039654765.1. Classification (NCBI taxonomy): domain Eukaryota; kingdom Metazoa; phylum Chordata; class Actinopteri; order Cypriniformes; family Xenocyprididae; genus Mylopharyngodon; species Mylopharyngodon piceus. The sequence continues at coordinate 34,074,853 of CM077438.1, forward strand.
TCTGTAAAAGGAAAGAGAGATAGAGAGTGTGGGATTAGATCTAAAGCTCTCCAAAGCCTCACTTTGTCCTGCATTATTTCAGTTCTGCTGAACACAAATGTTAGACATGTAGAAATAATGTGTATGTGTATGTGTGTGTGTGTATATATATATATATATATACACACACACATACAGTACTGTGTATATGTGCTTTGTTGTTTTAGCAATGTTTTAATGACCATCCATATTTATTTTTGGTCTTTATTATGATACAAACAGAAAATACAGGAAATATATACACAAAATGTAAAAAAAAAAAAAAAAAAAAAAAAAAAAAATCAGAACAAAATGGCTTCTTTAAGCAATAATCAGAATTTGGTGTGACCTCCTGGACTTCTTCCATTTTCTCAAAGAAGAAAATCTAAGAAACTTCTCATCATATTTTGAAAGTTGGCCTTCCAGTCCTTTTCCATTCCATTTAGGTTTAAAAGAGCCAGGTATCTGCTATTGCTCAAGTGTAAGGGGAGGTCACTAAATACTTGCCACTTTAGCCTATAGAAGTCGTCTTTTTCTTTTCTGTTTTTTTTTTCTGGGTTTTAATACTGCATACAAATTTCCTGTATTTTCTGGTTATATTCTAATAAAGAGACTGATAAATAATTATATATGGTCATGATACCATTGCTAAAACAACATCTAATGGTTGCCTAAGACTTTTGCACAGTACTGTATATATACATACCTTATGTTATTTGTCCAATCTTGATTGGATTGACCTAATTTATCCTCTCCATTCCCTTAGTATTGGCCAGTGAGACCAGGTGGGCCGTCGCTGTTCACCTGAGCCCCTCAGATCATGTAACTGTGCAGGTATCTGCGGAAGGAGGGTTGAGTTTCATCCAGGATCTCTAATATAAACTGCAGCTCTGACCTAAAAAGAGTCTTAAATCAAAGGAATTGTTATATCTATTATTGCCTTTCCATTTAAAATAGTTAAAAATAATTATACAGATATTTTTAATAATACAGAAGTTTTTTTTTAAAATAATTGTTAACCTATTATACACAATATTTATGAGGATTAACATCACAAGTATCATGATAAAAAGTAAAATATGTAACTATATATGCATTTAAACAGTAATGCCATTTTTAGACAGACAGATGACAGATGGACAGATGGATAGATAAGATAGATGAGAATGATAGACAGACAGACAGATAGATAGATAGATAGATAGATAGATAGACATAACAGACAGATAGATAGACAGACAGACAGACAGACAGACAGATAGATAGATAGATAGATAGACAGATATAGATAGATAGATAGACAGACAGACAGACAGAACAACAGACAGACAGACAGAAAGATAGATAGATAGATAGATATACAGACAGACAGAACAATAGACAGATATATAGATAGACAGATAGACAGACAGACAGACAGACAGACAGACAGATAGATAGATAGATAGATAGATAGATAGATAGATAGACAGAACAACAGACAGACAGACAGATAGACAGATAGACAGATAGATAGATAGATAGATAGACAGACAGATAGATAGATAGATAGATAGATAGATAGATAGATAGATAGATAGACAGACAGACAGATAGATAGATGGATAGACAGACAGACAGAACAACAGACAGATAGATAGATAGATAGATAGATAGATAGATAGATAGATAGATAGATAGATTACTTACTGTTGAAGAGAATCTGCTGGTATCATATGCAGTGCAGCGTGTGAGATGGTCATTCTTCACTCACACTAGTGATTTGTGCTGTTTGGTGGGATTATGATATGCTCAAGATGCTTCATCTCAGAGTAAACACAGCGGGTGATGTGCAGCCTGTGAGAGATTGAGTGAGACACAGATGAGACTGTAATCCTCGGTCTGGATTCACTGGATTACAGGATGGTCAATTCATTTTCATTCAGTCATTTCTGTCTGTCTATCTATCTATCTGTCTGTCTGTCTTTCTATCTCTCTATCTATCTGGACTTTTTGAAGTACAACTTTCTGTATCAAATCATGCTGTGACATAAGTACTGCTCTTATTTAAGCTTCATATGAGAAGTTGTACATGAAGCAGTACCAGGGGCCACGATGGCATTAATGCTGTCTGTGCAGTTCACTTCCTGACCAGCAGAGGTCAACAGCGTTTAACGTTTAAACATCATTGCACTTGGGAGAAAAACAGTGGAGATCCTGGAATGGTGCAGTGAGTGGGCCATAGATAACTGCACAAAAACACAGACCACCCATTAGATTCTGTTTATAACAAAGCTTTAAAACACCACCTCTCTCTCTCTCTGTCTCACTGAGTCTCATCCAGCCGTTCTGTAAACATACCCTCCAAAAACAGTGAACATGAACTTAAATCATCCGATTCTAATGAGTCACAGGATGAATCAGATGTTTGGTAATGAAGTTAAATGTAAAAACAGAGGGTTCAGTGGAAAGTCAGATCCCCTTACAAAAGAGTATTGTTTGCAGACCATGGCACAGTGATGGTATCAGATAGGAAAACAATGGGAGTACTCATAATTCTGTACTCAAACTCAAAGTCACCAAATCACCAAAAGGCATCTGAAGTATAGAAGGGTCTAAATTATTTCAAATATATCCAAATATACACTGGTCACACAGTTTAATTCACCTCCGCTGCAATGTTTATGCCATTATATTTAATTAATGATACAAAGGGGCTCCAGTAACATTTGGATTCTTTACTCACTCAAAGCAAACCAGCAGAATTGTGAGTAAAAACAGCTGCGCAACAGCTGATTACTTACATTTATGTTGGTGGAATAAGTTAACTGGGGCAGAGGGGATATAGAGAGAGGATTGTACATCCCATAGTGGACAGACTGTCCGGTGAAAAAAAGGAAAGACTTTGAACTAATGACATTGATGTTGTTGGCAGGAATGCCAAGAGCTCAGCCGGGAGAGAGAGAGACACTTACTAAAACAGACAGATCAAATGTAACACCCCTCGTGTTTTACTGCAGGGGAAAAGAGGATCGAGAGCGACAAAGAAAAAGGTTACTAGAGGAGAGGAAAGCAACTGTATACAGCAGCGTCATGCTCATTCAAACTGAAAACCATGTTTTTTTATTGTTACAGGTACAAAGATGTTTGTCTAAATGCTGTACCAGAAATCACCTGTTCACGTCTAAATTTTTGTTGCATGCCTGCTAGTTCTTTATTCTAGCAGAGTTAGGATTAGTGTGTCCCAACATTAAAAATAGGGCCGAAAGTGCCTGGATGATGTGCTTTTCTTATACTGTATGCAAAGGCAGCGTTGGGGAAAGTTACTTTTAAAAGTTATGCGCTACTTTTCTGGTTAAAAAAGTAATCTGATTACTCACATTACTTGTAATCCGTTATCCCCAACATTTGCATGTGGCATGCTATTTGGGCTATTATTACCCACAATCCTTTGTACAGCAGCGGAGGAGTAGCTTGTGATGTTTTTGCTGAAATGATAAGAAACGTAACACTGAAGCTGACACATTTTTAAATGTACAAACCCAACAATAATAAAGCAAGGCAATATATAACTAGGTGCTTATGCTAAAGGCCCCGATATACTTCAAGTGAAATCGAAGAACGTACTGGTGTGACATAATTTCGAACAAAATCAGGCCAAAAGTTTGCTCCAGCTGGTAAAGATCTTGTTAGCTCCGCCCACTCTCATGAAGCACCGCATATGTAATCAAGTCGGTCTCTCTACTCTCTCGAAATACTTTAATATTTTAATATAATGCGTATTTTAATAATTGAATATTTTTTATAATATATGATTTATATATATATATATATGATTGGAAAAAATACGCTGAAAAAGTGGGCGGGCATAGTTGCACCAGTGTTGCCAAGTCTGCGGTTTTCCTGCAGAATTTTTACCGGGGACCCCCCCTGAAACGCCACTGGGCTAGTTTTGGGCTAGTTTTGGGCTAGTTTTGAGTAGCAATTGGGCGGGTTTTGCTGTGAAAACCTGGCAACCCTGAGTTGCACTGTATTGGTTGAGCCGATGTTGCTGTGTTGGGCTTAGCAGTAAAAGTACATTGAAACAGTGAAAAAAAAGTACACGCTATGCCTTTAAGGAGGACTAGAAAGAACATAAACCTAACAATCTTCAGCAACTAACAACAACAACAACAACCCTGAAAAACAAAGAAGAAGACATGGATGAAAGAACGGACCAAAATGAAAGGTCAGAGAGGACACAAAATGAGTCATGGGCAAATATTTAGATTCCCTTGTCTGCCTCACATCTGCCTCCATCATGATGACGTCACTAATTGACGGCTCATGTGTTTGGTTGGAAGAAAAACAGAGAAGATATTTTCTCTCACTGTTTACCTCCGAGGATAAAGCATGTTTTCTGCTGCTCTGCATTATTACACTGATTCACTTGTTTACATCTGTGGTTCGTATTGAGTCATTACACTATGTCCAGAAACGCTCTGTTTTGACCACAAAGCTTGAATTTCTGTTGTGTAAAATGTCCTAAATTGGCACACAATGCTTCTGTGTGAGAATAAAGTGGCATTAGCAGTTCATTCTCTCCTGCCTGCTAATCTGGAATGAGTTAGCCATGTTGTTTTGAGTAGGTTCTGCTCATAATTAAAAAAAGAAAGGCTGGTTTAGATCAGAATTTTACTCCAAAGCTTGAAATTAGAAAGATAACAGTGTTATTTAAACTTCTGTGTGTATTTTTTTTGCCTCTATGTACTTGTTGAAGGGTTCTGAGTGGTTGTTAGCATGATGCTAAGTGTGTTATGCTGTTGTGGGTGGTTGCTATTGTTTTGCTAAGTGGCTTAAGGATTTTTTCTCAACAAGCCACATGATTTTGAAGTATTATTCATGTTTGTAGTGTAGTATGTGGGATGAAAGATATTTTAGAGAGACTAAAAACTAGTCACTCTTGTGTCTCCATTATTGGTTGCAGCACAGCTGTAAATCTTAGTGCCTTCGATAGATCCAAACAAACACGGAGAAAACATTAAAGAAAGATGCTGTAATTTTGCATGCGTCATATTGACAGAGAAATGTTAGACGGCAGAACGTTTTTTTTTTTCTTTTAATTTGCTGTCTTGGTTAATTAAATTCAGGAAATTACCAGTGATATGTTGCCAAGAATGGTGACAATTACTTGGTTTCCCGCAATTTATGTGGAGATATTTTCCTAAAGACATCTTTACAAGAAATTCACATGCTAATCATTTGAGGGTGTTTATTTAACTACAGGCACTTTCAGTCATGTGGACTTATATATACTATACTATACTATATTATACTATATATCACTTTACGTGAGTACTGTATGTGTACGGATAAAGTTGGATAATGTGTTGTATAACAAAAAGAAGAATGTTGAAATGTGTTCATTTTAATAAAAATCAACCGCTGGGAAAACGTCCGAAGTTGAAGAAACCCTGAGTCTGGCTCCATGTTTGTCTTGTGTATAAACTTGGCCGCAGACGAAAGCACACTGCCTGTTCTCCATAGAGGTGTGTGACTTTATGATAAGAGCAGACTCTCAACAGCAAAACAAAACTGGGGTCAGAGGAACAAGAGAAAGATGGAGACATTAATCATGACTGTTTTGTAATTTGTAGGAAAGAAATTCTTTTAAGTACAAGCAAAGAATTTGCCGGGGCCCCGCTCTTTGCTCATGGGAACTGTTGGATCGATTAAAAAGGGTCCTCTTTGAACTATTCAACAATTTTCCTGTTTTTCACAGAAAGTTTCCCCTTGGGAAACCAGTGCAGATGAGTAAGAATGGGAATCGAGCTCATTTTGAATAAATACTGTCTGGTTAGTACAGCACAGCGTCTGGTTGTAGCAGCATGCTGAAATGTTAGCAACAAAACTAATGGATCTTGACATAAGTATTTGAACAATTAAAATGAAAGCTTCATATTCTCAAAAGACAAAACAGAAACAGTGATGGAGGAAATAACGATTTTAGGAGGAACATCTAGTAGTGTGCTTTTTTTCTCTTGAAAAAAAATCCCTTCCCTTGTCAATTTTTGGATCTTGACAGCCCCTGTTTTTATACACTTTCCTTTCTTATCTAAGACGCCATCTTTTGTGTTAAACGGAAGAAAGAAAGTCAGGTTTAAAATGACATGATGGTAGCAGTATTTTAGTTTTTGGTTGAACATGGTACTTATGGTCAGGTTAAAAGAGGAGAAATACAAGAAAATAAATAAATTAAATATAAATTAAAAAAATTATAAAATAATCAGTAGGCACAAATGGAAGCTGTAACCACCTACATTTGAATTGGAAAAAAGAATAGAAAATAAAAAGGAAATACTTTATAAGATTATAAAAAATATATGTATGTATTAAAGTATGTATTAAATTTAAATAAGTGATTTTTTACACAATTTTTTAACTAAAGTGTAGATAATCGTATTAAATATCATCTTGTACTAACTAGCTAATACAGTGCATCTTTATCGACAGCAATGCTTGCTCATATAAAACCGGACATGGTTGACAAATCAGTACAGTCAAGACAAGTGTTAATGTCCAGAAGCCCTATATTATGAGTGAGTCCTTGGCTTTTCTTTCCTTGCTTAGGTTTTCTTCAGGCATTTGACCAATCATAAGTCTTACTCATCTTGTGAGTCTAGGTCACTCCATTATGAAAGTAAACAACAGCAAAAAAAAAAAACTTAACCCTTGTGCGTCAATTTAAAAAGTTACACATAGGTCCATAGAGGACAAAAAATGTCCATGTTCAAAAACTGTCATAAAATATTTGGGAGTCTATTAAGATTAAAATATTAAGGCTGTGCTTCGGAGCACAGACTTAAGTTTCATTTTAAAGAAGACCATGGCAGATTATTGTTGAAGTAAAAAAAAAAAAAGTTTAAAAAGTGAAACAAAAAAAGTTACAGAGGTTTAAGTTTATGAAAATTTATGAACAATTTTAATATAAAATATATATTTCATGAAACATGTTGAACTCTAAAACTGTTAGAAAATCAAAGCCATAAATCTAACGCAGTAAAAATTTGGACGCAGTACCAAATTTTCCCCATTAGATGCCAGCAAAACTCCACTGGTGCTCTGTCACAGAGACGAACTCCGTGGTTCCCTCCTCTGGCCATCGGAGGGAGCCATCACCGGAATACTAACACACACGCATACACTTGCACTACATTTCCCATAAGCCCGTACCTTGGACTGATTACACCGCCAGCTGTAACCCATAACCCGGACTATAAAAGTCTGCCACTCACCTCAGTGCACAGCGAAGTCTTGTTTTGCCTAGGTGGACATTACTGAGCGTTTATACCCTGTCTGATTGCCTGTTGCTGACTACGTTTAACCCTGTTTCTCGACCCTTGCTGCCTGCCCTTTGATCCTTGCCTGGTTACTGTTCTGTGAGTGATATCTGCCTGTCCTGACTCTTTGCCTGTTATCTGACCACGATACTGCCTGCCTCTGTCATTTCTATTCGCCCCTGTCTGACCCAGCCTGTACGACCACTCTGTTTAAATAAAGCATGCAAATGGATCCCAGTCTAAGTGATGATTCGTTACAGAAGACTTCGCCGACTCCAGATCCAGCTGCTTTCTCTCACCTGTGTGCCACCATGTCTGCTCAGGCCAGTCAGCTGGCCGCTCACCAGCACCAGCTCAACCGTCTCACAAGCCTCATGGAAGAACTGGTGAAAGCACTCCAGGGCTTGCAGCTCAACGCTCCCGCAGCGTCCTCACCGCCCGCCGCGGCCACCATTACACACGCGGTAGGGACGCCGCCACCAACTAATCCCCGCCTCTCTTTGCCTGAAAAATTCGACGGCGACCCAGCAAAGTGCAAGGGATTCATCCTCCAGTGTTCCCTCTTCAGCCTGCCATGTTTAGTACTGATGCCGGTAAGATCGCTCTAATTTGTTCATTGTTTACGGGGAGAGCGCTAGACTGGATTACAGCGGTATGGGGAGATGATGGATCTGCTTTCCCTTCGTATGAGTACTTCTTACAGAGATTCAGGGAGGTGTTTGATCATCCCGGTGATGGCAAGGGGGCCGGCGATCGCCTATTAGAACTCACTCAAGGACGGAGAACGGCGGCTGAGTATGCGTTGGCTTTCCGTACGCTTGCTGCACAGACCAACTGGGTGAGTGACACGCTCAAAGTTTGTTTCAGAAGAGGACTGTCGCAAGAATTACAAACTGAACTCGCCTGCTGAGATGAAGGGAAAAGTCTGGACCAGTTTATTGAACTCGCCATTCATGTCGATAACCTCATTCGTGCTCGTAAAGCAGGTTCCAAACGCAGCACCCCACGCTCCTCCAGCGGCTGACCCTGAGTCCAATGAACCCATGCAAATCAACGCTTACCGTCTGTCTGAGGAGGAGAGAGGTCGCCGTATAGCCCATCGTCTGTGTCTGTACTGTGGCGGCCCGGGTCATGTGAGGAACAACTGCCTGGTGCGTTCTCGCCCTGAAACCCCACGTTCGGTGAGTGATTCTAAACCCCATTACTCTTCAGCCATGTGTGTGTCTGTGCCCATCAAACTGTTGTTAAATGGCGTCCCTCTGGAGACCTCTGCGTCACTGGATTCCAGGGCTGCGGGAAACTTCATATCCCAAAGCTATGTTGATCAGCAGAAAATCCCATTAATCGAATGTCTCTCTTCTCTCACAGTGGAAGCCATAGATGGACGCCCTCTGGGCTCAGGAAGCATTAACACCATTACACAACCTCTAACCATGCAGATTGGCATTTTTCACACTGAACGTATCCAATTCCATGTCCTGCCTACGTCCACCTCTTCAATCATTCTGGGGTTACCGTGGCTCCGCACTCATAACCCACACATCTGCTGGAGAGAAGGTCAAATCATTCACTGGAACAAGCACTGCCTAACCAAGTGTCTGCCTCAATCACCTCCCTTATGTGTCAGAACCATCCAGGCCACCGAACCCACTGTAGTCACCACAGAACCCGCCACGGAAACTCCCTCTGGCTTACAACTCCCCAGCGAATACCAAGACCTGGCTGTAGCCTTCAGCAAGGTACGTGCATCTCAATTACCACCTCACCGTCCTCATGACTGTGCCATAGATCTAATTCCAGGATCAAAACCACCCAAGGGCCGTATCTTCCCGTTATGACCAACCTGAATCTGAGTCTATGAAGAAGTACATCGAGGAGGAACTGGCCAAGGGTTTTATTCGACCGTCTACTTCACCTGCATCTGCTGGTTTCTTCTTCGTGGGAGGAACGAGGGTTACATATGTAAACGAGACGTATGTAACCCTTCTTCTTCAGGGAACGAGGGTTACATATGTAAACGAGACGTTCCCTTTCAGTCGTTCACTCTCGACGTCATGTTGGAGAAGGCCAACGAATTGGGATCCCTGCCAAAGCGCCACAGGTGCTGCCGCCTTCCAGTGCCCGGCGTAAGCCAGCTGAACTCTCCATACTCTTGGGAGGTGGGACAGGGCTTACGCAGAGAGATGAACACTGCCCACTCAGTGAATTGGATAACACTGGGAAAGCGTACCCTTTCCATAGGAAAAGAAATGCTGCGGAAGCCACATCCTCCGAAGGGAGGTCTGGTGGAGTACACACATGGACTAACCCTGTAGGGCCGTACTTCATATGGAATCTCTGAGTGGATCTCACCCAGTTGGGAGGAGGCAACACATGGCAGAGATGGCAGAACAGACTCTGTCAAGGGAAAGACACAGAGCTTCCGTTTACTGTGAGCTTACTGTGGAAAATCCACATATGGGATCCCCTCAGGGTCACACATATGGATACACAGCCTAGAACTGGTTTTCAAGGATACATCAGATGTAGGCCTGTCGACAGACGCTCCGCCATGTCCGGCTGCTGAGGGTTGATCGGAGGACTTAACGGGGTCTGCCTCATAGGGACTCTGGAGAATGAAGCGCACGTATTGGCGTAGCAAGCTGACACTAAGCCGGGGCCTCTCAGTGTCTCTGACCGGTTGAGGTGTGAACACAGGAGGAGACTGGCTCAACACGAAGGCTATAGAATCTAGCGAACGTGTTAGGTGTCACCCAGCCCACAGCTCTACAAATATCTCAGTGAGGCACCACCTGCCAGCGCCCAGGAGGATGCAACACTTCTGGTAGAGTGAGCTCGCAACCTGAGCAGGCAGGGCACGCCTTGTGCTTGGTAAGCCAAGGCAAGGGCATCCACTATCCAGTGGGCCATCCTCTGCTTGGAGACAGCCTTTCCCTTCTGCTGACCTCTGTAACAGACAAAGAGCTAGTCTGAGGTCCTAAAGCTTTGCGTCCGGTCTACGTATATTCGTAATGCAGGGACGGGACAAAGCAAAGCTAGGGCTGGGTCTGCCTCCTCTGGGGGCATCGCTTGCAGGTTCACCACCTGGTCGTTGAAAGGAGTGGTGGGAACCTTGGGCACGTAGCCAGGCCAGGGTCACAGTACTACATGGGCGTGGCCTAGCCCAAACTCTAGGCGTGATTCATCGACCGAAAATGCCTGCAGGTCCCCTACCCTCTTGATGGAGGCCAATGCAACCAGAAGCAAAGTCTTCATGGTTAGAATCTTTAGATCAACTGATTGCAAGGGCTCAAATTGGACAATCTGAAGTGCTCTGAGCACCAGATACTTCTGACTCCAGAGGAAGAGAAGGCGGGCGAGTTGCAACATGCGTCAGGAGCGTAGACCACCTTGATGGTTGATGTATGCAATATCTACAGTATTGTCCATCTGGACCAGCACGTCTTTGCCTATTGCTAGCAACTCGAGGCAATTGATATGCCAGCGCAGATGGGGTCCCGTCCAATCCCCTGAGACTGCATGCCCATTGTACGTGGCACCCCAGCCGATGGCAGAGGCAGCGAGGCAGAACACAGGGACCCGGCCTGGGGGGCTCTCACCCGGCTCCTCTGTGCTGCTTTGTTGGTGGCTGCTGCGCGGAAGCAGGGGCGGACGCAGGGGGGCTCCCTCAGAGACGAGCAGGCGGAGGTGCTGCAGCCGGTAGTTTCTATTGTTTCCATCGTTTCATACTGTATGGCATGGCAGCCACAGTGCTTAACTCTCCAGTGTTTGTACTGTTTTTGTTAGTTTTTCCTGTTTTTTGTTTTTCAAATACGATCCGATCGATTACCAGGGATGAACTGCTGAACATTCGGCAGTACACACCACAAAATCTTTTACCGGATTTCGATTATTCAGACGTTTTGTTGAATGTTGTAGTCGGTGGAGCGGCAGCGCTGTTTAGACGCTTCAGGACGCGCAGACGGGGGAAGCGCGCCGGCGCGCTCGTGAAGCTCAGACAGCGCGGATGCCTAGCATACATCTGGCGAATCTCCGTTCTCTACCCAACAAAAAGGACAAACTCCTTCTGCTCTCCCGGACAAATAAGGATTTTTCGAACTCGGCTGCTCTGTGCTTCACGGAAACCGGGCTGAACGACGCCATTCCGGACAGCGTGTTAAGTCTGCTGGGCTTTCAGCTGTTTAGATCAGATTGCGACAGAATCAACGGGGAAATCGTGTGGCAGTGGGACGTGCTTTTACATCAACGAAAGGTGGTGTTCAGATGTAACTGTGTTAAAGATGTGCTGTCCTGATCTTGAAACACTCTTCATTAACTGCAAACCATTCTATTCACCGCGGGAGTTTTGCTCGTTCATTCTGGTGAGTGTCTACATTCCTCCACAAGTGCACGTGAGCTCAGCTTTACAGATACTCGCTGATATGATCACAGAGAGTGAGCAACAACACCCAGACTCTGTTTTAATCCTTCTCGGGGACTTTAATAAAGCGATTCTCTCACGTGAACTTCCAAAATACAGACAGCATGTTACTTGTCCCACCAGAGACAGTAATACACTGGATCACTGTTACACAGCAATAAAGGATGCATATCACTCTGTCCCACGGGCAGCTTTGGGGCTCTCTGATCACTGTTTAGTTCATCTCATACCGACCTACAGGCAGAAACTGAAATCAGCTAAACCTGTAGCAAAGACTGTAAAGAGATGGACCACCGAAACAGAGTGGGCTTTACAAGCCTGTTTCGAATGGACTGATTTGAGTGTTTTTGAAGCTGCTGCCACCGATCTGGACGAGCTCACAGAGACTGTTACATCATATATCAGTTTCTGTGAGGATTTGTGCATTCCTACAAAGACTCATTTAACTTACAACAACGACAAACCGTGGTTCACTGCAAAACTCAGCCAGCTCCGTCAGGCCAAAGAAGATGCTCGCAGAAATGGGGACAGAGTCTTGTACAAACAGGCCAAATACACACTGGAAAAGGAGATCAGAGTGGCAAAGAGGAATTATTCCGATAAGCTTCGGAATCAGTTCTCTTCTAATGACACGGCTTCAGTGTGGAAAGGTCTGAAAGTCATCAATTACAAGACACCATCCCCCAGCTCTGTGGAGAATCATCAACTGGCAGACGATCTGAACGAGTTTTATTGCAGGTTTGAAAAAACACCATTCACACCTCCTGTAACCCCCGTCTCCCCCACACCTGCAATTCAGTTCAGTGAAGATGACGTGTGCCAGGTCTTTAGAAAGAACAAGAGAAGAAAGGCACCAGGCCCAGACAGCGTTTCACCAGCCTGTCTGAAAACCTGCGCTGACCAGCTGGCCCCCATCTTCACACAGATCTTCAACAGATCACTGGAGCTGTACGAAGTCCCCTCATGCTTCAAACGCTCCACCATCATCCCCGTCCCAAAGAAACCCAAAATTACTGGACTTAATGACTACAGACCTGTGGCTCTAACGTCTGTGGCCATGAAATCATTTGAAAGACTGGTTTTGGCTTATCTGAAGGACATCACTGGACCCTTACTGGATCCCCTGCAGTTTGCTTACTGAGCAAACAGGTCTGTGAATGATGCAGTCAATATGGGACTGCATTATGTTCTGCAGCATCTGGACAGACCAGGGACTTATGTGAGGATCCTGTTTGTGGACTTCAGCTCTGCTTTTAACACCATCATCCCATCACTCCTCCAGCCCAAATTAACTCAGCTCTCCGTACCCACCTCTGTCTGTCAGTAGATCACCAGCTTCCTGACAGACAGGCAGCAGCTAGTGAGGCTGGGAAAATTCAAATCCAGCACCCGCACCATCAGCACCGGCGCCCCTCAGGGCTGTGTTCTCTCCCCATTGCTCTTCTCCCTGTACACCAATGACTGCATTTCTAAAGACCCCTCTGTCAAGCTCCTGAAGTTTGCAGATGACACCACACTGATCGGCCTCATCCAGGACGGTGACGAGTCTGCTTACAGACTGGAGGTTGAACAGCTGGCTGTCTGGTGCAGTCTTAACAACCTGGAGCTCAACACACTCAAGACAGTGGAGATGATCGTGGACTTCAGGAGAAACCCCCCTGCTCTCCCCCCCACTCACCATCATGAACAGCACTGTGACTGCAGTGGAGTCATTCAGGTTCCTGGGCACCACAATCTCCCAGGACCTGAAGTGGGACAACCACATTGAGTCCATTGTGAAAAAGGCCCAGTAGAGGTTGTACTTCCTTCGCCAGCTGAGAAAGTTCAACCTACCACAGGAGCTGTTGAAACAGTTTTACTCTGCCATCATTGAATCCAACCTCTGCACTTCTATATCTGTCTGGTTCAGCTCAGCTACCAAATCTGACCTCAGAAGACTACAGAGGGTAGTCCGGTCTGCTGAGCGAATCATTGGTACAACCCTCCCCGCTCTCCAAGAACTGTACTTGTCCAGAGTGAGAAAAAGGGCAAAGTCACTCTGGACCCCTCATATCCAGCACACTCCCTCTTTGAACTGTTGCCATCTGGTCGACGCTACAGAGCTCTGAGCACCAGAACGACTAGACACAGGAACAGTTTCTTCCCTCAGGCAATCCATCTCATGAACACTTGACAAACATGGAACACACAACACTATTATTCATTATTTAATTAAGACACATACTTATTTATATTTCAAATTTGCACACATCATAACTGTACATACAAATTGTCTATATTATATATTGTTTTTTTGTTTTTTTGCACTTTGTCTATCTTGTATACTTGTATATTATTCTTTTATTATTTTTATTATCTGTGTCTTGTCTTGTCGCTGTCACTCTGTTGCACTGTGGAGCTTCTGTCACTAAAACAAATTCCTAGTATGTGTAAACATACCTGGCAATAAAGCTCTTTCTGATTCTGATTCTGATTCTTGCTCAGAGCAGACCACTGGGGCAGGATGTGCTTAATAGCCTCTGTCTGCTTCTGGGCAGCCGGGAACTGCTGGGCAAAGCTCTTGACTGCGTTGCTGTAGAGGCGAGCCTGGGAGACAGGGGAATTTAGAAACCGGATCTTGTTGGCATCCCGCATGTCAGCCAGACACAGCCAGAGAAGCCGTTCCTGGACCACAAGCGTGGACATCGCACGACCTAGAGACCGTGCCATGACCTTCGTTGTTCGGAGTGTGAGGTCCGTTGCGGTAAGGAGTTCATAGAGAACTACCGGATTGTGACCACCCTCATGCAGGTCTTTCAGCGCTTTGGCTTTGTGAACTAGCAGTAACGCCTCTCCATAAGCCTGGTAAGCCTTGCCGGTTAGACCCGAAGAGTGCTTACAGGCCCGGGAGGGGAGACACGGTTCCCCCCGTGAGTTAGGCATGGAGTTAGGGCATAGTTGCATTGCAACTGTCTGTTCCACAGGGGAGATACGCGTATATCCCTTGACCGCCCCACCATCGAGGGTGGTGAGAGTGGAGGAGACACTAGGTCCATTTCTGGCAAAAAAATTTCTATCCAAGACCTAGTGAGCTCCTCATGCACCTCCAGAAAAAAAGGAACCCCCCCAAGAAACCAGTCATCCAGCCTTGAGGGTTAGGGACATGGTGGAGGGTTCCACTCGAGCCCGACGCTCTCGGCGGCCCGGGAAAACATAGCCATCATCTCTGGGTCCGACTCGGTCAATGCTACCACACCAGAAGGGGGCAGCACAGCCTAATCATCATCCCCGGAGAGAGTGGGCTCACCCTCCGATGCAGCGATCCACATCTGATCGTCTGGCGGAGCCCCGAAGGATACAGCTGGTGCAGACCTCGAAGGTGGCCCAGACCATTCCTCAGGCAGCTCTACTGGCTGTGGAGCGGAGGAGTGAGGGGGCCTAGGGAGTTGGTTACCCGAAGGACCAGCCCTCACTGTAACCCTCAGGTCACCCAAGCTACTGCCCGAAGTAGCACCTCTTGGAGGGTTAGATCAAGGCAGAGGTGAGGGGGCTCCAATACTTTTTAGGAATTGGAGTGTAGACTGCAACTCCGCGATGGTCATCTTCCTGCAGTGGGTACATGACTCATCCACAAAAGCTGACATTGCATACTTCATGCCCATACACGTGATGCAGCGATCGTGACCATCACCTAACGCCAGGAAATGACCACATCCAGAAACATACGGGCGGAACATCATCTTTATAAAGACGCAAACTCATACCCGTGCCACTCTTTTATAGAACTTTCTTTTTTCTTAGTGCTGAAGCATGCAGGGAGATGGCCGCTGCAACACTAACAGGGAAAAGTGCAATCCTGTATCGTGCTCTCACTCTCTCTTTGAAGGCACTGTTCTTACCAGCTGTGAAAACAGCTTTTTGGCACTCTAAATAGCGCACCATTTACCAGCTATGAGAAGCAACAAAAGAAATGAAGAAAATGAAGAGAGGCTTGACCCATGCTGCTGTGCTCTGTCGCCAACAATAGAAAGGAAAAGGAGCTTCTTCCCTGAAGATTAACTCAAACTAGTAAACACTCTAGAAGTTGTTTGCTCAGGAACGAAACAAACGCTTGGCTCCGAAGCGAAAAGCTGAAATATGTGATCCACCTGCTGCTCATTATATGCCCGTGCTGCGGGACAGCTCAGCTGATGCAATTATCGCATGCCAATGTGCATTGGCTCGTTTTAGTTACACTTGAAGTAGATTGGTAGATCCCAATTCGTCGGTCTTCTCCGACGTGACGTCGAGAGTGACCGACTTAAAGGGAACCATAGTTTAACTGTAGTAAAATGGTTACTGTAGTAAAACCATGGTTCATTTTGTAGTTACTATGGTTTTACTACAAAAACCATGGTTAAACCATGGTTACTACAAAAAAAAAAACATGGTTAATTTTTGTAAGGGAATGTAGTAGAACGTTGATCTGTTGTGGGTCTTTCATGCTGAGGACTCTCCTTATGTGTTTGCATAATTAGGCATTTAAAGGTTAATGACCAAAAGTATTTTTATAAAAGTATTTTATAAATGTGGATAACATTAAATAAATATAGTTTCATCAGATTAGATAGATACTGATTATTAATCACTCAACCCCCTTTTATCTAATGCTGCATTCACGCAATATTGTAATTAGTAGTCTCAAGATGACAACATGTGATGTTATATTTGGAGCTGTTCATGTCCTCAGACTGGGAAATTATGCATTATGGCGACACTATCAACGCCTAAATGAATCTCGGTTTGTAGCCCCTAGGTGGAGAACTTGACGATATAGGAATACTTTTGTACCTACAGCGATAGAATTAATACATAAGAATAGCAGGAGATGACACTCTTTGCTGCATAGCACTTATTGTTTTTTAGGGTTGGGTGAGAGGCACATTATCCTTTGACCTTTTTCTTAGGAGTTTTTAACTTTTTGGATATTATTGTAATGATTTATGTTTTATTGTATGTTTTGATGTTTTATGGATTGTCTTAAGTATGGATTTCTGAATCTCCTGTCTGCACAACAAATTTACCCTTGGCTACTAATAAAGACACCTTGACCTTGACCTTGAATTTCTAGGGGTGCCAATAATTGTGGCCAGCGTGTTTTGGAAAAAAAACATTTAGTTCATGAGTTCATTATTTCATGAGTTTCCCCTCACATTCAATTGTTTTAATTCAATGAAAGTTTAGATTTTTGTGAATTTTTGAATGAAAGATCAGAAGGATAAACAATGCAGATTTATTTTCACAGCCATCATTCATCATATTTACCAAGGGTGTCAATAATTCTAACCATGACTGTATTTATATATTCAACTGAATCTTCTATAAGAGATGGAGTAAAACTGGTAGAGGAGTGGTAGGCATGGTTGGTCTTCTGGGACATGGGCTGTATTAATATTTGATATTCGTTTTTCCACTGTGTCCTGTGAAACGTGGCGGACCGTGATTGTGACTGGAGTCGTTGTGGCACAGGGACTCGGAGGACAAGCTGGCAGCCAATATTCACTTGCTGTATGTTCTCAGGAAAGGTCAATGTACAGCACCTGAACTCCCTCAGAGCATGACCTTTGAATTTAAAACATCAGAAGTGTAGCTTAATAGTAAAATATATATGTTAAATTTTAGCCTTGAATATAGACTTCAATACAGAAAGTGTAAAATCTTATAACATCCCCTTATTTGTATTGCCTCATTCATAAAAATAAGAAGTGGTGGTACAAGTCTTTTTTTTTTTTATTTTTTTTTTTAAATGTAGTTAATGTACATTTAAACTCAGGGTGCACAGTATTTTGGTATACCTTATCAGATATTGGCATTTATTTGTGATTTTTGAATATTTAAACATACATATCTATTGGTATGCGTCACATGACTAAACATGTATCATCGTTTTCAAATACCTCCGTTTTTACAACCCACACAACAATTAAAAAATGGCATTTTCAGATGTATCCACGTTTTCAAAAAGCTTCGTTTTCGTGAATAAAAACACCGTCTCCGTGTGGACAGAAGGCCAAAACGGAGAGAAAAAAAATGCGTTTTCAAACAAAAACATATTAGTGTGAACATGGCCAGGGTTTGTTAATCGAGCTGCTGAGACGCGCTGCATGCAAGGCTTTGTCCACACGTACACAGGTATTTTTATAAACTGAGTTTTCCCTCCTTTGTTTAAAAAAATAAAAAATCACGTCCACATGAAAACGCAAAAACACGCTAAGCGCTGTCAAGAACATGCCAAACCAACAGGTGGCGATATAACCCTAACAGTAAAGCCATGCTGGCCATGTCACAAGCCAAAATCTCCGGTTTCACCATCTATTCTACACAGCAACACTGTAACTGGAGTTTCTAAAAATCTTCACCCTGGTAGGAGTTTTCAAAAAAAGTTTGGTTTCAGTGATCGGATACTGCATTTTCGTGTGGACGAACGGCCAAACCGCATAGAAAAGCTGCGGTTTTGAAAATATGTTCATGTGGACAGGGCCTAAATGACAACAGTGCAACACTTTGCTATGAAACACAAAGCGCGTCAGACTTTATATGCGTTCCCAAATACATGTTATAAACTGCACATGGAGATTGTGTTCGTGTGGAGCAGCATTTATTGTGAACGGAGCCGCTCTGAGACGCTGGAAGATGTAACCTGCACGCATGTAAATAAAGCATCACGCTTCACTCTGAAATACGCAGCACATATATTTATTTAATTGAATCCCAGACTTTGAGATTTCACAGTAACACTATGCTATATTATGATTTTTAAATGATTTTAATATATCGTGCAGCCCTTAGAAAATGGTCTAATAATACAGTTAATGGATTCTCGTGCGCCACTTCCAGTATTTCGCCAGTAAATCGACATAGGTAAATTGCAATCGAGGATTTTTTAAAACTGAACACTCAAATCGAGGAATCGTGACAGTCCTAATTGCAACTTTTTATCTTACTATTTTTACTTTTTTTTTTATTTTTTTTTTTTACTTATCTTACTTTTTTTACTTATTTTTCTTCTCGCAACTGCAAGTAACTTGGACTTTATAACTTAATAACATATAACATTTACACAACAACAATGTACTAGAAACAGAAAAGTTTTTTCTTTACGTTTTTTTTTTTTTTTTGCGTAGTACAGAAGATCGACACCATTGCCAAAATAATCCCGTTCACACGGATCCGCGAAAACAACTAAAAACGCTGTATTATTCAAGCCAGGCCATTAGTTGCCAATATTATTTTTTAAAGAAACACTGCATGCCTATAGACTGAACACGTGATACACGTGACATCACTATTTTCACAAATTTGCGTTTTTTGTAGAATACAGAGATGATAACTGTATCGTTTTTCAAAAACTTGCACTTTGAAACTCCGTTTTCAAAAATCTGCGTTTTCAGGCCCCCAAAATGCCTTTGTTGCATAATAATGGCCAAAACGCATAAAAAGTTTTCAGTTTTTAGTTGAAAATGGTGTCGTGTAAACCTTCATATCTCACAATTCTGACTTTTTTTCCTCGCAATTGCAAGTTTAAGTCTCACAGTTCTGACTTTTTCTCTGAATTGTGAGATATAGTTATACGGTCTGAATTGCCAGATAAAAACTCGCAGTTCTTTCATACAAACAAAAGTCAGAATTGCGAGGAAAAAAGTCGCGATTACCTTTTTCATAGTTTTTTTTATTCCATGGCGGAACAAGCTTAGTAGACAGATAGGATTCTCAAAAAACGTGGTGGTGGGACACTGGATATCTTTTGTATTTTTATATTATTTTAATACAATACAATTTTGTCACAAAAGCCTCTTGTAGTTATAAATCCTTAGCTAAAAGTCTCGTCTGAATGTCGAAAGGGGTAACTCGCGGGCAGAATGTCCTGCCTCGCCCTTGAGATTCTGCCCTGCTTCCACACAAACACACACTCACACACATAAACCCCTGCTGCTGTGCCCCCTGCTGAGAGAGTGAAGCCATAATGGACGATACTGGACAAGCCATCAACGAGAACGAGATGGGAACAGGACGTGCGGAAGTGTGAGAGACATACACAGACTATTTCTGCTCTTCACACACCTTTGATTCCCATATTGATCTTTTACCTTCCTTCGTCCTCAAACACCCCGTCCAATCTCTCTCTCTCTGTGTCTCTGATGACAGAGTCTGACTCGTGGAGCGCAGCATATTGACTCCCATTGATCTGCAACAGGCAAATATGCTCTCAAATCCATGTGTGTTTGTGTGTGCCAGGCTCTTGCTGTGTAATAACGTTCTGTTATAGACAAATCCTTTCTAGCAGTTCATTATTTAATATATTTAATATTGTTACAGCCAGTTAATACGTTTACATGACACATAATAAAAGTATGAGCAAATTCTTATTATCATCATTTTTGAAGAACTTCAATAAATTATTTTATTTACAAATATCATGAATTAATATAAGTTTGATTTGTTATATAGCCTATTTAAATAACTTCCATCTCATGATGGTGTCTGACCTACTAATTTAAATCATATTTCCAAAGTTTCATTCATATCCAAAAGTTTTCAATACAAATATTAGATGAAAATTATAAATGTTGCCTTGGCAACCAAATAAAATGTTATTATAATTAGTATTAGAATTAGTAAAATAAAATTGAAATTGTATGTGAAGTTTTACCTCAAAATACCCCACAGATCATTTTTTATAGCATGTTAAATTTGTCGCTTTTTGAGGGTGAGCAAAAATGCTCCGTTTTTGTGTGTCCCTTTAAATGCAAATGAGCTGCTGCTCCTACGAAGAGGGCGGAGTTTCAAGAGCTCTTGTTAGCAGCGCCGATTACCTCAGACTCAGAAACTGTTCAGCCTTTTATGTTCAAACTGGAGTCGGACAATGATGGAGAGACTCAAGAAGAAGTGACAACATGTAGAATGCAACAGCACGTTTCTGAATGGTTAGTTGATGAATTTATGTAGCTGATGTGGAGTTAACTATCTTAAAGTCATGATAATCTATAAATCGCATGTGTGGAAACTGTTGTAAGAGCCTACAGAGCCAGAGATATGCTGCATGCAGATAGAACAGGTATAGTTTAGATTAATTACGGTTAAAACTTATGTTGTCATCTTGCTTTTATGACATGCTATTGCATTTGTGTTATGTACTGTATTGCAATAACATGGCCTCACCCCTTTGTTGCGTGTTCTCGGGGGCAGGGTTTATGTAAATTTTAGGGTTAGTGATGTCACCAACCCGGGAAGAAGCTCGTTGTAGTCCCTACCAGCCGTTTGTTGTAGTCCTTTAACAGAAAATTCTTTAAAAGAAAATATCTCCCTTTGCTTTGAACTTTGAGCGTCCTAACTTTGCAGACGTTTATGCTCTAAAGCCCGGAACACACCAAGCCGACGCCGACGAACTAGTGGCGACGAAAGCAGGCTGCAGGGTTGGCTCACGTCGGTAGCGTCTGGGTCCAAAGTTGCCCTGACACACCAAACCGACGCTCGACACCCGACGACCAAGTAGCACATCCGTTCTGCGCCTGCGTAAGAAGAAATACCTTTCTGTACCAGCAGGTGGCAGTAGCTGAACAGCCAGTCAGAATGATCAGATGGCCCGACTGACGGACGAGCTCTGACGGCGATTCAACATGTAGAATCGGCCGAAAAAAAGCCGACGAGGACCAGCTTCAGCCGACGGTGCGGAACACACTGAGAAAACTTAGTCGGCCGACGAACAAAAACTGCCCGATGGCCGACCGTCAGCTTGGTGTGTTACGGGTTTAATAGCGCCATTACACACTAAAGTTAAAAAAGTGAAATCGCAATGAACCACCCCTTTAAAAAAATAAAGCTAATTAGAAATAACAAAAAAAGAGAAAGGCACATAACAAGATTGCTAAATTTAGAATGAAAACTGAAAAAAGTTAATTCAAAATATTATATTATAAAACTATAATAATACATACTATATTTATAGTATATTATATATTCTATTAATAATACTAAATTAATAATACTAAATAATACTAAAAAATACTGCATTACATTGACCAGTGCGTATGCATTTTAAATAAGGAGGTGCTTAACATTCAGAGAATTCATATATTATATAAAATATATGATATGAGCTGTTTTATTTGCTATTAATTTTCTTTGAGGTTTGCCCTTTTTTCAACCCTAAAATTTGAGACATGCTTGTACAGTTTAAATTCCTGCATTTGATCTTGTCACAATTTTACATAATTTTGTGTAATGCAAGAAATTTTGGGGGGGTAATTAAAATGAGATAATTAAAATTTAAATTAATAATACATATAACTATTATATAAATACATTTTATTTTTATAGCACCTTTCCAAAACCCAAGGTCTCTTTACAGATAGATGAGTTAGATTAAAAAAAAAAACACATACAAACCTGACCACTGACCAAGACCTAAACAATAATACAGAGAATAAATGTGTTTTAAAAGGTTTTTTGAAAGAAGTGAGGAAGCTTTTTTAATTGAATAACAATTCAGTAGATTGAATGATGACATTGTATGATTTTATTTGTTACATCCAGTCAAGAACATCACAACTGACTATGTTGGTATATTCCCATTCATATTTACATTTTTTAGCACATCAGGGTGACTAGGAAAATAAAATTGTCCAGCCGTGACTTCTAGTCTTACAGAACTACAAATATGAGGAAACACAAAGGCCAAATTCTCTTAATCATCACAGTAAGTAAAACCAAAGAATATAGTTCTGATGTGCGGCAAAAGATTGTTGGGCTTCACAAAATAGAAAGTGGCTGTAAGAAAGAATAGCTTAAGCACTAAAATTTCCCATTTCCACCATTAGGGCAATAATTAAGAAGTTCCAATCAACTAAAGATGTTACAAATCTGCTTGGAAAGGGACATGTGTCTATACTGTCTTAATGCACGGTGAGGAGGAGAGTTTGAGTGGCCAAAGACTCTCCAAGGATCACAGCTGGAGAATTGCAGAGATTAGTTGAGTCTTGAGTCTCAGAAAGCCTTAAAAAATATATCAAACAGCACCTACATCACCACAAGTTGTTTGGAAGGGTTTCAAGAAAAATCCGCTCTCATCAAAAACAAACTCCAGCATATTCAGTTGTCAGAACTTCAAACGGGACCAGTTTCTATGATGAAACTAAAAAAAAAAAAAAAAATAGACCCATCAGATGGGTTTGGTGCAAACAGGGGTAAAAAGTATGCCCATGGTTAAATATACTGCTGGCATCATGGATTCTGTCAAATACCAACAGATAAAAAATCAAAACATGACCGCCTCTCCTAGAAATCTTATAATGAGCCGTGGTTGAATCTTCCATCAGGACAATGATCCAAAACAAACATCAAAATCAACACAAAAATGGGTCACTGAGCACAAAATGAAGCTTCTGCCATGGCTGTCCTAGTTCCCTAACCTGAACCCTATAGGAAACTGAAGACGAGAAGCACCAGCATAGAGCTGGAAATCTGAAGGATCTGGAGAGATTCTGTATGAAGGAATGGTCTCTGATCTCGTGTCAGGTGTTCTCCAAACTCATCAGGAATTATAGGAAAAAATTATAGGAGCTGTTACCTTGGCAAAAAGAGGCTGCAAAAAAGTATTTAATGAAAGGGTGCCATTAATTGTGGCCAACGTGTGTTGGAGAAAAACATTTATTTCATAAAGAGATTTTCCACCCATTTTCTTTTACTGTAATGAAAGGTTAGATTTTTTGTGATCTTTTAAAATAAAAGATCAAAAGTATTAAAAATGCAGATTTATTTTCACAGGATTTTTTGTTCATATTTACCAAGGGGGCCAATTTGCCAATAATACTGACCATGACTGTAATTCTGTTTGATATATATTTTATTAAAGCTGTTTCCTAGCAGGCTTAATTCTTTTGGAAAACAATACAGAGGTAAATTACTGTAGTGACATTACCTTGCTGTCATCATCACAACTCCAATTGGTCCATCTGTTGTTATGAACGTTACAATCTAAACAATTTCAAAGTACATCACAAAATTTCCAACACAACGTGAATACTGCATTAGTTTATTGAGAATAGAATTATAGATTAGAACGGAACTCCCTGTTACCGTCATGTAATTCTGTCCCATGTAATACTGTCATGGTGCAACTTTGTTTCTATGATACTGGAAATACAATAACTTTTCAATAACTTGATTTGAAGGGTTCATAAGATGTTAGGCCAGAATCAAGCGTCGGCACACAATGGTTCTCAGTCACCTACTTTCGGAGGCCTGCATTGGATTATGATAGCGCCAGCCAGTCCTTTCATCAGCAGACTCTTAAAGCAAACCAAAAATATCAATTGAGCTGGAAAGAAAAGACAGGCCAGAGAGATGTAGTTGAACTAATACCTATTGACAGACTGATGGCAGTTGAGAAAAAGAGAGAGAATGAAAAGGTGTCTTGAGTAGCAGCGGTCTTTCTTGGGGATTTAGAGTGAAGTGGCCATGAAAACACTGACAATGGACAATGAAACAAAATGTCTAACTAGCTGACCCGGACTCAACTCATTGAATAGTCAGAGTGAGCAGCTGCTGCAATTTTCTCAAAGTGATTTGTTACTGAGGTACAGTAAATGGCTCATGCTAGCACTCAAAACAGTGCTAGTGTTGTTGACGCAAATATTGAGGAAAAGAGACCCTTGAGGAGTTTGGGTTTAGAACAAGAAGTTCAATTAACTGTAAAAACGACCCAATCCTGTTGAAAAAGCTAAGGACCAGCATAAACCAGCTCAAACCAGCTTCCATGCTTCAAAACATACCTAACTAGCATATGCTGTTTTTTTTCAACAGGGAAGTTCATTACTTTGAAAGAAAAATCCCTGTTGATAGCACACTTTATTCCAGAACTAAACTTAATCGGTGTCTGGGAAACTGGCTTTGCGGTGTACATATTTATTGGGTAACAAAACTTTAAATAGATGTGCAACATTGTTAACACATTGTGAAGAGATGCCAGGCCTGGGAAAGCGAAGGCTCAATAGAAACATCATTTTCCACCACTGTAAATGAACCGCAGGGTAACAATAAATGGTTGAAATCTTTCGTTTTTTCTCTGTTTTTTGGGGGGTGTGTTGCGAGGGGACGTGACAGACAGCCTTGCGTGAGAGTCAAGCGGACAGTGAACAGGAGCCTGCGGGTTCCTGGAGAGGAGATGACTCGACTCATCCGCACTTCCAAACATGAGCAGACACCTCAGTCTGGGGCCAGAGCCAGACGAAAGAAAGAAAGGCAACATCCTTTACAAAAAATAAAATACCGTGGTGATACCATGGTATCAGATAGCAATACTATGGTAGTTTGATAAATGCAATAATATTGAATGATTACCATATTCGTAAAATATTAACCTTAGGTACTTCAAAGAATACCATGGTATTACCACGGTAAACATTTTTACAAGCTAACATTAACCTCATTGAGTTTTTAGCAACCTTTAGCTTCCTAAACTACACATTTAGCCTGCGTGCTGCTGCTTGTGTATATTACAACAGCTAATATGATGTTCACTTTTATTTGGACAACTTGCATGATAGAAACTTTGGTATAAAATCAAATCCAAGGACAAGACAACTGTATATTCAGGAATAAAATCCACTAAATATGAACTGAAACTGCTCATTTAGACATTAGCAGGCATTAGCTTGGAAGGTAGCTACATTTTACTAGCTGCTAGCTGCCAGTATAGCAACGTCCTGTGGTATATGACCATAGTATCAAAAAATCAAGGGTATAATCATGGTAGGCCTATCATGTCCAAAAACCATTTTACTTTTCTGTGGTACTTGGTAAAACATGATCAAAGAGTTTACCCTAAAATATTTCAATAAAAACAAACATCTTTTACCATCTCAAAACTGTGTGCATCTGAAAACTGTTTGTAGCATCTGAAAATAGTTGTATGTTTTATGACAAGGGCATATTTGTCTGACATTTATTAGGAAAAAAAAGATTTCTGGAAAATGTCTGAATGTAATTTGTCTTGAAATAATTAAAAACTCCTCAACCCTGCTGAAATCCAGCTGGCCTAGGTGGTAGCTAATTTAAAATGGTTATAAGCTAGCCATTTATGATCTTTGGCTGGTCTAGATGGCTGATTAGTTGGGGTTTAGAAAGACATAAGGGTGAGTAAATTAATTAATAAGTTTTTGGGTGAACTTTTCCTTCAAAAGCAGTGAGCACATTACTAATAAATGCTAAATGGCCTGAATGATAGTCTTACTTAATATTAAAAGTGATCCCACTGCACTTTGAGATGACATTCATGTGCTTTCAACCACAGAAAAAAAGAGATCAGTCAAATTAATTAACTACCAATATGTATGTGCATGTGCATAAACATGCCTTTGAAAAAGAAAAAAAAAAACATTACTGGTGTACATCTTGAGACAAAACAATGGCACTGATATGTCAGTGCAAGTTGCTTTCAGTTAAAACAGCTCAAACATGCAGATATTGTTGCATAAAGTGGTTATTTTTGTTTTGTTTTTGCGCACAAAAAGTATTCTCGTCGCTTCATAAAATTAAGGTTGAACCACTGCAGTCACATGGAGTATTTTAACGATGTCTTTACTACCTTTCTGGACCTTGAAAGTGGTTGTTAAATTGCTGTCTATTGAAGAGTCAGATACCTCTCAGATTTCAAAAATTCAAAAGTATCTTAATTTGTGTTCTGAAGATGAAGGTCTTATGGGTGTGGAGCGACATGAGGGCGAGTAATTAATGACAGAAATTTCATTTTTGGGTGAAATAACCCTTTTAAACCTTGTCTGTGAAACCAGGG
Organism: Mylopharyngodon piceus; assembly: GCA_039654765.1. Lineage (NCBI taxonomy): Eukaryota > Metazoa > Chordata > Actinopteri > Cypriniformes > Xenocyprididae > Mylopharyngodon > Mylopharyngodon piceus. Next base: position 34,101,398 of record CM077438.1, read on the forward strand.
GAGTTTCAGTGTAGTTAGCTGCATGCTAACACCAAACTCTAGTAGAGTCAGTTATGAGTCAAGTCCGCAGTGCGCTTCCCATTTAGGGAGTTCTAAATCAGCAATTTAAAGGTTCACTTGCACTTACTGCTGCCTTAGATGGAAACTAGCTAGTTAGTTAGCCACCCACACATTTCAATCAAGCATAATTGCCAAATGTACAGTTTAACTGACCACACTCATGTGGTATTATATGCTTCACTTTTTTATATTGACTTGAAATAAGTCTTATATTTGTTATGTTGTAGAACTGTTCTTTTAATTATATTAAATTTATAACACATACCCTGACTAGGCTTATCCACCTAATATTTAACGTAAGAATGGGCGCGGCCATTTGAATGTACAAGGCAAAACACTCCGTTATTCTGCTTGATGTTGCAAACTGGCATTGGTTACCATATTAATTTAATGTATTATCATAACTATAAACACTCTTCTATTCCTTCTCCTTACACATTTCCAACTCTCATTTCCTTCCCTCTCTAGCCCCAGGTCACTTCCTCTTCCGGTTCTTTCTGCAACTGTCTGGCTCCATCTCCAGGGATCTCTGTGCCCCTGTCTCTTCATCTCTGTTTTGTCTGCTTCTGTTGCTAAGGCTAAAGGGAGACGGCAGAGAGTTAGTGTTCCTCTCGAGCGGCTGATCATGTCACAAGTGTGCATAAATCACACAGCAATACAGAGAGAGATCTGTATTATTTAGAAGCTCTACGGCAATCCATGCACTACACATGACAACAAAAATATAAAATATAATGGCTCTGAGTTTGCTACAGTTTTCTAGGTCGATTTAACATTGCGTTGTGCGAGGAACAGTCTGAAATTTTGTTTTCTTGGTGAATAATCTGTTTTAGCTTAACTAGAATGATCCCAGCCGCTTCCTATGGCACTTGCTGAATTCTTCAGGTGGTAGTTTGTTTAGTCTCCTGTGGCGATCTAGCCCACCCCTATATGTTTGTTTGCTTTCAGCCAGCCTGTTCTTCACACCATGCTAGGTGTGAAAAGGACCCATTTCGTTCTGTCCATGGCGCGATCAATACAGACTTGAGGATAAAAGCACTGGTGAGCCACATTCGCGTGAGACAGCAGCATTTACACCAAGCCGGATCTCCCCTGTGAAGTTTGAACTTGAACAGGAATTTATTTTAAAGGTTTGTACAAATTGTATTCAATGGGTAAATGTACACTTCGTGGCACAATTTTACCACAAAAATGGAGGGAAAAAATAACCAATCCCTTACTGCACACCCCTATTTTGACAAGTGGGGCATAAATGACATACCCAAAATAAAAAGGTTGCAGCTCATAAGTCATTCTGAATAGATACATAACCAACATATATTATAATATAGCATAGTAATAATATAGCATATATCCATCCTTCAGATGAGACGTTAAACTGAGGTCCTGACTCTCTGTGGTGATTAAAAAATCCCAGGATGTCCTTCGAAAAAGAGTAGGGGTTTACCCTGGCATCCTGGCCCAATTTGCCCAATGGCCTCTGTCCTTCATGGCCTCCTAATCATCCCCATACACTGACTGGCTTAATCACTCTCCACCATCTCTCCACCAATAAGCTGGTGTGTGATGAGCGTTCTGGCGCAAAATGGCTGCCGTCGCATCATCCCCCCCCCCCCCCTCCATGTAAAGCGCTTTGAGTACCCAGAAAAGCGCTATATAAATGTAACAAATTATTATTATTATTATTATTATTATTATTATTATATTTAGAAAGCCAACACTTGAGAGTTTACAGTTCAATACTCAGAATTACTCAGACCTTTATTAATATGGAGATATATAAGCTCAAACATAAAAAAACTAACAAAAATATTAAGAATATAATTTTTAAATGTATAAAAAATATTATGTGCATATGGTATAACAACTTATAACCACAATTAAAGTGAAGCCACAAGTCTGATCATGCTTCATTTCAAATCTGAGAATGACATCTCTAAATCTATGAATTTTATTAAGTATTTCCTAAGACATGTCATGTGAGTTTTTAGAGAAGGCTGATAAGATGCTAATCAAATATTTGATTGCCCTGTAAACACCTACTTGCAGTCTTTTGTCTAATGTCTGACGAGGAGAACCGATCAATTCATGTTTTATTGTTCTAACTCGATGAACCTTTCACATCTCTGCCGGTATGAGACTTAATCTTCATTATTCTTTTATCATTATTCTTTTATCATCAGTCCGCTTTTACAGCCTCATTATGCTTATAAATGCGCTCTTACAAAGTATTCTAACTATTAAATATTTTTAAAAATATTTTTCTGTAAGAGTTGTTGGAAGCTTACGGTGGTGACGTTGAACTCGTGGGACCATGGTGTAGTTCGTTTATAACCTACCTTTAGCTTTTTACTTCTGGCAACTGCATTTAGATTTCAAAATTCATAAAGGTTGTGTTCATCTGTGAAAATTATGATGCTAACTGCCGACTGGCCTACAAAGTGACGTCATACCTGCACCACTCTATTGCTGCGATCTCATTAGCGGTGTCTCAATTCAGGGGCTGAGTCCTCCAGAGGTTGCATTTGAAGGCTGCATACGTCATCGAGTCAATCTCATTTAAGAAAAGTAACTATTAGATTGCAAAGTGATAAAGAAATTACAGTATTTTACACCTCACGAGGAATAACAGTCAATTTTATTACGGTTACTTTTCTTAAATGAGACCGACTTGACATATACAGCCTTCAAATGCGACCTCCGGAGGACGCAGCCCCTGAATTGGGGCACGGCTATTGTCAGTTCTGATTTCATGGTGACTCATGGTCGACACTGTGCTCATCTGTAGGACACACCCATCAATGTGTCCCGCCCCAACGTCCTGTTGCAACAGGAAACTTGGTCCAGTTAGCCTGCGCTGGTAGATGCTGTAACTTTATCCAGGTATAACTCCTTGGTTTCAGTAGAAAATAAATAAATATTGGGATTATAGGAATACAAAATTGTAAATATTGTTAAATACGTAATATATGCAAAATCTGAAAACAAGATTCAGAAGAACTTAATAGTGTGAGATCCGTTGTGATTGCACAAATTCTTTAATTAAAGGACCAAATTGTACATTTCAACAAGCAGTCAAATGACAAAAAGACAGAACTGCATATGTACCTATCATCTCAGCTACTTTCAGTGTGTTAGAATATTAAAATAAATCCGAATGTGATAAAAAACAAAAAACAAACAAACATGGCAAACCATTGACATGGATGACATAATTTCTAAACAAATATTAAAACATTTAAATTCTGGAAAGTAAAATTTACCAGTATGGCACCATGTTCTTTTCATATAAAGTGTAAAACTTCTTAAAATATACAAACAGAACACATTACCTGAAAAAATTATACAATATTTACTCCAAAAACATCTCTCTAGAAGCCTACATCTTGTGCTGGAGAAAAAGTAAAACCTGGTTAGGTTGCAGTGCTCTTTCAAATAGTGCTTACAACAATATGAAATATTTTTTTTGACTATTTACAAGCTTCTACTCTTTAAACAGTTTTGTAAATGATTGTCATATTGTTTTCTCATATACGTGTTAAAGAAATTTGAATCGATATTCGAGCCAGTGGTACCTCTTATAAGAAATGTCTGTAAATACAGTATATATATTTATTTAAAAAAGAAACGTAAAAACAAAGAGGCTGGCCTGGAAGTTCATTTTCTCTGTGACTTCATAATACTATAACAATTAAAAATATTTAATAAACACCTTGCAGCACCATATTTTTTTTTCTTTTTTTTTTTTTTTAAAACTGCTTTACAATATACTCAACACATTCAACAATGTAAGCTTCCAGAATCTCTTTTCATGGACAAAAGAAACCTGCTCTTGTGCAGACAAAGTAGTCTAATGTCAAAAGCATAATAATTTGTATTAGTTAACCATGTTAAAAAACACAATATATTGTAGCATGTACAAAATGAAATTTTACTACAATTGAGACGAAACAAAAGTCGTATGATTAACCTTGCTAAATTTGTAATATATTACATGTTGGCTAGTACAAAATGTTAGATTTTTACTCCAATTAAGACAAATCAACCAATTAAAACAATAAAAGTCATTACAACATATACAAGTCAACTGTATGTACAAATTGTATGACTTTGTCCGATTGGTTAACTAACTTGAATTATTATGCCTTTCTCGCGAGACTGGGTTGGTTCTGGAATCACTATACACATGAACACCTGTATCTAAAAGGTAAGTTGATTTGTAAAGTTGATCTAGAATCATCTTTCCAAAATCTAATCTCACAAAATGTAATAGCAAGAAGGGTTCAGATCTACAAGTGACATCTACAGAGGACTCTTTTTCGTACTGCTAACTGCTTTATTATTGACATCTCACATATATTTTTTTCTGTTAAACTGTCGGTAATACCCTTGCTTTTTTCATAAATAAATATGCTTCCCAATCTCCTATTCATATAAACATCAAAGTCATTTACTGCGTTTCAGGACAATCAGTTTTGCAAGAGCTATATGTTGCATATGCTCTCAGTGTGATTTACAGTCAACGAAGCATGATTTTTATGAACAATTTACACAAATTTGTGCTGCTCGTGTTCATTGAATGAGGCCCAATGATTGGCGATTGACGTCACAAACACTCACACGTGCATATGCACAAAAATACATGTCCAAACACGCACCTGTTACAGATGGATTATCTCAAATTGTGATCAACTACATCTGCCAAAAATGTAAAAAAAAAAAAAGTTCCTACATCTCACAAAGCAGCAGTAAATAATGACACTCACAGAAATAATCCAAACATAATTGGAAATAATATAAATGAAAATGCTCTCACATTATGTTGGGTGGAGTATTTGATATTTCAGAGGTCAATCTGGCTCATTTGAATTTAAATTCATGTAATTCAAGTTGGTAAGGAAATCAAGTCTTTATGTTTTGTTTGACAGTCTTCCCGTGATTCATGGCATCTCTGTACGGACGTATCTTTACTAAGTGTGTTCAGAGGTAGAAACCAGTGGTCTGAGGGTCTGGGGGAGGTGGGAGTGGCTCAGGAAGGGGGAGGGGACTGTTGCTGGGTGTGGCTACTGCATTGCCGTTGGGAACCAAACAACTTCCTGTGTAGGCCACACTAGTGGAGCTGAATATAAAGTCTGTCTCCATCTGGAAACAAACAAAAAACAAATGTTAGAAGTATTTAGCTAAAAAGCTAGCTAAAAGTGAAAAGGTGCGTTCACGCCATGTCGTAATTATGAGATTCCGACTTGTAAAAAGCATTTACTTCCTTCAGGAACTCGTAATTACAACTAGTAATCTCTGAATTTTCGGAGAGCTCCGACTTGTACCACATGACCGCTGCAGATTCATTTTGCCATTGATAGTGTTGCCATAGAAACACATAATTCCGTATCTGAGGATGTGAACAGCTAAGAGTAGAACATTGTGTGTTATCTCGTATTTACGACATGTCGTGAATGCAGTAAATGTATCTAGCTAAAAATTTAAATCTATCAAGGTTTGAGATTTGACAAGGTTTGACAATTAAGAACATTGTCCTTCAAAATATCCAAAATCTGAATATAAAATGCACCACAACATGGCTACTGTTAGGTTAGCTTAAAACATTTAAAACTTTTAAAAGTCATATAGTATTAATACAGAACAAAAATTATAAAATCCACAGCAAGCAACCACGACTACTCATTAGCATTAGACTTCTCTACTTTTGAGCTAAATTACAAAGCTCACTTATGGCGCTAGCTTATGGAACTAGCACAGCGGTTGCTTATTTAACCAGGTTAATGGCAGCCGGACAACAGATGTTGTATTTGGTGGGGTCATTTAAGGTCTTCAGAAGATACATTCAACAGGATCACATACAGAATCACAAACTAATTCCACTAACTGGTGTTTTTAAAGACTAACCAATCAAAATAACTACATTCAGCATGCTAACCAAAGCTAATCTTAAAGATAGCCTTTAAAAATGACATTTACTTTCTCAATATGTCTCACATCGCATAATTCATCAGTGCATACTAATTTAAAGAAAACTGTATTCATAAACTTGGTTTAGCTTTTTAACAGCAATAATTCTAACCCTCACTAATCTTGCTCAAAGTTTTAACACCGAACTCACAAGACTGAATACTGACTACAAGCAAATACAAGAATAATAGAAAATTGCTTTCAAGAAATGTAACAACTCATCATTCACTCATTTTTTTTTGCGCTTATGTAGGAATGTGGTTTGCAGATGTTAAGTAAATCTAAAGGCAAAATCACAAAGCTCCGATAGTTAGTATTTGAAAGTGCAGTGTTAGTATGCATGAGGTAATTTTGATGCCAGATTGTAGGTCATGGCTGCTCACGCCTGACTGGGCATTTAAGCTCTATTCTCCTTTCAGCTGAGAGCAATGACCCTGAACACAGACACATACCCAAAGCCCAGAATTTAGTGCTGGACATAGACTGAATTGTCTCTCCTTCTTTTTCACCTTGCCCTTTCATTGATTATTCACTTCTCCGTCCAACCTCCTCATTCCCATTTCCGTATTATTTCTATCTGTATCCCTCTCTTTTTCTCTGCAAAAGTTGCTCCACTGCACATTTTCTTTCCTTATAACATGAGGCATCTTTAAAAATTAGTCAATAAACAGTGAAAAAGTCACCACCACAATGCCAGGGCATTGCAGTGCAGCTGATAAGGTGTTCTGCATGATTTTTAGCATGTTGCTAGTTTGTTACTCACTGGCCCAAGTCAACACAGCGCACCTTAGGTCTCTATGATAGTCTAAAAGCTTATAAAAGTAATAGCACACCTCTACCTCATCCTCAACAAGCCATGTGATTTTAGATATCATTCATGTCTGTAGCACAAACAATAACGGATGTGTTATGCACCAAATTTTTCTTAGCAAGCACTGCTTACAATCTACAGAATGCACAATCCCTATATGTGGAACAACAGCATGGTGCCCTACATGTGGAAAGGCAATATTGTGTGGATAAATGAGTGCAGACAAGGGCCCATGGTCTCAGAATATTGCCTGCTGCATGAGCGGTCCTTTTGTGGAGGCTTCTCTTCCTCTGTCTCTCATTTATAGCCTCGGGCTCCTCTTTTACAATAGACTAGATGCTACAGTTGGCTGCCATCAGTACAGTGGAAAAGCCTGTCTGATGCTGGTGGGTTGACCTGGAAGCTTACACTTTTAAGCTGAAGATTACAATCTTAACCACAGTCACCATAATAAAGCAACACAGCAGGCAAAGCAAACATCCACCTGTGTGGGGCCCTAAGGCGACTCTCCAGAGACAGCCAAGACTTTGTAGGTCTGTCACTGTGCATCATGCAATCTCAGCACATTAGCTTTGACCTATCAGATCTTGGTCCTTATACAGAGCACAATTAGATCATAGGGAACATTTAGGCCAATGGAAAAAAGATAAATATGGAGGGGGTTGAGTGAGCCATACCTGGGTTTGGAGCCCAGAATATCTTTAGAACTACTATCCTAGACAATCCAAGTAGTCTCAACACCACATACATGTAAAATCGAAAGTTGTGAAGGGCGGTCAGAAGGATCCATACCATTATCTGGAATGTTGTAGACAATTTGATACAACTTCTAGTAGGCTATCCATCTATGCCAGCAATCTATACCAAACTTGACAATGTAAATACCAAACAGGGTTTGACATGGGGTGTCCAATCCTGCTACTGGAGAGCCACTTCCCTGCAGTGTTTAGCTTCAACACACCTGCCTGGAAGTTTCTAGTGATCCCGAAGACCTTAATTAGCTGGTTCAGGTGTGTTTAATTAGGGCTAGAGCTAAACTGCTGGAAGGTGGCCCACCAGGAGCAGGACTGGACACTTATGGGGTACTGCAATGCCATTGGTTTTCCCTTATCTTGGTCTCAGAACAAAATTTGTATCAACCAATAAGTTTTTAGGATTAGGGTCTTGAACAACATTCTTATTAACCAATCATTAACCATCAGAAATCAGGGGTTGAGGGTGTACTTAGGGCTGTGGTTAAGGATAAGGTTTGGCCTGTAAAAGTTTGATAGGGATGTTGATCCAGGAGCTTGTCCATCTTGGTTAAACTGCATTGTGCAACTATATCCTTCTTTAATTCTTACCTTACTGTGGGTGGTGTCATGGGTCAGTTCAGAGCTGTAATCTGTCAATGAGGGAAGGTTTGAAGGTGTGGCTAATCCCAGGATATGCTCTAGAGAGGAGTTCTGTTTGGTATAGGAGGCGTAATAAGTGGGTGCGACCTTTGGCTGCTGCTGCTGTTTCTGATAACCCTGCTGATAGGACGAAGACGTGGCCATGGCTGCCTGGAACGGCCCTACATCCATAGCTGAACTGCTGTTCATTGTAAAATCCACCCCTGAACTTTCAGTCATATTGCAGTCAACATGGGTACCCAATGTCTGTGTGTGTGCCTTTTGGCCATTGGGAAAACAAGGTCCATTTGTGACCAATTGGTCTGTGAAGTTGTATCCATGCCACTGGGGATCATTGTATACCCCGTTGGGAGGGGTGTCACTACCCTCAACTGTTTTCTGTTTATACTGGAATGGGACGAGTAACTGGCTGTGCTGCCATTGCTGTGGCTGTGCTTTACTAGTTCCTGTTACTAGTTCCTCCTTGTCACCAAGTTGAGAGTTCAAGTTGGCTTGTGTGTGTTCAGAGACCCAGTGACCATTGTGTACAACTGGTACCGAGTTCACCAACAATGTATCATGCTGGTTAAAAGTAGTAGTCTCAGAGTCTTTTGTAGACACCTGAGGAATTGGTGCCTGGATCCAGCTCTCGGATTTGTGGCAGACCGACTGGTCATTGACATGTTGCTGCATACGCTGTGAGAGATGAATTATGGGTGCTATCTGTTTTTGTGGCCAGAAAGGGATGTGAGGAGCAGGCAGTGAGGAAGTAACTTGAGGAGCTGACTCAGAAGCAGAACATGGCTTAGGGGGTTCAACAGAATCTAATACTGTGGCGGGGCTTTGAGCATCTGTTGAGTCCTCTATCCGGTTCTCCAGTGAGTCGTGAACGTAGGAGAGGATTTCATTGTTGGTGAGAAGATCATTCAGAGATGGGATGTAATCCGGTTCCATCTCTACCTGAATCATCCTCTCATCAAGAAGCAGCAATTCCAGGTCCTCTGCGTTGAGTCCAAGATTTTCCAGGGCACTGAATAGCTCACTGTTAGAGCAGCTTTCCTCATTTTCCAGGGACAGAGAATCTAATGTTGCCAGTAGTGGGTCAAAACTTGATGGCTCCTGTTTGGAGACTGCAGTTACAACATTCTGAACTGGATTCCAACTTTCATTCTCCGAAGAAGAGAAAGTGCTAGTCTCTCCTTGCTCACTGAAGAGGCTGCTGTGGAATGACATTCTAGGCTCCATAGCAGGCTGGCAAACATAAACAGACTCGTCCTGTCTCATCATGGCTCCCAGCAGAGAACTTGGGTCCACATCATCCTTTGAGCTTTTGTCCACCTTGGTCTTTTTGGTTTTGTTGTTCTTGCCTTTGCCCTGAAGGGTGTCGGGGAAGCCTGGCATGGGGTAGCTGATTTGGTACAGCATAGCTTCTCCAGTAGCAAAGGTGAACGGAAGATGCATAGATCGCTTCCTCAGATGCTCTCCACCCTCTTCTTCTCTGATTAAATGAATAAAAAAAACTTAGTGTCAGTGGATGTGTAAGAAATACTCTTGCTAATTAGCCATGCTATTTAACAGTTCAAAGGTGAACACTAGCGTGCTAATCAACTATTTTGTAAACTGTTAACACAAAATATAAATGGATATTAGCTTTATTACACTTACACAAGCGGCCTCTGGGTGGCAATGATGTAGTCGGGCTTGCCATTTTTGTAGACAAGTCTAGCATTAGCTTGCACCCATTTCCAACGGTTGTCCTTTGTAAGCAGTCTGAACACAGTCAGACCGCTTTCTCCAGTCTTGATCACTGCAATGGACAATGCAGCAGTTTGTAAACCCAGTTGACTAGATTTTTCTGCCTTGTACCCTTTTCTGCTATACACTGTTGGTTCCATATTAAATTACTGATATGGATTTATGGCTCTAGTTCACATGTCTCTCTACTCCTAATGACTTATCCAATCTCCTTCATAATCTATGGGATTATGGGAAAACATTCCTCCTCCTTTCTCTTGCTCTGTCTATGTGTCTCTTTTTCTCCACTCTTGTGGTAAATCAGCATAGAAAAATCAGGACACCAAATCCACACACATCTTGCCCATACAATTGACATTATCAAATGCCTCCTGTGAACCACACTGAATGAGGGGACTGTCACTTGTTCAAGTATTTACCTAAGCACACAGGGCTAATGTCTTTAGTGTCACTAGAGTTTATTTTAGACACCAAGCCTTTGGCAGCAATGTCAGCATGCATCAGCAGAAAGACAGTTCAACATAGCTGTTTCTGAATCTTAATGTTATTCAGTCAATCACATTGTTAGGGGCCAAGCACCGAAGGTGCGTAGACACCTATTGTATCTGTTGGCATTCTTATCATTATTCTTTATGGCAGCCCATAGAACCGCTTGTGGGAAAGTTATGGCACACTGATTGTAATTTGGCACACTGATAGAGGCCAGTCTGAACTGTCACCATAGCAAATTTGGAGTCTCTAACTCAATCCCTCTAGTGCCACCATCTGTCCAAACTTGCACTTATATTTATGCTAATAACTTTTCAACCATAAGGGCTAGAAACAAAATTCTTTTTTGGTTAATTGAACTTGAAGGCTGATTTGAACAATAAAACTCCAAAATGACAAATCTGAAGAAATCAAAGTATCTTACTCCTGACATGGTTCTCGGCACAGTAGAGCATATCGGCTGCATGGATGAACTGGTACCCAGAACCTCGAACTCGCAGCTCAGCCTCTGTGTAGCCAAGAACGATTTTACCCCTAAAACAAAGGCAGAACCAACATCAGTGATTTCTGTACAATTTTATATTGGACTTACTAAGATACAGTATAACTAGGATAAAAACATTTTTATACAGTGCATGTTATTTTATAATTTTTTTTAAAGAATTGTTCATCATTACTTAGCATCACAGGCCATTGGGGTGAAGTCCAACTTGTGTTTGGTTCTAAAAATCATGTTCTTGGTTCGGATCTCCATTATGGAAGGAGGCTGTAGGGGCGTTGCTATGGCAAACAGGGCAAGTTGGGGTGGCATTTGGCCTCCATCATCCAATCGTCTGTTCTGTCCATGCAGGAATTTCAGACGCCCTTGAAGATTCAGGGCCTTAAAGGGGCATAAATGAAAACAAACATTGAAATATCTACTATACAGAAAGGCATAAAGTGAAAAATATTAAAGTGGAATTTGATATTCAGAGAGGATTTATTTAAATTTAGAATTTAAAATTTAATTTAAATTTAGAATTTAACTTCTGAACTTTAAACTTCACAAAATCTAATAATAAAATATTTAAAATACATGGCAAGTACAACAAAAAGAGCAAACAAAATAGAATGATAAAAATATGGCACGCTGAACAAACAAAAAATCATGTCATATATTGCATTTGCATGAAAGACACAAAGACATGATATAAAACACACAACTGATTCACGTAGTATATGTACATACACAGCTGGAGCTAATGATTTTGTTGGCGTGCCCTTGGTGAACCACATCATTTGTCTCTGACTCAATGTGGGCAATAGAGTTCAAGCTAGGTTTTCTATCAATGAAGGCTGTACAACCTGTACAGAATGTGACATATCTGAATGTTTTCTTTTTTGTTACTAAACCTTGGCGGAGATTATGACATCCATGAGTGAGTCTTTTATGCATGTCATCTGTGATTTATTTAGTGTCAACACTACACATTTCATGGCTGGAAGGCACTCTCAACAACCTATTTTTCAGTCATTTCATTTGTGGGTGAGTTATTCCTTTAAAGCTTGTAAATTATGTGGAGCCTTGTACAATGCCTGATTTAAAATAGTCCTGCTTATGTAAGGCTAAATAACAAATGCCTCAGGGTACATTTACATGACAATGTACTAAAAATGGAAAAGTTTTTCCTTTGCATTTTTTCGTGTACAGACGACACCATTGTCAAAACGATCTCCGTTCACACGGATCTGCAAAGACGACTAAAAACTCTGTATTGTAGCGTTATTCATGCCAGGCCAGTAGTTGGCGATGTGACTTTGTGAAGAAACACTACTCGCCTATAGACTGAACATGAAATACACATGCACATGACGTCACCATTTTCACAAATTTGCGTTTTTGTAGTTTACACACAGATGGTAATGGTATCGTTTTCAAAAACTTGGACTTTGAAACCCGTTTGTGTTTTCAGGCCCCCAAAATGCAGTTGTCCTGTAAATGAACAGCCAAAACACATAAAAAAAAAAGTTGTACGTTTTTAGTTGAAAACGGTGTCATGTAAACGGCCCCTTAGTTTGGCAATAACTTCATGAAGTATTAATACAGAGACACACATTAGTCAATTTGTCCGTTTCATTTGATGCAAATAAAAACAAGGCTTTCAGTGCGACTTTCTGAGTTAAGGGTGTGTCAATTAAATAATGATGGTGGAAGCTAATTGGCCATAATTACGTTTTCATTGTAAACCTCCTAAGAGAACTTAATGGTTGCATTCTAAAATGCCAAGAGGACAAAAATAAATAGATAAACAAGCTTGAGGTTGCTTGTATTTATAGCTCAGGCTAATGAATTTCTCTGAGCATACAAGGAGACCCCTGCTAGCTTTCTGCTCCTGACAAGCTAAGTGTAGTCATGCTATTCTTGAGGGAGATTGATTTGGTAAAGATGGAGTAGAGAGGAAAGAAAGTAAAAGAGAGAGACTGAGAAAATAAAGGCCAAGAGTCCAGAGAATCCTGCAGTAGTGAGTTTTGCATGCATACAGATTACTTCACTACCGCATTGCCAAAATTAGCAAAGAAAGAGACAGCTGTCTGGCTGGAGAAAATGAATGGGAAAAATATAGGAATAAAGTTTTTAAAGACAGCTGAAAGAGTCTGTGGTGACTGTGGCACTCTATAGCTAAAGCCTGATTTTCCTCAAATTATCTTCAATTTAGGCTAACTTCAACAGGTTCTTGTTCTTCTCATTGTTTTGCTAATTTCTTCTAGCACAAACCCTATTGCAGGACCATGACCCTATTGCTCCTTTAAGAGGGATTACAGAGGTGTTCCAACAATTCTGATCTCTGTGGCTGCAATCCGACACAAGTCTAACCTAGACGCTAACTCACTCTGTAATCTGGAACATCAGGGCTTAAAGACTCTGAATAGCAAGATATATTCCAAAATACTCACATTTCCTAATATTACATTAGCAGTTGTGCCAAGAGTACTACCAAATCAGTCAACTTTTGATGTTCCTATGTAGGTTACTCACTAGGTTTTGCGAGCAAAAGGAAAGCTTTAGCCCAGCTTAGCTGGTTGACACTGACCAGGAATCCAGAGGAATTGTCTAGGAGGCATCGGAAACGGCAGACAAAATTTCTCTCCAGGAAAGAGGAATTTTCTGGAGGCAGCTGGTCAGGGTTGCACATCACCAGAGACATACTTGGGGCAGGATCTCCATCTAAGAGAAACAAATAAGAAAGACTTGGTGGTGTGTCTAGACTTTTTCAACCGGGGGTCATTACTGGATTAGCCAATGACCACCATTTCTGTTTTTATCCTTTCTGTTTGCTGTTATCCTTAATTAAAATGGACGTTTTAGTGACCATAACATTTATTTTGCAACTCCGGGAGCTTCCACTAAAGGTCAAACCACCCGAGTTGCCCCCCCCCCCCCAAAAAAAAAAAAAAAAAACCTCTCTTTTTTTCCCCATTTACTCTCTTCTAACTCAAGTGCTCAAAACTATTAATTTGAATATTTGTTTAAATGTTTTGGGTCTTTTATCAATAATTTATAATGAATATTAATATTTTTTTGTTTTGCGTCCGTCAAGTTCCAAACAAAAAAAGGAATGAAACAACTTTCATTTATAAAGCATTACTTCACTGGTTTATCATAACATTGGCACTGCCACATGGTTATTTGATATACAAGCAAATTTTCACTGAATTTCAAGCAAAAAAAAAAAAAAAAATCCCTATATAAAAACCAATACATAGTGCTACCATGAAATAAAATGATATATTTCCTGACCTTGTGAGGAATCTTCTGTCTGTGTGCTGGTTGGAGGCGGGTTCAGAGCCCAGTGCAAGTTGTGTCTGAAGGCCTGCTGGTCCTCAGTATGAATGAGTTCAAACACATTTTGATGCATCACATCCGTCTGGGTGATCGAGGGACAAATGAAGAGGGACAATGTGAGAGAAATAGTGTTGAAAGGATGTAACATATTATGGGTTTAAACATTTCAGGGCCAATTACAAATATATCAGCTATCATTCAAAAGTTAAAGATTAGTAAGATTTTTTAAAATGTTTTTGAAAGAAGTCTCTTCTGCTCACCAAGGCTGCATTTTTTAATCAAAAATACAGTAAAACTATTGTGAAATATTATTACAATTTAAAAAAAACTTTTCTATTAGAACATATTGTAAAATGTAATTTACTCCTGTGATGCGAAGCTGGATTTTCAGCATCATTACTCCAGTCTTCAGTGCCACATGATCCTTCAGAAATCATTCTAATATGCTGATTTGGTGCTCATGAAACATTTCTTATTATTATCAATGTTGAAAATAGTTGTGCTGCTTCCTATTTTGAGGAAACTGATCATTTTTTTTTTTTTTTTAGGATTCTTTGATGAATAGAAAGTTCAAAGAACATTACATATTAATTTGAAACAGAAATCTTTTGTAACATTATAAATGCACACACACACACACACACACACACACACACACATACATACACACACTACCACTCAAAAGTTTGGAAACATTACTATTTTTAATGTTTTTGAACAAAGTCTGTTATGCTCATTAAGGCTGCATTTATTTCATAATAAATACAGAAAAAACAATAATATTGTGAAATATTATTACAATTTAAAATGATGGTTTTGTATTTTAATATACTTTAAAATATAATTTATTTCTGTGATGCAAAACTGAATTGTCAGCATCATTACTCCAGTCTTCAGTGTCACATGATCCTTCAGAAATCATTCTAATATGCTGATTTGATACTCAGTTATTATCAATGTTGGAAACAGTTGTGCTGCTTAATATTATTTTATAACCTGTGATACTTTTTCAGGATTCTTAGATGAATAAAAAGTTAAAAAATATCAGCATTTATTTAAAATAGAAATCTTTTGTAACAATATACACTACCGTTCAAAAGTTTGGGGTCAGTAATTTTTTTTCTTTCTTTTTTTTTTTTGAAAGAAATTAATACTTTTATTCAGCACGGATGTGTTAAATTGATAAAATGATAGTAAAGATTTATATTGTTAGAAAAGATTTATATTTTGAATAAATGCTGTTCTTTTTAACCTTTTATTCATCAATGAATCCTGAAAAAAGTATCACAGGTTCCAAAAAAATATTAAGCAACACAACTGTTTTCAACATTGATAATAACTGAGTATCAAATCAGCATATTAGAATGATTTCTGAAGGATCATGTGACACTGAAGACTGGAGTAATGATGCTGAAAATTCAGCTTTGCATCACAGAAATAAATTATATTATATTTTGAAGTATATTAAAATAGAAAACCATAATTTTAAATTGTAATAATATTTCACAATATTATTGTTTTTTCTGTATTTATTATGAAATAAATGCAGCCTTAATGAGCATAAGAGACTTCGTTCAAAAACATTAAAAATAGTAATGTTTCCAAACTTTTGACTGGTAGTGTGTGTGTGTATACACACACATATATAATATATTTACAAACATTTATGTTAGATGTGATTAATCGATTTGACATTAATAAGAACAAAAGGAGGACAGTGTAAGCACATAAGGTAGGCTAAACAAATATAGTGACGCCTCAGTTGGATAATTCATAAGTAAATTATGATGAATTGGATTACACCGTGCCAGACTGAATCTCAGAGTAAAGCCTATTTGATTAAGCTCATTCAATTTCTACCGCATTCAAACTGCTCCTCGAGAGAGACACTGCAGTATTAATCAGTATTAGGTAGATCTGATGAGTATATATATATATATATATTATATATGTGTGTGTGTGTGTGTGTGTATGTGTGTGTGTGTACTAAGAATAGAGTTGAGAAGTATGTAATGATTATCCAACATCTGAGCCTGACGTAATTTTGATTCTGGGAAAATGTATGTACAGGGGATACTTATCAATCAGATTAAAATTGTGTCCTGACCTTAGTTTCAATGTGAACAGACAAATTAATTGCAGCTCAAAACTTGTTACGTCACGTCTGGTTTGGACATAATTTAACTGCATAAGTAGCCTACTTCAAAATAAATGCCTATTCACAGCAAAGAGCAATGCAACAAAGCAGCATTTTTTTTTTTTTTTTTTTTTTTTTTTTTACTTTTTAAAATTTTGTGGTGGAACATAACATGCAGAAACATTTTTCATTTAAATATGTTTAGTTAGTATTTCATGAAGAGATATACAGCAATATCCAATCCCTAAATTCAGGTCCCAAAGATATTAATTCAGCTGTATATTGGATTAGTATTAGAACAGTGGCTGTATGATGCATACAGTATGTGTTTATGTAAGAGACTGTTGAGAAGGATAATTACCTGGTGGAATCCTAAGTAATCCTGGATGGTGTGAGAACAGTAGAAAACGATCCCCTCGGCAGTGACCACCAACACAAAGCCATTAAGTGCCTGTGACCATAAATTAATGAACAAACAGAAAATAAAACTATTAGTTTACTGGTCATTATAAGTCCGATTTGTTTGTGTGCTTAAAGAGTCCTAAAATGGATGAACAAGTACAGTTTTCCTTCCTGTGCTGAGGTATTTCCTATTAAAACAGGAAGTTGGGGCGGGGCATATCAAACAACTATTTTTCGGGAATTTTTTTTTTTTTTTGAGAAAATAGTGCTGTGGCTAAATTAAACATTGACACCTAAATTAAACACCTAATTTTATGGTGCCCATCTCCCCTCGGTGCCCTAAGGGGGCCGTTCTGCCAACACTGCCACCACCACCGTCTCCAGCGAGCCCATATCTCAGTGTTCGTCTGGGGACATTGCTGACTGGGATCTTGCTCCTTCTGAGGAGGGTTCCAGAACAGTCAGTTTGGTTGTTCCCGGCTGGTTCGCCGCCGGCACCGGATTGGCTGCTCGAGTGACACCAGAGATCAGTTTTGAGAGACTGGTTCCCTTAGTAGATTTTTTGGAAGCATGGAAGTTTCTGCCAAATATATCTCAATGGGACCTGCACACCACAGAAAAGGGTCTTGTTTGGGTCTTGCTCACACAGGTTCAATGGGGTCCTGTCCACAGTTGTAGGCCCCGAGCAGGCTCTGGTTATGGAACAGGAGGTAAAAGCTCTGTTCCTCCTCCTGACAGGGAGTCCAGGTTTTATTGTTCCAAAGAAGGTTGTGCCCCATTTTAGATCTGCATTAACTGAATCGTTCAGTAAAGAAGCTCAAGTTCAAAATGCTGACTATAAAATCATGTCACAAATCAAGTCTGAGGACTGGTTTGTCACAATGACCCATACTTTCATGTATCCATCCTTCCACAACACAAGAAGATGCAGGCACATCTTTCCACTTCTTGTATCGATTTGATTCTCGCAGCCATGAAACTAAATCTAGGCCAGTCACTAGTCAACAGTTTCAGAGACTGTTGGGTCTGATGGCAATGGCGTCCAATGTGATACTTTTGGCCTGTTGTACATGAGACCCCTGCAGTGGTGGCTCAAGACCAAGGGGTTTCCCCCAAGGGGCAACCCGTTTTGCATGATCATGGTTACACGCAGGATTCCTTTGTACCTTGGTTATATGGAAGAAGCCTTGGTACTTGTCCCAGGGTCCCATGTTGGGAGTTCCTTGTTGTTGCAAGATGCTAACGACGGATGCTTCCCTCACAGGCTGGGGAGCGATTCTGGACGGTCACTCGACTCAAGGTCTGTGGAGGGGTCATCATCTCTCTTGGCACATAAACTGCCTGGAGATGATGGCTGTGTTCCTTGCTTTGAAACACTGCCTCTCAGACCTCAGGAGCCACAATGTGCTTGTTCATACAGACAACACATCGGTGGTCGCCTACATAAATCACTCAGGGAAAACTACTCTTCCTCAGAACAGCCTACATCCCTAGGTGCCAAAACCAAGGAGCAGACATCCCGTCGAGGCAGGGGCTGAGGCCTGGGGAATGGAGTCTCCACCCCATCGCTCTGCTCCCGGGAGTTCCTGAGAGAGTTTGCCGGGACAGGGTCTGTCTTCTGTTAGTAGCCCCATTCTGGCCAGGCCGAGTGTGGTTCTCGGACCTCGTGTCCCTCCTCGACGGCTCTCTGTGGGCTCTCTGTACTAATCCTCAGGTAGGGGGCTTAATCCTTCACCCCTGTCCAGAGTTGTGGAAGCTATGGGCTTGGCCTCTAGTGTGGCCCAGCTCAAAGACTCAGGTCTCTCAACTGAGGTTGTTGAGACCATACTTCACTCCAGAGCTCTTTCCACAAGGAAACTGTACGCCCTGAAGTGGAGAGTTATCACTTCATGGTGCCGGAATCACTAGCTGGACCCAGTTAACTGCCCAGTTGGTACAGTGCTGGAGTTTCTGCAGGTGGTATGTCTTTAGGGAGAGACCCATTGGTGACTCATTTCCTCCATGGTGCTTTGAGGCTGAGGCCTGCAGTTCGCATGGGGGTGCCGGCCTGAGACCTGGCCATAGTATTGGAAGGCCTATCCCTGGCTCCCTTTGAGCCTACTGAGGAGGTTCTAGTCAAGTTTCTAATGCTCAAAGCTTTGTTCCTCCTTGCTATTACGTCTTTCAAGAGAATAGGAGACTTACAAGCCCTGTCGGTTGCCCCTTTGTGTTTAGACTTTGCACCAGGCATGGTGAAATCGTTTCTATACCCTAGACCGCGTTATGTTCCTAAGATCCCCACTAATGTGGTGAGATATATTGTGCTGCAGGCCTTTTGTCCTCCCCCCTTTCAAAATTCAGACCAGGAGAAAATTAATCTGTGTTGCCCAGTCAGGTCATTAGATGCTTATGTCCACAGAGCTGCCCTGTGGCATAAATCTGATCAGTTGTTTTGGGTAACCCACAAAAGAGTTCTCAGCATCTAAGCAGAGAATTAGCATGTGGATAGTTGAGGCTATCTCTCTTGTGTATGAGTCGGCTGGCCAGCCTTCACCTATGGCTGTCCAGGCCCACTCGACTAGGAGTAAGGCTGCCTCTAAGGCTATTTTATCAGAAGTTTCTCTCCAAGATATTTGTGATGCGGTGGGCTGGTCCTCTCTGCACACATTTGTGAGGTTTTATAACCTGGATCTGGGCTCTACACCAGGGTCCCAGGTGCTTCTGTCTCAGTGCTGCTCTTAACGATTTCACACAAGACAGGCCCTTGTCAGTACGGTGGCATGGATGTAAACATTCCCACAGCGTTGAATTCTCATATGCAGTGCAAGTTCCCTTGAAAGGGAATGTCTCAGGTTACAACTGTAACCATGGTTCCCTGAAAAGGGAACGAGACGCTGTGTCACCCTGTCATACTTCCTGCATGCCTGTGATCGACTTGTTTCAGCCTATCAGAAGCTAATGCTGTTTGGTCTGGGTATGCTTTATAGTTTCCTGGTCATGACGTCACCTGCCTATGACGTTCCGTCATGCCATTGGACTGATTTTACACGTGCTTCATGTCGTAATCACGCAGAGGCATTCCCACAGTGTAGAAATCTCCAAAGCAGTGTTTCGTTCCCTTTTCAGGGAACCATGGTTACAGCCGTAACCTGAGACGTTATCTGCAAATGATGGCTAATGGCTAACAGATGTGCACTAAAAGCCACAAAACTTCAATCTTGTTTTCAAGTGAACTTTAACTGTATACATATACACTCACTGATGTCAGTTTTACAGGTAGAGGTTTTACAATTAGAAAACCTTTGGTGAATACACACACTGAATTGTTCATTTAAATGATTTTTTTCAGAATTTTTTTAAACCTAGCCTAGATTGCATCGCAAGAAGTTTGGTTACAAATATCCAATGCTAGACAAAGAACAAAAAAGATGAGTACTATACAAAGAAACTAATGATTAAACAGGACATACCTGGAATCAGTGAACAATGACATGAAGAAAGAACAACTTCAAAATTAAAGTACCCATTATCAAAGTTCACTCCAATAAAAAAAAAAAAAAAAAAAAAACATGAATTGGGCATGTATAATATTGAGAAATATTAGCTATATGTGTATTGTGTGCAAAGAAAAACAAATGGATCATGTTAAACCAGCCAAATACTGTAGATTTTGATTAAAGATTCTAAACACAAATGCTCAATAAAACCGCAGACAGTTATTGAGAAAGTAAATATTGACCATTTCATGCTGTCTTTAAACACTTCATGTGAACATGTGCTGTTGTGCTGTGTGTATTTTTGTGGAAGGGATTTTACAGCTCATCACCATCTGGAGGGCTCTGAGTGTGGATCTGTGATTATGGTAATCTGATGCATCGACAGCACAAACCATACAAAAACAAACGTTTATGGCTATACTGTGGAGTCACTGTAAATATCCACTATTGACAAAAGCCTAGAGCACAGATTGTGAACTGCTAATCAGGGTTAGACCGAGTGTGGACAGTCTAGTGTCTGACATTCAAATAAGTATGTTAGAATACATGAAAAAACAAATGCACTATACATACATACATATATTCAAGTAAATGCACTATATAGGTACCCAATTCTTTCGAGAAGGCTTTTAAATATAAAATAAAACTAAATTAGTAGTAAATTCTGAAACCAGGGCTAACATTAGAAGTTGACATCAGGGAAAAAAAAAAAAAAAAAAAATATTATATATATATATATATATATATATATATATATATATATATATATATACACTACTAAAAATACTATAACATTGTAGAAAATGGTTCCTTTAATACCATTCATAATAAGACAACAAACACAGTACAGTCCCTAAGTTCAGCACTGCATCCTCTGGGACTTCTGTCTGAGCGTAAATAAGGGCTCTCTTGAAATCCTATCAATGTTTTATGTAGGCTGTGCTTGTGTTTGTGTTGCAAACATACTGATCTAGAACCACTCTCTGCTTTCTAAATGCAAACTGAATCCTTTAAACTAACATGATATGATGAGGCAACAAGCAATGAAATCACTAAATGATTTCTTCCACGTTAATCTTCGATTGTCTTTTCCAGATAATAAGCACAAAGAAATGTGCTGCAGTGTGTTAACATAAAGCAATAAGCCACAAAATTCAGTGTGCGTAACCCCATCATAAATCACACGGCAGTTTATTGGGTTATATCTTCCAGCGCCCCTCTCATTTGCCTGAACATCTGCATTGTATGCCAACACAAACTCATACTCATTCATACATGCACACCTGGTCCAAACACACTCAGAAAACATGGCCAAGTAGCAGCACTCAGTATAAATATTTCGGCTTGTTGGTTGGCAGAACAGCCCACACTGGGCTCTCGTGGGGCAGGAGGGGGAGGAGGCAGCAGTCAGGAAGCATTACTATCAAATATGTACCACTGCATCATTCACAGTCCAACACACACAACTATACACAACACAGGGGAGTGAGTGAGAGAGAGAGGGAGAGAGAGTGATTAAGTATGAAACAGAGAAACTATAGAGGTAAAACAGAAGATAGATAGATAGATAGATAGATAGATAGATAGATAGATAGATAAATAGATGTGAAGGAAGGAAGGAAGGGAAAGAAGATGACAGAAAAAGATGAAGTATGGAGCATGACAGAAAGGAAGGCAGGAACATGTCAGGAAGGAAGGAAAGAGAGAAGGAAGGAAGGAAGGAAAGATTGATCAAAGTAAATGTAAGGAAAAATAGACAGGAAGAAAGGAAAGAAGGATTAAAGATTAAAAGAAGGAAGGAAGGAAGGAAATAGAAAGGAAGGAAACTTAGAGAATAAATAGAGGCAGAGATAATGTGAAAGCATGAGTGAGAAAATTAAAAAAAAAGTGTAGACAAAAAAGGAAGGAAGGATGGAAGGAAGAAACAACAGGAAGGAAAGATAAAAGATGATAGAGGTAGAGAGAATGTGAAAGCATGGGTGAGGAAATGAAAAAGTGTAGACGTGAGTGGACAGGTGGTTCAAACTCCTCAGAACTGCTGTCACAGGATGGACAGAGCAAAACTTTAAAAGTAAAAAAAAAAATGAAAGAATACTTTTACCTCTTATTTTATCCTTCTTTTATAATACATGAGAGCTCTATCTGTGCATTATTCATGCATAAGTGTCTGAAACGAGAACAAGGCCAGGCAGAAATAGCCTCTCCTCTTTTCTCCTTCCTTGAGGGCATAGCTTTAAACGACTCTTTATAACATGCTATGAAGGCACAGGGACACCATAAACATAAACACACACATGTGTTTTTACATCTGACCTGTAGTAGGAGCTCTCCCTCATGCAGCCAGCCATCAACCAATCCTTTACTGTTGTCACGGTTACTGTTGTTTGCCGACAAACCATTGCAGTTGTGGTTTTTCAGTGCAACTGTCGACAAAAAGAGAAAGAGAGAATTACACAAACAACATATCTTGTACAGTACAACTATAGTTAGTAGTGTTTGCCAAGTTAAGCATCACTACTATTTAAACCAGTGGTGCCCTATCCTGTTCCTGGAGATCTACTTATCTGCAGAGTTCAGCTCCAGCCCTGCTCAACACACCTGTCTGTAATTATCAGGTGCTCCTGAAGATCTCAATTAGCTGGTTCAGGTGTGTTTGATTAGGGTTGGGGCTGAATAGTGAATAGTGACCAGCACCAAGCTTTTTAACTTTTTCCCTGCCAACGTTACCAGCCACCGCCAGCGTTTTTGATAATTTTCACGAAAATTTAATGGCCCCCAAAATATGTTGATGTATGAATATCTGAACATTCAATATATCAAAAGAAAGAGCAGTCTCTGCTTAAAAAAAAAAACAAAAAACAACAACAACAACAACAACAAAAAAAAAACGAACTAAACAAAAATGTTTTATTCTAGCTTCATGCATTCTTTTTTTTATTAACACTTGAATGTGGGTAAGTTTCATAAAAAAGCACCATTTTGAATAAAAAGCTGAAAAACAGCTTTTTCCCCCCGAAAACTATGTGCATAAGCAATGCTTTTATCGCTTGTTTCTGCTCTTTTTCCAGAGATTCTGTACTCTTTCAGAAGTTGCGTAACAACGCTCCCTCCCATATAACAGTGAAAACACGGAAAGCCAGAAAATTCTGTCAATGGCAACAATGAAAGTGTTGTCTCGTAAATGACGGAAAATGCTGTCAATGGCAGGGAAAGAGTTAAAAAGTATCACAGAATGAACCCATGTGACACATGCCATATATTCCAAGCGTTCTGGGGATATCTGATAGTGTTTTGTAAAAAACAAATGGAAATGTGCATTTGTGAGACTCCTTTAGTCACAGTTCACTCTGACTCACCTAGAAAAAGCACACGTTATGAGAAATCAAGATTAATAAAACATTATACTCTTTAATGTTTTTAAAATTAAAAAAATAAAACCAACATTATCTGAGGTGAATTTTCGTCACAACAAAAAGTTAATAGAGTATCATGAGTGTGCACGTCGCACAGTCATGCACAGAAGACCAACGGCCAAGGTCAGGATTTTCATAAACAATACATTAATTTTCAGTTTGTTTTTACCAAACCCTATCGTATACCCCCAGAACACTTGGAATATACAACATGCGCTGCATGGGACCATTCTGTGAAACTTTTGTGTCTTTTTTAAAAAGCTTGATGCTGGTCGCTATTCACTGCCATCATGTAGATGAGTGGGACAATTTTAAAAAAATTCTCATTTTGTGGTCTGAAAAAGAACGAAGAGCATATGGCATTAGAATAACACCAAGGTGAGTAAATGATTTTTAATTTTTATTTTAGGGTGAGCTAACCCTCTAAGTAATACACATTTGGGTGCAACCCATTCTCAAAATTTTGAGGTTACAAAAACAACACAATTCTCAATGCAACAGAATTCTCACAAATTTACTTATCGGAAGAAAAAAAGGCTCAAATGTTGCTCTTTTATAGCTCAAAAGACTTAATGGAGGTCTTAAGTATGTTTCATTTAAGTATCAACTTTATCTCAGGTGTTTCTCACAAAATTCATTAAGATACATGCAAATAGACACAAATGAGACAATTTTTGACATACAATAAGAGTATAGAGATAAAAAATTAACATGGTTAGCACAGCTCACATTAAGTCTTTGATGAGAAATATTTGAGTTCATATTGAGATCTCTGACTTTACTACAGATTTTACAAAATCTGAGTAGAGTTTGAGACATTGAGATCTCTTGAATTTTTAGAAGAGACACAAGAATCAAAGCATAATCTTATAAGCAGGGGATCTTACACAAATGTCTTTATTTGATCTCAATTTAATCTGTAAAGGAGAAACAATTCAGATAGCAAAGAGATCTCATTTGAGGTTCAGTTCAATTATATTATATTCACTTAAAGATGACTCAAAAATAACAGTTTACAAATACTTCCCTACTATATAGTATGCAAAAAACAGTACGCCAACAGAGTAATATGTCCAAATTCATAGTAATCGAAAAACAGTAGGCGAAAAGTCCCCAGATGACCAACTCCTTCTGGTGGGATTCTGAAGTGCGCATTCGATGGACACTTTACTATCCCATGAGGCCACGGGAACGGGTGAAGCGAACTGACACTGGTACAGTGACAGTAACAACATAGCGTATGTAGTACATACGGATTACTTGCTTACTACACACATTCATACTATATACTGTAGAACATTTTTTAACGGTCGCATAGTAAGTACAAAATCAAATGTAGTACTCAGACAGTATGTGATTTCGGACGCACCAACGGTGTTTATATACTTTTCAAGGATACAAACTACAAATAAGTAATGTATTATTAAACTGACACAAAAAAGTACATCATTTTAATTGCTATTTAAGATACATCTTACTTTCTTTTCAAGGTATTTAGTATTTAATATGGTGCACTCTAAAAATGATTCTGTGCCGTTTTCATCTTGGCCAGTAATGGATTTGGTCTGTGTGTCCCTCTTTCAGGACAAGACAAACTCTTTTGAGCATTAAAGGAGGAACTGACCTACAAACGACAGGGGAAATGTAGAGAGACAGGCCAGGAGAACAGGGACATGAAAAGCTTTTTCACTGAGAGACAGACAGAGAGAGAGACAGAAAAGGAAAGAGGAAGCACTTTTCACTTGTGCGAACATACGTGGAAAACGCATTTGGGCACGGTGAGAGAAAGGTCACTTTGTTCTCGCTCGTTACCGTCTGGCAACGACATAAGCAAATGTGTCATATTTTATTAGCATCTTGAGGCTTATTTTAAAACTGTGAAGTGCTCAGCACAGTTTCAAACATTTGTTTATTGATATCGTCCAAAAACGTCCACAATAGTTGAACTACTACTTGCGCCACTTATTTCCGTAAATGAAATCCCACTCAAGCAAATGTCTCTTGATGTCATGCAAACTAGAATTTAAGTTCATTTGACGATTACATGGGGCTCCTTTTTATGCTCCCTTGACAACCTCTGACCCTTTTAATAGTCCTGATACGCAACCTGTCATGACCCTTGACCCCTGTCGAGCCATGATGCAATGAGTGAAGATGAGGCTGACATTATTTCCTGGGACATGATAATGCCGTCAAGAAGAAAAATGTGATATTACAGACTTTGATGTTAAGACTTTTTTTTTTTTCTTTTTTTTCTCCATAGAATAGTTCTCGGATTGAGTTTTTAAAACCCATTTTATTGTTTTATTTTTAATTATTATGACAAACATGATTTTACATTTATTCTTAAAACAAGAATAAACTATTTGGTAAAGTGGTAAGAAAAATAAACAATTCATAAAACGTTTCACCATGCTTAAATCTATTCCAGCATAAAAACGTCTGCACATATTTTGCCTGGACTGGTTAACCACTTTCTAATAAAGCGGTTCGACTTCCACTGCTTTAGTTTGTTTCCCATTTACCCTTCAAAAAGCCTCACAATGTACTCTGCTGTAGCGTGAAATAAGTGCGACCGATATCAGCATTTACATACGCCACGGGTGTCAAACACATTTAACCCTAACTCATTGTAGGTCGAGGGCTGCGTTGAACAAAACATCACATTAGGGGGGGCCACAACAATTTTTTTTAAATTTATATTTTTGTTAAATCTAGGTCTCCCCATGGAGAACTGAAGCTCTTCTGGAGTTAATAAAGTCCAGAATTAACTTTAATGCTGATGTTCTTTGAGTATTATTTATAAACTATTATAGTATTTATTAATAGCTTTTATTTTTAGATTTTCACGTTTCATTTTAATTTTAGTGTAAGTTTTTGTCATTTTGTTATGTGCTTTTGCCATTATTTCTTTTAAATATTTCTATTTAGTTTTAGTATTTTATATATATATATATATATATATACACACAGTATCCCACAAAAGTGAGTACACCCCTCACATTTCAGCAACCATTTTATTATATGTTCTCAAGGGACAACACTATAGAAATGAAAATTGGATATACTTTAGAGTAGTCAATGTGCAGCTTGTATAGCAGTACAGATTTACTGTCCTCTGAAAATAACTCAACATACAGCCATTATTGTCTAAATAACTGGCAACAAAAGTGAGTACACCCTAAGTGAACATGTCAAAACTGTGTTCAAAGTGTCAATATTTTGTGTGAGCACCATTGTTATTTAGCACTGCCTTAATCCTCCTGGGCATGGAATTCACCAGAGCTGCACAGGTTGTTGCTGGGATCCTCTTCCACTCCTCCATAATGACATCACGGAGCTGCTGGATGTTAGACACGTGGCGCTTCTCCACCTTCTGCTTGAGGATGCTCCACAGGTGCTCAATAGGGTTCAGGTCTGGAGACATACTTGGCCACTCCATCACCTTCACCTTCAGCTTCCTCAGCAAGGCAGTTGTCATCTTGGCGGTGTGTTTGGGGTCATTATCATGCCGTTCAGCCCAGTTTCTGAAGGGATGGCATCATGTTCTGCTTCAGAATGTCACAGTACATGTTGGAATCCATGTTTCCCTCAATGAAGCAGAGCTCCCCAGTCCCAGCAGCACTCATGCAGCCCCAGACCATGATGCTACCACCACCATGCTTGACTGTAGGCAAGACACAATTTTCTTGGTACTCCTCACCAGGGCATCGCCACACATGCTGGACACCATCTGAGTCAAACAAGTTTATCTTAGTCTCATCAGACCACAGGACATGGTTCCAGTAATTCATGCTCTTGGACAGGTTGTCTTCAGCAGACTGTTTGCGGGCTTTCTTGTGAGCCAGCTTCAGAAGAGGCTTCCTTCTGGGATGACGGCCATGCAAACCGAATTGTTGCAGTGTGTGGCGTATGGCCTGAGCACTGACAAGCTGACCTTCCGCTTCTGCAACCTCTAAAGCAATGCTGGCAGCACTCATGCATCTGTTTTTTGAAGCCAGCTTCTGCACCTGATGCACAGCACAAGGTCTCAAATTCTTTGATTCAACTTCTGTGGCCTGTTCCGAGTGGAACCCATCTTGGAAAACCTCTCTATATGACCCTGGACACTGTACTGTAACTCAGTTTCAGGGTGTTACTGATCTTCTTATAGCCTAGGCCATCTTTGTGGAGAGCAACAATTCTAATTCTCAAATCCTCAGAGAGTTAATTGCCATGAGGTGTCCTGTTGAACATCCAGTGATCAGTATGAGAGAACTGTACTCAAAGCACCAAATTTAAACTGCTCTAATACAAGATCCACACATTTGTATGGTCCTGTCAAGCAGACAAAAACTTGAACATGATGAATAGGACATGTGGCTTTGCATGGTTAAACAACATACAACTGTTATCACTGAGGGTGTACTCACTTTTGTTGCCAGCTATTTTGACAATAATGGCTGTATGTTAAGTTATTTTCAGAGTAAATCTATACTGCTATACAAGCAGCACATTGACTACTCTAAAATATATCCAAGTTTAATTTCTATAGTATTGTCCCTTGAGAAGATATACTAAAATAGTTGCTGAAATGTGAGGGGTGTACTCACTTTTGTGAGATACTGTATATATATTTGAAAATAAAAAGAAAACTGATGTCTGTAACCAACACATGTGAAATTTTACAATGCTAAATATAAATTTCAATACCACATTAATTTTCATTAGTAACTAATATTAATAATTATGTTCAATATAATATTTACATATTAATATTCATTACATAATATTAAAATAAATAGATATTATTATTGTTATTATTATTAATCAAATATTAATAACCATTAAATATTAGCATATACTGTACTTCCGACATCTCAATTTAGGGTACATTTACACTACAACGATGTACTAAAATGGAAAAGTTTTTGCGTTTAACGCGTACAGACGACAACGTTGTCAAAACGATTCTTGTTCACACGGATCAACGAAAACAACTAAAACATTGTATTATGCCACTAGGCCAGTAGTTGATGATGTCACTTTGTAAAGAAACACTACGCTTCTAGAGAACATGCAATACGTGGATGATGTGATCGTTTTCACAAATTCACGCTTTTGTAGTTTACATGGAGATGATAACAGTATAGTTTTCAATAACTTGCACTTTGAAACCCATCAAAAGTTTGTTTTCAGGCCCCAAAAACGCTGTTGTAGTGTAAATGAACGGCCAAAATGAATAGAGTTTTACGCTTTTAGTTGAAAATGGTGTTGTGTAAATGGCCCCTAAGTTAAAATGAGCTAAAACATTTTCAGTATAGTAACATGAAAAAACAGTAAGTGTTTTTTGTCAATTTTGATAAATCATATAACAGCACAAAACACACAAAAATGTGTTTTTTTTTTTGGTTTGGTTTTTTTTGGTTTATAATCACTTTCATTAATATCTGGCCAAGGCAGCCATTTTGACGTAGTGCATTTGAACATTCGCAAACAATCTTCACAGCGCATGTGCGCACTTACCTTTGCTAGTATAGTAAAGTATCTGCCTGTCAGTCACACAAATGTTTTTAGCATAGCATATTTCAAGAGATTAGGCTTTGTTATGACCGTAACAAGCATAGCAGAAGTTAGTGGCGGTGATGAAAACAGGAGGCTAAGAGCATTTCAGTGCCCCTGACAACCCTCCTTATATGCTTCAAAGACCGACGGGATGTTTAAGGCCCTTTTCCCATGATCTTTAGCTCCTGTCTCATAGAGCTGGAGACAAAGGGTGAAGGGCCACAGCCAAACAGAGACCGAACTCTGCACGCAACCACACCATGTATGTATGCCAGTGACACTGAGCCATTAACGCAAGTGAGTGACCAACAAATCAACATTTAAAACGAAGAGATCATGAACACATACAGGTCAAAGTTCACCTATTTTTTTTTTTAAATTATAATAAATAAAATAAAAACATAAATAAAATTATGCACAATAATAGTAATGAAAAAAATTTGCCTATTTATAAGACCATTACATTCTGCATTGCAAAATAATCTTAATAGCCTAAAAACATGCTTTATTTTCTTAAACGGCGCTATAAGCCCTTGAAATTAACATAATGTCGTCATACATTAGGTGACAGATGAGTTAGCGATTCCCTTCGGAGGGGATTCAGAGGTTTTCCGGGCTGTTCGCATGCTTGTGCTATGGGGGTTTGACTGTGTTTATGTAGCGGGCCCAATGTGGGTCACTGCACATTGAGTCTGTGGGGACGGAGACTCTGGAAAACCTGCGCTAAATGTTTTGGCTTGGTTTCTTGTGGTTTTACCGACAGAGTCAAAACAGCCGAGGGGAAATATGAATGAAGTAGTTCAAATGTCACTACAATAAAGTGAAAAAAATAAAGAGTTACAATACATATTTTTAACAAAATGTCAGCATGACAAAGAGGAAAAATAAAAAGCTTGAAAATATATATATATATATATATATATATATATATATATATTCAAGCTTTTTATATATAGTTTATATATTAGTTTAAAACAAGAATATTTTTTATAAAAATAAAGAGTTAAAATAATTAATTACATATTATTTTACTGACAGGTTCAAAACAGCTTAAGGAAATATTTGTCATTCTTTCTAATGCTAAAAGATTGTAAGAGTAAGGAAAGCTGTGTGATGTTTTGTTTCATGAGGAAGATAAAACGAGAGAACGACAAAGGCATAGAGAAAAAGAGGCTATGCTGGGTATCAAATATTAACACTTCAGCCTCTGAGCGGTGCGTCACGTGTTGATGACATCACGGTAGCAGATGTGGACGTCTGCGAGTGTCTCGAGGGGATGGGAAGATCAGGGAAGATTCTGCTGGGCCCGGCTGAATGGAGCCCTCTAGATAGAGAGCGACAGCCAGCAAACGATAAAAACATCACAACAGACACATCTCTTTGCGCACACAGATGAACGACTCACAAGGAAAAGAATCACCCCACTCGCTCTCTTTTTCACTCCCGCTTCTTCTTCTTCCGCAACATCTCAGCCAGTTGTGGCTTAAAGGTTCGCCAAGCGAGTATTCTTGCTGCTAAACACGAACGTAGCTAAACTCACTCATACAAACGAAATAAAGTAAACTTGACACTAAAAACATTGCTACTGCTCATTATTTCACATTTTTGTACAAGATTAAAATTTGTAAATGCTAATATAAAAGTATTAACTAAAAATGTAGCTAATATGTTACCTTGAAAGGTAAGGTTTGGTTTTATGATCAGGTTTTTGTTGTCCAACAAAGTTAGTTTGCTAGTCACATTAACACTCAGGCCTAAAAAGAAACCCAGATACAGAATTAGATGTCAAACCATCAATTATGTCAGCATCAATGAAGGGGTGGGGTTTCAATTTCAGTTTATTTATAAAGCATAATTAAAAACAACTAATGTTGACCAATGTGCTGTACAAAAATAAATAACAACCATTAAATAAAATTCAGACAAAGACAAAGTCACGAGTAAACAACAAAGCATAGAATGGGTCAGATTTAAATCATAAATTATAAGCCAGATCAAATTATTTGAACTTTTATTTAAAAATAGATAATGTGGGAGCAGTTCTAAAAATGCCTGATCGCCCCTAGACTTTAGTCTGGTTTTAAAGACAACTAGCTTCTGATTGGCAGACCTAAGAGCTCTCCCTGGTTGCTGGTCTATCAACAAGTCGGAGAGGTATTGGAGTGCTAAACCATTTAAAGATTTCAAAACCAATAAGAGCACTTTAAAATCAATTCTGTGGCACACAGGTAACCAATGAAAAGACCGTAGAACAGGGGTGATATGCTCATGCTTTCGACCTCCCGTTAACACTCTGGCAGCTGCATTTTCAACCATCTGAAGGCGGTTTAAAGAAGATTGACTAATCCCCAAATAGCGAGAGCCGCAACAGTCAAGCCTAGTGGTGATAAAAGCATGGAGAACTCATTTTATTAAAAGAAAGAAAGGACATTTTTACCAGGACTTGCAATTGGTAGAAACTTGATTAACTTGTCTATCCAGCTTTAATACGCTGTCCAGTAAAACACACAGATTTTTCACATATGGCTGAACATAAGGTGCTAAAATACAAAGATTTAATTTTGGTATATACCACAATATCTGTTTTACTCTCATTCAGACTAAAGAAATTTATGGACATCCATGCTTTAATATCCAATAGGCAAGCAACCACAGGGTCTAAACCATTTGTATGTTTCAAAGGAATATACATTTGTGTGTACAGAACCAAGTGGAAGATAGAACCAAGATAGAACCAAGATAGAACCAAGTAGAAGCATATAGAGAGAGAATAAAATGGGAACTAGAGTAGAACCTTGGGGGACACCACAGATCAGAGGGACAGAACCAGAATGAAATTGCACAATATTGACTGAAAAACTACCGTTTGTAAGATATGACTGAAACCACTTATGCCCACCACCTGTTCTAAGCGGGACAAAAGAACATTGTGGTCTACAGTATCTAAAAGTACCAGTGCTACAGAATCCCCAGAGTTGGTGGCTAATAGAACATCATTTAACACTTTTAAAAGAGCCGTCTCAGTAGAATGAAATTTCCTGAAGCCCAATTGAAACATCAAAGATTTTGTATTCGACCAAAAAACTCTGGTGAACTACTTTCTCTAGAATTTTAGCTAAAAATGAAAAGTTAGAAATAGGTCTAAAATTAGATAAGCCTGAAGTATCTAAATTAGGCCTTTTAAGTCTGGGTTGTACCGAGGCATGTTTTAAATAGTCAGGAACAACTCCTAACTCAAGGCATCTATTAATCAAATTTAAAAGTGTCGGACCAACTACATTGAACACTTGTTTAAGTAACAGTGGGGAAATAACATCTAAGGGTGAACCAGTTGGTTTTAGTTGATTTACAATGTTGTGTACGAAAGAAAGAGAAAAAGGTGTGAACTGGCTAAGAACACCAGTATATTTTAAATGGCCTGCAGGCAGAATGGTCTGCCTAATCTCAGATATCTTATTAATAAGATTGTGTCAGAAGGCGGGTCAAATGAACTCGACAGGTAGAAAGTGTAAGAATGGGATGTAATGGCTACTGAAACATTTAAGATGGAGTTTAATGGACTCTGATGAGTAATTATAGTTTAAAGCTGTACATACAATCAAACTTGAACATTTCATTCATACAGTTTATTCACTATAGTTTAAAAAAATGGTAATAAAATATGACAAGATCACAGAGTTAAACTGTCAGAAAAAAATAATCTTAATTATGTCAGATAACACTTAAGCAAAACATTGTCAGGTCAAAGTGTCTGAATAATTTTTGGTTCCAGATTTTTATCAATTTTACTGGTAGTCCACTGTATGAAGAATTTTTGGGTATAATATGTCACAGTTTACTTTATTTTGCTATCCTCACTTACATAAATGAACTATAGTGTCCTGCACCCACTAGTAAAAATATATCAAAAATATCAAAATTGTTTTAATAATTTTTGGTTTGACTGTATGAGCATTTTTAGAAGTCCTGGTACAACAACTGATATTTTTTCATTCACTATTTTAATTCAGTCTGAATAATCACATTAACTGTGACAAGATTATATGATTAATCACGACTAAATATTTACTTGATTGACAGCCTTAAAAATAGCAAGTAATATGTCAATAATGGAATATAAAAAAACATATAAATTTCAATAAAAATATTAAATTAAATTACCATAATTGTAAGTTATGAAATGGAATTCAACTGATATATATTCACAGATTAACTATATCATTGCAATTAAATATTTTAGTCTGTTGATAGCCTTAAAAACAAAAATAAATTTAGAAGAATTATGCATAAAATATAAATGCATGAAAAATTAATTCTGTATTTTAATCTGTTTATGTTTCAATAAAACATAAAAAAATAAAATAAAAAATAGTCTAACTAGAGGAATTATGCATAAAATAAAAATTAATGAAAAATAAAATACTTTAATCGATTGACATTCGGAAAATAACTAGAAGAATTAAGTACAAAACAAAAATGCATGACAATTTAATTAAATATTTTACTCGGTTAACAGCCATAAAAACAAAACAAAAAAGAAATAAAATAACAGCCTAACTAGAAGAATTATGCATAAAATAAAAATAAATGAAAAATAAAATATTTTAATAGGTTAACAGTCGAAAAAAACAATAATGAATACAAA
Organism: Mylopharyngodon piceus; assembly: GCA_039654765.1. NCBI lineage: Eukaryota > Metazoa > Chordata > Actinopteri > Cypriniformes > Xenocyprididae > Mylopharyngodon > Mylopharyngodon piceus. Next base: position 34,135,293 of record CM077438.1, read on the forward strand.
ATAAATGAACAAATTTGCCCAACTAGAAGAACTGCGCATAAAATAAAAATACAAAATAAACTCATCCCACCATCCCTTCAACAGGTGTGGTCCTCGGCTAGCGATATATAGAGCAGAATCATTAGTGTGCACTTCTGTCTGACAGCTGGATACCAGTGAACAACATCTGTCTCCTTCACTAAAACACTGCAGAAAGCCAGCTAGTCACAACACACACAGTTAGAAATTTAGTGTGTACATGTACACAGCATATCCGTTCACTGGATGTGCTCCTAACTGTGTGTGTGTGTGTGTTTCTCCCCAAAGCAGAAATCTCGTCCACATTCCGATCTATTGTAGTGTGACAGCGGGGTGGCAATGAGCGGAAACGTGTCAAACAGAGACAGAGGCCTCGATCAGGGACTGCTTTTGGATTTTTTTTCTCCTTCTCTGCTGTAGTGTTATTGCTGTAATTACCCAGAAAAACAGAAACACTCCTGATCATAATAAAACTGTTTGTTGGCTGCACTGAAGCTTACTAGGATGCAATAAGGAAATTCATTTAATGGGTTTTAAGGAGGTTTTTTTTTGTGGAACCTAATGCATTAACTATGACATAATTATATAATTAATCACAGTTCAAAATTTTAATTGTTTAACACCTTTAAATATTCAGAATAATGAATAAATTAGGCTAACTAGATAAATATGAAATTCAATTGATGTGCATTGACAGATGTATGTATATCAAATATATAATGGCAATTAAATATATTAATCAACAGACAGCCCTAAAAAAATATTACTCAACAGACAGCCCTAAAAAAGAAAATAAATAACAGTAACGATCAAATAAAACACACATGTATGTATATTATTTATATAATCACTATTTTTAAAGTATTTTAATTGACTGATAACCCTAAAAATTGCGCTAAATAAAATTAATTAAAAAATAAAAATAAGTGTGCATATTAAATATATAATGGCAATTAAATATATTAATTAAATGACAGCCAAATTAAAACATAGATGTGTGTATATCATCTATATAATCATTATTTTTCAAAAGCATTTTAATCAATTGATAGTCCTAAAAATAATGATAAATAAAATTGATAAAAGATTTAAAAATAAGTGTGTATATCAAATATATATTGATAGCCCTAAAAATAATAATAATTAATTAATTAATTAACATAAAAAGTAGAATAAATTAATAAATGAACTTAACTGCAGATGTTACAACCCAAAGTTCAATAAAATAGGTTTGGGTTTGTTAAAACCATGAAATGTTGATCATTATGCGATTCATTCCGTTTAATCAACCACCGTTCACATAGTCAAGAAATAGTTTGGCATGCAGGGTCCAAGAATAAAATGGGTCCAAAAGGTGTCGGTTCTCATTTAAAACAAGCTGTAAAGATGTGAACCTTTGGCTTCATTTGATACATCACAGATGTTCCAGTACTTTATTAACAGAATGTTTTTCATTCCATTAATTCAAAGTACTGGAGTCATAAATTCGTATTTGTTGACATCACCATGGTATCTGATCTATAAACAGATCAAATTTGAAATATCTTCACTGGCCATGACTGGGAACCATCTAGCTCTTCAAATACAGAGATACTTAGTCTGTCTGTCCAAACAAATGGACAATTAAGCTCAGATGTGAATCATTCCAAATGGGATTTCTGTTATGTGGCAATTCAGCGTATCTGATCCAGCGAATCTGATTACATCACAGCTCACACCATTCCTGGAAAAGCAGATGAACAAACAAAACCACACACAAATATTCACAAAGAGGAGATCTTTGAATTAGCGAGGCATTAAGGGCAGCAGTTACCTTTAAAAACCCTTAAATACCCATGACATTTCCTCCAAGTGAATTTAGACCTAACCAGACTGCCACCTAACCAAGACATTTAACACTAAGTTGTGCAATTCCAGTGGTTATTTTTGAGATTATTTTGACAAAATGGCCACCACTATCATTAAAGTGATCCCACCTAGCATGTAGCTTAGCATTAGCATAACACATAATTCTCTTTAAAATGTTTTAGCCATAAAAAACGAGCTTCAGATTTAGTACCAAAAGACAAAGAGAACAAAACTATTCGTTATACACAATATATTTCAAACAAGCATCAATTAAAAACAAACAACAGCTGTTAAGTAGCCCAAAGACACAAAGTACAGTCTAACGCTTGGATCCATCGATGTCTGTTCTGAAATTTATAGGACTGAGCTTAGGTTTAGCTGTCTTTAGTTGTGCCAAACTAGCTAAAATGACCAGCACATGAGCTCACATTATGATCGTAACACTAAAGTACCCAATAAAATGAAATGAATGTGAAGACAGTCCAGAGTACAGTTATGTTTCCCCCGCTGTTTTGAAGTATGAACATGTGGAACAAATTTAAGGAACTATTTGACCTAAAGGACTTCTTTATTTGGTGGAAAAGTATATATGGACTAGAGAATAGACAATATTACACATTAAAGAAACAGATGGAGAAAATAAAATGTATTATTAAACAAAATCCTGCCAACATGGAAATAAAATAGATTCTAAGTAGAATAAAACAGGAACTAATGATCATTTGACAAGTTTAAATACTTTCATTTAAAAAACAAAATAAAATAAAAAAATCTTAATACATTTTTTTGACATTCTTTATAAAACAAACAAATAAATAAATAAAGTGAAATAAAGACCTAAAGGACTTCTTTGTTTGATGGGAAAGCTTAGAACTAGAGAATTTATAATATTATACATTAAAAACACAGATAAAAAACAAAAAACATACAAATACTGCCAACAAACAATAAACTGGTTTAAAAAGATACTTCAATATCTTTTGAAATACCTTTTTTCAGATTAAATAACGGTAATGCCTAGTTCAGACTACACAACTTTAAACGTTGGCACTGTGCTGTTCAGAGATCATGATTTGCTGTCTGTATTCTGGAGTCTTGAAGTCTTGTGGTGTTCACATTACGTGACACTACTTAAATGATCCGCAACACGAGCTGACAACAGCTGGGACTCCCAACGACTCTATCTGGTCCCCAACCCACGTTTTGTCACGAAAACACACACAAGAAGTGGAACGGGAAATGATGCGAAACAATAGCCGCTTTTCCACCGTCGGGCCAAACGGTTCTTATTGTGTAACCGTTCCATTCTGTGCCGATCCGGGCCAGCTGGTATAGTTACGGATTCATTTTCCACTGTGGGGCTGATAACGGCCGCTCTTCGGAATGTAATACAAAAGTGTCAGTCGTTGCCTTGGTAATGCAACGGTTTACTGATGATATGAGATGTAAATAACGACCACATTATGGAGGATGATCAGATGTTTCCTTTAATTTTATTATTAATTTGTGTTTACGTCGCTCAAATACAGCACTTGGCCAGCTACGGAGAAACTGATAGCCAGGCAACAGACAAGTGACCAATCCTGTGTGCTGACGTCACTTCACACATTCTACCAGCACGATTCAGCAGGTTAGACAACCGTGCCGAGAATTCCGGGCCGAGAACGGTTTGTAATCGTGCCGTGCCGTACCAAGCTCCAGTGGAAACACTACTGGAACTGTTCCTTACCATTCTAAGAACTGTTCGGAATTGGATGCAACAGTGTAAAAGTTGTCCAATTCCGCTGCGTGCCTAACCATGCTGGTAAAATGCGTGTAGTGGCGTCGCAACTCAGGATTGGTCACTTGTCTGTTGCCTGGCTACTAGAGTGATATTTGAGGAAAGAAAACACAAGTTAATATTAGAAATATCCGATCAGCCTCCGTAATGCGGCCTTTATTTACATCTCATACCGTCTGTAAACTCTTGCTTTACCAAGGGAATGACTAGTGCATTTGTATTACATCCCAAAAAGTGGCCATTATCAGCCCCACAGTGGAAAATGAAACCATACCTGTACCGGCTGGGCCGGAGATCGTCACGGAATGGAACGGTTAAAAGATTAGTTCACTTTCAAATGAAAATTAGCCCAAGCTTTACTCACCCTCAAGCCATCCTAGGTGTTTATGACTTTCTTCTTTCTGATGAACACAATCGGAGAAATATTAATAAATATCCTGACGCATCCGAGCTTTATAATGGCAGTGATAGGGATCAACGAGTATGAGCTGAAGAAAGTGTCTCCATCCACATCCATCCATCATAAACGTACTCCACACGGCTCTGGAGGGGTTAATAAAGGCCTTCTGAAGCGAAGCAATGCATTTGTGTAAAAAAAATAACCATATTTAACAAGTTATGAAGTAAAATATCTAGCTTCTGCCAAATTATTCAATTATTCTTCCGTATTCAAATTCAAATTACAAAGAAAGTGTAAACTGGCAAGAGTTTTACACTTTCTTCGTACGTTGAATACGGAAGGCGGTCTGGCTAATTTTCATTTGAAAGTGAACTAATCCTTTAAACAACGAGAACGGTTTGGCTCGACGATGGAAAAGTGGCTAAAGAGTTTTACCAAGGAGGAACAGAAATGTCAAATACTTGTCATTTTTACAAATAATTGGTCATTTTAAGGTAAAAAATACGTGTGACACAAAACACAATGTACGAAATCCAGAGTGAAAATGATTGACATGCTCACACACACGCTGTTGTAATGCCATGATCATAGTACATCAGACCATCGGGCTAACACAGCTGTTCTAATGTGAAGTAGTTTCTTTTAGCGATTACATATTCAAACAGAAGTGCATGTGCTAGAAAGGACTGTTAGCGGTCAAAATGTCCTCTTACTCATTTAACAACAGTCGTGCTGACTGGAAACAAAAACATTAATTTTTCCTCTAAACTGCTAATGAAGCCCCGCCCACATTCACTCAGCCAAACTTCATCAGCTCTCTCTTTTTTTCTGACGTGAAGCAACCTCACCTCATTTGGCCAGGGGTTCAAAAGTTCACTGCTGCCAGACTGTTTTTGCAGGCCCTCTTTCGTTTCTGTCTTGCCCTCCCCTGTTCTCTAGTTTTTTCAAAGGGATCTCGGCATGAATGTAAGTGGATTAGCTCTGGAGTTGTTCGACCAAAACACTTTCATCTGCTGTCGTTCGTTCATGGCTCGTTCACGTTTACAGAAGGTGAGAGAGAGAGAGAGAGAGAGAGAGAGAGAGAGAGAGAGAGAGAGAGAGAGAGACACGAGGTGTCATGACTGGTATTAGAGATTGTAGATATGGAAAAAGAGTCTAACAGGTAGATACATTTTTGGATGGATGGATAAGATAGATTATCAGGCAGACAGAAAAAGAGACAGTGACATACATGGGATAGATGGATTGGATGGATGGATGGATAGATAAATAGACAGACAGACAGACAGACAGACAGATAGACAGATAGACAGATAGATAGATAGATAGATAGATAGAGTTACCCTACTGTCCACCACAGTGACCCTCAGTATGTGTGTGTATATACACTGATCAGGCATAGCATTATAAAAGATAACATTTGACCACCTTCCTAATATTGTGTTGGTCCCCCTTTTGCTGCCAAAACAGCCCTGACCCGTCAAGGCATGGACTCCACTAGACCCCTGAAGGTGTGCTGTGGTATCTGGCACCAAGATGTTAGCAGCAGATCCTTTAAGTCCTTTAAGTTGCGAGGTGGGGCCTCCATGGATCAGACTTGTTTGTTCAGCACAAACTTTCTATCAGAACCAGCATTAACTTCTTGAGCAATTTGAGCTACAGTAGCTCGTCTGTTGGATCGGACCACACGGGCCAGCCTTCGCTCCCCACGTGCATCAGTGAGCCTTGGCCTCCCATGACCCTGTCGCCGGTTCACCACTGTTCCTTCCTTGGACCACTTTAGATACTGACCACTGCAGACCTGGAAAACCTCACAAGAGCTGCAGTTTTGGAGATGCTCTGACCCAGTCGGCTAGCCATCACAATTTGGCCAACTCACTCAAATCCTTATGCTTGCCCGTTTTTCCTGCAAAATGTTCACTTGCTGCCTAATATATCCCACCCACTAACAGGTGCCGTGATGAAGAGATAATCAGTGTTATTCACTTCACCTGTCAGTGGTCATAATGTTATGCCTGATCAATGTACGTTAAACACTGTGGTATCAAATGTTCACGTTTTAATTTGTTACACAGTTTATTTAAGTTTAAGCTATGCTATAATATTTTCTTCCATTATTTTGATTTTATAATTTTATATACATATATTCCAATCTTTGACAATATTGTATTGTTTACATTCATGCCAATAAAGCAATTTTAATTGAATTGATAAATAGACAGACATACAGATAGATAGATAGACAGACAGACAGACACACTGATAGATAGACAAAAAATTAAATGTACTTAAAATACAAAATATCTTCATCTTTTTTTCCCCAGTGCATTTACTCGCACAGATCATACACTCTGCCTGAACTTTGGTCACTGAGTTCAGTAAAGTCTATCAAATCCCATTTAAAAGGCAAATGAGCATCTCATCTTTTTACTCTATAACCTCTTAACACCAGCATGTCAATTAGGCTATTCTGAGTCCTAAGAGATGTTAAACTCCACCATCTCTGAACAAAAGCCAGCTTTGTTTGCTGTTCTTTGTGCAGTTCACCCTTTTAGTAGCTTAAGGCCCCAACGGGTCAATGCAACTGTGTTTTGGTGAACAGTAGAGAATTTCCTGACACACAAACACTAATCCAAGATAAAGACCCACCTAAAAAGGCACTGGATCAGACCATCACTGTGAAAGGAAATGGCCACACTTTCTTGAACTGAAGAGAGTCGGTCTAATTTGTCTCTCACTGTGGAGGAAAGTCTTGCTATTGTATGAATGGGGCGCCTAGCAACCGGCGACGGGGGAAATACAAAAGAACAAAGAGGAAAAAGTGTGCCAATTCAGTCAATTCATGGGAGGAAAAGCTTTTGGTATGATTGCACAAGACCTTATAAATAACAGATTAAGACTACAGAAATTCCCCTCATGACAAACAAAGAAACAAACAAACAAAATCTTGCTCTAAGATCATCTGAATAGGCTGTCAAAACAAGCGCTGAAGTCACTGAAGACTAATTAGCAGCATAACACATAAGGGATTTTAAGAAGCTATAGTAAAGAAAAAAACTATCTATTATTATTAAATTACTTTTTTAAATGTCTGTTTATGTAATATGTACATATCAGATTTAAATTAGATTATAAATTATTTAATGTAGTTAATTAATAAATTATATAATTAAAAACATAAATAATAATAAACAACAACAATAATATAACATTAATATGTTAATTATTATATTATTTGAATTTTAATTAGCATTATTATTTATGCATTTTAATTATATATTTAAATTACAATAAACATATATACAAATGTGAGTTTAATTTTAATTAAATAAATTTTTAATTTGAATTATTTTTAATTTTATATTTTATTATTATTATTATTATTATTATTTTATCAATTGACAGCCTTATTTAAATTAGTTGTATTTGTCCCCCATGTCCTAACTAAAATGTATTTGGAATATCTGATTTTCCTTTTTTTGAAAAATCAGGTTGTCATGACACGGTCAACAAAATGTCATTGCAAGTGACGTTCGGATGTTACTGTTATATAATATTATGGATTTTCTTGTGTATTGGAGGTAGGGAAAAGTGTGACAATCTGCTGTAAAAGCAGTGACAACTAGTCAAGAAGTGATCTTTGCAGAAGACGTTTCATGGAAAATGCGATCAGGGGTCAGTTTTGGCAGGGTTGCTGATGATTAGAGGAGAGATCTTGTAAAGCAGGATACTAATTGTGCTAATACACTGGCCAGACTGGAAAAATGTTTACGCTTAGCAGGGATTTCTGTCTTACTCCAAAACATCCTTTTTACTCTGGATGATTACTTTACTAAGAAAGAGTGGGCGAACTGTTAATCAGTCAGTGAGACTATTTACAATGTTTCATATTAATTAAGTTCAAGTTCAAAGTACTTTATCGTCATTCCAACCATACAACAAATAGTGTATTTACTTTCTAGATTCAAAAACAACTCCTGAGGATGAAAAATACACTTCAATGATATAAAAGTTGTTTTAAATTTTAAACAATAATAATTATTATTATTCAAACAAAACAAAACAAATAAATACCAGCCAGTGTTCAAATGAAACAAAACAAATGCCTACCAGTGTTCAAACAAAACGAAACAAAGAAATGTCTGCCAGTGTTCAAATGAAACAAAACAAAGTAATACCAGCCAGTATTCAAACAAAACGAAACAAAGAAATACCAGCCAGTGTTCAAATGTAACAAAACAAAGAAATACCAGCCAGTGTTCAAACAAAACAAAACAAATGCCTACCAGTGTTCAAACAAAACGAAACAAAGAAATGCCTGGCAGTGTTCAAACAAAACAAAACAAAGAAATACCAGCCAGTATTCAAACGAAACAAAACAAATGCCTACCAGTGTTCAAACAAAACGAAACAAAGAAATGCCTGGCAGTGTTCAAACAAAACAAAAACAAAGAAATACCAGCCAGTGTTCAAACGAAACAAAACAAATGCCTACCAGTGTTCAAACAAAACAAAACAAAGAAATGTCTGCCAGTGTTCAAACAAAACAAAAAATGCCTGCCAGTGTTCAAACAAAACAAAAAAATGCATGTCAGTGTCTAAACAAAACAAAGAAACACCTGCCAGTGTTCAAACAAAACAAATGCCTGCCAATTTTCAAACAAAAAACAAAATGAAACAAAACAAAAAAAAGAAATGCATGCCAATGTCCTTTGCCAAATTTAACTGTATGATTATGATCACATTACGGCCATGCAACCGCAACAATGAGCTACTGTGTAAATAAAAAAGCCACAAAATCAATAAAACATATATTGTGATAAGTTTTCCCTTGACATAGAGAATAAGAGTTTAATATCTTGATCTTGGATGACCAGAGCTATCTAAACCAAAAATAAATTACGCTGAAAAACTGTGTCCACAATCGAAACTATAGACATAAATGTGGTAATCCCTTTAATACACTTACAATCACAGCGTTATTTACATCTATGTGTATTTTAATCCAAAAATTAATACAACACAACTCTGTTATTGCGACATTGAACTAAACAAACCACTGGCTTCTGATTCTGTGAGAATGTCTAATGACACAATGAATTATTCTAATCGGTGCTCAACTAATGAATGCTGGCAAGACATCTACGAGGCAATAAAATGAGGGAATAAATTCATGTTTTTATCTGCGTGTTTAATAAATGTTATAACCATAAGCTTTCCATAAATCACTAAAGACCTGCCAAGATGGAGTTCACAATCCACTCTCCATCATGCTGTAATTAATGCCTCGCTCAGTCATCTCCTTTGCTTTCATATGAGTCAGACTTCCCATGATGCAGTCCTTCTGAGACAGACCAGACAGAGGCACTTTTTCTGGGGGTCTTTTTATGCTCTTCAACGTGACCAAAATCGTACCAATTTTGTATGCAAAACTCAGTGAACCCATTGGATTGATGTGCATATGTTACTGTATGCTAGCCTTGCATGCTAAATTAATTCACAAATGAACCAAACTGGAGCTATATGTAACATCCTCCTAGCTAAATCACACATGATGCATGTCACATTTCCTTTCCCAGAATTCCTCTGGAATAGGATTATTAAAAATACAGACAAAAATGCTAAGAACCTTGGATGAGGAGAGATAACGAAATACACAGAGAGAAATGGGGTAAAAAACAAAAACACTTTTCAGTGGCTAAAGTTGATCAAAATGAAGAGCTCCTCTGGTGCCATCTGGTTCTCAATCCTAATTCGTAGGTATCCGGCATGCATACAAAGATTAAGGATTGCCCTGCGTTAACCTGGCAATACAAATAATCACAAAAAATGGAGAAAATATCTTCTAGGCGGAAATCGGAAATCCCAGTGTGGCCTCAGAATTAAGCTTTCATGGGTAATTCTAGGTTTAATCCTTTTATAAAATGTGTAATCATTTAGAAATCGCCACAAAAGTATTTCTTTCTTTCTTTCTTTCTAGAATGATAAATGTTGGCCACAAAAGTTTTCAGTTTCAATGACATTTTGTGTCGGAAACTCCCCATCCCCAGCATTAAACAAAAAAAAAAAAAAATCAAACCAAATTTGTCCTAAGCATAACTATTCCTAATGCATGAGACCAATTCAGTGCACGTGAAGACAGTAGAAGAGAGAATTAAAGATATATAGTAGACTCCAGCATTTAGCGCCATTTCCCAATTCTTACAGGCATTTTACAGAAAGCTTGAATCTAATATTCACATGTCAGATAGAATTTGCTCTGTTTACTCATAACAAATAATGTTTTATTTACGCATAACAAATTATGTTTTGTTTCTCTGAAGGATAGAAGAGAGAAGGGGAATGTTACTGCTGGTTCCATGACCCGGAGTTGAAGAATATAAATAGAGACAGAAAGAGATAGAAAAAACAACACTAAGAAGTGCACTAAGAAGATGAACAAGTCTAATTGGGGTCTTGTTTTAGTCGCCGTCTCTCCAATAACACAGAAAGCTTCCTGAGGCATTATAAGTGCTGCAAACACTGACCTACATTCAGTCATAAAGTCCCTCCCTCCCAGAGGAGGCCTTCAGAAAGCGTTTATGCTGATCCAGAGTCAGTCGCTAAGCATATATATCCGACTATTCCACAAAAAGGTTTCATTTCTCAGTGATATTGTACATGCTTGTAACGACAGGTAACAAGTATCATCAAATAGGCCAAAGTACTGTGGAGAAACAGTGTCATCCATTTTGCTGTGTTCTTTGTAAAATTCGTTGAATAGCTATACAAGAACGGTTTGGTCTATCAAAAAGCTCGTAATAATTTTTGCTAGCATGGTCTGATGATGATCTGAGCCAAATTTGGTGAAAATCGGACAAACCATCTAGGATGAGTTCGAAAAATTAAAAATGGCGGTAACATTTTCATGATGTAAAATAAAATAAAACAATTATTTCTTTGTAATTTTTCATAAAAATTTAACAACTTGCTTTGCTTCTAAAACAACTTTCTTTTTCTGGTGACATCACCAAGTCCTCCCTTCCAACTTCCTGTCACCTTATTTCACAATCCAGTCAATTCCTGATGAATAAAATCAAGTCTAACATTTGTTTCACTTGGAAATCAACAATGTTTTTAGAAAATATTTTAACATAAAAAGGCTCTGAAGCAGTTTTCAATAATGTATTTTAAATAATATAGTGCCTGATTATTTTGAGACATCAAACTCCTGTTGGATAGCAATAATTATGCTTGAAAGTAAATTGAATGACAATTCATAATAATTATCCCTGCACTATCATCAACAACGTCATCACTGATGTCACAACAACTGTAATTGTCAGTGACATCATTGAACAATTAGTCATTGTTATAAAGCAACACCACAAGATGATTCATAAGCGCAGCTACATGCACATAATTCATCTAGATCACTAAATCAGTTGTTAACGTTCACCTGAACAGCCATTTTAAACTCCACTTCCTTAAATAAACACACCCCTCCATTTTATAAATTCTTTAAGCTCGTTATGTTTAATTATTCATGCCTCAGAGGAGGCCCGTTCCCGCAGTGCAGTGCAGCACGTCCACGCTTCATTCGAGAGTCACAGAGACAATGACATTTTTTTCCAATAACACAGCAGTTATAGACTCAAATTTGCTTTGAGTTTCTTATTTGTTGTCTGAATGTAAAGAAAGAGTTATCTGTGCGCTGCAGAACTCACACGATCCACCGCCGTAACCACGTGGACGTATTGTTATGACGTTTCCTTCATAAGCTGGAAGGAAAGGACGAATGGACAAACCGAGCAACATCAGCTTCGGCCAAAAGAAAACAAATGTTAAAGTGCTTCTCAAACCCCAAAACCAAACAAATTAAACTGCTGAGGGAGACGGAGCATCACACATGTGACACTAACAAGCAAACTAACAAAACAAATCAAATCAGTTTAGGTATGTATATATTGGAAAAGACATATTTAGGGGAAAAAAGACGAAAAAAACAAAACAAAACAAAAACAATATGTTTGTCTGTTTATCTATCTACCTCAATATCTGCTTGTTTGTTTACCTGTTTGTGTATCTATCTATCTATCTATCTATCTATAATGAATTAATTAATTAATTTTCATTTGTCCTCAGCATATCTCAAGATTATGATCTTTTCCACCGTGTCTAAACAACAGACTGTTATGCCTGACCCTTCATTACGGCAACACACAGTGCTACAACAATCCTGTTAGTCTCAGCGACACACATCCACCCATATCTCGTCCAATAAACACACAAAGTCATCAAGCTCCACGTGAACTCACCAGAGAAAAAGTTTTTAGCACGCAGGTAACTGACACTCAGACGAAGGATGGAGAGTTTGTCCAGGCTGCTCGTGACCTCCTCAGGAAACGGAAGGAGACTGGCCAGCCGGTCCAATTCGGAGTTTAACCGATCTCGATGGCGTTTGGATGGGTTAGACTTCACCCCTTCAGTTGGGGGCTGCTTCACCCTGAGTATGAGAGCACAAAAACCAACTCTTAAAATCACATTCAGCAGTGTTTTTCGTGAATCAAAAAAGGGTTGCAGGTCTGTTTGGACAGCATTAAAATACTGAAGCCACAATCAGAGTGTCCCATGGATTTGCACAAGCTGTTTTTACAAAATTTACTGAATTGTCAACTTTCCGACTCTGCCCGTCATGTTTAATAATTTTGCATATTGTTGGGTCTGTGCTGTTCTCGGTATACTAATAAATTTCAGTATTTGATTTTAAGGAAATGTGTGTGTACCTTTATACGAATAAACACATTTGGGTCACCACCCCATCGTAAAAGCCCTACACACACACACACACACACACACACACACACACACACACAGGTTGGGTTTTCATGTTTTATGGGGACTTTCCACATTTATAAGCTGTTTTCCTCATGGGGACCAAAAAAGACCCCACAAGTTCAAGGATTTTGGATATTGCCATCTTTGTGGGGACATTTTGTCCCCATAATGTACAGTTTACCTGAACCACACACACACACACACACACACACACACACACACATAATTTGTCTGTTACTGTAAATACGAATAGTATTAGTTTAAAGATAAAAATACACAAAAAGGGAAAATTGTGATGGCTAATTGAAATCTTGTAAACAGTAAATAAAATATAATGAAATTTTTTTTTACATATTAAACAAATGTAAATTCTAAATATAGGCTATTATTTAAAAGTATAAAATAAGCTCTGAATGGTTTATGTAACATGTAATACAAGATTATGATACCTATTTGGTTTACACTTTATCAATGAAGTGATTTTAAAATCAATAAAACGTAGCAGAATTATGTATAGGCTAATTAAGGTGTTTTATTACGATTATTATGTTCTAATAAAAATGTGACATAATTATACACACTGCAATCCTCACTGCATTCACTAAATAAAATAATAATTGTAATAAAATATTATGCAAGATAATATAACATATAAAACATTATATAAAATACAATATTTGCGTTCAGCGCTCATGTTTACAACTGGCTTTAATTTAATTTCACGCAATTTAATGTATTTGAATTTTTTTTGTACATGATAGTTTCTTTTAAACAAAATTGAAAACGAAAAGGACAAAACACCTTAAATGTTTACTAAATGAGCAAGAGTGCATGAAAACTGTAATATTACGCATACATTAAAACAAATATAGCAGCACGGGTTGTAATACTCTTACGAGCGATGCTTTGATGATCTTAAATAGAATAATAACAGTAAATATAAATATTTACTTGTAGATGCGCCTAGAGAGGAGATTACACATGCGATGTGGGTCAGATGTACATTACTAGGCTATACTGGACTGAGTTTTTGAGTCAGAAATACCAACGAAAACTTCAACAACATCAATTATCAATGAAAAATGAACATCTCGCTTGATTATTTCTTTGTATGATCTAATTTTGGACTACAGGAGTTCAGTGTTCAATACGCATTGAGTAGGCTAGCCCATACATCCATCACACACATTTATTTATATCACTTACGTTCTTTGTACTGGTTTTCTTCTTTTTCGTCCTGCATACATGTTTAAGGCGTCAGTATAATCCAACTCTTCGGGTCCAATGAATTCAACCCAAAATTTCTAACAGATAAAATCCCTCTTTCTACTTAAACAAAAAACTTTAAATAAGAAAAGAACAGATTTCTTGTACAGGTCACGGGTGTTAAAATTCAAAAATCCAAAATATTATAATAAATAGGCTCTAATATTTTATAAATTGTGCAAAAGGCACCCAGAATCCCTACTGCTACAACATGACCAAACTGCATTTAATATCAGTTCTATAAACTTAAAACGCCAAAATAGAGATGCAAAAAGTTAAATTCCTCTTCAGATATATTTCAGCGTTCATAAGAGGAGTGACAGCAGGTCCTCGTTATCATATTCTTCATCCTCAGTGCTGCTGAGTTTGTATAAACAGCCCTCCAAAGTCATTTACTTGGTTAAAATAATACATTATAATCTATATTTACACAGAACGGGCAAAATAAACCAAATCCAGAATCATAATTTGTTCCAGCTTCGTGTCTAATTCATTTTTGGCCGAGCTGCTCCATTAAGTCCCCCAACTGCGCGCCCCCGACACCAGCTTGAAGGGGCACGCGCATTTGGTTGACCAGGCAACCGGCACAGATTTGCGCAGGAGCGCGCGCAGAGCATCAGAGGCCACGGCATTAAAGGCAAAGGGGAAAAATCTCCTAGGATACATGACGTCAGACTTTACATCTCCTGTGATTGGTTAACGGAGTTCAAAATTACGATTTCTCGCTTATGAATTTTAATAAAGAAACGTGAAGCGTGATCATAAGCGTAATGGATTTGCTGAAAGACAGACGTTGGTAGGTAGGCGCAACGAATCATACTATGGGGAAGAATTTTGAACATTAATGAGATTACAAGGTTACCAAGAAACGCTGGCAAGGCTGATTAATATTAATTAGAATCCTGGACACTTCTGGCCAGTCAGGTGACAGCACCTCGCAGGATTTGTTACAGAAATTACATTATCTTGAAAATCCCTGAAATTAAATACAGTAATCATTTAGGTATAAATAAATATTTTAAGTAATTTTTTTTTTTAAAACGTTAGGCTACTAAAAAGATACATATTTTAACCCTTTTATTAATAATGATGATGATGATGATGACCTACCAAAAACAAAAAACAAAAACAAAACAAAAAAACCCTGCCATGTCACAACATAAAGAATTTAAAGAAGCGTTTATGTTGTTGTTCGGCATTTATTGACTATAATGACGGTATTATATAATAGGCCTACTTGTTTTTGGACCACAACAAATCCAATCTAGTGCATGCAAGCTACTGACTGTCACATTGCACACATCTGTTTTATACGCGTTATTTTAATTGCAGTAATGAATAAAATATGATTCGAAAGTGATTGTATGTCTCCCCAGTTTTGTTCGGACACCCTATTACTGTGGCTAACCATACCTAGTAGTTACAAACCCATATTATTTCTTTGTTGTTTTGCCAATTGAAGCAATTGGGTCACCGTGATTATAAGAAATAAAACATTCCTGTCGGAAAATTTAGTGCTAACCCTACCCATAACATCCCTAAAATCAGAGGGAAATGATAGGTAAATAAGAATGGTGCAGAAGCCCCTACCCCTTGTTGTATAAGCCTAAACTTGACATAAACTGTAAACTTGTCCCTCAAATCTGATTGGTTGATTGGAATGTTGTTCCATGATCAACACAGATGTTGATCCAGGAAAATGTACTTGGTGAAAGAGAGAGAGGCTACTGGCACACATTCAAAAAATATACATTAGCGCCCCCATGTGGTAAACACACATGAACTACATCCATCTGTCTACACTGGTCTACAGCCAAAATGCTGCTGAAATAAACGTCAAACTTTACTAATTCTGGGTCACTTAGAAAGGAAAAGATGCTTAAAATTGTTGATTGGCTCTAGTTTTTAAGATATGCTATTGGGTCAGTATATACGACCCTTGGCTACCGTCAAATGTCTGTTACTGACATTCTTCAGTGTACAGTGTATATACAGTATAATGTAATACTTTGCACGCGCAGGTCGCACATGGGCATTTAATTATTTTGCAGTTGTTGGTTTATCCACAATGTGCAACTGTGCCCTTCCTAATATTGTGTTGGCCCCACTTTTGCTGCCAAAACAGCCCTGACCCGTTGAGGCATGGACTCCACTAGACCCCTGAAGGTGTGCTGTGGTATCTGGCACCAAGATGTTAGCAGCAGATCCTTTAAGTCCTTTAAGTTGTGAGGTGGGCCTCCATGGATCGGACTTGTTTGTTCAGCACATCCCACAGATGCTCGATTGGATTGAGATCTGGGGAATTTGGAGGCCAAGTCAACACCTCAAACTCGTTGTTGTGCTCCTCAAACCATTCCTGAACCATTTTTGCTTTGTGGCAGGGCGCATTATCCTTCTGAAAGAGGCCACAGACACCAGGAATACCGTTTCCATGAAAGGGTGTAAATGGTCTGCAACAATGCTTAGGTAGGTGGTAGATGTCAAAGTAACATCCACATGGATGGCAGGATCCAAGGTTTCCCAGCAGAACATTTCCCAAAGCATCACACTGCCTCCGCCGGCTTGCCTTCTTCCTATAGTGCATCCTGGTGCCATGTGTTCCCCAGGTAAACAACGCACACGTGGCCATCCACGTGATGTAAAAGAAAATGTGATTCTTCAGACCAGGCCACCTTCTTCCATTGCTCCGTGGTCCAGTTCTTATGCTCATGTGCCCACTGTTGGCGCTTTCGGCAGTGGACGGGGTCGGCATGGGCACCTGGTCTGCAGCTATGCAGCCCCATACGCAACAAACTGCGATGCACTGTGTATTCTGACACCTTTCTATCAGAACCAGCATTAACTTCTTGAGCAATTTGAGCTACAGTAGCTCGTCTGTTGGATCGGACCACATGGGCCAGCCTTCGCTCCCCACGTGCATCAATGAGCCTTGGCCGCCCATGAAACTCGCTCAAAATCTTACGCTTGCCCATTTTTCCTGCTTCTAACACATCAACTCTGAGGACAAAATGTTCACTTGCTGCCTAATATATCCCACCCACTAACAAGTGCCGTGATGAAGAGATAATCAGTGTTATTCACTTCACCTGTCAGTGGTCATAATGTTATGCCTGATCGGTGTATATAGACTTCAGATTGTGCGAAGAGGTTAGTTTGTACAACTCTAACATGAAAGAATACAAAAATATTTACATGGGTTGTAACTCGTGGCGAGAGATTACTCAAAACTGCGCATGCATCGAACGCCCGTGCACGCGTACAAGTCAAGTGAAGTATACTTTGCAAGGCTGTGCGTTCGACTGTGCATGTGTAAAAAACGAAGTATACTCAGAGCTTGAGCCTCTCCCAACTCAAACATCACAAACAAAGCTTTTACGGGAGCTTGAGAAAGCATGTCTCAACAGGTAGAAGTAGACTATTTCTAAGGCCGCATTTACTCTGCATGGTTCAAGTGACCCAATTCCGATTTTTGCCCCCATGTGGCCCAGATCGTATATGACCGACCAACATGTAAGCAGGGAAAAAGCGCATGGATTTCGATATTCTCCGATCGTTTTCAGGCCTCATTCATATGTGGAAATAAATCTGATATGAATTGGATACATGCATTTGCGCCTGTCGTGTAAGCAGACAGATCGGATATTCCCGTCAATGCGAGTCGTATGCAGTGTTTGAAGTGGAAAAACGATGCTCAGTTCAAAATGCGTTCCTGAAGGGAGGGAGGGCGCGGCAGTCTTCCGTACATGCAACATGTCGGAAGTGCCGGTACACAAGGAAACTGGTGGTGGTAGGCTACACTAAAGGTAAAAATAGAGAAGTGCGGTGCTTACCGGCCGATTTCAAGCACTGGTCGTATCTCATTGAAAAAGTGACTTTTTTGAAACATTTCGCAGTACAGATATATCTATAACAAATGAAACATATCTAGCTGACTAGCAGAGTATTAATTTCGTTCGTTTGTGTTAAGGATTAAAAGGTAAAAAAAAAAAAAAAATGTAACCACAAAGTGCACGCGTGACGTAGGCAGAAGTACCGTGGTACTCCTCCAATGATTGGTACATTTTCTCCTCCAACTTCAAAATCTTTGTTTTACCTTTTTTTGTAAAGGGCATTTGACTTAGTCTTTGCATGTACACTTTGTAGACACTGGGTCGGTACTTTCCAACATGATTATGTAATGCGTGGCGCATTGCAGAGCAGTGCAAGATGAGCATTTGTGGTTAAAAAGTATATAAATTTTTTATTTTTTTTTAGAAAATGACAGATTGTTTCACTAGACAAGACCCTTATTCCTCGGCTGGGATCGTGTGCCCTTTGAAGCCACATTGAAACTGCAATTTGCACCTTTAAACCATTGTACCCCGGTGAAGAAAGAAAGACATAAACATCTTGGATGACATGAGGGTGAGTAAATTATCAGGAAATTTTAATTCTGAATTTAACTAATCCTTTAAATAAAAGGCGATCTGATGCTGAAATGTGTTGCTTTTGAAATCATGCTCAGTGCTCGTTGCCGCTTGTCAGTGATGGCAGCTCGTGCACAGACGTGCGGTTCAGTTCCGTTGTGGAGACTATTCGTTCCAGTGAAACCACAAAATAAACTGCACACAAACATGTCCCTGCCCTTGATATACCATCACTGAAGAACGCATTTGGTTTTAATGAATAAAAAAACCTACGAGGGTGGATTTGAAACCAATAAAAGTTCTACCACCTGACTATTAGGCCTATTGCTCTCCCACGCATTCCGCGGATCTGTGTACATAATCACTGTCGTGAAGAATTTGTACTATATAATCAATTTGATGTAAGAATGAAACTATTCCATTAAAAATGTTTCTATGAATTCCATGTCAATAAATTAAACTCAATGTAGGCCTACTATTGAAATTGATTTCTTGATATCATAATGGTATTTTTTTGTTTCGCCAAGTGTAAGTTAGTGTAAATGCAGATATCAGATACAGGTCACTTTTAAAAGATGTAAGCGGGTCGTCAAAAAAACCCGGATATAGTCAAAAATCGGAACTTTATAAACTGGAACGTTTGTCTTTCTGAATGAGTGCATGATGGCGTTGCATCGAAGCGTTCATTGTGGAGCATTGCGATGCAATGCCCCGTTTGCTTTGACATATTCATGATCTGTTTAAAGGGTTAGTTCACCCAAAAATGAAAGTTCTGTCATTAATTACTCACCCTCATGTCATTCCACACCCTTAAGACCTTCGTTCATCTTCGGAACACAAATTAAGATATTTTTGATGAAATCCGTGAACTTTCTGGCCTCCGAAAGGCTGCAACGTTATTCCCACTTTCAGTGCCCAGAAAGGTAGTAAAGACATCGTCAAAATAGTCCATGTGACTACAGTGGTTCGAACTTAATGTTATGAAGCAACAAGAATACTTTTTGTACACTCCTACGCTGTTTATGTAGTAAACACAGTACAGCACTTCCAGGTTCTACGTCAGAACGCCAACTCAGTATTGGCCGACGCTGTTCACGTGAGCAGCACGACGCATGTGATGTTGATGCAGGAGCTGGAATAACGTTGGAGTCTATCGGAGGCCATCTTAATTTGCGTTCTGAAGATGAACGAAGGTCTTACGGGTTTGGAACAACATGAGGGTGAGTACTTAATGACAGAAATTTCATTTTTGGGTGAACTAACCCTTTAATCTTTATCTTACATTCTTTACCTTTAAATCATAGGCATTTATAGTGCCGCGCAGGGACCCTCAGTTTTTTTTTTCTTCAAAATGAAGCCAGTTGAAAAACATGGGATGATGCGAATTATTCAGGCCCACCCACTTGTAGAGGCCCACCCATCTTCCACTTTCTGCAACTACCACTGAAACAGACATCTAATTGAAATGACCAGCTAAAGCCATTGAGTCATCAACCTCCTTTTAATATTATAAAGATATCAATAATGAGAGGCACAACAAAAAATAAATCAATTGATAATACAAATACAAAACAAACAGAAGCTATATTATATATATATATAATATAGAAGTGTGTGTATAACTTTTATTTGTGGGACATCCATTTGCGTATAGATTTTACAGTTGTGCGGAACAATGTACAAAATAATATGGTAGCCTACATGTAAAAGCATTTACAATGCTGGGTGCACAAGCACAAGAAAAGAAACAAACATACAATGATACAACAAATAAACAAAGATACTGCATTTAAAGAGAGGCCTCACAAACACGTTGTTATGCAAGAAACGGGCATCTGAAGTGTTAAGTGCTATTGTTTCTTCCTAAAGGATTCGTAGTTTAGTGGTGAAGGGGAGGAAGTCCTAACAAGGGCATGAATGAATGATTTTTTGGCACTGGGGGAGTTCAATGCAGTTGGTGTTTTATCCACTAAAGCGGTTTTATTTAATGGCACTTTGCAGGCACAGGAAATAAAAGGGTAATTTTCTGGACCACTAAATCTTGTCTAGTCACAAATTAATATTAACACTAATATTTAGGCACCTTAATGCGGTCATAAATATGAAACTGTCTAATACAGTTTCCTAAGCAGTTGGACAGGATTCAAGAGACAAGTTATCTGTCTATCATCACTGAAAGCCAAATTTCAGTTTAAAAAATATCTGATTTTTAACACAGTGGTTTTCAACTGGTGGGTCGCAGGTCTGTTTTGAATGGGAAAATATGACCCAAACACCACAATGTGTTTTACACAGTGAACTGCAGAAACTGATATTGTTTTAAATTTAATATTAAATTAACATCATTATAAAATCCTATTAAGGGCATTTAAGTAAGCAAAGCAAAAATTAGAATTAAAAAATGTGTTTTCAGTTTCACACAAGTGTGAAAAAATTTAATTGTAAAGTAGCCTATTTGAGATACATTATATACTTCCTATGAATAAAATGGCATCTCTGCCACAATGCTATCAAACATTTGATTGAAATGACATTTATATAATAAACGCCACTGTAAAATCTGTCTTGAAGCAAAACCATTTGATAACTACTGATTTAATATACATCACTGTGGACGGAGCTTTATTGCGTCGTGCTTGGTTAGGACATGGCGTGAAAGAGATTTTAAAGCAGGAAAATCAGAGCCAAACACTTTTATTTGTGCGTAATCAATCTGTCAACTTTATAAACTTATAAAAGGATCGATCATCCAACTTATCATGCATCAATTAAGCGATGATTTAGCGATTTACTAACCTCCTCTCTTAACCAACAGACATCTCGCAATAAAATACAGAACGCTCTTACATCACATCAAAGCCAACTCCTTTAGCTTTCAGTACAAACAAAACCAAAAGGGAGAAAAAGTCACTAATCTCGGAAAACGAAAGCTGTTTTAAGGCACTTAAGAAGACAAATGGGCAGAATGTGTCCTGTAACTTTTGAACTGTGAGGCTATGTACAACACTCAGCAAACTAGCATAATCGATTCCATCCATGCTAAAAACAACCAGTTGTTAAAAACTTTGCTTCTCAGATTCAATTATAGCTGCCATTTCAATTCCTCTCTCCTCTGCAAACCACGATCATTTCATCCAAAGAGAGCGAAAACGGGAGGGAATAAGTGAAATATCCTTTGGGGAGAAAGAAATTAAGGCAGAGTGTTCCCATTTCAGATGATGAAAGGAAAAGGCTTCGGGTGCATGAGTTTGTGGTTGTACATATGTGCTGTTACCATCACACTAAAACTTTCTGTTCTTACTGCAGGGAGAAAGAACAAATCTCAGAAGCAACAGCATTCTAAAACAAGTTTCTACAAGAAAATTAAGGTAAAAAGCCTTTTCAAAAAGTAGGTAGCGATCTTTTTTTTATATACAATAAAACCAATCAGTCATATTTCTGCAGCTACGAGAAATCTCATACAAATATGTTTTGGTATATTTACACATTCAAAATGCTGATACAGTTGAATCAAATGGCTTTAAATTCTTCTTCTTCAAAAAAAAAGGCACAAAGGGGCCTACAAACTTTGGGCCTCATTCACGAAACATCAGTGGAACACATTTCTGTGTAAATTGCATTCAATTCTATGCATAAAATTGTTTTACGAACTAAATCGTTTTCGTTCTTAAGCACATTCCATACATTGTGCTTGGTCTGAACTTTTTGGCTGCTGCTGTATTTCCTGATTGACCAAGAACGATACTATAGACGAGTAAAGAAGTCATTAAAATTTCACTGTGGCCGTAAAAATGAATCAAATCTTCTTTCGACTGACATTTACTTTTGTTTGGGATCCTTCTTGATGACTAGTCTGTGATGTCTTCTCAAAACTCTCTTTTTCTTTCACTACATTTTACATTTCCTCTGGAGGCAGGATACGCTGGCTGTTGTGATTCTCATGGCACGCAACATGGTTTAAGAATTCCTAGAATTCTTCCATGTAAGCGAATAGAAAGCAAGAGCATAATCAGCAAATTAAAAGTGGACAAAAATGGCTCAATGGCATTTCCATTATTTCGAGTATATGCATACAAAAGTACAAAAGACAATTATTAAACAAAATGAACAAATAAATGATAAGCAATAACATTCAGATATTGTTGTAATACACATGAAACATATGGTTAAGGCAACCATAAAAGGGTGGCAAGAGCAGACTGTACTAAAGACTTTACTGTTTCATTTTTACTCCTTGAATGGAAAAAAGTGTTGTGTAGCAGAAAAAGGGGCGTATTTCCTGGGTCTATCGATTTCGGTGCTGTTTTTTTTTTTTTTTTTTTTTTTTTTTAAACCCAAATTTGCCTTCAGCAAATTACAACTCATAGCTGTTTTCCGTAAAGAAGGTCAAGCTTCAGGGAAGGTCTGGGACAATTTTGCAGTCAACAAATCAATGATTTGTTCTGACAGTCCATTGATGCCACAGAGGTCATTAGTAGAGTATTAATTTCTCTAGACAAAATGATGTCTTAAAAGTGGGGTACAATGATAACACTAAGGTTAAAGGTCTACAGGTGGTCAATTTCACCTTCTTAAGTGCATAGGTGGCAAAATAAAAGGGCCTGGCTGAGGCCATTGCACTCTCTAATGAGATAGACTTTCCCTTTTTGCCCACTAAATAGCATCTTGTGTGCACCTTGAATTTATTTCCTCAGAATCTCGTCTCCGTAATTAAAAGATTCCTCCGTTCCTTCTGCATACTTCATAAATGAACTCTAGGCTTCCTCGCACACACATACACAAACATACACTTGCTCACACACCTCTCCTTGCCATTACGCTCTCTATCTCACTCTTTTTTTCTTGCAGGAATGGCGAAACAAAACAAGATCCATCAGGGACAAAAGGATAAGCTTTAAAAAATAAATATGAACTTTCTGTCACTGCTTATTTCTCATCAGAGAGGTGTGTAAGTGAATAAGTAGATAAGTGTGAAAAAATGTGTGGTAAAAATCGCTTTTATAGTTTAGTAATGTTTTGTAGGTTTTCAGCCAAGAGTGTCATCAGAAGCGGATGCATCTCTCTCGAGGGACAAACAAGTCGCTGTATTTATGCGTGCGTTTTTTCCAAGAAACAGGTACTGCACTGTTGATGTATCATTCGCTGCATTGGGTGGGATCTACCACTAATAGTCACAGCAATTGCTTTGGTTGTTCTCAGAAAAGTAGGTGGTTCCATTGGTCAGTGAGGGGAAGAGGAACGTTCCTTTCTCCTCAAGTGGACGGTTTGGGATCTGTGAAGGAACAAAATTGAAACCATTAAAGGAATGTTTTGTCCATTCTGTGGTAATCATGTCATGATATTCATTAAGTTGTGCATGGAAAAGAATTTAAAGCAGAACTCTCTTCATTTTAAACTTTTGCGCCCAGCCTGTGGTTACTGACATTTTTTTTGATGGCTTCCTTTACTGTTTTTTTCCCCCTATACTGTCTTTTTACTTTTTATGAAAACAATTCATATTAAAAGGAACTTTAACTTACTTTAACTAAGGCAATAGTTTTGTCTTGTCCAAGACAAAATCTTAACAGTATGGGTGTAACGGTACATGTATTCATCCCGAAGCGTCACGGTTTGGTGCATGCAGTCAGACGACGAATATAGTCTGTCACAGGCAATTCACACTCCAATTCAGAAGGGGGTGTGGAGTAATAGAACGCTGTTTGCTAACTGCCACAACAGGAAAAAGCGCAGAAGAAGAACAGATGATCTATGCATAGATATGTTTATGTGTAATCTCTCATCCAGTATTTCAACTGCGGAAAGACATCAATAAAACAGCTTGAAAATAATATCTCACTTAGCATTACATTTACCTCAGGCAAGTCATTAAGTGTCCACAGCATGTTAGTTCGCTAGATAAATGAACTCCAAAGGGGAGCATTTCACTAAATATATGCGCTATATTAGCGTATATATTCATTATATTTACTTTACCTGTTAGTAATGTCTTAATTTTAATGTTTAAATAAATTTGTCATGAAAACAAGTTATGACAGTAACTGTGTATTTTATTTGAGTGTTGATTATTATATCTAAAAATAAATAGCAACTGAATTTAATAGTTTGGGCTCTGCTGTTGATTGTAACCTTTAATATAGTAATGTGCAAGAAAGCGCTCCCTGTATATAGTTTACAGCATTAGCTGAGATAGATTTTTTTTATCCTTAAGAAAATGTTAATTATAATCGAATTTATTTAAAGAGAGAGACGCAATCTGTTCAATAAACCACTGTTTAATAAAAAAAAAAGAAAAAAAAAAAAAGCAATTTTATGTTTCGGTTTCTCCCCCCTTCTGTACCGAACCCATACTGAACCGTGACATCAATACTAAGGTACATACTAAACCGTCATGTTTGTGTACCGTTACACCCCTACTTGAGTGTATATAAATTTTTTCTTCATATCTAAGCAAAATGGACAATTTAACTGAAATACACTGAAATGAATCAAAATCGAGAGCTTGTATATCAGAATTGAATTACATCAAATATTTGAATAGACACCCAGCCCTACTCTGAACTGCCCTCAATAGTTTCCTTTCCACAAGTTGAAACAAAATAACTGAGCACACTGTGAATACATTCATTTTGAGTATCTGTCCACCTCTGAAGCTTTAGACTTCCTCAAAAATATTTCTTTAAACATGGTGAAAAAAGTAAGATCCCAAAAGTGGTGTTACCCACAAAGACTTGTGGCTGGTGGTAGAGCTGAGATAACCCAACCAGTTAAAAAAAGGCCTGGATGTGTGATGACACATTGAGCCTGGAGTGAAAACAGGGCAGTTCTGCTATTTTCAACAAAATTTAAGACTCAATCTAATAATAGGGAGTGAGCACACACCTGTTGCTTTGATCGTTGATCTAGAGCATGCTAGTTTAAAGTTATAATTATACCATGGATTCAATTAGTACAGTTTACCTGTGTCTGGCCATTGCAGGAGAGATACTGCTGGGCAAGTATGTTTTCTGGAGTTAATCCAAGTGGGACTTGACAGGCCATGGGGCTGATGTTGGGGTTCTCCTGTGGGATGACCGACATGTCCACGATTGACTTGCTAAGACCTCTCTGGTAGTAACAGGATGTTTGTGTAGGACTCTGGGTAATCAGACCTTTAGCCCTCTGGCAGGATGACATTGAAGATACTGGATCTGCAGAACCATACTGCATCCCATTCACTGACGGTTGAGGAGTGCTTGTGAACATGCAGCTGTTGGTGGTCTCCTGAGGATAGACGCTATTTGCAGTTGTCTGGGGAAGGAGGCCAGACCCGAATCCTTGTGCGTTTGTGTGTGACAACAGTTGTCCAAGCGGGTCTCTTTGGAAGTCTTTCACTTGGCCGATGAAGCCCGTCATATTCTGAGGCCCGCTGGAAAACGATTTAGGGACCTGCTGAGGGGTAGGCTGGGATGGCTGCCAGGCAGGCAGTCCTACATTGGCAGGGTTTTGAGTGTGAAGAGAAAACTGTCCTTGTAAGTGGGTAGTTGGGCCAGAGTGCAGTCCTGCATCTTGTGGACCTGAAACGTTACGGCCGCAAGAGTTCAGCAGGTTATCCACCATATTGTTGCCGTCGGATATCCACTGAGGATTCTGACTGATTGATGGTTGTTGGGGAAGCGAATTCTGATTGTGGAAGCCCATCGGCATGGCGGAAGTGCCCTGCAATAGAGGGCTTTGAAGAGGGAGAGTCATTGCATTGGGATGGGGCTGGTTTCCAGTCTGTAGGTTTCTCTGGCTACAGGGCACCATTCCGTTCTCTTGCACAGCACCTTGCAGACCAAGCCTGACTTGGTTCGACTGCTGACTACACTGCATGGCAAGAGAAGGATTAAACATGATGTTATTATTGCTGGGCATATTTTGGGCTGTCTGATCTAGTCCGAATGATTGGATGAAAGTGTCGCCAGGTAAAATCTGTGGCCCCAGATGGGTGAGCTTCTCCAGCCCTCTTCCAGGGCTACTGGCATCCACTCCGTCTTGGATGTTCATCCTGATGAACCCACCCTGACCTGGGGATCCACCAAGAATCCCTGCCTGGCAGTTGAATGCCTGGTTAGCAGCTATGTCATTCTGTAACTCCATCTCTGGAAGACACTCTGGCACTTCAAGAAATGGACCCTGATCCTTTAGCTGTTCAGGCAACTGAACACCATTTTCCTTGAAAAGTGCATCCTCGACATAGGAGAGGATGTCGTTGGTGATGATTTTGTTAAGATCCATATCATTGTTGTAGTGCATCCTGAGCAGAGTGTTCTCCCACTCTTTCAGCTCTAATTTGTCCACATCAAAATCCTGAAGGCTGTCACAAAGAGTGCTGTCCCCGATAATCTGCTGCAAGGTTTCC
This sequence comes from Mylopharyngodon piceus, assembly GCA_039654765.1. Taxonomy (NCBI): domain Eukaryota; kingdom Metazoa; phylum Chordata; class Actinopteri; order Cypriniformes; family Xenocyprididae; genus Mylopharyngodon; species Mylopharyngodon piceus. The sequence continues at coordinate 34,162,208 of CM077438.1, forward strand.
ATCATGTCCTTTACCACACCTTCCTCCTTTATCTCTGCTACTGTGTTTGGGGTTGACGGCTGCCAGGTGTTCCCAGGGACATTGAGCAGGGCGTGGCTATCCATGAAAGCCTTGTCAAGCGTAAACTGGGAATTGGGGTCATTGTTCTGGTTGTAGACTGAATGATCCTGCTTCAGCATGGAGCCGAGAAGAGAATCTGGGTCCAGTGATGGAGGTCTGTGCATCTTCTGGCCTTTGCTCTGATTTTGAATGTCAGTGATGATGTCCAGTGTGGGGCCAGTCTCATACAAGACACCCTCACCAGTGGCGCAGTTAAAGGGTAGCTGCAACTTTCTTTGACGGAGGTGTTCCTCACCCTCCTCATTACTACAAAATACAGACATTATATTAATTAGAAAAACAAGGAGATTAGCTCAACAACAACAACATTAAAAAGCAGGTTTTACTTACGTTAGTGCTCTCTGTCGAGCAATAATGAAGTCTGGTCTTCCTCCTTTATAAACAAGCCTAGCATTGGCCTGCACCCATATCCATGTACCCCCTTTCGAGAGAAGTCTGAAGACGGTTAAACCACTTTCTCCTGTCTTTATCACTATGAGAGAAAGTAAGAGAAAATAGATATTTTAAAGGTCTTCTATAGAACTGCTTCTATCAAACTGATAGTCTTATGGAGTTCATAAACGCAATTCATCCAAAAGCCAAGTTGAACATCTAAGAATGGACTTGGCTTTGATTTAATAGTAAATACTTGGTCAAGGTCTGACATAACTCACTTCTGATGTGGTTATCAGCACAGTACATCATGTCAGCAGCGTGAATGAACTGATAACCAGAGCCTCTCATACATAGCTCAATCTCAGTGTAGCCAAGTACCACCTTCCCTCTGTAAAATGAGAAATAGATATGAAAAAACATTAGCAATATGTTTGTACCACTTCCCAAAAATTTGTTGGTCTAATCTGATGTTGTCTTCTGCTTCAAAATCAAAGCTACCTTGTGTCGATACCCATGGGTGTGAAGTCCAGCTTGTGTTTGGTTTGGAAAAGAAGAGTCTTGCTCCTGATTTCCAAGATTGAGGGTGGCTGGAGGGGTGTGGCTATGATAAAAAGAGCCAGCTGAGGGTGGGCCAAGGTCCCATCTTCCGACAACTTATTTTGCCCATGGAGATATTTTAGCCTTCCTTGGAAGTTCAAGGCCTTAGGGGCAAAGGGAAAGATATGAAAGTCATTTTAGCCCCACGAGGGTCCGACACTGAGAGTAAACAATCCACAGCAGATTTATTTACACAGCTGTTGCTGTTACTGCATCATTGTATACATAGAAAATCAAACATTGTTGAGTATAGCACAAAGTGTTCATCCCAAAATGAATTCTAAAATATTGGATTGGCATAAAGGTGTAATAGACATCTAGGGTATTCACCAGGAAGCCTGATGAGTTGTCAAGGAGGCACCGGAATCGGCAGCAGAAACTTCGTTCCAGGAAAGATGAGTTTTCTGGAGGGATGTGTTGAGGGTTGTAGTTTATCATGTCTCTGGTGATGTCACTGCTGCTCTGCATTGCTGAAGACCAATTGGTTGTGCCAAACAAAAGAGAAAAACAGTGATGTAATCGGTTGTGAATCACTACCAGTGTTCATCATCCTGGGTTTAAACAAGGCTCCATTTTATAAATCTGAACTGATCCTTCGACAGCTTGTTCTCCTCAAACATACTTCCTTGATTCAGTAATGATAACAGAAATCTGCTCATTCACAAAACATTCAGGGCTGGGCACCTCAGTGAAAGCTGATGACATCTTACCAGGAACTCACTGACCCTATCTGGACATCATTAGGGCGAGTTGCTACTAACCGTCGGATCCTTCGGTGCCATCACACGAGGTGGGATTGAGAGCGAAGTGTAGTTGTCTGCGGAACATTGCCCGATCGTCTGTATGGATAAGCTCAAATACACTCTGGTGGACCACATCCGACTGTGAAGACAGTGAAAGGGGACATTAATAAAAACATACATGATCACAGGACATGTTCTGAACCCAGCATCTCCAAATAATCCATCATTATGAGTGTTGTACCTGACCATGCAATATGGTAATGTTTTTTTCCACTGCCACATACAAGTTCTCATGTAGTTATTTTCTTTCCATGATGTAATTGCAAGGTTTATGCCAACAAATTGCAAAAAAATGGAAACTTTAGTCTATTGTGTCTCGTATTCAAATGTGAGAAAGCATTCTGACATTTGTCACTAGAGTTTAAGAGGAGATCTAAATGTCCATTTTAGGCTGTATTTAATGTATATCAAAAAGTAGATGCTTCCCTCTAGAGGCTTGGCATAGTAACTGCAGCTTGTCTTGCATTTTTCCTTTCGGCCTATTTATTTTCTTCTCTATGTTCAATCTCTCTCTCCTCAGCACACCAATGAAAACAGGCAAGCTTATTCTAAGTGCTTGCGCTGTGTGTGTGCGTGCTAATTGCTGCAGGCTGGATGGTGGGGATGAAAACCAGACAAGGTCCAGAAAACATTCATGACAACTTGTACCAACAAACGCACATTTAAAGGTTAATGAGGACACACAGGGTATGTAGTAGAAAGAAGAGATATATATTAATTGCTCAAAAATATGTATACATGATATATTTAAACATATATCTTTTTAAAAATTACATATATACAGTAAGTATACATATTTTTTTCAACAGAGCACACTATACACAATTCATGCACAAAGCCTCGCAAATTTGGATAATGAATGATGTTGAGCCTTTCTAAAACATCTTAAGAGAATAAAATTAAATACTAATATTATTTATAAAATTATATAATTTTGATGATATATATATATATATATATATATATATTCTATAAAAATGTATGCACTACATATTCTACATTTATTTGAATAATCAAATAACACTACCCATCTAACGACCAAATTATTGCAATATTAACTTCTACAGTATATACAATGTTTCTTAATTTTATGCAACCAACAATATGATAGTATATCATATATATACAAAATGTTGCCCAGCCCTATTAAAAACTGAAATTTGAGGAGTAAAACCACAGAACACTTAAGACTACACTCAGGACTATTAAAAATCTCTTAAATAAAAATTTCTGAAACCAGCATTATTAAATAATGTAATTAAAAGTATGTGAATAATTATAAGCAACCTAAGTCACAACAGGTGTTCAGACCGATGTGGCAGTGGGTATGCATTTATGCGTTTGTGCGTGCAGGTGGTGCAGGCTTTCGTAACCGTAGCGACCTGGACTTGCATTACATGCTAGAGAGGGAACGTCACACTCTAGGGAAATTGATTTAGTGAGGAAAAACAGGTACGCAATAACAAGCACACACTATAGGCCTATGTACAGATGCACATCAACAAACACAATGACACCACAGGTCTTATTCACATATACAGGTGTGTGTGTGTGTGTATGTATATATATATATATATATATATATATACACACACATTCTTTTGGTATGCACATACTGTCTGTATTGTAATATTTGTCTGTGCTTAGAGCGAGAATGTGTATTTGAGTAGACATTGTGTTATGTATAGCCTACTTGCTCTCATTGTTGGATATAGTAAAGAAAAAGCTATTGTTAATATGATCTATACATGCAATCTATACATACAGTACACAACAGGAACACATACATAAGATCTTTTACAGAACTGGCTGCGGTTCACACACAGACAAACAGGTTTTGCAAGTTCCTTTAATGAAGTATCCAAACATTCAATTTGACTCTCTTTGATGTTCTTTTTCTGAGCTTCTCCTCTTTTATAAACAAAACCAAACTATGTCCGATATGCACATCACAGGGTGAAAGAAAAAACACTTAATCGCTAAGCATTTGCAAATATTAGCTTACAAAAATTTTCCAAACAGGACAAGGAAGAAAACCTATGATCTGAACAACACTGTCTGGTTTGTTCACTATTAAAAAATAATAATAATAATAATAATAAAAAATCCTCACTGATGCCACAGTTGTTTAACAGTAAACGAATCTTATCGAACAAATAAGCAAACCCAGTCACCTCAGCACTTTTCACAACCTACTTTCACGCATCGGTTAAGGAATTATCCAGACGATAAGAGAAATTCATGACCGTAGGAAGTGGCACGGCATGTTAAACTCTCTAAAAAAGCCATCACTCTTCCTTCAGGGTTAGGATATACTCAACAAACAAGTGAAGAATGATACAAATGTTTCCAGGATCACGACTCAACCATAGATTTGACACCTGATTTATTAATTGCCAATCGAAAAGCAATAGGATTGTTTGAGGCTGGTAAACTAGTAATTATTTTTCTTGGTAAACAATACAAAGAAACAAACAAATAACAAAACAAATAAAGGTGGGAAGAGGCAGAGATTTTGTTTAAGCCACTTACCAGCAATATTTGTGTTGATTACAAAAATTTCAACGTATGACAAGATGACTAATGTTAAATAAAAGCAGAAAAGTTTTAAAGCAAACTCACCTGATGGAAGCCCAGGTAGTCCTGTATAGTTGGAGACGCATAAAACACGTAACCTTCGGCGGTGACAACCAGCACAAAGCCATTGAGGGCCTGAAAACAAAATTAGACAGATTTGTGTTTGAAGTGTTAAAACATGTTAACAACAGATTCCACGCCAAGTCAAAGCTGTATGGATTGGAATATTTCTTAAACAAAAACAGACATTTTAATTTTTGGTTTGTTTTATGCTAAACACACAGCGGCTGGGATTGTGAGTGTGTAAGACTGTAGATGGGTGGGGGTAATGGGGCCATTTTTCTTCTTTTACATCTTTTTTTCAAGTAAACATCCCATGTAATTAGCCAGGCTTTTGTTAAGGTGTTGAACATGACAACAGACAGGGGGTGAATATCGCCGCTAGTCACGCACAGGAACCAACAGCCCTCAAACAATGGGGAGAGAGAGAGAGAGACGGAGTTGTGGCTGAAAAAGAAACTCACAATATTTGTAGGTGGAAAGCAACATGTGATATATCAACATGTGATATAGTTTACAAAGAGAAGATAACATTGCTCAACAGCAGAGAATCTCGATTGCTCAGACTTCATTCCATTTCACCAAGCGTGACAACAGCTACAATAAACGAAATGTCAACCCAACTTTCCTTCATGAGTTTATGACATGGAAGCTGAAGTGTTTTATTTGAGCAGGTATAGATGGTCTTCATGGCTGTTTATTTTATTCTCCTTCCAAGGAATCAGGAAACATTTACACATTTACCTGCTATGCACACACACAAACATAATGGGAAATTACTGATTTCTTTGCGCAGCCCAGAGTGATAGTTTGGATGAATAAATAAAGATGGAGCAAATGAGGATATACAAAAGTGAGGGGTGATTTAAAAAGCGGACAGATGCTTGGCCACGACTTTTCCTGAATTGGTAGAAACAGATTTAAGACCCCTGCAAATAGCAAATCGGTCTGACCTTAGATTGACGTGGCGAATAATGGGAAGACCTCCCAGAAGATGATTCTTATCACTCTCACACAAACTCACACAAAGATCTGGGCTATTTTAGGTGGGAAATGAGGTGCAAGGTGTTAATAGAATGTGTTTATGTTGAGTGTGAGTGTATGTAAACAAGTGGGAGGTCGGTATGAAGATTCCTGGTAATTCTCAAGGAAAGAGATCAAGGAATTGGTTCATTTCCATGCGTTTTACCTGCAACAACAGGTCCCCTTCTGAGAAATTGACTCCATCCAGACTGGTGGCTGTCTGTCCATTTCCTCCAAATGTCCCTGACCGGTCATTTAGCCATCCGTTTCCTCCTGTCTTTTTGATTGTGGCTAAAGCAAAGAGAGAGAGAGAAAGAGTATGGTTGCTAAAAGGTTACCACCATGAATGTTATTCTGTGCCAGTTTGATAAGGAGATTGTTTTTGTAAGATTTAAACTATTCTTTCAGACAAAGAATATGAAATAATCCATTACTTCAGAATAGTCCATTACCATGGATGGAGACAGGCCAAAAAGCATTAAAATAAAATAACTTTACAGGAGTTTGAGCTACGTGTAAGTAAAGTTGGCACCAGCTATTCATCATTAAAGTTGTACATTTTGCTGAAAAATCTATGAAAACATCATGACCAAGCAGAAAGTTGCTACCCTTTGACTTTGAACTCAGGAAGAAACAAGGACTAACATGATCAATCAACGTCATCAACAGTTTCCTCTTCAGATGTCTTGAACTCTGTACGGTGTTTTTTTTTATTACTTGCCTTCTCATTCTCAACATGTAACAAGCAAAAATGTGTTTAAAAACAAGGGCCATTACAGTCAAATTTACAAGGTGCTAGTCAAGGAAACAACTTGTTTATTAGCTAAAGCTTCTTTTGCTGAACATTTGAGTCTTGCCCATTTTGGTTACACAAGCTACAACTTCAACATCATGTCCAAGGGCAACTAAATTTGCTAACATGTTACGATATCAATGAGGAACCACTGAGGTAAACTATGAAGTAAACTGTGAGGCAAAGCCTGTGGTAAAATCTAAGGTAAACTGAAGAAAAAAAAAGAAGAAGAAGAAAAAAGAAAGAGATATAACCATATAAAATGCGAGGCAAACTTAAAAAAAAAAATCTAATCCAACTTGAGGTAAAATCTTATTTAAATTAAAGTCAGAGGTAACATTTCAAGTAAACTGAGATAAAATGCAAAGTAAGCTCTAATGCAAACCTGCAAGGTACAATGTGAAGTAAATTGATGATAAAATCTGAGATGAACTGAGGTAAAATCTGTTGTGAACTGAGGTAAAATATGAGGCAAAAAATTTGAGGTAAATGTGAACTAATGTTTGAGATTAAGTAAGGTAAAAACTGGCAAACTCTGAGGTAAAAAAGTGAGTAAAAATGAGGTTGAATCTGTGGTGCACTAAGGTAAAACATGAGGCAAAATGTGAAAGGAATGAAGGCAAAATGTGAATTAAAGTTTGAGACTAAATGAGGTAAAAGGTGAAGTAAGCTCTAAGTTAAACCAAAAGGCAAAATGTAAACATGGAAAATCAGAGATATATCTTGAAATAAACTGAGGTCAAATCTGTGATGAACGGAGGTAAAATATGAGGTAAAAACCTAGGTAAATGTGAAGAAATGTTTGATACTAAATAAAGTAAAATCTGTGATGAACTCTGAAATAAAAAGTGAGGGTATATGAGGTAATATGAGGTAAACTTTGTGGTAAACTTATGTAAAATCTGGGTTCATTTCTTGAAGCTCAGCAATAACCACAATGTACTTGTGACAGTGTCTTTTTTAATTCCTGCTCTCTGAGAGAGAGAGATAGAGAGAGAGAGAGAGAGAGAGAGAGAGAGAGAAATTTCAACACTTTCACAGCGCACACATTTTTTGCATGGATTTACCGGACGTCTGAACGCACAAATACACACACACACACACACACCAACACTCTCACTTCACACACTGCAATTTGTAATGTGCGAGGAAAAAAGTAGTTTTCTAAAAGTGTACAAAAGAACCTCAACTAACATCAAGAATAGCACAGATAAACAATTTCCCATTTTCAGTAGCAGCACCACAAACTGTTTTTCTGTGGTTTCACCACATTTTTCATACATTCCATATCAGTAAAGTGTAATTTCAAATTCACATCGGTAAAATGAATGATAAACTGACTGATAAATTACATCTCACATGTTTATGGTCAAGTAGTGCATGTTAGACTTCAGTTGGGAGTTTTTTTTTGTGTGTGGAAATGTCTAGCGCTAGGCTAACGCTGAGCTAACATAAGCCAGTGGGTGCGGCTCGCTAAGCCATTTCCTCCCTGACCGGCGCAGATGCTGTGCTATTTCTAGACCTTATCAAACGCTCTCTATCGTAACCCTTGAAGAAAAAAAAAGAAGGGAGGGAAAAATGAAGAAGAAGTGGAGGAGGGGAAAGAACAGCGTTTTTCTGCTAGGGACCAAAAATATCTCCCCACAGGACACAGATGTTGAGAGATTATTTGGCGAGGAGAAAAGCAGAGGCGAATGCAAACCACTTTAAACATGGACTGCTGATTGGTCTGGCAGTTTAAATTGCAGACGAATGTAAAAAAAACAAACAAAAAAAACAACGGAAAAGAGAAAAAAGGAGAAAGACAGAGACAACAACAACGTTCTGTAGACGTTCACCACAGATCTTGTTGAAGAAGTAAATAGGGGTGTAATACAAACTCTGCCACCACACCAAAGAAATAACTACAGTACGGATAGCAAAGAGAGCAAGGGGAAACTCTTGATGAGAAAAACAGACCACTTGGCCCCTAGCGCTTGCTAGGCTTCTGAAGCTAAAGAGCGCAAGCATACACAAAGTAAGGCAGCTGCTCAGGAGTCTCCGAGTCTACTGACACACAACAACTCATTGACAGAACTACACACAATTGTGAGCCAGCCAAAACGAGTTTGCTTTTGGCTTTGCCCCTGCTGAACCCTCTCCGAAGGTCTGGATGTTCCTGGCACGCAGGTCCGTCAAACATTGGCAGTCTATTGGCTGTGTGGTCCCGTTCCGACTCTGTATTTAAAACTTCAGTCTTTCATAAGCATATCGTGCCTGTTATTAAAAATGGAGGTTTGTGGAACATCTATGTAATCACGATTCACCTCTTCTTCATGGATCGCACTGACCTCAACTGACCTGCTTCCAGAGACAAATAAAATGACTAAGTCCGGTGGCCTAGTGGTCATGAGCTGGACACACGCACACACGCACGGATGCGTGCGCGCGCACACACACGCACACACACACAATCACAACCACCAATCTATTGCCGTCTGTTCATCTGCCATTACAGTAATTCAACACACATGGCCCCTCAATGCAACCACGACGTGCTCTTTCCCTCGCGTTCCCTCTCTCCTTCTGTTGTACGTCTCCCTTATACTCTTCAATTTCGTATTAGGGATCTCTCGACCGCAATCTCTAAACCCGTTCTCCACTCGCCATGTGTAACTGGAGAATGTAGGAGGTCTGGTGTGGATGGAGATCAGGAACAGGGTGAACTTGACTAGTATGGGTCATTAAATCTACTGAAAGGCCCAATCTAAGCCCTGGTGCCTCCCACTTGATGAGCTCATCTTTTATCTGCCTCTCATCTTTTCTGTTCTGTTCTTTCTTTCAACATAAAACTCTCAGTAATTGTGCTCAAATTAAGCCAGATTTGAATGCAAGCTTGCAGTTGATTGTGCAGGACTACACCCTTCCTTGAAATACCAACGATACCCAGTTGTGAGGAGGCTTTTTGACCAGAAGGTTAAAGGGTTAGTTCACCCAAAAATAAAAATTCATTACCCTCATGTTGTTCCACACCTGTAAGACCTTCGTTCATCTTCGGAACACAAATTATGATATTTTTGATAAAATCCAATGGCTCAGTGACGCCTGCATTGCCAGCAAAACAATTAACACATTCAATGCCCAGAAAGCTACTGAAGACGAATTTAAAACAGTTCATGTGACTACAGTGGTTCAACCTTAATGTTATGAAGCGAATACTTTTTGTGCGCCAAAAAAACAAAATAATTACTTTATCCAACAATATCTAGTGATGGGCGATTTAAAAACACTGCTTCATGAAGCTTCGAAGCTCAACGAATCATTTGATTCGAATCAGTGATTCGGAGCGCCAAAGTCACATGATTTCAGTAAACGAGGCTTCGTTACGTCATAAGTGTTTCGAAATTTCAATGGTTCACCACTGGGGGGCGTGACTTTGGCAGTTTGATACACGCTCCAAACCACTGATTCAAATCAAAAGATTCGTAAAGCTTCGAAGCTTCATGAAGCAGTGTTTTGAAATCGCCCATCACTAGATATTGTTGAATAAAGTCATTATTTGTTTTTTTGGTGCACAAAAAGTATTCTCGTCGCTTCATAACATTAAGGTTGAACCACTGTAGTCACATGAACTGTTTTAAATTCATCTTTAGTAGCTTTCTGGGCATTGAATGTGTTAATTGTTTTGATGGCAATGCAGGCCTCACAAGCCATCGGATTTCATCAAAAATATCTTAATTTGTGTTTTGAAGATGAACGAAGGTCTTACGGGTGTGGAACAGACTTTTCATTTTTGGGTGAACTAACCCTTTAAACTCATCTTTGAGAACACTTTGACTTATCCTGATGGATGTTATTGCCGAAACCCTGAACTAGTGATGCACGAAATTATTATTATTATTATTATTATTATTTTTACCAAAAATGATTTCAGCCCTCCAAAACTATTTCGTTCAAAACCGAAATGTATTTATTTATTTTTTGCTGTTTCGGCAGCCAAAATTTTCTATACGGCACTACCTTGAACATTACCTGTCATAAGAGAAACCTAACACAATTATAATAAAAAGAACACACAATGTCAAAACACTCATATACTAGTCGCTAACACAGCCGCTAGTAATGGTTTAGTTCTTTTATATGCGCCTTAATACTCTACGACACTTATATGTTTTGGACCCACAGCTGAAGGCATTAGCAAATCTCCAATACACAACACATTCTGCTAGTGTCTGGATAGTGTCTGCTGCCAATGCGAAGGGAGGCACACTGTGTGTTCTTGAGGGTTCAAGAGAGTGAAAAATTAAGACAGAGAGAGAACGAGCGAGGGAAACCCACCGGGCTCTCGTTTGGCCTGTGGTTTAATAACCTCGCGTGCTGAGAATGACTGCATCTTTGACAGCACCTGAACCCTATTAGCTAACAAACTGGATCACTTCCCAGACGTTTACCAATCCTTTTCTTCACCTCCCTTGACACTGCGAATGTTGGTCTATAGGAATAATAACCTCTCCTTCTCTGTCTCATTCTTTTCTTTCTCCCATTTACTGAAATTCATAAAAACGCAAACCCTGAAAGAACGTAAAATGCAATGTAAAAACACACATAATAAATGCTATGCTATACTGTGCAAAATACACCAGCGCAAAACCAAACAGCTGTTACGTAAAATCTGTGCAGACAAGTTTCATAGCTGTGAAAAGTACGTAATTTTTATATATTCTTAATAGAGAACAAACAGTCTTTGTCTGCATGTACAAACACATAGTTAACGTTAACACGCTCTTGTCAGGTATCAACATTGCTTGATCTGTGTTTTAACACCCCATGATTTTCGGGGGAAGTTTTTCGAAATGCTGCCAAGTTGTTTTATTGCCTTGTTTGTATGTGATACAGTCGAACGTAATTCTGCCGAGCAAAGCGAACACAGTCGATTGGTTTTTATTAAACATATAGAAACCCGCAGCATTCGAAGAGTTTGTGCGACAGGTATGTCTCGTCTTATATTCTGGCAAAATATGAGCCTCTGTACATAAACGCACACACTGCACCCACCCACTGGGATTTTAAAGGCTTTGAAACCCCAGTGCTGAATTGAGCCATTGTTTTTTTTGTTTTTTTTTACGTTGTCAGAAAAACCTTGACTCTGACTTTGATTCTCTCTCTGTCTCTGTGGTGGGGGGCAGGTTTAAACTTGAAGGTATGAGGATTGTGGTATCTGTGTCTTCCAAGATACCTCTCTCACACACATCTTTGCAGTTTCTGTCTCTTGACAGAGTGCCAAACGAGCGTTTTCTAACCAGGCCTAATTGAAAGTCTATGGGGGCAATTTATTAATATAACACTGATGCTGCTGTTTATTTACACATGTAAATTTACCAGAAAAGAAGGCAAATGCTGCACTGTACAATTCCCAATCTTGAGGGAAAGTGATAGGTTGCAAACAATGCAAAAGACAATGTGTCTGGATATTAGCCTGGTTATAATGGTTTTCTCCATCATTTGATATATAACGGATGTCATTATCAACAGAAATTAACAAAATAACACCTGATTTCTGTGGGTGGGAACAGCAAAACATTAACTGTAGCAAGCAAATAGCACTTTTTGCCTGTTGAGTTTTGTGAAAAAATGAAATCTCTAATGAGTCTAATTTACTGAAAAAAGACAAATTAATTCATTTAAATAAATTAAATACATTGAATAAACAAAATCAATTTTCTTTTAAACAATTTAAAAGTTAACAAAAAGTTAAATACTTTTAAATATTTTATTTAAGAAGTAATACTTTTAAAGAATAATTGTTCATTGTAAAAAAAGAATATATAAATTGAATAAATGTATTTAAATTAAATACTTAAATATTGAAAGTATTTAACTGAAATAAACATTCACAGCACAGCACAGTATTATTTCAGCGTGAGGCGAGGTATGTGCCTGAAGCGATGCGATAAATTCCGTCGGTTTCCCTGAAGGAATTATGAAAGGTCACGACCTGTGCGTGTACATGTTTGTGTGACCCTGATGTCATCTTGACAAAGAACTGACCTGGTATTTTAACCAATCAAATGCCTGTCACAAGCATTATCAAAACATGCCTTACTAGCCAATAAATCTCTCTAGTAGTAGTAATGACAGTAATGGTAGTAGTGTACGTACACTATAGCAGTGTAAACTAATATTTTACTGTCGCTTTGTATTGTTGTTCTTGTACTGTTCTTTCAACACTTTTTCAATAAAGTATGTTGTCATTCTACAAATGAAGGGATAAACACAGTGAGCATGAAAAGAGGCCGAGAGCAGAGCAGGAAGGGTTGTGTAAAAGAGACGGGGTGGAGGGGGATCATGAGACTTGTTGTACAACTGCTTTACTGTTTACATAGCCTGCTTTCTGTCAGGCAAAAGCATTAAAGTTGAATTGGCCCTCTTTGTCAGAAAGACATAGTGAGAGCATGGTCTGAATGTGAGGAATGTTTCTGTCGACCCAAGTGTAAATTATGCCATCGTCATATCCATTCATTTTAGCCCAGAGATAAAATAACTGAAATTTATGTATTTTAATCAACATATTAATTTTGATAATAATAATAATGTATTTTAGACACTGAAACTAACATTTTTGTTGACTAATATATATATATATTTTAACATTCATTATTCATTTATAACTATTATTAATTTAAAATATATATAAATAAAATAAAAATATAATATATACAGTAAAACTAACATTTTAGTTGACAACAAAATGTTGTATATATATATATATATATAAATATATATATATAAAATACAACATTTATAATATATATTTATTAAATAACTTATTCATATTTTAGTCAATGAAAATATTTTAGTTGACAAAAATTATTTTTAATAATTGTAATCTATTTTAGTCAATTAGAATAATATATATATATATATATATATATAATTTATTATAAGATATATTAAGAATTTTATAATATATATAAAAAAAATTAATTTAAATTCATAATGAATACATACATATTGTATTCAATACATGAATACAATATTGTTTTCAACATTGATAATAATAAATGTTTCATGAGCACCTAATCAGCATATTTGCATGATTTCAGAAGGATCATGTGACACTGAAGACTGGAGTAATGATGCTGAAAATTCAGCTTTGCATCACAGGAATAAATTACATTTTAAAATATATTCAAATAGAAAACAATTATTTTAAACTGTAATAATATATCACAATATTACTGTTTTTACTGTATTTTTTATTAAATAAATGCAGCCTGTGTGAGCATACAAGTCTTCTTTTAAAAATATTAAAAAATCTTACTGATCCCAAACTTTTGAATGGCAGTGTATATACTATGACTAAAAATAAATATCTCCACAAAAGCTAAACATTTTTTCCTCTCAATCTCTCCCTCCCACTCCATCTGCTGTGAACTCTGCTCATGCCCGCACAAACAGACTTGACCCCTGACCTCTGGAGACAGAGCGCAGTCCAGTGGTGCTGCCGGGAGATGTTGCACAGTTTATATTCTGCCGTTGTGTTTGTGTGCGTTAGAGATGTCTGTTTAATTTGCTCTGATCACTGTAACCATGCCATAATAAAGAGCAGGCTGGAGGAAATTCGACCCAGCGGTCAAACAACCAGAGGCCTGAACGATACAGAGTTTATGGAGGCATTTCTCAAGCTTGTATGTTGACAAAACAGCTTCTGTCCCTAAATGTTACAACAATCACAAAACAATGTCAAAAGTCTGTCTACAAATGTCTGTCTACACGAGACTGAAGTGCTGTCAACACAGGTTGACCAGACGTCCTGTTTTCCCCGGTACAGTCCCGTATGTCAGCTCTATTTTTAGTGTCCCGACTTATTATGAAAAAAAACATGTTTTGTCCCATTTTTCTTCTTTCCAAAATTGTCTTTGCTAGGTGATCATAAAAGCGAGTAGTAGTCTTCTGTCACGCTAGAAAAGCCTAATTAAAGGTAGCCAATCTTGTCATTGTATATTTTGGAGAACAAAATTACTACTTAATTCGTTATCGATTAACTTGCAGTTAGTGAAGTTTGAGGAGATCAAGTCAGACGAGAATAAGTCTCCAAGCAAAGAAGCATGTGTACATTTAACGAGGATCTTCAAAAAGAGTTTATCAAGTTGTTTTGCGCAATAAGTTATGAACAAAAACAACAACTAAATGTGTGATTCGGTCTGAAAGTGACAGCAGCCTAAAATACCCATCCATGTCATTAATGTTAATAAAACAACAAAAGATGTTAAATAAATGAATACATGCAAAATAAACCTACTGTACCTGAAAAAAAACGTAGTTTATTTAATTTGTATCTCTATCGTATTTGTCCTATTGTTTGTAATGTGCTTCTTTGTTCTATTTTTATATAACAAAAATAAAATAACTATATGACACCCTATGTCACCAACAACTCACTGGAGAAGTGAAATTGGGTGTTTACTTTAACATCTGAAAAAGCAGAAGTTCACAAGAACAAAATGTGCACAGACTGACGTGGTTTCACTGAGGTTTGGACTTGTTTGTTTAGGGTCAGGTGGGATATGGTCGGGTGATTCGTTCAGAAGGTCGACAGAGTTAGTGTTTGTGTTGCACATCGAGTGAGGGAAAGGCCTAAAGGGCGTCAAAACAGTCAAGGAGGAAATCTGTGTGTGTGAAGAACGAAAAAGGGCGACATTCTTCCATCCAGAGATCTTGAGGTGACTCAACATTCGGAGCAGGAAAACCACATCCTGAGATTTGTTCGCAGCAATTACATTGATAAGGAGACAGCCAGCTGGACAATAACTGTTGTTGAGATGTGGGGACAGCAAATGGAGGGAGAACAAGGGTTTTTGTTTCAGTTCTACAAAAAAAACCCCAAAAAAAACAAAGTGGGCGAGACTTCTGGAAGGAAGAATGGATAAGTGACAAGTTCTGCTGGAAACTGAAAACAAGTCTCTGAAGATCCACTACTATAGTCTGATGTTTCATTAAACTATTACATAGACTTTAAACAAATAAATACAGCATAACAAACAAAGAACAAACAAACAAAAGGAACTGTTACTAAAATAAAATAAAAAATGTTTACAAAATGTTTGCATGTCTTCTTTTGTTCAAAAATCAGGTAGATCCAACATAGGTTTTAAACAAAGAAATACAACATAAACAAACAAACAAGCAAACAAACAACCAAAAGGAACTGTTACTAAAATAAAATAAAAAATGTTTCCAAAATGTTTGCATGTCTTCTTTCGTTCAAAAATCAGGTAGATCCAACATAGGTTTTAAACAAATAAATACAACATAACAAACAAACAAACAAACAAACAAACAAAAGGAACTGTTACTAAAATAAAATAAAAAATGTTTCCATAATGTTTTCATGTCTTCTCGTTCAAAAAACAGGTAGATCCACGAAGGGTTTTAAATAAATACAATAAACAAACAAACAAACAAAAGGAACTGTTACTAAAATAAAAATAAAAATGTTACCAAAATGTTTGCATGTCTTTTCTTGTTCCAAAAACAAAAAAAAAACAAAAAACAAAAAAAACAGGTAGATCCACCATAGGTTTTAAACAAATAAATACAACATAATAAACATAAATAAACAAAACAAACAAATAAAATAAGAACAGTTAAAGGGGTGGTTCAGTGTTTTTTTTCTAGGCCTGATTGTGTTTTTGGGGCACAGTTTAACATGACTTAATGCTTCGTTTTTTAAAAAAAGACATATTTTTCATATATTTTACCTTTATTCTACACCTCTGTTTCCATTATCATTTGAACGGCTCGCTTGACTTCCTGGTTCTATGATACCACTCCCTCCGAAATACGCAATGTGCTCAGATTGGTTAGCTGGCCCATGTATTGTGATTCGCTGAAGCGTCTGGAAACGCCACGCCCCTTTTACCATTAGTTGTTACATGTGCTTCAGTGGAAATGTAAATAACGGCGTCTATATTGCTGTATCAAATTGAGCCCGAATTAGACCCAGATGAAGAGGGTCAAACAGAACCTCTGCAATCACGGCTTTTAAAGGATGTTTATGAATGGTATTTCATTTTGTATTTGTGTCAAAGTTTTTAGATATGCTGTCACTGCTGTTTGTTAGCTTTCAACATATGGTTTTATCCTGATTAAAGCTTTACTGTAGCCGAATACATGACTGAGTAGTAGCAGTTTTGTAAAGGTATTGTTTAATTTATAGCATGAACAACTGTTTGTCTGTGAACATAGAAGTTTGTAGGCGTTTGTTGGAGAAGTATGCAATAGAATTTAGCTAACTGGCTAGCGAAGCAAAAACGCGTTGGTCTTTGTTTATGTCCTTGATGCAACCAAAAAATAGCAACAGAACTATACATTTAAAAAACATGTACAAACAATAAAACGTACTTACAGTTTGGGGCCCATAAACAGCAGCTTCTGCTTTTAAAGTGGGAACTGCTTCTTTCAGTAAAAGCCTTTGTGCAAATCCAGCATTGAACTCGTGTAGATTCTGGAAGCTGTCTTCCACGGCGCATCCAGTGTAGAAAATATCACAGATTATAATGGGTTATATTATCTTTTGACGCGACGCTCGCGTCCGGTGTACACAACTCTTACGCTTCCATTATGCTGCGCCACATGGCCTCGCCCACTTTGTTGCGTGTTCCCAGGGGCAGTGTTTTGCAGAGTTTATGATGTCACCAACCCGGGAAGAAGCTCGTTGTAGTCCAAACCGGTCGTTTTTGTAGGCATTAAACTGCCATAACTTTAAAAGACAATATCTCTGTTTGCATTGAACTTTAAGCGCTGTAACTTTGCAGATACTGTTTATGCTCAAGCAGCAACATTACACACTAACTAAAGTTAAAAAAGTGAAATCGCAATGAACCACCCCTTTAATAAAATAAAACAATTAATTAAAATATTTAAGTAGAAGTAAAGTAAGATATTAAAGAAAAAATATTAAAACATGTCTTTTCTTATTTAAAAAACAAGTAGATTTACCATAGACTTTAAATAAATAAACTGCTAATAAAATAAAACAAAATAAACAGGTAGATCCACCTCAAATTCAGGACATTGGCCAAGCTAAGTTAAGATGCTCAAATTATTATATTTAGCAATATGTTTTAAATGTCAACATTGATTAAAATTGCATTTGCAGTACATTTCCTGGAAACACTGCAAAAGATTCATTGCTGCACGTTATTGTTCTATTATTTTTATACTATTAGTCATAAGAAAATAATGTTTTTATTATTAATATTTCTCCCATTGGATAAGTCTACTTTACACCATCAAATTAAATTCCACCATATGTGTCATAATTAATTCTAAAATATATCACGGAAGTAAAATGAAATGCAATCTCTATTTCATGTGGACAAAGAGTTTACTAGACGATTAAGTGTCTATTTGTCCAAAGAGAAGTCCAAATTAACATCGCCTACCAAACCATCTATTTATACAATAGTCCAAACTAGACCATTTTCCAGCTGATGGGTGTGTAACATTGGCAATAAGAGTGTCTTGGATGTGTGTGTTTATGAATTTATGCGCGAGCATAGCTGGAGGTAAGTTTACATGCGCATCAGACTCAGTAATGAACGGCCAACATTACACTTAAGGCTGTGAGCCAAAGCCAACATCAAACCAACACAAACGGGCGAGAGAACAAAACAAGGGCAAGCAGCGGCCTGCGTCTCAGAGAGAGAGAGCAAGAGATGGACAGATATTGGATTGGGACGCAGCCAAGTGTGTATCAGTCCTGGCTTCCCGTCAGCGAAACCCAACAGAAACGCTGCGATCCACAGGTGTTGAGTCAGGTCTTGTTTTTTCGCGTTTTATTAATATCTCTCCCGAATTTCTTCGGGAACGTCTGATAAGCGGTCGCATTTTTTGCAGCAAACGTTGCCGTTTTGGCAGGAGTTGAGTCAACCGGACGGCCGTTTTCTACTGTAAATCACCTCGTGGCACGAAAATGGGGAGAGATAAAGAAAGAGCGCCAGAAAATTCGCTTGACCGCACGTCGCAAATGGAAAATGCGGCTGAAAAGCGAGCTCTCTTTTTCTTGGCAGCTTCGCTCTCCGCTCGCTTCCCTGCTGCTCTTAATTACCAAACTCCATATCCTTGTGTAACCAAACCCTTCTCTCCCCGACCCCTTTCCTCTGCCGCCTCCTTTCCCTCCCTCTCTATCTGTTCTCCTCCCTCGCTGGCCGATCTCCGTCCCAAAAACTTCGGCAGTGGTTGCCAGGGTTGAAAGTTCGCACGCTCGCTCCTCACGCAAGGCTTGGGCTCTGCTTAGTTCTCACTCAGCACTTACACACACACACACACACACACACACACACACACACTCACTCACTCACTCACTCACTCACACAAACACACAAACACACACAAACACACACACACACACACACTCACTCACTCACTCACTCACACACACAAACACACACACACACAGTCCTGCTCCATTCTCAAAATGCAGTAAATTCCACACTACTGCCGCCAATACACACACACTTCTTCCTAAGCCCGGCTGCAACCATGCAGCTGCCAGCCAGGTAAACACACACACACAAAGCAGCTCATTGTTGCAGGAGCTGGCCTTGACCTGTTTAATAAAGACATGCTGGGAGAGGGAGAGAGGGGAAAGCAAAGAAAATGAGAGCGGAAAATGAAAAAAAAAAAGAAAAAAAAAAGAAAATTAGGAGAAGGAAGGATAAAAACAGCATCCTTTCCTTCCTTCACCTGGATGTTTGTCAACACAAATAACTATTTTTCAAATGCTGCTTTTGCCTCTGGTCAACAGTCTCATTTGTTCTAATTTTTGTTGGCTTCAAATAAATAAATGCTTTATTTATTTATTTCATGTCGATCTTCCATATATGTGTTATACTAAATTATACTAACAACAATAAATATTAAATATTTGTACACTATCATTCAAAAGTTTGGGGTCAGTAGGTTTTTTAATGTGAAATATTTGATCGAAAATACAGTAAAAACAGTAATGTTGTGAAATATTATTACAATTTCAAAAAAACTGTTTTCTATTTTAGTATATTCATACATTATAAATGTCTTTACTGTCATGTTTGATCAATTTAATATGCTCTTGCTGAAGAAAAAAAAATCTTACTAACCTCAAAATTTATAACATATATATATATATATATATATATATATTAGGGCTGTCAATAGATTACATTTTTTAATTGTGATTAATCATGAAATTAAGCATACACCATTAATCTTGTTTAACACATATTTTGTCATCATTTGCTATATCCAGCAAAGTAAACTATCAAATTAAAGGGTGATTCATACAAAACTGTATTTTCTGCTAGCTTTTTTCAAGGTAAATTTAGGTCTCCAAAAAAGGACACTTGGAGACTCCAAAAGGACACCAAATAACCAAATGATATAAGGTGTCCATATAATTCATACATTTATGCACACCAAAGCACCCATGAAAATAATAATAACAAAAAAAATTACAGAAAAAAAAAAAACTTGCAGAATTCAGTGTACAGTATGTGTACAGCGCAACAGCAAAGAGCTTGTTTACAGTTTACAGTCAAGTTGCGATACCGAACAGAACAACATGGAGATGCCAAAAAAATAGAAAAAGAAAAAGAAGAAAACCCTAAACCAACTGCCATGACCTGACTGCATTTACCTACTACAGTAGGTAAATCCATTCAGAATTACTAAACACAGCAACATACATATGACGAATCCAGATATTATCCTGAATGTGTGTGGAAACAACGTGAATGTACTAAAATGTGTCTGTGCATAAATACAATGTACGATCAGTGCATCGAGAGTGCACATACACGGTTTGTTTGCGCATTAATATAATGGACTCACGCGTGCTTACTGTATGATTCCTGTACGTCACCACAATCATCTTTACCTTGATTGCAGTCCTCATCCATCATAACATTATTAGCGAGGCGCTGGTTTGCTTTATCCAGCCGAGAAACGCAGTTTGTGTATCATGTGGCTATAGAAATACAGTCTGTATTTCACACAGCATGATGCGAGAGGGCTCATGCTCTTCAGAAACAATCACAGATATGACAGAGCTCGTGTTTTAAAGCGAAGCACACACTGGAATGAATAATTTACTGAAAATGCAATCTCTCGGTCATCTCTGATGATATAATCAGCCTGGATTTCTTTACATTAGTGATGTTTTGAACTGATTGTTTGAATTAGCTTACTGGATCATTGGACTGAAAACTTTTCTGGAGTTTAGCGGCTTAAAATGATCTGATCGCAAACAGAGAAGCGAAATCAGCTTATTAAAGTGTTAGAACTGAAATTTCCGCTTACCAGGGTTACAGGTGCTTGCGCCATTGTTGATGCTCAGTGCGATAAACTCCCGACTTGCAAGATCATCTAACTGCGTGACGTAAATTACGTTAATGACACAATTTCACATGCTTCAGTAATCTATATGCATTCGCATTATTTGTTATTTATAAATTATTTTAGCGCTTTAAGGATTAGGAGATTAACCCCTTATTCCTGTAAAATTTGCCTAAAATGCCTAAAAAAGGCATACCCAAAGTAAATTGCATGCTGTTCTTGAACCATTTGGAGTATATGCATGGTTTTGGTCTCTTTTGAAAGGTATGTGTACCACAGGCGGTACAGTGGAACGCTAACAGGTTTAGGATTTTTGAATTAATTGCATGCTGTAACGTCTGTCAGCCCTATATATATATATATATATATATATATATATATTAGTGCTGTCAATCGATTAAAAAATTTATTAAATCGCACATTTTTTCTGTAATTAATCACAATTAAAAACATTGGAGTTTTTATATATTTTTTATTGTAATAATTTCACAGTTACTCTCCAAATTAATGTAGAAATAACTTAAATATATTTTTATATTTTAAAAATTTATTTAATGGCATCTTTTTATGAATGAAGGTCAGTATCACTGATACTAATACTGGTACTGATGTCGAAATTTTAATATTAATTATAGACATTCAACATTACAGTATAATGGAAAGCTATCAATTTCAACATTTATTGGGCTTTAAAAAATAACTTTTAATTTAAGTGAACTTAAAACAATCTACACACAAAAACCCATTATAATAAATATAATATTTATTATTATATAATTATATAATATATATTATTATATATATTTATTATATAATATTTATCATATTTACCTGTGGCCTTCATACCTGTGTAACAGGTAGGCCTTACATATACAGAAATTGAATAAAGTTACCAAACACTTTACAGTCTTCACTGCATAAATTATAAATTATATATAGATTAATCCTTAAAAAAAACAAAAAAACAACTACAACTACAAACTACAATTTTCTCTTTTACTTTTGTTCTTTGATTAATATTAATGACAGACATCACAGGTTTATTAGGCTGCTGTCACTTTAAGAGCTGCCGCTGCCAAACATGATGCGGATCTGATGCGCATCTCATTTTCTCACAACCCTTTAAGTTAATTTAAGATGTTAATTAACTCATTTAAGACAGCTCTTATGAGGATACTCGACGGTCATTTTGGCAATTCTGTGTGTTATTGTTTATTCAAAGCAAGAAAGAGAACTCCATAAACAAAATAATATCAGGGGAAAACCATGGAAGACACGTAAATGCAAAATACTGGAATTCCATGGAGTTGTGTAAAGAGGGGATTTTAGAGTTTCTCTTTTGCAAAGAGAATTTCTGATTCAGAAACTACCCACCCACTCCTCATTCCTAGGTGATTTTCCCCAACTGTTTCCTGGTCATGCTTTCTGTGCCATTCAAATTTGCCCAGGGTTTCTTCAAAAAACAAAACGATAACTTTAAAACAAACATTACATCAGATTACACAAGAAAAAACATGATTGTACTCGGCATAAAGAGGAAAATCTAGACTGGAAGTGTCATCAGCTTTTTTTTTTTTTTTTTTTTTTTTTAGAACTTACTGAACAACTTTAAAGTGTTTTTTAGTTTATACAACAGCTCAAATGCTGTCACACAATTTGTACTTACACTAACATTATATTTATTTACAAAGCCTGTAGTAATTTAGGAACTTTGTACGAAATCCGTTACCAAGCAATGACGGAACATTCCGGTGACAAGTTCTGATTACCATACAAACTGTTTTACAACTCTGCCAGGGTGAGATCATCAAGTTGCTGGCAACATCCTAAATGCATAAACAGTGTTTATGTTTCATAACAAACTCGCATTTAAAATCAATCCATCCATCTCACCCAACGAAAACACCCCCTCTCAATTTCCCTCTCTCAACTGATCTTGTTTCCTCCCTCGACCTCTCTGTCTAAATAAACTCTTAACACGCAAAGCTACTGGCAATAAAGCCACTTTTCAGGAGAATCTGCCAACCACATCATTCATCAGAGTGAAGCGTTAAATAGAGAGAAAGATACGCGCTCGGCCTCTTGTTGCTTGGGCCTTTTTAGACAATTTACGATACGCACACGCACACTGTTGCACACTGGCTGTCATGGATGTTTTCTACACAGCCTTCTCATGGCCAGGCCCTGAGAACATGTGTATTTGTGTGTGTGTGGGTGGGTGTGGTTTGGTTTGGTGGGCTTCAGTCTAGCGAAGGCTACCATGGTCAGGACGTACGCCAACCGCAAAGTTGCAAAGTAGTCTGGATCCTGACTACACACCCAGAGTTCCTCCTAATAATGCAGAACGCTGCGGAAACACTTCCCAGAAGTCTCTAGAGAGCAGGGGCGGTGTGCCGAATACTGAAACGTCCCGGATTATTATAGATGAACTGAAGAGATGCACACCAGGTCGCTCGTTAAATATACACAATCTTGCCATATTCCAAAGACTGAATCACTTTCACTCACACATGCTCTAAGTCATGCAAATCAGTACTAAAGAGGCATGCAAGGTCAAGAAATAGCAAATACATGTCAAAATGGTATTCATATAATGGAGAGCTTCTCTAAATTTACATTGAAATGCAAATGCAAATAAACACAGCTGTGACAGACTGATAATACAAAAAAAATGTAATAAATATTTAACAGTAATATTTAAAATGGAAAAAAATGTCAATAAATAGATGAAAAATAATAGCTATTTACTACTGCTTTTTAACTTATTTAAGATTATTTACTTACACCAATGTTCAATAAATAGTATTTATGTAAAACATTATTCCATTAATAGTTATTTATTCTATTTATCATATTTATTCATTTAAATGAATAATTAAGTAAATAAATAAATACTGAATATTGTTGAATATTTTAATTTAACATTTACTTGCAACCAATATTTAATAAAGTTCATTTTATTTTATTTTTATTTAGTGTATTATCAACTTTTCAACATTATAAATAAATAAATATATATATATTTTTTTAATTATTTATTACACACTGTTTTAAAAAAATATTTGTTGAATATTGCTTTTTTAAATTTATTAAACATTATTTACTTACACCAATGTTCAATAAATAGTATTTATTTATTTATGTAAAACCAATATTCAATACACTTGTTTTTATTTTATTGTATTATTTTATTTTCAATTTTCAAAAATTATCCATTTTTGAACAGTGGTATATAAATAAATAAACTTCACTGAATATTGTTAATATATTGAACATTATTATTATTATAATTATGTCCAATAACTATTATTTATATATGTATTATTATGTACTATTATTTATATATGTATTATTATTTATATATGTATTTATTTTTAAAACCAATATTCAATACATTTGTTTTTATTTTATTGTATTATTAACTTTTTAACATCGAGTAAATTAATAAATATAACAAGTTTTCAAAAAATTAGCTATTTATTGGATATTGGTATATATACATAAATAAATAACTAAATAAAAAAAAAAATAAACTACTTATTGAACATTTGTTTTGTTTTTTTCGTACTGCTATTGGTGCCGTTTTATAAAAGCAATAAGCCACCCAAGGTTGTGTATTAAAGTGATTTTCCAATTATTACAAGTGTAAGAAGACTCCTTTCACGTGGTAAATCACTGTAACGTACAGCCTCGAGTGGCTTATTGCTTTAGGAAATATCTGTGCATCCTACGCGTTCACACAACAAAGAAATTACCAATATCAATGACATTAAAATCTTACAGCTCCATCCTAACCAGAATTTTCCCATTGTGATGCGTTGGTTACCAAGTAACTTGTGAAGGTTTGTTGCTAAGTTTACGAGTGTTACCAATCTAAATGTCAGTCTGATACAGGTCACTTCCTGTGTCAGATGGGAAACTTGGGTGTGACGTCAGAATTTCACTGCACAGAATAGGACGGTTCTTCGAAACAAGAGCATGGTGTGGGTTGGGGTTAAAGGTTCGCGTTTGATGTGTGTACGTTCAGATGTCACTAGGAATGCATGTGTGCGTGTGTGAGGTCGCTGGTTTTGTGTGTCGGTGCAAATGCACTGTTAGCGGAAGTGGCATTTAGTGGAAGTGGAAGTGCCATCGTAGAAGGGGCAGGAGCCACGTGTGTGGGCACCACCACATTGTGCCCTGCACTGAAAGTAAAGGCCCAGACCGCAGAAGGTACCAGGGGCTTCCCCTTATGTGGTTCGGCACATTTACTGAACCGTCGAGACAGTGTGTGCCAAATGCAAACCATTTGTCACGAGTTAGCAAATACGGTCACACATACACAAAATGGCACGCTTCTAACAACAGAGACATGGCAACCGCCGCTTCAAACTCCCCTGAGTGATGAAACTAAGGCTAGAAAGGTCTCCATAGCAACCACCCTTAGCAACATGACATAGTTACCAGTTAAAACAAAACCTCTGGGCAACTAAGACACATTCACACAAACACACACACACACACACACACACACACACACACCTGCTCATCCAACAGCACAAAGATTACACCAGGTTAAAACTGTTTAGTTTACGTGTCAAATTTGAATAAACCAGTTACATGAATCTCCAGAGGTTTCTGAACTCATAAATATTAACTCTTTAATCAACAACACCAACAACTTTTGTATGGCTATATCATATTAAATATATTTATTATATTAAATATATATATTTAAAAAAAAAACAAATGCGTCATTAAAGTGCATAAAAAATTTAAAATAATTAGTGCTGTCGAATCAATTAATCACAATTAATCACATCTAAAGTTTGTGTGCATATATATATATATATGGATGAAGTGTTGAAGTGTAATACAATATATGATAATACACTTCATGTATATTCAAAAATGAAATTCAGCATGTAAAATTTTGTCTTCTTCTCCCCTTACGTAAACTATACTTAATATATACTACATATTTAATACTGCACTTAATAAAATATATTTTGGTAATTTAAATCTCTGCAATATACAGCATTATATTTCTGTAAAAGTGTACTCTGATATATGGTAATATGCATGAACTTTTTAAAAATATTTTTAAAAATACAATACTGTGTCTACCCTAAATAAACACTGAATAAACAATGGTTATATAAACAAAACATATTAGACTATGCTACTATAAATCGCCCCACTAGTATTATTTAAAACTTCTTGTAAGTTTACTCTAATATACAATAATGTATATGAACTATATTACAAAAATACATATCAATATATACTAATTTGTCTGCATACCCAAAAATAAATGACGCTTATAAGCATAAATTATATTACACCAATATAAATATCACCACTAAACAGCATGTTTTCTTTTTTTAAATTACTCTAATTTATAATACATCTGAGCTATACTAATAAATACATTTTTAAAAGTAAAAAATTATGCAATTTCAAACTAACTTTTAAAATAACTTAAAAATGTACATGAACTACAAATATTTATTACAAATACTTCACTTAAGTACAATAATACTACTAAAAATAAATAAATGACAACAAAAATCAACGTATAACATTTTGTCTGTAACTGATAATGCTGACATCCTTGACAGTTCGGGCAGGTTCTGCTTTGTATCTCCTTTGCCGTTTTGTCTGTTTATTTTATCAAAAGCTGAAGTAAACAGAGCGACAGTGTGCATCTGCCGCACATCTAATGATTCAGCAGCATCTGTTTGTCTGGGGAGCGTTAACCGCCACGGGCGCGTTCACACACTCGTCACTGCGTGTGGCCTGGCGCACGTGCGCGTTCACGCACGAGGAGTTACGCTGAAATTACAGGGTAGAGGCACTCCAGCCTGAAAGTAAAATGTAGCTATATGACATTCTACGGTGGAATGGCGTGTGAACTTCTCACACGTCGTCAAAACAAGGCCGACCCCTCCCTCGACTCAACTCTCCGCATTCCTGGCCTGTGAAAAGGTGTGTGCACTTCCACAAATCATTATGAAACACTACATGTAGTGGGCGTATCAATGTTTACATAAAGGAGAGGATTTGAGAGGAACAATCAGGTGTAGTGAAAGTGAATGGTGACTTTGAAACATGTTTGAATAATTCTGCTGAACTCTGTTTAGTACATGTCAGTTAACTATGCAATGATCAGCAAGACCAATAGGAAGCCATCCTGCTCCACATGCATGCCATTTCAGAATATCATTACATTGTGGACACGGGACGCTGCCCCTTTAAGACTTTTTTCCCTTCGGTCTGTGGGATTTCATAAAGCTTCATGCAGCTTTGCTCTGCTCAGACATTCAAATGTTTGCTGCTTTAAATAAGCACGACCATGTAAATGTGTGTCTGAGAGGGTGAGAGAGAAACAGAAAGGGAAACAAGACATATGTAAACCCTTCCTAAAGTGCCGCTATTCTTACTACACACAGAGATAATTCTGTTCCCCTCTTATGCTTTCTTATGCTAGAAAAACCTGCATTCATGCACAGCTGTCCTTCATTACAAGTTACTGGGTGGATATTTTAAAAGGGTCCTTTAAAGGGGTAAGATAATGAGTCAGAACCAGGACAAGTACCACAAGGCACCTGTCCATCATAAAAATCTAGAAAAAAAGTGTTTTGCATGGCTAGCAGAATAACAGCAAGAAACATTTAGCTTATACAATTGACCTACATTTAAATTTGCTGCTTTTATCAGGAAGTGACCAGCAGACATTAAAGGGTTGGTTCACCCAAAAATGAAAATTCTGTCATTAATTACTCACCCTCATGTCGTTCCACACCCGTAAGACCTTCTTTCATCTTCGGATCACAAATTAAGATATTTTTGATGAAATCCGAGAGGTATCTGACTTCTCTATAGACAGCAATTCAACAACCAATTTCAAGGTCCAGAAAGGTACTAAAGACATTGTAAAAATAGTCCAAGTGACTGTAGTGGTTCAACCTTAATGTTATGAAGTGATGAGAATACTTTTTGTGCGCAAAAACAAAACAAAAATAACGATTTTATTCAACAATATCTTCTCTTCTGTGTCATTGTCCTATGCTGTTTACGTCCAGCGCTTACAGGTTTTACATCAGAATTCCGACTCGTTATTGGCCGGCTCCTGCGTCAGCATCACACACATGCGTCGTGCTGCTCACGTGATCAGCGTTGGCCAATACTGAGTCAGCGTTCGGATGTAGAACCTGGAAGCGCTGGACGTAAACACCATAGGAGAATCATTGCAGTCACGTGGACTATTTTAACGATGTCTTTAGTACCTTTCAGGACCTTGAAAGTGGTCGTTAAATTGCTGTCTATGGAGGAGTCAGAGAGCTCTCGGATTTCATCAAAAATATCTTAATTTGCGTTCCAAAGATGATCGAAGGTCTTACGGGTTTGAAACGACATGAGGGTGAGTAATTAATGACAGAATTTCCATTTTTGGGTGAACTAACCCTTTAAGACTGCAAGTCTGCGCAACGAACGTACACTACATGGCTAGCAATGGCTATGCTAACAGTTAGCATACTTATAGAGCTGAAAACTGTTTGTCTTTTGCTACAAAATATTTGTTTTAAAAACAGCAGGTAAATGACTTTAACGTGCTACATGGCTAATTGCAGTTTAGTATACACTTTATTGATAAATACACTGTAAACCCGAACAGTACTACTAACTTATAAAGATTGAGAACACTGCAATTAAAGTCTGTTATATAGTTAATGCAACTTAAAACAATTACATTTTATTAACGAGGAATTTAGTTTTATTTTTGTGTGGCTCAACATTTTTGAGTAAATGCTCCTATTTAAATTATAATTTTTAAGTTTACTGAGCAACGTAAAGTGACGTCATCCACGTCACGTCGTTGCTTAACCGAGAAGAATCCATTCAACATGGCAGACACTCGCAAGCAAACTTAATGGAACAACTTGTAAGTAAATCAAAACATCTGTGAACATTTCTTACTTGTTTTTTGAATGTTGTAAGAATATCAGGATGAAGAAATGTTTTAATCGCCGTTTTTACGCAGCGCGGTAAAGCACGGCATTTCCCCAGTGCTTTTGAATGCTATTTTAGCGTCATTGCTTATAGTGTAGTTTTAACATCAAAGCAGGGCAGTAATGTTAACGTTAGCTAGTATTTTTTCAGTAAACGCAGTCCTACGTTTTGAATGTTGCTCTTGTTAAGTGCACTGTTTAGGGCTGCGTTTCCCAAAAGCACTGTGTCGATCGTTGAGACCATTAGTGTCAAATGCTTCTACGATCAACTTAGACTTACGATGCTTTTGGGGAAACGCTACCCTGCTAAATGTGATTTTATTTGGTCTATGTATTATTTCTACATGCAAAAACTAGCCGCTAACACTAACTTCATCCAAGATTAGGTTAAGGCTAATACACAGACATGAATTTAGCAATATATTGGATATTAAGTTTACAAAACAAATCTACAAACTTGTAGTAAAGTTACAAACATTCTTTAATTGCAGGCTGAACTGGATGCTGAATACTAAAGAGTGAGTCTCAACACTTAAGGTAACTTCTGCTGATTTGAAGTGCAAGTTGTGTGATGTCTCCTCAGATAACAGAACACAGACTAGTCTTTCTCTGTTCCAAATCCATTGTTGGTTATATACTTACTTGTGTGTGTTTGTGATTTTCTAGTTTTGTGCTGAGTTTCACTGTATCAAAGAAAGCGACACACACCAGCAAGATTTCAGAGATGATGCGTGACATCTTCCTGTGAGTTCAGATTCGTCCACACTAACTGCCTCAGTGTATATAAAATAAAGTTGGCTTGCTTGTTTAACATGTTAATTTTCGTGTTTACATGTCAACAGGAAACGAGCTCTTTGTGCTCTCCCAGTTTACGTGTGAGGACGACCCACAGTTCTTCAAGACTTGAAATGTAAGTATTCAGTGCATTAATAGAACTGCTATTAGCAGTAAATATAAATGCCTAGTTTTAATCTCATAAGTTACAGGATTAGTTCACTTCAAAATTAAAATTTCCTGATAATTCACTCACCCCCATGTCATCCAACATGTTTATGTCTTTCTTCAGTTGAAAAGAAATGAAGGTTTTTGAGGAAAACATTCCAGGATTTTTCTCCATATAGTTGACTTCACGGGGGTTCAACGGGTTGAAGGTCCAAATGTCAGTTTCAGTGCAGCTTCAAAGAGCTCTACACGATCCCAGACGAGGAATAAGGGTCTTATCTAGAGAAACGATCGGCCATTTTCTAAAAAAAATAAAATGATATACTTTTTAACCACAAATGCTCATCTTGCACTGCTCTGAGATGCTCCACGTATTACGTTAGAAAGGTCATGTGACGTAGGCGGAAGTACCGCGGTAGGGCAAAAAACTCCATCAAAATCGTCCAATATCGTTGTTTTACCTTTTTTTGTAAAGGGCGTTTGGCTTAATCTTTGCACGTTTGCTTTGTAGACACTGGATCGGTACTTCCACCTACGTCACGCGTGACCTTTCCAACGTGATGCATGCATGGCGGAACGAAGAACAGTGTAAGACGAGCATTTGTGGTTATAAAGTATAATATTTATTTTAGAAAATTACAGATCGTTTCGCTAGATAAGACCCTTATTCCTTGTCTGGGATTGTGTAGAGCCCTTTGAAGCTGCACTGAAGTCCACTATATGGATAAAAACCCTGGAATGTTTTCCTTAAAAAACCTTAATTTCTTTTCGACTGAAGAAAGAAAGACATGAACATCTTGGATGACATGGGGGTGAGTAAATTATCAGGAAATTTTCATTCATAAGTGAACTAATCCTTTAAATTTACAGTTTTACCCTCTATGCTTATTCCAGGAAGAGTTGGCCGAGCCAGACATCAACTGACACAAACATCACTCCTGTTGATTTTGTCATCATGGACAACGAAACCATGAAGTCCTGCAAGCACTGCAGTTGTGATGGAAGATGATCTTCCAGTGTGTTTGACATGTTGAGAAATACACAGTCACAAGGTTTTAAAAAAAGGTTGAATAAAAAATCCTCAATTGTATAGCCAAAGTTGTGTGTGTTTTTTTTAATGGTGAACTTCAGCATGATGAATTATTAGCCTGAGTTATGCATAGGTGTATTTTTTGAGTTAATATTTGTATTTAATAAAGTACCACTGCATCAAAATAATTGAGAAATGAAAAACATTAACATTAATGGTAAACAATAGTTTTAAGTACAGTGCACTTAAACATTAAATTAAAAAAAAAAAAAATTTTTAGTTTGACAATTGTTATTTATAATTATTGTTTACTTAAAAAAATTGAGTTGATTTACTTAAAAGTTTTGAGGTAATCGGTGTCTACAAAAAATTTGAGTACTCTGAACTTATCGGGTTTTACAGTGTATGGTTTAGAGTGCACTATATACTGTAGTAAGGAAAAAATTTTCATGGCTAATGTATTATGTTAATGAACATCACTGAGGTTAATGGTTTTCTTACCTGTAGCCATTTCAGGTCGGATCACATCACAGGACATAGAAAAGAAACAGAAAACAAAATTATTTAGTTTTTTTTTTTTCATTTATCACAACCTACAACAGATATCTAAGGTGAATTAGTCTAATAAATTTAAAAATAAATAAAAATGTAATTATGTTTTTAATTTTATTGATTTTTTTTTTCCATCGGCTTGATTTTTTTAAACATTTATGGGTTGATTGATAGCACACTGAGAACGGAAAACACTCAAATACTGTTAAACAAAACAACACATCTGGACGCTAGAGATTACATGGCCATAGCCATTCACAGAAAGAGAGAGAGAGAGAGAGAGAGCAAGAGCGAGAGAAATTAAAACACGCCAGCTATGCAGAGGGAATATTATCTTAATCTGAAAACATTTAGTTCCAGTAGATGTTGCCTTCAGATTTCCCCTCTCACGCAGGGGCTTTGGGAAGCCCTGTATGCGCCGTCACTCTGATTACTGCAGCCAATGGCTTGTGAGGACTCCCATAAATGTATCTGTATGCATATTTTTCACCCATCCTCCATCCCTAAGCTCTTAATGAGAGAACAAGAAAGAAAAAGAGATCTTCGCCATTACTCTTAAAAGAAACAACCTAAACCCTGCTACCCGCCCTAGCCTGGCTGATCGCTATCTAGCAGCGCCATTGTGTCTGCGGCGTGCTTGTTTTGCTTTGCGTTATGCGTATGAAGGTGGGCACTGCAAGAACAGGGTCTCTTTAGAAGCATTCATGAAGTTTGCTGCCTGTAAAGACCAAAAGTTTTCTTATTTATATATCGTTGTTTCAGCTGTGACTGTTGTGCGGAGAGATGTTGACGTACAATAGAAAATCTGTAAACTACAACGCAAGGCCTGTTTATGCTACAGGGTAGGGCTCTGTGCTTTATTTCTGGGCATTGGAACGTGACACATATTTCACTGAGTGGCTGTCTGCTTTCGTTTAGGCAACAATAATTGGAGCTTCCAAAAATAAAACGTGCGGCCATATATTTCGACTGCTGTTTATATCTGTCCAACAGCTGGTCATTTATTGTTTCACAAACTGCCTCAGCTGTTGCCTGAACCATAGAGGATGAATAAAGAGAAAAAGATAATTAAAAGCTGTGAATAACGGTAGAAGAATCATCACTGTTTGAAAAAGTGTTTAAAAAGAATTTTGTAGTCGTATGGTTTTCCACAGGCAACTCTCTCCTGCTTCAAGTCTTTTAAGTTCACCATAGTTCCTTGCCTTTCTTTTCTTCGCGCACGGCTCAGGGTATCCTGTTTACATACCTCAGGCCTGCACATGAAAGCGGGCGACTGCAGCAACCCCCGACCAGACATGTTGGAAAACTGCTCGTACAGGCCTGCCATGCCCTCAGACCAAAAACAGTACAACAATGGCATGGTTGTGTAATCGCAACACAATCACTGGGAGAGCTTTTTGTCCCTTCCTGGATCAAGGTGCCATCAAGGGTTGGGAAGAGGGTGAATGACCAACACACATGAATGCTTTGGAGAACTAGTGCCAAATTGCATTAGTGCTGCTGGAAAGAAAAGAAAGAGGGGGATACGGTTCCTACAAGCAGCTGAGGTGCATATAGGAACAGGAATCGTAGGAATTTAAAGCTTATTCTACTTGACGAAAAATGCTTTAGTGCGGCACACCTGTCATTGGGAATGTCATTCATGTCATGTAGTTGAGGCGCATGGGTGCATGTAGGAATGGAAATTGTAAGGAATTTAACACTTCTGATTTCGATTGTGCTTGATGACAACAACATTAGTACAGTACAGTTGCCATTGCAAAAAAAAGGAAGTAGAATAGCTCCTACATGCGGCTGATGCGCAAAGCTGATTGTAGGAACCATTTTCCTTCCCTTTTTTTGCAATGAGAATCTTAAGCAATGTAACGCTTATGGGTGTGATTCTACTCGACAAAAACTGCATTAGTGTGGCTGTTGGGAAGGGAAGAGGGGAAGGCATTCCTATATGCGGTGAAGGTGCATGGGCACATGTTGAACTGGGAATTGTAAGCAATTTAACACTTATGGTCGCGATTCTACTTGACGAAAACTGCATTAGTGTGGCACACCTGTCGTTGGGAAGGGCAGAGGGGAACGCATCACCAAATTGGAAACAGTTTTCGATTCCCAATCCTGGTGTATTTGTCTGTTGCAATGCAGTGTGCCACTGACGGAATCTTGTTTTGACTGTTTAAATTTCAAATTAGGTCAAGCAGAGTTTTTAAGACAAAATGGCTGGAGTAAACAAAAAGCACAAATCATTTTGCATGCACACCACAGGACCTGCATGTGCACAGATGCCTGGTTTGGGGTTTGAAGTTAACCAGCTGGGTTGAGGTTTTAAGGTGAGGTTTGGGAGAAGGCTTCTGGTTTGGGGTTGCTGGTTAATCTCAGTTTCTTTTTCTTTGTCAACTTGTACAGAATGACAGAAGTGAACAAGCCATTTATTCTGTTGTTCTTGACTTGCATAGGTACATTAACTGTACCAGGGTGTTGATTGAGTTAAGACCAGTGTTAATGTTGACAGCAAATTTTGATTTAGTTTTAGTCATAGTCTTTTGACTAAAATGCCATTTAGTTTAGCCATATTTTAGTCATCTGAATTGTTCTAGTTTTAGTCGACTATATCTACAATAGATTTAGTCGACTAAAATGTAATTGGTTTAGTTAAATTGTACTGATTAATAAAGAATTTCCCTAAAATTTCCAAACTCATTATATACTCCTGGAGAAAACATCTATTAACCTGTTAATATGAATGATATTAAAATTTGAACATGCAATGCAGACACAGATTTAACTGCTGTGACATACAAAAAATATTATCTCAAAAATACATAAAACTACTTCTCCTAAAGAAAAACATATGGTCTTCTTTTCAATGAATGATGTATGCATTCTTTATAATAACTTGCATACACCATTCTTTCAAGCAGACATATTTATTTGTATAAATTAAATATAATTGATCCTTATTAAAGGGGTCCTTGATTATGATTTCACTTTTTTAACTTTAGTTAGTGTGTAATGTTGCTGTTAGAGCATAAACAACCACTGCAAAGTTACGGCGCTCAAAGTTCAATGCAAAGGGAGATATTTTCTTTTACAGAAATCACTTTTTAAGGACTACAACAAACGGTTGATAGGGACTACAACGAGCTTCTTCCCGGGTTGGTGACATCACAAGCCCCAAAATGTACATAAACCCTGCCCCCAGGAACACACAACAAAGGGGGTGAGGCCATGTTGGGCTGCTTTAGAGAAGAGGACGAGTTGTTGTAGTAGAGTGTTGTTACCATGTCGTCATTTTACGCCAGACTGCTTCACAAACGAGGGTCCATTTAACGCTGGATTTGCACAAAAGATTAACACGGCGGCACATGCTAGTCGATGAGTTGAATCAACACCACAGCAACTACATAAATGTATCCACTAACCGTTCAGAAACATCCAGATGCATTCTAAAAGCTGTAACTTCTTCCTGAGTCTCTCCATCAGTGTCCAACTCCAGTTTGAACAATGTAAGGCTGAACACCGCTACTGACAATCATCATTTTGGCTGCGTGAGATTCTCCAACTTTGTTGTTGTTGAGCAACCGTAGCGTGAGCTGTTAAAGCTCCGCCCTCTTTTGGAAAGTGGGCCAGGAGCAGCAGTTCATTTGCATTTAAAGGGACACAAAAAACTGCATGTTTTTGCTCACACCCAAATAGGGGCAATATTGACAAGCTATAATAAATGATTTATGGGGTATTTTGAGCTGAAACTTCACAGACACCGGAGACTTATATTACATCTTGTGAAAAGGGGCATAATAGGTCCCCTTTAAAGCTATTAAAGAGGAGTGAGTGATTTTCTCTGTCTTTTGTTGTTTGATTAATATTAAGGGCACAGATGGCAGCAGGTTAATTAGGGTGCTGTCACTTTAAGAGCAAATGCTGGGATCCAATACACTGATGCACATCCAATATTTTCACAACTGTTTACATTTTCTTAAGACACATTCTTAAGACTGTGTTTACGTGAATACTCTCCAAAACGGACATATTGACATAATGTTGTGTGTATTTTTCCATTCAGGAAAGAAAGGCTTTTCTCTGTGCACGGCTGTGCGCTTCGGGTGCATGCGCGCACAGAAAACCGTACCAAATAGAGTTCTCTTTTGTGTCGTCACGCTTTTTCAGATCTATTCATATATCTGCTCTTCTCTTTCTCCCAGATGTTTACATTTTGAACGTTTGCAGAAGACATGCAGGCAGCAAGTGTATGCCAACTTATGTCCTGCCGGATAGATCCGCATGTTACAATTCAAATGTGCTCATCTACCACACAGGACATCAGTTCTGACTGGATCTCTTCCCAAAGTCATCCCTCCCTAACATTTTCATCTCGTTTTTATTCGTTGACGAAAATGTCAATAGATTTGTGTCATAGTTTTTGTCATTCAAAGCTGTTTTTTTTTTTTTTTAGTTATCTTCTCATTTTCGGGTGCGAAAAAATGAAATTAACACTGGTTAAGACAACTTTGTAAAAAAAAAAAAAAAAAATGGAAAACTTGCTGCAACAAAGAATGCTAGATAAGAACGATAGTAGACAAATTCTTGAGTGGCAGCTGTTGTCACGTCCTTGTCACAGAGACTTCAACAGACAATCAGAACAGCAGGTCCTTTTGAGGGCCTGCAAATACCAGTTTGTTTTGTCACTTAAATCCGTGAGAAAAAAGCAAAATGCAGAAATATTTAAGGTTTTAACTAAAACTTCAATGACATAGGTAAGAATGAACTGTTGGGTTGGACTGGGGTCAGAATTTTTCCTGATATGGTCTTAAGTTTCTACCCTGGTACATGGTGGTATCCAGCAATGAGATCTCTGAGCAACACTCTGCAATCATTTACAACATCTTGGCAACGAGGCAGCAAATTTTGCAGGGCAAGCACTACTTACATTATCTTCGAGTTGAAGAAAATGTAGTATTGAAATCGAAATCTGTATAGCAAATTTTATACACACACCCTTGCATTGTTTATTTACAACCTACTTGAATTCACCATTGCACCAAAGAGCAGGAAATGATCAGATTACTAAATCTATCCTACAGAGGAACTGAGTCAGTCAGTGAGTCAATGACATAGCTCCAGGGTTCAGAAAGGCTACACTGTCTGCCCATGAGTCAAAAACCGTAGGTGGCATAAAAATTATAGTGTAAAAGACTTTCCATGACTCTCTAGTCTCAAATCTAAAAATTCAAATTCACTAAACAGTATTTTGTGAACGTATTTTGTGAAAGTATTTAAGAAAGTGAAATGAAAAAACATTAAAACACATAGTTTTAATACAAATTCAATAAAATAGTTTAATAAAGTTCAATAAAAATAAATTAAATGTAATACTATTACCAGCCAATATCCTATATTATGCATCGTCAATTTATAATTATCTTTTATATAAAAACAATTAAAGTCTTTGGTTTTTCTTCATTTAGTTAAGAGTGTGTGTTTGTGTATGGGTGTGTGTGATTCTTAGAAAAGGGAAGTTTTGACAGTCCTGCTGTGAGAGTGAGGACAGAAAGAGGACCATGTCAAGATAAGACTAGCTGGACAAACACACACACACAGGTTTGTTTTGCTATCTTAGTGAGGACATTCCATAGGCGTAATGGTTTTTATACTGTACAAACTGTACATTCTATCCCCCTACACTACCCCTACCCCTACCCCTAAACCTAACCATCACAGAAAACTGTCTGGATTTTTACATTTTTAATAAAACATTGTTTAGTATGTTTTTAAAGCTATTTTAAATATGAGGACTCATGAAATGTCCTCATATTTCATGTTTACGTCGTAATACCAGTGTAATACCCATGTCATTATACAAATTTGCGTCCTCATAAATCACAAAAACGCGCACACACACACACGCAATTCTGCTTGTATTCAGTCGCTCATACAAGCACTTGTGTACACAAACACACGCGCACACACACACACACACACACACACACACACACACACACACACACACACACACACACACACACACATTTCCCCAGCCATTTGGCCTCTTTGTTTTCTGATGAGAAGGTTCACCTAGCTTCTTGCTTTCAAAATGTCCACAATCGTTCCTTCCACGGGCCCCCTAGACAAACACAGGACACATACACACACATAAGAACGGCAGCTCCATGCTGACAGACGGGGCTGGCTTAACCCGCTCTCCCTCCCTCCCAATGGGGGGAACAATCCAAGCCCGGCGCAGACACACACACACACACTCCGCCAGACCTTGAGCAGCCCCCTCTTACTGACAGATCTGCAACAGTGCTCTCACGCAAGCCCTGCCTCCCCTGAGACACTTCACTGCCAACAGAAAACACACACATACACACCGAACGTCCTGAGTGTGCTCACACACACACACACACTTGAAAATTTCCTGCCCGCATATACAACTCACAAGTCTCAGGCACAGACATGCACACGCAGGGATAAATGCACAACCGAAAACATGCATTTCACCACAAAAACATTAAACGATACGTTAACTTCAAGTACAGGTTGGAAAAACACGCACATACGACCGTTGTCCTTAATGTACCTCTGTAAACAGGAAATACAGTCTATCTCTTCCTGTGCACATCATAGCACCGGTGAAAATGCAAAATGGTGAAAACAATGTGGGAGAAAGGAGCTGAAGAAAACTCAAGAGGCAGAGTGCAGTGCACTAGGGCGTCCAATGACCTCTCGGGTCCGAGCAGACGGGAAATGGTGTCGGGGTCCAAAGAAAACTGCTCTCGTCCACAGGCCTTTCTTTATCTGTTTTGACTTACAAAACTGATATTGCGCTCGCGTTTTCCCCCCTTCTTCCTTCTCATTAACACCCCTCTCACAGAGAGTATCTCTTTTTGGTTTGGGTTTTAGTGTCATTTAACCCTGCTGTCTTTCATTGTTGTATATCCCAAAGGCATAGAGGAATGAATATATATCGATCATGGCTCCTGGCATAAGGAAGAACCAGAGAATTGGCTGGAAGTCTGCTTTTTAAGACTTCCAAGACTTTCCAAATCTTCACATGCATTTTTTTCTCGGTCTGTCTCGACACTTTGCTTTGCTCCCACTGTCTATTTTGTCTGTCTGGACCAATGGGAAATATATAAATAAAGCCTAAAATGAGTAATTAAAAGTCTTGATAATCTGCTACGTGCACGGTTGGAGGAAGCAGGTAGGAATGGGGTGGTAATGTGAGAACAGTAAAATCTTCTTGACAATATGCCAAAGAGCTTGTCACCTCATATAAACAGAGAGTATAATCTCCTTGTCAACTTCTTCTGTAAACTGTAATTCAGAATTGTGGGGACGGGGCGTTGACACGTCTGGTAATTTTCCACTCCCACGATATGAAGGACCATTTCCTGATAAGCTAATGACAAGAGGCTGTAAACAAAAAGATATGCTAGGTGTAAAAAACATATATATTACAAGAAAAGTCAATAACCCTTATGTTTTGTCATGTAAACACTGAGTCTTTATGGTTTGCACAAAATCAATGAGAGTTATCAGACGTAGCTCAGTGGTTAACAACAGTTGTCCATGACGCCATTGATGTCTGGCATATTGTTTTGGCACATTCAGTTCTTATGGTGTGAGAAACTGATGATAGTCATGGACAGGGCTGCAACAACTAATTGATAAAATCAATAATGAAAATCATTGACAACGAATGTCATTATTGATTAGTCGTGTCTGCCCACCATGCACGGAAAACTTCCACCAGTCGCATCAAATTACAGCACTGAATAATGCATTTTCTATGGACATAATGCATCTAAAAATAGAGGAGAAAACATAGTGAGGGGGGAAAAGGTATGTGGTCCAAGCTGCCCAAAATATGAGAATTCTTTATTTTAAGCTTCAAGCTAATGCATTAGCATAATGGTTAACATGGCTTGACCTGTCAGGCGCTTTGACAGATGCGTGTGCTGTTTAATGCGTGATATGTTTCCTCAGCACAAAACTTTCATTTTACGGTTATATATCCTTATCTGTAAGTCGTGTTACAAATTCATGTGAGTATTTCCATTTTGCATGAAGGCTCGTCCTGACAGTCATTAAACTTCAGACTTTATTGAATGAGTGCCGGCACGTGCACGCGCGTCAAACAGACGCAACGCATTCGAGAGAGAGAATTAAAATTCAGCACAAAAATATTCATTTTGATGAAATATCTGTTGTTGGATGTTAAATTTAGGTTTAAATGTCAACATGTAATTCAAGTATTTCATGAGAGTGGTAACTATGTAAAGGGATAACAGCGTGTAACTGAATATAAACGTTAGACATTTCTTATGTTCATAGGATAAAGAAATGACAGTAAAAGGTTACTGTGTCCAGAGTGAATGTGTGTTCCTGCAGAACATTTCTCTTATCTGTTAACACAGAGTTTGTGTTTTTGTTTTTCTTTATCTTTATTGTTATCTTCATTTTTAATGTAGGGATTTATTTAAACTGTCCTTTTGCTTTATAGCTCTTTTGCACATAGCATAGATATAGATATATTCACTATATATGTTTTCATAGAATTCAGTTGGCACGTTTGTTTAAAGGACAGCATTGGGCAGGATGTGGAATAGGGTGTTTTGTCAATAAAATAAAAAAGAAAATTGGGCTTCCAAGAACTAAATATTATGACAGTCATCAATGAGCACCGTTCTCTGTGTTTTAGAGATTGTATTGTTGCAATTAGTAACCTATAAGTCACTCAAGATAAAAAACAACTAATGATGCCAAACAATAAGCAAACAAGTAGGCTAATAATTGCAGAACTGCACTTTCACCTGCTAGCCCCTGTTGGAAAATCTAGTTTAAACTGGAAAATGCTAGCTGGTCCAAAATCAATGTGATGAAGTGTTTGACCAGCCATTATGTACCAAAAACCAGCTCAACTGTCCTGAGCTCTTATGTTGGTGGTCCAAGGTTGCTTGTACATGGCATGCTAATGACCAGTTTGAAAGAGCTAGAAACCAATTCGTATGTTACAAAACACAGCTACCAACCTTGCAGGACCCTTGGAAGGTGAATCAAAGAAAATATTTGTTTCTCCGTTGCGTTGAAACAGTTTTGTTTCTTCAGCTAGAGAATCACATCCTTATTTCTGAGAGCTATGTTTAAAAGAAAAAAAATAGAAGGGAACTCGCAAACTTGGTCAAAAACAGTGTCTTGACCATATTTCAGATCTGAGCCAAAGTGGAAGAATATCAGGAAACATCTTTTTCCTTTTTGAAAACCCCAGATAATGCTGATCATCCCCTCAAAATACCTCCCCTTCCTTTCTGACTTTCCCTCTGTCTTCCACCTCCCAGCCCGGTCTCTCTATCTGTCCCTTTCTCCATGTGACTTAAATGAGATGGATGAAGTGAGTTTTGTATGCATGTTTAAAAAAGACAAGGAAAAGAGAACATTGTCGTGATGGCAGGATCACAGACAGATGAGTGGAAAGGTAGCATGCAGGTGAGAAGAGGAAGAAAAGTTGTGGATTGACGACTGCAGATGTATGGCAGTCTGCCGCAAACACTGACAAACGTTTGCCTTCAGGCAATACGGAGAGAACAGGCAGTCAACCAACCACAGTGCTGCAAAAAATCCTGCTATACTGTATACCTCAGAGCTAGTACTGTACTGTTTAGTACTAGTTTGCTAAGCAAATGAAGATTGCTCAAGTTTTTTTTTTTAAGAGTTTCTTTTGCTCTCTCACCTTCTCTTTTTGAACAAAGAGTACTTCCTGTGTACACGGAGGAAATTTAGCAACACGTTTAACAGGTTTCCCCTGCTAGGATGCCAAATGATCAAACCGTGCACGTTCCAACACATGTGTAAACACATCAAAGTTCAGGATTAAGAATAAAAAAAGGCTGTCAGGCTAATAGCCTTGGGCTATCACAGCATATCATAAAAAGCCCCCAACTTTCAAGATTCATCACATGAACATGAGGAAATGACAAAGTCTGAAGGTTGAGTACATCAGCCTTATGCAAATTCATTATGGCTTTACTACTGTCACACTAAGGGTGGGTTGCACCAATAAGGATTAAATTAAGCTTAAGTTTAGAGCTAATCAAGGATTTGTTGATC
Source organism: Mylopharyngodon piceus (assembly GCA_039654765.1). Classification (NCBI taxonomy): domain Eukaryota; kingdom Metazoa; phylum Chordata; class Actinopteri; order Cypriniformes; family Xenocyprididae; genus Mylopharyngodon; species Mylopharyngodon piceus. The sequence continues at coordinate 34,203,533 of CM077438.1, forward strand.
TGGGTTTTGTTTTAAATCGAGTTGTGTTGCACCACTTAATTTCAAACACAGATTAACAAATTAGTGATTAGAATTCTAACCTGTGTTTAAAACCTCCATTTACAATTCATTTTCTCTGCCATGATGGATTCACCATTGTAATTAAACAGCAACCATGTTAATACTCCATTTCCTTCTTTATTGACCACAAGAAACTCTCTCTCTCTCTGACATAAGTAGCTCTTGCCGATAAAGAAAATAAACTTGTAAAATTGTCAGCTGTGTTTATAAACTGCAGTTCTGTTCTTTGTCCGACATGAGGTGCACCAAGATGAGTTACGGATCCACATCCCGGACTCAATACCCACCGTAACTGTAGAAATTTACTATAGCAACAATGACTAATAATATGGTATTTTTTATGGGGGGGGGGGGGGAAATACTACATAGGTCTATTAGAGCCCTTACAACTAAGTAATGTGGCAGTAACATGGGACAGTAATGGCAAAACTATGATACTTTAAAATATACCATGGTAGTTGAATTCATGTATTCTGGAATTCATGTTTTTTTTAAATGGTACTCTACGGCCCCGTTTACACTAGTGCGTTTTTGTTTTAAAACGGCGTGTTAAAATGAAAACAATCCTTGTCTACACTGGGATTTCCACAGTGTTTCAGAAACAATCTCCGTCTACACTACATGGCCAAAAATGCATGTCACATGACCGTTCATGCACACTGGGTATGCGCATACAAGTGTAAACAGTTGCCTCTTGCGCATGTAGGTAGCTGTAGTATTAAAAAAAATGCAGAGTTTAACTGCACAATGGCTGCTAAAAATTACAACAAAGCCAGCAGATTGCAGTTGGTACTTCCAAGAATACCGTAGCACGTCCAAAATTGCATGGTATTACCATGGTAACATGTCCGAAACAACCATGGTGGAATCATAGCACTTTTTGTAAGTATTTTAAAAGAAAGTACTGTGGTAACACCATGGTATTTTGAGCATGTACAATAACAGTGTCATGGTGTTCTTGGAAGTACCACGGGGAACCCTATAAAAAAAATCATACCATGGTATGATATTCCAAGTTACTCCAAATTATCCAATAAACTATAGTTTTGATATGGTACATGTCCAAAAACAATATCAACTTTGTTGTTGATACTGTTTTTTTCTTATAATACCAGAGTATGGTTACTATGCAAGGCTACTCTGGTAAACTTTCATAAGGCTGAGGGTTAACCACCTATATTTTTGGTTTAGCCATTTCCTATTTGTTAGCATTTCAGTTAGCAAAAATGACTGATAGCATGGAGATGAGTCATGATTTTTCTTTCCCCACCCCACCTCAATCTAGCCACTTCCCTACTAACCTTGGCTCAAATCTACTGGAGCAGGCCCAAATCTGCTGTGTGGCGTCGTGTTTTAGCGGGAAAAACCATGAAAATCACAGCATGAGGCAAGGAGTAGCCGCAAGCAAGCAAAGCGCTTAGCCACTAACATCTGGTGGCAGAACTACACTGACTCTTATGTCCAGTGATTCATACTTGAGTTTCATGCACACTATGAAAAAAACAAGCTGTTTGGTGCCGTGCACAGCATACCACACGAGTGAAATTACTGCTCTTGGTCTGTTGATACATTCTGTTTGAAGTGCGCTACAACCTGGAATTATGAGATTACTCATCACCGCTACATTAATCACTTCTGAACAATGTCACAGAATAGGGATATCAAAAGTGATGTTAGTTTGGTATGAAATCAATCCTAAAACTTTAAAAAAGAATGTGCAATAAATGCTAAAGAAGTAGCAATACAACCTTTATATTTTGTTTGTATCTTCATTTAATAATTACAAAATATTTAGTAAATAATACTAATCTATTTATTTAATGTAAATACATTTTAAAATGCATTTAAGTTTATATAAATCTAAATAAATGTATTTGCTTTTGTGGTATAAAAAAATGTGTATCAAGAATCAAGAAATTTAACTGGTACTGGTATTTACTAGTGAAATGTTAGTATAATGACAACCCAATCACAGAAGATGCCTTCTCTTCCTCCCCATGACAAGACTATTTCATTTATTTCTAGTGACTACCAAGGCATTATGGTACCTCTCTTTCCAACCTTCTCTCTCAAAAGCAAGGAAGAAGTCATGATGGCTCTTTATCATTCTTGGGCCTGTCTCCACTTGAGTAGCCAAGTTCTGTGTTTTGACTGTGATGATGTTAAAAGCTCCGTCTTGTGTTGCTGATAGGCATGCTTGTTGATGCTATCGCCACCTCAAGTGTGGGGGAACACTGCAGCACTTGTTTTCGTGTTATGAGCCTGCGAGCCCCCCTTTAAATTAGCACTGCAGCTTTACTATTTCTTCTTTTTTAGTGGGTGTAAAAACAGTGTGTTTCAACCACATGTGGTTGTGACTTGCTAGGCAGGCAAAAAAGTTGCCATGCTTGCGAGTCATGCTTTAGAAAGATGTGTATCTACACAATGGCCACAAAAGAGAAACGCTGTGAATTTGAATGATGAAAAAGCTGGTTTCATATTAGTGGGTGACCTGGTTTGCATATGAGTGCTACTAGGTAACAGAAGTTACGTGTGCCAGGATATAAATAGAGACAGCATCACCTGAATGAGAATTACCTTAGGCAACACGGCTACAAAGAGCCTTATTATGATGGTATTTCAGATGAGTGTCTCAGGAGCATAGCGTTGTCAAGGAGATGTCTATGTGTGTCTCCGTAAGCGTTAAAAAGGTGAAAAAAAAAAAAAAAAACTTAGTCAAAAAAGCTTTGAAACACATTAGCTTTACTTAAAAACATAGTTTGACAACTGGAGTACTAGGTTTATTTATCTTGCATATCTGAGTACTTGGTATCAAGTTGCATATGCGAAACACTGCCTCATATCTTGTGGTTCCCTAGTGTGGTTTGTAAGAATTTTCAAAAATATATTGTATTGCTAAAGCTAAATCAGGCCTGTAGTCCTGAAAAAACAAGATAAATGTATTTGTCTCTTGAATTAGTACATCAAAGTAACAGGGCGTAATGTAAACCTGTGCATGTACAAGCTCAGAATTGAGACCCCTGCTGGGATTGTTGTTCTGTGGTGAGACTGATGACTAAACGTTCACATCAAAGGGCAAAAAAAGAGAGAGATCGACCAAAGCACGCTCTCGCAGGTCGGGTCATCCGGCGGTAAGAAAATTGTGCAGTTGAAGTGAGGGAGTGAGAGAAGCTCTTGTCTTTCGTCTCTCTGTTCCAAAGCCTCTGGTGTTAGTCTCTACTTACTCATGCCAACACAAATATTGATGTTCCGAGTCCATCTGTCTTGTCTCCCATCAACAAAAGAAAGGGCAGGCGAACTCTTCTGACCAAGGACAATAGGAGACAAAAAAACCTCAAAACAAATAAGGCCAGGGAAAACAAAACCTTGAGCAGGACAATAGCGTATAATGCTTTCATGCCCTTAAAGTGTTAGTTAACCCAAAAATGAAAATTCTGTCATTAATTACTCACCCTCATGTCGTAAGACTTTGGTTCATCTTCGGAACACAAATTAAGATATTTTTGATGAAATCTGAGAGCTTTCTGTCCCTCCATAGACATCTATGTGACTACCACTTTGACGCTTCAAAAAGTTCATAAAGAGATCGTAAAACTAATCCATATGAATTGAGTGGTTTAGTCCAAATTTTCTAAAGAGACTTGATCACTTTATGTGATAACCAGATTTAATTTAGGCTTTTATTCACATATAAACATTGATCAGCGAACATAAACAGAAGCTCAAACGAACCTGCTTGACGTGCGAAAACAAACCTCTTGCACGAGAATGAACCTCATTGGTTCTCGCAGGCGTCAAGCAAACATGCTTGAGCTTCCGTTTACCACAACATATGTGTGAGTTAATAAATGTTTATATGTGAATAAAAGCCTAAATTAAATCTGTTCATCATATAAAGCAATTGTGTCTCTTCAGAAAATTTGGACTAAACTGCTCAATTCATATGATTTCATCAAAAAGATTTCAATTTGTCATCTGAAGATGAACGAAAGTCTTACGGGTTTGGAAAGACATGAGGGTGAGTAATTAATGACAGAATTTTCATTTTAGGGTGAACTATCCCTTTAAAAAAAAATTAAATCAGGGGTTAGCACTGGAGGTCCAGCTAGAGTTGACAGGCCTCAGGAATACTGAGGTTTAGAAAAAACAGAGAAGAATTTTTGTTCCATTTTCTTGGCTGTTCAGGCATTCCGTCTGTCATATACAAGGAAAGAAGGAAAACAGAAACCAAAGTTTTGACAACCCCTTACATTCCTTAAGCAAAACACAAGAAACCTACTCAGCAGTTGAAGGTTAAAAAACAAAAGGTTGGCACAACATATTTTCACTGCAACGACAATCTATACCTTGCGATTGAAAATAAACTATTTCTCAATGTTTGTCTGATAAAAAGGGGCATCTCTCTGAAGAGAAGTTGTCCTTTTACACTAGGACCAGCTTTCCTCTTGCAAGTTTAAAGAGTAACCAGCATGAGCAATCAAAAGACTGTTAAGTGTTCAAGTTCGAGACCAAAAACTGTCCAAACATTGCTAAAAGTATGCACCTTCCTGTCCCAGAAAGCCCTTAATTGGCCAATCAGAACACAAAAGAAAGATTAAGTTGAGGAACGATGAGGAACAGAGTGACCTGACATCATGTTATACTAAATAATACAACTTTTCTTGAAGATGCAACACTTGTGACCTTGCTGAAGTCTCACTTATTTTCACACTCAAGACAAATAAAAAGATAAAAGAGAGGCAAGTTCCCGCTTTTTTAAAGGCAGATTTAATAAGAGAGACCCCAAGTGGTCTGAGGTCTCCACTACCTGCAGAGCCCCCATAGCGTGCCGGAATGCCTCAGGGCTTGGAGCGCTAACCCTTCCTTCCCTCAGCCCTACCACCCTCACCCTACCATCTATTTACCGTCAGGAACATGGCGATCGCTACTTAGATAAGACACAGAAAATGCAGTTCAGAAAAACAGATTGAGAGAGACCGCGACAAAATTTGCAGCAAGAATGAGGGTGAGGCTAAATGTTTTGAACAGGGTAGAGTAGTGTTAAATGTACTGGCACTACCGGTACCAGTCGTTACTTAAAAAAAAAAAAAAGAAAAAAGTTGACAGTACTAACATTTCTGCAGTACCGGTAGTACTGAGTACAGGGTTTATTCGGTACCTGCTTAATGACGCTGCTTTCAAACTCTGAGCATCAAAGGTTTCTATTTACAGCATGTTTTTAAAAGTGTTGAGCTTTGTAGACAATCACAATCATATCTGTTGAGCGTTTGAATGCAATGGCCTATCAGTGGTATTAGTCAGTAAGTTCCACTTAACACCGCTGAAACACACACAAGGTTTTGTTTTGTTCAATGCACGCCACATGCAGGCGAATCCTTTCATTATAACCAACAAAGTGTAAATATAATGTCAATAAGAGATTCATTGTAGAATTAAGACAGCTTTTTTATTATAACGGGAGTCTTCACAAGAGTGCAGAAATCAGTGAGCTTGCACTTTAGAGACTACCAGCCATAGGGCTCGTTCACAAAGAACGCGTCTTTGCGTCTAAAAATGCGCAAATGAACAAATGTTTTATTTGTTGATGAAAAACGCCAACTTGTCACTGTAAACAGAAGCTAGCAACACTTGCCCCGCCTGCGAGTTCTTCTGATTGGTCCACTGTTTTGGAACTGACATTGATGAGTGGCGCTGCGTGTAAAAGTTGAAATTCTTTTAACTTGACACGGCGTCTTAAAAACGCGGCGCTCATGTCCGAGGCGCTGCAAAAGACGCGAGACGCGAACGTAAAACTGTCATACACGTCCGTCTAGCACGTTTACATCGAAAAACAATGGAAAAGCGCATTGGAATAGAAAAACATGTTCTGTGTGAACGGCCCCTTAGCGATTATAAAACGAGGGGTCTTCTCTTGCTTTCTGTGTATGACCCATTCACAGTCTGAATAGAAGTTTAGTTTTTCACGCTGTACACTGCAAAGTTTCTGGATTGACAACTGTATTTAAATGCACGACCGAATCGGAATCAGTGACAACCAACAGACAAGATAAAACAGGACAAATATTTTTAAAGTACTTAATTCTATAGTTTTTGCTCTGGTACCGAAATTGCTACAGAGAACCTCAATTTTACTGGTACTGGAACAGACTACTGAAATTTTGGTACCATGACAACTCTAGGGTAGAGGCATAAAAAGTTGTTTAAAAACTGAAAGGGCAAAGATGAAAAGCAAGGAGAAAATGAGGAACAATGAACCTTTCTTTCTAGGAATCTTTGTCTGTCTCTCTTTCCATCATACTCTGGGCGCCGCAAAAGTAGTTTTGAAGCCAACCGATTCATCCCTAAGGTCAAATCCTAGCTAGACCAATGACACACCACATTACACTTCAGACAAGGACCATTCTATGTGTAGTGACTCCTCCAGACCCGACCCTCATCAATACACAACGATGCCCTGGCCCCAGTGCATGCTGGGAACGCAGTTCACACAATGTCCCATTTGTGCATCTCACCGTGGGATCAAATCTTGTGGTTTTTCTCAGTGCAAACTTCTGGATCCTTCCATCTCCCTCTGTCTCTACGGTTTTAGATGGTGGGAGGACACCAACAGAGGATCCATTCTCTGCAAAGGCGGTGTCTGACCTGCTAGAAGCCAGACGTGGAGGAATCCGTAGCCCTGGGCACGCCTCTCTCTGCATTTCACAGCTAGTGATGAAAATAGACAAGCTGATAAACGAGTTACTGTACTTGTAGCCATGATCCAATTAATACTGTTGCAGAGGGATTGAAAATAGCTTGGACTGGGCCACTTCAAGCTCCACTGTACTGCACTAAAATGCTCGAGAGTTCCCAAGATGTTATTTCCTGATATTACAGTACTTATTTATGGATAGTGAAGTAAATGAACCAGTCCCTAGTCAAATGTAAATTCTTTTGACAGAGCGGCAGAGAAAACTGGACATCACAACGCAGATAAGAGGTTGAAAACAACAAAGCAATGCCGGAAAGACAGATAGGATGGGGGCAATGAAGGAAATAAGGCACTTGTCTAGCACCTCTGTTCGGATATGTCTGCCAGATGCTCCCAATTTGTTGCTCGTCTTTTTTGATCGCTTTCTCAAAGAACATGTGAGATGACTTGTTTTACCGCAATACCTTGTGTTTCCTGTCTGTCGCAGTTTATTTATGCTGCATAAACTGCAGAAACAACAGACACCATCTAGGTGTCGGGCCTCATTTCTCTGCTTCACACTTGCGGTTACTAGGGACATTGCACACAAGCAAATGCATAGAGACACATTTTATTTGACCCTTTTAGTCTCCAGTCTTTTAAGAGCGACAAGTGCTCTGTACAGCTGTGAATCTTGTGGGCAGGTCAAAAATAACCTCTCTTCTTGTAGACTGTCTGCTTTATGCTTAGCTCTCTTTTCCTGCACTGTCTCGTTCTCACTCGCTCTTCTACTCTCCCCTAAATGCCTGTTTCTAATTGCTGCTATTTTAGTAGAACAATAAAAGGAAGCTTGGCTGGGGGCAGAAGGCTGGCACATTTGGGGCTCTGTCAAGCCTTAAGGTGGTCTGTTTGTTTGGAGGGCCGATTTCAAATGAAAAATGTAAAAGGGCGGTGGAGAAGAAGGAAAGGACTTGATGAATTTGCACACAATGCACAGCCAGTTCTTTAAAGGAAAAGGAAGTTCGAGTCTGGCAGTGAAATGATGACAGGTCGGAGACCTTTGAGATGACGCTGGGTAAGACTTCTGTCCTGCAAAAACACCATTCTCTAAACTAGGTTATTAATGAGTCTCTCGAATGCCCATCCAGACTGGGCAAGTCCCCTGCCAACTGACTGTTTACAAGTTTGTTCGGACGGGCTCAGCATGACAGAACATGGTAGGGAGTCCAGGATATTGCCAGGAACTCCATATTGTCTGATTCAGCACTCTTCATGCCAAACACCTTGCCTGTTTGTCTTCCTTGACCTCTGATGGTGCCAAGATGACTCCCAAAATATTTCCCATAAGGCCCTTTGTCTTTTCACAATGGAATTCTCTGCATGCACCTCATAGCTGCCACGCTTACTCAGCAAAGAGTTCAAGAAAAGACACATGCTTGCTGCCACTATCATGTTCAAAAAACAAGATAACAGAGTCTAAGATAAAGAATTCTGACCTGAGACTGGGTACAAGAAAGGTCAATGTGAACAAGTCTTCTTAAACAATGTACATGTTTGTTGTAATAATTTTCACAAGAAAAAACCTATAGTCACCATCAGGGGTTATGTTAGCAAAATCTAATACTACATCCATATTGTGTGTTAAAAACATGTTGTGAAAGACACATGGGCGAAGTTCATGAGGGTAAGGCCCGTCTTGTCATTTTATAATCATCTAGATATGATAGCAGAGGATGGCAACACATGTCCTCTGGCCTATTTTCTTCCAGTGTACGTGTTTACAGAAGACAATGCAATAGCTATTTATGACATGGATAAGCCCGTAAAATTCAAACGCCACAACTGTTACCAAAAAAATTAAGACGTCTTACCATCTACATCTCACCAGAACTGACTACATCTACAAAATACAAAATAGCTTTGTGTACACTGCAAAATATCCTATTCTCAACTAGTATTTCTGCCTTATTTTTCATTTCAAGTGTCTAAGAATCACTGAAAAAAATAATTGATCTTGTTTTAAGGATTTTTAGGATTTTTTGACTTGAAAAACAAGTATAAATAAGTCAAATAAGACTAATTAAAAACCGGTTTACACTGTCTACCTTTAATACCACTTTACAACCCAGACTACAATTCAGAATCAATCACTCAATGACAAACTCAACAATAATAAATACGAATTTCTGTTAGACAGACATTATGGATGGTCTTGTTGTGGGAACTACTGATTTAATCTTCTGTGGAGAGGTTTCCCCTCTATATTATTCTTAGAAACTTGATTAATTCCATGAGAAGATCCTACGTCACTCCTTGCAAGGTCATGCTGAGATGTTTTTGAGAACCTTTTCTAAAGATATGCAAACAAACAAGCATTTATTGGCTGAAGATCTGAAGCCCTCAGAAACTCACAAAGGTCTATGCAGATTATTTACAAAGCCAGAAAAAAAAAAGTGAAATGAAAGAAAAACCAGGCCTGATTTATGATGTCAAGTAAATTTAGTAAGTTAAGGACCACAAACCAGACTAGCATGTGATCTTTCAGTTCCTTTGTGAGTTTTCACAGAGATGATAAACATGTCAGCTGAAGTCACAAGTTTCTAGTACATCATCCATGTGACATGGACCTTCCGGTAAACTGTGTAAAATTTCATTATTATTCATTAGAATTTTACTGAAGATGCTACATAAATTAATAAAGGTAAAATACCATTAAGACTGAGACTGAATGATAATTCTAAAAAGAATTGGCCTGAACACATTTGGCCTGAAAAACATTAATCATGTAATCAAGGTTGATATATGGAAGCGCAACAGTAGCCACTTCCTCTGCCTTTAATCTGGTAGAAAGGACCTCAACGATTGTGACAGTGAACTTATAAATCAATATCAAATAAATTAATTTAACTCAAATTCACTTAAAAGTAATGATTAATCAGTGACTGTTTATCTGAGTGGAAGCTTACTCCGAGTGCACATATTCTGACTCACTGAGCAGCGCCACAGCACATGTTTCAGTCCCACTTGTGACATCTCCTGATCCTGTTCCCCCTTCTTCATCATTTCCTGTCTCATTACTGTACTTTATGTCAGTGGTTCTTAAATGGTTTTGCTTCAGGGCCCAGATTTTACACCAAGTAGACTGAACACAGTTTTGCTTATCACAAAAACATCCTCAAAGTCAAACAATGCAATGTGTTAATTTTACCATAAACAACACAGGCCCAACAATATGTTAAAATTAGGGCTGTCAATTTAATGCGTTAATTAGATTAATTAATCCCGTTAAAAATTATGCGTTAAAACTATTAACACATTTAACGCACTTGCCCCGCCCCAGACCTATAGGTCATCTGACATTTCATACAGTTGATTGATGACGAATAAGAATCAGGGCAACAACTCGCTGTGTGATGGAGCCTATAGAATGTAGTTAGAATGTCCCTAAAATGCAAGATATGGGGCAAAAAATGCCCGTTTGCGTTTTTGTCTAATATTTACATCATATGATATAGGCTAGTTAAGCTATATCACATGAGCGACGAGTGTAATATCACACGAGTGCTGTTTTTCTCACAAGTGCAAATGAGATACCGATTTTATACAATAGTTCAATAAATAAGAAATGAATAGGTCTATTGTGTTATTTTAGACACAATGTTGTCTGTTTTACTCAGTTTTGCCAACAAAAATATAAAGACAAAGCAGAACTGTTCGTCTCCAAGCAACACACAGCGGCATTTCATTTCTAAATCCGCGTTTTGAACGATTCGGGTGAACCATTAGGCTTGAAGCGGTGCTGCACAGACCTATCGGTGTATGACAAAGTAATGCGAGAGCAATTCAAAAGCATACAGAACCGTCTGCTCTCTAATTACTCTCGCGGTACTTTGATGTCATACATCGATCGGTCTGTGCAGCGCCGCTTCAAGTCCAACAAGCTTAATGATTCAATGGACCATTCATAAAGAGAGCCACTTCACTCCTGAAAGAATCAGCCATTTGAACGAACTGAATGAATAAATGACGAATCAGATGTTGAATCAAATAAAATATTTCATACCGAAGCTACTTTTTGTAATGTCTATTTGATGCTTTACACAATAATGACTTTAAATGATCTTTTGGGAGTCATTTCTTAGCCAAATTTGATGTGCGATTAATTAGATTAATTAATCGCCATATTGTGTAATTAATTAGATAAAAAAAATGTAATCGCTTGACAGCCATAGATAAAATATGAAGACGAAATAGGCTGAAAAGGGAAACTTTTCACAAAAAAGCAAAAGTTTTTAACAGAGATGAACTGAAACAAACGCATATCAGGATTTAAGATGGCCAAAAATAAGAATAATTTGTGATCTAACCATTGAAGAAGCTCTTCACTTTCAGGTATCCAACACTGAGTCGAAGCACTGACAGTTTGTCCAGCCGTGCACGGACGTCTTCTGAGAAGGGTAGAAGGTTAGTCAGCTTATCCAATTCGCTGTTCAGCCGGTCTCTGTGCCGCTTGGAGGGGTTGGATTTGACACCATCAGGTGGTGGTGGTTTGGGTCTGGAGGAAGAGGAAAAAATTTGGGTTAAATTGTGATGTGATGCTACATTAGACAGCCATTATTCTTACAAGTCTTGTGGCATCTAGCTGTTTACATATGTTAAGGAATGCAGGTGACCTTAATGTTTGGAAAATGTCCAAAAGGCAGACTTCAGGAAGACGAAAGACTACAAAGACTGAGTGTCTGTGTATAATACACAAAGGATAAAAACAATTCAGAACTGGCTTATCATACGTTTTGGTACAAAACAACCTATAAATATGTATAAATGGGGGTTCATGCATTCTCAGGATTTCTGAGACAGTGTGATATGTGAACATTTCTTAGATATTCAACCTCAGTATTTTGATACAGAGTTGTAAACTAAAACAAAGACGCCAGTATTTTTGCATTATTTCAGTACCTGAACAATGTCTTACTGACATTGGCTCTTTTTGAATGTTTTGGGAGAAAAAAGAAACAAAAAAAAAAAACTTAGGAGCTGATTTTAATGCTGTACATGTAACCATCAGACATTTAAATGCCAAATCAGAAATGTAAAAACAGTTTTACTGATTCCGTGCTACATCAACTGTATATCCTCTGTTATAAAACCCATTGTCTAAACTTGAGGACTCTTACTGGAATCATGGCCATCAAAACTATGTCTGTAACTCAACCTCATACAGCCTTTTCATTGCCTGCCAGGCCAGAAGACTAGGAGCGGTAACTCTAGCCATCCGAGCCGGACCCTAATTATGTTTTCCCAGAAAGAAAGTAAAACTAACCTCCAAAAAAAAGAGCCTGTGGGGACAAAAGAGCACGTTCAGCCCCTTCAGCCCTGCGCTCCAGCTCTCTAGAATGTCATGGAGTGGCTCATTATTGTTGGTGTCGCATTGATTCACCTACTATTTCATTTCTCAGGAGATTCTGTTCTTTTGAACGGCCTTTATCAGTGATCTCTGAGCTAGATGCATCACAATTTACAGTCAAAATTTACTCAAATGCCTTCAAAATGAAACTTCATCCTTCGGTCTTATCTAAAACTATTTATTCATATTTTAGGTGTGTCTAGTTTTTTTTTGATCACCAAATGGATATTTTTCAGGGCCAATTGGCCCTAGATTAGTTGAACAAAACATCACTTGTCCAATCATGCAGCGTTCATGCTAATATCTTATTATTATTCCATTGTCAATACATTCATGTCACCTCTCTCGCCAACTCAATATGCCTATAAACAGCCCTGTATGGAGTTACATTATATCTATATAATTTAGACATAACATTGATATTTATATACAAGACAAATGTACAATAAATAAACAAATAATAATAATAAAGATTTGTACAAAACAAGTTGTAACATTTGTCTTACAAAGCCTATATAAAATCTACAGACCAAGTAAATATATTGAGTCCTGCTTTTAACAATTTAACAAAATTAAAAACACATGGTGACAATAAAGCAAGGTCATCGAGGTCTTTGTGGGTCCATCATGATGGTCAAATAATCTTTTATATCCCAGCCTCATAAAGCCTCTTTTGCATAGCTATACTACCAGTACCAACAGACCAACTAACCGTAACTTCGTACTGAAACCTTTTAATTGTTTTCAGCTCCACAATGTTTGCAATTACCAACATGGTGGCTTTGCTGTATTGGTCTATTGTCCATAATTATTTGGTTTGAAACTCCTATCATGGGAAATAGAGCTTCAACATTCCTCCTGAACTACATCTGATCCAGTGATTGGAGTTCTGATCGTCTGGACCTCCCGATATTTACTGTGGTTGCTGAAGTTGGCAAGGAATTCTTTTTATATTGAAGACATCACTCAAGATGGGACATCTGAAATCTCTCATTCTTCTTTCTATCCTCACGTGTACAAGTGTTTCGGGCCAATCACATGAGGTATGACATCATGACTGTTTTCCTCTAGCAGGTCCCAACATGCAACAGAGTTTCTCATGCTGCCTCCAATACACGGAGGACCAGCTGAAGACTCCTCTCTTTGTTCTTGTTTTCTTTTAATGCACGTTTCTCAGTGTATTTCACTCTCCCATTGCTTCTTCCCTATACATAAAACTGATTCTTTCTTTTCCCTTTCTTTCCTTTCAAATTTGGCACTTCTCCTGAAAACTCAAGCACTGGAAAGACAGTTTCAGAAAGTTTGCAGTTATTGTTGCACAACAGCTTTTTTTTTTTTTTTGTCTGCATGCACTGCATTCACTCGAAGGGTTTACTGAGGACAACGTGAAAGAACAATCTGAAGGCATTTGGCAATCTAACTTGAGAAAAAATTTACTACAAATCCCAAGTTACATTCCAGTCTCCTTTTTCCATGTCCTTGTTGCTAGTCAGTTGTGTGTTGATATACTAGTCAAAAGTTTGGACCAACTTCTCGTTCTTTATCAGGACTATTAATGTATTTTCCACATATCAGAATAGTAAATACCACAAATTTAGCATGCGAATTATGTAGAAACCAAAAACATATTAAAAAATGAACCAACTAAATAAAAAAAAAGAGTAAATAATAATAATAATAATAATAATTATAATAAATTACATACATAAATCATGTTTCAAAGATCATAAAAAACAAATTCAGTCGTGTGTCCAAACTTTTAATGGTAGTGTTTTTAACACAATCTCATGCCCATCCCCTTACCAAAGTCCTTTAGCATGAAAACAGATTTGAGATCTGCAAGAAAAGAGTGAATTCAGCCAACAGAGGTTGTTTTCCACTCGATAACCTCAGCTGAAGCTCAACCACATCTGGTTTGGGTAAAAACTCAAGTTGCGGGAAAAAAAACAGAACTAAATGAATAAAAATTATATATATGTATAAGGTGTTTGAACACAGATATGTGTCCCCATTGTGTGTAAACAACCAGCCTATAATGGTAAAAATCCACCCAATACTTTTTTTTTTATAATCCCCATTTATCATTTTCAATCTCTCAGAACACGCTGTTTTATATTTCCCCCTACTCCAACGTAAGAGTAGGGAAACCCCGCCCATGACTGGTGACGATCTGCCCTGTTAGCATAGATACCGCCACACTGAGTGAGAAGCATAGAGTTCGCCATTTCTGTTTACTTGCTGTATCAGAGATATTATACAATGTCTGTGCCCAAAAAAAAAAAAAAAAAAAAAAAAAAAACATTACAAATGTTCTGTTGTTGAATGTACCAACGAACTCCATCTGAGTCACTGAGGACACCGTGGTTGAAGTTTTTACTCAAGGATGGATCAGTACAAACTGTTCGTGATCCTTTCCGGAGCGATACTGGTCACGGCAGAAAAAGAGAGCGTGCATTTTATTACAGTCCATCGGAGTTGTTTTACGGATATAAAGTTTACCTGTTTATTAAGCACCCCCGAAAAGGCATAAGGTCTGTATATATTTGTTTACTGTTAGCTGTAACGAGTGTTCTGTGTAATTCGCTGTGTATGTTGATGGTAATACAAGGGAGAGAGGGTTTATACATAAGACTTTAATGCGCACTTCTTGTATTGTTTTATTCAGCTCGTATGGTTATTTTCTGGAGTGAAAACATACGGTTCATGTTTTGTGTGATGTATAATAAACTTCATAAAACTCATCAGTAAAGATTTGGCCACACACTAAAACAGCACGTTTCTGTTAAACCCCAAAAAGTGACAATTTAAACATGTTATAAAAAATATCTGTGGGGTATTTTGAGCTCAAACTTCACATACACACACTGGGGACATCAAATACTCTTAAAAACTCTTAAAAAGGGGCATAACAGGTCGCCTTTAATGGACAGAGTACTGAACAGGAATCCACAATAAAAAGCTCGCGCTCCAGACTGTTGTGAATGCGCTCAGGACTGTTTGCCAAGGCTGTGGATTATAGGTAAAAATGTTGAGTTTGTTGCTCAGACCAATTGTTTTGCTTCTTAAGACCTCAATGTATCATCAGGAGCCACGTTAATTTTGTTTTGCCTGTATATTTTTATATTTTTATATTTTATATATATATATTTTTTTGAATCTCAAAGTGACGGCACCCATCGATTTCCATTATATGAGTCACCAAGGCCCACGGTTTCAGCTAAAAATCTTCTTTACTGTTCTACTGAATTAAAAACAAAAGTCACCTACATCTTGGATGGCCTGAGGTTGAGTAAATTATCTCTTATTATTAAACTATCTCTTCAAGGATTGTGCCATTTAACCATACCCATGACTCTAATCTAGATATCAGTGTAGAGTGGTTAACAGCATCAAACACTGCAGATAAATTTAAAACAACTAGGTCACCAGCAACAGTAGCTACTAAAATATTATTTAACACTCTTAAAAGAGCAGATTCTGTGCTATGCGCATATTTAAAACCAAAATTTCAGAAATACAATTACAGTTAAGAAAAGACTTTAAAATGTTCTTCTCTATATCATCTAGCCCTAAGGTCAGTGGGTACAAATTCAAGTTCTGTCGCAAACTTTATCTGACCAAGCGGACATAGATCGGCATCAAGTGTCTGCTTTCCTCATACCTTCCTCGAGACAAGACTTGTGGGTATTTGAAGTGACGGACAGGCTGAAACTCTAGTCTGAGGGAGGGACTTTCTGCACTGGTGCTAACCCAAATTTCTTTCAGCACACATCAAAGCCCAGTATCAATGTACCTGAGCTCCCGAGAGAGAAATACCCACCTCATCTCAATGCACAACGCCAAAAACATGCTTTTTCTAAGGCACTTTGTCAGGGTGCAAACTGCCTTACATCACGGCTGGAGGCGGGATCATCATGTGAGCAATAAACAAACCAGCTGATCTTTATTTACAGAAATCTGTTTTTAAATGATGATCTAGCTAGTTTGTGAACAATTTGAATGACAGCTGACCCTAATGCCCATTTTTGAAACTGGTTGTGCTCAAGCCAATAAATTAAACTATTTGGGCAATTAAAACTTACCTTAAATGGGATAATTCAACAACAACAACAACAACAAAAAAATGAACATTCTGTCACCATTTACTCACTCAAATTACTTTTTTTCTGTTGAACACAAAAGATGTATTTCAGAATTATCTCAGTATTTCTTGCCACGCAATGACTGACTTTCATTGTATGGACAAAAAAGATGAAACATTCTTTAAATGCCAATAAAGAACCTTTATTTTTAAGAGCGTGGATTCAGGTTGCTTATTAACACAAAAACCAGGTCAAATCACCTTGCATTTTGAAGGAACTTCAAAGCTGTTAGATGCCAGTACTTGCTGCATTTTTTTCTAACAATTTCAATGCAATGCTGAATAGCCATGAGATGCTAAAAACTTCCAGATGAAGGCAACTACAGAAGTAGGGTGAGGTTAGCCGGTTCAAGTTTTTGATATTAAACTGTTAGTATTAGACTAACTTAGTAAAAAAAAAAAAAAAAAAAAAACTTAGGCCAACAGTTAGTATATTTGTAAAAAATATTTGTACACTACGATTCAAAATTTTGGGGCCTGGCAGGTTTTTCTTTTAAGAAATCGATTTTATTCAGCAAGGCTGCATAACTTTTTCTAACAATTTCAATGTCATGCTGACTTTCTCAACCTGCCGTGAGGTGCTGAAAACTTCCAGCTGAAGTTCCAAATGCAAGTTTTCAACAGAAGGGTGAGGTTAGCCGGCTCATTACTTGCGCCTATGTTTTTATTTTTGCATAGATTAGAAGTGAGGAAATCTTGACAAGGTTCTTTAGGGGGAGAGAAAGACAGAGAGGTTCTACTGTTCTACAACATTCCAACTTCCAGCAACGGCGGTGTGAAGCTAGGAGTCTGGTTACACTCCCTCTCAATACTTTCTTTGTGTCAGATGCAGTCTTGGTCGCTCCAGCGCCTCGCCACCCTACTGGCACGTTTTAATATCTTTCAGCATGCTAAAACACACACTGCAGTTCGAGCTCCAGTAAGTAGCTATTCTGAAGTGTGGACATACCGTAAAGGTCATCCATCCCCTGCGCCAAAGACGGGCGTAATAAACACGTAACCTGGTGGGTGGGCTTGACGGTGCTGTCAACAGGTATGGGGCTCTGTGCCACTGCATCCTAATGAGTGTGTTAAATTGCAGGCCAAATACACTGGGTGCACATCAACAAGTATAAATTCTCACACAAATCCCTCCTATCCATCAACTTAAGTGATATAAATCAGTAAGATGCATTTAAACTGACAAAACAGCTGAGAAATAAACAGTCACACCTTACATTAGTGTTCATGTAACAGAATAACTTGAGTATACTGTAGAAATGTACAGTTGTTACCTTAAAGGGCCTCTCTAACCTGATCTGACACTTACTGTAACCAACTGTAATAAGATTGTTTTGAGTCCACTGGTCAAATTGGCGGAATGAGAATATTTCACACGGCATTTTTTTAGTGAATTTTATGTAAACATTGTGTAAAATAAAGGCTCATTTACATTTAAGCAATTTTGTGTACATCTCTGTGATTAATAAATTGAATATATATGACTATATTGACCAATTTTGTCATTTTTTTAGAGCAATATTTAAATGTTTTAAATATATTTTTATATGTTCGAAAATTGATATGCAGAACTATTTTTAATTGTTTTATTTTGTTATATTTTGACATAATAATAAAAATAAACGTAACATGCATTGTAGATATTTTAATAAAAATGACAAAAATATTACCAGTTCTTGTGAGATATAAATTAAAACACAAATGTAAAATACTTACTTAAAATAAAAACATATGCTTTTTATACCCCTGAAGAACAAATTAATTTAAAAGTTTTTTTTTTGTTTGTTTTTTTTAGGTCAAAACCAATTATTGATCTACTTCTAACTGTATTTTAACATTATATCAGCCAGTGGCCACCTTTCTGTCTAAATACTGGCATTTGCCATTAAAAAACACGTTGGTTACAACCAATATTTAATAATATGCCTGACAAACTCCTTTTACAGTGTACTTAATATTAAACTCTTTTGTGGATCTGCTTGTAAACATATTGTTTTAGAAACCCTACCATTGTAATCCATTATATTTGCATGCAATATATTTAACATGAACACTGTAAATGTAAAATGAGAAAGCTCTAGATAAAGAAAAGGAAAGTTATTGATACAAATAGTCTTATACCCAAATTTCAGTGCAACAGAAGTTACGCACAGAACTAAATCAGATGCATTAAGCATATTCCTGATCCCATAAAGTTACTAAGACAATTCCATTTTTGTCCGATCAAATTATCTGCAAAATAATGAAACATATGCAAGCTCCTACAACAACTCAAAGGCGTGCTTTGGATTTTCAGCCAGTTCCACCACAGTTGCGTAAGAGTTTGCGTGACTTAAAAATATGTTAATTTGAGGAGGGGGAGCGACCGAAGAAAAAGCAAAAAGTAAAAAAAAAAAAAAAAAAAACCCTGTGTTCTCATGATGTGAAAAAAGACTATATCAGATTACAATAACATACTCCCCCCGGCTCACCCCTCCCTCGTGTAAGCATCGCGTGAGAGCGCCGCCAACTCTCAACTTGATTATGATTAATACAAGAGTACTATTTCCATGCCAGACCCAGAACTATACACACCAAGCCCGAATCTTAAGGTGTCCCGAGTCCCGACACACACAGAACTGGGTCAAATTCAGACTTTCTTTTGTTTGAGATGAAAGACGCAATGTTTTCATCATTATACAACAACTTCGTGCCCAGCCATCAAAACATTTCGCAATAATTGTCATTTCTACTCAATTATATGACTCAAGTGTCTTCAATTCAATTCACAGTGGCAGAAAACGAACTACTTGTGACTTTGACAACAAACTAATTTTACTAAGCAGAAATTTAAGGTTTCAATTGTATTTTTAATTTTTATTTATTATTATTACTACAGTAAATGAAACTATCCTGAGATTCATTAAAGTTTGAAAGAGATGAAAAATGTCACTTTGCAGATCAAAACATATATACATATATATATATATATATATATATATATATATATATAGCCTTTTCTATATGAAATGCAAGCAATTCCAATTGTAACAGTTTTTAAGATCTCATATGCATATATAATAACTTGTTCAACTGCAGAATTTGCTGAATGGATTATATTATCAAAATGTTACAGTGAAATATTACATAGCCAAATTAGTTGAACATAGTTCGAATACTTGTTACATTGTATCAATAACCTTGATGCACGAGACGCGAGCGCGCTTTGAACTTGAACATGAAAATCCCCACAAAAACTTACATTTTCTGAACGGGCTTCTTCCGTTTCTTGGCCGCATATATACCGATACCCCCCGACATGGCTGTTTGGTGTCTCTGAGAAGTGCTTAAAATATGACTAGCATGTAAAATCCCCTCAGTTTCCTTTAAATGTCGATGAAAGTGTGAGTTATTCAGGTATAATCCTCTCACATGTACACAAACAAGAGGTGAATATTTCCAGTCCAGATGTAATTCCTGTCAGCCGCAGTTCTTTATACAAATAGCAGGTTAAAATGAAGGCGAAAAGTTTCCGAAAGTTTTCATTCTCAACGGCGAATGGCAATGGCGTGAGCTGAACAAATTTTCCTTCTTCCTTTTTTTGTTTTTTTCGACCTGTCATTCTCTAGTGGCTCAAAACAGCCCTTGTAGGCAGCTGGCTGGCTGCGAGTTCTGAGCGTCGACCAATCAGAAGCGCTAGAACGCTAGGCAGGTACGCTGGACGCTTTGTGATTGGTTGGAAAAATCTTCAGGAAATCATAAATACAGGAGAGCTCTTAAGGTGGACCGGAGAAATACAAGCAGCACTGCACCCTCATTCGGCTGCACTATGGTACAGTTGCAGAGTTGCTTAGTGCATCGTATATTAAGTTATTATTGTTAGAAATACATTTATTTCATAAAGAAATTGTGCATTATTAAATACAAAATCCAGATAAAATACAACTATTAGTGGTGTATTAACATAATTAGTGGTCATTTAATGTAAACACTAAAATAGTTTTGATCTATGTTTTACTTTCATATTTGTTTATTATCCATAGTTATTGTAGTTACTGTTGTTATTGGCCTGTAAGCATTTGCACACTTAGCCACACCTAAAGTGCCTGAATGTCCTAGCATTACATAACATGGCATTTTTTTCCTTGAAAGAGAGTACAAGAGCACCTTTGAAACAAAAAATGTGACAAAATAAGATTGTTTAAAGTTGGTTTATTGTGATAAAACTATAGATATACCGTTCAAAATGAAGACAAACAGTTTTGTGACATTTCTGGTTGTGAAATGGTCTGGATCATGTCCACAGCTAATGTGATGAACTACACCTGTGTGAACTTGAGGGGAACTGACTTCATACATCCCCTAAAATCACCTTGGGACCAGTTGATTACAAGCAATTACAAAAATGGCTCAGAGAAATAAAGTTATTTCTGGGAAAAGCTCTAGCAGGATTTTTTGTTTACAGATTTTGTTATCTAATGCAGTGACATTCAAACATTTTTAGTGAAGCTAAAGTGTTCAAATACATTTTGGCACCATGCTTTCCCCCCGATGAAAATTAAATCATGCACTATTTAGAAAGATATAAATCTGTTGTTTTGCTGCGTAGGACAGGAATGACATGTGAGTGACTGTGTTAGTGGAAAGATTCAATCACACAAACGCTTTCTTCATCCATTCCTCATTCCTCACATGACAAGATTATGATCCAATTTTAGGGTCATTTTTGAACTTTAGAAAATAAAATTATCAGTAATTTGGGACAAGTTAACATTTTTGCCTTCAAATCATTAAATAAAATTATGAAAAGATTAAAGAAGAACAGAAAGTAGGCCAAGAAATTCATAAAACATTTCTAAATATATTTCCAAACTCATCTCTGGTTAATTTTAGCCTTATTGCTATTATTATAAATATATTATTACAAATAATTATTTATAATTTATAAATACATAATTATATCATTATAAATAATAATATATTTATAAATAAATAATATTTACTATTATACAAATACTTAATTTAAATAGAAAAAATTAATTTAATAGAAATAAATAATATCTTTAATTATTTCTAATATGTAATAGAATTGTTTATTTCTATTTGTTTATATTTGTATGTATGTTTATATATGTATTTATTTATGATAATAATAATATTTTTTAAATTTTCTGCAGAAAATGTGAGTGGTTCTTATCTTGCCACAAATATTCTAGGGTGTTCTGGTTGTTGCCGGGGTGTTGCTTTGCGGCTGGCTCAGGTCCTTTCATCAATGTGAGTCTATAAGATATTTTTTCCCCCCACTAGGACAAAAGCCGTAATTTAATCACATAGAATAGTAATAAACCATCTTGATTTAACAAACAGAGTGATGTGAGGTATCACTCATCAGTTTGTAGCACAAACGTGCAGGGTGAGTTACGAGTTAAAGTTGAGTTCACACTGCTATAATGCTTTAAATAGGATAAACATGTTAAATTAGACCTCATACGGTCTAGGTATATAAGCTACATCTGTAAAGTTCAATGCACACAGCTATAATCTGTCAGTTTAGGTAAGCAGATAGGATGTGCCTCAGGCCTGCTTTCCCCACATTTGATTTCCCTGCTTTCTAATAGCTTGCTCATTGTGTGTGTGTGTGTGTGTGTGTGTGTGCGTCTGTCTGTCTGTCTGTGTGTTTTGCGGACGTGCCAGTATTGGTGTCTACAGTCACGCTCTACAAGTCAGGTTTCTATATCTTCACCTCAGGTATTGTCTTTTAGTTTATACAACCAAAAAAACAGGAAATGCATACAGACACTTATCTAAACGGACAGAGAGATAAATTCTTGAATTGGCATATTTTCAATAAGTTCAAAAGTAAAACAATGCCCCTATTTTTAACAATTTAACAGTAAAACAATGCCCCTACAATCATGGCCTGATACGTTTTGATCATGGACCAAAAACGTAAAAGCAAATGCATAAATATTTATCTCAGAAAATGACAAATTAAAAAAAAACAAAAACAAAAAAAACACTAATATTATTGCATATTATTAAGGAAAGTAATATGCTGTAACTTTTACAATCAATCGGACTTACACATGGTGGACGATAAAACAGGTGAAAAATCCCTGGCATTAAAAAAGGGACCCATGCCATATCTAGAAATCAGAGAAACCCTGGGAAACCACCTTGCAACATGCTAAAAACCTCTTAGAACACATTAGCAACCTTATAGCAACACATTAACAAGCATCCATTCCACACCTAGAAACCACAGTAGCAACCACACAGCGACATGCTTAAAAACCTCTCAGAACACAATAAAAAAAAACTTAATAGCAACACATAAAAATCACCTAACAACATGAAGAAAAAAAAAACTCTCAGAACACCTCAGCAACTTAATAGCAACAGTCCAAAAACCCATATAGCAACATGTTAAAAGCCCCTCTGGACACATGTAGGCTAACACACTGGCAAACCTCCACACCTAGATACCACCTAGAACACCTTAGCAAACACATAGCAACATGCTAATAGCCTCTTAGAACACAACAGAAACTGCACAGCAACACATTAGCAAATATCTACTCCTAATCCCTAAGATAGGCTATATACATAGATGCCTCATTAGCGTCTGTTTCTATGGGCCACTATACGTAAGCAGTCCGCCATATTGGAATGATCAAATCCGATCCGCGAACATTCCAGGGCAAGTTGACTGAACGTCTGCAACCGTACTTAGATGACGCATGTATAATTATTTGATTTTGCTAAACTAACACAATACAACTAAACGAATGCGTCAGCTAAGACGACATTAAAAAGTTGCCAAAGTTAAAGTAAAAACATAAAAAGTACCATAATAAAAACCTGTAATATTGAGTTAATACATATAAAAACACAAACATTATGTTTTGATGTTGTAATATTGGTTACAATTCTGTACATGTTGTTTGTCGTTAATAAAGCATTAAAAATAACAAAAAAAATAAATACATAAAAACACAAACCAATACTTTCTCACCTGTGAAAGGTGATCCTATTTCTTCGGGAATTTAAATCTCGGCGGTTTCACAACCAGAAGCTGCGTAATGAATGACGACGACACTGACCGTTCCAAGATGGCGGGTGCGCCGACGTGTCTGGAGCCGTTGAATGTGGATTCTACATGTTGGCCTATATCTATGCCTAAACCCCCAGTATCCGCCCCTTGCAAACCACCCATAACACAATAGCAACAAACAAACACTTCTCAGAACACATTATCAACCATCCACACCTAGAAATCACCTAGCAACATGCTAAAAACTCTCTGAACACTTTTAGCATACCCTTAGCAATCATGATGGCAAGTTCAGCATGGTCAAGCATTACTAAAATCTAGTTGGTTGTATAAATATTCGCCAGTGTTTTTGTCAGCTAATATGGAAATTAAGTCCCAGTGTACCACTTTTGTGTAAATATTAATTTAGCCCCCTTTCAATGTTTTCTCTAGAAAACAGTAGAGCAGCACGACGTCGGCTCCTTGCCAGCATGCGTGGGAGGTTTCCAGGCAATGCTCATTAGGTTCATGAGGTCTGTGCATGTTCCCGCAGAATGACAAAGCTGTTTTCTGTTCCATAAGGAGCCGTATCGGACCTCCGTACACAGTTTACTCTGCGGTGATTTGTCAGCGTGGTGTTTGAAAGTCCAGTCATGCAGTGAGAGGGAAAATAGTGACTGAAATGGACCCAGGATAAATCTTTAAGACGGTGGGTGATTTTCAGGAACGATAGACATAATCAAGCGTTCAGAAGGTGACTTTTATGGCCAAATGTTGAATAAATATAAATACAGCACATTGGATGAATTAAATAGTGAATGCGCAATTTAAATAAGCAAGTAAGGCTTAGGATGTATTTTGTGGCAACCACCACAATGGCGACTTTTGCACATTCAAGCACCATTTTCTTAAAGGTAGGGTAGGCAATTTTTTTATAAACACTTTTTGTTATAATGGTTGAAACTCTTTTCACATCCGAAAGTGAAAGCAATCAATAATAGAAGTGGTCTAAATATTAAGAAAAAAAAAAATGTTTGTCCAGTCATTGCATTCGGTACGATGTCCTACCAGCCTGTCAACTTATGTATTTCCATACTGCGCACCCTGCTCGCGCAGACATCACACATCATCAGCCCGTTCCATGAGGCTATGCAATCTATGTGGGACTATGTAATCTGGACATACGATATTGGCCATGTTGCCCTTATAAAGAGTGTCAGGGTCGGGTCACTGCCATTCATAAATCCTCTCCAGTGGCCTCATGGGAGAGTAAAGTGTCAATTGTACGCACACTTCAAAATCTTGCTGGAAGAAATAGGTCACCACTGTACTTTGCCTACTCTTTTATAAGTACTGTGAATTCTGACATACTTCTTTTGTAACATGCTGTTTTTCGCCTACTATATAGTAGGGAAGTATGCAATTTCGGATGCAAACACTCACCGCGCACCATAAACAAACAGCAGTCACCTTTTACAGTTCCTCCTGAACCAAAATAACGAGCTTATGCTGCGTTCACGTCATGTCGTAACTGTAATTGAGATGGCAACCCTTGACATTCTACCCGGGGCTGCAGACTCTCATTTTTGCGGTTCTGTGTCAACACTATCAATACCGAAATGAATCTGCAGCAGTCAGGTGGTACAACTAGAGCTCTGTAAGTTGTTTACGTTCATTATTATTGAAATATTATGTGCTTTGAGACATAAGGTAATTTAACTATTGCTAGCCTCTCCAAAACTGCCTACTCTATCTTTAAAGGTACACTACGCAATTGTGGGCTCTCTATCGACATCTGTGGTTTAAACGTAAAATTGCAAGTTACTTGTGGAGAAATATACACTATATTGCCAAAAGTTTTGGGACGCCTGCCTTTACGTGCACATGAACTTTAATGACATCCCATTCTTAATCCGTAGGGTTTAATATGGAGTTGGCCCACCCTTTGCAGCTATAACAGCTTCAACTCTTCTGGGAAGGCTTTCCACAAGGTTTAGGAGTGTGTTTATGGGAATTTTTGACCATTCTTCTAGAAGTGCATTTGTGAGGTCAGGCAGTGATGTTGGCGAGAAGGCCTGGCTCGCAGTCTCCGCTCTAATTCATCCCAAAGGTGTTCTATCGGGTCGAGGTCAGGACTCTGTGCAGGCCAGTCAAGTTCCTCCACACCAAACTCACTCATCCATGTCTTTATGGACCTTGATTTGTGCACTGGTGCGCAGTCATGTTGGAACAGGGATCCCCAAACTGTTCCCACAAAGTTGGGAGCATGAAATTGTCCAAAATGTCTTGGTATGCTGAAGCATTAAGAGTTCCTTTCACTGGAACAAAGAGGCCAAGCCCAACCCCTGAAAAACAACCCCACAGCATAACCCCCCCTCCACCAAACTTTACACTTGGCACAATGCAGTCAGGCAAGTACCGTTCTCCTGGCAACCGCCAAACCCAGACTCGTCCATCGGATTGCCAGACAGAGAAGCGTGATTCGTCACTCCAGAGAACACGTCTCCACTGCTCTAGAGTCCAGTGGCGGTGTGCTTTACACCACTGCATCCGACGCTTTGCATTGCACTTGGTGATGTAAGGCTTGGATGCAGCTGCTCGTCCATGGAAACCCATTCCATGAAGCTCTCTACGCACTGTTCTTGAGCTAATCTGAAGGCCACAAGAAGTTTGGAGGTCTGTAGCTATTGACTCTGCAGAAAGTTGGCGACTTCTGCGCACTGTGCGCCTCAGCATACGCTGACCCCGCTCTGTGATTTTACGTGGCCTACCACTTCGTGGCTGAGTTGCTGTTGTTCCCAATTGCTTCCACTTTGTTATGATACCACTAACAGTTGACCGTGGAATATTTGGTAGTGAGGAAATTTCACGGATGGACTTATTGCACAGGTGGCAACCTATCACGGTACCACGCTTGAATTCACTGAGCTCCTGAGAGTGACCCATTCCTTCACAAATGTTTGTAGAAGCAGTCTGCATGCCTAGGTGCTTGATTTTATACACGTGTGGCCGTGGAAGTGATTGGAACACCTGAATTTAATGATTTGGAGGGGTGTCCCAATACTTTTAGCAATATAGTGTATTTATGTTTAAAAAAAAAAAAATAGATTTTTCTAAATACTTGCATAATAATGGATACCAAAGAAATCTTCTGTATTGCAACTTTAAGAAAACATATGGAAGCTTGTTTATGCCACGTAATAAAAAAAAAGAAAAAGGTAATTGCGACTTTTTACCTCACAATTTTTACTTTTTTCTCGCAATTGCGAGTTTACATCTCAGAACTGGGCTTTATAACTCGCAATTAATATAACACGCAATTAATAATAAAAGTCAAAATTGCGAGATGTAAACTCATATAAAAAACTCTTTTAATCTCTATTTTCTATCGTTGCTTGTTGTACGCACCTGCCCATGGTCGCCCAGGTGTGCGAGGGGTGTTTATTCGTTTGTTTACTAGTAATCTTACCAAAAAAGACTAATTTGTATTGACAAAACGAGCTTCAAACTAAGGTCAGTTCACAAGAAAGAAAACTATGACGATAACAATAATAACATCCACACCAACGCACAATAAGATTCTGTTTATTATAAGTCTGCCACTTTAAATGCTTAAGCTTTTTGAAGCAGGATGGATTCAGATTGGCTGCCAATGTTTTTATCATTATCAACTGGAAAAAATCTGAAAAATTCTGAAAGTGATTCCAACAATATCGTTCCTCTGTGTCATTATTGTTAAAGTTGTGGTGTGGACTTACCTATTCTTATAGAATTAGAACCAATATTAAACTTTATAGATATCGTCCTTGGTGTGACTTTAGTGGGCCTTTAGTCACAGTGTAAACAGAGTATTGTTTTGGTATACCTTGATTTAACATGACAATTTAATTTGTGCTGTTATGAAGACTCAAAATAATTTTAAATGCATCTCATACAGTATGCACATCTGCAAAACTTATTGTGCAACCTCGAAATTGACGTCACCTCAAACATTTATCCTTCTTTGCAAGGTGTTTCTCCTCCCAAGGTTTAACATTGACATTCAGGCCGTGATTTGGTTGCCCTGCAAACACACATATACACACAAACACAGACTCATGGGCATTCACATAAATACACAAACACACACCCTTTGACAACATCTCAAAAGCATCGGTCACACGCCAGTGAGTCACCTTTACATAAAACAGCCGGGCCAGTGAAACCAACCCTGAGAAAAGATGTGTGGTCTATTTACAGCGGCGATAGCATGAGAACATAAACACAGAGTTATCATTAGCAAAACGCTCCTCTCAGACGGTTATATAAACATTCAACCCTTTCATTCTCAAATAAGTTGCTTAGCTCCAGTAAATTACGCCTCACATTTCAAATTACAGTTACACCTTATTAGCCTCAATTCGCCATCTTCTGAAATGCAAGTAGCGAATGACTATTGTTATTGCTATTATTATGCTAGTAATAACTTTCTAGCTTTAATTAAATAAGCCCGTCCGCCATCCCTTTGCAACTTAAATAAACACAGATCTGAGAAGAACTCAAAAGAACAAGTATTTCAAAATAAAAGGTTAAATGAAAAGATTGTTTCTATTTACTTTTAATAACATACTTTCAAATGTTTAGATTCAAAACGTTAGATGATTCGTAGCATCAGTGAAGTGCATTTCAGGGCTGGATCAGCAAAACAACAACAAAGTACCTATTGAACTACTGGCTAGAAAGTTAATTTGCTATTTTTGTTTTGATGGCTTAAAGGTGGAAAACTAATTTGGTTCTATAGCCGTCAACTATGCCAAGATTTTAAAAGAAATAAAAACATACCAAAAGCTGAACATTGCCCAATATAATTAATTTCGCATTTAATACAAACCTCACGAATGTCGTAGACTGGCTGATCCTAATCATTACCTATAAGGAAAATTCAAACCAGTGGGAATATCTGTTTTTTTTTTTTTAAAAATACACTTGGCGTTAACTAACCCATGCACCTCGGGGCCCCAGTGTGAGAGTTGAAGTAATAGGTACTATTACATTTACAGAAACTTTAAATAGTGTAGACCGTGCAGTTTTATGGCATGATGTAAACTTTCTTTATAATTACAGCAGTTTTTAATTATAATCAGATCTGCTGCCCACTGCATTTACAAAGCTGACTAATAATAAGGACACCTTGTTTAATTGAGAGCTAAAACAAACCTTAAGGCTTTTCTGTTCTGCCTGGCTGATTTGGCAAAATGCCGTTTTTACACCACAAGGCTTGTCTACCAGGAAACATTTGGCTGGCGGTCGCTTGCCAAACAAGGTACGTTTACAACAGTGGCTCCCGATGAGCAGCCATTTGGAGAGCATGGGGAAAATATTTGCAGTTTCTGAAAGGAAATGTAGTCTTGTGTTACCATAGAGGCAGTTTTGTTTAATTACAAAAACCATGCTGCAACCAGTTAAATTGCTGTTTATGATGTGCCACCCTCCTGATTCTGCTCAAATGACTTTTTGTTGGGGAAAGAAAGACATTAAAAACAGTTAATAATTGTTGCCATTAAGCCCAGCAGATCTGGCAATGAAGTCTGGCATGTGCTGCAGAAGTTCGAAATGAGTTTTGGGTTGTTGTTGTTGTTGTGGTGTGACTGGTTTCCATAGTTCACTCAAAAATGCAGATTCATTTACTTGCATCATGTTCTTCCAAACTTATGTGACTTGTGCAAGTCTTCAAAAGTCATAAAATAGCTTTTTGTTTGTGTTATATTGTTTTACAGATGTGTATATATATTTTAGAAAATTGTTAATTTTATTTTAATAAATGTTAATAATAATTACTATATAAATAGTGAAGAATATATTTATTTTTAATGGATTGTTTAGAATTGTGTGTGTGCATGTATACTATATGTAAGCAATAAGGTACGAGAGGCTGTGCTGTATCGTGAATAAGTCACGGTTGTTAGGCACGACGTGAAGCGGAGTGCCTGCAACCCCTTCAGCCGTGACTTATTCACGATACAGCACTAGCCTCTCGTACCTCGTACCTAGTCCTTATTGCTTTTATAAAACGGTTACCACACAATACAAATATTAAAGCCAAAAATATGTATCAAAGCCTTCCTTCCGCCGGAAAAAAAATAGTCCCTGACCGTGAACAGCAACAAAAGTTACATTATTACGCCATTAGATGGCGGCAAAGACTGTCTTGAGTGTGTCAGTCAGTAGCGAAGACTTTTACATTGAAAAGACTAAATTGTTGTGAACACGGAACAAGACGCAACTGACAAATGCTTTGACTAGTGCTGTCAGTCACGGGAAAACCCCTTAATTGTTAAAAGGACAAGATAATACATGGGACATTTGAACAGATTTTTTATTATGAACATAGGACTGACCTGAAGGAAAATGCTAAATCTGAATGCAGGTAATAAACTCACTCACTCGATCTTTTTCTCACAACACTCTTCTACATAATACAGTAAGCGTCAATGAACAATATCAATTGAGAACAAGTTTACGTTGCTAAGAGTGGTTGCTAAGGGTGTTGTGTAGTGATACACAGAACCGTTGGGTGAAGCAGTCATAGCCATTGACCAATCAGAATCAAGGACAGGAACTAACCGTTTTATAAATATACTGTATATATATGCTATGAAAAAATGTGTCTGTGCGATGAATAAATTTACCAGGACAGCATATGTGCGATACAGTTTTGCATGTGTATCCAGGGCTTGACATTAAAGGGTTCGTTCACCCAAAAATGAAAATTCTGTCATTTATTACTCACCCTCATTTCGTTCTGCACCTGTAAGACCTTCGTTCATCTTCGGAAAACACAAATTAAGATATTTTTGATAAAATCCGATGGCTCAGTGAGGCCTCCATAGACAGACGGAGCGTGTATCAAAGTCACGTGATTTCAGTAAACAAGGCTTCATTACATTGTAAGTGTTTCGAAACATTTCGAAACACTTACAAACACAACCATCTCTACAAAGAAACAGAGACTGTTACTCCCAAGTTAAGTTCTTTCAAGTGATCTACTTTCCATCTACTCACCTGTTTCATTCACCTGATCTCTGCTACCAGTGTCAATAAACATTGTAAATGATATTACCCGTGTTGTCTCCTTTGTATGCTGACAATTATAGCATTACATTTAGATCCTATGGCATTATATTTAGATCGTGGCATGAAAGGTTGCCGTGATGAACGTTGTAGCCGATCACAGACATGTTGTTGAGTGCATGAATGTTGTTGCAACTCGATTTCTGCACTCACGAATACTTTCATCATAACTAATTGTGCAAACACAATAAATAAGAGATTACTTGATTTTAACAGTTGTCGCGAGTCCAGAACTCAGTCACTGATAAACTCGCACTATTTGATTGACTGCTTCAGCGATTGTAAAGGGAGCGTTCTTTGATCTCTTTCTATATATAATTTAAGCATAGTTTAAATAACAGATTATTTTCATCCTACTAAGAGAAACTATGTGAAGTTGACCATTTAGTCACTGGTTTGATTTACTGACACATAGACAAAATACATCTGACTGTAAATGAATCATTAATATCAGAAATCACTGGTCACAAATCAGGCACTAGAATGAACACAGTTACTCACATGTTGTCGCATTACTGTCGTGTCCATATCATAAAACTGACCAACCAAATTGACCAAATAATCCACAGTGAAATGTACTACAAGCAAATAATGCTCAACTTAGACATTCACATCTTGCCGTCCCCGAAGCCATCTTTATCGCTTGTTAGCTCTAGTAACCCAGAGTTAGCGTCTCTCTGTTGCCTACTACATGGCACGCGCGATTCGGTGGACGGGGCTAAACAGGCAGTGATGTAGAAGCAGGCGATGATCATCTTCTGTGGAGGCGGTGTTTACATAATAAAGTGGCACATTCCATGACCTGACATTTTGGCAGACTGGCTTCAATATAAGCTGTTTTTAGACTAACGAGAAAATTTTGAGTTCTGAAACAGGATGTTTTTATACTACAATGACCTCTTATATGTCAAAAGATCAAGGGAATTTTGATTTCTCAGTTCATGATCCCTTTAAGGCCAGTACAGCCTGTAATAGAACAAATAAACATCCTGTTCATCCTGTACTTTTTAGTTTGTTATCTCTTGCCTAAAGAAAAAAATCTGCAAATGGTATTGAGTCGGCTCTTTTGCTTGTAAAATATCGGCAATTGGAATCGGCCATGAAGAATCTTGATCTGTGAATCTCGTTTGCAAATAAAAGTTCATTTAAGTGATGTCTGCCCATGGACCCACAGACCTGTCCTGCTAATTTGAAGTGTAATGTTGTTGTGATGTTGAAGTGTAAATGGATGTTGTTTGGATTGTGATTAGTGATATTGGGCTATATAAACAAAATAGACTTGATGTTGAGCAAGAGGTGTTATGTTCCCGCAGTCTTCCATTTTTGGCAAATAAAGAAAATGTTTGTCTGAAAACATTCTTGTTAAGGGTTGTATTTTGTGTGCCCTGTATATGAAAAAAGTGTCCTTTGCCAGTCATATGCCTGTTTAAGTGATGAACTGCATTACTTGTGGTTGTTTTCAGAGAGTTTTACACTTGTTACACTTGTTCTACAATTGTGTGGCCTGTGCTACTATATATATATATATATATATATATATATATAGTGCTGTCAAATTGATTAATCATCTAACATAAAAGTTTGTAAATATATATATCTGTTTTGGCTATGTTCCATTGTATTTTGGTTGTCTTCCTAGATTCTCTGTGACCTAGTTTTTCTGTTTGATTAGTCATTATGTTCACCTGTTGTCTAATTAATTATCTCATGTTCCCTTTGTTTGTTCCATGGCTGCGTTCCACTCCAAATTTTTATGCCCTTCACTCGTGGACTCGGATGTGCGTCATTGCTTGCGTTGCATGAGTGCCCACTACTGGCGGAAGTCGTGCATAAGGTTTAAATGAAACGCACTAAGCCCTGATCACTTGGAATTGACTATGGAGCTGGTTTATTATTTAAACCCATTTTGTACTTATGAATTTGTTTTATGCACCATTCTATATGCTTATAAGTTGTTGGAGAAAATGTATAAAATTCTATAGGTATATGTGCTGTTGGAGAAAAATAAAATTACACAAATAAAACATAATATTAATAGTATAAACTTTGTGCATAAGGTAGCTAAGTATTATGCAATTGAATCTCAACATAATTAATATATTATAGACTATTATGCCATTAATTCTCAAAATAATTAATATATCATACCCTGCTGTGACGTCACAATCAAGTTGAATTGTGGGATATAGAGCTGCTTGAAGTGTACATCAGAGTGATGTCAAAATCGAGTGGAACGCACTTAAAAATGGCGGCAGGGATTCCCCCGAGGGGAAGTGCTTAGGGGAGTTTACAATGTCATTAGTACCTTTCTGGACCTTGAAAGTGGTGGAGGAGTTATATACCTCTCGAATTTCATCAAAAATATCTTAATTTGTGTTGAAATGAACGAAATGACATGAGGGTGAGTAATTAATGACAGAATTTTCATTTTTTGGTGAACTAACCCTTTAAGACTTGTCTGTGAAACTGGGGGATATAGTTACAAACTTTTATTTTAGATGCGAGTAATCGATTTGACATTAAATGTGATATTCAGTTTTTTCTCTTTCTTAGTTCCTATTTTCCTGCTCTGTTTAGTTTCGGTTTCCTTGGTTACTGATTATATCTTCGTTTTTTTCTTACGTATGATTTGCACCTGTTTGTCATTATGTTTGCTTGGTATTTATACTCCCTGTTAGGTTAAGTCCTTGGTCGGTTATCGTGCGTTTATGTTATTGTGTAATTGCCCTGTTGATTTGTCTCCTGTGTATTCTCCTGGATTATTAAAAAAGACATGGTATTCATTCTGTTCATCTACACATGACGTGTATATATATTACATAAAAATAATTATGAGTATGATTGTACAAATTTAATCGCACATGTAAAAGAATGCAAACACAATCTTCTTTTAAGGACCACCACACTTTTATACCCCACCACATGTGCTGTCTTAAAACTACAACAAATTACAGCCTTTACAACTGTAAAAAAGGAGAATGTGTGTATATCTGACCACACTGTGTGAAACTGTGGTGCATGTTTTCACTTTCAAACCACAGCTCCAGATTGTCCCAAATTCTGCAGAAGACACACTGAGCCGATTTTCACTCAGTATAATGTTTACAAATCACTATATGCTATTCAGAAATTCACAACAAATAATAGTTTTGTTTTTTTTTGCACAAAGAGCAGAAGTCACAACCAAGCACAACTTCCAACACGTTTAGGGGTTAACTTAAAGGTTTAACGTCAGACAACAGTGCTTAGAGTGCAGTAGATATATATGATTTCTTTTATATAGATATATATGATTTGTGTTATTGATCACAGTTTAAGCCGTGAATCACTTATACATGCATTTCTGTGATTTATGTTCCTTCAAAATGACAAGTGGCCACATTAACAAAACACACTTTTGCTGTAGGTACAAGGACAATGAAGGCTTTAACTAGCTCCAAGATAAACCCTGTGGGCGATTTTGAGTAATATTTGCATGACTATTTGAGTTGTCTAGGTCTAGAGTTGTGTAAGGTAAAACTTGGCAGTCTGTAGAAGTGGGTAAAGAAAACTTGACGCCTATGTTCTTTACAGGAAGAAGTACTGCTTTGTAAGCAACTGTCAATCATACTAGCATACTAGATTAAAATTAAAAACATTAAAATGTTTTTTTTTTTTTTTTTTTTCATGTAGTTTGAGGGTTATCAACAAAGTTTTGATATCCCATTGCTTTCCTCTCCATTTTAGTCAAATTAATGGGACTATCTTAGGTATAAACTTGTTTAATAGGATATACACACTCGTTTGAGCATGCAGCGTCATGCCAAGCACTTTGTGAAATCGCAACAGAGCGCATGCTTCACAGATCAAGATGCTTGATAGCGCTGCTCAGTCCAATAAATCTCTCTTAGATAAACACTTGTCGACACATTAAGAAAAGGTAAGAGAAAATTAGGGATGGGAATGAATGTAGCACTTAGCAATTTATCTCAGTAAATTTCTGAACTGTCATTATGGAAAGCAGCTAGTTTGATTATGTATGCTGAATTAAGTCTAAGAAATCTACGAAGAACATTCTAAGTATGCATTAATTATTTGTTTGGTATTTAGAAAGTTTGCCTCAAGTTGGTCTATGACAGCAGGAGAAAGATAACCATTAGCGTTAGCATTACTATTATCTCAATGAATCTCTGGAGCCTAAGGAACTTAACATCAAATGAAATTTCATAGTTTTAAAGGCCCTCAAACAAACATTTGAGCACTGCCCAGAAAGTCTAATGAGCCATGCTAATAAGCTAAACCTTGACCACTTGCTACAGAGCTCCCTTATAAGGTATCAAAACAGAGTTTAAATTGAACGACTCCATCTACTGGCTAAACATGGAACCTATGTGTGTATATTAAAAAGGAGCTAATTTTTACTTAGCCCTGAATGGGATGAATTATGAAATCACAGAAAAAAAAATAATGACTTGATATTTTACATATATTTAAGGCTAAAATCATTTTCCACCTTTTTTATGGTTTTGTCATTTATAACTGACATTGTCCTATTAAGGTAAATTATTTTTGGCAAATTTGGCAAAACGTCACACACATTCAAATGCATTTTCACTATCTGAAAAGTAGTGAAAAGGTCTTAGTGTTTCAAAAAAAACATTAAAAAGCTTTAATAACATTCCATTTCATCTTGTGCTACTATATTTCATGTGGAACTCGCATGTGAAAATGTCAAAAACTTGACACAAATTCAGATGCAACTTCACTGCCTGGAAAATAGTCAAACCATGTCTTAGTGTTTCAAAAAACATTAAAACAATCTTTAACATTGTTTCTTTCTTGGAATTCCAAATCAATGATTGTAGCACAAGTGTAAATAGAATATATTGCTATTTTCACTTAGTGTAAATAGCATCTATTGCAATTTGTACTTAGTGCAAATAGCCAGTCAAAAAAAAAAAAATCATCTAAGAGTTGTTTTTTTTTTTTTGCTTGCTAACATGCTAATTAGCATGGTAATTAAAGCCAAATATATCAAAACTGAAAAAACAAAAAAAAAACAAAAAACGAACTAAGCTAGTAGCATTCTGTGTAAAAAAGTAATTACTCTGTGCACTAATGTGTCTATGTGAAGTATTGCATGACTCATGAGTTGTAGGGCGTCTTATGGAATTTCAGCTGTTGGGAAAACACAGCTGCAAAATAGACGTTCCTCATATTTATGATTGGTAGTGATGTCAAAAGTTTCAAAAGCATTTTTTACTAGTTTATCACTGAAATATGGCGGTGAATATTACATTAGAATGATCAAGATGGTGTAACACTCACACATGCAGAGACTCATAACAGCTGTCTTTAGTGTTTTAAGTCTCTGAAGCTGGTCAGTTTGTTTCTGTAATTTGTGGCAGATGTTTGAGGTTAAAATATTTCACAGATTATCCAATTCTCACTGTGTGAGCAGGACAGGCAAAGTACTAAGACTAAGGTCAATGTGCAAACTTTCGTCAACAGTTAGTGGTGTTTGCCAAGACATGCTAAGACAAGCATTACTCATTAATACTGCACATACTTTATATTAGTGATTTGTTATTAATCTTCGGTGAGCAACTTGTCCAAAGTAATCTGCAAAAGCACACAATAATGCACACAATAATGCACTCAATAACATCCAGTAAACCTTAGCAACCACCCAGAACATCCTAGCAACTCCACAGCAACATGCTAATACTCTTAAAATCACTTAGAACATTTTAGTAACCACCTAGCAACCATCCAAACACCTCAGTTACCACAGAGTAATGCACTACTAATACCTCTCAGAACACCCTAGCAACCACTTTGCAACATAAGAGAAACATATTAATCCATCCAGAACACTTTTTAAACATCATAGCAACACCTTAGAAGCCACCCACCTTAGCAACTGCAAGATTCTAAAAACACTTTCTAAAACATTTTAGAATGTTTTAGAAGCTGTATAGCAACATCCTGGAAACACAGAACATCATAGAAACAAGCTAAAACCACTCAGAACACTTTAGAAACGGCATAGCAATAGCCTAGCAACCACCCAGAACACCTTAGAAACTGCATAGCAATGCACTACATAAAAATATTTCATAACACCCATAGCAACACCCCAGAAACCACCCATAATATCCTAGCAACCACACTGCAAGATGTTAACTCATTCAGAACACATTAGAAACTGCATAGCTACACCCTCAGCAAGTAGCAACCACCTAGCAACATGCTAAAAATCAGTAACATGCTCAAAAATACTCAAAACACCTTAGCAACTATGTAGTAAAGCCCTGGCAAACTACAACACTCTAGCAACATGGCAAACACCATAGAGTGCATTAGTGTGCCCGCCCACTTTT
Source organism: Mylopharyngodon piceus (assembly GCA_039654765.1). Lineage (NCBI taxonomy): Eukaryota > Metazoa > Chordata > Actinopteri > Cypriniformes > Xenocyprididae > Mylopharyngodon > Mylopharyngodon piceus. The sequence continues at coordinate 34,240,295 of CM077438.1, forward strand.
TCAGCGGCATTGGTTCCGAAAGTATTTTTTCCATTCATTTCTCCCAAGAACTACAATCCCATGAAGCATTGCGAACAGCATAATGGAATTAAAAACAATGGTAAAATATGAAGTCTTTTAAAAATGTTGATTATATGTATAAACAATATATTTTAAGTTTATTGTAAAATATGCATATATATTGAAATATTTAATTATTTTGAGAGTGTAGGGAGACCGACTCAATTACGTCATTCGCAGTGCTTCGTGGGAGTGGGCGGCATTTTTTGCTTGTTTCAACTTTCTAAATGGTGAAACTTTCTGTATAGCATCATGGGTAATGTAGTTTTTCGCCACAAATTTTGCTGTTATTTTAAAACTAAGTTGAAATAATGCAGGCTATCAGCTTCAACAGAAGCAAATGCTATCAATTAACAACCTTGTAGGTCATAGCTCACAGTAAGGCTGTCTTTAAAGGTTTATAAGTTATTGTTAAAAATCAAAATGATAAAAATCCCTATGGAGAAAATGGGAAGTTTTTACTTCTGGAACCCGACTGTTGCACTCTATTCACATTTTCTTCAGAAACAGTACAACTAGCTCATTCTTTATCATGGATGAATCATACATGGTTGTTGGCTGCTCCGCATTCTCGTAGGCGTGAAATGAACCATTCAGAGACAAATCTGTCCAGTTCCTCCCCTCATCTTATAAACGAGGGATTATTAACATCCAGGGTTTTGGAGTGATCAGGAGTTATGTTCGCTGTCAGTGGACAAAAGAGTTGCGTTCTGTTTGTAGACCTTCCAGAGTTGGGATTTCAATCATCCCATCTGAAATGATTTGTTTTCCCTTCCCTCCAGTGTCTATTCCTCACCGTCAATCCTCTTGAATAGTTATAAATCTTGACGCCTCCGCATATTTACATTAGAGTCATGCAGTCTTGGGAGAGGCTGGGCAATGTGGACTGTGTTTTGGGGTACAAATGTGGTCTGTGACCACTAATGAAGATGATTCTGTTTTGCATCTTTGATTAAAAATTACATTATATTATAAGAATAGATCTCAGAAGCTAGGCAAGGTTTGACTTGGATGGAATCCCTGCAACCCTACCTAGGACAATTGGTTTGGAAAATGGATGGATGGATGGATGGATTCTAAGAATAACAATGTGAGTGAAAAGTTAAAAATGGACATGAATTTCAGAATGTCTTTGTATTGATGTCACTCTTTTTGCGTTGGCCAGGTGTGTTTAATACAGAGTGTGGTTGTGTCTGTTGTGTGCTTAAGGTGTGGGATTGACAAGTACATTGTTCGTTCAGGTGGGAGTGAGCACGTCTGTCAGGTGTTTTCGCCATGAACTCGCTGTGAGAGTGCTGTGAGGTCATCGTCGTGGCTGAAAGCGATAATTCTGTCATCTCATTGATTTCCAGTTGCTTAAACCATGCAATGAGAAAATAAACACTGCAATACAGAGAAAGAGAGAAAGGGGAGGTGGTTATTTTTCAGGCCCTCCATGTGCTTTATTGAAGGTTTGAACCTCCTCTTTAAGGAATAGTTGTGTATAACAAAATATATGACAGTTCTATCATTCCAAACCTTTTGGGCTTTCTTTCGTCCATGGAATACAAAAGCAGATATATAGTAGAATATTCAGGCTTCTCCAAACAGTTAAAGTGAATGAGGACAGTGGCTGTCAAACTGCAAATAACAAAACATAGACAAAGAACAATTTCAAACAGTTATGCACTGGAAAGAGAATCTTACCTCTGTTTTCCTCTTAATCATGTCACACCATCATGTCTGTACTGTTCTCTGCACCCGTTTGATCTCAGAGCCAAACATGTTAAAACAGATAATTAAATCAATGCCTCAATGTATGTTCCTAAAGAAAAAAAAAACCCTGACTTGATTTACTGCCCGTGAGAAATGTGCTAAGAAGACAGAGTTTAAAGGGGTCATATAATGCCACTTTTACAAGATGTAAAATAAGTCTCTGATGCCTCCAGAGTGTGTATGTGAAGTTTTAGCTCAAAATACCCTACAGATAATTTTTTATAGCATGTTAAATTTGTCACTTTTTGAGGTTGAGCAAAAACGCTCAGTTTTTGTGTGTGTCCCTTTAAATGCAAATGAGCTGCTGCTCTCAATAAGAGGGCGGAGTTTCAAGAGCTCCGATTACCTCACGTAGACTCACTGAAAAATGTCAGAAACTGTTCAGCCTTTTATGTTTAAACCGGAATCGGACAATGATGGAGAGACTCAAGAAGAAGTGACAACATGTAGAATGCAACAGGACGTTTCTGAATGGTTAGTTGATAAATTTATGTAGCTGATGTGGAGTTAACTATCTTAAAGTCACTGATTAGCATATTCTGTCATGATAATCTATAATCACCCGTGTGTGAACTGTTGTAAGATGCCTACAGAGCCAGAGAATATATGCTGCATGTAGATAGAACAGGTATAGTTCAGTTTAATTATGGTTATAACTTATGCTGTCATCTTGCTTTTATGACATGCTATTGCATTTGTGTTACGTACTGTATTGCAATAACATGGCCTTATCCCTTTGTTGCGTGTTCTTGGGGGCAGGGTTTATGTAAATTTTAGGGTTAGTGATGTCACTAACCCAGGAAGAAGCTTGTTGTAGTCCCTACCAGCCGTTTCTTGTAGTCCTTAAAAAGCGATTTCTTTAAAAGAAAATATCTCCCTTTGCTTTGAACTTTGAGCGTCCTAACTTTGCAGATGTTGTTTATGCTCTAACAGCAACATTAACGAAAGTTAAAAAAGTGAAATCATAATCAACCACCCCTTTAAGATTAAAGATGGATAGACTTTGGTTCAATTTGCATTTGTTACACAGGGTTATTATATAAAAAAGCAAGAAAACAGTTTGTGTTATATTTTAGCACAATACATATGCCAATCAATGTAAATGATATTAGTTGGAATTAAGTAGCTTGTTAGTTAGCTAATGTTTGTTAGTAGCTAGTAATGTAGCTAACTGCATTTTCAAAAGCATAGTTTGACTGTACTACTTAGATTTTAGCTTAGCAAGCAGTTTCAACGCAGCTTCCCAAGAACTAGTCAATTTTAGCAGGCGCTTTCACATTTGCATATTCTGAAGGATGTCATCATCTTATAAGCTGAAAGACAAAACAGAATATAAATAAATGTGAAGGAGTTCTCTGTCTCTTCCACCAGCGATTTGATACTATGTATTTAGCATCTGTTTCCAGAACTTGCTATTTTCCCCCTCTTTATTTTAGCTCAGGTCTTTAGAGCTGAACTCATTTCGGTTAACGTATCCTAGAGCCAACTGTGTCCGGTGCCAAACTTTAACAGAGAGTCTGTACAGAGTTCCCACATGTGTTTAGCTCTCACAAAATCACATGAAATGATGTAGCGACGCACTGCTCAGATCTGTATCAGGACGATACAAATCTTGCCTTATCACATATAATGGATACATGAACTTAGGCCAGAAACATACTCTAGACAAATATGTGAATTTAGACACAAATGCTTGGCCAATGCACTAGAAGCAGGTAGTCACAATGTACATACTTGGCATGCGTACCTTCAAATGTATAGCCACTAAACCAGAGCTGCATCCAAAATCACCCTTATATAGTGCACTATTTGAGAGGACAGCCATTTGTACATATTTGACAATCAGAATATCAGATATTTCATGCTATAGTTGACAAATTTGTGAATATTTTGAATAAAAAAGGAAAAATGAAATAAAAGCAGATCATCAGTCATACAGCGCTATTGTGGCTGCGCTGTGTCATGTAACAAGCAATGACGCATCACCATGAAAACAATAAAGTGATAAGTTCTAAATAACGGTCGCCTTGAAAAACTCACGCAATTTTAAATTTACGTGTGAAAGGGTTAAAACACAGACAGCAGCAGGAATATTAGTTTGCTGTCACTTTAAGACTAATGCACAGATCCAATATACTGTTACACACGCGTTTACTTTTTCAACTGTTTACATTCACTTAAGACATAACCAATTATGTTTACTAGGATACTCGCCAAGACAGGCATTATGACATAATTTTGTGTGAAATTGTCCGTTCACGCACAAGACACGAAAGAGAAATTGTAGAGGGTTGGTCTAACAAGCAACACATTTTAACTACAGATTAAAGCACAAAGTCACTCCAAAGGGAGTTATTCTCTATATCAGCAAGCACTGTTTCTGAACTCTTTGAAACGCCTCGATTGTAGTCTTGAGTTTTCTTACAGAAACATACATGTCACAATATTCCTTATTTAACCTTTTGAGTGGTACGGTCCCACATATGGGATTTAGAATGTTCAGTGACGTCACATAACTGCCAGATTCAAACTGCTTTTGCGCTTTGGCTGCGAGACGGACACGCTCAGCGCTTGTCATATATCACAACTATGCAGTGTTTTCAACCACATAATGTTTTTTTAGGTTTCAGACATTTTAATACACATAAGCACTAGTAAAACAATACATTTATAGTTTTTAAAATACACACTGATGTCAGACATCAGTGGAAGCAGTAATAACAATCCATTCAAATATCATTTGCTGACGTTTATTTATATCAGACAAACATAATGGGCCTAAGTAACTATAAAGTTTACTCTATTTTTCTCCCAGTTCACCGGCCACTTGTACATATTTCGGGAGAAACTGATGAATTCACATGCTGTAAATCCGACTGACAGGACTCTCTGAACTGCGGCGCAAACTAAGATGGCGGCACCCATCTCGCGTTATAGATCAAGATAAAGATCATTTATAAAGGTTTTTAAACGACAAAACACACCCACTTACATATATTTGGGAATCTGAATATCAGATAGCTGATGACATGGTAAGCAAGTTTGTGAATATTTTAAATAAAAAAGGAAAAACAAAATAATAGCGATACATCTGTCATACAGTGTTATTGTGGCTGTGGTGTGTCACATGACAAGCATGACGCGTTGCCATGGAAACAATAAAGGCAAACGTTCTAGTAACGTAACTCACTCTGGGGGACAGCTAGAATATTTTAAACTTACACGTGAAAGGGTTAAATAATTCTTGCCCAAGGCATACGCATAATAAAGGGGCAGAAAGTCGTGTGTTATGGTAAGTGTGTTGAAACTCGTGGTTATGGTGAGGGGTGTGACATTTCCCAAACATGCTCGAAGCGTTTGACCAATCACAACAAACAACACAGCCAACCAATCAGAGCACATTGCAAAGGAGGGGATTCATAGAGTCAGGAACTAAACAGAACATTACTGACAGACTGGGAAGAGAGGTGCTGCAACAATGTAAAATATGTGAAAAATAGTTTTTTGAACATTCAAGCAGACCTATTCAAGTAGACCCCAAAAACAAAATCAAGACTTTGTATATGGCCTCTTTAAACCATCCTAAACCATGACTCACAACAATCAAAAGTTTTTGTCCTGACCACCAAGGACAAGTTTTGACAAACGAAACAAATTTTGTCAGTTGCTAGGTCTCTATTTATACTGGGTAGCCCGGTCCACTGTGAAATTTCATGCGTCTAAAATCCTGCTTCTCATAACTCTACATTAAACAAAAAATATTCTGTGATTGTCACATTTTTGCGTTGTTGCTGGAAACTGTTTGTATTGTGTATTGTTTGTATTAGGACATGCTGTACATTCGCAAACAAAGTTTAAAATAATGAGAGCTGTCGCTTGATTTTTGGTCGTAATCTGCATGAATATCCAAATGTGCAATTTCCATATTTTTTTCTGTTGCAATATTGGCCTTAACGTCAGGTTTTACGGTGCTTGTAAACACAAGCACATGCACACAATCATCAACACACCCACCCAAACCCAAGCACCGTTCCTAGTCTCTTAGTACACTCGGTCTGTTTTTATGCCTTCGTCCATTGTTTTACACTATTTTCACCCTCCTTCCCTTTAGTCTGTTGGCGAGCAGCCACTGCCAGACTCTGTGGCTCTGTGGTTTGGTTGGAAAGGGCTCATTCTCTCGCTCTCTCTGTTCCTCTCTGTCTGGCATAGGTGCAGTGTTGGGCCTCTGCGTCTGAAGCAGACACACAAACACACTCACACGGCTCCCTTCGCACGCGAGGTGCCGTTTGGGCCGTGGTCTCAGACATTCTCAGGTGGTGACTTCAGGAGAGAGCGTCTACATCCGTGGGGCTCCTGGGAACCCGGGCTGGCCTGTTCCTTTTGGAGGTCTAGTCGAGGGAAAGGAGGGTTCCTTTCCTCTCTTTCTCTCTCTCTCTAGTGTTTGCACACTCTTTTCTCTCTCTCTTTTAGTCCACTCTTGGCCATTTTGGGCTGCCGATCATCTGGTGCTGATTACAGTCCTGCCTCCCTTGTTTACATGAGCGATGAGCTGATGAAGTTTCCTCTCTCATTTCGCTCTCATTTTGTCTCATCTCCTCTGTTTCTCTGTCATCCTGTCCTCTGTTTCACTCTTTTCATCTCTTTTTTGTTTCTCACATTTTGTCTTGGCTTTTTTTTTTCTCGCTCTCATTTTATCTCATCTTGTCTATTCTGTTTCTCTCTCTCATTTCGTCTTTTCTCATCTTTCCTCTATTTCTCTATGGACTGTTTCTCTTGTCTCAGCTCATCTTGTCTCCTATACTTTTCTCGTCTGTTTCTCGTTTAGTCTCATCTCATCTCAGTTTTTCCCATCTAATTCCATTTATTTTGTCTTTTCTAATTTTGTCTCACCTCCATTTGCGTCTCATTTTTTTCTCATTTCATGTCTGTAGTTTCTCACATTTCATCTTTTTTCTCTGTTTCGCTTTTGTCTGGTCCTTTCTCATTCAGTCTCGTATCATCTCTGTTTTTCCTGTCTATCATTTTGTCTTTCATTTGTTTCTCTCGCATCTCGCCTGTTTCTCTTGTCTGCTTTTCTCTCATTTTGTTTCATTTGTCTCTCATCTGTTTGTTTTGTCTTTTCTCATCTTGTCTAGCTTCCTCTGTTTCTGTCTTATTTTTCTCATTTCATCTTTTCTCTGTTTCTCTCTGGATTGGTTATTTTTTATTTTGTTTAGTCTCACCTCATCTCGTCTCCTATTTTTTTCTCGCCTCATTCTTTTTTTTTGGTCTTCTCATCTGTTTCTCCAATTTATCTTTTTTCTAATCTCATCGTATCTTTTTTTTTTGTCACTTTCTACTTAATTTTGTATCCCGGTTCTCTCATCTAATTTCTCTTATTATATTTCATCTCATCAGTTTCTCTTTCATGGGTTTGCCATACTTTGTCTTTTCTCGTCTTGTCTCACCTACTCTGTTTCTGTCTCATTTTGTCTTATCTCAATCACCTCTTTTCCTGTTTCTCACTCATCTTGTCTAATCTCCTCTGTTGTGTTTTCTTGCCTGTCTCATTTTGTTTCCTCTAATTTCACCCTAGTTTTTCACTTATTTCATCGCATCCCATCTCATTTCAACTCACCCCCTCTGTCTCTCTCAGCTGTTTCGCTCTCACTTAGTCTCTTCGGTTTCTCCTCTCTCTGTCCCTTTTTGACCTTCAAACCAGCACAGAAAACCGAGCCTCTGTTCCCAAGGAGTGAGTAATCCCTCTCTCTCTATCTGTGGCCAGCAACTGTGAATCACTTATCTGCGGAAACACAATTCAAGCTGAGTCGCTAAGAGAGGTCTCTCAGGTCCGCTGGACTCCAGAATGCCCTCCATGAACCCCAACAAACCAATATCAGTGCTATGAGATTCTAAAGAGAAGTAGGCCAAAAGTTGGATTTGGGTCTGTACGTTCTTGTGAACAAGACATTTTGGCCATTTTAGGGTCAAATATGTTGGTTAAAGTCTTGAAAATATGTGTTATTTTGTGTGGCAGTAAAGTCCCTAACCATTATACATAATTATGCAACCATTTCTTGTTTTTAGGGGTTCCAGCGCACGCTGTGCACTGTTCTTCAGCTGTGGGTGCTCTCTTTCCACAATTAGAGCCGTCAATCTCTTTTTCCTGCCAAATCTGCTTTATTACTTGCCTCAAAATTTTCAAAAATCCTAGTGCTTCACGTACCGAGGTCAGCTTTTGATTCTTGCCTTGAAAATTGACTTGACAGAATGTGCAAAAGAGTGACTGAATTCATGCTCCTTTGTTTCCTGCAGAAGGACTTTTTGATTCGGCGGTGGCAACTGTTGGCTCCCTCTGTGCATTTCCAGAGCATCATTAGTGCACATTTAGGATGTATTTTCTCCAAAAACTCAACTAAGTTTCCACTCTGCATTCCACGACACACCTGCTCAAGCAAACCATTAAGTTACACATAAGTTGAGTAATGTAAAATCATAATATGGAATGCTAATCAACCATCACATCTCAAGGAAATGTCATCGCCTAGTTATTTTGCTCACTCTCTAGCAAAAAACTTCCACTTTGGGAGCAAGCAGGAATGTTTCATAGATATAGGAATTAGAATACAGTGAACTGGATTTCCGAATTGGATTGTACTCACAATAGACGGGTAGTCCTAAAGATTGGATTTGAAAAACAGTTACACTTTATTTCGATAGTACACTTTAGACATTCTTCTAACTAGGCTATAAGTAACTTTGCAACAACATGTCTACTAACTCTCAATAATTTGCAACTGCTTGTCAACAATCTTTCATTTAAGTATTATTAGGGTTAGTTGAATAAGTTGACATGTAGTTGCAAAGTTACTTATAGTTAGTAGAATATCTAAAGTGGACTTTCAAAGTAAAGTCCTGAAAAACAAATATGAATTGCATGCAGTTAGAGCAAGTGGGCGGTTCTTGGCCTCAAAAAGCTGTAAAGTGGATCAGATAGTCAAAAGTATGGCAACACAAATTCACTTTTCCATTTTAAATGATTTGTTGCTCTACGCATTGGGTTGTTTCAGGTTGTTGTATCAGGGCGACTTAAGCCGGCATGATTCCTTACAGCGTCTGATGGATTAAAGTTGACATTTATTGAATTGGGTCTTTGCTCTCTTTGTGGGCCCTGACACTTTATTTGCTCAGTCAGGGGACGGGTCATATGTTCTCTCTTCACCTGTGTCACTTTTACTTGATGTCAATTTCAAAGTACTTTATTGGAATTTTCTTTACATAATACATTCCAATAACAACAACAAAAAACATTAAAATGTTTACATTTGCTTTCAAAATATTCATTTTTTTTCTCTCTCTCTCACATGCGGGTTTGCGTGAACAATATCCATGTGTTTGACCGACTTCTTTCCATACCTGTGAAAAATACAAGCAACTCTCCGAACACGTGCACAGACTGAATAACAGCATAAATCAAAGCCTACGGTTGCGCCACATGGTAAAACCACAGAAACATGACTCATAGTAGCCATTTTTCAACTTCATGCTGTTTGGATGAAAAGCTTGGAGAATTTTTTGTGTGTGTATAGTAGATGTCACACATGAGCTGTCTGCTGTTAAACTCAAAACATAAGATTTCCATCAAATACCGATCACTGTGAATCACAACACTCATACGTAGTTGTCTGTGTCTAAAAACAACAACAACAAAAAGTAGATTTTCCAAAAGATATGACCCATTTAGCTATTTATTTAGAAATAGTTTCATTGTTTCAGTTTTTGATGTATTTACCAAAGGGGTAAGAAAAATGTTGCAAGATATATTTGTTACGGAAGGACCGACCAGGAGACAGGAGATAGTGACACAGGTATTTATTGAACACAAGCAGAGTAAACGGTGACAACAGGTGAGTATCTTGCAGTGAATGGTGGTTGTAGAATGGTATAGAGAATGATACTGTCCTTTGTGATTGCAGAGTGCCGATGGATGCTGAGGTTTGCTGACTGGAGACGATGACTGCAGACAACACTTCACACACAGAGAGGAGTCGTTCGAGGGAACACGGAGACAAGATAACAGGTAAGTAACACGGGGAGTCCTTGAGGTAAGCATGCAGGTAAGTCCTTCGATGCAAACGAGACCGGACAATGTGACTGTGTGAGTGTGTGTCTTAAGTAGTGCTGGTTGATGAGTGGGTTGATGAGTGGGCTGATGAGGTGCAGGTGGCGGTGATTAGTACTCCGGGGAAGGTGTGCGCTGTGGTTGGTGGATGGTGGAGCCTGGTGTGTCTGTGACAGTACCCCCTCCCCCCCACGGCCCGCTCCTGAGGGCCGCAGACCCCGACGTCGTGGTGGTCTACCTCTTCCACGAGGGGCAGGTCTGTTAGGATGAGCAGCGTGGAAAGTGTCAAGCAGGTTGGGATCAAGGATGTCGTTACGTGGAATCCATGAGCGTTCCTCCGGGCCATAACCTTCCCAGTCCACGAGGTACTCGAGCTGACCACCACGGCGCCGGGAGTCCAAGATCTCGCGCACCTCGTATGCAGCTCCGTCTTCTAGTAGAAGTGGAAGGGGGGGCTCGGCTTCGGTCACACCAGGCTCTGTGGAGAGAGGAACAGAAGGGTGGTGAGGCTTGAGCAACGAAACATGGAAAGTGGGGTGAATGCGATACTCTGGGGGTAGTTGGAGTTTATAGGTGACAGGGTTGATCTGCTCCAGGATGGTGAATGGGCCAATGAACCTGGGACTCAGCTTGCGGCAAGGGAGGCGCATCCCGATGTCCTTGGTGGACAGCCAGACCTTCTGTCCCGGTTGGTAGGAGGGAGCTTCGGAACGATGAAGGTCTGCTGTCATCCTGCGCCTCCGGAGTGCTCGTTGGAGTTGGTGGTGTGCTGAGTCCCAGACCCTCTCGCTCTCTCGGAACCAGTAGTCCACAGATGGTACGTCTGATGGTTCCCCGGTCCAGGGGAACAGTGGGGGTTGGTAGCCGAGTACGCACTGGAAGGGTGTGAGTCCGGTGGATGGCTGGCGAAGGGAGTTTTGGGCGTACTCGGCCCAATCCAGGTACTGGTTCCAAGAGTCCTGGTGGCCATGACAGAAGGTACGGAGGTAGCGGCCGATCTCCTGGATCTTTCTTTCCGTCTGCCCGTTCGTCTGAGGGTGGTAGCCAGACGAGAGACTGACGGTCACACCTAGGAGTGAGAAGAAGGCTCTCCATACCCGTGAGATAAACTGTGGTCCTCTATCGGATACGATGTCTTCAGGGATGCCGAAGTAGCGGAATACTTGGTTAAACATAATTTCTGCTGTCTCCATGGCAGTAGGAAGACCTTTCAGAGGGATGAGACGACAGGATTTCGACCACGACCAGGATGCAGGTATTTCCATCAGAGGCAGGAAGATCGGAGACAAAGTCAACTCCTAGGTGTGACCAGGGTCGGTTGGGAACGGGTAGAGGATGGAGCTTGCCGGATGGTAGATGGCGCGGGCTCTTCGAGATGGCGCAGTCCCTGCATCCCTGCACGTACCTTCTGACATCGGCAGCCATGTTGGGCCACCAGAAGCGCTCCTTTAGCAGCGAGAGGGTCTCATTGACCCCCGGGTGGCCAGTGCCAAGTGAAGTATGTGCAGAGTGGATTAATGGAGTGCGCCGTGTGCGAGTGATGTATTGCAAGCCCGGTGGGCAACCCGGCGGAGTGTTGGTGGAGGCATTGGAGGAGGGTATAGTCTCCGCCGACCAGGTGATGGGGCTGACCACAACCCGTTCGGGAAGGATGGGTTCAGGATCCTCTGTGATGGGTTCGGGAGCATGGAGTCTGGAAAGAGCGTCGGCCTTGATGTTTCTGGAACCGGGTCTATAGGAGATGGTAAAATCAAAGCGAGTAAAAAACAGCGCCCAGCGGGCCTGTCTGGGGTTAAGTCTCTTGGCGGATCGGAGATATTCAAGGTTCTTATGGTCGGTGAGAACTAGGAAAGGATGTTTAGCTCCCTCCAACCAATGCCTCCACTCTTTGAGGGCCATCTTGACTGCCAGCAGTTCTCGATTACCGATGTCGTAATTTCTCTCCGCCGGGTTGAGCTTGCGGGAGAAGAAGGCGCATGGATGGAGGCGTCGACCTCGACCACGAATGGTTTGTGGGGGTCCAGGTGTACCAGGAGTGGAGCGGTGGTGAAGGCTTTCTTGAGGTGGTTGAAGGCCTCCGTGGCAGCTGGGGTCCAGGACAGAGGCTTGGGCTTGTTACGTAAGAGGTCAGTAAGGGGGTTGGAGATGGAGCTGTAGTTTTGAATGAATCTTCTGTAGAAATTAGCGAAGCCGAGGAATCGTTGGAGTTCCTTGATGGTGGTAGGAGTGGGCCAGTTCTTAATGGCCTCCACCTTCCCCTCGTCCATCCGGATGCCACTGTGGTCGATGTGGTATCCAAGGAACTGCACTGAGGTCTGATGGAATGAGCATTTCTCTGCTTTGAGGAAGAGTTGGTAACCTCTCAGGCGTTTCAGGACCTCCGCAATGTGGTGGCGATGTTCGGCCATGCTCCGGGAGTATATCAAGATGTCGTCGATGTAGACCAGAACGAACTTGTGGAGAAACTCCCGGAGCACCTCATGGATGAAGTCCTGGAATACGGAGGGGGCGTTGACCAGGCCATACGGCATGACGAGATATTCGTAGTGGCCGGTGGGCGTGACAAAGGCGGTCTTCCACTCATCCCCCTCGCGTATCCGGATGAGGTTATACGCGCTGCGGAGGTCCAACTTGGAGAACACAGTGGCACCACGGAGATGTTCCAGGGCCGCTGGGATGAGAGGAAGGGGATATCGGAACTTGACTATGACGGAGTTGAGTGCACGGTAGTCAATACAAGGCCGCAAGCCTCCGTCCTTTTTGGCCACGAAGAAGAAGCTAGAAGCAGCAGGGGAGGTAGAAGGTCGAATATATCCTTGAACCAGAGCCTCCTCGATGTACTCCACCATGGCCTTCTCCTCCGGGACGGATAGGGGATATATCCGTCCCCTTGGCACTGACGCACCCGGAAGCAGATCAATGGCGCAGTCCCATGGCCGATGTGGAGGCAGCTTGGAAGCTCTCATGGGGCAGAAAACGTCGCTGAAGGGGGCGTAACACGAGGGAATATCCATTGACCTCTTCTCTATGGGACTTTCGATGGAAGTGGCATGGACTCGGAGACAACGGGAGGTTGGTTGTCGAGGAACAGGAAGTGTGGAAAAACAGGATGGAAAACAGGTGTCGCCCCACTTCAGGACTTCTCCAGTCTTCCATGAGAGGATGGGGTTGTGCTGCTCCAACCACGGACGCCCTAATATCACGTCAGCGGTGGAACCCTCCAGAACCAGCAGATGGATCTCCTCTACATGCAGAATGCCAACTTGAAGCTGTAGAGGGCCTATGCTCTGGCTCACACGTCTTCTGCTCACAGGTTTACCGGTTATCGATTGGATCTGGTAGGTTGATGGCGTACATTGGGTCCTGATCCCAAGCTGACGGCAGAGGGCGCCGGAGATGAAATTTCCCGCTGACCCAGAATCAAGGAGGGCGGTAACTGGAACGGAGATATCGGCAGCAGTAAGTTGCACAATAGTTGTGAGTGGTTTAGATGTATTAGTATGAGGGAGGATAGCACTCACCATGGGACGAGGAGGACGTGTTGGGCATGTGGAGAGTACATGCCCTGGGGATCCACAATACAAACAAAGTTTCTGGGTCAGCTTTCTCTGCCGTTCAGCGGGTGATAGATGATTTGACTCCACTTGCATAGATTCGTTGGCTGGTTCTGGGGTGCTGACAGATTCTGGTCGGCAGAGGGAGGTGTTAAACAATTGCTGACCCTGGTGCTCATCGAGACACGACTGCATACGAGTGGCGAAACGGATGGAGAGTTGGATGAACCGTTCCAGGCCGATGGTATCCTCGTATGCAGCGAGATGCAACCGCACTAGAGGATCCAAACCCTGGCGATATGTCGTCATGAGCGCTCGTTCGTTCCATCCACTTCGAGCAGCGAGGGTTCTGAATTGAATGGCATAATCATTAACAGACATGTTTCCCTGTTTTAAGTTATATAATTTCTCACCAATAGATGCATCCCATGAAGGTTTTCCAAAAACTTCTCTGAAGTGCTCGACGAAACTGGAGTAGGACTGCAGCACAGGGTTGTCTTGGGACCAGATGGAATCAGCCCATTGCAGCGCTTTGCCAGACAGTTGGGAGATTACAAACGCCACTTTGGAGTAATCGGTGGGGAATAAGTGCGGCTGCATCTCCAGGGTCAGAGAACATTGCAGGAGGAATCCGTTGCACTCCTCCGCCGAACCAGAGTAGGGCGCTGGTTTGGCCATGGGACTGGCGTACACTGGCGGCGAGGGAGAAGTGACGGTGTTTGCGGAAGTGAAGGTGGGCGCTGACGGTGGTGGAGGAGTGGAGAGTGTGCGACGCAAAGCGTCCACCAGGTCCTGGAATTGATCGGGTTGGCTCATACTTGTGTTCCGCTGTTTTGGTCCGGTCTTCTGTTACGGAAGGACCGACCAGGAGACAGGAGATAGTGACACAGGTATTTATTGAACACAAGCAGAGTAAACGGTGACAACAGGTGAGTATCTTGCAGTGAATGGTGGTTGTAGAATGGTATAGAGAATGATACTGTCCTTTGTGATTGCAGAGTGCCGATGGATGCTGAGGTTTGCTGACTGGAGACGATGACTGCAGACAACACTTCACACACAGAGAGGAGTCGTTCGAGGGAACACGGAGACAAGATAACAGGTAAGTAACACGGGGAGTCCTTGAGGTAAGCATGCAGGTAAGTCCTTCGATGCAAACGAGACCGGACAATGTGACTGTGTGAGTGTGTGTCTTAAGTAGTGCTGGTTGATGAGTGGGCTGATGAGGTGCAGGTGGCGGTGATTAGTACTCCGGGGAAGGTGTGCGCTGTGGTTGGTGGATGGTGGAGCCTGGTGTGTCTGTGACAATATTGAGATGAAAAACTTTTTATTAAGCTTTATTTCTCTATTCATCTTGTTTTAAGAATGTTCTTCACTGGAAACAAAACAAAAATATAGCTGCGAGCAGGAATTATCAGGGTTCAAGCACTTTAAGGTCTTTAAGCACATGCGTAAAAAGGTATAATGTTTTAATTAGCAAACCTGTAATCATTTCGGTCATAGATGGAAAAGACCATTTACAGCCAATACAGACAATTTACCATAGAAAATGTATGGTTTATAAAGCTTTTTAAAGGAAACGCTGGGTATTAAGACTTGTGTGATTTAATATAACATTAATGATGTCTGTTACTGAAATATGTAGTAGAAAACCCATGAAAGATTTACGTTATTTAAAAAATCCACATCTTTTTATACATATTTTGGACAATGGGGGGGCGCCATTATTTTAGGTGCGCAGTGCATTCTGCGTCGATGACGTCAAATGGTTGCACTCGTTGGGCTACTGGCGCTACCTGTTTCTATTTTTACTGCAACACAAGTCGGACTAGGCAAACACAGAATGCTATGAATACAAAAATACCCTATGTTGATTTATCACACTGATGTTAATTAAAGTGTTCGCTCTTTAAATAAGTTTATTTTTAGTTAGTTATTTGATGCTATAAAAACGCAGGTTTTGACATCATGATTGACAGCTGAGATTGACAGCTTCTCTGAGCGAAGTAGTCACTGAAGCACCAACTTTCTTTTTTCTGGATCTTCGGGAGGAGATAGGAGCTTTAACTTTAATTTCTACTTTTCCAGAACTGTTTATTTCATACAGACATAATGAGTTATTTTGCAGTATTAACCGATTCTGTGGGAGTGTGGGCGGGACCTTGATATCGCGGCTCCACTTTGAGCTCACTACTGCGCAGACTTGGGCTCCAAGTTCACAACTGCGCAGATTCAAGACTCAAGATGTCAGCACCATATAGACACACTTGCGGCTTCACTTAATACAATGGAAGAGAGTGAATGTGCGTCGTCCATCTTTTTTTACAGTCTATGGTCTTGAGCCAAGGATTCCAACGATATAAGACACTTGAGCCTACGCCTAACAGTTATGAGTGATTTCGTACTTTTCACCGCTGTAGCGTCAATGTCAGGCCGATTGGGGCAAGCCTTGGTGACGTTGTAGATAGTGTGAGTGCTACAAGCCCTCTCTACGACTTACTGTTTGGTCTGCCTGATCACTTTTAGGGGAGAATGCTGATCCTTGGAAATTTTAACAATTACAATAGGGTTTCAGCGCTACGCACTTGAACCCCTAAATACTGATTAGGAAAATATTTTATAATAATTTAAGTCCCAGATTTGACGGTACTGCGTACCAGTGATTTCAGATTAATAAAACTGTATCAAAGAGGGCGAGATATAAAAATAGATGAAAAGAAAGAATGATTGTTTGGCCCAAAATGTGAGAGGTGTGGTTGTTTGAAGGCAGTCCAGTATAGATCCCTTTATTTGCCTTCCAAAAGTGCAGTGCTGCTAGCTGGACTCACATTCACACATGCACCAGAATAAGAATTCACTCAAAATAGAAGCATCAGTGTGTCTCGCATTATTGTGAATATATGAAAGCACAACAGATGGGTCTCTGCTGACTTGCACAATTAAGAGATGTGTTTGAAGCTATTAAATTGGAGTTTGATGACAAAAATGACTTTCTGGAGCAAGATGGAAAAAAAAAAAATGGTATTTGATAAAGTGGTGATAAATGAGACAAACAGCTGTGTTCATTAGACAGCTGTAATATGCTTGTGTGTTAGAATGTCATTTCTTGCATTTGAGTATAAAAGAGGGAGAAAGACAGAGAGACATTTAAGCCTCTTTTATTTACAAACACTTATAAAAAACTATGTATATTACATTGCACAAGAAACATTATTTAGAACATATACCTACATATAAATAAATAGGTTATGCAGGTTATGTATATATGCCTATATAATATACACGCATAAAACAGATAAATAAAAGTCAGTATTCATAAAACTTATACTCCAAAATTAACCTACTTTACCAAAGCCTTAAACATATAAAGGATCAATTCCTCCATTGAGAAGTGTTTTATTCTTCCTTGTCAGCCAAATTGCCATTTTAGCCTTACCAAATAAGAAATGAACACTATTTTTTTTTTTTCCTTGAGGTACTATATTATGATCCAAAAACAAAAATACTATTTGTAAAGAGAAAACCAAATTTATGACTCAATTCTCCTAACACACCTTTATGGACAGTTTTTCTGCTGTAATCCATTGATCATTTGACCTAAGATTGCAAAACTTATATATTCCTGCTTTCACCAAGCTTGTGCGCACAGTCTGTGATTCCAATATCACACTGGATAGATGAGAATTAAAAAATTAAGGGTTCTTCTAGATCCCATAGACTAGGTGTCTCAGAATCCTCCCTTTAAACAATAAAAATCTGCCATGCATTGAATAGAGTCCACTAAGAGCCATTTCCTTGAAATTAATTAAAAAGAGATGTCCGTCCAAATTCAACCGCCCTACTCTATTCAGTAAGGCACAAGCTACTCTCATCCAGTTCTGAGACTGATGATAGAGTAATCTTTGAGCAGTTTGCAGTCTAAAGCAGCCACTTTAGACCTAATATCCACATGACCTTGACCTCCTTCATGTACCTGCAGATACAAATCTGACTCTCGTAGCCAGTGTTGTCCAGACCAGAAAAAATTTACAAACAATTTTTGGACTCTTCCAATAAATTCTTATGGTGGATTAAATATAATTAATTTATGCCATAGGATAGAGGCGGCAAGATTATTTATAACCAGCACTCTTCCCCTATAGGATAGTTGAAGCAAAATCCAGTTCCATTTTGACAACCTGCCACAAATTTTGTCTTTTACACCATCCCAATTTTTTTTCTTTGATAGTTTTCAGAACCCATAAAAATTCCTAAAAATGTAAAACCATTTTGTCCCACTTAACATTTCCAGGGATAACTGGTAAAGGCATTGTTGGTTTATCATTACACCAAAATGCTTCAGTTTTACCCCAGTTGAGTTTTGCAGATGATGCTCTCTCATACAAACCAATACGGTAATTAATAATATCAATGTGTTTTTTTTACAATTACAGTAATGTCATCTGCATATGCAGTCAGTTTAACAGAATGAAAATCATCACCAACCCTTAAGACGGACAGACCTTTTCTTAATAGACACAACAGCGGTTCCACTGCTAAAGCATATAACTGACCCGACAGTGGACACATCTGCCTAATACCCTTCTGTTTTGTTATTGGTTGACTTAAACCACCACCAATTTTTAAAATACAAGAGGCATTCATATACAAGAGTTTGATCAAAGAAATAAAAACATTTCCAATCCCAAAAGCATTGTTTCAAACAAAAACCCATGGTCAACTCTATCAAAGGCCTTTTCCTGATCCAGGACCAAAAAAACCTACATTCACTTCATAAAATTTAGAGTAGTCCAAAATATTATCATATATTATCATATATTCTATCTGGAATACTATAAGACTGATCTTGATGTATTATATCACCCAAAACAAATTTCAGCTTATTTGCCAAAACTTTAGCTATTAGATTATAATCAGATGCTAAAATAGATACAGGCCTCCATTTTTTAGGAGTCTCAAGTCTCCTTTTTTTTAGGTATCAGAGGTAACACCCTTTGACAATTTTTGGGAAGTAGTTTATCATTAAAACATTCTTGAAGTACCTTATAAAAGTCCACTGGAAGTCCATCGATTCTAGGTGCATGGCCACACTTCATCCGTATAGTAGCAACCCCCTATAAGAAACAGCATTGTCCAGATTCTGTCTCTGCTCTTTAGTGATAGAAGGAAGCTGTTGTAATAATTGAGAAAAGCATCCAGTATCGGTATCCTTTTTTTTTTTTTTTTCTTATACAGTTCCGAATAAAAATCCACTGCAATTTTTCACATTTGTCTTGAATCAGAAGTCTTTAGTCCATCTGGTGTTGTTAAGCAGTACATTTCATTTTGTTTCTTTGAAATCTTTTCTCAATTAAAAAAATTTCTTTCTTATTTCTCACCACTGTATTAAAGTTTCAAAATCATTCTTTTGGGAAACCCACTCACTCCAAAACAATTTAAAATTTTCATAAAAATATTTTTCTTTTTACACCAGCTGAGTGCCCATGAGTTCCTCCAGAGGGCACTCCTTCTGACTTTGTTGTTCTCCCATAAAGATCTACATTCCCCACAATCCTGTGCCTGCGGGCTCATTATGGTTTAATCTCTCCCACCTGTTGATCATTTACTGGTTTCAGTTTGCCTATTTAAAGGGGGGGTATCGCACAGTTTCTGCCAATCTCATGTTAATCTTGAGTACCTATAGAATAGTATAGCATCCTTCATATCGCCGAAAAGTCTTTAGTTTTATCATATTTATAAAAGATACATACGCTGTACTGAGTCTTTTCGAAAACAGCCGAGTGCCTGGAGGTGTGTCATGTGAGCGGAGCTAAAGACGGTGACGAGTGACGAGCACGCGCAGCTTTTGCGTAGCGATCGTCTGCAAGCTATCAATGGTCAGCAAAACAACTGTATTTAAACACACAATACACCATCGCATTATCCATGGATAACTTTTGAATCACTATAATGAATATAGCGTATAGTGAATGATGAATAATGAATTTATGAATTCACTACGTTCATGTTGTTTACATTATATGCACTTAGGCGCCTATTGCCAACAAAACAGACATTTGAAGCAGTTTTACTCACCACCTGCGGTTCCGACTCATGACTGGGATCATTATCGCTGTGACCGCTCCATCTTTCAGTTTCAAACGATCTGTAAATCCAGCGTAGAACTGGGCCTTGTTTTTGAAACCATAAGCGCCGATCCTGAGGGCTCGAGCAGCCACGGAAAAACACGAGATATTCTCCATTCATTTTAACCAATAAAAAAATGATTGCAACTATCAGTTTCTATGGTTATTTTAAAAACAAATATCGAGAGCGCATCGACAGAACACAACAGAAAGGGAAATAACAGAAAAACAAAAAAATACATATAGATCCCACACCCATGTGCCTTTTATTTTTTTTGTTTTGACGTTTTTGCTTAATTTTTTTGAGCTTTATGTACAGCTGTTAGATTTTTTTTTCAGCCTAAATCTTTTTTTTTTGTGATAACACCCCAAAACGCCACTGTTAATATAAGCAATACAGTATTGCTAGCATTAGAAATTCACAATTGCTAATATTAGCAATGCTAATATAAAACACGTTGTGCAGTGTCAAAATTTTGTAATTTGAGATGGGCTGTAACACCCAAAATATTCTTGCAACTATAGCAAAGTAAAAAACAAACAAACACTCAAATCATTTGAAATTCTATATAGGAATTTCTCTCGGAACCACATACGTATAACACTCTAGCAACTGGCTGAGAAACATAACTCAGAATACCTTAGCATCTATCTAGCAACATCCTAGCAACTACCCATAACACCCTAGCAATGATGGCGGTAATTTTTGCAAGCACTCACATATTCTTAAGACAGGTTTATTACTCTACAAATGTTCTCCTTAGAGTTCCTGCTCAGCACCCTCTCTCTGAACCCATCAATGCCTCTCTCCATTCCTGTCTTCACCTGATTTTGTCTGTCTCTCTCACTCTCAATATCTCCGTCACCTTCCCCTCTACCTGTCAGTCATGCCTAACTTTTCACTTTTTTCTCTCTTTCTCATGGCACATTTCTTCTGATTCATCACTTCCACTTCTCTGCACATTGATTTTTGACCCTCCCTCCCTCCTTTTTGCATTGGTTTAATGCTAACCCTCATTTCCTCACTCATCCCATCACTGTAATCTCTTCCGAAGTACCCAGTAACCTCCATCCCGTACATCTTTCTTACTCAGAAGGTCAATCCTGCACCTTCAGACCTGAATTGCTCCCTCAGCCCCACCTTTACCTGTCTGATGAGAAGCAGAACTTCACTTGTCCATGCATCTCAAATGTGATGTCTACTAGGGATGTGCCTGAAGATGAATACTATGTTCGGAAAGGAAATGGCGCATTCTACAGAGCCCCTAAAGTGACACGGTCAGGGGAAAAAATATAAGATGGGAGGAAAAAATATATTTCGATGCTTTTGCGTTCTCTTGCAATTATATAGTTGGGTGATTATATTGTATATAATTTGCGGCCATCAGAAAGTCAATATCAATATGCGGGGGTATTGAAATCCAATTCACAATCACGCGTACTCTGTATATAGGGAGCAGAGGTACTGGCCGCACATTTTACAAGATAAGATATTTGTCAATGACTCTCAGGATCTGTTGTGCAGCAAATCCTCTGACATCGTCCTGTCAGTCATCTCTCCTTACTATCTTCACGTGATAAGTGAAATCCGATGTGCTGTAATGTAACCGACTACGGCAAAAAGCCTAACCATGTCCCTTTAGGGACTCTGTAGAATGCGTTATTGATTTTCCGTGCCTTTCCGAATTCTGATTTAGGCTTCGGGCCCATCCCTAATGTCTACTGTAGCTGTTTTGAAGCTCAGCATGGATACCTGCAGACAAGACAAGCTATTTCAAGACCTTGAAAACTGCCCAACCTCCAGACCTATCGCTTTCAGGTTTCTCCAAAAACCCAGTTCCAGTGTTCTTCAGTTTTAAAAAAACCTCTGCGTCATTCTGCCGACATCTCATAACCTAAAACAATCCCAAAAAGAAAAGCATCATTGCAGGTCAACACCACATGCTGGTGTCCCCAACAGGCCTGACCTGAAAGACAATTCTGATTGAGCTTCTTTAAAAAAATAAGGACTGGTGAACACTGTACACTTTTTTCCTCCCTCCATCCTTTACTATTGTTGCTTTTTTTGTATGATGCGGCCCTAGTGAGATTTTGGGGACAGGTCAAGGCAGACTGTACAACATCAACAATCTTTTACATCAAAATGTATTTCACACATATTAAGACTTTGGTCAAGATTGACAGTGTTGACAGAACAATCATGTCATGTTCTGACATCCCAATGATGCTACGAATTTAAATGGCACCCTACAAATCTAAGAAGAGACTGTGAGAACTTTGTCAGAGCCTAAGATTCATTGTAAATTCCTAAGATCAATCACCATCAGTGAGCCTTTCAGACTAGTAGTGGGAAGTTCGGATCACTACAAAGACTACAATGCAAGGCCATGGCCAAATTATGAGAAACAGAAACGGTTTATTCATTGCTTAGCTGGGTCTTCAGGCTATGTCTGTTCACCTCACCTCCCGATCTGAGTTGTTCGTTCATCCCGTGGCATCCCCATAAACTGAGCTGTGCAGTCGGTACCAGATACAGGATTGATTAGTTCACCTCTCGATTCTGGTGAACTAATCATTTCTCTTTCCAGTACAGATCTCATCAGACTAACAGATTCCATCCACAAACAACTTTGTCACAGTCCCGACTGTGAACACGGGAAATCTTGCAAAATCTCACATGAACAAACGTGACTTTAGAGTAAACAAACATGGCGGACAATGGGCAAGAAGAAATGGTGATAATATTGTTTGGACTGCTTTTTACAGAAAATTCTCATGACAATCTACAGTGTGTGCGTTTGTCCTTGGGGTTCCCCCCACACAGAAGGATTTCTGTTCGTAAATATTCAACATGTTGAATATTTAAGATTTGAGATCGGTGCGGCCCCAACACTCTTCAGAGCAGATGCAATCACCCTTAACACACACCACACCACAGGAAAATCTGATAAGATAATCTGTAGAACCATCAACATAATCAGGACTTTACCTAGGATTGTGGGAAGGGGAGAATTGGGTCCAAAATTGGTCCAATTATCTTGTAGTGTGTGGGTGCCTTATGAGGGCCTAAGATTTCAAAGGCCTAAGATCAAATACCATGAGTGAGCCTGTCAGACTAAATGACTGCCAATTTTGCTGTATGACAAAAGAATTTTTACAACTTCTGAAACTCATAATTTTTTTCTAGCTTTACGATCCAAAATTACACAGTCAGAACTTATTTGGAGCCTAAGATTCACTGCAAAAGCCTAAGATTAATCACCATCGGTGAGCCTAATCAACAGTCTTTTATGTCAAAGTGTACAATATACATTATGACTTTGGTCACGACTGGCAGTGTTGATGAAACAATCATGTCACGTTCTTCAAATGGTACTGCACAATCAATAGTAAAAACAAAGAAGTCAAAGATATCATAGAAGCAGTCACATTGCAGAACTGCAACATAAAATTTCAGACACTATCAGAACTTTGGTGGAGCCTAAATTTCATTGCAAAGCCCTAAATTTAATCGCAAAAATTGACTGCCAGGTTTCTTTACACTAAAAGACCTTTTACAACTCCCAAAAGTTATTTCAGGCTGTAAAAGCATGGCTTAAGTTTTGCTTGTGAACCTCTTAGTTATGTTAGTCCACCAGATAAACCAACCAAAAGTAGCATGAAAATCTAGTCTAGCTAGTCTTTCAGCAGGAAATTTCATATTGGTTTGTCAGACTTGTTTTTACGGAGAAGAGAACTCACACCTAGGGATTCCTGCTTGCTACAAGTGATGGAAAACTGCTTGGAGGAGCAAACCAACACATTCTGTTAGCATTAGTCTGGATATAATTCTTGCTAATGTTATTTCTCTTTCCTGGTCGCACCCTGCTAATAAACGCAGCATTGGTCAACCGATTGCTGGTTGCATCTGTTCTGAATTACAAAAGAAGTAAATGTGGAGGAGTACTTGTGCTCACTGAATGACCTTTCCTGAAGACCAATCAGAACATGCTACTTTTTAAACCTTAGGGTGCCCACATTGTGCAGGACAGCACATTTTTTGTGAGCACAGTAAACTAACCTTTTAGAAAATGACCATGTGGTTAAAATGGAACAATTTTGACTAATGATTGGTAAACCATGGGAAAATTTAGACCTATTAGCCAGAAGTTACCAAAGAGGCTAAGCTAAGGGCAAGGCCAGTAAACAGAATAACGCAGACTGTTCTTTGACAATGATCTCTATGTTTTGCTCATGGGTATCAGTTAAAGTTCTCACAGATGGGTGAGGAACCAAAGTTGTGGCAGATTCACTGTCCCCGGATTATGGTGGCGCTTTCCGAAGAGTTATGTTGCTTAGCATCGCACCAACGCGTAGCTGCGTGAGCCATCTGCCTCCATTTCCTGTCAATCAGTCTTCCCTGGCATTTTGGGATTGATCTGGGTGTGTGGTCCTTCATTGAAATCAGGGGGAAGTTTGGCTGTGCTTCTGTAGAAAGCTGTTAAAGTCCTGGAAGGAGCCAGGGAATTTTTAAGTGGTTTCCCGCAAGTGGAGATAGAAAGGCAAAGTAGCGCACACACACATACACATGTATAAACACCTACTGTATTCCAAATCTGTCAATCCATAAAGAGAAACTCACTTGCACGAAACACCAAGCTCAAGGGTAACTGTGATACATAGCCTGTCCAGCAGGTGGCGGTGATGATATTGTTAATGAGGGCAGAGATATATTATTTTGAGTTCTCAGCTAACACTGACATTTCTACATGAAATGAATTATAAAATAAATCTTGCCTGGATCACGTTTTCTGTATCTCCTTTTAAACAGAGTTTCCCATCCTGTGGTCCACAATAACCTATGGGTAAAGATGAAACCAAAGATTTCATCTTAAACCAAAAGATTTCATTTGGTTTTTATCATATTATGAAATTTTAAAAAGTAAATGTAAATGTCTATAAAGTATATACTAAGTTAGATGTGGTCTTTTGGACCACACTGTACACTGTAAAAAATATATTCATGATTTATCACAACATTTTTTTCTTTTGTCAAGTCATCTTAGATAATAAATGTAGTTTAGATAACATAATATTTTGAGTTTCTGTTGATTAAATCAATCGCCTTCATTGTATTAACTCAAGTTTTTAATTTCAATGAACTCAACATTTTAAGGCAACCAGGTAACTTACTTTTTTAAGTTAAACCAACATTTCTTTTTTACAGTGTACACTGTATTTGGATTTAAAACATGGCCATACAGTATATGTGACCATATATTAAATTTAATATTATTTGATAATACATATTGTATGTGACAGGAAAAAAAAGTTTAAAAAATATGTAATATATGACATTTTATGTAATTGAACCACATAAAACCACATATATGTATCATAATTGCATATGGCCAGAAGTTTGTAAACACAGTTATATCTCAGGTGATTGACTCAAAACAACCTGGCAAAGTTGCAAACACAGTCTCCATAGAGATTCTCATCTTTCTCTCTGTCTGTTCTTCCTTGTCTTTACATACCCATTTTTCATGGCATCAAACAGATGTTTGCACAGCTTTAAAACTGCCATTCATCTCACAAATTGTCAGCAGAGACTTTGAATCGCCACCCTGTATGGCATAAAAATAAAAATGAAATGAGTTAAGATGAAAGTTAAGCTGACCTAAAAACATGCACAAGCTCAGATACTGTCATAAAGAGAAAAACATATTGGTTTAAAGCGTACAAACCAAATACTGTGATTTTAAGCACAGGGAATAATTCACTTTGATTATAAGGTGGCTCTTTATCACGGGAAAACTCTTGGGTAAAGCTGATATGCCTCTGAAGCGACTGAAATGACTTTAAAGGATAAACTTCCTGTATTTTAGATGAACTGGTTTGTTTGAAGGAACTTTAAGGTGGTGATAAAATGTCAAAGTGTCTGGTATTTTGTTTCTGAAATTAAATTGTGATTTATTGACTTAGCTAATTAACATCTCAAACCAAGCAAGAAATTAACAAACATCAGTGAAAGTCGGCCTCCCACTGCACAGAGTAAAATAAAATTTAATTGTTAATAAATTAGTATTGTATGTGTGCCGCTGAAAACGAACACTAAAACTGTCATTTATCTGTATATATTGTAGGTAATTATATGTATAATATCCCAATATAAGAACAGACAAAAATATTTGTTGTACATCTTTGTGACTATGCAAGCATTATTGATTTATAAAACAACTTATTTCTTTAATTTCGGTGATGGCTTTGTGACGTAAATATGGCTTAAAATTGTTTGCTAGTGTTGATTAAACTGGCTTAACTGTTAGCAAAGCTGGTTTAGCTAACGGCTAGATGTTCTATCATATTTGATGTGATTAGCAGATTATCTCTTGGCCATATTTACTTACACACAGGTCAAATATGCCAATTCACACTGCAAAATAATAATAATGATAATAATGACCTTCTGTCCAAATTATTTACAAAAGAAGAAGAAAAAAAAAAAAAGATAGTGTTATTCTCCTCGACTTTTAATATCTACACACGTCAAATATATACAGCTACAGCCACTAGAGGGCACTATCATGCTGTAAACGCACTATTATGTTTACTCTCCAAACAAATAACATTTGTGTCTTCTTCACTCCATCCAGTCAATACTTAAGCTTTTATTGTGATATTTCCGTCTCTGGCGTATAAATGTTTAAAATCCCTGGTGGAGAATAAAGTTGAGTACTTATTATGGTGACGTCTTATAGAAAAGTTCAGACTTGCAGCCATAACTGGAAGAAGTGCAAATGGTTTGATAATGGACTTTATAAAAGGAATCATTTCTATTTCATAAAATGTCTGTTTACAAGCGGCGGTGTTAATAATTGATACTGACGTATTGCTAACTGTCTGTATTGCGGCAGTCAGCACGACTCTTTCGACTTGATAATAAAGTCAAGAGATAATAAAGATTCTTTGGCAAGAATACAGGTTGTCATTTCTGTTGACTATCAATTCACTGTTAAAGAGAGGAAGAGACCTTAAAACAAAGTTCTCCAGGAAGTGACACAGCAGGGACAGGTGGCATGCTGGGAAGGAGGAGGACTGGATTGATCATGACAGCTGGGTGTGGGAGACAGTATGACTGACATAAGAAAACTGCTGTGGTGATATTGAATGCGTCATGCCGAAGGTATTTATGCTTTAGGGAACCAATCAGGAAGTAGATTCTTCAGACAGGGCTGAATGAAGCATGTGGGCAATTGAGCAGCACATTCAGGAGGGCATCCCACAATGCAATGCTTTTCTATTCTGAGGTAGCTTCCTATGTATATTCGCAGGGAAAGCAATCCCAGAATGCATTGTGACGGGCTCAGTGAAAAAATAATGGACTACAAAGCAAGAACATATTTCAGTCTATAGTGAAAAGTAAGAATTAAAAAGTATCTATAATAACAAGTTATAATATAAAATAGTAATAGTTTAATTTTTATCTAAAATAACCCCAGAATGCATTGCAACATGCTCAGTGATAAATAAAAATAAATCTAAGATGGCAGATGAAGTGAGAGCATCGAGGCATGTATTGCGATAGGCTCAATGGAAAAAATGCAAAGCGGTGTAAAAATTCATTAAATAGTATAGATAAAAAAGTAGTTTAATATACAATTATAATATAATAAATAAACAATTATAATATAAAAAATTATTTTAACCAAAATTTGTTTTCTATGCTTTCTAGAGTATTTCAGTTTTCTTACAGTATTGTGCTGCTAGCTTAGCTACGTGCTAACGTCAAACTCTATTTATATCAATCGAGTCTCCCATGTGGCAGTTGTAAAATTAATGTAAATAGGAAAACTGAGAACAATAGACAGATTGGCATGGATGGAGACGGGGTGGGTGGTTGGAAAGGGGCCTTGACTGATGGATGAACACACCTGAACTCTCTCTCTCCTTCTTGATAAGTACTGGCATCAGCGGAATAGAGCAAGCTGTCCTGTCAGCCTTAATTGCAGAGGAGCGGAGAGGTGAAGGAAAAGCCTCCTGGGGTGGAGCACGACATATAGAGACGAAAGATCCACTGCACACAGAGATGAAGGCAACCCACAGTGAAGGTTTAGCGGGGGATTGTGTCTCCAGGTGATGAATGTGTTAAAGGGATAAAGGGAAAATGTGTCATTATTAACTCATGACTATGTTTAGTTGAAAAAAATAATATAGGGAGTTCCCCTAGGACCTGTGTTGGGGCCTCTTTTATTCACTATTTATGTTAATTATTTATGTTAATTGTCTTTTCTCTTTGACTTAATATACATTTTGATAACTGTAGTAGATCTAGTTATTCTACGCATACAGAAACTTTGCATTCTCTGCATAGTATACATAATGAAAAAATAGTACGAGAAAAAAAGAAAGATGAAAGAAAAGCTTGTGGCCTCCTATGGACGCATGACAGAAGGAATGCTGGGAAGGATGCAGGGCAATTACACTGCTTTTAAAATCATGTTTTTGTTTTGAGTTTGTGACAACCTATTTGCCATTCAGTAAGCAAGGAGGAGGAAAAGAAAAAGAAATCAAATGACAAAGGAAAAAAAGTGGCTAAATAGTATAGAGATTTCAGAAACGTCTAAAGCCAGATCAGACTTTAATTTTTGACTTAATAAGCATAATTAAAATGTAAATAAAAGATTTAAGTATGTGTGAATATGTGTGTATGTAATTAAACTACTTCAGCACAAAATTATATTCTCAGCCTGCTCAAGCTTTATATAGTCACTTGATAATAAACAATGACAGCACCATAAATAAGACATCAAAACTCTTCTGTGAGTGTGTGCAGTTTTCTTGGTGTGTTTGTGCTTTCTGGCCGTCCAAGTCAAGCTCTGAACTTTGACTTCAGCCATTCGCTGTCTGTCCCAGGAGAAATATGTGCCCGAGGGTGAACTCAGGCTTCATTATATTATACAAACGCATGCAGAAATACACACACACACACACACACACACACACACAGAAATCTGGCCTAAGGCCTCAGCATTCCTACCGTATCATCACACCGCCGTTTCTCTCACACACATATGTTTTCTTAAAAACCACCAGGGTAAATCCCATCTCAATTTAGATACTGTAGCCAAGACAAAAGAGTCTAAAATAATGACTTAAAACAAATTTAATTTAAATACCATTGATGACAACAGATGTAAAAATTGCTAATGTGTGTGTGTGTGTGTGTTCACTTATTTGTTTATTCTTTTTGAGCTGTAAATGTGAGGCCAGATTTCTGTTCCTCCTTGACTTCCTGTTCTCATAAATCTGTTTCCTGTTTGCTACGGCTGGTGGGCACAGATACATAACCAACGTAGTATACCGAAAACCCAGGTTCATAAATATGGACGCCACAGTAAGCTGTGTGCTTCAATACTTTCATGTAGGGAGGTTAAAACAGCATGTTGTTCTGGACACAGATCAATGCTCAGCCACTGTAGCAGTAAAAAATGAGGGAACAAAGCAGGGCACCTTGGGAATTTCGCTCCAACACGAGTCTTTTGAGCCCTGAAACTGGACTGAAATTACATTTATCAGGCAAGAATTACTTGTTCCACTCATATAAATAAAGATTTACACATATAGTTACACTGGACACTGTAAATGTTTCAACTAACAAAAAATAAATAACTTTTTTAACACAATAAACAAAACATCTCATGTTTTACAAAGTGGCTATTACTGGAATTGATCTAATAGCTTATGATTTGGACAAATGTTTTACTTTAAAACTTTCATTTGATATGCACAAGTGGATCTCTGTGAAGTAAATCCATTTGCGATAAAACATGACTTTCAAATTCTGCCACTTCAATTTCAATCAACTGAAAGTGTGTTATTTGGGATTTTACGTGTAATGAGTGGCAATTACCTTTCAGCCGCTTTGCCAAGGCTTAATGGTGTATTGGAAAAGGTTTAAAAACATTCATGTGTAAGAGTGATCAGTCTAGATCCATAGTTGCAGGGCTTCAGGTAATTTGTTCCTGGCAACATTTAAGACCCATATAGCCGAAACACCTGTGCACGCTGGCACAAACACGTACCAATACCAATGAATTAACATACTCCCTGAACCTCCACAGAAAGAAACTGCCCAAGAATACTTGAGAAGAACCCATCTACACCCTATAGACTCATTTAACCAGTCTTGTGGCAAAAATTCAAATTTGCAGCTTATTCTGCCCAAGAAACATCTACTTATGGTGGCCGTACATGTTGTGTTTTTAGCCTGATGTGAGAGAAATTACATGGAAATTGTTTGTTGAGCAGGGATATCTGAAATAGATGATACCACAACAACAGACCGATGTAGAATAACTCTTTCAAAATATGGCTCGACAGTCCCTGTGAATACAACACCAGAGAATTTGGTGTAGAATGCAGGCAAACAGAATCTTTAACTCCCCGAAATTCATGTGACTATCAGACAGAATTGATTGTGATTTTCACTTCATTTTTGTGTGCAATATGCATACGATCAGGGGTAGCCAAACCTGCTCCTGGAGGGTTGCCTTCCCGCAGACTTCAGTTCCAACCCTACTCCAGCACACCTGCTGGAATCCTGAACACCGTGATTGTGTTTGATTAGTGTTGGAGCTAAACTCTAATGGATGGTAGCCCTTTAGAAACAGGGTTGTCTACCCCTGCATTAGATGGTGAAGAGATTGTGGGTAGTCCACAGACTGCGATCGACACTGTTGCAGCTCAGTCGACACCATTGGGGCAACAGTAGAAATAGAAAAATTGAGGCAATCTTGTAGAATGTCACCTCAGCGGGAATACTTTCTATGAATACCTGAGTAGACTTGTGCGTCACTGAAACTTTCTCGACCTGAGGCATCATTGTGTGATTTGGCAAAGGTGACTGACCTGACCAAATTATGGACTGGGAGCCAATGGGAGTACAAGTTACATCATACAAGAACCTTGAGAAACCTTAGAGAACATGAAGGTCATTACTTGAATCGTGACCTTCCATTGTGTGCTGAAGGTTTAATTTGTTTCAAGATCTAGAAACCTAAAAAAACTTGTGAAGTTCAATATTTGTGTAGCGATCCCACGGGGAACGCCAAGGGGAAATGCACATGTACTCAACCTCTAGTGACCTTTGAAGCACTTCTTCCTTCTGTGGAAAATACAGTGTAATCACACTGTTATGAAGTTATCAGACCTGAAATGTACAGAAAAAGTGGGCTTGACAAGATGGTATTTTCAAAAACGCAATTTCAAAAGTGCTTTACTTACATTGTGCCTTCAGTTTGAGAATAAACTTCTGGCTATAACAGTTTAGTCCTCTGTCCCATGAGCTCTGGGTAGGTCAGATTTGTCTTGCTCAGCTGAAGTTGTGCTTCTTGTTTGGAAACCAAAAAGCCAATTATTTTCTTTATTTCCCTCTTGAGTCCACGTAGGATGGATACAATTCCTCTCGTGTCCACATTGAAGGAATTAAACAAAAGTTCTCCAAGCAAACAGTTTCACAGAGGGGCCTTAAACTTTAAGTACCAGAATGGGCCATGAGTCCAGGGTTTGTTACAGAAAATCAGACTCTTATTGCTTGCAAAGAGATGATATAAGATCCCTATCCTTCACTTAGAAGTCTAAAGAGATGTGCTTACACCACTCTTGGGTTATAAATAAACTTCACTCATCATAAATTAGCATCTCATCACTCTAATGAGCTCAAACAGACTAATATATTCATGAATTAATTCCTTTCACTCTCTGACCTGTCTGATCTTAATGACACAAAGCATTGGATGTGATGACTAAAATACTGTAAATACTTTTTTAAACTCATGTTTTTAAGTGATTATAGATCTCTCTAGACCTAAAATAGTTGATTTGGATTAAGACGATATTTCCTTTTTTTAAAAACAGTTTTCCATACCATGTCTTAACCTGAGACACAGCCCACAGTCTGATGCATATTGCACAAAAACACATTTGTAAAAATCTCAAGCTCCAAACAGATTGCCTGACTGCTATGCAACTTCCAGGAGTCCAGGTGCACAGGTTTGCTGGGAAACAAAAAATGTGTCACAGTCACATTTTGCTTGGTTACTGGGGGCACTAAAGTGCCATTTACTGTAAAGTTGCTTTGAAATATGTCATGAAAAATGATATGCACTTAAATGATGTTGCATTGAAATGATATGTCTAGACAGAATGTCCTTGCCGTTTTCCATAAAATGAGGAAACAAAGAATAAAAGGCATTTGGAGGCAGCGCTTCCATTTTTTGTATTCCGCACAAACTTTTTCACATTAACTAATAACTATCGACAGTCGCAATTTGTGTACATTTATATAAATAATTTTCATATGATACAACCCAAATTCCGGAAATGTTGGGACGTTTTTTTTAATTTGAATAAAATAAAAACTAAAAGACTTTCAAATCACATGAGCCAATATTTTATTCACAATAGAACATAGATAACATGACAAATGTTTAAACTGAGAAATTTTACACTTTTATGCACAAAATGAGCTCTTTTCAAATTTGATGCCTTCTACAGGTCTCAAAATAGTTGAGACGGGGGCATGTTTACCATGGTGTAGCATCTCCTCTTCTTTTCAAAACAGTTTGAAGACATCTGGGCATCGTCTTTAGCCCGGAGGACATGGCGTCCGTGATTTCCAACAAGAATGTCAAATTTGGACTCGTCTGACCATAGAACACTTTTTTCACTTTGAAATAGTCCATTTTAAATGAGCCTTGGCCCACAAGACACGACAGCGCTTCTGGACCATGTTCACATATGGCTTCCTTTTTGCATGATAGAGTTTTAGTTGGCATCTGCAGATGGCACGGCGGATTGTGTTTACCGACAGTGGTTTCTGGAAGTATTCCAGGGCCCATTTAGTAATGTCGTTGACACAATCATGCCGATGAGTGATGCAGTGTCGTCTGAGGGCCCGAAGACCACGGGCATCCAATAAAGGTCTTCGGCCTTGTCCCTTACGCACAGAGATTTCTCCAGTTTCTCTGAATCTTTTGACGATGTTATGCAATGTAGATCATGAGATTTGCAAAGCCTTTGCAATTTGACGTTGAGGAACATTGTTTTTAAAGTATTCCACAATCTTTTTATGCACTCTGTTCTCCCAGCTGAATCTTTTCAAAATTTCTTTTTTTTTAAAAAGCCATTTGTTGCCCCCGTGCCAAGTTTTTTGAGACCTGTAGCAGGCATCAAATTTGAAATGAGCTCATTTAGTGGATAAAAGTGTAAAATTTCTCTGTTTAAACCTTTGTTATGTTATCTATGTCTAGTCAAGTCAAGTCACCTTTATTTATATAGCGCTTTTTACAATGTAGATTGTGTCAAAGCAGCTTTACATTGATAACTGGTACATCTATGTTCTATTGTGAATAAAATATTTGCTTATGTGATTTGAAAGTCTTTTGGTTTTCATTTTATTCAAATTCAAAAAACGTCACAACATTTCCGGAATTCGGGTTGTAAATAAAATACATAAATGTTAAAGTAATAATAAATATTACTGTAAAATGTAAATGTAATGTAAAATTGTTACTTATTTCACAGTTTGTTTAGATTATA
The DNA here is from genome assembly GCA_039654765.1 of Mylopharyngodon piceus. Taxonomy (NCBI): domain Eukaryota; kingdom Metazoa; phylum Chordata; class Actinopteri; order Cypriniformes; family Xenocyprididae; genus Mylopharyngodon; species Mylopharyngodon piceus. The sequence goes on from CM077438.1 coordinate 34,273,471, forward strand.
GAAACTGATATAATTTTTATGATTTTGAAAGTTTAAAAAAATGAATTCATACATTATACACTATATTGCCAAAAGTATTGGGACACCTCTCCAAATCATTTAATTCAGGTGTTCCAATCACTTCCATGGCCACAGGTTTATAAAATCAAGCACCTAGGCATGCAGACTGCTTCTACAAACATTTGTGAAAGAATGGGTCACTCTCAGGAGCTCAGTGAATTCAAGCGTGGTACTGTGATAGGTTACCAACTGTGCAACAAGTCCATTCGTGAAATTTCCTCACTACTAAATATTCCACGGTCAACTGTTAGTGGTATCATAACAAAGTGGAAGCAATTGGGAACAACAGCAACTCAGCCACAAAGTGGTAGGCCACGTAAAATCACAGAGTGGGGTCGGCGCATGCTGAGGCGCACAGTGCGCAGAAGTTGCCAACTTTCTGCAGAGTCAATAGCTACAGACCTCCAAACTTTGTGTGGCCTTCAGATTAGCTCAGGAACAGTGCGTAGAGAGCTTCATGGAATGGGTTTCCATGGCCGAGCAGCTGCATCCAAGCCTTACATCACCAAGTGCAATGCAAAGCGTCGGATGCAGTGGTGTAAAGCACACCACCACTGGACTCTAGAGCAGTGGAGACGTGTTCTCTGGAGTGACGAATCACGCTTCTCTGTCTGGCAATCCGATGGACGAGTCTGGGTTTGGCGGTTGTGCCAAGTGTAAAGTTTGGTGGAGGGGGGATTATGGTGTAGGGTTGTTTTTCAGGGGTTGGGCTTGGCCCCTTAGTTCCAGTGAAAAGAACTCTTATTGCTTCAGCATAGCAAGACATTTTGGACAATTTCATGCTCCCAACTTTGTGGGAACAGTTTGGGGATGGCCCCTTCCTGTTCCAACATGACTGCGCACCAGTGCACAAATCAAGGTCCATAAAGACATGGATGAGCGAGTTTGGTGTGGAGGAACTTGACTGGCCTGCACAGAGTCCTGACCTCAACCCGATAGAACACCTTTGGGATGAATTAGAGCGGAGACAGTGAGCCAGGCCTTCTCGCCAACATCACTGCCTGACCTCACAAATGCGCTTCTAGAAGAATGGTCAAAAATTCCCATAAACACACTCCTAAACCTTGTGGAAAGCCTTTCCAGAAGAGTTAAAGCTGTTATAGCTGCAAAGGGTGGGCAAACTCCATATTAAATCCAACAGATTAAGAATGGGATGTCATTAAAGTTCATGTGCACGTAAAGGCAGGCGTCCCAAAACTTTTGGCAATATAGTGTATGTAAATATTCATGAATATGTCAATCTTCCATAAAATTCCATTTGTCTGTTTTGTTTTTGTGTTTGTATATTACATTTTTACTTATAAGTTTCATTAAAAAAAGTAACATTTTGAACAAAATGCTGAGAAAATAGATTTTGGAATTCAGATCAAAACATAGTAGATCGAGTCCATCAACACCCCCAAAGCTTCACAGTCCTATACCTCGTCCTGGGTCAACATTTCATTTGGTAACCTTAGGCAGTTTTGATTTATAGGCTGTTGAACACCTGATGATCGCATTAGCTTACATGTACGTAAGCAATGATTTTGTCACTGGTTTCTGCTTCTTCTTTGCTTGTTTTTGGATCCAGAGATTCTGAAATATTTCAGAAGATGTGTAGCACCTCCTACCGTATAACAGTGAAAACATGGTTTCCTGGAAAATTCCGTCAATGGTGGGGAAGCGTTGTAGAAAGGGAAAGAGTTAAAAAAAATATGTTAATGAATTGCGAAACCTTTTGTGGTGCGCATTTGGGCAATGTGACTTTGAATCTGGCTTGCAACATTTGTCAGTCCTGCCTTTCCCATTCTTCTGCCTATAAATAGAAGTAGCACAAACAATACATTTTATACCAATTTTTTTCTTTTCCAATAACAAAGTATCAGCGCAACTTAAGCACAAAGTGCAAGATTTTCCCAAGACAGTGTGAAATATGTATCTCTCCCTTTCTTCCCTCCATACTCTTCCTCATTGCCGGGTGCCAATTGGAATTGTAATGTAATGCAAATAGGCTTTTCTCTTCCCTCCAACACAAATAATGGTTCCCTCTTAAGAAGTAGGACTGTGGACGGGAGTGCCTGGCTTTGAAAAATGGCATTGTTATCATGAAAAGTAATTTCTAGGTGAGTAAATTGCTTTCCTTGTTCCACCACTTTTCAATTAGTCAGGGAGAGCTCGTGCAGCGGAGATGCGGGCGGTAATAAAGCAGCCCTTAATTCATGGTATTGTGATATCTGACACAAAAGAGAAACTGAGCCAATTAAAGCCGTGGCAAGGGACACAGCTTATAATACATCCTAAAACCTCTGCAATCTTTAGAGGCCATATAGTCAGCGCTCTCTCGCTCTTTTTGACTTTCTTGTAATCCCTTATTCATAGTTTTTGTACGTTATGAAAGAGAGGTGATCATAATTGACATCTCAGGGATCTGTGCAGATCTTTCACAGCGAAGCAAGGTTGTAATGAGTAGAAATACGTTTTTGTTGGCTTTGATTTTTTTTTATTTTTTTTTATAGGAAATACACACAGTTGTAACTGACCGAAACCAATTAATGAGGTTATTATGAGCCTGAGGTGATAATATTTTTCACGTTGTAACAATTTTCAGGCCAATTAAAGGTAGCTCATGCAAAAAAGAAAACTGGCATCATTTACTCAACGTCACTTCATTCCACACCCGTATGCTGTTATAATTTTACCATGGAACATAAAATGAGACATTCTGAAGAATATTTCGCAATTCATAGTGCCATAAGCTCCAAAAGGGCCAAAAGGTTATTCACTGAAAAATCAGCGGCATCAAACCTGGTGTGACACTTCAAAGCACCATTTAAAAATCTTAAAGGGTTAGTTCACCCAAAAATGAAAATTCTGTCTTTAATTACTCACCCTCATGTTGTTCCACACCCAGAAGACCTTCGTTCATCTTCGGAACACAAATTAAGATATTTTTTATTAAAATCCGATGGCTTGTGAGGCCTGCATTGAGAGCAAGTTAACTTAGACTTTCAAATGACCAGAAAGATACTAAAAACATATTTAAAACAGTTCATGTGACTACAGTGGTTCAACCTTAATATTATGAAGCGAAAAGAATACTTTTTGTGCACCCAAAAAAAAAAATAACGACTTTATTCAACAGTGTCTAGAGAAGGGCGATTTCAAAACACTGCTTCATGAAGCTTTGAAGCTTTACGAATCTTTTGTTTCGAATCAGTGGTTCGGAGCACTGCCAAAGTCACGTGAACCATTGAAATTTCAAAACACTTATGATGCAACAAAGCTTTGTATACTTAAATCATGTGACTTTGGCAGTTTGAGATCGTTTGATTCACGCTCCGAACCACTGATTCGAAACAAAAGATCCGTAAAGCTTTGAAGCTTCATGAAGCAGTGTTTTGAAATCGCCCATCACTCGATATTGTTGAATAAAGTTTTTTTTTTTTTTTTGGCGCACAAAAGTATTATCGTCACTTCATAACATTAAGGTTGAACCACTGTAGTCACATGAACTGTTTTAAATACATCTTTAGTACCTTTCTGGGCGTTTGAAAGTCTAAATTAACTTGTTCTCAATGCAGGCCTCACTGAACCATCGGATTTTATCAAAAACATCTTAATTTGTGTTCCAAAGAAGAACGAAGGTCTTACGGGTGAGGAACGACATGAGGGTGAGTAATTAAAACAGAATTTTCATTTTTGGGTGAGCTAACCCTTTAACATGGATGAGAATAAGATTTCAGATATACTATTATACTGTTATACTTTTATTTGTCAAGAATTGATTGGATGGTGAAAAGTGTTACAGTGGTTGGAGAGGAGGGGCTAAAAATAAGAGGAATTAATGATGTCAGCATAGAAGGAAAAACATTTTAGAGGCAAAGCTCAATTTAATGAAAGATTACGGAAAAGATTACGGAAAAGATTACGGAAAAGTATACATTTTTATTCCCCTTTGGAACATGTACTGCAAAAGTAAATTGGGCCAATTTCAAGTTGACTTTAAAGCTCTAGTAATATCCTTTCTTACTTTTAATAGTTTTGCTTCTGTCCTCACTTGAATGATTTCCTTTTTACTTTTACACACACACAAGGCTCAAAAGGCACAGAGGAAGGAACAAAACAGAGATGGAGAGCGAGCGCTAAGATCCATCCTGTGAAAGTAATCATTCATAATGTGTGTATTTTTGAGATGTAACTTACACAGTGTCTTTGTGTCAGTCACTTTTGTATCTGTTGTGGCTTCTGCAATCATCTCCGAGGAGGTGAGTAATGGCCACAGCGGGGAAAGAGGAAGGCATCAGATATTCAACACATCGAGTCATCTCTCCTCTGCTGTCTGTACCTCAGGAGGATCCATGAACTTCAAGAAGACATTAGCCTTGCAGATAAAGATGTGCCCCAAAAAGCAACACAAGAGAGACACTTTGAAGAAGAAGGCACCCATCCATCTTCATCAGATTAACAGAAAACTGAAAAGAGATTAGAAATTATGTGGTTTGGATGCCCTCAGTACCATTGCGGTTGTAGTTTTTGCATAGCCCAACCACAAAATCTGCCCACGCAGGAGCTTATTCTGGCCAAGAACATGTGAATGTTGGGTCGCAACGTGTTTGTCACCCGTCACCCATAGGAAATTAATTGTGAAAATGTGTTCACACAGGGAGCAGCCGCACAGCGGAGGGTATTAAACTTAACCATCCAGTCATATTTGTTATGATGAACTTTGGGGCCGATAACTCGCAAACCAAGCGTCCAATTATGCACTAGACTGCGGGGCCACTTTAGATTTAATTAAAGGCAAGAAAACTAATATTACTTGTCACCGCACCTGACAGAGCACGATCTTGGCAATGCTTGCTGCTCATTAGCAGATTGGGGCAGGAAGTCGCACCTCAATGATGTACCGTTAGCATCATCCTGACAGACCTTCACTTAACATTTTGAAATATGTATTCATACACTGAAAGTGAGAAGAGAGAGAAGGAGAGAGAGAATTGGTGGAAAGAAAAACAAAAATTGCTACACATCATAGGTATCACTCTGTTTTGTGGTGATGTCACAAAATAGCTTAGCTTTTAAATATTATTAGGTTTTGAAAGTCATTGTACTTGACTTCAAGTAAATATACTTTAGTCAGAACAAACAGCAAACACACAGGCTCATGTTTTTGATCATTCAAGTTGATGAGTTCATAAAACTGTTTGTATGTAAATTATCCCTTTGAAATGAATGGAACCAGTAGTTTAGTTTAATAGTTTTAGAATAGTTTTATGTACAATTTACACAGAAATTTCTTCATGAATAAAGCCCATTAGCTACTACAATTTAGCTTTGTTTTTGTTTGTGTTAAATTAAATATGACCACAACTCTGAATAAAGTCCATTTTAACTAAAATGACTCATATGAACTAAGAAACATTATAATTCATTTTAATAAAATAAAAAAAGCAGATACAACTACAGTCAATTCAATGTCGTACTGACTTTCAGCCAACAAATACTAAAAATAAGTTCTTCTCCACTGGAAATGTGTAGTATTAGGCTGATGAATATAAAATTCAAGAAAATCTAAAAAACATTACTATAATTTTAAAGAGGAGCACAATGTTAGCTATATTTTTGTTTGTTTATATATGTTCGTTTTACTCTTTTTTATAATCAGTAACTTTTTCCTTTTAAACTGAGCATATCACCTCTTTGAAGTCATTAAAGCCATAAATTCTTTTTTGTCCCCATCATCTGATGATCACACTTGTCATTTTGTGCTAATAGGAAGTGTCACTCACCATATGGTGGGCCAAGAGAGACGTATTCCCTCCTTTCCCCGCTGCTCTTAGCTGTAATTTAACTTCCTGTGGCTAAATTCCTCTATTTTAGCCTGAGAACCACACAAAAACAAAAAGGACACATAACTGCAGGGATCCATAGTATTTGAGGTAAACCGAAACCTGAGGGTATCTCACAAATGTAAACAGTGGCTCTAACAGCTTTCTGGTAATCCCTAACAGTCATCGCTATGGGCCTGGAGACGTGTGAACCAATAAGAGTGAAGCATGGAATGAGTGAACCAATGACAGCAAAGCAGCTCAACAGCTCAACCAATAACAAAACAGCATTCTTTAGTGTCTTTCTGCAAAAACATACCTTTACATCAGATGATTCCTCTCTTGCGCTTGAAAGATAAGAGGAAGTGGCTATAATTTTTTATCACAATGGCCAGGCCTAAAATTATTTTAAACCCCAACCTTATCTCACTCTCTCATACTGCGCATGGAAACTTCTCATGGTGATAAGAATCCATAATGAGATGAGCCACAGAAACGTGACAGCAACAATAGATCATGCTTATGGGAGTTTCCCTGTTAAAATGGGTCATACTGCAGACTCAAATTCTGTTAACATGAATTGGAGATTTGTCACGGACTGTGGGACTGAATTAGGGAATTATAATTTGTGTACTTGTTGAAAAAGGGTCAACAGATTGCTTCAGGCTGTCTTATAATTAAAATAGCAGGTAATGACAGTGTTTTTCTGGAAAAATACTTAAAAGGCTTTTCTGCGCAGCATCAAATGGATTAACAAAAATTGATTTGTTTCAAAGCTCTCTTACAATTCAGCTTATTTAAAAAAGTCATTGTATTTACATTAAACAATACTAAATTCATCTTTTTTTGCACTTTTTAAATAAATGCCATTTACTATTTTTTTTTTCTATTTATCTTGAAAGTGTCATACATTAACATATTTCTAATGTTTTATTTGTAAAAGTTAAGCTCAAAGTATACTTCACTTTTTACACGTACGCGATTGTCAGTGTACAGTGCGCGACGAAGAGTCAGAAGAGTATGCACATACTGTACTCGCACCGCCAGATTTTTGTAACCGCAGGTCGCACATGCGCATTTAATATTTTTTTTTTGCAGTAATTAGTTTATCCACAAGGTGGCAACCTTGCCCTGGGGGCGTCGATTCACAAGGTAGTCGAAGAAAACCTGCATAAACAGAACAGACCGGAACGCATGCAAGCTACAGCGACAACGGAGGCCTATGTAGACGACAGATTGTGCGAAGAGGTTAGAAAGTACCTTCATTTGTACAACTCTAGCATGAAAGAATACAAATATATTTACATGGGTTGTGACTCATGGCGAGAGATTGCTCAAAACTGCGCATACGTTGAACACCTGTATCAAATGCCTGTGTAAGTCAAGTGAAGTATACTTTGCAAGGTTGTGTGTTCGACTGTGTGCATACGCTAGCGTACACATAAAAAAAACCAAAAAAAAAACCCAAGTATACCCAGGGCTTAACTTACTGTTCAATTTTGTAAACTGGCTCAAAGGATTCATTTAAAGGATTAAAATGAGTCCCCCCCCCCAATTTCCTGATTCCATTTCCTTTCCGTTTTGTTCTTTCATATATATCAGACATCAGTACACAATTGAATATAATATAAAACAATGTAGTATAATATTTTCATCTGTTAGCAAAAGAAAAGAAAAGAAAAGAAAAGGCTCAGTGACCTCCAGATGTCTCTGCACATTAAGCTTGAATAGAAGGTAGTTTAAAATCAAGACACACATTGCCTCTAAATATTTTAAAGAGCTCTAGTTTTAGTGTTTGTATGTGCTACCAAAATAGTTGCAGCAAACCACGTACAGCTTACTGCTCCTGCATTAGCAAGTTAGCTTGTTTCCTTTGATCATTCATTATGTTGGCTTTCTCATGCTCGGAGGAGCACTGATAGCTTGATCAGGGGCTGTGTTTTCTCTCCATTTACAAAAACAAAAAATGGCAAAGAGGTTGTGAGAGACTCAGGTGGATCTTTCCTAGCAGCCCTTTGAGATAATGAGCAGAAAATGGCAACATGAGCACTCACACATAAATGAACAAATAGCCAAGAACACACTTAAAATACAACAACAACAGAGCTAAATGAGTCGACTGGGACTACCTGTCTGTTTGATTACACACAAATGCAAGCAAAAGCAAAACAAGTCCCAGCCGACGCAATGAATTTAATCTCGAAGATCTAGCCACTTTAGCCTTCCAAGCTAATGTTAGCAGCCAAGCCTGGAAGTGTATTGATTAGCATTGCTGGCTCCACACAGGATTATTTTTATCATACATCCTGTTTCAGGGGCTCAGGTGCATTAGTACTCAAATGCCAGATGCACATATTTGAAATGTTATGTCAAAAATCAATACGGTAAGTATATTATAAAAAAGTTCAAAATCCCCATATCACTGTTTTTACCTCCTGGCATGTTTGCATATCACACTTGTTTTTCTGATGCTTCAAGCTACTAATAGGACCTATTCAACATTTGCAAAACATCCCAAACAATTTATTTACGATTTGAGTAGCAGACCTCAAGATAGCGACAGTAAATATAAGCACAATATATATAAACGATATCATGAGGAAGACTGAATTTCTTATTGCCTCTATTTAATATAAATATCTGACAATGTTGACAAAAAATGATATTATAAGATACATTTTCATAACCTCTTTATTTTGTCAGGACATAGTGCTTCTTTATAGCATATATACCTATATTTCTGCTCATTTTATTATGTATTTTAATATATATGGGTCAATGACAAGACGGGTCATTTCTTTGTCCAAAGCCCTTAATAATAATAAAAAACAAAGATATGACATCCAAAGTATGTAAGGTAGTACAACTAGATTTCTTTTATTGAATCCCAAAGGTTTTAATTACATTTTGCTACATATAAAGATATTTTAAAGATTTTGAAGTGTCAAACTGTCATTCGGTTTAACTGTCCAAAGGCCAATACAGCCATTTCATTTGTGATTAAAATATCTTAAAATGTAATAAAAGTATGTATTTTATATTCTGGAATGATTTTATAACATCATATATTAACATAGTGCAAAATGGCATTAAAATTATGTGTAGAAGTCATTGCTTTGTTATGAGAAAGAATGTCCGGAAAAATGAATTTCATTGATGTCATTCGGAGTAACCAATATAAAGGGACCATTTTGGATCAAGTCATGCGGTCAATATCAATAGTGTCAAAAGGTCATTCGGTTTAACCGTCCAAAGGCCAATACAGCCATTTTATCTGTGATTAAAATATCTTAAAATGTAATAAAAGTATATATTTTTTATTCTGGCATGATTTTGTAACATCATATATTAACATAGTGCAAAATGGCATTAAAATTATGTGTGGAAGTCGTTGCTTTGTTATGAGAAAGAATGTCCAGAAAAATGAATTTCCTTGATGTCATTCGGAGTAACCAATATAAAGGGACCATTTTGGATCAAGTCATGCGGTCAATATCATGTGACAGAATGTGCCATCATTCTGACACCTGCAAAGTACCACATGGTCGTGAAGCAAAGTAACTCTCTTTTAACTATTTGAAAAAATTCATGTTTTCACTTACTCATACGCATGTCCCGAAACATCAGGTTATTTGGTACAACTGCTATAAAACATGGAAAATGTTGATATAATTTAAAAACTTTTTCTATCTAGCTAGCAAGCTAACTAGCTAGCTAGCTAGATATCAGCCTGTTAGCATTGTTTGAAAATATCGTCATTCGGTATAACCAAAAGTGTCATTTGGTAAAACTGAAATTTTGGTTATGGAATGACTTTTTTTGGAGACAAATTTTGTCCATATTGTAAAAAATGACAAAGGCAGTGTTAATTGATTATAAAAACCACATAATCTCATTGTTACCACTTAAATAAATCTTCAAAATTAATTATATCTCCGTTATGTTTTTTTTGTTTTTTTTACACTTTTAAAAAGCTTATTCGTCAATGACCCATATATTATTAGAGCTGTCAATTTAACATGATTAATTAAAACAAAAATAATGTCATGAAATAATGCCATTAATGTAATTAATTTGATGATGAATTCAATCTAATTTTTAATAAATTGACTGCCCATATGTATCTGTTTATGCTGGGTTATACTGAGTGAGTGATAATGGCATATTTTTTATAAAAATGAAGAGAAAATAAAATTAAATGGTACATTTTGCTACAAAAACATTCTTGTGATCGTCTCAGATAATTATGAAAGTGGAAATGCAGCCATTTTTTTAAACGAACAGCAGGCAAAACTCATGTTTGATTCAGAAGAATCAGTGCAAGTATGCAGTTTGGATATTTCTATCACTCTACTTGTAATGAAAAATGAGAGTGTATCATGATTACGCATATTTTTAGCTTCTGATATGATGATTTGTGAAATCTCTCCAGCTGAGGCTTGTGGGATGCGTTGCTTTTAAACGTATTGTCCCCTGGAGAGGCTCGCCGGCCTGCGGCAGACCCCACTGAAGTAAAGTAGACTCATTCTGTTCCCCTATAGGGAGATTGGAATGGGTAGTCATGCATTTAAAGCTGCGGAGACAGCTGGGGAAAACGGTACATTATCTCATTGAGAAAACAGAGCACAACTGAAAAATGCTCCAGAGGAAATGGAAAGAGAGAGAGAGAGGTAGACGACGAGAGAGAGGCTGTGTTGTAATAGTGACCTTGAAGGTGTGATTTGATAAACTGCAGTGTGGAGAACGCTTGCTCAACAACATATGCACACACACACATACTCTGATACACGAGCACTCAAAAAAACTGTTTATATTAAAACTTTCTCTTTTCAAATATTATTTATAGGCTTTGTTCAAATAGGAATCAAAAAACAGTTTTTGTGTGTGTATGAGTGTGTGTGTCCGAGTCAAATTAGATTAGTCGTTTGTCGAATTTCAAGTACTTTTACTCGTATGTTCCAAAGTGTGCCATATTGTCCGAATACAATCTGTGAACTAAGAATGGTCACTTTAAATGTCAGTCACACAGACATGTCCTGTTTAAGTGGGCGGTTATTGACAAGAATAAGCTCCAAAATAGACCAGAATTTATGCCGCAATTCAAACGTCAAGAGAACCTTGTCAAGTTTTCTATTTGGAATCAATGAAATACAAAAAAGGCACCACAGAAAACCTTTTGAGACTTTTTCACTTCTTACCTCAAGTCGAGTATTCATCACCGAAGACAATACCCTCTGCGAGCAGGGCTAATGCTTGGATGTTTAATTGTTTTATGTAGGTTGAGTTTTCCTTGATTTGTCTCTATTGTCTGCGGCAGAACGACTGATTGTTCGCAGAGATGGTACTTTAGCGAAAAAGTTTAACTGCAATTAGCACTTTTCCCCCGTAGAGGTATCCATTCCTCTGTGGTACGATGAAGACGGATCGCTCCGCCTCTGCTCTGAGCGTGGCAGGCTGTTTTCTTCATCAAGTTGAGGAACGAGGGATGGGACCTACTTTAAATTTCAAAAGAACAACAAAGGTATTCATTAAAACTCCAGGCTCATTTATCTGCATTGTCTTTCTTTTGTTCATTTCTTTCCTTTACTTTAAAGCGGCTTTAACTTTTGCCTCAAATAAAAAAAATGTAGCTGTGTTTTGAGTAGCCTATTACCTATCTTTGACTATAGATTAGTCTTAAATTTAAAAAAGGAGCTCTCCAAAAAGAATTGGGCCTGGTAAAACTACAAAAGAATACATAGCTAATTGTAAATGACTTTTATTGTAGATATTTGCTTTTAGGATCCAGATGGTGCATCCTCAATGCCTGATCAAAAACGTAGCACATTATCATGATTTCTAGTTAACAAAAGGAGTAGTAGCGCTATGCTAAGCCAGCAAGCTAAGCTGTTACCTTGCTAATCAAAGGCTAACTGAAGCACAGGCAAAAGTTTCATTTACCCATTTTTATAGCAATATATCTTAAAAAACAGTAAAATAAGAGAATTGTTGTAGTGAAAATGTACATTAAGAAAATTTGAGATTTACTTGCCTGTGCAAGTTAGTCGGCGTTCTGACGTAGAACCTGGAAGCGCTGAATGAAAACAATGTATGAGAATGACACAGAAGAGAAGATATTGTTGAATGAAGTTGTTATTTTTGTTTTGTTTTTGCACACAAATGTATTCTTGTCGCTTCATAACATTAAGGTTGAACCACTGCAGTCACGTCGACTTTTTTTTAAACAATTTCTTTAGTACCTTTCTAGACCTTGAAAGTAGTGGTTATATTGCTGTCTATGGAGGAGTCATTTACCTGTTGGATTTCATCAAAAATATCTTAATTTGTGTTCCAAAGATTAACAAAGGTCTTACGGGTGTGAACGATATGAGGGTGAGTAATTAGTGACAGAATTTTAATTTTTGGGTGAACTAACCCTTTAATGTCTCAGAATGTGTATTTTTTGTTCGTAATTTCACTGCTGTAACACCATAACGTTACTGAAATCGAAAGCACCGCTGTTCTTTCACTAACATGCCGAATCTGCCGATGTCATTACAACCGCTGAGGGGATAGAGAAGGGGAGGGGGATGCACATCTAGAGCCGGGCTCTGTCTTGTGCCTCAGTTGGTAAAAAATTAGCCTATCACCATCGAGTGTTTTACATTCAACGCTTAGGAAAGTTGAGAAAAGATACATCGCAGGGGAGGCTAGCCTCCCTTGGTATATCAACCAATCATTAAAGAGACTTAAATTACTTGATATTAATTTGAACTGCTACCGCTGCGCTGATAATGTACCAAGTATCTTAAATATGGAGAGTAGCGATATTGAATATTTGATCACCAACAAATTTACCAATCTATCATTCAAACATTATCTACAAATTAAAAATGATGGAACACGTCTAAGTTGGAAATATTGGCTACAGCAGCCAGCTTTACTAAACGGCCCAACACGCTCTTTTAACATAGACATTTAAGGAGGGATGGATGTTTGCTTCAAGTGATAGGCTAGGTGAGTGAAATTATATTTGTATTATCGTACAGTATATGTGTCATTTTCTTAAAATTTTCTGTCTACAAGTGAGCAAAATTCAATTTAAAGCAGTTAAGTTAATAATTATAATAATAATCCTCAGCAGGGGATTCCCAGACCACTACAATTTAGTGTGCCTCCTCTATTTTAAAACCCATGAGCCGTCACTGTTACTAGGTGAATGTAATTGTGTTGTATGTCATTTAAAATGCATTAACAAACTTTAATGATCGATATAGCAATTTTCTATCATTTCTAATAAGGCAACGAATAAAATACCTATTAAAAATGGTCTTAGCACATTAATCTTGCATGAGACTAGCATCTACAAGCTAACATGCTAATTAGGCCATGCTAACCAGCCAAATGTTGACCCCCTCATAATAACTAGCGCTTACAGAGGGATGAAAACACCACACCACACTGGGGCGGTTGTGGCCTAATGGATAGAGAGTCAGACTTGTAACCCAAAGATCATGGGTTCGAGTCTCAGGTCCGGCAGGGATTGTCGGTGAGGGGAGTGAATGTCCAGCGCTCTCCACCCTCAATACCATGACTGAGGTGAGACCCTTGAGCAAGGCACCGTACCCCCAACTTCTCCCCGGGCGCCGCAGCAATGGCTGCCCACTGCTCTGGGTGTGTGTACACTTGGATGGGTTAAATGCAGAGCACAAATTCCTAGTATGGGTCACCATACTTGGCCACATGTCACTTCACTTCACACTTCGTCCACTGACATTCAGAAGAGTATTGAGGATTGTTTCGTGTTTGGCCTAGTGTCCGTCTTCTCTTCTGTCATTCTCTTTGAATGGCCGCCAAAAATATTAAACTTCATAACCTAGTGCCCTAGCAGCTACGCTTCACTGAACAAAGTCCTCTGCAAGTACTTTCTCTCTCTGTTGTGCAATTTGCGAAGGGAACTGCTTATCCTACAGAACCTCATACGGCTGTGACATATCAAAGCCGAAATGGCTTTTCAAATAGCGGCCGCTCAACCTCCTCTCCTTTAGCAACGCCGTGGCCGTACAATGTCACGAGGACATCTTCATTACAGCAGCCAACCCGCATCCCGGGGTGAAACAACTAGCTAAAGCCGTGCAAGTCTTTCACCTTTTGTTTCACGATTATGTAAAGCCCTTTTCGTACTCACGTCAGTTGGAATCCGCCAGGCCGCCAAATAGAACATTTCTAATTTAATGTCTCATCCACTTCACTTTGTTTGAACAGTTTCTATCCTCTTCGCCCTCCCTCTCGTGCTTCTCACGAGAGGGACTCGCTAAGCCCAGATTACTTTGAGCTCTCGAGTGGAGTATGAAATGAACACATATCTATTCTTTTGATACTTTCAATAGAGTTGAAATGGATTTGCTCTATCAGAAAGGCATGTGCTCGCTACAGACCGGCTCGAAACGAAGTCTGTCGCTTCTCATTTGTCATATATGGCTTACTTTTGACTGGAATGGATTCAGACATATTTGGAGGGACTAAATAAATTTCAGCCTAACGTGAAAGGAACTGTGATTTCCTAGAAAGAAGTTATTGGTTCACTTCAGAATGCACATGAACATCCCGGTAATAAGGTAATTCCTTCAGGAACTGTCTGAAGGAAACTGTCTGATTGAGAATTTCTACAGCTATTTCCCAATGTCTGAGTCCAGATGAAAAATTTTATTGCTCAGACGTTTCTCCTTCAAAACTTAATGAAGTCCCCAGTAATGCTTCGTGTAGGATACACTATACTGTTCAAAAGTTTGGTGACAGTAGGATTTTAATGGTTTTAATGTATTTTAAAAGGTATTTTTCTCCTGTGATGCAAAGCTGAATTTTCAGCATCATTACTGCAGTCTTCATTGTCACACAGTTCTTCAGAAATCATTCTAATATGCTGATTTGCAGCTCAAGAAACATGTCTTATTATTATCTATGTTAAAAAACAGATGTGCTGCTTCATATTCCTGTGGAAACCATGATACATTTTTTCAGGATTTTTTGATAAATAAAAAGTTCAAAAGAGCAGCATTTATTTGAAATAAATTTAAATTAATCTTTTCTAACATTATACATGTCTTTACTGTGATTTTTGACCAATTTTTCAGAGATAGGGCATTCTAGGTGGTTATTATTTGTTTGCGCATTAGCCCAAGTCAAAAGAGTACACCTCAAGCCTCTAATGTTATTTTGGCCCCTAAATACAGTATGACTCAAGTTGTTGAGATCTTTTCTGGTCCCTTCTGGTCCTCTGGAGACACATCTCTACAACTTTACTGGAAACGCATGTGAAATTACTGGGGCCTTGGAATTCTGCATTCTGCATTCTAAATGGTTTTGACATATTGAGCTTCAAAGTTTTTGTATTCCATTCAACTTTGTAGATAGAATCTTTTAGTTTTCTAAATAAAATTCCCAAAATGTAGACAACGTAAAAAACATCACATAATGTAAATATGTTGTCACAGAATAAGAATATGTAAATCATTTTGAGAAAAAAAAATCACATAGAGCCATATAATTCCAAGGTTACGATTTGTCCTCTTCATCATCTAATTGTCAACAACTGTGATATTAGAGAGATCTCATCTATAATTTGTCTTGCCCCGATTGACAGACAGGTCTTGAAGTATTTATTAGGACAGCAGAATGAAGAACATCAGCTCATTTGCCTCAAGTCTCATAACCTCCACAAAGGACAACCCGAAAACTGCTACCACACTTCAATATTAATTCACTCCAGTTCCAATTACCCGCTGACTACAACCGCGTCTGACCGACAACTGACATCAAATCCGTTAACTGGCTGTTTCTGGGTTCGTGCTCTATTATTTCATTATGTTTTATCAATATAATTTTGTCAGTGGGATTTAGCATTGATTCGACAATGTTTCCATTCAGAGCAGTACTACAAAAAGGAGGAATTGAGAGAAAGAAAGCTGTAGGGATTTTTAGTGGAAGACTACTGTCAGATTATGGTAAATAAAATATATCCTCATAGTTCTATCCAATATATGTTAAATGGTATGAGTTAAAAAAAAAAATGTTGCTATGTCAGCTGTTAGCTCATTTGATGGACATCTTACTATCCCATGAGGCCACGGGTGAGGATTTGTGAATGGAAGTTAAGTGACGCCACTGACGCTGCATGACAATGACAAAATGGCGGATGTAGTACATCGAATTTCATTCATACTACATAGAACATACTTTTTTTTAACTGTCACAAAGTATGTTTTAAACCAAATGTAGTACCTAATATATTGTATGTGATTTCGGACACAGCTCAGGTATGCATTCTGTCCTTTTTAGTGTTGCATCTTGTGACATCACATCCTGTTCTTTGTTCGTTTACATGTCTTTGGTACGTGTTGTGTTCATATTTCAGTTGAACCGCACCAGATTAAGTTTGGAAGTGGACCGAGACCCATCTTTTTAGGGGTCTTGGTCCGTTTGTTGGCCCAGGTTGCCCTTGAAATTCTGTTCATCAGTGAAGTTCACTTTCAGTCCCTGTATCCGTGCATCCTCAGTCTGTGAAACAATCACAGTCTGTGAGTTTTAATTTCTAACATCCCTCACTGTCTAAGACTCGCGGAGTGAGCAGAGAGATTCATAATAAAAACTTTATTGCTCGTTGCCGAGGAAGGAAAGTAATTACAGGCTTTATAAGGTTATCAATTCCTTGGACCTGATCTTCTTCGATCGCTCCAAGGAACATTTTACACATTGGACAGATAATGGGCAGGGCCTCAAGGGTGTGTGTGTGTGTGTGTGTGCAGACATCTTCTCACTGAGAAATAAAGAACTCTTGGCTTTAATCTTCTTTTCTTGACACAGCACTTTTCCTAAGCAGGTGTTACAAATCTCGACCGTTAATGACTTCAGAGCAGATCTAAAAATGTCTAAGACTCTTTAGGTGATTATATCTCAATTAGATCACTGTGATTCAACATCATTTATACAGAAACCTGTGCGACTCTGGGTGAGATTCATTTGCTATGAATCTATTCACACCACAATGTTAATAGATGGACATTAAAGGTGAGGTCACACCAGACTTAAAGCATGTGAAATGTCTTTGGACCTTGCAACAATTATGGAAAAGAAAATCGGATGTCACACACTAGGAAATCTGCTTTAAATTAAAATATTTATATAATTTAAAAGATAAAAAAGCTCAGATTGGTAATTTGTAATATATACAAACAATTGCAAATTACTTTAACAATCGAAGCAGGACCAGAAGTGTAAAAGCATATGTAACTTGATGACTTATAACAGCAGAACAAGTACAGAGCCATAGTCTTAACACTGACGCACACATTTAAATTTTTTCCCCTGACCTATCTTTTCAATAACTATGATTTTCTAAGATGGAAAAGAAAGGCTCTTCTTTGAATTGTGCCATAGACAGGGTGGTACTTTCGAGCAGTAATAAAAGACTTTGAAACCCTAGAGAGTTTATTTCTGCATTATGAAGGTATGCACTGTACTCAAAGGCCAGGGGAGAAAAGGAAACTCGACTGTTGTTCTTTCAAACTGCACACCTCCTTTCCATTTAAAATGACATTTTGAAAATCCCATAAAGGGATCGAAGGCAAATAATTTCTGTGACACAAAGCACTGCATGTGGGGAAATTACATTTTTTCCCTCCAAACCTTGCACTTGGATCTATAGGATAAAAAAAAGAAATTACCACGGTACTCCAAAAACATTACTGTAACAAAGGAGTGTTTACCTCATCCAAAGGTGAAAATTGTAACATTTTTTACTCACCCACATGTCTCCTAACTTGTATTTCTTCTGAAACAAAATTGAAAATTGTGCTGGTCATTTTTTTTCTTTGAATGAAACTAAATATTTAATCTTCAGAAAGTACCCCAAAATACTGTAAAGTATCAAAAAAAATCATTTGTCCATTAATTTTCTGATGCCATGCATTGATTTCATTATTCACGTACGATACTAAATCAAGTCAGGGAGTTGAACTGGCTAACACCAAGTAGAAAAACTTGCTTTCTGATAATCTTTTTTCTTTTTTTTTTTTAAACTTTATTTAGTAATAGTTTTTAAATGACAGTTGTTTTTCAGAACAAAGGTCCAAAAAGGAAACAATAGTACGGTATACCAAATGTATAAATGTACTCTAGTTACAGATACATATCCCTGATACACAAGATAAAGAGGTTCCAAACAGATCACAGTGGTAACATCAGAAGGGTGTGGGGAGGAAAAAATAAAAATAAAAAAATAAATAAATACTACAATAATGGTTAGGTTAATAAATTTAAGAGTTACAAAGGTATAATGCAGTATGAAAACCAGTACAAAGTTATCACATTCCTAAGTGATCTAATACCGGCTTCCATATTTTCCAAAATATATCTAGCTTATCGTTGTTAATAAATCGTAACTTCTCAATATGAATAATGCTCACTAAGCAACATATCGAATGTTGGGACAATGTCCAATTTCCACCTCTGAAGAATCAATCTCTTTGCAAGAACCATAAATAAAGAAATACACTGTCTTTCATATTTACTAAAAGAAGCTTTCTGATATTATATCATAAGTTTTTACAAGGCTTTAACATAATTTTTTGGGGCATGTCATAAAAAGTTTGCCAGAAATTGGTAAACCTGAATTTTCGTCACATCAGAGAGCCGCCAGAGTCCCGTCAGCGATCCTGAAGGTTCTCCTGGAGATCATTGGGATTTGACGTGCTGTCAGCAGAATCAAACGCTCATGATGGATGGCTCTGTTCAGTTTATTGTTTCCAGCTGACGTAACGCTGAGCGGCTCTCCTCTAGCCCACTTCTTCAAACCCTTAGGGGAGCCAAGAATATGAAACAGAACTCTTACCTTGTCTCTTTTTTCACCTTATGTTATGTGTAGTTCTGTGAGAAGAGTCGGGTTCTATGAAAAAGATAGTCCCTGATGACTTGAAGCTGTTTAAAGCAATTTTTGCACTATACCTCAGTCATTTAAGTCAGCCTGAACTGTACAAAATGTGATAATGAAAAGCACTTTACATTCATATATATGTATGTATATATATATATGAATTTCAAGAAAAAAATGTAAGACAGTAATAAAATTGAGAAATTTCTTGCATTACATATAAAATGTCATAATGTGAAAAAAAACTAAATGGTCCTAAAAATTTCAAGAAAAATGTAATATAAATATAAATATATAAAAATGTTGTGGTGAAATATGGCCCAGAAATATTCTTGCAGCAGCCCGGCGTCTTTTCATTGCTAGCTAATTATTTTCAATCAAAGTCCTCATACTTTTCTGGAAATTTGTCCAGGGCTTATACAACATGGTCTAGTTGGAGAATGTTAAAAAAGTCTGGAAATAGCATCATTTTCACAAAGCAGCTAAGACGTTTCCATGGTGGCCTATGCTAATGCTTTATCGCTAATTCTAACTATCCCATTTAGAAGAGGATTTGTGGCCCGCTCGACCCCGGAGTGGGTCTTAGGATGGAGGAAATTCAGGAGCATGGGAATACCAATGGCATCAATCAGATGATGAAACAATGATGGGATTAACACATTTTTACTCACACCCAACCTGTGCTAATTTCTGATTAGCATAAATTCCCATGTCATCAGGAAGAGAAAGTTTTTTGGGGGGTGAATTACGGCTGGCTCCGCAGTGCTGGAGATGGAGAAATTGGATTAAATTCATGCCACTCACAACTGCCCTCTAGACTTATGAACACACACACACACACGCAACTCTGGCATCATGAAAATAGAAAAGACTCAAATCCATGCTAAGCTGCTTTGCTAAATCACATTAACACATTATTTAAGGCTAAAAACCTTTACCCTTATCAACAGCCCAAACATCCAGATGTTCTGATGAATAAACTAACTTCTTCCCTCAGTAAAATGAAAATTTAAAGATAGTTGCAGATTCTAATGAGTGAATTCATTGTGCTACTTTAACTAAACAACACCTAGCATAGTACACAAACAAATGCTATACAACAAAGTCCTGTATAAAGCTATTCTAACATAAAATCTGTTATAATTGAGCATAAAGGTTGTTCCAAATCTGATCTGTGATTATTTACTCACCCTCATGTCAATCCACACCTGTTTTGGGTCATTCTCAAAATGTGGTAAAAGTTTGCTTGAATATCGCTAAAAATGTAGCTGTGTTCCTTGCACACAGCAACTGTATAGCTTAATAAGACTTTGAATATAGCAGTCTTCGAGACTTGTCAAATATAATATTTTTGGTCTATTTGGACTATATATCACTATGAACAGCTGATAGAAAAAAAGCGAAAATACTGAGTAAAAAAATATCTCCTTTTGCGTTCCACTGAAAAAAGAACAACATATGGGTGAGTAAATGACACAATTTTCATATTTAGGTGAACTATTCCTTTAATCTTATGACAAATGACTTGAAGGCATCAAAATAAGTACACTTCTTTTGTTCACTATGTGGCTATTGATGTGTGATACGTGCAGCATTATGCATCTCCCAGTCTTATCCTGCTACATTTACATGATATTTGAGAGATGATGGCCTTGATTCAGACTTCTCTGACAAAGGTCGACCTCTCTAAAGAGGGCTGAAACTCGCTTTGTCATGTCTGTCGTTTTTATTCCCTGTAATGGCTTCCGCCGAGATGAGAAATCAATGCGAAATGACGCTTTTGATGGTGATTAACGTCCAAACAGAGCTGGATCAAACGGGCCCTATTGTGTCGTCTATTCAGGGAGGGGGAAAAAAAGACTTCGTTCGGGTTCGTTTGCTGCGTGCCCGCAGCAGAAAATTAGCAGAAATTGCTTGATGCTCCATTGCCGGGGATATCATTAACCTATTTAATGCAAATAAACAAATTGGTCGCTAACACCTCGGGAAAGTTAATTTTCACATTTTGCGAAGCTATTATATTTCTGACATGTTTTTGAGGCATCACGTCACCTCAGCTGGATCAAACAAGAGTTGGCATGATTAGATGTCAATTTTGGCGTCTGGGTTTACTGGTGGTCTGAATGCTGTTCGTCGTAGCATTTCCAGAGAGCCTCAGTGCAGAGCAAATAACTCAAAAATAAACACTTTTGTTTGATGTATTTGCCCATCCACTGTTTGTTTGAGCTTCTCCCTGCAAAATTGTATTTTGCATGGTCGTATAATAGTCGCGAGCTCGGGTATGGGCTAATTCCCCTAGCGCGTATGCTATATCGGAGTTTTTCTTTGAAAGTTTCCTGCTGTTGTTGACACTTTATTTCAGCTCAACCCTCTGAGGGGGTGACGCTGTTCACCGCTAATTAGAAACTGTTTTCATCCAGCCCTAATCAGGTCACTGGCTTCCATCGTATAGCGAGATGTACCAGTTTCCACAAATTGCTGTAGACAAAGGGAGCGCTGTGTGTTTGGGCTGGTTTGTTTCCCATATTCTGAGATGTAGCGTTTGATTTGCGTAGTCGGCTATTTTTGAAACTCTACAACCGCAGTCTTTGTTTGTTTGTCTGTCTTTTGTTTCCTACGAGGACCATCCACACACTGTTTACATTAGCATTAACTGTCTCTCTTAAATATGTATTTTTTAGAGCTCTAGCATAGTATTACTGTATCCATACCACATATAGGTCAGCAAACAGATATTGCAGGTGGTTCAGATTGTATATAAGCTGGATTCAAAATGAAGCAATACTCAGTTTTATTTACTTGGATTCTTCTTGGCAATATCTGAAAAATCTATATTTCTGTACATTAAGAGAGTCTATATAAAATTAGTTCTCTATGTACAATCACACACAGCTATATGACACAAATCAAAAGTCAAATCATGGTCCCTATTATTAGTTTTGTTTTGAGCTCACAAGAATGTTTATATGTGTCTGTTTATGTCTGTTCACACGCAGAACTTTTAAGGATTATTTTAAAGTCCTTTTACCATTTTCTGTATCACTCATTTTATTTATAATTGAAGCAAATCATATCTTAGTTTTTTCTTAAGCTTAATAGATTAACAAACAACAAACAAATCACAAAAATAATACAAAAATGTTGTATTATAACATTTTTATATATAATATTAACACACACAATATATAATATTTACACACACAAACACACACACACGTTCCAAAGTTAGGGGTCAGTAAAAT
The DNA here is from genome assembly GCA_039654765.1 of Mylopharyngodon piceus. Lineage (NCBI taxonomy): Eukaryota > Metazoa > Chordata > Actinopteri > Cypriniformes > Xenocyprididae > Mylopharyngodon > Mylopharyngodon piceus. The sequence continues at coordinate 34,295,487 of CM077438.1, forward strand.
ATTTGTAATGTTTTTGAAATAAGTCTCTTATGCTCACCAAGGCTAAACAGTATTATTGCAAAATATTTCATTTAAAATATTAAATTTAAAATACGCTGATTTGCTGCTCAAGAAAGATTTCTTATTGTGAGTGTTGAAAACAGTTTAACATTTTTTGTGAAGACCATGATACATTTTTTTTCTCAGGATTCTCTGATTAATAGAAGTTTTGAAAGAACGCATTTGGAATATAAATCTTTTGTAGCTTTTCTAAAATTGTCCTCACTGATACTTTTGATCAATATAATGTGTCCTTGCTGAATAAAAGTATTAATTTCTTATTAGTATATAGTCATAATTTACTCTCTCTCTCTCATGTTGTTTTTAATGTCATTTTTGGAGATTTATATACTCTGTTATATGGATCACAGCAATGTGAACACTGTTAAATATCTAATATTGGGTTTCACACACACAAAAAATTTTTTTGAAACTGTTTTGAAAGACATGAGGTTGTGTTATAAATGATAGTTTTCATTGAGTGAAATATTCCACTAAGCACATGGACAGCTGTCAAAGGCTCTTCCAATTTTTTTTTCCACCTGTGAATATTTTTTGAGTGACTACAGATGTTTCAAAAGAACTGACATAAAAGATGACAACCTTCAGAGTAGTTTTTGACAACCTCCTGGATAATGAGTCACGTGGTGGTGTTTGATGCATGATTCTGGCTATCTTAGGGAGTCTCTATCAAAAGATACACGCCAACCAGTCACTAAAGTTGGCATAAATTAAATAATCTATGAAATATACACTTAATATTAGCAAAAGAACTTCATAGTATGTTCATATGAAAGATTATGCAAATATTACTATATGGAGACATTAATGTGTTCATTTATGAGGGTAAAAGTTTACAGTATATATATAAAAAAAAAAAAAAAAAAAAAATCACATTTTAATGTCATTTAAGTATTCAGCAACACACAAAGTAATTAGCACACAAGTGCTTATGCACATGGAAATCTATTTTAGTTTTGGAATGGTTGAGTATAAAGCCATCAGAAAAGGACATCTGTTGGAAAAAGGCATATGTGATTGGAGTGAAAAGGAAGAAGAGCCACGACAGATCCTTCTGTCGCTTGCAGTGATACATTTCACACAGGAAACGTCCCAAAAGGCTTTCCGCCAGAAGATACTAAGGCTCCTCTGTAAAACAGATTTTCGACACTATTATGAGAAATACAACAGTCGTCACTGATAAAAAGTTATTAAATAGTTTTTAAGCAGGAGACATCAGTTTTCAGGTCTGAAGCCAAAGTGGGAAAATGGTGGAGACTGACTCTTACCTTCTTTTGCATCTTCCAGACTTTCTGGGACATCCTGCACCTCAGAGTCGCTCTTAAACGCTAAGGCCTCCTCATGGGTGTAATATGAACCTTTCTGATGGGCAGTGTAGCGGAGAACCACTATCATCATTAGCAGTATTATCACGACAACTGCTATTACAGTGACTCCTAGGTGATGGAACAATCACAAGAAGAACAGAAACGAATGAATTCAAGTTGATAATACACTCTTAAAAATAAAGGTTCCAAAAAGGGGGTTTTCGCAGGGACGCCATAAAACAGGGGAGTCTAATCCTGCTCCTGAAGGGGCAATGTCCTGCAACAAAGTTTAGTTCCAACACCACTTGAACACACCTGAACCAGCTAATCAAGGTCTCACTAGGCCACATGTGTCAAACTCCTCTCCTGGAGGGCCACTGTCCTGCAGAGAGTAGCTCCAAACAGCTCCAAAACACCTGCCTTCAAGTTTCTAGTAATCCTGAAGACCTTGATTAACTGATTCAGGTGTGTTTAACTAGGGTTAGAGCTAAACTCTGCAGGACAGTGGCCCTCCAGGACCGACTTTGGACACCCCTGCCATAGAAGAATCATTATGTGTTGCCCAAAGAATCTTTCAGAAAACAGTTCTGAAATAGACCTTTTGTGTGTGTGTGTGTGTGTGTGTGTGTGAAGAACATTTTAAGAATCTAAAGAACCTTTATCCACTATAAAGAACCTTGTCAAATGGAATGGAAAGATTCAAATGATATTAAAGGTTCTTCATGGAAACAGAGATGCCAGTAAAGAATCTTTTTTAAGGGTACGTTTACACAATGATATACTAAAAATGAAAATGTTTTTCCTTTGTGTTTTTTGCACACAGACAATGTTGCCAAAACGACCCCACAAATTTGCATTTTTGGAGTTTACACTGAGATGATAATGGTATTGTTTTCAAAACCTTGCACTTTGAATCCGTTTTCAAATGTTTGTGTTTTCAGGCCCCCAAAATGGCGTTGTCGTGTAAATGGTCAGCCAAAACTCATAAACTTTTTTCCATTTTTAGTTGAAAACGATGTTGTGTAAACTGCCCCTATGTGTGTATCTAAAAAACGTCTCGGTTACTGTGTAACCTTAGTTCCCTGAATAGGGAACGAGACGCTGCGTCAGTCGCTATGGGAACGCCTCTGCGTGATGTCGTCATGAAGCACGTATGAAATCTGTCAAATAGGGAGATGGAATGTCATAGGCGGGTGACGTCACTGACCAGGAACTATAAAGCCTACCTGAAAACACACTCATTCAGCTTCTAAATTCTGAAGCAAGGCGCTTACGGGCATGCCTATTCAGGGAACTAAGGTTACATACGTAACCAAGACTTTCCCTTTCAAGGGAACTCGCGCTGCGTCAGTCGCTATGGGAACAACAATCCCAGTGCCGCCATATGAGCAAGTGACCGTAGTGTGAAGCTGGGGTGCACAAACAAATCACAGTAACACCTGCGCCCCTGGAGTGGAGCCGAGGTCTAACTCATAAAACCTCACGAATGTGTGCGGTGAGGACCCAAAGAAACTCCACTTAAAGGAGCGTGGTAAGCAGCTAAGGCCGCCACGTACACCTTCAGTGTGGAGGGGGATAGCCCTCCACACTGAAAATCTTTCCTGCAGGAACTCCAGCACCACGCCAACGGGGCAGTTAACTGGATCCCACTGGTGATTTTCACACCAGGAAGTGAATAATTTCCACTTGAGGGAGTAAAGTTTCCTTGTGGAGGGAGCTCTGGATTGGAGAATGGTCTCAACAACCTCAGTTGAGAGACCGGCGCTTATGAGCTGGGCCCCCTCAGAGGCCAAGCCCACAGCTTCCATAACTCCGGGCGGGGGTGAAGGATCGACCCGCTCGCCTGGGAGAGAAGGTCCTTCCTGATCGGAATCTCCATCGGAGAGCCGTCTAACAAGGACATCAGGTCCGAGAACCATATTGGGCCGGCCAGAACGGGGCTACTAATAGCAGACGGGCCCTGTCCCGGTGAACTCTCTCCAGAACTCCCGGGAGCAGCGCAATCGGGGGAAATGCGTACAGCGGCAGCCTCGGCCACGACTGTACCATAGCATCCAGCCCAAGAGGTGCTGAGTTTGTCATTGAGAACCATAGTGGACAGTGAGTCGTCTCTCGAGACGCAAACAGATCCACTTGGGCTTCGCCGTAGTTCTCCCACAGGAGCTTCACCACCTCGGAGTGAAGTCTCCACTCCCCGGGCCTCGGCCCCTGCCTCGACAGGATGTCTGCTCCCAGATTGAGGTACCCAGGGATATACACTGCCCTGATGGAGAGCAGTTTCCCTTGGGACCACAGGAGGATCTGATGAGCCAGTTTGTATGACGGGCGCGATCTCAGACCCCCCTGGTGGTTTATATATGAGACCACCGATGTGTTGTCTGATCGGACTAGCACATGATGGTCCCTGAGGTCTGGAAGGAAGTATTTCAATGCTAGAAACACCGCCAACATCTCCAGGCAGTTTATGTGCCAAGAGAGATGCTGGTCCTGCCATAGACCTCGAGCCGAGTGACCACTCATGATCGCCCCCCAGCCCGTGAGGGATGCATCTGTCGTTAGCGTGACGCAACGACCGAGAGCTCCCAACACAGGTCCCTGGGACAGAAACCAAGGTTGCTTCCATATAACTAGAGCACGAAGGCATTGCCGCGTGACCCTGTTTTACAGTGAGTGACTGGCCTAGCTTTATGTCTGAGATGGTCGAAAGAATCGATGTTATGCGAGCAGGAGATAGACGAGCACGCATGACATTCGAATCCCACACCACGCCTAGATAAGTGGTCCTCTGAGCCGGAGAAAGCACACTTTTCTTTGCGTTTAATCTCAACCCCAACCTTCTCATGTGAGCGAGAACAACATCTCGATGTTGAACCGCCATCTGCTCAGATTGAGCCAGAATCAACCAATCGTCTATGTAGTTTAGTATGCGGATGCCCTGCATACGCAAGGGCGTCAGAGCCGCGTCTACACATTTGGTGAAGGTGCGGGGTGACAACGCTAGGCCGAAAGGAAGAACCCGATATTGGGATGCTTCGCCCCCGAAAGCAAACCTTAGGAACTTCCTGTGTTGCGGTAGGATTGATACATGGAAGTATGCGTCTTTTAGATCTATTGTGACAAACCAGTCCTCGGATCTGATCTGTGACATGTTATGTTTTACTGTCAGCATCTTGAACTTGAGCTCTGCTACTGTTTGATTTAACTGACGCAGATCTAAAATCGGACGCAATCCCCGTCTTTCTTTGGCACAATGAAATAGCGGCTGTAAAATCCTGACTCCCTGCTGGGAGGAGGAACCCTTTCTATAGCCTCCTTTCGCAGAAGAGCCTCTACCTCTTGTGCCATCACCAGAGCCTGCTCGGGACCCACCACCGTGGGTAGGACCCCGTTGAATCGGGGTGGGCGTGATCTGAACTGAATTGCATACCCCTTTTCTGTTGTGTGCAGGACCCACTGAGATATGTTTAACAGACCTTTCCACTCTGTCAAAAAATCTACTAAGGGAACCAGCCTCTTGAGGCTGGCCTCTGGTGGAATATGGGCAGCCAGCACAGTGCCCTGAAGCGGAACCCCGGCAGGGACCGACTGGCTTGGCTGCACTAGAGGGTGCACGCGGGGAACCACTGCGCCCCGGCATTGCGGCGGGGTTGGCAGAGCGCCCCCCTGAGGGCACCGAAGACAAACGGGCACCGGTGGAAGAGGTGAATGCCGTTTGACTTCGGAGGGGACCACCCTCAGGATCCTGACACTTCTGGCGTCAGGATTTCTTCGACGAAGCCCTCTTAGCGGCAATGACGGCCCTCAGATCCGTCTTGCCCTTCGAGGACTTCGCCTGAGAATGCTGTCCCGCATCCCAGCTCCTCGGAGGGGGAGTACGGGTAGCAACGCTCTGCTTCTGATGTTGTCTGTGGGTTTGCGAGGAGCTCGTACTCAGCTTCGGCTGCTCCCGCCCAGCAGCCGAAGGGACTTGGGTGCGGCGGAGAAGAAACTGCTGCAGCGCAGCAGCTTGCTTCTTCGACTCTTGAAACCTCTCAGTGATGGTGGTGATAGCATCACCGAAGAGGCCAGAGGGATTCAGTGGGGCGTCCAGGAAAAACGTCTTGTCTTTGTCTTTTATCTCTGTGAGATTTAGCCAGAGATGCCTCTCCGTGGCCACCAGGGCTGCCATACCAAAGGGCTGCACTTTCACCCAAGTCCTTTAGCAGGTCGGCTTGGTATGCTTGCAAGATGGACATAGTATGCAAGCATGCCGCTGCCTGACCTGCAGCCGAGTACGCTTTGCCCACTAACGCTGATGTAGTTTTCAGGGGCTTAGTGGGCAATGTCGGGGCTTTAAGGGACGATGCCGCCTGGGGAGAGAGATGGCTCGCGAGCGTCTCCTCCGCTTTTGGCATCGCCCCATAACCGTGTCTCCTCATACCAATCACATATTTGTAGTCTGCGATCGATTGCTCCTGTCTGCCTCGCTGCTCAGAGTGGTTTGCGTCTGTAACTCCGTATAGCTTTATTTTGAATCTCTTACTTTCATTCATTGTTGCTTATATTATCATTACCTTATATATAATATTGCCTACCACATTAATCTGACGTCGCTAGCTTTTAATCTTTGAATCTAAATCGCTATTACAACGCGTTTGCATCTCGCTAGCTTGTTAACTTGTCATCAGTCTCTCGCGCGCTCATTTTCTTTTCAACGCGTTCATCAAACAGCTGTGGTAAGTCGGATCAGTCTACAAACACGGTGAGTCATGTCATCCTCTCCCAGTGTTATATCCTGTTCTGTTTGCCACATGTTCAGTATAGCTTTCTCTGTCAGCGACGAGGGATTTACATGTCATAAATGTAGGGAAATAGTCAGGCTGACAGAGAAAATCTCAGAATTAGAGACACGCATCCAAACTTTAATTGAGGATAGTAAGAATGTAAGGGCTTCAGATACTGTTTTGGATGCGACTAGCTTAGTGAACTCTGTACATTGTTCGGTTCCGGCTGTAGAGCCCGCGCAGCAGGGCACTTGGGTAACAGTGAGGCGGCCTAGCCGCGGAAAACACCACTCTTCCGTTCCAATAAGAATATCAAACAGCTTCTCCCCACTCAGTGATACACCCACTGAGAATCCTGTTGAAAGTGCCCTAGTTATTGGCGATTCTATTGAACGGAATGTGAAAATAGAGACACCAGCCACCATAGTCACATGTTTGCCGGGAGCCAGAGCACCTGACATCAAAGCAAATTTACAAGTGCTGGCTAATGCTAATCGTAAATACTCTAAAATCATTATTCACGTCGGCACTAATGATGTTCGACTTCGGCAGTCGGAGATCACTAAAATTAACATTAAAGAGGTGTGTGAACTCGCAAGTACAATGTCAGGAAAAGTAATCTGCTCTGGTCCCCTTCCTGTTCGTTGGAGTGATGAGATAGTTAGCAGATTATCATCACTCAATGGCTGGCTGTCTAAGTGGTGTCTGCAGAATAATATAGGTTTCATAGACAATTGGAAAAGTTTTTGGGGGAGACCTGACCTGTTGAAAAGAGATGGTATTCATCTCTCCTGGGATGGTGCTGCTCTTCTCTCTAGTAATATGGCACATAGTCTTAGAGCTGAAACATGACAAACTGGGGCCCAGGTCAGGAAGCAGACAGACTGGCTAAACTGACCGTCTGCTAGCTGCCTCACGTTACAGAAGTCAGATAATTCCCAACACATAGAAACTCTTACACCTAGATATTATCACATAGAGACTGTGTCTGTACCCCGAATTAGTAAAAACAAAAAACTTCCAAACCCATTTAATGGTAAAAATTTAATTGATGTTCAACAAATAAAAAATAGAGATAATACTGATAAACAAATGATAAAGCTTGGGTTGTTAAATATTAGATCCCTTTCTTCAAAAGCACTTATTGTAAATGATATTATCACAGACAATAAACTAGATTTGCTGTGTTTGACAGAAACTTGGCTAAAATCAGACGATTACATTACTTTAAATGAGTCTAGCCCTCAAGGTTACGATTATTGACACAATCCTCATCAGAAAGGCAAAGGGGGAGGTGTTGCTGTAATTTATAGTAATATTTACAGTATTAGTCAGAAGTCTTTCAAATATAATTCCTTTGAAGTGATGGTACTTTATGTAACATCATGTAAGTTGACATTTGTGCTGGCTACTGTATACAGGCCACCAGGACACCATACAGACTTTATCAAAGAATTTGCTGATTTTCTATCGGAGTTAGTACTAGCTGCAGATAAAGTTCTTGTTGTTGGTGATTTTAATATCCATGTAGATAATGATAAAGACTCATTGGGATTGGCATTTACAGACATTCTAAATTCTATTGGAGTTGGACAACACGTGTCAGGACCCACTCATTGTCGTAATCATACTTTAGATCTAATATTGTCACATGGAATCGATATTGATGCCGTTGAAATTCTGCAGCAGAGCGACGACATCTCAGATCATTATCTAGTCTCATGTATTTTAAATAGACTCAAAAATTATCTTGGCATTAGTGGAATTGCACTGTCATGGTTCAAATCATACTTATCTGACCGTTATCAGTTTGTAGTAGTAAACGAAGAGATGTCATATCGATCACAAGTTCAATATGGAGTACCGCAAGGCTCAGTACTAGGACCGTTGCTGTTCTCTCTGTACATGCTACCCTTGGGAGATATCATTAGGAAGCATGGCGTTAGTTTTCACTGTTACGCTGATGATACTCAGCTCTATATTTCTTCGCGCCCTGACGAAACTTACCAATTCACAAAACTAATGGAATGCATAGCTGATATAAAAAATTGGATGACCAGTAATTTCCTACTACTAAATTCAGAAAAAACAGAGATTCTAATTTTTGGACCAAAAACTTCTTCACATAATAACCTAGAATACTGTCTAACACTTGATGGCTGCTCTGTTAAGTCTTCGTCGTCAGTTATGAACCTGGGTGTGCTCTTTGATACCAATCTTTCATTTGAAGGCCATGTTTCTAGCATCTGTAAAACCGCATTCTTCCATCTTAAAAATATATCTAAACTACGACATATGCTCTCAATGACAAATGCAGAACAGTTAGTTCATGCGTTCATGACCTCAAGGCTAGATTACTGTAACGCTCTACTGGTTGGTTGTTCCGCTCACTTGATAAATAAACTACAGCTCGTACAAAATGCAGCAGCTAGAGTTCTTACTAGAACTAGGAAGTATGACCATATTAGCCCAGTTCTGTCAATTCAAGTCAGTTCTCCCTATTAAACATCGTATAGATTTTAAAATCTTGCTAATTACTTACAAAGCACTAAATGATTTAGCTCCCCAGTACCTGAGCGAGCTCTTAATGCATTATAGTCCTTCACGTCTATTGCGATCTCAGAATTCAGGCCAGCTGATAATACCTAGAATATCAAAATCAACTGCAGGCGGTAGATCCTTCTCCTATTTGGCACCTAAACTCTGGAACAATCTTCCTAGCATTGTTCGGGAAGCAGACACACTCTGTCAGTTTAAATCTAGACTAAAAACGCATCTCTTTAACCTGGCATACACATAACACATTATCAATTTATTTTTTCAAATCCGTTAAAGGATTATTAGGCTGCATAAATTAGGTCAGCCGGAACTGGGAACACTTCCTATAACACCAGATGTACTCATTACATCAGAAGAAGAATGGCATCTACGCTAATATTAGTCTTTCTGTTTATCCCGAGGTTTACCGTAGTCAACCGGATCCGGGCCGTAACCAGGTAAGATTGAGGACCTATGCCTTGAAACGACGACAACGCACCCCTGAAGTATCAGCAGAGATTGAGTCAACTAGATCATCCATTGTGAAGGCCTCATCGACACGACAGCCAGTGGCACAGTTCCCCAACAAACCGCCCATACCGGCGTGATGAATACGATCCTCAACTGGATTGAACTGGAATAAATACTTTGAATGTTGCGATCCTATCAGGCTTATGATAGCTAACTGAATCGTAACAAAGCACTGTTTGCCAGAGGAGAACTGGCCCCCCGACTAAGCCTGGTTTCTCCCAAGGTTTTTTTCTCCATTTTAACACCTATTTGTCACCTGTTTGCCACCTGATGTCACCTGTTGGAGTTTGGGTTCCTTGCCGCTGTCGCCTTTGGCTTGCTTAATTGGGGACATTTGACATTTGATATTCAACAGTGCTTTGCATCTGCCTGCATTGACACCATTTTCTTTAAGAGCTGCTGTGCAGCCAAAATTATATACCAGTTATCACTGTAAAGCTGCTTTGACACAATCTGCATTGTAAAAAGCGCTATATAAATAAAGGTGACTTGACCTGACTTGACATTACTGTAAGTAGATGTGTCTCTTCCACGACCTGGACACCTCGGTGTGGAGGTCGGGAAAAAACGGTAGGCCCCAACGTGGAGGTTGAGCAGACCTCGATGGTAAAAAGCGTTCATCTAATTTACTTTTGGTCTGCTGCTCTTGCTTCTCGACCGGCCAATCGATGTTCAACCTGGCAACGGCACGAGTAAGCACCTCCATGAGCTCCTCGCTCGCGGGGGAATGAAGTGGCAAGTCTTCAGTTTCCCCCGTTGTCACACTGACAACATCCAGCTCCTCAGAACTGGAAGCCATCAGAGTGACTGTGTCAACCGGAGCGGAAGAAACCGCAATGCGTGCTTCCTGACTCCGAATTGACACGTTAGATGCAGCAGGTGAGGGCCGAGATAGGGCTGGGCCCGTCTCTAACCCCTCTGCTACATCCATTTGCGATCCCAAGGACATGAGGCGCCGCCCTACCTCGGCAGAAGCGGGACCCGAGCCCTGAGGAACGCGAGCCGAGCCACTCTCCTCAAAGAGAGCTCGGCGGGAGCGCAACGTTCTTAGTGGTAGCTGCTCACAATGCACACAGGCAGCCCCCTCGAGAGCTGCCTGGGCATGCTGCACTCCCAAACAAGCAGCGCACATTTCATGTGTATCCCCGCCCGTGATAAAACGAGGGCAGGGAGGAACACACTTCCTGAACGTTTCACTCGCCATAATATGCTATGATAGACAGACAACAATAAATAAGACAGACAAGATCACACGTAGCGCTTGCTGAAGACACAGAAGCTGAATGAGTGTGTTTTCGGGTAGGCTTTATAGTTCCTGGTCAGTGACGTCACCCACCTATGACGTTCCATCTCCCTATTGGACAGATTTCATACGTGCTTCACAACGACATCACGCAGAGGCGTTCCCATAGTGACTGACGCAGCGCGAGTTCCCTTGAAAGGGAACAGTGTTTTCTTCAGAGGGTGGGACTTAAAGACCTAAACTTGATTTTATCCATTGGAAATTGATTGGATGGTGGAAAGTGGGTGTGGCTATGAGTAAAACGTGTGGTTAAATAACATATAAAGCTAATTTACTGAATAATTCAACCTTAAATATCCATTGAGACTTGTATTATCAGTGTGGCCTTGTATGATTCAGAGTTGTAGATGAATAGGTCATCTTTTGAATATGATTGCATTCTTACCTATCAGAATGAGGTTCACTGATTCATCGGCAGACTCGACACTGGGAGCCATATCTGAAACAAAACCAAAACATTCAATGTTTTTTCATTGAATTGATTCAATGGTTTTTCTACCCTTCCCTACAGGAACTTTGTGCTTTTCATGAAAGTCTCACACGCGGCACTTGAAAACAATCTTAGTGTTGTATTTTTAATGGAGGGAGCACAGATCTTGGAGAGGAAACACCACAAAGAGGATAATTTGGGCAATGAGGATGTCTATCTAAATCCGACTGCAAACATCTGCTCTCCACTCCACAGAATGCCACATTTTCTTATTTCAGGGCTTCCCGGGGAATAGAGAAATACGCAAATGTGAGCTCTCTAAAGGGATAGTTCACTTAAAACTCATCATTTACTCACCCTCATGTTGTTCCAAAGCCACATAAATGATCTTTTTTGTAATGTATTAGATTGGAGATGTTGAGTTTCAAAAGAGGTCCATACCACTTTTCTAAGCCTTCTGAAGTCATTCAATAGCTTTGTTAAGGAAACAAGATTAAATTTCAGTATTTATTTGCATCAAGCTCTTAAGCCTCATTCAAAAATGGCACGCTTGAGACACGAAAGGAAGATGTCAAATCTAGTACTGATTTGACTTAAATTTTGGTCAAGCTATCGCATGGCTTGAGAAGACTTGAGAAGAACCAACTTTTAAATATGTAAAATGTTTCTCCTAGACAGCAATGAGACTAATTGGAGAATGTGTGGAGAAGTTTAAGTGTCCTGCTTCTGAGATTTTTCTCTTGAGAACATGCATCTCCCCTTGAGTTTCAGAACGTATCTCAATAAAGTCTCAAGGTCTGCTCAGATTTGCTAAGATACCAGTCAAATATCTCAAAATTAACTCCAACATTTATTGTCATATTCTTTCAAGACCAAGTTGTGCCTTTCACGCGTAAGTTTAAAATATTCTGGCTGACCCCCCAGCGTGAGTTTTTCAAAGCGACATTTAGAATGTATCACTTTATTGTTTCCATGGTTACACGTCATTGCTTGTCATGCGACACACCGCAGCCACAATAGAGGGTATGTACGTGACGTCACCATCGACCGTTATGACTGCGGTTACGCCCACTGAGTGGCAAAAAGACTGAGTGGCAGCATTGGTTTTCAGCGTGAATGCCGCGAAAAACACACAAAACACATCCAAAACGGGAAAGAGCTTTGCGATTGACTGTACAAATAGATTTGACAAGAAATCTGAGGTATATTTTTACAGACTGCCAAAAGCTACAGAAAAAAGAAGCAAATGGATCACTGCAATTCACATAAACAACTGGACTCCAGGCAGCGAAACATGGATTTGCATTTATTATTTTGTGTCGAAACGATGGATTTTGGGGTAATATAATACTCTATATATTGTGTTGACAACTCATGAATTAAATATTTACCATCTTATATTCTGCATAATTGGGTGTTTTTAAATAAACACTGACAAAAACTACACATGTTTTAGGGCTGGACGATATGACGATATATATAACATTGATATAAGTGATTACTCGGATTTAGACCTACCTATATTGTAGTTATATAAAGCGTCCACAGGCAGATTTGCTTTATGTATTTCCCCGGCGTCGAAATCAGGCACATATAAATGTCAGGAAACATGATTCCTGGCTGCATGTCAATATCCATAGATTAGGTTTCTTTGACATGTTATAAGGAACACTTTTGAGCCCAACCTTTAGTGTAATCATTTGATTTACTCGCGTTTTCGCAGTTTCCCCTATTAAATCCAGTCATGCAGCAGGTTCTTTTGCCAGTCCAGCTGAGGGAGCGTGTTCTGGCGGGAAAGTGACGTCAATGCATACCCTCTATAGCGCTGTATGACTGATTGATGATCTGCTTTTATTTTATTTTTCCTTTTTTATTCAAAATATTCACAAATTTGTTGACTATAGCATGAAATATCTGATATTCCAATTGTCAAATATGTGCAAGTGGATGTGTTTTGTTGCTTAAACACTTTTATAATGATCGCATTAGTTGAGCTATACGCGCGATGGGCGCCGCCATGTTAGTTTGTGCCGCAGTACAGAGAATTGGATCTGTTGGATTTACAACGCACAAATTCATCCACTTCCACCGAAATACATGAAATTAAGTGAGCCGGTGAACTGGGAGAACAACTTTAAAGTTCACTAGAGTAAACTTTAAAGTTACTTACATAATGTGTATCTGAAATGAAGAAGACGTGTCGTCTAATTATAATGGAAAGGAATATTGCCGCTTCCAAAGACATCATTGTGTATTCTACAAACTCTAAATGCATTGTTTTGTTACAACTCATGTGTATTTAAATGTCTGAAACCTAAAATAAACATTATGTGGTTAAAAAAACACTGCATATTTGTGATATTATGAAAAGCGCAGAGCGCGTCCTTCTCTGGCTCGCGCGAAAGCACATTTGAAGGCAGTTGATCACGTGATGTGCTGAATGTTCTAGTCACACCGGTGTGATCGTACGCGTAATAGGGTTAACATTAATTTTATAGTTTTGAACGAGAACTATAATGATAACTATATTGGCATCCACACCAACACCAAAGTTTCTGTTTGGCTGTCAATGAATTTAGTGTTCATTAGCTTGAAAAAAATCTCCAACGATATCGTTCCTGTTTCGTTATCATTACAGTTTTCAAAACTTTATAGTTATCATTATCATTCTTGGTGTGAATGGGCCTTCAGTAAATTTTTGCAGGTGGAATGCAAGAGATTTAGAGTTTAGCACGAAGGTGAAAAATTTTATCACGCAGATTTAGCATCGATAAGTTGGTTACACCACACTGACTAACAGTGACTTCAGTGTGAGCGGTGCTTGATACATCACTACACTATTGACAGACCTAAAAGACAGACCTTTTTTTGCTCACAAAATGTCACCGAAATACGACCGCACCTTTACTCTACATCAGAGGTCTCCAAACTCAGTCCTGGAGAGCCGCTGTCCTGCAAAGTTTAGCTCCAACCCCAATTAAACACACCTTAACCAGCTAATCAATAATGTCTCACTAGGCATACAAGAAACTTTCAAGCAGGTGTGTTGGAGCTGGTTGGAGCTAAACTCTGCAGGACAACGGCCCTCCAGGACCGAGTTTGGAGACCTCTGCTCTACAGCAACGATTGTCTCGTTTATCGTCTTTTCTCCAAAGCAATTTTAAGAGAAACATCTGAGACAAGTTTCATGAATGAACCATCAATGAGATCTCAATTAAGTCTCCTGAGCAATGGACGAGCAACTTTCAAGCAATTAAAGCCCCTGGCGCTGTTGTGTGGTTACGTGTGACCGAGTCTCTGTGTGTCTGAGTACTTTTGCACAGCTCATTAATGCATAATTACCTGCTACATCTAGGTGTTAGCCTATCATTACTGCTCCATTAATCAGAGCTTAAAATGCACTGCCCACTCAGAGCCATTAAACAACAAGCGTCAAAAAGAGAGAGAAGGGGGCGGCTAGGAGAGGACATCATGATAATGAAGCACCTTGAATTGAAGAGGAGAGAGATACTGGCTCCGTTCCAAAACCTAGCGAGATAACAACATAGGAAGCATTTCTAGACATTAAAGACACACTCGTGACACAAAAGCTGTTCCAAAAGGTAGGTAGCTGTCAATTTAACATGTTAATTTAGTACAAAAAAAAATCATAAAAAATACACTGAACATGTAACATGTACAAATATTTGTAAAAAAAAAAAAAAAAAAAAAAAGTGAAACATTTGCATTTTTCACTGTCACCTAATGCCCTGTAACAAGGATGCCCTAGCATTATTTCCAAACATCAAAAAAAAAAAAAAAATAAAAAAAAATAAAACAAAACAAAACAAAACACAATGCACACCATTTCGTGTGCATGGTTCCAAAGTTATTATAATTTTAATAATATTATTATTTTTTTTTTTTTTTCACTTTCTTTAAGATGTCTGGAAAACCATGTCAGAAATTGTATATATTATATTAACATTTATTTCATCCTTGCATATGGGCAGAGATCTACGGAGCCCCGCACATGACATGCAAGAAAAAAAATTAAATCGTGCGCACGACTTACTAATTCGTTCCCTCGATTTACTAAAACGTGCACACGATTTACTATTTCGTTCCCTCGATTTATAAATCATGCGCCTGATTTATAAATCGAGGGAATGAAATAGTAAAGCGTATGCACGTTTTAGTAAATCGAGGGAACGAAATAATAAATCGTGCGCACGATTTGGCCTACTATTTTTTTTTCCTGCATGTCATGTCTGGGGCTCCGTAGAGATCAAATGGAAATCAAACACAATAAGTTTGACTGCGATCAGGAGATGTATCATGTGAGCTCATTTGTCTTCCTTTTGTAGTCGGTGTTTAATTGCTAAAGTTAAACTTTTAAACTTTCTTGAGACATGCCAAACAGTTGCTCATGTCGCCTCAAATCACCAGCTTTCATTGAAAACGAATGGCTTCCGGGAGCTTTGTTGCTGCAAAAGAGCTTTAGAGGGCAGCTGCCTAAGTATGCAGTAGGAAAGCAAGCACACTAGGTTTTGGAATACAGCCTGTGTGTGTGTGTTTGAATGAGAAAGCTCTCGAGCTGATTAATTCTGTGAATAAAGAGCACAAATGCAATTCTAAGTGAGATGTTTACCAGAATCTTTCCTTTTGACCTCCGTCCACCTCTCTTCCTCAGTTTATCTGTCTATTCTTTTTTTCTTCTTCTTTACTATTCTCTGTATCCCCCCCCCACCCCAATTCCAAGCCTCATTAAATCCCTCGTCAGCAGCTCTACATCTCATCAGTCACTGCCTCATTTACACACGTCCATCTGTTGGATGCAAGATCACACACACACTCTCTCTCTCACTGCAGAAATGCATTACAGAACCCCTGCATTGTTCCTGTTCCTTTGGTGTTTACGGTTCTGCTAAATTAGTTAAAACTCAGATGCGTTCAGTTGGGAAGAGGTTATGTGAGCTGAATAAATTGCTAAAAGTCACGAAATTGCATTTGTATACACACACACACACACACACACACACACATATATATATTCAACAATTACATAAGTAAAATGGATTGAGATTGCTAAAGTAAATAGGGTATATAATACAATATAATATAATATAATATAATATAATACCTTTTATGTATTTAAAAAAAAAAGAAAAAAAGAAAAAACAAATGAAAAATTCTAGATTGAGTAACGTGGTTTCAAATTAAGCCTAAATTGAGCTTTTTTATGAATTAATCCATGAAAGGAACTATAATATAATATAATATAATATAATATAATATAATAAATACACTGTTCAGAAAAATTAAAGGAACATTTTTTAATCAGAGAATAGCATCAAGTCAGTTAAACTCCTCGGATATTGATCTGGTCAGTTAAGTAGCAGAGGGGGTTGTTAATCAGTTTCAGCTGCTTTGGTGTTAATGAAATTAACAAAGGTGCACTAGATGGGCAACAATGAGACGACCCCCAAAACAGGAATGGTTTTACAGGTGGAGGCCACTGACATTTTTTTCCCTACTCATCTTTTCTGACTGTTTTTCACTAGTTTTGTATTTGGCTAGGGTCAGTGTCACTACTGGTAGCATGAGGCGATACCGGGACCCTACAGAGGTTGCACAGGCAGTCCAACTCCTCCAGGATGGCACATCAATACGTGCCATTGCCAGAAGGTCTCAAGAGCATGGAGGAGATTCCAGGAGACATGCAGTTACTCTAGGAGAGCTGGACAGGGCCATAGAAGGTCCTTAACCTATCAGCAGGACCAGTGTCTGCTCCTTTGTGCAAGGAGGAACAGGATGAGCACTGCCAGAGCCCTACACAATTACCTCCAGCAGGCCACTGGTGTGAATGTCTCTGACCAAACAATCAGAAACAGACTTCATGAGGGTGGCCTGAGGGCCCGACGTCTTCTAGTGGGCCCTGTGCTCACTGCCTGGCACTGTCGAGCTCGACTGGCATTTGCCATTGAACACCAGAATTGGCAGGTCCACCACTGGCGCCCTGTGCTTTTCAGATGAGAGCAGGTTCACCCTGAGCACATGTGACCGACGTGAAAGGGTCTGGAGAAGCCGTGGAGAACGTTATGCTGCCTGTAACATCATTCAGCATGACCAGTTTGGTGGTGGGTCAGTGATGGTCTGGGGAGACATATCCATGGAGGGATGCACAGACCTCTACAGGCTAGACAGTGGCACCCTGACTGCCATTAGGTATTGGGATGAAATCCTTGGACCCATTGTCAGACCCTACACTGGTGCAGTGGGTCCTGGGTTCCTCCTGGTGCACAACAATGCCCGGCCTCATGTGGCGAGAGTATGCAGGCAGTTCCTGGAGGATGAAGGAATTGATACCATTGAATGGCCCCCATGCTCGCCTGACTTAAATCCAATAGAACACCTCTGGGACACTATGTTTCGGTCCATCCGACGCCACCAGGTTGCACCTCAGACTGTCCAGGAGCTCAGTGATGCCCTGGTCCAGATCTGGGAGGAAATACCCAAGGACACCATCCGCCGTCTCATTAGGAGCATGCCCCGATGTTGTCAGGCATGCATACAAGCACATGGGGGCCATACAAACTACTGAGTACCATTTTGAGTTTTTGCAATGAAATTTCAGCAAAATGGACTAGCCTGCTGCATCATTTTTTCACTTTGATTTTTGGGGTGTCTTTGAATTCAGTCCTCTGTAGGTTGATAATTTTAAACGATGTGGCATCCTTTCGTTCCTAACACATTACCCAGTCCATATCAGTATGGATATCCAGCATGATATATTTCCCCATTGAGATCTGATGTGTTTTCAAAAGTGTTCCTTTAATTTTTTTGTAAATATGTAAAATAAATAAATAAATAAATAAATAAATAAATAAATGAAAAATGCCAGAATAAGTAACATGGGTTATAAATTAAGCCTAAATTAAATTATTGTATTATTTCAACCAGATTCCACGAAAAGAAAATAATTTGACTGATTCTTGCAAGTAGATAAATATTTTACTTGACTTACTTTACTTGTAGCAAAACAAGACTTACCTGCTTTCCTGGGTATATTTTGTCAGCGCACACACACACAAACTCAAAATAATCGCACATAAAAGCATCAAATCCATGCTGACTTTGAATCAAAGCAAGGCGAGGCTTTACATATGGAACGTTTCTCATTTGAGTGTCGACTTAAGTTGTTTTGGAAACCTCTCTTTGATGCAGAGTGACAAACAGGGCCGCCATTGATCTTTACATGTCCCCTACAGAGCCGGGGCCCCTCGCTCTGTCAGTCGCTCAATCACTTCAACCCTGCCCCACATTCAGCACGAGTAAACAAACAAACAAACAACCACCTGGAGCAGTTTCGCTCTCGGCACACCTCTGGGGGCCCACGCTTTCAAAGAGGTCCCTAATCTGCAGGCTATTTGTCAAAATAACGTCTTTTGTTTGTCAGGCCCAAACAGCGCTCGTCTCTTTAAGACAGGCGTGCTGACAGACGGCTCGCTTGGGTCCTGATGAACGCTCTCTGATGGATTTTGCTAGATTAATGGAGCTGAGGCAGTTCTATTTGGATGGCCGACAGACAGTTTTCTGATTGCAAAGTTTATTGGTGGGAATGGGCTGGTTTTACCCTTTTGTGACCGTGCTGTCTATCCAAATTAAATTGGTATTTGGTTTTAATGCAAATGTTTGTGCCAAGTCCTGCATTGCACAAATAAGTAGCAAACAGTATCAGCAGTTTTAGGGCTATCAGTGATGATTCTGCATATTTACCTTTTGAGGCAGACAAAAATTCCTTCAAGGATGGATGGACATGTTACAAACAAGAGAAGATGCCTAACAAATCTGCAACAAATAGGGTCAAAAATAGGGCCTGAAACTCCTACAAAAGCAAATAAGCAAATTAGAATGAATCTGAAGGATCATGTGACACTGAAGACTGGAGTAATGATGCTGGAGTAAAGGCTGCTGAAAATTCAGCAATAAACAATAAATACACACCAAAACATATAATAAAAAATAATACAAATATTAGATTTTTTTAGAAACAAATACAAAAGAATAAAAATCTATATTATAATATTTAAAAACAAATAAAAATGAAAACAAAAGAGAAACAAACAAAAAGCAAAACAAAGCAAAACAAAACACAAAACAAAACAAATGCAAATCAAGCGAAACAAAACAAAAGACACAAAACAAAGCAAAGCAAATCAAGCAAAACAAAACAAAAAAACAAAACAAAAAAGCAAATCAAGCAACACAAAACAAAACAAAAGCAAATCAAGCAAAACAAAGAAAAACAAAAGCAAATCAAGCAAAACAAAACAAAACACAAAACAAAACAAATAACAAAACAAAACAAAAAACAAAAGGCCATATTGGGAATAATGGATGGCAAATGAAACCTAAACACATGAAATTACTTTTGAAACATTAGCAAATCAAACTAGTTTTCATGGTAGGCTAATTTTATGTAGTAAGTAATAGTAATAGTAAGTTAGTTAAATTAAGTAATAAATTAAGTAATAGTTTACCAAACATTTAATAGGTCTAACAACAAATAACATGGGATTGGGATTGTATGTTACATCAGGGAATAAGCTGTGCAGCCAAGTTTATGATGACTGAAAGATGTTAGTGACAAACTAAAGACAAGCTAGCATGTATTTTGTTCCAAACAATACACCACTAATGAAAAACTCCACACATCCTTATAAAAACGTCTACAAACTCAGGCCTCCGGAGTGCATTGCACCGTTTTATCCTTGTGCTTCATTCCTGGGAAGTTATATGTTTTTTTCCCCTCAAGAGCTGGGTTGGTTTTTAACAGCACATCAATATAAAATGCCCCAACATTTACAGAATTCGAATCCTCTGCGCTGAAATTGGTTGCATTGGTTTTTAAGGCTTTGTTGTATTATTGATGCATTTTTCCCGTTAGCGGGGAAACGGCTCCAAATGACTTTTAAGGCTCGTCGTCTTTCCATTTCTGGTTATTCCATTTCTTACATAAGAGTTGAAATGGAAAGATGAGAAAAACATATTTCTTATTTATAAAGTGAAGTAGGAATTGATAGATGTAAGAAATGAGAATGACAGTGGCCGTGCGGTGAGTAACACACACGGATGGCAAATTTCTGCCGATTGCAGGAGTTGGGTAACAAAAATACCCTGCGCTGGGACCGCTGACCTGTATGGAGTCCAAACCTGCTGGGAAAAACCTAAAGTGAGCTTTTTTCTTTGCTAGTTTTCTTGCTAATGCACTATTTGGAGTACTTTTCCCTTCAACCTTGTTTTTATTACTAGCTAGTTGTTTAAGTTGGCAAGAAAGACATTTCTTTTAGTTCCTTCTGAGGATAATTACAGCTAATAACCATACTTAGATGTTTATACTGAAGTAAACAAAGGGTTTACAGTCATTGGAAGCCGCCTAATATTGAATTGCAAACCGAGTCGATGCCGCAGGTCAGCCGAAAGTACAAAGTTTTTGCTTTTAATTGTTTGGTTTAAAAGCAAAGAGATGATTGCGGGCTGCTTCTGTGGTGAGATCACCACTTCTCTGACTTTACTTAATGAGCTTAGGCCGCATTGTGTCATGGGAAGTGGGTGAAGTTAGCCGGAGGTTCGTGGCACATGGGTCGGGAACAGCCTGTTATTGCCATCAAGGGTAATGGAAGTAAACAATCACCCATCAGGAGCACTGAAAGAGTTTTAATGAATATGTGTATAAAAGTGAGATTGTATATGTGTGCGCAGACTGCATTCAGAGGAATGTTCCGGGTTCAATACAAGTTAAACATCTGCGACAATTACACAATTATCTCTAAACTGATAAAAACAAATTAAGAAATTAAAATTAAGTAAATAAGTTTAAAAGTAGAAGTTTGCAGCTCATAATTTTGTTGAAAAGAGCTGATTCAGGTAAAATTTCCTACATACTTGCATTTTTTTAAACAATAAATTTAAACAAAACATTAAAAATAAATAAAAATAAATTACAGCTCAAATAACATATTTTTGCACATAAGAATTAGCATTTTTATTAGGTACTTTTTAAAGTTTATTTTTATGTATACGTTGAAGTACGTAGGAAATTTTACCTGAATCAGCTCTTTTCAACAAAATTATGAGCTGCAAACTTCTACTTTTAAACTTATTTACTTAATTTTAATTTCTTAATTTGTTTTTATCAGTTTAGAGATAATTGTGTAATTGTCGCAGATGTTTAACTTGTATTGAACCCGGAACATTCCTCTGAATGCAGTCTGCGCACACCATAGAACATTTGAAAAGTAACCGACACTACTGGAACTTCAAACGGGATGGGTTCTATGGTCAGATGAAACTAAAAAAAAATGAGTTTTTTAGCAGCAAACACTCAAGATGGGTTTGGTGCACACAGGGGTAAAAAGTACCCCATGTGTACAATGAAATATACTGCTGTATCTTTAGAGTTGTGGGCCTATTTTTCTGCTGGAGGTCCTGGACATCTTGTTCAGATACATGGCATCATGGATTCTATCAAATACCAACAGATAAAAAATCAAAACCTGACTGTCCCTGCTAGAAGTCATATAATAGGCCGTGGTTGGATCTTCCATCAGGACAATGATCCAAAACAAACATCAAAACCAACACAAAAATGTGTCACTGAGCACAAAATGAAGCTTCTGCCATGGCCGTCCCAGTTCCCTGACCTGAACCCTAAAGAAAATGAGTGGAGTGAACTGAAGAGAACAAGCACCAACATGGAGCTGGGAATCTGAAGGATCTGGAGAGATTCTGTATGAAGGAATGGTCTCTGATGTTTTGTCAGGTGTTCTCCAAACTCATCAGGCATTATAGGAGAAGACTCAGAGCTGTTATCTTGGCAAAAGGAGGTTGCAAAAAGTATTGAATAAAAGGGTATGATTAATTGTGAGCAATGTGTATTAGAGAAAAACATTTCTTTCATAATGAGATTTTCCCCCCATTTAAAATTCTTATTCTCCAATGAAAGGTTGGATTTTTGTAGATTTTTAAAATAAAAGATCAAAAGGATTAACGATGCAGATTTATTTTCATAGCCTTCTTTGGTCATATTTACCAAGGGTATGAATAATTTTGAGCACAACTGTACCTGTGCGACTTATGACTGGTTTTGTGGTCCAGGGTCACATATTGTATTGTATCTGATCAGTTAGTAACTTCTCATTAATGAGTGAATGTGCAAAATTGTTAAAGTTTTGAATGTTACCATGTTTTTACCATGCTATTACATTATTTACCCACATTTCCATTAATTAGAAAATTTAGAAATTCTTTGAAATTCTCCTTTTTATGCTGCAATGGCTCATCAATAGGTGGCAGCAAAGTGAAATATGGACTTCTTTTTTGAACCCTCCTTCCTTTATCACATTTAGGGTGCTCTCACACCTGCCTCATTTAGTTGGGTTGAATCGCACTAGAGTTCGTTGTCCCCCTTGGTGCGGTTCGTTTGGGCAGGTGTGAATGCAGCAATCGCATAGGGGTATGCACCAAAAGCGGACCAAACAAGCGCTTTCAAACAAACTCTGGAGAAAGTATCTCAAGAAGAAAATGCAACATTGTAACAAATAAAAAAAAAAAATAAAAAAGAAGAAGAAGAATTCTTATATGCCAAAATGCTATTTGAGCTGTAAGGCTCAATTTAATGTTTCAAAATCAAGTGTAAAAAAAGTTTAAAAATAAAGTAACAAGCTACTTTTATAGGCTGTTTATCTTCATTACATGTATGCAATGTAATTCCATATCACACAGAAGCTTGCTGGTTTAAAATTTTATCACGCTATTGTCAAGTTTACATGTATAATGCTTAAGTAATGTGGTTATACATTCAAAACAAATGGCGGGTCATGTCATGTTTACATGTATAATGCTTAAGTAATCTAGGCAAATACATTTGCATAGGGCAAATCCACTAAACAGTCGCTCAACTTTTGCATGCAGTATTTAAGTGCTAAAACCACCCACAATAGAGCTTAATAAATGTAAGTTGTAGTGGAGTGCATGTTTGCCATTTTAAAGAGCTCATTCAGGTGAATTTCCTCTGTACTTCAATGTTACCTGATACAATTCCTCGCCCCCCACAGACTGTAAACACAATTTTTGTTTGATTTCAGTAAACTGAGGTACAAAATTCAAGATGGTCTAAATGATTTTCAGTGGTAACAGAGCTTTTATAAACCCTGTAAGATTACTGGATGAAAGTGGATTTTGGGTGTAACAATATTAAAAAAGCCAGTTTGTAAACGTTTGCATTAGCATTAGCCTATGAGAAATGGACCTGCGTGTGGTAATTGTAGGGTCTTTACTGAAGCTGCTTATATAATTTAAAGCATATTAATGCGCAATTTCCACTTTTACTCACACAGCGAGAGAGATGGTAAGAAATTAAATAGAGCCATAAGACAGAGCCATAAGTTCATCCCCTGTGGAAGTCATTTGTACCCCCTCCGTTCTCCTCATAAAACGATCACCTAATAGTCTTTTGCTCTCCCTCTCACACAAACACACGCAGGGAGATACACACTTCAGATAAATCAAAATGACAAGATGATTGGTGGGGTGGGGGGTGGGGTGGGGGGAGCTTAAAGAGGCTGTAATATTTTCCTCAGGGAGATGAAAGTGACTTTTTCTTTCCACACTAGCGCACATACACAGCAAAACAGCTAAGCTAACATATATACATACTGTACATAGTCATTATCGATCCACTCTCACTCATGCCGAAAGACGTGCTCCAGGGAAGATGGACATATTGTGGACATACATATACTTTTTGAGGCGACTCTAAGGTTATGCTAACATGCTAAGCATACTATTTTTATTAGCAGTGTTTTCTACAGTATATATGGATGGATGGATGGATAGACAGACAGACAGACAGATATAGCTAGACAGATAGATAGATAAATAGAAAGATAGATAAAATAATGTCCCAAAAGTGTGTCAAATAACATGTCTTGAACTAGAGTATCCAACTTGAAATTGCAATGCCCACACACTTCTTGCATCTTTGTTGCCAAACGCTAGTGCAAACCTGAGCGTTCGGTTTATCTGTCGACCACAGCATGGGTTCAGACACTATTATTTGTAGCCCTCACAGGTGTGGACTGAAGGTGTGATTTTTCTATGGCATGCTCTGTTCAAATACGCAGCCGCACTGCAGGTTTCCACAGGAAATTGAGTGGGAACAGTATCTGGTTGAAATAACTGGCCAGGTGGTGAGCATGAAATTAACTTTTTTTTTTTTTTTTTAACATTTTGAGATATTTGGGGGGTTTCAGGTTCTTAACTGGAGCTTCTGGAAACCATGGATGTTCTGACCAAGATGTGTGTGTATTGAAGTATTGAAGCATTTTCAAAACATTACAGACTAAAATCACATGTTAAAAGACGTTTTTGAGAGGTGTTGCTTAATTTTTCACTCCCGAAAGCACTTAAATACAAAGTTTGGTAACACTTTAGTATAGAACACATATAAACTATTAACTACGATTTTTCCCTCAATAAACTCCTAATTTACTGCTTATTAATAGTTAGTAAGGTAGTTGTTAAGTTTAGGTATTGGGTAGGATTAGGAATGTAGAATAAGGTCATGCAGAATAAGGCATTAATATGTGCTTAATAAGTACTAATAAACAGCCAATATTCTGGTAATATGTATGCTAATAAGCAACTAGTTAAAAGACCCTAAAATAAAGTGTTACCCAAAGTTTTTACCTAGAGTACTAACACATGGGTTATTTTCAGTATAGCATATTACCATACTACTTCTGTAGCAGTAATAGTATGTAAACTATGTGCCTATATTCTGAATACTCAAATGACCAACACAAATTTGCACATTGCACACAACATTGTATCCCATAATGTAATGCGTACAGCTTGACCTTCCATTTTCTGTCACAAAACATCAACGGAACATCAGCCACAATCAACATTCTTGACAAATATTTACCAGTGGAAATATCTAAACATATTTAACATGAAAACATGGTGAATTTACTTTTCATTTTAAACAAACTTGTGTTTTTAGAAAATACAAATTTTCTTAAATCAAAGTTTTAGATATAAAACTAGAACCATGTTTAGATATTTTGACTAAAAAACGTGACTGTGAAAATAAGAAAATACTGATTAAGGGAAAAAAAGTGCAGTGTTTTGGATAAAATAGTAGACAGTATACAGCGATCAAGTGATATCCCCAGTGACTTACATTCTGTTGGGGGTTGGGGCGGGGGAACTGGCCTCAGAATCAGTCACTTAAAAAGCTCCTTTGCACCCATGACATCACCAGAACACAACTGTTCACTTAGCCAAGCTGGAAACTGTGATATGTGCCAGAGATGTGTCTCCAATGCAGAAAATGTCTTCAGAATGACATACTTCACAATGACTCCTGCCTAGACTTCAGCTGCTGTCAAATATAAAAAAATGTAATATTCCTGTTTATGTCGACATTGTCAACTGACTAGCTAAAAGACACACTGTGAATCAATCGCTCACAACAAAACCCAACCCTCAACTCTCATCACTGCTGTGGTTGGGTCCGATCTTAGCAGAGCATGAATCAACAGATTTGAAATCATTGCTAATTAAAATAAAAACAAAATACATTTGGCAAAACTTGAAAAAACAGTGCTAAGTTGTTGTGGGTGGTTGCCAGGGTGTTGCTTTGAGGTTGTTAGGGTGTTTTGAATGGTTTTAGGACATTGCTATATTGTTACTTGAGTTTTCTGAGTGGATTTAGCATACTGTGATTGCTAAGTTTTTCTTTAGCACATACAATTAATAAGGTGTTATGAGTGATTTCAGCGAATCACTATTAGCATATGTGGCTGCAAGTGTGTTTTGAGTTGGTTTAGTGTATCAATATTTCGTTGCTACTGTGTTTGGAGTGGTTTTAGCACATCAGTATGCGGTTGCTACTGTGTTTAGAGTGTATTTATCGCATTGCTATGTAGTTACTAGTGTGTTCTGAATATTGTTTCCACAGTAGTATCTACTGTTTTAGCGCATACACAGTAGCAAACATGTTTTAAGTTGTTTTAGTGTAACGCTATGTGGTTGCTACTGTGTTTAAAGTGTTTTTAGCACATCGATATGCGGTTGTTAATGTATTTGCAGTAGTTTTAGCACATACACGGTTGAAAATCTGTTTTGAATTGTTTTAGCGTATTGCTGTGTGGTTGTTAATATGTTTTGAGTTTTTTTTAGCATATTGCTACGCAGTTGGTACTGTTCGGAGTGGTTTTAGAACATTGTTATGCGGTTGCTAATGTGTTTGGATTTAACACATAGCTATGTGGTTACTAGTGCGTTCTGACTATTTTTTAACACTAGTATTTTCAGAGTAGTTTTAGTGCATACACTGTTTCAAATGTGTTTTCAGTTCTTTTAGCGTATCTCTACGTGGTTGCTACTGTGTTTGGAGTGGTTTTAGCATATCGCTATGCAGTTGCTAATGTGTTTGAAGTGGATTTAATGTGTGTTATGACTATTTTACCACACTGCCATGCAATTGTTAGTATTTTTTGAGTAGATTTGGCACATAGGCAGTTGCAAGCGTTTTAGCACATTGCTAGGTTGTTCCTTGGTGGTCAAAGTCAAAACAGAAAGAGCTACCTCAAGTAATTTCTCACAGAAATCATCCTCGCTAACTGTGAGAACAACTCACTGTAGCCTTACTGACAAGTGTTCTTCTTTTTAAAAATAGTCCCCGAACATCAACATGTTTGAGCCATGTGAATGTCATGAGCACAATGTGTCATCGCTGCGAGATCTAATTTAACACAAAGAGCTGCGGCAGGAATCATGTTCTCAGGTTCACAAGTGTTCGCGCTAGCTAGCGCTAACAATGAGCACTCTGCTATGTTTTGACATGTTTAAATGGGAAATGACAATTAGAGTGAGTTGGTGAACGTTCTCAGAGTAATGAGGTGGATATGAAATGACATGAGCACTGGGAGATTTCATCTTCTATTCTGAACAGTATTGCATGATTCCATGCAACTCAAAACAGCAAAAGAATCAATGAAAAAGTGATGTCTGCCTGTGATTTCACACAGATATGAACCCGAAACCATCGTCATCATGGTTCTTAGTGGATAACAAACTTCTGCCTGTTTTCTCTTTAAAGAAGAGTACAGTATGCTTTTAATAAAGCATATAAGCTCATCATACAAGGCATGGCCTGATTTAGATAGAGCATTCTCTTTCTTCTCGCAGTTTATTAATTTATCTGAGCCATCATTTTCCCAGCTGTCATCGTGGCATGCTGAGGCGTCTCATTGGCTCTCTGAGGGCCCCATACAGTGGTGCTATGAGCCAGTGTAGAGACCTTGAAATCTACAGCTGGTCTTATTGGGGCACAGAGCTCGCAGAGGCAAACATACTCATTTACACACACATATAGACACACATTGGCGGTACTTCTGGGGCACGAGCTCCACATATCTGACAGATGCTCTCCTTTTTCTCATTAACTCTGGCACAATGTGAAAGAAAGAGACAGAACGACTCACTCAGGCTTTTTAAGTGGTCTTACTGTATACACGGCCCAAATTAGGATAATTATTTCTGAAGTAGTGAAGTAATTAATAATGAGACACAATGGGTACATTCTTATATAAGCATATGTGACAGAAAAGGTGTTGGCTAACCTGTTTTTGCACCTCAAAGTGACCTCAAAATGAAGTTGTAGAAAGTGACCCCAAACTGGCCTCCATTATCTGAATGAAATGACTCAGAGACCCCCTTAAATGACTCAGTGGCCACATAAATGATTGTGTGACTACCTGTTCCAAATGGTTAAAAGAGACCTCCTTGAAGAACTCAAAGTGACAATATTAGATTATTCAAAATGACCCCCTTAAGTGATCCCATTAAATGATTCAATGTGATTGCTTAAATAGAAGAAGAAGCTTTATTTAGCGCCTTTCCATAGCTCAAAGTCGCTTTACATTGTGCTGTACAATACATTTGCACACCCATATATACAATACAAACACATAGGCCACAAATAGCCACATTATCCAAAATACATATTACATAAATATGTTTTTAGCTGAGTCTTGAAGGTAGACAAAGATGATATATTACAAAGTGTATAGGGTAGTGAATTCCATAATTTAGGAGCATTAACACTAAATGACCTACCACCTATAGTGGGCAACCGAAAAAACGAGGAATGGACAAAAGACCAAGCTCATATGATCTGAGGGACTGGGCAGGAGAGTAGGAGTAGAGTAGATCAGACAGATATGGAGGTGCAAGACCATTTAATGCCTTAAATGTTAGAAGTAATATCTTAAAGTGAATACGTGATGCCACGGGTAGCCAGTGAAGATCGTGCAGTAGAGGAGTAATGTGAGCAGAACGCCTGGTGGAGAATTTTGAACATACTGTAATCTTGCAATAGGTTTTTTTGGGCAGACCAAGAAATAGAGCATTGCAATAATCCAGACGATTCAATGTAAATGATTCAAAGTGGGCCACTTAATGTGTCAGTGGCTACCTTAAACAACTCAAAGTGGCCACATTAAATGATTAAAAATGACCCCCTTAAATGACTCAAAGTGATCCTCTTAAGTGAATCACCTCAAATGATTCGAAATAAACACCTTAATTGACTCGACCACTTTTAATGGTCAGTCATCCCCTTAAATGATTCAATGTGATTGCTTATATGACTCAGTGACTACCATCTCAAAGTGGCTGCATTAAATGGTTAAAAGTGTTCACTTAAATGACTTAAATATGACCTATTTCAGTGGTTCCAACTGACCACCTTAAAAATCACTTTAAAGTGTGATCACTTTAAATCATTCAGAGTTAAGTGACTCAAGTGACCATGTTAAATAAAGGCCTTCTAAAGTGAAGCGATGCATTTGTATAAGAAAAATATCCATATTTAAAACTTTAAAAACTTCCGACGGACGGCTGTACTTCAGAAGGCCTTTATTAACCCCCCCGGAGCCGTGTGGTTATCTTTTATGCTGGATGATTGCACTTACTAAGATGGTTGCACCAGTATACTGTGTGACTTTAATTCACACATTATTTCACAATTAACCATCAGGTCTAAGATCTGTAGTATTTGCAGTTACTGTACTGTAGTTAAAATCAACTATTTTCAACTTAAGGGTCTCATGTGACAACAGCAGCTGTGGGGTAATCAGATCTGATAAGAGCATCTGATAAGAGTTTCGACATAGAGAGTTTCGACATAGAGAGTGCGTGCAACGTCACAGCAAAAAGCGTAAAGTCTGAGGCCCTATCCCAAATGCCACCCTAAACACTTGCGGTCTTCTTAAGAGTCCGCACTTTCGTGACATAACGCATTTTTGACTGTCCGGAAGAAGCCTGCTGCGGAGCTCGCTTCAGTTCGGGCTCAGAGAAAGTGCGCGTCGAGGGCACATATTGACCGCAAAGGGGGAGCTTGCGAGCATCCTTCTGAAACCTAAAATGACAAATGGGACACCCTACGGTCTCATGGACTTAACAGACATACGCACGCGGCAGCCATTGTAAGTCCACGAGACCGAAAGTACATATGAAGTGTGCCATTTGGGACTGCTGCATGTGTGAAAGTGCATGAGAGTGCATCTGTATTGTCTGCAGCCAGACCCTTCTCATCACTTTAAATGGTCCAATGTGACCTCAATAAATGACTCAAAATGATCACCTTGAACACCACACATCAACTGTTTTCAAATGAGATGATCTAAAATGATTCAAGGTTAATTTTAAATGACTCAGTGACCAAATTAAAGTGATCAGCTTAAATGATTCAAAGGAAGAAAGAAAATCTTATGGGTTTGGAACAAATGAAGGGTGAGTAAAAACAGGTGAGCTGTTCCTTTAAGACTGAGTCAGTCACCGCACTTAATCAGAGAGCTCTTCTATGATAAATAGCAAAATGACTTTCTGAGTCTACGTCTGCATGTTCAACACGTCAAAGCCCTTCCAAACTGGCATGAAAACAACGGGCCGTCTCAACAGGAGGCATGCAGCGCTTTCCCAGACAGAACGGACACGTCAGCTCCCCTTTTTATTACAGGACTCGCACGCAAACGTACACGGTGATCAAACGTACTGATCAAACGCATGACTGCGTCGGAGATGTCAGGCGTAATCGTCAGCGGCGCTGACCTGCGCTACGAGCTTTGATTCGTCTACGTGCCCTCAGTGGGGTGCTATTGCAGTGGAAGAGAGAGAGAGGGAGAGGACAGAGGAGACTACAGGTGGGTTGTTTGGGTGTTTTGCGGTATTACAGCATTACTTTCGGCTGCCGTTGTCAGATGTAACTGGAAACATTTCTCATAGTGAAGCTAAGCATATCAAACGGTCTTCTTCTGTCAAACGAGAGCTACGTTTCTATCAAAACAACTTGCTATAGGCCAACTCATTTTATAAAACTTTTTAAAATTTACAAAAAAAGTTAATTTTCATAGCAGGCTTCATATAATGAAAAACAGGATTTCCCTTGCTCTTTTAAAATAAGAAAAATAAATAGCCAAATAAATAAACATATAATTTTTGACACTCTAAGTAATGAAAGAAAAAAGAAATGTTTTCCTGATGACAAAATATTAAATGTGACATTTACATTTATAAATCGTACAAATATAAATATTTTAATAAATTATACATTCATATTTAAACCCAAAATCTTTCCATCCATCAATCTAAAACCATATTGAAACAGGTGTAGAATATTAAAAGTATCCAGGTATAAAGTAAACTGTAAGAGTGAAACTTTTTCCAAAACCAGTAGTAATGCACGGTGGGGTCAAGATGAGGTCCTTTGAATAAGGGCTGTACGATAGCATGTTTAAAACTTTCTCGTTTTTTAAAGAGCTGTTTATTATAGCTAAGAGGGTGGGGCTGATTGTGTCTAAAACCTCTCTAAACAGACGACCAGGCAATATATCTGATTGACAAAGTGTGAGT
The DNA here is from genome assembly GCA_039654765.1 of Mylopharyngodon piceus. Taxonomy (NCBI): domain Eukaryota; kingdom Metazoa; phylum Chordata; class Actinopteri; order Cypriniformes; family Xenocyprididae; genus Mylopharyngodon; species Mylopharyngodon piceus. The sequence continues at coordinate 34,326,384 of CM077438.1, forward strand.
TTCATCTGAGAAATTATTCTGAGTAATTGAGATGAAGACACTGGTTGAACATTTGTAAAGCTACTGAATGGAAGGACCAGTTGAGAGTGATCTATGTCAGGAGGAGAGAGGTGTGATGTAATATCCTGTATTTTCTGAACAAAAAAAAATCTGAAAATTGTGTGCACAACAGGAACTGAACAAACAACAGGATGCTGTGCAATTTTTACCTAGGAAACTCGTATTTACCAATTCCAAGAGCACGTGAAGGCAGCATAAGAACTGAATTTATGGTTTTGAAGAGAACTTTGGGCCTACTGGCATTTTTGTTTGAGAAATATTTGGATTTTGCCTCACTAACAGGGATTTGATTGGCAATTTCAGTATTCATACCAGTATTCATACCCTGGTTGCAAGTTGCTTCCTATTTGAAAAGCATTATAAGCAGCCGCCTCAGTACGGCATGGGTTATAGTCTGTGGAAACTGGTTTCAGTGGCGTGTTGGTGATCTCCAGAGATCCGTGGACCGCCTATCTGCGTTTCAGTGAGGGTCTGTGAGCGTGAACACTAAATGAAATTACTTTACTGCAAAACTATTTTCTTGCTGCTGCTGAATAAAAAAAAAAAAAAGCTCTAGAGCTTGAAATCTAAAAGCTCTAGGTCTGATAAGAAAGCTTGTCGTCAATATTCCCTCAACACCCAACACATCTGCTCTAGGGAAGAAAAAAAAGATTTCTGAAAGAATGGAAAGAAAAAAATTTATGATGTTGTCTAGAAGCTGTGTTTTGACAACAGCTTTTTCTCAGAAGCTTCGGAATGATAAATGAAATGAGGAGAAAAAATGTGTTATATATATATATATATATATATATATATATATATAATATACATAAACAAACTTTATACCTGTGTCTGTCTGTCTGTCTATCTATCCCATCATCCATCTATCTGGCATAAATGCATTTCAACAATATATCATATTTTATAGTCTATTGTATCTTAAAAAATGACAAAAGGCAAGTTTATGAAAGAATTTAAAATTTCTAATATTTTGTTAATAATCTATTGTAAAATCACTCTGTCAAGTATCAAACAATAAGTTGAACATAATAAAAAAGAAAAGATGTTTTTTTTCTACATCACTTATAATACAATATGCAAATGTGTCCAATTTGCATGTTTTATAAGGTGTAATAAGTCCCACTATAACAAAATAGAGATGTATTTTAAATTGGCGTCATTTGATTTTGAATAAACACGTTTATTTTTAATTTCTGTAGTATCAAATTAGGACCTCAAAGGTATTTAGTTTACCTGAAGTTTACATTGTTTTCACAAGAGGCCTAAAAGGAAAACCATGTAGCTATCAACTGCATTTATTCTCTTTGTAAATTCAAAACAGAACAATTAAGATGTACATTTCAGGGAAACATCCCCAGGAATAAACTGGAAGCAAAAGGTGAAGAACGTTTTGGGAGCTGTAGTGGGACCAAACCACACTGTAATTGCACATTCCATTTTTAACTAATGAGAAAAAGAGATTGAAGGAGGGGTTTTGTATCTTTTCAATAAGGAATTTCTCATGTGGGAGTTTCATTCCTGCATGTTGAGAGCTGAACCTAATGCATACCATGTCTATATAAAGCACAAATGACAGCTATTCAGAAAGATCTTAAAGATTTATTCATATGTTGAACTCAGGGAATATGTAAGTGAAACATTTGGTTTCTATTAAAGTGCCCCTGTTATGCTATTTTAAAGGTTCCTAATTTTGTTTAGGAGGTCTCCTACAACAGGTTTACATGCATCCAAGGTCAAAAAAACACAATTTTCTTATAATATACATTGCATCACCTCATTTCTCAAAGAGTCTAAAAAAAATGGTTCTTTCAAAGATTCGGTCTCTCTAAAACCTTTCGAGAGCATACTCTGCTCTGATTAGTCAGATGGCCAAATCTGTTGTGATTGGTTTACTCCTTACGTGTGTCAGAAACAAAACGGCTATTACCATATCCGAATTACAGTTGTGGATATTCCTCAGCACTTGATACGCAGTGATACGAACAGTAACGATGGTGTCGGTTTAACCGTATCAATTCGTGCTTGAGTCCTCATCCTTGGGAAGTGAATGCAAAGTGGATTTGCTCTCGTAGCGCTGAAAAAAAATGCGTCTTCTCGACATGTCGTCAACACAAACCAAACTTATCCAGGCCTCAGCTACAAATACAGTGTTTGAGGGCGGGCCAAAGTAGACGTTGTTCGCAACCATAGAAGACCACAGGCTGGCATTATGCAAATTTGTTACAAACCTACGTAGGTTCATGCAGGAAGTAAGCCTGGAATTACTGACGACTCGTTTCAGGCAGTTCAGATTCATTCTTCCTTTTGGGAGATATTAACTCCATTTATCGAGCACTTTGATCTTCGAAACTGACCTTTTACATTCACAAACAGCTATATTACACACTGCGTGAAAGGTAATATTCAAAAAAAAGAATAATAAGGGCACCATAACAATGTATTAATAAAAATAAAATCAACAAAAATCGGAATTGATTCTATTTTGTTTTAATAAATGTCCCTGGTGTTATTCATCAAAACAACAACAACAACAACAACAACAAAAACATGCTTTCCCCCATTCTTTCATCAAAATAAAATAAAATAATAAAATGGGTAAAATTGACTAAATAAAATCCCATTTCCTATTAAATTTTCTTTTTTTTATATTAAAAATGTTACATTACATAGGTTAAATGTGTTGCAAAAGCCGTTTATGTCTTTTAAGATGAACAGTGAAGATGTTAAGATCCTCCAGAACGCCAGTGAAGTGCTTGAAGATGCACAGCACACAGAAGCTGATAATTACTCCAAACACCCCTGTCTACTCACATCCCAGAATGCAACGGAAATATGCCACTGTCTCTTGCTCTTGCTGTCATTGCTTTCACTGATGGAGGAAGACAAGAGTACAGTGGGATTCTGGGTAAAGACTCTGAAACCTATTCCTGTAGGCACAACAGTGGCATAAGGGAAATGAAGACACGTACAGAGGTCCAAATGTCTGAGACCACATCAAAACCACATTTTTTTTTCCCCCATAGAAAAAGCAAATATACCCTTTAATGCATATTGTCCACTACAATGGATGGAAGTATGTTCAGTTACATAAGGTAATCTATAACAACAGCTCAAAAAAATTGTTGAAAACATGTTTTTTGTTTCCTCCAGGAATAAAATACAGAGGTTGATATTCTACAACTTGGTGATTCACCACTAGTGGTGGGGTATTTGATTCATCCTAGTGAATCTACTCACTACTGCACAGACTCGGGTTCCAAGATGTCAGTGCCATATTTGGACATTGGCGGCTTCACTTCTCTACAATGGAAGAGAGTAAGGGTGTGTCGTCCATATTTTTTTACAGTCTATAATTTGATCATTCAGGCGCAAAGAGAACTGAATTCGGGATTGCGCGTTGTCTGAGAAGAGCGCTAGCTGGTGTGTATCAATCAGCGCGATGCCACATTGAGTTCTTTTTTCACAACTTACTGTATAATACCTTGATAAACTCTTTTTGAAGATCCTTGTTAAATGTACACATAGGCTTCTTTGACATCTTCGCATCTTGACTTGATCTCCTCCGCGGTCTCCAATATCCCGCCTTCACTAACTGCAAGTTAGCGATAACAAATTGTGATTGGATGGTAATTCTGTTCTCCAAAATATACTATAATTTTAATTAGAAATTCTAAAATATACTATAAATATACAGAAGACTACTACTCGCTTTTATGATCACCTAGCAATAAAGACAACTTAGGAAAGAAGAAAAACAGAACAAAACATGATTTTTTCATAATAAGTCAGGACACTAAAAATAGAGCTGAAATACGGGACTGTCCCGGGAAAAACAAGACATCTGGTCACCCTACATTAAACTACATCATGTTTCAAAGCACATAGCATTACAATAATAATGAACGTAAACAACTTAGAGAGCTTGTACCTGACTGCTGCAGATTCATTTCAGCGTTGACACTGTTGACATGGATGTGCATAATTCCGAGTCTGATTGAACAGCTCCGGTTAGAACTTAAGTTGCCATCTCTTAATTACAGTAGTTATAGCGTGAATGCAGCGTAATCTTGTTGTTTTGGAGGAACTGTAAAAGGTGCTGCTGTTTGTTTGTGGTGCTCGTGATTGGCGTCTGTGCTCTGCATATCATGAAACACACTGATGACGTGTGATGTCTGCGTGAACAGGGTGCGCGAGGGTATGAAAAACATACGTTGACAGGCAGGTAGGACATCGTATTATTTCATTCGGACCGAATACTATAATAGACCCTTTTCACATTTCCGGGTTTCTCAGAAGCGGAAGTCGTCATAGTTGGGTAAACTTTTATAGCGGTGAATGAGAGACTTCATTAAATACATCTTTCCCATTTGCGCAAATACATAGCAAAAGAAAAACTCCACAATTGTGCTTTCACAACTTTCAAAAAGAGGAAAAAATAGAAAGTGATTGATAACGGCAGTCAGAAGAGAGAAATAAGTCTTTTTTACTATCACTCCTGTATTAGAAACAGCCTCACAGCAGCGTTAACTAGTTTTTTTGTAATTTGATGCAAATATAATATAATACTAAATATAGTGTTATAAATGTACATACATTTAAAAAAAAATATATATATATATAAAAACTTTGCAGGATATTGATGACCATTGAAATGCGTCATCACAGTCTGTGAAAAGGGTCTATTGGATGAACATTTTATGGTCCTAGGTCTTCCACAGATGATACATATTTATAAAAATACATTTAAACCGTTTAACATAGTGATCGCTATCAGGATATGAGGAGACTCTCAACCAGTATAACAAAAAATGGTTCTGTAGAGAATCACCTATTGCACCTTTAAGTAAGTTTTTAAGTCACTGAATCAGTCAAAGACTCGGCCAGTCAATGATTCACTCATTTAAAAGATCCGTTGACTTAAAACATCCATTCATTTCATTCCATTCCATCAAAAAGATCTGTTCATTTAAAAGACCTGTTCACTTAAAAAAAAACATCTGTTCACTTAAAAGATTTAACTTAAAAAATGTTCACTTTAAAAATCTGTTTAAAGATCCACTCACTTTAAAGATCAGTTCACTTGAAAAAATCTGTTCACTTAAAAGATCTGTTCCCTTAAAAGATGCATTCATTAAAATCTGTTAATTTAAAAGATCTGTTCATTTAAATGCTCTGCTCACTTAAAAGAGCTGTTCACTTAAAAAAGAGATCTGTTCGCTTAAAAGTTCCATTCAGTTAAATGATTTGTTCACTTACAAGATCTGTTCACTTCAAAAAATATTTTCACTTAAATTATGCATTCACTTTAAAGATTCGTTCACTTCAAAAGATCTGTTCACTATGTTGAATTTGTTGACATAGAAAAAAATGAGATCTAAAACTGGCTAGTGTAGAAGTATGAGAAAGGTCAAAGGTCATCACTCATGGTGGTTTTGATGACATCACACCCTGACTAGTTAGTACAACACGAATCAGAGGAGGACATACTAAATACTAAGAAATGACAAATTTACATTATACATTTGTCTATTTTCTACACGTTTCTATTCACCCTTTCACACATATGATGTCAGTAAAATACTTTAATTTTAAATAAAAAAGTCAAATCCAAATAGAAGTATTTTCGCTATAGTGGTCTTGGGATTTTTGGACAAACGGAGCACGTAGAGTTGAGAACGCTGCTATCAGGCCTGCAAGACACATTGTGCGAGTCCTGCAGCTCAGCGTCCGTGACTCCCTGAGAGCCCACGATAAACCGACACTCCCACTTAATCAGACGCAGCACAGTGTGTGTGTGTATCAGACAGAGAGTCTGTAGCGCACACTTACAACTGTGTCCATTTTCTCCTGTAGCATGTTTGAGTTTCCACTGTACACTTTAGGTTATTTCTAAGGCTATTATTGTTCCTGCAGGAGTGTAAACAAACACTACCACACTCATATTGTCCAGATCGCTCAATGCCGATTATTGTCTGCCTGTACGACAACAGAAAAAATGCGCCTAGATATCTACTTCCTGTCTACATCCTATCTCCCTTTCACTCAGAATAAAATGTGTGTGTGCTGCTCTCGCTCTAAGTGAGAAGAAAGTGTCGACAGTAGAGGAAATCACAACCCACACCTCAGTTTTTCACTCCTTTTTTTCCCCAAGATTGTGCTAAAGTGAATGATCATGTCATCTAATGCCTCTAGTTCTCTTCCTGCAGACGTGTGAACCGCTTTGCTGTGTTCTTAACCCTACCTCGGGCTGTGTCCTTCTTAAGTTCATGTCAGTGGTGGAAATGTTAAAGTCTCTGGGGTTTTCTTCTAATCTTGTCCTTCTCAGCAGAAAATTGGCGAATTTATGGACACTGGTCCAATGTCAAAGACACTTCTCAACCTCATGCCTTGAAGTCAGACTAGCTTATGGCGGTCAAACTGGTTTTACACGACAGCCCTTATCGGCCCTAACCAACTTCACCAAACGTGGCCTAGCAGGTCAACCAAGGAGATCTAATGTCTTCCAATTCCTTTGTTACTGACTATCCTGAGGTCAAAAGCCAACTAAAGTTTTAGACAAAACAATTTGTCATTGGTAGACATCTACTATGTTGACAAAAATATGGCTACATTTTGAATGGAATGTTTCTTTTTTGTTTGTTTTTTGGTAGATGAATGCTAATCACAGTTAAACGTTGACCCCTTGAGGTCCACCTGCTTGTAGTCCACTTGATCAATGTCAGATCACGTTAGACCTGTTAATATCCATAAATGACCTTGTTAAAATCAATGCAATGTGATCTAAAACAAGATGGGAAAATGAGAAAAAAAATAGAGTAGGATTTAATATTTAATTGGATCATAACAGGCTTAAAGGGTTAGTTCACCCAAAAATGAAAATTCTGTCATTAATTACTCACCCTCATGTCATTCCAAACCCGTAAGACCTTCATTTATCTTCGGAACACAAATTAGGATATTTTTGATGAAATCTGTGAGCTATCTGGCCTTTGAAAGACTGCAACACAATTACCACTTTCAAGGCCCAGGAAGGTAGTAAACAAAAAAATGAAGAGTTCATTTGCAAAAACAGATAATTCTGTTTTTATTAATTCTCATAAATCATGTTTTTTTTATTCTGCATTCCAAGTAATATCATCAAACTGCATTTGGGTTGTTTTAAGGAAAAATAACTAAAAAAAAAAAAAAAAAAAAATACAGGTAACTTACAAAATTATGTATGTTTTGAAAGTATGTTTTTTTATATATTAAAAGTTTGTTTTTTAGCAAAAGCAGATAACTCCAACAGTCATTTTTTGGCAAAAGCAGATAACTCCACATTTCATGATTCAGATTAAACAAAACCAAGTAATTGCTTCATAACTGCATTTAAAACACACTCAAACACACATGTGCACATACACGCATGTACGCGCATACACACACAAAATCAAAAGGACGAACAAAGCTTACTTTTAGCAAGTAAGACGTGTATGGTGTACAAGGAGTTGCAGGAGTTGAAATTATAAATCCTTGATCACTTTTAGTCAGCTTTGACAAAGCTCCCCTCAGCTAGCACATCTTTTCGAAGTGACTAGCTGCCTTGTCACCTGACCTGAATACTGCACGCTGATTCACTAAAACAGACTTTAGGTTGTGTACACAAACAACAAGGGTGCTTGTCGGTTTCTGCTGTAAAACATCAACTCATGATGCCTTGACAGTGAACAATACTGGCTTTTTTGACAAAACGTATTTAAGGTTCAGAACATGCTATATGTGGAGAATAACACACGGCAATCAGTTAATTTTTTTTTTAAATGTGGCGTTCATCGGTTATTGCAAATGAACTCTTCAAATACAAAAAGTATTCTCGTCGCTTCATAACATTAAGGTTGAACCACTGTAGTCACATGAACTATTTTAACGATGTCTTTACTACCTTTCTGGGCCTTAAAAGTGGCAATTGTGTTGCAGTCTATTGGAGGCTAGATAGCTCATGGATTTCATCAAAAATATCTTAATTTGTGTTCCGAAGATGAACGAAGGTCTTACAGGTTTGGAGCGTCATGAGAGTGAGTAATTAATGACAGAATTTTCTTTTTTGGGTGAACTAACCCTTTAAGCCCAAAGTATACTTTGGCTGTGCACTGTCAACGTAATGTAATTTTCATCATCAAGGAGGGTCCGTGGACTCCGTGCTTACTGTCCGCATGCAGCCGGTGTGTGTACAACAGCGCATGTGCGAGTGACTTGTTGTTGGTATTAATGTTAAAGAATCGTTCATTTGAGTGTTATTTTTTTCAGTGAATCAGGTTCACAGAACTGGGGTCTGATGTATAAATGTGTATAAACGCACAAAAAAGACACTGAAATGTGTGTACGCAATTTTCCACGTGCATATCAAGATTTATAAAAAATAAACTTAGCGTAAATATGTGTACGGGAGCTCTAGACCATGCGTACACACTCTTTTACTAGAGTGAGCGATGTAATGAAGTAAACAGAATGATTTAAACTCTGTTTTCCATTTGAACATTTCCATTTCCACATTTAGATTACATATCCCACTCTCCTTAATGGAGTTAAGCACTGAAATTACATGAAATCATTATACAGAAGTTACAACATTTTTATATGAATTTAAATAGAAATATTTGTAGTGGATGTGCTGCTTTTGAACACTTTTCCTGTGGCATGCTGTGTTTTAATGTTTTAACTACAGCGAGGATTGCTTGGCGCATGACAATTAGTTTTAAAATATGTTCTAGATAGCAGAACTCAAGTTGTGAGAAAATATTTTCGCGCGAATAATGATCAATGATGCGCACTTCATCTAAGCAGATAGCTTAGCAACATAATGACAGACACTGAAGGAATACGCACTTTTGTGCGTATGCAAGCTTTTAGGATTAAATCTACGGAATGTTTTATACATGAGGCCCCTGTTCTGAATGATTCATTGACCAAACAAATTAATTGATTTACTCACAAGTCGGACTGAATGACTCATTGGCGAAAATGATAAAACAATTCACAAAACCAGTCACAGAACTGGTCTGAATGATTCATTCATCCAACAAACGATTGATTCACTTTTAAATTGGACTGAATGACTTGTTGGTGAAAACGATAGAACAATTCACAGAATCGGTCTGAATGATTCGCAGAACTAGTCTGAATGATTTATTCACCCAACGAAATGATTGATTCACTCTTAAAATGGATTGAATGACATGTTCATGAAAATGATATAATGATTGACAGAATCAGTCTGAATGATTGACAGAACTGGTCTGAATGATTCATTCACCCATCTAAATGATTGATTCACTCACAAATTTGACTGAATTACTTGTTTACGAAAATGAGAGAATGATTCACACACAACCAGTCTGATTGATTGACAGAACTGGTCTAAATGATTCATTCACCAAATGAAATGATAGATTCACTCACAAAATGACTTGTTTAAGAAAACTGATTTGCTTGTGAAATGGACTGACTAATACATTCACAAACCGGTTTGAACAATTCATTTACAAATTTGACTGACTAGGTCCGATTGGTTCGTGAGTTGTTGAAACTCTTGAACCCTTGAACAAATTCTTTTTAAAACCATAAAAATACCACATTCACATTGCATAAATGATTTTAACAACTTTATAGAGTCAACATCCACTCACATGTCATCTGAGCCCATCTCAGCATGGATGCTTCTCTCATCTCCCGTTTCCCTGGAGACAGCAACCATGGAAACCATGATAGGCCCCATTGACTGCAATCCCACAATTCCCTGTCCACTAGGCATGTACAGTAAAAGCTTTCGTCTGGAGGGCTTCTTTATTCAGGTGACTTCAAAAGTAGATTAGTTTACCTGCAATCGATGTGGCATGCGAGAAAAAGATGAGGACGCCCTCCAGATATGAAGAAGCACAATAAAAATAAATCCCAAAGACATTTTAACCACAGCCTGGAGATGAAACGCAGTTCGTTATGAATTCAGTAGAATGAGAAGTTTCGTTACATGACATAGGTAAGACAGACAAAAGGAAGATCTTAAGTGCTATTCGGATGGTAATTGTTTAACATGAACATGAGGTAATTTCAACATTAACAGGCACTAGTTGGAGTAGGAAATGTCAGTGTTTTTCTACAACTACAAAAGATTCGACTCAACGTTTGTGAACATTTTCATCAATCCATTTTTTGACCGAATAGTTGAACTGACAAATTGATCAGTTGGTTCCCTGAATGAATCATTCAGACAGGTTCTGTGAACCTGTCCGGATGATTCTCTGGCAAGATTCGACTCAAAAGAATGATTCTTTCTTTAATCAGACATTGATACCAATCGGTAATTTATCCAGAAGTAAATTACAGGCCTTTTTATTGATGAGATAAAGCTACGTTTTGACACTTTTATCAATAGAATTTGGCACAGTTGAGGCTGGTTTCAGTGAAATGTTTTGAATAACATGAATAAAATAATTTAAAAATGAATAGCTGTCAACACCACTTCTCAAACTTTGTTATATATGGTCTCGATTATTTTTTTTTAATTTTTTTACACATTGGGTTGCCTGAATCTGAAATAAATGTTCTAAGTTGTATTTTTATTTAGCAAGATTGACGTTTAATATCACGAGTAACAACTTTATTCATATAGGCAATGCAACTAAATCTTCTAAATGCTAATAATCGGTTTTTTTTTTTTTTAGTCAAATATTTTTAATGAATAATGTGAACAGGTTTGAAGAACCAATCAGGGGTGCGTTTCCTGAAAGCATCGTTAGTCAACTATGGTCGTAAGTCCCATTGAACTCTATTGGTAACAACAGAACTTGCGACCATAGTTCGCTTTGGGAAACGCACCCCTGAATGATTTGTTTCATTTTCTCTGATTGATTCACTCACAAATTGGACTGAATGACTTGTTCACAAAAGCATTAGAACGATTCACAGAAACAGCCTAAATGATTCATTCACCAAAACAAAATGGTTGATCTACTCACAAATTTGACTAAATGACCCGTTCACGAAAAAAACAAACAAACAAAACAACAACAACAATAGAACAATTCACAGAACTGGTCTGAATGATTCATTCACCAAACTCACTGGCTGATTCACTCACAAATTGGACTGAATGACTTGTTCACAAAAGCGTTAGAACGATTCACAGAAACAGCCTAAATGATTCATTCACCAAAACAAAATAGTTGATTTACTCACAGATTTGACTAAATGACTTAGAAAAAACGATAGAACAATTCACAGAACTGATCTGAATGATTCATTCACAAACATAAATGATTGATTCATTCACAAATTTGACTAAATGACTTGCTTATGAAAGTGATCAATTACAATTCACAGAAATAAATAAATCATTTTGAATAACAAATAAAATCATAAATAAATGGATAGTTGTGAACACCACTTCCAGAGCTTACAATTGTTATGAATGGCCTGATTATTTATTTATTTATTTATTTATTTACATAGGCCTATTGGGTTACCTGAAAACTGAAATGTAGATGCATTTTTATTTTGCAAGATGTTTAATTTTACAAATAACAATTTTATTAATATAGACAATGCAACTATTGATCAATGCAACTTTTAAATGCTACAGTAAATCTCATTCTGTATACACACAAGAATTCAGATGGAGTGACAAAAATGTTCTATAACAAACCTCAATCCAAAAAATGTTGACATTTATCTAAAATAAAATAAAATAAAAATTACCTTTAAATGACAAAACAATTACCTACCGCCTGAAAAGGGCTTAAAGGATTCAGCACGTTCAATGTCGCTTCCTCAATGTCACACTGAAATATCGTCATGTGACTGACTACATATGAGGCAACTTTTTTTTGGACATTTTTTTTCTTGGATTAATTAATATCTGTCAAAACTCATGAGTTTTATCAAGGAAAAGCCATTCAAACATTATTTTACAGAAGCTCCCCTGAGAAACAATTACTGGCCAAATGAGGTTTTAGTACGTATTGTTATGGTCCTTTTTGTGAGTGCACAATAACTGTTATACAACTCTCTCCATCTCTCTCCCTTTCTCTCGGTAAGTTGCCGTACGTATGGCAGCCCAATAATCTCAAGCTTTCAAAACTGCTCGCTGTACGCCATCCTGCGCGCTAGAGTGATGTGCAATTTGTTTAGCAAGAGGCACTCTGTAACAGCTAAAGGGAGGAACGCAACTGGAAGAAAAGCCTTTTATTGCTCCAACATGGAGATCTTTCAGACAACAGCAAAATATACAGGCACTCCACTTTCCTGCCAGTCAGAGCACTGTCCAAAGTCTTTCTAAAGAGATGGCCAAATGTGTTGTTCACATCAATAGTGAGCGGACAGATAGGCCTATTGAATCAGTATCTTCACCTTTTACTATGACACTAGGGCACAAAGACTGCGAAGAGATGCAATATTTTCTTTATAGAACATATGATCATATAGTAGGGCTGGGCGATATAGGTTAAAAAAAGTTGCAATGTTTACAACAAAGTCTATCTATCTATCTATCTAGAAAAGCTAGAAATATATATATATATATATACACACACACACACACACAAGAAACATCTCATGGATGCACTGGGACGCATCCTCAGTGATGTATCCTGGGATCATTGGGTGTTTCGGGTCTCGCAACATCATACACCCTCGCCCAGGCGACCCAGCCGGGGTTGATCAAGCCCCGACTTGCGTCCCAGTAGCAATCCACTGATCAGCCCTCTTAATCCACAGCCACCTTGTGGCCTTCTCTGCGGCTTCGCTCACGGATTGAATGGCCCTCTTCTTGGCCGCCCCTGTAATGCCCAAACGACTGAGGACTTGCAAAATGACCGTCCTGCAAAGCCTCTACAGCCGACTTCTATGGGCTCATAGAAGGTTCTCCGGCCTCTCTCCCTGCACTCCTCCACCAGTTCCTGGTATTTAGCGCGTTTCCTTTCATTAGCTTCCTCAATACGTTCTTCCCAGGGCACCGTAAGTTCCAGCATGATCAGCTGTTTTGAAACCTTGGAGGTAACTATCATGTCTGGGCGGAGACTTGTTGTTGCAATGTGCTGAGGGAACCTCAGCTGTTTTCCCAGGTCGACCTGCAGCTGCCAGTCCGAGGCATTGTGGAGGAGGCCTGTTGTTAATTGTGGGCGCGCCCGGAGTTTCTCTCCAGCTTTAATGAAGGGGACTGCCTTCTTTGGAGCATGATGGTTCTTGCTGGTGCTGATGGCTGAGGCTAAGCTCTCAGCAATTGCCTTAAGCACCTGGTCATGGTGCCAACGATAGCGCCCATCAGCCAGAGACTTTGGGCAGCTGCTGAGGAGACGTTCTAAAGAGCCTCTTCCAGAGCAAAGAAGGCAGGAAGGTGTCTCGCTTTTCCCCCAGACATGGAGGTTCGCTGGGCTTGGCAGGGCATCGTAGACAGCTTGTACCAGGAAACAGACCCGATGGAAATCTGCCTGCAATATGTTTGCCCAGGTGATCCTGCACTGCCGGAGTCCCACCGCCCTGCTCACTCGCTCTTCCTCCACGCCTGCTCGGACCTCTTCCTGGAGTAGATGGTGTCTTTCCTTGCTGCGGGCCTGGCTAACCAGAGTCTTTGGGAAGTAGCCCAAGCCCGCTCTGCCTGTCGCCACAGTGCCCACCAGTGCCTTTTGTCTCAGGCGTGACTCTGCCACCTCCACTGCTTTCCCAACCTTCCATTTCCTTCCTGTCCTCACCTCAATGCCGGCTGATGACACCTTGTAGTCCCTGGAGTCCCTGTACTGTAGGGCTTCTCTGGTGCATACTACCATGAATTCTTCCATGAGGCCACTAAAGGGCAGCTGCAGGATGTTACTCGTCCCATACAGTGCAGCGCTGGTAAGACTGCGTGGGAGGGGCTCCTCCTGCATCTCACCAGGTTCAAGACCTGTGCGTTGCACATCACTCTCCCGCTCCAAACATTTCATTCTGGCCTGGTGGATTTTTAGGCCACGATGATTCTTGCACAGCTTTCCGCAAATGCACGCATTCGTCGTCTGTCCGTTTGCATGGGTTGTTAACCTTTGGTCCGTCCAATTGGAGATCTCATCCTCCCCCCCTCTCAGGATCTCCTGGGGGTATTTCTCTATAGGGCTTTCCGTAGCTTGTTTGGGTTCTCTCTCGTGAAAGACACAGGCTGGGGTGCTAACCCATACTGTCCTGGGTGCCGTCTTTCCGTGCCGTCAACTGTCTCTCCAGTAGTCAACCAAACTATTCTATTATACTACTATTATATTTTTTTCATATAAAGTTATTTAATGTTTGATGACCCTGAAATATATCCACACACAAGGAGTCTGAAGAATCAAAACACACTTTGCCAGCCTTGCCGTTACATTCGCTCAAAGCTGGATATCATGAAAAGGCCTTGTGTACGTACACCAATCGTGCACTTTTCAAAGGCGCCAAATCAAAGGCCAATCTGAACAAAGCACTACCAGACCAGAATGACAAAACACCATCCTGTCTTTCTGTCTTCCTACTTTTCTCGCCCTTTCAGATATCAATGTCTTTACTTAGGATTTTTTAAATAATGTTATAAATAAATAATTATATAATAATAAATATATTAATAACAACAAACAAAGACCCAAACAAACAAACTAAATAAATACATTTCACAACTGAAACAAAATGAAAGTGAATAAGCAATTTTGATTTTTGGGTAAACTATCCCTTTTAATACATTGACTTTAATACATTGACTTTTAATACATGACTACAACTGTAGTCAGTGAAGTCAGAATTATGCAATCACAAAAAAAGAATGTGTGAAAGATGAATAAATTGCTCCTTAGTTATTCATAAATATGAGAGACACACTTACATGTGGCATTGTGTACAATCCATGGTGTGGTCTGTAGATCTGGATCAGTTGGGAGTGTAGAGTTGGGAGTCACATTCAAATCCCCCATGACTTGTGGATATGCAGTCTGATTGTATGTAGTCTAGACAAGAATGATGAGGATATCAGTCTTCAAAATACAAATACATATTAAAATGTATGTATATAATAATGTTTTTAATGCTGTATTTGCTTCTATACTGGTGCATCTACCCAGAATATGCTTGCATGAGACTCTCAGCTCTGACACATCAGAAAGTGTCAACAGTTGTCTGATATCAGACTGTGAAGCTGTTGGCTGCGGCACAGAATCTTCAAGCAAGATCTGGCTTCTGATTGGCTGCCACTGCACGCATACACTCCCACGCCCCTATTTTTAGAAAATTAATCATTGGATGAAACACGGGCGAGCGCTCAAAGTTATCAGTCAAGAACACATTAATCTGTTTACGGAGCAGGACAGGCGATCTTGTGGCCAGTTCACGTAAATACATACGGCAATAAAAGAGTATCACCCATCAAACACATCAACTGTGTTTAAAGATAAATGATGCTGAAGTAAATTGTGTGTGATTATTAGTGTGCTGTCTACTTAGACAGCATTTTAAGGCAACATAAACATGCTCGAAGTAATTCTATTCCTTCTACAATACCTCTTTTGGGACAACATTTAAGGCAGCATCGCATGTATCCTTTTTACAGAGAAGGAAATCCCACAATGCAGTGCAAGCTCAGTGAAAAAAAAAAAAAGAATCCAAAATGGTGGAAGACTCTAGAAATGATGACTATACACTTATATTTATTAAATATTTTTTAAAAAGTAGCAATCAAAAAGTGTAGTATAATAAACAAAAATTATTTTACTTTAATATTTGTGTGTAGGCTAAAGTACTTCTTAAGCTACGTGAAGAAAAAGTATCCAAGATGGTGGACGAGTCGACTAGAAATTCACTTCACAAAGTATCAATTAAAAAGTGCAGTCTAATAAAAGAATAGTATTTTAAGAATATTACTTTTTATGCTTGTTATAGTATGAGATTGTTAGCTTAGCAACAAGCTAACATCAAATTTTACTGGTATCAATTATGAGACAATTCTTTGTGATAAAATGGCAGATAAGTCTAGAGAAATGCTGATTATACACTTAGCTTAGCAACATGCTAAAATCAACTACTTGAATCGATACTTGTGCTCTTAAGGCCCCGTTCACACTAAAGACAATACCTATAACAATAACTATAATGTTTTAATAATCTTTCTAATTCTGAATGATAAAAACATTGAGAGCCAATCAGAATACACCTATAATAAACAACATTATTGTACATTGCTGCGAACGCTAATATGGTCATTGTTATCGTTGAAGTTCTTAGTGTGAACAGGCTTTATTACTAAAAATAATAATAAAAAGTCTAGTCTGATGAAGAAAAAAGTTACTATTTTCAGTATTTACAAGTGCTATTGATTTTTAGACTGTGTTGTTAGCTTAGCAACAAGCTATTATCAAACACTACTACAATCAATTGTGAGACAATCCCAGAATTCATTGTGATAAGCTCAGAGACAAATATCAAAGATGGCAGATGAAGTTGCTTATAATAGGGCTAAATTTATATATTAGAATATTTAAGAAATGTTGTACTCAACAATTGTGCATTTAATGTACTTTTTTATGCTTCTATAATGAGAGGGAATCTAAAAATAAAGTATCTAAGATTGTGGACAAGTTGACTAGATATTCACATATTTAAAGGGGTGGTTCATTGCGATTTCACTTTTTTAACTTTAGTTAGTGTGTAATGTTTGTGCTTGAGCATAAACAGTATCTGCAAAGTTACAGCGCTGAAAGTTCAATGCAAACGGAGTTATTGTCTTTTAAAGTTATGGCAGTTTAATGCCTACAAAAATGACCGGTTTGGACTACAACGAGCTTCTTCCCGGGTTGGTGACATCATAAACCCTGCAAAACACTGCCCACGGGAACACGCAACAAAGTGGGCGAGGCCATGTCGCGCGGCATATGGAAGCGGAAGAGTTGTCTACACTGGATGCGAGTGGCGCGAAATCAAAAGATAATAGAACCCATTATAATAATCAGTGATATTGTCTACAGTACACCATAGACTGTAATAAACACTGTCTACACTGGATGCGGCGCGGAAGACAGCTTCCAGAATCTACACGAGTTCAATGCTGGATTTGCACCAAGGCTATTACTGAAAGATCAAGCAGTTCCCACTTTAAAAGCAGAAACTGCTGTTTATGGGCCCCTAACTGTAAGTACGTTTTATTGTTTGTACATGTTTTTTAAATGTACAGTTCTGTTGCTATTTTTTGGTTGCATCAAGGATGTAAACAAAGACCAACGCGTTTTTGCTTCGCTAGCCAGTTAGCTAAGTTCTATTGCATACTTCTCCAACAAACGCCGACAAACACCAACAAACTTCAATGTTCATAGACAAACAGTTGTTCATGCTATAAATTAAACGCTACCTTTACAAAAATGCTACTACTCAGTCATGTATTCAGCTACAGTAAAGCTTTAATCAGGATAAAACCGTATATTTAAAGCTAACAAACTGCAGTAACATTTACAAGTGACAGCATCTAAACATTTGACACAAATACAAACGGAAATAAACCATGCTTGCAGAGGTTCTGCTTGACCCTTTTCATCATTACTGCTGTCTAGGTCTGATTCGGGCTCAATTTGAGAATATAGACGCCATTATTTACATTTCCACTGAAGCACATATATCAACTAATGGTAAGGGGCGTGGCGTTTCCGGATGCTTCAGCGAATCACAATACATGGGCCAGCTAACCAATCTGAGCACATTGCGTATTTCGGAGGGAGTGGTATCATAGAAGCAGGAAGTCAATCCGGCCGTTCAAATGACAATGGAAACAGCGGTGTAGAATAAAGGTAAAATATATGAAAAATACAGCGTTTTTTAAAAAACTAAGCATTAAGACACGTTAAACTGCGCCCCATAAACACAATCAAGCCTAGAAAAAAAAAAACAGTGAACCACCCCTTTAATCAATAATGAAAAATATCAATAAACAGTTTACAATAAACATTTATGAGTGCTATGGACTTATTAGATTATTGCAATGTTAGCTTAGCAGCATGCTAATCATAAACTGAACTGAATCAGTGGAGAGTTTGCTGCCTACGTTGTACGTTCCAAATCATTTATGAGGCAGCAGCCTACATAAGCAGCGAACAGCAAGTATTGTCTTAACTTCAGCATAAAGTCACATTGAGGAGGAATGTGTGTGCTGGGAAGCTAATTAAGGTGTTGTGGATTATTTCAAACTTTTCCCAGGAAAAGGCAGAAATGACACAGAGGACCAGGCACCTGTGATGAGTCTTATTTGTCAAATTCGAAAGCGTTGCTGCTGACAGAATGAGACCGACTATTAGTTACATTGCAGGTGTTGCCTTGCAGCGTGGATCTAATGTCCTCACCTTCTGTCCCATCGAAAGGGCAGCATGTCCTTACGAAGCTACACGAGGGTCTCATGTCAGCAAAAAAAAAAAAAAAACAACAAAGTAGAGTGAATGACAGAGCTGAAACTTACCAGGCGAATGGCAGCAGGTGGTCCTGTCGTGATGTTTCACCAATTGACGTCCACTGACTGGAACTTTGTCTCGAGTTTGACAGTGTATACGGCTAAAAGGCCATGTGCTGAACGTCTCAACTCTTTATCTGACTGTCTGTTTGAATGTCTTTCAATGGTGTTTTTCAGATATGAACCTCATATTTTCTCATGTTGGCTATCTGAACGTGTAGCCCCACCCTTTGAATTCAAATGCTGCAGTTGCTCCTTGGACCAGATATGAAGAGGGGCTCTGGAGAGAAAGACCCACACCCATAAACACATGTGTTTGGAGGAAGTTGGCTGTGGAGGAACTGGTGAAATCAGCACGCAGATGTTAGGGCCGTGATATTGTTATGCAAGTCAACATGAAGTCAAAATAGCCCCATTTACTATACTTTTCAAAAACATGTTTTTGCTTTTTTTGTGCCTGATTGTATTCCAAAAGAAGACGAAACAAATCTTTAACCTTATCTTAAAACAAAAGGAACAACATTTTTTCCACTCTTTTCAACCCTTTTCCTTCAACCATCTGCCTCCATTCTGCTATGCAACACCCACTTTTCATTATCCACTCAATTCCCAATGGACAAAATTCATGTTTCTCACTGAATATCCAGTTCCCTTCCCAGAAAAAAAATTAGATTGCAGAAGTGGTTTGCAGCCTTTGGATAACTTAGTCTTGGTGCATTAAACTGGATAGAAAGTTGTAAAACTTGTTGTAAAAAAGTTGTAAAGCTTGACGATTTAATGGAAGTAATGGTCATTTAAAATCCATCTGTTTCCATTATCATCTCCAAACTCATCATTTAGGTCATATTCTTCAAAAACCTGCACTCATAATGCATATTCACAATTTCTGAAGGACTGAGTCTTCGGATCAAGTTTTCATCAAGTGTTCTTCTTTTACAATCCCTCTGTTCCTGCCAAAACTCTTGGCTGTACAAAGTTAAATTTGTCATTTCACACAAAAGTAATACAAATTTTATCCAGCTCTATCTGCACTGTGGTGGAAAAGTAATTTAAAACTGACTTACCTACGAAGTAATACGCTTGATATAAATGGGTTAATGTGTAGTGAAATTGCTCCAAAAATGGTGAGAAACACAATATATTAGAAAGTGTGAGACCTCAGGAATCACTGGAGTTCAAACCTACCTGAAATGTACAGTTAATAACCTTCTCAGTCATTCGTTCACTGATCATTCCCAAAACACCCCAAAAGTTCAAGCAAACAGCTTCAAAACTAACTAAATTTACACACAGTTCACTACAAAAAAAGTTTTTAGTCTTCTTTTGACTTGTTTCCAAGTAAAAATATCTAACTCAAAACAAGATACATTTACTTACAACACTATATAAGTTAAGACATGATTAATTGATTGTATGTTGAATACAAATGTGTTTTGTCTTACTGCACTTGCAGATTTTTAAACTTATTATTTTTTTTTTCATACTTAAAACAAATGAAAAAAGATCTGTCAGTGTAGTATGACAAAAAACTGGTGTATTAAAGATACTACAAGCAACGTGATCTCATGAGAAAACAACTGTTTTACAAGGTGGATTCCTATGATATGATTCACATGGAAGCATATTTTTAGAAAAAAAAAAAAAAAAAACCCATACACATGGAAGCCTGCCACTAAACCTAACAGTCAGTGGGGTGTAAACAGATCGCAAAGAATTACAAATGAGAATGTACAAATTCATACAAATTCACCAAAACTTAAAAACAGTTACGAATTGCCAAAAGAATGTGCTGAAACAAATCTTAAAATCTTAAGTAAATTTATGGAAATTTATGGAAATTCATAGTCATATAGAACAGTTTTTGTTTTTTTCCTTCAGTATTGTAGCTTAACTACATTTTTATGTTTTCCAAAGTAAAGTGAGCAGTACCAAAGACGCTGCACTCATATTACTTTGAATGGGAGAAAGCAACGCACAGTATATCAGAATAAGTCCCGCCTTGTAAATAAAAGAACCAATCGCCAATTGGTAATGTCATTACGTCACTGCAGCTGCCTTTAGAAGCTCCGGTTGATATAGAAACAGTGTTCTGATTGACTGCACATGGGCATTGGCTGGTCCAACTTGAAAAATGCAGTTTTGTGTCATGATTTGAGCTTTAGAAACAAAATTCATTGGTGATTTCAAATATGAAATTTAAACGTAAGCTTGATGAACAGCTTTGGAGAATTTGATGTTTACCCACTCAAAAAGACAGGAGCTGAGACGCATTTGAAAGATGGCCACCGAGTGAAAGGACTTGCCTTAAAGGGACTTTGGCAGTAGGCTACCTGACTGCACATAGCTCTGGCTATGACGCAAAGTGGTTGTGGATGTTTGCTACATGGCCCAACCCTAACTTTAAGTATATTAAAGTTGTATTTGAATCATATATACTCCAAATGACGGAAAGGAGACATAAACTTTCTGTTCACGGCGTTCATCCGGGGGGAAGCTCTTGGGGCGAAGGGGCGGAAGGCGTTAAGGGATCTGGAATGGCTTTTTAATTACAGCCATTTTCTGCTCAGAAATGAACTGATGCAGGCTGTCAGCAGCCACAGATGCCGCGCAGACTGAGGAGACGCGGGCTGCACTGAGACACCCCCCGCCAGCTACAGCTGGATCATATGGGCGAGGATATTAATTACAGAGAAAACACATGCACTGACCTGCTGTATTCTGTGTGACTAACGGAAAGGAAAACAATGATCGTAGTGACTTGTTACATTATTTACAACTGCCTAATGTTTAGTGCGGACTTCGCTAATTGTGTTTTCAAACAAATGTATTAGCAAGGAAATTAATTAGCATGGGTATGTGATTTGTAGTGCAATAGTTAGTCAATGTTCAGATGGACGACTGTACATTATACTGTCATTATTTACTCACTATCATGTCATTCCAAACCAGTAAGATGTTGAAGTGGATAAAAACCTTTCATCAAAGTTGTCCTAAAACCTTCTTCTTTGGACAACTTAGTTCAACTTCAAATGTTGACTACTGTATATATGTATGTGTATATATATATATATATATATATATATATATATATATATATATATATATATATATATATATATATATATGACCCCTAAAGTACTTGGCATTTAAATGTTGCGGACTAGTCTCATCAATTTGTAAAGGATGTTCAGTGAAATATCAAGGAGGAAAAATGTGCTTAGACTGAATACAAATTAATAAAAGAAAGATTATGGGAGACTTCAGGGGTTTCAGACAGAATTTATTGATTTTATATCTGTTTGATACCAAAAGCTTGTCTGTTTTTGACATGCCCGAACTAGATGGATTTCGAGGCGTTGATGTATAAATAGATTTTCACGGCTCAGAGGAGGATTATACTGACAGGAACAACAGGTAAATTTATGTTTCACTGACATATTTAGAGATTTTAATCATGTTGAAATCAAATATATCTTTTTCTCATACAATTTCTGTAAAAATAATAATAATAATAATAATGCAACAAACTGTCTAATGTGTTATTTCTTTATTTTTTTTGTCAAACTCTGAGCAATCCAATACAGTCTGGATAGCATTAGATGACGTTAAAAGCAATCTTATTTTCTAGGGGAAATAAGCATGCAAAATTAAATATAAAATATTGACCGATATGATAAAAAAAAAAAAAAAGAACTCTAATATCAGCTGATAACCAATATGGTACCCATATATTGTGCATCACTTGTCAGAACTAGCCGCCATAGGCTAAGATTCATCTCTAAAGCAATCATTTGGCTACGGAGCCCATAAAGAGACATGGTGAAGGAGAAAAAAATGAGATAGGAGGAAAAACGATAAGTGCTTTTGCGTTCCCCTGAGAAACTTTGCGTTCGCTCACAAAATGTTTGCGTTCCCCCAAGAAATTTCACGTTCACATTTGCAAAATTTTCGCGTTCCCCCCAAAAACTTTGTATTCGCTCACAAAAAACACAAAAGTTTTGTGAGCATATGCAAAAGTTTTGTGAGGGAATCACAAAACTTCCAATTATATACTGTTGATTTTGGTCCTACTATAAAACCTTGCCAAAATGATCACCAAAAATTGCCTTAAATGCCAAAATAGTGACAAGAATTGGCTTTGGAAAATGAATCCTGCTTTACTGAGTCAGAGAAAGAACTGGGAAAGCCTCCGATAATAAACTCTCTCTGTCTCACATGCTGTCATCTATGCTCCACATTTTTGCCATAATTTACACTGATATTCAGAGTGTGTGTCTGACTTGACTGTCCGAAACCTCTGAGTATGCCGAGGGAACGAAGAAGGGAGAGAAGGGAAGATGGAGGAGAAGGTGCAATGAAGGGAGACGTATGACGACATATAACGAGGCAGACGCTCATTCCAAATTTGTGCGCCCTACATACTGAAATGCCATCATGAAGGTGGAAGGGAAAGAAAGAAAGACAGATAAAGGCCAAGAAAAACATAGTAGTAGAATGAAATAAAGTAAAAAGAGACCATAAAAATAAACTAAGGTAACTTGAAAGAGCTCCTGAGGGAAAGTGAAAAACACAAAATCTCTTTCATATCTCATTTTTTTCCCCACCCAGACAGTAATGAGATTAAATTGAGAGCAACAGATAAATACACTCTGGTAATCTCACATGTGTCTGCTATAAAAGTTTCAGAAGATATCTCAACAGTGTCTCTAATTGTGCTCAGATTGGCCAAAATACCAAAGTCTGCAATAAAAAGTCACATCTCAATATGAATTCAAATATTATTCATGAAATTTACAAACAGTCACATTATTTTATAGCTCCGCACTTATTTTGGAGAAACATCTGACACAAAGATGGTAACACATAACTATGAAATAGTAATTTTCTTGGAAAAAAATATTTGTTATCCTCGACCATAAGAAAGAAAGAAAGAAAAAAAAAAAATCACAAACAAGGTATCTTTAATATCTAGGTTTCACATAGACAGCATTGAGATTAATGGAGAATAAATGGAAACTTTTGCTTTAGATTTCAGAAGAGTCCAGAATGTTTCACACTTTGCTCAGTTTCGACTAGATACCAAAGTCTGCAATCCAAAAAAAGCAAATCTAAATATGAACTCAAACATGGCTCATCAAATTATTCCAACACCAAAATATCTGAGCTATGCTATCCACTTTCCTTTTATATCTCTGTACACAAACTGCTCTCATGCATTTCAAATTAGATATTTACCAAAGAGTTTTGCAGAGAAATATCTGAGACAATGTTCATACTTAATGATGAAGGAAACAAAACCCAAATAAGTGACATTTGAATAATTTTCCTCAGGGGTGATACTTTAGAAGCCCACATCTATATGAAAATTCACAGGATCTTTTTAATATCTCACTCGTTTCTCATTGCCTGCAATGAGATTAAATGGATACATTTGCTTTAGTCTCAGGTTGCTCAGATGTTTCTCCTGAAGAAAAGACCCAGTAATCTCAAACTCATTTAGAGTTTCAGAAGAGATCCCAACAAAGTATCAAACTGTGCTCAGATCTGAATCTAAAGTCTGCAGTCGGTAGTCAGATTTCTCAATATGAGCTCAATCTCAATTTGATCTATGCTATCCACATTTATTTGCCATTTGCCATTTATCTTCACAAGGAATTATAAATAGGAGAAATATCTGAAAAACACAAACAAAATCTCTTTTATATCTCAATTGTTTCTCCAAAGACAGCAATGAGATTAAATTGAGAGCAAATTGAGACTTTTTTCTACTGATAAAAAGACTCTGGTAATCTCACATGTGTGTTTCAGAAGATATTTCAACAGTGTCTCTAAGGGGCGTTTACACAACACTGTTTTCAACTAAAAACAGAATTTATGCGTTTTGGCCATTCATTTACACGACAACGGCGTTTTGAGGGCCTGAAATCGCAAACTTTTGAAAACGACTTTCAAAGTGCAAGTTTTTGAAAACGATACCATTATTGTCTCCATATAAACTACAAAAACGTGAATTTGTGAAAACGTTTAAGTTATGCACATGCGAATTACGTGTATAGTCTATATGCACAGTTTTTCTTTACAAAGCGACATCGCCAACTACTGTCCTGGCAGCATAATACAGTGTTTTTACTTGTTTTCGTGAATCTGTGTAAATGAGGATTGTTTTGACTGCAACGTTGTCAACTGTACTGTACACAAAAAACGCAAAGGAAAAACTTTTCCATTTTTAGTACATCATTGTCGTGTAAATGTACCCCAATTGTGCTCAGATTGGCCAATAAAAAAGTCAAGAGATCTCAATATGAACTCAAATACTGTTGATGGAATTTAGAGACTATATGATTTGAGCTCTGCTAGTCGCATTATTTTGGAGAAACATCTGAAACAAAGATAATACTTAGGTTAAGTAAAACATAACTATGAAATATGAAGTTTCCTCTTAAATGATATCATAATCAAAAATCATCAGCAAAGTCTCAAACTGTGCTCCGATCTGAAATCTGCAATCAGAAGTCAGAGATATAAATATGAACTCAAATACTTCTCAAATTCAAAAAACAAGTGATCAGATCTATGCTATAAACATTTAAATTAAAACTCTTACTCTATATCAACAATTGTGTCACTTGCCTCAACATTTTCTATTCACAAGGAATTTTATGAGAAACATCAGAGACAAAGTTAGTTGAAATAGAATGAGGAATGCAATTCTCCTGAGAACAGAGAGTTTCCTCTGGGTCGGACACACATGCAGGATCGCCACAGCTCATGTTTCTCTATCTGTGTGTGTGAGTGTGTGTTTATGAGCAGAACGAGTGCGTATCCACATCTGACCCACATCATAAATGTAACTGAAAATCATCAGAGAGCCACTCCAGTTCACGCCAAACCACACACACACACACACACACACACACACACACACACCTCGGTTGTGAAAATCCTTTTATTTGCGATATAATTCATTTGCCGTGTCCTCCACCACCCACGGCCCCTTCATGTGACTGCTGGCTGCTCGTTACCGCATCCCGAACCGCCCAAATTAATGATGAAAAAGGACAATTACGAGGAAAACGCAATTAGCTAACGAACAGTGAGCCAATTATCTTTCTCCCACACAGTGGGCCAAAACTCAACGGCTGCGGGGTCAACCCAGAGGATTTTTACACATTCAAACATGCAGAGTTTTTCCTTCTTTCATCACTCCGACGAGGACAACGGCACGGGTTTAATTAAACGGAAGCTTGAGTTCGCCTCTGAAGTGTGAAATTTAAACCAATCGTTGTTTTTAAACCGTTGTTGTTGCATGCTGGATAAATATTTTTCTTCTCAAGATAAAAGGGGATTGCATAAGTCGGTTTTAAAAGGAAAGGCTCGAATTGCATGCAAGGGAAGAAAAAAGTACAAACTAAGTATGTCAAAACAAAACTACCAAAGCGTCCAGTAGGTGGTGCTGTTGACATCTCAGTCAACAGAAGTCTCCAGGTTAAAACAGACATGTATCACCACACCCTTTCCTCTCATTCACTCTCTCCTCGCCTTTACAGTCACTTTTTCTAACCACAGGGGCTTCTGTTATGATGGACGATGTGTTTTATGGAGGATGCAGTGAGGAGAATTATGAGGACAGACAGGAGTGGCTAGAATACGACAGTTTTGGGGGAGAAAGGCCTGGATTTGGAGACGCATTCCTCTGTGTTTCCTTTTGTTCTGTCCATCAGAGTTCTTCTACTGTAATAAATCTTGGTTACTAGGCCCTGCTGTCTATTACTCTCTCTACAGCTCTCTGCTGTAATGGGAGAGTAAAATCTCACGGTTGATCTCATCTCGGCTTGTCTCATCTCATCTCTTCTCATAGGAAATTTAAACTCACAGTTGTTCGCTTCTCTTCTTGTCTCTCTTCTCACGTTGTCATCTCTTCTGATTTCTTCTTAAAGGAAGGGTAACACTCAGTTATTCTCATCCCACCTTGTCTCATTTCTTCTGTGTTAATTGGAAAGTTCAGTTTCTCAATTGTCCTCTTCTCTTCTCATCACTTCATCCCTCATCATATAAACAAAGCTAATATCTCAGTTATTCTTATCCCACCTTGTCTCATCTTTCTCTGCTAAGTTCAGACTCTCAATTGGTCTCTTCATCCCTCTGCTAATATGAAAAGTTTACCTCCCAATTATTCTCCCCTCATCTCATCTTGTCTCGATCTCGTCTCTTCTCATATGACAAGTTAAACTCACCGTTTTTTAGTTTTTTTTCTCATCTCATCTCATCAATTCTATTTTCTTCTGAAAGTAAATGTAAACATCAGTTATTCTCAATTCATCTCACCTAATCTCTCTGTTCTCTTCTCATCTCCGACTGTTCGCTTCTTTTCATGCCTCTACCAATAGGAAAGGTTAGCCTTAGAATTATTTACATCTCTTCATCCCTGTGCTAATGGGAAAAAGTTAACCTTAGTTATTCTCATCTCATCTCACATCATCTCGTCTTTTCATTCCTGTGCTGAAAGGAACAGTTAACCTCAATTATTCTCATCTTGATTCATCTCTCTGCTAATAAGAAAGGTTAAAAAGAATAATAAGAGAGGTTTCTCTTTTCACCTCGTATTGACTTTTCCTCTCTTCATACAAAAAGGAGAACCTCATGGTTGTTCTTGTCTCATCTAGCCTCAAGTTTATGATTGACAAGATAAACTCTCTTTTTCACCTCACCTCATCTCGCCTCGTCTCTCCTCTTTATAGAAAGGATAATCTCATGGTTTGCTTGTCTCTTTATCTCTCTGCCTGCCACAAGGAAAGAGGAGAACATGATTATGTTTGAAATTACACAACAAATTTCAAGTTGTTCTCATCTTGTCTCATTTTTGTCTCTTCATCTTCTCTGCTAATAGAAAAGGTTTACATCTCAGTTCTCATCTCATCTCACAGTTGTCTTCTCTTTTCACGTCTCATTTCATCTCATCTCTTTAGGATAACCATATGGCTTCTCTTGTCTCTTCATCTCTCTGCTAGGAAAGAAAAGAACATAGGATTATGACTGAAATTACACAATATAAACATGACAGTTGTTGTCATCTTATTAGGGCCCGAGCACCAATGGTGTGAGGACCCTATTGTAATTGCTCTGTCAATTATTCTTCTTCTCCGAAAGGAATCACATTTTTGGGCCTTAACATGGTGAAAATTTACGTCTGATATGGGTTTCAGAATTAGGCAACAGGAAGTGACATGATTAACACTGTGATGCACTACTAGCAACATACTAAAATATGCAATTGAGTACTAAACATGCTACAAACATTCTAAAACATGCTAGCAACACTTAGCTGAGTGCTAAAGCATGCTATTATCGTCATGAAACAGGAAGTTATTGTAATTCAAGCATACAATGTCCAATTTGCCTCAAACTTCACATGTTTGATAAATGCCCTAGCCTGAAGACATCTACGTGCCAAAATTTAGTTATAGTCATATCGTCACCAGCTGGTAGCTGGAAGTGTGGCAAATACAAATGACTGACGTTGTCCTCCTATATTTTTATACTTAAATGCATATTACCCACCGTACTCTGTTTTCCTAAAGCCACCAGGTGGCGGTGGCACGGGTGCGAGGGCCCTTTCATCGCTGCTTGCAGCTTTAATTTCATTTTGTCTCTTAATTTCTCTCCTAACAAAAAAGAGATCTCAGTTGTTTTCTTCTCATCTCATCTTGTCTCTTTATCTCTCTGTTAAAGGTTTGTCTCACAGTTGTCCTCTCTTTTCACCTTACCTCATCTCTTCTCTTCATATAAAGAATCACCTTATGGTCTCTTCATCTTTCGGCTACAAGGAGATAGGAGAACATAGGATTATGACTGAAATTACACATCACACGTTCTCTTTTCATCTCATTTTATCTCTTCCCTTCTCGGGATGATTTTTCATTTTCCCGCACAAATACGGCCACAATCAGGACACACAGAGGAGCGAGAACTATCAAAGGGAAGTTCTAGAAACTTTGCTTGCCTGAGCTCTGTGGAGGGATACAGGGAGCATAATGATATTCTCTATTGATCGCAAGGAGGAGAACAAATGCTGGTAGTTACGCCGTTGACATTTCCATCCAGCTCACTTGCTCTATAAGTTCCAAACAAATATAAAGAAGCATTTCTCACAACTCCACCATCTGAATATCAAAGATATGAGGGGAAAAAAGAAATATGAACAGTTTCGTTGATGGTGAACGCGAATGAGTTTAGAACTTTACCCTCAAGAAGTCTTCTTTTTCCGGCCTCATTTTCTTTTATTTTTCTCAGCAATTTTCTTTTTCGGATTGGTATCCAGTCTACCTCTAGGTTTTCACAAATGCTAAATTTTAAACAGCAAGCATATCTGCTTAGATTTGCATGACCTTTATAACACACAAAACATTACCTTTAGCTGTTATGCTAATGATGTCAAGCTATAATTAGCAGCATTAGCTTTTTGTAGCATTAGCATTTTTAGCTGATGACGTGAGCTAAAGTGCAGTTGGTGTATTTTGCTGATTTCAAGTCATCATGGGAAGTTTTAAAGTCATAGTTTTGGGTTACAGATCCGTACAAATTAAACTGTACCATCAATATTCACAATTCTCATTTGTTTCTTGCAGATAAGTTATGGGATATGTTCAGAATAGAATGCTTGTGTATATATGCTGTTTACTGCATACACGTTTCAAAAGCTCTCAACAATGTCTCAAATTGTGCTCAAATTTGTCAAGATACTTAAGTTTTAAAAAAAAAAATCGTAAATATCCAGGTGTTTTCTGTGAATGTGAGACTTCCGAATTATTAGCCACTATAGGGAAATAACGAGAAGAACATCAAAGTGCAGTAAACTGTAAAACTGTTTGCGCTACAAACCAGCGTGTTTATAATTAAGACAATACATTAAAATAATTAGCATGTTTTAAGAAATACATTAGTGAAGTGCAACGGTTGGCCTACCTCTGTTGCCTTCAAGTCCTCCAGGGAAGTTCAGTAGATGTACAAAATTTAACAAAAACTTACATTAGCATTCACAATTAAATGCAAAATACGACCAATGCTAATTTAAACCATGATTTCTTACCTGAAACCCTCAAACTTGGAACCTCTGGGAATGAAAAGTTTCCCACTAGCAATTACATTGGGGTTCATGTGAGTTCTTCTCGTAAATGCAATAATTCGGACATGGCTTGAAGGCAGCTTTTGAACAGCTGATATTTTGGTCTCTGGTGAGACACTAGGTAAAATATAACCATGTGATATAATGAGAAACCTAAGCCGAGTCTTCTCACAAGGCAATGGCAGGAGGACACACACCGAGCCAAAAATGAACAGATGAAGGTGATTCTCTTTCTTTTATCTCTCTCTCTCTTGCTGTCTTCCTGATGTTCCTCCTCTCCTTTTTCTTGGTTTTTTTTCTTGTTTAACTCTCTCTCAGAGCAGCCTGTCAGGGGGCTATAATGAGAAGAAGATAAGTAGAGCAGCTCTCAGTCCTGATCAGTGACCACCTGTGGAATCGACAGGGGTCTTATCAGCAACTCTCATCCTCTGGCACCAGTGCGCACCTCTTTCTGTCTGTCGCTCACTTTCTCACACGGGTGAGCCAATGGGAAACAAAAAAGGGAGGAGCAGCAACCCGCAAAGGCTGCTGGAAAGGCTAACAGCAGTGGGATGGAAATCCATGTTTGCTTGGTTGTGCCCCAGAGGTTGGGCCGCTGCAAATGCCAAAACCGTTCCTCTGAAACTGGAGGAGAAAAGTAGGATGAATAAAAGGAGAAATGCAAGCTGAGTTGGTTGAAAGAGAAGGTGTCCGTGTTTTTGATAGATCCAGTCAGGCGTTGAGAGGCTTCACACCATGGGCCTCCCATTGGGAGCGATCGCACACCTGCAGGGGATTGAAGATGTGATCCAAGCCAACAGGGGCCAAACGGATGTGTGTGTGTGTGTGAGTGAAATAGCTCAAAATGTAAGAGACATATTCTGACCCTCGGTAACTTTGTAAATGTGACACAGCCACATTTCACTGAAGAAAGAAAGAAAGAAAGGAAAAAAAAAAAAATTAGGTGGTAAAAACTGACCAAAAGTAAAAAAAAAAAAAAAGTATATTTTGCATGAAAACAATGAAGCCTATTTTTTTTTTTTTTTTTTTTTTGTTGATAATTTGGATTTTTTTATTTGTGAAATTATTTTAATGAAATCGATCATATGCAAATTTCATTCTTATTACTCCATGTAATGATATTCCACTGGAGGTGAGCGTAGCGAACCCAAGTGCAGTTTATTGAACAGAAACATGAACTAAATACAAAACATAGACGTGGCTTGACTTGACTTGAAACAGAAACAAATTCACCAACAGCGGATTACAGGGAAACAAAGCTAGACAAGAGAACAATGAAACATGAGGGCTATATATACACAGAGAGACTAATGACAAACAAGGAACAACTGTGAACAATCAAGACAATGAACCAATCACAAAACAGAACTGATAAACCACAAGACTAAATCAACCAACAGGCTTGTTCAACTTGATGCAGCGCTGCACAGACCGATCGGTGGCTGACTTGAAGCAGTGTATGCTGGTAAGAAATTTTGTCCGATTTTGTCAAAATTTGAGACAGCGCCGACACCATGTGACTGATGTATGGCTTCAAAAGTACAGCGAGAGCGATTCGAGATCAGCCACCTGAGTCAGCCAGTGCTGTTTCTCAAGAGGAGCTGCACGAGCTCTGATGACGACACAGCTGTTTCACGATTGGCCGGATTCACCGCATGACAACGATCACGTGTGTTTCATGTTTATTGTCACACCTTCAGTTCCACTAATGCTCACAAATCTGTATTTTTATAACAGTTAAAGCTTTTTCATGTAGTCGCAATGTTATATGAAAACAAAATAAAAATGATAAAAAAAAAAAACGTAGACCCCACTACATTGGTATTTAAATAATATATGTTGAACTTTATTCTTGTAAAAACAGACGCTGTAAGCAGTACATAAATGTTTCTGAAACATCAGTGTATTAGTCAAATATTGCATTTTTCACTTCAGCTGAGGTAAAGTATGCAAACACAACGCGAGCGTCACTACGAAAGAAAGTGTCTGACTTCACGTCTTCGTTTTCAGCTCCTTCCCGCCTGCACATGGCTACTCTCGCTGATCGGTTGCATCCAGCCGCAGCCGATGTCGAACACACCTAATGACAACATAACATGAGACTAGGGAAGCACATGACCGGATCACATGAGGACAAGGGAATCACATGACATTAGGGAGCACATGGCAAACATAAAGCAATGAAACAAAGCATGAACTTGAAAAATAAACCATGAAACATGAACATGAAACATTACAGAATCCCCCCTTCTAAGGGTGGCTCCCGACACCCAACATAAACCAAAACAAGACAGTCCAGGAGGGTGGTGGAGCGGAGGCAGATATGGGGGAGGGATGGTGGGCCAGGCCCGTGCAGGGGAACAGGACAAGGGCCTAAGTCGTGGGGCATGGGTGGACCTGGGCCGTGGGCGGACCTGGGCGGACCTGGGCCGTGGGGCGTGGGCGGACCTGGGCCGTGGGTGGACCTAGGCCTTGGAGCGTGGGCGGACCTGGGCCGTGGAACGTGGGCGGACCTGGGCTGTGGAGCATGGGCAGACTTGGCAGGCTAGGACACCTCCAGGGTAGCACTGGAAGTTCAGGGAACAAAGGTGGCGCCGGTAGCTCAGGGG
This sequence comes from Mylopharyngodon piceus, assembly GCA_039654765.1. Taxonomy (NCBI): domain Eukaryota; kingdom Metazoa; phylum Chordata; class Actinopteri; order Cypriniformes; family Xenocyprididae; genus Mylopharyngodon; species Mylopharyngodon piceus. Next base: position 34,358,626 of record CM077438.1, read on the forward strand.
GCCACAGAGGTGCAGGCAGTTCAAGGGACCATGGCGGTGCAGGCATTTCAGGGAACCAAGGTGGCGCAGACAGTTCAAGGGACCATGGCGGTGCAGGCAGTTCAAGGGGCCAGAGAGGTGCGGCCTCCATGGCCTTAGCCAGGTACCTACTGCCCTCCCCCAAAATTTTCTTGGGCAGAGCTATGGGGTCATGGCCTGGAGCGGGTTCATTGGCTGAGGCAGTCACTGGACTCTGGTCAGGGGCTGGAGTCCCCTCTGGACGCTGGTCAGGGGTTTGAGTTCCCTCTGGACGTTGGTCAGGGGCTGGAGTCCCCTCTCAACGCTGGTCAGGGGCTGGAGCCGATGTGTGTGCAGCCCACACACATAAAATGGCCGTGGCCATAATGGTCAGCGCTGCATTCTCTGTTGACTCTGGTGTGGTAGCCGTCTTGACTGAGGGCTCAGGCGTGACAGCCATCTCTGCTGAGGGCTCAGGCGTGGCAGCCATCTTTGCTGAGGGCTCAGGCGGGGCAGCCATCTTTGCTGAGGGCTCAGGCGGGGCAGCCATCTTTGCTGAGGGCTCAGGCGGGGCAGCCATCTTTGCTGAGGGCTCAGGCGGGGCAGCCATCTTGGGATGAGGCTCTGGAATGGCGGCCATCTTGGGACGAGGATCTGGATGGGCAGGCATGACGTGAACAGACTGTGGCTGGGCAGGCATGACGTGAACAGACTGTGGCTGGGCAGGCATGACGTGAACAGACTGTGGCTGGGCAGGCATGACGTGAACAGACTGTGGCTGGGCAGGCATGACGTGAACAGACTGTGGCTTGGCAGGCATGACGTGAACAGTCTGTGGCTGGGCAGGCATGACGTAAACAGGCACTGACCTGGCTGGCATAATGTGACCAGTCTCTGGTGTGGCTGGCATTGGCTTGGTAGGTACTGTGGGATCGCAGGGCCCCTCTTCCACAGTTCCCACAGTAAATGAGGAACTGTGGTGATCTGAGGAGGTGATCTGCTGGGTTCATCGTATCGGTCTAGCTTTCTGTAATGATATTCCACTGGAGGCAAGCGTAGCGAACCCAAGTGTAATTAATTGAACAGAAACATTAACTAAATACAAAACATTGACTTGACACATAAACATGAACATAAACAAACTCACCAACAGCAGATTACATGGAAACAAAGCTAGACAAGAGAACAATGAAACATGAGGGCTATATATACAGAGAGACTAATGACAAACAAGGAACACCTGTGAACAATCAAGACAATAAACCAATCACAAAACAGAACTGATAAACCACATGACTAAATCAACCAATGACAACATAACACATAGGGAAGCACATGACCTGATCACATGAGGACAAGGGAATCACATGACATCAGGAAGCACATGGCAAACATAACAAACAAAGCAATGAAACAAAGCATGAACTTGAAAAATAAACCATGAAACATGAACATGAAACATAACACCAAACAAGACATTACACTCTAACACAATAAAAATTATATTATATTATGCGCATAATTTGCAGTATGTTGTACTGCCTTATTTAATAATGCTGAATTAATTAATATTAACATTACAGTTTTTCCTGTAAAACAAATAAACTACTCTATTTCAGTAATAATAATGAATAATATTAACAATAAACAATACTTGAAAAAAATGAAGCCTTTTTAGGAGCATTGTCTTGCAATTTTATATTTAAAAAAATCTCCCCAAAATAGGCTTTGTTTTCTTTACGCAAAATATGATTTCTTACATAGTCTGTATGTAGAGTGAAATGTGACTATAAATAACGTAATTTGAGGTATCACTCATGTCTGTAGTGCAAAAGTTCAAATTACTATAAATATGCACTTTATCACAAATAATTAGTTTATGTTTATGAACATTTAATTTTAGAAACAAAAAGTTTTTTTTTTTCTAAATGTTAATGAATGCTTTGCTGCTCTCTGTGCTCAGGGATACTGAATGTGTGCGAAACAAGCCACACACACACACACACACATAAACACACACACGCTAATGAGGCTGCAAAACCTTGTTACAGAAATAAACAAACTAATGTTCATCAATTAAAATCACTTATGCTTAAACAATCAAAACATGGGCTTAATTATCCTCCTGATACTTTCCCCATGATTCTGTGCTGTATTATTCTGCAAAAAAGACACATATGCCTTTTTAATTAAAAACTCATCCAGTAACAAGCACTTGACCCCAAGTCTTTCCTTTTATATTTTCTTCTTGTTTTACCTTTGGATATATTTGAAATAAAAGCCTATTTTCAAAAAACAAAAAACAAAACCAAACAATATTCTTACTAAATATAAAGCAAATAATAAAGATCTTGGCATTCCCGTGAGAAGTTGGCATTGCAGAAATCGTTTTCCCCCTTTGTTCATCCTGTACAGTTGGGAATGAAGAACTAGCTTTATTTTTTATTTAAAAAAAAAAAAAAAAATCCACACTGACTGATTTTCATCAAATTCGATGTGTGATCCCCTTCATTTACCAGTGCTATTTGAACATGATGGCCAGCAGCAAAATAATACAAAGACAATGAATCGAGAAAAATTCTTTAAAGAATTGTTTCCTTCATCTTGATCGTTTGATCCTTGATCTTTTGACATATAAGAGGTCTTTGGACCATTAAAACATCCTGCAAGTTTCATAGCTGCAAGTCCTCCTCCTTATAAACAAAGCATTTATTTAATGAAGCTCCAAAAACAGCTCGTTTTGATATTGGGTGATCTATGACGTTGCACAGGCAAAAACATTTGCATATGCCTGCCTCCCAAGCAAGACATAAATGAATAGCATCGCATCATAGGCCACGCCTACCTGCATTCAGTCGCTTAAGGCCTGACATTTGCCAACACTAGATGTGAATGTCACTACAAAAGCAAATAGAACCCATTATAATCACTGATGCTGTCTACACTAGACACAGTATACAGATGTGGTTTAATTTCTGACATACTCCATACACTTGAGTCTGCTGACAACAGGACAAATGGAAGAGTACATGGAGCTGTAAAGGAACGTTCGGTTTGACGTATCCTGTTTAATCACTTGACATTTGATATTCAACAGTGCTTTGCATCTGCCTGCATTGACACCATTTTCTTTAAGAGCTGCTGTGCAGCCAAAATTATATACCAATTATCATTGTAAAGCTGCTTTGACACAATCTGCATTGTAAAAAGCGCTATATAAATAAAGGTGACTTGACTTGACTTTAAACAGCTCATTTGCTCATTTTCATTAGAGACTTCAGAAGAATACCAGCGTCAGGAACAAGTGGATGGTTTATTTTTATGGTGTCATGGATCATGTTCGGAGAATTTGACTGGAGAATGTTTTGTAAAGGAGGCACAGTGTAATGGAGAGTTCGCAATGAAACTTTTGTTGACAGATGAAGCAGTCAATGTAAGTAAATGATTTCATAATGCTTTGTCTGTAAATTATGGTTTTCCATATATATATATATATATATATATATATATATATTTAACTTTATTAAAATTATAAGTGAACCTCTAAGAACATATTAAAACAATATTATTATTTCTTAAATATTAAAATTTGCATGCATTGTCAACTCTGTTAATTAAAATGAATGAGAGAAAGTCTGTTTGGTCTTGCTTTGAACTTGTGTGTGTTCGTGTACTGTGAGGGTCTGTGATATTTACGGGTTCATTTTGTCCTCACCGAGGAAAGCAGGAGCTCACACTAACCTTAGCAAAACAAAGCTCACACCTTTTTCTGTCCACTCTGGGGGGTTTTGACCAAAAAAAAAAAAAAAAAAAACCTCTTAGACAAGTGCATTAGGTGACTGGGGTTTGTACCTACCTGTAATCATCATTTATCAAGCAGGAAACCAAAATGTTCCTCAGCTAGAAACTCCTGTGTGTGTTGGTGGAGATTATACCTTGACTAAGGACTATTTTCAAGCAGCTACAAGAACTGACACCCAGTGGCTATAGTGCCATGACCCTAGTAGTTTCCACTTTCTCTTGTTTTGTTCCCCTCCCCCCTCCCTCCCTCTTTCACTATTCTATTAGGTAAGTCTCACAGAAACATGTCCAAGTCACATTTCATCTTAAAATCAGTAAAGAAAAAAAAAAAAAAAAGAAACTCAAGTTTTATTAAAGAAAATTAGACTTGTGTTTGGACTATTTAGACCTTTAGCATTCTGATATTACTGTTATGACAATTAAATACTCATTTTGCAGTTGTCTCATTCTTTTAAGATTGTCAGTTAAAACATACTATATATATATATACACACATACATACATACATACACACACACACACACACACACACACACACACATTTTTACAATTTAAAAATACTAAATTGTGATGATGACAGTGATATATATGAATGTGAATTAATGTAAATTACAATATGTATTACTTTTTATTAATTTATAAATGTATTTGTTTTACAAATATGAATTTATAATTATATATACATATCTATATACAATTCATAATTATGTTTACTCATAATGCATAATTACACACACACACACAGACACACAACATCTTGAAAAATCTACTTTTAATTGATAGAATTATCAAAAAAAAAAAAAAAAAAAAAAAAAAGCTTATTTTTTCAATAAAGTTGAGGTAAATAAATTTTAAGTAAACTGTTGCATTTCATTAAATTATGTATTATTAAAGTTCGGGAGGAGCACGCTCAGATAATTAATCTAATTAAGCGCATTCAGTTAATCAACTCAATTAATGAGATAATAGGTATATATACAGCAGAGTTCTTCATGTTCGTTGACAGTTTATCAGCATCCCTCCACAACTCCATCTCCTCACTTCTAGTTCTATTCTAACTTTAGTTCATGGCTGTAAATCCTAAAATATTTCTACCATATTTTAAGTTCAATGCCATAAAACATAAATATTGCTACCATATTGTATTGTATTATTATTTATGGTGCAGTAAATGCTAGAGTAAGGTTTTTTTAAAGTGTACTTCCAAAATCTGTACATTTAACAGTATTTTATAGTAAAATTATATGAAATATTCTGTGAGATCGTTTTTCACCCCATATAGTAAGGGTACATACCGTTAACCAATTAACATGTTTTTCCACTGCATTTTTACAGTCTTTTACCGGTAACACTTTATTTTACAGCGTCCTTGTTACACGTTACATTTAGTTACTATAGTAATTACTATAAATTATGCATAATTACACACATCTAGCCCTAAACCAGTTATTTGGTGTGAAAAGTGGACATGCCTTTGAGATTCCTCTCATTTCATTTCTCCCTACCCATCCAGTTCTCCTAAAGATGTCAGGTTCTTTCTGTCAGCTTTGAGGTGAGTGCAGTACTAACCTGCGAGGCAAGAGTTGTTCAATAACAAATGCAAGTCTGCACCAGTCAGTCAGAACCAAGTGTTGCCTTACAGGTGCGGTATCATCAGACAGCGAGAGGTCAGAGTTGAGGCAGCCGGAGGATTTATGAAAGAAGAGATAAACCTCCAGCTGCACCCTGGGGTCCCCCCCTCACTGCCCCCCCTCCTGTGGGAAGGTGTATCTCGGGTTAGATGAGGTGCCTTCCCTGCTGACTGACAAGCCTTGGTGTCTGATCTTAAAGAGTTCTGGAAATAAGAGAAAGAGAGAATGGATCAATGAAGTCAAGCGACGGCACTTTTTCTGTGCACACCTGCTGCGTACGCATTTATTTGTGGAAGTATGGTATATGAGATTGTGTGCATCAAAGTCAACATGAAACACCATTCGCAAACCATTTTATTTCTGTAATGTGACATGTCTGATTTAAATGCAAATACAGAAAAAATGTAGAATGGAATCAGGAAAAAAGTAAATCAGGTCAATTCTGATTTCATGACTTGAAATGTGTTTTAAAGTGTATTTATATGACTCTGTGTGTTTCTAACTGCTCCACTTCCGATGACCTGCAGAGTCTGTCATCTTGGCCGTGTTTGATGAGTTTGACCGCAGTGAAACCATCTGAGCGAAAAGGTCGCAGGGGTGATCTGGCTGAAATCTCTGCCTTTCTCTTTCAGACAGGTGAATTGTTCATGTGAAGTGACAACAGGGGCAAGATGAAGAGTTCAATATACAATTTTTATAAGGGCACTTTCAAAGTTGATGTCACAGTTATGACTTTATTTTGCCTTAAATAATGAGAAAATAAATGTTAGTACTCACCTGCAGTCATTATGTGTTAATCTCTCTAATGGGGTCCAAAAAAAAAAAAATTACTCTAAAACACACACAAAAATAAATATTATGACCATTGTGGTACCATGTCCACAAAAAAAAGGAACAATTATATATATATATATATATATATATATACACACACACACACACACACATACACACACTGTAAAACATGTTCATAATTTTAACGGTAAAAGGGTTACACTTTTTTTTTTTTTTTTTAAGGTGTCTTTGTAACAATTGTAACCGGTAAAAGTGGAGAAAAAAAAAAAAAAAAACAAAAAAAAAACATACCCTTACTATATGGGGTAAAAAACTGTAAATGATCTCATGGGACATTTCATATAATTTTAGAGTAAAATACTGTTAAATGTACAGATTTTGGAAGTACACTGTAAAAAAAAAACAAAAAAAAAAACCTTACTGTAACATTTACCGTACTTTACCATAAATAATAATACCATAAAATATTGTAGCAATATTTATGTTTTATGGCACTGAACTTAAATTTACGGGAAAAACTGGCAGCTATGGTTGAAGTACTTTACAGCAAAAAACAAACAAACAAACAAAAAAAACAGTGGTAATATTTTAGATTTTTTCGGCTCTGAGCTAAAGTTTATGATAAAAAAAATGGCAGCTGTGGTTGAAGTACTTTACCGCAAAAATTACGGTAGTAATATTTTAGGTTTTACGGCACTGAGCTAAAGTTTACAGTAAAAAACTGGCAGCTGTGGTTGCCAGTACTTTACCATAAAAAAATATGGTAGAAATATTTTAGGTTTTACAGCCATGAACTAAAGTTTACTGTAAAAAAACTGAGAGCTGTGGTTACAAGTGCTTTACTGGTTTTTAAACGGCAAAACACACTCACTTGCACGTATTTGAGAATCGGAATATCATATAGTTGATGACATGGTAAGCTGGTAAGTTTGTGAATATTTTGAATAAAAAAGGAGAAACGAAATAAAAGTGATACATCTGTCATACAGTGTTATTCTGGCTGTGGTGTGTGACGTGACAAGCATGACGCGTTGCCATGGAAACAAGGGGAAACGTTCTAAACTAATGGTTGCGTAAAAAATGGCATTGAACTTCAATTTATGGTAAAAAAAAAAAAAAAAAGAAAAAAGGCAGCTGTAGTCGCCAGTACTTTACCATAAAAATATGGTATTACAAAAGAATTTGTCACATATGTGTACAAAAGTTGAGAATTAACAGAAATTTAGAAGTTTTATTGAAAATAATAAAGTTTGATGTCACCATTATGGTAATCAGTGTTTGTTTTAGTTGGGCTCTTGACCCATCGAACATTAGATTTTCTCTGGCTGCTGTAACTTGTGTATATAAAACATATTCGTTATGCCAAGAAAATCAGAGAGAAAAAAATAAGAAAATGTGATCAGGCGATGTTGTCTATGTATTGTTGATGATATAATCATCATGGAGTTACATCTGATACACTGATCTCATATAGAGTCTTATCTTTGATTATATGAGGAATGTTTAATAAATTTTACATTATTGATTAACAGCTCCGTGATCTTGCAGCATGAGAGCCAGCAGTGACAAACAGATAATCTGAAGGACTTTAAAAACACATTGTACTACTGTATCATTTAAACAAACACAGACATCAAGTATCAGCATATGAATCTCAACAACAGTGACAATCAACAAAATATTCAGATAAAACTCTGAACATCATGAAACAAGCTACTAAAAAGTCACAACAAAAGCAACAGCTAAAAATACAAGCAGATAATAATAATAAAAGAAAATACTAAGGCAATTCAGCTGAATTTTATTCATGCTCCAATGCATCCTGGGAGCCATGGATGAGTTTTGATTGGTTGATTGGCTCCCATCATGCACTGCAGCATGAAACTTTTTTTATCATCACCACTGTTGAGTTTCAAATGCTGATTCTTAATGTCTATGTGTGTCTGAAAGACACTGTACAGTAGTTTAAAACTTTTTAGTGCACAATGTTTTTAAAATTCTTCAGATTATCACAACACTGCTGGATCTCATGCTGTAGAATCACAGGGATACTATAATCAATAATGTAAAATTAATGACCCGTATAACTAAAGATAAAACTCTACACGAAATCAGTGAATCAGGCCACTACATGATGATTATGTCATCATCAATACCCTGTAGCCCTCTGATTCTACATGACAGACTGGAAAACTGGGTCGGGCTTTCTGGGATGGTCCTAAAATGGTTCAGGTCATACTTAGAAGGGAGAGGTTATTATGCGAGTACAGTTGACCATAAGTCTGAGTGGACATCCATGACATGCGGAGTCCCTCAAGGCTCAATTCTTGCACTGCTTCTGTTCAATCTGTATATGCTCCCACTGAGCCAAATAACGAGGAAGAACCAAATTGCCTATCACAGCTATGCAGATGACACCCAGATCTACTTAGCCCTATCGCCTAACGACTACAGCCCCATTGACTGAGCCAAAGCATTGATAAAGTTAACAGTTGGATGTGCCAAAATCTTCTTCAGTTAAACAAAGACAAAACTGAAGTCATTGCATTTGGAAACAAAGTTGAAGTTCTCAAGGTGAATATTGCATATTTTCACTCTAGGGGTCAAACAACTAAAAATCAAGTTGGGAATCTTGGTGTGATTATGGAGTCAGACCTTAGTTTCAGTAGTCATGTCAAAGCAATAACAAAATCAGCATAGTATCATCTCAAAAATATTGCAAGAATTAGATGCTTTGTTTCCAGACAAGACTTAGAGAAACTTGTTCATGCTTTCATCACCAGCAGGGTGGACTATTGGACTATTGGTGGACTCCTCACTGACATTCCCAAAAGACCAGCTGCAGAAAATATGAACATACTACACCAGTCCTCAGGTGTTTACACTGGCTTCCAGTTACATTTAGAATTGATTTTAAAGGGTCATTACTTGTTTATAAATCACTCAATGGCCTAGGACCTTAATTCATTGCAGGTATGCTCACTGAATATAAACCTAACAGATCACTCAGATCATTAGGATCACATCAGCTAGAAATACCAAGGGTTCACTCAAAGCACGGCAAGTCCGCTTTTAGTTCTTATGCTAGCCACAGCTGGAACCAGCTTCCAGAAGATCGGATCAGATGTGCTCCAACAGTAGCGACATTTAAATCCAGACTCAAAACACATATTTTTAACTGTGCATTTACTGAATGAGCACTGTGCTACATCCGACTGCACTGTATTTTATTTTTGCATCCTCCCTTTTTATTCTAAACTGTTTTAATATATCTTTTATTCTCACCTTTTATTGTTATTTTTATTTATTTTGATTATTTTAATTCCTTCTATGTAAAGCACTTTGAATTACTATTGTGTATGAACTGTGCTATATAAATAAACTCTCTCTTGGCTTGCGACTTGTCTAATAAACACACAGTTACAGCAGCCAAAGAAAAACTAAAAGAGCCCAACTAATCCAAACACTAATCACCATAATGGTGACTTCAAACAAAACTATTATTTTAAATAAATCATCAACATCTAAACCTCTGTTAATTCTCAATAAGAACTTGAAGCTGGTAATGCTGTTTGTGGACTTGTTTAATCCTCCTCTGCTGAGATCTTGAGAGATTTAATGTCTTCTTTTATCTTCAGTTGATTTCATCTAAGGCTGTGGCTGGAAGTCAGTTGTAGTTCTTGTGTTTCTGCTCATTTCTTCTCTTTTTTCTGTTCTTGTTGTTCCTGTTAATTGACATTCCCAGAATTCCCTGCGTGACACTTCACATTTAATGTTATTTTATTTAAATAATCATGTTTCTTCTTAGTTTTTGTTATCAATTACGTACATTTGGGGTTTATGTTGCATCATATGTTGTTTAAAGAATGTTTATCACATTATTTTAGAGTCATGTATGTCAAGATGGTGTTTAGTATTTGTGTGTATGACACTGTGTACCTTCTAATATGTGCCTCAGCTTGTGGAAAAATAATTGTGGTGAACTTTGAATCAGCATGTGGTTTTCTTTTTTACCACCGGTATTATTATGGTGGTTATCAGTATATTACAAATATATAAAACAGATTTTACTACATTTGTGAAATGGAATGTTTTATCAATTAGCGTAAAAACTAAAAGGCTACTACTGTATTTTTACAGTAAAGTACTGGGAACCACAGCTTTTTTTTTTTTTTAAACCGTAAATTTAAGCCCCGCTGATGTTTTTTTGCCCTAAATTTAAGGCTGTACTGTATTTCTGATGGTAAAATACTGGCAACCACAACTGCCTTTTTCTTTCTTTTTTTTTTTTTTTTACTACATCTAAACAAAAACCTGTAAAAACAAATTAATAAAATGATCATGGTATCATGTCTAAACAAACACCACTAGTGAGTGTAAGACCACTAGTGAAAATGCTTCTATCAGAATATAAATATGAATTCTTAGTATTTGGTTTGTCTCATTTAGCTCCAGCAGCACCAGAACTGACATGATCAAAACCTGATGATCATGTTCTCTGGCATGATTTGGGAATGTTCAAAAGAGTATCTTGAGCTTCAGTAGAATAACATTATAAATCTCATCAGCTTTTTTCCTCAAGTATGATACCATTTTAAATGCCTTGTTGCCACGGATACACTCATATGAGATGGCATTTGAAAGCGGGAGGGAGTTTACTTTCTGTCAATGGCTCTGTCAACTGTGCCAGGAGCAGCTTGGGTCATAAATATTAATTCTGCTGTGTGACATGCGCTTGATTCACTGAAAGTGGACATTGGTAGGTGAGTACTAGCCATAGCAGGATTAGCATTTGCGCATTTATTTAGTAAATGCCAAATAAACCAATTGGCTTAGGCTTGTTCCAAGTCATTATTTTATGTGACCGTCTACACTGCAGAGAGAAACAGTAACAAAAATCGAACATTGCTTATGAAAACATACTGATATGCACTGAAAGTCCTCATATTCGTCAGGATACTTCAAGGATTTCCGAAGAAGAATATGACCATTGGGGTACAATATCCACAGAAGAAGAAGAAGAACAACATGATTATCATTGTACCATGTCTACAAAAACATCAAAACAAAACAAAAACAAAAATAAATACATAATAATAATAAGACGACTTGGATGGCGTGATGACTGGAAGATGACGTGATGACTTGGAAGACAACTTGGATGACATGAAGACTGGAAGAGGACTTAGACCATAGGCGGAACGTGTGTTAGGCTGGCCATGAGTCAAAAATTAACGGGGGCTTGGCCAAAAATCCACCTGCACATTTAATCTACTAATAAAATGAAAATGAAAATTAAGTGAAAATAGAGATGAAAATAAGTGTTGATTGTGGCATTAAATATATATTTCTGCTCGTTGCGTTATACTTTGTACGCGTTTTACAGCGTTGCGCACTATAACCAATCACACACGATTCTGTTGACATTATAATTGCAATGGCCAATCAGAGGCGTTCAGATTAGTCATCGCTGAAACCGGAGTTTTGTTCAGTGCGCGAGCTGAACACAGAATTCTGACTGAATTCTGCACTCCTGTCAATACTCTCAATCTCATCATAAACTGATAAACAAACAGAATTGATGATTGTGCAATGTAGCCAATCACAAACATATCTGATGAATTCTTGAATGCATTGGCCAAAACGTTTTTGTCCAGTGCTGAGATCTGCACACTCAAATCCTCTCATTATAATTCAACTTAAAAAAAAAAAAAAAAAAAAAAGTATTGATATTATGTAGGCTAAATAAGATATTCATTGTACAGTCAGCTTAATCGACTAGCAGAACTTTGTGAGATTGCGATGAATTAAGATGAGTGACCGCTTATAAGCAGTGGTTATAAAGGGAGTGCTTTTATGCACGCTTTCTAGGCGATAAAATTCATTCGGAATTTGAAGATAACATATTTTTTGCTGCATTTGGTAAGGCAATGATCAGTTTATTTATTATTCGAACTGGCTGTCATGCCAAATCATGCATATAGTATTGACTGTTCAAATTATAGTGGTTTGTGAATAACTACTTTAAAAACAAGAGCGTTTATGCTGGGATATGTAGGTTGCTGATAGGCAACATGTAACTATTTCATTCTATTTAAATGTGTTTTTATGGAGGAATCGCATCTAGCCTTACCCTAGAGTTGGTTCACCCTCCGCCTATGACTTGGATGACTGGAAGACGATTTGGATGGCGTGATGACTGGAAGATGACTTGGATGACATGATGACTGGAAGACGACTTGGATGACGTGATGACTGGAAGACGACTTGGATGACGTGATGACTGGAAGACGACTTGGATGACGTGATGACTGGAAGACGACTTGGATGACGTGATGACTGGAAGACGACTTGGATGGCGTGATGACTGGAAGACGACTTGGATGACGTGATGACTGGAAGACGACTTGGATGACGTGATGACTGGAAGACGACTTGGATGGCGTGATGACTGGAAGACGACTTGGATGACGTGATGACTGGAAGACGACTTGATGGCGTGATGAATGGAAGACGACTTGGATGGCGTGATGAATGGAAGACGACTTGGATGACGTGATGACTGGAAGACGACTTGATGGCGTGATGAATGGAAGACGACTTGGATGGCGTGATGACTGGAAGACGACTTGGATGACGTGATGACTGGAAGATGACTTGGATGGCGTGATGACTGGAAGACGACTTGGATGACATGATGACATGATGACTGACTTGGATGACGTGATGACTGACTTGGATGACGTGATGACTGGAAGACGACTTGGATGACCTGATGACTAGAAGATGAGGTGATGACTGGAAGATGACTTGGATGACATGAAGACTGGAAGACGACTTGGATGACTGGAAGACGACTTGGATGGCGTGATGACTGGAAGATGATGGCATGATGACTGGAAGACGACTTGGATGACATGGTAACTGGAAAATGACTTGGATGACGTGGTGACTGGAAAACAACTTGGATGACCTGATGACTAGAAGATGACTTGGATCACATGAAGACTAGAAGACGACTTGGATGGCGTGATGACTGGAAGACGACTTGGATGGCGTGATGACTGGAAGACGACTTGGATGATGTGATGACTGGAAGACGACTTGGATGGCGTGATGACTGGAAGACGACTTGGATGGCGTGATGACTGGAAGACGACTTGGATGACGTGATGACTGGAAGACGACTTGGATGACATGATGACTGACTTGGATGACGTGATGACTGACTTGGATGACGTGATGACTGACTTGGATGACGTGATAACTGACTTGGATGACGTGATGACTGACTTGGATGACGTGATGACTGGAAGACGACTTGGATGACCTGATGACTAGAAGACGAGGTGATGACTGGAAGACGACTTGGATGACATGAAGACTGGAACACGACTTGGATGACTGGAAGACGACTTGGATGGCGTGATGACTGGAAGATGATGGCATGATGACTGGAAGACGACGGCATGATGACTGGAAGACGACTTGGATGACATGGTAACTGGAAAACGACTTGGATGATGTGGTGACTGGAAAACGACTTGGATGACCTGATGACTAGAAGATGACTTGGATGGCGTAATGACTGGAAGATGACTTGGATGGCGTGATGACTGGAAGATGACTGGCGATCAACTTGGATGAGGTAACAGCAGTAGCTAGCAAGGTAGTCAGGAACATAAAGCAGATAAGTAACAGGGTAAGTAGTCTGTAGCATCAGACAAGGTCAGCCAATAACTGAGAAGAGAAGTGTGTGTGCTCTATGTGTGCTCTATATAGTGCCTTGCCTTGTTGATGAGGGCTAGATGAGTTCCAGGTGTGCATAGTTAGGTGCCAGGGAGGATGATGGAAAATGCAGTCTGTGACAAGACTGTGGTATCATATCAACAAATTTGGTCAAACAAACGTGTTCAAAGTTATACTTTTCCTTGAATAAGTTCCATGCCTCAGTAGTAAATTGCGGGCCGATATTGCAAAACACCTGTTCCGGTATTCCAAATCTAGCGAATGTGGCTTTCAGTCTGTTTATCACCTGCCCTGTTGTTGTCGTTGGCAGATGAAGAATCTCTATGAAGCGTGAAAAATAATCCGATACAATCAGATACATCTGACCCTTGTTCTTGTAAATGTCTATAGCCACACGCTGCCATGGCCTTTCAGGCAGTGGGTTTGACTTCATTGGCTCTTTTCTTTGTGTTCTCCTGTTTTCACGACAATATGTGCACACGTCAATTTTGTTTTTCATATCCAATGATATACCAGGCCACCATACAGATGAATTTTCTCTTTCTCTGCATTTTGTTAACCCTAGATGTCCTTCGTGGATGCGCTCAAGGATGTCCTCTCTCAGTTAACTTGGAATACAGATGCATCTGCCCATAATTATCAGTCCTTCCCTTATTAACAGCGTGTCTTTCACTGAATAAAAGTCTCTGATACATTCCGGTATGTTTCTCACATGCTCGGGCCATCCTTGCTTTATAAACTTGCTTAGTAACTGTAACTATTGTAACTCTTTCAGTCGCTGCTTCGATCAGGCTCAACTTTGATTGTGACATGGGGATGCTGGCTATGACTGAGTCTACGTGACAGGCTATCTCGTTCACTGTACTTCTCGGTGCATCACCGCCTATTGGACTTCTCGACAGTATATCTGCTACTACCAATGTCTTCCCCGGTGCGTATTCAGTGGTCACTGTGAATTGCATCAGTCTCATTAAAAGTCTTTGATAGCGTACTGGCACCGTGTCTAGATCTTTTTTAATAATCAAGGGCACGAGAAGTTTGTGGTCTGTAATAAGGTGAAATCTGTCCAGGCCTATGAGATACTTGTCGAAATCTCTCGCATGCCCAGACCCCAGCTAAGCATTCTTTTTCAATTTGCATATACCTGGTCTCTGCCTCATTTAACCTCCATTTGAACTGTCCCCATTTAGCTGTAGTAAGACTCCTCCCTGCCTATAGCTACTAGCTTCTGCTGACACTGCGGTAGCCTTTGTTGGGTTGTAGTACGCGAGAATAGGTGACGTCATTAGAGTTTCTTTCAGCTTCTGAAAGACCTGGCCCACTGTTGCCAGGTCTGGAGTGTAACGTCCCATGTAGTTTATCATCCACAGGACACGTTTCAGTTCGCACACATTCTTTGGCGCTTGTAGCTCTGCAATAGCCCTTACTTCTCCCGGGTCTGGCCTGACTCCTCTCTCATCTATGACATGCCCCAGGACATGCAGCTCTTTTTGTCTAAAGATACACTTCTCTTTGTTGATCTTTAGTCCTGCCTGCTCTATTCTGTCCAGAATGCACCTCAGATGCTCGTCGTGCTGTTCTTGAGTTTTGCCATGAACGATTAGATTGTCCATGTAGATGGCTACTCCTTCCAAGTATCCTAGTTCATTAATTTGGTGCTGAAATATTTCTAGCACTATGCTAATACCGAATGGCAGGCACTTAAAGCATTATCTTGCAAATGGTGTTATGAACGTAGTGAGGAGACTACTCTCACTGTGCAGGGGAATTTGCCAAAAGCCGCTTGTGGCATCTAGTGATCTACCGCATTTTCGTTTAGTTTTTTCAAGTCCACGCAGATGCGCACTTTCCCGTTAGGACCTCATCAATCGCATCATCTGCATGTACCAGTCCGTGGGTTGCGTTATCTTTTCAATTACTCCGTTTTCCTCCATTTGTGAAGTTCTGCCTTGACTTTTGGGAGTAATGGTAAAGGGACTCTTCTAGAGGTGTGGACTGCGTAGGGCTCTACATTCTCTTTGAGATTTATTTTAACTAGCTCGGTTTTTATTGTTCCCTGTTCACCGAATGCTGCTCTGACTTGCTCAATTCTCTTAACTAAGCCAAATCTCTATCGCTTGTTCTCTGCTCAGCAAATTATTTACTGTGTCACCTTCCATGACATGAATTGTGAACTTGAACTTTTTGTCTTTGTACTCTGTGGTTGTTTCAAATTGTCCCAAACAATTTATCCTTCCACCTGGGCTGTCATATCTCGCCTGTGTATGACTCAATTTCACTTTATTTCCAAGAGAGTTGAAAGTCTCTTCATTCATGACTGTCACGTCAGCCCTGGTATCAATTTTAAATTTTACTCGCAAGCCTTCCACATTCAATTTCACAAACCAAGTCTCTGTATCATCAGCCCCTGTTTTGCTTACAGTTCCCAAGTAATATGAATTGTCCTTACTTGGTTGAGCGTGCATTCCTCTTATTACCTCATATACCGAGTAACACATACACTCGCAGTGTCCTTTCCTTTTACATTTTCGACACTCAGACTCTGCTGCAGGACATCCCCTGTCTCAATGTTACATTTTTCCACACTTTCCGCACCTGTCGCCGCTGGTCATTCTATCATTCTTTTATCTCGCTGGTCTCTTTTAATCCCACTTCCTTCTCTTTTCAGGTCGTCTGCGTGTAACCTCCTGAACACTGTTCCTCTTGTTGGCTCAGCAGTTGAGCGATGTCCTCCGCCTGCCTCACCATCAGCACCGCCGTGTTTAAAGTAAGATCTGTCATCAGCGGTAACCTCCTTGACAGCTCTTTATCTCTGATGCCAACCACAAGCTTATCTCGGATGTTCTCTGTTTCTGTGCACCGAAGTCACAACTCTCTGCTAATTCATAGAGTGCATGGATGACCATTTCTGCCTTTTCCCCTGGCCTTTGTATGCGTTGGTAAAAGCACGCCCTCTCGTGGATGATGTTCTTTTTCGGGATGAAATAGTCATTGAACTTGTTTAGCACGGCATCAAAGTCTTTTTATGCTCGTTTCTCTTGAACATGAACGAGTTGAATATGTTTTCTGTCTCTGGTCCCATGGCATATATGAGGGTACTCACTTATACCTCGCCATCATCCTCCGTGAGCTTCGTGGCTATCCTGTACCTCGAAGGTGAAGTTTGTGGGTGGGGCGATTTTGGCCATTTCTATATCTCCACTACTTCTGACACAATGTCAAATAAGTCTCACTTACAACGACTCTGTTGCTAAGAATTTATTTTATTTAACAGTTCGGAAAAGACACAGTCTCACTATCTATTTGCCTCTAATTTTAAGTCACCCCCCCTCTTACTTTTTCCCCCCAGACCTGTTGCTGTCTGCTGTCCGTTTCCATCTCGGTCTAAAGTACCGTGAAAATTAGGCAAATTAGTCCGGTGACGTAGGCCTGCAGGCAACTTTCCATTTCCTGCTGGATTTCTTCCTCCACATATAAGCTTAATAAAGTTTGAACCTTGTCGTCGGTCCATCAGTCATAATTTTTAAACTCCATTGTTGATTAGAATAGCAAACAACTCTTACTGCACACATCGCAACAGAAATAAAATGAAATAAAATGCTGCGCACAGTCAACCGAAAGTTCCTGAACTTTGAAAAAGTACTTTCTGAGGGGGAAATTTTTACCCATAACTTCATTTTAGACCCTGGTCCCTGCGGGCGAAACACACCGAGTACCACCCCAAAGTTCATAGTTCCTGGGGAAAGTTCCTGTGGTGGAAATGCGGCTTTAGCTGTCTAAATGGGGACATTGCATAGACGATAACCTAACCCTAAGCCAACCCGAAAACTTTCTGCATTTTTACAATAAAAAAAGTATTTATTTTATTTTTATGCTGTTTTTACAAATGAGGATGTCCCCAAAAGGAGATGGTTTTGTCAGTTTTAGCTCACTTCTGTGTACAAATTTCCCCCCAAAATATGGTTATGTAGGCACACACACACAGACAAACTTTTGCAGTAGCGACATTAGCGTGCTGTTAAAATCCTCTCTGTAATCGTTTATAATCTATGTGACTTTTGACACGTGGAAATCAATGACCTATCACTGGGTTTAATGAAACTGTTTGTACTGCAGTAGTACATCCACGTTTCCCACTCACAGCAATTGGGTGATATCCGAACACAAGCCACGACCACGTCAGCTGTATTTTAAACGGATCCATATTGATGTTATAGTAAAACATTGAAGCTTTATTACTTGATTTAGTCAGGTAGAGAAAGAAACAGACAAAAACTGTTCTGATGCCAGAATCAATGTCTTAAATTGAACTGAAATCTATTACAATTAAAAAAGTTTCGTGCTCCAGTAGCACAACTTACTGGTGTTCAGATGCCAAGTGACTAGAAAAACAAAACAACAACGTCCAATGACAGCAAAACAGAATTGTGCCGGGTGATTGGCATGCTGGTTCGTTATAAAACATGACTTCTACAATCAGTTTTCTTTTATTATTTTCTATAAAACGAGGTGCACAAACCTTGAAGGGTGGCCTCCAATGCGTGTGAAATTGGTTGATTTTTTTTTTCTGAAGCAATTAATTTTTCTGTTCTTCAGGGAATGCTATAAGAGAATACCCACACAAACAGTTGTCACTGAGACACAACCAAACAAAACAAAGAGAAAGAGACAGGGAGGAATTTCAAAAACAAGAAGCTATGAGTCTCACAAAATGTCATATTTCTCCCCAAAAACAAAATAAATATTTTGCATAAACAAATGGCTATTATTAAGACCATTAAGATTTTCTCTCTCTTTTTTTTGCATTGTGCATTTTTCATGATAATTAAGCACATTTTCTTCACTACTGTAATGCGACCTGACATTTTATTTATTTATTTATCTATTGTAAATCCCATTATTCCTAATGGTAATTCTAAATACTAAAAAAAAAACCAAAAAACATTTAATTACTTATTTCTAATTACTAATTACTTATTATTTTTATATGAGTCAGGTATAATAATAATAATAATAATAATAATAATGCATTAATATTATTATTATTATTATTATTATTAAACTTTACAATTCCAGTGTGGAGTTGTTTTTTATGTTTTTTTACAGCTTGATAACAGTCCTCGTCTCACTTTAACAGGCTGAGTTAGAGAAACAGCTAGAGTCTCAAACTGTGCCCATTACTGTCAAAGGTCATTAAGGGTCATTAAAAGAGTGTTAGTTGTGGTGTAATCATAGTTTGCATCATCTCCGCAACTCTCTTTTGCTCTTCTAACACATGCACACCTTTCCTCAGCTGCTCTGTACCAGGGCTGGAAACCCTCAAATAGGCCATGACAAGCAATTTGCCGCATGGAGATGATGAGAAATAGAGCAGAATATGATTACCTTTGCACATGGGGGGCAAACGCAACTCACAAATACAGGGGGAGGTGAATATGTATGGGCGGAGTTGAAGGGTATAACTGCTACTTGTACAGAAGACCTTGAGATCCCGAGAAACAACAGCAGGGAAGCAAATCAAGTGGAAACACCCTCTGAGAAAGTATGGGAATTTGCAGGTGTCTCACAGGAACGTTGGGCATTTATTCTCTGCTATCTCAGACAAACAATTGAGATATAAAAGATCTCATTGGTGATTTTTCTTTCTTATGGGAGGACATTCTCCATTTGGTCTCCATGTCATCTCACTGCTATTTTACAAGTGGTTTCTTATCGGAAGACATATGCAAAAGTCTCCATTTGATCCCCATTTAACCTCTTTGCTTGCGCATTATTAGTGGTTTCTTATTGCAAGACATATGCAATGTGACCAATTTATTTGGTATCTGAGAGAAAAAATTGAGATATAAAAGAGATCTAATTAGTGATTTTTTTATAGGAAGTCTCAATTTGTTCTCCATAAACCACTAGAACAATGTTATATATTTTGTTAACTTGTGTATTTAAAGGTCCGCTGAAGTGTCTTGGAACGCACAGCATTATTCAATGTATTGATGTAATTTTAACTGAAACAGGAAGACAAGGCGATATATTGAACAGCCCCACCCCGTTTTTAAAATAGCCAATAGCATTTCGTTTATATCACAGCTCGGCCAGAGCCGCTGAGCTCGGTAAAGTTTTGGTTTCCTTCTAATCTCTAAGCTTTTATCCTCCTAATCTCCTCTATATCGCTTTAAAATACAGCATTCTGTACAGAACTTAAATGGGTCCGATACTTTTTGTGGTCTGAGCTGACTCACGGATATGATCCACTCTGTGCTCTTGTGTCTCTGGACCAGAGCAGACTGTGCTTGCGCTGCAGCGGTTCACGTGACACTAACGTGAAAACAGACTTAATTTGTGTCAATGGAAAGCATATTTACACTGTCTGAATTGTTCCCTATTTTCTATATAGTGCACTATGTGCCATTCACCATGTAGAAACTAGTAAATGTGTGAACAAGTGACCGATTTCAGCCGCAGCTTCAGCATCTGTTTATAGTGTAGGAGGGGCGAGAGCATTTGATTGGACAGAAGATTTGATGAGAAGCTGAAGTGTGATGTGATGTCATGAAAATCTGTGATTTATTTTAGCGTAAGTGAGAGGCTGTGGCCCGGTTTCACAGACAGGGCTAAGCCAGGATTAGGCCTTAGTTCAATTAAGGCATTTAAGTAGCTTTTATAAACTTTCACTAGAAAAACACATTACTGGTGTGCATCTTTAGACAAAACAACGACACTGACATATTTTAAGATCTGTCAGTGCAAGTTGCTTTCAGTTACAACAGCTCAAACATGCATTTTAGTCTAGGACTAGCTTAAGCCTTGTCTGTGAAACCGGGGGTGTAAGTTTTAAATGCTTAAATCTCCTAAATGCGAATTTGTCATTGTTTTGGAACACACCATCTTATTCATAACCTTAAGGCTAACATATTCATACGTAAAGCTAAAAAACTTAAATTTTGATTTCAGGGGACTTTAAATTATCCCAAACGTTTCCAACAATGTTTAAATCCAGAGAAATCAGCAATTTTAACCAGGACACGGACCGTATATATATATATATATATATATATATATATATATATATATATATATATAGACAGGTGAGCAATTGTTTGGATATTTTATTGACAGAAAACTAATCATTGTTATAGAGCTCAACACGGCTAGTCTTATTGTTTGAATCACTTGTTTTCTTGATTTACCACGAATACCATGTTTGTACATACCTCAGAGACAATACTATTTTATCAAGTGGCTAACACTGCATAATCAGAGAGAGCTTTCTCCATCATACAATATATTTTAAATTTAACTGCATGTCATTTAGCAACACCTTCTTTAGCATTCATCCAGTTTTTATTAATATGATATTCTAATACTGATTTAGATGCAACAAGTCTCTATACCAGCAATTGAACGCACAGAGTAACATTATAACATAACTTTCAACACACTAAATGTATTTAGTATGATTGTTTTAACCATGTAAAACAGTGCTGTGTTACGCAACAAAAAGAGAGGAAGGGGCCGACTGCAGCGTAATAAAAGCTCCACTGGACTCAAGGCTAATGTGCATTAGCTCTCGGCCTGCCCTGCTTCATACCACAGTAACGTTAATACCTTAGCTCAGGGGTGTCCAAACTCAGTCCTGGAGGGCCACTGTCCTGCAAAATTTAGCTCCAACTTGCCTCAACACACCTGACTGGGAGTTTCTAGTTTGCCTAGTAGACCTTGATTAGCTGGTTCAGGTGTGTTTAACTGGGGTTGTTGCTGAACTCTGCTGGATGGTGGCCCTCCAGGAGCAGGATTGGACACCCCTGCCTTAGCTCATCCACGATCATGACTTCTGCCCCAGTCCGTCGGATTCCTTTCCATCTGCTGGAGGTGAAGGAGGTGAAGACGACAACTCCCATGAATCCACGCTCATTCACGGCATACGCAAAAATCTCATTTTGACCTTTGATTAACATCTTTGCAATCTTAGCTAAACAAATGAGATATAAAAGAGATCTTATTATTTATTTATTTTTTAATGGGAATACATAAGCAAAAGTCTCCATTTAATCTCATTGCTTTTTAGGAGAAACAACAGATATAAAATAGATCTCATTAATGATTATTAATGGAAAGACAAATGCAAAAGTCTCAATTTGATCTCCATTTAATCTCAATGCTTTCTAGGAGAAACAATTGAGGTCTTGTGATTGTCTTATGGGATGTGACAACAACATCACGTTCTACTGCTTAAAAATAGAATGCAGTACGCCAGCATTCCAGTCTGAACATAGCCCACCTCTCTCTCATTTGCTTTTGTTCTTTCACTTTCACTTTGTTTTTGTTTTTTTTTTGTTTGTTGTTTCTAGTCTCTCTTTGCCTCCAGACACTCTATCTTTGAGTTTCTCTAGGGAGTATTCGACTGAACCGAAGGGTCTGTTGTTCACAACTCCTCCTCACTGCTAACACATTTACACTTTGGCAGAGCTCTGATCAGTTACTGACAAACACACAACGCTTCACACAGTCCTGCTGTACATACAACAGAACACACACAATCCGCTGCAAACGCTCCCTGTTTTAATAATAAAATGGTGTACAGCGCAATGCCTTCAAAGCTTTGTTTCCAAAGCCATTCCCCGCGCAAAATCAGCCGTGAAAGGCAATATATTCTGATTTCCCATGACAGAACGAGCTATTAAAGAGGAATACAGACAAAGTTTCTGTAATTTCAAGTTTTCCCCAACACATTCGGGCTTATCTTAGCTAAAAATTCCCTTTAGTTCGAGCATGTGTGTGTACACATGATTTGGTGTGTGTTTACTGACAATATTGTTTGCGCCAATCCATGTTAAATGTCTACAAATTTAAATACAACTCACTTTCTCTACTTTCTCCCCAGAGGAAGGAAGAAGCTGTGAAGTTCAAACCGCTAAACCTCTGCAAAGCCCTATGGGTTGCTTATCAAGAGCCAAGAGAGGAAAGAGTGACTGGCTCTCAGTGTGTGTGTGTTACCGTCTGCAGAGATATTTTGAGGAGAAGAGGTGCCTGGGAGATTTCCAGCATTCACTCACAGGGATCTACTCCAAATGATGAACAGAAAGTGCTGCTCTCTAAACGACTCAAAACCTCTTGAAGTCCCTGAACCACTGGCAAAATAAATGAATAACATAAGAAGAAACTTCAATACTTGCTTTATTTACCTCAATACTTATTTACTTTCTCATACATGGGGGATAACATGTAATATTTCTCATCATAAGTGGAAAAATAGAGCCCAAGTTGAACAAAATGCTAAATGAATGAGAGCTAGTTAATTTCAAACTGAGATGCTAGCAATATGCTAGCTAAAGCTCAGCATATTTCTACTACAGATTAATGTCAGGTTCAGACTACATGATATTTTTGTCTGTTCCCATCCACCTATTTTTATGCACATTTTGGGATATTGTATAAAAAAAACCCCGCTGGATTTAAATGGCAAGATGCACATAAATTCTAAAAATGTGCATAAAAACCTATGTGCTCAATTGAGTCAGATACATTTTTTATCCACTAAGAAAACATGCACATAAACTATGATAGAAACACATTTACTGAATATCAAAAAAAAAAGAAAAAAAAACCTCTGACACACTATATGAGATAAAGCGATCGATTCTTGCGTCCCGATACCCATCATTTACGAATCACCACGTCAAATGTAGTCTGAGCCCGGCATAAGATGGGAAGTACATACTTCTGAATATGTTGTAAGATATACTACTACATCTTAAGTCTGTGTTTTAAAAGTGTTAGCATTTAGCATTACTAGCTAAATACAATAAATTAACCAGCATTCACAACTAATTTCCATACTGTACCCATTCGTTGAATCTCAAGCATTTTTCTCTGTGGAATAATATGCAGTGCTGAATCATACACAATAAGACCAGGAAAAGGGTATTGTGAAAGTAACTCGACTCAATTATGATTTCCTGTTGATTTTAAATACATCTTACTTTGCTGAAGGGCATTTTGGGATAGGTCTCCCTTAAAGGGACACCATGGAACATTTGCTCACGGTTCCCCCATGTGGTTGATAAGCGCAATTGTCTGTTACCAATTCTGTCGCTGTATAAGCTTCCCCGTGGGCAGAGCAAGACATGTGCTGTGTTCGAAATCGCCCCCTATACCCTCATTCACTATTCTCTACATTACTCCACTAATATAGTCCACTTGAAGGACTGAATGAAACGAGTGAGTGAATTCGGACACTGAGTGCGTCGGAAGGGCTGCCGATTTCGCATAGTTTGTGCTTGCTGTTTAATAATCATTTGAAACGTAGCAAACTGGCAGCTCCAGTAGTAATGAATATGATGAACTCTGTCATGGAAACTAGCATGTACAAACCTTAATTAAACGATTTAATGATCAATTAAAAAGGAATTTATACCTGTATGATATTATGCTGGACCAGCGTGGTTCGGAAAATTAATGGATGATTGATTCAGCTGCAGGCGCCATCTCCTGGCGAGACGCGGGAATTCATTCAGCGTGCGACTCTCACATTGCATTATGGGTATTCTCTAGACGTTGAGCGTGCATTGGTTGTGCACTCGTTATTGCGGTGCATTGTGGGATTGAATGAGTGCACTCAACATCATCCACTATGGTTTCGGACACCACTACAAATGGCTGTACCTTCAAATAGTGCCCTATTTAAGGGTATAGGGGGCGATTTCGGACACAGCCATGAATTTGTTGACTAAGCTGACAGAACCGGCGAATGCAGAAACCTCATTTGAAAACCATGTCCACCGACCAGGTAATGTAGTCCATGTTACACTATGTTCTACTAATATCATTACATAGTTTTATTTATTTTTACTCCAGAATTGAAAAGTACAATGACACAAAGAACAGTAGTATGTTAGCCTACTTTTTTGCTTGCATAGTTTGTATGTAGCATTGTTTACAAAGGGTGTAATTTGTAGAATAATACATTGTCCACATGGTTTTGAGAATTGCATATTAGATCGTTTCATCTTATAGTTAGCTGCTGGCTAACTCCACCCAGGCTATGAGTAAAATCAAATGTAACGTATGCCGTAAAGCAGGTCGCACTCTTCTGCTGGCATAGGATGTGCGGGGCTGTGTGTACCAACCCAAACACGAAACTTGCAGAATGTGGTTGTAGCTGCTAGGAGGCTGCTCAGGTAGCAGCGGCAGTAGAATTTGTCCGGTTAAGAGTTGTTCTACCACTGAAATAATTTTAGAGACATTATTTTAAGGTCGAAAAACTACATGGTGTTGCTTTAAAAATACACTCAGGAACTTCCCGGTGAGGTAAATACAGAGAGATACCTTCTTGCTCTGTTGCTGAACCATCATCAAAAGTTTGCAATTTTCCCACCAAGGCTTCGGCTTCTGGTGGGTACCTGCAAAATCGACTGAAAGGGGAAGAAAGGCCCTTAGATATAGTAAAGCTGTCAATCATCCAGCCCAACCAATCAGTTCTCACTGATCAAATCCTGATCACTACTCAGTCACTTTGTGACTACACATTCCCACTTACTATTTCTGCTTGGCTCCAACTATCTCTCTTCAATGCTGAGAGGTATTTGTGAGTGTGAATCATGTTAATTCTCCATGAATTAAAAATTTTAACACCAGTTAGCATAGTAGGAGTCGCCTCTAGCAGTGTGTTTTTGTTAGCGTCCTACACCTCTAATTAACATAGCATTTCTTTCTTTTTTTTTTTTTTTTTGATGTACTAAGCTGTCAGCGGCGACTCCATCAAAGCTAGAGTCAATAAAACTGTTATCTGAATTATGTAAAGATATTCTTGTTCAACAAGATTTTCTTGACGTTCCTCTTCCACTTGATCCATGGCGAACGAAATAAGCTGAAACAATATCATAACTCAATTTTGAGTTATTTGCTCCTTGCTTGGAGAGCAGGTTGGCCAACTGATATTCAGTCTTGCTAATCAAATTAACACAATCAAATTTTTCCCTTTTATGGCTATCTAGAACAACCTCAGGCTAGTTGTTTTTGTATATTAAGCACTAGAGTGAAACAAATTAGAAAAAGAAGAAGAAACTGTTCTGGAGGCGACAAAATATGATGGAGAGTGGGTAATTTTGTCTGGTGAAAAAAGGACCAGCACCATATTGCCTTGTTGACTCATTTCCAGTTGGATACATCAATCAAATTTCACTGTTTTTCAGCATTAAAATGTTCATTGAATCTCTCACAGAAATCGGTCCTCTGTTTTATTTTCATATATTTAAGCAATAATGTAGGTTTTTTTTTTTTGTTTTGTTTTGTTTTTTGTGAATATGGTTGTTAGCTACAGTGCTAAAAAGTTTATGCAACCACTTTTGATGTTATTCCCAAAACAGAATAGCCATAAGTGTTTTATTGCATTTATGAAACTGTTAAAGCATAAAGAAAAAATATTAAAGACACTTTTTATCAGGCAAATTAATTAAAAGTGCCATCCGCTAACTAACAGATATAGGCTCTGTTCCAAAACCGTCTCGCTGTCTGCTTTCTACATGGGCAGCAACAGGCAGCATTCTAACTGAAATTAAACCTTTTAAGTGACAGATTTCAAATATAAATCATAAAGCAGCACAGTAGACAACTCACAACTGATGTCAATAGAGTACTCTGTTGGCATGTTGCTAAGCTAACACTGGGATTCAATAAGTATAAAAATGCATAGCATAGGCACACAAATATTGGCTAAATAATCAATTTTAGATTAGAGTGAACCATTATTTAATATATAATTTACAGTACGGAGTGAATTCTAAGTATATTTAAGCAACATTTACCTTGCTAAAGTGTATCTGCCATCTTGGATTTTTTCCCCACTGATCTTCTTTCACTGCATTATAGGGTTGTCTCTGTAAAGGACACACGCAATTCTACCTTATAATGTGGCCAAAACAAGTCAGAGATGACTCGAGTCGCATTTTAATAGACTTCATACTTGACTTCAGATTTGACGCGACAAAAAGGACTCAAGTCTTTTAACCTTAACTACTAATATCATAAAAAAAATAATTTGTGTTTTATTTGAATTGTTTTATATTATCTGCGTCACATATATTTACCTACATATCGTGGTAGATCGGACCCTTGTCATAGAGTTTGATTACATTTGTTCATATATTGCGCATAAAAGGCAAAATGTCCCATGAAACATGACGGGAGCCACTGTGACATATGTTCTCACTTTTTGGTTTATTAACATGTCAAATCGGCTAGATGCAAAGAATGTGGGAAAACAAGTAATGACTCCAGAACGACAATATCAAATTTTATGAGACTTCGCATCCAAACGGTTAGTCACATTAAAATACATAGCTAGCTAGGCTATACTGTGGTGTAGCTGCATGGCTTCTCTGGATTGCCAGCCTGTTAAAACATGAACAAAAAAATCTAGCCTAACAGTACGTTTTATCAAATTTTTTATAGCATATGCAGCTTTTCTCTCTCTTAATGTGTGTCTATGAGAAATAGAAAGAGATGTTAATCCATTTATTACTTAAAGCTCATATTTTAACGTATCGCAACCAGCATGCTTACAGTTTTCTGACTTAAACATTCCGAGGTTTGATATTTTCAAATGACTCGTCAATAACAACGCCGCTGTATAACAAATTGCTGTAAAAACGGTGACTGGCGCCATCTTGCGACCACTTGATTGCAGCGACTGTATTGAAAATGACTAGTCGTCTTGTTGCCAGGATGATTGTTTTGTACATTGTGATGGATTTTAAAAAGTAACAAGCTGGATGTACATTATCCCTTATATCTTAGGACCTCTATTATAAACAAAACATGATAGAAAGATCATATATTTTGTCTATATAATACAACTAGAATAAAAATAGGATTTTTGATTGTTGTAGTGCATTATGCAGGCCTTCTATATAAAGGATACAAGTGGCACTGTCTTATAATGTGACTAAACACTGTACCTTTATAAGTTATATTTACCTTTGGAACAATCAGGCCACTCACTAGGTTTTGGAACACATCAGAAATTCATAGTTTCTGAAACATAAACTAATGTTAATTGTTAGCCACAACTGGAACTGTCTACCCATCCAGAAAAAGAGTACTCTAAACATCTCATGACTCAAACTAATTATCTGATGCATGAAATGGTTTCAGCTGTTTAGCGATCTCCAGTCGAGAATGTTAGTGGTCTTGAGTGGACTTCTCGGATGGAGTGGATCTGAGGGTCGATCTTGAAAACACCCTTCAGAAGGACCTGCGGTTCCCCTGGGTCTCTGGTGGCAGCTGGTAATTGCATCGGCCAAGCTGTCTCCTTCTTGACCCGTCTCTACTCTTCCCTCATTTTTCCCCCTCCTCTGT
This sequence comes from Mylopharyngodon piceus, assembly GCA_039654765.1. Lineage (NCBI taxonomy): Eukaryota > Metazoa > Chordata > Actinopteri > Cypriniformes > Xenocyprididae > Mylopharyngodon > Mylopharyngodon piceus. The sequence continues at coordinate 34,386,954 of CM077438.1, forward strand.
CTCTCCCTCAGCCCGACATGTTGATTTGTTTGCTCGTTATTTTTAGGCAACATATCTGATGGCAGAGACCGTGCCATTCATCAGTGTCTCTGAACTCCATTGTTTTATCATCTGTACCCAGCATCCTTCTCTCTGAGGTTCATCCCTCTCAACTTCCATCCTGCTGATTCTTGTGTTGTTTTTTCCTCGCAGCTGGGCAAAAGTGTAGATCATTTCATAAAGAGCAGTTTTCCAGTGGGAAACGTAAGGAGTTATTCATTTTCAGACTGTTTAAACCAATATAAACGAGGACTGCAGACTCTCACTGTCTGTCTCCCATCCCTGATGCATATGAAAGGTTAAACCCTGTTAATGACTGCATGGTGCCAATGGGAGAGTGCAGGATTGTGGGTAAAGGTCAGGACTGCATACAAGCTGAGCATAATAAATGCTGGCTCTCTGGAGGTAAATGTTACTTTCTGTACTGCACACATGCAAACGCATTCACAGATACTTGAAACGTATTCCAGGCATCACCATTTCTTCTTTTGAAACCATCTTGTAATTTAATTACCGGAAATTGAATAAATAAGTGGTTGTCTGGTAATGAGGAAGGTCAACGCAACTCACCTTTTATCCTTGGGTGGGATTTCAACTACACTATCATTGTCTGATTCCTTAATGATTCATTATTTTGAGTTGAATCTCTTCAATGAATTGATAGAACCGGTTTAGCAAACTGGTGTGAATGATTTGTTCACAAATTTAACTGAATTGTTTTGCATTCCTGGGGTTACCTTGTTGAACCAACAACTGTCTCTTCTAGTCAAGTCCAAAAAAGACGGATTTTCTAAAATGGCAGACAACTTGTAAAGCTTATCACAGTAGATTTCCCGATTTCCTTTAATGCTGTTCAGCTTATATTTAGGCAACAAAATCACTTTACATCAAAATCCTGCACAGTGTGTGGCCATAGCATTTGACTGTAGTTGAAACGCTGCGGAAGAGAAACATGATGAGAAAAAAGCACCTGCCAGGTTTCACAGCTGGAGTGGTGCATGCTGGGATTGCTAAACTAGGTAACGCATAGGCCATGCGGTTTATCCGATCTATGAATCATTAACTAATTAATGAATTATTCAAAAACAAAACCACACTTCTGCCACACAATGCCTTGGATATGACATGAAGCTCGTTAAAAAAAAACAAAAAAACAATTAGCTTCCTTTAAGTTGAGATGAAATTCTTGATGTGGTGTGACAACTACTGTGAAAGGCGTGGTAATCATATGCTAACCGGAGCAAATGCTAAAGCGCATTATTTACAGCATGACGTGATGGACAGATGGGCGCCTCGATGGGTTCCACCTTTGTGTCACTGTGGCTGATATCGAATGTTCAGAGAGCGTTTGATGATGTGAAGCTTGGCTGGAATTAGTCATATAAGGCACAGGGATCAATACGTCTCTTTGAATCAGTTTGATGAACGACAAAGAAAGAAGGGAAAAAGCCCCCAAAACTCTTAAACTTCGAAGGTTGTTGCTCTCGTGTCACCATTTAGAGAAAACTTTGAAGAGCAAAGTAAAAAGCCATCAAGGTCAAGACAGATGTGAACTCAAAGCTAAGGTTCATGGACCATCACAGATTGTCTAGCACTATGGGAATATGTGGTATTTACCCACAGGAGAGATAAAACACAATCTGTTTTTTTCTTTCTCCTAGACTGCTATAACTTTAGATGGAGAGCAAATTGAGACTTTTGAGAAGTCTTCTGTTTCACCAATTTTTCTTCTACCAAAAAGTCCCCAGGTATCTCCTCCAGAAGAGATCTTAACAATGACTGAAATTAAAAGTCAGACATGTCTCAAAAGTTCTATTCAAAGTAATACTTAAATAAAACATAACTGAGAACATCTGACCTATGAAAGAGCAGCCTTTGAGCAATACAATGTTCCTCTGGGGAAATACCTATAGGACAGAAAATTCAGAAATTAGATCAATAGTTAGATCATCTGCTTAACAGATTTTCCTCCCGAGTTTCAAAGATCTTAATGTGTTAAACTGAGATGCAAGCTCAATATAAGCTCAAAATATCTCAAATGTTTTTCAAAGATCAATTTAATACATGAAAAGTAATGGAGAAATGTCAGAAAATTAAAAAGAAAAATCATAATGAGATCTCAATTGTTTCTCTGAGACAGAAATTACATTAAATTTGTACCAAATTGAGTCATTAAGTTACGTGCTTAGATTTTCCTCCTGAGTTGCAGAAGATAACTTGAAAATTTTAGAAAACGAGATGCCCAAGTCTTCAATCAAATGTCGAAAATCTCAATATAAACTCAAACAAGTCTCAAACAATTATTTTTCAAGAACAAATTAATACATAAAACATAAGTGATAACTCAATTAAAGGATTAGTTCACTTTCATATAAAATTTTCCTGATAATTTACTCACCCCCATGTCATCCAAGATGTCCATGTCTTTCTTTCTTCGGTCGAAAAGAAATTAAGGTTTTTGATGAAAACATTCCAGGATTATTCTCCTTATAATGGATTTCAATGGCCTCCAAACGGTTGAAGGTCAAAATTATAGTTTCAGTGCAGCTTCAAAGGGCTTTAAACGATACCAGACGAGGAATAAGGGTCTTATCTAGCGAAGCGATCGGTCATTTTCGAAAAAAAAATATAAATGTATATGCTTTATATAAACAAATGATCGCCTTCCAAGTGCTTTCGCCAAAACCGTACTTTCGTATTCTTCAAAAAGCTTACGCTGTATGTCCTACGCCTTCCCTATTCTACTTACGGAAAAAATGTAACTGGCGCTGCGTTTGTTCCGTAAGTTGAATAGGGAAGGCGTAGGAAGGCATGTCTGAATGCTGCCCGTAAGACTTTCATCTCTGACGAAAGAGCAACTTTTGAGCAACATATTAATAATACATATGAAACCGCTTTGAATTATAGGGCAACAATGTACAGTTTTCTTTTACCACTGAGTGTATCAACATTCATACAATCACATTAGAACTGAGGTGATTCCACAGACACAGCACTAGCTGAATGAGTATGTCTCGCAGCCCAAACTCTGGGCTAAAATATGATGACCTGGAAGCATTAGATTTCACAGGGATTTGTATCGCTGTGAGCTTGCATTAAAGATACCCTTCATACAGCTGTTCCTGGGAAAATAAGCTGTCATGCAGATTTTTCTGCAAGCAGCTTTGAACAGAGAAACAGAAGATGCTCTGTGGAAAAGTCTCTGTAGAGGAAAAAAAAAGGTGAGAACCTGCAAGTGTGGAAGAACAGAGTGTGTTGTTTTAATGAGTCTAACAGAACTGTTCCCAGGTATAGATGTGTGGCTGGCATTGAGGGAAGAGTGTTTATAGTTTAAGACCTATGGCACATTCAAGATTGCTTGAGATCTCATTTGGTTTTATTACCGTAGGGGCAAAGACCTGTCTGTATTACCAAGAGCAGGGAATGTATGGGAGGGTGAAAAGATTGAGCACCACATTTTTCTGGGGCTCAAGGATTGTTCGAAGTGAACGTGCCATTACAAGGATATCTGTACTTGACTATAAGTGACTTTGGTTAAAGGAAAAGGTGGAGAGTGTTCTTACGCTTGAAAGCTTATGAAAACAAACATTTTATATAGTCCAATGTGCACAGATGAATCATTCACAGTAAAAATAGAGACATTTATTTAGCAAATATTTATTTTGATTTCAGGTTGTCTTTTGAAGATATTGTTGACTATGAAAACAAACATTTAGCTGCTGTATTATTAATCTGAGAGACCATAGAAACTAAACATATAGAGATAAACAGTATATCGTCATGAGCAAATAGTATAATACAATACAAAATTTACTTTCATCCATTTTGTAGACATTTATGCACCTTAAAAATGCAAAAAAAAAAAATGTCATTTGTTATTATTATTATATAAATTAATAATAAGTTATCTCAATTAATGAGAAGATCTCAACTGTCTCTTGACATCACCAATTTCAAAATCCAAGAAGACATTACTTAAATACAACTAAATGCGGAAAATTTTACTTTCACTATAAGCATATTTTTGCCTAGATGCTTTGCCTTTAAAAATGTAGACATAGTCTACTCATACATTAACTTAAGGTAAATTTCTCAATACTTTTTACACCCCTGATTTTATATCAAAATATTTCTATACCACAATTAAGAAGCTTTGGTCATCCATTCAAAGTTGAAGTGTTTTTAGCCATTTTGTGGCATGAATCCATAAACAAGAACAGCATATTCATCTGTAGGACAAGAAAATACAAAGCCTGTCAGTCAAGCTAAATCGACAAAGCACGGTGGATTCTGAGAGATGAGTGAATTGAATGTGTGTGACTGCATGAGCTGCAGAAGCTTTTCAAAGTCTTGGGTAAGAAAAAGGAAGGAATAGTGGTCGTTTGTTAAAGAAAATGCATTTATGTAAGAGAACACACAAAAGTCAAAAAAATGAAGTTGAATGATAGAAATGTAAGTGAACATGAGTACAGTATGTAAGAAGATTCAAGCTTTTTTCACTGAACTTTTCAAAAGCCAATGACAAAGATCAATATGAACATTCTCGAATGTGTTTCAAAGACCGCTTCCATTTTTATCAAAATAAATGTAATCTTTTAACTATAAATAAATGCACCACAGGGCATTTCTAGACAATCTTTGTCTCTCACATGTCAGTCTTGTGAGAAGAGCGCAAAGTGCAATATACAGTAGGTTTAAATCAAAGCAAGCTTCTGTACTGGAATGTGGCACCCAACAAACAAACCTGAATCAATGCAGAGAGAGTAAGAAACTTGGCAAAAGAAGAAAAGAATATAATAGACAGATTATGCGCACACCACTCACCTAATCCCATGGGTGCGACTGAGTGATCTCGTTTTCAGGAGTTTAAACATTACAAATGAAAGAAAACACGCCTCGCTGTCTCCGATTTTATTCCTGAGAGCAAAAGCAAAAGATTTCTCGGCTTGCTTTAAAAAATAAATAAATAAATAAATGGTTTTCCTGTCAAGATATTGAGCAATAAAAGGTGAATGAGTCATTTGCTGAAACCACAAGCCTGGTTGGTGTTGGATTAAGATTAAGAGATTATAGACATAGTGACAAATAAACATGATCAGAACTAGTACTCACAATGTACTCAAAAGCTACGCACCGATCAAAGTTTCACAGTTCCCTTTTGATGGAACTCAAGCTGCATCGTATGATGACATTTGTGGCTGAATCTCTCGGGCACTGGGGAGAAGGACAGAGCGTTCCTCCTCGATGCCCCGCTTTCACCTTCTGGACTCTTCAGTGACGCCGTAATACGGTCGTTGAGAGGTTTCCGGAGGCAAAGAAGAAAAAAAGCCGCATTCAAGAAGTATCTGCCTCGTCACTCTGGGTCCCAGGGGGCTGCTGCCAGGGAGCAGCCCCAGCTGTCATCGAACTCCTCCTACCGCCAGCATCAGAAAGAGAGTGTTGCTAAGCAAGCCCCCCTCCCCTCCCCTCAAAGATCTTGGGGCTCCCAGACTTCAGGGGCCACCACGTTCTAGTTCAATCAGACAACATTTCGGTGGTCTCCTATATAAATCATCAGGGGGATCTGAGGTCGTGCCCTCTTTGCAGAATGGAGCAACATTTTCTCCTGTGGTCCCAGGGGAAACTGTTGCCTCTCAGAGCAATGTATGTTTGAATTTGGGAGTAGACATCCTGTTGAGGCAGCGGCTGAGGCCCAGGGAATGGAGACTCTACCCCGAGACAGGAGAGTCAATATGGGAGAGGTTTGGCCCAGCAGAAGTGGATCTATTCGCATCTCAAGAGACGACCCACTATCTGCTGTGATCTCCCTCATGCCTCCGGCCCCACTGGGGCTGGACGCCATGGTACAGAGGTGGCCGAGGCTGCATCTGTACGCATTTCCCCTGATCGCTCTGCTCCCGGGAGCTCTAGAGAGGGTACGTCGGGATGGGGTCAGTCTGCTCTTGGTAGCCAAATTCCGGCCAGCCTGAGTATGGTTCTCAGACATCATATCACTCCTGGCAGGCCCTCCATGGGAGATTCCCCTCAGGAGGGACCTGCTTTCCCAGGCCCAGGGCACAATATATCATCCCTGACCAGAGTTGTGGAAACTGTGGGTCTGGTCCCTGAGGGGGCTCAGTACCTAGAGTTTGGTCTCTCAGCCGGAGTGGTCGAGACTATACTCAACTCTAGAGGTCCATCCATGAGGAAACTGTATGGCCTAAAGTGGAATGTTTCACCTCTTGGTGTAGATAGCGTGGGTTGGACACAGTTAACTGCCCAGTGGCTTCAGTGCTGGAGTTCCTCAAAGATCGCTTCATGGAGCATGGAGGATGAGGCCTGCAGCTCACACCAGAGTACCAGCCTGGGATCTGGCTGTAATTCTTGAGGGGTTATCCCTGGGCCCCTTCAAACTACTTGAGTCAGCATCTGAGAAGTTTCTCACGCTTAAGATAGCTTTTCTGCTGGCCACCACATGTGTCGGCAGAACAAGAGAGACTTAACTTACTTTGCCCTGTATGGGCCTTGGAGTTATATGTTCAGAGGTCTACCAGTTACTAGCATGCTTTGGCTTGCCCAGGAAGGGATCCCCGGCCTCCAAGCAAACAATCAGCAAATGGATTGTTGAGGTGATTTCTTTGGCCTACCAGGTGCGCAGTATGCCTTCACCTTTGGCCATAAGGGCTCATTCTACCAGAAGCATGGCGTCTTCTAAAGCCCTGCTCTCGGGGGTCTCCCTTCAGGAGATATATGATGCTGCGTGCTGGGTCACTCTGCATACGTTCATGAGGTTTTATAGTCTGCACCTTCCTTCTACGCCAGGCTAACAGGTGCTCTTGTCCTAAGTTGTGCCTAGACAGTTTCACACTGGGACAGGCATTACTTAGCAGGGCGCAGTGAACATTGCGTTCCTCAAAGTGTCGTCATACGAACGTCTCGGGTTATGACTGTACCACACCTTTGTATGTCTGAGAGTGACTTGCTTCGACCTATCAGAAGCTGACACTACTGTGTGCCGACGTCCCTTTGTAGCTTCCATGTACTCAGTCACATGCCACGTCACTAGTTACGTCATGATGAAGCACCAGTCAGTATTGGACTAGTTTCACACATCTTTCAGATGCTTGCACGCCAAAGAAGTTCCCCAAAGTGTCATCATACGACGCAGCATCTCATTCCCTTCCCAAGGGTTACAGTCATAACCGATACGTTTTTGTTGTACCAAGCATGTCTAGCAACTAACAAACATGGTTGGAATTTTTTGCATGTATACTGTGGTAGGTCTATATCGTCGCTGTCAGGTGAAAACCTAATATCACCATATTTCCTCTTTTTTCCTCAATTCCTGCTTTGTAGTTAAACTCATCAAAGTTAAATTATGTTTATTGTGTGTCTGTGTAGATTTTTTTTTTTTTTTCTTCATGCAAGCTGAATCTAGAATTTGTCATCAAATCATAGCCAGTATTGCCTTAAATAGCCTGTGCATAGCACTTCATCTTTAATAACATATTTTGGCCAAATGACGGAAAAAAAACTGAGCGCCCACATAGCTACAATAAACTTTATAACCTGTAAATTGATGAAAACATAATGCACTTACTGCCTCAGGCCCTGTTTACACTAGTGCGTTTTCATTTTAAAATGGCATTTTTAAAATGAAAACAATCCTTGTCTATACTGACGTTTCCACAGCATTTCAGAAACGATTTCCATCTACACTACACGACCGAAAACGCATGTCACATGACTGTTCATCCACACTGGGCATGCGCGTACAAGTGTAAACAGTTGCCTCTTGCGCATGTAGGTAGCTGCAGTATAAAAAAAAAAAATGCAGAGTTTAACTGCACAATGGCTGCTAAAAATGACAACAAAGCCAGCAAAGACTGCAGTTCAGTCTCCATGTTATTGTTTACATGGTCGTCAAGGATACGCAGAATGAACGTGGGCAGCAACGGCATCCTTTTTTAAAAGTCTCTGTTTACACTGAAACGCAACCCCAACGTTTTCAAACTAAAACGGGCTCTTCAGCGTTTTTGAAAGTCTCCGTTTTCGAGGTTCGAAAATGCTGGAGTAGTGTAAACGACAGACATAACCATAGCAAAAGTTATGCGTTTTAAAACGAAAACGCACCAGTGTAAACAGGGCCTCAGATGCGACCATTCTAATGATGGGCAAAACACGCATGTCCGAAATTCTCTGAAATTTGGTGGTCAAAAACCTAACTCCATTTGAGCTCGATTTTGGTAAAATGTTAATAATATAATGACACATGCTAGTGTCTGACAATAAGCTATATCAGGGCTGTCCAAACTGCGGCCCGGGGATGAATTTCAAACTGCCCGCAGCTTGTCTATTAAACTCTTATTATATGTGGCCCGCCATGCATAATTTACAAATCGGCTTGATATCTCCTTTTTGAGTTTGTGTGTGGTGGTTTATGGCACATGTTTGTATGCAGCACCAAAACGCCCCGTTCATATGATTGGTCAAATCGGCCCGTATTCTGTACAATATTAATTCATAAAGTGTTGTATGCTTGACTATGTACCGAAAACAATATCGACATGCCATACTGATACAGTTCCCTGATGCTAATCCTCATTTACTGTTCAACAATAGTATTGGTTCAATGTAGGATTTAAACACACTATTGTAAACGTGAATAAAAAGTTGATCATGCTGTCTGACCTTTATCTTTTGTATATTCTGTTAACAGATGCTGTTCTTCACGAGTTTCTGCGGTCACTGCCTCTGTGTAAGCGGCCATCAGACACAATAATGAGAAGCTCATCAGAAAATGGAATATAATGTGTAATTTGTATTTGTGTATTGAGGGTCACCATTGGTCCAATTTTTTTTTTTTTTTTCTTTAATGAAAAACATGGTAAGTTTTGCTGAATCTGTTAAGTTTAAATAAAAAATGGATTTGTTGATGAAATATGTCTCTTCATTAGTGATGTTGTTACATTTTATTTATTTTAATGGCCTTGAAAACAAATGCATTCAACTTTGGGAAAATGTCACCTAAGTAATTTGTTAAACTGTATTTAAATAGTAGCACAATTATAATACTGTATTGTGTGAGATTATGTAATTCAAAGTACAGTAGTCAACATTTGAAGTGGATCAAAAAAGTTCAGCAAAGTTGTCTTAAGAAGAAGGTTTTAGGACAACTTTGATTAAAGGTTTTGATCCACTTCAAATGTTGACTATATTATACAAAGTATAAGTAATAACAAAGTGTATTGTTATTGACTGCAAAGTGTGTAATTTTTAGTATTTGGAATAAACCAAAGGTACTAAGCATACAGTATATACTATTACCTGTAAAATAATATATTCATTGTATATTGCTTGTGTGTTCGGAAGACACTCGTAATTATTTTGTAATGTACTTAAATCACTAATAAAGTGTACTTATAACACAAATAAAAGTATACTTATAACACAAATAAAGTATACTTATAACACAAAGTATATTTATAACACAAATAAAAAATACTTATAACACAAATTAAGTACACTTCAATATCACTAATCAAGCATGTAATTAGTCCCTACACAGGCATATACTTAAAGTGTACTAAGTATACTTGAAGTTGTTCCAATTTAGCACACAAAAGTACACTAAATATACTTAAAGTTGTGTTTTTATACAACTTAATTACAACTAAAATATACTTAGTACAAAATTAGTTGTTTCAAAATAGCACACTTTAAGTTAACTAATCATTAACACACTTGAAATATACTAATAATTAGTCTTGCTGCAAGTATACTTAGCATACTTTTTTTTCACTAGGGTATATATATATATATATATATATATATGATAGAAAAGGAACCGGCCCCCAGATGTGTCCACAACATCGAATCTGGTCCCCTTTTAAAAAAGTTTGGACACCCCTGGGCTATATAAAGCCACAATATCTACTTTGACAACGCGGTCTTTAATTATTTAAAAAAACGCAGTGCTTTTTCCATTTCCTGAAAAGTAGCGTTTTTGGAGATGCGTGATTTCCACCTGATGATATACAGTGATGCTTACCTTTTTTTTTTTTTTTTTTTTTTTTTTAAAGTAGTATGCTAGGTTGCACACAATTTACAATGACAAACATTTCAAATAGAACATCAAGTTGAGCGCATTGCATTGTGGGATACATAACTGTGGATATTGTGCTGTATTGTACATAAAATTTTTTAGTAGTAGGTCATCAGGAACTTAAATCGTTTGGAAAAACGTGCATACTGTGGAAAAACGTGCATACTGCGCACAACTAAACTCAAGCAAATGAATCTAAACTGCAATGTAATGAAGATGAAATGATAAAACTTCAAATTGGACTTTGGGTCGTCTAAAATGCCCATTCCACTATAAAACTTCACCTTTGTATATGAAAAGTAGAGAAAATGAACACTCATACCACCATGAAATCAATTTTTCCAATTTTCTATGATGGTAATGGAAGAAGCACTCCGAGACCAATTTATCATAGGGGGCTGCATAGAACAAAAGGCATAATTTTCCCCCTTCATTTCCTTATAGAATATACATAAACCATAAACAAAAGTGATTTCTTGGGAAGGGACCCTTTTAACTCTCTTAAATATTTGATGAACCACTAAGAACAAAAAAGAAAACAGAAAAGTTTCGTCAGCTCATTGCTACTCGTTATCAAGAAATCAATTTATTCACAGCCGAAATATTATAGATTTTCTGCATTACATTTTGAAAAGAACAAAGCAATGGCAAGAAGTAGGACATGATTTTTTCATTAGAAAATCTGCAAGCATTACAGGTCTGAATAGATAATGTTATGTTCTACAACCACATACACAAAAAAGTTGCTATTAGCTGTTAGATTTGACTATAGAAACTTGTTTCCTCAGAGTAAAAGTAAAAACATGTATTTGTGAGATGCCTCACAAATAAATTCACAGTGTAAGATATAAAGTCAACATATAAACTCACAATTACAAGAAATAAACTTGCAATTGTGAGATTTAAAGTCATACTGGGAGATATAAAGTCAAAATTGTTAGATATAAAGCTACAAAGATAAGGGGAAAAATGTGCAATTATGAGAAAAAAGTACAAATACCTTGATGGAAATATGCTTCCACATTTGGCATAATGAATTAAGGAGAAGAAAATAAATAAATAAATAAATAAATAAATAAATATTTCTCATGCCTCATGGCATTTTTTTTTTTTCTTCTTTTTCTAAACCTAATCGAAAGAAAGAAATGCAAAACAGATCTTGGCTTTAATGATGTTGAAGAAAATGTGGTTTTACTACTTTTCATAAGGTTGTCTAATGCTGCTGGTCTGCAATATGAAATTCCTTGTTGGGCCGTATTATTGCTTTTAATTGGCTAATTCATTTACACTAATTCACTTACACTAGCATGGTATTCCGTAAAGTCTGCACATATTCGCAGGGCCGCACACACACACTCCGACCTGAGTGAAGCCGAGACTCCACAGCGACTCTCCTGAGGGCATTTTTACCCAAGAGTTAATTATACGTGTACTCGTGGGCTGAATGTTAAACAGCACTGAATGAGTCCTTTCTTGGCTGGAGTGTTTGGTTTGTATTGGCAATCCATCTTAAATGGAGCATGTTTAAAATCAATAAGCCCCAGTAAACCCATGCACGACCGGCCCATCATGTTAAAACATACATCCAGTAGATTACTATGGAGAGTCAGCCATGTGTCAAACTTGTCAGCTTAGCTTAGCATTTCGCTGTAAAGAATCAATAAAGCAAACCACAAAGGAAGAGCGTTTTTAACAATGCACTTGTTAACTTGTACAAGTGAAAAATTCACATGCGCAAAAAAAAAAAAAAAAAAAAAAATTCAGCAACGGTCTAGTTCCCCAGTTTGAAAACGGCGTCATTGTCATAATTTCCATTTTATGACTCATTACAGAATTGTCCTCGAGAGTCTTGTGTTTGTGACATGCCTTTTTTTTTTTTTTTTTGCTAATAAATCCTCAGCTGATCTGTTCGGGGAGAGCATTTTAATATCATCCCATTGTTGCCAGGTTCTAAAGAGCTCTATGTGTGGTAGCCTTTCAGCTAAGCAGATTACGCTAATTGGTTCTGGACGCATTGATGCTTAAACTTAATGAATGTCAAAACTTAGCCTGATTCATTTCAACTTAAACCTTGGGGATTTCCATCCACACTTCAGGATGTTGTCGAAGTGATATGAACTAAAGTTAAGCTTAGCCTGCTTAGCTCTTCATTAGTATCTCCTGCTAGAAAATGCTGGTATGTAGCTGGGAACATGGTAGCTTGCATGTCTAAATGTGCCATTAGCTGTTCCAAGCAGGTCATAAGATGGACACGCTGCATAAACATGGCCAACAAGCTAATTAGATTGCTAGCTAGCTAGGAAACCAGCTATAGCTACTTGTTTAAAATGGATTTTCCAAAAGGGTATTAGCCAACGTTACCATATGCTAATTAGCTGTACTGAACTTGACGCTAGCAACACCAAAATAATCATGGGCTTGATTCACAGGGAATAGACATATGGATAAATGCAGTTTAGGTCACAACTGTTGGACAGAACCAGGTACCAAATGAATGAATATAAATGTACTCTAATAAGAGATTACAATTTCATTTTATATTAATTGAAAAAGAGACTGTAGATCCAAATTTAATTATTTGAAAACACTGCTCTTGTGAAAAAGAAGTACAGTTTGGTACATATTATGGACATAATATACTTTACTTAAAAGCAATCTGAATGTAATATTTTCGGACACTTAATTGCATGTTATTTACAACTGAATGAAAAGTGGTGTACAGCACGCCACCACTGGACTCTAGAGCAGTGGAGACGTGTTCTCTGGAGTGACGAATCACACTTCTCTGTCTGGCAATCCGATGGACGAGTCTGGGTTTGGCGGTTGCCAGGAGAACGGCACTTGCCTGACTGCATTGTGCCAAGTGTAAAGTTTGGTGGAGGGAGGATTATGGTGTGGGGTTGTTTTTCAGGGGTTGGGCTTGGCCCCTTAGTTCCAGTGAAAGGAACTCTTAATGCTTCAGCATACCAAGACATTTTGGACAATTTCATGCTCCCAACTTTGTGGGAACAGTTTGAGGATGGCCCCTTTCTGTTCCAAAATGACTGCACACCAGTGCACAAATCAAGGTCCATAAAGACATGGATGAGCGAGTTTGGTATGGAGGAACTTGACTGGCCTGCACAGAGTCCTGACCTCAGCCCGATTGACCACCTTTGGAATGAATTAGAGCGGAGACTGCGAGCCAGGCCTTCTCGTCCAACATCAGTGCCTGACCTCACAAATGCGCTTCTAGAAGAATGGTTAAAAATTCCCATAAACACACTCCTAAACCTTGTGGAAAGCCTTCCCAGAAGATTTGAGGCTGTTATAGCTGCAAAGGGTGGGCCAACTCCATATTAAACCCTACGGATTAAGAATGGTATGTCATTAAAGTTCATGTGCACATAAAGGCAGGCGTCCCAAAACTTTTGGCAATATAGTGAACTTTTAAGATTTGAAGTACACTACAAGAGCACATTCAATACAGTTAAGCACACTTCTTTTTCACGAGGGCACCCACAGATTTATTCAGTTACACATCACATCTAACATCCGAACCTGTTTCTAGGTTTTTCCCATGGTGACAAATGGTGTGTCTATCATAGCACGATCTGTCTGCTATTAGACCAGTGCTGGGGGTATCATTGCTGATGAAGTCTGTATAAGGTGACAGCCAGACAAACTGTTTTGGGGCCGTCTGAGGTGAAGAGAAAGATGGGATATACTCACACACCTAGCATGCCATTTCAACAAGACATATAGTATGTTACATCAAAGACATTTCATGACAAAGGCACAAGTAGATGTACTTTACTACTCCCTGAGGTAAATAAAAAAAAAATGTGATGGGGTAAGATGTTAAATAACGTTTAACGCTCAAGAATGCTTCATAGGCTGTGATGACATGCAGCTAATCAGAAATGTTACAATTTTTTATATTTTGCACTTCTGTAATCTGTTATTATAGTGCATTCGCTGACAGTTACCACCTCGCCTCATTAAATTAGACGTCATTCAGTCCTAGCTCTCAACACATCTAATTTAACCAAAGCTGCCTCTTAGTTTTTCATCAATGCTCTTCTCCTTGAGTGTGAAGATTAGCTTAGCTGACAGTCAGTGACAGTTTTTGTCAGTTTTTTAAATTCTTAAGCTGCTTGACAGGTACTATTCCGGTAGTGTCCTTGGTTGAGTTCCTGGGCTAATCATAAAACCTGCCTTCTCATTATTCTCTGCCTTTCAACACATGTATATAAGTGTGATGGAAGACGCCTGCTCATCCTCATCTATAATGCTGCCACAGTACACATGGAAACGGCAATATTTTGATCACTTCTGTGCTGTTTGAAAAACACTCCGCTCACCTCAGCTCCTCTGTATTGCTGAGTCGGGCTTGTCCAGCAGTGATAGTCCAGGTGCACCTTAATGGCGAAGGGAGGGGTGTCTGAAGCTGTAGATGGTTTGTTTTCCACTCCACCCTCTTGGCTGGATGACAAGTTTCTATGTCCTGTTCAAGGTTTGGATGCAATAGTCTTGAAGACTGGATAATGGTCACACAATACGTGGAAACAGTCTGGAAACGGATTTGGAAAGAGCAGTAGACATCTCAAATAATCAAAAAATAAGAGTCCAAATTTCAAATGCTACAGGCAAGAAGGTCTATAATACCTAAAGAAAGTTTACCATTAGCATTCCCATTCATCTCAGTGACTGCTCCTCGGCTACAATATTATCTCCCAGAAGTACACGGTTTGAAACCAGCCATTTATATGTGGCGTACAAACATTTTTATTTTGTCAGAATACACAGGTATTTCTGAATAGCCACCAATGGGAAAAGATGCATTTTGTTCCCACAGTGGTGTAGTTACGCCATCTACCAGCAGGAGCAAACTGGCATATGCAAACCTTGACTTTTACGCAAGAACTTCTCAAGCTAAAGAAGCAAAGAGATTCTGTGAATACTTGGAAATCCATGAAGTCATTATTTATTTCTTCATCCCTTTCTTGCTAAAGAATCATCATGACTTAAAAGCTGTTTTTATTAGCATAAAAAGGCTTGCTATTGTCAGAGACCTATTGTAGTATAAATGGATGTCACCTGCTAACAATAACTGCTGTTATCCCTAAAGCGCTGTCTGGGTATTTTGGCTTCTCATTCTGACATTTCTCTCCTGACTAATGCTTTGCCTTTTAAATAAGGAAATGATGGCATGCCTTGAGCCCTTTATTTATTAAGCTCTCAAACCTTAAATGTGCTTCTTTCTTGTCGTATCAAACTGTCTCTGACCGAGACTAAGTCAAATCTAAATGAGAGGGTTGACACGGTCTATTGAACACTGCAATTTAGCCTTAACAAAAGCCTGCTTACACTAAGTGAATCATTCGTGATAACAACTGCGATCGGAAATCATGTTAAAGTCCCTCTGTTGCTACGCCATGCCAGCCAACAGTCACAGTCCTGTCTCAGTGATCAAGTGTAACTCTTAAACTTGCATTTGAGTTCTCTGACTGTGGTTGTAAACGTGTGATAAATTTACTCCTGTTATCTTTTAGGCACACAAAGGTGCATCCAGCCCAGAGACAGCTTCATTTGCGTCTGGGTGAAATAAGCATATCTCTATTATGCAGGTGAAGGTCTCCAGCATAATGTTGGAACCAGAAAAATTACTGAGAGTGGTTCCCAGAATATACCACTGTAATTTGGGAAGTCTGGACGAAGGCGTAACCCCATTTCTTAGAGGAAAATAGACTTACCGCAGCCTCTAACGAAAGCAGGGGTGCTTTGTATTCTCCATGTCGCCATTCTGTTACTGAGAGCTTTCTTTAACCTGTTAGCTCAGGGCAGAAGGAGAGATGAGATTGGAGGTGCGAAAGAGGATAATTAAGCTGTGAAGGGTTAGAAACCAGAGCTAGAGTAATTTATGAATATACCTGTTATATCTTTTAGGTTATTAAAGTAAGGGCATACAGGCTGAGATGGTGGTGGTGACCAACCTTGACTACCTCAACACGGCTGTATTTTTGGATGCGTGTCTTACAAATAAGCTCATATTATGCATTAGGTTTTTGGGCTCATATATGCCCAAAAACCTTTACATCTTGAAGCATGAAATGCTGTCCATAACTCATTTTACTTCCAGAATCTGATGTGTCCCTGGGGGAAACAGAATGTTCTGTGAGGAAACAATGTAGGTTGTGTGACTTGATTTTATCTATCAGGAATTGATTAGATTGTGTTGCATTCCATCTATGTTCAGGTACCTGGACATGCATCTAGGTACTAGACGAAGGGTTGAAAAGAATGGGGGATTTGTGCTGTTGCCCGAAAAGTTGTTTTAGAGGTTGAGCAAATTTGTACCTTAAAAGGAAACAAAGACATTTGCAATAACATTCACTGAAGAATCACGCTTAATAAGACCAGGAACTTGTGTTTAGGAAGTCTGTAGGGTCCATTTTGATTTCATGTTAAGTTTAAGCTTTTTTCACAATTTCCTTAAATGAAATACAAATGCGGTGGTGATCATTACTATGGACATTTCTGTCATTTGATGTCCCTCATGAATCCTTTAGGACCTGACTTGCAAAAAAAGTACACATCTCAAATAATCACAAAAATTAAGTCCAACTTTCAACCAAAAGGTCAGGACAATTATGAACTACTGTATTACAAGCAAGAAGGTCTATAATGCAGCAGATGAAATACAAAGGTGACTGTGATCATTACTATAGACATTCCTGTCAATTGATGTTCCTCAAGAATTTTGATTTTACATGGTCATGTGGTCAATGAGAACCATCAAGCCAATGGAAGTAGACCTCATCCCTTTTATTAACGCTCTAGTCTTTTTTCAGTGTATCGTTAAGCTCCTTCTAGGTCAAAAAGCTAGTGTCCTCAAGTATAGTAATCCTACTAAATGGTTTATTACAGTTCTCACGAGCAGTCCATTAAAGAGCGATTACAAAGGACAAGAAAATGTGAATGCCAACGAGCTAGAATCAATTAAAGTCCAGTGTACAACACTAATAATAAAGCCTCAAATCCTCATGAAAAATTCATAGAATCGGGTAAGACGTAGCGTGCTAGCACTAACTAATGCGCTAGCCATCCCAGCGCTGTTTGCTCAAATATCCCACTGTGTCTAACAGGAGGGAAAAAAAAGTATGATTGAATTAATTTCTGCAATCTTTGCTCTCTGAGGCCAGGGTCCATATGTTTAGCCATTTATGGTTGGGGCTAGGAACAGTGGAGTGGGGCTCTTCAGTTGCAAAGGACCATTCGGCCCTCCTACGCAGCTGTTAGGGTTGCCAGCGCCGCTTTTGACGCAGGTCATCCGTTCCTCTCAGCATGCTTGGCCTGGTGCCAGAGTATATCGCCTGTCCTCACTATCAAAGTGCACCATTTCACTCTCGCTCATCTAACGCCATTGCTTTGCCTGCCTGGAGGTCAAACAGAGTGCTATGCAAGCTGTATAGAAAAGAAACAATGTGCAAATGTCACCATGGAAACTTTGTTTCATTGTAGGCGCCTTTAGAGAGTTACTTTATGTCTATTAATTGCTCGTTGTCACATATGAGCACCCGAGGCAAGTCTTATTTGAACATTGCACAGTCATGCAAACACCCATAATGCACTACTCAGAGAAGACATTTGTATCCATCTATCTGGCTGTTAATCTACACTATCTATACTGTCTGTGTGCTTTTCCATCCATCCATCCATCCATTGGTTATTTCCATTTTTTCTACGTTAAAAGTTTCCATATAGAAGAATCTAAAATTATTCCTGTCTGCCCTTTTGTTCGCAGAAACTATGAAACATTTCAAATGCACACATGGCTAGGTAATGATGTCATGCTATACACACTGGTGATGGCTTTGAATGTCTGGAAAAGAAAGAGATGTTAAAGCCTTGCTGTGTGAGAGAGAAAAAAGTCAGCTCTGTCTCCTCTAGCATATCAGTATTATAAACTCTTGGGGTTAGAATATATTAAAATGGATTTGGGAATCATGATCCAATCAAACGAGGCAAAGCTCATGAATGAATACTGGATTCAGGAGTTTTATAATGGCACACACCATAGCCCTAATTAGCACACAGGTTGACAATCCATTTGAATGGCACATTGATCCCTATTAAGGGATGTAGAAATTCCCAACATTACTTTCCATTCCAACTAGCCCCTAGATGCTCATACATACCATAGAAAAGTATGCTTTATAAGGCCCAATTTGTGACATAAAAAGAATAACAGAAAACATCATAATCCGACACTCTACCAGATGGAAATGTCTCTGGAACCATAGTACACAAACATGCTTGCGCATACTGCATGGTAAAAATGATTAAAATCAATTAATTAAATTAAAATCATTCTCTGTTCTCTTGTCTTTTTGAGGCTAGTAAGAACAATAATTAGCGTTGAAGACTACTCTACTTTGCAGACAGCAGGTGGGAATTAAATTAGAATCGTGTAGCTGCGGTGATCTAAAAATTGATCGGCGCCCACCGCCAACTGTGAGACATAAATACAAGCTTAGCAGAAAAAAATACACAGCCATCAGACCCAGCAGAGGAATATAGACCATAATCTGGAACTTGCAACTGTGGCGTTTCTAGTCCCTGAGGTGGCACATTTTCCCTGAGTAGCTCATCCTCTGCAAACAGGAAAGACACACTCAGCTGACCCCAATATCTGAGAAGCGCTTTCCATCCAGCAGGTCAGCCACACAGACGGTGAGTGGCAGGGGGCAAAGGTCACAACGAAGATATAGTGCACAGAATTCTGTGCACCATCTGACCTCAGTTAAAAAACATATCAGGCTTCATCATATCTTTGTCTCCAAACCAACAGAAACTGTACGTAAAATAAATACAGGTGGGATTTTATCCATCGGAAATGGATTGGGTGATACCTGCTCACCTACCTGCCTTTTCATGTTATATCAAGTGTACAGTTTTACAGTTTTATTTTTTGCAACTTGAAATAAATATTTCTATGTTCTGTATCACTCTGTGTTGTGTTTGTTTCCTTTTTCTGTTTAGAAAATAACTGAGCCTTTAAATCTCAGAAATAGTCCTCACTTTAGATGAGCTCACAAAAATAGTTAACTGACAACTACTAGGGAAGGGTTTTTTTGATGTCAGTCATATGGAGACTTGGAGAGTGATTAAAATTCGATAAAAGTGTTCACAAATACAAACTTTTTAAAGTGAAAATAGTATGCGCCAATAAATCATACTGGTGTAGAGCGACTGAGCCATTTTCTGAGCCAGGAAAGCGGTGACTATTCAATGTGATTAGACATTCATATTTATTTATATTTACATGTTTGTCCAGTCAACCTTGTTAGTCAGGTTAGAAGGTGAATAGAATGATTTCCTCAGAGATATGACAAATTGCAGTTGACATTTCATATCACAGCCTCTCACAAAACACAAGCTAAATCTTTTTAAATTAGTCTGGTCCACACTGAAAGAATTCTCAAGTAAACAGATTATTGTCCGACTGCGGCGTGCTAACAGAAGTAATGCCACCTGCGTGATTAAATCTGACATTTTCACTGACATTTATAGAAAGAAACAAGAAATTATTACTATTACTGTTATGTTTGAGATTTAATACTTCTTTGTTTGTATTATACCTGGTTTCTCACTAAAAGTGTTGTGGAGACCCACTGTTAGGTGGTAGGAAGTCATGTTTGTGTTTTGGTGGGGTTAGATGAGTTTAGGAAAAACACCTGATAAATATATATTTATAGATGCTGAATGCAAGTAAAAATATAGTGAGTAAATAATCTGGCTGGTAACTTTAGGAAGGACTCCAACATATGCAATAACCAAAACACACAATAGTGTGATTGTTGCATAATTCTCATAAGTGATTTAAATTAAGTACATATGCATTTCTAACAGCTACATGTCTTCTAACAACTTATACCACTTTCCATCTGACTGGCATGTAATCTATTTGTCTATCTATCGAGCTTGCCAGACTGTGAAAGTGCTTTTCTGTTTTGTGTGCTATATGCATCAGACAGTCAAGTGGACTGTGGGCGGTTTGTGGGTGTGTCATCTGAGAATTTATTTAACCCAGAAAAATAGTGATTTAAACCAAGAAAAAAAGGAACTATTCAAGTTGATAGAAAAACATTATCTCATCCGAATAACATTTTGAGCCTAAAGTAGCCGCCTGCGTCTAAGAAAAGTTTTCATACAGAACATACAGTACAAACCTCAAGTTGCATCCCTCAAATGGAAGCAAGGTGTTAATACATCATTTTCCTCATCTTCCTTTTCTCCACCTTGTGATTGCCAGATCAAAGTCACCAGCAGCTGCCGAAGGCCCGAGCCTAAAAGACGGAGACACTTTAGCATATAAAGACTCACCTGCAGTCATGATCATTACCCCACATAATGTACAATCACACCCAACCTGGGAGTGCGCAGATAAAGGTGTCTGGTAATTTGGTGTCTTCCCTTTCACTTCTATTTCTCCGCCTGTCAGCGCAAGCTAGCGAAGGAAAGATTGTTTCATTAGTGTCGGGTCCCTCGAGCAGTCAATCAGAAATTTTAGTTGTTCCCCTTTTCTTTTTTAGCTCTCAGCTGCGAGTAATTGGTGTTAGCATTGTTAACAGTCACTCGCGTCAGCTGACTAGCGGTGTTTTCCGTCTCAATTCTCCAGGCTGGTTTGCCGAGCAAATGCTGCCTTATAGGAAAGATGTTTTGAAAAGAGATGACAACTGAATAATGAATCTGTCAGGTGTTGTTTATTTTAAGATGTTATTTCGCTAACTCATAAACTTCAAGAGGAATCATTACCAGCTAATACGGCTAAATAGACTGCTTGCACTGCTTGTGAAGTAAATATTTGCTTGTAATTTCAAACACAACTTGTGGACTTAAAGGGATAGTTCGCCCAAAAATGAAAATTCTGTCATTAATTACTCACCCTCATGTCGTTCCACACCCTTAAGACCTTCGTTCATCTTCGGAACACAAATTAAGATATTTTTTAATAAAATCCGATGGCTCAGTGAGGCCTGCATTGACATCAAGATAATTAACACTTTCAATGCCCAGAAATGTACTAAAGACACATTTAATACAGTTCATGTGACTACAGTGGTTCAACCTTAATATTATGAAGCGACGTGAATACTTTTTCTGCACCAAAAAAACAAAATAATGACTTTATTCAACATTATCTAGTGATGGGTGATTTCAAAACACTGCTTCATGAAGCTTCAAAGCTTTACGAATCTTTTGTTTCAAATCAGTGGTTCGGAGCATGTATCAAACTGCCAAAGTCACATGATTTCAGTAAACGAGGCTTTGTTTCGTCATAAGTGTTTTGAAATTTCAATGGTTCACCACTTTGTCAGTTGTAGTCACATGAACTGTTTTAAATATTTCTTTAGTAGCTTTCTGGGCATCTGAAAGTGTTAATTATCTTGCTGGCAATGGAGGCCTCACTGAGCCATCGGATTTTATCAGAAATATCTTCATTTGTGTTCCGAAGATGAACAAAGGTCTTACAGGTGTGGAACAACATGAGGGTGAGTATTTAATGACCTTTCCATTCCCTTTAAACTACTAACCACAAGTAGAAAACTTAGCAACACGCTAGCAGCTACATGTGCTAAAAACACTCACAAAACTACTTCCAACACACTAGCATCATAGAGGCTATTTTTATGCAGGCAAACACTAAGCAATTTTAGTTATTTCTGAGTAGGCCTACTTACTGCAGTGAGTCAAAAGTCAAATGGTAGGACATTTTCAAGAAGTCACAACCTACACTGTTTAGCTGCAGCATGTGGACTGTTATCTCTCTGTACTTTAATCAATGCTATCTATATGTACTCTTTTCTTTTTCAGCCCCGTGGTTGCCAAGTTGCAGGTCGTCTCCACTGACGCTTTTAATTGATTTTACTGCCGGCAGAAAAGAGCACAATAGGCCGACTTGCACTCTAGAGAAATCGAACGTAATATAGTGCAAATGTCCCTTGCCTTCAAGAGTCTCAATCAGAGATGCCTCTCCCGTAGACGAAGTGTACATGATCAATACTGATCCTTCCTCAAAAGGGTCTCTGTTTCTCGCACAAATACACAAAACACAATCGCTGATACGTAAAACTATTTCCTAAGGGCAAAATTAGCACAATCATGCAGCTTGTCACAAGTAATATTTCTGGAAGTTGTCATCAGCTCACATCCGGTCTAGGTTTTTGTAACAAATTCTCAAAATCATATTCATAAAAAAGGGTTTATGTTTCATATAAAGATAATCTTCAGATAAATAAGGAGCCTCAAAGAGGCACAGGAAATATTGTTTTCATTATTTGTTATTGCACTGAAGGTAATGCCATTTGTGCAAGAGCGCTCACAGTTTAGCTGACGGACAAATATTGCACATATTGTGTTTATGATTACTTATCGGGAATACAAAAAAGCAGCTTTCAAAACTTGCATTCATTTGCTGAACCTTTCAAACTGATGTGGCTGTTTATACAAACAAAAAGTTGATTGTTCGATTGTTTCGTCTTGAAGTCAGACTTTACTATTACTGAGTCATAGGCCTATACTTAAAAGACATTTTCTCAATCTAGCAAAACAAACAAACAAACAAACAAAAAACAGTGAAGTATTACCGTTAAGGATTTTTCCTATCTGAAAATGCACTCAATAAAAACATTCACACTTTATCATTTATAAATAAAACTCTTTAAAAAGTTAAAGGTGCAATTAAAAGGTGTTTTGTAACATATAGACCTACACTATTAGACGCCTAGACGAGTCACAGTTTTGGTAAACAATATCACGTTTCCAGTTATATTTGCCCTAACATGTCCTCAGGGACACGCATAATATTGCACATGGAAATAAGTGCGAATAGTAGGTTAGAGAGAGAGAGAGATAATGAGACGGCGTGAGGCTGGCGGCTAGCAGACCAACCCTGAAGGCTGTTGATTTCTCTCAGGTGCTTCAGCCACCGCAGCATTTTTAAAGAGCCAAATGCAGAAATCTCACGGGGTTGCTGGGCAACCAGTAAGGCAGGGTTGGGAAGACTTCAAAAACACCTTCAGTCTCATATCTAACACCGAACACTGATGATGTCTGTCCTCATGCTCTTTACTAAATGTCACATAGATACTTTAAAACTGCACATAATCAACGTTTACAGATTATAACGTGTTTCTCTTAAAGTATTGACCCTAAAATAGCCAGAAACCCCTCTGTTAGTGAAAAAAACAAGCATGTTTTAGTCAAACACGCAGCAATTCAAGTTTTCTGAAGTTATGAGGGAAATGGCACGGAAGAGCTCAGCAGAGGAATGAGCAGCTGGTCTTTACCACACTTCTGTTTAAACGTGCTAATTTATTCATGTTGAGCTGAGGGGATACTACAACAATTCCTATAGAGGATTTGCGTTGTGAAGGAGCTATTTTCACATCTTTCTTTCACGACTTGTTTGACACATTTGCGTGGCGGTTGTGATTTGATAGCAAGACCAGACTTGTTTTTTTAGCCTATGATCTACTTAATTTTTCCTTGTGTGAAATTACATCATACAATCCTATAGTTCAGTGATTCCCAAACAGGAATAGCCTACTTGTTATTTTTTTAATCAGAAATTGTCTTAAAAATATTAATTAACATCAAATATTAAAAACATTTGAATATGAATATTAAAAAAACAAAATATTAAAATAAGTAATCATTTAAGATAAAATATTAATTATAAGGAGAATGCTAAATTATATCCAGTAAAATATATTTAGTTAATAATAACAATAATAATATATTTTTAATTTTAAGCAAATATTTCCATTTCATCTTTGCATTACATTACTTGCATCTTGCACTTCAGACATATTAAATAAAGATAATTATTTCACATTCAGCATTCCCCGATTCAATCCACAGAAAGGTCATTGCCTTCTCCCATTTACTGGCATCATGCTTTGTGCTGTTTTAGGAAGTTGACCGAGGGCAAAAAAATCCAAACGAGGAGAGTGATTCATTAGTGGTGCTAATTGCAGTTGTTCGTTCATAATTCTGTTATGAGATATGTTAATATTGTGAGATATAAATATTGAAATACATAATGTCATATTATGAGATATATATTTGGAGAACTAGTGAGATATAAAGTCATATTATGAGACAGTCATAATTATGAGATGAGAAGTCATATTGTGGTAAAGACTATTCAGATATATAAATGTCATTGTGATATATACAGTCATATTTTGAGACAAAGTCAATATTGTCAAAATGGGAGAAATAAAGTCATGTTACGAGATATAAAGCCATAAATGTCAAATGAAAAGTCATAATTGTGAGATATAAAGTCAATATTGAGATATATAAATGTCACATTGTGAGATACAGAGTCATATTTTGAGATGTAAAGTCAATATTTAGCAATGTTAAGTCATATTGGGAGAAATAAAGTCACAATAGTGAGATATAAAGTCATGTTATGAGATATAAAGTCATAAATATCAGATGAAAAATCATAAATGTGAGATATAAAGTCATATTGGGAGAAATAAAGTCACAATTGAGAGATATAAAGACATATTACAAGAAATAAGATCATATAATGTGATATAAATCCCCATTTGTGAGATATAAAGTCATATTGTGAGCTATAAAGTCCCAATTATGAGATACTTTATTAAGTCATAATTGTGAGATATAAAGTCATAAGAAAAAAAAGTCACAATTGCCTTTTCTTTTTAACTCTGAGGAAGAAACAGGCTTCCATGTGGATACAAGTCATATCTAGAGACCAGAACATGATAAAGACTTGGTGGTAAGATATTTAGACCTTGACCTGCTGAACTGCTAACCAGAACATCCTAGTCTCACGTAGCCAGACCTTCAGACTGACGGCAGAAGATCTGGACTCCATAGCAGCTTTCATTGGCCAGGGGCCACCCAGAGTCTGTCTGACTGAAATGTAAAGCTACCAATCACAATGTCCCTGCAAGACCCAACAGACCGGTGTGCAAAACTCTTGGACATATTTTAAAGAGTCTATGCATGCCGTGAAATTTACAGACTTCACAAACTTTTGAAAATCCAGTGTTTAGTTGATCCTGATAAGCGCTCATTGTCACAGTAAACATGACAGCATTCTTCTTCCAAGAGGGGGTTTGGCATCACGGCATCTTTGTTTCCAGGCAGACCGTTAAAGAACATGACACACATGTCTCCCGGACATCCTGTAGAATTCAACCAATCAGATGACGACTTCGAAAATCCTTAAGTGTTTCCAGTTAAGTGTGCCATATGCATCAAACGTTTAACCAATGGTCCGTGGGTGTGACATCTGAGGCTGAGACATCCTAGCAGGCACCTAGCGACCAGTCAAAACACATTAGCAACCATTTAGCAACACCCTTCCAACCATACAACATAGAAATGTGTTTTGCACATAAAAATTTACTTTATAACACATTTTCATCATTAGTTGAACTCGCTTGCTTTCAGAAGAAATTGACACACTGCATCACCCCTACATAGTTTTGTTTCTCAAAGATTTTACCTTTTCACCCTCTTCTCTTTCGTACTTGTCTCTTTTTAAATGTATATGCTTCTGGGAGAAACCTGACAGGTTTGTTTTCGGGTGTGTTTATAAAGTAGTTTAGTGTGCCCTATCGCTGCTCTGTATTATGTGTGTGTGAGGCAGAGACGGAGA
Organism: Mylopharyngodon piceus; assembly: GCA_039654765.1. Lineage (NCBI taxonomy): Eukaryota > Metazoa > Chordata > Actinopteri > Cypriniformes > Xenocyprididae > Mylopharyngodon > Mylopharyngodon piceus. The sequence goes on from CM077438.1 coordinate 34,412,768, forward strand.
GACGTTTTAGAGCTGAGATAGCACTGTGACAGATGTTTGTCTCTTTTTTCAATGACACATTGGGTTATGTTCCAGCTCTCTTCCACCTGCTCTGCTGAAACATCTCTCAGTTTGAACGAGTCAGCATATGTCGGGGCACAGAACCTACAGAATGTGTTTTAAAGGGTAAAAGACCATCAAAACCCCCTTGTTGATAAGAACGTCTCCCTGATAAACTGTATTTTCGTTTCTTTGACACAAAAGTTTGCTGAAGTAAACTATGAAACAAGAACTCAGTTCAGAGTAACTGTAGAAGAGGATGGTGATTATTACCGTCTTGGTTTGTCTCAGATACTGCAGTTTTGGTCTCTTGGCAAATTGGAGGCCTTTCTAAAACACTTGAGATTCTTCTGAAGCTCTAGTGGAGGCAAATTTGAGATTATTTTGAGACACTGTTGAGATTTCTTCTGAAGCTCTAGTGAAGGCAAATTTGAGATTATTTTGAGACACTGGTGAGATTTCTTCTGAAGCTCTAGTGGAGGCAAATTGGAGATTATTGGGGGCTTTTTCTTTTCGGTCTCTTGGCAAATCTGAGCACATTTTGAGACACTGTTGAGATTTCTTCTGAAGCTCTAGTGGAGGCAAATTGGAGATTATTGGGGGCTTTTTCTTTTCGGTCTCTTGGCAAATTTGAGCACATTTTGAGACACACTGTTGAGATTTCTTCTGAAGCTCTAGTGGAGGCAAATTGGAGATTATGGGGCCTTTTTCGTTTCAGTCTCATGGCAAATCTGAGTGTATTCTGAGACACTTTTGAGATATCTTCTGAAGCTCTAGAGGAGACAAACTTGAGATTATTGAGATTATTGAAAAACCTGAGAAGTAGGAAAAAGTCTCAATTTGCTCTCCATTTAATCTCATCGCTGGCTAGGAGAAAGAATTGAGATATTAAACATTGTTTATCCTTTCCTACATTCATTCTTTGAACATTTACAATAGGAATGCTCATTCAAATTTGATTCAGATGGCTTGCACAGACTGAACGTTGAAGAGCTGAAGATAATTTTGGTATTTTCCCTCACAAAACTACAGTACAATACAACTATAATATAACAAAATATTTGAAAGTTTTTGTTAATTGCAATAGATGAATGAATAAGTAAAAATAGTTTTATATGTTAAACAAATAAAAAGCAGAAGTTTCAAAATAAATAAATAAACTAACAAAATATTTTTATGATGTAGAATTCCAACACCTATACTATAACCAACGAAACCTTGACTCCCTCTGGAGAAGGAATGGTGAAACAAATGCATTTTGATATGAATGTCATACATTTACCCATAATCCTTTACATCCATCATACCTTCTGATGTCGTATGATTCAGTCAACATTTACTCACCTAATCCTGAGCACTTGTGCAATTTAGCACTAAATCAAGCCTTCCTGATCTACATCTGTCACAGACAGCTGACACTTTGATTCATGAATGATATGCCCTTCACCTTAAAACAGGGAAGAAAGCATAGAAAGAAAAAATAAAAAGGATGGGAAAGAATGCCAGAGGTGTGCATTTATAAATGATGGCGGTATGAAGCCATTAGTTGGATTTGATCTGAGCTGAGAGGCAGGGGTTTTAGGCAGGAGACAGAAAACCAGAGAGATGATCGATCTGACGAGAGGGGTCGTACATCACGGAGGAGAGAGAGTGTTTCTGCAGGTTTGAGTGATGACACGAGATAGTTACGGCTGAGTTCAACTCCGCTCTTGGACTCATTTTAATGAAATTACTGGTTGAAGGCCCAGCTTTAAATTAAAAGCTGATATGTGGCCACAACGGCTGCCATCACTTCTGCTCTGGTTAAATCCCATCTATATGCGGCGAGTGGGAGTTTGATGCTTCGTAACACTTCACCTCCGCCCTCTCAGACGGGTGTTGAGTGTTTTAGCCCACTATTTTTTATTCCCATCCATTTTTCAAATTCTATTACACAGCAGGAGTCACTACTTTTTAATTTTAGCAAGTGCTCAATGCAATTTGTAAGGCGAATTCAATTCTTTATCTGACAAATAAATGGATTATCATGAGTTTTTTATGATTAGAACTGTGGCTAGTTGCACATGGTTTATTGCTACGTGACCATGCTACTACTAACTCTTGCTATGCTAGCATATACTAATACGTTTACACTGTTCCCTTTCAGTCGGTCACGTTCGACATACGTCAGAAGTGAACCGACGAATTGGGATATCGCTAGAGAGCCCTATCACCTTCGAGTGTAACTAAACGAGCCAGTGGAATTGGCGTGCGATATTTACATAATGCGCACCGCCCCCGCAAGGCGGGTATAAATACGGAAGCGGATGCAGTCGCACTCTGTCTTCCGCTTCGGAGCCAACTTGTGTGTTCCTGCAAGACTTTTTTGAGTGTGCTACTACAAGCCTTTGAAGAGCTTTTGTGCATCTGTGCTGGTGTTAAGGCACCCTACAGCGAAGCCGCGAGCTATACAGAGCTCTGAACTGCTGTTATCACAGCAAGCTGTTTCTGCCGGTTGGTTTGCGATTTGGGCCGGTTCCTCTCTGTGTGTGACTGTTAGGCAAATCAGTGTTTACCTGCAGTCACACCACGGCTGATCCCTGTGTGCTTCAGCACAAAAACAAAGCTGGTTTTACCCCCTTCTAAAAAGAGCTTCACAGACGGACACTGCGTCTTTTTCAAGATGTCATTCCGTCTGTGCGTTACTGGATGCGGTCGTTCCCTGGTCCCCGCTGATGGTCACAATCACTGTGTCACATGCCTGGGCGTTCAGCATGCTGAGGCAGCTTTTATGGATGACTCATTTTCTCACTGTGGGAACATGACTATCTCAGTGTTGAGGTCTAGACTTTCGTTCCTTGGTTCTCAGGGATCAGGGGTCCCCTCCCCTATGACCCATTTTGCCGTTTTCTCTGGCCCTGGCCAGGGGGACGGTGCGGCGGCGTGTAGGAAGGGTGACATGAGGATCACGATTAGGGCCCCTAATCCCTCTACCACACTGCAGTCAGTGGTGTTGCCAGAGGTTCGTTCAGCCATTTCCTTCGGTGCGCCTGCGGATGACCAGATGTCAATCGTGGCATCGGAAGGTGAGCCAGAGTCCTCTGGAGATGAAGACTCGGCTGCGTTGCCTCCCTCTGGGACCGTAGCGTTGCCTGAGTCTGATCCAGAGTTGACGGCTATGCTTCCCCGGGCCGCCGAGAAGGTCGATTGGTTTCTCGGGGCAGCCCGTGCTGGTCCTCAGCATCCTGCCCCGGTGCCATTCTTTCCGGAGGTGCATGATGAGGTCACCAGGTCGTGGAAGACGCCGTATAGCGTTCGAAGCAGACCTGGTCCCAAGTCCGCCTTCACCACTCTGGATGGCGGGGAGGCTAAGGGGTACGCCGGGATCCCTCCAGTTGAGCGTGCCGTGGCGATGCAACTGTGTCCGATGGCCGCTGGCTGGCGCAGTGAACCGCGTCTCCCATCCACCCCTGCGAAGTGGGGCATCGTCCTCCACCCCTGCTAAGTCTGCAAAGCAGCAGCCTCCACCTGGCAGACAGCAGGGAGCCGGACGCGGCGCCCAGCCCGCTCAGCGCACAACCAAGCCAGGTGGCAAGAGAACCAGGAAGCAGTCCTGAGACGGGCGACCTGGAGGAGAGGAAGACATCTCTTCGGGAGATGAAGCCCGCATCGCTCCCTCCCGGAGGGCCGGGGGTTTTTCTGTTTAGTTCTGTTCCGCCGCTGGCTCTCCTTTTTCCCAATCCTCCAGGTCCCAAGAAGGCACGTCTGGCGGTGTGCGACGCTATGCCTCACCATCCTCAGCCCACTTTCACCGCGCCAGCAGGTGGCAGTGTGAATGCCGAGGCCACCTCCCTTGTGCCATCTCCCATACACCCTGTCATCTGGCAGAGTCCGACCGCTATGCCGTCCGAATCGGGTCCCAGCACTATGCCTGGCTGGTCCACACCGGGTACGTCTGTGGTGGCGTTGGTCCCGCTGGCTCGGAGTCTGGAGGCCCGGTTAGCTCTGAACTGCCTGAGTTCGCTCAAGCGCAGGACAGCGGCCCCACTGAAATCCTTTCAGAGGCTCCTGGAGCATATGGCATCCGCAGCCGCAGTCATGCTGCTTGGATTGCTTCATATGAGGCCGCTTCAGCACTGGCTTCACGGCCGAGTCCCGAGATGGGCGTGGCAACGCGGTACGTTCCGTGTTCCCATAACACCGAACTGCCGTCGCACCCTCATTCAGTGGTCGGACCCTTCCTTCCTGCGGGCGGAGTTTCCCTCGAACAAGTGTCCAGGCATGCTGTGGTCTCCACAGATGCTTCCACCACTGGGTGGGGGGCCACGTACAACGGGCATGCAGTATCAGATCTGTGGACAGGGCCTCAACTGCATTGGCATATCAATTGCCTCGAGTTGCTAGCAGTACGTCTTGCACTGGGCTGCTTCAAACAGCTGTTGTCAGACAAGCACGTACTGGTCCGTTCAGACAGCACTGCGACTGTTGCGTACATCAACCACCAGGGCGGTCTACGCTCCCGTCGCATGTCGCAACTCGCCCGCTATCTCCTTCTATGGAGTCAGAAGCATCTGAGGTCACTTTGTGCCATTCACGTCCCAGGCGTGCTCAACCGTGCAGCCGACAAGCTCTCATGGCAGCCTCCGCTTCAGGGCGAATGGAGACTCCATCCCCAGGTGGTCCAGCTGATATGGCAGCGTTTTGGGGCCACACAGATAGATCTGTTTGTCTCTCCAGACACAGCCCATTGCCAGCCCATACTCCCTGTCCGAGGGCACTCTCGGCACGGATGCACTGGCACACAGCTGGCCCTGGGGCCTACGCAAGTATGCATTTCCCCCAGTGAGCCTACTCGCACAGCTTCTGTGCAAAGTCAGGGAGGACGAGGAGCAGGTCTTGTTAGTAGCTCCGTATTGGCCCACTCGGACCTGGTTCCCGGAACTGATGCTCCTCGCGACAGCACCTCCTTGGCCCATTCCTCTGAGGAAGGACCTCTTGACTCAGAGACGGGGCACCTTTTGGCACCCGTGTCCAGACCTCTGGAAACTCCATGTCTGGTTCCTGGACGGGACGTGGAGGTTCTAAGTGATCTACCCCAGTTGGTTGTAGATACCATCACTTCCGCTAGAGCTCCTTCTACGAGGAACCTCTATGCTCTGAAGTGGAACCTGTTCGTCGAATGGTTTTCCTCTCACAGAGAGGACCCCGAATATGTTCAATCAGGTCAGTGCTTTCCTTCCTGCAAGAGGGCTTGGAGCGAAGGCTGTCTCCCTCCACCCTCAAGGTGTATGCTGCCGCTATTGCCACACATCACGATGATGTTGATGGTAAGTCCTTGGGGAACTATGACCTGATCGTCAGGTTCCTGAGAGGGGCGATGAGACTGAATCCTCCTCGCCCTCCCTCCATACCCTCTTGGGACCTGTCCCTGGTACTTACATCTCTCCGGGGACCTCCCTTCGAGCCTTTGCAATCAGCTGAGTTAAAAGAACTGTCCCTTAAGACCGTCCTCCTGGTTGCATTGGCCTCGGTTAAGAGGGTAGGGGACCTGCATGCATTTTTGGTCGATGAATCACGATTAGGGCCCCTAATCCCTCTACCACACTGCAGTCAGTGGTGTTGCCAGAGGTTCGTTCAGCCATTTCCTTCGGTGCGCCTGCGGATGACCAGATGTCAATCGTGGCATCGGAAGGTGAGCCAGAGTCCTCTGGAGATGAAGACTCGGCTGCGTTGCCTCCCTCTGGGACCGTAGCGTTGCCTGAGTCTGATCCAGAGTTGACGGCTATGCTTCCCCGGGCCGCCGAGAAGGTCGATTGGTTTCTCGGGGCAGCCCGTGCTGGTCCTCAGCATCCTGCCCCGGTGCCATTCTTTCCGGAGGTGCATGATGAGGTCACCAGGTCGTGGAAGACGCCGTATAGCGTTCGAAGCAGACCTGGTCCCAAGTCCGCCTTCACCACTCTGGATGGCGGGGAGGCTAAGGGGTACGCCGGGATCCCTCCAGTTGAGCGTGCCGTGGCGATGCAACTGTGTCCGATGGCCACTGGCTGGCGCAGTGAACCGCGTCTCCCATCCCAGGCCTGTAAGTTCTCCTCCGGTCTCACCTAGAAGGCTTACAGAGCCTGTGGACAGGCCGCCTCTGCCCTGCATGCCATGGCGTTGCTGCAGGTCTATCAGGCCAAGGTGCTCATGGACATGCCCCAGGGTGGTCTTGACCAACAGCTGTTGGGGGAGCTGCGCGCTGCTACTGACCTCACCCTCCGGACGATGAAAGTAACTGCGCGCTCCGTTGGTCAAGCGATGGCCACACTTGTGGTCCAGCAGCGTCATCTGTGGCTGATCCTAGCCGACATGAGGGAGACCGATAAATATCGGTTCCTGGACTCCCCCGTGCCCCAGGTCGGCCTATTCGGCGACGCGGTCGAGAGCTTCGCCCAGCAGTTCTAGGCCGCACAAAAGCAGACGGAGGCTATAAAGCACATCCTGCCCTGGCGGTCTGCTGCTGACACCACCCCACCGCCGGCTGCAGTCACTACGCCTGCTCATCGCCGAGGACGCCGGCCTGCATCGTCCTCCACCCCTGCGAAGTCTGCAAAACAGCAGCCTCCACCTGGCAGACAGCAGGGAGCCGGTCGCGGACGCGGCACCCAGCCCGCAGCCAAGCCAAGTGGCAAGAGAACCAGGAAGCGGTCCTGAGACGGGCAACCTGGAGGAGAGGAGGACAGCTCTTCGGGAGACGATGCCCACATCGCTCCCTCCCCGGAGGAGGACCGGGGGGTTTTTCTGTTTAGTTCTGTTCCGCCGCTGGCTCTCCTTTTTTCCAATCCTCCAGGTCCCAAGAGGGCGCGGTTGGCGGTGTGCGACGCTACGCCTCGCCATCCTCAGCCCCCTCTCACTTCGCCAGCAGGTGTCAGTGTGAATGCCGAGGCCGCCTCTCTTGTGCCGTCTCCCATACACCCTGTCACCTGGCAGAGTCCGATCCCACTTCGGACCGCTATGCCGTCCGAGTCGGGTCCCAGCACTCTGCCTCGCTGCCCCACGCCGGGTACGTCTGTAGTGCCCTTGGTCCCGCTGGCTCGGAGTCTGGAGGCCTGGTTAGCTCTGAACTGCCTGAGTTCGCTCAAGCGCAGGACAGCGGCCCCACTGAAATCTTTTCAGAGGCTCCTGGAGCATATGGCATCCGCAGCCGCAGTCATGCTGCTCGGATTGCTTCATATGAGGCCGCTTCAGCACTGGCTTCACGGCCGAGTCCCGAGATGGGCGTGGCAACGCGGTACGTTCCGTGTTCCCATAACACCGAACTGCCGTCGCACCCTCATTCAGTGGTCGGACCCTTCCTTCCTGCGGGCGGAGTTTCCCTCGAACAAGTGTCCAGGCATGCTGTGGTCTCCACAGATGCTTCCACCACTGGGTGGGGGGCCACGTACAACGGGCATGCAGTATCAGATCTGTGGACAGGGCCTCAACTGCATTGGCATATCAATTGCCTCGAGTTGCTAGCAGTACGTCTTGCACTGGGCTGCTTCAAACAGCTGTTGTCAGACAAGCACGTACTGGTCCGTTCAGACAGCACTGCGACTGTTGCGTACATCAACCACCAGGGCGGTCTACGCTCCCGTCGCATGTCGCAACTCGCCCGCTATCTCCTTCTATGGAGTCAGAAGCATCTGAGGTCACTTTGTGCCATTCACGTCCCAGGCGTGCTCAACCGTGCAGCCGACAAGCTCTCATGGCAGCCTCCGCTTCAGGGCGAATGGAGACTCCATCCCCAGGTGGTCCAGCTGATATGGCAGCGTTTTGGGGCCACACAGATAGATCTGTTTGTCTCTCCAGACACAGCCCATTGCCAGCCCATACTCCCTGTCCGAGGGCACTCTCGGCACGGATGCACTGGCACACAGCTGGCCCTGGGGCCTACGCAAGTATGCATTTCCCCCAGTGAGCCTACTCGCACAGCTTCTGTGCAAAGTCAGGGAGGACGAGGAGCAGGTCTTGTTAGTAGCTCCGTATTGGCCCACTCGGACCTGGTTCCCGGAACTGATGCTCCTCGCGACAGCACCTCCTTGGCCCATTCCTCTGAGGAAGGACCTCTTGACTCAGAGACGGGGCACCTTTTGGCACCCGTGTCCAGACCTCTGGAAACTCCATGTCTGGTTCCTGGACGGGACGTGGAGGTTCTAAGTGATCTACCCCAGTTGGTTGTAGATACCATCACTTCCGCTAGAGCTCCTTCTACGAGGAACCTCTATGCTCTGAAGTGGAACCTGTTCGTCGAATGGTTTTCCTCTCACAGAGAGGACCCCCGAATATGTTCAATCAGGTCAGTGCTTTCCTTCCTGCAAGAGGGCTTGGAGCGAAGGCTGTCTCCCTCCACCCTCAAGGTGTATGCTGCCGCTATTGCCACACATCACGATGATGTTGATGGTAAGTCCTTGGGGAACTATGACCTGATCGTCAGGTTCCTGAGAGGGGCGATGAGACTGAATCCTCCTCGCCCTCCCTCCATACCCTCTTGGGACCTGTCCCTGGTACTTACATCTCTCCGGGGACCTCCCTTCGAGCCTTTGCAATCAGCTGAGTTAAAAGAACTGTCCCTTAAGACCGTCCTCCTGGTTGCATTGGCCTCGGTTAAGAGGGTAGGGGACCTGCATGCATTTTTGGTCGATGAATCGTAGGCCTTTGTGTAGAACCGGTATCTTCCTGTGTACTCGCTTGCAGTAGCCAGTAACGTGAAGGACCCGTTCTAAGTGTCAGCTTGCTATGCCATTCCCACCCCCTGGGCCGGATACATGCATCTATTTGCTCCAGCAAGTTCTCTGTCTCGGCGAACCCTGTTGAGTTCCTCTGCCACCCCCTGCGGCTCGGACATTGCGGAGTGTCTGATGTTAGGCCAAGTGTCTGTCGCTGACGTTGATGCTTGGCTGGGTGCCATATGTTGTGACCCCTTTACGTAAGCGGTCCCATATGTGTATTGTCCACGGTTAACTCCCTACAATGAGCCCGTGTCTTTCCCTTGGCGGAGCCCGCTCTGCTGTTCCTGTCAGATGTGTCTCCCCCTGTCCAGGCTGGAGCCATCCCAGGAACTCCATATGCGCACTGCCCACGGCCAGTCCATATGTGTATTCCATGTAATACCTCCCCCTATGGGTAGGTTGTGGCTTCTACAGCATCCCCTATGGGTTCGCTTTCCCAGTGTTGTCTAAGTCTTACTGAACGGGTCATGCGGAACAGCAGTAGACTCTCTCAGTTTAATCTCACCCTCTTCTCCGCCCCAAGGTGCGCCGGGTACCTGGAGCTTACGCTGGGCGCTGGAAGGGGTCAGTAACTGTGACGTTTTATTAGGGATCCCAATTCGTTAGTTCACTTCTGACGTACGTCGAACGTGACTGACTGAAAGGGAACGTCTCGGTTACGTATGTAACCCTCGTTCCCTGAAGGAGGGAACGGAGACGCACGTCCCGTCGCCACAGTTCCTGTGCCTTCGCTGTAGTGCAGACTCAAGTTGTCTCCTCAGCGGAAAACAGAGTGTAACTGCATCCGCTTCCGTATTTATACCCGCCTTGTGGGGGCGGTGCGCGTTATGCAAATACCTCGTTTAGTTACACTCGAAGGTGATAGGGCTCTCTAGCGATATCCCAATTTGTCGGTTCACTTCTGACGTACGTCTCCATTCCCTCCTTCAGGGAACGAGGGTTACATATGTGACCGAGACGTTTCCTAGCCAGACTTGCGTGTTTTTACATCGGATTTGCTTTAAGAGTTACAAATAGCAAAAATGCAGCACAACTTAATGTTTTGATTAAAATACAGCTATTTGAAGTGACTTTTGGACAAATTAGTTTTCACTGTGGGCTAGTTAGCACAACATGACAGAAAACCAAACTAGTGGCCTGTTTTGTTGCTTTAATGCACTAGGCTAGGAAATGGTGTTATATGTAATGAAGTAAACAGAAAACATTTTTCTGTAGCGGTTAGAGATGCTATTAGCAGCATTGCACTATAGCGACAATATAAACACATTCTAGAAAATGTTTTGAGCTCTCATGTGGTTCTGTGTAAATTACATAATTGAGAATCATTTTCATGTTTCAGGAGGGGAGAAGATTATAAACAGCTTATGTTTTCAGGTAAGAGTTTCGATTGGAAGAAAAATCCATCTTACATAATTAGGTGCTTAGCACCATGTTTCCTACACTGTATCCTAAAAGTGACCCTCCATCTAATACAAATCAATAAAATATAATATTTAATCAATATTATTTAGCCTTATTAAATAATCAATAATTTAATTGTGTTGAATGAGAGTCCATAGCGGTCAGCAAAAAATAAATTCAGACACATTCAAATCTTTTAACCAAATCTCTTTTGTTGGCTAATTGTGGACATTACATCAATAACCTGTAGTTAAAATCTAAAAGCAGAGGAATTAATGAAAGACATGTATCTCAAGGGAAGTTCAGTTCAGACAATAATAAGAGCAAGACTGTACTTTAAATCGCTAATACATTCGTAACAAGTACAAATGGCAATCTGTGTATGAAATCAAAATTGACCCTATTTACGTTTAGAATACATATTCTTGGTCTCATATTTGCAAGTTTTATTTTCATAATCTTTCACCAAATTATAACTTTCTCCGCCCCCAAACAATTCTTATTTCTGATGACATCATCAAGGCCTCTTATTTTCAACCCCTCCCCTCAATCTGCCTGTCATGTAAAGACTCTTCACTATCCGACTGTTTTTATTTATTTATTTTTTACCTTTTTTCCCAACTGAATATAGTGGCTTCTGTTCCCGAGTCATTACCTAACTACTCTAATCACACTGATGATGCAAACGAACCATGGTTAATAGTCAAATACTAAAATGTGAAAGTGACCTGCAGGGACTAGAAGATGAAGGGGTGGAATCAAATTCTGGTTTAAACCAAGCAATTGAACCCTGGCACTGGAGACCACCTGCAAACAAGCGAACTGTGGGAGTCTATATGTTCCCACCTACTTGTCTACTCATTACAGACTTGAATTATCAAAATACAGTTCCCACTTCAACAGCCATACACCCACTAAAAGAGCTGTGCAGATAGATGAAGGAGAGAGAGAGGACAATATGAGCAAAACTAAACATGAAAATATTAATTTTGGCTGTTGGGAAGAGACGGGAAGTTAAAATGACTCAAAATGGTGACATGAATCCTGCTTTATCTTCCTCCACAACAAGGTGAAAAGGGAAATAAAAAGAGAGACTTCAATTTTCTTCCCGTTAGTTGATACACTCAACCTTTTGTCCTACAACTTGTTAGACGGTTGCTTTTGACACCGTATCCCTTCCTGTCTGTCTTTCTGCATTAGGGACTCAGAATTACCTCGCTACATTCACCTGGACTTTATTTTCCCTGACACTTGGATACCTGATACAGTCCTGAAAGGGCTGCCTGTATCGGATGCTGAATTCTCCTCCAAAAGCTTTTAACCGATCTTTATTTATTTATTTATTTTCTTTCAACATCAGCGTCTGAAGCTTTGTTGCATCGGTATGAAGAAACTCAAATATGACTGTCTTCCCAGGTTCAACTCCAAGAGATCATATTCAATGGGATAGTAGTAGTAGATTCTAGATCAGCACTTTCATTTTATTTCATTTTATGCTTTTTCTTAAATAAAAAAAAAATAATAATAAATAAATAAAGAGAGAATCGTCATTAAAGCGACACTAGGCATGGGACTGCATTTTCGCTGTCTAATATTACGGACTGACCAAGCAGCAAATCATTTCCTTACTACAAGTTTTTTTTACCTAATTAGTTGCACAAGTCAGTGTCATCATACATTTTGTCAAAATACATTTTGACAGTTTCTAATTTGGTTTTGCTAGTTTTTGATCTGATTGGCTGCATTTTTTCGCACTGTGCATTATTTCGCTTTCAGTGACGACAACAATAAACAATAAACAATAAACATACCCACTGCTCCGGGTGTGTGTTCACGGTGTGTGTTCACTGCTGTGTGTGTACACTTGGATGGGTTAAATGCAGAGCACAAATTCCTAGTATGGGTCACCATACTTGGCCACATGTCACTTCACTCATATTACTAAAATCTGGATCCATTGCAACTGGTGTGGACAAGGTGTACCTCTCCTAATGTAGCTTCAAAATTAGATTGTTTTACAAAATGTTGAGCCTGAAAAACATGGTATCATAACCAGGTACTGTACAACACAATAAAGTGTCAATCGCTAATTTCTCTTTAACTTCCCCAAAGTAAGATAAATCAAGATTTTCCTTTTTTGACTTTATGCAGCTCAAAATGGGATTGTTTTACAAAATGTTTAGGCAGAAAAATGGTATCGTAATTAGGTACAATGCAATAAAATGTCAATTGCTAAGTTATCGTACGTGTTAATTTGAGTTTTTGTCCTAGCTACGTGACAGCCAACATTCTATTTGATTTAGGGTAAGTTTACACAACAATGATGTACTAAAAACTGAAAAGTTTTTCCATTGCGTTTTTTCCATTCCAACAGACAACAATGTTGTCAAAACGACCCCCATTCATACGGATCCACAAGAACGACTAAAAACTAGGGCTGCCCCCTAATAGTTGACTAATCGTTAGTAGACGAGAAGAGGCTTAGGTGCGATCACTTGCATTTAACTTAAAATACTCTGTCATTTCTGGTCATAAAGATAAGAATAATCCAACATCGAAACTGCTTCTGTATCGAAATGTATTTCTGTATAATAACAACAAAACGTTGTGCTTTTGTAAAACAAGGAAAACAAAAAGGATGTGCTTTCTGCTGTCTCAGTCTCAAGTAAACTTCAGTGTGTCACAAAAATAAACCGAAACTCAGCATATACTACAGTCTCACAGACATAAGAAATATATATATATATATATATATATATATATATATATATATGGAAAGCTTGAAATGTCTACTTTTAAATGAACAGATTCAAATCTAAAACAGATTATGTACTCTGTATGAAACCTGCATATAGGTGCGTCCACTACTGCAAAGATGGCAAGTCAGAATTGTCGACTTCATCTCTGCAGCCAAAAACACACAAAACACTAGCTTATCAATAAATTATTCAAATGTTCAGACAGTCTCCTTCTGCTTTTTCAAGCCACAGTTATAATCACTATGTTTGTTGGTGTGCTGCTGCAAGCTTTATGTGTGCGTTTAAGTGCTGATTACACTATGTAGGCAATAAAGGCTCATTATTATGATTTATATGGTTTATTAATACTGTATAAACACGAGATTAGTCGACTAATCGCTTAAATGAATGACTACTAATCGACTAGAAAAATCTTTAGTTGAGGACAGCTCTACTAAAAACACTCTGTTATGCAAACCAGGCCAGTAGTTGGCTATGTTACTTGATGCGCCATGTAACAAAGTTAGTTGTTCAGGGAAGAAGGAGGCGGGAACTGGCGAATGTTCAATATACTTTCATAATCAAAATAAACAAACAACAAAATGAAAGTAAAGCGGCAGACCTTCACAGATGACTGCCGCACAAACATAAACAAAACACAACGTAAAATCCTCTCTTGTCCTTCACTGTCGTCACTCCTCCTTTTATGCTTCTGGAGCTCCTCTGTGAGAGATACGATTCTCACAGCTCTCGGCCCCACCCTGCTTGCCACACGCCAATAGACATGTAATACGCTTTCAGGCCTCCAAAATGCCGTTGCTGAGAAAATGAATGGCCCAAATGCATTTCTTTTTTTTTTTAAATTTGAAAACAGTGTCGTGTAAATGGCTCTTTAGTCCCTACTTCTGCCATTTCATGCCTGTAGCCCCGCCAACAGTGAAATCTCATTGGCCCAAAAGCCATAGCTGTATTTTAAACATCAAATATGTTCTGATTGACTGTGATTTTTGTCACTTAGTGCAGCATTTCATGTTTACCAAGGACAGAAAAATTACTTTAGGAATAGTTAACCCAAAAAAGAAAACTGTATTATTTTCTCACCCTCATATCATTCCAAACCTGTATGACTTAAGCCCTATTCGGACGGGATTAGTTTTACATGTATTGGTAGGTTAAACTAATTATTACCAGAGCTTCTCAGTGATTTTAGTCCTGTCTGAATGTGCCATCTCAGTATTCATTATGGACAATGTCAGTAAAGATTATGGCCACTTTTTCCTTCTGTAAAAAGGTCTGGAAAAATTACCTCAGGTAATGCTAATCCCGTGTATAGTATGTATATATGTATGTATGTACGTATGTATGTGTGTGTGTGTGTGTGTGTGTGCATGTGATATCAGGAAGCAACGTAATATGCACATGATGACAAGGAGGTGACAGTGGTGTGTAAATCGAGTTACCCCTCCCACTTCTGTTTTACTGAGATTTCTTATCCCGTGCGAATTGGCCATTAATATTACAGATGTCCTGTGGTAAAATTACATTACTCCATCTACCCTTGTAAAACTAATTCCGTCCCATAGGGCTTTACAGTATGTTCATCCCTATAGAGCAAAATACTATATTTTGAACATTCACACTGAGCTACAAAAAAGCGGGATAAAAGTTAGGACAAAATGCAACTATAACTCACCCAGTGTTTCACATGTTTATCTTTACACAGTTCCAAAGCAGCCATTTCTAACACTTGACACTTGCTTAATGAATGCAAACCAACAAGAACCAAACCCATTGTTTGTTCCTGTCAAGGCCGAGACAGATTCTCAATGCATGTCAAGATCTTTTATAACATAACTATTACAAATAAACAGAGTGGTTAGAAGAAAACGAGACACACAGAAATGTAGCACATAAAGCTACAAAAATGTCTCTGTTTTTTATTATTAAATATACATTTATTTACAATACACTTGTATAATTCTAACCATATAAAACCAGCCTAAAATAAGTCAGTCATTAGTGTATATTATAGTCCATAACATAGTCAGTGATTTGTCATGTTAATATAAGATTTGGTCACACTTTATATTAGTTGTTCTCAACTATGTACTTACATCAAAAAATAAGTACAATGTATTTATTGTGTTCATATTGTATGGCAAAACACTTTTGCTGCTATTGAGGTGAGATATGGGTAAGTTGGTGGTATAAGGTAAGGTTTAAAGGTAGGTTACGGTGTAAAGGGAAGGCTCAACATTGTAATTATAGATGTAATTACAGATAAAATTAATTACAGCTGTAATTATATGCAGATATTTTTAAAATGTAAGTACAATGTAAAAACATGCAAGTACACAATAAGTGCACTGTATCAAATGATTGAAATTTAAATGTAAGTACATAGTAGTTAAAGACTCCCAATATAAAGTGGGACCAAAGATTTAAATGCACTTCAAAAAATTTGTTTAGGCAACTGACTGCATTTTTTTTTTTTTTTTCTCCCCTAATAATCCACGCAGACCTGTGACATTCAGCAGAATGCCATGCAACCAAGACTGTTCAGGTAAAATAAGATTTTACCTCTGTGAAAGGTGTCATTTGTTAGTGCTTTCTGGTGTACTGGACACTCTGGCTTGTTATGAAGGAAGAGAGCTGTGTGCATTACGTGCAGCAGCTTGGTGAATTTCAGCAAACATCTACAAAACAGCATAACACAACTGCCATGGCTACAAACACAATACTCTGGGTCCTTCAAAAAACAGCTACTACTTCATATTCCTGCATTCGGTGAAAATTCACAAAGGCTAAACAGGTCACACCTCGTGGAGACTTCTGATACGACTGTTGTACCAGGGGTGTAGGAAGAAATTGATAAACCTTATCAAACGTGGCTCATGAATATTAATTTGATGACAATGTTCACCCATTAGTACTAAATGATTTGATGAAAGGGAGGTAAATTGGCTAAATACAGCTCACGCATCAGTGTTATTTTTGAATCTTTCCCCCCCCAAAATGTCCTTTTAATTTAGTCAATATTTCATCAAACTATAGCCTATATTTAGGTGATGTTAATGTGTAATCAGTGTTGTTATTGTTAACTAAAACTATTAAAATGTTTTCGATAGGCCTAATTAAAATGTCATTTCCAAATATTAACAAATACTATAATAGTATATTAATAACACTAAAATAACCAAAATTCAATATCACTAACTTGAACCAAATTATCTATAATTTTGGAAAATTTGTTTTCCCAATTTCAAGCCACATCAAGCTGTTTAAATATAACAATTATTTCCCAAAAAGTCCCACGCATTTTAAATGGTCACTACACTGCTGAATGTACTGAAAGTTCCCATTTTTGTACTTCTAGTGATGCGTAGCTTAATTTAAAAAACCTACATCACATCTTAAACTTCCTTTGAGCTTCTAAAATTGCTCGGGAAGCCATCCTGCTTTGCGTCCGTTTCGGAGGCATGAATATCTGAGATTGAGGATTCATTACCTCCGTGAGACGCACTGAAATCTAATGAGAGGAATGAGCCAATCGTGGTACAACATTCCGGCTGGTGTTTATCCACGCTGAGATGGATTTAGCTGTAAATCGGACTCAGTTCTGAGCCCAGGGCTGTTTGAGAGAGGATCCATCATCTCTGTTCCATCGCGGGAGTGACATTTACATAGATCACGGCTAGATAAATATCTAGCATTACTGATTCTTTGTCCTGACGCCACTGAAAATGACAAATGAGGGGGTTGGGTGGGGCGATGATTAGATACCGCCTCGAAGCTTCGATCTGCTGCATTGTGGGTTTTATCAGAGGAATCTGCACTTCTTGACCCTTTCCTATGCTATCCTGTTCAGAATTTTTTTTTATCATGTTGAGTCCGGGAACCAATTATATTTAGATTATATCTCATAGCGGCGAGGAAGAAATCTTAATATGATCTAAGACATATTTGAGGCTCATACGGGAAAGACCTGGCAACCTTTAAAAGGATGTGAATGATATTTTGACTCCATTACTTGGTTCCTCTGGAATATAATGCAATAGAATCAGGTCCCACCAGTACAGAATGAATTCTCATATTCCCAGTCTAAGAGTTTATTGTGGACTGGTGTGATGCACTTCAATGTGAAACCTTCTCTTCAGTAGATTCTTTTTTTTGGAACTTTTTTGTCCCGGAAAAGACATCATGGTCACTTTTTAATAACATATGAGACTTTACACAAGTAAACGTGACAGAAAATGTACCTTCTCAGTTGGTTGGTACATTGAGGCCTTATTTAAGGTTCTTCAGCCTTGGCAGAGAGTTTACAATACAATTTTTATCTTTTGTCTAGTAAAAATAAGAAAAATGCTTAATGCTTAATAAAAAAAAAAAAAGTGTTTGCGATTAAATGAACTTTTGTTGTTGAGACTCAGATAATGTGATTTATGCAAGTAGAACATCCTTTCAACATTTTTTTTTTTTTTTTTTTTGGTTCTGGAACAACATTTCTTCCAAGCAACCTCAGATTTTAGAGGTCGCATTAGGGCCTGGAACATCCTTATAGGGCGCATCAGACATACACTTCCATAAAGGAAATCTGTAAGAGCATTTGATGGAGTGATAGCACCAGAAACAGATGCACTGGACAAATGAGTCTTAGAAAACATAAAATCAAAATTGACCCTATAACATTCCTTAAAGACCCTATGAAATCAAAATCGGTGTTCTGCAGCTTGTAAGGGTCAATTGTATTAGCTTTGAGGCCGTTTATATGCTAGCTCACCTTTAAAAATGGACTAAATAAACGTTTAGCACCTCTACGCATTTCAAATTTACTTCATCTACTAGAAGACCCATCTTGGACTACACAGATTTGTGTCCAAATAAAATCCACTAGATTGAGAATTTCCCTCCCCAGATACCAACTACAATTGATTAGCAAAATCAGTAGAAAATCAGGATTTAGCCATGAATACATGAAATAGCCAAGAGGCTTTAGTTTACAGCGTAAAGGTAAAGCTCCTTTGATATATCATGCCTCACTTTCCTGTTTCAACAGGAAATACGTCAGCACAGGAAAGAAAGCTGCATCACATCATTTCATGGGGTCTTTAAAGACTGATCTAAATTAAAATTGACACTATGTAGCCCCCTCCCTTTACTTTATTCCACATCTGATACAGCTTAACTTTTCTGTTGATGCAACTAAGGCCATGTGGGCAGGAAAAAAAATAATATTGACAAATGTCAAGCCTATTTTTCATGATCTAATGAAATCTTGTCCCACTCTACATTATTTCTTTCTAAATATTCAGTTTCACTGAGCTGTAACACATAACATTAATTAAATGGTCCTTTGTATTTTTGAATTTTGAATGATTCATTGGTGCAAAAAACAAACAAAAACTTGCTCCGCCTCCTTTTGAGATGACATCATAGATCCAGCCCCTCCAACCACCCCTTCCATTCTGGAACATAATGCCTACATTTCACAACTCAATCATGGATACAATCAAGTCATTAATTCCTTCTTTTTCCCTCTGAGATTCGTCACATGACTGTAAAGTTAAATGCATTGTGAATGCCGTTTCAAGTAGTCCTTAGGAAAGGAAACAGGAGTGAATGTAGAAACAGAGCAAAGGAAGGAGGAAGTGAAAGAGCCTCACTGGTAACATCACCCACTTTATTTGCATTACTACATTGTGCTCGCCCGTGGCTGAACAAGACCATTCATGCCGGATTAGTACGGCACCAGAGCTGTTTGATTGGTCACGGTCCACAGAATGGAACCGTCGAGTGTTTGTTTGTCTGCCAGAGTGATTCGCATGTGTGCGCACACAAACGATCCTGTAATCTCTTTGTTGTCTGGTTAAATAATTAGCCCTGAAAGCAAAAGAGTCGCTTCAAACGTTTGATTCTCCATCCTCTGCGAAGGGCTGAAGGCCATGTTTGGGTACGGCTTCAGAGCTTTGAAGCCACCTGATCTTATAACTCTTGGGAACATTTTGTTTAAAACTGCAGCAAATAACCACCGAATTCAACCCGGTCTGTTAAAATTCGCCACGCTGCTTACGTACCACTATAGTTCAACGTATCTGTGTTGTGAACTTTCTGTTCCCTGAATCCTGGATGCTAAAGGACAGTGGTTGGGAGGGTGAAGGGCACTGGCTGTGTCCACGAGGCTCAGCTGACTTCCTGTCCCCGATCCCTGTCCACTGAGTTGGCGCACAACACAGGGTCACAGCGACTCAGTGGGGGTCACGAGTTTCGTATGCCACAGGTCAGATGAAGTACTCTTTCCTGCTGTCTCTCATGGCACTGTGTAGGTCCAACTCGGCCCGATATCGGAGTTCTGGCCTGGGCTGGTGATCTTTCTCCTTGACAGTGGCCAACTGCCGGTTACGTTCGTGTCGATGGCGGTACAGGAAACGGGTCATCACGGCCACGGCGCAGAGGGTAATGAGCACTACTGCTGCTATCAAACCTACGAGAGACAGAATAAGTAAGTGGCGCTTTTGCCGATGCAATCGCAGACAATTAACAGTTAATATAGTCACATTTTCCGTTACTCTGTGAAATTCCATGGGCAAAATCCAGTCATTAAAATAGGAATGCACAATTCAGGGTTTAGATTTTGCCTGTGTTCAAGTTAGTCATGTGAAATCGCCATGCAGACCAACAGAAATTGAAAGTGACTTCTGTGTTAGCAGTGCTTCATACATCTCTGCGCTACTGACAAATGACCTTTTTTGCATGCAAAATTTTGCTACTGTGACTGCACCTTTAGTGTCAACTTTTTCACCTCCAAGATATCTTACCAAAAGTTGACATGATATAATTCTGTGAATATTCGTAAAAGGTGTGATTTTACAGCAAATTTGCTTTTAAAAATGGAGCAGGAAAGCAGCACATACCTCCAATTACTGCGGAATCATTCTGGGTAGAGTTTGTAAGTTTCTTCCCTCTACTTCCTGTATCTGTGTGATCTGTGAATAAACAGAATAAGAGATATGGAAATTACATTAAAACACACCTTTAATTCGAACGTTGGCTGGTTTGTTAGTTTGACTGGTTGGTGTTTTAATGCCATGCCAGCTTCCTTGGCTATTTTCATGGCAAGTAACAAGCTGAAATGCTATAAAAGAGCATATAGAAACTTGTTTCCACCACTGAATAATAATAATAAAAAAATGTAAAAGATAATTGCAAGTTTATATCTCGCAATTATAACTTTTTCTCGCAATTACAAGTTTATATCTCACAATTCTGACTTTATTTCTCAGAATTGTGAGTTATAAAGTCCAATTTTGAAAGGCAGCTCACAATTCTGACATTTTCTTACAATTGAGTGTTTATATTTCACAATTTTGACTTTATAACGCAATTGCGAGGTTATATTTTGCAAGAAAAAAAGTCAGAATTCTGAGATAAAAAAGTATTTAGTGGCGGAAACAAGCTTCCATACCTAAATAAGGCTTTTAAAGTTTGCTTTGGATAAAAATTCTAAAATGGATTCAGGGTTGACTCTGTTAAAAATTTCTTCAAAGTGTTTGCTGAGTAAGATCATTTCCTAAGAGAACTTAAATCTGTAATATACTGGACTCTGGCATGAGGAGCACAGCAATGAACCTTTATTTGATATTACATTTGACATAACTTGTCTGTGATTCTGGAATATCCTATTTAACATTGTTTATATATGATCTGATCCCAGTGATTATTGTAAATATAGATGTGACTTTTACCTCACATCAGGGTTAATTACTTACAGTTTGTTGTTTGTACTCTGATCCCATTAATTTTGCCATTTGGTGAAAACATAAGATACTATTGTAGCTTTACCAACCTGAAAAAGATCTGGACGAAGACTTATCCGCCAGCTCTCCGCAATTTGACTCTACCAGGTTACCAAGAACGTTGACCAACGAGCTGCCTCGATTCAATATGGCCGCCTTGAGAGGAGCCAAATGGTTGAACTGAACTGAAGACAGACAGCCGATGAAACCTTTTGACCCTGCTTGGAGAACCTCCTCATCTACACCAGCTCGACCTGAGAACAATGAGACGGCACCTCAAATGCAATTGGTGGACAGGAGGTTCTTTAATATTTGTCCCAACAACTAGCAAAAATAGTGCTAAGCCAGGGGTAGACAACGTCGGTCCTGGAGAGCCGCTGTCCTGCAGAGTTTTGCTCCAACCCTAATCAAATACACCTGAACAAGCTAATCAGGGTCTTCAGGATTACTAAGGCTACAGACATGTGAGTTGTTTTTTCAGGGTTGGAGCTAAACTCTGCAGGACAGTGGCTCTTCAGGACTGAAGTTGCCTACTCCTGTGCTAAGTGAAAGATTCTTGCCCGTCAAAGTATCTCAAGGTGGCTTGGTGTGGTGAATTAGTCAGTTAAGCAGTAGCTTGCACACCCACAGCTTTAATCTTGAAGTTTAATTAAACCGCCTACCTGTGACTTTCCCCAATGTCAAAGACCTTATCGTGATTAACTCTTTGTCCGTGGACAGGCTGTATTTCAGATTGGTATCTTTATCAATCTAAGAAGGAGAGGGATACAGAGAGAAAACCAGAGAAAGAGAGAGATGTGGCGTGACTTTTGTAAGATTTCACAAATACTCAGATATTTTATTGGTGTGAGAGAAAAGCTGTCGCGTGTTAATCTGCAACACTGTGTGAAGAATACTGATAACATCCTTGAATTTAAGCACTGCTCATAAAGTCTGTACTACTGGGGTGAATACAAAACTTCAATGTATCATCAGCCATGCACATCAAGGGTACTCAGACTGAAAACAAATCTGATCTAAATCAATTGAGAGGAATGCGATTAATGATGCTACAACTTTCCCAAAGCAAGATCGGCACTCAATCATGAAAAACAAGTGGAACACTTTCATAGTAAACTGTGTAAAACCATTGATGTTTAAATCAAATTTGTGTAATTTATTTCATAAAACTATTAAAGGGTTAGTTCACCCAAAAATGAAAATTCTGTCATTAATTACTCACCCTCATGTTGTTCCACACCCATAAGACCTTCGTTCATCTTCGGAACACAAATTAAGATATTTTTGATGAAATCCGAGAAGTATATGACTCATCCAGCAATATAATCAACACTTTCAAGGTCCAGAAAGGTACTAAAGACATTGTTAAAACAGTCGAAGTGACTACAGTGGTTCAACCTTAATTTTATGAAGCAACGAGAATACTTTTTGTGCACAAAAACAAAACAAAAATAACGACTTTATTCAACAATCTCTTCTCTTCCCTGTCGTTATCCTCACGCAGGTGATGCAGTAAGCACAGTGAAGACTTCCGTGTTTACGTCCGAATGGCGGCTCAGTATTGGCCAAAGCTGATCACGTGAGCACGGTGCATGCATGTGATGCTGATGCAGGAGCCGGCCAATAATGAGTCAGCGTTCTGATGTAGAACCTGGAAGCGCTGGACGTAAACAATGTATGAGAATGACACAGAAGAGAATATTTTGTTGAATAAAGTCGTTATTTTTTTTTATTTTATTTTTTTGCACACAAAATGATTCTCGTCGCTTCATAAAATTAAGGTTGAACCACTGCAGTCACGACGACGGTTTTATCGATGTCTTTAGTACCTTTCTGGACCTTGAAAGTGTTGATTATATTGCTGTCTATGGACGAGTCATATACACTATATTGCCAAAAGTATTGGGACACCCCTCTAAATCATTGAATTCAGGTGTTCCAATCACTTCCATGGCCACAGGTGTATAAAATCAAGCACCTAGGCATGCAAACTGCTTCTACAAACATTTGTGAAAGATTGGGTCGCTCTCAGGAGCTCAGTGAATTCAAGCATGGTACCGTGATGGGTTGCCACCTGTGCAATAAGTCCATTTGTGAAATTTCCTCACTACTAATGTAGGGAACAGCACATTCCAGGGCCCAGTTTATGGCCGGGCCCCTCTCTGTCCGTAACAGCGGACAAAGGTTTGCTACATTTTGATTGGATCTTGGTGGACTAACACAAACAAACTGTCCAACACCATCAGATAAAGATGTAAGGACAACATCCAGACACCTCTTAGAGGGCAAGAAGAAAACCTCTTGTACCAAGCCTGGGAAGGACAGGACTTCTCATTGGTCCACATGCAGTTTCCGCCCTTCACCCATCTAGAGACTACTTCCTAAGGTTGGCCAGAGACTGCCATAAAAATTCCTTGGGACCTCAGCAGCAATGGGTGAAACAAAGAGAGATCACAAAGATCCATCCAAATCCATTCAAAACTATGTTTGAAAACCTTAGAACTGATGCAAACTACACATCCATTTCATACTTATTCACAGAAATAAGTATTCTCAGTGACAGCTATTTGTAATGCAACACCAGACACAAATTCAGCTGTTAATGTACAATTGAATAAATGCATGACAGTTCAGTCTTTTTCCATCATGTTTAGTCTCTATTTGTTTAGAATATTGCCAAAGGTATTCTGGTGGTGGTTTGGAAAGTGAGAAATGCATTGGTAAACTTTAAAGACACTGTAAAGACTTCCAACTTTGTGCTTTATGCAAATGAGTTCCACAGCAACAGAGACGACCACGTTCTGAGCCTCCAGCCTGTGAGGAAAGAGACATTAACAAACACTACGTTCAGAGTTTCCGTCCAGCGAGACAGTAACGACATTTTGCAAAAAGGTTAAGCTCAGGAGAGCAAATCTTCACTTCAAAGTACCTTCGTCTGCGTGTTCCAGATTGTTAAGGACCTTCTGCACCTACACCAGGGCCTCATCTGCGTGTTCCAGATTTTAGGACCCTTTGGTGCTCCAAGAGATCAGCATCCCACAGAGCTTCGTGTTCAAGACTGTTGAAACAGATTCCGGCTCCTCTCCCCACTGCATTGTCACCCAGAACAACTAGTGGAAAATGTCACCTTCATCGGACTCAACCAAGTGGAACGTAAATATTACTTAACCAGACCTCTTTCCAGAGACCTTGGCATTGTTGTATATTGTCAGTATATAATTTCCTAATTCCCATTAGAAGTAATATAGCTGATGTTAGTTAATAACAAATAATCTCTCGTTTATTTGATTGGTGCATAATAAGGTTCTCCACCTTATTATTTTCAGAGAAACAGTTTATCTTTCCATAAGATAACGTAACTCTTCCATAGTGGTCATCTGTTGTACTCATAACCACACCTTAAGAGACGTGTGATCCAAAAATCACAACGTCAGCGGTGACGTGAGTACCAATCCCTATTTTACTTCGCGTCCTTGGATGGGCGAAAGTAAAATCACTACACTAAATATTCCATGGTCAACTGTTAGTGGTATCATAACAAAGTGGAAGCAATTGGGAACAACTCAGCCACGAAGTGGTAGGCCACGTAAAATCACAGAGTGGGGTCAGAGCATGCTGAGGCGCACAGTGTGCAGAAGTCACCAACTTTCTGCTGAGTCAATAGCTACAGACCTCCAAACTTCGTGTGGCCTTCAGATTAGCTCAAGAACAGTGCATAGAGAGCTTCATGGAATGGGTTTCCATGGCCGAGCAGCTGCATCCAAGCCTTACATCACCAAGTGCAATGCAAAGCATTGGATGCAGTGGTGTAAAGCACGCCGCCACTGGACTCTAGAGCAGTGGAGACGTGTTTTCTAGAGTGACGAATCACGCTTCTCTGTCTGGCAATCCGATGGACGAGTCTGGGTTTGGCGGTTGCCAGGAGAACGGTACTTGCCTGACTGCATTGTGCCAAGTGTAAAGTTTGGTGGAGGGGGGATTATGGTGTGGGGTTGTTTTTCAGGGGTTGGGCTTGGCTCCTTAGTTCCAGTGAAAGGAACTCTTAATGCTTCAGCATAGCAAGACATTTTGGACAATTTCATGCTCCCAACTTTGTGGGAACAGTTTGAGGATGGCCCCTTCCTGTTCCAACATGACTGTGCACCAGTGCACAAAGCAAGGTCCATAAAGACATGGATGAGTGAGTTTGGTGTGGAGGAACTTGACTGTCCTGCACAGAGTCCTCACCTCAACACAATAGAACACCTTTGGGATGAATTAGAGCGGAGACTGCGAGCCAGGCCTTCTCGTCCAACATCACTGCCTGACCTCACAAATGCGCTTCTAGAAGAATGGTCAGAAATTCCCATAAACACACTCCTAAACCTTGTGGAAAGCCTTCCCAGAAGATTTGAGGCTGGTATAGCTGCAAAGGGTGGGCCAACTTCATATTAAATAATAATAATAATAATAATAAACTTTATTTTCTATAGCGACTTTAAAAAGTAGCATCTCAAAGCGCTTCACAGGAGAAAAAAAGAAAACATACAATTATACAAACAATACTTTAAAATAAGTGAGATATAAAAAACACACCAAATAAGAACATACTGTCAAAAACAAGTAAATAAAAATTTCAATTTCTATATAATCAAGTAAAAGCTACCCTAAAGAAATAAGCTTTAAGGGAAGATTTAAAAACACTAAGGGATTCTGCTTGCCTAATTCGAGCAGGCAAGGAATTCCATAGTCTTGGAGCGACTGAAGAAAACGCCCTATCACCCATAGATTTTAAACGGGTATGTAGAACGATTAAAAGGCCAGTTTCTGAAGAGCGGAGAGCACGCACAGGTGTGTAGGGGGCTAAAAGCTCAGAGAGATAGTGAGGAGCCAAACCATTCAAAGCTTTATAAGTAAGCATGAGAGCTTTAAAATCCACATGAAACCTGACAGGGAGCCAATGTAAAGACTCCAAGACTGGAGTGATGTGATCCCTTTTCCTGGTTCCAGACAGGATTCGGGTGGCTGAATTTTGAACCGGCTGTAATTTATTTAGGGTAGCATTTGAGACCCCAACCAGCAAAGCATTACAATAATCAATGCGAGAAAACACAAAGATATTGATCAACTTTTCAGCCACCGGAAGTGACAGCATAGGACACAATCTGGCAATATTTTTTAGATGAAAGAATGATGTCTTTACAGTGTTCTGAACATGGGGATCAAATGTTAAATGTGCATCAAATATCACCCCTAAATTTTTTAATTTTGTTTGAAATTCCAGTGTAGAGCCATCCACACTTAAGATTAAAGACCAAGCCTTACGTATCTAGTAGGGTGAACCAATGAGCATTACCTCCGTCTTGTCACTGTTCAGATACAAGAAATTTCCAGACATCCATTTTTTTTTTTATCTCAGAAATACATTGAGAAAGAAAAGACACAGCCATATTAACATCAGGTTTTGAATGTACATAAACCTGAGTGTCATCTGCATAAAAGTGAAAGTTGAGACCAAGTGATCTTAAAAGTTGACCCAGTGGATAAATGTAAATGCTAAAAAGTAAAGGGCCCAAAATTGATCCTTGAGGAACACCAGATTTCACAAACCCTACGGATTAAGAATGGGATATCATTAAAGTTCATGTGCACGTAAAGACAGGTGTCCCAAAACTTTTGGCAATATAGTGTACCTCTCGGATTTCATCAAAAATATCTTAATTTGTGTTCCGAAGATCAACGAAGGTTTTATGGGTGTGGAACGACATGAGGGTGAGTAATTAATGAATCTTCATTTTTATGAATCTTCATTTGTACTAACACTTTAATACGTAAAAACATTTTTACGTAAATTGTTGCACAATGCAACACACCTTTATTGGAGTTTGTGCAAATTGTTCATAAAACCAATTTTACATAAATGTGACCAAGACATTCAAATGTCTGTGCCAAATGTTTGTAAATACATTATGTAGAGTCGCAGAATACAACTTGCACCTTTAATTTAATATCTGTGTAAATTGTTTGTAAAACCATTCATATGTAACTTGTCACAAACATTTAAATTAAAACTCTTCTTACATAAATTGTTGGATGACTGCAACTTACATCTTTAACTGAATTTCTATGCAATTCGTTCATAAAACTATTTGTTCGTATTTTGTTGCATGACTGCAACCCACATCTTTAATTTCTGTGTAAATTGTTCAGAAAACTATTTAGTGAATTGTTGCATATTTTTCAATTGAACTTGTGTGACAATTGTTTGTAAAACCATGTTTATGTACAATGGTTTTGGTTTTGTTCAATGAACAATTTGATGCTCGTAAAGAAATTGTGGCTCATGTTTCATGAATGAGGACCAATGATTTAATAATATATTGTTGACAACTGTGCAAATATTCATTATACAAGTTAGTAGGTGCCACAAACTATGGTCCCAATTTCTTATGAAATGTATTTCGCTTGTTTGAAATATAGGCACAACTCACCTGGACGTACATGTCCCTTCCCTCTCTATGGATCTGGACTCTGTGGAGCTCTCCGTTAGCCAAATTAAGAGATGTTGGCGTAAAGATGTCAGGCTCTTTCTCTCTGTTCAACCGATACCAAATCTGCAAACTCCCTGTGGGACGCCAATGAGACGTTAGAAAGGCAGGCAATTTGAGACATAAGTGAGACAGAATCAAGTCAGCACAACACACATTGAATGGCTCATTTCCTTCCCCACTGATGAGGGTAATTGCTAGCTTGACCGCTGTTTTGAAATATGAGAAACACAGAAAAAGATGCTCTTCTCCAATCATCACCATCACTGTTATAATCATCTACTGACAGTTTGAAGGTAATCAAAAAACAGCTCTGATTGGCTGATATAACACTGTGATTGTAACAGCCGTAACAGGACAAAATAAAATAGAAAATTTCATATATAATGCAATGAGAATACAAAAAAAATCCTAAAAATAAGTTATATACAGTATAAGTTCCTATATACTGTATATGATGTACATTATACTATACAATATACATTAAAGTAATGACACTATTATAGTAATAAACAATATTAAAGTAATATTATATTAGTACCGTTGTGAGCCAGAATAATGGCCATATACTGTTGATGATAGGTGTTGACTGTCAGAAGCATGGCGGGCGTTTGAGTGGTGAGGAAACTGAATGTGATGCTCTCTCGTGAATTGCTGCTTTGGGCGAAGATAGCTGAGGACTGACGGCTATGGTTGCGCATCACGGAAAACGGTTCCTGGAAGGTGTAGGTCACCGAAGACCCACTTTCAAAGGACACAGAAACTTCTGGAAAGAAAGAGAACACAAAAGCTTGAAAAATTTGGTGCAAACGCTTGTGGCCAGATCCTAGACAGTGATTGGCTGTGTTTTTGTTTTCCCTATCAGCATATTAACGCACTGTCGAACACCAAGGACACAATGCTGAATGGACAGAGTGGAAAATACAGAGGAAATGAATCATTTAACTCTAAATTAATGCAAAATTATGCTTGGACTGCAACCGACCCCTGGGCATCTCATGGTGTTCATTTACTCATAATATTATCAGAATAGAAACACCATCCCTCTAGAGTCCAATAAAGAAAATGCAAAGCCAAGAAAGTCTCATTCACAGAGCGTTGAATGACTCGGCTGTCTGGCATATCAGAGGATCAAATGTGATAAAGGCTGTATTGACAGCAGAGAGGTTTAGCATTGAGCGTGATGGGCAGGGAGGGTCCGCTGGGATTGGTCAGGTTGCAGCCCTTTGAGCGAAATTCATCCAAACAACTGCGGTTCACGGTCATGGACACAAGCCATATCAAGACAGCGAGACAGACAGAAAATAGCAGAACTGCACTGAATATCTCATGTTTTATCCTGCTCAGCTTTGATCAGGTGCAATCTGTGGGCACATCGCCGTCTTCAGAAATCAAGGTTACTGAGCTCTTAAATGTCCTCCTTCTGGAACACACTTTTGATACTCTGTAGAGAAGTGTGGAGGATACCAAAGTCAAAACAAACTGTTTTTGATGACAAACTGTTCCCCTGAACAGCAAAACCATCTAGATTGTGTGTCAAAAATAACCGCAGATCGATTTATTGATCAGTATTTGGCCATTTTTAGTGCCTTATTTTAGTTACAAATTTCTTATCTTTTTTTCAGGATTCGGTACTGTTTTAAGATTCTGTTTAAGATCTAATTAGAGATTTTATAATGTATATATTAGCGTGATGTCGACTATTGGGTAACCTGCTTTTTAGATATTGTAACTGGTATTGGCAATTGAACAACCTGTATTGTTTGACTACCAGTCAAAAAACAAACAAAAAAAAAAAAAAAAAGGGAAAACCATGAACAAACCAGGTATGATGGTAATTTCAGATAACTGTTTTGGTCCATATTAACTCTTTCCCTGCCAGTGTTTTTTTTAAAAAGTTGCCAGCCAGTGCCAGCATTTTTGATCATTTTCACAAAACTTTCATGGGCCCCAGAATATGTTATCTGAACATGCAATATATCAAAAGAAAGAACAGAGCTTCCGCTTTTAAACAACAACAACAACAAAAACATTTTATTCTAGCTTCATGCATTTTTCTAACAACACTTGAATGTGAGTATAATTTCATTAAAATTTGAACAAAATTTTAAACATTTTGAACAAAAAGCTGAGAAAATCATGTTTTTGTCAAATACTACATCTGGATCGGATTCAAAATGATGATCAAAACATAGATGGAGTAGATTGAGTCCAGCATCAAAAGCTTTACAGTCCTATACCTCATCCTGGGTCGACATTTCATTCGGTAACGTTAGGCAGTTTTGATTTATATGCTGTTTAAAGTTTGATGATTGTGTTATTTTACATGTAAAAGCAATGATTCTATCGCTTGTTTTTGCTTCTTCGCCTGTGTTTTGCTCTGGAGATTCTGTACTCTTTCAGAAAATGCATAATAGAGCCCGCTACCATATAACAGTGAAAACAAGTTTTGCTGGGAAATTCAGTCAATGGCGGGGAAGCGTTGTGTCGTAAATTACATAAAATTCGGTCAATGGCGGGGAAGCGTTGTGTCATAAATGGCGGGGAAGCGTTGTGTCATAAATGGCGGAAAATTCCGTCAATGGCTGGGAAAGCATTAAAAACAAAAATGCTGTGAGATCTGACAAAAATCAGCCAATCATTACGTTTAGAAACATAATTAATTTCGCTGATTGTGATTTCAGCTGGTATAAAATTAACGCAGTTACCCGTTTCTTTTACTGTTTTTCACTTCCCTAAAAAGACCCCCAAAAAAGACAGGAAGCTTTCTTAGCACTAATACAACAAAATTAAGCACAAAAAACAGGAAGCATTGTTGGCACTAGTACAACACAATTGTTAGCACTAATACAACAAAATTAAGCACAAAAAACAGGAAGCATTGTTAATGCTAGTACAACAAAATTAAGCCAAAAAAAAAAAAAAAAAAAAAAAAAAAAGTTTTTTTAGTACTAATACAAAAAATTGAGCGCAAAAAAACAAAAACAAAAACAAAAAAACAGGAAAGCATCGTTAACACTAGCACAACAAAATTAAGCGGGAACAAGAAGCATTGTTAGCGCTAATACAACAAAATTAAGCACAAAAAACAGGAAGCTTTGTTGGGAGGGTAGTTTTGCAAAACAAGCCTGTGGCCTCATAAACGTACTAAACACTTTAGCACTATTCTTCATCAGAATGTACATAACCTGTACAAACTTAATTGTACAGTCAACATTCACAATAAATTGTCTCCAAACAAGATTCTTTCATCGAAAGTCGGTGCTTAAAGAAAAAATAATGTACCTTTCTTGCAGCTGGGTCCTCCGTAGGCAGAGTGTGTGCAGTCACAAACATAGCCACTGCTTTTCTCAATACATTTCCCCCTGTTGTGACACAAGCTATTTTGGCTGCTGCAGTGACCCGGGCACCCCGAACTGACCCCAGGGGTCATTTTAGCCCGTTCTTCAAGGTCAAGCGTCATGCCGTTAATATTTAATGACCTGATGCAACCTAGAAATCCTCTCTGCCGCGATGCCGTGCCTCCTGTGGATTACAGACAAAAGTTTTGTAATTTTAAGTCCGAAAACAATAATGCATATGCATATGCAAAATAAATACATTTAAAATGATTAAATGAAAGTAAATTAACATTCAGATAATTTGCATTTAAACCCTATTAACAACATCTGTATTGAGGTACAGGGATATTATTCTCTTGCACCCTGCTGGCACAGAGTTGTCACTCATGGCTGTGCCTACCAATAAACAGCTGGCTGTTGAGCTGAAGGTGGGTGTGGCCTTCAGATGGGGCCTCCAGGAAGCGCAAGGGCAGCTGGTCCACCTGCAGCGACGCTTCCTTCACGTTCCTCTCCGCTCGTACGTAATGCCACTGCTTGTCGTTCAGCGGCACGTGAGACTTTACCGTCAGGACCACAGGGCCATTGCCCACATCAAATGTGAAGGTCACGACAGAAGGCGCTGCGGGAATCGGTTTGGGGCGAGAAGAAAAAAACACAAATCACAATAATTTATTAGCTACTGATTGTTTTATATTCATATTATTCAACATGCAACATCACCCTGGAACAGGAAGCACAAGTTGGGCAGACTGTTTAAATTTTCACGTTTACATTAATGTAATTACCTCTTTTACATGCAGGCAATGTATTCTCCAGACTCTTGGTGGAAAAAATAGCCCTAATACTTATGGGAAAATATATAAAAAAAGAAGGCGGCAGGCAATATGATGAAGATGAACAGCCTCAGTGAACTGTGTACAGTAATTACACAGCTGATGGTTTCAGTGGCTGCAGAACACAGCGGCACAGTTCAGTAAAACTGGTCTTTTGAGTGGAATTGGCTACGTCCTCTCCACTTTGCTGCAAATACTAATAACATAGCATGAATATGAGTGAGTTTTGCCATTTTATCTCCACATTTGTGTTGCTAAAGCATTAGCTAGATGGGTGAAACTCACGAAACCTGTCAGGGAACATCTTCAGGTCATATTTCATGTCCTCTTATTGCTTAGCATGTTCTTAATATATTGATCTTTTGAGCATGTTTTGGATCTTTCTTATCTTCATTTGAAAAGTTAGTTTTATCATTTCTTTAAAGTCCAGCTATCAATATAAAGGGACTCACCGCTGAGCTCCACTCTAATGAAGTCTTTTGTGCCCAGATTTTCCAGGAAGACTCCGGAGGGAGCAGTGGTTTTGAAATAGAGCGAGATGTCGACGCTGAGCTCGGCCTGAAGCGTAGAGAAGTGCAGGTAGGACGACTCCTGGTAGAAGGAGGCGGCGTTCCACAGAAACCCTGAGGTCAGAGGAGACAGATTATATAGTTTTCATCTAAATATTCTCTTTGCAACTATACAGGACGTCAATTATTTTAATTATGTTTGAAAATTTTGAAAAGCAATTTAAAGGTGCAGTGTGTAAATTTTAGCGGCATCTAGCAGTGATGTTGCGAACCGCAAACAACAGCGCTTACCCCTCCCTTTCAAAGCAAAATAGAGAAGCTAAAATGTCGTTGTCTGAGACAGCAGAGAGGACGTTAGCCAGTCAAGCAATGAGGTTTCTTCTTACTTCTAACAAAGAACGGTCTCTGCTTCTAATAAACCAGACGACTACTACTACTACTTCTACTTCTTCTTTGTGAGTATTCAACGTAGTGACGATGCAAGCTGCCTCTAAAAACACGAACGATTAAGAAGAACAACAACATAGTGACTAAACACGCTCTGTAGAGCAGTTTGTCCATTTAGGGCTGCTGTAGAAACATGGTGGCGCAAAATGGCGACTTAACATGTAAGGGGACCCACGGTGTATGTACATAGAAATGGCTAAGGTAATAAAAACATAACGGTTCATTATGTAAGGTCTTTATACACCACTGAAAACATAGTTATGTATATTATATTGCATGTCTTTCAATAGATCCTCCCAAATTTTACACATTGCTCCTTTAATATAATTAATTTATTAAAATAATTACTTTCAAAATTTGACATTTTCTTTTCCTAAAAAAAAAAAAAAAAAAAAAAAAAAAAATTCATATTTTGTATTTTTTCTTTAAACTTGTGAAACTCTTAGTGTGGTTTCACCAAAACAGAAATAAACATATTCCTATCCATTGCTTTACAATTCAGTTGCACATCTGCATCTCTGTGCCATTTAAAATTTGTATAGAGTGATAAAACAAGATATTTGTTATATGGTTAAAGCCTTACGTACTGTCCCCGTAGCAGTGGAGAGATCCGACTCTGTATATCGCTTCTGACCCGGTTCGGTTTGTGTCTCCTACCAAGATCTCGGTCACTGGTAAGTGCTCTTTGTAGGACAAAACTCCTGTGTCATTCTCCCTGTTCACAAGCAAACAATAGCTTTGTTTACATGGCTGCTCTCAGTATCTACGGTTATTGATATTGTAAACATGTGGTGAGAAGATATTCAACAGATTACAAACAAAATAACACAAATCCTAATACGAAAACTACTAGTGTAGAAACAGACAAACAGTGTAGGAAAACGGAATGATGGGATTGAACTCAAGGCTTGTACCATGAGCTGCGGTCAGCATCACAGTTGCAGAAGTGGTTCATGTCGATGCAGTTCTCATCCAGGCTGCAGGCGCATTGCTGCACCCCGGGGAGAAATCCACCCCAGTACGTCCTTCTCTCTCCCGCCCGGTCCAGCCACCAGGACAAGGGCGTCCCATCTGGAGCAAACAAAACAACATTTCTTCATTTTGACAATGATTGTGACATCCACGACCACTAGATAACTAAAAATGCCTTAGGGATGTGCCAATATAGAAATTCAATACAGACAGTCAATTAACTGTTTTTTTTTGTGTGTGTTGTGGCTGATAAATAGTATTATAAAACACTATTATGAATTTATACAGTTGTGCATGTTATTATTTTAAGGAATAGTTTATCCCAAAATGTTTTATTATTTATCTACTAACCCTTACAGTGAAATCAGGCATGAAAACATTACAATGTACAGCTAGAAAAAGATGGCTAACAGTTTAGCAATTTGGAAACTAAGCTTAGAAAATAAAGTATTGTTGCTGAATAAAAAAATAATAAAAATATTATAATATTGTATAATATTCTACATTCGGCAGATTAGAAAAAACAAAAAAATAGCGATTGCGACTTTATATTTGAAAATGCAATTTCATTGCTTTATTGTGACGTTTTATTAAAAGTACTTAATCTGCTAATAATAATAATAATAATCATATATATATATATATATATATATATATATGCCCATGCTATTATATCAATTTATTTAAACATACATTAATATAAATAAATAAATAAATAAATAAAACAAATACATATTTTAATTTTAAAACGGGGTTCATACATGAATTTGACAAATACCAATAATAATAGTATGGCATATATAATGTTTATGCTTATGCTATAATATCAATTGAGGTTTATATATAATAATTTAAGAATTTGACAAATGCCAATAACAATAATAATAATAATGTGACAAGCAGTACGAGGCCGAGAGCCGTGGGAATGGGGCGAGGCCGGTGGCGCAAGTGTTAATGCGTGTTAATTTCAATAATTTCCTAATATGTTATTAAAATCAAAAGTTTTGAATATTATTTAATGAACCTCAGCTAACATAAACTAACAATGAACAGTTAACAGATATTAATACATTTTGTAACAAATGTATTGCTCATACACTCAAAAAGAACAAATTGTTGGATTTACTTAAAAAAGCAGTGTCAAGTGGTTCCATGCAACTATATTGAGTAATTTGTACAAATAACAATTTAGTTGTATGAACAAAAGAAATTCAAGTAAAGCTAACAAAACATCTTTCCCTTTACTGAAAAACACATAAAATAACACTTTAATCCCTAAACTTACTCTCCTAATGCAGTCCCTTGCAGAGCATGCTGGGAAATACGGATCCACTGCCCAGTTAATTATGTCAGCATTAATTTGTGCGTTTCACTCAGCAATGTTAAGTTGACTGAACAAACACTTAAGTACAGCTGACAATACTCATTTTGAGTAGAAACAACTCAGTTAAATTAAGTTCATGTAGTTACATGAGTTTTTAAGTAATGTGAACAAGGATGGTTTGAGTGAAACTGACAACAGTGAAAGTTCATTTTTTTGAGTGAACCGTATTGTAAAGTGTTACCTAATAAATAACTAAACAAACATACAAACAAAAGTGGTTTACACACTAATTTGACAAACACAGTAAAACTTCCACAGTAAAACTCTAGCTGCCTGTAGGACGTGTGCAGATTTAACATACTGTACTGTTCCTCTGAGGTTAACAGATCTGAAAGAAGACCAGTCAATGGAGATATTCCCACCAGATCCAGCGACCATTATTCCACACATTTAGTCTTTATACCTAATATCCCCCAGGGAAAATCAGGCCAATCGTTGTGACTTTGCTCTACAGCCACCAGAGCGCAAAAGCAGGGACCCAACTTCAGATCTCATTATGCAAATATCTCTGTGCCCGGCACAAACTGATGAACAATTTCAAGGACCGGCTAGTTTATAAATGTCGCCATTTCCCATCAATTAATATTGTAATTAGATTGGGGTCAAGTCAGATTATAGATCTGAACAAACTCCACTTTGGGTAAATCATCCAATGAGCTGAGACGTTTAATCAAAGAAAAAGGGCTTGAAAGGATGAACTGATCGGATAGTGAACACTAGTGAGGGAATTCTTGAGATTAAGCAATGATCAGTTATATATTATTAGAGTTATTATTGTTAACTAAAACAAAAACATGTTTGTTAACTGAAACAAAGCTGAAATACTATGATATAAAAATATTAGATGGAAAAACTCAAGTCAAAGCACACAAATTGCAGAAGTTGTTCAATACCCACCCCATGTGTTGAAGAGGCGGGACTTCCTGCAGAGATAAACAACTTCCTGTTGGCACTGTTCAGACCTGCCCACAAGAGTCCGCAGCTGTTCCAGAGATGCACTGTAATTGAACTTCATCACGTGGGGCTTTTGAAGGGATGACCCTTGAACTCTCACCATCTCTGTGCTGTTGTGATTCACTACCGTCCAAACCTTATCTTCTGGAAAACACAGATAGATACACACAAGACTTTTAGACATGAAAAGTGGTTTAAATTATCAGTTCAATCCATCACTAACTGAGAATACTATTTTTAGTCAGCATATTGTATATACTGCACAGTATTTGCAGTATACTGCACAATAGTAAGTAGCACCATTCAATTCCCAACATAGTCCATTTTATCTGCACTGTCAAAGTCAATCCTTTACTAAACTGAACCCACAGCACTTTATACATCCTCGATTCATTCAATCACAAGAGCAAGCTGTAATCCAGATAATAACATACACAAACCTTAACGAGAAAGAGCACGACTTCAATTAGCTTTAAAAATAAAGCCGCGTAGCAAGTCTCTTCCAACCCAGAGTTAAGGACAATCTTCCCTACACCCTTGACGTCAGCTTTCATTTATCCAGCAAACACCTCTCAGCAGGGGGGTTGTGTTTACCAAGCCAGCAGGCACTTAAGTCTGCATGTGCCAAGCGTACAGTAATTTACATTTCATGCGGCATTTCTAATTGAGGTTGGCCAAAGTCAATGGCACTTTATTCTAGTGGAACCCGAGCCAGTAAATGTGTGTGTAAGAGAGCAATGCTTTATCACAATTCTGCAGGAGATGAGTAATATTTCACAGAACAAGCAGCGTGTATAGCGGTCCAGCAAAATGGACCGAGCCGCGGTTTCCCCTGGACAGACCCATGGTTCTGCACCCTGGGACCCAG
Source organism: Mylopharyngodon piceus (assembly GCA_039654765.1). Lineage (NCBI taxonomy): Eukaryota > Metazoa > Chordata > Actinopteri > Cypriniformes > Xenocyprididae > Mylopharyngodon > Mylopharyngodon piceus. The sequence goes on from CM077438.1 coordinate 34,449,303, forward strand.
ACAGCCCTGGCAGACAGCGCAACATCCATCCTCGATTGGACAAGTTCAAGCTCTGATTAATGACTCTGCCTTCATGTGGATTCAAAGAGATTTTCCCTGGCCAAAACTGCCCTTCAACAATTCGATAGCTCTGTACCTTCAACACCCCCCACCCAAAAAGTCTGAATAATACTGACGGCAAACACTTTTCAGGAATTTTTGACATGGCAGCTGGAGGTTAAATTCACTCTTGAGAGTTATTTGCTATTATTTATGTAGCCTACATTAATGTTAACTTTGTTCAGTATCAATCAATTGTAGTTTCATGTTCATTTGGTAAAATTTTACAAACATGAAATAGTAATCAACAATCTTTTAACTTACATTAATAAATGCTTTAAATGTTTATTTCTACATAAGCTAATATATTTTTTTTAACATTTCAAGTTATATTACAGTTTTATTTACTATATATATATATATATATATATATATATATATATATATAGTTCAAAAGTGTGGGGTCAGTAAGATTAAAAAATAAGAAATTAATACTTTTATTCAGACTTTTTATTATTCAGATTTATGTTGCAAAAGATTACTATCACATTTTACACAAAAATATCAAGCAGCTCAATTGTTTTCAACATTGATAAATGATAATAATAATAAATGTTTCCCCAAAATCAACATACTAGAATGATTTCTGGAGGATCATGTGACACTGAAGAATAATGATGCTGAAAATGCAGCTTTACATCACAGGAATAAATGGCATTTAAAAATATATTAAATAGAAAAGAGTTATTGTAAATTGTAATAATATTATACAATATTACAATTTTTACTGTATTTTTGATCAAATAAATGCAGTATTGATGAGCATGAGACTTCTTTCAAAAACATTTTAAAAAATCTTACCGAACCCAATCAGTAGTGTACATTAACATTTTAAATTGTATGAATTAACATTAATGAATTCTAAACAAACATTATTTTAACAGTAAATAATAGCACTTTTGTAAATTAAAGTTCACCGACTGTAGATTAACAAATGCTGTAAAATTAGTGCTAACTGTTGGTTCATACATTAACTAATATTAGCGAATTAAACCTTGTAAATTGTAAAGTGTTACTAAATTTTCAGTGAGTTTAAAACAAAAAAGTTCTAGAAAATATGAAATGGTCTTAGAAATAGAATGCCAAGCTAAAACTTAGCTGTGAATGTTGCTTTTTTTTTAACATATACAGCTTGTGAAAATAAAACACTGCACATACACATGTATGCATCTCTATTTTTATCCCACCCTTGCAGTATTCATGTTAACACATGTTTTTTTTTTATCCCACAGAGGTCTCACCGGTTATGTTGCAGTAGACTACGGTGGATTTGAGCGGTCCACTTCCATCGGGATCGATTGAGAAATATCCCGAGGCACTTCCTGTGAGCCGGTGGGCCTCGCAGGAGGGTTCAAAGATGGCTTACCAGAAAACAGAAACCAAAACATCGTCAATTCATGTTGAGCATCATCAAAGAAGGAAAATGGTTTATTTAGCATTGTAGAGAATGCATGTTTGTTTGCATTTTTAAGCAGTATTACTAAATTCAAAAGAACTGAGAAAAAAAAAAAAAAAACTTTAATAACCTTTAAACTTATTCTTCAATAACCAATTCCAAAATCTGAGAGAGTTGAAAGAGTTTGTAACTACTTTCTCAAAACAAACAAACAGTTCAGAGAAGTTGTTGTTTTTGTTTGTTGTAATCGTTATCGTTCTTGTCGACTCACAGTTATGACAGGTGGCTCCCGTGTACCCAGTTCCCGAGCAGTCACAGAAGAATGTGTTCCAGGACTGAGAACATTCCCCATCATGCTCGCAATAGTTAGGAAGACATCTGCAAGACAAACAAGATTTCTGATCAAACTTTAAGAGTACTTACTGTACGGCACAGTGGAAAATACATAATCCAATTACACAAATCACACAGGTGACACACTGCGACATACAGTACAATATCAAGCGATAATGCATTTTGTGCTCGGAGGGATTTAAGGACGTGGCATCAATCAATAACCACAAGTGACTATTAGGGAATAGATGAGCGAGGCTGAAAGCTCACGAAGGATGCATCAATTTTGCGACAGACTGAACGCGCACTCAAGGATGAGGACGGTAGACAAGTGATGAAAGATTGAGAATGTGATGAAGTTAAATCTGAAGCCAAGAACCAAACTTCCTCTTGCTGTCTCTGTTGGGATGAGTCTTATTGTCAAATAGGTACAAGCAATATATCGACTATTAGCGACTCTTGAAATGATCAACACGTTCTTATCATACATGTGACATTCTGCGTTTTAATTGCATAGATAAAGTTAGGGTTTTTATTGTTTGATCCCGTTCTCATCAGCAGGTAAAAAAAAAAAAAAAAAAAAAAAAAAACTACATGCATGTGATGCATTATTCATAAAAATCACTTAATGAAGCACTAATGACAAACTAATAACTTCAGAAAGGAAACTTTGCTGAAATTGAATTTCCGAAGACAATAATACACAAGCGATTTAATGCAAAGCATATGCTAAATACCTGGATGTAAAAATGCTAATTAAAACTGTAACACGACTGAACTCCCTTGTTAAAATATAATTCAACAAAACCATCTGCGTATGTATTTAGCTCTAAAATTACGATCTCTTTTGAAGCACCGCTTTGTCAGCGAAACAATAAAGACTATTGAATCTGAAAGGTGTGTTAATGTTCTAACAGTTTCTGTCACTAGAAGAAAATTGAATTATTGAATCCACTAAGCAAATGCTGTACAAAATATTAATACCTGCAGAGGTGAGGAAAAAGAACTTTAAAGAATCTTAAGATGCTTGATTGCTACTTTGATTAATTTAGAGTACAGAGATGGAACAAAAGATCAAGATAATGAGAAGAAGAAGAAAACACAGCTGTCAGACTCCATTGTGGGAGAAATAACTCATATCCATGTAGCGTGTGATGAGGAAAGGGAGGAGAGAAATGACAACCGTCTCGCCTCATAGGCCGCAGGATTGCGGCCGTGTCTGAAACTCAGCAGAGGTCGATTCTAAACCAGCGTGAGCTGATCTCAGCACTAACGGATGAACAATGAAGGATGAAAGTTGAACTCCAAAATATGTTGGAATATTTTAGATTTAATTTTATCTATTGCCATTTTAAAAAGTGGGCATTCCATACCAGCCCAGGAAGTGGAAGCTGAAAGTAGCCAAAAACTATGAAACAACTAAGGCATAACATTACAAAGACATTAAATCTTTTTAAATAAACCAATGAATCGTGCACACTAAGTGTGATGAGGGAGGGAGTACAGGAATAACAACCGTCTCGCCGCACTGGCTGCAAGATTGCGGACGTCTCTGAAACTCAGCAGAGGTCGATCTACATCGGTGCCGGCTGATCTCAGCGCTAACTGACGAGCAATGCAGGATGAAACCTGACTGTTAAACCCTGAAATACGTTTGAATACATCTTAATTGTGTCTTTCCGCAATGTTAAGCACAAGAGTACAAAGGCCAGTCTTTTTGAAAAAAAAAAAAAAAAAAGTGCTTGATAGAAAAAGGAGTGAAAAGGGGCCACGGACACTAACCAAAGGATATCTAAAGTGCTGTGGTGCGAATCTTCATTCAACCATAGCGAGTGTGATTAAAGATTATCCTCAACTCTCTCATTCTTATTTTATTCACTTATTTCTGCTATGCACCTCATACAGGGCAGGGCAATGTGGGTAGCATCATTACTCTGGATCACCAAGGACGGCTATATATTTTCACCCACAAACCAGTTCCTCCCCATTGGTGCTATTCAGGGAGGGGAGTTGTTGGCAGAAGCTGAGGTGTCTTGGCCCAGTGGCCGCTGTCCAAATCTCTATTGATCTGCCTTGACATATCAAACTGCAGTCAGCTGGCGAGGACAGGGTCTTCGGGCCTAGCCATTGGTTAGACAGAGTCATAAAGAGACAATGAAAGTGATGAAAAAAAAAAACAAAAACAGGAGATGGCATGCTATAGAGTGAGAAAGGAATATAGCTGGAGACGGGGAGAAGTGTCTGAAGTACAGCTAGGCTAGGTCTACACAAATGATTAAGGATGGTGATCAAAGGCCATCAGAGAGAAGCATACCTTTTTGAGACTTTCTCTCTTATTCTAGAGGACAGCCAAAACCCACAACTGCCCTCACTTATCTTCATTTACTCCGGCTGATAAGCTTTACTGAAGCGAAAACAGGCACATCTTCTACAGCCTTGGTACTCAACAAGCTTCATGTGGCTCTTAATGATGTTGCATCTCGAAGTCTCATTTGTCCCTCAAATGATTCTTTATGTGTTTGTCCTTGGCTTGGCTAGACAGTCATAATTCAACAGCATTCAGGATCGTTGAATCAAGATGATGTTCCCCTACTCTGGCAGCTGCTTACCGACCAATCAAAGGTAACCAAACTATGACAATTTTACTCTGGGTGCTGCTTCCCAACCTTTCAGAATTAGTGGCATCCATCACTTGGACGTAAGAGGAGATGGCAACCTGTATTACTGGAAAAGCATAACAGGCAATAAGGATCAACGTGGATAACTTGCACATATGACCATCAGTTTTACGGTGCTGTCACATTTACTGTTGTTCAGCGAATTTTCATGGCTGAAATCCAGTCATTTAAATAGGAATCCAGGCAGTTGGGAATTTGGCGTGAGGGTGAGAGATTACACCACACAGATTTCGGTCATGTTCAAGCTGGTTGCACAAATTCATAGTGATGACCAACAGAACGATGCTTGGTGTAAAAGTGACTTCTTAGTGAGTGGTGCTTTATACAGCGCTAAACTATAGAAAATTTACCTTTTTTGCCAGCAACATTTTGGCAAAATGTGACCGCACCTTTACAACAGTAAGTTACTATTTGTGGAGACTGTAGAAATAAGTGGGAAGCGCCATTAATTCTACCTTTCCCAATTTTCCCATGACTTCTCTTATAGAACAACCATTTTTCCATAGCAAATTCTAAATGTAACTTTTACCAAAATGACACCAAATGGCAAAAGTGTTGAAGATGCTGTCAGGCAGTCAATTTACAAACTGATGAGCTGTTTCAATACTAAAGAAGTTTATTCAGTGTATTAAACGTGGGGTCTAATGCTATTTCATGCATTCTGACTTATTTACACTGTTAAAGAGTTGGATTCTTTTGCTAAACATGGCCACAGTTTCAAAAAATGAGTTGGACGTATGATGGAGTATTTCTGTATTTTCTGCGGCCGTGTCTGAAACTCAGCAGAGGTCGATTCTAAACAGTATTACAGTATTTCTGTGCCAAATATACTCCTTCAGAGTTCGAGTTTTTTCGAGTATGGCCCTGTATTACGTAATAAAGGGCGAAATTCCATGTATGGGCACTTCTCCGGGAAGAGCGCGCGCACACATCAACCAGAGTGAGAGCAAGAGCACGCACATCAACGTGCGTTACGGAAGTCGTCGGCAGGGCTGCACAGGACTTGCTCGAGAAAGATTTATCACTTTGTTTTTAGACCATGAAATCAACAATGTCACCAAAGAAGTGTGTTTTTGGTTGTGAAGGAAAGATAACCTTGCTTTCCAAAGAACCCAGCGTTAAGTGGAGCTGAGAGATTTGTGCTCACACATTACATTGATGCGGTCTCAACATTTGTCATTGAAATAACCATAGAAACCGCCTTAAATTAATTATCAAATTAAGGATAAAGTCATGTCTGAAAGTTGCAATCAATTTTTTATTGGTTAAAATGAATGGAGAATATCTCGTGTTTTTCCGTGGCTGCTCAAGCCCTCTGGATCGGCGCTTATGATTTTATAAACAAGGCCCAGTTCGACGCTGGATTTAGAGATCGTTTGAAACTGAAAGATGGAGCGCTCACAGCAATAATGATCCCGGTCATGAGTCGGAACCGCAGGTGGTAACTAAAACTGTAAAACTGTATCAAATGTCTGTTTTGTTGGCAGTCGGTGCGTAAGTGCATATAATGTAAACAACATGAACGTATAATGAATCAAAAGTTATCCAGGGATAATGTGATGGTGTATTGTGTGTGTTTAAATACATGTTTAGCTGACCGTCGATAACTTCGCTACGCAAAAGCTGCTCGTGCTCGTGACTCTTTAGCTTTGCCCTCGGCACGCCTCCAGGAGCTCGGCTGTTTTTGGAAAGACTCGGTACATCGTATCTGTCTTTTGTAAATCTGATAAAACTAAAGAGTCTTCGTAGATATGATGGATGCTATACTACTCTATAGGTACTCAAGATTAACATGAGATTGGCCGAAACTGTGTGTGTTATGTACCCTTTAAGGCATTTTTTCCAATGACTTTCAGTCAAACAGAACTATCTTCTGCCGTGTTACACCTTTTTAAGGCTAACCTTGAAAGATTGCCCTGCGGGAATGGCTCAGATGACATACCCCTACTCTGGATGCTGTTGACTGATCAATCAGAATTCACCATCACTCTGACATGTACCTATTCTGGATGCTGTTCACCTACCCTACAAAATTAACTACCACCCTGACATGCCCCTGCTCTGGATGCTTTCCAACCCGAATAGCCAGAAATAACCATCACTACGACATGGCCCTCTTCTGGATGCTGCTCATCTACCCATTAGAGTTTTCTAACACAATTTATTGAGTGTACTCCTCCAATGAATTTTGTTCAATAAGAGCTACCAATTTTTCTACCTTTCAGAATCCACACTAACTTTTCTGTCAAATTGTATATAACAAAGTGTATAATCTCATAATTTAAAGGATTAGTTCACTTTGAAATGAAAATTAGCCCAAGCTTTACTCACCCTCAAGCCATCCTAGGTGTATATAACTTTCTTCTTTCTGATGAACATAATTGCAGAAATATTAATAAATATCCTGATGCATCCGAGCTTTATAATGGCAGTGATAGGGATCAATGAGTATGAGCTGAAGAAAGTGTCTCCATCCACATCCATCCATCATAAATATGTGCTCCACACGGCTCCGGGGGGTTAATAAAGGCCTTCTAAAGCGAAGCGATGCGTTTGTGTAAAAAAATATCCATATTTAAACAAGTTATGAAGTAAAATATGTAGCTTCCGCCAGACCGCCTTCCGTATTGAAGTTACGAAGAAAGTGTAAACTGGCGTCACACCAGTTACACTTTTTCCGTAAGTTGAATCGGGGAAGGCGTAGGATGTAGCGTAAGCTTTGTGAACTGCAAGAGTTGTACACTTTCTGCGTATGTTGAATCCAGAAGGCAGCTCGTGAGGAGGCTAGATATTTTACGTCATAACTTGTTAAATATGGATGTTTTTTTACACAAACGCATCGCTTCGATTCAGAAGGCCTTTATTAACCCCCCGGAGCCGTGTGGAGCACATATTTATGATGGATGGATGTGGATGGAAGCACTTTCTTCAGCTCATACTCATTGATCCCTATCACTGCCATTATAAAGCTTCGATGAGTCAGGATATTTATTAATATTTCTGCGATTATGTTCATCAGAAACAAGAAAGTCATATACACCTAGGATGGCTTGAGGGTGAGTAAAGCTTGGGCTAATTTTCATTTCAAAGTGAACTAATCATTTAAAAGACTTAAATTGAGGTCCCAAAGCAGCTAAGATTGAGTACAACTTCTCAACGAAATCATTAGCCAAAGGGAAGAAACCTTAAATCTTAATGTTTCACACCATATGTTTTAGTTCAACATCTGCTACCATGAAGGCCAAGGCGGTTTCTTGTGAACAATTAAACTTGTCACAACATAATTTTGGCCTGTTTTGGATCTGAGGTGATGGTTGGTCAAAAGAGCATTTCAAATTTTGTTTGACAAGGGCACATCAGACTGAGTGGGTCGTGGATGCATGCCTGGAACTGCCTTTTTCCCCTGGAACGTTCACAGCACGTTGGCAGAGCTGAAATCACAATTCATCCCCACGCCGGCCCTGCCAACAGTCATTTGCCCAGGTGCCAGGTCTGAGCATTTGCTCGGTGAAGAATGTGGCATACGTTGCCAGAAAGACCTGCAGAGACGAGACTGACAGGAGAGAATTTACGATCTCATCCTCCCTCCTTTTGCCTGGCTAGCGTTCCCTTTCAGTAATGCTCTTTCCTAAACCTCTCTCTCCCTCTCTCTCTTCTCCCCTGACTATCTTTCTCTTTGTCTAATGCTCTTTCCCTAACCTTACTAGCTAGATGGCGTTCTTTTTGACTTTCACTTTTCACTTTATCTAATGCTCTTACCCTAATCTAACTAAATTCATTTTTTCAAGTCTTTCCTTCTTTCTTCCATCCATCCACCTGTCTGTCTATCATTCTGTTATACTTTCAGTCATCCTTCCTTCGACCTCTTTTTTTAACCCTTTAACCCTCTATTTCATCCCTCCATCCTTCAGTACATTATTCTTTCTTTCTTACATCCATCCTTTTTTGATACTTTCATACTTCCTTCATCAATTTAACCATTATTTCCTTATTTCTTTCATCCTCCATCCTTCAGTACACTAGTCTTTCTTTCATTCCTTTTTGTTTTTCCGTTCATTTTTTTTTTCATTTTATCGTTTATCCTTTTATTCCATCTTTTTCTTTCTTTCTTTCTTTCTTTCTTTCTTTCTTTCTTTCTCTCTCTCTCTCTCTCTCTATCTCTCTCTATCTCTCTCTCTCTCTCTCTCTCTCTCAAGCTTTCTCTCACCTCCACCCAAACGCTCCTGCCTAGCATTCTCTCTCTGTCATTCTGCCTCATTTTTATTCCTCCCTTTTTATCTCTCGCTTGTGTGTGCAGTAAAGTAGACCATGGAAAACAGACCATGGAAAACAGGCCAGGATGCTGAGGGATAAAGGATAATGGGGGAATTATCACATCTGCTCATTCCCTCATTTCAATTAATTCTGTCATTATATCATTCATAGCGCAAGCAGCAGTGTTGAGTACTATGGTGTCATATTCACAAGGAGAACACATACATACAGAACAGCGATGCTTTGCCCAAACACATATTCAAATAATACTTTTTAAAGCAGTTTTCCTTTTTAACTGTGATCTCAAGTCTCCCAGCTTGCTAATTACATCTAATTCCTTGCACTCTTATAAAACCTAACAAATGTGTTACAAAGGTTGTATCCTTGTTTGATTCTGCATTTTTAAACTTTTCCCACAGCTTTTGCACTCATGCAGATTACACTAGTGTTAAATAAACTTAAATGTTTGAGGTTGGTTTGTTATTCACGTAAACATCACATTAACCTTCAGTCCTCTTGGGTGAGGTGTGAAACATTATCACACATCTGAAGTTTCAGGCAAAAATGTGAGTCCCAATTAGCTTGCAAATCACTGGCATGGATTTTAACACTATGCTATGTTGTTGTGAAACTGTGCTTCTTTGTGTCACTCATTACTGTATCTCATAATGAGTGAATTTAAAAAGCCACTAGTCATTAGCACATCAAACAGAATGACTAATGGGTATATACCTGTCACGAATGCCACAGATGTCAAACTGGAGCTTGCTGTAGTTTCCCAGCAAGCCTTGCTGCACCAGGTAGAAGTTGACTGGCTGGTTGTTAATTATAACCGAACGCATGCAGCCTTGATAGGCCAGTGTCGGATTCCGACAACCCTGATTGGTTAACACTGATGGGCAACCTGTTAAAAAGACATAATAGATAATAAAAATCAATAATGTAGCACTGCAACAAATGTTAATAGAACTTCTCTTTTGTAGTTAAAGTTAAATGCAAAGCTTTATCTTCTCACTGACTATATTTTGACAATATATTGTGTTTATTTATCTCACGAGTGACTATGTTTTGGCTATATAAAGCTCTTTTAGTCATAATAAGTGTGGTATCAGTCACAATAAGTGAATGCTTTTAATAGCTCTGTAGCTCAGAATGCAGCCTGATACCATCTGCTAAAAGGGGTAAATCTCACAAAATGGCCACATTTCACATCTAAACCAAAATATATTTTATATTGTTAATAAAAATGTAAATCCTATTTTAGGACCATTACCATTGTTGCTATTGTGAAGCTTTTAGTTTTTTTTTCTCATTAATGATGATTCTCTTTGTAACACAATTTTTTTGTTATTATTTATCACTAAGGTAATGTATCGCTATTTTCTTATTTTTTTTATTTATTTATTGCATTATTATAAAGAAAATAGGGAGTTGGGGGCTTAATTGTCATGAAAACAATCTTAATGATCCTAAAATACTGTAGGCTTCACTTTGTTTGTGCAAAATATAATTTCATATTTCTTTCCTTTTAATTTTGTGGCGAAGTGTGACATATTCTTGAAACTAAAACACCTGATAATCCATGATAAAATGTGGATGATAAAGTACCAAAGAAGTTGATATTGTGATTACAGCCCACACATTCCATTTACATATTGTTTAGTTACATTAAATTATGATTAGTTAATGCTTTTAATTGTAAAACAAACCCTTAATTAATGTGAATGCCCTAGCACCCTACCGCCAATTAGCACGCTCTTCCCAGGCTGTGCGATCTCCTTCAGCTGCATGGTGGATGGTGGCTCGTCGTCCACTGAGAGGGAAACTTGGAAACCTCCCACGCTAATGGACACCATGTGCCACTGCCCGTCACTCAGAGCCTGGCCTGGCAGAGGAAGACACAGAGCGATGTTACGCCTCAAACGCTGTGCATTAATCAGGGCGAATGATTGACAGATTTGGGGTTTGTGCGCTGGAGCTCAACGAGTTAATCTGCATATGTCAGCCCAGCAGAGAATCCACTATTCCCCTTGAGAGGGACGTGCAGAGATTCAGTTTGCCGTCTGCGATGGCAGCTTGCCAGGCAGCCGCATCCAAAATTCAGTCGACATACAGGTGTGCCTGCCAAAGAGTGTTTTACAACTAAAAATCCTGTTTGAATTCTCGGTAAACGCTTTTAGGGCAAACGTGTGCACGCGGGATTGGATTGTTGTTGTATATTGGAGATGCACATGCGAAGACAAACGCGTAATCTTGTATATTAATCCCTTGGAGGGTCTTCCCTTTCACATCTGTTGTTCTTAATATGAGCTAATTATAATTAGACAAAATGCGTGTTTGTTTTGACAGTGATTTGCAGTGACAAAACAACCGCCGAGACTTGGCATATTTGAGACAACATAATAATAATAATTATTATTTTTATTATTATTATCAGTACTATTGTTGTTATATTAACAATAATTATTATATTGTATTATATTATTAATACTACTACCACTACTACTAATAATAATCATAGAAAATTATTATTAACAATAGCAATATTACTAATAATATATTTTAAATTAAGCTTATTTTTCTCCTACAGATATGCCTGCCAAAGTGTGTTGAGCAGAAAAATGAGTTTAACTTTAGGTAGTGTTGTGTTTAGTCCCGCCTAGTGAATTCTCATTGGTCTAAAATCCTACCTCACATAACTAAAGTTGTTAAGTACACATTCTTATACCTTTGCATTTTTGTCCAATTTTCAAATACTTTTTCAAATCAAAGTTTGTAATGTTATGTTTCATCTTGTAGCTGGTTGGCTTGGTTCATGGCTTATAATGCTTTAACGAAGACTTTTTTGAAATCTTAATGGGAGAAATGAATGGAAAAAAATCCACTGTCAAGGTACAGAAAGGTACTAAAGACATCGTTAAAATAGTCCACTTGAATACAATGGTTCAACTTTAATTTTATGAAGCGACGACAATACTTTTTGTGCGCAAAAACAAAACAAAAATAACGACTTTATTCAACAATATATTCTCTTCTGTGTCAGTCTCATAAGTTGTTTTCGTCCAGCTCATCCAGGTTTTACGTCAGAACGCTGACTCATTATTGGCCGGCTCCTGCATCAGCATCACACGCATGCGTTGTGCTGCTCACGTGTACAGCGTCGGCCAATACTGAGCTGGCGTTCGGACATAAACACGGAAGCACTGCACTGTGCTTATTGCATCAACTGCATAGGAGACTGCCAGGGAAGAGAATAGATTGTTGAATAAAGTCGTTATTTTTGTTCTGTTTTTGCGCACAAAAAGTATTCTCATCGCTTCACAACATTAAGGTTGATCCACTGTAGTCATGTCAACTATTTTAATGATGTCTTTAGTACCTTTCCTGGCCTTGACAGTGGTGGTTAAATTGCTGTCTATGGACGAGTCATATACCTCTCGATTTCATCAAAAATATCTTAATTTGTGTTCCGAAGATGAATGAAGGTCTTACAGGTGTGGAACGACATGAGGGTGAGTAATTAATTTTTAGAATTTTCATTTTTGGGTGAACTAACCCTTTAAGTAACTTTGCAACTACATGTCAACTAACTCTCATTAGAGTATTAGTAGACTGTTAGGTTAGGGTTAGTAGAATAAGTTGACATGTAGTTGCAAAGTTATACTTACAGGTATAGTTCATAGAATGTTTGTTGGGGGAGCATCAAAATAAAGTGTTAGCAGATATTAAGCAGATTGTCTACTAATACTCTAATAAGAGTGGTTGACATGTAGTTTCTGTAAGTTACTTATAGTTAGTAGAATGTGTAAAGTGGAAATAAAGTGTTACCGAATTTGGTTGCATGATGCTTGCTTAGGAAACTGGTAACCATAAACTACACCTTTTTTTAAGTATTTAATGACGGATTGAATAAATAAAGTAATAAGTAATATAAATAAATAAAAAAATATATATATTATTATTATTATTGTTAATATTATTATTACTAAAAGTAATATTTTTTGGGATATTGTGATTTTAATTGCAACATTATTTTGTGTTTTTTGAACAAGTGGATAACGATGACAACCAGAAGGTTATAGGTTCAAATCCCACAAGTTGAGCTCCAGAAATGTACATTTACACAAGTAGACGTCTCACCGATGACTATGTCAGAGCTTTGAAGTGCTGATCTGTGGTGCGTGAATCTAAGCTGCCCATGAACGAGAAGCAAAAGCAGTCTCTCCGACTCTCGCCTCAGCGAGGCTGACAGTAACATCCCTTCCCGGTTCCACGTTCGGAACTGGAAGGTCACCAACAGCGTTTCCGTGGCAGCATCCAGTGGAAGCGACAAAAAACTGCTACTGGAACTCAGAAAGGTGGCGGAAACCAGTTGAGCATCTGAGCAGGTAAAAGTCACGTTCCCCTGAAAAGACAGGTTATGGGTTGGATGGTTAGTTGTTAAAATTGAGAAAAAAAAGATCAACATATGGTTGCGCAACAGTATTTTGGGGTGAACTATTCAAGGACAAGAGTAGAAAATATTTCAGTGTTTACACAAAAACAAACAGTTTTCCCCAAATCTAAACACAAACCCATGCAGAAATATGTTCCTTTCCTTCTCTGACAGGTTTTGCCTGCAGGCATGCAGACGGAGCGACAGGGGAATAAACAGTAAGTCAAATGTCAGGACTTCGAAGGCTGCAGGTCTCCACGGAAACAGAATAGGGGTCTGTTTTTAGACCAACAGTCCAATGGAACTGGACTATATAGTGGACAATCCATTGATCCGTCTTCCTGTGTGGTCTCAGACAGCAAACCACAACAGGGCCGGCTCCAGACTGTCGGACTATTGCACGGGGAACTGTTAGAGGAAATACAACGTGTTTGGATTCCTTAAGTAAGGAAGGTGACAGAGCGCTAGCTAAACACCACAGAAACACCCCAAGCCTGTGGTGACTCGGCTCCATCTCAAAGGAAATAAACTTGATTAAAGGGTTTGTTCACCCAAAAATAAAATTTCTGTCATTAATTACTCACCCTCATGTCGTTCCACACCTGTAAGACCTTTGTTCATCTTTGGAACACAAATTAAGATATTTGATGAAATCTGAGAGGTTTTTATCCTCCATTGAAAGCAACAAAATTACCGTCATTCAAAGTCCAGAAAAGTAGTAAAAACATTGTTAAAATAGTCAACGTGACTACAGTGGTTCAACCTTAATTTTATGAAGTGACGAGAATACTTTTTGTGTGCAAAAACAAAACAAAAATAACGACTTTATTCAACAAATTCGTATCTCCCCTGTCATTCTCATACGATATTCACGTTGCAGAGCCTCCACGTTTACGTCTGAACGCCAGATCAGTATTGGCCAATACTGAGCCGGCGTTCGGACATAGAAACTGGAAGGGTTGCAACGTACATAAATATAATATGAGAATGACAGGGGAGAGACGAATTTGTTGAATAATCTCGGATTTCATCAAAATATCTTATAGGGAACCTCTGGTATTAAGACTTGTATGGCTTAATATAACGTAAATGATGTCTCTTACTGAAATATGTAGTAGAAACCCCATGAAAGATTTACGTTATTTAAAAAATCCATGACATATTTGGACTATGGGTGGCGCCGTTTTGTTTGGGTTCACAGCGCGTTCTATGTCGATGACGTCAAATGGTTGCACTCGGTGAGCTACTGACACTGTCCTGTTGTTATTTTTACCGCAACGCAACTCGGAATATAATATACGATGCCACATTGTGTAGCGTTTGGTTTTAATTTTCAGTTGATGGACAACAAGAGAAGCGACGTAAGTCTTTACTGCTTTACTAGCGATAAGAGGAGAAAAGAATGGGAAGTTGTGAAGAATGTGGACGAATAAAACTTCCTAAAGACCCGCGTCTTTGTTCTTTTCACTTTAGACCTGATGCCTTTGAGGCTTTTAGTAGACCACAGCTGAAAGAGCTTACAGTTGGCAATGGATATAAGTGTATTAATACCAGGGGTTCCCTTTAATTTGTGTTCCGAAGATGAACGAAGGCCTTACAGATTTGGAACAGCATGAGGGTGAGTAATTAATGACAGAATTTTCATTTTTGGGTGAACTAACTCTTTAAAGCCAACAGGAAACATCTTTCGTATTTGCATTACCACTTTGATATGAATATTAAGCAATATTTAATATTAAGTTTTCAGATATTTTAAATTATATTTATTTGTCTTAATCCATTGTTTGTTTTCTTGTTTTAAGCACAAACCAGAATATATGAATATATTCTTATATTTTTAATTATATTGAAATATTTGGAAATTGGGGTAAAATAAACAATTTTTTTTAATAACTTGGGGTAAATGCCAAGAAGCTGAAATATTTTACTAGTAAAAAAAAAAAAAAAAGAAAAAAGAAAAAGAAAAAAAAAAGACAAAAATAAGAAAATTATTTTTTGCGGTGTCAAAACTCAAAAACCTAGTCAAATCAAACTGATTAGGATACATTCAAATGTAATATAACAGACATAAAAAAAAAATTTAAAAAAAAAAAATTGTTTTACACTTTTTGACCCTAGTAATCTGCATTCCAAATATGCACTAAAGTCCCACTATGATCGTACTAGTCGCTCAAGAGACACCATGCCTCATTGCCTGGCCCTAATTGGGCTCCAAAGGCCCCTTAGGAGCCTGTATATTTGCCTTACTGAAAACTTACTGCATAATTGAGAGAGAGCCAGAGAGAGAGTGGAGGTGTCCGCTGTGAAATTCTCAGAGGGTGGCACAGACTAAGTGGGACTCAGTCCTCTCCGTCATTAGTACCAGAGTCCCACTGAACTCCCTCCCGGTCCATTAAAGGATGCAATATCCAGCATGTGGGCCAGATTAATGGCTGGAGTGATTAGCTGTGCTCTGGTGTAGTCCACTGCACTGATGTGACATGATATGACAGCGGACGACAAGCCATTACACATAATCACAGTGGGGAAATGGGCACTAACAATGCCAGACCAGAAGAATAGGATCTTCCGAAAGTTACTTGATTTAGAGGACTGTGATTCCTTGAGCCTGTGAACTGGGAAAATGTGGAACAATAAAGCAGGACTGTGGATTTATATTCCGGTGCTGCATCATTAAAAAACAACAACAACAACAATACTGTCATTGTCAGGGATTTAGGTCTAAATATTCCTAGTTGCTTAAAAAAGTGTCTGTCCATCTGATTCTATTCATCTTGTTCTATCTACTGTATCTAGTTCCATATCTTTCTATACCTGTCTATCTAATTCTATATATAGTTCCATTGCTATCTACAGTATATCTAGTTCTATATCTATTTATGTATATTTATCTATATCTGTCTAGTTCTATATCTATTCTGTAGATAGATTCTGTATCTATCTATCTATGTATCTATCTATGTATCTATGTATCTATCTATCTATCTATCTATCTAACAATTATATATTGTATATTTACAGCAAATATCTCAATACAACCAAAACAATGTTAAATAAGACGGACATTTGAACATCACAGTTGTAATGTAGTGAGATGAAATAGAAATGTGTTGTAACACAAAGCCATCCCTCTCATTAAAACCCCTCCTTCATTTCAAAATGACTGTAATTTAGTCCCCAGACCTTTCGCGAGGTACGATTTTATGAGGTATTTCGTCAGTGGATCATTTATGAGGCGTAATCCAAGGCCCGAGCAGCTCTTGGAGACTGATTGCCCACCTTGTAAAAGATATTTTAATGACACGGCTCTCAGCGCTGTGGGAATAATGTGGACAAAACCACAATTCATTCTCTTAAAAAGCTCCCTTGTGGTGCCATAGTATACTGGCGATGGCTCAAAAAAATCTGAACCGCTCCATTTCGCTCCCTGCTGCCCAGTTCCACAGAGAACTACGCCAGCGTTAAGATGCATTTCTGCAAAAATTCTGGTGAAAACTAATGAGAATGAAAATATAAATCAATCTCTCTACAAACACTGTTTGTGCCCCAACTATGAAAATTCATCACAATCCACAAACTTGGCTGCAGAATGGTGCCTGGCGCCTCTCCATGCTGGTGCTATTAGGGAGAAATCACTAACTACTCAGGTCAAGAACCATTCATTATGGACTGGATGGGATTGCTAATTCATCAAGACCTGTGGTGATTTTTCCTAATTTATAGCTTTTCATGGCCTGACAACAACAATAACTAATGTATAAGATTATCAATAATAAATGTGAAAGATAAACATCCTCACCACACTGTAGATCTGAGGTTTGCGTCGTTTGGCTAGGTCGATGATGTTGACACCGTTGTAGTAGAGGTTCTCCATACATCCATGGAAGTTTTTCCGCAGGAACGTGCCTGGTTTTCCAGGAAGAGGGATGCCTCCAAAACTGAGCTTTGTGAAATGAATAAAAAACAACAGCAATGGAGAGGTTTTACAACACAGCGAGAAATGCATCCAATCATTAGTCAAGTGATTTGGCGCCTGAGTTGTTATACTCTTAACCAATCAAAATTACTTGATTATGGTCACCATGATACCAATCTTTAAACCAACATGTTACAGATTACAGGTAGTCAAGCATTTATCCAGGTCCAGATGAAATCTGCAGAATTTTATGCACTGCTTTGAGGCAAATCTAAATAAAAAAATAAATAAATAAATAAAAAAATATTGTTATTATTATTTTCTTTTATAGCATATTTAATGCTCTTCAAAGAGCAACAAACAATGTAAACATCAAACAAATAAACACTATTATTATTGTTGTTTTTATTATATTTTGCTTGCATAGCGTATTTTATAAAATGCACTTCAAAGTGCAATAAATAAACAACAAACAAAAAACAGACAACAAAAATTGTCTGGAGATCAAAGGAGATCAAAAGGGGGACAAAACTGACTACAATGGATCATTTTTAAAATGATTAATTATTAATAATAAATGAATACATTTATTCTAGATCTCTTAATGCATTAATAAATTTATTAAAACTGATAAATTAAACATTCAATTTATTATAAATTGATTCTAGGTAGCATTTCATTTGACAAAAAAAAAAAAAAAAATGTATTTCAGGACATCATCAATACTTTTAGTTCATTTTCCCAGAAGAGACTGTGCATTTAAAGATGCGAATATCTGCTAAAAGTAAGGTGACCTTAAAACTAACAGCCATGGACTAATTCTCATTTTGATAGGCGTCTTTGATAAAAGTTACTTTTTTTCATATGGATCTGCTAAGTATACTTTACAAAAATGTTATAAAACAATGCAAGTAATCAAAAACATTCTCACCTCATAATCGACTTCCAGCGAATCATCGAGCCCACCTGTCCTCACGTGTTTGGTTAGTCTGTCCACAGTGAAATTGATCTGTTTGTTAAATCGCTCGATCAGGACGGAGTGCCAGTGCTGGTCGTCCAGAAGACTACCCAGAAACACAGAGACATGGCCGCTGCTGGGGTGCGTCTTGGCGTCGTCTTGAAAGAGAAGACAGAGAGAGTTTACTAGCAACACTACACATGGGCATGCAAATGTAAACCCTTCAAACTGTCGCTCTGCAATGACAAAAGTCTATTAGAAACTGTACAGGGGTGCGTTTCCCGAAAGCATTCTTAGCCAACTATGATTGCAATTTCTGGCGTTACCAACGTAGTTCAAAGATTTGGCGTTTCCCGAAACCATAGTTGCAACGAACATTCACAAGCTTACATGGTTGGAACTACAGCTCTCAAGCTGTGGCTAGAAGCATAGTTTCTTTATGACATGTGGATTTGAATAGATCATGCTCTTGGACACAATTAGCAAGCTAACATTTAGTAACTTCTATATCTTTCATTCTATTAAAATATATATAAATGTTAATCTATATACAGTATATTAGCGTGTCAACAATCAGCGCGTTTTTTTACGCATGTGTGTAAAATGTAGTATGGAGAATGAGGAATGCCACGATGAATCAAACATCAAATAAAGCAAAATGACATGGAACAAAAACAGTGAAGTAGTCACTGGGTGCCATGTTTGTTACAGCAGCATCTGGAGATCCTGAATAGATTCATTAGAAGTTATTACTCCTCCACCTTTGTGTGACATCCATCACATTGTTGTACAGGAAATGCACCCCTGGTCAGTGTTATTTTAGTATTATTTATATACTATTATAGTATTTTAATTTCATTTTTTTTTTATTTTTCATTTTCACTTTAGTTTTAATAACTTTATGCGCTTTTGTCATTTATTAGTTTTTTTTAAATATTTCTGTTTAGCTTTAATTTATTTTTATTTCAGTTTTAGTAATTTTAGTACTTCAACTTATTTTATTTCAGTCAGACAAGGTTTTTTTTTAAAAAGTTTTTCATCTAATATTTAAATTTTATTTTAATTCAGCTTTATTTCGATTAACGAAAAACAATTTTGCTAGTTTTAAGGTATGTTTACAGGACGATATACTAAAAAACAGATTTTTTTTCTTTTGCGTTTTAAAAAGTTTCGCATACAGACGACACCGTTGTCAAAACAATCTCTGTTCACACGGATCTGCGAAAACAAGTAAAAATTCTGTATTATTCATGCCAGGCCAGTAGTTGGCGATGTCACTATGTAAAGAAACACACCTATAGACTGAACTTGTAATACGTGCGCATGATGTCACAGTTTTCACAAATTCATGTTTTTGTAGTTTACATGGTATAGTTTTCAAAAGTTTGCATTTTCAGGCCCCCAAAATGCTGTTGTCCTGTAAATGAACGGCCAAATCGCATAAAAGGTTTTCCATGAAGATGGTGTAAGTGCCCCCTTAATCTTAGTTAACAGTAACAACTCTGATACAGGTGCACACTTAAAGGATTAGTCCACTTTCAAATAAACATTTCCTGATAATTTACTCACCCCCATGTCATCCATGATGTCCAATATAATTTTTTATTTTTTTTAGAAAATGACCGATTGTTTCGCTAGACAAGACCCTTATTCCTCGTCTGGTATCATTTAAAGCCCTTTGAAGCTGCACTGAAACTAATTTTGACCTTCAACCATTTGGGGCCAATTGAAGTCCACTATAAGGAGGATAATCCTGGAATGTTTTCATCAAAAACCTGAATTTCTTTTCGACCGAAGAAAGAAGGACATGGACATCTTGGATGACATGGGGGTGAGTAAATTATCAGGAAATTTTTAATTGAAAGAGGACTAATCCTTTAATAAGTGTATTTCGTGCTGCCAAATGAATTATTAAAAAAAAAATATTGTTGGAAGCAAACATTTTATCAGTTGCTAATTTTATAGCAACTTTATAATGGGCAACCTTATAAAGAAAATTATCAAACAGTCTTTTTTTTTCAGCACATATTCTCAAAACGAGCCATAAATAGCTTGGGAAAGGTGTGCCATGTGCCGTTTCCTCTGTTTGATCCTTCTGAACTTCCTGGAAAGAAACCTGCTGTACTGATGATAAAAGAGCAGAAAGAACAGAGTATCTTGACAAAGTGAGAGAAGACTGTCAGGAACATGTTCAGCTCATACTTCACCACAAAATCAAAAGAGAGATGGAAGAAATTATATTTTGCATAAAGAAAATGGAGCCTATTTTTATAGCATCATTAACATTTTTTTTGCATTGTGATATTAATTGCATGACAATCAAGCAAATCGTTCTCCCGAAGTGACAGTGATGGAAAAAAACGGTAAGTATTTAATATGATAATATTTGTTGTAATCTCTTCAAAGTTTTTGCATTCCATTCGACAGAAAGAACCTTTTTGTTTTCTAAATAAAAAGTCCCAAAATGTACACAACATTAAAAAAAAAAAATTAAAAAAAAATCACATAATGTAAATGTAAAGTTGTCACAGAATAAGAATATGTGAATAACTCAATTTTGACAAAAATGTCAGATAGAACCTTATAATTCCAAGGGGACGATACACACACACACACACACACACACACACACACACACATATATATATATATATATATATATATGAAAATTGTCTCACAAAGTTCTTAATGGTCCTAAATATATGATCTTTTGGTCCTAAATATATGATCTTTTCCAATTTTGGAGCAAAACATGAATCAGACACATTTTAGTGAGATTCACCTGTGAAGGTGACAAAATACAGCATTTGAAATTATCTTTGAGAGCTTTCAGACGGAGAGTGAATGCAAATGTAAAAAAAAAAAAAACCTTGTCCTGATAAACACCATCAACATAATCTTCGGCTCAGTATACTTGGCAATCAGAGCTTGCCGCCGCTCTTAGTGTAATATACAGCTTATTCCATCTGACTGCTGGTGCTAATTGAACATGAGGCTCAGAAAGCTCTGGGACTCTACACTAGACCACTCTTTGTGACAGCTCCATACACTTATATGTGATTACGCCGCAGATTTGGCCTCTTAATCAAATCTTTGTTTCACAACTGCCTCTCATGTGATTACCATAAGATGCCACGATTGTGTCTGTGAAAACTTCCTCTTGCTGCAATGATAGGAGAGCTCTACAAAACCCATAGATGTGAAATAACCTAAACGTCAGTGTGAATCTCTTGCAAAGATCACAAAATTGGAGTTTTGTGGCTTTTAGTCCACATCTATTAGCTTTGAGGCTAAGCTATATACTTAAATGTTGTTTTGCGTAACTTTCAAAAATAAAAACAGGTAAAGAAGGATTCCCATTGGATATAGGGTCCAGGAAAGCAACTGAGGGTTTTAAAACTCTCAAGTAGGTTTATTTGTAATATTAATCATGCACTACTGAAGTTCATATAACCAGAAAGAGCAAAAAGTATTCAAATAAAATAATTCAAAGTAGAAAAAAAGTGAAATTTGCCCAAATGTTGACCCGAGAAATTTTATGTAAATGCCTGGTTTAGCGTCCCTTGATGCATTACATTGTGTTATGAATGTCTGCCAAAATTCAGAACACAAAAATGCAGGAAATTAGTTTTTCCGAAGCATTTGCATCCACATGCTTGTGTAGAATATGTTTCAGGCCTCCCACTTGAGTTTTGAGTTTAAAAGGCTAGAGACCTCTTGCTCACCCAGATTGATATGCAGGGCCAGTCGGCCCTTATGCAGCTCTAGTGTTATGTAATCGCCCCTTTGTCCCTCTCCATGCACAAGGACCCCGTCCGCACGCTGGCTCTTAAACCGCAGCGAGATGACGTCTTTCACCGTGCTGGTGGACTTCTGATTGAACCGGTACAGCAAAGAGCTTCTGCCATTGAAGTCTGCGACATCCGACTCTGAGAAATGGAAGGGGAAAAATGAATCTGCATCATGGTCATAAATACCAAGACAGATAAATATGCAAAATTGAGCTTATTTATTATAAGAACTTTTATATTGTGCATAATTCATCAATAAATGTTTTCATAATCTTTTATAAACAAAGCAAAGAGAAAAAGCCAAAACAAAACAAAGCTACGCAAAAACAAAGTAAACCAAAGCTACGCAAAAGCAAAGGAAAGAAAAAACAAAACAAAACAAAAGGCAAAGCAAAAGCAAAAACAAAAACAAAAAGCAAAGCAAAGCAAAGCAAAGCAAAACAAAACAAAACAAAACAAAACAAAGCAAAGCAAAGCAAAGCAAAGCAAAGCAAAGCAAAACAAAACAAAATAACAAAAACACCCTTGAGCTTTGGAAAAGTGTTTTGTTATTTGTATATAAATACAAAATAATAATAATAATAATAATAATAATAATAATGTTTTATTATTTCATAATATTTAGTATTTAATTTAACACATTAAAAGCACTGAAAAGTTTGCAATATGTCACTCATTTATTAGGTGCAAGTAAAAAAAAAAAAAAAAAAAAGAACCACAATGAATAAGACCCCTCTTGAAAGTTCAGTTTATTTATCTTATTTTCTTTTTAAAAATGTTGGCCAGAATTTAAAGAGAAATGAAGCCTGTCTTAAAGCAACCCTTCAGAACAAATTCTACCCTGGGCAGTAAAAGGCAGAAATGTGGATTTTGACCCGGGCTTGGAGGTCAGACATTACATTTTGCTCTCTTTCTCCATCTCTCCTCATCGGACACAGGAGTGCGAGAGACTGAAGCTAACTAGCCATGACAAGCAAAGCCGTGCAAAGAGCTTGGAGCCGTCTGCTGAATATAGAACTAACACAGAGGGTCCAGGAACATCAGTAAGTGCAATGAGGCTGAGTTAGATAAAGTAAGGAGATCAGACGAGAATGTGTTTGGTTTTCGCTTTTTGCACGAGTTGGCGTATCGATGGAGGTGCAATACGTGTCAAGATGGAATGATAAGGAAGTGTATCTTTATCTCAAAGTCTTTTAATCTTAGATGCATAACAATAATCAAATCATCATAGAAGTTACATAAACAATGACCTTGAGAACTGAAATGATAGAAAGAAGTTGAAAATACTGCCAGGTTTAGCAGTAAAAAAATGCATATTGTATAATCCTTCCTGAGGGGAAAGAACAAAAACAATGAAGTTCAAACTCTCGACTGCATCTGAACTCAGCCAGACGCTAAACACAACACACAGCGGAATCACATCATGGTTGAATAATTTATTATTTAGGATTGTGTATGGTAAAATAAAATTCTGAAATAAATTATAAATATTAGATGAAATACAAACTAAACGAAAATTAGAATTGTTGCCAAAGCAAGTAACTAAAATGAGTTTAAGTTGGAGAAATAGATCAACTAAAACTGAACAAAAACTGAAATAAAAATAAATTAAACCTGTATAATAAAAACATAATTAATAAAAATTAAAATGACAACTAAAAAAATATATAAAAAATAAAAGTTAATTTAAAATATTAATAAAAATGAGTATATATAATTAATATTAATATAACATTAGATCCAATGAATTTCTGATGGATAATAACAAACAACAAGCAAACAAACAAACAAACAAACAAACAAATACATACATACGTACATACATACATACATGCATACATAAAGCCCATCTACTTATTTTTCACTTTGAACATCTTATTTTGGATTAATTTAAGATTAATAAAAAACAAAAATTCTAAAATATATTGCAGGCAATTGACATTTAACATTGACTTAAAATATATTTTATATTTAATATAAATAATATTGTTTTACATTTAGCTGATGTTGTGATGATGTAGGTCTTATTTGCTGTTTATTTATTGTTAATGATGATGACTTAAATATAACGTTAAATGGTTAAAATAATATAGATTGCAATCACAACAACAACAACAATAACAACAATAATAATAAAATATTGAAATCAGTAATACTGGTCTTGACAGTCCTTGGTATCAGATTGAAAATAACTTCATACCATATTTTAAGATCTATTTCACAAAATTTTAATGAATTTTCCCCCATCACTTAGAACAGAAAGTATGTGGAAAAATTGTGCATATCCTGTGTGGGCCTATTTATTGCTTAAAGACACACATGCAATGTCGTCCACAAACTCAGAATTAGACCTCACTTTATCTGTGGGTCTCTTGGTGGCATCAACACAGCAGTGCTCCAGTGTGAATTAATGACTGTACAGGGACACACACACTTAGAGAACGTATCCTCTTGCTACACACTCCCCATTTCAGACATACACACACAAACAGTTTATACCACGAAGCCACGGCCTTAAATTGCAGTTAGCAGCAGAGGCGCTTGACAGATTTAAAACTAATTGACTTCAGGAGCATTCGGGAGTGCATGAATAAGGCCAACGCACTGCTGAGGACGTCCGGTTTATTCTCCAGAAGAGAAATATGAATGGAGGGAGACCAGGCGCTATCCTGAATGCATGCTTTCTCTCTGTCTCTTTCTCTTTCTAAGTCTCAGACATGTTTTAATTTATTTTGCCCCGCATTTGACGCCAAGTTTTTTGTTTCCACCCCCTTTCATGTTTTTCCTCTTTATTTCTTCCCTGGATTTCAGGTTAACAGACATGTTCATATGCAGGGGTGTGTAGTAACGAATTACAAATACTCACGTTACTGTAATTAAGTAGTTTAAAAATGGTGTACTTTTTCTTGAGTACATTTTAAGTGATGAGTACATTTTACTCCACTACTTTCCCTCCATTTATGGTCACTTGTTTTAATTTCATTTTCATCCATCAATGTGATTGGATAGGGGGAGAATAATTGATCTTGTGACTCCCGTCCAGTCCAATCAAATCAAATCGCATATAGAAAACTTGAACCACAACAGTAGATGGCGCCAACTGCTGCTAATCATGGCTGCCGTAGAAGAACATCCTTCAAGCATCAATTCAATCGAGGTATCAGCATTTAATTCATTCTCTAATTTGAAACATGTTAAGGTAAATTTCTGATTTCTGCTTACTAGATGATTTGTATACAGGGTCTGAAATTTGACACGAAGTTCCGTCTCTAGCTCATCGCCAGCCAAAGCGCGCAAGCACATTCGAATTTGGCAGTTGATCATGTGATGCACTAAACATTCTAATCACACCGGTGTGATCATATGCTCCAGGGACCAACCAAGACTGATCACACCAGTGTGATCGTATGCGTCAAAGGGTTAGTATACTGAAATTGGAGGACCACATAAAGTATGCACCTTATTGATGACCCATGGCGTTATACTGCATCTCTGTCAGCGGGTGATGTAATAAAACTACAGTTCGTTTATAACCAACTTTTTTTTTGTTCATTTGTTTGATCCATTTCATACAATCAACCTTCATTTAGTGAGTGAACTCGCACGCAAAAAAACCTGTTTTTTAAGGTCAACATTATTAGTTCCACTCAGTTGTAAACTTGTGGACAATATAAATAACAGTGTATTTGCCATTTAATATAAAATAATAAACATATTCTATGTAATTATGTAGGTTAATTGCGCATTTAAGTTGAAAAATGACATGCATAATAACAGACAAATCATATTAAAGAGTTGTGATATATCAGTTAAAGAGATTCATCTGAGATGTAAAAAAAAAAAAAAAAAAATATATATATATATATATTTTATTATTATTATTATTATTATTATTATTATTAATTATACAGGCCAATTAATAGATATTTAGATTCCAATATTTTATTTTAACGGATGTTCTAATGACAATACCATTCATAAAAATGTAAGTAAAAAATTATTATGTTTTCAAAGCATTTTGTGGATTTTAGGGCTCCCCCGCCTTCAAAATCCCAGTTAACCCCTGATTATTGGGCTGCTGGGATTTGTGCAATGTGAGCATTGTATACTATATGGAATTACAATGTAATTAGTGTTAGCTCATCTTTGCCTATTTCAGTGCATTATTTGAAGTGAACTGTTTGATAATATTAGTGATTTTCTCATTTCTTTATCACAAAACGCTAAAACCGACACCATTCTGGAGAGAAATTGGCTATATCTCTCTTTTTTAACCTGTCTCTTTTTCTATTGTTTTTGTACTTTTTGCACTATTCAAAAAATATTGATATTTTATGTCCAACAATAGCTTGCTCAGTGTTTATTAAAGCCTGACAACTGATTTTAAACCTAATATTTTTATACATTATGATTTAAAATGCTGATGAGTGTACTGAAATAACTTTTTCATTTTTCAACTATGTAATAGTCTTTCCTTATTGTTTTGGAAGTAGATACATTTTATCACTGATAAGTAATATATTTTAAAAAGTCAAAATTAAAACGTGCTGGAGGGCATAGATATTCTTCATTCTTTCTGATAAACAGCAAAAGAGAATGTGAATTACAGTATGTATAGTGTTTAAACACATTGTTTATTATAAGGGAGGTAGAATCCGCAGCTCAGTACTCACTACTCAGTACTCATGAGTACTTTTAAATAAGCTACTCTTTTACTCTTACTCAAGTGTTTTTTGGACTAGGACTTTTTACTCTGCTTGAGTACATTTTTCAGTACTCTTTCCATCCCTGTTCATATGCCCTTTGTACTGACACTGAGCAACGCCTTGTGAAGCCATTGTATGTTCAACGTCTACTAGCGCAGGGCTAATTATAAACGTAATTACCGAGCACTAATTCACTGCCTGATTCATCCATGGCTCCTTTGGAATGCAAGCGTGCACCCGCTGCTAATGCTAGGGCTAACCTGCCAGCGGTCTGACTTTGAGAAAGCACTACCGTCTCCGTTATCAAACCCTATTACTGAAATACTGTGTGGTCAGCATCCACTTATCATGTTTGATCAACGTGGTAAACCGAGTCGCCCCCAGCGGTGTCACATTCTGCCCTATCTCACAAAATTAACGCTTAGAAAATAAACATGGCGGTGATAGGTCGCCGAGTCAAGCTTTGAATTGACAATCGGTGCAGCTGGTGCGCAGACTGCAAATACAAAGCACCTGAGGAGAGACTGAGAGAAAGGAACAATGAAGGAATGAGGGAAAGAGAGAGAAAACGAGCACTAGCAAGGCTGCGTTATAAATATTTCAAGCGCAAGACGTGTGGTGCTGGCTACCCTTGAGGTAACCGATTGATTGTTACTCTGCGCTTTGATACCCAGGGAAGGCAAGTCTAAACCAACTCAACCCGACTGCAGTAAAACAGTGTTACAGTGAACTAGCTACAGCTAAAAACAGACTAGCTGAACTTTTGAAGCTTGCTTGCTTTTTCATCCTTTCTTCCTTCAGACCATATCAGTATGATCGTGTGTGCAAGATGTGCACAAACATCACCACAATATCTTTTCAGTCAGGAAACTCAGGACAATTAAACAATATCATTGCAGACATGGAAAAGCTAATTGCTACTAAGCTAAACAAAGTTTTAATTGTGAATTTGCATTTTATGTACTTTGATGAAAGAGCAATAAAACTCATTTAGCTGGGTTGTAATATGTTGACTTGTATGACAAAACTAAATTTCCCATAATTCTGCGTGGCAGCATAAAGGCTGACTGAATGAATGCTTGCAATCGATTGTAAAAAAAAGGATGGGACTACATGATTGATATTTCACCAGAAGATCGAGTTATGACATTATTAAAAATTACAAGGTTACAAAAAAAAATAAAAATAATAATAATAAAAAAGGATGGAAAATGCATGGACGAATCATTCACAAGACCCATAAAAAACATAAGGTACCAATTATACACCAAATGTACATTCAGTACTCACTGTATGCACAGCCATAGACTTCCACTCTGAGGCCCATCCATCCCCCGGGACTCCAATCCACCGGCAAGAACCGCAGAAAACGTGTTCTTATGGAGTGTGAGAGTTTGTGGTGAACAGTCCCATCGGAATTTGTGTTTCCAGGGAAAGTCTGCAGGAAAAAATGTACGTTTGCACAACAGAAACTTATCCAAGATTTGGCTTTGGTATGTGTACTTCGTGTGTTCATGAGTTAATATATTGTCGAACAAGGCGAGGTATACGAGGTATAATTTTCAGACACATTTTTGTTTGCAAAGAAATTATTTCTGTGGTGCAAAAATTGCAAAGTTGTATTTTGCTAGCATGCATTAAACTCAATTAGCATGTATGTTTGACTCACAGAAACTCTTCTAGAGTTAAACCTTTTTTTTTCCCTGCCAGATGGAAGGCCTTTGTAGAGGTGCAATCAATTTTACCATTGTTCAGCTAATTATCACGAGTAATTTCAATAGGAATCTACATAGAGAATTTCGAGCTGGATGCTAAATTTTCATAGAAATTTTTCCTAATGTGACCACACCTTAATACTAATGTGTTACTAGCTCTCCTACATCTATTTACAGTCTGTGCTGTAGTGAGGTCTTAGTAAACATTTAGATGTTGCCAATTTAAACATTTTTCAGTGACTAACGTGCAATTGTTAGCATTGTGTACAATGTTAGCACTCAAGTCTGAAGGTTTGGCTAGTTAACATGTGCTGGTACACGCCGTAACTTCATCATTCTATTTCGTCATTGACTGCCCTGATAGTTGCTAGTGAAGGTAGCCTCCCAAGTGGCATGTGAAATTCGAAAGACTTACATTGAAATGACTGGGAATGCTAACAGTTTTTTTTACATATCTTAAAGTAAATTAGCATATAGGTTTACCTCAAAGAAACTCTTCCAAAGTCAGAGAGTTGATTATCTATACATAGAGCTGAACTTTTGCCAAGCTGCATTTACCTAAGATTTAAAAAACTAACACAAAAAGTTAGCGGGGAGCCTCTGGCAGCGTTAGTTTCTTTAAGCTGCACTCAAAGCGTCAATGCTAATCTAAACCTCCAGTTTTAGAATAGCTGGGGGTCCTACCTCCAGCTGTAGTGCCTTCCAAAAAAATGGCACAACCGGGAGGCACCTACCGCACTTTAAAAATGTTCCACGTCTTTTAATCTTCCACTCATTAAAATGTTCCACACCTTCAAAGACTTCCATTAAATTCCGTTCTCAAACTAATCAGCACCTTTTTTTTTCCTCCTGCTGGGTGGAAGATAAAAGAACCGAACATTAAACCATCAGTGAACAAAAAAAGTAAAATAAAAAAAGTTGTAACGAGACGAGTTAGCCGTAGAAAATATATAAACCACCTCCGCCTCCACCTCCACCTCCTCCTCCTGCTCTCTGTTTGTTTAGTTCCAATCATTACATTAGCAGGAATCCAAGATTTCGTAATGAGAGACGACAGAGATGGCAAGTAAGATCTCAGTAATGTTTCGCCCCAGCTCTCTTTGAGCCGCCGCTAAATAAGAACGCCGGGGAATGATGGAGCTTTGAAATGACTACTATTGATTCAGAAGAGGAGGGTGAAGCCCATTTGTTTGCCTGTAAGTGTGGAGGCAATGCAACTGCTGTCTCTTGTGGTGCAAGGGCTGCACCAATCGATTCCAAAGTTGTCAAAATAAAACTATCAAAAAAAAACAATATTGTAATTCAAGTTGGGAAGACAAGGATTTTAGCTGCACTGCCAGTGACCGGTTAGGTCAGGAGACCATGAAATAAGTTTTGGCAGGGATACAAAGTCACGTCACTCAAGATAGGTGGTGTATTTAATCTTAGTTTGGGCGATTAAGTGAAATTCAAGTCGGTAATTAAAATTTGAACATTTTGTGGGTGGCTGGTTTTGGATGGGAAGTGTGTGCCGACAGTGTCTGACAGTGCAGGGAAGGATGTGTTAATTTATCCTAATAAATTATCATGATTTAGTTAAAGACATAGATGCTTAATGATTATGGGTGTGAATGCATTTTATTCCGGTCATAAAAGCCCCCCTGATCCACATTATCCGGAAAGCTTTTACAGTGCTTATTGCCCTGACTGAAGTACTAATGCATTATAAATATAATAAAAGTCTGGATTATTTATAAGAGTACTTGGATAACTCACCCCTATGTTGTCCTCTTGTCTGAACTGCTTCCAAGCTCTTCCTGTGTCACTGTACAGCAACATGTAACTTGTAACCCAATCAGGGCTCCCGAAACGACCCTGGGTCGCCACAGCTGTGACCTCGACCCTTTCTCGCAGGTCCACCTGTAGCCATCGTAGCCTGTCTGTTCGTTCTGGAGCCCAGCCGCCACCTCCTAACACAAGAACAGAAGGGTTGCAATGTAACTAAGCTGAGGTACAACCCACAAAAAGATATTATTCAAAAAATTTAAGCTGTCAAACTGTGTTGAAAGGTCAAAAAAAGCGAAATTTTATAGGCCAAAAAAGCAGCTTTCTGTTGCTCAACATGGTGAATCCTCATGACCAACTCGAACCCTTTGCAAAATCTCTGTGGGGAAATTGTTCTCCCTCACATGAAATTCCTGATTATGTAGATTACTAATACTAAACTTGAAATTAATGGATTTCGCCCACAAAGCTTCGCTGAACAACTGTGTGGCCACAGACTTTAACTAAATATTTATTTCGCTACACAAAAAAGCTAAATTGTGACTACTAAGTGACTACTTGTGAATATATTTGAATTGGTTTGCCTTAAGTGAACTCTTAAAGGACTATTACACTAAAAAAAAACCTATTGATGGCTCATATCAACTGCCAAAAAGTGTATTTACAGTAGAATTTATGCATGTTGAATTATTTCAAACCACCCCACAAATATGGCCAAAAGGAAATTGTCATAGAAGTGAATGAAACACAAAGTCTATTATGAACACACCTTTAATGAACTGACTCATTAAAGAAACCTATCATTCTAATTGAAATGATTCCCTAAAATTATTCAGAATTCCCAACACGTCTTGAGAGTGAGAATAGCATGTTTTATTTTTATATCAGCTTACTCACACAACACAATATTACTAAGTAATACAACATTCTGTCACGCTACAGTGCTATTTACAGTATATAAGCTAGCATGCTACTGATAGAACAACTCTACAGCTACTGCCATGCTAGTGAAAAATACTAAATTCGCAGCATTGCTTCTTTTGGCTAGTTTCTCAACACTGTAGTTAATTAAGAAACATTCCTTCATTAACAAAAGATAAACTTTTAATTAAAGGCAGAAAAGGTTTTTGAAGCACTTAGCATCCAGCCAAGCCTCAACTTCAGACAAGCCTGCCAAGTGAGCTTCTTTTAAGCCTGTCTGTTCACACTAATTAGCTTAGTAAATCTAACTTACATTGGCACTGCATCTATTAAAAGGCTGAGCAAATAGACAACAAACCCAGCGCTAGTCTTAGCACAGGGAACTACTCTACTAACACGACCACACCAAGCCACAGAGGTAGATGTCACATGTGGGCTCCTGTCGCTGTCAAGCAGTAATTCACTGTTTGGTCTGCTTTTGACCCGTAAGTAAACTGAATTACAATCCAATCGACTCTAAAAGGCCAGGTCATGCTTGCTAATACTCTGTCACAAGTCGTACTGGATATGTATCCCTGCAGTGGCATATCAAATGACAGAATTTCATTTTATGAATACAATGGATTACTGAACGGACTCCAGCATTAGCTAGACTTAAGTTTGTAAAATGTATGGTCTGACCATGGTTTTTGACATGCAAATAGCGTTCTTTGAAATACCTTAAAGTCTTAAAGTACCATGTAAATACCATGGTACATAAACACTAAGAATTAGGCAAAAAGCGCACACATCCAGCAGGCAAAAATACAATACTCAATCAGTGCATGATTTATATCAAAATTACCATGGTATTAGCACCAGATACCATCACTGTACAGCTTTTGCCAGTTAATCTAAACAGGTTCTTGATGTAGTACTGTCTAAACGAATGGTTTGTATTTAAATAATAATTTTTTAACAATGTTTCCACCAAATTATTAAATAAATATAATCTTATATTAAACAGTATATGACAATCAAAACTTCCCATTTTATATAATAATAATAATTTAACATTACCAAAAAAACCTGAAAACATTGGGTTACGTTAATGAAAGTAATTTTATAGAAATACCTCTGTAAGGTAACAACCACACATTTTATAGTGGGATTACTCACCATCTCTTCTGTTGAGTTTGGCAAAATATGGTGACTGACTGTCGGAGGAAGATGAGGAGCTTTGGAACGATGTGGGAGGAAGAGCAGAGACCAGTGGCCCATTGCAGTGATCTAGAACAGCAGGAAACACCGATTAGCAAATCAGATTTGACATTCATGGTTTGTGAATGATTCCATTTTGGCATGGACTGCCCACTTTTCATAAACCAATGAGCTCCCAATGGATAACGGATCAAGTTCCGTCCTTCATTATTTTCCCCATTGTATATTCAGTTTCTCTCAAAAATACATCACCCTGCAGTCATAAAATGGCTTGTGAATGTTGCAAAACTAGTGAGCGTGATTGTTAACACCCTCAACCTTGGCTGAAGATACCAGTTAATGAACCAGAAGAAAGCAGTCTGCGGTACTCACAGGGGTAAACTTCATTCATCCAGTCAAAAAAGGGACTTTCGGCATCCATTCCCCAGCTTAACGTGCAGAGCAAGATAATGACGAGAAAGAACGAGCAGAAAAGAGAGAGAGTGAGAAATCTGACAACGGCTCTCATTTCAATGTTTGAGAAAGCCGCACCGATTTCTCAGCTAATTAACCTTTCAAACGCTTCCTGAATGAGCCTGACATCAAATAGCATCACTCACGGAATTGCAAATGTATTCCAGACCAGGCAAAAGGTGAGATGGGGAGATGAGAGGGAGAAAGGGAGAGATATAGACATGGAAAGACATGAAATAGAGAGTATCCGGGTAAGGTCGTAGGAAGGAGAGAGGCCGGTAGCTAGATGTGGCCCCATCTCCTCTCTTACAACGGCTTTGAGAGGCAGAGATACCTGAGCAAATGATTCAAAAAGAAACGTCCTCTTCTGGCTCAACGGTATATTTAGCTTGGGAAAAAAAATCCCTAATAAACAGGCAACCTCTGAAGCAGACGAAGCCATTTAAAAACACGCCCCATGATGCATTTTTTAACAGGGGGTCTCTCTTGCTGACTATCTCTCTATCTTTTCCACTGTACGTGTGTAAAGTGAGCAAATTGAGCATGTGATCTTTCTGAAACTCATAAATATGAATGATAGGAATGACTGACAGGGGCTTTCTCTTCTCCTTGTGGTGACGGTCGTGTGGAGGATATCAGTAGCATTGCCTCCACCAGCGGAAAGAGACCAGATTAGATTTTTCCTTGAGCAAAAGGGAAGTGAGATGGACCTAGTGGCTGCCTAGCACCTGATCCTCTTATGGTACAAGAGACAGGAATCGATTCAGCACAACCATAAACCAGAAGCTTCATTCCTTGAGATGTTTGTGGGTGCTTGCAAATGATGCAAAGCTCTGGTGGAGCATTTTATGGACAGGAATGTATATAACCCTTTTGAGGGGGTAGGAAAAAGCCATGCATTTGAAATCGAGCAGGATTTCAGAAAACACAACTGGATCCTACAATGATCAATGTTGCAGCAAACTTAAAAATGTTCTTAACTTTTGGTTAGATGCCAGGATGCAATTTTCAGAAAGTTTCTCCTACAACCTTGTGATACGCTGTCCCCTTTGAAACAAACCGATTCACCGCTTTTAAGAAACTACAAATCTATTTCTTAATGGTGTCTATGTTAGAGCAGCAGCAACTTTTGGTTGCATGACTGAGCATCTGTTGACCCTTGAACTACTACTTTTACTACATTCATGCAATGCACATTGCCATTTAAAGCCAATGAGTTCACAGCATTCGCTTATGCAAACACTGGTACTGACTCACACAATCCACAAATTTTATTCAAAACTGCATTGTTTCAACATTTTAGGTTCCTCATTAGGTTGAAGAGGTCAAGGTTAATGAATGAAAAAGGGCTGAATGAAATTTGTGGATACGAGGAGGCTGTCGGAGAACGGTGTGGATCCATTAGTTTCAAATAGAATTGTGCATTGCAAATAAGAGGAAGGTTCTGAGAAAGTGAACAAAAGTTGCTGCAACATACTTAGCACTGAGTGTCCTGTACTCAACTTGGGTTGGTTATGCACTCTTTTTCTACAATTTATCCATGAAAACAATCAAGAAACCACATGGGCTTGATTGGAACCAATACTGTATCTCTCATATGAGCATAATTCAATGTGTCTTGAGCATATACAGTGGTGGTCAGAATTATTGGCACCCTTGGTAAATATGATAAAAGATGACTATAAAAATAAATCTGCATTGTTTATCCTTTTTATCTTTAATTCATAAAATTAGCAAAAATCTAACCTTTCATTGAAGGAAAAGAATTGAAAGTGGGGGGAAATTAACATTATGAAATAAATGTTTTTCTCCAAAACACGTTGGCCACAATTATTGGCACCCTTTTATTCAATACTTTTTGCAACCTCCTTTTGCCAAGATAACAGCTCTAAGTCTTCACCTATAATGCCTGATGAGTTTGGAGAACACCTGACAAGAGATCAGAGACCATTCCTTCATACAGAATCTCTACAGATCCTTCAGATTCCCAGCTCCATGTTGGTGCTTCTTCTCTCCATTTCATTCTACTCATTTTCTTTAGGGTTCAGGTCAGGGGACTGGGATGGCCATGGCAGAACCTTAATTTTGTGCTCAGTGACACATTTTTGTGTTGGTTTTGATGTTTGTTTTGGATCATTGTCCTGATGAAAGATCGTCTCGGGTTACTTGTGTAACCCTGGTTCCCTGAATAGGGAACGAGACGCTACGTCATATGACGTTATGGGAACCTTCTGCATGATTGCGTCGTGAA
Source organism: Mylopharyngodon piceus (assembly GCA_039654765.1). Lineage (NCBI taxonomy): Eukaryota > Metazoa > Chordata > Actinopteri > Cypriniformes > Xenocyprididae > Mylopharyngodon > Mylopharyngodon piceus. The sequence goes on from CM077438.1 coordinate 34,484,173, forward strand.
GCACTCTTGTATCTAACCAATGATGAGACGAGACGTCAGAGGCGGGTGACGTCACGGACCAGGAAACTATAAAGCATACCCAGAACAAAGAACGCTAGCTTCTGGATTATGGCTGAAGCAAGACGCTCACAGGTATGCCGGGGATACGGCAACGCGACGTAGCGTCTCGTTCCCTATTCAGGGAACCAGGGTTACACAAGTAACCCGAGACGTTCCCTTTCATGGGAACTGTCGACGCTACGTCATATGACGTTATGGGAACGCTGTCCCAACTACGCCGTAGAACCAAGTACCTGTCTGTTATCTTGTAGACAGAACTGACGACCCCGGAGTGGAGCCTACATCCAGGTTATAAAACCTAATAAATGTGTGCTGGGATGACCATCCAGCTGAATCACATATGTCATTAATGGATACTCCTGACATTAAGGCCTTTGAGGCCGCCATACCCCTAGTAGAGTGGACACGGACAGCTAATGGAGATGGCTGTCTGGCCGCCTCATAAGCAAGTGAGATAGCCTCGACCACCCACTTGCTCATTCTCTGCTTAGATGCTGGGCCTTCTTTCTTAGGAGACCCGTAACACACAAACAATTGATCTTTTTCTACGCCACAGGGCAGCTCTGTGGACATATGCATCTAAAGCCCTCACTGGGCAGAGCAGATTGAGTTTCTCCTGATCCGAAGTTGTAAATGTAGGAGGATAGAAGGCCTGAAGTACGATGGGACCCGGGACGTTGGTGGGGACCTAGGCACATAGCCTGGTCTAGTGTGCAGGAACGCTTTGACCATTCCAGGTGCGAATTCCAGACACAAAGGAGCAACTGAAAGTGCTTGAAGATCTCCTATTCTTTTAAGAGATGAAATAGCCAGTAGAAACATGGTCTTTAGGGTGAGGAGTTTCTCTGAAACTTCCTCTAGTGGTTCGAAGGGAGCCTCAGCTAACCCTTCTAATACCACGGCCAAGTCCCAGGCCGGAGTCCTTGTACGTACTGAAGGCCTCAGCCTCAGAGTACCACGGAGGAAGCGTATAAAAAAAGGGGGGTCTCGACCTACCGAGGAATCCCCCAGAGGAGCATGGCCGAAATGGCCGCAACATAAACCTTCAAGGTTGAAGGGGATAAAACATCCGAGAACTTGTCTTGGAGAAATTGAAGCACAAGGCTAATAGAAGAGTGGACAGGGTCCACATTGCTTTGTCTACACCAAGTAGAGAACAGTTTTCATTTATACGCATACAACTTCCTCGTGGAGGGAGCTCTGGAGTGGAGTATGGTCTCCACAACCTCAGTTGGGAGACCAGCATCTATGAGCCTGGTCCCCTCAGAGGCCAGGCCCACAGTCTCCGTAGTTCTGGGCGTGGATGAATTATCATGCCGCCCGCTTGAGACAGGAGGTCCTGCCTGAGAAGAAGCTCCATCAGGGAGCCGTCTAGAAGTGACACTAGGTCTGAGAACCATATTTTGGTTGGCCAGTACGGGGCTATTAATATTAGACTGACCCCTTCCTGGCGTACTTTCTCCAGAACTCCCGGGAGCAGAGCGAACAGGGAAATGCATACAGACGCAGCCTCGGCCACGTCTGTACCATGGCATCCAGACCCAATGGTGCTGGATGAGATAGGGAGAACCACAGTGGACACTGGGTTGATTCCCCTGAAGCAAATAGGTCGACTTCCGCTCGACCAAAGTTTTCCAAAGTGAGCTCCACCACCTCAGGGTGGAGTCTCCATTCCCCGGGCCTCGGCCCCTGCCTCGACAGGGCGTCTGCTCCCACATTTGATGCCCTGGGATGTAAGCTGCTCTCAGTGAGAGGAGCTTCCCATGGGGCCACAGGAGGATCCAACGGGCCAATTGCATAGTTGGGGAGACCGCAGACCCCCCTGATGGTTGATATGAGACCACCGACATGTTGTCCGTGCGGACCAACATGTGATGGGCCCTCAGGTCTGGGAGGAAGTATTTTATTGCAAGAAATACCGCCATCATTTCCAGCCGATTTATGTGCCAGGAACTCTGATGGTCCTCCCAGAGACCCTGAGCTGAGCGACCACTCATGATCGCCCCCCAGCCCGTGAGGGAAGCATCCGTCGTAAGCATTACGCGACGACAAGGAACCACCAACACAGGTACTTGGGACAGGAACCAAGGCTTTCCCACACGACCAGAGCACGAAGGCATCGCCGCGTGACTTTGATCGTGCAAAAAGGATTTCCCCTCGGAGAAAACCCCTTGGTCCTGAGCCACCACTGCAAGGGTCTCATGTGCAGCAGGCCAAAAGGTATCCCGTTGGACGCAGCTGCCATGAGACCCAACAGTCTTTGAAACTGTTTAACAGTGAGTGACTGGCCTAGTTTCACCCATTCACGGCATTGAGAATGGAACTCACACGAGCAGGAGACAGATGTGCCTGCATCGTGGTGGAGTCCCAAACTACCCCTAAGTAGTTGGTAATTTGAGCCGGAACCAGCACACTTTTCTTGGCATTGAGCCTCAGCACAAGCCTCTTCATGTGTGACAGAACAACATCTCGATGTTGAACTGCCAGATGTTCTGTTTGAGCTATAATCAACCAGCCGTCGATATAGTTCAGTACGCGGATGCCCTAGAGTCTCAGTGGAGCCAGAGCTGCATCCACGCACTTCGTAAATGTGCGGGGTGATAAGGCCGAAGGGAAGAACCCTGTACAGGAAAGCTTTGCCCCCGAAAGCAAACCTGAGGAACTTCCTGAGTTGAGGATGGATGGATACATGAAAGCAAGCATCTTTCAGGTCTATCGCAACAAACCAGTCCTCGGACCTGATCTGTGGGATAGCCCTCCATCCTTCTTTGGAACAATGAAGCACTGGTTGTAAAACCCTGACAGCTTGCTGGGAGGAGAACCCCTTCTATAGCTCCTTTTTGCAAGAGCGTCATAACCTCCTGTTCCATTACCAGAGACTGCTCGGGGGCCACCACTGTGGGAAGGACCCCATTAAACTGGGGCGGGCGAGACCCGAATTTGTAACCCTTTTCTATTGCGAGCAGCACCCATTTTGAAATATTTGGGAGAAGTTTCCATTCTGCCAGAAAATTTACTAAGGGAACCAGTCTCTCGAGACTGGCCTCTGGTGTTTTTTGAGCACTTAACTCGGCACCCTGAAGCGGTGAACCGGCAAGGAACAGCCGAATCAAGTGATGACCGGCCCTCCTCGGAGGGTCGGTGGAGACCGCTGCGCCCTGAAGCACACTGGGTGGCAGGGTTAGCAGAACGGCCCCCTGAGGGCGCCAAAGAGGGATGGGTACCAAGTATTTTAATACCCGACCCTCTCTGGAGGGGGCTGCCCTCCAATGTCCCTCGCCACTGGCATCAGGACCTCTTCGAAGCCTTCTTGGTGATAATTACAGTCCGCAGATCTGCGTTACCCCACAAAGACTTCAGCTGTGTCGCCTGTCCCTGTCCCCAAGCTTTCTGCGGGGGAGCACGGGTGGCGACACTTTCTTTGGATGAACGGTCAGACCAGTGCCCTGAAACGGCGAGCCGGCAGGGAACATCTGAACTGACCGCTCTACAACCCTCCTCTTTCTTGGAGGAACACTGGAAACCACTGCGCCCTGAAGCACACGAGGTGGCAGGGTTGGCAGAACGGTCTCCTTTATTTTCTTTTAAATTCCTCAGAATTTAATGTATTCAATATTTCATTTAATCCTCAAATTAAATGCAGCCAGATTTTTTTTTTTTGAACAGGCTGAATATATTTAGAATACAAAAAAGAATTATAGCTCGTAATAATTCGCAAGGTATTTTAGGGAAAGAGAGAAAGGGAAACTCCCGTCTACTCAGTTCCCTCCAAATATAAATACATATATATATAAAATTACGGACACGTGATCTATGCGCAGCCTCGGCAAACGCGAGACCCGAGCCGTATATTCTTTCTTGCAGACTTAATCTACGCGCTGCCTCGGCAACGCGAGATCCGAGCTATATATTCTTTAATGAAAACTCAATCCAAGATCCGAGCCTTGCGTTAGACTTTTATTCCCTCGAGAATAAAGCCAACAGGAGTGGAGCTAAAAAACTCCCATTAGTGCATGCTTCTCTTCGGGACATTTTTATGAATGAACACTGCTCACTGTCAGTTGTGAGCTGACGTGCATGCTCCACTCCCAGCAAACAACGCATAAACCGTGTGTATCCCCACTCGCTTTATAGTGTAGCACAGGGGGAAACGCGATTCAAACTGCTGTTCACTATTGATTTGTTATAAACGTGTGATTTTGAAACACGATATGTGTGTGAGGTGGCGAGTCCTCAGATCGATATCACAATATCCACCTCCTCAGAGCTGGACATGTGGAATACCGGTGCCTCAACCCGGGGGAAGAAACCGCAGAGCGTGCTTCCACCTGGGAGACGGCACTGAACCTGGCAGGTAAGGGCAGAGAAAGGGCGGCGCCCGTCTCTAACCCCTCTGACAGATCCAATTGTGAACCCCACGAATGGAGCCTCCGCTCTGCCTCAGCAGAAGCGGGACCCGATCCGCGGGGAACACAGGAGCACAGTGTCCTGAGAGCGAGTTTTTTTACAGTGCACACAGACAGCTCCCTCGAGAGCTGCCTGGGCATGCTCAACTCCCATTCAACTGCTGTTTTTCGCCATAATACGTGTCTTTTCTATATATAAATATATGGATTGGTGTGAGATACTCTTGTCCTCAGACGAAGAGATTGTGACTTGTTTATGTAATAAGACAAACAACACCAAATAAGACACACAATAGCAGAGCGCTTGCTGAAGACAACAGAAGCTAGCGTTCTTTGTTCTGGGTATGCTTTATAGTTTCCTGGTCCGTGACGTCACCCGCCTCTGACGTCTCGTCTCATCATTGGTTAGATACAAGAGTGCTTCACGACGCAATCATGCAGAAGGTTCCCATAACGTCATATGACGTAGCGTCGACAGTTCCCATGAAAGGGAACCAACCATGGCCCATTATTGGATTTCTAGCAGAAGCGGTCAGGTTTTGATTTTTTTATCTGTTGGTATTTGATAGAATCCATGATACTAAGTATCTGAACAAGATGTCCAGGACCTCCAGCAGAAAAATAGGCCCACAACATTAAAGATCCAGCAGTATATTTAACTGTGGGCATGGGGTACTTTTTAGCCATGTGTGCACCTAACCCATCTGGTGGGTTTGCTGCCAAAAAGCTCTTTTTTTAGTTTCATCTGACCATAGAAGCCAGTCCTGTTTGAAGTTCCTGTCTTGTCTGACAACTGAATATGCTGGACATTGTTTCTAGATAAGAGCAGAGGATTTTTCTTGTAACCCTCCCGAACAACTTGTGGTGATGTAGGTGCTGTTTGATCATTTTTTTTAGGCTTTCTGAGACTCATGACTCAACTAATCTCTGCAATTCTCCAGCTGTGATCCTTGGAGAGTCTTTGGCCACTCAAACTTTCCCCCTCACTGCGCATTAGGACGATTTATACACACGTCCTCTTCCAGGCAGATTTGTAACATCTTTAGTTGATTGGAACTTCTTAATTATTGCCCTGATAGTGGAAATGGGGATTTTCAATGCTTTAGCTATTTTCTTACAGCCATTTTCTATTTTGTGAAGCTCAACAATCTTTTGCTGCACATCAGAACTATATTCTTTGGTTTTTCTCATTGTGATGAATGATTAAGGGAATGTGGCCTTTTGTTTCCTCATGTTTATACTGCTGTGGAACAGGAAGTCATGGCTGGACAATTTCATGTTCATGATCACCCTGGTGTGCTAAAAAATTGTAAATATGAATGGGAATATACTTCAGAGATATTTTACTCATAAAAAATTCTAGGGGTGCCAATAATTGTGGCCAACGTGTTTTGGAGAAAAACATTTATTTCATAATGTGAATTTCCCCCCACTTTCAATTCTTTTCCTTCAATTAAAAAGGTTAGATTTTTGCTAATTTTTTGAATTAAAGATCAAAAGGATAAACAATGCAGATTTATTTTTATAGTCATCTTTGATCATATTTACCAAGGGTGCCAATAATTCTGACCACCACTGTATACCAACTGCTCCGTCATGGCTCCAAATGAGTCCAAAAAGTGAGCAGCTTTTTAGTACAGATTTCTTTATCCTTCAAATGTTTCCCAGAGGTAAAAAAAAAAAAAAAAAAATATATATATATATATATATATATATATTGAGAAGAGTTTTATAAGAGAAGTGTTCTCAGTCATGGATCAACTTTTTTCCTAGAAGATCTTTATCTTGGTAGTAGGGGCAAGAGATTTAAACAAAAGTCTCTTTTGCTCTCCATTTACAGAAACGTTTGAGAAATTGAGAGATTTTTCTTTCCTATGTCTACAAAAAGCTAATCAAGAAACCAAAATCTACAGTTCGTTTTTATAAAATCATGCCTATTTAATGTTTGAATTTATGCCAATCATCAGAATGCCAAAAATAATTTATTCTAATCAAATACAATGACCTGATTGCAGCATACATAATTGGTTAATCATGCTAATATTAATCTCAGTTTAGCTTAGTAATTAGTGTAAATGAAGTGTACTCATGTATGCATGTAATTAATAAAATTGTTTAACGAATCAAGAACAGTGCTCACTTTTTTTATATAGCAATTCATAACAAGAACGAAAGCCAAGGGATGTTAGCGCACACCCAGGGCTGCTTGTTGAACTGTAAAAAACATTGTTTTTCCTATATTTGACAAACACACTACGCGTAATTGTTTCTACCGGGATCAGACGGATGCTCGGCATGAATGCAAAGACAGGGTTGGAAGGGTGGGGGAGATTAAATTTTTATGTTTACCTTGGAAATTCTCCTAGTCAGCACTGCCAGTTCTACTGACATATGCATGCTGCGAAATTAATGTTTATGGGAGGAAAACAACTCAGCAGCACTGGTATTAGCTTGAGGATAGGTCGCCTAATTTGCCGTTTTGCTTGCTAGACAGTCGGATTGTGTAAAATGTTAGCATTGTAAGAAAGACGTGGTTGTTGTTTAGAAACGTTTACAGAGACAAGCTCTCAGAATCATAAAAACATCCTTTAGACATTACTAACTCAGTTCTCTACTGTTTTCTGTTTAAGAGTCAAAGCTTTTAAGCAAATGCAGTTTGGAAAGACACGTATGAGGCTATTAACGGAGGCAAGAATCCATCCAAGAAATAGCAGAGAGCCGTTTTGAGCTGTACCCCCCCCATCCCCTCCATCCCCCTATCCCCCTCATCCCCCTATCCCCCCGTGCAGTATTCATACGCTTTATTAGACGTAAAAGCAGCCCGGTGCAAACCCAGCACGACAGTCCATTTTTCCTGACCCCAGCTGCGCTTTTAAGAGTCCGTACCTTTAATGGAATCCCTGGATGTCCCAGTGCATCTGCGCTGTGACAGAACATGTGATTTCTAATGCAGTTTTAAAGAAGCTTTTCCCACATTGAATTGAGTCTGGTGCCTCTAACAAACTTTTCCATTGGAGGCATTAAGAGGGAGAGGAGGGATGGCGAAAACGCAGAATGCCTGGACATCTGTGAATGGACACCTACATCCTGTAGAAAGTGTGAAACACTCATTTAAATCCTGTTGGAGAGTTTGCACGCTCTCGAAGTGTCCCAGATTTCTTTGTACACAGAACACAATCCATCCTCTGTGGATTAAAGCTTTCTTCTTTTTTTACCAAAACATTTTTTTTTTTTACCAAACACTAGTTAGTAAGCCAGAGTCTTTGACAGTCAAAACAAGACAACTGCACAATGTTATGAGAATTTTTGTGTTTACAAATAGTGTCATTTAACTTTTTAGCAGTACACTCTTAAAAATAAAGGCCCTAGGTAGAGCGAAAAAGGCCAGCAATGTTAGGCAGTAAATTTGTTAAATGACACAATAAAATAAAGAAATAAAATATTACTAAACCATAAAAAAAAAAAAAAAAATGAACATTTAATCTATCTCTATATTCAAGAACGTTACACTTTTTAATTAGCTAAACCCTTTCAAATTGAATTAAAAATAAAAAACCATAATAAAATTAAAACAAAAGGTAACTAAACAATAAAATAAATAAAACAAAATAAACATTTAATTCCAGCTCCATTTTTGTGTAGAATATTACCCAAGGGATGTTAATAGTAATAAATGTTGCGTAAATTACACACATTAGCTTTAAACAATCTTAAACCCAATATACTGATCTGAAGAACCTATAAAAACTTTTTCAATTTCCAAAGCACCATATAGCCAACTCAAAACTCCTATCCAGTGAAAAATACTCTATAAAATGATCATTCTAATACCCCTCTTCTTGCTATCTGATGCTGAATTACCATTCTCAACACATTTAAGTAGTTTAAGAATTGCCGGATCATTCCAGAGCCTCGTGAGAGGAGTTTAATCTTGCATGTGAAGATAAAACCAAGACCAACATCTGTGTAGATTAAGCAACAAAAGGATTCGGTCTTGTTTTTGCCATTCTTGTTCGGCCATTCAAACCACAAACACACACACACACACACACACACACACACACACACACTATAAATATAAAAATATAGAAATCTTTTGTAACATTATAAATGTCTTTACTGACATTTGACAGAAAGTAACACTATTATATCTATAATCTATTATTATTTTGCAGATTTTTTATATATATATAAAACATCTGCCAAATAATAGATTATAGATACTAGCCAAGCGCCAAATGTGAGTAAAAAACGCCATTGTCGAATATGTTAAAAGGTGTCAATCGCCATTTGGCCAGTGTTATGAGAACATGAACGTGGACAAACATTAATAGTGCTTGGAACAGTTGACGGGCCAGTGCTGCATCGTCACGAAAGTTTAAGCCTTGCCAAATTAAATATTCAAGCGCAAGAAGATGTAAAAGGGAACTCTATTAGTTTTCCATGCGCTGTGGGAAGTTTTTTGCGCGCAAACATCCAAAGCACGCACCCAGAAAGCAGTGTCTGACAGCACATGAATACTGAATTGAGCTCTCTTTCACATCTTCCTCCACTTGAAAGGACAAATTCACACAAAGTGTCCTAGTAAACATAGTCGGATATGTCTTACTGTAAGTGCATGTAAATAGTTGAGAAAGAAAACGCATGTGTACAGTGTCAGTAGCCCAGGTATAGGCAACTTTATAAATAGGAAGACGGTGCACTCCTATTACTTATGAATAGGAGAAAGTGCAACACCCAATATGGCGAATACCCCCCGGCTTCCAAGTGAAAGAGCCAATCGTTGATTAGTAAAGTCATTGCGTCTCTGCAGCTGCTGTTAGAAGCTCTGGTTGCTATAGAAACAGGCAGCGCTCTCAGACTCGCACTCCTGACTGCGCATGCGCATTGGCTGGTCTAGCAAGAAAAACAAGCTTTTTTAAACGCTATTTGAACATAAGAAACAAGCTTTATGAGACTGTTGTTGTCAGATTTCATTGGTGTTTTTAAAAATGAAATTTAATCGTAAGCTTAGTGAACAGTTTTGGAGAATTTGATGTTTCCCCATTCAAAGAGATAGGAGCTGCACTTGGATGCCCGAGAGGTGTTTCAAAGATGGTCGCTGAGTGAAATGACTTGTCTTAAAGGGACTTTGACGTTGGTCTTGGAATGCCGCTGTCCTGCAGAGTTTAGCTCGAAGTCTAATCAAACACACCTGAACAAGCTAATCAAAGTCTTTAGGATTACTAAGGCTACAGACAGGTGAGGTTTTTTTTTTTTTCAGGGTTGGAGCTAAACTCTGCAGGACAGCGGCCCTCCAGGACCGATGTTGCCTATCCCTGCAGTAGCCTATATTGGATCCGTGCAGATCTTAAAGTGACAGCAACCTAATAATCCTGCTGCTGTCTGTGTCATTAATGTTAATCAAACAACAAAAGACAAAGAGAAAATCACTCACTGCTCATCCAAATAACTTTTTAAAAACTTTAATAAGGAATAATCTATGTTTAATTTATAGAGTGAAGACTATGCAGTGATTGTTTTACATTTGATTACTTCATTACATTTATGTACATGAAAAATACTGTTAGATCTACCTGAAAAACTTACCTGAAAAGCAGTTTATTTCATTTGTATCTTTGCTCTGTTGTATTTGTTTATGCTATATTCTCGAATATTGTATATAACTTCCTTCCTCCCATCCATTCACCCATCCATCCATCCATCAATCCAAATCGTATATGGGGCATCCAAAGGGAGACTTACTTTCTTTCTTTCTTTCTTTCTTTCTTTCTTTCTTTCTTTCTTTCTTTCTTTCTTTCTTTCTTTCTTTCTTTCTTTCTTTCTTCCTTCCTTCCTTCTTTCCTTCCATCTATCCATCCATTCATCCATCCAAATCATATATGGGGCATCCAAAGGGAGACTTCCTTCCTTCCTTCCTTCCTTCCATCCAAATCGTATATGGGGCATCCAAGGGGAGACTTCCTTCCTTCCTTCCTTCCTTCCTTTCCATCCATCCATCCATCCATCCATCCATCCATCCATCCATCCATCCATCCTTCCTTCCTTCCTTCCTTCCTTCCTTCCTTCCTTCCTTCCTTCCCTCCTTCCTTTCTTTCCATCCATCCATCCATCCATCCATCCATCCATCCATCCATCCAAATCGTATGTGGGGCATTCAAAGGGAGACTGACTTCCTTCCTTCCTTCCTTCCTTCCTTCCTTCCTTCCTTCCTTCCATCCATCCATCCAAATCGTATATGGGGCATCCAAAGGGAGACTTCCTTCCTTCCTTCCTTCCTTCCTTCCATCCATCCATCCATCCATCCATCCATCCAAATCATATATGGGGCATCCAAAGGGAGACTTCCTTCCTTCCTTCCTTCCTTTCTTCCTTCCTTCGTTCCATCCTTTCTTTCCATCCATCCATCCATCCATCCATCCATCCTTCCTTCCTTCCTTCCTTCCTTCCTTCCTTCCTTCCTTCCTTCCTTCCTTCCTTCCTTCCTTCCTTCCTTCCTTCCTTCCTTCCTTCCATCCATCCATCCATTCATCCATCCAAATCATATATGGGGCATCCAAAGGGAGACTTCCTTCCTTCCTTCCAAATCGTATATGGGGCATCCAAAGGGAGACTTCCTTCCTTCCTTCCTTCCTTTCTTTCCATCCATCCATCCATCCTTCCTTCCTTCCTTCCTTCCTTCCTTATTTCCTTACTTCCTTCCTTCCATCCATCCATCCAAATCGTTTATGGGGCATCCAAAGGGAGACTTCCTTCCTTCCTTCCTTCCTTCCATCCAAATCATATATGGGGCATCCAAAGGGAGACTTCCTTTCTTCCTTCCTTCCTTCCTTCCTTCCTTCCTTCCTTCCTTTCTTTCCATCCATCCATCCATCCATCCATCCATCCATCCTTCCTTCCTTCCTTCCTTCCTTCCTTCCTTCCTTCCTTCCTTCATTCCTTCCTTCCTTCCTTCCTTCCTTCCTTCCTTCCTTCCTTCCTTCCTTCCTTCCATCCATCCATCCATCCATCCATCTATCCAAAGAGAAAACACTAATAGTAATAATATTTACAAAAATAATTAAATAAATAATTAAGTAAAGTGATAAAAAATATTTACAAAACCATTTATCATCCTTTTACAAAAGCATTTTACATTCAGACATGCCCCATTTACAGCACCACCTCAGACCTCTATGCCCTATCGCGCAGCATTTTGGGTAATTAAAAAGACTCGGGCCACGTTTCTGCCCCCCTCTTCAAGCTTGGCATTTAGCGCTGACCTGATTTTACTAGCGGTTGCCCATGGCAGCGAGGGCTGATGTAATAGAGGAAAATGAAAGAGAGGCTATTATTTAAACCTGACAGCGACACAGAGAGACTCTTCACTTCTATTGTAACACTCCACGCTCACCTCGGCAGGTGGAACACAACGAAAAGAGCATGACAAAGCCTGGGTAATTTACTGTCACCTATTTAACTGCGCATTCAATAGCAAGATGAGGCCATTACATCATGGTATTTGGGAGTTTTAAACAAGAAATGTCAATATAGTCATTATTTACCCTCATGTTGTTCTAAACCTGTATGCCAATCTATATGTAATTTCTGAGTAAATAATGACAGAATTACACAGTGTACAACATTTTTTTTAATAGAAAGCAAGCCTGAAGTCCGCCTACTGTCTTACACTGTTTTTAAGAGTTTATGCTGAGAATTGAATCAGATCTTGATTGATTTGGAGTCAACTCAGAGACGTTTGAATGCAGTTCATGCTGAGAGTATGTACAGTACATGTATCGACTGACACTTCAATGCAAGAAAAAGTAACACTTTCCTTGAATAACAACTTAGGCTTGGTCTGTACATCACCCAAACCTATTCGATGACCTCGGATGTGCACCTAAATCATAAGGATGGGCCACTTTTATGATGTTTTTTGGAGCTTGAGTGTGATAAATGAGTGATAATAATAATAATAATAATAAATATGAGTGATAAATGAGTGATGATGATAATAATAATAATGATAATAATAATAATAACTATTGTTGTTGTCATAAATACACAAAAATAAATGGGTAACACTTTACAATAAGGTTCATTAGTTAACATTAGTTAACTACATTAGTTAACATGAACTAATAATGAACTGCACTTCTACAGCATTTATTAATGTTTGTTAATGTTAATTTCAACATTTACTAATACATTATTAAAATCTTGTTAACATTAGTTAATGCACTGTGAACTAACATGAACAAACAATGAACAACCATATTTTCATTAACTAACGTTAACGAAGATTAGTAAATATAGTAACAAATGTATTGCTCATGGTTATTTCATGTTAGTTAATACATTAACTAATGTTTAACTAATGAACCTTATTGTAAAGTGTTACCAATAAATGAAATATAAATAAAATAATAAAATAAATTACAATCTATATATACACAATTTATACAATTATATAATTCTAAATAAAAAAAACTAATATATATTTATATGTGTGTGTGATATTTTTATATTTTATCTACATCAAATAATAACAATGATAATAATGATAAATATGGTTATATACATTAATATACAACACTTGTTTTAATTTAAATATATATATATATATTCTATTTTTTATATTATTTGTATTATTTTTACATTAGATCTATTTATAATAATAATAATAATTAGTTATAAATAATAAATAGTTATATACGTGAACAGGAAATTTATTAAATAATAAATAATAAAATATATTACTATCTGTATGGAAACAAATTATACATTACTCATTTTAATTTCAAAATGAAAAAAATATGTATATTGTATTTTCTTTTTTATATTATCTGTATTTTTTATATCGCATCTATTTTTAATAATGATGATGATGATGATGATGATGATGATCTTTTTACACACATTAACAAAAAATAAAATTATAAAATACTAATAAATTACAATCTATTTACAGAAGTTAAACAATTAATGTTACAAAATACTCATTTTAAAATTATTTTAAAAGTATGATTTATAAATGATTTTTTATTTTTACTCATTTATTTTTGGTAACACTTTATTTTAGTGTCCTTGTTACATTTGTTACATGTAGTTACTATAGTAATAACAATAAAGTATGCATAACTACATGCAACTAACCCTAAAACAAACCAACCCTAACCCTATATTAAGTACATGTTGTTAATTAATATAACTCAGCACTTAAATGTATAATTACACTGTAACAAATATTTTCATATTAAAATTGGAATATGTTAAAGCAATTTCACTGCCCTGGACATTAGAATGTCATAGACTAGTTTACACAAGGATCTGGAAGTATGACAAGGTTTAAGCGTTAATATTTTAACAGCTGAAACTACTTAGTACGTATGTGGCCAGATATAGTTCGGTGTTTTTCATTGTAGCTATTTTACCTCTTCGGTTAACACAGCAGACTTGGAAAAACAAACTTATCATGGCCTCCGATTGGCCATTGACTTAAATAAACAACAATACACAACCTTGACCTGGATGCCATTAAAGCTATGGAGATGTGTTTACAAAACCTTTTCTCTACACTGATCAGAGCAGGGAATGTCTCCGGCGCTGTTCCACAAAGAGTGTGTTATGCCGGCAGAACTTTCTGGGATATTTGTGAAACACCATTAGCGGCTTGTTAAGAGTTTGTTTTGCTTTGGATGATATTTATGAAGTTGAGGGGCATATGTTTGGCAGACTAAACGCCCACTAACACAGACCGAAAAGCATCTCATTAAGGGAAGATACATTAAAGGAGCGTGTTTTTCAAGGTACTGTCGGCAGTGAACATCAGTTGAGTTCAGGTTTGTTATTTTATGTTGATGGATTAGATCTGTCAGTCATCTTCTCATGGTTCTCTAAAGTTAAATAAATTCGATACACCTGGAAGGATTTTTTTTTGAGTTTTTTTAGTTTGTATAAGTATATATATATTTTTTATTCTGGCCACGAACCGCCCACTTAGACAGGAAATACCATCTGACTGACATATAAAGTGACCGATCACAGTTCATTTTGTTTTTATGTGCCATCAACCTTTATATGAAAGAGATTTCCCAAAGTACATAAAAAAAAAAAATAAAAAAAAAAAAAAAGGTGTAGGATTTACTTTGAAGCAATTTTAACTCAGAAATTGCTGGTAAGTTCCACAAATAATTACAAAGATAGGGAAATATTTAATTTAATGTGAAATTATGTGAAAGACGAAAATAATATTTTCTTAGTAAAACGTACTCCCATAATCTTTTGTTCATTTACAACTTTTGTTGTAAATAAAAAATAAAATAAAAATATTTTTTACAGTGTCAATTATACCATAATAATGGAAGAAATTCATTCAAATATTTGCACAATACTCTCCATGAACGATTAGAAAAACAGACAAACAGAAAAAAGTGTAGAAACTTTGGGACTGTGTGCAAATTAGGTATTTATGCTAACTTGCACAAAAAACATTCTCCTGCAAAATATCCATCAAAAATTTTTAGTGTACTTTTTTCTAATTTTTACTTTTAAGTTCTGTTAATTGCGAAATTTTAAATACAAACTTAAAAAACAACATTTACACACAATTTTACATGCAAATTCATGCAAACAGACAATTAACGAGTGAAACTTAATGTGATCAGATTTTTGCGTACTCCAGGAAGTCACACTGCACCAACCAATCAGATTTTAACTTCAATTGCGTACAAGTTACATATTTGCGGACAAAATGTTCTCCAGAAAAATATCCATCTGAAATTTGTGCTTAATTTTTTCACATTTTTAGTTTTCAGTTAGTCAGTTCTGTAAATTGTGAAATTTTAAATACAACTTAAGCAAGATTCACACACAATTTTGCATGCAAATTTGTGCAAATGGACGATTAGTGAATTAAGCTTAATGTGATCAGAATTTACTCTAGGAACTCACACTCTGCCAACCAATCAGGGGTGCGTTTCACCAGTTCTGTCGTTACTAACATAGTTCAATGATTTGGTGTTTCCTGAAACCATTGTTGAAACGAACATTCGCAAACTACATCGTAAACTACATTGCGAACTTGTGTGGTTGGAACGGCAGCTCTCGAGCTGTGGTTAAAAGCATAGTTTCTTGTTTTTATGACATGTGGACTTAATAAATCCTTATCTTGAGCAAAATAAGCAAGCTGACATTATGTACAATGTATATCTTTTATTTTGAATATACACAAATGTAATTTACATATTTTAGTTTGTCAAGAGATTTTAAGCAACGATTTTGAAGTGTGAGCATGTGCGTACATGCTCTGATATGCAAGAACGAGCCTATAATTGAATCTGGAAATTAAGCAAAATAACTGAGAAAAATGAGAAATAGTCATCAGATGGCATTAATTCAATCTCAAACAGATTCATTTAAAGAAGTTATTACTCCACTACCTGCGTGACATCATTCACTAACCTGGCTGAACGACAGGTTTGCGACAATACAGTTTCGGGAAACAGTCGTGACTGCTAGTTGATTTGCTCAACGATGCATTGTACTATGGTAGTAAAGCAGCGAGTTACATTGTTGTACAGGAAACGCACCCCAGATTTCAATTTCAGTTGCATACAAGTTACGTATTTATTTGCGCATAAAACATTCTCCTGCAAAATATCAGTCAGAAATTGTGTACTTTTTTCAAATTTTTAGTTTTAAGTTCTGTAAATTTTGAATTTTTAAATTCAAACCTAAAAAAAAAATATTCACACAATTTTACACGCAAATTTGTGCAAAGGTACGATTAGCGAAATGAAGCTTAATGTGATCAGAATTTTGCATACTCCAGGAAGTCACACTCTGTCAACCAATCAGATTTCAATTTTAGACTGCGCAATTGAGATGGCGAAAATGGATTTCAGCAAGAAATTGCTTTTTTGTAATATGCATTAGTGAATGGATTTTGGGTAGTTCGTGGAAAGAATGTTACTCCAGGAACATGTGCCACACACCTTGGACCCTTGACGCCGATACTCTGGTTGTCCGGAAACATTATTTTTACAAACATTTAAAGCAGCTGTTTGTCATTATGAGGTTTGTACCATTGGAATTTGAAACAGAACTTGTTTATATACTGTATATCTTGTTATTTCACTAGTACCAGTAGTCTTCATGTACTGCGCCAAACCTTTGGGGGCCCCTGAAGATGAATTCAAACTTGATTACTTATCTTTTGATTACTGGTTTGGAATTTCCTATGGAATTTGCCGCTTATTAAAAACCAAGATGTTCCCCGAATCTCACAGACCGGCTAAGAATCTTTTCCCTTTTTCCTTCATCTTCTTCTCATTTTCTGGCTTTTTTTTTTTCAGCCCACGCATCTTTCAGAATAGATTTTCTGGCATTTATAAAACTTCTTAAAATACCCAGTGGGGCTGTCGTGATAAACACTCACCGGCAGTGAAAATCAGACAGAGGTACACAGGGTAAAGGCCATTTACGAGTTTGTAGGTAGGCTGGGGTGGGGTGGGGTGAGGTGGGGTGGAGGGGGAGGGGGGGTTGTTTGTCTTTAACTTCTAAGGTCAGGCTTTCACAACGGCTATGGATCCACCTCTTGTTTGGGGCCGAAATTACAGCTGACACATGTGCTGACAAGATCGAGGCAATTATTGAGTTAGACAATGATCTACTGTACAGTGCAAGCGCTGCGGTTTTCTTTCCTAGACAAAGAGAGAGAGACGTTTGAGAGTTAGAAGGCCAGAAGAGATGCCCTATCTGTCCGTGAAGATTTTTTCATTCTTTATCATAATTTAAACCATCCAAGGGAA
The DNA here is from genome assembly GCA_039654765.1 of Mylopharyngodon piceus. Lineage (NCBI taxonomy): Eukaryota > Metazoa > Chordata > Actinopteri > Cypriniformes > Xenocyprididae > Mylopharyngodon > Mylopharyngodon piceus. Next base: position 34,501,433 of record CM077438.1, read on the forward strand.
TTTGTCCATCAAAGTGGTTCTCAACCGGTAGGTCGCAAACCAAAGAAAATATAGCATTCTAAAGAATAAAACAGAACAATCATGCATATACTGTAAAACATCTCAACTCATATTTTGTTTCGATTTTGAATGGGCTTTTTCAAAGCTATCTCACGACCAATTCGTACGTATTTTACAAGGTGGCTAATTCGTATGAATTCGTACAATTTGTCTAAACCCCAGTGACGGGTAGGTTTAGGGGCGGGGTTTGGGGTAGGTCATTCGTATGAATTCATACGAATTTGTCAACTCGTAAAATACGTACGATTTAGCAAAAAACGTATGAATTCGTACAAATGAGGTCGCATGAATTTGTACGAATTAGCCACCTCGTAAAATATGTACGAATTGCCGTGAGATCGGGTTGGCTTTTTTGAGTTTTACTTATTCCCAGTAGTAAAGAGGAAACTTGGCTACACTTTATTCCGATAGTCCACTTTAGACATTCTACTACAGTAAGTAAGTGACTTTGTAACTACATGTCAACTAACTCTCATTAGAGTATTAGTAGACTGTTAGGTTAGGGTTAGCAGAAGAGGTTAACAGGTACTTGCAAAGTTTCTTATAGTCAGTAAAAAGTCTGTTGGCGGATCATCAGAGTGTTAGCAGATATTAAGCAGACAGTCTATTAATACTCTAATGAGAGTTAGTTGACATGTAGTTGCAAAGTTACTTATAGTAGAATGTCTAAAATGTCTTATTGTTATTTACAACCAGTGCTGGACAAATTCCAAAAAAAGTAATTAATTACTAGCTACTAATTACATCTTCAACTCTAATTAGATTACTGTAGCTATTCAAGTATTAGTTCACTTCTGAATGAAAATTTCCTGATAATTTACTCACCCCCATATGTCATCCAAGATGTTCATGTCTTTCTTTCTTCAGTCGAAAAGAAATTAAGGTTTTTGAGGAAAACATTCCAGGATTTTTCTCCATATAGAGAATTTCAGTGGGGTACAAGGGGTTGAAGGTCCGAATTGCAGTTTCAGGGCAACTTCAAAGGGCTCTACGCAATCCCAGACGAGGAATAAGGGTCTTATCTAGCGAAACGATCGGTCATTATCTAAAAAAAAAAACAAATTTATATACTTTTTAACCACAAATGCTCGTCTTGCACTGCTCTGCGATCCGCACGCATGGTGTAATCATGTTACAAAGGTCATGCGTGACGTAGGCGGATGTACCGATCCAGTGTCTACAAAACGAACAAAGATTAAGCTAAACGGCCTGTAAAAAAAAAAAAAAGGTAAAACAATGATATCAGACGATTTTGAAGTTGGAAGATAAAATTAGATGAAGTTTTTCGCCCTACCACGAAACTTCCACCTACGTCACGTGTGACCTTTCAACATAATGCATGGCGCATCGAGGAGCAGTGCAAGACAAGCATTTGTGGTTAAAAAGTATATACATTTTTTATTTTATTTTATTTTATTTTTTTTTTAGAAAATGACAATCGGTTCGCTAGACGAGACCCTTATTCCTCATCTGGGATCGTGTAGAGCCCTTTGAAGCTGCATTGAAACTGCAATTTGGACCTTCAACCCGGTGAACCCCACTGAAGTCCACTATATTTAGAAGAATCCTGGAATGTTTTCCTAAAAAACCTTAATTTCTTTTTGACTGAAGAAAGAAAGACATGAACATCCTGGATGACATGGGGGTGAGTAAATTATCAGGAAATTTTCATTCAGAAGTGAACTAATTGTTTAATTACGTTTTCTAAAAAGTATTGCATTACTTATTACTAATCATTTTCTAAATTCCATATCAAACTCTGCCAGTTGAACAATACAAGGAGAAGGTTACATTACAAACATACATTTCAACACTAGATCCTCAGTTTTAATAAATTTATTGTTTTATACTATTGTTTTATATAGTCTATTGTTTTATATAGTATTGTTCTATAGTCTATACAGTAATGCAATTACATAAGAAGTAACTAATTAAATTACAGAAAAATTGAGTAATCCCTTACTTTACTTTTTCAAGGGAAAAGTACTTAAATTACAGTAATACCCAACACCATTGACATCAAATATTGGGAATCAAAATTTCAACATAATTTCGGCACAAATTCATCAAGGACATACAGGATTAAACAAGAATAAAAATAGTTTATGCACAATGGTTTTCATCCAAAACGTTAATATTTGATTTCAGTCACCATGTCGAACACAACATATTGGGTCCTGAAGCACCAACCACAACACTACGACCTCTTTATTTTAACAATTTAAGAGCAGAATAAGGTCCCTGCTGATTTTTCAGAGTCTGGACCTTCCAGATCAGGTAATTAAAAGGAGTAATTGACTTTTTCGGCTGAATGCTGTCAGGCATGTTCGATCAAAGTGGAGAGGAAATCTAGGCCACCAACTACAGACTCTCTCAAAGACACTTTCCCCTCATTACATTTAATAGACTGTAATGTTTCCACCTCACAAGAATACATATCTCCAAATCTTACTCACAAACAAAACTGTAAATAAAGTATACGGAGGCGTTGTTATTTTGGTGCCGGTTTCTAGGCCCTGTTCCAGTTCTGCATTTCATTACGAGACTCACTTTTATCTATTTGCAATCTGTTGTATGAAGAGTTTGTTAATTATATTTTGTGCAACCTAATGGGTTATGAGAACGGCACGGTTAGTGCAGTTATTAATATCAGCAAACTGCTCGCGCTTAACCACAGATGGTTTCGTGCCTGCAACGTCCTGCAGCCTTCTGTTATATCTCTAATCTATAATTATTATCTAACACTAATATTTATTTGGCCAGAAAGGCACTACTAATTATGCTGCAAACATTAAGCCATTTCCAGTCAAGGGTGATGAGCTTTTGAGTTTATAGTTACTACGGATCAGACAGTCAAACAACAAGCCAATCAAAGTTGATATTAAGAAATAAAGAGCAGTTTGATTCGCCATTTCAGGTTTCGCAATTCTCCTAAATCATTCTGAATAACACAGATGAAAGGGTTTTGCACAAACTTGTAGAGTCGACTGCTGTAGTCATTAAAACAAAAAGGGGGATTTTTTAAAATAAACATTAAATATAGTCAATGTGTGTGTGTGTGTGTGTGTGTGTGTGTGTGTGTGTGTGTATATATATATATAAATAATTTATTATAATTTTATATTTATATAAGAAACATTAAAATGGGATCATAATGCACGTACTCTAACATTAAATTAGCTGTCAAGGCACCAGTCGCTATCCACATGGCCTGGATTCCAACCTGCCAAGTTCTTTATGGATGTTATGTTTAGACACATATGCAAATGAACCATAAGGGATTTGCATATTCATGTTGGACAACCAGTGCTACACCAGAGTCTGAGGTAACAAATCTTCCTCAGAGAGTAATGTAATTCTCAATTCAACGGATATACAGTATGACTCATTTTTACAAGCGTAGAAAGAAGTTTTGCCAAGTGTCGCTCTGCTTGCTATATTTTTATTTCTTTGGTTGGTTTGCCAGCTTTTCTTAAATCAAACCATTTAAATTGATCCATCAAATATGAATCAACCAAAAGAGAACATACTTCTAAAATAATCTGCAATGTGCACTTGGTTTTAAATTTGTGAAAATTGTAGGCTATTCAAATTACGACTACAATTATCCCCAAGCCATTTAGTCCTAGAGCTAAACTTTTCTTTCAAGTATCGTCCTCCTACGAATTACATAAATCTTTATAAGTGCCACTGATGGTATGCGTAAGGCCCTTGAATACGGCGCTATGATTCATTTAGATGTCAATGGCCTTACAGGTTTGATCTATACGGGAAAACAGCGCCACCTAGAGGTCGCATCTCACTCTAAAGCGGACCACAGAAGTCTGTCTTTAGATTTTACTCATCAATATATAATTGATTTATTGAATAACTTATTTATAGCTCTTTTTTTTTCATCGCATACACGTAAATCATCTTTATGCACGTATTTGCTTCCTGGATTTCTGAAGTCAAAACCAGAGTGGAACCGGTCTTGACTGTTGCTGTTTCTCCCTGACTGCTCTCATTAGTTCAGTGGCAGCACCTTAAACATGCATTTAATTAAACTCGTTGCCAACAGAAATGCATAAATAACAAATTCATACTGTACAAAAGCATTAACAATAATGAATATATATATATATATATCATTATGACAGCTACTGTATAAAAGGTTTCCAAAATGAGAACCTATAGAGTTTTGTGTCTCCAACGTGAAACTTTAGTATATGGCTCGAGAGAAGAAACACAAAACGATCTCAAAAGCTATTAATTACTATCACTACTAATAGTACTATTACTAATAAGCTGTAAAGTAATTGTTGCAAATGATAAATATAGTAGTTTTGGAACACACATCAGAACCTGAAAACAACAGATATATATGCACACATAAAATATAATATATAGCATGTAATACTATTCATTTATTATTAAACATTTACATACTTGGCATTTTATTTAAATTTTCAAGTTTTAAATATTATATATATATATATATATATATATATATATATATAAAATACATTATTTTGGGGGGATATATTCTAATATTTATAATATATTTATTTTATTTTATTTTTTTAAATAAAATAAAATAAAGATAATGTATGTAAATATACTCACAGTTATTCGCCGCCAGCGTGGTTCGTAGCGCGCAGAGGAGCGCGAACGCGTGGAGACTCAGCGCGTGCATCACCACCACCGTCATCATCGTCTCTCCAAAAGCAAAATAACGCTTATCCAAGTTGCACTATATTCCCAGCCAGTAAAAAAATAGCTCCAAAAAGCCAGTTCGGGTCCGGTTCGAGATCGGGTCCAGCAGCTCTTCGGCTAGTCTGTCCAGTGATGAATCGAATGAGACACTCCCCCCATGGTTCCTCTTAAAGACATTCGTTAGGCTCTTCCCACGAGACTCTACATACACTAAGTTTTTTTGCGGGTTTGCCTTGATGTCTTCAGATCTGAGTCATATTCCGAATTGTACATGTCCAGCTGAAGACAGTGAGGTCAGAGTGAGACTTAGTGTGTTTTTAAGCGCAGACAGCGTGGAGAGGTTGTGCGCTGTAAGCCGAATGATACGATCTGTGGAAAGCAGTTGAGTTTTAAGAGAGAGAGAGAGAGAGAGAGAGAGAGGTGGGCTGTAGAGCAGATTTCAGCACCACATAAGTGGACAGCGCTCGCTGACGCGCTCCAGTTCTACACACGACGCGTTCTATCACATTTCACGTTTAAACTCTTATAACGTCTGTTTTTTTCGCCGAATGCGTCTCAAATATTTGGGCTATATAATATTCTCATATTTGTCTGCTACAAATTAAAGAGTTTACAAATTGAAAATCTACATCTAATCCTTAAACTTTGTAAAATAGTATCAAGTAGAAAGAATGCTGAATAACCTACTCCCGATGATTGGTTTTCATATTTGGAGACATAAAAATACGCACAAATGTCAATAGCTAAATATAGCATTATAGAGAATGCGGACAGATTTCTTTGGTCTTTAAAGACTTTTGGAAACTTGGTTTAAAACACTGTTTCTCTTCTGAGACTCTTGAGATTCTGAGATTGGTGGTCTTTTTTTCCCCTTTAAGATCAATCTGAGACTTGAGTAAAGGTCTGAATTTGCTCTGCTTTTAAACTCAACTGTCTAGGCGGAACAATCGTGATATTACAAGGACAAGCTTTGCAGTGACCAAATAGACTGCTCACTGTAAACCTAAAAATCAAGTCTAAAATTCTAAAATTCTAAAAAAAAAAAAAAAAAAAAAAAAAAAAAAAAAAAGTGAAAATTTATAGAATTTGTTTACTACACTCTTAAAAATGAAGGTTCTTTATTGGAATTTATGGTGTCATGAATAACCTTTAACATCCATGGAAACTTTCCATTGGACAAAAAGTTCTCTATAGTAGAAAAAGGTTCTTCCAATTATTAAAATGTTAATAATAGTTCTAAAAATAGTTATTTTAAGAACTGTTCACAGAAAGGTTCTCTGGGGAACCAAAAATGGCATCACTATTTTTATTTTTAAGAGTGTAATATTAAAGCTTGAACAAACCCAAGGCTTTCTACCTGTATATCTGAAAAAAATGTATCTGAAAACTCTCAAAGATTAATATCATTATAAAGTCCATTTTCTCCAGAATGCTAATGTGATGCATTCCCTTTGAGATTGGATAACTGAGGTAATTATTTTCTCTATTATCTAAAACGCAAAGATGCTTGGTGATCCATCATGATACACTATGGAGAAAATCAAGTTGAAGACATCATAATGTGACTGTTTTATGAACCCAGTGCAGCTGAGCACAAAGAAAGCTCAAGTTATATGCAAAAAATATATACGCATTAGTGTTAATGCATTTTACAGATGCGATGTTAATCTCTCAGCAGGTTAAAGGGCACAATGGCATGTGTTTGAGAGTGGATTATAGGAATCCAGACTACAGGGATTAGAGAATTAATCCCAGAGGTCATTTGGACAGAGAATGATATTGTCCTCTATTCAAAAAGCAAAGATCCTCTTTGGTACAGTCTGCACACAGAGATGGTGGTCAACCATGGCACATTGTGTATCTACATCTTTTTCTCTGTTTTTTTTTTTTTTTTTTTTTTTTCACAGATTAGCTTCTAACATCTCTTTTCAGATATTTTGAATGTTGCTACAATGGAATTGCAGTAATTTTATCATTGGGAATTTTATAGATAAGTGCAGTGCAGCTATTTGAATGTGTTTATAGAAAGATAATTGTATTCATGCATACATACAACTGATGATTAATTCATATTCCATGTGTTAAGAAACATTAACAGTATTCTCTACAAAACAGCCTAGAAGAATACTAAGCTTTTATGAACAATATTGAAAGGATAAATGTTAATTATAAACTCAGACTGAGATTTAAATGTATAAATATATCAAATGAGAAATAGATAAATTATTTTTAAATATGACATGACATACATAAATCCAGTAGCAGACCTAGGCAGGTGGAGCTGGGGGAGGTGGAGGGTTTTAGAGGAAATAGAAGTCACAGAAGTCAGGGTTTGGTATGTACCTCGGTTTTGGGGTCACGGTTCTATACAAGTTTGGTACAACAGGAAAAAGCAACTAATCCCTGTTTATTTTCATTTATTTTGAACAGACAGTAGTGCAAATTACAATTTGTTCCACCTAGCGGCATTTAGTCCCCCCTGAGGTAGCTGGTAGAGTACAGCCTTGTTTAGTGTCATTAAAGAGTTAGTTCACCCAAAAATGAAAATTATCCCATAATTTCCTCAGCCTCAAGCCATCCTAAGTGTATATGACTTTCTTTTTTCAGCCAAACACAATTGGAGTTATATTAAAAAAAATATCCTGGCTCTTCCAAGCTTTAAAAAAAAGGATGAATAGTAACTGAGATTTTGAAGTCCAAAAAAGTGCATCCATCCATCATAAAAAGTAATCCATACGGCTCTAGGGGGTTAATAAAGGCCTTCTTAAGTGAAGTGATGTGTTTTTGTAAGAAACATATCCATATTTATAACTTTATAAACTAGAATCACTGGCTTCCGTACGCGAGTCGAGCACCCGACGTATAACGTATTGATGAACACCAAAGCGCAGAGGATAGAGCAAAACAAAACAAGAATTAGAAGTCTACAATGAGAATTTTTAAAGCGAAATGTCGGAGGATCTTAAGTTTATTGCCCAGACCTATTTGTTTGAACCACGAGAGGCATCTACTCTCACCTAAGCTTACGCTACGCCTACGTCCTACATCCTTACATCATACGCCAGAACTCGACTCTCTCATGAACACGCGGACGGACGAAGCTAGTGATTACAGTTTATAAAGTTATAATTATGGATATTTTTCTTACAAAAACACATCACTTCACTTCAGAAGGCCTTTCTGATTTGTGTAAGCATGTTGTGTTGGGTGCACAATGTCCACGACACAAATCGACACAATGCCAAATGATTTTGTCTCATTATAACATGGAAACAACTTAAAATTCTCCGTCATTTATGGTCATATTTTTAAGAGTAAGACATCATTCAAAACTATTTTTATAAACATGATGCTGCTTTCTGCCGTCCAGGTTTCCTTTCCATCTCTTCTTCTTCTGCTCTTTTTCCTGTTGTGGCAGTTAGCAAACAACTTTGCATTACTGTGCGCGCCCCCTTCTGGACTGGAGTGTGGATCACCTGTGACTGATTGTATTCGCCGTCTGACTGTGACGTCCGTACTGCGACAGTTCGGGATGAATGCATGTTACGCCCCTAATAAATGTATATTTTAGCATTTGCCTTCAAGGTACATTCCCCTATTTATTTTTCCAAAAATATATAAATAAATAAAAAAGTTGTTATTTCAGCCATTTTATTTCAATAAAGTCAAATAGAAAACAATATTTGATCTCTATATATATATATTGCATAAAGTGATAACATTTTTGTTAGTTAAGTAATTTAGATTTAAGACGGTTTTCTATGCCACATAATTCCAAAGTACATCTAGGATTTTACGACCTACCTTCAGGGGTTCTCTTTCTCAGTCTCCTCATTGGGAATTCTTGGTCTGCTCTCGCTGGAGATCCATTTCCTGCCTCATCGTTTTTTAACGTCCCAGCATGCTGTGCTCTGATCATACTATTAGACTTACAGATTAGCAGCTTTTAATTTACCCTCCCTGCTATCTCTTCCTGTCGGCTCCTCACGTCTCATGTCTTCCATCCGTGGTCAAGGTTCTCGCCTTCCACCTGCGGTTGAGAGCGTTTGGATTTCATTTGGTTAACCTCACTTTAATAAGCTGGGTAATGATAGACTGGATGGGTGTCAGCAGTTGCATAAGGGTGAGATAAGAACGGTGTTGGGTAAGTAATTTCAGAACTGCATCTTGCTAAGATACAAGCTACTCATGGTTTAAAGAAGTTAATCTACAGTCAAAAAGCTGCTACAGTAACTTGAAAAAAATGTGTAATTCATATACAGTAACTGAAAACATAGTTATGAGCAGCAGTCTTTAATATTTTATACCTTTAAAAAAGACAATGTTGGGCTGGTTATCAATGAATACATTTTTTTCTGAATGAATCTGACTTAAACACTACCTGTATGATTGAGGATTATACCAATTCACAGAATAAAGTAATTAAAGCAGAGAATGAAGTGTTTAGGATGAAGTAATTCGCTAAAATGAATCAAACATTTGAACAGACATATGAACAAGGGGACTGTTTAGGATTCAATAGAATGAAGCAGAGAATGAAGGATTTAGGATGAAGTGATTTACTAAAATGAATCAGACATTTGAACAAGAGGATAGTTTAAAATGAACCAATTCACTAATCAGACACTGAAAAAGCATTTGGCTGTGCTACACTGCTACTTGTTGTAAAATTCAGCTTATCTCTTATATATAAAAGCTATATATAACTATTTTGAACACAGCTGTCGTACTACTGAAAAATGCGTCGCTACTTTAGTTAGTAACTCCTCAATGCTAGATGAGAAACAAGCTAAGAAGGAGAGAAAGTGAGTCTTTCTCCGAAAAGGACACTGTGTTCATCTCCAGGAGCAAAGCTCTGGGAAGAAAGAGTGAGCGAGGAAAAAAAGATAAAAGACGGGAAGAGAAAGAAACGAGAGAAACAGACCAAAGAGACGGGGTAAAAAAAGCACCTTCAGTTCCAGCAAAGGTGAAGCCACACACAGACAAAAGAGTAGAGCAAGATCAACCATTAATAAATAATGACATTATTTATTAATTACATATTGTGGATGATGTTTCCTCTTTTTATGTTCTTCATTTTTTCCCTATATTTCAGTCTTTTGTCCTTTTGTGTGTGTGTGTGTGTGTGTGTGTGTGTGTGTGTGGTTATGAACTCTCTCTGTTCTTGGTTTTCCTCTGTCATTAAAAATTAAGAGGTTCAATATACATGTCCAGGATTTCATTATCGTTGAACTTGATGAAGGTTCATGCATCGATTTTAATACACTGGCCTGTTTCTCTCCTGTATATCTTATATCTAAAAAGTGACTAGTTACAACAATGAAAACAAATAGTCACTGGAAGTCATCAGAGACTCAGAAACACTTATTTTACAGCTGATAAAGGTCTTGTGTTCCTGACTCATTCTTATCTCAAACACCCAAAAAGCACCTCGGCTGCTTTGCAGAATCTTCAAGAGTTACTGCCCTTTTAAAGTGTTTGTCTTTCATTTAAATTACTTGCTCCACTTCTGACTTTCCTGTTTGGTTGACGTCAAAGTCATTGTTTTAGCTACTAGGTAATGCAACCTTTCTATGATCTTGCGAAAAGTTCAATGCTGGATAAGGCTAAAAATAAATAATATTAGGTTAGAAAAAGCAGCATTACGTTTGGAATATGTCAAGATGCTCTCAAGGGTGAGCTTGATTTTCAGGCTTAACATCCTGGTCGAAAAGTCTCCACAATCCACTGCAAACTCACATTTAGGTATAGTCCCATTCTGGTATGAAACTCCCTCTTTTCACCAATGAATTCATGAGGAATAAAAGCCAGTTCTTGCACATTGAGAACCCTTTTGTCAAGGTCATTTCTTCAGATCAAACCGTTCTTAAATTTAAATGTTCTTCAGATCAGCATATTGGTTTCAGGCACCAGTACAAACAGTACACTCTTACAAACAAAGGTTCTTTATTGGCATCTATGGTTCCATGAAGATGGAAATAATTGTTCTATGGCAGGGGTGTCCAAACTCGGCCCTGGAGGGCCACCGTCCTGCGGAGTTTAACTCCAACTTGCCTCAACACACCTGCCTGAAAGTTTCTAGTATGCCTAATTAGACCTTGATTAGCTGGTTCAGGTGTGATTAATTGGGGTTGGAGATAAACTCTGCAGGACAGTGGCCCTCCAGTTCTGAGTTTGGACACCCCTGTTCTATGGCCCACCCCCCCACCCCCAAAGGTTCTTTATTGGCATCTACAGTTCCATGAAGAACCCCCTTTTAGAACCTTAATTTTTCACAAAAAGGTACAAATTCACTTTTTCCAAACTTCTCTGTTTCTCTTTGGTAGAACAACCTTCAAGAAACAGCAAGAAAATATTTCCTTTTACAGCTTTAGATTGAGTATCACTCTAGCTTACACCTGAAACTTTTGTACTTGGAACACTGTTGACTCCTACGATAAATTTATTGCGCTGTTCATCATGTGTAGGTTGGTTGGATAAGAGTATCTGCTAAACTTTATGTAGTCATTTTTTTAGCCTCTTATTGGCAACATCAAAGAAGCAAAGTAAACATTGTCAACCTAATTCAACCACTTCAAAGTATAGGAGCTGGAACTGTTCTTCAACTCTGAAACCTGATAGACTCTCCTCATTCATCTGTATAGTCCAGCAGCAGATGGGTATTGACAGCTGGCTGACATCCAGTCAGAGAGAGCAGTGTGTGTTCACTCTCCTGGTGATTTCTGTCTGTCTGCATGGGTTCTTTACATCCGTGTGGAAGTGTATTGGACTTTAATTATGGCTTCTGTTTGCTTTGGATTAGCAGTACAATCCCAGCTGTGAGATCTACTGCAAAACGACAAAAGCAACTCTTCAAACTAGTGGTTTACATTTTCGGAAGATGGTGGTGATTGCTGGTGCAAAACTCACTACTGAAGGCTGTGCTGTGATGTTTGGAACAAATACAGGGCCACAAATGTGTGCATATTGTACTATATTTAATAACAGCTTTGAATAAGCCTAATTAGATGTTAGAGCCAGAACTATCCATACTACATTTTAATGCTATACTAGAAATATTATAGCTCAATGTTGTATTTATTTTCTATATCTAAACTTAATTTAAATTTACACTTAAAGCAACATACAATCTTTTGACATTTCAAGCCCTAGAGTAAGAGTTCTAGTCCCAGGAAACCCAAAGTCCAGAGTTTACTGTAGGGAAATCAGGGCTGTGCTGAAAATGGCAAGGAACCAAGGCGGAGGAACCGTCCTATCCGTCATGGATCATTGGCTTCTACAGAGAGCTCCGTGTGGGGGTTTGAAATCATCAGTACACTAATAGAGTGAACTTACCCAATGGGGTTTATGGCAGCCCATCAGACCGATGCTTATAGAGTGCATTAGTGCCCGCCCACTTTTTCAGTGGCGCTGGTTTCAGAAATATTACTTTTTCCATTAATTTCTCCCATAAGGATTTCAAAAAAGTCTTTGTAAAAGTATTATATGCCATGAACCAAGCCAATCAGCTATAAGGTGAATCATAATTTGGACTTAAAAACAGAAGAAAAACAAAAATCAATCGGTTTACTCCAAACAGAATCAGTATTTTAATGTTTCGGTTTGTTAAACGGTTTGTTTAGAAAGAGTAAAGGCTAATGTTTTATGTATTTGAGGAGCCGAGAAGTGTTTCAGTCTGGTATTTGCCCTCTAATCATAGCCAATACAGCTTTTACTGAAAATCAAAGTGAAAAAATGATGCAGCAGGCTGGTCCATTTTGCTGAAATTTCATTGCAGCAGCTCAAAATGGTACTCAGTAGTTTGTATGGCCCCCACGTGCTTGTATGAGACAACAGATGGTGTCCTGGGGTATTTCCTCCCAGATCGGGACGAGGGCATCACTGAGCTCCTGGACAGTCTGAGGTGCAACCTGGCGGTGTCATATGGACCGAAACATAATGTCCCAGAGGTGTTCTATTGGATTTAGGTCAGGCGAGCGTGGGGGTCATTCAATGGTATCAATTCCTTCATCCTCCAGGAACTGCCTGCATACTCTCGCCACATGAAGCCGGGCATTGTCTTGCACCAGGAGGAACCTAGGATCCACTGCACCAGCGTAGGGTCTGACAATGGGTCCAAGGATTTCATCCCAATACCTAATGGCAGTCAGGGTGCCATTGTCTAGCCTGTAGAGGTCTGTGCGTCCCTCCGTGGATATGCCTCCCCAGACCATCACTGACCCACCACCAAACCGGTCATGCTGAACGATGTTACAGGCAGCATAACGTTCTCCACGGCTTCTCCAGACCCTTTCACATCTGTCACATGTGGTCAGGGTGAACCTGCTCTCATCTGTGAAAAGCACACGGCGCCAGTGGTGGACCTGCCAATTCTGGTGTTCAATGGCAAATGCCAATCGAGCTCCACGGTGCCGGGCAGTGAGCACAGGGCCCAGTAGAGGATGTCGGGCCCTCAGGCCACCCTCATGAAGTCTGTTTCTGATTGTTTGGTCAGAGACTTTCACACCAGTGGCCTGCTGGAGGTCATTTTGAAGGGCTCTGGCAGTGCTCATCCTGTTCCTCCTTGCACAAAGGGGCAGATACCAGTCCTGCTGATGGGTTAAGGATTCTCTGATTAAACACCCACGTGTTCCTTCAATTTTTTTGAGCAGTGTATATAAAATTATGTTTCTCCAATTTGTTGTTGAAATATAATCATCTACACAGTGGCTGTCATAACTTGTTTTCATGACGGATTTATTTAAACATACATTAAATAATTGAGACATCACTAACAGGTTAAGTAAAATAATTAATATATAGGCTAATATAGTGCATATATTTAGCGAAAGAGTAATTTCTCTAGCGAACTAACAAGCTGTGGACATTGAATGACTTTACTGAGGTAAATAATGCTATGTGACATTGTTTACAAGCTGTACTCACCTGTGACTGACTGCGTTCGTCTGACTGTATGCACCGAACCGTGACGTCCATACCGTGACGGTTCGGGGCGAATACATCATTTGCTGTGCTTCATGGGAGTGGGCGGAGCTAAAGAGATATCTTGGCACGTTTTGCTTGTTTCGACTCTCTGATTGGTGGACTGTTCTGTACAGAATCATGGGTAATGTCATTTTTTTTTTTATTTTTTTTTTTACCATGAATTCTGCTGTTAAATACAATTATTTTAAAACTAAGTTGAAGTAATGTGGGCTTACTGCTTCAACAGAAGCAAATATAATATAAATTAAATTCTATAAATTAACAACCTCGTAGCTCATGTAAGGCTGTCTTTAAAGATTTAGAAGTTATTGTTAAAAATCAAATTTTTACTTCTGGAACCCTACTGTTACACTCTATAAGGAATGTACGGAAACATGCGGATGCTCAAATTTCACGATGACACTGCCATCACTTGCCTCCACTGACATGCAAATGTTTTGAAAGGGCACTTCAGGTCGCATGGAAGAATCCCTCCTGCACGCCTGTGCTGGAAAATAGCTGGCTAGGTGAGGGAACATCTGTTTTCAATGGATTCTGTCCCACCTCGCTGGGAAGCCAGATGGAAAGAAAGGAAGATAAAAAGGGAAGGAGAGGATGTGTTGAAAAAGGTATCTATAGAGAGAAAAAGCATTCAGAAAAGTGACTAATTACGCTACTGATGTCTGAATTCAGACTGTGAAAGTGAATTACACATCTAACAGGCTGTGACTCTAGAGAACTGGTGTTTGGCTCCTTTGATTGCTCAAGGTATTACAAATATTTCACAGGTTTTATTTCCCCTGAAAGAAGAGCTGGACGTGCTTTCCATAGATCTAAATTCACTTAATCTTGTTAAGCAAGATGCAATACAGTTCGGCTGACAAAGCACTTCAGCCTTAATGGAGATTCTCCTCAGCCTGAAGACCGTTGGCTTGTGTTTCCGAGAAATCGACACTCATTATCTGGATCTGGTTATGGTGCGACAGCCTGACATTCCAGTATTGCGGTTTTGTGGGGTAAATTTACGGAACGCTCCGCCTGTTCCCGAAGAAACGCCATTAACCTCCTACATTAGCTAACCCTGAGCATATGCTGGAATTTATTAACTTTTACGACCAATGATTACGACGATAATTTCCATTATAAAGCCATTATGAGGCGCTTCAGTAAATGCCTGAGATTTGTCACATAATGGAGGAATTACCCAACAGTTCAGTCATATTGAATAGCTGCAGGCCTTTGTATGGTTAACATCATTTCGAAACGAAGTACAGAGAGTGTCTGAAGAAGGTGAGCAGGTCAGCAACGAGCTGATTTTTTTTGCATTGGGTGAAGCTGAATGGTCCATTTCTCCATTTAACTACAGCATGTTCATGTACATCAGCTATTAAAACATGAATGTGCAGATAAAACTAAATAAACAGAGCATTATGTTCAGCTCATACCATTTGGATTGTCCTTTATCCCCTAGAAAAGAAAAAAAATCACATGAGAGCTCTTTAATATTTCATTTTATTCTCGTAGACTGCAATGCAAAATCATTAGAAAGCAAATGGAAATTTCTGGTTATATTTCCTTCTACTCAGATTGCTCACCTGAACAGATTCCATTAATCTCAAATGTACCTCCTCAGAAGTTTCATAAGAGATCTAAATAATGTCTCAAACTTTGCTCAGGATATTTCTGCAATCAAAAATCAGATATTTCAGTACTCAACTTCTACAGTTATCCACAACTATAGGAAAGGAAATCATAAATGGAAATCTCTTTACTAACTTAGTAATTTCTCTTCGAAAGCAATGAGATTAAACGGCAAGTCTTACGCATCTGAGATTTTCTCCCATGAATTCTCTAGGTTTGACAAAGTCTGCAAAATCAAAAATCAGATCTTAGTATGAAAATTTCTCTTCAAAATCTTTCATGAGAAAGTGATCTGTGCTATATTATCCACATTCATTTTATACTCTTATTTTGTCAACAATTGTCTAGTCTTGCGTAGCCAGACCTTCAGACTGACGGCAGAAGATCGGCAGACATCCTGTAGAATTCAACCAACCAGATGACGACTTTGAAAATCCTGAAGTGTTTCCAGTTAAGTGAGCCATATGCATCAGACGTTCAGCCAACGGTCAGATATGTCTCAAACAGCTCCAAGTTAGCAAAGTCTAAAAACAAATGTCAGAAATTTCAATATGAATGTCATATTTTCAGTATGCCATGCTACTCTTTGCAGTACCTTCTGTTCTATATTACCATTCCACATAAGACTACAGGTGTCAGAGTTACTTTCCTCTGGAGATCTAGGTCTGTCAAAATGGAAAGGCAGGAAATGTACGGTTCTTTATACCAGCTTCCTCTAATACGTTGTCTGCTTCTTTTTAATTTCCCCTCTTGTTAAATTGAAAGAGGCTTTTTTTTTTTTCCTGTCTCTGCAGCTGTCACCATGGCATTTATGTCTATGTTGGACTTCAATAGGTCGAAGCACTGTTTATCAGACACTTCTTTTCCTAAAAGAGTTTCAGACTCACCACCACTCATGTGTCGTCCGCCCAAGGGAAGCTCAGGCAGTTTGTCAATAGGCCCATTATGCGACCTGTCAAGGAATATGACAAGGGCCCATGGCTCTCTCAGTTACTGTCTGGGTATTGAGAACCTCACAAGAAAATGCCACACGTTCCTACAAGAATTAAACCTTGTAGCGGTGAGCTATTTTTCTTATTATGATAGCAAAACGAGAGATACAGTATCTCTTCAGAACAACCTCACTGGAGGTGCCTTGGAGTGCTATTTCAAGGTTTTCCTGTGCTTTACCATAATGTCTCTAAAAATGTAGCTCTTTTTAAGATTGTTTCAGATAATTTCTTAAAGCCTTGGTTATTTCCAAACAGTATTCGGCTTCGGGCACATCACTATATATTAGCATGTAAAAACTCAAATGTGACAATTAAACAGCAATTTAACAAACTAATGTACATGCATACCCTTGTGAAAAAGAAGTA
The DNA here is from genome assembly GCA_039654765.1 of Mylopharyngodon piceus. NCBI lineage: Eukaryota > Metazoa > Chordata > Actinopteri > Cypriniformes > Xenocyprididae > Mylopharyngodon > Mylopharyngodon piceus. Next base: position 34,518,151 of record CM077438.1, read on the forward strand.
CAGATGTATCAGCCAATTGGTATCGGCCGATAAAAGCAATTATTTTCACTCTCAGCCGATTGTTTAAATACAGCTGATGATCAGGGCCGATTTTCCTGTCAATCAAAAGGGGGCGGAAAAACATGTCAGACTGGAACTTCTACTGTGTGTGAATTTTCCTAAAGTATACTTAACCACATGAACTTAAAGTATACTTATTTTCGTAAGGGCGGTCCAGTACTAAAGACAAATCTCTCTCTTCTTCGGGCCTCCTGGGCTTCCCGGAGTTAGTACAGTTGTGCGGGGAGGACAATGTTGTTCATTAGCTAAACAGGGTCAATGCTGTTTCTTTCCCTCCCACATCCACCAAATCAGCTACACTGCCGGTTCCCCAGCAGCGGCCCACACAGCAGGTGTTTATGGGTAATTGCTGTGTTTGGCGCTTTAGATTGTTTGTGCTGATGGTGGCGGTTCCTTCCCAGGCATGACTATAATTTTAGGATAAACACTTTGCTACTACGCATACATTTTAAATGCATACAACAGCAGAACAGCACTAGTCGGTGAGTATGTGGTCCAAGACGACGGTTTCAAACCACTGTTCAGGTGAAAGTCATAATTTGCGGGGAAAAAAAATGTCCAATTAAATGCCTTTTCCTATTAAAAAAAAATAAAAAAATAAAAAATTGGACCTACTTGAACCCACTTGTTTCATGAATTTTCTCTGAAAGTTTACTCAAAAATCTCCCAAATGTGACCTTCATGAACATAAAAACCCATGAGCTTAAAAAGTTCTCAGTTCTGTTGAGCCCACTTCTTGCAGCAGTATATAATGAGTCTTTTGAGAAAGGCTCCCTCCCTTTGACTCTTACACGGGCTTCAATTTCGCTTTTGTTAAAAGAAAACAAGGACTCTACTTTCTGTGAATCATATAGACCAATTTCACTACTAAATACTGATTTTAAGATATTGGCTAAGGCTCTTGCGTTTTGTCTAGAACCCATCTTGCCCGCAATAATTCACAATGACCAAACAGGATTTATTCGAGGTCGCAACCCCTTTAACAACCTCCGACGTTTGTTTAATGTTATGTATACTCACTCACACTCGGATACAGAAAGCATTGTCTCTCTCGATGCCGAAAAGGCATTCGACCGCGTTGAATGGGAATATCTTTTTTTTACTCTCAAAAAATTTGGCTTCCCTGAAGATATGATCTCCTGGATTAAACTTTTATACTCCACCCCATTAGCCTCTGTTTGCACAAATAATGTATTTTCAGAATACTTCTCTTTACAGAGAGGGACAAGGCAGGGTTGCCCGCTTTCGCCCTTGTTATTCGCAATTTCTATTGAGCAGTTAGCCACATTACTTCGTCAGTCCTCTGTTTTTAAGGGCATCACTCAAAATGGCATTGAGCACAAAATTTCTTTATATGCGGACGATGTTCTTTTGTATGTTTCTAATCCCTCTTCATCACTACCGCATATATTGTCAGTTTTAGAGGATTTCGGGAAAATTTCAGGCTATAAAATTAATATGCATAAGACAGAGTATTTTCCGATTGTTATGTCTCTGGATTCGGCTTCACATACTATTCCATTTAGAGTGGTTCAGGATGGATTTAAATACCCGGGTATATCGGTTACGCGTTCCTTTAATAGCTTGTTCAAGGCCAATTTCTCCCCACTCCTATAACGCTGCAAGCAAGATTTCAAGAAATGGTCTGCCCTGCCTTTGTCTTTGATTGGTCGTATTAACTTGATTAAAATGACGATTCTGCCACTTTTTTTATACCTATTTTCAAATATACCTATATTCATAAGAAAATGCTTCTTTTCCAACCTAGATAAGTTAATAAACACCTTTTTGTGGGGGGGGTAAATCCCCTCGTATTGGAAAATCCTCTTTGCAGAAGCCTAAGTGCCATGGAGGGATAGCTTTGCCAAATTTTTTATTTTACTACTGGGCAAGCAATACTCAAAGAATAGTGCATTGGATGCCAGTTTGGGACTCGCAATCTGTTCCTGTGTGGGTGCAAGGGGAGGAGGCATGTACCAAATTTTCTCTTAAGTCCTTGGTTTGTGCACCACTTCCGATTTCAGGAAAGAGTTTCATTACATCACCTAATCCAGTAGTTGTACATACGTTAAGAATTTGGTCGCAGTTTAGGAGACATTTTGGCTTACAGACTGCCTCAATTGCTGGTCCCATTGTCTCTAATTGTTTATTTCCCCCATCCTATACAGACACTGCATTTTTGACATGGGAGGGGCAGGGAATTAGATTTTTAAAAGATTTATTTTTTAATGGTATTTTCTGTTCCTTTGAGGAGCTTGTACACAATTTCTCTCTGCCCAAAACAATTTTTTTTCGATATTTGCAGATAAGGAGTTTTATTAAGTCATTATTTAAGTCTTTTCCTGAATTACCTGCTCCTTCAGTTATAGATTCATTGCTGGATTTAAAACCAGAGGGCAGAGGATTAATTTCCCGCATATATTCTCTTATAAGTACCATAGGTCCACAAAGCACAGATTTTGTCAAAAACTCTTGGCGACTTGACCTTGGTAGAGACTTTACTGATATGGAGTGGTATTTTAGACAAAGTACATTCATCATCATCCTGTGCCAGGCATGCCCTCATCCAATTTAAAATACTTCATAGGTTGCATTTCACAAATTCAAAATTAGCTAGGATCTATCCTACTATTAGTCCTGCATGTAACAGATGCCAGCTCTCACCAGCCACAACAGCCCATATGTTTCGGTCATGCCCAAAACTGGAGGGGTTTTGGAAAGATATTTTTAAATCTTTTAGTGATATGTATGGTCTCTCTATTGACATTGACCCCCTGTTAGCTGTCTTTGGTACTAGTCCTGAAAATACTGTGCTTAAGGAAAGAATATATAAGTTCCCATTCAGTCGGTCACGTTCGACGTACGTCGGACAGACCGACGAATAGGAATCTCGCTAGAGAGGCCAATCTATTTCGAGTGTAACAACAACGAGCCAATGCACATTGGCATGCAATCATATGCATCAGCTGCTCGCCTCGCAGTGCGGGTATAAATGAGCAGCAGGTGCGTTGCATCTTCAGCTTTTCGCTTCGGAGCCGAACCTTCATGGTGTTTTACGGAGTGTGTATTAGGACGAGCCTTTTTGAAACTGCTCTTTGTTGGTGCAGGCGGACAGCACTGCAGCGGGGTCGATCTCTCTCTTTCATTTTCTTTTTGTTTTGTTTGCCTTTCATTTAAGCAACGTTTCCAGCTGGAAAAGCCGTTCTCACGGCTGGTAAACGGTGCGCTATTGAGTGCTGAAAAGCTGTTTTGACAGCTGGTAAGAGAGCGGCTTCAAAGAGAGAGTGCACACGACAGGCTGCACTTTCCCTGTCTGTGCTGCAGCGGCCATTCCCCTGCGTGCTTCGGCACTTAAAAGAGTTCAGTCCCTAAAAGAGCTTACACAAGTAGATTCGTGTCTTTTTAAAGATGTCGTTCTACTTGTGTGTTTCTGGATGCGGTCGTTATCTGTCACCGCGGGATGGTCACCAACGCTGTATCACGTGCCTGGGCTTAAAGCACGCTAAGGCGGCGTTTGTGGACGAGTCATGTACCCATTGTGGGAAGATGACCCACTGGAGTTGCGATCTAGACTCCAGTTCCTGCAAAGGGGCGGAGTCCCGGTGCCGCTGCCTCGTTCCAATCCTCCTCAGAGGGTTGCTTTGGGCAGCGGTGCTGGTGATCTGAGGATCACGGTGAGCGCGCTTCCTTCGGGGAACCAACCCCCTAGGAACCCTCATCCCTCCTGCACTCCGCAGCCAGTAGAGCTGCCGGGGGAACGTGGTGGACCACCCCAGAGGTGTGTACCATCCGTATCCTTCGGAGCTCCCCAAGATGATAGAATGTCGATCGCTGCATCGGAGGGTGAGCCTGATATTTCGGGGGATGATGATTCGGCGCAGCTGCCTCCTTCGGGGGTGACAACTGTGCCCGATTCGGACCCGGAAATGATGGCTATGCTTTCCCGGGCCGCCAACAGGGTTGGGCTCGTGTGGAATCCTCCACCGTGTCCCGAACCCTCGAGGTTGGATGATTGGTTTCTCAGGGTGGCCAGGGCTGGTTCTCAGCCCCCCACCCCAGTTCCTTTCTTCCCGGAGGTGCATGAAGAGCTCACTAGCAAGTGGACGGCACCTTTTACTGCCCGAAACCGTGTCGGTGGGTCCTCCTCCCTCACCACCCTTGATGGCGGGGCAGCTAAGGGTTATACGCGCATACCCCCTGTGGAACGGGCCGTTGCTATGCAACTGTGCCCTAACTCCACTTGGCGGGGGGAGCCGTCTCTCCCTTCCCGGGCCTGTAAGTACTCGTCGGATCTTACCGGCAAGGCTTATCAGGCCTGTGGGGAAGCCGCCTCTGCCCTGCACGCTATGGCGTTGCTGCAGGTCCATCAGGCCAAGGCACTGAAGGACCTGCACGAGGGTGGTCATGATCCACAAGTTCTCCAGGAACTTCGTGCCGCGACGGACCTCGCGCTTCGTGCGACGAAGGTTACGGCGCGGTCAGTGGGTCGTGCGATGTCCACATTAGTGGTCCAGGAGCGCCATTTCTGGCTGTGTCTCGCGGACATGAGGGATACCAGCAAAGTCAGGTTCCTTAATTCCCCCGTGTCCCAGACCGGCCTCTTCGGCGACACGGTCGAGAACTTCGCCCAGCAGTTCTCGGCTGTACAGAAGCAGTCTGAGGCCATCAGCCATATCCTGCCGAGGCGGTCTGCTGCTGCACCTCCACCGCCCGCAGCACCTCAGGCTGCTCGTCGCCGAGGGCGCCCCCCCCGCGGCCGCCCCCGCGCCCCAGCAGCAGCCTTCATCTAAGCGGCGCCGTGGAGCCGGTCGCAGTCAGGGTGCCCAGCACGTCCAGCCCGCCCCCAAGAGGAAGGGTGGCAAGGCCAAATCCAAGAGGCCCTAGGACGGGCGACCCGGAGATGGATGGGACTGCTCTTCGGGAGATGGTGACCGCACCACTCCTTCCCCCGGAGGAGGGCCGGGTGGAGAATCTTTTGTTACCTTTTGTTTCTGTTCCGCCGCTGGCCCTACAGCCAGCGGTACCCAAATTCTCAACAAAAGAGCAGTTTCCTTCATCTCCGGGTCCGAAGAGGGCTCGGAGAACAGTGGGAGGGCAAGAACCTCACCACTCTCATCCCCCTCTTCTGTCGCCAGCGGACAGCAGCGAGCAGTGGGCAACCAAAGCCTCGACTGCTCCCTCTGTCCATCCGTGGAACCAGGTAAGTGTTGCACACCACTCTGTGACGCCGCTTCGGGCCGCCTCGCAAAGAGAGCCCCCCGAGCAACGTCCCTGTGTTCCACCTGGCTGCCCCACTGCGGGTACGCCTGCGGTCCCTTTGGTCCCGCTTGTACGGTGTCTGGGAGCCTGGTTAGCGCTCCCCAGTCCGTCTCGCTGGCTCATTCGGACCGTCAGGCTCGGCTATGCGATTCAGTTCGCCCGGCGTCCCCCCAAGTTCAGGGGCGTCCACTTCACTGTAGTGAAAGCTGTCGATGCCCCTGTCTTGCGTGTGGAGATCACGGTCCTACTGGCGAAGGACGCGATAGAGCCGGTCCCTCCAGCCGATATGAGGTCAGGGTTCTACAGTCCCTACTTCATTGTACCCAAAAAGAGCGGTGGGTTACGGCCGATCCTGGACCTGCGAGTTTTGAATCGGAGCCTTCACAAGCTACCGTTCAAAATGCTCACGCAGAAGCGCATTTTCGAGTGCATCCGTCCCCAGGATTGGTTTGCAGCGATCGACCTGAAGGACGCGTACTTTCATGTCTCGATTCTTCCGCGACACAGGCCATTCCTGCGTTTTGCGTTCGAAGGTCGAGCATATCAGTACAGAGTCCTACCCTTCGGGCTGGCCCTGTCTCCCCGCGTCTTCACGAAAGTCGTGGAGGGAGCCCTTGTTCCCATGAGAGAACAGGGTGTTCGCATCCTCAACTATCTCGACGACTGGTTTATTCTAGCTCAGTCGCGGGATCAGTTGTACGATCACACGGATCTGGTGCTCAGTCACCTCAGCCAGTTGGGTCTTCAGGTCAACTGGGAAAAGAGCAAACTCTCCCCTGTGCAGAGGATCTCTTTTCTCGGTATGGAGTTGGATTCGGTCGAACAGATAGCACGCCTCCCAGAGGAATATGCTCAGTCGGTGTTGAACTGCCTGAATACGTTCAACGGCAGGACAGTGGTTCCACTGAAATTCTTTCAGAGGCTCCTGGGGCATATGGCGGCCGCAGCGGCAGTAACCCCGCTCGGTCTGCTTCATATGAGACCGCTTCAACACTGGCTTCACGGCCGAATCCCGAGATGGGCGTGGCAACGCGGCACGTTCCGGGTGGCAATCACTCAGGAGTGCCGCCAAGCCTTCAGCCCGTGGTCGGACCCCTTGTTTCTTCGGGCAGGAGTGCCCCTGGAGCAGGTGTCCCGGCATGCTGTGGTATTCACAGATGCCTCTGCCACCGGCTGGGGTGCCACATACAACGGGCATGCAGTGTCAGGGGTGTGGACGGGCCCCCATCTGCATTGGCACATCAACTGCCTCGAGTTGCTGGCAGTACGCCTTGCTCTGAGCCGCCTCAAAGGGCCGCTACGGGGCAAGCATGTACTGGTCCATACGGACAACACTGCGACCGTTGCGTACATCAACCGTCAAGGTGGTCTACGCTCCCGTCGCATGTCGCAACTCGCCCGCCATCTCCTCCTCTGGAGTCAGAAGCATCTGAGGTCGCTTCGTGCCATTCATGTCCCCGGTGTGCTCAACCGTGTGGCCGACGAGCTATCACGAGCTGCGCTGCCAGGAGAGTGGCGACTCCACCCCCAGGTGGTCCAGCTGATCTGGAGAGAGTTCGGAGAGGCTCAGGTAGACCTGTTTGCCTCACCAGAAACCTCCCACTGCCAGTTGTTTTACTCCTTGTCCGAGGGAACACTCGGGACAGATGCACTGGCACACAGCTGGCCCCAGGGCCTTCGCAAATATGCGTTTCCCCCAGTGAGCCTACTTGCACAGACCCTGTGCAAAGTCAGGGAGGACGAGGAGCAGGTCCTGCTAGTTGCGCCCTATTGGCCCAACCGGACCTGGTTCCCAGAACTCTCACTCCTCGCGACAGCCCCTCCCTGGCCCATTCCTCTGAGGAAGGACCTTCTTTCTCAGAGACGGGGCACCCGCGTCCAGACCTCTGGAAACTCCATGTCTGGTCCCTGGACGGGACGCGGAGGTTCTAGGTGACTTACCCCCCGAGGTACTTAACACCATCACTTCGGCACGTGCACCGTCTACGAGACGTGCTTACGCCTTGAAGTGGAACCTGTTCGTCGAGTGGTGCTCTTCTCGCCGAGAAGACCCCCGAAGATGCTCGATCGGAGTCGTGCTTTCCTTCTTGCAGCAAGGGTTGGAGCGTAGGCTGTCCCCCTCCACCCTCAAAGTCCATACTGCTGCTATCTCCGCATACCACGACCACATAGATGGCAAGTCTGTTGGTCAGCACGACCTGGTCGTCAGGTTCCTTAGGGGGGCGAGACGGTTAAATCCTCCTCGTCCTCCCTCCATACCCTCTTGGGACCTTGCTCTGGTGCTAAGAGCACTTCAGATTGCTCCCTTTGAGCCCTTGCAATCAGCAGACTTAAAGATTCTGTCTATGAAGACTTTGCTGCTGGTTGCATTGGCCTCCATCAAGAGGGTAGGGGACCTGCAGTCATTTTCGGTCGACGAATCGTGCCTAGAGTTCGGGCCGGGTGACGGCCACGTGGTACTGAGACCCCGGCCTGGCTATATGCCCAAGGTTCCTACCACTCCCTTCAGGGACCAGGTAGTGAGCCTGCAAGCGCTGCCCTCGGAGGAGGCAGACCCAGCCCTGGCTTTGCTCTGTCCAGTTCGCGCCTTGCGACTGTACATAGACAGAACTCAAAGCTTCAGGACCTCAGACCAGCTCTTTGTCTGTTACGGAGGCCAGCAGAAAGGGAAGGCTGTCTTCAAGCAGAGGATGGCCCACTGGATAGTGGATGGGTTAAAGATGTAATGTATTATATCCAGCTGGAAAAAATCAAATTCACTGTCCAAGGTTCTAAAAGCAAGTTTTTTGAAACGTGGTCACCTTTCTTAGTATATTTTGATGATTTGCAATTTTCAGAGGGAGGGCTCTCTTAAACACCTGACCACATGTGCACCTACATATTTTATATTATTCTTTTCTTTATATTTGTTTGTGAGGTGATTTTATGTTTTTTTTTTTTTTTTTTTTTTTCCTCCTGATTGTATGTTACTTTTTGTTTTAAAACCTTTCATGTTACAACTTTGGAAAACTGGGCAGTTTGAGGCAGGTATAAGGTCATTGAGTCCTTTCATTTTTTAATTGAGTTGTTCATTGAGTTGTTTATTTATTTTCTTAATTATTTTTATTATTGCTATACTTTTTATAATGTATGTACTTTATACCTTGTAAATGCACAGTGCTGCTGGGAAATGGGAAGTATTGTGGAAAGTTATGTTTATTTTTGTTTGTTTTCTTTGTATACTATGACATAAATACCTATAAATAAAGTACTCAAAAAAAAAAAAAAAAACCCATGAGCTTTTGTTTCTCCATTCCGGTCAACTCTTCTGGGGTATTTGGAGGGCTTTATCTCATCTAATGACCTCCATCCAAGTGAAATCTACATTTCGTGGATGGCGTATGCCAAAATACTGAGGGTTAGAGTTGCATTAGACCGGCTCTCTACACAACACTGAACAAATAAAGCATGGATATAAGAGATCTCAAAACCATCCATCCAGCTGTACTTGAATTAGTCTTCCAGCTGGGCCAATCTGGCGAACGTGTGAGAGTGGCGAATGCCTGAACGTATTAGTAGAGTTGTAAAGACACCTGGAATGAAACAAAAATAACTGTTCTACTTCCACCCTGGTATTTTTGATGTATTTTCACTGAATCCACAGGTGGGAACTGTTGCATGTGACAAGTGTGGTATTTTAAATTCTTCTCAGTGCTGCCGTTCCTGTTGCTGCAGCCAGCGACCTTAAATAAAAAGCACAAGAAAGACTGAATCAGAGAGTAAAAGTTTGAAAATCTTATCTCATTAAGTTGTGTACCAATAAAAGCTATTTGGAGCACCTAAGATAAGACCAAAAAGACCAAAAATCTTCTTTTGTTGGTTATAGGTTATTCATGTAACATTTTTGTTTCTGCAGATTATTGTACTGGTTGTACCATAGGTATCCCCTATAGGTATCCCCATTAAAGGGATAGTTCACCCAAAAATGAAAATTCTGTCATCATTTACTCACCCTCAAATTGTTCCAAACCTGTATGAATTTCTTTCTTCTGCTGAACACAAAAGAAGATATTTTGAAGAATATGGGTAACCAAACAGTTGATGGGCCCCAATGACACTATGGAAAAATACCATGGAAGTCAATGGGGCCCATCATCTGCTTGTTTACAGACATTCTTCAAAATTCAAACATTTATTTTTAGATTTGCTGTAGTGAGAATACATGATTACACAGTTATGATATACTTTAGGCCAGTGTCACAGAATATTATTTATTACAATTAAATAATTTACCATTCAGTCCACAGGAAAAGGCACCTTCTTTCCCTGCTCCATTTTTATTTGTGACTCAGAACAGACCATCCATAAATGCCCCACCTGTGAAGGAAGTTTCATTAGATTATTTATTTGTTTGTCTGTTAGAGGAAATGAGAAGAAATGGAACTGACCTTGCCAGCCAAAATGTTTCTCTTAATAGATAAGGCTGGCTGGATATGCTGTCCCTGGGCTATTGTGTTTAATGAAAATGAAGACCCTCTGTACCCCGCAGAGGACTCTGCAGGTGCCAAGCTCTGATCTATTATTCTCAGAAAATGGCACAGAGAGTGAGGCAGACCACCGTTTTTCAGTTGTCGTATGAAATTTTCATCTGCTTTCTTCTTGAATTCCGTTTCCTGACGTACAATCATACTTGCATCGCTCTGAATGAAGCATTCCGGCATCAGGCACTTACATTTATCTTCGTCTTGGATTGAATTTCCCCAGCACTGATTCATTATCGAAGGTCCCGGTCAGACCAGAGCCAGGGCTGACATGCCTGCACGAAACCAGCCCATAATGCTTAGGTTGCAACTGCATTGATCTGAAACAGCCAAGGAAAGATCCACACATACCCGGCCAGTGATTGTGGCTGATAATCAACCCGCAAGAGTGCCGCCCCCAGAAATTGAGAAACTGCAAGACGACCGAACAGCACAGAACCACATGGCTATGGGCGGCACATGAGTTCATGGAGTCTTCATGTTTTTATTTTTTTAAATGTTATTTAAAAAATAGTTTTTAAATAACAAAATATGCTGGATTTGCTTTTTTGTTGTCTTACTGAAAATAATATTAATTTGTATGCCCGAATCAAATGTTATGCAATGACTTTATGTAAACACAAACATATTTTTTCACCCATGTTACCATGGTGGTTATCAGTACATTTTAAAGTACAGATACATTTATTTATTTCACACTTCGCAGTTCAAGTAAAACTTAAAATAATGCTAAAAAACTGTCAAATTTTTTTTAGTAAAAGCGCATAAGCCTCAATTGATTAACTGATGTGTGAGATTAAGCTTATGCAGCTTGTAGTATAGACATTTCAAAATAAGAGTCCCGGCGACTTGTCAAAAAGTGGTGGCTTTTTCTGGACCTCGGCAGTTAACTTCGCCGTCTGCCATTTTAAATGTGCGAGCCTTAAATTAGAATAGATCCTGATTGGCTGTCGGTGTTTTATTGTTCAACAGCTGGAAAAAAATCGTTCTGAAAGTGATCCCAACTATATCGTTTCTCTATATCATTATTGTTAATTATAGCTGTGGTGTGGACAGTGCTATTATTTAATGATTTTTAGAACTATATCTTTATCGTTATATTTATAGTTATTGTTCTTGGTGTGAACAGGCCTTAAAGGGTTAGTTCACCCAAAAATGAAAATTCAGTCATTAATTACTCACCCTCGTGTCGTTCCACACCCGTAAGACCTTCATTCATCTTCAGAATACAAATTAAGATATTGTGGATAAAATCCGATGGCTCAGTGAAGCCTGCATTGCCAGCAAGATCATTTCCTTTTTCAATGCCCAGAAAGGTACTAAAAACATATTTAAAACAGTTCATGTAACTACAGTGGTTTAACCTTAATATTAAAAAGTGACAAGAATACTTTTTGTGTGCCAAAAAAACAAGATAACGCATTTATTCAACAATATCTAGTGATGGGCGATTTCAAAACTGCTTCATGAACCTTCGAAGCTTTACAAATCTTTTGTTTTGAATCAGTGGTTAGGAGCGCCAAAATCATGAGATTACAGTAAACAAGGCTTTGTTACGTCATAAGTGTTTTGAAATTTCAATAGTTCACGTGACTTTGGCAGTTTGATACACGCTCCGAACCACTGATTCAAAATAAAAGATTCGTAAAGCTTCGAAGCTTCATGTGGCAGTGTTTTGAAATTGCCCATCACTAGATATTGTTGAATAAAGTCGCTTTTTTTTTTCTTTTTTTTTTTTTCTTTTTTTGGCGCACTAAAAGTATTCTTGTCACTTTTTATAATATTAAGGTTGAACCACTGTACTCACATGAACTGTTTTAAATATGTTTTTAGTATCTTTCTGGGCATTGAAAAAGGAAATGATCTTGCTGGCAATACAGGCCTCACTGAGCCATTGGATTGTATCCACAATATCTTAATTTGTGTTCCAAAGATGAACAAAGGTCTTATGGGTGTGGAATGACATGAGGGTGAGTAATAAATGACATAATTTTCATTTTAGGGTGAACTAACCCTTTAAGACTTCTATGTGTAAATGACCTCTTAAGATTGACTAACATCAGCAGCATGGTTCACATTTGTCTGTCACTCTTATTTTAAAGAGCAAGACAAAATGTACACTTTCAATGATACATAGATAAACAAACATGCTACTAATGCTGGAAGAAATAAGTAATGATTTTCTCTGTCAAGATGTTTACGAAATTTAAAGAAAAAGATGGGACAGTATCACCTCAATCCATGTTTGAACTCCACATGCTTTGTTTTCTGTGTGAGAGAACAGAGTAATGCGGTTATATGGCTGTTTTCAGACTCATGCAGGATCCGTACAGTCATTCGAAAGAAACACATTACAAAAATGAAGAAAGAGAGTCCCATTATCGCTAAAATGAATACAGAGTCAGCAGCACTTGTGAAATATTTGTTTTTCTTCTCTATACTGTATCTGTTCTTTGTCTACATTATTCTGCAACATCTCACTGGAAATCTCAGTGCAGTTCAGAAGTGTGCTTCATAAACGAAACCTCGACAACCGCAGCATCTTCCTCTGCGGTAGAGCCAATATTTGTTCTGAGACGTTTCTGCATGTCTCTCAGCTGTGCGTGAAGATATCCAGGAATAATGGCTGAGGAATGTTTCCCTCTCTTAGGACTGACCTGAATTTTATTACAAAACCTTGCTGCAAAGAACCTGATGATGAACATCCAATAGGGCAGCACAATTAGCTCTTTCCCCGCCATTTATGACACAATGCTCCCTCGCCATTGACAGAATTTTCCGTCATTTATGACACAGCGCTTCCCCGCCACTGATGGAATTAAATGGTTTAAATTTGTTCAATAAATAAGAATCAATAAATGATTAAATTAAACTGCCAGTAGGTGGCAGCAAATGACCGTCTAATGAGTGTGTCATTGATTCATTCTATAAAATGATTCGTTCAAACAGCTGATTCATTCAAGAATGAGGCAGTTGTTTATGAATGGGCCATTGAATCTTTGACTCAACTGATTCTTTCAAAATGCAACATATTCAGTAATGCAACACTACTGAGTGTTAATTGCTGTGAGACATGATATGGTTCTGACGTGATCTTTGTTTGGAACTGTATTTTTGCTGCTGAAATAGAACAAAAACAGTCAATATTGCCAATAAGTGACTTATTTTAACTACTTGTTTATTGATGTGTTGTATGATATCATTCAGTGTCACATTTTCAATCGTGATTTCACTGTATCATGTTATAAATAAAATAAAAAAAACTCCATATTTTGAATTTTTACAGCATTATTTTAATTCAGTTTCTTTGTGCGTGCTGCTCTCATTTGTTTCGATTTCTCATCAAGAGGCTGTGCGAGCCTCAACAGCGCAACATTGTTACCGTATATCAGTCGCCACTTACATTGATAAAATCAGAATCATTATCGCGTTTTTGGTGATTGCCTAGTTATTCTTTGTTACTGACGTTTTAATCAGGAAATTTGTCCGGTTAAGAAAGTAAAATTCTCTTTTACTTGCCCCTTCAAATAAATCCACTTGTCCCGACAAGCGTTAATGCCGAGCCGGCTCAGCCCCGGATGGCCCTGGCCCAATTTAAACCCTGTTTATAACACAACGCTTCCATACCATTGACGGAAATTTCCATAATTTATAACCACGCTTCCCCACCATTGATTGAATATTCTATCATTTGTGACACAACATTTCCATGCCATTGATGGAATTTTCCATAATTTCTAACAACACTTCCCCGCCATTGACAGAATTTTCCATCATTTAAGACACAACGCTTCCCCGCCATTGATGGAATTTTCCTTAAGATTCTTGTTCTTAAGATTACCTTAAGAAGTACTAAAGAAGAATTTTTAGTATATTAAGTAGGCGAAAATAGAGCACATTCAGTACACTATAGAAATGTACTTTTTTTTTCACCTGGGTTTCCCCACCATTGATGGAATTTTCCATCATTTATGACACAACCCTTCCATGCCATTGATGGAATTTTCCATCATTTATAACAACGCTTCCCAGCCATTAGCGGAATTTTCCATAATTTATGACACAACGCTTCCCCACCATTGAAAGAATTTTCCATCATTTATGACAAAACGCTTCCCCACCATTGACAGGATTTTCCATCATTTATGACACAATGCTTACCTGCCATTGAAGGCATTTTCCGTCATTTATGACACAACATTTCCCAGCCATTGACAGAATTTTCCATCATTTATGACAATGCTTCCCCGCCGTTGACGGAATTTTCCCTCATTTATGACACAACGCTTCCCCACTATTGATGGAATTTTCCATCAGGGACCAGCCTAGAATAATCACACCAGTGTGATCGTACACGTCAAAGGGTTAATTACTCACCCTCATGTCATTCCAAATTCTCCATAGACAGCTACGTAACTGACACGTTGATGCTTCAAAAAGTTCATAAAGAGACCGTAAAACTAATCCATATGAATTGAGTGGTTTAGTCCAAATTTTCTGAAGAGACTCAATCGCTTTATATGATGAACAGATTTAATTTAGGCTTTTATTCACATTTAAACATTGATTCTGCTTGCAACATCAAGTCTATAGCGACCCTAAAACAGAATAAAAGTGTGTGCGTGTATGTGAAGACAGAACTGATCTTATATTGCAATACAGCAGCAAATATTTTTTTTCCACAAACTAGCCAGATATTCCAACCGAAGAACAAACTGTACGGTTTGTTTGGGGACTGTGCTTTTTGAAGAGGGCATAAATCTCTTTCGAAGGTCTTTTTCAAGTAGATAATGCTATAATGCAATATCCTCACACTTTCTCTCACACACACACAAATTTTATTCTCATACATTTTCACTGTGAAGTTCCCAAGCACTAGAAATTCTGAAATTTATGAGGGCCACACACTTAATCGGCAGAATTATACACATACTGATAATATTGTGTGATAAATCACATTTCCTGAAGAACATGTGAGTGCACTACCCTGTGGAAAACTCACCACCATGTGCTGTGTCTGAAATAAAATAGTTCCCTACTATATTGTATGCAAAAAAAAAAAAAAAAGAAAAAAAAGAAAAAAAAAAAAAAGTACAAACTTTGAATATTGGCTAGACAAAGCTTTGTTTAAAATTTCTGGGTAGGAAAACAACAGCATTCTGATTCAGCTTCCTGTGGGTGTGGCAAATTCAATTCAAATTAAAGCTGTAAGCAGCGATGAAAGGGCCCTCGCACCCGGGGCCACCACAACCCGGTGGCCTTAGGAAAACAGTGAATAGTAGGTGACATGCATGACGCGTGTGCAAAGTTTCATGAGTTTTCGAGCATGTTTAGGCCCTCAAAAATGCGATTCATTTCAAAGAAGAAGAATAATTGACTGAGCAATTACAATAGGGTCTTCACACCATCTGTGCTTGGGCCCTAATTAAAACTCATGAACTAAATGGTGGCCAATTCTTTAATTTTAAACTGCCCTACCCTGGAATTTTTGGGTGGTTACAATAAAAGTCTCTATGATATTCAGTCTCTGTTAATGTATGTCTATGGGATTTCTGTGTCTGTACTGAGTGTTAGATTTTGTTTTATTATAAGAATCTTGAGTCTTAAATTACTTCAAAATTGTTTTACAGCAAGCTTCAGTTGGTAGGAGGTTCTCAAAAACATGGACTGCCGTTCTCACTCAAATCTAAAGCTAAAGAGAAAAATCGTGGTTCAGATTTAGGATCGCGTCTGGGAGTTTATCTACAGCAAATACAGATCTGACAACCGACGCGTCTAACAGGAGTTTCAAAATGCTGAGCACACAAGAGTTTATCATCTTATGCCATGTAAGCGTAGAATAACTGTCCAAATTATCCCCATGTTATTCATTTACACTACATGAACTGCACTGCGACGGCCTCCTGGCTAGGTTCTGCATGTTTAAAGGATGAATTTGAATTTTAGTCATCTTTTCATTTTTTTTCCTGTACTGTTTTGCCGAGGGGTGCAGATGGCCTCCGCTATACCTCCTGCTAGGTGCATAATGTAGCTTATTTTGTGTTTTTGCACCACTGTGATGCTAAAATAAACAATGGATGAAAAAAAGTGCATAATTAGTTTTATTTACACCATCTGATTGATGCATCCTGAACTCCCAAGATCCATGGAGACTCGTCAGTCTGCCTCAAATGGATGAAACTGTCCTGTTTACTGATTAATTGAGATCCTTCGATTAGATGTCTACTCTTGAGATGCAGAACAGATTTGATGCTTGATTTAAGCATGATGTTTTGTATTACTGTAGACGCAGATGTGGCATTAAAGAAATATTTAATGTAAAAATGAAAATGCTGTTAACATTTACACACTTTCATTTCCTACTATATTACTATTACTATAACTACTAAACTATATTAGTTTTGTTCATACGTGGAAAACAAAAGAAGAGGGTTTGATGAGTTTTCATGCTACTCTTTTACTGGTCATCAGGGCAGGTCAAGCTCCAAAAATGACAAAATAGCACCATAAATGCATTGTAAAAGTAGTCCAAAAAAATTCCAAACTGTAAGCTGAAAATCTTTACCTAGATTTACCTAGACTTCAACATAGTTCAAGTCAAAATAGCACATTGTCTTTGATTACAAAACACCAGTAGTGTCTGGAATCATTGTCAAGGACATGCAAAAGAGATTTTCTGTTAATAACGACTTCAATTTCATTTGTTCGTAACACAAAATCATTGTGGAATACTTTTTATCGAATTTTTAGGCATGGCCATAACTACCATATTGAGATATAAACGTTGATTACGTTACATTAGATTATAACGTTATTTTAGCCTTTCAACCTTTCAAACAGGATGCTCTCATGTCCATCTACAATTGTTTTTATATGTAAATATGTGCTAGATGGGTATCTTGCTGGTCTTTCAGTGTCTCTGCTATCAAAGTAATGCATTTAAAACATTGTGTCAAGTTAAAACAGTTGTGTCAATCTATGAAAAATTATTTAGCATTTTGTGTGATACCATTGCCCTCTGTTTAGCTTTTTAGAAATGCATGAAAGCATCGTTTTTTTGTTTGTTTGTTTTGTTTTTTGCTCTTTTTGGGAACAAAAATCATCAATCATCAGTCTCAGCATTCAGGAAGACGTGGCATTTTCCTTTAAACAATTAGACAATGATTTGTCCCTTCCAATA
This sequence comes from Mylopharyngodon piceus, assembly GCA_039654765.1. NCBI lineage: Eukaryota > Metazoa > Chordata > Actinopteri > Cypriniformes > Xenocyprididae > Mylopharyngodon > Mylopharyngodon piceus. The sequence continues at coordinate 34,535,170 of CM077438.1, forward strand.
ACAAATCTCTTATTAATCTTCACACCACGCAGCAGATGCTGGAGAAACTCAACTGAAACTAAAGCATTCCAGTTTAAACTGCCTCCATTGTTACGCCTGGGAATGAAACCATTTGTAATGATGACACAAGTAATTTATGGGAAAGTAATTTTTAATGCATTTATAGCTTATGAGCTCTGAGTATATAATTTTCTCTTTTTAAAAGCCCTCGCAGCGTATGAAGTCGGCATTCATTCTCTAAGCTGCAGCGGTAATTGCGGCAAGGGGGTTCTTTGAAGGAAAAATACATCTACTGTACGTTTTCCACACCTTTCCTGAGTGAATGGTGATTGGTGGACATGTGACGTACCGCAATTTGTGGGGCACTCTGAGGGATCTTTATCTTTTATTTTTTTCTAGGTCTTTATCCCTGTAGTTTAATTTTCATTTGCACAGAGTTGAAGTCGAGTCCAGTCTCTGTTCTATAGGCCTATTCAAAGGAGACGTGCAGGTGTTGAGCTTTATTTTGAGCATTATTGCATCTTGCTAACCTGTGGTTCTCAGTGGGTCTGTCGTCTTTTCTGATTACTCTGCTTCTGACAATGAGAGCCTTGGTATCATCACGCTGAGAAAATACATATCAGTCCAAACTATCAAACAAAACCAGACAGGCCTTCTCAAGGTTGCCAGCCGTTCCACTTTTCCTCTGAAATTAGCACCGCAAAAGCCATCCTGATCATCTCAGTGTGGGCCTTTCTGTCAAGTAAAAATAAATAAATAAAAACCATGTTCAATGTGATTTTACATGCTTCATTGCTACATTGTAGGCCTATATTACTAAATCTACAACAAATCATTTTTAGTTCACTGAAACAAAATAACAATACAAAATACATTTTTTTTTTTTGAAAATAAAAATAAAACAACGGAAAGAATAATAAACAAATAGATCACTTTTGTCTTGTTTCCACCAAAACATCCCTTAAATGAAGAATAATAATATTTTTGAAGAATCATTCTTTAAAAAAAAAAAAAAGTTAAGCATTAACAACAACAATGAAACATTTTTATTTTTTAGACATTCATCTTATTTATCTATTTATTATTTATTATTGTGTAATATAAACCACTCTTGGTAAAACAATAAAAAGAATATCTTTGTCAAGAGTGTCTTTATATATTAAAAAAGATGTGTAATCTAATGTATGTATAAAACATATTTTGATATAATTAAAATTGAGAAATTGGATGGAAATCCTATTTTAATCCTATTTTTTTTTTTTTTTTTTTTTTAAAAATAGAGTTCTAAAATTAAAGGTGCAGTAAGTGATTTCTGCGAAACACAGTTGATATTTGAAATCAACCCAAACAAACACACCCCTTCCCTTCATTTCTCATTGCTTTATCACAGCAGAAGTGAAGCAAAACAATGCTTCGTGAAAAATAAAGCAAAAGGAGATGAACAAACGACAAGGACTTTCAAAAATGAACATATAGTGCACAAGAGTATATACAAGCAAGAGTTGGTTGTTAGTCGCCAGCAGCACAGAAAAACTGTCCTGTTACTATAGCTAGAAGTACAACAACAGCATATTTTGGTTTTAGCAAAAAACAATGTTACTCGCGTCTGGAGCAGAAACAATGCAACCTCAGTGTCCGTTTTCAGGCCTTCCCTCCTATTCTCTCCAGCGCTGGAAATCTTTTCTAATATTAACGCGGGTCCTAAAGCTCTTGTCTGATCAAAACCCTTCTTTTTCCAGTGATATTCCTCTGACCTTTTGTAATGTCTCTCAGCCATCTCTCTTTCTACAGTCTCCCTCTTGCTCAGTGTTGCCAACTGCTTTCAATTGAAAGTAGCTAAAACTTGTAGCTAAATGTCACTAGACGACATCAAAATGGCAAATTCATTGATCTATATAAATATGAATATAGATCAGTGGGCAAAATAAGAATCTAGTTAAGTTTTGTCCAAGAAGTTGCTAGATTTGTCCCTAAACTTTTGAAAAAAGTCTCAAAAGGGACAGGGAAGTCACTAAATCTAGTGACAAAATCGCTAAATTGGCAACACTGCTCTTGCTCACTCTCTCTCCTCCTCCATCATGAGTGGACACGCCCCCTACTGCTGATTGGACACAAGTGTGTTGTGGCGCTCGTTCCGATCCACTTTCAACAGTGTTTCTCAGAAATCACTTACTGCACCTTTAATCAGTATTGGTTGCCACATGTAACCATGTCTGACATCATCTGACAACAACAGGATGAGGTATATTTATATATAAAAAAATGATGTATAGGTTTAGAAAAATCAAAAGAAAGAAAAAAAAAAATAGCCATGTGACCATTCAATGCAATTTAGGGATTCAGTGAAAAAGTTAATTCTAACCAAATGGTTCTGAATATATGTGTGTAAGTGTAAATTAGCATATTGGAGCACTACCTAATGCAGTAATGAATTTATGTTTACCTGAATAATGGGTGGGATTTGGGAGCATCCAATCAATTTTGGCATCTCTGTGTTTTACAGTTTCTGGTTCCAAGACATTTCTAGGCCAGATAAAACAATTGTTCTTGGTTTTTGGTGCTAAAATGCAAAACCATATTAACCTTGGCTCTTCTTACAGACATTGACATGTCGACATGGACACCATTATCTTTTAGTTCTTCCTAGGTCATGTTTGATGTGGCGTACAAGAGGAACGAGACCCAAACGTGTCCCACATAACATCAGAGGACTGCAACACTTGCACGCCCAGTTCATAGCACCGCTTGTTTACAAAATGGAAGGAAGATGACATAGTTTTGTAATGACATCATCTTTCAAGCTGGTAGCCAAGAGCAGGGTGTACAACTGGAGCAGTCTAGGGTCTGTCGTGAATGATGCCTACCCCAAACAGGACACTTTGGGGGAGTCTGCATATTGATCTAAAACAGAGCTTAAAATAGAGACAGCATGGGAAACACATTAAGCTGGTTTAGAGTCACACGTGTTGACAGTTTTGTGATCCGCAGCTCTACGAATCTCCAATTTCGTGGCTCGGTACTTTGAAACCAATTAGTCTCAACTGGTATTTAATTAGTAATTGATCTGCAACCTATTTTGCTCAGTTGAAAACCAGCAGCTCATATACTCCTACAGGCCTATGCTAAAAATGTGCTTTATGTAGAAAGAACTGCTATTTCCTTAGGCGGTTGAATTTACGGTAATTACCTCAGAATAATGTAATTGCCCACGTATTTAGCAGACGTGAATGTGCGACGAACAAAGAGCGCAGCCTTCAATTCAGAGCGGTTTTATGTAGAGGGGCTCTGACGGGCTGCCTTCCAGCTGTATTGCACAACCTATAAATCTTCCTGCAACGTTTCTTTTCCCTCTAGAACCAGTTAATTAGAATCTTTTCAATAAATTAACGAACTTGAGGCACCTGGCATAAAAAAAAAAAAAAAAAAATCCAGAGAAATGGAGCTCAAAGCGTTAAAAGCTCCTGGGAAATTGGATTTGTTCACAACAATTAGTCACCGATTGACATTCCGACCACCAGTCAGACCCACGGCGATGCGGCGTTCACTAGATACGGCTGCGTTTGTTAAACATTTTGACCCAGATCCAAAAAAAAAAAAAAGAGTATTGCTCTATGTATTTGGGTACAAAATAAAACTTTCTGCTTTGACTGTATTTCATAATGCATAATTAATCACGCAGCGCTCAATTATTTACCACAATGCGGAGGTTCTGTGCTTTTCCCCAGCGTTGAGGGATCAGCTGTGTATACATTTGTCTTGTCTATGGATCCCTTTTTGACTTCTGCTGATGCAGTTATAATCACCCGCTCATCTGAGAGAGAAAGGCCTGGAAGTCAAACAGATGATAAAATAGTGTTTTCATATTGTGATAACGAAATTGAGATCATGTTGGGAAGCCTTTTTTTCCTTGTGGAATCTGTGGCTCTCTTGATATCCTCTTTGCTTTGTTGATATTGATGACTAAATTGATTAACTAAAATGCTTTGATAGCAGGTTAAAACATCCAGTAGATGTAATTGTCTTCATATAATTGTCACGTGTTGTTGAGGAATAAGGAATACAAACAACTATAAACACTTCAAATAGTTTTTACTGGAAATCCATGGGAGTAGCACAACACATAATCTGAGACAATAACCGGCAAAGGAATGAACAGAACAGGGCAGGACAATGATTGACAGGTGTAAACTGTGCTTAATCAGATACAAACCAGGAGATAATCAGTAAACAATGACACCAGAACTAGGTAAAACCTAGATAAAGGTAGGTAAAACAGGAACTCAAAACAAACATGGTGACAATAATATAATATATATTAATATCAGCTAATAATAATAGTAGTACTAACTATAATTATCATAAACATTATCAATGTATTAAGTATATTATAACGTTCTTTATAATAGAGTAGCTTTTAAAGAATAAGACATGACAACATTGACTAAATTTTAAGGATATTTTTTTAGCAAAAGACCAACACAAAAACAAACAAACACACACACACACACACACACACACACACAAAGAAAAGGGAAAAGCTAAAGCAAAATAGAGTGGTTAAAAAATAAAATTAATACATAAATTTGAATGTGTCAAATACTGCTCCAAAACACACAGACTGAGGATCCAAATGCAGTCATTTATTAAGGAGTAATCCAGAATCGTAAATCCAAAACAGGCAAAAGGTCAAAACACAGGCAGACAATACAAACAATAACAACAAGGTAGAAAACACAGGCAAATAAGATAATCCAAGAAACCAGACAGAAGATTAAAAAAAACCATGACACAAGAAAACAACAGAGAGCACTCAGAGATGCAGCGTTGACACATACAAGACTTCACAATGAATGAGTGAAAATTCAGGGTTTATACAGGCTGAGTTTAACCAGAAAATGAGACACAGATGGAAGTGATTCAGCAATAATGAGACAATGTGTTATGGCAATGGGTTATGGGAGATGTAGTCCATGGTGGAATGACAATGGTCTGGGGACAATGGTCAAGTGCCCTCTGGTGGATATCCTGGGCACATCAGCCGGTGATCGTGACAATAAGATATGACGACAACAACTAAATTTAAAGGAAAATTTTTGGCAAAAAAAAAAAAAAGTTCACTGAAACAAAATAAAACACAAGGGAAAAACTAAATCAAACTGGGGAATTGGTGGGAAATTTTAAAGGTTAGTTCAGTTACGCATCAGTTACACTTCGTAAGTTGAATACGGAAGGTGTAGGACGTAGTGCAAGCGTTTTGAACTGCGAGAGGCGTTACACTTTCTTCGTAAGGTGAATACGGAAGGTGGTGAAAGCTAGATATTTTACTTTATAACACAAACGCATCGCTTCACTTCAGAAGGCCTTTATTATCCCCCGGGAGCCGTGTGGAGTACGTTTATAATGGATGGATGCACTTTCTTCAGCTCATACTCATTGCTCCTGTTCACTGCCATTATAAAGCTTGGATGCGTCAGGATATTTATTAATATAACTCTTTATTAATATAATTTATTAATATATGCGTTCATCAGAAAGAATAAAGTCATATACACCTAGGATGGCTTGAAGGTGAGTAAAGCTTAGGGTAATTTTCATTTTAAAGTATACTAATCCTTTACAGAAGAAATGGAAATCCGTGTGACCTCTAAAGGATTAACAGGCCAGAGAAATTTAGAGTTTAGCTCACACTTCATGAGATATAAAGAAACTAAAACTATTAGGGAAGAGTGTTTTTTCTTCTTGTTCACTCTCAAATTCTAGCTATCACACACTTCTTCTCAAATTCAAGGCTGTCATCGGAGAGAAGGTGACTTACTGTAAGAAGCCAACATTTTCAAGTTGATTTACTTTTATCTCATTTGACCTTTCAGTGTTCTGCTTTGTATTAAAACCACTCTGTGTTCACTGAACCCAAGGGATCTTGAGATAGTTCACACAAAATGGAAAATGCTGTCATCATTTACTCACCCTCATGTCATTCCAAACCTGTATGACTTTCTTCTAAGGAGCATTTTGAGGAATGTGCTAGTAGCTTTTTTTTTTTCATTAAGTTATAATGCATGGAAATCGGAGCTTCCAAAAAAAAAAAAAAAAAAAAAAAAAAAAAAAGAAACTTCACAATCTAATGCAACAATTTAACAGTCTGTTGCAGCATTATTAAGGTCTCAACACGGGTCTTGGAAACGGGAGTGCCAATGTTCATTTACTCGCCATTTAGCAGATGCTTTTCATCCAAAGTGACTCGCAGTACACTAATTGCTGGGAGAATCAGTCCCGCAGGAGCAACCTTGGGTTAAGTGCCTTGCTCAAGAGCCCAGTGGTGATGGAGCACAGCAATGATCTCACTGACTCTTGAGTTTCAGGGTCCCCTACTATGTGGAACTGAACCTACAACCTTCACATCACGATGTTCGTGCAAACATGCATGTGAAAACAAGGCAGCTAGTGTAGATTACTTGCAACATAGAATAAAATAGGAGCGCCGAACCTGATGACACAATTAGTGCGACAACAAAAAACCACTTACCCTCATGTCGTTCTAAACTTGTAAGACTTTCATTCATCTTCGGAACACAAATGAAGATCTTTTTGATGAAATCTGAGAGTTGTCTGTCTGTCCATTGACTGCCTTTGCAAAGACCACTTTGACGCTGCAAAAAGTTCATAAAGAGTTTGTAAAACTAATCCATATGAATCGAGCGGTTTAATCCAAATTTTCTGAAGAGACACGATTGCTTTTTATTATGAACAGATTTAATTTAGGCTTTTACTCACATGTAAACATTGATCAGTGAACATAAGCAGAAGCCCAACCGAACCTGAAAAACGCACAAGAACAAACCTTGAACCTATGAACTTTTTGAAGCATCAAAGTGGTCGTTGCAAAGACAGTCAGTGGACGAACAGACATCTCTCAGATTTCATCAAAAAGATCTTCATTTGTGTTCCGAAGATGAACGAAAGTCTTACGAGGTTGGAACGACATGAGGGTGAGTAATTCATGACAGAATTTTCATTTTGGGGTGAACTAACCCTTTAACAAATCTTGACTGTCGTACAGTTTGACATTAAATATGAATCCCATGTTGTGATATGGTAGGGATCATGTTCGTACAGTCTGACAAGCAACAATCATAAACGACTATTATAAATCATACAGTGTGCACCCAGCTTAAATGGATAGTTTACCTTGACTTAAATATGACTTAAATAATTTAATTACTTAATTTAATTACTTTAAAACTTACAACAAAATAAAATGGATTGGTTGCACACAGATAAATAGCATAATTGAATGTTATAAACAAATCAATAAGTAAATAAGCAAAAAAATAGAAAATGTGTTGTAATAAATTAATTAAATAATTAAATTATTTAAGTCATAAGTTATAAATAAAACCACAAAGTCACTCAAAGTCAGTTATAAAATAAAAATAATTAGTCATAAATAAGTTATAATAAATCTATAAAGTATTAAATAAGTCAAAGTAATAAAGTCATAATAAATGAGTAAGTTAGGCTATAAGTCTTTAAACAAGTCATAAAAGAAATAAAGTCAAAGTTATAAAAAAAAAAAAAAAATTTTTTTTTTTTTTTTTTTTACATGGAGCAAATGTTGATATCCATTGGATAAGAAGCTCAAAACCCTTCGCCAGGAGTTTGATTGACAGGCGATCTAACCAATCATAACACAGAATCCGCCATTTTGTCCGACAAAGCAGTCAGAGAAGTTAGCAGATTAACGTAGGTAGACTTGAACTTGAAAAATGGTGTGTACAGACGTCTTTCCACGATTGAAACAACATTCCTTATGATGTTCATTCATGTTTATTTGATGCTATAAATTAACTAGTAGGAAGAGATGATCGGTTCACGAGACGCTTGAACTGAGGCGCTACAGCGATCTGTCACGACACATTAAAGAGCCATAAAATGGTATTTATTGTTTAAATTTCTTTAAAAATTACAAGATATCATTTCATATCAAAAGTAACCTGCTCTGTCTTGTCTGTCGATGCGTTGTCAGTGTCCCCTTTGCTCCGCGATGTATTTTTCACTGCGTGAGAACATGATGTGTGGCCAGAGATCGGCATGGCTTGTTGGACGTAGCAACAGTAACTAAAGGGGGCGGGTCTTTGCGAACGGTCAATTGTGGGTCCTTCCTTGCTGCTTTGTTTCTCTGTACATGTAACAATCAATTCCAAAGATGACGAAGAAGATTCAAATTGAAGTGTCTTTATTAAAGTAAACTCAGGTAAAATACAAACAACTCAGAACAGCGTGCTAAACAGGAACAATACCGGACAACTGAAGAGTGAACAAGGAGGAACTTAAATGCACAGTGGTAATGAGATGATGACAAACAGCTGTGATGATAATCAGTGTCCATAGAAACTAACAGTAGGCGGGAAACTAAGACAAAGGAAACATGAAACTGATCAATTAATAGTAATATTATTTAAAATATAATTTAAAATAATGTTACAATAAAACATAATATAAAGTTCTGAGCTTGGTCAATCATTTCAAGTCAAGTAATTCAAGTAATTCCGCTTTATAGTAGTAGTTTGACGAAGCAGACACTTTTAATCCCACACGCTTGACAAGAACCAACCGTCACTGTTTTGGTCTTATAATGACCGTGGCATATCTGACAAAGTGTCACATTTATTATTGAAGACGTGTAGTCTTGGCCTTTAAGACATCTCGTAATGACTGGCCACATGCAATTAAACCTGAATATGAAATAAAGCTCCCGTTTGTGTGTGCGCGCACATCTAATTGTCAAGGAATATTTCACAGCTACATGCTTCAGCACCCAAAGGGTCACAGGGATGGCAGCAATCTGACAGGAAAGTTCTGTGAAGCGCCTGAGATTGGTAAACCCCTCCAGCCAGGAGAGATTTCAAAACAACTGTTTTATTTTTTTCCTGCAGTATCATTCTTAGAGATTACACCACACCGCACACACTATCTCACAGTTGCTGAAGGACAATATGGGATGAGACAAGGGTCAAAGAGACGAGAAAGAAGATGAAGGGCAGAGATTGGTGTGATAGGTGTCATGCTGAAGTGCGAGGTAGGTGTGTAAGTGTGTGTGTATCGTGTATACGTCTCTGAAAAATGTCCTAGTGGATGGTGCCGGGTGATAGAGACTGAGATATTCTGTCTGACACCTTCACAAACAACTCGCAGTCAGGCCAAGACATACACAACTTTTATCCGTCCATCTGGAATGTGAAAAACACTTCTAGAAAATAAATCGCTTTGTGCACAACAATATTTACCATAACATATGTGATTCAACAATTTTTCTCTTTATGGTTTTGAGCAATATGTTGCTTTGCAGGGCTAATTAAAGGAGAAGCATGGTTTTTTTTCATCAACATGATGAACGAAAATATGAACTACATCAGTTTAGTGGTGGTCAGTCAATCGAAACATACAGACTGTTTTCATACTGGAGTCCTATACTTATATACTCTGTGCAATATGGCAACAGATTCTAGCTGTTCTTCTAGCTAAGCAAGCTCGATTTTGCACGTTATTGCAATCTGAAATGGTTTGAAGCTAATACAACTATACAAATACATCACAAATCCTTTTACTTTCTTTGCCAGATTATATGCGTTATATCAAAGTCTCTTTAAGACAAGTCATTTCACTCAGCAGCCATCTTTGAAACGTCTCTCGGGCATGCAAGTGCAGCTCCTATCTGTTTGAATGGGGAAACATCAAATTCTCCAAAGCTGTTTGCCAAGCTTTCGATTAAATTTCATATTTGAAATCACCAATGAAATCTGACAACAACTGTCTCATAAATTTTGTTTCTAAACGCTCAAATCATGACAAAAAAAAACGTATTTTCAGGCTGGATTAAGCTAATGCGCATGCGCAATCTTAAATGCGCGTCTCTTGCGTCTCATTTCAGAGGCGCACGTCTGACTGTTTCTATAGGAACTGGAGCTTCTAACGGCCGCTGCACTGACATGATGACTTTACCAATCGGCAATTGGCTCTTATTTAGAAGGCGGGACTTATTCCGCCATATTGCGCGTTGCACTTTCTCCCATTCAAAACAATAGTGACATGTCTTGTATTATTCTATAGTCTTTGACAAAGTTCCTTTCAAAGAAAGTCTGTTCATTCGGCGGTCATATTTGCAACACCTCTGGGCAGCTATTTTGGGCATACAAGACTAAGCCCTATCTATTTGAATGGGGGAATCCTGAAATCTCAAAAACTGCTTGGCGAACTCCCAATTAAATTATATATTTCAAATCAGCAACAAAATCTGACATGAACCGTCCCATAAATGTTGTTTCTTAAACTAAATTAGCATTAAAAAAAGGTTATTTTTCAGGTGCGAGTCTCAGGTTTTTATGGGAATCGGAGCCTCTAATGGCAGCTACAGTGACGCAATGACTTTATCAATCAGCGATTGGCTCTTTTACATAGAAGGCGGGACGTATTCCGCCATATTGTGCGTTGCAGTTTCTCCCATTCGTAGCTAATAGGAGTGAACCATCTTTCTATATCTATAGTTTTTGTTTATGTGCAGCAATGGCTAAATTGTCGACATTTTATAGTGCAAAAGTGACTGCCTACTTTTTCAGTGACCATGATACCATGCGACATGTGACGTATATTAGTGTTATTGGAGTTTGTCGTTTGGGATCATTCTTTGATACTTTGTGTCTTTTATAAAAAGCTTCCAGTGGCTAATCAACTTCAGAAAAGTTTGATTGAGAATTGGACGTGATATAGGATTTTAAAACAGTACAATCCCTTTGAATGAACGGTACTTCGCAAATTAAAAACACCAGACTAAGGTCCACCGAGACCAACCAACAACAAGCTGTAGAAAATATGTATTATCTGTATACTGCTGAGTCTCTGTATTGCCAAAACTTATTAAACATCAACAATTGTTGTTTTGGCTGGAAATCAAGAGCCGCTTGAAGTAAATTTAAAATAAATGAGCTTCTCTTGATTCTCAGCCAAAACAACACTCCAGATCAGAGACGTTTAGACGTCTGAAACATCTACCCACCCACCGTCACACACATAGACACACACACACACACATACAGGCAGAAACTCATCTTCACATTAGCAATGTGAGTCATCATCAAGCTCTCCCTTACCACACCAGGGTCTGATTGGGCGAGATTGAAGAAATTGCAGGGGCAGATTGCCCAGTAATGGCTTTGTGAAATGTGAGTTGAGATTCATCCTCATCTTCATCGTTCTCTGTCTGGCCTCTACATCCTTTCTACTCTCACTGGCGCTCTAAATACTTTTGATGAATCCATCTTGGTCTGGAACTGATGGGTTCTTTTGAGCAGGTGGTTTTTGCTTGCTGGTCCTACCAGTAATTGTAGCCCGCGCCCAATAAATACGTCTGATTTGAGGCGCGTTACTGTAGAAGACGTGTGAACAAACATGCAATACATCACACGGCGGTCCGTGGAGATCTCTAGTGTAATGAAGGGTAGAGAGGCTATGTGGCGAGGTAATAGCTTTCAGCAATGAGAGACTGAAATGTGTGTGTGTGTGTGTGTGTGTGTGTGTAGAAGTATAGAATGCGTTTGTGATATGTTAGCTACTCTCACGACAGTCAGACGCTCGATATGTTGAGTGGTGAGCTGTATTTGAGACGCCGGGGTGCTGGTCTGTGGCAGATAGTCTTCCAGCATTTGACGCCAACCCTACACTGTGGGTGGTAGAAGAGGAAGTGTGTCTGTCCATTTCTATATTGACTTATGTGCATTTCATTCTCAAAAAAAAAGTAGCTGTAGTACAGTACAGTGATGATAATAGCATGGTTCTTTGATATTCCATGGCATTTGCATTATAATTTAAAGGGTTAGTTCACCCAAAAATGAAATTTCTGTCATTAATTACTCACCCTCATGTCGTTTCACACCCGTAAGACCTTCGTTCATCTTCAGAACACAAATTAAGATATTTTTGATAAAAACCAAGAGATATATGGCTCGTCCATAGACAGCAATATAATTCAAGGTCCAGAAAGGTACTAAAGACATCATTAAAATAGTCCACGTGACTGCAGTGGTTCAACCTTAATTTTATGAAGCGACGAGAATACTTTTTGTGCACAAAAACAAAACAAAAATAACTTTATTCACCAATATCACCATAGTACATAGCAAAAACAAGAAATTCACTCCATATAAAACTATTTTAAACAACATTTGCTAATTCTTTTATAATCAATATGCAGTTATAACCTAATATTAATTGAGAGGCTATAGGGAATATTTGTACTAAGGATGCTTCAATCGATCGCCTGCAGATCGGTACCGGCCGATAAGCACATTCTATGACTTGATAGAAAGTCACTTAATTTGTCCGATCTCACGTGCCAATCACAATTTGATGAGTTTCCACCAATGCACATAAACAGTATAAAGCCCGGAACACACCAAGCCGACGCCGACGAACTAGTGGAGACGAAAGCAGACTGCAGGGTTGGCTCACGTCGGCAGTGTCTGGGTCCAGAGTTGCCCTGACACACCAAACCGACGCTCGACACCTGACGGCCAAGTAGCACGTCTGTTCTATGCCTGCATAAGAAGAAATGCCTTTCCATACCAGCAGGTGGCAGTAGCTAAACAACCAATCAGAATGATCGGATGACCTGACTGACCGACGAGCTCCGACACAGATTCAACATATCAGCCGAAAAAAAGCCGACGAGGACCAACTTCAGCCGACGGTGCGGAACACACTGAGAAAACTTAGTTGGTCAACGAACAAAAACTGCCCGACAGCCGACCGTCGGCTTGATGTGTTCTGGCCTTAAAGATGAGACGTTTGCGCCACATTCTGCTTTGTAACTTCGCAAAACATTAGTAAACCATAGTAAATCTCACATCTTTATTTAGAGCAGATTGTCTCGATTCAAACGAGCCCAACATAACATAATGCGTAGATCTTGAGAAAATCCTCACCGTGTGACATGACATGCTGCTTGGCTAATGCTATAGGATATCCGGGATCTGATCGCGTTGCCACCATAAAAATCCTGATCAGAAAATCCCTAATTATTTCTGCAGGAACTGATCAATGTAGCCCAGCTAAAACAAGTATGACTGTGACTAAAACACAACTAATTCCTTCACCATAAAATGGATTTAACTGGTCACCTTTAATTTTCAGTAGGGTAAGAGTAATCTAGAATCAACAAGACTTCATTTGTAGAAACTTCTAGGGCAGTAATCTTTACTGCAATCTTCGTTTTAGTTGTTTAGCTTAATTGTTTGCAGAACTAGCCCCAAAGGGCCACAAATGTCCAAGTTAAGGCGGAGACATCTAAATCAACCTCCTTAACACCTTCCAATTGCTTCGACACAGTTATCTGTGTGAGAACTGAAAAAAAGGACAATGACAAAAACTTATCCAAGTTTTTTGGAAGCTTCTATATACTGTAAACCTTCACCACTCTCACCTGATAGCTTTATAGAGCTGAATTTATGTTATGTAATGTTGAGGACCAGCGCTGCCCCCACAATTCGATTAAAGTTTTACATACCGAGACGCCTGACATCAATTTCAGTTGTGCAATAAACCAGCACACCTTGGCAGCTATTTTCCCACCCTCCAATCAAATGTAGTGTGCCATGTTTGAGCAGTTTCCTTTACTCGAAAACCTCCAGTGCTTGTAGTTCCACCATTAATCTGACTATCCAAATCAACAAGGAGCTAATTTAGTGAATCATCCAATTTATACACTCAGCAAGCTCACAGATTTTCATGTCACTAATTTGCTAAACATAGCAAAGAAATTAGGAAAATGAAGCCTATATTTAGAACCATTAAGATGTTTTTGCATTATAATACTTTAAAGACAATTAAGCTCAAAATGCAAAAAACACATACATACTCAAAATACATGCAGTGTTGGTAATGCATTACAAGTAACTAGAGTTTCGTAATCAGATTACTTTTTCAAGTAACTAGTAAAGTAACATTACTTTTACATTTACAACGAAATATCTGAGTTATTTAAATAATAAATAAGTAACGCTAGTTACTTTGTTTTCCCATGTATTGACTGAAAGCTCTCCTGCCGCCATGTTGAGAGAAATCGAGAGTAAGTGCAGAGGCATTGATGGTTATTGTAGTTCTAGACTAAATGTGAGCATTTACTCATCTCACTTGCACAAAAACAGATTCAGTATTCCTGAAAATGAATAAAAACAGCGAAATGCTAACTCAGAATATTACGCAAAACTGCAATAATATATGCAATAAATATGTTGTATTACACAAATATACTATATGTATTTATATCTCACTTTATTAACCAATGTCTTTGCTGCTGACCATCGATGATCCAATTCAACCATACTAATAAGCAAAAATGACTTTAGAAAAACATCACATTTGTGATCAGCCTGAGGCTTATTCATTTCACTTTTGCTGTGAAAGGGCCGTTACATTTGCCAAAAAGCAATGTAATGCATTACTTTCCATAAAAAGTAACTAAGTAACTAGTTACTAGTTACTTTTTTAGGGAGTAACGCAATATTGTAATGCATTACTTTTAAAAGTAAAGAAACACTAAATACATGTATATAACATTAAATATATTTTATTCACATTGTAAAGTAATTAAAGAAAAAAAATCAACTTTGTATTAATGTTTCACTGATAAAGTGTAAAAATGCATTTTAAGTTACACTACAACTTTGAGAGTTTAATGAAAAGTTTAATTTTGCTACAAACAAATTGTGAATACATTTATTTTTATCACATCTTTATAACAAAAAAGGGACTATTTGCATAGCAGTATTTCTTAACATGGTTCCTTGTTTTATTTTTGTTCTCTACCTTTTTATCCACCATGAAAGACAAGCTTTTGTGGTCAGTGAAAGTATGTAGTCGTAAGTGGTTTTTCGACAAGCACCATTCTAAAAATGTACCAAACAGTTCTTCCATCCTTCCTTTAGCAATGTGTCAAGCTCATGAGAGATCTACACACGTTTGCAGTGACGTTTGATTGGTTGAGGCTCTAGAGCAATTCACCATTCCTGACAGAATTAATAGAGGAAGAGTGGCAGAGAAATTATGTTAAATGAAAGACGCATTTACTTTTAAGTAGGTACGAAGGCTTTGACAGCACCAGTGTCGGCCCCATCAGCTCACAAAACTCTCAGCGTCAAAGCAGTGGAACAAAACACAGCCGGTCTGTGAAGACTGGCGAACCAGGTCATGTTTATTTGCATGCAGGAGGCAGAAAGTATGTCAAGAAGTTGTCAAAAATGCATGTGAAGTTCGGAAAAAACAAAATGTGCAAAATCCGACAGCCGATTAAAGTAAAAGGTTATGTAATAGTGGACTGGCTAGCAACTGTTCCGATTGATGTTATTGTACCTTCACCTGTTCATTTTCCAAATAACCTGAAATCACTAGTACCACTGAAATTTGTATTGAAACATTTTATCAATTCCTCCCACATAATTTATAGTTGAGTGGCAAATTCAGTGGGAACAACCAGATGAAGACTATAAAAAGCTACAAGATCTCACAAAACCTGTCAAAACATGTTTAAGCAATATTTCGCCCAACAAACAGGCAAAAAGTTTAAATTGAACAAGAAAAACAAGACTATTTTTAGGACCATTGAGATGTTTTGCATTATTGGCATTATTGTTACATTATTAACTCACAAGGGCGGGAAATAATACATTAAAGACTGACTAGACTTGTTTCAATGTTAAAAATTAGACCTAATACGTGTTCTAAATGTTGTAGTTGCAGTGGCAACACCGAAGCAGATCAGATGTGTCCTGGTTATATTAGGGTCTTTTTTCAAAGGCCTAGCAAATAAGTACAGCCTATTTAGAGTACATTTAGAGGATATGCTTGAGATAAATCCACATTATAAAACCGTTGTCCTGGCCTAAATGGCACTATCAGCACTTTGGACATCCTCGGAGTTCACACCCTAGTGCGACATGGACTGATGGGTAGTACACTCTCATGAATTCCACACTAGTACAGACTTAAAAAAAAAAAGACACATCCAGGGTACTTCAAGGGCACAAATAGGGCACTCACAGGCACCCTTTTGAATCATTAAATGACAAAGGGGACAACCTACCACTCTATGGACTTCAGAGAAGTGGAAAAAAGCCACAAGAAAAAGTCCAGATCAAGTAAATCTTTGGGGACAGAGCTAGTATCTTTGATATCAAATGATGGACTTGAAGACTCATTTAAGACAAACAAAAGCAGTAAGATTGTCAAGAAAGTGTATGGCTTCAAAGCTGGATTTCACTAATGCAAAAGATGCAAATCAGGTAACAGTGCAACACGGCCAAAAATTTTAATACAGTGGGTCGATACCAAAGACAGTCCGTCTGCAGGTGTAATGACATTGGGACATCTCACTTTCTACCATGGCTTCCACGCTTGTCAGTTTTTCAGTGCAACTACAGGCCTCTGTACACGTTCCTTCGTATTTCTGCAGCATTCAACTAGCAACACCGTATTTAGAGCGAAAAGTCGAAAGAAAATCTTGAGCTCATTGGAGAGATGGAGAGAATAAGGAACACTGAGCAGGGAGGCTGTTTCAATTTCATTTATCAGACATCATTTCTCTGCTCCACTGACTCAACAAATTCAGTCTGTTGGCTCAGTGTCACCCCGCAGGGTCCCTCCGCCCTCCATACACACGCCCGGTGATAGTATGTTGGTAAATGACTCTCTAATAAAGATCTAAACCCATCCCACCACCAGTGTACATCCGTTCCCATTCCAGTTATTGATCTGAGACTCATTTCCCCCATTCCCAGATGAGAAGGACCAAAGGTGGAATGGTTCCCTAGAGGTTGGGGAAGGTTTGTGTAAGTTATGAATTGGGAATATTGTGTGACGGGTTAAGTTAAGACCTAGGAGGTCTATAATACCTAGAGTTATCTGTTAACATTCCCATTCATCTCAGTGGCAGTTGCTTGGCTCGGCATTTATTCCCCTGGCAATTTGATTTTTGTTTTACTTTTTCAACAGAATCTAACTCTTCTAGACTGGAGGACCAATGGACTATTGTCTCTAAATGATGAAATACGTGGGATTGAGGGAAAAAAATAAACCTCAAATGGGGTTTGAAACAAGAATAATACGAGAAGAAAGTAGGTTAGACAAACAGGGATGCTTTGAAATTGTGCTATACAACTATCTCTTGGTCTTGTAGCTTGAAGTTTATGGATTCTAACACACAACTTCAGATCAGCCCAACTCTATTCTTTTCCCTTTATAATGTAAAAACAAGCCCAGAAGTTACTGTCTTCACTTGATCCTTGACCCTCTCTTGATCCTTGACCCTCACAAACATTTAGACTTTAGGAAGCCAAACATCATTTTGATTACCATGGAAAGTGACCAGTCACCTGTAGATTCCTTAAAAATACAAGGTTTCTAAAGAACTATGGTGGAGTGGAGCAAATATTTTTGTTTGTCCAGGTGTCTCTGTCCTTCGAATTGCATCATTTAGCCAAGCATAACTGCATTTATACACAACATGTGAATAAAACAAAATCATAAAGTTTTGAAACGATTTTGACACAAGGATGTGTACACAAGCTACATCGTTTTGTTCCAAAATGTCAGACTTCATTGCGTTTCTCAAACAAAGTCACATTCTCATCATTACCACAAGAAATAGTTGACTTTAACACACACAATTTTCTCTTTCACATCTTAAAGGGTTAGTTCACCCAAAAATGAAAATTCTGTCATTGATTACTGACTTTCATGTTGTTCCAAACCCGTAAGACCTTCGTTCATCTTCAGAATGCAAATTATGATATTGTTGATGAACTCCGAGACCTTTCTGACCTTCGATAGACTGCAATGTTATTACCACTTTCAAGGCCCAGAAAGGTAAGTAAAGACATTGTTAAAATAGTCCACATGACTGCAGTGGTTCAAACTGAAGAGAATAATTTTTGTGCACAAAAAAACCAAACAAAAATAATGACTTTATTCAACAATTTCTTCTCTTCCATGTCAGTCTCCTACGCTGTTGACATAGTAAACACAGTGCAGCGCTTCCGGGTTCTACGTCGGAACGCCGGCTCGTTATTTGCCAGCTTCTGCATCAGCATCAGACGCATGCATTGTGCAGCTCACGTGAACAGTGTGTGTTTACTACGTGGACAGCATAGGAGACTGACATGGAAGAGAAGAAATTGTTGAATAAAATCGTTATATTTGTTATATATCGTTATAATCGTTATATAACATTAAGATTGAACCACTGTAGTCATATGGACTATTTTAACAATGTCTTTACCTTACTGGGCCTTGAAAGTGGTAATAAAATTACAATCTATCAGAGACCAGAAAGCTCACGGATTTCATTAAAAATATCTTGATTTGTGTTCCGAAGATGAACGAAGGTCTTATGGGTTTCGAACGACATGAGGGTGAGTAATTAATGACAGCATTTTCATTTTTGGGTGAACTAACCCTTTAAGTGAAGGTGGAGCAACAGTTTAAAGACAACCTTTCTGAGCAAGTTAATGTGCAGTCCCATTAACAAAATTTCTGTGAAATTTTGCAGGCCGAAAGGCTCATTGTCAATAGCGTAGCGATGTTTGAAGCACTGCTCACACAGGAGTCACTTTCACACCAAGCATGACAAATTCACATGCCCAACTGAACCCAATGCAAAATCTTCAAGGGGAAATATTTTGCCCTTAATGCAGAATTCCAGATTGCATGGATTCCGATTGAAATGACTGGATTTCGCCCATGAAATTTTGCCAAACAACGGTTAAGTTTAGTTAACTAATAACACATTTGGTTTAATTTCACAAACATTTTAAATTAACTTTAGCCAAGTTTTGAGTTGTCACCACCAGACTAATGCAAATATGCACCATAACATACTTGCAAAGCTTCAACCAGTAGCACCTTGCACACTTGCATAGAGATTGCTAAGTGTTTCCTAATGTTCTATTGTTCATAGGATTGGGCATTTGAATGAACCTCTTAACCCAAGTATAATATTACATAACTATTTCAATACTTTTATAAGCAATCAGAATTTAGATTTTCACCTGATGGAAGAAAAAAAAAATAACAATAGACTTACACTGAATTAGGGACCAGAGCCATATCTAAAGATCAGAATAACATTGAGACTTGGAGGTCAGCTAAAATGACTTGGGTAATCAAAAACACCCTTGAACTGTGGCAGTGAGTTTTGTAAAGGCAAGCAGCACTCAAGTTTTCTTCGGAAAATGTAAAAGTCTAATATTTAATAAATGTTCAGCTTGATTTACTGTAGGCATGTATGTGTACTAAGTGTGTGTAGCTGTAGACCTGTAAGCAAGTGCAGTGAGGTTTCAAATGTCAGAAAGAGGTTTGGCGACACTATGGCTGCGACATGGGGCACAACAGCCTTCTGGGAATAAGCCACCAGTCTCAAACTTCATCTCTCTATTTCTTTCTGTCTCTGCACAAAGATTCAATTACTACAAGACCGAGGGCCAATGCAAAACTTTATACATACAGAAACAAACACGATGGCGTGATACCAAAGAATGAGAGAGTCTCTCAGTGTGAATTTTTGATGATCAGGCCTCCAGCAGAGATGAAAGTCACACGCTCAAAGACTATTTGATCTATTTGCTTGATCAAGCACTACATAAGATACATATCAAAGTCTCTAGGGAATGATGGACATCTCTACATAAAACAGAATATTTGTTGAAGTCTTAAGTGGAAGATCATTTATCCTGACGCACTCATGTCAGGTCTTATTTTACACTTACATATGTCACAGCACATCCAACACTGACAAGACGCTAAATGTTTTTAGATTAAACCTACACTTCACTCTTAAAAATAAATGTTCCAATTTGAAATTTTAAATATTTATATTTTTATTGCCTGACACCACAAGACAGTGGCTGTGTCCGAAATCGCCCCCATACCCTCGCTGGTAGGCCTGTCGCTTTTGCATAGTTTGTGCTTGCTCTTTAATAATTATTTGAAACTTAGCAAACTGGCAGCTCCAGTAGCAATGAAAAGATTTATCTTGAACTCTGTGGAAGCTATGGAACCTGTGTAAACATTAATTAAACAATTTAATAATCAATTAAAAAGGAATTTATACCTGCATGATATTACGTTGTAGCCTCATTGGACCAGTGGCTTGGAAATGATTGGATGAATCAGCTGCGGGCGCCATCTTCTGGTCAGACGCGGGAATTCATCCGGCATGACCCTCACAGTGCATTATGGGTATTCTCTAGCCGTTGAGTGTACATTGGTTGTACACTCATTATTGCGTTGCATTGTGGGATTGAATGAGTGCACTCAATAACGTCCACTATGGTTTCGGACACCGCTACAAATCTTGAACACAGCCAGTGATTCTCAACCAGTTTTGCTCTTTACAAAAAAAAAAAAAAAATGACACTGAATTTACATTGGACATGGAGACTCAACACAATATCAGAATAGCTTGTTTTCAATCACGTGGTTCTGATGACGCGCAAAATTCA
Source organism: Mylopharyngodon piceus (assembly GCA_039654765.1). Lineage (NCBI taxonomy): Eukaryota > Metazoa > Chordata > Actinopteri > Cypriniformes > Xenocyprididae > Mylopharyngodon > Mylopharyngodon piceus. The sequence goes on from CM077438.1 coordinate 34,555,716, forward strand.
GCTGGAAGGCGGGAAGTAAAGAAACAGAATGGAAGACATAGAAGGAAAACAGTCTGTATTGTAGCAGTTTAAACATTATTTCAAAAGATAGATATAAACAGAAAATCACCACATATGTTGGACGTGATCCTTATGTTATGAAGAGAAACAATTGTTCTACTGAATTGAAAGACTTGCCTGCCATCGAGGCGGTAGATATAGAGAATGAAGCTGCCATCACGCCGTATTGAGTTCTAGTCTGGTTTGTTTATATCGCGCTGCCTTTCTGCTAGTGAGTTTAGGGCAGTATTTTGATTTTATGTCGTGATTGTGAAAAATGTCACCGTTGTAGGTCATTCATGTTGAATCGAGAATTGCAATAGGAAGTCACATCATCGTTCAGGGTAAAAACTGGACGGTGTTATACAATTTTTTCCTTTTCTACGTGTAAAAACACTAAGGGAAGCAGGTTGAGGAGGTGACGGGAAGACACCGTATAGCAAATCTAATAATGTCACTGATTAAACCCACTGCCATAACTCAATAAAATAATCACATTGCTGAGTGTTTTTGAAAGTTTTGTATTTTGTTTGATTTAATAATTAACATTACATTTGCGAGTATGACTCTCACTCGGCTTGTGAATGAGCATAACTTGCACACAGCCACTTCAAAACTGTTCACAAGCCTCTATGGTTTTGATTTTGGTTGTCATTTTTTGAAATGAATACAAAAAAATACAATGTGTAGGTGTCTGTCTGCTGAATGTGACTCTCCAATTCTCCTCCGTGGCTATATGGGAAAGTGAATATTTACAAAAACAACATTAAACTACAGTTACATTTACACCCTTCCAACACAGAAATGGATCGACTTCTGTCAGTTTGTTGAACACATTTTTTTGGGACATTTTCTACCATATGATGGCTGAACCAGCAGCGCGTGACACTGTTTTCAAAGTAACCAGATCAACATTGTGAACGGAATTCTACAAAACTTAAGTGAAAACACCAAATGATCATGCAATGGGATAAAATAGCTTCTCTTCCCTGCAAACGATACCATGAAGAATGTGAATATTTAAAGGGGTCCTTGATTATGATTTCACTTTTTTAACTTTTGTTAGTGTGTAATGTTGCTGTTTGAGCATAAACAACATCTGCAAAGTTACAACGCTCAAAGTTCAAAGCAAAGGGAGATATTTTCTTTTAAAGAAATCGCTTTTTAAGGACTACAACAAACAGCTGGTAGGGACTACAACAAGCTTCTTCCCGGGTTAGTGACATCACTAACCCTAAAATTTACATAAACCCTGCCCCCGAGAACACATAACAAAGGGGGCAAGGCCATGTTATTGGAAGCCTACAGTAGCCTACATAACACAAATGCAATAGCATGTCATAAAAGCAAGATGACAACATAAGTTATAAGTATAACCATAATTAAACTAAACTATACCTGTTCTATCTTCATGCAGCATATATTCTCTGGCTCTGTAGGCATCTTACAACAGTTCCCACATGAGCGATATAGATTATCATGACAGAATATGCTAACCAATGACTTTAAGATAGTTAACTCCACATCAGCTACATAAATTCATCAACTAACCATTCAGAAACGTCCTGTTGGATTCTACATGTTGTTACTTCTTCTGGAGTCTCTCCATCATTGTCTGACTCTGGTTTGAACATAATAGGCTGAACAGTTTCTAACATTTTCAGTGAGTCTGAGGTAATCAGAGCTGCTAACAGGAGCTAACAGGTGCTACCCCTCCGCCCTCTTCTTAGGAGCAGTATTTGCATTTAAAGGGACACACAAAAACTGAGCGTTTTTGCTCACCCTCAAAAAAGTGACAAATTTAACATGCTATAAAAAATGATCTGTGGGGTATTTTGAGCAAAAACTTCACATACACACTCTGGGGACATCAGAGACTTATTTTACATCTTGTAAAAGTGGCATTATATGACCCCTTTAACCAAGTCAAAAACAAAAAAGGTAAGCAGGTATCCATATCAATTTCAGTATCAGCAGACGAAAACGCTATTAAAGGCAAGAACTTTTAAAGTTAAAAAATGCTAAAAGTTAAGTAAATGATAAAAGCTCCTTGTGGTTTCTCGGTTTGATCGATTTGAGCAACCATAAATGACGCAAAACATTGCGTTTTGAGTTTGTGATAGTGATTCCTATATAGAAAAATCACGTCCTGCCCTCCAGCTGCATTTCATGCCACAGCAATGACGGCATGTGCAAGCAACCTATTTTGTTTAAAAAAAAAAAAAAAAAAAAAACACTTAAAAACAAAACACTGAAATTATTAATATTACCATGTTTCAACAATATGCAAAATTATGCAAAAGTAGACCCTGGGCCTGGCTGAAATATCAAAGAAAGGTGGTTGTTATCAAGGTAACGATTGCTTGATTAATTGTATTACACCTTTTTTCACTTTCACAGCCCAGACAGAGTAAGAAGTTCAGACCTAGTTACCGCTCTCATTGCTTCAGAGAGCAGATCTGTGAAATTACTTTTAAAAACTCTACATTGTTCACCATTAACAGACTGTGGCGCTCACTGGGGTGAAAACCCCCTCCCTTCAATACCACAGCTATAATTCCTTAATCAGTCGAGCCAAATGAATTTTGAAAAATGCTCTATTCTTTAAAAGACAAACTTTGACAATTTGCATAATAGGTTTGGCATTATCAGTAAGGTAATGTCCAAATGAAAAAAAAAAAAAAAAGAGAGAGAGAGAGAGAGAGAGAGAGAAAAGTCTCATCTTCAGACTCATGCATGTTCAGTGGAGAATACCCCTGTTACCACCAAAAAAATTGTTGTGAAGGAATATTTGATTGTAGATGGGCATAGTGCAGTGCACGTTTTATTAATATGATGATTGGTCCTACTGACAGTTTGTTTGGATTTTGAGAGAATAAATTATTTTTGGATGAACTACTGCTTTATATAAAATAAACTAACACGTTTGTTAACATTAGGTACTTTCACAGCATTTATTCATCTCAATTTCATGAACAATGACATTTATTTTTAACAGCAAGCATATTAATAAGTGCTTAAAAATGCTTATTGTTAGTTCACATAAATCATTAGTTAAAGTTCCACCAAATAAACACACAGGCCAATCTACCCCTAAATCAAAATTAATTATTTAAATTATCAGGCCAGAGAACAGAAACATCACAAGTTAAACTTTAACAGCAAATACAAATGATAGAAATCAATTCACACACATAATATTGATAAAATAATCAGTGTTGGGGAAGCTACTCTGAAACTGTAGTTTGACAAACTACAAGCTAAACTATAAATTAAAGTAGTTAAACTACAGTCAAGCTACCCTTCTGAAAAAGTAGTTAGCTACACTACAAGTTACTAACAAAAAGTAGCTAGCTACATTGAAACTACTTTGATTTTTTTTTTTTTTTTTTTTTAAATGACATAGCCTATTACAAATAACTGAATAACTGTTAATGAAGAATGTTTAAGTAAAATGTTTGGGGTTTAAAACAACGCAATGCACTACAATTATGATTTCAAAGCGTACTGTTTTATTTTGTAATGTATATCAAAAGATACAATACTCAAATGTAGCCTATCTCACACCTGACTGTCAAAGTGCAAAACTGCTACAAATGTCACACCAATGCAGGCCCGGTTCTACGCACCTATGCACCCTCAAACGCAAGCAAAAGCAAGAGCACCCTCAGTTGATACTGTAATAATATCATATTGGCGAAACAGATTTGGCAAACGCTCCAGTGCGTATTTGTGTTTGCGCTCTGGAGAATTTCAAATGTTTCTATTTACAACATGATTTTGCAGCGGTGAGCAACGTAGCCAATCACAGACACAACTGTTGATCTCTTGAATGCAATGGCCAATCAGGGGTGTTTAAGTTAGTTAGAATCACCAGAAGAAACGCCAGAGTTTTTATTCAGCACTGAGTTTCCATGCTTGCGAAGTCTCTCATTAACAAAGTGTAGACACGATGTAAGAGACTCATTGTGCAGTGTAGACAGCTATAACTGAGATGAGTTATGACTTTTTAGTGATTATAAAGGAAGCGCTCTTTGCACTCTTTATATAATACAATCAGAATTTTAATATAAGTTTTGTTTTTCATGCTATGAGACGACCGACGACCAATTACACTCTGCAGTTTCAGAAGTGATATCTACATATAAATGCAGGATTCACACTCAGAATTGCTACCATAACCATAACATGGGACAAAAATATGCAATAATAATAATAAGCAATGTGCAGACTAGAAAAATATTTGAATTTTTGTATCAATATTTTTTTTAATTCTATTCCAATTATTTGTAAAATTAATGACTTAAAAAAATCTTAAATGTCTCACTGTACATTGCTATTCTTGTTATGGTGGAGCCGTTGCTTACACATTACATCTGCACTTTACTATAGCATCCTGACTAATTTTAGAAGCACCCTCAGTGGTTTGATTCTGGTACTGGGCCTGCACCAATGCAAGAACAAAATATATGCAACTTAAATTGGATACACAGAAAAATGCATGTTAAACTCACAGCACATGCAGTGATGAAGCTTTGAGACGCGAATCGTGCGCTACTTGCGTGAACATTCTGAAACCCGCGCAACCTATTTTATTAGATCAGCCTTTGCCGTGTGATAAGCGCACTAAGCTATATCGCGATTTTGTTTTCTGTTCAATTGACGGATGCTTTAGCAATGCAATGACGCAAAACACCGCGTTAGTGAATTAGGTTCATTATAAAACTATGGCGGGACAGATTAGACTATGGCCACCACTGTAATAAAATAGTTTGCATACATTTGATATAGACAATAAAGCAGGACAATCAATTTAAAAAAAGGCTATTCACCTGTGTGCTTGAAGTCTTCGACATAGACAGCGTTGTAATCAGTTGTTTATAAATTAAGCGTAACCTTTACTAATCGATTCGTGTGAAGTGTAAACCCACTCCTTACATAATCATCAGACGATCTCTTCTCGGTGAACTGTAAAGCCGCAAGATGCGTGATATAACAATAGATGGCAGTAATGCACGATTTTAGTTCGTTATCTAGTAAGACGCTGTGCTGCTTCAATGCATCGCAGGCTCGTCAGAACGCAAAACGGAATGTAGCTTGTAGCTTTTGGTTGCGCTACACCGCTACTTGCTGGAAAAAGTAGTTAACTACTGGAAAAGCTACACTGTTTTAAAAGTAGCTGAACTACTGAGAAGCTACTGAAAAATGTGGTTAAACTAGTAGCGTCGCTACATGTAGTTAACTACTCCCCAACACTGAAAATAATTTAAGTAGGACATGAAAAGTAGGCCAACTTCATTACAGTCAGGCACTTAACATGTATATTTGCATTGATTTTGACATTTGGGAAATCAGATAATTGAAAAACATAAGCTGATTTAGCAAGCCACCATTTATAAGATATGTTCTCATGTATTTTTGATAACGCTGTTGAGTTGATTGGGTTTAGAAAATTTGAATATTCATTATTCAGACCAAATGGTCTGCAGCATATTTTACTTTATGCATTGAAAATACCATACATATATTTTTATAATGAAAAACTGCAAATATAAATGCCCTGTGAACATTTTAATTTCTAGTGTTGAATGAGGCCAACTATACAGCAGAGCCATACAATGTTCGTCTGTGCAGTATGAATCATAGATGACTCTTACACGTCGAAGCAAAGAAAAACATCTTAAATTAATGATAATAGTCACATACAGCAAAAGAATAGCATGTAAATGTAAAACGCATTCACATTATTTCTTTGAAAATGCCTACATGGTATTTGCAGCCTGTAAGAAATGCATTTTCTTCCTTCAGATTCATAAGAAGCACATAAGAAGAATAAGTCTTTATTTTCATCATGCAAGATGTATTATGAATGCGGTGAATAGCATTATGCTACAAAGATAAAATAATAAGAACATGAACGCTTCTTAATGTAGGTCATCTCTTAAAAAAAGAAAATCATGTATAGGCTCAGCTTCTGTTTTCAGAGTATAATTGAGTCTCCTTATGAATAGATTAATAATTTAAAGCAGCCAAATGAATAATTGATGCTGTTAAAATGCCGCTACTTTAAGAAATGCGTTTGACTTTTACACATCTCTTTATAAATGATGGGGGCAGCCGCACCTCTAAATCGGGAATGAGTTTAGGGGTTGCTTGCTGCCTGTCTGCAGGCCAACAGACTAACTTGTCCTTGTATCTCAACGTAAAGAAAAATGTCATTTTACAGTTTGCCACCCAGGTGTATGAGTTCGATATGCAAAAAAAGGCATTTGAATGCAGGTGTTGATATTTAGATTTTCAAAGGGAAGTGTCTATCAAGAGCAAAGCAATGCCAGTTTGTACCAAACGTTTCTACTTTCATGTGCTGGATTTGAAATGCCGACCTTGAGAAGGTGAAAAGTAGTTTAGCGCTTCACTTTAGCAAATCCTGCTGCTGCAATTTACCAATAATCAATAATAGGAAGTCAGAAAATTGTTTGACGCTTATCACAAAAAAAAAAAAAAAGAAAAAAAAGAAGCTTGACTTCAAATGCATACAAAATGCCCCTTAAAAAGGTAAAGATGGGCTAAAGTAACACGTTAGCTATCCTTTGATAAAATATAAAATTTATTCAGAAATAGATTGTGACTTGATTTAAAGACTATTTACTTTAGTAAAACTTTTCTGGTCTTATTGTGAATGATGTCGGTACAACATAATTAGGAAGACATAAAATGCAATTTTCCATCACAACTTGATTACCTCTAAAACGACTTTTTTTTTCTTTTTTTTTTTTTGTTCCAAATGACATCAAGTTATTTTAAAGGGGACCTATTATGCAAAATTCACTTTTGCATGGTGTTTGGATATAAATATGTGTTGGCAGTGTATGTACACAACCACCTTATAATGATAAAAATCCACCCACTCCTTTTTTTTAATCCCCATAAGCAGTGTCTCAGAACAAGCTGTTTGCAGGTTCCTGGCAGTGTGACGTCACATTAGCCACAGGCCCCGCCCATGAATGTTGACAGACACTGCCGTTTTAACATAGAACCGCCCTGAGCGAGTTCACAGCCAGTTGTACACAGTATATTGCTGCACTGACGAGAATGTCTCCCAAGCGTTTTAGGTGTTCTGTAGCTGGATGGATTAATCCACATAGCTCTCTGCATTTACTCCCTAAATCTGAGACGATGAAGACGAGGTGGATTAATTTTGTTTTCGAAGAAAATGCTCCCTCAACTCTACCGAAATTTGTTTATGTCTGCGCGAATCATTTCACACCGGACTGCTTTGAGAACGAATGTCAATACAAAGGGACAATACAAAACAGAGGTTGTGCTAAAAAGTTGTTACTCAAGGATGGATCAGTACAAACTGTTCATGATCCAGCTTACAGTCTCCAGACTGATACTGGATACGACAGTAATGAAGGTGAGAGCACTTTATTACAGTTCATCGGAGTTGATTTACGGATATAAAGTTTAACAGTTTATTAAGCACCACCCGAAAAGGCATAAGGTCTTTATATATTTGTTTACTGTTAGTTGTAACGAGTGTTTCTGTGTACTTCGCTGTGTATGTTGATGATAATGCAAGGGAGAAAGAGAGTTCATAGATAATATTTTAATGCACACTTGCACTGTGTTTTATTAAGCTCTTACAGTGATTTTGTAGAGTGAAATTGGACGTCTGATATTTTGTGTGAAGTACAATAAATGTCATAAAACTCATCGGTAAAGTTTTGGCCATCATTCGGACGGGGTCCGGTACAACAGACTTGTACTAATATAGTGGATAAAAACAAGAAGACAATATAAGTTATAACTGTAATTAAACTAAACTATACCTGTTCTATCTCCATGCAGCATATATTCGCAGTTTCTGACATTATAGTGCGTCCTGACAGACTCCTGACTATGGAGAACGAGCTCTTGAAGCTCCGCCCTCTTAGGCCAAGTGCAGCAGCTCATTTGCATTTAAAGGGCGCATACTAAAACGGCACATTTTTGCTCAACCCCAAAAGTGGCAATTTTAACATGCTGTAAAAAAAAATATCTGTGGGGTATTTTGGGCTAAAACTTCACATACACACTCTGGGGACATCAAAGACTTATTTTACATCTTGTAAAATGGGGCATAATAGGTCCCCTTTAATACCCACATTTCACAATCCAGTCACAAAATTGCCCTTAGCTGAAAAAAAAAGCAAATATATTTAGTATTTTGGTTCTTACAGTGTATGTTTTTGCTGGCTTGTTGTTGTTTTGAAATTTTGTGTTACTGTATGTTGTTTTATTTAGAATTCCCCATAGAATGTCAGATGTTCCAACAATGTTATCTTGCCTGCCTTGCTGCCCCCTTTTTTTCCTGTCCGACTGTGTTACTGCTGGAACTTGTTGCAGTTTTAACGAAGGCCTGGTCAAGGCAGCTACATGCTATTGACGTATTTCTAAAGTGTTTGCCCTCCTTCTCTCTCCAAGCTGGTCTGTACATCCTGAGCTCAGTTCTGTTTTCTAGACTAGAGGGTGGCAGAAATCAAACTGGTTTTCTGTCTGGGTTTAATACTGATGTACTGAACATGCTAAAAAGCCACTTTGTTTTCCTATACCTTCCATGAATGCCTTCTGAGTTGAGATCTTGACCCTGATGTGCAAATGAATGGCTGTGTCGTGTTCCATGAAAAATAGTTTTTCTTTCATTGATTACAATGGTAGACACAGGTGATTTTTCTGTCTGTGAAGCTGTCCTTGAACAAGTTTATGCACCGATCTATGAGAGTACATTTGCAAAATGTCTTTAAATGCAGTAGCATAAAAAAAAGATTCACAAAACTAACACTGCTTGTTTGTGTTAGCACTACAAGACAGATTCAAAAACAATAACGAGGTTTAATTCCACATATACAAACAACAACCTAGAATGAACCGGGAAGAACTTAAATACACAGTGGTGACAAACTAAATGATGAGCAGCTGTGATGAAAGGTTAGTGTCCCTGGAAACAGATGAGTGACAGGAAACTCAAACAAGGAACACATGTGATTGATGAAAAACTGAAAGTCCATGAAAACAGAAACTAAGGCCCCGTCCACACGGACACGCGTTTAGGTGTATACGCAAAAAATTTGTATCGGATAGGCGTTTCGTCCAGACGAATCCGGCGTTTTCAGAACGTGAATCCGATATTTTTTTAAACCGGGTCCCAGAGTGGATAAATCCGAAAACGCCGCCCTTGCATTTTCGTGTGTACAGCCAATCCGTATATTTTGTGAAACGATGATGTCATCACCCCACGTGTCGACCCTAGTCAGACGCCGCTAACAGCACAAAACAGCAGCAACAACAATAATAGCAGACTCTAGATGCTTGTTCATGCTGCAGAAGCTACTGAGCCAAAATAAAGCATTATTTCTAAGCTTCACTAAAGTTTGTATACAGCGCGCAAGGTTTATGCGCATGCTCCAAGTCTTATTCTCTGTTTTAAGTGTATCTCTGTGGCAGAATTACAGCGCCACATACTGGTCTGGCATGTGTACTACATCGTTTTGAGCCGGTTTCAGCGGTTTCATGTGTATGGAGATATTTCTTGAGTCGAGGAAAAAAAAAAATGATCGGATAGGGAAAGATCTGGCTTTGTGTGGACGGGGCCTAAGAGCAAATAAAACTGTGCGTGTGACAGTTTGGGCATTTGAAAAAGTCAATTTTCAATTTTACACAGGGACAGCAAAGCAATTTATCATAATTTTATCAGAACAGCCAAGCAAATAACAAATTAGTGAAATTATTAATTTAACTTTGGTTATGTCATCAAATGCATCTGTAATCTCTTTTAATTCTCCGCTTTTTTAAAGGGGTCATGACATGAATTTTGTTATTATTTTAATATGTTCCTTGAGGTTCATGTATAATGTTAGTAAGTTTTTTGCACTCACACACACACACACACACACACACACAAAACCATCCAATTTTAATGGGCAGTTCCTTTAAAGGGTTAGTTCACCCAAAAATGAAAATTCTGTCATTTATTACTCACCCTCATGTCGTTCCACACCTGTAAGACCTTCATTCATCTTCGGAACACAAATTAAGAAATTTTTGATAAAACCCAATGGCTCAGTGAGGCCTCCGTTGACAGGAAGTTAATTTACACTTTCAAACGCCCAGAAAGGTACTAAAGATGTAATTAAAAAAAAAACAAAAAAAAAACAAAAAAAACCCAACCTGATTTCAATAAATGAGGCTTCGTTACGTCATGTGTGTGACTTTGCCAGTTTGCTACACGCTCCGAACCACTGATTCGAAACAAAAGATTTGTAAAGCTTCGAAGCTTCATGAAGCAGTGTTTTGAAATCGGCCATCACTAGATATTGTTGAATAAAGTGATTATTTTGTTTTGTTTTTTGTAGCACAAAAAGTATTCTTGTTGCTTCATAACATTAAGGTTGAACCACTGTAGTCACATGAACTGTTTGAAATATAATTTTAGTACCTTTCTGGGCGTTTGAAAGTATAAATTAACTTGCTGTCAATGCAGGCCTCACTGAGCCATCATATTTTATCAAAAATATCTTAATTTGTGTTCCGAAGATGAACGAAGGTCTTACGGGTGTGGAACGACATGAGGGTGAGTAATTAATGACAGAATTTTCATTTTTGGGTGAACTAACCCTTTAAAGCTTCTCAGTAAACGGTCACTGTTATGATTAGAGACCGTCATTGCATTGGAAACAGTATCAACGCCCACTCACTATTGCGTAAGTGTTTTGAAAACATTATCCATATAAAACAGTCATTTACAGACAAAATATTATGAAATCATTTACTTAGGGTTTGTGATGCAGCTGCTGTCAGATTCAATACAGTTGGCTGCTTCATCTTTCAACAAAAGTTTCTTTGCGAACTCTCCATTACACTGCGCCTCGTTTACAAAACAAAATGCTCCGAACAAACATATAATCCCCCGATGCGATCCACTATGCAATTAAAATAAACCATCCACTTGTTTCTGACATTGGAATCCTTCTGAAGTCTGTACAGGGATGCAAACGAGCTGTTTTAACTGGGCGCGTCAAAGCGAATGCTCTTTCACTCTTCCATTTGTCCTGTTGTCGACTGCTCTGTTTATAACAAGGAGGATGTTTTAAGCTATGAAACTTGCAGGATGTTTTAATGGAACAAAGACCTCTTATATCAAAAGATCAAGGAATTTTTTTCTCATATCATGACAACTTTAATGTACATATTGGTCTAATGAAATATATGGGTAACTCATGACTCACAATTTTTATCTCAATAACAGGTCTAGATATATTTCACCACCAGAAAAAGCTATTATATTTAGCTTTACAAAAAAAAAAAAAAAATCCAAATTCTCAGTAAAGGAATGTAAAAAAAAAAAAACTTTTGAATTATATTGAACTATTTATATTTATATAATACAGGAAAAACTACAGTAATCACAGCAATGAGAATCACCATTGAGCATAATAGGAATTATAATGTGCTTATTTGTTCGAACACCAAAAAGGAACAAAATAGAAATTATTTTGTCTTATTTGTAATTATTTCCTTTTCATGTGGAGGTGAAATGTTACCTGGGTATGCTTTTGTGAGTTGAACCCATATGTGTTCAACAATGACCAAAGTGTCATTTATCTTCAAGGGATGTTGCTCTATGCAAATGGAAAATCATTTAGATGTAAAAAGATGTCAAGATAAGATTGCTGCTGAATTTTGATGCCAATTTTTTTTTTTTTTTTTTTTTTTGGGAGGGGCGGGGGTGTGTCTACATTAAATCCCGCTTAATATTTATAAGAAACTTTGGCGGAGAGAAGCAATTATAAGGGGGGTAACAGGGTTCAGCATTAGACGTACGCCAGTGACCTTCATGTGTTCGTCTCATCCCTCATTTGCTATTTAAATCTACTCATTTATCACTGCGGTGCTGTCACACAGTTGTCACTGAAGCAGGTGTGTTTCTGATAAGACACATGAAACAGCTTTTCATTCCTAACTTTTTTTTTTTTTTTTTTAGGGTTTATCACATTACATTTCTTTATTCTTATTGCCGTCTACTACCTCCTTATATCCCTGTTGGTTCTCAACTTCTTTCCCACTCACTTTCCCTCTTTTCTTTGCTGTCACCATCTCCAAACTTAAGAATTCAGTGTCGGCTCACTTTTTCTTTTGGTAAAACAGTTATCTGAGCAGTCAAGTTGACATCCAACAATTGACATTTTGGAGCAACCGAGTGATGTAATTTACTGAATTGTGTACTTTTTCTAATCCAAACAGGATCTCAAAATATCTTAAAATTCCAGAATTTAAATATATGCAAAGCAGAAACTTGTTTGCATATATATACAGTGCACATGCACAATGACATCAAAAAATATATATGTAAAAAAAGATATTTTAAATGGCAAATCAAATTACATTATTTATGTTTGCAAATAAATAAGTAAAATATAAACAATGTAATTTATTTGATAGCAAAATAATATATATATAACGGTTAGTTCCTGTCCTTGATTCTGATTAGTCAATAGCTGTGTTTTATTCACGATAAAACACGGCTATAACCGCTTCACCCAACGGTTCTGTGTATCACTACACAACACCCTTAGCAACCACTCTTAGCAACGTAAACTGTATGTTCTCAATTGATATTGTTCATTGAAGCTTACTGTATTATGTAGAAGAGTATTGTGAGAAAAAGATCGAGTGAGCGAGTTTATTACCTGCATTCAGATTTGGCATTTTCCTTCAGGTCAGTCCTATGTTCATAATTAAAAATCTGTTTAAATGTCCGATGTATCATCTTGTCCTTTTAACAGTTAAGGGGTTTTCCCGTGACTGACAGCGCTAGTCAAAGCATTTGTCAGTTGCGTCTTGTTCCATTTTCAAAACAATTCAGTCTTTTCAATATAAAAGTCTTCGCTACTGACTGACACATTCTTTGCCGACATCTAATGGTGTAATAATGTAACTTCTGTTGCTGTTCACGGTCAGGGACTATTTTTTCCAGCGGAAGGAAGGCTTTTAGAAAAAGTTCTTCTACTACTTCATGAAAGTTGCATTGACACATATTTCTGGCTTTAATATTTGTATTTTGTTGTAACCGTTTTATAAAAGCAATAAGATACTCGAGGCTAGTGCTGTATTGTGAATAAGTCACGGCTGAAGGGGTTGCAGGCTCTCCGCTTCACGTCGTGCATAACAACGCCCTTCAGCCGTGACTTATTCACGATACAGCACAGCCTCTCGTACCTTATTGCTTATATATATACAGTGTGTGTGTGTATATATATATATATATATATATATATATATAAATATATATATATATAATACATAATTGTTAATAAATACAAAAAAAAAAAAAAAAAACATTTTTTAACATTGGCATGTGTACATAGTTTGCATGGAAATAATCTAGCCACACAAAAACACTTCAAACCAAAATAATTCAACATTAACTCTCCTTTGGGGCTGATAAAATAAATTAATCTCCATGACAGGCATCCACAAACCTTTTTCCTTCGCTACAAATACAGTAGCAATTTATGGCTTGTGTCATTTCATAAGAGGTGGAATAGAGACACGGTAATAAATAACTGTAAGTGATCGCTGACATTCAAAGGGGAGCGGACGAATAAAATGAGTGGAATCTGAAGGACTGGGCAGTATAAACCTCATCTAGCCCTGATGAACTGAGACCGATCCCTCATTCAGCTATCTATTATGTGTAAACACTGATAGACAGACTCAATGCCTTTCCAAAACACATGATGAGGTTCTCATGTTTATCATTTTCCCAACAGTTGAATCACTTCATGTTTTGAAACACTATTATGTTTAAATGCTGGGCCACAATCGAAGAGAAGCAAGCTTTTTGAAGATGAGGTATTCCTTTTTCTACCTTTTTGACCTTGGGGCTGGTTGCATCAGTCATGCGTAAGTTACAACTTAGCTTATGTGTTGCATAAGCTGGCAACTTCCAGGACACGAATACTGAAAGGAACTGTGGCCCTGTCCCAAATGGCACACTTCACATGTACTTGCGGTCTTGTGAACTTACAATGGCTGCCGTGTGCACACTGGTGGTGTATACCCACTTCTTTATCAGTCGGCATTGTGTGTACCCACTTCTAAATGCCCATCATTCAGTAGTGTCCTGCATTAGCCAAAATCATGACAGTCCAGCACATGAGTAGCTAATCCAATCGCATCTGAATAAATGCAAATATTCCCTAAAAACACCCATTAAAGACGGTCAGGACCGAGACGGCGGCTTCCCTTGAAATACCCCCCACCCAGGACAGCTTCTTCATTATTACTCTAATGAAAAAGTAATAATTTTTATGTGCTTGTCACAAACTTAAAGAACAAAAATTTCACAGTGTCCAATGACCTTCAAAGGGCATAATTACCAATATATATAATTGTTGTTATATAAAAAGAAATTTACAAACAAATTACAAGCAATACAACAAATACTATAGAGATACAAATTAAATAAACTTGTTTTTCAGATACAGTAGGTTTATTTACCATGTATACATTTATTTAACATCTTTTGTTGTTTATTAACATTAATGACAAATATAGGCTACGGTCCCTTTAAGACCGAATCCATGGATACTGACACATATCCTGTTTTCACCCAAATGTTTACGTCCACTTAAGCCGTAACCGACTGTATTTACGTGAGATACTCCACACGTTGGACATTTTGACAACTATGTGTGCATTTGACCATTCAGGCGCAAGGAGAGCTGATCGCGCGCTGTCTGAGAGAACTGGGATCGCGCGCAAGAAAGAGAGAGAGCGCGTGCGAGAGAGAGAGCGCTTCTGGTCTGTGTCATTCAGCGCGATTCCGCCTATCCCGCCTTCACTAATCGATAATGAATTGTGATTGAAAGCATGCAGTTCGCAATGTGTGGGTTGTCATCATTAATTTTGAAGTATTTCCACACCTCTGAGGCTGACATTGTTTCTGCTGCTGCCGCCGCCGGTGTCTCTGTGCACGGAAAATTCTGTCAGTTACGTCACCACGTGAGGTATCGGTCTTTGGTATCGGGGGTATTTTTACGAGTACAAGTACACGAGCTTGGTATCGGGCCTGCATCCCTATCAGTAAGTTAGTTTTTATTTGGTGGAATACATTGTTCTCATTTTCTGTGACATACTGTATATCAGGAGATTGTGTAACGTGAGTTTATTGAAGAAGAGAGTTTCACTTTGGTATGAATAAGTCACACTGCCAGCCATTTCAACACACTGTGAAACAAAAACTAATTTCTTACAGTATTTGTTGATTTTGCAGAGTGTGACAGAAATAAAATACCGTATGTGTCACCAGAAAACACCACCTCTTCTGTGTGTGCAACATCTAGGTATAATAAAAATATATATCTAGGTAGGCCTATAAAAATAATATCTGCTAATACCATAACATTAAATTTGTTTTCATTGGTGACGTCGTATGTAAAAGCTATGCAGCCCGTGAGACTTGCACTTGGACCATAGTGCGGCCCACTGGGAAAAAGGTTGAGAACCACTGCTATAGTCTGTGTACCAGTATTGATTGCAAAATATGCACCTCTTCTGTGGCTAGTATTAATTTCATAATGATCCTTACATCGTGAAGTCAAGCAGCAGAAGTTAAGTGACAATATGCAAATACTACTGGCCCATTTTGGGGTGAAGTAAATATGCAAGACTAGTCTTACATGTCACTGTTTATAACAGAGTATATAACAGAGTATACCCACTTCTCCAGGCACCACTACACCACTGCGTGTTCACGTGTCTGTTAAGTCCACAAGACTTTTAGGTTTCAGAAGGATGCTTGCAAGTTCCCCTTTTGCAGCAGGTACGCACCCTTGATGCACACTTTTGCCAGGCCTGCAAGCCCCGCAGCAGACTTCTACCCGACAGTCAAAGTGGCATTACGTCACAAAAGTGTGGACTCGGAGGAAGATTGCGAGGGCTTAGGGTTCCATTTGGGACAGGGCCTGAATCACTAAGGATCTCAGAGACTCTGTGCTATTGGTTGGCAATATAGCTACTGCTAAATTAACAGTATTATTAGCAAATAGCAGTATTATGCAAGATCACATTCATCAGTCACAATGGCACGTGCAAGGCTCAAATTTCTATAGGCATGTATTAATATTTTGGCCTCATGTCAATGACCACCAACAGGGTTCTACTGACAAGGATAATTGACCAGTTGCACATGACATTCCTTTATTTACCCAATGCATGAAAGAAAACTTATCAAAATCTCAAGGTGACGCCTTCAATATCCTAGTCCAGAATCAAACTTTTTATTTTTAACTTTTTTTCCCCCAAGCAAGTACACTGCTATTATCGGACAAATGTGGACAGAACAATGCAATCAATCACACGGACACCTGCCGCAACAAGCTTTGGGACAGAGCTCAGGGCTGCAGGCCTATTTCACAACACAGCCCGTTTGGACATTATGCTTACAATCACTACCAAGAAATAGTCAAACACCTTGTGAGGCTTTATTCAAACTCTCAAAATGCTCTGATGTTTTCTTACCTCTCCAATTATCAGCGTTAGTTCATAAAAAAAATCCCATCCCATCATTTAGCTACTCACCATCGTGTTGTTCAAAATCTTGGAAAGATGTAGGATAAATCATTCCAGAACACCCATGTTGGCTGTTGCAGTGTCACGAGTGAAATTCTATTGAATAATCATTGTGCATGTTTACATGCAAATGCTACTTCTTCTTCTGCTGCACGAGATGAGATCACTTTTATAATTTTTTTGGGTCAAGAAAGAGTCTGAATTTGCGATGTATTTCCACCTCCCTTACTGCAAAACCCTCGTTCTGTCTGGATGCGCTTAAAGGGTCAGTTCAGCAAAAAATGAAAATTCTGTCATTAATTACTCATCCTTGTGTCGTTCCAAACCCGTAAGACTTTCGTTCATCTTTGGAACACAATTGAAGATCTTTTAGATGAAATCTGAGAGTTTTCCATCCCTCCTAGACAGCTACCCGATTACTACTTTGACGCTTCAAAAAGTTCATAAAGAGATCGTAAAACTAATCCATATGATTGTGGCTCTTCAGAAAATGTGGACTAAACCACTCAATTCATATGGATTAGTTTTACGCTCATTAAAGAACTGATGTTTGAATGCGTACAGCGTTTTCTTTACTCAAGAAACACTGTCTATAATGTTTTTGTATTTGAAGAGTGGAGTCTTAGTCTGGTATTTGCCGTCTAGTTGTAGCCAATATCCTACTGTTTTAAATATCCCGCTTAATCTGTTAGCGTATATCATGAGATTTTGTCCAAATGTATTCAACAACAAGAAAAACTGAGCGCCCATGTACACTATATTGCCAAAAGTTTTGGGACGCCTGCCTTTATGTATACATGAACTTTAATGACATCCCATTCTTAATCCGTAGGGTTTAATATGGAGTTGGCCCACGCTTTGCAGCTATAACAGCCTCAACTTTTCTGGGAAGGCTTTCCACAAGGTTTAGGAGTGTGTTTATGGGAATTTTTGACCATTCTTCTAGAAGCGCATTTGTGAGGTCAGGCAGTGATGTTGGACGAGAATGCCTGGCTCGCAGTCTCCGCTCTAATTCATCCCAAAGGTGTTCTATCGGTTGAGGTCAGGACTCTGTGCAGGCCAGTCAGGTTCCTCCACACCAAACTCGCTCATCCATGTCTTTATGGACCTTGCTTTGTGCACTGGTGCGCAGTCATGTTGGAACAGGAAGGGGCCATCCCCAAACTGTTCCCACAAAGTTGGGAGCATGAAATTGTCCAAAATGTCTTGGTATGCTGAAGCATTAAGAGTTCCTTTCACTGGAACTAAGGGGCCAAGCCCAACCCCTGAAAAACAACCCCACAGCATAATCCCCCCTCCACCAAACTTTACACTTGGCACAATGCAGTCAGGCAAGTACTGTTCTCCTGGCAACCGCCAAACCCAGATTCATCCATAGGATTGCCAGACAGAGAAGCGTGATTCGTCACTCCAGAGAACACGTCTCCACTGCTCTAGAGTCCAGTGGCGGTGTGCTTTACACCACTGCATCCGACGCTTTGCATTGCACTTGGTGATGTAAGACTTGGATGCAGCTGCTCGGCCATGGAAACCCATTCCATGAAGCTCTCTACGCATTGTTCTTGATCTAATCTGAAGGCCACATGAAGTTTGGAGGTCTGTAGCTATTGACTCTGCAGAAAGTTGGCGACTTCTGCGCACTGTGCGCCTCAGCATGCGCTGACCCTGCTCTGTGATTTTACGTGGCCTACCACTTCGTGGCTGAGTTGCTGTTGTTCCCAATTGCTTCCACTTTGTTATGATACCACTAACAGTTGACCGTGGAATATTAATAGTGAGGAAAT
Organism: Mylopharyngodon piceus; assembly: GCA_039654765.1. Taxonomy (NCBI): domain Eukaryota; kingdom Metazoa; phylum Chordata; class Actinopteri; order Cypriniformes; family Xenocyprididae; genus Mylopharyngodon; species Mylopharyngodon piceus. The sequence continues at coordinate 34,574,153 of CM077438.1, forward strand.
TTCATGAATGGACTTATTGCACAGGTGGCAACCTATCACGGTACCACGCTTGAATTCACTGAGCTCCTGAGAGTGACCCATTCTTTCACAAATGTTTGTAGAAGCAGTCTGCATGCCTATGTGCTTGATTTTATACACCTGTGGCCATGGAAGTGATTGGAACACCTGAATTCAATGATTTGGAGGGATGTCCCAATACTTTTGGCAATATAGTGTAGCTACAATAAACTTTATAACCTGTAAGAATGCGATGCACTTACATGTCTCAGGCTGTTCCAGTGACAGACAAAATATTTTTATATACACTGAATCAGTCAAACAGGTTAGGAGCCTGTCTGAATCGTTTTTCGATTCAGTCTAAATGATTCAGACAGCTCACTTAAGCACTGAATCGTTTGGCCCGGCTACAATCCATTGAAACCAAACATGTAAATGCATCCTATCATTGACAAAGAAGGTCGTTATTCACCTGCACGACTCTACACTGCAGGTAAACACATGCATCTTCACTATCTAAATACATACGAAATCTTTTTTTTTTTCTCTTTTCAGTAGCCTACACAATTTTGTTGACATTTACCATACCATTGGGGGGATATAATAATAAATCTTTCAACACCATTGTACTTAACTGATTACCTTGGTATTACTGTCAATGTACCATGGTATTTCCACAGCAGGCTGTTTTCAGGTAATTTTGTTGAACTTGTGCTGTGTCATGTGAACAACTCTTTTGAACACTCTGTTTAGTCATATTTTAAATATAATATATGTAGTTTTTGTCAATATATTCCCATGCCAAATGTGGCAGCATGTGTTTGGATTGAAATAAGGGTGAGTAGAAGATGAAAGAGGTTTTTTTTTTTTTTTCTTTTTTTCTTTTTTTTTTCTCATGTAGCTGCATTTTGCTCAAAATGGGTCTGTACAATCAAGCTTTGGGTTTGGAAGAACAAAGTATTAAAATATACTCCACATCTTCTAATTTTACATCAGTCTTATTTATAGCATGATACAGTGCAGGATCTACGGCCAGCAGCGGGCTGGATTCAGCCACTCAGGGCCGGTATAAACATGTTGATTTGTGTGTTCCTATCTGTTCATGTCCGCGGCCCACATTGATTTCATATGAACTTCACCTTTAAGGGCTACCATTTTGTGACAAGGTCCATTTTCTCTTTTACCATTTACTGGATGACGGTTTCACATGTAGAAAATATATCGAGCCTCTTTTTATTGATATTGAGCGGATGCGCCGTGCAAAGTGACCTTCCTGCGAAATGGCTTGAAAAGGGATCATCTTGCGATGGGCCATGACAGTACAATTTAAATCACTGTATTTATTTATTTATTTATTTAATAAAGGTGATACGTAAAGGATATAATAAATTTAGTGATACAGTCCTTTAGCTAAATAATATAAGATTTCGCAGCCTTGTAAACTACAATTGAGCCGAATGGAATAAATTCTTTCAATTTACAAGATGCACGTATCATCTGTGTTCAAAATAAATACTAGATTGCTACTTACTGAATGCTGTGCAGTATATACTGTGTACTGCCTAATATTGTAAAAATATTAAGTGAAACAGCGCATATTATGCAACAAAATATGTGGTAGAATGTAGTTGGCACACTGACCTCGCATTGCATGTTTAATTATCATCTCAAAAATATAAATTATTTATAAAATACATTTTTTATCATTTAATGTTTTGCATTTTTAATCCAGTTTTGAGTAAAATGTTTTAGCATTTACAGAGCTGGTCAAATAATGAGTTAAGAAAGAAAAATTGTGGATGATGTTACTTTATTTGGCACACTGGAAAATCAAGGCAATAAGCATTGCATTGTGGGGTACAGTGTGCTCTGTTGTATATTGCACATATTGTCAAGTAGGATATTTTATGCATACAGAAAATTTGCAGTATGCATAAAAGTAGTATGGTAATTTTCTATTTAGAAAATAGCCATGGAAAAATGTTTGTGTGGCACTATGTTTGGAATGAAATACTACGTTAATACAGTGAACATATATTCTGTATACAATTAAAAAAATATTATGTGAATGGTGTCTAGTTATATGGTTATTTAAATCAGATTTTGGGAAACAAAATGTCCTAACATTTGATCAAAATCAAGTCAAGCGCATTGCATTTTGAGAAACAACATTCCATGCAGTGTGTTTTCTTTTTGTATACCTTACTTTTTGCCAAATGTGCATATTTGTACATACTTGTATGCTAGTATGCTATTTCGAACATAGCCATGGAAATCAAATGTGTGTGTGTGTGTGTGTGTGTGTTTGCGAGAGAAAGGAAGCAATCAGGGTATGAAGATTCAAATAGATGGATCCCATAAAATTCCCCATTCACCACATCCTCCCTGTTCTTCGTTGATACCCTGGGCTCCCCCCTCCTTCCATTTCGTGTGTTTCTTTTTTTTTTTTTTTTTTTTTTTACAGTGCTGCAGCATTTCCTGATTGATGAGGGGGTGCAATTGGACTCATCCATCATGACTTGGCCAGGTTAGGTATCTTTCTCTCACTCACCCTCTTTCATTCTCTCTCCTGCTTACAGCCACACGTCTTGATTGAACCTTGGAAGAAGCAGATGTCAAACTTTTTGCCTCTTGTCTGCTCGCCTGCTACATCTCGGCATCTTTCGCAAGACCTGCAGCTCAAAAAATGAAATCGCTGAACCTAGAGCAAGGCACCGTCTTTCCTTTCATCATCTTTTCAATTTTGCACTCTGAGGAGAATTAGTAGTATACCATGCTATCAGATTCTGTATGCTGGTGGAAGTAATGCAGCAACTCATTGGACCTCATTAATAAAACACAAGCAGAACAAATTTATCCATATATCCTCTGTAAAACCATTCACCCATAAATCAGTGCATTACATAATAATGTTTTTTTTTTGTTGTTTTTTTTAATTCTCACAGAAATTCTTTCTGCTCGTGTTTCATGAATGAGGCGCAATGCAAGATATGAAGGTTTCTGCTTTGACTTATTAATGTGACTTTTAATAATTAATATTCAAAGAAACAGTAGATGTTTAGATGCGCAATGGGATAGAATACTACATAATGATGTACACTCAAAAAAATGATACATTGGATTTACCTAATTTTTTTATGTCAACAGGTTCCATGTAACTTGGTTATGTTGCATTTAATTAACATTATTTATTTCAGTTAACTTAAATTTATTACATAAGGTTAACTCAATGCCATTTAGTTGAATCAGATTAACATTCTTAATTTTGTCCAAAACCATTACATTTAATTATCCTAAAAAATCCAGTTTAATTGATTAGTTTATTAGTTGATGCATTCAAGAACAATTTTCACAACTTTTACAAAATCTTTACCCTGTAAAGATTCTTATTGTTAGATGTTCTTACTCCATCTATGGCATGACAAAAAAAAAAAAAAAAAGTTGTTTTTATTATTAAAACAACTTTAATTGTTGTTAGCAGGTCCTCAACCCAAGCACATGTTCTACACTTCACCACAATGGTAACCCCAAAACTAGTAACATAACAGAAACTTTTAAATACCAACATAATAGAACATTAAACATTAAAAAGTCTCTCCATTTTCTCATGTTGCTAAAAACTGCTTAAAATAACACTTTATGTCAACATTTACTCTCCCAGATCAGCACCTTTGCAAAGCATGATGGGAAGTGAAAGTCCTGTTTGATTGAGTCCTGGGGCCAGTTGCATAAACTTAGTCACTATATTAAGACTGTGTCTTAAGAACTAGTTTGACCAACTTGCAGTTAACCAAGGGGTAATCAATGTTATTTTTCCAATTCAAATGACACCAATCTACCTTTTTATGTAACAGACTTTGAAAAATTAGGACCACTCTTCAAGAAAAAACATTAGTGTCTTAACTTTTAAGACTAGTCTACGTGGTTTATGCAACTGGCCCCTGGTTGAGTTTACTTGATTGAAACATGTTATTTTAATAAGAAAACATCAAGTTAAGTCAAAAATTAAATCGTTTCAAGTCAATTTAACATGAAGCAATTAAATTTGAACCAGAAACCTAATACAATGGTGTTGAATCAAAATAAGTTGTTTAAATAAAGTGAGCAGCATCAAAAAATAATTTTTTTGAGTGTACTATTTTTAAATTCTGTAATATATAGAGAGTTTTGGTGCAGCCAAACATGTATTCCTGTTCTTATTATTGTGGATGGTTCATTAGTGCATATTCTAAAGATTGTTGTTCTTTGTAATCATTCATCAAACTTCAATAACTTTTGAAACCATTTACCATTTCAGCTCATATAACCAAGGCAGCACAGGCTAATTATGCAATTTCAATTGTATATAAAATATCAAATTGTTTTAGGCCTACAGTTAAATCTTGTAAATTGTTAATGCAGTAATTTAGGGTGCATTCACACTTGTAGTTCAGTTCGTTTTTTTTCAGTTGGTCCAGACCAAAAAAGAAATTCCATTTAGTCCTGGTCCGATTAGCGTTCAGATTGGCAATTTTATCACCGAACCTAAAGGCATAGGGATATATTCACAACCTGACTGGTCGGATTTTACGACGTATTGCCTATTTTGAGACGGAACTTACCGAACATCCAAAACAAAGCTGCGTGCTGAGGTAAATGCGCTCGTTGTGTGTGCGTAGCCTGCATATGATGGTATTTTGGCCAGCTGGGAACTCGTGAAGAGCTTATAAAATGTGTAAAGGAGTCAAAACAGCGGCAGGAATCCATCCGTCACACACACAAACGATCTGCTGCGTGGAGACGCGCGTCTGATGCCTACATGTCTTTGGTCTGTGTTGCGTTCATATATCATTCGAACCGCACCAGAGTTCGTTTGGAAGCGGACCGAGACCCATCTTTTCAGCGGTCTCGGTCCGCTTGTTTGGTGCGCACCAGGGTTTGGATGGCAGCGTTCACACATGCTCAAATGAACGCACTAGGGTGTGTTTACACTTGTAGTTCAGTTCGTTTGGTTCATTTGGTCCGGACCAAAAAAGAAAAAAAACATTTAGTCCTGGTCCGATTAGCGTTCGGGAATCCATCCGTCACACACACACAAACGATCTGCTGCATGGAGACGCGCGTCTGATGCCTGTGATGGGCAAACTCGCGACTATGACGAGAGAAAACCAATATGCGGGAGGATTTTCTTTTTTAGGGTCTCATCTTCCTGTTTTTGGGTCGTTTACATGTCTTTGGTCCGTGTTGCGTTCAGGCATGTGACGGTATCAAATTTTCATGTTGCGATTAATTGCTGAAGCTTTTATCACAGTATATGGTATTATCATGATATTAAAATAAGATGCAAAAAAAAGTGTTGTCATAGTATAACAGGTTTAAGAACTCTTTTTGTAATAAAAAGATCTCTGAATGTTTATATATTTTTTGTGTATTGTATTATTGTATTTAAAGTAAAGTTTTCAAACAGATTAAAGTGCAAAAGAATTAGGCTATAAAGAACAACAGGTAACACTTTACAATAAGGTCTCGTTATTTAATGCATTAACTAAGATTGAGCAATAGCTATATTTGTTACAGAAAGAATTGTTTTTTGTTAATGTTAGTTAAGAAATACAACTGATCATTTTTAGTTTTATCTCAGGTCCATTAAATAAGTTCTTTTGATTTTAGTAACGTTATTAAACAGTAACTAAGAAATTAACATTAACTAAGAATAATTAAAGCTTTATAAGTATTTTTCATTGTCAGTTTGGTAATAATGAATTAACATGTTAACTAATGAAGCCGTATGTCTGAACAATAACAAATAATCAGAACATTTCTAATCATTAGGGCATGTTGTAGTCCAGATTAAAATATAAAAATGTTGCCTATTAAGTCTTTAAGTATTAAGTATTTGTTGCTGTGATGAACAACATTGAGATTTAAAAAAAAATGAATAGCTGTTTGAAGCATTTTAAAAACTTCACTAGGGCATTTGCTTTGTTTGCGGGGTTTCCGGGGTAACCGCTGCATTCTGCTGTTCCTTCAGCGCCCTCTGCTGTCAGAGAGTGAACGTGCACTTTCATTCAGCGCGTCTCCTTCACTCGTTCCGCCATGTGCTTCTCATGCACGTTGGGCTTGTTTACATCTGAGCGCGTGTCTCTTTGACGCAGAATACAGCGGTGTTGTGCATTTTATACGGTTGATGGGGAAAGTATTCTTAAATGCATTAGAAAATTTTTAATAATTGGTAATAAAGTATTATTTACGGTATTTTGAAGTGCCCACGATAACAATATCGTGCGTATTCATTATCGTGATATATCGCATTACCGAATATCGGCACATGTGTAGTTGCGTTCATATATCATTCGAACCGCACCAGAGTTCGTTTGGAAGCGGACCAAGACCCATCTCTTCAGCGGGTCCACTTGTTTGGTGCGCACCAGGGTTCATTTTAATCGAACCAAACATGCCAAGTGTGAACGCACCCTAAACGCTATTCGAACCAGGACTAAATGTTTTTTTTTTTTTTGGTCCGGACTAAACGAACCGAACTACAAGTGTGAACGCACCTTAATGTTGGTTAAAACTGGTTTGGTTTGAAAATGAGCCAGAATGAGACAAGATTTGGAACTGATTTCCTAAATGCACATTACTGATCTTTGAAATGATTTGGCCATGTATGTTTTATTTCTTTAACATTCTATTTGACCTCATACTTTTTCCAATGAAACGACTGTAAGTCTCTGGACTTCTCCAATCATGTTGTCCTCAAACCTTGTTCCTTTCTTACAATTGACTGAAAGCTTGCATTTAGATCTGCTTCCATCCAATCAAAAACTGATAGACAGATCCAAATCCTACATTTTACTACAAATACTACTTTTTCGATAATCTGTTTCACTTGGATATGTGTCACGATATGGAAGAAATGATCTCTCCACATTGCGACTTTAAATTCTGATTTGTTCCTCAAACAAAGCTATTGCATGTCTTCTGAAGGCTTGGAAGAGTATGAGTATGGACCACTTTCTTGCTACCTTTATGGTGTTTTTTGAAGCATATGAAGATAAGTAAATGACAATTTTCCTTTTTTAATGAACTATTCTTTTAATGCGAAAATAATTTATTTCCCATCCGGTAGTAATATAAGACTGGCAACAGAATTCATAAAGACAAGTCTATCCCAATGTGCAGTACCTGTCAAACGTGTAAACATTATTTAAAAGCTTGGCAGTATGATATATCATTCTTTTTCTGCATTAAGCAGATACTGTCCATCAAACTATGGTCCATGTGGTAACAACATGACCCTCTACATCAACCTAAAGCAGCAGGAAGACAAGGGCGTGATATATATGAGAGGTCGAGATGGAGAACACCGCCATAATGAAGACGCTCCCAAACAGGATACAGGAACACTCTCCCCTGCACGGCTGACGTTAACAAAGCCAACGGCATTATGGGATATATGGGCCAGACAATGTAAAAAAGCTCAGCCTGTTTTTTTTTTTTCTTTCTTTCCCATCACCTGCTGCTGTCTCAGGGGGAAAGAGGTGCTGGTTTTTACCCCCGTGTGATGAATGACCATCGCTCTCAATTTCTGCCCGCACATCTCACCTCTCAGTCACTTGGCGTCAGACCATCACAAGGCTGGCAACGACGACACCTGGGGCAGCGCTAGACGGAGAGGTGTGAGCCGAAAGGAGGATGCCTGGTCAATAAATTAATCTGTCATTTTATTCTTCTCATTTCTCTTTTTCATTTTTACGCCTTCGGGACAGGCAAAATGAATACATAACGAGCGAAAAGGGCAGCCAGTACTATCAGAGACTGACAGCACAGAGGAGACCACTGATGCCCCAGAGATCCTCACAGATGACACTTGTCTATTCCAGGTTTTAAGGTCAAAAACAAGGGGGACACTGTAGATTTGCATATATTCACATCACAGTGCTAATCCTTGAGCTAGCATAGACCTGTGAGGGTGTGCTTAATGTGATTTACCCAACATGTTCAACATCCTTGTTGGTGCTGGAAAGAAACTAGGTTGAGTTCAGGCGCTTAAACTAATTTTATCAACCTGTGCTTGCTAACACAATTTACTATTGCTCACTTAAAGTTACAGGTTTTTCAAAATTGCTAAGCTGAAATATTAAACTTTGGTGCATAAGACCCAAAAGAAACTCTACACAAGTATGTAAAATCGAGTGCAATTCATTATATGATTTGCAAGTTGCCGCAAAAGTGGGCATTAACGTAAACAGATTTCTTCCACGGTCAGTTTGTTCTTCCAGGTCAACTACTGTTGGCAGAGCAATAGTCATTTTAAGAGAATCTTGCTGAGCTAGGTATGTGTAAATATTTATAGATACTTGAATACCAAGACCCAGTTTAAGGGCAACCGATATTTGAAGGTAACTCTACCGCCTCATAGAGTACTGAATAGAAATGGACCAAAAATCACTTTAACAGATATAGGTATTTGCCAGTATATGCACCCATTTTAACTACAGGAATGAATGACAAATTGTGAGGAGACATGTGCTTTTACTTTTTTATGTGACCTAGAAAGGCCAAAAAAATCTCATAGACTTACATTGAAAGAGGGACCTGACCCATATCTAGGGGCAAGAATATCATAGATTGGGCTCTTTGTTGGCTCTTTTGACTTAAGCCAGCAAGTAACCACCTAACAACCACCCAGAGCATCCTAGCGACCAAATAGCAACACCCGGACAACCAGCTAGGACATCTTAGCATTTTGATGGCAAGGTTTGCATTTGCAATAACTTGTTCTTCAGAAAATTTTAAAATGTTCTTATTAAAGCTGCAGTCTTAAGTTTGTCGCCATCTCTGTTTGAAACCTGCAATTGCAGTTATTTGCAGAATTATAATTTTTACGTTGGTTGTGCATCGGCACGGCTCCTCAGCGTGGATGAATCTAATGTTTGCTGTCAGTTACCACATTGGTGTGGATACTGTACTTCAGAATCACAGATTCTACGTCTTGGAGGTATGACCAAAATATGAATTTTCACCAGAAAATGTAACAAATCTGCCACTTTCGTTCTGACCAACTGAGGAAAAAAGCATAAATCGCGTTGCCATTGGTGATTAAATCTAACAATCGCTTAGCTTGGATCACGCCAAACCGTGCAAATGATTATTATTGTTATACTTTGTTCTCAAATTGTTAATGTTAACAACATCAGCATTGCATGACTATGTGTATTTAATGTGTATTAGCGTTACCTGTAAATTTTTAATTTCTATAGCCACTCCGCAGTATGAAGTCTTTTGCTTTTGACCACGGGTGAATCTCCAGTTGTCACTGATGGCTATCATTTGGACCTTTCTGGATTACAATCCACCATCAAAATGATAAGTTTAATTATTTCAGCTGCTGTGAGAAAAGGCTATAAATGATCTGCTACCAGTAGCATCCTCACATATAGCCTACTAGCTGGGACTCATTCTTTCTGTTTACAGATGTGACGTAATGACGCAAAGACGAACAGCTGCATGCTCGAATTTCCCGCGGAAATCCACCAGTACCATTTTTATTATAAAACATTATTACAAGCTTACCGTTGTGAATCGGGCTAAGGTAAGGAGATAGTTTTGAACACTGGCTGGTTATGTACTTGCTCAAAAATTGATTTTGGATCATTTTTAACCAAAAAAAGTTACGGACAGCAGCTTTAACCTAACATTTCTGTACTCTGTAATTTTAGCCATGGTTTTGTGACTTTTTTTTTTTTTTTTTTTTTTTTTTTGGATCACGTCCTACTTGGGTAAATAAAGAAGCATTTCTGTGTAATTAGCTAAAAGATGACGAATTGGATGGTTCTAGCATGGCGTCACCGTTGAAGAATTCTGGCTGACTGCGGGTCTGGACCGATGACCTCTTCAATTTTCCCTTGGTCTTTAGTATGATGGAGAGCAGCTTATGGTTTCACACAAACACACACTCACACATTTCGACATCTCACCCACTCTATCTCTCTTTCACACACTCTCTCTCCATGTCTCCCTAGAGTTTACTCTGTCCTTGCCTGGAGCTTTCTTGCGAGCGTCTCGCGCTGTAAGTGATGACCTGAGAAATTAATCCTGCCAGTGGCTCATAGACACCAGCTTTTTCAGAGCTGCTGAAATCGCGGCTGGGGCATCGTTAGATACGGATGTTTTAGACGGATGAAGATGGAGAAGGAAGTTTGTGTAAACATACAGCACACAACTTAAGATGTAGAATGATACAGAATCGCTGCGGCGATGCAATAGTTTTGACAAAATCTGTCAGCGCCAATACCGATAATTTGGTGGTTCCATTTTTTTCTCGAACTTCAAAAGAAAATTAAATAATTGTATTCTCTATAACATTTTCTAGTTATTTTACCAGTTCAACTACCATTTGAGATGAATGGGAATGCTAATGAATAGCTTTTTCCATGTAGTGGTTGAAAAAAAATAGAAATATGAGATAATGTAGCAGGACTTTTTAAAGAAAGATTGCAACAACTACCATTATTTTACTCTTGAATAATGTTCAACTGAACACCAAAAACTAGTAAATAGAATCAATTTTGATTCATGTTGACATAAACGGGTAAGCTACAATTTACGGCCACTTGCGGAATGGAAATTGCAATGTAAACCTTATATAAAGCACCACAGCTTTCAGATTTGCTACATTACGGTTGTCATATATTTAATGTTCCTTGCCCTGATGAAATGAACCTTGTTTGGAAACCATTACAGCACAGGGAACATCAGCTCCCGGGGGCGCAGGCATCATGAAAAACAAGCAGCAGCGATCATAGTGTTTCAATAACACAATATCAGTCTCACCATTTAAAACTAATCAATTCTTCATCAACTCCCTCATTTTACCATATCATCCCTATTGAACATGACAGTCTGAGAATTTCTTACAAGACCTTCAAATCAATGGCTAGTCACATTGATTGTGTAATTTTGCAAGATGTAACCATGAATGCATCAGGTGGTACGGATCCAGCGTAGGTAAGTGATCAATGATCATTTGTGGAACAAGAATACGCCTTTTTACCCACAATGCATTGCTGTGAATACATAGCCTTGTTATGTTCGTCCCATTATGCTTGCATTATTTTTATGTTTCAGTGCGATATAAACGTCTCCTTGGACAGGCTGCCACAGAGAACCACAACATTATTAATGTGTTGTCATGCATTTTGTGCATTTCCATTTATTTTATCTTTATGTTGCAGTGAAGCAACCTTTCAGCGGTGGTCTTCATAATTAGTTATCTCCAGCAAAACAACTCGGTGAAAAAAAGGCATTCGTTTTCACTGAAACTGACATTGTTAGTGTAACCTGAAAGCTTAATGATGCCATAATGTACATACAGGCCTCCACTGCAGCAAAGAGATCGTTAAAGTTTAATATTTGTGTATCATAATTGAGCGTATCGTCAGTTGATGGTGTCGTTTTTAAACTAAATGTGAAGGTGGTTCATAAACCTTGCAGAGGCCTTATCACCTGGAACAAGGAATGTAAGAATCTCTTCCAAGTACTGCAGAAATCAATATTTTGGGTCATTTTTTAATGAAAAATGTATTTTTTCAGTGTGATTTTTGATCAGACATATAATGTGCTCTGCAAAATGGCTTACAAATGAGTTTTCATTTAATTTTTTTTTTTTTTACTTGATTTTCAGTAAAATATCTCTAAAAATATGTCCTTGCAACACTGCATAACATATGTATAGATTACTATCTTTATTTTTAGTGTATTTCATATTACTTGCTTAGACTTAAACTGAGTGAAAAAAGCTGCCATGCTGAAAGACAAAATACACTCATATTAAAGATGCATTGTGAATCTTAAAAAAACAAATCATAATAACTTATGCTTAAATTAATATTTTAACTGGATTGATAAATTATACAAAATGCTAAATAGACAACGTAAAAGAATTTAAGACAAACTCAAAAAAAATTTTTTACGATACTGTTCATTTATTTATTTATTTAAAAAATTAATTTTCATTTAACACCATTGTAGGTTTCTCATTCAAACAATTGCATTGTGTTAAATTGACTTGAAACAGTTGCGTTTTGGCTCAACTCAATATTTTAATTTTGAAAGAACAAGAAAGTAGACCAAAAATAAGATTTGATGCTTGTTCAGTTTACTTAAGTAAATGAAGTTAATTCAGCACAATTCTTTTCAACCACTTTACTTAATCCATTTGAGGTGTGCGTACATAAATTGTTTTAGTTGTGTTAAAATAGCATTATAGAAACTTACACCGTGTCTACACCGGACGCGAGCGACGCGTCAAAAGACAATAGAACCCATTATAATCAGTGATATTGTCTACACTGGATGTGGCGTGGTGCAGCGCGATGCGTCGCGACAAATTCCCGACAGTAAACGGATTCCAAGTGCTTTGCAACGGTCGGTTTGTCGCGTTCAGTGTAGACAGCTTTTAGCTGGTGTAGACACGGTGTAACAGGATTTCCCCTTCCCATCATGCTTTGCACAGGGCTTGATAGCGAGAGTAAAACGTTGAAATAAAATGTTATTTTTTTGCATGTTTTATCAAGACGATACAATTGGGAGACTTGTTAATGTTTAATGTTTTGTTATGTTTGTATTTAAAAGAGTTTCTGGTATGTTAGTGTTTACCTGCAATCAATAATTAAACATTGTTTAAATAATAAAAACTTGCAACTACTTGGGGCATGCAATGGGTGTAACAAACCCATTTTTTGGCTAACGCCTTACAATAAAAACCTTTACAGAGTAAAGATTTTGAAAACACTATTGTTAAATAAAAATATTGACAGATTACCAGGTTTCCCTTAAAAAAAGAATATTCCTTCTTTTTTGAACTGGATTTTTGTTATTATATTGATTCCAAACTGTAATTTTATCAGTTTAATGATAAACCCCCTGGCAGCTTTCTGACCTTCAAGGGATATTAAGAAGTTCTATCAAAGAATAATCTGGTATTGCCAGTGCAGGTCCACACTTTCATTAAAATCAATGACTTTCATTCACTGAAGAGATGATACTTTGTCCCAGAGATATCCTGTAAATGAATTCATCTCTGCCAATGCATTAAAAAACATCTCAGGAGAGCCACAGCATGTCTGTATGTATAGCCTACGTGTGTGGTCGCATGCATGCAACGTTTATATTGATGGGCCCCCCGATCACAGGACCCGGAACAACGTTCCACTTTGTCCTTCCCCCTGACGACGGCCCTGGTCGACCGTTTCCCACAGCTACGAATTGCTTTAGCGCAAAGCATTTATTTCTTGTGTTCTCTGCTGACAAAAAAGCTAAACCCATCTTCACGCATCATTAAATTTCATTACCATTTTCGAATTGCCTCCCGACTGCATGTTACCTCTGTCTCGCTTTAATCGCACAAACGCGCAATCAATCCCCGCCTGTCCTGCCGCGCCGACTGTTTATCTTGTCATTCGCTGCCCGTGATAGAGGAGGTTCCCCGGGGACCGCTGAATAGTGCTGATAACACAAATGACCATATTTAGATGCCTTCAAACTGGTAGGGTTGGAATGTGTATGCAAGTGTGCATCTTCATTTTTCATCATGTTTAAGAATCTCTCACCCAGACAAGGATCTGAAGGTTACCAAGTACTGAGGCCTAGTTGTTTCAGGTAGTTTGATATCATTAATAACATCAAGACATTGCACCATGTTCTCATAAATGTTAGTTTTATGTATCCTGTAGTTGAAAGACACAAAGAAAATGGAGGAGGGATTACACCCTAGATTTTATATAGTTTACACACACAGTTTATCAATACAATATTTTGACTAATTTTGAATATTTTCCTCAATTAAAAAAAAACCTTTGTGATCTATTAGTTCTATAGACCAATAAATTGTATGCATAATAGTAATACATAAAATGAATTTATTTATATATAGAGAGAGAGAGAGATACACACACACACACATTTTTATTAACTTGCGTGCTTTTTCAAAGACACACAGACAAGTGCTATTGTATTTTACGGATGTTTACCACCGTAATACCATGATATTCTTGGAAGTACCTTGTAGAATAATGTCATAGTATATTGATATCATTAACATGGTAGTACAAAGCACCTTGGTTTTACCATCTGATACCATATCTATACCATGCTACTTGCACAATACTCTTTAAGAGGGCAGTATTACCCCAAAAAAAAAAAAAAAACCTTGGTAATGGTACTCATAGTTTTCGATTAGTATGTAAATACTGTATCACCACTGATATAATAGTTGATAATGATAGTTGATATAAAAGTGTGAAATTAGGCACTAAAAACATTGTACCAATAGCAAAATGAATACACAATACCCATATATAGTATGTTTTACCATGGTTGGCTTTACTGTAAATGGGTTATTGACAAATAAGGTTTTTAAAAGTATATAAAAAAAAAAAATAACATAATGGAGATATAATTAATTTTTAAGTTTTATTAAGTGTTAACAATGAGATTGTGGTTTTTATAATCAATTAACACTGCTTTTGTCATTTTTTACAAGATGGACAAAATTTGTCACCAAAAAAGTAATTTGGTTTTACCAAAATTTCAGTTTTACCAAAATTTCAGTTTTACCAAATGACACTTTTGGTTATACCGAATGACGATATTTTCAAACAATGCTAACAGGCTGATATCTAGCTAGCTAGTTGGTTAGCTTGCTAGCTAGATAGCAAAAGGACAATCAAACATTTTATATTTAGTACAAGTTTTTAAAATATTTTCCATGTTTTATAGTGGTTGTACCGAATGACCTGATGTTTCGGGACATGCGTATAAGTGAAAACATGAATTTTTTGAATAGTTAGGAGTTAGTTACTTTGCTTCACAACCATGTGGTCCTTTGCAGGTGTCAGAATGATGTCACATCCTGTCGCATGATATTGACCGCACGACGATCCAAAATGGTCCCTTTATATTGGTTACTCCGAATTTCATCAATGAAATTTATTTTTCTGGACATTTGTTCTCATAACAAAGCAACAACTTCTACGTGTAATTTTAATACCATTTTGCACAATGTTGATACAGTATATGATGTTATAAAATCATGCCAGAATAAAAATACTTTTATTACATTTTAAGATATTTTAATCAAAAATGAAGTGGCTGTATTGGCCTTTGGACAGTTAAACCGAATGACCTTTTGACACTTCAAAATCTTTAAAATACCTTTATATGTAGCAAAATATAATTAAAACCTTTTGGATTCAATAAAAGAGATCTTGTTGTACCTTACCTTACATACCTTGGATGTCATATCTTTGTTTTTTATTATTATTAAGGTCTTTGGACAAAAAAATTACCTGTCATGACCCATATACACTATTCCCCGGTTTCAAAAACAAGGCTTAAGCCTAGTTCCAGACTAAAATGCATGTTTGAGCTGTTTTAACTGAAAGTAACTTGCATTGACATATCTTAAAGTCCCCCTGTAGTAAATAATAATTTAATCCCTTAAAACTCATCTTTGATCACTAAAATGACATATTTAAACGTTTTTTTTTTTCCCTGTGAATTTTTTTTTTCATGCCTTGAATGTAACTCTACACCCTTGCCTCATTTAATATACGTGGATCAATGAATATGCAAATTAGCCCCACCTCCACTCTCTCACGCCAGCTCAGAGATCCACTTGGTCAACTTACTGAGGTAAATGCTGCACAATGGTATCGCTCTTTACAACATCAGACACATAACGGTAATTAATATTATGAGCCTTTCGCTTGACTATGTTGTCAAACAGCTAATAATGTGTTGCTAATGTTACACAAACCATGTTCCCATTTGCCATGTCAGAGTCAGACAGCTGCCTTCTAACAACAGTATCCTTACAAACGCTTTGAAGAACTCAGAACGTCAGTGGAGAAAGGCATATAGTTCATCATAACATTGTAATATACATCATACACCCGTCATTTTGCTAAATCTACACGATTTTTCATATCAACAGAAAAATATACCGATAACTTGGCTCCTCTCGAGACTCCCCTGCTAGTTCGCTGTTAATGATATTCTAAATCCTGCCGGCACATTGACATGATTGGTTACAAGGTAGTTTGTGACGTCACAGACACCAGCAATTTCAAACTGTGGGTTTGAGACTGTCTTTTTTTTACTGCAAGGAGAAAATACTCAGAAATGGTGTTGGCATATGAATTTGCACATGGTTTATCTTTAAGCATATTAAAAACACCACATATACATATAAACAACATTAAAAAATTTATTTTTTTTCTATGCTAAAATTTTACTGATTTCAATTTTAAACCAGATCCAACTTGATTGGCTTAGTACGTGCTGTTCCCAAGTGAACGATGGTCCTGTTACAGTGCAGATAATGATAGACCTGTCCTTGATTCACTCACACACACACACACACACACACACACACACACACACACACACACACACACACACACACACACACACACACACACACTTCACTCCCCATAGCTTCAGTTTCCCACATCAGCTAGGCAAAATTGTGGTGGAATATGAAACCATCTTTTTTCATTTCACAGATCATCTTGCAGTTTGTCCTAAAAATGTATGTGTACTGAGAAAACAGAGCAAGCCTGAGTGAGAATCTGTGACTGTGTGAGCGCAATCGGTGGCAAACTCGGGACGTACGTGAGATGCTGACAGAAATTGTGTGTTCCTGGAGAGAGAGACAGAGCAATGAGCTGGCTAGAATCTATCAGCTGCTGCTGGGTGCGAGACATCTGGAGCGGCCAGATGCCCGTCCGGTCACTAATCACACCAACATCTCATTATGACCATTGATCAATCAATCTGTCTCACCAGGCCTGCAGACCGCATGTTTATCATTATAAAGAAAAATATCTTTCCTTCCCAACAAGGGTGAAACGTCACCTAAAGATTAAGAAGTATTCATAATGGCATGCAGTGTTTCATGGCTTTTAAAAAGACATTAAAGCTTTTAGTATTGGGAAATAGTTCTCAGGGGACCCAGAGGAAAATTTTATTGCTCTTTCACTGCTCTTAATGGAGCCTTAATCAGTTATTTTTCATTTATAAAACTATGTCTCAGTTGTTTCTAATAAAGTTCTTAAGGGGAAATAAAGTAAATGCAAATAAGACATACAGTTAGTAATAAATCTAATGGTCTATTTTATGAGCACTTTTCTAAACTTCTCCTTTTTGGTTCCACCAAAGAGTGAAACATTGATCAATGTTAGGGTGAGTGCATGATGACATTTTTGGGTAAACTATTTGGGTAAATATTCTTTCCACAAATGATATGATTGTTGACAGTTAAAGTTTAGCTTAGATCAGTTTGTTCTTTTTGTCAAAGCTTGATTTATTATGGAAATTTTTTACAAGAGATTACATTTCAGTACTAATTCTAACTACATGTTAAATAAACCTATTGTACCTGAAAAACTTCATTTGTTTAATTCATATTTTTTTTATATTGTATTTGTCCTACTGTTTGCACTTTGCTTTTTTATTTTTATTTTGTTTTGGAAATTGAAATGTCATTAACACTCTATGTAATCAGCTGCCACAGTAACTGTAGCGGTCAACTGGTAACTATTGTAGCTAATCAACAATAATGTTAGCTAATGGTAATGTTACTGGACATAAGGTAAGCATAATAAAATATAACACAAAAATATATTTTTCCTTTCAGAGCCGTAACCACCATAGACATCGAAGGGGACAAGTCCACCCCAATAATTACAAATGGACTACAGTAATTATTGATTTGAGAAACCCTTTACTTCTTCAGGTCACTGTTTTCAGTCTGGGAAAAGAAAATCAGACCAGATATTTGTGGGAAAGTCACCTCGCATCAAACCTGAAATCATGAACAGGGGCTGAATGAAGAATGCTTGATCTAATGCCTCACCTGCCAGCAGCAGTTAAAGAGCACAGAACAAGGATCGGACATTTGCTTCATGTTCCCGGGCTTGATCTGTTGGGCACTGTAAATACAAGCTGCAATTTCAAGAGAGGTGCTCAGAGCTTAGCCTGCGGCAGGGCCGGTGTTTTTCACTCGTGTGCAGAGGACACAGCCGCCCACAGCAGGACATAAACTCCCCTGAGATCCAGCTTTCATTAAAAAAAGAAAATTCTGCCAGAGAGCCTGTTATTAGAGACCAGGATGATACGGTGGGTAATTTCCACAGGTGTATTCATTTCCTGTGAGTGAATAGAAAATAAGTGATAGTGAGTTTTTAAGCTTTATTAAAACGTTAATTATGCAGCAAAAAAATGTTGTTTACAGAAAATTCACAGCAGTTCAGTGGGGAGAATACAAATACTACCAGATCTCCAAAACACAATATTAGAACCCTAAAATGAAAATGCTGTCATGATTTACTCACCCTCACATTGTCCCAAACCTGTATGACTTGCTTTTATTCAGTGGAACAGAAAAGGGGATGTTTTGCTGAAAGGGTTAGGGTGATTTCCCTAACCCAGACTGCTCTTTTCCAAACAACAAAACTATATAGTGCTAAATATATGGTTTGGTTACACTTTCCCATAGGAAAGAAACATTAAAAGTGAGATCTCTTCAACATCTCAACTGTTTCTCCTAGACAAAAATGAGGTTGCTTTAAGATCAAATAGAGACTTTTGCTTGAGTCTCCTGCTTCTCACACTTGTCTCATGAGCAGTGTTGTGCAAGTTACTTCCAAACTGTAATACATTATAGATTACTTGTTACTGTTCTTTAAAAGTAATTCTTTACCTTACAATAGTCTCAGAATTGTAATGCGTTACATTACTCCTGTATTACTTTTGAGTTACTTTCACCAAAATAACTACAGAAGTAGAACTTAACATTCTAAAATGACAAAATGTACTGCAGAGCATTTTACATCCAGTAGAGGGCGATATGATGTAGCATAATGACTGTGGCCTATCCAGGCTACTAGCAATATAGCTTATAACTGGCTAAGTGAAGGCTCAAGACAATGCAAGAAAGGATGACAGACAGAATCACAAACGATCCAAGTCTTTTAAAAGTATGGTAGAGGTAAAGTGATTATCTGACAAACTCGAAGTAATGCGCATACGTCCATCTCGCAAATGTACAGTCTTCTTCTGCCATCTTCACCCATTAGTCGCTTTTCCACTGGCCAGCGCGAGCACAGAGGCCGAAATCATGCCGCGTTTCCACTGTCGGCCCATTAGCCTCGCGGCCCTCCTGTAAAACCCGCCTTAAACACCTCTTCACTGGACTACATCACACAATACAAAGTTACACCAGCGAGAGGGAGATGAATGAAATAAATCGCTAAACAAATATATCAAAAGCTGTCATTTAGTCTTTATTTACAAACTTGGACACCAAGTTTGACTGAACAGGTAATAGAACTTACTTACGGCATTTTTCATTCGTTAAAGTCCACTTTCTAATAAAAAATTCCTGATAATTTACTCACCCCCATGTCATCCAAGATGTCCATGTCCTTATAGTGGACTTCAATTGGCCCCAAACGGCTGAAGGTCAAAATTACAGTTTCAGTGCAGCTTCAAGGGGGTTTAAATGATCCCAGACGAGGAATAAGGGTCTTATCTAGCGAAACGATCGGTCATTTTCTTAAAAAAATGAAAATGTATATGCTTTATAGACACAAATGATCGCATCACAAGTGCTTCCTCCAGACCGCGATTCCGTATTCTTCAAAAAGCTTACACTGAATGTCCTACACCTTCCCTATTCAACTTACGGAATGAACGCGGCGCCAGTTCTGTTTTTTTCCGTAAGTTTAATGATGCGATCATTTGTGTCTATATAAAGCATTTTCATTTTAATTTTTTTTAAGAAAATGACCGATGGTTTCTCTAGATAAGACCCTTATTCCTCGTCTGGTATCATTTAAAGCCCTTTGAAGCTGCACTGAAACTGTAATTTTGACCTTCAACCGTTTGGGGCCAATTGAAGTCCATTATAAGGAGAACAACCCTGGAATGTTTTCATCAAAAACCTTAATTTCTTTTCGACTGAAGAAAGAAGGACATGGAGATCTTGGATGACATGGGGGTGAGTAAATTATCAGGAAATTTTCATTCAGAAGTGAACTAATCCTTTAAGGTCTCGCTTTTTTTTTTTTTTTTTTTTTTTTGAACAATTAAATTTTGGGCTAAAAGTGTGTCGTAATGCAAGCATTACTGAACATGTACTGAGTAAAATATTACTGAAAATTGATTAGTAATGCCTTACACTACTGCGTTACAGCAAAAAGTAATACGTTCAACAAAGTAAAAACTTTTTAAAGTCAGTTACATAAAAAAGGTATATCTGTTTAATTTGAATTTGAAAAGACCGATTGCCCTTTGGTTAACTGCTACTTAGTCAAACTAGTTCTTAAGTTAATATGCAACTATGCTAAGTTTATACAGTTGGCACCAGAAGACAAAGCTGATACCTAAATGAGACATATAAGAGAATAATCAGCCCTTAGTATCCTGAGCTTAGAGAAAGCTCTGTCAGAACCATGGGTCTTGTGGGCAGCACCTCAGACAGCACCTCTGAAAATATTTTTATAATGGAGTCTTGAAAGAAATTACATCAAGACAATAAAGAGATCTCTCGTTTCTCATTTTCGACTCCTTTCTCTCAGATATTTCTCATGTCTCATTTCTGTCTACTCTTATTTCTCCTAAGGAATTTTCTGAAAAATCTGAAACACTGCTGATAATGAAATGAGAGAATCACAACTTAGTCTCACAAGCTTATAAAGAGCAGCCTCTGAGCAATAAAATATTCCTATAGTGGAGTCTTGAAAGACATTGCAGCAAGACAATTAAACAGATGTTCTGTTTCTTCCACCACATTCTCAGTTTTAACTCCTTTTCTCTCAGACATTTGTCATGTCTCATTTCTGTCTACTCTTATTTCTCCTAAGTAATTTTAGGAGAAACATCTGAAACTCTGTTGATACTAAAATGAGGGATATACATATGAGAATCACAACTAAGTCTCCTGAGCTTAGGAAAAGCAGCCACTTCTACTAACTATAAGTAGCTTTGCAACTACATATCAACCACTCTCATTAGAGTATTAGTAGACAGTCTGCTTAATATCTGCTAACACTTTATTTTGATGCTCCTCCAACAGACATTCTATGGACTATAAGTAACTTTGCAACTACATGTCAACTTATACTATCCCTAACCCTAACCTAACAGTTCTACTAATGCTCTAATGAGAGTATTGTTGTATGGGAATAAAAGCTAAAAAAAAAAAATAAAATAAAATAAAAAAATAAATAAATAAAAGTTCTTCATACGGCTATATTCCACATTTTCTAAAATCATGTGATAGCTTTATGTGAGGAACCAATTGATAAAAGGTAAGAAATTTGAAGCTTTTAATGCCATTTGCACTTAGATATTGAGATGAGTAAATGATGACAATTTTCAAACATGGCTGAACAACTCCTTCACAAACAACAAGTTTGCAATAATAAAACCCTAAAGTCAAAGTTGAAATTGCTAGTTGGAAACTGAATTTTATGGAAGCTCCAACTAACATTGTGACGCAAAATAAATAGAACCCAAACAGCAGGGGTGCCAGTAGTTAATGGTACCCAGGGATCTATCTTTACATATATTAGCATTTTATGTATCATTTTATTATAGCTGATGTTACCTGGTGGGCCCTCAATATTTTGTGAAAGAATACAGCGCTTGATTAATGTAGTAATTAAGTAGTTTCCTTTGAGCATTGCCATAGAAACGAATAATTTAGTCCGAGGACGTGAACTGTGTAGGATCTCCAAGTTATCTCGTAATTACGATAATTCCATCGAGACAAGAACGTGGTTAACCGTATGCACAGAGAAGCTATTTTTAGGTAATTTTACATCCTTTTTAGGATTAGCAGGTTTCTTAGAATTTGCATATTAGTAGCTCCCACACAAAACTGTATACTTATTTGTTATCTTACAGTATAACTTGCCATTGTGTTTTGTAATCAAACAATACCATGGTTTATATCAAAGTATAGTTTTGTAGGGAGGCTAATATGCTAATTATAATTAACATGCTAATGTATTCTGACCAGGTACTATTAAAAAAGCTTTTCATACCACATTGTATATCAAAATACCACTGTAGAACTGTAAGTTGAAAGGAAAGAATCTTTTATTTCAGAAACTAGCTGGCGAACACCGTTAACCGTATAATCCTACGCCCATTTTCCGACTTCCTCGTCTGGTGCTGATGAAATTCTGCAGTGGTGTGTCTGGTCAGTGTGTGCGAGTCATTGGTCACTGATGATGAATGCTTCACAGTAGACAAAACACCACCTGTTCGTTCCTGCCACACAGCTGTGTGGAAACACCTCAGAAAAGTGCTAATAGCTAGTGTTTCACTTAGATGGTTGTAAATGTGGGTTGTAATCTTAGATGTGTTTTTGTGTGTGTGTGTGTGTGTGTGTGTGATTTCCGGCTACCAAATTATTTTGAAGTACTTTCCATATATGCTAATAGCGTGGCAAGTTTTGTTAAAAAAACAAAAAATAGAGTTTTGTTAGCGCACCGCTAATTGTGTCAGGCTAATAGCACTGAGTTTGTGAAAAAAGTGTAGTACAGGTGCTGGTCATATAATTAGAATATCATCAAAAAGTTGATTTATTTCACTAATTCCATTCAAAAAGTGAAACTTGTATATTATATTCATTCATTACACACAAACTGATATATTTCAAATGTGTATTTCTTTTAATTTTGATGATTATAACTGACAACTAAGGAAAATCCCAAATTCAGTATCTCAGAAAATTAGAATATTATTTAAGACCAATACAAAGAAAGGATTTTTAGAAATCTTGGCCAACTGAAAAGTATGAACATGAAAAGTATGAGCATGTACAGCACTCAATACTTAGTTGGGGCTCCTTTTGCCTGAATTACTGCAGCAATGCGGCGTGGCATGGAGTCGATCAGTCTGTGGCACTGCTCAGGTGTTATAAGAGCCCAGGTTGCTCTGATAGTGGCCTTCAGCTCTTCTGCATTGTTGGGTCTGGCATATCGCATCTTCCTCTTCACAATACCCCATAGATTTTCTATGGGGTTAAGGTCAGGCGAGTTTGCTGGCCAATTAAGAACAGGGATACCATGGTCCTTAAACCAGGTACTGGTAGCTTTGGCACTGTGTGCAGGTGCCAAGTCCTGTTGGAAAATGAAATCTGCATCTCCATAAAGTTGGTCAGCAGCAGGAAGCATGAAGTGCTCTAAAACTTCATGGTATACGGCTGCGTTGACCTTGGACCTCAGAAAACACAGTGGACCAACACCAGCAGATGACATGGCACCCCAAACCATCACTGACTGTGGAAACTTTACACTGGACCTCAAGCAACGTGGATTGTGTGCCTCTCCTCTCTTCCTCCAGACTCTGGGACCCTGATTTCCAAAGGAAATGCAAAATTTACTTTCATCAGAGATCATAACTTTGGACCACTCAGCAGCAGTCCAGTCCTTTTTGTCTTTAGCCCAGGCGAGACGCTTCTGACGCTGTCTGTTGTTCAAGAGTGGCTTGACACAAGGAACGCGACAGCTGAAACCCATGTCTTGCATACGTCTGTGCGTAGTGGTTCTTGAAGCACTGACTCCAGCTGCAGTCCACTCTTTGTGAATCTCCCCCACATTTTTGAATGGGTTTTGTTTCACAATCCTCTCCAGGGTGCGGTTATCCCTATTGCTTGTACACTTTTTTTTCTAGCACATCTTTTCCTTCCCTTCGCCTCTCTATTAATGTGCTTGGACACAGAGCTCTGTGAACAGCCAGCCTCTTTTGCAATGACCTTTTGTGTCTTGCCCTCCTTGTGCAAGGTGTCAATGGTCGTCTTTTGGACAACTGTCAAGTCAGCAGTCTTCCCCATGATTGTGTAGCCTACAGAACTAGACTCAGAGACCATTTAAAGGCCTTTGCAGGTGTTTTGAGTTAATTAGCTGATTAGAGTGTGGCACCAGGTGTCTTCAATATTGAACCTTTTCACAATATTCTAATTTTCTGAGATACTGAATTTGGGATTTTCCTTAGTTGTCAGTTATAATCATCAAAATTAAAAGAAATAAACATTTGAAATATATCAGTCTGTGTGTAATGAATGAATATAATATACAAGTTTCAATTTTTGAATGGAATTAGTGAAATAAATCAACTTTTTGATGATATTCTAATTATATGACCAGCACCTGTATATAATAAGTTTTATTTACATACTGTATGGTGTTTGCATTGAAATACCAAACGTAAAAGTGTCTCAACTGTTTAATGGATTCGGCCCAAACTTAAATTCAAAGACATATTAGCAATTTCTTCACAAATAAGCATGCTAACACTAGCGCAAAGTTATACTGTTGGCTTGAATGAAGAATTCTCTGTCATTATATTTCATTCTGGGAGCCACTCCAAACTCGGATAACCTTAACTGTTTCATCTTGATGTGTCTGCCAAAAAACTTGAACTACCACAGTGAACTGCATTGCTGATTAAATGTTGCATAAAGTTCTTCTTAGAGTGAATGCTGGTTAATGGAATGAGAATAGGAATGTAGGACTCTGTCAGGACTTCGGTTGATAAATGACTAGTAAAATTAACTCAATACGAACGAAGGAGGAGATTATGTGTGGGCTCTGATTGGAAATGCATTAGCCAGGTGCAGTGGTATATTGCAATTTGTGTTTGGTTTAAAGTGGATGTTTGTTTAGTCATCATTTTAAATGTATTGCAGCAGTATATGAACTTTTTGCAATTTATGATGAAAATAAAGCTTTTGTGTGCAAACTAGGGTTGTAACAGTATGAGATTTTCACCATATGATAACCGTCTCAGAAAATATCACTGTTTCACGGTATACAGTATTAACAGCCCAGGCTCATTAAAACATACCTGTGGGAACATTTTTGCAAAATGAAAATATGTAGCGTTTCGTGACAGTTTCAATGTGAAATGTCCACTGAATGGTGAAATGTTGTTTTTTTTTGTTTTTTTTCCGAAACAGATGAACGTGAATATGGTACGTTTTTATTATGTTGGTTTTATACGTATCACCACAGGTCTGATTTAAAATGTCCGGTGATTGGCACCAAGCTTAATGCTCCATTACGTTTTAAAATAATGTACTGTACCATCTACACTACACCTAAATCTACCCGTGAGTGTTAACAGAAGCACATAAAAAGTGTTCGTAATCATGCCATTTTAGCTTGTTTTTGATCTCTCATCTTTGAGCTCTTTTATCATGAGACATGTTTCACGGGATTCGTACCAAAGGCTTCCGCATCCTAAGTACAATTCCGTACAAGCGGAGCTACCGAGCAAGCTTGTTACATCAGAAAAGCGAAACATATAGAGCTGGTTGCTGTTTTACTGCCTCTAGTGTTCATTTCTGTTGGAAACTGCAGTGATATGTACGTATTTGCATTTTGCAAAAATGTTCCCACGGGTACCTTTTTCCATGAGATCAGGTTGGGTATTAAAGAATCAGTTCTTACTATCATCAGCTAAAATGATTGTTAAATGAATGAAAACAGGGTTTTTTGTTGTTGTTGTTGTTGTTGTTGAACAAAAGCTTTAACAAACTTGAAACTATTTGTTTGTTTTGTTTACTAAAATTTCAATAATCAAAAACATGTCTAATCAATTAAATTTATTAACTGATTATGGATTGGATTAATAATTTATTACAATTTTAAGAATAATAGAGTCCCATGAATTGTATTTTATTCAGAAAATAATTTTTTTCTTTTTATGATTTAATACATGTTTTGCATTGAATTTCTGTGCTTACTTTGAATTTACTTCTGTATTTTCTGTTTTTATTTATTTTTATCTTTGTACAGCACATTGGGCAACTGCTGTTGTATAAATTGTGCTTTATAAATAACTGAAATGAAATGAATACAAATTTATTATAAAAATGGTGGTAATCAAATGAATGCATAAAACTAAAATTTTAATTAATGTTTTAAAATGTAATCAAATGAAAATGTAACAACTTTTATTTTTTGTCAAAGTGTATTACGTGCATTACATGGTTTATTGTAGCCTTCGCATTACAAAGCCTATAGGCCCCATTGCGTTAAATGGCCTATTGTGGCTCTTTGCATTAAACGGCTTATCAAGGCTTTTCACATATCATGGCCTATTGTTGCTCTTTGTATTACACAGCCTATTGTGGCCTTTCTTATAACATATCGTTGCCATCAGGTAAGTCTGACTATTATTGTTTTATGAAACTCAGCTTATTGTAGCCCTTCACATAATCATAATCTTCGCATTTCACGGCCTATAGTGGCTCTTTGCATTTCATGGCCTATCGTGGCTCTTCGCATAACGTGGCCTAACAATATACCGCATGTATTACATGGTTAACCAGAGCCCCTCGCATTACTTGGCCTATCACGACCTTAGGTAAGACTAATTATAATTGTTAATGTAACCCGGCCTATCATGGCCCTTCGCACAGCGCAGCCTATCGGGGCCCTCTGTATAGCACGGCTGATCATGGCCATCAGGTAAAACTGGCTATTATTGTTTAATCTAACTCGGCCTATCGTGGCCCTTTGCATAGCACAGCCTATCGTGGTCATCAGGTAGGACTGACTATTATCGCTTTACGTTACCCGGCCTATCGTGGCCCTTCATATAATTGGCCTATCATGAGCTTTTATCATTTTTACATAATTGGCATATCGCGGCTCTTCGCTTAGTGGCCCAGTCCGCATCTCTCGTGCCTCCCTTGAGCTCATAGAAATAAAGCAGAACCCCTAAAGCGTGCAGTGGGTTTGGTGGGGGGTAATTGAGAATGAATGGGGGAAAGTCACGTGAGAGGATATGATAGATTATGGTTGGACATGATTGGTTCGTGCGATAAATCCCGCCTCTTGTTTTCATGCGTGTTCTCGTCGAATCGACCTGAATGAAGACAATGATGGGGTAAATGGAAAGACTACTTAAAAAGTAAGTAAACAACTGTCACTTAGATATCACTGCTTTATGTCATGTCAGAATCAAACTTGAAATGGACTGAAAACATGATGACTGCGGGTTTTTAGTGAGCATTCAGCATGGCGAAATTACAGGTACATCTTCGTGTCTGTGACCACTGACCAGTGTGTACAAGCTTGATGACTGCTGAAAATATATTGACTATCAAATTTACATTTGATATATAAAAAAATTGAGGACTTTAAAAACACCACCGCACACCACTGATTGTTAGGTATTGTAGTTAAGAAAAGCCTCAGTTGGTATCAATTCGAATTTCTTTTGGGTATAGGCACCACACCTGGATTTGGACTAAGGACGGGGTCTACGCCAAAGAACTTTTCTATACAACTAAACATGAATCATTGTAGCTCATTACTATCTGTTTACACTTTAGAGAATAAATACCACGTAAACATTCACCTGCCTTGTGAGTCTTCATGGAAGAACTATTTACCTCCCCACTGTGTTTTTTTTTTTTTTTTTTTTGGAAGATTGAATCTTCATAAAACTGACAGATCAAAGCAATTTAAATACAAACCCAGCAATTACTATTTGCAGCTCAATGCGAATCAATGCTTGCAATGTCCTCTTGAATGTCTTGTCAAAAGATAGTCTTTTTTGGTTAAGAACAATTGTAATTGTCTTCATTGTTGTATGTGTTCCATAACACAGTTAAGCGTAGCATTTTCTTCCTTAAGCTCTGAAATAGGGAACAAAATCAGCATGGATGAGAACAATCATTTTGTGTACCTGTCAAAGAAGAACATCAAGATCTTAAAGTTCATATTAGCATATTTTAGCTGGAGAGGAAGTGACAGGGATATAAAGAACTCTGAGTGTTTGAAGAATACATCCCAGCCTGAATATTGTACATGACGTTATCAGTTTAAGAGCTCAACAGCAGCCTGGATCCCCATGTTGCAAGGCAGGGAACAAAGTGTACTTGACACTGGTGAGCTATTATCAGTACAATCAGAAAAAAAGGAGACAACTAAGCCAACAAGAGTGAGACAACAGAGACAACAGATAACAAGATGAAAGAAATGAAAAACTAAGAGCAGGGCTCAACTATAAGGAAATTTTTTTTTTTTTTTACCCTGCAGGCCTAGTAGTACTTTTTATGTATGTGCCAACATTTGTTACTGGTCAAAAACATACAGTTTTTAGTAGCTTTTTTTTTTTTTTTTTTTTTTTTCCCAACTGATTTGCATCTTTTCGGGAACAAACTTAAACATGTATCTACTTTTATAAAAAATGCATATATTTTTCTTACATTAGTTAAAGGCCAACATAGTTCTATAAACAAGAACAATTAACAGACATTATCAAAAACCAAACTTATTTAATAAACGATATACCGCCTTTGCGCCAAGGGTGCCAATATAAGTGGATAATATCCAATTTCCATTAAATATATATATTTGAAAGTTCATGGCATGTCTGTTATATGAGTTGTCATTAGTTTCTATGGTTACAGATTTGTTAATCTTCCTCCAACTGTTTGTATTTGAGTTTATCATTGTATATTTAAGTTCCTTTGGTTCCCCAGTTCATTGTCGGTTATTGTTTGTGTTCAGACACGCTGTTTCATTATCTGAGTTTGTTTGATTAAATATTAGAATTCATCTTCATCTGACCTTCATCTTCATCTGTGGACTTTATTCACTGTGATTGTGACAGAATACCAGACCACTCAAAAAAAAAAGTAAAAAGAAAGAACATGGACTCAACAGTGTTGCGTCTCCTCCTCCCAGAGAACTGGAATATGTTGGGGTATTTGAGCTGGTTGCTCCGACACAGTAGCCTCTCCCTCACAGCCTGCAAGCCCAAGGCAGCAACGAGGTCGTCCCAGAACCAGAGCCGGATACCAACAAAGCCCTATGCAAAGAGTCTATGTGTGCTGACCAGTCCATCTCAGAGCCAGAAGTGGACCTAAACCTGATACACCTCTGTGGTCCGCGGATCTAGTTTCCCACCCCCGAGTCCTCGTCTTCTTCGCCAGTCCCATCCGGATATTTGGATGCTCCGGTCCCGTCCAGAGATCTTCTTCTGCTGTTATTCCTGCCTGATTTCCTGGTCCCATCTCCTCCGCTGGTCACGACCAGTCCCCTGGGTCCGTTGGCACCACTGGTGTCATCTAGGTCCTTGGCTCTGCCCCCGCCACTAGCTCTGTGCAGCTTGTCAGCTTCGCCTCGGGCTTCCCCTCCACCAGCTCGGCATGAGGCAGAGTCCCCAGCTGCACCTCGGGCCTGTCAGCCCGTCAGCTCTGCCCCGGCTGTGTGCCCTGGGACTCCTCTGGGCTCCCTCGTCCATCCGGATCAGCCTTGGTCGGTCGTCACTCAGCTTCTGTCACAGACTTTTGGGTCTCCAGCTGCGCCTCCACCCCTTCAGCTTCGCTGGGCTTCTCCTTCCCTCCCTGTCTCAGTCCCGCAAGCCAGCAGCTCCACCTTGGGCTTCCGGGCCATGGATGTCGCCCTGGTCAATCAGCCTCTCTGCTCTGCCGGTTCTTCCACGCACCCCGGTCAATGAAGGCGGCTCCATTGGTCGGTCCCCGGGTTCTACCCAGCCCTTTAGCCAAAGCTCCGCCCTGGGTCCTCCCACCGTCGCGTCCACCATAGTGTTTGTCTCCTCCGACTCCTCCTGGTCATCCCTGTCTATCACCAGTTCCACGCCCACCTCCAAAAACCCCTCACTCCCTCCTCAGTTGGACATTGTACAGCACAAGGACGTGCCTTTTCGAAGGGGGCGTAATGTCATGATTATAATCTGTTTAGTTCCTGTCATGTCTGTTATATCAGTTGTCATTAGTTTCCATGGTTACAGATTAGTTAATTTTCCTCCAGCTGTTCATATTTGAGTTCATTATCATTTTATACTTAAGTTCCTTTAGTTCCTCAGTTCATTGTCAGTTATTGTTTGTGTGTAGACACGCTGTTATGTTACCTATGGATTATCTGAGTTTCTTTGATTAAATAATTTTATTTTTTTAATTCATCGTCATCCAACCTTCTTCTGTGAACCATTTACTGCAATTGACAGTAACAGCATCATTTTTACATTTAATAATGTACTTTTTTGTAATATACTATTATGCTAAACAATAATATTTTTAAAGATGTATGTGAATATGTATGTATTTTTTTTTTTTTTTTTTTTTTTTAAATAACTCCAAATTAAATATCACTTGGTCCAACCTTATTGTTGAGCCCTGAAGCATCAGTTTCTAAAAACTGTATGCAGAAGATCAGAGTGCAAAAGAAATGCAGTCACCCTGCCAAAAACTGTGTCTGAGTTTATGCGACCCAGGCCTAGCTGATATGAGCTTATTAAGATTAAATAAAGGCCGAATGTACTTTAGGTATACACCCGGCCAAGACAGCACGCCCGCATACATTCTGACAGCATAAGAAAAATGAGCTGACTCCAGAGGAGGGGGGACTAATTTTTCTCCAGCTAATGTTGGAGATGACGTTGAGGCCTGGGAGGCCTGTGAAGGTCGGAGAGGAGGTAGGACCAGGCTGAACCCAGGAGAAAAACGGTTGTGGCCCCGGAGAACCGCCACAGATGAGATGTAAAGGTGACTCAGACAGCTCAGAGTGCTTTGGATAGGACAGGGAAAATGAAGAGAACTGCCAAAGGAAATTGGTCACTCTATAGGGTTATAATTGATGTGGTTTATATTACACAAGTCATTTAAGGACAAACCTTACAATACGATGAGAATTCTTGCATGTTCTTTTATTTTCCAGAATGTTCCAGAAGTAAAACTTGAACAAAGAAATTTGAATAGTCTACAATGAAATGAAAATTGACTCTTTACTTTCTTAATAGACATTTCTAGTCTCTTTGTAAACAATTTGTAATTGAGAAAAAAAAAAAGTCTTCGTAATGGTTTATCAAAATATATTAACTTGCTCTGCCTAAGAAACAACTTTGCGTTTCAGATGACATCACCAAGCCCTCTTGTTTTTTTAGCTCCACCTCTCCAAATACTTTTCAAAATCCTATTAACTATGATGATAATATCTTGAACTACATATTTTTATCACTAAATATACTATTTTACTAAAAAAAATATGTGACTTTTGGTAAGTAAAATGGGTTGCAAGCTCTGTTCTGTTAGGTTGTCATGTGAAATGTCAAAATTTACACAATGTGTATTGTGGATCAATGGTTTCGCAAATTTGTAAAATTTTAGCCTTTTGCTAGTTAATATAGTTAATACCAGCAAGTTAATATATCGAAAAGGCATTTGACCAACAGATAATCTAAATAAATTGGTGTCAAACACGAGGGCAAACCTCATTTTGCCGCTTTCAAATCATCCTTGGTTAAAAATAGGCTAATACTATTTGCAAGAAGAAGAAAAGGCTAAGAAAGAATTTTAATGTCAATAAAGCTGTCAAGTCAAATTTATTTACATAGTGCTTTTCACAATACACAAAGTTTCAAAGAGATTTCAAAGAAAATCATAATGTTTATAATTTCTTAGTACCTTTACATCTTATAGTCGCATTTAGCAGATTAGAGCTGGGCAATAATATAGTTAACATTTTGCGAAGAAACGAGCAATCAAGCTGTTGAGTTATGCTACATAGTATATATTGCCCTACGTGAGTATACTGTATGTATGAGGATAAAGTTGGACATACTTATATATACATACATATACATATATATATATATATATATATTAGGGCTGTCACAATATCACGGTATCAGATTTTTCACACCACGGTTATCGTGGCCAAAAAAAATTCATATCACAATATCTATAGATATCAATGTTATCAGTCAAATTCAACAGTATTATAAATAAGCTTTAATAACACAACTAATACCTTAAACTGTTAAATTGCGTCCCAATTTGGAACTCAAAATCCAAGAAATGGCATACCCAAATTAAAATACATAGTTCATGAAGCCTTTGGGCTTCAAACATTGTTGACTAATTTTAAAGAAAACATTTGGCAGCTTGTTGTCATATTGTCAGAATTAATTAAATCAATGATAAAATTCTGAGATTATGAATTATGGAACATTTTAAAGACCATGCTATGTGATTTCAATTAGAGGAGACTAAAATGCTAACATTTTTTAGCTTAGCACAGTGTCAAAATAAAATTTATAAGAATAACTGCATATTTTACTCAAAAATCACGTTATAGAGTCTGTTGAGTGATTGCGCGATTGCATCTGAATCACGTGTGTGAACTCAGTTCAGTGGCATGACGGAACATCACAGGCAGGGTGATGTCAGGACCAGAAAGATATAATGGGCACCCAGACCAAACATTGTTAGCTTCTAATAGGCCGAAGCAAGTCAATCACAGGGACGAAGGGAGTATGGCAGCAAGATGAAGCATCTCGTTCCCTTCTCAGGAAACAAGGGTTACAGTCGTAATCCGAGACGTTCCCTTTTGAGGGAACTCGCGTTGCGTCAAGGATGCTTTGGGAACGACAATATCCAAACGGCATGCTTACAAGTGTCTGTCTCTGTGAATCACTGCAAGCACACTAAGACAAAAGCACCTGAGAACCTGGTGTAGAGCCCAGATCCAGATTGCAAAATCCTATGAATGTGAGCGGAGAGGACCAGCCTGCCACATACCACATTCTGCAGGCGTACCCCATAGGCAATAAGGCTTTCTAAGCCACCATACTCTTGTTCTGGCCTCAAAGCACCACAGAGGAAACGTGTCACCAACGAGTTTCTCCCCAGGGATACACCACCCAAAGGGACATGGTAGGCAGCTATGGCCCCCACATACACCTTCAGTGTGGAAGGGGATAACCCTGCGGAAAAACAATTCTGCAGTAACTCCAGCACTGTACCAACTGGGCAGTTAACTGGGTCCCATTGTCGAGTTCCGCAATATTAAGTGAAAACCCTCCACTTCAATGCATACAGTTTCCTCATGGAGGGAGCTCTGGAGTGAAGTATGGTCTCAACAACTTCAGTTGAGAGACCTGAGTCTATGAGTTAGGCCCCCTCAGAGGCCAAACCCACAGCTTTCATAAGTCTGGGCGGGGTGAGGAATCGTGCCTCCTGCCTGAGACAGAAGGTCCCTCCTGGTGGGAATCTCGAAGGGAGAGCTGTCGAGGAGGGACACTAGGTCCAAGTACAGTACAGTGCTACTAGTAGTAGACTTATTCCATCCCGGCAGACCCTCTCAAGAACTCCTGGGAGTAGAGCAATAGGGGAAAAAGTGTACAGACGTAGCCTCAAACATGTCTGTAACATGGCATCCAGTGAGGGAAGGAGAACCAAAGTGGACAGTGTGTCGTATCCTGAGATGCAAACAGATCCACTTCTGCTTGGCCATACACTCCCCATATTAGCTCCACAACCTCGGGGGTGAAGTCTCCATTCCCCAGGCCTCAGCCGCTGCCTTGACAGGATGTCTGTTTATACCAAGTTTTGGTACCCTGGAATGTTTACTACTCTCAGGGAGAGCAGCTTTCCTTGTAACCACAGGAAGATCTGGCCAGTTTGCATAGAGGGCGTGAACGCAGAACCCCCTGATGATTTATATAAGAGATCACCAATGTGTTGTCTGCGAACAAGCACATGAAGGCCTCTCAGGTCTGGGAGGAAATACTTAAATGCTATGAAGACACAGCCATCATTTCTAGGCAATTTATGTGCCACGAGAGATGAGAACTCCTCCACAGACCCTGAGCTGAGCGGCCTTCCCTAACCACTCCCTAACCCGTTAGAGAAGCATCTGTCAAGAGCATGATGCGATGACAATAAGCTCCTAACACAGGACCTTGAGACAAGACCCAAGGCTTCCTCCATATCACCAAGGTGCGGAAAGACCTGCGCACAATGCAGCTGCCTTAGACCTAACAGTCTCTGAAACTGTTTGACAGTGATTGATTGGCCTAGCTTTATCTTGTTTACAACTGTGAGAGACAAATCAATACAGCAGGAGACAGACATGCCTGCACCGTTGTTGACGCAATGTCTTGTTCCTGAGGCATGAGCACTGTGGAAACCACAGCGCTCCAAAGCACCAAGGGTGGCGGGGTTGGCAGAATGGCCTCCTGAGGGCACAGAGGAGGAATGGGCAATGTATAATGAGGTGGGAACCATTCCCCCCGAAGGGGCGTGCCCTCTGAAGTACAGCACTTCTGGCATTAGGGACTTCTCTTTGGCCGAAGCCTTCTTCACAAGTATGACGGTTTTCAGATCCACCTTCTGCTTCATAATCTTCGGCTGAAAATGCCGTCCCAGTCCCCAATCTTTCTGAGGGGGAGCACGGGAAGCAACACTCTACCCTGTACAAGGAGATCATTAACAGCTGGGGCTGCTCTTGTCCAGCAGCCCCATAGACCTGAGTCTGGATAGGGAGAAATTCCAGGTCTCGCAGCAGGTCTGCCATATATGCCACCTGGAGGGTAATGTCGGGGCCTTAAGGGACGACGCCGTGCTAGGGGACAGATACCTCGCAAGCATCTGTTCCACCTTTGACATCGCCCCATACCCATGCTCTTTCAGCTCCCTTATATTTGCATATATTTTTAATTGAGAACTGAAAAGCCGAGCTGAAAAGTGTTTAACCCACGATCTCGAAATCTCATAGTGGAGATCGAGAAAGAATGGAAGGCCCTGACATGGAGGTTGTAATTTTAACTAATTTGTTTTTTTGGCCGAGTGCCCTGTCTCTCGGCCGACCATTTGATGTTTAACTTGGCCACAGCCTAAGTTAAAACCTCCACAAGCTCCTCATACACAGGGGATTGACATGGCGAATCTTCAATTCCCCCGACTCGATGCTCAGCACATCCACCTCCTCGGAGCTGGACAGCTGCAGCACCGTATTATACCATTTAATTTCTCGAAATTAAATGGAGCCAAAGATCAACCAGACAAGTAAACATGGTCTGGATGACAGGCTACATATATTAGAATAGTTTCAATATACAATAAAATAATCATAAATTGATAGCTTGCAAACACTTTCTTTATGGACTCGTAATCTACGCGTTGCCTCGGCAAACATGAGATCCGAGCCACTAGATTCTTTATTGCATAAGACTTTCTTCCCTCGAGAACAAAAGTCAACAAGAACGGAGCTAAAACTGCCAATAGTGCATTCCTGTACATGTCGGGAAATTTTATGAACACAGCCAGCCCCCTTTTTGCAAGCTGACCGTGCATGCTCCTAGTACGCAGGAGATGAGAATGGCGAGTCCTCAATTCCCCAGCATCAATGCTCAGCACATCTACCTCCTCAGAGCTAGACTGTTAAAGCACTGGGCTCTCACTCAGGGCGGAAGGAACCGCAGTGTGGGCTTCTGAAACCAAAGAGAGAGGCCTGGATGCCATGGGTGAAGGCAGAGAAAAGACAGAGCCCATCTTTAACCTCTCCACAATATCCATTTGCGCTCAGCTGTGGAGCTGGAATGCGAGCCTGATCACCTCACACACACGATTTGAGGATCATCAAAAGTCTTTTTAATGAATAAGAAGACCACGCAGGAGAATAAGAGTAAATTACACACTCAAATAAACAATACCAGACATCGAAGTGAGGAAACTAACACCGTGTCTACACCAGATGTGACCATTGTCGAGTCGCATCGCATCACGCCGCAACAGCTACACTGCGACAAACCGACCGTTGCAAAGCACTTGGACTACGTCGGAACGGGGAATCCGTTTACTGTCGGGAATTTGCATCCAGTGTAGACAATATCACTGATTATAATGGGTTCTACATGTGGTCAATAAGACAACATCTGTATTGCAAACCCCTCCATGTTGCGGTTGTTGTTGTTTTTGGCTTATACCTACCAACGCAACATCATTGCCATGGAAACCAATGCAGATATTCGGGTAAATGAAAGATCGGCATGGACACACAAATCAGATCTGAACAGTTGCGATACACAGTGTGGACGTCAATAATTTTAGATTAGATTCCAATCGGATACACAAACAATCGGATTTGGACTGACAGTCTGAACGTAGCTTAAGGGTTTAAATAACGGAGAGCTGATGAGTAAAACAGGTGTCGGATCAATTAACAACATAAATATAAACACACACACACACTTTAATAAACTTACTTTGGGTAAAAATGCATTCAGTTTGTTTTCCATTCCAAGACAAAAAAAAAAGAAACTTGGTGGAATCCAAACAAGTGAGCAAAAATAGCCATTTCTAGCCCACATGTAAGGCCGCAGCATTTAATTTGTCTCGATAAGCATGACAATTCCAATCTAGAATGAGCAACTTCTGTAATGAAACTAATGCCAATAGCAGTAATTGTGTTGACATTTGGAGCTGTTTACTTGATTCTGAATCAATTCTTTTTCTTTTTTTTACATCCAGGGAAGATGCGCACACTGATGCCCAGAGCTTCAGCTAACCACGGAAATACTGCTCTTTTTTCATAAATAGCAAATTCTCCACCATGGATAAACAGAGCGGGAGCTAAGAGTAAGCCCTGGATTAATCCTCTCTGCCAAGCAGCATGGACTTCTCAGCTGCGATGCTATGGCCCTCTCTTGCCGTTCCTTGGAGAGGAAGCACATGAAGACGAAAAAAAAAAAAAAAGAAGGAAATAATCAGCCACAGTCATTCCGTCCAAGATGTGGGGAGAGGATCAGTCACATGGCTGTTTCTTTAAAGTGAAAAAAAGAAAAAATCATGTGATATGACAGCCTGTGCGGGCGCTTTCCACTCACGGATGCCTCTGAGGAGCTTTCGGCCTGCCTACACAATGAAAAGAGACATATACCTGTGGGCAGAGCTTTATCGGCACTACCTAACCAGGCATGTGTCAGTTAAATCCGCTTTGGAATATGCGCTCAAAAGATTAGACATCTCACCTGAGATGGAAGGACGTGGGTAAATACCGACTGTTTTAATGTGATTTCACATTCAAGCGGGCAGAGATGCCCAACGGTGGTCTGCCGTGTTCGGCAAGAACCCGCAAACGTGTCATCTGCTTCTGAATGGTCTTATATTTCCACTTCCATTCGCTGTAATCATTTTACGATGATAAAGTTACTTGATATGCAAATGCCAATCACTATTAATGTTGCACATACTTTAGGCTAGTGATTTAAACAAACCACAAGTATTATATTTTGCACATATGATATTTAACCTGGTGGGCAATAAAATAGGGGGAGAAAATCACATAGACTTACATTTCCTGCTGGAAAAAAAAACAACCTAAGATGGTTTGCTGATGTTCTAGCTGTCTGGTTTGTTAGTTTTAGCACTTTTTATCTGGTCAGGCTGGTTTAGTTTACTTTTTGGTTTGTTATTTTAAATGGGTCTTGAGCACTTGTCAGCTGCCCGGCCTGGTTTAGTTTGCTGGTTTTAGTGGGATTTTGGGGCATTTGTCAGCTATAGTAGTTTTAGAGGAGTTTTGGGCATTTGTCAGCCGCTCGGGCTGGTGTAGGATTTCGATTTTAGTCGAGTCTTGGCCATTTGTTATCTGTGATAGTTTAGAGTGGTTGTGGGCATTTGTCTACAGCTTGGGGTGGTCTGGTTTGTTGGTTTCAGAGAGATTTTGGACACTTGTCAGCGAAGATGCTTTTAGGGGGGTTTTGGGCATTTCTTTGCTGGTCTTGCTTGGTTTTAGAGTTTGTTTTTTGAGGCACTTGTGCTGGTCTGTCTTGCTGATTTTACTGGGTTTTTGAGTACTTTTCAGCTGGGAGAGCAGTTTAAACCATGGTTACAGGAGGGTCTCTAGCTATATTTAGTGACCATAATATCATGGAGACGTTGACCAGTACATAAACCCATTGCAACCACCAAGAGCACCCTAGCAACCACATAACAACAAATCGCTCTATCATTGTGGTGGTGAGTTCTGTAACTTTGTAATTTTCTTCAGAAAATGTGAAAACAGACATTCTTCCCTATAAATCCTTAACTGAACAGACCCTGCATTACATCACTGGTGGGACTGAAGGTAACAGACTGTCAAATTTAAAAGTGAAGCTATGCAGTATCTCATTTTTTTTCTTATTTGTCTTCTTCTTCTTTTTTTTTTTTTTTTGAACGAACACTGGCAGAAGGAGAAGCAGGGTGGAAAAGAAATGGAGAACAATGTCAGGTTGGATAAAGTTAAATGTAGGAAAGCTGGGTAAAACTCAATGGAGAGGAAGACACACTTATGTTATTTACGCCAAAATGACATTCCCATCTCTGGAACCTCACAGGTATGATGGCATATATTATATTTTACTAGTTTTTCCTTTAAACTATTGGTTTATAGTTTTGCTGAATATGGCATCATTTCTGTTGTTTATGATGAATTATAATATTCCAAAGCAGTCTACATTAACACATAATTTTTTTAAACTTAATCTTTTATTTCAAACACACAAAAATAACAGGCTCAAAAAACAACCTCAGCAACAATTTCTTTAAGCAAATGTCACGAAATAAAATAAAGACAATAAATCTTTATATTGCTTTGTCCTTGCTGGTCATCCACAACAACAAAATAAGTTTGATTTAGCAAACCAATGACTCTGAAGAACTGGTTCTTTTTAATGAATCATTTAAAATGATTCATGAATGATTCAAGTTATTTACTATACTTGAGGCTTGTGAGACTTCAATTCAATTCAGTTCAATTACAAGTAAAATTAAAAGTTTTTTGCTTAATATCTGTTTGTTTAATTAAAATGATCAGGGCCCTGTTTAAAAAGTAAGCAAATTTTTTTTGCGAAAAAAAAAAAAAAAAAATGCTTAATGGAAATTGGAATGCTTAAACAAACAGAGCAAGAATATTTCAATTCCTTCAAAACACTCACAAACATAAATATGCCCTCATTTTCCTGTCCTCTCATGTTGTCTTCTTTTTCAGTAGCTCCACGCCACCACTTGCACTTTACAGGGTGATTCTTCATTCAAGGAAGGGCCTTTGAAGTTACCAAGGAAACCCGGAGCTCCTCAGACTGCTCCTCTTCAACATTTCCATATCAAAGCCTACTCACTCAGCTATCATCTGTCAAACGGCAATTAAAATATCACACAATCATTCGAGATTAGAAAAATTATGGACTCATGCCCATGCGGCATCTGTATAGGAGGAGTGAAACTGAAAAGTCATGTGATCCATTACTGTTTGACTATGGTCTTTGGATATTGAACAAAACTGTGGAGAAATGTGTCAGTATTTCTGGAAGAATCATGTTTGTCCCTGAGGTATGTTTGTGGGTGAGAATGGTGATAAACAACCAAGCACCATCACATACAAATGAAACATCGGATGTGTTTGATCTGTATGTGATGGTGCTCAGTTGTTTATCACCATTATTTGAAAGTTAAACACTCCCGTTCAATCTTTATTGTATTTTTGCTTTCATTTTTTGGTGCTTGTATTGATCTGGCTCCGAACTGCAAATTCAACAAAATATTTCAATCGCAATATATACCTGTAAGAAAAATCACAAATGAGATCTCTTTAATATCTTATTTGTTTTGCCTGGACAGCAATGAGATTGAATGAGCTTTTCTGTAGGTTTTTCTCCTGAGAAAAAGACTGCAGTAAACTTGAGTGTCTCCTCTGCAGTTTCTTATTGAAGCTTGTTTCTGCCACGGAATAAAACAATTAAAAAAATAATTGTGACTTTTTATCTCACAATTCTGACATTTCTTCTCAGAATTGCGAGATATAAACTTGCAATTGCGAGAAATAAAGTCACAATTGTGAGATATAAGCTTGCAATTCTGACTTTTTTCTCAAAATTGTGAGTTTATATCTCGCAATTCTGACTATAACACGCAATTGCGGGTTATAAAGTCAGAATTGTGAGATATAAACACAATTCTGAGAAAAGAATTCAGAATTGCGAATTTATATCTCGCAATTGTGAGAAAAAAAGTCTGAATTGCAAGAAAAAAGTCAGAATTGCGAGTTTATATATCGCAATTGTGAGTTTATAACGTGCAATTCTGACTTTATATCTCGCAATTTTGAGAAAAAAAAGTCAGAAAAAAGTCAGATTTGTGAGATAAAAAGTCGCAATTACCTTTTTTATTTAGTGGCGATAGCTTTCAGAGAGCTATAACTGAAAGCTATCAATTTCAACATTTATTAGGATTTAAAAAAAAAAAAAACTTTTAATTTAAGTGAACTTAAAACAATCTTCACATAAACCCATTATAATAAATGTCATATTTACCTGTGGCATTCCTACCTGTCTAACAGGTATGAAATATACAGAAAATTAATAAAGTTATCAAACACTTTACAGTCTTCACTGCATAAATTATACATTAAAAATAGATTAATCCATATAAAGCTACAATTTTCTCTGTTACCTTTGTTCTTTGATTAACAATAAGGACAGACATCACAGCAACTGGTTTATTAGGCTGCTGTGACTTTAAGAGCTGCTGCTGCCGAACATGACGTGGATCTGACTCGCATCTCATTTTCTCACAACTCTTTAAGTTAATTTAAGACGTTATTTAAGACTGCTCTAATGAGGATACGCGACAAAACGGTGATTTTGAAAAATTCTGTGTGTTATTGTTTGGTCAAGCGCGATACTGGCGCTCATCTTTCTGTGTGTGTCACTCTGCAGACATTACATTCACAAACAGATCATATAATGTAATGCTAGCTAAATTATGATGGAAAAAAAACAGATGCTGTGTTGCATTAAATAATTTCAATGCATTAAACTATAGGCAGATTCCAGGATCAGACGTTCGCTGGGCCTGATGTCAATAAAAGCTTTTATTGGACTAACAAGGAAGTTCTGAAACTTAAAGGATATAGTACGATGACCTCTTATATATCAAAAGCTCAGGGAAAAGTTGATTTCTCAATTCATGACCCCTTTAAAACAATAGGTTTAGAATTTTTTTTAGTATTTACATCAATAAAATGTCCACAATATGAGAAAGTAATAAATAATGTGTAATATAAAGCTCCTCACAACAATATCCTGTGTTTGTCAGGCTGGCAGAAGTGACATCATTTCCACCGCTGCTATCTCCTTCGCGGGATGAAAGCGCCATAATGTTCCCCTCATTAGAATTCATTCGTCATTGTTCTCATTTGCAATATTTATTCAAACATTTGTTTTCTTTTGATAAAATTATGATTTCATGGCCTGTCAGATGGGCTCCTTTGAAACTCAGGAGATGAAGAAGGTTTTCGAAGAGGGGCTCGGTAATTACAGCTACTTTGGTGGATGAATAGACCAGAGGCAGGTTTATAAACCAACGCTGCCATCTGTAAATAAATTTATTCGGCCGTCTGTTTGTACTTTGTGGTGAGAGAGTGAGTTCCATTGCGAAAGTTGCAATTTACATGTAAATGATTTGGCAAGTCACAAACTAATTGGTTCATAGAGGTGCAAGGTTTTGTATTGCATGATAGTTCATAATTGAGAACCGATGCCTTCTTTATCAGAAAATAATTTCTTATACTGTTCGCTGGCTGCCAGTACAACCTCATTATAGACCCCCAGATATGTTTACAGCGAGACCTCCATTTAAAGATGTGTGTGTGCGGGGAAGTTTAACGTGCCTTATTAATTAAAACAAATACGAGATTAAAAATGCAGTGCCCTTGGTTAGCATATTAAACCATGGAGCAAAAACAATACAAATATCCACAGAAAACAACCACTTTGAAGATCTGATATGGGCCGGAGATGGATATCAAGGCATCTGGCGAATGCGTGACATCAAAGGCGCAAGGCATTGCTAGGCATTGCTAGCGAGATATTGTGAATATCAGAGTAAAAATCTGGACGTTAACTGACTTTGGTGTTTGCAAACAGTGACGTGGCCTGTTAATGGGTGTTATCGAAGCACACAAATATCAAATTAGGTGTTTTTTTTTTTCTTGTAAATACTCAAAAGCAGAAAGATGCTAACTCTCAAAGCCGTCACTCTCTTTAGGCTTGTGTTTTGACGGGTTTATCTGAAGTCTTTGCTGCTGTGTGAAGTCATTAAAACATGCTGTTTGTTTTTGCGTTGACTGAAGTTTTTTGGCTCTATCAGAGAAATATCAAAACACATCAAGTCTTTAACATGATACCAAAGAACCTCATAACGCAAACAGACGTTTAACAGACTTAAATAGACCCAAACACACCACTGGGAACTGCTTGCATTTCAAAGCCGACACTCAAGTTTGTAAATCATAATCTGATGTTTGGGTTTGAGATGTTTTTTTATGGTTTGTTTGGTCTCTTTTGTTTCATGTTGGCGGTTGTATTAGTTTATTGCGAGTGAGGAAAGTTTCAATGTTTGGGGGCAAACACGCTAACTTAAATTGGTTGTTTTTACTAAACCTTTTCCCAAGGTACCCAGAAAGCTTTTGTTCTTTGAAGAGGTTTTGAACCGTTTTCTGATGGGACTGGAGGTTATTTTATTTTTTTTGTCACAGAGGCAGGGTTTCTTAGCCATTTCATCCCCTTCAAGTTTGATGAATAGCCTACATGTCCAATCACACACATAGTAGCCATGTAAACACAGGTCTTGTATATGTAGATCATGGCAGAGGACAAACATCTGGTTACATAATGCAAATTTAGCCCCTAGAGGCAAAGATAGTGGGTTTGTGGGAAGGATGAATTGGTCGACGTTCAGATTATCCATCTTGCGTCCCAGTGGATACCTGCTGTAGCCTTCATGGTCAGCCACACAAGAGATTTATAGATTTCAGATCCCTGGTTTCCAGCAATGAAAGCGAGTCACTAATCGTGACATTTAGACAAATAATGTTTGTGATCAGTGACATGGAAATACAATATAACCATAAATAATGTCATGTAGTTAATTAAATGAAAGACAAACAGTGCACCAACATGAATAGTAACACCTAAGGTCGACCTCAGAAAAAAAAGGCAATTGTGACTATTTCTCATAATTGCAAATGTTTCTCATAATTGTTACTTTCGCACATTTGCGACTTCATATCTCATCATTTCTAATTGTTTCTCACAGTTGCAACTTTGCTTCTCATAATTGTGACTGTTTATTCACAATTGCAAATTTGTTTCTCACAATTGACCGATTCGCAAAGACCCGCCCCCTTTAGTTACTGTTGCTATGTCTGACAAGCCATGCCGCTCCCACGCCACACATCATGTTTTCACGCAGTGAAAAAGATACATGGCGGAGCAAAGAGGACACTGACAACGCGTTGACAGACAAGGCAGAGAAGGTTACTTTCGATATGAAACAAACTCTCAAATTTCAAATATTGTAATTTTTAAATGCATTTAAACAATAAATGCCATTTTAATGTGTCGTGACAGATCGCTGTAGCGCCTCAGTTCAAGCAGCTCGTGAACAGATCATCTCTTCCTACTAGTTAATTTATAGCATCAAATAAACATGAAAGAACATCAGAAAGAATGTTGTTTCAACCGCGGAAAGATGTCAGTACACACCATTTTTCAGGTTCAAGTCCACCGACGTAATCTACTAACTCCCCTGACTGCTTTTTGTCTCCTGACATAATGGCAGATTCGGCGTTATGATTGGTTAGATCGCCTGTCAATCAAACTCCCTGCGACGCGTCAATTGCATCTTCATATCTCATAAATGCTATGCTGTTTCTTACAGTTGCAAAATTTTCTTATAATTGTGACTTTTTTCACAATTGCAAATTTCTAACAATTGAGACTTTATACCTCTTTTATATCTTAATTTAGACTTTCTCAAAATTGCAACTGTATATCTTATATGCATTTTTTCTCTCTCTCAGACTGTATCTCACAAAATGACTTTATATATTCTTATAATCGCTGTTTGTGGCACTAACAGATCACAATAAAGCTGAGGGAAAACCTTAAGCATTTCCATCAGGGTATTCTCAGATTTGAATGAAGATGTCACTCAGTGTCATTTTACTCGCATCGAACAAAGCTCTGCAGATTTGAGAAGGACCCTACGGGACCACGGCGTCTTTATCTGACACGGCTGTGTTCTCGACAGCACGTGGCCCACTCAATAGGACTGATTGATGTCCGCGCTTCTGGATTTGCCTTCAATTTAGCGGGAGGCATGCAAAGTGCGGCTCCGATTTCTGCTCGGTGGTATATAGAAACGTCCAATTATGGCACCACTGTGACATTGTGAGGGAAGTTTCCAGCTGTGCTGTGTGGACCATAAGATGAGGTGCATAATAGATGTGAAAGT
The DNA here is from genome assembly GCA_039654765.1 of Mylopharyngodon piceus. Lineage (NCBI taxonomy): Eukaryota > Metazoa > Chordata > Actinopteri > Cypriniformes > Xenocyprididae > Mylopharyngodon > Mylopharyngodon piceus. The sequence continues at coordinate 34,618,305 of CM077438.1, forward strand.
CAGCACTGTTTCATCATTTAGAGAAAAAGAGAAAAACATGTGGGCAAAAAATATATAGGGAATTCTATTGTAGAGAAAATGTCTTTTTAGGGAAGATATAGAACCCCATGCAGTGTTTTTGACAAATTGTACTTGTATCCCCAATGAATGTATGGATGCATGTATGTTGGTGGACTTTTGCTTAGTTATTTTATTCTACATGAGTGCTTTGTATGGAAGCTTGTGTCCGCCACAGAAATAAAAAATTAAAAAAAAAAAAAAAATCTGCCAACCGTGAGTTTATATCTAACAGTTTAGACCTTTCTTCTCACAATTGCGAGTTAATCTTTCATCTGCGAGATTACATTTCACAATTCTGACTTTTTCTCTTGTAATTTTGAGAATATTATTCTACTACAATTCTGAGCTTACATCTCGCAGTTCTGAGGTCTGAGAAAAAAAGTCAGAATTGTGAGAAAAAAAATCTGAATTGTGAGGGAAAAAGTTGCAGTTACCTTTTTTTATTTTACTTTTTTTTGTTCTGTGAAGGAAACAAGCTTCCATAGTATTTGGCTCTTTCTGTGAAAAAACTACTAAATGTCAGTCTGTTTTAAAAACCAATTATCATATGACTTCAGAAGACTGAAAATAGTCATATGAACTACTTTATAGGTTATTTTATGGTGTTTTTAGGTCCTTTTTTGAACTTGAGTGACATGATTACTATGATTTGCTGTTGATGCTGATATGAAAATGAACAGCATGAACGTTTTTCAAATGTTTTGTGTTTTCCACAGGAGAATAGCAGCAGACAGGTTGGGAATAAAATGACAGAATATAAATTTTTGGGTGAACTGTTGCTTTAAACATTACCAATGTACCTTTTTACCTTTGTAGGGAATCAGGATCAGTACACACTGCAATGTTTCATTGCAATGTTTCAAGAGATACACATGTTCAAAATAGCATTTAAATAGCAATTTCTGTCATATTTTTTGAGGACCATTTTATCTATAGCATTTTTTTTTCTTCTCACATTTGAATTTGTGTTGAATGTGAGACGTGCAGTATGTTAGCCTTGTTTTAGTGTCACTATAAATAAATTTGTTTAGACTTGGAGTTTGATACATTTTGTTTATAATGAATACCACTATAACTTACGTTTGTTTCATATTTTTAATACATGTTCTGTTCTGAATACCAATTAAAGGGTTATTTCACCCAAAAATTAAATTTCTGTCATTAATTACTCACCCTCATGTTGTTCAACGCCCGTAAGACCTTCGTTCATCTTCAGAACACAAATTAAGATATTAACATGGTTAAAATAGTCAACATGACTACAGTGGTTCAACCTTAATGTTATGAAGTGATGAGAATACTTTTTGTGCGCAAAAACAAAACAAAAATAACAACTTTATTCAACAATTTGAACCGTTGTCATACGTTGGCGTCCGGACGTAAACAAGGAAGCCTGCACTGAAATCACTACGTATGACAACGGTTCAAATTGTTGAATAAAGTTGTTATTTTTGTTTTGTTTTTGTGCACAAAAAGTATTCTTGTTGCTTCATAACATTAAGGTTGAACCACTGTAGTCACATTGACTATTTTAGCCATGTTTTTTACTACCTTTCTGGACGTCAAAAGGTGCAATGACGTTGCTGTCTATGTGTGGATCAGATACCCCCGGATTTCATCAAAAATATCTTATTTGTGTTCCGAAGATGAACGAAGGTCTTACGGGTGTGGAATGACATGAGGGTGAGTAATTAATGATAATTAATGATAATTATTTACCATTATTATTTCTGAATGTAATAATAAAATGTGACTTATACACTGATTTTCTCTCAACAATGTGACTTATAGTCAGGTCCAACTTATCTTCTGGAAAATATGGTAGTATGGTAATATGCTATTCCGAATTTCCGAATACAGTGCGCTACTACTGCACCACGGCTCTAAAAACTTAAAAACTAAGTAAAAAAAGAAAGAAGAAAGAGAAAAAAATAGCCTGCAAGTTAGCTGTGTAGCTGATATCCTTTTAAATAATTTAGAATATGCTAACAATCTAGCTGAGCCTAGATAATATGAGCTGAAAATATCCATATTCAAAATAACTTGCACATAGCCTACTTGACTCTGTCACACCAAAAATCACCTTCTAACATGATAAGCACCCTGTTATATAGCATGAACAAGCAATTAGCGCTGCCTGCTAAGCTGTGTTAGCAGTGTTAACTCACTAATTGAATATGTATTGTGGTTGCAAGCACACGATTGCCAAATTCTTATCCCGTGGCTTAGCGTCAGCATATACATCCATCCTTGTGCTGTGCATTTTTCAGAGATGATGATGGTGGCCTGCGTGGCTCCAGCGTGTATCTGCAGCAAGTAGATAAAGGCTTCTCGCGTCCCGAACATGACATGTGGATTATAATGCCCGCTCCCACCCGCGGCTCGGCAGACCCCCAGTCACGCTCACTCGACGGCGATCCATGGAGCCTTTTCCTCTCCCGGTCAAGGATGGGTCATTTTATTTTTAGAGCCTGCCAGCCGCTGGGTTGGATTTACCTGGTAATATTTATTTAATGTGAGCCAGTAAATGTAAAATAAAATGACTTATCCTCTAGAAAGTCCAACAGCTTAAGTGTTTACCAACGTCCTCAAGCGCAGGCAATAAAAATGGAGCCCAACCTTTTCCCACAAGTCAATCTGTCTGAATTACACACATAATAACCGACCAATTGAATAGGTTTGTCATGAAGGCATATGCGTACATTTCTTGCTTGCGTTTTAAAGCACAATTGTTTATGGGTGTGTTTTGCATAAATTTACACTCTGTGACTTTTTAACGGTGTAATCAGGGATGGTTCATTAGGCGAATGGGTCCGATCGTTAATGACATTTTGATTATTGCTGGTGCTGTGTACCTGGGTCGTTATGTCGGGTATTCATTTACATTGTTAATGATTCAGCGTCTGGTCGGCTCAAGCTAAGGTCAAGAAAGTTATTGAAAACTTTTGGATTACAGAATACACTTGGTCATCTTGACAAGATCGCAAACCAAAATGTAAACATATAATGGTAACAGTTTACTATACCATTTTTTTTTTTTTGCTACAGCGTGCATAAGCAATGCTTTTATCGCTTGTTTCTGCTCCTTTTTTGTCTGTGTTTTGATCTGGAGATTCAGTACTCTTTCAAAAGAAGTGCAATAGCACCCCCAACCGTATAACAGTGAAAACACGGAAAGACAGAAATTTCCGTCAATGGTGGGGAAAGAGTTAAAGAGCTTGAGCATTTAAAGCAGCACGCAACACAACTTAAGCACACTTATAATAAACAGAACATTATTGTCCGTTGGTGTGGACACTAATATAGTTATCAATATTGTTATCATTCTTGGGGCCTTTACATCTAAAAAAATAAAGTTGCGAGAAAAACCATAGCACTAATACTTTATAATACTTTATAAAACGGTTAGTTCCTGTCCTTGAATCTGATTGGTCAATAGCTCTGTATTCACGATAAAACACGGCTATGACCGCTTCACCCAATGGTTCTGTGTATCACTACACAACACCCTTAGCAACCACTCTTAGCAACATAAACTGTTTGTTCTCAATTGATATTGTTCATTGAAGCTTACTGTATTATGTAGAAGAGTGTTGTGAGAAAAAGATCAAGTGAGCGAGTTTATTATTTAGCATTTTCCTTCAGGTCAGTCCTATGCTCATAATAAAAAAATCTGTTTAAATGTCCGATGTATTATCTTGTCCTTTTAACACTTAACATGGGTTTTCCCGTGACTGACAGCGCTAATCAAAGCATTTGTCAGCTGCGTCTTGTTCCGTGTTCACAACAGTTCAGTCTTTTCAATTTAAAAGTCTTTGCTACTGACTGACACACTCATAAAGACAGTCTTTGCCGCCATCTAATGATGTAATAATGTAACTTCTGTTGCTGTTCATGGTCAGGGACTATTTTTTTCCGGTGGAAGGAAGGCTTTTAGTGAAAGTTTACTTCATGAAAGTTGCAGTGATACATATTTTTGGCTTTAATATTTGTGTTGTGTGGTAACCGTTTTATAAAAGCAATAAGGTACTCGAGGCTAGTGCTGTATCGTGAATAAGTCACAGCTGAAGGGGTTGCAGGCTCCCCGCTTCGCGTCGTGCCTAACAACTCCCTTCAGCCGTGACTTATTCACGATTCAGCACAGCCTCGAGTACCTTATTACTTACTTATACTAGTCAGTTTTAAGCATCACAGATGACTATATTCAGTGTTTGTTTACTCAAGAAAATGGCAAACAAGCGTCCTTGGAGTGTCGTTATCAACTTGTCAGAGGCCAGAGCGAACACTTCAACATTAACTGTACTCAAAAAGTAGTTTGCACCACATGGGCAAGAAAAGAGGGAAAGTTTTGAATGACTTGGTTGCTCCATGACATTTGCTAATGTAACCAAGTTCCCCTGAGTGTACCTTCAATCTGAAGGTACTCGCCTGCAGCCACACACTCAATTTAGTCGGCGATAAAGTAGGCTGAAGTTATCTAGAATTAAATTCATAATGCAGAATGACAATAAGATATTCCCTCAGCGGGTGTGCTTTTTTACCCCCCGAATCAAACGTTGGGCCATCGGAAGGGTCAAATATTAATAGAGATCTTTCATAGTTTGCGCATATTACGTTTCTTACTGAAAGTGACCTACAATGACGGTGGAGCCGGTGACCTCAAGCAAATGGAGAAAAAAAGATTGTCTTCTGTTTTAAATTAAATTACTGGATTTTCTTGTGCCACAATTTTCAAATAGGATGAGGTACCGCCGTCGGGTTGACCTTCAGATGTGGCCACCTGGGAAATCTGCTTATGAAGAAATGAAAAGACGGAAGCCTTTCGATACAAGTTAACTGTTTATTTTCAAGCTTATGGTCAATTATTTGTTCTTGTTTAGCGCGAAAGATGAATCTTCATTAGATAAAGGTTTTCTCCATCAGGAAGTAATAGTCCTTTTGCAGTCCTTTCCCAGATATTTGTCCGTGTCCATCTTCAGATATTAATGAAATATTGTATGCATAATTAAAACCTGCTCATTGTTAACAATATTGCTGCCGGTAATAAATGGAGCGTTTCTCCTCCTTCACTACACTACTTGATGTGAATAAGAATGTCAGCTCCGGTGATGTTGTATATGAAATAAACCAGACATATTTGTTTAGAGTTTTTAACTCTTCTAAATGTTTTAAATCTTGGACTAGAGCCTTCCATCACAGTTCAACAGCCTTTAACCTTTGGCGTCGATATACAATACTAATATACCATAATCAACGAGTACTTGGCAACAATACAGTGGACGTGTTACAGGGGTCAGTGTGTTTATTCTGATGAGGGCCAGGGCAGACGGACTTTAATACCCCGTGAATGAATTATTCAGTGTGCAAGGCTATGCTTATCTACTTCATTAATTTCATTTCCTGAATAATGAGGTTAATCCCTTCTTTCAATGGCCGAGACATTTTTAAAGTGCAGATTGACTATGCAATTGATTATGAACAAAATCCAGTTCATTATAATTCTCAGCCAGGCACTTGTGGAGATTGTGGGCATTTGATCAAAACAATTTTATTGATGGATGTAGAAGTGTGCCATACATGGTGTAATATGGAGAGCTGTGAAAGAGTTATATTACGGATTTGTTTAGAAAATAACATGCCACCATACTATTTTTTTGTTTGTTTGTTTGTTTGTTTGTTTATTGCAGTATCCAGTGTGCACATATGTATATTTTCTAAATGCATATGGAATAGTTGAACTAAATGACCTACTATATGATGCACACTGCATGGGCAAAATACTGTATCCCACAATGCAGTGCATTCGTCTTGACCTTCTGTTTTCAGTTTGATGAATGAATAGAAACAATTATCAATCTATTATTTGACTGGCAAAAACATTTTAACACAAAACTGTATTAAAAATGCAAAATAACATGTAAGGATTTAAGTTTTACATTGAATTTGTCTTTCAAATAAGAAGACTTCCAAAGAGACAAATTGAAAAGAAAAAAATGCAAAATGACAGTAGCTTACGAGATTTATGTAACTTTCAGTAATTTACAAATTTTGGCAATAACTACAAAAAAAAGCAAGACTAGTTGGCAATTAAAAATGTAAAATAATGTAGCTTACGAGATTTTTGTAACGGTGGTTTATAAATTTTCTCGTGTGACAATTAAAATAACATAGTAGCTCATGAGATTTCCATAACTAACATAGTGGTTTACAAATTTTCTCGCAAACTCAAAAAAACTTGGAAAGATCATGTGACAACAACGTAGCACGCTACTTTTTGAAATGTTTAGTGTTGCATATATGACAATTTTAGGTGAAATTACATTAAATGTAACAAAAATACTTGAATTTTTTTATTTTAAGATTCAACTACTTTCGAAATAATTTAAACAATGTAGCAAGGTCATGTGACAACAATGTACCACACTTTTGTTTATCGTTGCATATTTTACAGTTTTACATACTTTTTTTTTTTTAAGAAATTGTGTATATACTGCAATGTGGCTGTTTCATCTAAATTGTATTAAATCTAATTAAAATTAGATATTAGTTCACTTTTGAATGAAAATTTCCTGATAATTTACTCACCCCCATGTCATCCAAGTTGTTTATGTCAATCCAGGATTTTTCTCCATATAGGGAACTTCAGTGGGGTTCACTGGGTGGAAGGTCCAAATTGCAGTTCAGTGCAGCTTCAAAGGGCTCTACATGATCCCAGACGAGGAATAAGGGTCTTATCTAGTGAAACAATCTGTCATTTTCTAAAAAAATTTTTAAAAAAATATATACTTTTTAACCACAAATGCTCGTCTTGCACTGCTCTACGAAGCGCCATGCATTACATTGAAAGGTCACGCGTGACGTAGGTGGAAGTACCACGGTAGGGCGAAAAACTTCTAATTTTCTCCTCCAACTTCAAAATCGTCCGATATCGTTGTTTTACTTTTTTTTTTTTTTTTTGTAAAGACCATTTGGCTGAACCTTTGCACGTTCGCTTTGTAGACACTGGATCGGTTCTTCTGCCTACGTCACGCATGACCTTTGTAACATGATTACGTCGGGTGCGGATCGCAGAGCTAGTGCAAGACAAGCGTTTGTGGTTAAAAAGTATATACATTTTTATTTTTTTTTAGAAAATGACCGATCGTTCGCTAGATAAGACCCTTATTCCTCGTCTGGGATCATGTAGAGCCCCTTGAAGCTGCACTGAAACTGCAATTTGGACCTTGAACATGGTGAACCCCACTGAAGTCCACTATATGAAGAAAAATCCTGGAATGTTTTCCTCAAAAACCTTAATTTCTTTTCGACTGTAGAAAAAAGACATGAACATCTTGGATGACATGGGGGTGAGTAAATTATCAGGAAATTTTCATTCAGAAATGAACTAATCCATTAAATGTATTTTACAATGAATGCAAAATAAGTTGGTTTTTTTTTTTGTTTTTTTCCGGATACCACTCACAAATTTAAATCACAATTTCAACAGTTTGTGTTCAAGTCTGGTAAGTTCATATTTAAGAGTTGAGAAGTCGAGATCAGGTGCGTTCAAGTTACATTCACTTAATTAACTAAACAAAGACACATAAAGGTTTTTAACTCTACATCTAAAAAAATGAAGAACAAAGAATGTGCATCAGGTGTTTTTTTAATTATTTTATGAAAATTTATTGTCAACTTTTATTTATTGTTGCATCTATTGATTCCACCATGATTCTCCCTGACATGCCCCTAAACTTGGAAACCTGTAACTAAAATAAAAATTTCCCACTCATAATTACGACTTTGTAGTGGCATTAATGTCCATTCAACTCGTAAATACGATCTTTCCTCCAAGACTTGAACGCACCAATACTCTTTGAACAAATATACTATTGAGTAGGCCTATACAGTATGTACTGCATGTAAGCTGTATCAGTTGCTATCAGTTTATTCTCATGTTACAGTTGAAATACAAACACATCTGTGGTCCCTCAAAAATAAACATTATCTATCTCTTTCTTGCTCTCCATCTTTGTCGATTTTTCTCTTTCTCACTCTCTCTTTCTTACTTCTTCCATAACAGGATGTTCAGTGGCTGTTCATCTCTGCCAAATCCGGATAGCCAATCTTGGCTGTTGGATTGTGTGAGTGAAAGTCACTAGAAGTCAGTACTGTCCCACATCAGTCAGGACGTGAGGGGACACACAGTGTCAGCATTCCCACAGCGGTTACAGGGGCGGAGACGAACAGATGGCTTGTGGGTGATTACCGGGGAAAGCGAGTGCACAAGAGAGAGAGAGAGAGAGAGAGAGAAATGAGTTTTCAGAGGAGACGTGAAGTTTTCGATAGTTGAACTCAATGAAAAATGGGACGCACCAACTCTGCACCGACAAACAAATACAACGCAACTCGAACACACAGGCGGAATTTGCTGATGCGGCATTGTGAGGAAATGTAATATCATACAGTTGTCAATTAACTTTTACTCTGGAGAGAGGGGGAAATATGTTTCCTATAACCTTTTCTTCCAGCACGTCATATTCACCGGTCAACCCCGGTGGCTTTAATGAACTCTAGGCTGCAACCACGCAGTAATTTAGTGATGAGAATGACAGCTCTGCGAGAGGCAACACTAGCGAAGCAAGAAAACAAACATAACATACGACCCCGCAAACAGAGTCTTACACTGGCAATATGTCACACGGCAGGAAGCCTTCTCGTATTTTATTCAAACTGTGCAGGTCCAATAACAAATGGCGTCAGCAAGGCATGCTGTTGATAAACGTCCCTTTTTCCTAGAATGCTCTTGAATTACTTGCAAACTTAAATAATTTGTTCCTTATTAGTGTGATCTGCTGAAATATCCAACTGTGACCAAAATGGTTTTCTATATAAAGCTTAGTTGTTATGGTGACAGTCTCTAAAAATGAAAAAAATGAACATCGGCAGGAGATGTTTCAAGATATACATTTTATCCGTATGTGATTTACATGGAATTGAACCCATGACCTATATAGTAATTAATTTTTTGAAGCGTTAATGCTACAGTATGGGAGATATATTATATTTTCATTTGGCTAACAAGTCAGTCCAAATCGACTGAAAATGCATTCAAGGTCGACATCCTGCCACTACAGGAATCAAATCTTGACATTGTTTTTTTTTTTTCTTTTCTAAACACACTCGACTCAACTTTTCATTTACGTTAATTAATTTGGCAAACATATCTATTTTTAGTTGCATGAAAAGTAAAATTTCATCTTTATTTGTGTTTCATGGGAACTGAACCTATAGCCTTGGCATATAGTTTTTCACATACTGTCAATAAAAAGTAAGACCATAAACTTTATTCACCAAAAAAAAAAAAAAAATCAAGGCCAGAACACAAAACATAAAGTACACCATGTTGGAAGAGTGGGATTTAGAGTAATATGTGTGTGAGCTTGATGAGATTTTAAGTGATGCTCACTCCACTGCATCTCGCCCGGATTCTTATTCCTCTCCTATCATTCTGATATCAGGCTCTGGATCACTCAGGATATTAAACAGACAATAATGAAGGCCCACGTTTTTGTGCAGTAAGATTGGCATGGAAGATGGCCACCTGCGGCTACAAATGTTCACTGATCCAGAAAACGCAGCAGCAAGAGAATGGGGAGACGGTTTGCTTTTTGACGATAATCAATTAGCACATTGATTTCAAGAAAAAAGGGCGCTTTAACAGTTGGATTTTAGTGGTTTAGCGTCTGTGGCGTAAGACCTCTGACCGAGGGTCGATTATGATTGTGGGCTATTGCACAAAACAACTTCATTCCACAGAGTCTCGGATGGGTTTGGAAAGTGTCTGAATCCAAAGATTAGTCACCACACTGAGAACATATTTGGCAGAATGGACTTCACGGACAAATGTTTTCGGTCAAGGGGGATTGGTAGCAGATTTATAATACACTTTGTAGGCTGGATTGCTATCAGTGTAGAGATGAAATGTCTGAAAAAATTCTCAAATGAACCATCTTGTGCCAAATGTTTTATTTATTCAAGAAGATGCTTTTATCTAAAGTAACATATAAATTAGAATAATAAAAGTAGAAGTATTTAATCCAAGGGCGAAAATAATACAAGCACAGAGTACTATGTCTTTTAAAGGTATTTTAAGGTCTGGATTTGCTACTTCAGAGTTCTCAGTGGTCTTTGTGACTTTGTCTCGGAAGTTTCTTATAAAAGTCTTTAGGATGACCATGAATAAACATAAACGTTTGATATATTGTAGAGTATAGAGCTATAAAGTGATTGTGAATTACAAAGCCAAGAGAACTTAATGAGAAATGTTTAAGTTCATATTGAGATCTGGTTATTGATTTTAAATTTGAGTTTCTTGGCAAATCTGAGCAGAGTATGATACTATGTTGAGATCTCTTCTGAGACTTTATAAGATATAACATTACTAGGATCATTTCTCAGGGGAAAAAAAGTGGAGGAAAGCAGGAGATTTAAGCAGAATCTCAATTTGCTCTCTCTTTAATCTCATTTGTGTCTTGGAGTTATTAGAGATCTCATCTTTTTAGTTCTATTTATTTTCTAGGGGCTGGCACAGTTTGAGGATCTGAGGATCTTGAGGATCTGAGCAAAGTTTGAGACATTTGTTAATATTTCTTCTAAAACTTGAGAGGAGAAATATGAGGAAACTGAGGTAAAAGTTTGTTCTTTATTTATTTCAGGAGAAACAACTGAGATGTTAATGACATTCCTTTGTTTTCATTTCCTATCGTTTCCTAAATCTGAGCACAGTTTGAGACATTTTTAAGATCTCTTCTGAAAAAATTTGTCTTCTCTCAGGAGAAAAATATGAGAAGCAGTAGTGTCCAATTATTTAATTGTTGTCTAAGAGAAACAATTGAGAAATTAAAGACATCTCATTTGTTATTTTTATGTCAGCAAAACTTTTTGAGACATTGTTGAGATCTGAAAACAAGTTGCATGCGACGGTTGTTTGAAGCAAGTCATTTCATGAACAAATGATACTGTGGTGGATGTTACTGACTATTTAAATCTAGCGTGTTTGGTGTCTCGTGTTTCAAATCCAATGACGCTGGTAGTGACGATTCTCTCTGACCAATCAGTGATCTGCAGTGTTTACACGTCACAATTAGTATCGGTACGGCACGCTTGGAACCTCCATCGAGGTGGTACTATTTAAGCGAGCCGTACCGTTCCATACTGAGCCGTGCAGTGGAAAAGCGCCAAAAACTGAGCCAAAGTGAGCTGTACCGAACCGTACCATGCAGTGGAAAAGCGCCATTATTGTGGTCTTGGAGAAATACTTGAGATATTAAAGTAAACTCATTTTTTTCATTTTCCTTTCAAATGGGAGAGTTTATTACCAATAAATAACATCGAGCAATTTACTAATTCCTACAAACGGTAAAAAGACACTACTTTATTTATCTTGCTCAATATATTTGATTCATTGCAGACCATTACAAATCCATTTCTATGTTGTCTATCTATATGATGGAAATACAAGCCTCGTGTGTCTTATTACTTATGGGCTATGCTTTCATCTGTGGTATTCACAGAGCCCATGTTTGCTCTAAACGGTCATGCTCTTCCCATTCCGCTCAACAAATGAGAGTGGTATCACGCTGTGTGTTTTCATTCTGAACAGCATTAATATTGCAGCAGGCCTCATCTGTGCATTTAGAGTTGTTCAAGCCCATTAAAGGTTCATCGTAGCCTGTAAATATTAAATACGCCTGCTGTTTCGTTTTGGTTCGGCTGGACATGAGAGTAATGGATGGATGCTGTATGAAGGCTCAATGCAGAGCGCTAAAAGGTTTTTGCTCGTGGCCTTGATTTAATGCAATTATTTCTGCCAATGAAAAGCACAGCAGGAGTGGTCAGTCCTGGCCATGTTGTTCCAGAAAGAAGTTTAGGCTTTGATGTTTGATTGCAACACCTGATTTTGACCTTTTTGGTTTTTACTTAAGGCCTTTTTAGTTAATATAATATATTTAATTAAATTTTTAATTTATAGAAAAGTTATTAGACCATTTGAGATGATCTGCAATCTATGAAGAATCATTTTCACACATGAATTGGCACTGACCTTAACCTCAGTGTAAGTGTTTGGGATGTGCTGGAGGAGACTTTACAGAGTGCTCACCTCTTGCATTGTCAATACAAGATCTTGGCCAAAAAATGATGCACCTCTCGATGGAAATAAATGTTGTGATGTTATTTCCATCAATTATATTTGTTTTTGACGCTATGCTCACATCCAGAGTAAGCAAATGTCAGCCGTTAAGTGACTGAATGCCAGTAGATGGGGCCTATTGTGCAATGATGTATAACTATTCGTCGATGTCTTGCTCTGGAGGCAGGCATATGCAAATGTATTTGCCCATGTGACGTCACAGATCCTGCAATATCAAAACGAGCTGTTTTTCAAGCTTGATTAAATAAATGATTTGTTTATAATGAGGAGGACGTTATAGCTATGCTATAAAACTTGCAGGATGTTTTAATGGTACAAAGACCTCTTAAATGTCAAAAGATCAAGGCAAATTTGATTTCTCATTTCATGACCCCTTTAAAAATCCATTTAATAAAAGCTCATTCACCGCTATGTCTCTTCTCATGTCTCGGGCTCTCAGGTTGAAATATGTGCCTTCCACCTGCTTGCAAGAGACAGAGGATCATAAAATGCAAAGCAGCCCAGGCTCTGTAGAGTTTACTCAAGGGTGGAATTTGATTCCGTGTTCTAAAAGAGACAAAATGATGAATGATTTCAACACGCTTGGAAATTATTGAAGCAGGGGTCACGTATTAAATGGAATGATTCACACCCTTTTTCTCCATTTCTCTCTCATATGTCATTTTTACACTCTGTCCCACTTGATGAGGAGACCAAAACTTATGATTGTCATCCAATCTAGAAAAAAAGATCATTATATTCAAATCTTCCCTTTACATAACAAGTACAGCTCATTCAGACCTGCTGATTTGGAAGCAAGATAATTTCCCCACCTAGAAAATCACTGTCATTCTAACAAGCTGAGTATTTAAAATACTCCTGTGCTTTAGGAGCAGTTCAGTAAAATGTAGTGTAGACCGACTCACAATAAGACTAAAAGGGCCTTTCAAAACATAATTAAAGTGCATATCTCAGTAGAAAAGTATTTACTGCTGATTCAAGGTGATAATGACAAGCCATAATGGAGGAATATCAGAAAAAAAAAACTCTCCGGCTTTGAGGTTCCATGTGTGCGAATGTGTGCATCTGTTGTCCTTGGACCTCAAAATGAGTTCTGAATGTGATATAAGAAATGTTTAATGGACACCGATAAACAGATTAATAAACTCAACAATGCTAGAACTGGGCGAGAAACCTGTGTGGTGTCTGTGCAAGTACAAATAACATGCAAATGCGTGCATAAGCAGTATAATGAAGTCCATTTGCTCAGGTTGTTCAATAATTGTTAATAATTGTTGTAAGATGTAGCAAGCTGCCCATTTAAAGTCATTGTAAATGTGATGTATTCTGTCTTATACTGGATATTCAACAAGAAATAATTGTAGGACAGGACTTGATTTTAATCACAGGAAATAGATTGGATGGTGAAAATTTGGCTGTTACATACTAAAATGGAGCCAGAATGAATGCCAGATCACTGTTAAGCTCGCCAAAATAGGAACAGTAGCACCACGCTAAGGTAAACAATGACCATGAACAACATTTATCACATTTTATTGTAGTGTTTGCAATACGTTGATTTGTGTTTGCTTGTCAGATCAACAACGTGAAAAGCGAAGAGCAAAGTGTTCACAGCAGCTAGTTTACTACATTGCGAAGGAAGTATGTTACTCTACTAGTATGTCAACACAAATGTTTCTTGTTATGCTAGCCTGATTTCACATGTGTTTCAAGTATGGGTTCTTCTATGACCTGTTTTCTATTTCAGATCAGCTGGCATGGAGAAACAATCTGAAGAGAAATTTTTGTTCAGCAAATTAGCTAAAGTTAGCCCCTTAGCATGTTTATAGCTAGCTACCTGAACACAGTTAAAAGGCATTTGAAGGTAACTTTATCTCCGCCGTGTGTAGGCCTACTGAGGTTTGTTTACATCACTTCAACAAAAGAACAGTCAATAGATATGTACAAAGGCACTGCACGCTTTTAATATGTTAGTATTTAAATGTGCTAAGCCCAAAGTATACTTAAGTTTTGACTCAAATGCGTAGCCTTTTTAAGTATATGGAATTTGATGGCGTTTGAGAACACAGGCGCTTGACACATGTACACTAGAAAAATTCATCCTTGTTCAGTTTTTGAGCAATTTCTCTCCAGAAGTTATGAGTGATAAAATCATATTTGCACTTGTTTAAACTAAAGTTGCGTATACCTCTGAATTGCCTCACACAAGCGCTTGTCGACCTGGGCTTCTATTGTTGTTGCCGTCTCTAGGGCTGTGTCCAAAATCACCCCTATACCCTTAAATAGGGCACTATTTAAGGGGACAGCCATTTGTAGTGGTGTCCAAAACCATAGTGGACATTATCGAGTGCACTTATTCAATCCCGCAATAACAAGTGTACAACCAATGTATGCTTAACTGCTAGAGAATACCCAAAATGCACTGTCACGGTCACGCCGAATGAATTCTCGAGGCTCACCAGAAGACGGTGTCTGTGGGTGATTTATCTATCCATCCATTTTCTGAACCGCTGGTCCAATGTGGCTACAGGGTAATATCATACAGGGATATATTCCTTATTAATTGATTATTCAATTGTTTAATTAAAGTTTATACATGCTAGTTTCCATGACAGAGTTCAGGATAAGTCTTTTCATTACTACTGGAGCTGCCAGTTTGCTAAGTTTCAAATGATTATTAAACAGCAAGCACAAACTATGCAAAAGCGGTAGCCTTTCCGGCGCACTCAGTGTCTGAACTCACTCACTCGTTTTCATTCCCTCCTTCAAGTCGACTATATGAGTAATGTAGAGAATAGTGAATGAGGGTATAGGGGCGATTTCGGACACAGCCTAGTAGTTTGTTGTTGTTCCATTTCTTCTGTTTTGTATTTGATTGTGAAATGGGTTGGGACAGTGTTGCCACCTTGAGGACAAACTAATTAGTACAAAAAATTCAGGGCGCGCATGCAGAGTATGCACGATTAAAAAAAAACGTAAACTTAAAATGGAAAAATTGTTAGCCGCTAACTTAGCAACTTTCTCTGTACAAATGAATATCTTTTTACTTATTATGTTTCTTGTGAAACCTTTAGTTCTTTGTTACATCTTTGGACCCAAAAGTGATGATTTACAAAGTTTGAACTAAGCAAGCTACAGTAGCTTTATTCAGTATTTAGCTGCTGATTATACTGTTGCAAGCTGTTAGTTATGGCAATCCCAGAGTGTCACCTACAGTTTGCAGGAATACAAAGGAGTGAGTGTCCTTCACTGAAGATCCCTGTCTCATTTCCCATAATCAACAGAAATATGTATACTGTGAGATTTTAGTGAAACCTCTTGGGTCAGATTTGTAGAGTGAGAGTTTGACAGTGCACCTGCTACTGATTTCCAGCATTATTCCTACACATCTGTGTTAATTGTACATGCATTTTTAAGTGATATGATGAGAAGATGAGTCATCAGTTCGATTTCTACCGCGAGCAGGTGGTATGGAAATACATATGTTTTTTTTAGTTTTTTTTTTAGACCACTTCTATTATTGATTGCTATCAGAATGTGAAGAGATTTTCTCTTTATGAAAAACATTGCCTACCCTACCTTTAGCAGATATGTTGGGGTCATACTTTTTTGCATACAACCCAACTCATCCAATTTCACCATCTTGTATGAATTTTACCAACTTGAGCAAATGTAATTTATTCAATAAGTGAAATTGTGAGTTTGCACAGTTTCGGATTAGGTGCACTGTGCTGAAGCTTATTGTTACAATGAAATATCATTAGCAAATAAACACCTACAGTAACATGACGCTATGAATGTTGACTTAAAAGCTGTGGAACACATCGAACATCCTCTTTATGAACAAGAGTGACAATCTCCCCACTAAGCTGTCAAAATTAGTAGTACTTGCTCCACAAAAACATAAATGCAGAAATCCAGGTGACAGCAGGGAACGTATGCCTCCAGTTGTTAGAAACTGTCAAAATCACACCTGCTGAGTGGATTTATGGGACAATAAATGGCCTCCACGTCCATCATTCTGGTAAATTTCTGGAACTGGGACAGACAACATTATTAGCCATTATTATCCTACTGAGTGCTATTTCAGACCTAATAGTCCTCTCAGCATGGGTTTTACAGACGTTCATAAATGACTACTCGATATAGGCTACTCAAAGGGAAATGTCTGTGAAGTCAATCCCACAGATGTTCAGAGATGCTGAAATAATGTAGCTGGAAATAGACCTCACGGGTTTACTGCAAATGTGATCTACTATGTATAGCGGTGCTATTTTTACCTACAGCTGCCCTAAAAATTATTTGGACACTTTTTGGATGTAGTTTGTATAGTTAATGTGATGAACTGGCTTCTTACATCCAATAAAAGTCACCTTGGGACCAGTTGTTGAAATGCAATTGTGAATTGTGCTCATAGTGAAGTTAGTTCTTGCAAATCAGCTTGATATTTATATCTAATGCAGTGACATTTCAATTGTGACAACCATTTTAGGGCCCTGTATATGTGATTATTGCACAATTACTTCAATATTCATCATTACATGACACATCAGACAGTAACACCGAAGAACAAAACGTGAATTTTGGTGAAGACGGGCTTTAGCAACTATCACAGTTAATTCTCTCCTCAAAGCCGCACGCTCAGCAGGAGGGAAATTGGGGAGCAAGAAACACTCTGTTCTCACAGTGAAATGTACTTAGAGATCCAATCTGAAGATTGCACATGCTAGAAAACACATTTTAAAAACTTTCGTTAATAATGCTATATGGTAAAATTTCGGCTGTTGTTTAAGTGTCTATTACTGAAGCCAGCATAAAGTAACTCTTTTGCCATTTGTGATATCCGAGACATTGAGACCTGGGGAGCGGCTGTTGTTTGTAACAGTCACGCAGGACTCGAACTGTGCCCTTTTATTCAGAGAGGTGTGGAGGAGATTGAAAGCATTGTGTCGTTAACATGTTTTTCAGCCTTTGAGTTTATAGAGGCTCGGAATGATGAAGAAATCCAAGCTTTTGGATCCAGGAGATTGCATCATATTGTAATGGAAATTTTGCCATCCATCAGGGTCCTAAATACTACAGGCTCACTAAATACTACAGACTCACTAAATTAATTCATGTTGTATTTCAGAAATATTTCTGTTATGGCTGTCAGTTTAACATTTTGATGAATTATTAAGAAAATAACATGCTAAAAATTAACACAATTAATTATGGTTCTGGTCCATAAAATTCCATTAACATTTTGCTATATCATAGCAATTTAAGTTTGAAGTACCTCCTTAATGTCTTGCTTTAGATGCACCTCATCAAGCCCTGCGACACAGGACGTGTTTTTGCGCCCCCTTTTGCCCTTGACATGTAGCCTACCTTTTTTTCGACTTCGATTTTGTTTTCCAGTAAAAAGATCTTTCGAAGATTCAAATTTCCTTGAGAAGCAAAAACGTAAGACTTGTTTTGAGAGAATATATCTTGAATTTGTCCTAACCAAGTTGACAAAAAGTATTAAGCATTAAGCATATGCTTTGTATTAAGCATAAATCTAACCAAATGTTGTGATTCCATTCTATCGTGCTTCAGCTGAGTTTTTTAAACGGCCACTAAATCTACTCCTGACAGACTGACAAACTCTATTAAATGGATTGCTGTGGACTGAAGGTCAGTGATAGACTTATTTTCCAATGATATGGAAAATAATCAATGTATTGTCTATGCAATTAGCACGTCCTGATTTTGCCGATTTAGACGAAGAAAATTTAAACTATCCCTACCGCTAAACCTTATCTTACCCATTAGTTATCCCTAAAATCAGAGGGAAATGATATGTGAATAACACTTATGTAGAAGCATCAAACCCTGATTGTAAGCCCGAACTTGACATAAACTGTGAACTTGTCCCTCACATCTGACTGGTTGATTGGAATGTTGTTCCAGGATCAACAAAGATGTTGCACTTGGTGTAACTTGGAACCTGATTAGGTTCTGCATCTCATTACAATAATGTAAATTATTATCATTTATTTATTTATTTCAGCAGAGGTCAGATTAACCGTAATTTCTGTGTAAATAATTTGACTTCATTGGTTTAGTTTAGACTGCAGCCTTTCTCGATGCCGGACCCACGTGGGGAAAAAAAAAAAAAAAAAAAAACTCTGTTAGGCCTTGAGTGGCGTGGATTCTGATTGCTTCCACTTGATACAACCAATTCTGATGGTGGTAAATCCCACATCATGATTGCTGCCAACATGTCACATCAGTCCTTGAACACCGCTAGTGAACTCCTGCTCCGTAAAGACATCTGCCCCTGCCTACGGACAACCAGAGGAATGAGGCCGGCACATATGAGTTCATCTAAGGTTTGCTTTTACTGCACTCCACTGCAAGTTTATAGCAAAGCTTTTTATATTTTTAAAGAGATTTCTTTGATTTTATCAACCTCTGAAATGAATAATGTAAAAACACATTCTGCTTTTTACGATCTGAGCAAATCCCAATGGATAAACTCAAGTCTCACCTTAATTATTTTCAATCAAATGTGTATTTTTGTTTCAATATGTCACATTAACGAGGTTAAACACATTGCGAATGCCATTTTATGTTTTTTAAATGAGAGGCCTTTCCCTCCTTTCCTCAGCGAAATGAGTTCAAACAGCTGTAGAGTCATCCAGAAATGAAACATAACGGTAATTAAGCTCTTCACAAAACGAGCCCAGCATGTTTAGTTAATTTTTTATTTTGCTGGTATTTAAGCAAACCTGCAACATGAATCCCTTGGCTGTGCTCATTGGGACAGAATTACATCACAGGTCCCTCATGAGGCTTCCAATTTCTCATTTTCTTTCCCATCTCTCATTTTATTTCTCATACTATTGTTTTGTTTCATCATTACTGAAGACATGATGGGCCAGGGCTCCATTTCCCGCACGTCCAAATGTCTCTGTTATGGGTGGCCGTGGTGAGGTAATCAGAAAGGGACAGCAGGATAGTGAGGTCATTAATCTGAGACGTTACTTGTAGATGGAGATTGATAACCCCTAAAATCCAATATGGCGGCATGGCACTGCAGACAGAGTGGGCTTGTGTTTAGGGCAGAGAAATTTGGGCAAAACTAGTGTGCATTATAAAGAGAAAAATTCAGGGTAACACTTTAGTACAGGGAACACATATTCACTATTAACTATGACTTTTCCCTCAATAAACTCCTAATTTACTGCTTATTAATAATTAATAAGTTTGTTGTTAAGTTTAGGTATTGGGTAGGATTAAGAATGTAGAATAAGGTCATGCAGAATAAGGCATTAATATGAGCTTATAAACAGCCAATATTCTAGTAATATGCATGCTAATAAGTAACTAGTTAAAAGACCTTAAAATAAAGTGTTACCAAATGCAGTATTATAATGACAATATATGTGGACATATCTATTTTGTCTATAAATCTAAAAAAAAAAAAAAAAAAAAAAAAATTATTACATTGCTATCCTTACGTTCCTATGCAGAACATTGCTTTGCATGTTTTTGTCTGGTTTGGGTTTGTCTTGTGGGTGGTTGCCAGGGGCATTGCTAAGCAGTTGATAATGTGCTCTAAATATTATTAGTATGTTGATGTTTGGTTCTGAGAGTGTTGTGGATAGTTGCCATGGTGTTGCTATGCAGTTTTGTCTGTCTGTTCTAACTGTAGTGCTTTGCTAATGCAGTGTTATGAGTGGTTGTCAGGGCGTTGCTATGCTATGCAGTTTTGAGTCTGTTCTATGTTTAAAATTTTACTAAAGTGGTATTATGAGTGGTTGTCAGGGTGTTGCTATGAGGTTGTTAATGTGTTCTAAATATTGCTATGCAATTCCTAAAATGTTGTGGGTGGTTGCCAGGGTGTTTCTATGTGTTTGCTAATGTCTTTAGAGTGTTTTTTGTTTGTTGTTGTATCTTTCCAATAATGTTGTGAGTGTTTTCCAGGGTGTTGCTATGCAATTGTTAGTGTGTTCTGAACAATTTTAGCGTATTGCAATGCAGCTTAAACAATGTTGTGGGTGGTTGCCAGGGGGTTGCTATGTAGTTTCTATTGATTTCTTTGTGATTGTCAGTGCTGTTTCATGCAGTACCTAGGATTTGTGGGTGGTTGTCAGGCATTGTTATGCACTGAGAAAGTGTTCTGAGTGTTTTTTAGTGGATTTCTAAGTGGTTCCAAGCACTGCTTTAAAGTTAGTGAGTCATAACAGAGGTCATTTATATATACAGCAGATGTATTAAAGCTACAGTAGTAAAACAGCCTGTTTAGTTCTAAAGTGTTAAAAGTTATTGTATAAAACTAAATTATGATGTAAAGAACTTTGATTTGAATTAAGCCATGTGTCCACCAAAGCATTTTTAGCCAGCTGAAAACGGCAGCATTTTAATGAAAATGCCTTGCTGCGGGCGCTTGAGAGCGCTTCAGCGGCGCAGCGTTTTTTTTTGTTGTTGTTGTTGTTTGTTTGTTTTTTTCAGTTGAGAGGCTATATGTGCTATGATACAAAATATCCGCAGAACTAGTATTTGATTTCGCAAATCGTTTGATTCTGAATATAAAAAAGTCAACACAATGTAACACTGTCTTGCTCTGGGACTAGTTTTGGATGAAGAGATGTGCTTCTTGCTGTCATTTGTTATCGTTGTACAACCAGGATGTGACGGTTGGTCGGTGTGGTATTTGTCCCGCCCCTCCTCCACTGTGATTGGACGGCTGGGTAAAAAGTGAGCGCTGTGTTTTACCCAAAGTTGAACATTCTTCAACTCTCGGCAACCAGTAAAAACGTCCAGCACTCCCCGTGAAATAGATGCTCAGCTCCTCATCCCACTGCTGGCGTTTTAAAAACACAGCGCTCCCATTGAAAACAAATGGAAAAATATGCTAGCCTCGGAAAAAACGCTTTGGTGGCCTTATGGGCTTTGGGTAAAATGGTAGAACACTGTAGAATGTGGCCTCTTTTGGGTTCTTAATGAATAGAGTGGTTCTGTCTTCCTTTCCCTAGCAGTAGGGATAGTCCGTTTCCTCCAAAGACCGCCATATGCATTAATTATGAATGTGACGGAATATCTCTAAGGATTTTTCTGATAAACATTGATTACATATAACAACAAACACGGGAAACACAAGGGATTGCAATAAACAATACATCAGCGGATGAATATGCAACAAAGAAGCAGCCTTTTCTATTTATGGGAAAACTAAAATCATCTAATGTATCTTTCAAAGCCAACATGAAAAAATTAGAACTAAGACTCGATTTAAGATTAATTGAGGCAAGACTTTTTCAGATGGAAGCTGTATCTCCTGGTACTTTGTTTGAGGCACTTTATTAAGAATAAGAGACTTGGCACAGGCGTTTAGCACAAGATCTGTATCAAAGTGAGGTTTCGTGAAGTACGTGTTGCTGAATTTTTAAAGGTTTGGAGAAAGCCTTGGAATAAAGTCTGCAGGGCTTTCCTTTGATCTGTTCCTACACCCTCCTGATATTTATAGTGCATATCAGCTCAGGGTCAACCTTTGTGTAAACCTCTTTAATAAATGCATTTACATTATATTAGGTCTGATTATTCACACTGTTTAATATTCTCAAAGCTCGTTTGAAAATGAAGCCGGTAATGAAATTCCAATAGAGCATTTAATGTGCATTTGTGACTCTTTGCTATGAAATAAGAAAAGATTTTTTTAGTCTTAAGTAAAGAAACAGAGATAAAAAGGCCTCCTTTTGATCTGAAAAGATTTTATGCGCCTTGATATCTCATTTCTTTTTCTCTATTTTATGTTCCCTTTTTGGAGACAAAAATTGGGAGTTAGTCACATTTAAGTATGTAGCGTTACCGTGACGAAGTCTGTATGCTTTGGAACATTTTACTGCGAACTTCATCAAGTATCAGATGTCAACAAGATAAGAGAATTGACTGTTTTAGCTCTTTATTTTTCCTTAGGATACAAATATTATATTATTATTTTTTTTAATATGTATAATTATGTAAAAGGACATTTATATTAATAATTTATATATAATTCATCTAAACCATTTTGAAGTATTATTGTAAAAATTGCAATAATTAAAAAATCTAATATAAAAAAATGTTTATAATAATATAAACCATTTAAATTATTATTGAATTATGTGAACAATATTAACATTGAGTGATTGATTGATTGATTGATTGATTTTTTAACAATTGCGGCATTGCATACAAACCATAAGTAAAAAATAAATAAAAAAATCACATACATATGTGCAATATGTTAGTTATAACTGTCACGGAGTCACAACCATCACAAACATGCCGTATGGCCTGTCCAACTCACGCTCCGTCTTCCAGGGCTATATGAATGAGGTGTTCCAGGAGTTCCTCCAGCGATTCGTCATTGTCTACAATCGACAATATCCTTATCTATTCCCAGAACCTGGTCGAACATTGCCTCCACGTGAAGCAGGTCCTGGAGAAGCTTCACCAACACCATCTCTATCTCAAGTTGGAGAAGTGCAAATTCCACACCACCTCCGTACACTTCCTGGGTTATGTCATTGATCAACACGGCATCGAAATGGACCAGAGGAAGGTGGAAACTACCGTCAAACAACTACATCGCTTCCTAGGATTTGCCAACTTCTACCGAAGGTTTATCCACAATTACAGCCTGCTCAGTTCGCCTCTAACATCTCTACTCAAGGGCCGTCCCAAGTCTCTGTCCTGGAACCCATCTGCCCTAGAAGCTTTCCATCACCTCCAAGAAGCCTTCCAAACCACTCCGATCCTGGCTCACCCCAATCCAGATCTCCCACTTATTGGCGAGGTTGACGCCTCTACAACCGGGGTCAGAGCGGTCCTTTCACAGCAGCAGGGTGATCCTCCACAACTCTATCCATGTGCCTTCTACTCCAAGAAGAAACTACGATATCGGAAATCGTGAGCTCTTAGCCATCAAGCTTGCTCTAGAGGAGTGGAGACACTGGCTGGAGGGAGCAAATCATCGTTTCGAGGTAATCACTGATCACCGGAACCTCGAATATCTGCGTGACACTAAGAGAATGAATCCACGCCTAGTCCAGTGGGCTTTATTCTTAACTAGATTTGATTTCACTGTCTCATATCGACCAGGAGAGAATAACTGTAGGGCAGATGCCCTGTCACGCCTTCATCAACCTGAACCTGAAAATAATTCTCAAGAACCTATCCTCCTTCCAGCCATGATTGTCAGCCTGATCCAATGGTCCATCGATGAACAGATTACTCAAGCTAACCGCTCTGAACCTGCTCCGCCTGGAGGTCCAGACGGGCTCCTCTACATACCACCAACCTTTTGTCTGCCCCTCATGGACTCAGCTCATACATCTCCGGGTCGCTCGTCATGACATTCTTAATCCAGTACTTCTCACCCAATACCACGCAGAACACCCAGATCGCCCAGCTCCCAGGGGTCGAGGTAGGCCCCGTCGTCATCCCTTCTGGCCATCCGGAGCCGCCCGTGGAGGAGGGGGTACTGTCACGGAGTCACAACCATCACAAACAACACACAACCCAACACACAACCCATTGTCACCAGATCAGCACGCTCAACCCACTTGTTCACTCTCCCCGGAGTTCTGATCATCTGCACCTGCACCTCATCAACAGCACTTCTCATGCACTCCCTTGTCTGGTCTCGTCTCTACGAACATTACTGAGACCTTATCTGCTACTTATTGGATCCGTTGGATAGATGGTTACTTACCCATCTTCAGTCTTTTGTCTGCCATCTTCTGCCTTCTGTCTGCTCTTCAGTTTGTTCACCTGCAATAGAGACAATACTATATCAAACCAGCTAAGTCTTCATATCATCATTAATTGTTGTTTATACTCACCAGTCTGCACTCCTGTCCAGTTCTGTGCCTCTGTTTAATAAACTCTGTATTTTTACAAACTTACCTGTCTGCATTCTTCTGTTATGTGACAATAACCAGTGTTATTTTGAATAATTGCGATACTATTGAAGTTTTAATTAATATTTTGAATCAGTTTTTATTTTTATTTTAATTTTAGTTAATTTTATTTTGGTTTTCATATATAGTTTTTATTAATTTTTATTTTAGTTTTAGTTATTTTAGTACATCAAGTTAAACTAAATGAAAATGAGAACTTGTCTTGACAGCTAGCTGAAATAAAATAAGTTTTTTATATTTTATTTTATTTAAATTAACTTTTTTTTTTCAAGTAACAAATTATTTTTAGGTTTTAGTTTTATTTTATTTTATAACCCTGATTATAACTCTATGGAGGAGAACAATGAAGTACAATATATTGTTTATTAAAAAAAAAAAAAAAAAAAAAGGGAAAATTGAGTACTAAGCCTTTGCATTAAAACTGAATAAATTTTTAGTGTAATTTTATAGTGCATATACACACAGTCTTTATTCCCTGACGTGTGTCTCCTGTCAACACTGGTCTGCATCTACATTGGCAGATGCCACAACTCTACAAATCTACCAACCAGTAAACCCCTCCTCTTAAGCCGAGGATTGTGGGTAACTACTGGGATCAAATTTGGTCAGCATTGACCGTGTCCCTATACTCTCTTCTTCAAAGCCAAAGGCTCGTGTGTCCTTTTGCGAGTGCGCCTTTTTTATTTTGCCTGAAAGACCCTTTGATGGGCTTAATACATTTAAGGGGCCTCTGCTCGAAAAGACGGCAGAAAGAAAAGAAAAAGAGAGTGGAAAGACAACAAAATAAACCATCTTTCCTAAGAAACAAGGTCCCCCAGGAGAATACAACCTCGACTCCATCCAGCCACACATTTGATTGTCCCCGGTCTCTCTCTCTCTGTGTGTGTGTGTGTGTGTGTGTGTGTGTGTGTGTGTTCTATTCTGTGGCATCCCACAGTCACCCTAGAGAGTCTTGTAAATGGACACGGCACTGTTGAGATGTTTTTCTTGTGGACGGCGGGAGCTGAGAGATCTCACACAGACCCACTGCAGAACTGGAGGAATAATGCAAACAAGTCTACTACAAATTATTTGGCTTTTCATTATTCATTACATACTAATTATTCATTAGGTTCCGAGTTGGTTTTCATGGCAGAAAGGGGAATGTGTGAATTCAATATGTTAAAACTCGATTTCGACTTCAATAAGGGGAAATGAAAATGCTATTAAATGGATCTCTTCTTGAAATGTGAAAATACTGTTTTATCTACTCCAAAAAAAAGTGTGTGTGTGTGTGTGTGTATATATATATATATATATATATATATATATACAGCAGTGGCATGCGGTCCATATAAGCTGCGAATTCTCTGCATACCCAAGCTATTCGTGGACTCGGCAATTAATATTAACACTATAAATTACTATTAAATTCATTATTTGAGGTGTACCAAAAAGCCTACATGATAAAATGTTGGTAATGTGTATGTAACTGTCCGTAATTGATTTATTTGCCAAACGATGGTAATTTTCTTAAAATCTGCTAGTTATGGAGACTTATGGGTAAGCTGATCTACAGCAGCTTTTGCACCTTCGCACTTTTGTTATGGAACGTCATCATTGTCCCGCGTTCTTATTGGTTTGCTGGCCTATGGCGGATTTCATGGGCAGGATAAGCTGTGAGCGGATCGCTCTCCCAAGAGGAAAAATGAGCTGTTGCTGACTGATCTTGATCACTGAAAATCACACTGTATTTGATACAAAACTAACTAAACAACCAAATGGGGGGACAAAATCATAACTAAAACTATATTTAGAGTATTTCATTTTCTCCATAGGGAAATGTATTTTTTACGAAAACTTATATATTGTTTAAGACAGTCCTACTGTAACAATCAGAGGATGTTAATCGATAGTCTGTACGTTTGTTAAAGTCATCAGTTTGCATAATTTTTACTTATTTAAAGAATTCTGATCTTTTTATTATAGCCTACTTAGGTCTATATTTATTATAATTACATTTTTTATATATATATATAATAGGCTGCTAATACTAATTATATTATAATAATTTTTAATTATTAATTTAAACAGTACTTCTGGCATACATTTAAATTGACTCTAGGGTGTCTTATTTGTCGTGTCTGATTTAGATCTGTCCTAAACTTATACCTTTAAAGGTGAAGTATGACGTTTCTGTGACACTAGCAGCACCTAGTGGACTTACAAAAATACAGCATATTGCAAACGCACCTTTTGCATGTCGCGCCTCCGTCGACTCACTCAAGCATCACAAAAGCTCTTACGGCACGTCTCAACAGGTAAAAGGTCCACCATATTAGAAATATTTTTCGCTGTGTTGCTATGTGTCATGAGTAAGCAACTGAGTAAACTAACACTGTTTAGAGAGAATGCGAGTGTCTCGCTTATTAGCTATAAACCCATTCAACGTAACTGCATCATTTTTTTACATGACGCACCACCCAGCATACCCAGTTAAAAAAGTCACCGCTCGCCACTGGTATACAGTATATGTAGCCAAAAGTTTGGAGTAATTTAGATTGTTTATGCTTTTGATAGAAGTCTCTTAGGGGGCATTTACACAACACTGTTTTCAATTAAAAACAGGAAACTTTTTATGCGTTTCAGCCGTTCATTTACACAACAATTATGTTTTGGGGGCCTGAAAATGCAAACTTGTGAAAACAGGTTTTAAAGTGCAAGTTTTTGAAAACGATACTGTTATTGTCTCAGTGTAAACTACAAAAACACGAATTTGTGAAAAGGTGATTTCATGCGCATGTGTATTATGTTCAGTCTATAGACATTTACATTACATTTACATTTATGCATTTAGCAGATGCTTTTATTCAAAGCGACTTACAAAAGAGGACGCATAGTGTTTCTTTACAAAGTTACATCGCCAACTACTGGCGTGGCAGCATAATACAGTGTTTTTAGTCGTTTTTGCGGATCCTTGTGAACGGGATCGTTTTGACAAAGCTGTCATCTGTATGAGAAAAATGCAAAAAGGAAAAACTTTTCCATTTTTAGTACGTCGCTGTCACGTAAATGTACCCTTATGCTCACCAAGGCTGCATTTATTTGATAAAAAATATAGTAAAAAACAGTAATATTGTGAAATATTACAATTTGAAACAACTGTTTTCTTTTATATATTGAAAAATGTATTTAATGTATTTACAGTCATGTGAAAAAGCTAGGACACCCTATTGAATTCCATGGTTTTTCGTATCAGGACATAATAAAAAATCATCTGGTCCTTCGCAGGTCTCAAAATTTGGAAAATAAAACCTCAGATGAATAACAACACATGACATATCACACCATGTCATTATTTATTTAACAAAAACTAGGCCAAAATGGAAAATCCATGGGTGACAAACTAAGGACACCCTTACTGTTAACATAGGAATTAAGAGGGTAAGTAGCAGTCAGGCGCTGCTAATCAAATACCTTTGATTAATTGATCATCAGCAAGTGTGTGCACCTCTATAAAAGCAGAAGTTTTGGCATTTTGCTCGTCTGGAGACTTCAGGTGTGTGTTAACACAATGCCAAGGAGGAAAGACATCAGCAATGATCTTAAAGAAGCAATTGTTGCTGGCATCAATCTGAGAAGGGTTATACGGCCATTTCCAAACAATTTGAAGTCCTTCATTCTACATTGACAAGTGGAAGACATTCAAGACAGTTGCCTAACTTCCCAGGAGTGGGCGCCCCTGCAAATTCACCCCAAGATCAAACCATGTAATGCTCAGAGAAATTGCAGACAGCCCAAGAGCTACACCTCAGACTCTACAGGCCTCAGTTAACATGTTAAATGATAAAGTTCATGGCAGTACAATTAGAAAAAGACGGGACAAGTATGGCATGTTTGGAAGGGTTACCAGAAGAAAGCTCTCTCTCTAAAAAGAACATGGCAGCACAGCTTGCAAAGTTGTATCTGAACAAACCACAAGACTTCTGGAACAATGTCCTTTGGACAGATGAGACTAAAGATGTTTGGCCATAATGCACATCGCCAAGTTTGGTGAAAACTAAACACAGCATATCAGAACAAACACCTCATACCAAAAGTCAAGCATGCTGGTGGAGGGGTGATGATTTTGGGCTCGTTTTGTCACCACAGGCCCTGGGCACCTCACGGTCATTAAGTCGACCATGAACTCCTCTGTATACCAATGTAATCTAGAGTCAAATGTGAGGCCATCCGTCCGACAGTTAAAGCTTGGCCAAAATTGGGTCATGCAACTGGACAATGATCTGAAGATCACCAGCATGGCTGAAAAAGAAAAGAATCAAGGTACTGCAATGGCCCAGTCAAGTCCAGACCTCATTCCGACTGAAAAGCTGTGGTGAGGGCTGTGCATAGACAAATGCCCACAAACCTCAATAAACTGGAGCAACGTTGTAAAGAAGAATGGGCCAAAATTCCTCCAGAATGATGTGAGAGACTGGTAAAGTCATACAGAAAATGATTACTTCAAGTTATTTCTGCTAAAAGTAGATCTATAAGCAAGTGAATCATAGGGTGTCAGTTTGTCACCCATGGCTTTTCCATCTTGGCTTTATTTTTGTTAAATAAATAATGATACAGTGTAATTGTCAGGGCTGGTTGTAATCGAGGAGAGGATGCAGGATCAATTTGAAGCAGCAAGGTTTATTTACAATAACTGTAGCACAAAAACACTCAGGAGCAGAAACCGAAACAACCAACGAAATAATGACGAGGACAGACCAGGGAGTGCAGGAGGAGTGAGTCTTTAAAGGAAGTGCTGATGAGGATGTGCAGGTGCAGGGAATCCATATGATGAGATGACGAGCTGACTGGGTGCAGGTGTGGATCAGGAGGGATGCTGGGAAGTGGAGTCCGGGGAAGGTGAGACAGACGGTGACTGTGACAGTAATATGTCAGACCTGCCAAGGACCAGATGATTTTTTATTATGTCCTGATATGGAAAACCATGGAATTCAATAGGGTGTCCTAACTTTTTCACATGACTGTATGTATTTTAATATATTTAAAAATATATATTCAGCATCATTACTTCAGTCTTCAGTGTCACATGATCCTTCAGAAATCATTGTAATATGCTGATTTGATGCTAAGTTATTATCAATTATTGATACACAATTATGAATATTATAAATGAGCACCAATAATTATTTAAAATATTCATTTTTTAATAATATTATAATTATTAATTTTTAATAATTTATAATAACAATAATATTATTGTTATTTTATGTTATATTTATTAATATAACAACACTATTACTGTTTTATTATTTATTAATTTTTTCAATAAATTGTAGCAATTTACTGTATTTTAATAAATGCATCCTTGGTGAGCATAAGAGACTTCTTTCAAAAGCAATACAATTTTATTTTTCTATTTTCACATTTCAAGATATTTTAACCATCCAAAATAAGTTTTGATATATTTGTATATTAAAAATAATTAATTTAAAATAATAGTTCATTTTAAATCATTACACACATACTGTATACAGTATGTAAATAAAGTTTTTGCATGATAATATAATTATTTTAAATGTAATGAATACAGATGTGATGAACAGATCGTACTTAAAAACTGACAGACTTTGCTTTGACTCAGGGATAAATCGCAAACTATTTTAAATTAGGTCACAGTGCGGTTTGACTCCAGGGACTGTGTTATTGCTACAGGCGTTTCTGACCTCGACCAATCTGACTTACACAAGAACAATAAAGCCGAGCAGCAGAACGGCACAACAGAGAAACTCCTGTTATAAATAAATGTCAAAACTTTTGAGGAAACCATTTATAAACCTGTCATCAATCTCCTTCCAAGGTGCTTTGAACTCAGTAATGAAAACGATAAGGAAGTTATTTTGATGCTGCACATGTAGGGCTAAAATTGGACAGGGGTCACAGATGCTTTTTTATGTAAGCGTGTATACGAACGTACACAACTTGTTAACATGAATTTGATTTTCCACGCGTTCGACAAAAATCTGCAATTTGAAGTGTGATAATTGCACACCTACTTTCACAATTAAACTTTATCAAACCATTGTTTTAAAAACACTTCAGAGCTAGGAAGCAAAACTGAAATGTTTAAAAAAAAGGTAATGTAAAAACTGTTAGCAAGGAATTTGTGCTATATGAATGCACTGACACTTGCAGGTGCAAAAAAAAAGGTTCTCTTCAGGATAAAACCTGCAAGTAGTTGGTTTACCTAGACAGTTCTGGTTAAAATCACAGCATTATACGACCGACCTTTCGTTCCGAGGTCAAACTCGCAGACAATCACATCTACACTGGGGTGGTTAACCAGACTCAACATCCAAAATAACAGCGCATTTGTTTGTCAAGCAAGCTGTAAACAAATATTCCTCTCCGGGACGGCATGGTTATATCAGAAACAGAAAAGCATAATGAATTCGGAGAAGAGCCACTCGTGGAATGCAGAAAACATCATTTTGGTACAAGAGCTTCCCATTTCCGCCTGTCCTGTGGGTCTGCTCAAGCACACGCTGGATATGAAGGGAAATTTGTTGTGACGTTTTGGAGTATTGGCCCTTGTTGTGCTGCTCGGTGTGACAGATTATTTTCCATCATTATTTCTAGCCTTCAGCAACAATTCTTTTTAAAGTGATACATCAGAATCTGGTGTAGGAAAAGATGTATCGGTGTTTAAGAGAAGAGTACAAATGGGATAAAATATAATTGTTTATCTGCATGGGGTGCTGATGGGAACTATGAGCAAAATCATCTAAGTATCTACACATTTACATAGACCAAAAAAAAAAAAAAAAATTCTTTTGATTAATTAATCAGCGTATCATTTTTAATTGACAGCTTTTAAATATTTAAACATTTAAAATAAAGGAAATCTTCTTATGCAGATATATTTTGTGAAATGCTTCCAAAAAAAGAGAAAAAAGTCGAAACAATAGTGGTTATTTCTTTAAAATAATGCCGGAGAATTTTGCCGGATATGTGTGTGTGAATTAATGTAACTTTTACTCAGTCATTATTACGCACTAACGGACTCTTTCTCAACACCAAATACAACATATTATTTATATAAAATAATATTTATTGAACATCAATATTTAACAATAGCCATTATAAATGACATTAGGAAATAAACAATTGTATAATTCAGTCAAACATGCAAAAGCAGTGCTCTACAGGATGTAAGTTAAATATAGCCTTAATATTAAATTATTAAATTTAACATAGCCCATATTGATTTGCTCAGGAACAAGTAACAGATTAATAAGACCAAAGATTGCCTGTTTTATGTACCTAAAATTAATTATACCTCATGTTTAACCACTATAAGAGACAGCGGCAAATCCCTAAAGCACTGGCCGAGATGAAGCTGGCCGCTGACGGCCTGGAGCTCGCATCTCCAAAAACGTCTAAACAAATTGTAAAATATGCGCTATGATTAAAGGCAGCGGCTATTTGCACTATAGCAATAGATGCTTTTTACACTAAGTGAAAATAGCATATTTTCCTAACGATAAATGCTATTTACACTAAGTGAAAATAGCAATATATTCTATTTACACTAAGTGACAATAGCAGCATTGTCTTAGCGATATGCTATTTACACTAGGTGAAAATATCGATAGATTCTATTTACACCATGTAAAAGTATCAGTTCTTTGCAATAAGAGTAAATAGTAATAAGATGCTATCTATAGCTACTTTATATAGGCAGATATTATTTGCACCTCAGTATTTTTTGTACATTAACAGGATGCAATAATATCATAGAGTGTAAATGATTATATTTATTAAAATTAGGCTATTAAATGGATGCTGCCTTATTGGGAGAATAAACCCTCCCTACACCTTCCCCTAACCCTACCCAATAAACACTTTTAATATTATTAAACACTCGTTCACAGTTCATTTCCACTTTTAGAACATTATTTTCATTTTTATTAAAAATAAATGCGAGCTCGGCAAAAGGGGATTCGTACCCGCGTTGATCGCGTTAAAGGCCAGGACTGCAAGCCTTCGCTACTGCTGCACCACTGAAAATGTTAAACTCTGTGTGTCTTTTTTAAAACTTCAGTGGCCCAACCAGACATTGGTGGGCGGAGCTAGTGTAAATAACGTTTGCCTTTTTTTAAAAGCGGATTCGGGTGACGTTTGAGCTGATCCGCTCATCACTAGTAGCCTATGTATAAAATGTTTTTGTGTGTGTGTGTAGTACAAAAAATACATATAGAAACTCATGTAGGCCTATTTTAAATTTGTTTGACAGCCTATTCAAAATTAATTTGGATTAGGGAAATCTTATGCAAATATATTTATTGAAATGCTGCCAGAAAAGATCTTGAAAACAATATTGCAGTCATCTCCTTTAAATAATGCCAGCGAAGTAGCTCTTTTATTTCAGATTTCTGCAGTGAAATCCCAATTGGAAGTCACTCTGGTGGAGGGTGAAGACCCCACCTGAGGTCCTTATTGCTTTGCAATTGGTGTGGTTCTCTGGGGGACACAGATAGCTAGGGGAATAATCGGATGGAGCATAAGTGTGGGCTCTAAGGGGCCTGGCGGATAACTGGGTAATTTGTACAAAATTAATATAAACCAATCAGCATCCTACAGTAAAATAAGCACATATTAATGTCCCATTTTACCTCTTCAGATGTTTTCCAGAACATACCAATGTTCTCCAAAATGCACATAATATACGATAAGGTTAAAGGCCTAATGAATCACTGGCCCGTAAGTAATACTCCAATTAAAATGACTTCCTTTCCGCCTCCCCGTGAGCAAGGGCAGGTGCTAATGCAAGACGGCCCGCTCTCATGGAGGTCACTCACAGGCTGCTATAGGTTACGGTAGGACATCTGTTCTCACTGC
The DNA here is from genome assembly GCA_039654765.1 of Mylopharyngodon piceus. NCBI lineage: Eukaryota > Metazoa > Chordata > Actinopteri > Cypriniformes > Xenocyprididae > Mylopharyngodon > Mylopharyngodon piceus. Next base: position 34,651,371 of record CM077438.1, read on the forward strand.
TGGGGTCTACGAGCTCCTGGGGTTACTTTTTTCTTTCTTACACGCTCACAGACATATATATGCACGCACACACTCCCCTCCTTCCATCAGGGTGGTCACTGGAGTCGGCCAGTGTTAGTGAGTTAGAAATATTTGCAGGTGAGCTAATTATTCTTGTGCTGTCATGTTTCCAGTCAAGCGTGCAGGACTAACCCCAATATAATCCCCTGAACACAATCAGCCTTTATTTAATTTTGCTTCTCATATCATGTGCATCCATGCAGCCCCAAGAAAGCATCTCTGCTCGCTTCTGAGACCCCTTCCATTTTTCTTTCCATTTAAACAATGAACATCATAAAGAGGCAGAGATAGGGAAAGTAAGGGGTCATTCTTTGAAATGGGTTATTTGTTGTATTTTTTCTGTAACTTTTCAAACGTTTAGATTTATGGAATAGTTAATTGTTTTAAAAGGGGGAAAATACAAGGGTAACAGTATTGATGCATAACCTGCTTTGTCTTGAGAGAAAGAGAGAGAGAATAAAGGCATAATGTTAGTTTTTTTATTTTCATATTTTGCTGTCCTCCTCCTCAGTCTTCTCCATTTCTGTTACACTTTGATTGCCTTTAAAGTGCACTGGGTGAAAGTGTTAACAGAACAGTATAAATAAAGTTTCTAGTTATTATAGGGTGAATTCCAGTTGATTGGGAAACTTTTTCCCAGTCATCTCGATGGCAAAAAGTGTCCCAATCAACCTGAATTCTCCCTACATTCCACATGGGAGCACATCGAAACCTGCCTTTGTTATGCAGTGCTATATATAGATATATTTTTCAGCCATGGTCTATAAAATATACATTGCCGCCTTACAATAAGTGTAATATTTAAAAGCACTAATTAATGACAGGCTGTTGAATTATTGTAAATGAATGCAAACCAGACATTAATGCAGCCACGGTGCAAAGTGGAACAACAAACCTGGAATTAATTAACAGATGTGTAGATATAAAAACTGAATCAACACCATTAGAATGTGTCCACCAAACAGCAGCAACCATTCAATAGTTATAGTTAGCATTGTCAAATGATAATATATATCAAATCAGCAAGGTTTTGCACTCTCTGTTGCAGAAGGTATGCACACACACACGTAGACATAAACATTCAATCAGTGACTGGCTGTGAGGTACTTGCAGTTATGCTGCATCTTGAGGCATCTATATAATCAAAGAAGTGTTTATCCATGATGGTGGATGTCATTAAAACGCCTTCTGTCTGCATCTCTCGCTCAAGACACAAGCACAAACAGCCTATATAACAAGACAGTCACTCAATCCAATCTCTCTCTCTCTCTGCATTCCCCTCTTTCTCCTTCAAGTGTTCTCAAAGCTGCCTTGAATCACTAATGATGGAAAGAAAATGAAAAATATAGGGAAATTAATGTATGTTAATCATTGCTCAGAGCTCATGATGATATACTTTCTAAATTATGTTTGTGTGTGTGTGTGTGTGTGTGTGTGTGCGCGTGTTTTTGTGATTTATGAGGACACAAATTTGTATAATGATATGGGTATTACACTGGTATTACAATGTAAACATGAAATATGAGGACATTTCATGAGTCCTCATATTTAAAATAGCTTTAAAAACACACTAAACAATGTTTTATTAAAAATGTAAAAATGCAGACAGTTTTCTGTGATGGGTAGGTTTAGGGGTAGGGGTAGGGTAAGGGGACAGAATGTACAGTTTGTATTGTATAACAACCATTACGTCTATGGAATGTCCTCACTAAGATAGCAAACCAAACCTGTGTGTGTGTGTGTGTGTGTGTGTGTGTGTTTGTGTGTGTGTTTAGATTTTTTTTATTTTTTAGCATTGCTGTCAAAACTGTGATGACAAGTTACAGATAGATCGATAGACAGATAGCTGGACAGACAGATGGATGGACAAACAACAGATAGATCGATAGACAAATGATAGAGAGACAGACAGACAGATAGATGTGGCTGTGTCATCAAAAGTGTCAATGTAGCTAATGTCATAGATGTGTGTGATTTCATATTTGTATATTCCAGAAGCAGCAGACTGAACACCACCATGGAACTCTTGGCAGCAAGCCGAGTTCCCAAATTCCACCCTAGTGTCCAATCCAGTGACCTCATGGGACATTACCTACTGTGGAATGCTAAAAGATGCTAGTCACACCACACAGCTGGGTAAACACACACACACACACACACAGAGAGAGAGAGAGAGAGAGAGAGAGAGAGAGCGCATCATTTGCTCAACTCAGCCATAGCAATCACCCCGAGGCACTCATCCTTCACTCCAGAAATACTGTGGACACTTATTTTTATCATTCTTTATTTATTTATTTATTTATGCTTTATTGCATTGTCAAATAAATCCACTGACTTTATCATATTGTGTCCACTCTCCACCTCAACACATCTCTCATTTCCACAGCTCAGATCAGAGAACTTGTGCTAACACGGCACAACACCGCCACTTATCGGAAGTATTCAGTACAGCAGTCTGTGATTGGTCAATACTTAAAAGTCCTTCAAACAAACTTGTATTTTTTCTGCTTGGATTCGCATTGCATATAAATATCTGGCTGATTTTCAAGCTGCTTGATGTAAACATACTTGAGATGAAGAATGTATTCTTTATCAGATTGTGTGCATATAATATTTATCATCTTTCAGGGTCTTGCAGCATGAACATTGATCTGTTAATTAGCACCCGGATGTGAAGGCCTCCTTATTGACAGTTTGTGCTCAGTAATGAGAATACCTGTGGGACATCTAAATCAATGGAAGTCATAAGGGACAATACCAAGCAGTTGTTTAGAGGCATCCTCTAGCGGAGGAAGTGTACATCCATTATATATTTATTTATTTATTTATTTATTTATTTTCTAGAAGAGAAGGTAATTCCAAAGCATTTAGGTAATGATTTTCTTGGTTTATATGAAAGGTATTGATTAATTATACACCCAGTAAGTGCCAGTTCCTTTTTGCAAATACATTTAAATTAAATTTTTAAATAAATAGTAGAATTATTAATTATGTTTTGAGCTATACAAACACATTGGAGAAAATTAGACAAGATTTATGGACAAAGAAAAAATTTATTGAACATCTATTTTAAAACTAATGCTAGATTTTTAAACTAAAAATAGATAGATAGATAGATAGATAGATAGATAGATAGATAGATAGATAGATAGATAGACAGATAGATATCATGGAATTTTAAAGATTTTAAAACTGATTTTTATTTTAAAACAAATGCAATTAATGTTTCATAAAATTGCTCACACGTTACTTGAATTTTATCTGTTCACAATTTTATTTAGCTATTTTCATTCCATAATTCTAACAGTTTGGCTTCCGAAACTTGATTACGTTCTATTTGTAAAGAAAGCCTTCCTTTTGACTTTGTAAAGAAACATTCATTGTAGGGCCTTGTTCATTAAGCACAATCAAACAATCAAAACAAATTTGTGTAAATTGTTCTTATGTAAACTGTTGCATTCAGTTCAAAATAATAATTTGTGTAAATAGATTTTTCTATTATTAATACAGAAAATTGCTAATATTTCATGAAAGAGGCCTGATGTTTTGACATTGTTTGACATTAACTTTTAGCTTATGTTACAATTGGAAAATACAATTCATCAAATAAATCTGATAGTAAAGTTTCGGGCATTTAAGACATGAAAAACACCTCTAACAACATATGTTGGATGATCATAAACATCATACCATATGCTTGATAGATTTTTTCAAAAGAATAATTCGCTTTGGTGGCTCTTTTTAAAGCACAGTGTGATTTGTCTAAGGCCCCGGAACAATCCGATGTAAGTCAATAGCAGCCTAATAGTCTGAAGCTAATCAGAAAAAAACATTTTACAGTCAGCCTGGAATTGAAATGACAAGAACGCAACACCTGGTTCGCATTTCACTTGATGAGATTTATGATGGGCATGTCTTGGAAAGAAAATGCCTTGGCAAAATAATAGAAACATGCTTTGTAATAAATTATAAACTGGTTTGGGGTCTAGCAAAATAAGCCAAACAAATTATCATACTAGCTGCATGTACATTCTGACCAAACAAAACAACATTCCTAATATGATATGATAAAGAACAAAGCAAAATTTAAGAGAAGGAATGTATTGTGAATCATTAAACTACGGAAAATTTAACTTTTTTTAAATCCGACTCATTCGTCTTCGTGGTGTTCGAAAAACTCATGGCAACAAATGGTAACCATGGTGATGAAGGTCATGAACTCCTGAAAATCGCACTCCGAGTCGCCATCGGTGTCCAAGCTTTCCATCAAACTGTCCATTGTCGCTTGATCTTTCACTTGCTGAGGGAGATACAGAGAAAAACTTAAGGAATACGAAAATAGACCATTTGCTTAGCATTAAAATATTTAGTTCTGTCTAAATCGATTAATCACAATTAATCAACAAAAAGTTTGTGTATGTATATATATATATATATATATATATATATGTGTATGTACACACACACACACACATACATATATATATACACACACACATATTTACAAACTTGTTAGATGCGATTAATCACGATTAATTGATTTGACAGCACTAATTTAATCGTAAATATCTGACACATAAACTCAATTCTGACATAAAGCCTTAATTGTAAATCATATTTTCTTAAAATTTCAAGACAAATTATAGTGAAAGTTTTTTAATTACCTCAGTTAGAGTCGGAAATTCATGCGTGAGCAGCTCCTTGAGTTCACTCTTTTTTAATTTGTATTTGTCACCTTCTTTCGACGAGTATTTGTGGAAGATCTCAATGATGGTTCCCAGGCAGGTCTCTAAGTCTGACATCTTAATGTAGTCTGGCTTCAACGTTTTCTGGAATAATTACAATAAGCACAAAAAATGTGAAAATGTTTAAAACCAATTGCAAGCCGTTTAACTTTCCCCCTCAAATGACTGTAAAAGTTTAAGCGTTGGAGCAATTTTATGGACCATTAACTTTCTTTCTGTCTTTCACTTTTGCAAACACATTTCTAGTCATTATGTAGTTAGTTTTGCAATTTCATCTGCAGTTTGGAACGCTTGGAGCAAAATAAGCTGTAAAACATTATAATGACAAAAAAACATAATAGACTTACCAGCAAAGAGTTTGTCAGAATGAGGCGATTCGGAGCAGAGTGAGATGGGAGTCCATTTATAGGTCTGTAACAGAGGGGCCTGTAGCTTTGAGATTCTGACCTGTCAATCACCAGAACTGACCAATCAGCTTCTGACCTTGTTCTCACTCCACTACACACATATTCAGAGTGAGATACAAAGAGATCAACACACACACAAAGTATAACACTTGTGTGGCCAAATTTATAGTAAATAAGCTAGTAAAAAAAAAAAAAAAAATCTGTTACATAAAATAATTCCTTTGCTAACATGCAAAACTTCCTTTACATGAAAAATTAGTAGGCTTTTGTTAACTTGATATTAAGTATGTTTATTGTCTGCATGTTTTAGATGTTTCTTTGGAAACATGCAGCTTTTGTCTTGTCAGTCTTTTCTAAAGAAATCAAACACAGTCACCTTTTCTATACATTGGTCGTCTCGTCCACTCACTTAGGCCATAAGGATATATCTTCACCACTTTTTTCCCCCTTTTTGCTCTTCTTTTGATCTTTCTGGGAAGTTCTGTTGCCCATAAGCGCACACAAGTGTTTTGTTGTCAGGCATCTCGGTGGACGACAATAGTGTGTTTGAGAGGAAGTGAGTGGTGTGGCATGTTAATCAGCCGATCCTTTTCTGTTATAGAATTGGCCAGACGTGTGTCCTAAACACCAGTGGACTATTAAACAGCTTTGACACCGAGACAAACACATATCACACACATTCATTGCACTGAATGACATAATGTACACTACATTTTAATACATTATTTTTTACAGAATAATTGGTAACACTTTACAATAAGGTCGCATTTGTTAACATTAGTTAATAAAAATCCAGCTGTTCATTGTTTGTTCATGTATGTATGTATGTATATATATATATATATATATATATATAAGTTTTCCTTATAATTTGTATAATGTTTTGCAATACAAAAAAAATAAGTAAATAAAGTTTGTTTCAATGCAATATACTTTAATAAGTATCAATATTTACTCTTTTAACAATATATAAATATGAATAACAATGAATATAAATAACAATTATCTAATTATCATTTTAGCATGAGTTACAATATTATAAAAAATGAAAAGATGGTTATGAATAAGAAAAAAAAATATTTGATGAGTTAATTTGAATGTTTTTGTTTTATTGCATTATATTTTACCTATGAATACTTTATAGATATAAATATTATAATGTATTTAGTTGCACTAATTACTACTATTGTTCTGTATAAACAGTGAAATCAGAAGCCATGAGACATAGTCCATATGAAAATGAAGAGGTGCATGGGAATGCAGTCACGGGGCACTACGATCCTTCAGTCTCCCACCCCACTCCTCCCTGGCTTGTGCCCTGTGGGCCGGACGGTTGGTGATTGCCGGACAGGCTTTTTTCCGCCATAATAAATGTGTCTTTGTGGCCTCATATAGGCAGCACAAGCAAACTGTTGTTGACAGCAAACACTGAATCTTGTGTCGGGCTTGCTGTCCTGACGGCCTTTCTCTGGGGTCAGATGGATATAACACCCTGTGAACAAATCAATAATCCATCTCTCTCCATCTCTGTACTCATGTGTTGATTTGTTTATCACATTGCAATCTGGGAGCGTCGTGTGCAATGGACTGCCTCAGATGACTGGTCAATTATGGGCGCTGAATTGTTTTGCCGTGATGAATCAGTGATTTGATCCAGGCTAAGATGTGTGGGTCAGCTTTTCCTTTTCCACCAAATGTTCCTAAACAGTTGAACATTAACTTAAATTATATTAAAAAATAAATTTAATTAAATAAAAAACTAAAATAAACTAATAAATTAATAAATAAAAAAATGATACCATTTTAAACTTAATATTAAATGCCCCTAATAATAAAAAAAAATTAAATTAAATAAAAAATAATAATAAATAAAATAATGATACCATTTTAAACTTAATATTAAATCAAATTAAATTAAATTAAAAAACTAAATAAATTAATAAATAAAATAACTGATGCCCTTTTAAACTAAATATTAAAGTAAATAACAAAATAAATTAATAAAATAATTAACAAATAAAATAACAAAATAATGAGACCCTTTCACATTTAAGCCTAATATTAAATCAAACTGAAGTAAAATAAATAAAAAACAAAATAATTAATTAAAATAATTAAAAAATATAAAATATGACAGCCTTTAAGTTAAATTTAATATTAAACCAAATGAAATTAAAATACATTTTAAAAACTAAATAATTCTTAAAACAAAAAATTAATAAAATAATATGAGGCAGTTAAACAGTTTAACAGTTTAACTTAATAATAAATCAAAGTAAAATAAGTAAAAACCTATATAAATTAATAAAATAATTAAAATAAAATAATATGATACCAGTTAAACTTAATATTAAATCAAGTTAAATTAAAATATATTTTTTAAAAAAAACTAAATAATTGTTAAAATAATAAATAAAATGAGTTGTTTTAACAGTTAAACTTAATATTAAATCAAGTTAAAATAAAATATATTTTAAAAATCTAAATAGTTGTTAAAATAATAAATTAATAAAAAAATATGAGATCCTTTAACAGTTAAACTTAATATTAAATCAAATTAAATTAAAATAAATGTAAAAACTAGATACATTTTTAAAATAACAAATTAATAAAAGTTAGTACAAGGTCAAATCAAATGTGTGTGTGTTTGCCATAGTCTGGCTGTGAATAATCGCCACTGTAAAAAAACAACCGAATAAATGAGCTTTTGTTGGCCGCTGGATTGAGGAACCTGTTCTCTCCCTGCCATTGTGTCAGCCATATGATTGGCTACCCAGTGCACTCTGGGATACTAGTGGTGGCCTGACAGAGGACCCATTCTGAGCTCCAGCCACGCTCAAGATCACATGCTCTCATTGACTACTGTTTCCTTACTACTGCTATACCTATTACTTTCACATCTTGACTAAAATGAAGTGAAAGAAAAAAAATACAAGGGTAAAAAAAGTTGTTTGTTGCTGATATTTACTTAGTTGGTTAATTTTTAAATGTTCAGAAATCGTTTTTATTTCATTCGTATCTTTGAATGGGTCTTTTTGATAGAATACATGATCATCTAAAGTTATGAGAACTTTCGACCAATGGGATTTCACAGTGGGCAGAGCTACTTACATGGCCTTCAAAAATATATTAAAACATAATGATCAGTCACACACACACACACACACACACACACACACACACACAGGTTTGTTTTTGTGAATTGTGGGGACATTCCATAGGCGTAATGGTTTTTATACTGTACAAACCGTATTTTCTATCGCCCTACACCAACCCTACCCCTAAACCTCCCCATCACAGGAAACTGTGCACATTTTTTACTTTCACAAAAAAACTCATTCTGTATGATTTATAAGCCTTTTGTTCTTTTTAATTTTTTTTTTTAAAGTTTCTAACAATACTAATCTTTATGTTTTATGTTAATCTAATAATTTTGTGGTCTTAAATGTCCATCTATGAATTGAAATTGCAACAATAAAATAAAAATAAAAAATACACAAAAATGAATAAAAACAAAAGGTCATATAAAGACATATATTCCTGCCTGTGAAATAATAATACTAATCAATGTGAGTTTTGTACAGTTTCTAACAGGAAATACAGTTAGATTTGTATTTTTATTATTATTTTGTACAGCATCTCAGGGTCTTTAAATTTAAATTATAGCGAATCAATATCAGTTTATGCAAATTATAGGCCTACTACATATTTTGTGCACAGATAGTGAGATAGAAAGATTAAGAAACTGTTATTTTTACCATCTCATTTGGCACACGTGTTCTCTTCTGAGTTTTAAAAGACAAGGCACCTTTTCACAGGAAAACGTTGAGGAACAAGGATTTACAAAGACAATTACGACCTAATATTTCATCGTTTGACCTTCTGAACGTTAAGGAATGAAATGTGTGTGTTCTGTTTGCGGGTGGTTGATCCTAAAGAAAATTTAGTATGTTTGGCCACATTCGCTCGTGTCCGTTTATAGTGTGTGAGGCGCTGAAAGAAAGTCTTTAGAGTATTTCTCAGCCAGGTGAACTTTTCTCTACATACAAATCACCCAGCGAGACTCACTGGCCTTCCTGTCGCTTTGGCTGTTGCCATGGCAATGACCTGTTGCCGCGCTGCAGTGGCGGGTTTTCGTTCCCACCTCTCGCTGTGCCAAAAAGGTTCGCCAAAAATGCTGAGTCATCGCCTGGCAACGCGCCACAGCAACGGACAACGGCAGCTCTCCAGGTACTAAGTGCCCCGATTCACTTAAGGACAGGTCTGATAATGTACTTAAAAAATACGCTTTTGAATTTGAAAATATTTTCAAAATAAATAAATAAATAAAAACTTGACATTTTGATACAGCTGAGTCTAAGTTCAAAATGTTTCTTTCACATAAGACCACATGGGGGCATTGACGCTATTCTGCTGTCATATATTCTATACAAACATTACAAATGCATCCAACCTCTTTGAAAAATATTCAGGGTAGCTTAAAATTTCTTATAAGGTATTACTGATTCATTTAGTATGGACTATTTGGATATATTTGTGTAACCGCAATTGTTGTTTACGCTGCCATTTTGCAATGTTTATGCTTAACCACTCGGTGGCAGACTTGGCTTTTTTGTGATTTACTACTGTTCTGCAGGGTTATTAAAAATGAAGCTTACATCCCTGTCTGGGCACGTAGGTTTCTAATCTGTCCCTTATTTCCTACCTGCAGTGTTTCGTCTGGTCTGCTTCCACAGATAAACCATCCAGTTAACAAAATCTATAAGCCACTTAACCTAGTAAAACAAGCTGCCGTGTTGGCAGCTTTGTCTGTGGTTACGGCTCAGAAGTCACGTGACTCCCCTAATAAGGGGCAGCTGTGTCGGATATTATATTTAGTATTTTTATTTTATCATATTTGATATTTTAATATTTTTGTATTGTAATATTTATTATATTATTTAATATGTATTTAATATATCACATTTTATTATTTAAACATCATATATCACAATAAAAATGTGATAATCTCAGCCGTGTAACACATTTTTCCATGCTTAAATTAATTCTGCAGATTATTCCCTCAGATCTGAACTTTTTTTTATTATTATTTATTTATTTATTTATTACACATTTTTCAAAGAGATTTTCAGATCTCCACTGACAGTATGCATTTGGTTTTAACTGAAGAGATACTGTAGATATCACCCTAGCCCAAGACTGGTCCCCCACATTCTGAAGATAAAGAGTAGGTGTGTAACCCCGGTGTCCTGGCCAAATTCCCTCCATTGCCCCTTACCAATCATGGCCTCCTAATAATCACCGTTCATTGAATTGTCTCTATCACTCTCTCGTCATACGTTGAACGTTGCACGTCTTTGATATCAGAACATGAGGATGTGATTCCATCAAAGATCTTTTCAGACTGTAAAAAAAACAACAACAAAAAAATAGCGATCAGGTGTTTTCAAATCTCATCTGACATGAGAAGTGTTGGGGGTAACGCATTACAAGTAGCATGCATTACGTAATCAGATTACTTTTTAATGTAACGAGTAAAGTAATGCATTACAAGTAACATGCATTACATAATCAGATTACTTTTTTGACGTAACAGCAAATTCCATTCTAATAACACAAAAACATATATGTACAACCAAAAAACTTACTGCAGGTGAAGTATTTTCAAGAGCAACAGTCACAGTAATAGTATGAATTGTAGCTGAAATATAGCTAGTGATGCAAGATGTCCAATTTAGTACACAGATGATTAATCAGAATTTTAGGGAGCCCAGGAAGTCACCTCGAGGAGAAAAAAAAAAAAAAAAACCTACAAATCCGTTGCCAGTTTATAAACCGTACTCACAGATTCTTAAATTGTTCCCTTTGTTTAACATATTGTGTCCATGGATTAATAAACCGTACCCACGAATTTCCAATCGGTGCGCTCAGATTTGTAAACCGTACCTTCGGTTTTTCAACCCGTACCCACAAATTCATAATCCGTGCCTACTCTTTCACAATCCGTTTGCACAATTTTGCAAACTGTCCCCTAAACCATATGGATTATAAACTGAGGGGACGCATTGCAAAACTGTGACAATGGATTTGCAGGTCTTGTTTTTTTTGACTTCCCAGGCTCCGTAGAATTTCCTCCCAATCTACAATCAATACGTAGACAATTTAACAATGATATGACTCCGTAGATGTTACTTGATGTTACCAAATGTTTTTTTGTTTTTTTTTTTACCTGCGAGAGGATAGAAGGAATGGATGGATATTCCGGAGCAACTTGGCATTTCTGACTGGCCGTCAGCCATCTTGGTATAGATAAAAAAATTTCAAAGTCCAGTGTAGCGGTTGATGTGCAGCTGTGCACTCAAAACCCATGCATATCCAAGAAATGGCTTTTTGAATAACTGTCCACTGTAGTGACCACTAAATTTGAATTTTTATGTACACTTATTGAGATGAGAACTAATTTTAGTAGTGTTTTACTAGCTGCAAAATTGTAGTGTTAGCGAGTAACTAGCTAAAGGTACCAGTAACTTTTAAAAGCTAGCAACAACATTAACTTTACAAACAGTAGCTAACTGTTTTCAAAGCTGTGCAGTTTGTCAATTAACAAGCTACTTTTTCCAACTAGTAGCGGTTGTAGCATGACAAAATGCTACATCACTATTTTTGTCACATCGTATTGCTATAGCTGAGGTAAATATTTGTTTCTCTTCAGAGAACAAACATATTTTTTGCTTAATTACTTAGCTTCAATGTATTTAGCTATGTTTTATTAGCAGCTTGTGTAGTTAACAGCTTTTTCAGCTTGAATAGCCTAGCTTTTAGCTTGACAAGCTACAGTTTCAAAGTAGCTTCCCCAACACTTGTTCTTAGTCAGTTAGCAAATTAGCAAGACTTGGTTAAATGTCATTTAGCTAGGCATGTTGGTGGCTAACAGGCTATATTTCACAAAAAAAGTTTTTTTAAAGTTTGATGGCATGCTGCTATAAAAATGAAATGAAAAATAGGAAATCACTTGCTAGGTTCATGCTCTTGTTGTATTGAAGCCCGTAATGTTCCGTTCAGGGCTGTCAGGTCGATTGGCAGCACAATATAGCTGAATCAATATCTGGCCTTTTTGTGCTACTTTGTGAAGAGAGGTTTGATCTATAGCATAGAATTGGTTTGGCTAGGAATCAGGGGTCATGTATTTGTAACCAGCCTTTATTTGAGTGAGTCACCTGCTGCGTTAATTAGAAATGGACATAAGACTTCCGCTCAACTTCCCTGAGATTAACAGGTGAAGTTCAACATGAATCCCTTAGCACAAACAAACATAGACGTGCACACATGGTCACCTATAATTAAGGATGCTCTTATGTAACAGTTTTGCAAAAGAGGAGAGGATATTGAATTTAAATGTTTTCCTTATAACTTAATTTCCCCAGCCAACATTTTTGCTGATGGCAGCTAGAATGAATATCAAGCTGTGTGATATTTGGACATTTACCCTCCTAGACATTGTCTCATTATTGTCCCGTAGTAAACAAGCTTTGAGAACTGGCAGAAACAATGCAGATGCGGTAATTAAATTGGATTAAGTGGATTATGTGGCCCTTGTGATGAATTGGCAGTTTGGCAACTGAAAACAGTTTTGCTTGTCCTCACCTTAGCATGTCAACCTGCACAAAGACACACACATACACAAACACGCATGTCTTTTGAAAGTCCTTAGATTGATGATCAACATTATCTGAAAAGTAAACATCTCTTCATAACTATTAGATGAAAAAAAAAGTATTAAAGGGATAGTTTACCCAAAAATAAAAAAATCTGTCATCAATTACTCACCCTCAAGTTGTTTCAAACCTGTATGAATTTCTACAAGAACACAAAAGAAGATATTTTGAAAAATATCATGGGTAACCAAACAGTTGATGGCCACATTGACTTCCATAGTATTTTTTTTTTTTTTTTCAATACTATGGAAGTTCACCATGTTGTTACTGTCACGTGATCTACCAGCGTTAGTTGCATTGCTTCACTTCCATTCATAAATCCCCTCCCTGAGCCTCATGGGATAGTAAAGTGTCCATCAAATGCTCAGAATCTCACTTCAGAATCTTTTCGCCTACTCTTTTTCGATTACTATGTATTTGGATATACTAGTTTTTGGCATACTGTTTTTTGAATACTATATACAGTAGTCGGGAAGTATCTGATTTCAGACGCAGTGACAGTGTCTGGGTCACAGGGCCGGGGCAGATGTCATCCTTTCCTTTGGGTAATTGGCAGGAACAGGAATAGTAAATCCAGGTCAGCATGCTGCTTGTAATGTGAGGTCAGTATGCTGGCTGGACATAAGCTCTTTAGCCAGGTTTCACCTCACTGCGACACATACTGCTCTCCCACTCACAGAAAACACAGCGTAAAATTAAAGGAGAACCATATATTTTTCTGATTAAAAAGGTTTTACACCTAAAGAAATAAATTGTACTTTTGAGAAGTATGTTTAAAAGTATGTTTAGGAAGACAAATAAGAGCTAAACATCCAAGCATAAACAACTGCTTGGAAAAGAATGCTAGCATACTATACAGATAATGTATACAAAATAGTATGTGAATTTTGGCATATGTAGAAGGTACAGTATAAGGAATGCACAGAAGACATAGTGCTAGCATGCTTTTGGGTGATCTATCCATTTAAATACTGTATACTCAGTTTCCACAGTGAAATGGACATGTTCAGGCATGTTTACTCTCAAGATGAATTCCCATTCTTGTTCTAATAGCAAATGTGGAAACTGTTCAAGAATGTGTAATCTTTTAATAAGCCGATACTTAATTTTAACCTTGGAAACAATATCAAAACATAACCATAATGTATTATTTAACAGCAGAACGTGTTCAAACAGAAGCACAAACTAATAGAAAGGACTTTCATTACCTCAGATGTATTAACATTGAACACTGCACCCGAAGGGAGGCTGTTGTGAATCACAGAAAAACAACTCATTTGTTTGGAATTGGCTCTGATTCTGAAGGGAAAATCAAAGAATTGTTCGGAGGGTAGATGAGGTTTTGGATTTTATTGGATTTATTTATTTATTATTGGTTTGTTTATTGTTTTTCATCTCATGGTTTTCAATTACTTTTCCCAGTTTCAGTAAAAAAAAAGAGAAAGAAAGAAAGAAAGAAAGAAAGAAAAGGCACGTCTTTTGAAAGTCCTTAGATTGACGATCAGTCAAGAGTTCATTCTCATGAATAAATGCAGAGAAGCGCTCAGAACCGGATGACGTAGATTCGTGCTGCTCCAGCCCCAGCAGCCAATCACACACTCCGGAGGCACGCTTCTACGTCAGATTCCGTGACGTTGCTTCGACTTTGTTTTTCAACCTGGGAGAATGAAAATGCTCAGAAAAATGCAAAAATAACCAATTTCCACTTGGTTAAATTTATGAGTGCCTTTAGTGTTTTCATTGATGTACAGCCTGTACATATCTGTTCACATCTCAAAAAATGTGTTTGGGGGTTTCGTGACCCTTTAAAGTGTCTCAATATTGAAAACCATGGCCACAATTAATCTTATAAATAGCATTTACCATATAAATAACATAATACCCAATAGATTTCCTTTTTAAAGCATTGATAATACAGTGCATAGTAAATTAGGTGTAGTGTCATGGTGTAAGCCAAATATTTAACCTGTAACCCGCTCATTCTCATTTGGCTTCATTTTCTTTTAGCTTAACTTCGTAAGTGCTGCGGTGGACGACAGAATTTTAATTAGGCTGTTATGTTTGTTTAATGGCCCATCGTAAAGAGAAAGAAATGGCTGGGTTTACTGTACACCTTTCCCATTGGGAGCTCTTCGTGGAATCTTTCCAAATGCTTGATGAGTTTTCAAAGCCACAATGAAGGAAATTGGCTTTGCAAGACAAAATGTAAGGCACACAGCTGATTTCATCATAATTACTGTACTGAGCTTTAATATTGGCCACTTGTCTTAAATCCATCCACATAATGAAGTGATACATGTGTATAAAGCCTGTTATATCTGAGAGGAAGATGTATCACTGTGAGGCATGTAAGCGTGTCACTTCCCGTCTTTGTCAAAGCAGCGGGAAAGTGCACCATAACTTTGTATGATTAGCCTTTAATCTTTGAATCAGTGCACACACACACACACACACAAACACAAAAACAGAGAGAGAGAGAGACCCAAAGAGACACACACACACACATACACACACATCTTTCTATTTTAATCACAATGAGTGTGATGTAACTGTACCAGATGGCTGGATTTTCTTTGTTTGGAAGCTCACTTGCACATACAGCAAAAATATTATTTTTATCTAACCAAAACATATTGTATGTTATAAAAACAACAGTTTAAAACAGTCTAAGCGATATATGATTTTTACCTGGAATGTAATCCGGTGGTCTACCAAAAATATGTATATAGTATGTACATGAGCTAAAAAAAATGGCGAATATTCTATAAATAAAATATTATTTCTTACTCATTATTTGCTATGTGCACAAAAGGAAATATAAAATAAATATAAAATAAAAATGTGTGTATATATATATATATATATATGTGTGTGTGTGTGTGTGTGTGTGATGTGATCTGCGAAAACCCATCACATAGTAAAATTTTACCTATCACATGTTTCATATGGAAGCTGGATTCGAGCCCTTTCCAATTTTTTTTTACTTCTTTCATAGCTTGTCTGTAGCAAAAGTTATGGTTATCTGAAGTCGGCTGATCGCTGTGATTTTCAGGAACAGAATTTTGAGAAAAACAGGTTTAAATAACTGTCACCCCCTTTTTTTTCGCATAGACATGAAAATGCACTATCCAAACTTAAATGGTTGTAATTCAAGGCTGGTCTTGTTTTAAAGAAGACACTTGTCAGATTATTTTAGAAGTGAAATAAATTAGGAAAGTGAAAAAAAAAAAAAAAAGTTATAGAAGTTTAAGTTTATGAAAATGTAAAAATATAATTGTTTATATTTTATAATAATATATTACAAAACATGTTTTACTCTTAAACTGCAAGAAAATCAAAGCCAAAAATGTCAACATTCCAAATTTTAGGTTGATATATTTCAAAAATGAGCTTTCAGTAAGATTTTGTTTGGGCGCAGTACCAAACTTTTTCACTAGATGACATCCAAGCTCCATTACTGACCATGTAAGGGCGCCTCCATTTATTTGATCGATCTGATCTATATATTTCCATATTTTCATACATTTTATGAAGTAGACATCCTATTAGAAGTAGTATGGGCAGTTTGGCAGTATTTGATTTGAATTCAACCTCTAATAAACAGAACTGTAATAATAATGAACATGTATGTTCATTATAGCTGCGTTGTTCTCTTGTGCCCTGATCAATAATTTAATGAAAATCCAATTTTGACACACACACAAAAAATGACATTCGACCTATTTTTTGACTTTACTGAAAACGTTCCGTCACATCCGACGGGTTTTCCCAGAAAGCGTCATATATATATCATATATATATATATATATATATATATATATATATATAAAACGGTTAGTTCCTGTCCTTGATTCTGATTGGTCAATAGCTGTGTTTTATTCACGATAAAACACGGCTATAACCGCTTCACCCAACGGTTCAGTGTATCACAACACCCTTAGCAACCACTCTTAGCAACGTAAACTGTATGTTCTCAATTGATATTGTTCATTGAAGCTTACTGTATTATGTAGAAGAGTGTTGTGAGAAAAAGATCAAGTGAGTGAGTTTATTACCTGCAATCAGATTTAGCATTTTCCTTCAGGTCAGTCCTATGTTCATAACAAAAAATCTGTTTAAATGTCCGACGTATTATCTTGTCCTTTTAACATTTAAGGGGTTTTCACGTGACTAACAGCGCTAGTCAAAGCATTTGTCAGTTGCGTCTTGTTCCGTTTTCAAAACAATTCAGACTTTTCAATATAAAAGTGTTCGCTACTGACTGACACACTCATAAAGACAGTCTTTGCCGCCATCTAATGACGTGAAAAGGTAACTTCTGTTGCTGTTCACGGTCAGGGACTATTTTTTCCGGCGATAGGAAGGCTTAGAAAAAGTTTACTTCATGAAAGTTGCATTGATACATATTTCTGGCTTTAATATTTGTATTGTGTTGTAACCGTTTTATAAAAGCAATAAGGTAGCCTACTCGAGGCTAGAGCTGTATCGTGAATAGCTAAGTCACGGCTGAAGGGGCTGCAGGCACTCCGCGAACTCCCTTCAGCCGTGACTTATTCACAATACAGCACAGCCTCGAGTACCTTATTGCATATATATATATATATATATAGGCCTATATGTGTATGTGTGTGTGTTTAGCTATAGTATATATTATTTTATTTTTATTTTAGATTATAACTTATTAATTATTAATTGCTACTAACTGTGCGAAAATTAAATGATTATATATATATATATATATATATATAGAATTGGACAAACCCAGCGATTGTGTTGTTTTAACCCAGCGGTTGGGTTAAATGTTTGCCCAACCTGCTGGGTAGTTTTATTTAACTGAACTATTGTTTAAAAATTACTGTATTGCTTGCTTAAAATGAACCCAAAAATGTTGGAAATGAACATTTATTAATATGTTTAATAATTGAACATTTATTAATAAGTTTAATGAATTAAACAATAAACATTTATTAAATTGTTTTTTTATAATGTTCACCTTTTGTTTATTATTTTTGCCTCTAGTAATTATCTGTCTGATTTTTTGTTTCTAACCTATTTGGGGTTCATTTTAAGCCAGCCGTATAATAATTTTTAAACAATATTGGGTTAAATAAAACTGCCCAGCACATTGGGCAAACATTTAACCCAACCACTGGGTTAAAATAACCCAATCACTGGGTTTGTCCATTTTCAACCCAACTTGGGTTGTTTTTAACCCAGCATTTGTTATGTTATTATATGTAATTTATTATTTATTTTGATTTGTTTGTTTGTTTGTTTGTTTGCTGTATGGCCTCAGTTTCAGACAGAGCCTGATATAAGCCAAAAATGTCATGCAGAGAAGCAGAGAAAAGGCCTTTCCTCTCTCTGTGGAAAAAGAGATACTAGCATCTTACCGTGTGTCTGCCAGACCTGTCAGTAAGGCCTGTTTTATCAGGTCACATTGTCATGGATTATGGATGTTACTGTGGCAACCTGACAGGATGGAATGCTTTGTCTCTGTGTCTCTCAGTCTTTCTCTCTCTCTCTTTTCCTGCATATGAGTAGTGATTTCTGAAGGGTCCTTCTAGCTCTGAGCCATGCTTTCAGGCTGCTTCACTCCATCAAACAGCTGATAAAACGGTCCAGGGAGAGAGAGAGAGATAGAGTGCTTTGCCTGCCGTGTATGCCGGGGCTTGTGAAATGGACCAGATAAACTCCAGTAAGTGTGAATATATCTTTCTGTAAATAAATGCTGTTCTTTAATATTAAAAGACTACATTAAACAAGCTACCAAATGCTTGAGTGATTCTTTGATTATAGTGCGCAGATTTTCAAGCAAATCTGTTTTATTTTCAAGCAAATCTGTTTTATTTTCTTGTCTGCATGCTGGCTGTGTACAAATAGTCTGTTGTGAGAAACCATTAATAAACAATGTCTAATGATGCTTTGGTAAACAAAATTTGTCAACTATACTGAATGACTCACTATTTGCTAAAAGAGAAAACTGGTCACCAGGGGCAATTTAGTAAGAATTCAAGAGCCCTAATGGCCTCTTTCAAGGATTTCTAATATCTCTGGAAAAAGCTAACTGTAGCATTCACATTCATCTCAAAGGGAAAGTACAAACCAGAAGTATGTGACCTGGATGGACCCCAAAAGATAGTCATTTGTAATGCCTATTTAAAAACATTTCTCTGTGGATTCCTTTTTTTTTTTTTTTTTTTTTTTTTTAGCAGTTAGTTATATACAGTAAGCTAGCAGGCAGTTATTGTCGTTATCTATCAGCTAGCATGGTATCTATCTGAATCATGCTAGCAATGTGATAATACATGGTAGCAACTGCATAGCAACACCCTAGCAACCACCCCAAGTACCCTAGCAACCACATAGCAACACCCTAGCAACCACAATATATTCTCAAAATATTAACAAAAACTATAATAATATATCAATGATACCAAAAATAACAATGCTAGCTGGCTAATTGGCTAACAGTATACTAATCTAGTTGGCTAATTGGCTTCCATTATGCTAAGATGTTCAACTAATCATGTCAAATACAGTATAATATTGTATGTGCCATTTTTTTTTTTTTTTTTTTTTTACAAAAGATATTAATTTGTGTGTAAACAATGTTAAATTTAATTTAAAAAATAAACATATTTATATATTTAAATGACATTTTAATATAAAATGTGAATAAGACACTTAAGAGAAATAAATAATAATAAAAATAAAAAATATATTCAAGATTATTTATTAACAATATATTTTGGCCATTGTTTGTATATTTAAAATGCATTTCATTACATTTAATTACTGTGTGAATTTGCAGAAAACAGATTTGGTTGGTTGATGAGGTGATATGTTTCTCAAAACAAACTACATTTCCCATAATTCTCTCTGGCATCATGAGAGACAATGCAGCTCTTAAAAACCTTTTAAAAAATCTGGTCCTCTGCTATAATACAATGACATTTTTACTTTTTGTGGGCTTTTTGTGATATTTTCAAATATATGTATATATTTCATAGAATATGGAATGTTTTTGGCCCAAGAAAAGTGTAATTATGACATCTACCAAAGAAAGCCAGTGAAATTTTACCCCCTGGATCATACTGGTAACTTCTTCCAGTGACTTCTGTATTTTAACATTTCTTTAACACCCTTAACTCTCCGTTTATGCTTTTACAGCAGTGATCTACTTCACTATCTAATGACCAGCAGATGGACTCAGCATGTGGAAATCATCTGGGCCACACACACAATGCGGTGATCGGAAGAGCTTTTGTCATCCAGTAATTGTTGCCATCTCCAGTCTCTAATCTTTCACCGAGTCAATCCGGTTACTGATCTGAGACCAGCTTTACTGTCTCATTAAAACATTGTGTCTGAGAGACACATGAAGGGAGATGCTCATAGATTAGGTTGACGTTTCTACTCAAGGGTTTGCCTGTTCAAAAATATTTTACATTGATACTTTCTATAGAATCAAAATTGCATTTCAGGTTACACTCTTGTAGCAGTGGCTATGCTAATCTAACCGGCTGATCTGAGATCACTCATACAGTCTACTTATTTTTAATGTGGTTTGACATCTTATCAAAAGGTGGGAGTAGAAAATTAGCTTGGAGCATGTGTTGTGAAATAGCTGTGAAATGTTTAGCTATTTTTAGCAAGTTTTATGTGTGCGTAGGGCTTAAACGCTCAATCAACTCTGAATCTAAAGTTGCATCTGAGTCGTCCCTGTGTCTAATTAAGATTGAGACAGTCCCACTGACGCTTTAGGAAAGAGACAAAAGCCCTGTATCATGACATATTCACGTTGCCATGGCAGTCAATGGTCTTTTGAATGTCCCTGGACAAATAGCGACTCAAGCGCTAATTAGCCAACAGATTGAACAAGAGGCTCAGGCTCCACATGTTTAGAGCAGCTTTGTGGCCACCGTTTTAGGCTGATGAAGCAGTCTTTTTATGCTCCAAAGAATCGCAGGTGGTTGTGCCAACTTCTTAGCTGAAGTAAATCACTCGTAGGCTAGGCTAGGCTAGGCTAGTCTTAAAAGTATTTTTTAAAACACCTTTTTTTGGGAAAATGGGACCTGTTATGCCCTTTTTCAAACTGTTGGTTTTGTTTTTGGGCTCTACTACAATAGGTTTTCATGCTTGAATGTTGAAAAGACACATTATTTTTTAACATATTTGACATTGTTGCAGCACCTCTCTTCACAGTCTGTCGGTAACACTCTGTTTCACTATGGTCGGCTGGACCAGTGTGTTGTGATGGGTCAAGAGCGTGTTTCGAAAATGTCACCGCCCTTACCATAGCCACAAGTTTCAACACACTATAACACAGCTCAACCAGGCTCCACCCCTTTATTTTTTATGCCTGCATATTATTAAAATGAGGAACATTGTGATGTGTTCATTCCCATAAGAAAACTCAAGGCTACAATAAAGGTGTTTCAGGGAGTTCAGAAACAGTGCTTGCTGATACAGAGAATAACTCCCTTTGGAGTGACTTTGTGCTTTGTAACTTTGTAGACCTTTTTCATGCTCAAACATTACACACTAAAGAAAGCTGACAATATAAAAAGCATAAGGTAAAGAAAGCACCTAAAAATAGAGAACGTCATTGTGTGTAGCCTGCATACGGGCCTGACGATCCATCTACAACAATAACAGACAGTTATTCTTATGTGTTTGTGTACACCCTGAAGGAAAATGAACAACGCGGAAAGGCAATTCATTTCGCTTCACTATAACCTTGCTTCCGCTGAGAGTTCACGGCTCCCAGGAAGCTTTCAAAATGTCACTGCATATCACAAATGCAAAAGGACGACACTAAGCCATCAATATTTTCATGCAGTTTCCCAGCTTGAAGCCCATGGATCTAAAGTACAAAATCTGATAACCAGAGATAGATTTTTCTTTTCAAATGTGTATCAAGTCGAACGTCACATTTCATGAAAATCAGTTAAATTCTGGTTGGTTAACTGCTCAAGAAGGTGACTAAATTTAAAGCACCAGAAATGGCTAAAGCATTAAATTAATTAAATAAATGCATGAAATAATTATTTAAATAAATGCATAAAATAAAAAATATCACACGAGTAGCAGTGCGATATGGCTATATATCAGCACAGCTGTGATTCAGCCATAGGTAATTAGAGCGTGCTGGTATACAGCCATATCGCATGGCTACACATGTGATATTGCATTTATTAAACAGTTCAACAGCACAAGTGTGTAAATAAATAAGAACATCTTTAAAAACCCTCTTTTGTGCAGAACTACTTCCTTCCGCCAGGGATTCAAACTCAAGTTGACAGTTTAACAGTTGAGCCCAAGCCTCCGTTACTAATTCTAAAACGTCACTTTAGAACTAGTAACATAATTGCTTCACTAAAGCTTATTGTATTATGTAGAGTATTATGGTATTATGGTAGATTGACTAAACGTGTGTATTACCTGAATCTGATATAGCATTCATTCTTCAGGTCAATGTCCATAATATATCCATTATAAAAATCAGTTTGAATGTCCGCTGAGGAAAACGATATCTTTGTCTGACTCACTCATAAAGAGAGTCTTTGCCGCCAACTAATTGTGTAATAATGTAACTTTCATTGATACTATTGACGGACCCTTTCCCAATGCCAAATATGGCATATTATTTATATAAAATAATATTTATTGGACAACAACATTTAAATTAACAACAATAGCCATTATAAAAGAAATAAACACAAAAAAACAATAAACACAGTTAAATAAATAAAAACCACAAGCAAACAATTCAGTCAAACGTACACAAGTAGCGCTCTAGTACAGGATTTAGGTTAAATATAGCCTAAATATAAAGTTATTAAATTTAATTTTCCCCTTAACCCAAATCATTTGGCTCTGGAACAAGTAAAAGATTAATAAGACCAAAGATTGCCCATTTGATATACCCCAAATGAATTATATTTTAAAACACAATCTACATAAGAGCCAGCAGCAAATTCCCAAAGGACTGGCTGAGACGAAGCAGTTCTTTGCGGGTACATGAGCGCTGAATGGCCGCTTACGGCCTGGAGCTCGCATCTAAAGCATCAAAACAAATAGTAAAATTGGTGCTATGTTTATATATGAATCACATATTTGAGGTCTAAATAACTACATTCATGCCTAAAAAACTCTTTAAACTACATTTCATGACATAACAAAATACAAAATATGGTGGATTTGCTCGATCGCCATGACAGTCACCACAAGCGGAGTGATACAAACGGTGAAACGGTACCAGTGCTGATACTGGAAGAATATCGCACAGCTCTCAGCCAGTCAGATCTGAGAACCAGAAAGAACTGTTGTGTGTGTGTGTGTATATATGTATATGTATATATATATATATATATAAAATACATTTTTACATTTTTTTAAATAATGAAAAAGATGTTGGCTGTGACGGGATTGGGCCATTTTCCAGATGCTGTATCTGAAGTCACGGCCGCTGGAACGGAGGCACATATCTATCAGAAGTGTGTATGCCTCTCTGACAAAGGGAAATGAAATGGCACTGAGGGCAATCGAATAAATCAGCATGTTCATTCCCAAGCTCCCACAATGCATTTCAACCCTGCAGCATTTTTTTATTCTAAATAGGCACTTTTTACTCTAAGAATTCAGAATCTGAGGCTTCAGCTCTTTTTCAAACCTTAATAAGCTACTACTGCCAAATAACGTCCTAACTGAAATCGAACCCCATAAGTTAGCGTAAATAAGCAGATTTGGAACTTTACATGCGCTCAAACTCTATAACGCAACTCCCAGAGACTCAGTTCACAATATTGCTTGATGTTAACATTGTTGCTAAGCTAACACAGAATTTACATTTTGGCAAATAAAGTCGTATAAATTTGTACGGTCTCATTAAGTGTTCATAGAATTTCCTTGGCTCGCGCCCCATGACGGTTAGGTTTAGGGGTCGAACCTTCATGCTTACTTTTTTTATAAAAATCATATTTACGTATGAATTGCTACTTCATTAACTAGTTACATTTTTCTCATTTCTCATATGTAACATTGAGATTTTTTTTTTTTTTTTTTTTATCTATATTTGTCAAGATTGAAATATAGTAGTAGTTAATGTTTTTTTCACTGAGCATGCAATGCATTCTAAGAGTACTTCTCATTCATGAAGGATGATTGAAATTCTGACTTATATTTTGGCCGAAATAAGGTACCTAACTCATTTTACTTCTGTAATGTGATGTATTTCTGAATACTAGATATTTGATGAGGGAAAAAATAGCTGATGACAGCTTCAGTTTAGTGGCCAATTTGTAACATGACTATATTATTTTGCTGCATTCCATTTACCTCAAAGGAGGGATGTCGCAGCTGGGAATGACGTCACACCCGAGTTAGCCTCAGACGACACGCCTATTGACCGTTGGCTGAACATCTGATGCATATGGCACACAAAATGGGAAACACTTCAAGAGTTTCGAAGTTGTCATCTGATTGGTTGAATTCTCCAGGAAACAAAGCCGTTGTGACGCCAAACCCCCTCTTGGAAGAAGAAAGCCGTCATGTTTACAATTGTGACAATGAGCGCTTATCAGAATCAACTAAATGCTGGATTTATCTGAAGTTCACAGCACCATTGTTGCCATTGTTGCAGTAAACTTTCACAACTTTCTTGAATTAATTGCACGCTGGTCTCTTATTGTGGAGACATTGACTTTACATTTTCATGGGCCTAAACATGACGCTAAACAAAACAAACTGATTGGTTGCTTTAAATTTTGGTCAGACATCCTCTTGGGTGGTCCTTGGCCAATGAAAGCTGGTATGAAGTCCAGATCTTCTGCTGCCAGTCTGAAGGTCTATGCGAGACTACACCCGAGTTGTCCACGTTCCACTACACAGTTTAGAAAACTATGGACTCATCCAAGCAAACCTTTGTTGTGCTTGCTCTTTTGGAATACAAACACATATAAAAGCAGTATTTTGCACAGTATCATGTTCACATATAGAAGTTGGATAGTGTGCACCACAGAGTTGAAGACAGAAGTGTAATAAACAATATATTACTATAGTTTCACTACGATTCATGTGCTGAGCAGCCATATTGGATTCTGAAGTCGGAGTTGTGCTTCCCGTACATACAGTAAAGCCATCTTTCGTTCTCTTTCTTCTTTTTAATAATGCCTAGACGTGACACTCTGTTCTCCATGTGTGCCGTACCACACACATCTTTTTTGAAGCACACCCTTGCTAAGCAGCACTGTTTCTGTTTAAATTGTTAATTACAAAGCCTTGCATCATTGTGTGTGTGTGTGTGGATGTGTGTGTGCCAGTCCATTTTATTCATTTGCCGTTGCGCTTGTGTTTTAATGTTAACAGATCTTTGGAAATGGCCCAAACCCTTGAGAAGAGCTGCCCACTTTGACATGTTTCACAGATTACTCTGGCTGCGGATATAAATTTCCAGCTCAACACTTTTGCAAAAACCACCACTAACTGGCCTAAATATTATCATGTGATCTCCTGTGAGTCAAACTGCAATAGTTTTATTCTCAAAAGCCTTCACTTACTTTCAAAATTCTCACATTTTCTGTTTATTTTGCAGCCAGGTGCGAAAGTGTGCTACCCAGCGTCACCGCTTGACCTCGGAGCTCAAACAGTCCAGATAAGGATGTGGCCGCTCGAATACCCCTGTGTGTTTCCCATAGTTCAGTTCCCAGACAGAAAAACCTCTGAGTCAATGCCTGAGAATGCAGTGCGGGCAATGAAAACTACTGCAGCCTGCACAAATACCCTCTCTGTGACGATACATGCAGATAATGACAACAGAAACAGCCTGAATTGTTCTTGCTGGTTTACAGAGGCACAGCACTTACTTTTAAAGGAACGTACTGGGTTAAATACAAGATGTGACATGCTGCCAGTAACCACAGAAAACCATTTCAACTACTCCCTCAGTTTAAAAAAACAAACCATCATGTTTACATTAATTCGCTTACAATAGATGTCAGAAATGTGATCGCATTTTTGTTTAAACACTATAACATATAAAATTGTATAAGTTGTGCGTTATTTGAGCTGTATAGTTGTTTAAAACATCCAAGACTATTGTTCTAGGCAGATTTTTTCCTTTAAATAGCCAATAGGAAACATTAGTATGTTGCTATGCTAACTCTGCAACTCTCGACTGTAATAGGCTATCTGATAGTAAAGCCAAAAATATTAATTTAAACGGATAGTTCATCCACATTTCTATCATTTATTCACAGTGAAAGTCAATGGAGACAAATATTGTATTTGGACCCCTATGACTTGCATTGTATGGATAAAAACAGTTGTTCAAAGTGTCTTCTTTTGTACCTTTTGAAAAAAAAAAAAAACAGCATATACTGGTTAGGTATATTTTGAAGCATTGCATCTGGTTTGAGCTGGTACTTAGTTGGTCCTTAGCTGGTCATGTGCTGTTTTAAGCTGGTCCTTAGTTGGTCCTAAGCTGGTCATGTGCTGGTTTAAGCTGGTTTGAGCTGGTTTAAGCTGGTCCTTAGTTGGTCCTTAGCTGGTCATGTGCTGGTTTAAGATGGTCAAGTGCTGATCCTAAACTGGTCCTAAGCAACTAGTTCCAGCTCAGGACCATCTTATAACCAGATCTGGACCATCTTAAACCAGCTCCTGACCAACTAAGGACCAGCATAAACCAGCTCAAACCAGATGCCATGCTTCAAAACATACCTAACCAACATATGCTGTTTTTTTCAACAGGGGTGTTCCACAGAATAAAGAAAGTCATACAGGTTTGGAATGATGAGTAAACGCTGACAGAATTAAAATTTTTGGGTGAACTGTCCCTTTAAGACCAAAGTAAACAGATTGACTTGTGAGTTTGTGAGCTTTTTTGGACATAAATTGTGAATTTGAAGTTTTTTGGACATAAATTGTGGTAATACTATGATGTACCATGGTAAAAAATATTCTTCCAAAGTACAAAAAAAAATAATTTAGGAACATAATTATTCATTTATGCGATTATCTTAAATATAAGATGCAGCCGCTACTGTTACATATTTATTCCACGTCTGCATTATGGAGTTGACATAAAGCTTATGTGGAAGGTATTAAACAAACATTTGGCATGCCATATTTTTCATTTCATCAGCATGCACCTCAGGCTAAAATTCACAATAAGTGTAAACAGGCCTGTGCGGAGACCGTACAAATGTCAACAAAAGGACGTGTACACGGGGAACTTCTCAAATAATGAGCTCTGTGCTTACATGGCTGTATGCTAATTTCGCACAACCTTTAAACTTGAATGAATGTGTATTTTTGCACATGAGTCTGCTTTTAGTTTTATATCCTTTCAAATGCAGGCCTTTGATAGCAAAGCTCAAACTTTGACACGTTATCACAAAGACTAATGAACTGTGTAGCATCACTTCATGCATAATGATGGGTGTCTGTCAAGTCAACGTGTAATTCAGCTGTTTGATCCAGTTTGTCTGAACAGAGCACATCACTATCTAATGATTTTATTTTGTTTATTTGCTGCTTCTATGCTAGACAAAGGTGGGGTTTTTTTTTGTCTGCGCACAGTGAGAGCGTATATCATGTGGCTTTTCATATGTTTTTCATCTCTTTCTCTCTTCGTTTTGCCTTTCAATGCTTTTTTTCTCCCTCTCCCACAAAACAGACAACAACCCCTCACCACCCCCAGAGAACGCAGGGCATGATGCTCGCGGTGAAGAGGAGTCTCTTTGTTGCAGTCTCAAAGATAGCAGCAGCTCTCACTCCCTCCTCGAGACTGCTATCAAATTATTGCACTAGCCCCTTAAGCGTCACCCCACAGACCCCCACACATTTTTGTGGATATATATAAAGGTTTTTGTAGCTTTCTGCAACTTCAAACTCTAAACTCTGAAGGCTCTTTCAATGTTGCTCTTTTCTTCTTTGTGGGTTTTTAAGTCACTACACATATATAGCCTACTTTTTGCCTACTGTTTTATGAATACTGTAAACTCACATACTACTAGTGATGTTCAGTTCTTGAATAAATCATTCTTTTAAGTGGGTATCTAGTCGAGCCAATTCACTGAATTGAACTCAATCCAATTTTAGTTTTGGGTTGATGACACAAGACACACATCTGAAGCAGAATGAAACTCCTTGTGCAGCACCGAATAAGCCAATAAGGAACCATTCATGAAGAACCCGTTTTTCCATTCCACTTCACTACTTTTCCACTGTATGTAAATACGCACTATATGGACGTCTTTAACCGCCGCACTCTCATCTTTTGCAGCATCTCGCGCATGATGCGGTATTCTAAAGACGTGGCGCTCAAGTTAAAAGAAGTTCAGCTTTTAAAAAACAAGCCTAGACCTTGCACTTTTTCGTTCCACTGACCTGTGTTTTTAACAGCGAAATGCATTCTGTGTGAACCGGTTCCAAGCATGTCCAGATGGGTAATTGAACCAAAGAACCTGTTTGAAATGAATGAATCAAACCTACAGGCAGAATTGAAAGTCAGCTCTTTGGTCTTGTCCAACTCAGAAAGAACCAAATCAGCCAGTTCTAACTATCAAAGTTTTCCAAAGTTATCGAAAACAGAAAACTTTTACAGTTAGATTACGTGAATCGACTTGACTGGTTACCAGCTTAAAAGAACGATTTGTTCAAGAATCGAACATCACTACATACTACTCTTTTCACATACTGTTTTTCATCTATGCAAATTCAGATGCAGCCACTGTCAGGATGGTGTAACAGGAGTCCTTTTTGTGAGATCACTTCCTGTTAGTCATGTTGATTATGCTGCCTTCATATGCTAAAAGGAAATTTGATAATTCCCACTTCTGAAGTCGTGATTATGAGCTTATCGCATTCAAGTTTCGACATGAGAGGGCGTTTATGTGCAATTTTTTATTTAGGAAACTCATATTTCATATTTCATAATTCCGAGAGCACATGAAGGCAGTATTATACACAATGAGCTCTATACTACCTGAAATTAGCTATTTTTTAGCATTCCTATTCGTCTCAGTGGCACTTGTTTGGATGGCGCATGATTCCCAGAAGTACGGAATACTAACCGGCAAAATTTTGTCCACAATATAGAGCCATGCTGACTTTGATTTGGTGGACAAAGATAAATATTTATAATGCTTTAAGCTGCTTCACTTTTTCTGGTTATTTGGAAGACAACATGCCAAACTACCCTTTTTATTAAGGATTTCAGCCTTTAATTAGGCACTATTTTAAATATTTATACTGATAATTGCCTTTTAAGTTGTTGTATACCACCTTGACATTTTGACTGTATGCTTAACAAAATAAATAAATAAATGATTTTAATTTTGAAATTGAAAAAAACATGCTCATCATTGAACAGGTAAGTCTTTGTTAATTACATTTTTATGTAGTTTTAAATAAATTTTAAAAAATCCACACACACACACACACACAAATTGTTATTAAGTCAATACAAATTATATTATATTATATTATATTATATTATATTATATTATATATTACTTTGGAAATTAATAGAATATTTTCAGTCTGTTCTTGGGAGTATATATATATATATATATATATATATATATATATATATATATGAAAGAAATGGAAAGCTTGATGCAGGGTATAGAATGAATATCATCCGCATCATCACTCAAAGAAAATTAATAATTGATCAGGCAAACTCTAGACGCCAGGGAAAAAGTGATTTTCCTTGAGGGCCTGTGGTGACAGATGGCAAACCATCGGATTCAAGTCTCCGCCCAGCAGTCTCACAGTCCCCGCCCCTCTCTATGACATCACCGGAGCTCTAGCCCCGCCCAGATGCGATGCGAGACGCGTTTGCCCAAGAACCACAAAGGAGCACAAAGTGACCAACTCAACACTACAACTGCTCGCTGCTTTGGATAAACATAACAGGAATGCAGAGGTGAGTTTATGCCATCTTTGCGCTTTTGTGTCTGTTAATCCTCTTGGCTGCTTTTGAAATGATTCGGATTATGTTTTGAAACCTCCGAAATGTTTGTCACTGTCTATAAGCGCTCTGTGTTCAGTAGAACATGCGTTTCTTGTAACATTTACAAGCCTGAAGTTGTAGTGATGCATGAACTTAAATGAGTATATTAGGCAACACAACATGAAATATATATACATAAAAAACTCTATTTTTAGTACTAGAAATTATGGATTTTATATACTTGTACAGTTAAGCAGTATAAAGTAAAAAGCTTGAACTGTCTCATAATTGATATTCCCAGAATTCCCAATGTGAACCATCACTTATTATTGTATGTAGCAATGTAGCCCTTCATTGAGATATGCCTATGCCTGTCTGTAAAATGTCTTTATTTTTTGAATAATTATAGTGATTTCTCAGAACATGTGTCTTTTAAGTTGGCAAAATGGTCAAGTCGGTTTAAAACCAGTATAAATACACCAGCTTATGCCAAAATATCAAAGTAACTGCAGTTGCTACTACTTAAAAAATAATTAATAAAGAATGAATTTGGTAAAAGTGTCTAATTTTAAGTACTAAACTACTGAAACTATGGTTACAATGGCACAGTTTCATTAGGAACGACTTGGTCTTGTTTGACAGTTGGTTATTTGTTACCGTGGTTATCAGTGTTTGATAGTCACGACCACCCTGGTGGTCATTTCTAATGGTAAGGACATCCTATACATTCCTCCTCCCTCCCATTCCCAGCCGTCGATCCCCTCTCCTCTTCCTCCCTCCCCTTCCCACATTCCTTTCAGACTTTGAATGGAACAGGATTGACCTGTGGCATAACTCAGCCTCGTTTTTTCTACAAGACCTCAGCTTCCCCCTGTTATATTAACAATTTATTTTCAAGTTAGGTTGTTTATTAAATATTCATGGCTCGCAGAACAAATGGCTGCAACTTTAGATCAGTATGGTTGTGTGTGTGTGTGTGTGTGTGTGTGTGTGTGTGTGTGTGTGTGTGTGTGCGCGCGTTTTTGTGACATATTTTAGGACACAAATTTGTATAATGACATGGGTATGACATAGGTATTACAAGGAGAGGGTGACTTATGAGGACATTACCCCATGTCCCCATTTTTCAAAAGGCTTATAAATCATACAGAATGAGTTTTTTTGAGAAAGTAAAAATGCACACAGTTTCCTGTGATGGGTAGGTTTAGGTGTAGGGTTGGTGTAGGGCAATAGAAAATACGATTTGTACAGTATAAAAACCATTACGCCTATGGAATGTCCCCACAATTCACAAAAACAAACCTGTGTGTGTATGCTTATGTATTTTGAATAACAAAATTATATTCTATATCTGTATCAAATGTTTTTTTAATTGTAGCATATGACAGTAACTTCTTTTTACAAGCTTGCTTGCAGCGAAACCATGTTTGTTAAGTCAGAAAACATCTTGAAATCTTGACAAGTCAAGATATAAGAGCCTTTTATAGCTTTAAGGAATGTTCCAGATTCTATACAAGCTAAGTCTCTTGACAACCTGCTGTAGATAACCACATAAAAAATGGTCTTATTTGATTTGGACTTGTCCTTCAGTTTGTAAAAACAAACTAAAGATACTTGTACATTAACACACTTACAATGGAACTAAAGCTTGGCTTCAATATGACAAGTCATGAGTTTGAAACAATTATGTGTATGAACGAGAAACTAATGATTCAAATAACTTACTAACCTTGCATGTGCTAAAGCATGTGTCTACAAAAGATCGATTTAAGGAACTTAACAGCACAAACAACAGATTTTGTACTTCAAGTTTTACATTTCTGCTTTTAAATGTCAGCAATGCCGTGCGTCACAGACCATCAGTGTAAGTGCGTCATTGTAAATGTAACGTAAATTAAATATATTTGTTTTTACGAACTGATTAGCAATTATATATTGTCGTAATTGACCAACGACGTAAAAAACTATGTATTTTTGTTGGTGGATTGACTGAATGACTATTTGACTAATCAGTCTTAAGGAAGTCCTGTATATTTGCGCTTTTCAGAGTTACCTGGTCCTGATCGAACACGTTTGCGTAAGACACATTTTTGCGTTCAAAAACAAATTGGACAGTTTTTAACTTGACACATAGTAATGGTCTGGGTGCATGTTATTTTAAGACCCATGTTTGGGGTTTCCCGGAGCCTTGCATTCATAGGGAGAATGAAAAAAAAAAAAATACAGTAACTAAAATAAATGACAATGTCACAGATGCTGTCTTGCGTAGTTCAAAAACAAAACAACACAAGACGCATTGTCCAAAGTCATCCGTCTGAAATATGTATGGCTAGTGTCCGTTCTTTAAGAGTGTGTTCACACTTGTAGTTCGAAGATCGAACCTAAAGATATAAAACAAACAAAAAAATGCTTTTATGATGTATATTTTGCGACTGAACTTACTGAACATCCGAAATAATGTTGTGTGCTGGGATAAATGTGCGTACATATATGATAGTATTTTGACCAGCTGAGAACTCATGAAGAGCTTATCAAAACAGCACCAGGAATTTTTCCTTCACACACACAAACGAAGATCTGCGTTATGGCGTTTCAGACACCTGTACCGAAATGTAATGGGCAACGTAGCGCCTATGATGAGAAGAAAATGTATGCTTACTGTATGTTTGAGCAGTAGAGTCGCATCTTGTGACGTCACATCCTGTTCTTGGTTCGTTTACATGTCTTTGGTCCATGTTGCATTCATATTCCATTTGAATTGCACCAGAGTTCGTTTGAAACCATCTTTTCAGGGGTCTCGGTCCGTTTGTTTGGGGCACACCAGGGTTCGGATGGCAGCGTTCACGCTTATTCAAATGAACCACACTAACAATCGCACCAGAGTTCATTTTAATCAAACCAAATATGCCAAGTGTGAACACATCCTCAGGCAACCTTTAGCACAGCACGCTAATTTAAGAATCACCACTAAAAATGTCAAAACTAAAGAAAAAATGCATATCTAGCCTGTAAAATAACTTAAAAAAAATAATACAATAAATCAAATAAACAACAACACACCACCATACAGCTTAACTTGGATCAAAGCTGAAACATTCCTTTCACAGAAGTGCCTATCAGCCAAAAAACACTCTTTCTATTATTTGTGTCATGTCCACTGTACATAAAGCCATGTTAGTCCAGCTTAGAACAGCAGTGTTAAAATCCCCCTTGAGTCAGATGGCAGTAGACTGTGAAAGACAGGGCATAAAATGGCAGATCGTTTTACGAGGATTTAATGTTTCAGAGTTGGCCATCAGGAGAGATTACATTGTAAGTAAATTGTGGCTTTCACAGCGTTTATCCTGAGGCAAGCAGGCCTGATCTAGAATCACTTTGCTCCAACTCTCATCCAAATGGCCTTTCCATTCCCGTAGCCTTTGGCCGCTCTTCCAATATGAATGCGACTATTATAGACGCTCTGCGTTATGATACTATGTTTAAAGAAAGCCACTAGTTTCAGTTCAGCTAAGGGTAAGTATTACTCAGAATAACCTAGAATTATATATTCTCTTTTGCTTTTTCTGTGTGTCGGGATGAGGGAGTGTATTGTTGATGGTATCAGTGGGTGTCTTTAGCTGGGATCAAGACCAAGACATGGGCGGTTTGTTTTCAGGACTCATAAGACACTCAACGGTCTGGGGCTCCTATTTAAGCCTGTTGTCTAACTCTCTGATTCCTGGTGATTCATCGGCCACATATGTGTTTATATATAAACTAGCCATCTTTGTTCATTTTGCTCAAGTAGAAGCATGAAACATGTCGAGAATGGCTCGTATTTTAAGCCTAAAATCAAAATAAAGAAATAAGAAATTGGTTTGCTGGAGAAAAAATTTGGTACTTCTTTATTTATTTATTTAGTTAATGTTATTCATGACAATTAAACACATTTTCTCTAAAATTCTCATTACCATAATTCCAGAAATAACATATCATTCTCACCACTGATACAAATCTGATTTATATATATATATATATATATGTCAAACCAAAAATTATTCAGACATTTTTTATATTTTTGATATATTTTTACTAGTGGTGCAGGACACTATAGTTCATTTATGTAAGTGAGGATAGTAAAATAAAGTAAACTGTGACATATTATACCCAAAAATACTTTATACACTGGACTACCAGTAAAACTGATAAAAATTTGGAACCAAAAATTATTCAGACACTTTGACCTGACCATGTTTTGCTTAAGTGTTATCTGACATAATTAAGATTAATTTTTTTTTCTGACACTTTAACTCTGAGATCTTGTCATTTTTTATTACCATTTTTTAAACTATAGTGGATAAACTGTATTAATGAATGAAATGTTCAAGGTGTCTAAATAGATTTTGGTTTGACTATATATATATATATATATATATATATATATATATATATATATATATATAAAATGTAGTTGAAAATCAGAGGATTTAAATAATAAATAACGTGTTAATATCACAATATAACATC
Organism: Mylopharyngodon piceus; assembly: GCA_039654765.1. Lineage (NCBI taxonomy): Eukaryota > Metazoa > Chordata > Actinopteri > Cypriniformes > Xenocyprididae > Mylopharyngodon > Mylopharyngodon piceus. The sequence goes on from CM077438.1 coordinate 34,685,767, forward strand.
TGTTTATATATATATATATATATATATATATAATAAAATTTAAATCCTGTGAACTTTTCATGACAATGTATGTACTGTGTGTATATATATATATATATATATATATATATACACACACACACACACACACACATATATATATATATATATATATATATATATATATATATAAAATTTAAATCCTGTGAACTTTTCATGACATTTATGAATATTAATTTCTAATTTAATTGTGATTTTAGATAGTGAAATATGTATTATCTTTTATTTCTGCTAATTATTAAATTGCAAAAAAACTAAAATGTCTGGACATATTACGAATAATGAATGAAAATATATTTATTTATTTATTGCTTTGTGTAAAACATGCCTAATTATTAATTTACTAAGTTATATTATATTAAATAATAATAAAAGTTATAAACAGCATGTGTGTATAATATAATTATTACTATTATTTTGTTTTTGGAATAAAAATGTGACCGACGTGTTTTAGTGAGATTTGCTGTTTTAATGTGTATGTGTGTGTTTTAGGAGCATCTTCACCGTAGATTCACCTCAATCACTGATTTATCTGACTGACATGTGCTTGCCATCTGTAGTTTGTCTGCGTTTTTCGGCGTTTTTGCTTCCTATATTTGGCCCAGAGGAAGCTCAGGGTTATGAGTGAGATTCTTGTGCTGTTTATGTTCTATCAGCTGAGGAATGATATTAAATTCCAGTCTGTGGCAGCCGATTTCCAGCTGGAGGGCTTCAGATACACATAACAGCAGGGGGAGAAGATGGGGAGGGACGCGAGCTACTCATCAGCCAAGCATTTCCTCTCTTTCTTTTTCTCCTTTCCTCTCTTGCTGTTTCTCCTTTACTCTGTCAGTCTCTCCAGAGCACTTCCTGTCATAGTTTGGCCACTTCCTGTTTCAGTAAACAGAGTCATTGTACAGGAGAAGGTTTGACCCTTCCCAAATAGTTTACAGTATATTTCTGTAGTTTTCAGTTTTTTTTTATATGCAAAATATAATTTCTTTAAGTTTTTAGTTTAATTTTAAAGGGTCAGTTGCAACATTTTGGATGGATTTTGAGATTCACCCTTAATCCTGTTTTGATCAAGAGCATTGGTTACTTTCCACTTTCCTCAGGAGAAAAAGGCATTCTTATTTTGTGTTTTGATGATAGTTAATTTAGTTAATGAAAGCTTTTGAATGTTTAACCAGTCCAAATACATGTTTATGGCCCATTTAATGAAGTGTTTCATAGAGAAAGTCACAGCAAACGAACTCTGACAGTCAGAGATGTAGAAATTATGCTATAGTGCTCAACTCAATGATTTTCTTTAAATGGAAAGATCTAGTCATTAGCCTTTGTGCTTCCATTTGTTTTCTAGCCAAAAGGGCATTCGGGGAAGTATTTGGCATCTGAGAAAGGCTCTCAGCTGAAATGCAGACGCGCCACACAATACATGCATTTGAGATGCAGGCTGTCTGATATCTGAGACGAGGAATCAGATTGGCCCTTGCTATTCTGGAGTTTGGCCAATCGGGTTTTTGATTCTGTCCAAATGAGTGAGAGATTGAAGTGTCAGCTTGAGTTTCAATAATGCTAGACTGAAAACAATTTATTTTTCAATTTCTCATCAGGCACACCCTGATACACCCTGGAGTGTTTAAATATCCAAATTTGTGGTTGACCGATGTGGATTTCTAAATGGCAAATCTGGACATGGTTAATTCATTACCTTTGTCACTTCTTGTTCCTGGTGCTGCATGGCTTTGAGTTTGGCTTTCCAAGCTTTAATTATTTTTAATTTAATATATAAAATAAATATATGAAATAAATATAAAAAAATATATTAATAAATAATTTTGCTAAATTATGTATTTAGTATTTTTTTTATGATAAATAAATTATATAAAAATTAATTTATTAATATTTGGATAATTAAATATTAATATAAAATATAAATATTATAAATATAAACAATTTAGTTTAAATAACTAAATTATTTATTTGAGATAATTATTTTGTAAATTATTATTAAATAATAATTTTATTAAGAAATATATATATTTAAAATAAAATATCTTCATAAATTGAAATTAAACATCAAAACAAAATTAATAATATATTAATATAAAATATTATACATAATTTATTACTAAATTATTTATATTTAAGCAATATTATAGCATTATTTTATAATAAATAAACTAAATATTTTATCAATTTAAAATAAAATTAAAATAATTGTTTAAATATATTAATATAAAACATGAAATTATAAATATGACTATTATATTATAAATTATTACTGAATTATTTATATTTATGTAATTATTATATATTATTATATAATATTATAAGTTATATTAAATAATCAGTAATACTTTTAATATATTAAACTATTATAAATAATTTAAAATAAAAATACAAAATTATTTATATTTAATATAATTATTTTATATTAAATAATTATTTAAAAAATAATAACATTACTAAATTAGTTATAAGGTAAAATATTATTAATATAAAATTACAACAATATATTCATATAAATATTTAAATAAATGTTAAAAAATAAGTAATTTATTATAAAATATTAACAAATTATTTATATTCATTTAATAGAATTATTTGCTTATGTAAATCATTTATTAATAATAATATATATTTAAATAACACAGATTGTTCTTAACCTCATAACATTTCATAGACAACAAAAGACACTCTAAAAACTATATCTCACAAATGAGAAAGGAACTTTAAAAATAAAGACACATTTGCCAATTTTGGCACTTTTTCATCGCATTACATCTGATATTTTCTTATTACAAGTTGTGGTTGCATCATGAAATGGGGTATAAAATATCTCCACGGTTGTGTGATGATGCAAGGCGTCTGATGTGAAGACTGCACCACCCCAGTAGCCAAACAGACACTCGTGACAAAATACACACAGACATCCTGCGCTTCAGGTTTTATTTAATTTCAGGCCACATTTGGTGTGTAATGTAAAATATGATTCCATTGCACCATGAACATGTTAAATGATGAATGTGCAGGGATGCTGGCTTCCTGTCAGCACTAGTCTCCAGAGAAGTGTGTGTGTGTGTGTGTGTGTGTGTGTGTGTGTGTGTGTGTGTGTGTGTGTGTGTGTGTGTGTGTGTGTGTGTGTGTGTGTGTGTGTGTGTGTGTGTGCCATAATAATTAGGTTTGACTCCATGGTTTTGCTCTGGTTAGTCTCTGCAGGGTTTCTCCTCCCACCAAGGACTTCACTCTCTCCAAAACACATGTACAGTACAGTTGTGCTCAAATGTTTACATACCCCTTGCAGAATCTGTGAAAATGTGAATAAATTTAACAAAACAAGAGGGATCATGTGATTTTGAGATCCATCTTTTCACACTGAGGACGACTGAGGGACTCAAACACAACTATTACAAAAGATTCAAACATTCACTGATGCTCCAGAAGGAAACACAATGCATTAAGAGTCAGGGGGTGTAAACTTCTGAACAGGATAAGGATATCCAAATTGTTCTTATATTGTTTAAATATCATATTTTTTTCATTTAGTACTGCCCTTCGAAAACAACAGAAGATACTTACATATTTTCCGGAAGACAAATTAAGTACAATTTACCTTGATCTTCAAATTCAAAAAGTTTACACCCCCTTAATGCATTGTGTTTCCTTCTGGAGCATCAGTGAATGTTTGAACCTTTTGTAATAGTTGTGGATTTTGTTAAAATTATTCACATTTTCACAGAGTCTGCAAAAGGATATGTAAACCTTTGAGCACAACTGTACATGCTAAACTCCAAAAATAAATGATTATGCACTTGCTGAATCACTGGAATCACATCCTGTAGGTCTCGTGTCCAATTACTAGAACTAATACAGCCAGAATCTATACAAATACTCTACAAAGTAAAAGTAAACATTGCCAATGTACAGTCTTGTTGAGTATATATATTGTGCGTTCTGGATGGGTTGTGATGGTTGACTTGTCAACTAGTTGCCCAACAATATACATGTTGACTAGATTTTGTTCTTTAAAGGATTAGTTCACTTTGAAATGAAAATTATCCTTCTGAAGCAAAACGATGCGTTTGTGTAAAATAAATATCCATATTTAAACAAGTTATGAAGTCGAATATCAAGCTTCTGCCAGACTGCCTTCCGTATTCAACGTACGCAAAAAGTGTAAACCTCTTGCAGTTCACAAAGCTTACGCTATGTCATGTGCCTTCCCTATCAAATTTACGGAAAAAGTGTAATTGATGCGACGCCAGTTTACACTTTCTTCGTAACTTGTATACGCAAGGCGGTCTGGCAGAAGCTCGATATTTGACTTCATAACTTGTTAAATATAGATATTTATTTTACACAAATGCATCGTTTCGCTTCAGAAGGCCTTTATTAACCCCCCGGAGCCGTGTGAAGCACATATTTATAATGGATGGATGTGGATGGAAGCACTTTGTTCAGCTCATACTCATTGAACCCTATCACTGCCATTATAAAGTTCGGATGCGTCAGGATATTTATTAATATTTCTCCGATTGTCTTCGTCAGAAACAAGAAAGTCATATACACCTAGGATGGCTTGAGGGTGAGTAAAGGTTGGGCTAATTTTCATTTCAAAGTGAACTAATCCTTTAAGTTGTTGTTGAGCCAGAGTTTAATTAGCCTGCTCTGCTTTATCTCTTAGCGTTAGCTTAATCAGTTAGCTTCAATAAAATGGGACTTCAGCTAGCTTTCTTCGCAGTATTCTCTTCTAACTGTTGCCCTGCCATGACAGTAGTTGACCTGAAAGATAAACTGACTACAGAAGAAGACGATAGATGCTAATGCTTGCTTTTATCACCTATTGTGGTAATATACTTGAATTGCAGTCGGAGACATTTCAGACTATGAAGCATTAATGTGCGCTTGTGTAGCTAGAAATTTGCATAGCTAGTATTTTGCACCTAACATTGACACAAAAATGATGCACATGCCTAAATTTTAACAAATGATTGTTGACATATCTACTGACAGCAGTGCAATAATAATTAGCAAATCTCCTGAATCAGATTTTAGTGTCCGAAAGCATGACTTCTGCAGCGTTGCGATCTACACCTTGCGAATCCCTCAGGAGTAGAACAAACCTTAAAAAGCACAATCGTCATCAGTTTCCACAAGCACAATAGTGTTGCATTGTGTTTCATAATTAATGGGGACTCAGCACAAATTCAGTCCTTGTAATCCCCCTAAATGCCCCTGTAACTCTTATTGTCAGTCGGCGTGTCTCCCGAGGTAAATCTTCACTGGCTTATGGTGAATGCACCGAGGTATATATGTCTTTCAGACTAGTCGGTGGTGTTTGTGAAGATGGATGGGGGTGAGCAACGCTAGGGAAAAGTCTTCATTGATATGTAGAACGTTTCTTGAGAGACGGCCTGACCTAACGCAAAACAACACAGTTCATTTACAGAGGACTTTGTTTAAGCCTCGGCTAATCCAGACCTCCCAACAGGAATGAAACCTGGCATCAGTTTCTTCTGTCTTTGGAGAGACATTTGGGAGCACAGTTTACTGGACTTGAATTCTTTCTTTTTGTGTATTCATGTATGCAAATTAAATTCTGAGTGTAAATGAAACAACTGTGTTCTCCTTTTACTTGTGGTACACCAGAAATAAAATTAGTGCACATGCTTCAGCACAACGAGCCAGCTATGATGTGCTTGTACATGTGGCAACATTTGTTGTATTTTTGTTTTAGAACATATATAGAACTTTTACATTTCTAAAATGTAAATGATTTTATATTTTTTATTTCACAGCAGCAGGTTTATTAGGCTGCTGTCACTTTAAGACCTGGCGCTGCCGCACATGATGAATATCTGACATGTTCATTTAAGACTTCATTTAACTCCTTTAAGACTGTGCTTATGAGGATACTCGACAAAACAGGCATTTTGGTATAATTTTGTGGGGGTTTTTTTCTGTTCAAGCGCTATCTGAAGCAGCTTTTTGTGCGCGCGAGTCATGTTTCTGCCACAGGAGATTCACAGACACCGCGCCAGTACTGCACTGCATTCTCTTTTGTGTCTTGTCGCGATTGAATTGGTTGGATGGTTGTTTTAAAAGCATTTGCATGAATTATAGCATGGTCAAATAATGTAACGCTAGCCAAAGGATGACGGGAATAAAAGGATGCTGCATTAACTGTGTTAAATATTTTTAACTCGTTAAACTGAAAAAATTAATCACATGCGTCAATACAGATAGAAACACACACAGTATTGGGTAACGCATTACAAGTAACGTGAGTTATGTAATCAGATTACTTTAAGTAACTAGTAAAGTAACACATTTTTTCAAATAAGTAATGCAAGTTACTTTGTTTTCCCATTTATTGACTGACAGCTTTCCTGTCCCCATGTTGAGAGAAATGCTGTGTTCCAGACGCGGTTGGACGTGGGAATATCCCAAATTAAATGTCCCACTTTAGATCTCAGTGCGTTTCAGGCAATCAGATGTCACATTCACATGCTAACCACATGATGTTGCCACGACACAATGAGAGCATATTGTGTTTTTGTGTCAATTATGGCGAAAACAGAATAAAAACAACATAAAATCGCTTTGAAAATAGCTGATGAAAAGCAAAAACGAAGGTATTATTACATAAACTTAATGTCTAATATTAAAGTTTATTTTTACGTTTATGCTCATTAGTAGCAGGATTTGCCGACATCTTGGAAGTGAATTATCATTATTATCAAAAGATATGTGCAATAAACATTTATGTTATGCCACTATGTCCTTTCTGACCAATCTTTTTATACAAATATTAGACCAATATGTTCAGCCTTCATATAGGAAAATCAATTATTAGGCTATATTAGCTAAAAAACAACAACAACAACAACAATAAAAAAACTAAACTAAAAAAAAAACAAAAAAAAATACACACTTGTAAGGAAGCTTATGAATGGCTGTCACATCACGTTAAAAAAGAACAAAGGAATCGATCAGACCCGAAAGACTCGAGAGATGAACTAATCATTCAGTTTCTGCATTCAGCCTATGGGGCTGTGACGTGATGAACGAACGACTCGAACCCGAGAGACTCGAGAGGCGAACTAATCATTTCTGTTTCCGGTACAGACTACATAGCCTTGTCTATGGGGCTGAGACTTGATGAACGAACGACTCGAACCCGAAAGACTCGAGAAGTGAACTAATCATTTCCGTTTCCTGTACAGAACCTATGGGATGTTGCGCATGCGCGGTCAACAGAAAATTAACGAATCACTCTCTGGGACAACTCGTTGTTCTCAAGTCATATTAAAGATTCGTTAAAAATGAACGAATCGTTCATGAACGACACATCACTAGTGTGTGTGTGTGTGTGTGTGTGAGCGTGCATTTTTGTGATTTATGAGGACACAAATTTGTATAATGACATGGGTATTACACTGGTATTACAACGTAAACATGAAATATGAGGACATTTCATGAGTCCTCATATTTAAAATAGCTTTAAAAACATACTAAATGTTTTATTAAAAATCTAAAAATGCAGACAGTTTTCTGTGATGGGTAGGTTTAGGAGTAGGGGTAGTGTAGGGGGATAGAATGTACAGTTTGTACAGTATAAAAACCATTACGCCTGGGATGTCCTCACTAAGATAGCAAAACAAACCTGTGTGTGTGTGTGTGTGTGTGTGTGTGTGTAAAAAAAAAAAAAATTATATTAAAAAAAAAAAAAAAAACCTTTACTAATTAAGCAGTTGGGTGTTGTGTGTTTACTTTACTGATCCCTAGTCAGAATGATCCAGTTTGTACTGAGGAGTATGTTTGATAAAGTGGCTTGTAATGTCAGACTCATTTGTGTTAGCTGAACCTTGTCAGGTAGAATGACCTATTCACGTAGAGACGATAAATGAAGTCTGTCATTTAATGGACTCCTGAAATTAGACTCTTATAGGCGCTTTGAAATATTATCTTCCATCCACACCCCTCTGCACTTTACCTGAGTAAAGCTTTTGTTTTAGAGTTGAAGTATGAGGTGAAGTATGGACTAGCGGGGCAGTGGAGGGAGAAATTGCTTTGTCCTCTGCTATATATATACCAGGTGGTCATATTTACCAAGTGATGAGCTGTCGGCGGAAATCCCACTTGTCTTACTCACCCAATTAGCTTGTCAAAGTAATATAAAATTCCTCTAAATTATCAATGGAACTAATAATAAAATTTTATAACCACAGGCCGTAATGTGCCATGTTATCTCTGTTATTGCCCCAATGCCACGTTTTGGAAATGTAATTATAATAATTCAGTTGAAATGACAGGTGTTTTAATGCGAGGCGGAAGGTTAAGTTTGATATGGATGTCGTAATGCCGCTCTGTTTGAATGAATTAATTCAGCCAAACACTGTGTATCTGTATGAAGCTGTCTGAAGGACGATAATTAAGGAGGAGTGCTTGAATTTAAACTCATGAGGTTTCTGCAGAGCTAACAATGTATCTAAGAGCATCTAAATTCCCTGGCCTCCAGCTTGAAGTGCTTTCAACTCATCTTCTGTGAGTTACGTGCCGCATCAGAGATAAGAGTTCTCTCTTGTCTTATGGGACACCCGAGAGTCGTGGATTACCAGTGTTTCATGTTGTAGACGGATAGTTAAATATGTCTCTTTGGCTGAATTTTACGAGGTTGTGACTATATGGGAATTGCAAGATTTTGTTTTCGATTTCACTTTCATTAATGGTTCTTGTAGTACTTTCCGTCCATGTTGGTGGAAAAAAATGCATGTTTTAAAGGATTAGTTCACTTTGAAATGAAAATTAGCCCAAGCTTTACTCACCCTCAAGCCATCCTAGGTGTATATGACTTTGTTCTTTCTGATGAACACAATCGGAGATATATTAATAAATATCCTGACGCATCCGAGCTTTATAATGGCAGTGAGCGGGACCAATGAGTATGAGCTGAAGAAAGTGCTTCCATCGTAAACGTGTACTCCACACGGCTCCGGGGGGTTAATAAAGGCCTTATGAAGCAAAGCGATGCGTTTGTATAAAAAAAAATATCCATATTTAACAAGTTATGAAGTAAAATATCTAGCTTCCGCCAAACTGCCTTCCATATTCAAGTTAAGAAGAGCACTGCGGACAGCATATATTTTCGGCTTGTATTTTCAACCGTTTTTCTCTCCAAAAAAAGGAAATGCCATTTTCGGCTGATAATTTTTGGCGGCCAAAATTTCGATGCATCCCTACAAAAAAGTGTAGTGATGTACAAAGCACTGCTCACAAATAAGTCACTCTCAAAACAAGTAGCTTTCTGATGGTCAACACGGCAAATTCGTGAGACCAATTTAAACATGAGCAAAATGGGGAAGTTTTGCCAAACAATGGATAGTGTGACTGTACCTTCAGACATTTTGAGTCTGATATTGTCAGATCAATGACTAAATAGCTTTATCACCAGAGTCTGTGAAAATAGATGCTAAAGAAAGGAGGGAAGGAGGACAGAGGGATTATGGGTAGGAGACACTAGTCTTCAGTCATTGGAGTGCCCCAGGTGCTGTTATCAGAAACCATGATTACATCCTTGTCAGACCTCTAGGTTTCTAATCCATCAATTGCTCTTCCTCTGCCTCCTAATACCAACATCCAACTGTGTCAGTGATGGTCTCATGGACCTTTACATGTAAGTGCTCCTAGTGTTAGAAGAACCATAGACCTTGAAGCATTTCTCCAGCTCTGATAGAGCCGGGGGAGGTCAGTGTTGTAATTTTTACAATTTCATGTCATCCAGGAATGCGCTTTCTCCATCAACTTCTGATGGCCTGAATTATGAATAAAATAAAAGCATGGGGGAGAGGGTTGGACTGAAGGGAACGAAAGACGAGTGGTATTGCCGACCTACTTCAGCATCTTATGTAGATAAAAAGAAATGGACATTTAAAAGGGAATGAATCCTTCCACAAGTCTTTTGTGAGAAAGGCTTTTAAAACATACATGTCAAAGATGCTTTCCTTCTTTTGAAGGGTTCATTAAGCTTTTAAGTAACAGACATGAAAGGTCCTTCCAAGGCCTTCATTGATTTCTTTCCAAAGAGCATTCTAAAAGTATGTTTAAAGCATTTTTCAACACAAAATTATGCATTCATGTAAGTAGAAGTAGTACAGAGACACACCATCGTGTCATTTCAACCTCATTTATGACTTTCTGAGGTTAACTCTTTTGTAGAAATTACAATATTATCAGCTACTCTGAGTTACTTGGCCCTTGGTCTTGTTTGATATTCTTTTCATGCTTCTGTGATTATTTAGTCCAACTAATTATAGCTTGTTTTACATCTCTGTGTTGTTTTGCATGTCTGTCACGTCAAGAGCAGATTAATAGTGCTCATCATCTCAGACATAAGTTGAGGCAATCATGCATGGAAATTGAGTCTGTTTCTTCCTCCCCAAAAGCCAAACTGTTGCTCATCTAAAGAGAGCATAAATCATAACAGGAAAAATAGAACCTCTAATCCACAACAAAGTGCAAAAATTGATCATTTTATAAGAGTTTGCAAAAAGTTTGTGCTTTTTTTTTTTTTTTTTTGGAACCATGCTGACACAAAAGTAATATATTCACTTTTAGGATGGTATTTATTCTTTGTCATCACCCAGCGGGTGTTTTAGTCTGTTTAATTGATGGAACCCCTGCTGCACCGTATGCATGTGATTTTTAGTTCAAGGTGTCCTTTGATATGCTTTGATATCTTTCTTTCTGAACCCGGCAAATCAAACACTCTACCAGTGATAAAAGACTGCTTCGTTCAGATCTATAAATTAGTAAATTTTACATTGTTGTTGTTTCGAGCCAGGATAACTACCTTATATCTATTACATTTATTGATGTTGGAAATGACACATCTTTAAGTGATTTTAATACATTGTTTTAGGTAGTGTGGCTTGCAGTCTTAAGGAAATGTGCACAGGGTGCAATAATAAGTGCCTTTTTATGCTGAATTAAATTACATTATATTTTTCTGAAATTCTGTTTACCTCCGTAATCTGTCATATTTACAAATGAAACAGAATATTCAATATGGAGAAAAAAAAGTAAAAGAGGGATTAGTGACATTAGCTGAAATAAATGTTGTCTCAGAAATGCAGCAAGGCAATAAATTTTGATAAAATACTTGATGATGTTTTTGTTGTTTGGAGTAATGTACACAATGAGACCAGGAAAGTGCATTAAGTAAGCAAATTGGATAAATTTTGATTTCATGCTGGCTTTAAGCTTTATTAGCAGTAAGACTTCACTAAGACATTTTCTGAGAGATTAAGTAAATTAAAAGTTGAAGTCAAATGAAGGTCAAAGATTGAACACATATTGTCATTTCCGGAGGTGACAGCACCTTTTTACGGCAGTAAATGTCTTATTGATTGTTCTTCTGCAGTAACCTCCTTCATTGTTATCCCTTGGTCATAGATATTCCATCAGTTAAACCATGATGTGACAGGACTGAATGGTATGAAATTAGCAAAGACCATTAAAAAATATTGAGGTATTCAGAATTCACCAGGATCTTTTGTTGGAGCTAACCGTTTCTGACTCAAGTTTTCAACTTCTAAATAGACATCAATGCATAAACCTCTTCCAAGATAGACTTTAAAGATCTTTTAATCTTATGCAGTACATTTTGAGTTACATCTTGTACCAGTTTGTCCCTTTAGCTATACCACACTAATCTCTAGGTACAATCTCTTTGAAGAGTTTTGCCTTAATGATCCAATAATCTGATTGGTGCTTGTTTCATTATTGTTAGTGCATCAAGCGTTTGTCCTGCCACACAAAGCTAATCAAGATTGTCCCTGTCCTTTTTGTTTTCTCAGCAGAAAAAAATGGAAAACTGCCAGTGTTTGATTGTCAGGTTTGGAGCAATGGTAAAATAGCCTAACCAATGCAAGATGGCCGCCCACAGGATCCGAGTAACCAACAACAACAATGTGCTCCCTAGATGTAAATCAGAGGGCACTCTTATTGACCTTGATGAGGGAGTGACTGAGGCGAGTCTCATAGATGTCAAAGGTCAGTTTATTACATTGCATATAAATAAAGGGGACATGTGATATGATTGTGCCATGTACATTGCAAATCAGTAATTCTTATTAATATGTTTATCTTTACAGTGCCTTCTCCCAGTGCCTTGCGTTTGGCCCCCTCAATGTCATTTGGGACTGCACATGAAGTAGTCGCCATAAAGGATTACTGTCCATCCAGTTTTACCACTCTAAAGTTCTCCAAAGGTGATCATCTCTATGTGCTGGACACATCTGGTGGGGAATGGTGGTATGCCCACAACAACCGAGAAATGGGATACATTCCTTCAACATATGTGCAACCAATTAACTACAGGAACTCATCTCTAAGTGACAGTGGGATGATTGACAATCTTGGGGACTGCTCGGAGGAGGGAGCAAAAGAGCTGGACCTGCTGGGGGAGTGGACTGGAGTGTCGCTGAAGCCCTCCATGCCTTATGACAACAACAACCCCTTCTCCATGCTCTCCTCAACCAACCCATTCCTAAATGGGTCCATGGATGACGTCCTCGATCAGAACAGCAATGAGAAGACGAACCAATGCAACAGCATGGATTTGCTTTTTTTTGACTTGCCTTCAGCCCCCATCTCCACCACCAGCAATACAAAAGGGTACAGCAATAGTGTCTTTGATGGAACATCCACCAATGCTGATCTTGAAGCCTTGCAGATGCTTCGCAAGGACAATCCATTTTTTCGGAGTAAGAGATCTTACAGTTTATCAGAGTTATCAATCTTACAAGCTCAGTCGAATCCTCCGTTGCCTTCATCAGGGTTTTTTACAGGGCTTAAAGCTCCCTCACCGGAGCAGTTTCAGAACAGAGAGGACTTTAGGACAGCATGGCTAAACCATCGAAAGTTGGCACGGTCTTGCCATGACCTTGAATCCCTTGGACAGAACCCAGGCTGGGGTCAAACACAACCAGTAGAGACTAACATTGTCTGCAAGTTGGACAGCTGTGGAGGGGCAGTCCAGCTCCCAGATACAAATATCAGTATTCATGTTCCCGAAGGCCATGTTGCAGTGGGAGACACTCAGCAAATCTCTATGAAGGCTCTACTAGATCCTCCCTTGGAGCTGAACAATGATAGATGCTCGACTGTCAGTCCAGTGGTTGAAATCAAACTGAGTAACATGGAAATAAAGTCATTCATTACCTTAGAGATGAAGGTATCCGTCACGACTAGGACAGAAAGTCCAATGGCTGAGGTTTTGTGTGTAAGAAGTGACTGTAAAGAGGGTCCTTATTCTCCTGTTCCACAAGCATACATTTATGGTGATACGATTCAGGTTCAGCTGGACAACTTGGAGCCCTGCATGTATGTAGCCATTGTTGTCCAGACCCAACATGTTTCCTTCAGTTCATCTGTTTGGGATCATATGATGAAAAAAGTTACATTGGGTCTCTACGGGCCCAAACACATTCATCCATCTTTTAAGACTGTGGTGGCCATTTTTGGCCATGACTGCGCCCCTAAGACTCTACTAGTCAGTGAAGTTGGGAAGCAAGCAAAGTCTGCCCCTCCTGTTTCACTACAACTGTGGGGGAAGCACCAGTTTGTCCTTAGCAGACCTCAGGACTTGCAGATAGGTATGTACTCTAACATGTCAAACTATGAGGTCAAGGCAAATGATCAAGCTAGGATTGTTCGTGGGTTTCAGCTCAAACTAGGCAAGGTGAGCCGGCTCATCTACATGATTACGTCTCGGAACGCAGATGAGATTTCTGACTTCACGTTACGTGTCCAGGTAAAAGATGATCAGGATTGCATCCTTGCACAATTTTGTGTTCAGACACCACAGCCGCCCCCTAAAACTGGGATACGGAACAATGGCCAGAGGCGGTTCCTAAAGAAAAAGGAAGTTGATAAAATAATTTTGTCTCCTCTGGCCATCACCACCAAATACCCACAGTTTCAAGAGCGCTGCATTACCAACTTGAAATTTGGCAAACTGATCAAAACGGTTATCAGGCAGACCAAGAATCAGTACTTGCTGGAATATAAAAAAGGGGATATTATCGCCCTACTCAGTGAGGAGAAGATCAAACTCAAAGGACAACTATGGACCAAAGAGTGGTACATTGGATACTATCAGGGAAAGATTGGTCTTGTACATGTAAAAAATGTGCTTGTCTTGGGAAAGGTTAAGCCTATATACTTTTGTGGGCCAGACCTTACAACCACAATGCTGATGGAACAAATCCTAAAGCCCTGCAAGTTTCTCACTTACATTTACGCCTCTGTGAGGACAATACTTATGGAAAATCTGGGGAACTGGCGAGCATTTGCTGATGCTCTGGGCTATGTGAATCTTCCTTTGACGTATTTTTGCAGAGCAGAGCTGGATAGTGAACCAGAGAGGGTTGCCTCAGTGCTGGAGAAACTAAAGGAAGATTGCCTCAACATGGAGACCAAAGAGAAGAAATCTTTTCAGAAGGAACTGATGATGGTAAGCCTATGTGTGTGTTGGTTTGTCCAAACTGCATAGTTTTCAAATTATAGTGGTTGTGTTTGCTTTTTGAATATAGTAGATAACTATTAGAAATTTGGCCATAAAGAACTTGATTTAAACCTGTTTTTATGCGGTTCTGCTTATCTGCCTTTTCTCTTATTAATGCTTGAGGCTAATTCTGATGAGAGTGCACTTAGCTGCTCTGTGCTGCCTTTCTTATCTGTACAGCTGTGGAAACTTGCAAGTACAGCAGCCGGATCCCTTCTTGGCTCACTCAAATTCAGAAAGAAAGATTGCGTTTGTATTAGTTTTTTTATCACTGGGCACAGGATGTCCAGGGTTGGTAATGTACAGTATAAGCTGCCCCTGTTTAATCCCCACAATGTCCAGAAATATAAACTCTTTGGTGTCCTTAAAGTTCATCTAAAAATTAAAATTGTCTTCTTTTAATCGCCACTTTTGCTCATGTTGTTACAGACCTTGATGGTTTTCTTAAATGTGAACTTAAATTTTGATCTGGTCCTCACACAAATTTATTGTATGGCTTTAGAAGACTTCGTTCACAAGTCATATGGAAGACTTTTATAATATGTTCATGGTACCGTTTTTAAAATGTTATGACAGCCCCAGACCTCATTCACTTTCATTATGTTGAAAAGAAAAAAAAAAGTACTGGATTGGAACAACGTTAGTGGGTGATTTTGGGTGAACTACTCCTTTAGTTCAAAGTGCTCTTTTCCACTATTGTATTACTGTCAACACTAGTGTGGTTGAGTTACTGTCAGAACAGCACATCAGATATTTTTTTTTTTTTTTACAGTGTAGCAATTTCTACCTTACATTCTACTAGTACTGACCGATATCCCATTCATAAGTAAACAGTTTAGCGCCCCACTTTTGTCAGCTTAGGTCTTGCAGATCTGAGAATACAGTGCATGGAGAAAGATGTATTATTACTTGTTCAGACTGGACAGCAAAAGAGAGAACAGATGTAGTAAGTCCAGTCTTATCTTTAGCAAAAAAACTAGCTTTAGCATCTTTTCTTGAATAAAAAAAAAAAACACTAATACAAGCACTAAAAAAAACACTAATACAAGTTTTGCTACATTGCTAGGTATTTTGAAGGTCCAAATGGGGATGCTGACTATTCACTGACCTCAGTGTTAAAGTGATATATCCCTGAAAGGAATCTTCGTTTTATCTTTCCCTCCACAACAGGCAGAGCTTTTGTTAAAGTTAAATTATTCAAGACTTGAGTGGGCGGTAAGCACCTGTTATATCTCAACAATCATTTGCGTCTCTTTCAGAGTGTTTCTGCTTATGTTTCTGCTGGCTAAGAGGGAGCTTCATCATTGTTTCCCTGCCGTGCTTCTAGTGCTGACACATTCATCAAGTGGAGATGAGGCTATTATTCCCATCCCAAGGCCTGACGTCAGAGGCTAGCCGATTGTCTTTTGTGGTAGTGAATCGATTTTGAAATTGCAGCCTGTAGAACCTGATGGACGCACGGCCTTTCCTTGCCTCGCTCTTGCTATTATTTAGCGGTTTATCTTTTTGAGTTTGGTAATTACGCCCAATACTTCTGAGCCTGGTGACATTTTGAGCTGTGCAAACAATGAGATGGAAGAAATTTTGCTCAACGTTAAGTCTGACATGCCAGCTATTAAGCTTAGCATAGCAATTTATAGGTCTTTCAAGCTAATACCCGCCTGTATTGTGATTTAACAATTCTGTATGCTGTCTCAGTATCCTAACTTAGAGTTAGCATTCCACACACACAAATGTGCTTAGCCTAAATCCATAAATATATGACTTTTCCTATTAAGCCAAGTTTTATCGAGTCAAATGGCAGCTTGCCACCTTTACTCAGCAAGTGGTGCGTTTTCAAAGCTTGTGTGCTAGGTGGTTGGCTAGGCCTTCTGGAAGCTTCCAAAGACTGAAAGAGCTTGGCAGCTGCCTCAGCCATATCTAAACACTCCTAAAATAAAACCAAACAGCAGGGGGGCACTCCAAGGCCATCAGACTAGTAAAGAAAACAAGCTAAACTGAGCCTTTTTAAATGTGCTTGGTTTAAATATTTGGAATAGGCAGAACTGGGGTTATCGCTAGCTAACAGTGAGCCACCTGCTTTGGGCTTGGTGCAGCTTCTTTATATAAATGTCACTGTAGTCACAATAGCCAAAGCGTTTTGTTGTAAGATAGCATAATTAATTTGTTTCATTTTTTTTTTCTCTCTCTCTCTCTCCTCTCTCTCTCTCTCTCGTATAACTCTGGAGAGGTCTGTAACATTTCTAAATAGCATATTTTATCACAGTTTGCTGACAGTTTTTTCCGTCTGTCTGGTTTAAACTGGCCATCTCTGCCCCTAAGGGTTAAATAATGCATTTATAAGAGATTTTCAACAGCTTGTGCCTGAGGACTGGCTGAGCCCTGACATTTTTCTCAAATAGCCATGGTGTGGTGGGACACATTTTACATGCTTCTTTAGAAATCAATGTGAAACATGACCTTCACCTCTCCCTGCCCTCTGGTAGCATAGCTAAAATTAGATCATTTTTCTGTGGCTGTTCAACCATAACCGCAAAACTTTGACTCATTTTACAGTAATTATTGTGAGTGGAAGTAGTATATTGATGCTTTGTGCCCGCTACTGTATTCAGCAGTATCATTTAGCTCTGATGAGTTTCAAAGGGAAAAGCTGAAACTTCACACTCCCTTTCACTTACTCACATTCTAATTTGCATACTATGTTTATAATAGTATGCAAAATTAGAATTTTTGGATTCTAAATGATAGTATGTTAAACATGGCATTGCAAGGTGCCCACATGGTATAGTATTTCCAGTAGATTGTCGCGGTATGCATCTTTGCATGCTTTTTCAGGTAAAATTGCCCACAAATCTTTGCGCAACAGAAGTTTATAATATATGTGACCCGTGCAGGCAAAATGAGTCGGAATGCCCACAGGCTAATTATAAGCTACAGGCAAAATAAGTTAAAAAAATTGATTTTGGTCGAATTTGAGGTTTTCACAAAAATGAGTTCATTAAGCCCTCATCTAGCAATCCCAATGTTCCAAATAGCAATTAAACATCTAAAAGTATCTTTATTTGTACGTTTTCTGAGAGGAGAACCTTTCTTTTGTCCATGAAAAATGCAGTTTTTCTCTGCTCGCTTCTCGACTACTGGTGCTTCCCCTCAATTTTGGTATCTTTTTAAAGCACAGCATTCCAACTTTGTGAATATTCATAGCGAATTTTCGATGGCATGAGTCTGAACCAATGAAATGTGATTTTCAAACTGATCTTCTGATCTTAAACAAAATGATCTTCACATATATAAATACATATGTTTGCGTATATATACTTAAGTACCCATAGGAAAGAAAAATCAAAAGTGAGATCTCTTCAACATCTCAAATGTTTCTCCTAGACAAAAATGAGGTTACTTTAACATCAAATGGAGACTTTTGCTTGAGTCTCCTGCTTCTCACACTTGTCTCCTGAAACAAAAACTCCAACACTCTCACAATGGTCTCCTTTAAAGTGTTAGTTCACCCAAAAATTTATTTTCTGTCATTAAGTACTCACCCTCATGTCGTCCCACACCCGTAAGACCTTTGTTCATCTTTGGAACACAAATTAAGATATTTTTGATGAAATCTGAGGGTATCTGATCTACATATAGGCAGCAACGACATTGCACCTTTTGAGGTCCAGAAAGGTTAAAACAGACATTGTTAAAACTGGCGACGTGACTATAGTGGTTCAACCTTAATATTATGAAGCAACGAGAATACTTTTTGTGCGCAAAAGCAAAACAAAAATAACGACTTTATTCAACAAATTTGTCTGTCCCCTATCATACTGCTGTGCAATTTCTGTTGCAGAGCTTCAGTGTTTATGTCTGAATGCGGGCTCAGTATTGGCTAACCTTTCTGGACCTTTCTGGACCTCAAAAGGTGCAATGTCGTTGCACTTTTGCTATGGGTTTATTAGGCCTATTTCATCAAAAATATCTTAATTTGTGTTCCGAAGATGAACGAAGGTCTTACAGGTTTGGGACGACAAGAGGGTAAATACTTAAATTTCAATCAAATCAGAAATTTAATTTCTGGGTGAACTAACCCTTTAAAGTTTTAGAAGAGATCTCAACAACATTACACACCGTGCTTAGATTTTTCTCCTTACTTAGAGACTTTGGTGGTCTCACATTTGTCTCCTCTAAAGATTCAGAAAAGATCTCAACAACATCACACACTATGCTCAGATTTTTCTCCTCAGCCAGAGTCTTTGGTGCTCTCACTCTTGTCTCCTTTAAAGTTTAAAAGAGATCTCAATAACATCACATAGTGTGCTCAGATTTTTCTCCTAAACTAAAGACTCCGAAGCTCTCACTCCTCTAAAGATTCAAAAGAGATCTCAACAATGTCAAACACTATGCTCAGATGTTTCTCCTTAGCTAGAGATTCTGGTGGTCTCACATTTGTCTCCCCTAAAGATACAGAAAAGATCTCAACAACATCACACACTATGCTCAGATGTTTCTCTTTAGCTAGAGATTCTGGTGGTCTCACATTTGTCTCCTCTAAAGTTTAGAGGAGATCTCATCAACTTAATATACTGTGTTCAGATTATTCTCCTTAGCTGGAGACTCTGCTGCTCTCATATTTGTCTCTACATTTTAGAAGTGATCGCAACAACTTTGCAAAGTGCATCTCTTTGCAAAGACTCTTATTGTATCAACAAGTAAGAGTAACGTTAATCTTATTTCTGCATATTTGCACTCTTAATATAGGCTTAAAAATGGACTTTTTTTTTTTTTTTTACTTTATTGGTGCACACTTTGTAAAGTTGTTGAGATCTCATCTGAACTTTAAGAGGAGACAAATGTGAGAGCTTCAGAGTCTTTAGCTAAGGAGAAAAACCTGCGCACAGTGTGCAAGATCTCTTCTAAAATCTGTTATACTAAAATGAGGGATATATGAGAATCACAACTAAGTCTCATGAGCTTAGGAAAAGCAACCACTGAGCGATAAATTTTTCCTATGAGTATGTATTATACATTTCTAGCATGATTTGAGCATTAGCGTCTTGCGTTAGCAACAAAATAAAATGTTTATTTCCTAACTTTTATGAAATAATAAAAATTAAAGGAATTTAGCTAGATCTTAGAACGTTTAAATATTGACACTGAAGTTTTGCTAGATTTTAGTTAGATGATAATGCTCAAATTATGCTAGAAGTGTGTGTGTGTAATATTGATATAAATAAATAAAATATTCAATATATTAATCATTAATCCAACTAGTGCATTTGCATGTTCTAGAGAAAAGAAAAGTTGTATCTTAAAGGCAATTTGCTTTGTTTATATACATAAATACTTGCTTCAATGGTTCGCTGTTTATACTTTTAATGCCTCATATAAGAATCCATTGTCTCAGTCTCATAGCTCAAATGTGTTAGCAAGTCCAATTAGTATTCATAACAGTAACCTTTTCAGAACTGCATTCCAAGACTTTGACTTATGCCAACTGCACTGCTGCATGAACGATTCAAAATCAGTTGGAATTATTGCTAAAATATATCACTGTGTTATCAAGACCTTCCCTAATAAGTCAAATCTTACAACTGAGATCAGGCCGGTCTTGTCGACAGAGGTCATTCATTTCCTAGAGTTACTTTTTCCCTCTGCACAGTGAGTTCTGACAGCAGACATTTGCCGTAAATTTATTTCCTTAACCCTGCAGACTACAAACCACTTTTACCTCACGGCTTTCAGTCAGATCTGTCTGATCTGGGTGTCTTGTGGTGCCAACAGTTGATCTTGGCAGGTGTAATCTATCTGATGATGGGGGAAACCAGGTAATGGGAGGATGCCAAGGGAGGCCAGGATAAATCCAGCAGCTATGATTCGTTTTCCACGGCATGATGGATGCCGTGATGTATCACTTGGTAATTGAATGCTTGAGATATCATCCCATCATTCCCTGAAATGAAAGTTAATGGGAGGAAGTCAGCTGGACCTGAAAGTAAAATGCAAACATAGATTAAATTTTGGAATGATTGATAAAAAAAATATTTAAAGTTACAGTGTAAAAAAATAAGACATTTATTTTGTTAAAAAATACATTTTTTAAGCTCAATATATTTAAAGCAGTAGTTTTTCTAGACCTGAAAAAAAATTATTCTGGAAGTTATTCAAAATTTAGAAGTAATAGAAATGTATATAGTGAATACAATACAAAAGTCTAAGATCACTAGTTAACATAATTCTGTATTTTTCTAATTTAATTCAGATGTGTTCATTACAGATTATATTATCGGCATAATGTAGAAATCTGTCATTATGGAAATATGACATTTTCAAAATCCTAACAATGTATTGCTGGTTTAAATTAGATTTTGAATCAGATTTTCTATATGGTCTCAGACTTTTTCTTACTTTGAAAATCATGCTTGAAAGCCATGTTCACTTTTTTATTGCATGCTCCACAAAAGAAAGAAAGTCATACAGAAAGACATGAGGCTGACTAAGTGATGAATTGTCATTTTTGGGTGAACTATTCCTGTAATATGTTGGCCAGAATGCAGAACAAATCTGATATTATACATTCTCCCGCACAGGCAAAAAGCCTTTCAACTAGAAAATAAAACTAGGCTCATTATTCTTGTCACTAGAGAGATAGAAAATCCTTGGCGGGTTCATTTTATTCAGTTTTACAAGTAAGAAAGAAAATCTTTCGTCTTCCTCCCACTCATCGGCTTGCCTTCCCCCCTGCTGTTCCTTTTCTTTCCATCTTTTTTTGCTTCCCATCTCTCTCTAAACTACTGAAACGCAGGAAGCCACAACAGACATCTAAACTGTAGAAAATGAGATGCCACCGTTCCTAAGCTCACAGGTCAATTTCATCTGTCCATCATTCCCATCAGGTTGTCTCTGTAGAAAGTGGACAATATTGTGCAGAGGGTGAGCGGCTCAGCAATCCCATTTGAGAGCATGTCTCTTATAGTCAACCGTTCAGCCACTATTCCGACACCCTTAATGGGTTTTTTTTTAGTGATTGGAACTTTCCTGTAAAACCTGAAATTGGTTTCAATACCACTTTCAGGTCTGAGTCCCTGAAGACCGGTTTGTTGCATTATGGCAAGTTTCGCTCAGAACTGAAGGACTACTTCAGTCGTTGATGTAGTGTTTTCATTCATAAAGCTAAACCGGGAGATTTTCATCAGCTATAATTTGTGGTATATCTGATAATGCAAGTCTGTGAGAAGTCCAGCCCAGTCCTTGAGTTTTTTTAAAGCAAGTTAGAGTTAGCAAACATGGCTAAATATGTAAGGAATCGCATGCTAGCATACTTTTACTTTGCATGTGGTGTAGAGCATTGTAGCATTCCTTCCAGTAGGTTTGTGCACAATATCAGTGTGAACAGATATTTACATGGGAGAAATAGGAAGAGTAGTATGCTATTCTGAATCCAGTGATAGGCTTCTTGTTAAGGTAGCAGCCCATTTTCTGCTCTGATTGGTCAGATGACACAGTCTGTTTTGATTGGTCTACCGCTTACAGCGCGTGTCGGAAAAGAAACGGCCATTACATATCTGAATTTCAGCTCTGGATGTTCCTCAGCACCTTTATACACAGTGATACAAACAGTAACGATGGTGTCGGTTTTGTCATATAAATTCAAGCTTGAGTCCTCATCTTTTTGAAGTGCATGCAAAGTGGATTCGCAGCGCAGAAAACAGCATCTTCTCGACATGTCGGCAACACGAACCAAACTCTTCCGGATCTCAGCTACAACTGTGACTTATGTATATGATGTATATTATGATATTATGATGAACTAAGATAATGCCAGTGGAGAAAGGCATATAAAAGTTGTTCAAAGCGTTTCTAAGGATGTTGATATTTGGAAGAAAGCTGTCTGACTCTGAGATGGCGAACAAGAACATGGTTTGTGTAACATTAGCAACACATTATTAATTGTTTGATAACGTAGTCAAGCAAAAGGCTAATAATATTAATTACCGTTATGTGTCTGACGGTGTAGAGAGCGATACATAAAACGCATTACCATTCTGATACATAGACTTGTAGACGAGCCTGTATAATTCGCTCTTCCACTTCTTCTGAATCACTGTCTGGTTCAAACTTATATGGCTGAATTAAACCAGTATTTCCATTTGCACCAAAGTCATGTGATTTCAGTAAACGAGGCTTCGTTACGTCATTAGTGTTTCGAAATCTCAATAGTTCATGTGACTTTGGCAGTTTGATATGCGATCCAAACCACTGATTCGAAACAAAAGTTTCATAAAGCTTCGAAGCAGTGTTTTGAAATCAGCCATCACTAGATATTGTTGAAAAGTCATTATTTTGTTTTTTTCGCGCACAAAAAGTATTCTCGTCGCTTTATAATATTAAGGTTGAACCACTGTAGTCACAATAGAGGCTTCACTGAGCCATCGGATTTTATCACAAATATATATTCATTTGTGTTCTGAAGATGAACGAAGATCTTACGGGTGTGGAACAACATGAGGGTGAGTAATTAATGACAGAATTTTAATTTTTGGGTGAACTAACCCTTTAAGGCATGAATAATTTTTTTTTCTTCAAAGGAAAAAAGGTTTAAATATGTCATTTTAATGATTAAAGATGAGTTTTAAGGGATAAAATTATTGACTACAGGGGTGCAAACAGCTATATTACACGCTGCATGAAATGTAATATTCGAAAAAACATAATAGGGGCACTTTGTATTGACACAACTTGAATTTCACCTCAGCCTACATAATGACACTATCCCAAAGCTGATCATCTTCCCGTTTGTGTACTGAAGCATCTTATTGAGCTTGAGCTACATTCTGATATTTTGTTTGACTTCGATAACACTCTGTTAGTGGCTAAAAGGCAGTTTATTTAGATGTCGCCCTGCACAGATGCATAAGTTAACATGCATAGAGTTCTGATGTTTGCTCTATTCCAAACTGCATATTCTGTTTTAGCCTCATTAAAGTGGTCACATTCCGAACAGGTGGCCCGCTGGCCTCCGGAATGTTCCGTGTTCTAATTCCGGAACATTCCTTTGTGATGGATAGGCACAAGAATTCTGATCATGCCTGTGGTCCCATTCCTTCACGATTCATTTTTTTCTTATTAACCAGGTAATTCAGGAGGTATTCTGGTCCAACTGGATGTGTCTGTAATGCTCTTGTTACATTCCAACCACACTCCAGTAGGGAATTTACATTCCTGTGAGTCTGGAACCTGGATAGGTATTCTAGTGAGGCGATGTTGTAATTCAGGCTCTGCAATTTCAAGTCAGATTTTAATCAGAAAGACGGATAGGAACCTGTTTATGCTTTAGCAGACATCTAATTGAATTTGCATGTTCATTTTTCCCAAGTCTTCATACAAAAACATTCAATCAATTATGCTTTCATGTTTTGTTTTTCACCTCTTTTTTGTGAATTCCTTTGGGCCTGAGTACTATATTAGGGGATACTCTTTATGGTCTTGTTAGTAAAACAAAGAGCCTGAAACATTGTTCCTATTATTTATAGACTTACAAAGATGAAAAAGCTCAGGAAGTGGATACATAAATACAAGTCTATTCAGAGAGTGCCAGTTCACCAAACTCAATCTCTGAAAATAGACGCTTGACCCCAGGCTGACTAGACACATTCAAACAATAAATAAACCATCTGCCATCCATTACTTTCTGACTTGGCGTAAATAACCACTGGAGACTGGAGATAGTGGGAATTCTGTCATTTTCTTTGACAAGGGTATGGTAATGAATACCACCTACAGTTCTTCACATTACTGTTCAGATCCAGAAATGGTCCCGTGTGGTCCAACTCTTGACAGCATAATAATGATTCGTATTAACAAGATCTTTACATACAGCGCCACAACTGTAGTTTGATTCCCAAACTAATGACTCTGAGTGAATTTTAGAGCACAACCGGTGTAGTTCGATTCCTGAAGGCATGACTCTTAGGAAGTAATTATTTTTAGTGAATAAAAAACATACAGCATGTACAGTATGTAGTCTGATTCCTGAACAAATGATTGTAGTCTGAGTCCCAAACCAATGAATCTTTTGAATCAGTTCTTTTTAATGAATCAAAACATATAAGGTAAACAATGTATTCCGATTTCAGAGCAATTGGTTCTTATGATCCGGTTCATTTTAGTGAATCAAAACAAAAAGTGGAGTTTGATTCCAGAAGAAATGACTCTTAAGCCAAGTTTACACTACAGGACTTTAAACGTAGGCAGATCGCTGTGCTGTTCAGACTACATGACCTGCTGTGGAGTCTTGAAGTTGTTGTGGTGTTCACACTACATGACACTACGTAAATGATCTGCAACAGGAGGTTACACACTACACGAGCTGACGACAACTGTCACCCAATGACTTTATTTGAAAATGGATGTTGGGAGGAAATTAGATTAAATTTTGAATTAAATTTAATTAAAATTAAAATAACCCTTTCACACATAAGTTTAAAACATTCTGGCTGACCTCCCAGAGTTATTTAAAATGTTATTTTAGAATGTTTCCCTTTATTGTTTCCATGACGACGCTTCATGCTTGTCACGTGACACACCGCGACCAGCCGGCCACACTGTATAACAGATGTATTGCTTTTCTCACCATGTCACCAACTATCTGATATTCCGATTCTCTAATATGTGCAAGTGAGTGTTTTGTCATTTAAAAACCTATATAATGACCTTGATCTTAATATATAATGTGAATTCATCCATTTGTCCTGAAATACATGTGGCCGGTGAACTGGGAGAACAATAGAGTGAGTGAGCTTTATAGTTACTTACACAATGTGTATCTGATATGAATAAACGTCGGCAAATTATATTTGAATGGATTGTTATTGCTGCTTCCAAAGACATCAAGTGTATATTTCATTGGGTGTCTCGTCGCCACACGTGACACCACAGGATATCGAGTCGGCCGACAGCTCCAGATATTTAGCATGCTAGATATTTGCCTCTTTGATGCGTCGAGTAGTTCACACATAAAGATTGGCGAGCGCCGATCACTCGCTGATTTTCCCCCGATCACAGCCCGACCTGTTGGCGAGCTCGTTAACTTGCAAATCGGGCTTAAATCGGGCTTAAAATCCTGTAGTGTGAACTTGGCATTATGAGGCAATCATGTACTCACCCTCAAACTGTTGTATGAATTTCTTTCTTCTGCTGAACACAATATTTTTGAAAAATGTCTGTAACCAAATAGTTTTTTTTCTTCTCCCCATACTATGGAAGTCAATGGGCCCTGGGCCTGTTTGTTACCCATATTCTTCAAAATGTCTTATTTTGTGTTCAGCAGAAGAAAGAAATTCATACAGGTTCTGAACAACTTTAGGGTGAATAAATGATGACAAAATTTTAATTTTGGGGTGAACTATCTTTTTAAGGAACCAGTTTTTTTTTTATTTTTTTTTTTTTTTTAAGCAAATCAAAAACATACAGCACAACCAGTGTAGTATGATTCCTGAATGAATGTCTTGTATGAGTCAATTCTTTTTTATTTACAAATCAAAAGCACTATATTTGCCATGAGTCTTATGAATCAGTTCTTTTTAGTGAATCAAAAACATACAGCCCTTACTTTTGAATCAGTCTGTTTAGAAATGGTGAATTCGGAACAGCATACTACTCCTACTATTTCTGTCATAGAAAGATATTGTAAAAGTAGTAAGAGTAGTATACTAGTATGCTGTTCCGAATTCAGCAAAAGTTTTACTATGTCCACGTATTCCTACGCCCCATGACGCTTTGCGTGAATTATGGGTGTAACTTCCATTAAGCTGTAAACAATCAGTGAAAGTCTTGCTCTATGAACACAACAATATGTTTTTTTTTGTTTTTTTTTTAAACTGGGTACAATGAGATGACATTATTCTACTCACCCTTCAACCAACAAACATTAAAAGGACATTTAAAAGTGTAAAAGCATCAACAAGGTACTTTCAACAGACCATGAATAACCCAAAACCACGATTCTTTCCACAGCAATAACAGACGGGTTAAATATCACAGTAGTAATGTATATATATGTAACCCCTCACCCAGGTCCTACTACTAGCTGGTCTCCGTTACATATATCTCTATTATATAACATACGTTGCCTTAATCATGTAAAAATGTTCATAAACTTCAGCATTGCGTGATACTATTTCAAAGTGATTTCTGTCATTTTGTCAGATAATAAATTGTATTTACTTGTGAAAACAAACCTGAAAAGAGGAGAAAAATGAGAGATTCTTCGTGCATTCCAGCAAAGTCCCTTTCAAGGAAAGTCTGTTCACTCGGCGGCCATATTTGCAACACCTCCGGGCAGCTATTTCGGGCATCCAAGACCAAGTCCTATATATTTGAATGGCGGAATCCAGAAATCTCAAAAACTGCTTGGCGAACTCCCAATTAAATTACATATTTCAAATCAGCAACAAAATCTGACATGAACCATCCCATAAATGTTGTTTCTTATGCTAAAATAGAATTAAAAAAGCTTATTTTTCAGGCTAGACGAGCCAATGCACATGTGCAGTCCTATGCGCGAGTCTCAGGTTTCTATGGGAACCGGAGCCTCTAACGGCAGCTACATTGACACAATGACTTGTATCATTGTGTCAGCGATTGGCTCTTTTACTTAGAAGGCGGGACATATTCCGCCATATTGTGCGTTGCAGTTTCTCCCATTCATAACTAATAGGAGTGAATCGTCTTTCTATATCTATCGTCTTTGATTCCAGTGAATTATTAATGGGATTAATAATTCACATTAATTAAAGTAAATAAAATCGGGAGAACAGACAAAAAAAATGTGCAGTATATGTTGTCCTTTTTATAGTACTACAATGGAATGCAAAGGGGAAAAAAGAAAACAATGCGACTGAAAAGAGCTCTTGCCATAGATATTCTTGTTATAACGTCACATTAAAATACCAAGCGTTACGTTATTCTCATGATGTCTGAAAATGAAACATGAAGGAAAATTGACAGCTTAATCAGTCAAACTGACGGATAAGCTTTATTTGTAGGGCAACCTTATGATTTGAAATGATTTGTTTCAGTCTTTTTGAATGGAAGTTCCCCAAAAAAGAAGTGCCACCCAAAATTCAAAACGGCTCATCAGGAATAAGCTGGATATATTGTGGAGATTATGCAAATGCACCTGGATATTTGAGATCTTTGCAAGTAATTAGCTGAAAGACTCATCAGTCATTCATTAAAGGTTAGCTGGAGGTGTTGTTATGAACAGTAATGCAACTAAAGCATTTTTTTGTGAATATTTACACGAGGTGAGCCTTCCAACAATAATAAATTACAAGGCCATTTGGCAAAAAAGGAAATTACCCAGGGCTGTTCAGCTGAACGTATTTTTCCCTCTAATGACTGTGACATTTTGCCATCTCATCCCAAATGTCAGGAATCAGCATACCTCTTGAGTGCTTTCAACAGATCCAAAACGAGAATCTCCTCTCTGGCCGTAAACACAGCGAGGGCGTTTGTCTGGAAGGTCAAGCGTGGATCGGCCCGCAATCAAATTAAAGAGTGCATAAAGAGAAACAGAGAAAGAGAGATGGAGAGAAGATAGATGGAAAAAAGAAAAGCATTACCGCATTTATGCAAAAGGCCATTTGCATCCTGTGGTGTCAGATACTGTCAAAGCAATATGTATATATATGTATATATATATATATATATATATATATATACAGTACTGTGCAAAAGTCTTAGGCACGTCAGCATTTTCACCCCCCAAAAAGGGTTTTAAGCCAGTTATTTATATCTTTTGCTGTAGTGTGTCAGTAGAAAATATCAGTTCACATTTCTAAACATTAATTTTGCCATTAATTGTAATAATCCAGTGAGATTTTTGTATTCACAAGGAGTCTGACAACTGTGATTACATGAAGAAACAGATAACACTGAGAAAACTAAATCCAGAAGAACTGGCCGTGTCTCCAAGACACTTGAAGAAACCTTCCTGCAAAGATACAGTACTGTGAAGAGTTTTAGGCACTTGTGTAAAAATGCTGTAAAGTGAGGATGCTTTCAAAAATACTGTCATAAATAGATTTTATTTATCAATTAACTTCTATTAACTAAATAAAATCAATATTTGGTGTGACCATCCTTTGCATTTAAAACAGCTTTTGTCCAGGTACACTTGGGCATCATTTTTCAGGTAGCTTTGCAGGAAGGTTTCTTCAAGCGTCTTGGAGACACATTTTTAAAAATAGTTTTTCGCACTGCTTTTTTTTTTTTTTTTTTTGTAGATATTTGATTGTTTTTGTCCCTCAAACTAAAGTGTCTGTCCTTTAGGTTTAGATTTACTGAAGCTTTCTGTAGTTGCTTCTTGTCGAGTCGGTAAAGAATATTAATGCGTCCTTTAAACAAGAGAACTCTCAGCACTGCAGGGGAATAAATCTAAAGTCGCCTCACAGCTTTATCACGCTTTTGAAGTGATACTTCCTTGTTCCAGAAGTTTCCTTCTCCCTCGTCTCACTTATACGTGTACAGTGTCTCCCCATCAAGCAATGAAAAGGAAGTCATTGACTTTATTTACCCAACAGGGAGACGTAATGTGTGCGGCAGTTCTCATGATTGTATACATCTTATCGTCTCACTGAGATTCTCCCCCGGCTCTAGTTGTGTTTTTCTTTCCTCTCTTCCCTTCTTCGGCAGCAAGCATGAAAGAGAGAGGGGATTACCACTCCATTCTGCTGGACCCCAGGGGTCCCGTCTCATTCCAAACATTGCTGTGTTTGTGTGTGTGTGGCAGGAAAAGGGGTCGGTTGGGTCCTCTAAAGGGTTCAGTCACTCATCCGCAGAGACTGCAGAGAGAAGAGTACAAATTCCTGACCTTGCATTTTTGTCTTACCTTACCCATTCTTTTTTTATGACTGTATATGTACTTCTGACACACATGGGCATTGTTTTAAAACACAATTAACTTCACCACAGTATGATTTCCTATCCTAAAGGAGGCTAGATCACTCTCTATATTGCGTGTGCTGGGAGGATCGTGTGTCGCACAAAATTGGATTTGGAAATACGGCTGTTATGGAGTCTAATCTCTAATCTCTCACACTGTATATGTGTATTTCGGTGTGATTGTTATTATTGGCTGTTTTTAACTTATGTGGTACTAAAATATATATATGTATATATGTGTATATATATATATATATATACAGAGCTGGGTATATATAGTATTTTGTTTTTTATTTAAAAAAAAAAAAAAAAAAAAAAATCCTGTTTTTCGCACCGCTACATTTATTTATTTTTTTTGTAGATATATGATTGGGTTTTTTTGGCCCTCAAACAAAAGTGTCTATCCTTTACAGTAGATTTAGATTTACAGAAGCTTTCTATAGTTGCTTATCATGTGGGGGGGCGAGATCTGTTTGGTTACTGACATTCTTCCAAATATCTTTCTTTGTGTACAGCAGAACAATGAAATTCAAACAGGTTTGGAACAACTTGAGGGTGCATAAATGATGACAGAATTTTCATTTTTGGGTGAACTATCCCTTTAAAAAGTCAGAATTGCGTGATTATAAAGCCACAATTGTGTCTTATAAAGTCAGAATTGTGATACATAAATTGCAATTCTGATTTTTTTTCTCAGAAGTGCTCATTTATATCTCTCAATTCTGACTTTCTTTTCTCAGAATTGCAAGCTTATATCTATAATATATAGTATATTCTCTGACTTTAAGCCACAATTACGATCCATATAATCCTTTTTTTTTTCACTCAATTGCAAAATGTATTTTTATAATATTCTCTCTATATTATAATGTTTTTACTCAAGTAATGATTCATAAAAAATGAAAACCAAAACTAGTGTGGAATAATTGTTAACATTAAGGATAAGAAAGCTGCAAACGGTTTTAATATATTTCCAGAATTAATGTACAAATGATTCTGTACCTCTTCCGGGTTAAAATGGATGCAAATGCAATAGGAGGATTGAAATGTTAAATATTGTCAGAGGTCTTTCATGACGCTCCATATGTGATGTGAATTTGATAGGTGCTTGATATAAAATAAACGGTGCTTTAAAAAGTCCTTGAAAGTCCTTGAATCTGGTGTTCATGAAGGAGTGGGAACCCCGTGTGTATGTATGTGTATATATATATATATATATATATATATATTTGACTTGACATTTGATATTCAACAGTGCTTTGATCTACCTGCATTGACACTATTCTTTAAGAGCTGCTGTGCAGCCAAATAATGTACCAGTTATCAATGTAAAGCTGCTTTGACACAATCTACATTGTAAAAAGCGCTATATAAATAAAGGTGACATATATATAATTCATTATATATATATATATATATAATTCATTATATATATATATATATATATATATATATATATATATATATATATTTATATAAATTCATTACAATATATATATATATATATATATATATATATATAAAAAAAAAATTCATTACATATATCTATATATATATATATATATAAATATATATATATAAAATTCATTACATATATATATATATATATATATATATAAAATTCATTATATATATATAAGCCCTATATGAGTCAATTCATTTTGGTGTATTATGGCTCTAGAAAGATTTCAAGTGATGAAGAACTCAAATTAACACTGTATAGAAACTAGAGACTTCCTAATAACTTCTAATGAAACTCTAAGGGTGTCATTATGAGATATAATGAACATTTTTATGCAGGGCCAGAGGGCAGCACTAATGTTAATAGTGTTGCTTGCAAAACATTAAACATTAGATTAAAAGAACACAAACCTTTATGGTAAAGTGTGACTTAAAATATTGGCAAAATTGCAGATCAGTATTTGTATAAAAGTCATAAAGATGATATTTTTGGCCTAGTTCAGTTCTATTGTTTGTAGACATTTAAATTCTTCTAAAGCATTTGATCTTTGAATAACTTTGATTCTGGGATATCAAATTAAAGGAGACCTATTATGCCCTGTTACAAAATCTTGATTTTGTTTTTGGACAGATCTTTTCATGAATGTCCAAAAAACACATTATTTTTCACATATTTGACATTGCAACACCTCTCTTCCCAGTCTGTCAGTAACGCTTTGTTTAGTTCCTGTCTCTCCTTCTGAAAAGTGCATTGTGCTCTGATTGGTCAGCTGGACCAGTGTGTTGTGATTGGTCAATCACTTCAAACGTGTTTCGAAAATGTCATGCCATGTACCAAAACCAACCGAACTCAACCGAACTCAACCAGGCTCCGCCCCTTTATTTTTTGTGTGTGTATTCTTTGAGCGGGAATTATGTAAATGAGTGATACTGTGACATGTTCGTTCCCACAAGAAAATTCAATCAAGGTGTTTCAGGGAGTTCAGAAACAGTGCGCACTAATATAGAGAATAATGGTTTGTGCTTTATGCTTTGTTGCATTGCAGACTTTATGCTTTGTTGCATTGCAGACCTTTTTCATGCTCGAACAGCAACATGTAAAAAATGTAAATGTAAAAAGGCATAATAGGACCTCTTTAATATAATATTTCTTTCTTTGTGTCTCTCACCCAGGCTCTTTTGAAAATGGATTGTCAGGGTTTAGTGGCCCGACTCATCATGGACTTTGTGTTGCTGACGACGGCGGTGGAAGTGGCTCCTCGCTGGAGGGAACTCGCCGAAAAACTCGCCCATGTATCCAAGCAACAAATGGAGGCCTATGAAGCTCCACACAGAGACAAAACCGGGATGGTGGATAGTGAGGTGAGGAAACAAAAGCTCCCTTTTCAATATGAAAGAATATAGTTCACATTTGTGAGTTAAATCACAAAATATACCCATTTACATTTATCTCGTAATTTCAGGCCATGTGGAAACCAGCCTACGACTTCCTGTTGACGTGGGCCGCTCAGATTGGGGACAGTTACCGCGATGTCATCCACGAACTGCACATGGGCCTGGACCGGATGAAGAATCCCATCACCAAACGCTGGAAACACCTCACCGGCACCCTTATCCTTGTCAATTGCCTCGACTTGCTTCGAAGCTCTGCCTTTAGTCACGCCCCTCAGGATGACTTCGCCATTTAGCTCCACCTCCTCATAATCCTTGCAGAATCAGTTTCTGTTTCGACATCACCTCGGATGACTGCTGAACTTTTAACGGATATCCACTTTTCTATTTCACCGTCAGCTGTGAGTTTACCTCAATCCAATAGACGCTAGGATGTCCTGTACCCGCCCACATCCATATAAGGGCATGCGGAAAGCCAATAAAGCCAAAACACAGAGTGTTTTAATTGTAGCTATTTTTTTGAGATTTCTGAAGGTGTTTTTATCAGTTTTGTTCTTTGTGATATCTATATTTTTTATATCGGATGGCACAAAGGAAATTTTTACAATCACGTTTTTCAAAAAAAGAAGCAGATATAATCTTTGTTCGTTACTAAAAACGAAGGTCTATTTTGTGATGTCACATTTACCCGTTTGTCTTGGTCCAGCCGTTCTGTAATTTGTTGCCAAATGCTTGAGCCTTCCACATTTGTGATTTTATTCCAAAATCTTTAATTGTTGTTGCGTCAGATTTGATCGATTGCTTTGCACAAGGAAGAAGACATTAGTCTTACTAGACACACAAAACACCACAAACTGGTTACGTGAGAGGAAGGAGCATATGGTGTGTTAATGAGATGGTAAGTTCTGACTGTGGGTCATGAGTTTTATCCTTTCAAGCTTTTGCAAAATTTGCGAAGTTTGCTTCTGAGTGACCGGATATCGCATCATGTACTAGGTATTAAATTGCAGTGTTGCTTTAGTTTCAATTGTGAGTCATTCATTTAGTGTTTTTGTCGAGAAACAAATGTAGTCAGATGAATGAATAGATCATAGCGTGATTTTATTTATGACTGATGATTTTTTTCTTTTGTGTTCTACATTTATATTTTTTGTACCTGATATACAATTTTTTCCATTTTTAGACATTTTATGTTCTTGTAAAGCTTTTTTGTTGGTTTATTTGTTTTAAATAATAATCATTTATTTTACATCCTGTACATGTCAAGGAGATTTTGTGCTGTTTATGGTAACAGCATGTAGGGAAAAAATGTATGTATGTGTGTATATATATTCTGTGATTCAGAGTTCTGTCACATTTATAACTTGTTTTTGTGTTAGCTCTTTGAGAGTAACTGTTTGAAAAGTTATAATTCACACATTGTCTTAGTTGCAGCCAAATGTTTAGCAAGAAAACAAATTAAACATGCTGTCCCATGTTGTTCCCATGGATTCAATAAAGCAGCTGTAAATTGAGAGAATGTTGTTGTTAGATTTGTCAGCTCTTATTGTGACTATTTCTCATAATTGCACATTTGTCTCACAATTGTGACTTCATTTCTATTTATTGCAACTGGTTATTAATAGTACAACTTTCTCAAAGTGCACTTTATATCTCGTTTCTTGTTATTGTGACTATTTCTTATGATTGCGACAGTATATCTCACAATTGCAACGTCTTTTTGCAATATTGAAACAGCAATCTCACAATAGGGACTTTACTTCTCATTACTGTTCATAAAACTCATAAAAAATCATAAATTTGACTATTTGTCACAAATGCAACAAAATATTGTTATTGTGACTATTTCTCATAATTGCGACAGTATAACTCACAATTGTGATTTCATTTCTTGTTATTGGGACTATATCTCTCAATTGCAACATAATTTTGCAATATTGCAACTATCTCACAATTGGGACTTTTTCTCGTTACTGCAACTGTTCATAAATAAAAATATGACTATTTGTCACAATTGTGACTAAATTTTATGTTATTGTGACTCATTGTGACAGTATATCTCACAATTGTGACTTCATTTCCTGTTATTGTGACTATATCTCACAATTGCAACATAATTTTGCAATATTGCAACTATCTCACAATATTTGTCACAAATGAAACAAAATATGTTATTGTGACTATTTCTAATAATTGCGACAGTATATCTCACACTTGTGACTTAATTTCCTATAATGCGACTGTTTTTCATAATTGTGTCTTAATATCACAATTGTGACTTCACTTCCTGTTATTGCGACTATATCTCACAATTGCAACATAATTTTGCAATATTGCAACTATCTAACAATTGGGACTTTATTTCTCGTTACTGCAACTGTTCATAAATTCGACTATTTGTCACAATTGCGACTAAATTTTGTTGTGACTTTCTCATAATTGTGACAGTATATCTCACAATTGTGACTTAATTTCCTGTTGTTGCGACTGTTTCTTATAATTGTGACTTTATATTACAGTTGTGACTTCATTTCCTGTTATTGTGACATTAGGCTTGTTCGAGATGCATCGGCGCTGCCAGACCGATCGGCGTATGACATTAAAGTACTATGAGAGCGTTTGGAGAGCAAAAGACTCCTTATGCTTTTGAATCACTCTTTCTGTACTTTGATGTCATACGCCGATCGGTCTGCGCAGTGCCGCTGCATCTCGAACAAGACTTATATCTCACGTTATTGCGTCATTTTGTTCTTTGTGACTTCATTTCCTGTTATTTCCTGTTATTGCGACATTTTGTTCTTTCAACTATCTCACAATTGAGAATTTATTTGTCATTACTGCAACTGTTACTAACGATTTTATTTCTCGCAATTTAATTTTTTACTCTCTGAGGCAGAAACAGGCTTACATATTGATATACAGGTTAAAATGTTAAATCAGTAGAAATCAGAAATGCTAATCCTCAAAATGGCACTCATAAATTGATAAAGTTTTACTTATATCATCTACCCCTGTTATTACAGCCACTACAATTAGGATTGTCATTTGAGTTTTCATGCATTTAAAGAGTCTGTGCCCTTTAGTGTGTGTGTTGCAGTTTTTGTCTGACCTCCGCCCAGTCTGCAAGCAGCTTTCTGCATCCCTAAGCACTTCAATAGAGCTGACTGTGAAAAATCAATTTACACTATATTTAAATTGCTAGATTAATTACAAGCTTTGCAGAAAGTCGAATGGGCACTATAAAATCAAGATCGTTTTATTACGATCATAATTAAAGAAGAAAAGCACAATGACTAGAATCAATTAAGACGTAAATACAGAGCAAACACATCAAATCACAGCAGCAAATGCTGTATCCTTTATGAAGAAATGGGTAGATCCAGTCCTGGATGCTGATTGGTCGATACAGTGTTGCAGCTGTGCTAAATTAAACAATATAATAACAGCTATGATGCAAAACACCTGTTCACAATAATGTGTATATCACAGAACCCATAGAGGCAAATTTCAATCTGTTTCTCACAAAGTTATTGTTGGGTTTCTGAAGATATGTTTAAATGAAGCTTGAGTCACATTAAGTAATTGTATGATATTTTTATGGTGTTTTTCTCACTTGACATAGCTTGACATACTCTGTCTCATTTTTATAAAAGACTGACTAGAATAAATCATCAAAATATCTCCTTTTGTGTTCCACAGAAGAAATTCATACTAGAACAACAAGAGTGTGAGTAAATTATTGTATTTTTGGTTGATGTCAGGTGCAGTATCTTCTAGTTGAAGTATGGCACTTAATTTGCTAAATATTTTAAAGAACATAGATATTTTTTTTAATATTTCTTATCATTTTTAACATTCTTAATAATTTTATTTAGTATGATAGTTTTATAAATAAGTCATTAAATATAGGCAATTACTCTTACATACTCAAAAACCCTTGTTTATTAGACTGGATTTGGCATTGAAGAGTTTCAAAAGACTAAAATGGAAACAAATTAAAGGGAACAAACCTGTAGCAAATATTTAAGTCTTTTCACAGGTGTCAAGGGCTCTGATGTGCTTGATTTCATTGTTTGCGATGTCTACAGTTATCATGTCAAGTGTCACTGACAAGAATTGTTATGGCTAGAAACCATGGAAATTGACAAATATTCCCTTGGGTCTTTCTTTCATCTTCATTGCACATTCTTTGAAGTTAGACAGCATGTGTTGTCTCAAGTTAAAAAGATACTATTTGCCTAAGTTTTTCCTTCACTAAAATACAGGTGAATCTCACTAAAGAATCTCTCAAGAACATGTCCAGGCCATGTTTTACTCTGAAATCTAAAGAAAGAAATTATATATATATATATATATATATATATATATATATATATATTCTGTACTTAAAAAAAATAAATAAATAAATAAAATATTTGAGGCAAAATGTCCGTAATTGCCGTGAAAATGAAATGTGATGTGGACATGTTTTTGTGAGATTTACTCAAAGCCAAACTTCTATGAGAAAGAATAAAATGGCTCTTCTTTAAAGAATAAATGAACTGAGGAGTGATTTAAAGGTGCCTTCTATTGAAATATTAGCCTTTAAGTTTTTTTTTTTAAAAAAAGGCATTTGATCCGTTTCTTCATCATCTAATAGAGTCTTTTCATGTTGGTGGCTTCAAAGCGTGATGACTCTCTGAGGAAAAAAACTTCTCGAGAACCAAAGGAGGATGAACCTCCAAAGCACTTCTACACTTTTCTGTTTATTTCACACCCTTCAGTTCTCATTGACTTCAGATCGAGACTGAAATGCAAAACAAGTGGCAGAATGGAGGGTGGGACAGAAAAACCTCAATCAAACAACCAACATTCTTGTTTTCTTTAAAACAAAAGCCCCATCATGATGGTTTCCTTTAAAGGCTCTTTTGTCTGAATTATTACTGTTATGCAACACTCTTTTTTATTCACTCCTTTTAATAAGCTCACATTCATGCTAACGATCAAATGAATGCATCATTCTGATGACATAATTGTCTGTCACAGGCTTCCATTGCAAAATTAGGTTAATTAAACGTTCCAGCAATGTGTTACGCATCACAATAAGCAGCTGAGACTGAGAGCTTTTGCATATCCACGGCGATGAGGCAAGGCCACACAGCGGGAGATGCAGGGAAACATTCCAGATGGTTGCCAGGATACGAGAGAATGCTTGAGGCTGATTGGCTAAAGGGGAAGAGGTCATTGCCTTGTGAAGAAGCTGAATCTTAAAATGTCAAAATAACGTGGACCTGATTAGATGTTTGGTTTAATTGGTTTGCAATACCAGTTTTGTAGCTATTTTATTCCCCCGCCCCCCTTTAGTTTTTTTTTTTTTTTTTTTTTGCACCAAAATCAGTTTTTTATATTATTGCATTATTAATAATATTTTAGTGCTGTCAATCGATTAAAAAATTAACTAATTAATCGCACATTTTTTCTGTAATTAATCGCAGTTAAAAACATTGGATTTTTTAATATTTTTATATTGTAATTATTTCACAGTTACTCTCCAAATTAATGTAGAAACAGCTGTGGCATCATGAGAGGGCATGTTCTAGAGGGCAGATACATTGCTCTAAGATGGCTGGAGCAAGAGGGCATTTTAAGAACTACCACTCCCAGGTCACCACACGTGGAAGATGGGGGACAAGATGGCCGTCTATTAAGGACTACAAAACCCAGGTTGCCCAGAGCTGCTGCTAATAAGACCAGCAGCAAGGTCTAATAGAGGGTGGCCTGGTCCCAAATGGCACCCTAAACCCTCACAGTCTTCCTCAGAGTGACGTGGATGACCTCACAAGCCTGTTTTCTAAGCTAAGTACATAGTCCATTGATTGTAAAATGGAGGATTATTGAAAACAATGATAGAAAGTAGTAAAATCCAGCAGCAAATTCAAGCAGCCTTACTGGAAGAACAAAAGAGGGCTAATAACCTTAAAGTTAGAGAATTGGAACTGAAACAAGTTTAAGATGTTAGCAGGGGAGAAGGTCCAGTCAGCAATAATCCCCAGTCAAAAGCACATTGTATAAACTGAGAACGTGTTACAAGTGTGAGGAAATAGGACACATTTCATGGCAATGCAATCAGAAAGATGAGCCTATGCCAACAACAGAGTATTCAAGTGGCTTGAAAAATAACCTTTTTGCTGCCTTATTGGGGAACTCTGCGTTCCAAGCCATGACATGCCCTGTATCAGTCAATAGTCAAAATGTAGTGGCTTTACTGGACTCTGGAAGCATGATTACCCTGGTTCACAAGTCTTTGGTCAACCCAAAGTAAGTCTCACTAGAAAACCCAGTTCCAGTTTCATGTGTGCATGGGGACACCTGTACGTACCCCACATCTACAGTAACACTAGTCACGACTAGAGGGAAGTATGAAATTCGAGCTGGGGTGGTTAGTTCCCTGCCGGTGCAGGTATTAATTGGTTGAGACTGCCCTGTCTCGACCAACACAATACATACAAGCAAGGAGAACAAGAGAACCACAGCGACCCAGGGGTAAAAGCAGACAAAAGATAATAAATCATGTAAGCCAAAATGTTCAAAGTCTAACACACCATTTCCTTCTAGTGCAAACACGGATGGATGGGGGAGACAACCTGGAAGAGACGGAGTTGGCCTCAGAACAAGCAGATGAGCCACCACAACAGCCCATCACTCAGAGGAGGGTACATATACAGACATAACCAGAAGAGCCGGGGTCAACCCAAGCGAGTGATAGCAGTCCAGAAGTGCCAGGGCATCAGATGTTAACAGGCCAGTATGGAACAGCCCAATTGAATGACCCTACAGTCATTAATGCTTTAAAGAATGTGGGAGTAGTGGAAGGAGTAGATACTAGTAGTCTTCCAATAGTGTACCCATATTTTGCAATCAAGAATGGGTTGTTCTAACAAATAAAGAAAGATGGGGAGGAGACTATAGAGCAGTTGCTTGTGCCTCAAACCCATAAGGCCACAGTACTGCAACTAGCCCACACTTATCTGCTTGGGGCACATTTAGGGGTGGAAAAAAACAAAGAAAGAGTGTTAAAACAGTTCTTTTGGCCTGGTGTGAATAAGGAAGTAGAGAATTATTGCCGTAGTTGCCCGGAGTGTCAGCAGTCAGCTCCAAAACCTAATTTTCGTTGTCCCTTGATTCTTTTGCCCATCATCGAAACCCCCTTTGAGAGGATTGGGATGGACATTTTGGGGCCTCTCCCGAAGAGCGGCAGGGGTCACCAATATATTTTGGTGATAGTAGACTATGCAACCCGCTACCCTGAAGCAGTACCATTAAGGAAAGCCACAACAAAACAAATTGCCAAGGAACTATTCCTGATTAGTAGTAGAGTGTGTATCCCAAAAGAAATTCTTACAGACCAGGGGACCCCATTCATGTCTCGTGTAATGAAAGAGCTCTGCACTCTCCTAAAGATAAAGCAGATAAGAACATCAGTGTACCACCCACAGACAGATGGCCTTGTGGAACGCTTTAATAAGACCCTCAAGCAAATGCTTCATAAGACCATTGACAAGGATGGCAGAATCACCTCTTTCCCTATCTGTTGTTCTCAATTAGAGAAGTGCCACAAGCCTCCACAGGGTTCTCTCCTTTTGAACTTTTGTACTCATACAAGCCAAGAGGTCTGCTGGATATAGCAAAAGAAGCATGGGAGGAACAGCCTTGCCCCCTTAGGTCTTTCATTGAGCATGTAGGGGAAATGAGAGACAGAATGGCAGCCATTTACCCCATTGTTAGAGAACACATGGAGAAAGCACAACGAAAACAGCAAGCTATATATAACCGCCCAGCTCAGCCTAGAGAATTTCAGCCTGGAGACCGAGTGTTAATGCTTGTGCCCACAGTAGAATGCAAATTCCTAGCCACCTGACAGGGACCCTTTGAGGTCATAGAGAGGGTAGGGGAGGTCAATTACAGGGTTAGGCAACCAGGCAAGAGAAAATATACCATGCCAACCTCTCGAAATGTTGGCACTCTAGAGACGTGATGTTGTGTTCTCTTTCCCCAAAGAAGCCCAGTGACCCACCATGAGAAGAAGTCCATGTTAGCCCAGATCTGAACCCACAACAAAGACAGGAGGTGATGGAGCTAGTGGATCATAACAAAGATGTTTTCCCCAGTCCCAGGCCATACTCAAATTCAGCATGACATCCATACTGTCCCAGGGAAGTGTACAGCAGCGTCCTTACAGAATCCCAGAGGCTAGACGAGAAGCCATCAAGGAAGAGGTGAGGAAAATGCTAGAGTTAGGGGTGATAGAGGAGTCTCAGAGTGCATGGTCAAGCCCTATAGTGATGGCCCCCAAGCCAGATGGCACAGTAAGGTTCTGCAACAACTTTAGGAAGTTAAATGAGATATCAAAGTTTGATGCATACCCTATGCCCCACATTGATGAACTGATTGACAGGCTAGGCAAAGCACGCTTCATTATAACACTAGATCTAACAAAAGGCTATTGGCAAGTTCCGTTATCTCCAGATTCCAAAGAGAAGGCTGCTTTTGCAACACCAGAGGGACTATACCATTATACTCATTTACCCTTTGGCCTTCATGGTGCTCCGGCCACTTTCCAAAGGCTCATGAACCGTGTTCTTCAGCCTCATCAGCATGCTGCTGCTTATTTAGACTGGGAAAGCCATCTTGGACTGGTACAGAAGGTACTGGATTCCCTCAGAGAGACAGGCTTGACTGCAAACCCCAAAAAATGTAAAACTGCCTACAGCAAAACTGAGTATCTGGGCTACACAATAGGCAGGGGTTTAGTGCAACCTCAAGAAGCCAAAGTTGGGGCAATTCAAAACTGGCCTAGACCACAAACCAAAAGACAAGTAAAGTCCTTCCTTGGCCTAGCCAATTACTATAAGAGATTTGTGCCTAACTTTTCCAGTCTTGTTGCACCCATCACAGAACTAACCACTAACAGACACTGCAGAATGGTAAGATGGAGCAAAGAGGCAGAGGAGGCCTTCTCCGAGGATAAAGAGGATGTTGTGTTCCAGACCGATCTTGAAATCCCCAGACTTCACAAAAGAATTCCTGGTGCAGACTGATGC
The DNA here is from genome assembly GCA_039654765.1 of Mylopharyngodon piceus. Taxonomy (NCBI): domain Eukaryota; kingdom Metazoa; phylum Chordata; class Actinopteri; order Cypriniformes; family Xenocyprididae; genus Mylopharyngodon; species Mylopharyngodon piceus. The sequence continues at coordinate 34,727,224 of CM077438.1, forward strand.
CTCTGAGGTGGGTCTAGGAGCAATCATTTCTCAAACATATAAAGGTGAGGATAATCCTGTACTCTACATCAGCAGGAAACTGGCAAAGCACGAAAAAAAATTATGCCACAATTGAGAAAGAGTTCCTGCTATTAGAGACACTCAAGAACTACTTACTGGGGAGGAAATTTGTACTAATGACAGACCATGCACCACTGCAATGGATGGCCCAAAGTAAGGAGAGCAATGGCAGAATAACTAGATGGTTTTTAAGTCTGCAAGCATTCAACTTCTTTGTTGTCCACAGGCCAGGACGATGCCATGGAAATGATGCCCTCTCTCGCAAGGATGTCCTCTTCACAGCGGCCTGCCAACCAAGAGCCTCAGAGCAGAGGAGGGGGGTATTTGGCATCATGAGAGGGCATGTTCTAGAGGGCAGATACATTGCTCTAAGATGGCTGGAGCAAGAGGGCATCTTAAGAACTACCACTCCCAGGTCACCACACGTGGAAGCTGGGGGGCAAGATGGTCGTCTATTAGGGACTACAAAACCCAGGTTGCCAGAGAGAGCAACTGCAGCTGATAAGACCAGCAGCAAGGTCTAATAGAGGGTGTGGGAGAATGGTGAAGTGTGTGTGGCTGGAAAGAGACATGTACCTGTGAAACAAAGAAGACTAAGTATTTTTGTTGTTAGCTGAAGAGATTTAAGTTGAAAACCTTCTGTTTGATTATTAAACCCACACCTGCATACCAAAAAGACTGCTGAAGCGGTGTTTACTGGGAAACTACACAAGCTACAGATCCTGAACCTCTCATGCTGTCACACAACTTAAAGACGGTATATTTTAAATATTTGTTTAATAGCATCTTTTTATGAATGAAGGTCAGTATCACTGATACTAATACTGGGACTGATGTCTCTATGAAATTGATTTTTTTTTTTTTTTTAACATTAATTATAGACTTTCAACATTACAGCATAACTAAAAGCTATCAATTTCAATATTTATCAGACTTTAAAAAAAGAACTTTTAATTTAAGTGAACAATCTTCACATAAACCCATTATAATAAATGTCATATTTACCTGTGGCCTTCGTACCTGTCTAACAGGTAGAAAATATGCAGAAATTGAATAAAGTTATTAAACACTTACAGTCTTCACTGCATAAATTAAATATAAATTAATCCTTATTAAGGCTACAAATTTCTTTTACCTTTGTTCTCTGATTAACATTAATGACAGACATCACAACAATTGGTTTATTAGGCTGCTGTGACTTTTAAGACCTGCCGCTGCCAAACATGATGCTGATCTGATGCGCATCTCATTTTCTCACAACTCTTTAAGTTCATTTAAGACGTTATTTAACACATTTAAGACTGCTCTTATGAGGATACTCAACAAAATGGGCATTTTGGCAGAATTTTGTGTTGTTGTTTGATCATATAATGTAACGCTAGCCAAATTATGATGGAAAAAATGGATGCTGCCTTAATTGCGTTAAATATTTTTAACGCGCTAAACTGAAAAAAAAAATAATCGCATGGATTAACACGTTAATTTTTACAGCACAAATATTTTTATTATTTTTATATTATATATTTTTATATTATTATTTTATATTTATTTATTGCACTATTTTGCACTGGCCTACATGGAAATTGCCTTTGACTACTGGACTAGTCATGTGACTTCAAAATGGCAGCCTCCATGAGGCAACCTGCTCCATGTAAAATAAATATGCATTTATTAGACTACTGATATGTTGGGATTATGGCTGGAGTATGATTTCTTTTTTAAATAGTTTTTTTAAAAAATGTTTTAAAATCATATTGTAAACCATTTTTAAAAAGCAATAAAAATAGCTTATCATTTACTAAAATCTTTAAAATATGATTACATTTTTTTTTTCAAAGTACTATTTACTTCATCAAAGGGTTAGTTCACCCAAAAATGAAATTTCTGTAATTAATTACTCACCCTCATGTTGTTCCAAACCCGCAACACCTTCGTTCATCTTTGGAACACAAATTAAGATATTTTTGTTGAAATCCAAGAGGTTTTTTTATCTCCCATAGAAAGCAACGAAATTACCACATTCAAGGTCCAGAGAAGTAGTAAAGACATTGTTAAAATAGTCAATGTGACTAGCGGTTCAACCTTAATGTTATGAAGCAATGAAAATTTTGTGCGCGAAAACAAAACAAAAATAACAACTTTATTCAACAATTTCTTCTCTACCCTGGCAGTTGACACAGTGTAGTCAGTGCTTCCATGTTTCCGTCCGAGCGCCGGCTCAGTATTGGCCGATGCTGTTCACGTGAGCAGCACAACGCACGGCCGATACTTTTTATGTGTTTAAATGTGTCTTCATAAAACTTTTTAATTGGTAAGAAAATGACGGAATGCACATTTAAACAGTCAAAGTAGCATTGCATTAATATGGTAAACTCGCACTTTTCCACCTTTAAACTGTTTGTATGTTGTTGGCTCATAATTTCAACACAGCCTAGGAGCATATTTTCTCCGCAATAATCACTTTCTGCACTTTTTCTAATGTGCTGTCTCTATGACAACCATGCAGCTGCTTGTCAGCAGTAGGCAATGTGAGGATGGAGTAACGGTTTACTCTAGACTAGAGAACAAAAGTGCGTGCTCGAACACACACATACACACAAAGCCTGAGGTAGGGGACGAATTTAAATTTCCTTTCTCTGAATTTAATACCCAGCATCCTGTGAGTCATTAACACCCGTTTGTCTCATAGCAGCAATGAAAGGTGAGTAAACAGCTTGGTTGAGTACCCAATCTTGCAGTAAAACAGCAGAAACGTCTCCTGAGGGACCAACTATATTTATATTCCTGTTCGGACACTTCAGACCTGTGAAGGTGAATGATGTGCAGATGGAAGAAACGGACTCGGAATGGAAAGTTAATATGAAAGAAAGTGAGAGAGCTCGAATTGTCCTTGCTCTTGAAGTAAAGCCCTTTAATTAACATCTCCCCATCCCGCTGAGTGCAGTGGACGGATAATAGTTAGAAGAATAAATCAATATCTCCTACTCCTGCTGCTCATCTGTGGATGAATCTAGCCTCAGCAAAATGTGCAAACATTAACACGAATGAATGAAAACCAAACCGGTCGCTTAAGTGGAAGTCCTTACAACATTAAACAATATTCAAAACCCATTTAATTTCTGCAATATGATTCTAGTATTTACAAGTAAAAAAGATACTCAGTGGTAAATAATGAAGGGTGCAAACTTCATTTTATCCATTTATTTAGATTGAAAAATACACTACTAAAAAGTAGGTAGCCTAATGCCACATTTTTTGGACATATGGTTATTTAGACTATGCATGGTAATACCATGCTTTTTTTTTTTTTTTTTTTTGACAGACACCATGACTATATTTATTTATTTACATAATGCAATATCATTAGATAAGCGCCATGGTAATGTCATGTTTATTTTTATTATTATTATTATTCAGAAATATAGGCTACCATGGGAATACATTTTGTTTGTTAAAACCAAATACATTTACCATGTTAAAACCAAATTTTTGTACTCGCACCATGATTCTTTAAGTACTTTGTAAATACTACGGTACATTAGTATGGCAAACATTCAGTATTGGCATCTTGTGATTGCTGTATGGTAACTGTAACCTTTTTGCTACAGAAAGTTATTATTTTTAGATGAAATATTATGAACATATTTTATAATTATGCACTGGTTAACTGTGCACAATAAGCCCAAGGACATTTATTTAAAAAAAAAAAAAAAAAAAAAAAAATTGAATTAAGGTTGTCTTTAAGAACTTTCACTTCAGTTCACATTTAACAGTTTTGACCTTTTTGTAATCACAAACATATTTCAGTGCAATAAAACCCAACAAGCATCTCACCTCGCTTTTAGGCATTCTTTTGTAACTGAACTCCTATCTCCTAAATCTGTGGCAGGCAAATAACACTAACTCATTTCCAATTTCACAAGGTGTCCGACAGAGCTCATTTCCATAATTACACAGTATATGCAAAAGCTCAGTGACAATGGTATGAAAAGAAATGCACGTCGAAACCTTCATCATTTCATCCATGGGAAAACAACTTTTTGAGATGGAGAAAGACTACCTTTATGCCCTAAGAATAGTGCAATCATGTTGAGGCAAACAGAGAAATCAAAATTTCCATTTCAGCTATAAAATATCAAACAACAAGATATTTTATAGATCTTTTTTATTTGCTTGAAATACATTGTCCTCATGTTAATATGTAGAACCATATTGTAAAGCATTAATAGTTCATCTATAAAGAATATTGTTTAATTGCTAAATTCACAAACTAATTGTAATCCTGAAGAAACATCCACCAATCAGGGAAGCATTTTGAATGATGTAATCGATTTGGTCTTCTCACACTTTCAAACTTTCTAAATATTTTGCAATCATGACTACAAGGGCAATACATAGCCTAATGATAAAATAACATTTAGAATATTAATATATTAAATTAAATTTTTTAATATTTTAATTTTAGAATTTAAATTTTAAAATTTCAGAATATATATTACAATGTTTTAAATATATTGTTTTATACTTATAATGCATTTAAGTGAATAAATTTGACAATATACATTTTATAAATAAATATAAAAAATAAAATATATAGTTTTTAATCTATACTTTTATTGGCTAAGTCAAGAAAATAAATTTGTATTTTTTAAATAAATATAGAAATATTTAATACTGAGCCGGTGTTCGGACATAAACACAGAAGCGCTGAACTGCGTTTTTACTACATCAGCTGCGTATGACAACAGTTCAAATTGTTAAATAAAGTCGTTATTTTTGTTTTGTTTTTGCGCACAAAAAGTATTGAACCACTGTAGTCACATGGACTATATTAACGATGTCTTTAATACCTTTTTAGACCTCAAAAGGTGCAATGACGTTGCTGTCTATGTGTGATAGAGAAACCCTCGGATTTCCTTAAAAATATCTTAACTTGTGTTCCGAAGATGAACGAAGGTCTTACGGGTTTGGGACAACATGAAGGTGAGTACTTCATGACAGAAATTTCATTTTTGGGTGAACTAACCCTTTAATAAAATACACTTGCATTTTTGTATATTGTTTTTATACTTAAAATCAATGACTCTTTGTGTTTAAAAGTTTTTGATTTGATTACACTATGTTTAATGCATCATGGAATGAGTAGTTCATTCCCTTATTAAAAATAAAAATAAGTACACAGTCTGTTTTAATTTTTTGCTTCAAATCAAATGTCACAGAGCTTGTTGGTTGGTTTAATGCTTAAACCTCTTTATTGAATTTTTTTTTTTTTTTTTTTTTTTTTAAAAACCAGAACCAAGGTCGCTGAAAAAGTATCTGCAATGGACTCCAAAATTTCTTTCAATTCCTTTGATCTGTGTGAGATAAATGAATCTCTTGTGCCTGCAGTTTGTCACTGGGACAACCCTTTAGGCCACTCACAGATCAGCTGATTAAATATGTATTCCATGCTGGGTTTTGTTCCCGATGGGTTTTGGACTGATGTGACATGCTTTGATTTGTCAGACGCTGTGGGTAGATGTGGCACAGTAGTGTCCTGTCCTTCAGGGGATGTAGTTTGTGACTTTGTGTGTAGAGACAATGTTTCACAAAGGTCTGAAGCCTGTGTGTGTCAAACAGAGATTGTGATATTTGTCTTTGATCACATGGAAATTGAGTCTGAACAAAAAACTGACCTACAAATCCACTTCAATTAATATTGAAGTTTAGACCCCATCTCTAAACGTATTATGTAGTCACAGTTTTCAAAGTAAGTTATTTATCAATACAAAACCTTGAAATGCAACATTATTTTAATCTTGTTGCAGTAATTAAAAAGTCATACACTTATTAAATAAATTCTGGTAGCAATCCTCATAATAATGTAAAAAATATTATCATGAAAATGTTCATATTATAATGTAAATATTATAATGAAAACCCAGTGTTTTTCTCTTTCAGTGTTGTCAAACTTTTTACATTACACACACGACTGAAGACCAGTACAAAAATAATCAGATTTTCTGTAAAAATCTATTTTTTCCCCATATAACTTTTCATTATTCAAGGGTATTCAAGGGTTAGTTCACCCCAATATAAAAATTCTGTCATTAATTCCTCACCCTCATGTCGTTCCAAACCTGTAAAGCCCGGAACACACCAAGCCGACGCCGACGAACTAGTGGCGACGAAAGCAGACTGCGGGGTTAACTCATGTCGGCAGCGTCTGGGTCCAAAGTTGCCCTGACACACCAAACCGACGCTCGACACCCAACGGCCAAGTAGCACATTCGTTCTGCGCCTGCGTAAGAAGAAATGCCTTTCCATACCAGCAGGTGGCAGTAGCTGAACAGCCAATCAGAATGATCAGATGGCCTGACTGACCGACGAGCTCCGACGCCAATTCAACATGTAGAATCGGCCGAAAAAAAAGCTGACGAGGACCAACTTCAGCCGACGGTGCGGAACACACTGAGAAAACTTAGTCGGCCGACGAACAAAAACTGCCCGACGGCCGACCGTCGGCTTGGTGTGTTCCAGGCTTAAGACTTTCGTTCATCTTCGGAACACAAATGAAGATCTTTTTGATGACAGAATGCTGTCAGATTTCCTTCCATTGACTGCCTTTGTAACTACCACTTTGACACTTCAAAAACTTTATAAAGAGATCGGAAAACTAATCCATACGAATCGAGCGGTTTAGTCCAAATTTTCTGAAGAGACTCAATCACTTGTTATGAAGAACAGATTTAATTTTAGCTTTTACTCGCATGTAAACATTGATCAGCGAACATAAGCAGAAACTCAACCTAACCTGAATAACGCACAAGAGCAAACCTCTTCCGGAAGCTCAAACATGCTGCGTAACACACGAGAATGAACCTCATTGGTTACGGAGCTCATTTGAGTTTCAGGAAGAGGTTTGTTCTTCTGTGTTATTCAAGTTAGGTTGAGCTCCTGTAAAAACATACATCAAATATAATAATTGGATGAACATTTTATGGTCCTATGCCTTCCACAGACGATATCTATTTATAAAAATACATTTAGACCGTTTAACATAGTGATTGTTATCAGGATATGAGGAGACTTTCAGCCAGTACAACAAAAAATGTTTCTGTAGAGAATCACACCTTTAATAAACTATAATCACTGGCTTCCGGCAACAGCCGTACGCGAGAGTGACAAGTTCTGGTGGAAGGGTGACCTTTTTTGGGATCATTTTCATTTTTGGGTGAACTATTCCTTTAAGTGGGTCCAAAAGCACTTTCGTCTTTCACTTTCATCAAATTTTCATTATATTGCAATTAACATTTCATTCAGTTAACACTGAAGTATATTATTTTCAAGTATATTATTTCCATAAGTAAGTATTCTTTTTTACAAGAGTAGAGGTGCACATGGACAACAAAAATGGCATTATTTCCTAAGAATCACCCTGTCTCGAATTAGTGCTGCACCGTTGGAGGAAAGTAACAATTATTGCTGAGGTGCTGATGATCTCATTCCAGTTTCATTACAATTTGGCATTGGCAATTAAACATGTTAAACCAAACCCTTATTCACTTTCAACTTAAAGGTGGGTGCCAAGACAATGAGCTCTGCGTATGCAGAAAATTAATTATGAAGTTAGACATGAAGCAGAGGGAAAATTAGCAAGCTACGTCCCAAGACACCAGACCATTATAAATCAGATCCAGCTTTTGACCCTGGATGTTGATTAGTCTATACAGCATTATGGGCTTGATAAAAAACATAATAATATCTTTACCTTCCTTTTCCGCATTATGTATTTCAAAGCCCTTTATCTCTATTCACAATACAGAATGGCTTCAAAGGCCTTACTGCATAAAAAAGTTTACTGACTCACATATGAAATGCTTTATAACTTTCAGCACGTCACAAACAAACTTGATTCCATCTGTTTCAAAGGCAGAATAATGAGTTTCAGAGCGACGAGGGGTAGACGGTGTCTCTGGTGCGCGCTTGCATCTGTTGTGAAAAACATGAGTTTCCTGCTTGGCCGAGCTTTGTGTATAACAGGTGGACTGTATTACACCTGAGCGAATGCAGAGAGAGAGAGAAAACGAGATTATCATGGTGTGGGAGTTGCTGGGAAAAAAAAAAAAAGGATTGGATACAAGACAAGTGGATGGAATGTCAGTTGTTTCACTTCATCAGGTAACTTTGCCTCAGATGTTTCTCCTATAAATCCTTGAAATAGGAACAAAAAAGTCAATAGTTTTAAAATTAATGTGCAATATATATTACAATTGTATAATAAATTATATTAATATAATATACATAATATATACATTATCATAATTAGTAATAATAAGAAGAAATTTGGTTGCAAGAACATTTAATATGGAATAGCAAGTAGTTGCTTAAATGCACAAAATATTCATTTTGACATCAGTGACAATATAAAGTATAAGCTTGCCTTTACTTTATGAAAATCAGCAAAGATATCCCAGCAAAAAGACATTCATCGTGACCAGTGTTGGGTGTAATGCATTACTAAGTAATTAATTACTGTAATTTAATTACATTTCCCTTAAAAAAGTAAAGTAAGGGATTACTTTTAATTTTTCTGTCATTTAATTAGTTAACTCTGATGTAATTGCATTAAATACTATATATAGAACAATTCTATATAAATCAATTTAACAACAAAATTTAACGTCTAATGTTAAAATGTATGTTTTTAATGTAAAATGTAAAAAGAGAAGGTTCATGTCTATTTTTGTATTGTTCAACTTGTCAAGGCTGATATGGGATTTAGAAAGTAATTACTAAAGTAATGCAATATGTTTTTTAGAGTAATTAGTATAATAATCTAATCACACTGTAGTAATTAGCAGCTTGTAATTAATTACTTTTTTAGAGTAACTTACCAAACACTGATGGTGACACAGAGGCAGACATTTTGGAAATAATATTCTTATTTAATTTTGTGAAGAACATGTAATAATCCACTAGGGGACAGAATAGACTGTATACAAAAGATTATCAAATACATACAGCTATTTTATAGAGTACACGCTAAAAAAGATGGTTCTTTAAAGGTTCTTTACACGTAGTAACAGTTCTATTTAGAACCGAAGATGGTCCCGAAGAACCCTTTACATGCTGTAATGGTTCTTTGTGTTCGAGTTTAGGGTTCTTTATTCCCGCCTTTTTGTTTTTCAAATCTGTAACTGTCAAGGCTCATTACTGATTTTCTGGAACTCACCATCAAACTACAAAGACCGTCAACACACTTTCTGAACAGGTAAATGATTTCTTTCTTAAAATGTCTAAATTTTAACTTTCAAATTGTAACTGGTCCTACCAATCATGTCTTTTTTTTTTCATGTCTCTTTTTTTAGTTTAACAGAGCATGTACTGTAGGTGTGACCAGCTCTGTTCAGTTAAGGATACTTCTCTCCTCTTCTCCACTAAGTAAGATATTGAATTTATGATCCATATTGTTAGATTATTTTAGTTATTACTTAGGTTTATGCATAAACATACCCAGTAACAAAAAACAAACAAACAAACAAACAAACAAACAAACAAGCATTAAAGCTATCCCATGACTTTATATCACTTTTCCTTTTAACATTGTAAAGGGCTCACACTGTCAATTTTTGCTATTTTTGGCCTTCATAAACATAATTATTTTTACATAAACAAATGGAAGAGACAGACTGTAACTCTAAACTCAGCTGTGTATTTCAGATGCTTTCACATCCCACAATCTCATCATCTGCAGAGAGAAATCGCCACAATTATACCAAAATGATGGACTTAAAGACATCTTCAAGGACTGTGAAGATATTTCACTGGAACTTGGTCTTCATTAGGCATTCATCTATTTTCTGTTTCTAATGTATTTTACTTCCTTGTGTATTTATTCATGTTCAATGTCAGTTGTCATTTAATAATGTATTCGGCTAATAACTGTTGTTAGAGCACTGTCAAACATTTTTGCTACAATTTCACGTCAATAAAAAATAAAAGTACATAATTGACACAACATGCTGTTTTTTAGGTAAACCCTATTAGAGGCTATGAGACATAAGACTAGGCCAATAACAAAAATAATAATAATAAATAATATATAAGAAATAATATTAATGATACTAATATTAATAATATAAAGATAATAATATACTAATCTTAATGAAAATAAACTATTATTAAAGAGGTTATTTATAACACCATTAAGGTCCTATATATAGCACTTTCACAGCATGGTTCTTAGTGGAACCTTATTAAAAGGGTTCTATTTAGCACCAAAAAGGGTTCTGCTATTGTTACAAGCTGAAGAACCCTAATTTGGTAACGTTTAAAACCATTTTTCATTTAGAGTGTATATATCATACTATAAATAAGTACAATATAAGTACTACAATATATACTTAAATAAGCAGCCTCAAAGTAGCTTTGCTAACATTGCTTGTAGAAACAATTGAGATACAAAAATATCTAATTTGAGATGGCGGTGGTTCCAGGGAGTTGATCACCCTGATCTGATGTAAGAACGCTGATCGTGTCTTGGTTGATCTTACAGCATCAATGAATACAAAATCGATGAGTCTCACGGGAACAGAAACCAATTAGCAGCACATCCCATTCAGGCTTGTTGCTTGGCTACGCATCCTCTCTGCATGTTAATGCGGCCCCTCATCTACCTGTTCCTCACGCAGGAGCTCTTGTGGGTAAAATAGAAAGGAGATGAGAAGATTCCGCTGACAGCAAATTTGTACGTCAAAACACATTAATGTAAGAGGCCGCTTTGCATTCGAGAGGGTGTCGTAAGGGAGATAAATATGAAATAGTAGGTCTGTTTGCTTGCTGCTTTCTGGAGGAACCTCAAAGGAACTCCCTGAGGAGGTCCTGGTCTCCATAGCGAACAAAGAACGCTAGATGTTCTGGAGCAGCTGGAGTTAGATTATCCCTGAGGATTATGTCCCCATGGCACCTGGAAAGCTCTCAAATATTCAGCTTGAAATGTTTGTAAGATCCAAAACCCTTCACTACCATGCAAAATTTTGCTTGGAAAGAATGTGAAAAATAGGGCCAGTGAAGTTCATTGAGTTAAAGTTTTGGGATTCAGATGCATGGTTTGATAAAACCTTGTCTGAAAGTGCACAAAAGTTTATAAATTCTCCATTTTGAAGGATTTATAGGCGTTTTGGAGTCTGAAAACGATAGAACGATCGATCGATCGATCGATCGATCGATCGAAAAAGTTTACATACCCCTTGCAGAATATGCAAAAATGTTAATCATTTTAACAAAATAAGAAGGATCATGAAAATGGCATGTTATTTTTTATTTAGTACTGTCCTGAATAAGCTATTTCACATAACAGATGTTTACATAAAGTCCACAAGACAAAAGAATAGCTTTATAAAAATGACCCTGTTCAAACGTTTACATACCCTTGATTCTTAATACTGTGTGTGGTTACCTGGATGATCCACGACTGTTTGTTTGTTTTGTGATGGTTGTTCATGAGTCCCTTGTTTGTTCTGAGCAGTTAAACTGAGCTCTGTTCTTCGGAAAAATCTTCCAGGTGCTGCAAATTCTTTGATTTCCCAGCATCTTCTGCATATTTGAACCCTTTTCAGCAGTGATTGTATGATTTTGAGATCCATCTTTTCACACTGAGGACAATTGAGGGACTCAAACACAACTGTTAAAAAAGCTGCAAACATTCACTGATGCTCCAGAAGGAAACGTGATGCATTAAGAGCCTTGAATGTAAACTTTTTGAATCGGATGAACAGGATAAATTGTACTTTTTTTGTCTTCTGGGAAACATGTAAGTATCTTTTGCAGCTTCCGAAGGGCAGTACTAAATGAAAAAAAAAAAAAGATCTTTAAACAAAATAAGAAAAACTTGCACATCGTCTTCTTGTTCAAACGTTTTCACCCCCAGGCTGTTAATACATTGTGTTTCCTTCTGGAGCATCAGTGAATGTTTGCAGCTTTTTTTAATCCTTGTGTTTGAGTCCCTCAATTGTCCTCAGTGTGAAAAGATGGATCTCAAAATCATACAGTCACTGCTGGAAAGGGTTCAAATATGCAAAAGATGTTGGAAAACTGAAGAATCTGCAGGACCTGGAGGATTTTTCTGAAGAACAGAGCTCAGTTTAACTGCTCAGGACAAACAAGGGACTCATGAACAACCATCACAAAACAAAAAAAGTCGTGGATCATCCAGGTAACCACACACAGTATTAAGAATCAAGGGTATGTAAACTTTTGAACAGGGTCATTTTTATAAATTCAGCAATTTTTTTGTCTTGTGGACTTTATGTAAACATCTGTTATGTGAAATAGTTTATTTAAGACAGTACTAAATAAAAAAATAACATGCAATTTTCATGATCCTTCTTATTTTGTTAAAATGATTAACATTTTTTTTTGCATATTCTGCAAGGGGTATGTAAACTTTTGAGCTCAACTGTAGATAGATAGATAGATAGATAGATAGATAGATAGATAGATAGATATTTTTTGTCTATAGATGATGTGTGTGTGCGCTTGTGTGTGTGTGTTTGTGTGTGTTGTCCTATTCTCCTGGTCTCTCTCCCCCACTGCTGGCTGCCGGAGCATCTGTCGAAGAGGATAGGAAGGACTAAAGGGCATGGACCTGTTTGAGCTCATTTATTACAAGGTGAAACCTCAGGCAGTTAGAGTCCCGGCGTCCTCTGTCTTAAAACATTTCCTCATTACTTCACTTCCTGTAGGAGCAAATACCTCCTGTGAGGAACGGATAATAAATACCTGTGAAATATTGTGCCATGACATTTTTAAGGTATGAGAGGCTGTGCTATATTGTGTAAAAATGTGGTGTTAGATACTGTATTAGAACACCTCAAGTACCTTACGGCTTTTATAACAGTTTCTAATATTTAAGGACTTCATTTTCATTAAAATGTTATTTTATTAAGCTAATTCTGCTAAAAATGTCATCTTTGACATCTATCTATCTATCTATCTATCTATCTATCTATCTATCTATCTATCTATCTATCTATCTGTCTGTCTGTCTGTCTGCCTGTCAATCTATCTGTCTGTAGATCAGTTAGCATAACTGTCTGTTTTAAAATGTACAGAAACATACTGAATGTAGTCCATACTGTATATTCTATAACTTTGTGAGTTAAAGCCTGCTACAACTATTCAATAACACATTAGCATGTTGCTAAGCTAATGTGGTAGTCAAAAGATAAATACATACCACACGCAAATACTGGGTAAAGCTTCTCTCAACTTCAGTCTGACATTTTGGAGTTTTTCCCCCACTAAACTCAATTACAATGCAGTGCACATACCTATGATCCCATAAAATGCTGTCTAGGCAGCGTGCTAGGTTTTGGAACAGCTCAGCTAGTATGTATGTAGGATTTTACTAAGGCACCATTTTTGAAGTCTCACTCTTCTTTGAGGCCCATATGATTGTAAAGCACACTTTGATCTGGATTTAATTGTTCGGCCACAATAAACCATTTCAGTTCCTCTGTAAGAGCCACATACTCCTTCCTGAGCCCTTTCCTTCCTCTCCTCGGACTGTCAGAATGGCAGGAACTCACTATTTTTTTTCTTCTCTAAATCCTTTTTGTATTGACATTCTTACACACATGCTTTCTCCTCAGACAGACTATCCAGTCGGGTTAATGCCTTCTTGTGCTAGCTGACATTTGTGAAAAACAATCCACTAAAAACATCATGTCTGAAATGACAGAACTATGAACATCAAGCTTAATAAGAATAAATAAAAATAGGGATGAAAGTGACATTTTTACACAGAGCAAAAATAAATAAATTGTAAAAAAAAAAAAAAAGTTTTTAAAGTTGTAAATTGTATTTTATACTGATACTGATGTGGATGCAAATGATTTTGTTCATTCGTTTTTGGTCAAAACATTATGCCTTAATTTACTAAAGGAATTGATGTTCACTTATTCAGGCAAGGATCCTATTTTGTAAACTTCTGCAATCCTGACATCTAGTGATAGAAAGGCAACATTACATTTTTGGCAGTCAACAATCCTGAGTAAACACTTAGGCCCTGTTTACAACTGGTATTAAGATGCAGTTTGGTCGATCGGATCACAAGTGAAATACACTAAATACAGGTTTAAACTGGGTGTAAAACGTTTTGAGCTTGTCCACTTTCGGATTAAAACACCAGGTGTAAACCGGAATGTGTCTCCCTCATCTACTTGTGATCCGATCGACCAAAACGCATTTTAATACCAGGTGTAAACAGGGCCTTAGATTCACAAACAAATAAAAATAATATTCAAAATATTCAAAAATGAATGCAATTAAATATTGTTACAAGGTTTTAATGTTTTTTTTTTTCACCTTGTTTTTTCACCATAATCATCATCATCATCATCATCATTATTAATAATCACATTTGAGTTGTTAAAATCACAACTACAAATGCACACACACACACACACACACACACACACACATGGAAAGTACACACAGAAAAAAAAAAACATGTACGGGTGTGTGTTATTTTCATGACAGGATTTTACAGCTTTTTTATTTGCTTTGGTATTATTTTCACAAGTAAGGTTTCAAAACTCTTAGTACAAAAATCCAAACTGATCACACTTGTAACACAGCTAGTCATTCTTTCAAAACCTGATCCCATGCTTTCATTACAGTTACATTTTCAGTCCACATAATCATTGTTTTAAATATCAGAGCATTTGGTTTAAGCACCGAAACACAACAGTATGACCTTCTTTCCATTTAGTAATTTTAACAATCAGTTCACTCAATAGCAAACAATGCAATATACAGTACATGTTTCAAATCACCCTTGTTGCTGAAATAATTACAGTAACACAGACTACAGATGCCACACTAGAAAATACACTTACCTAATTAACGCAACATAAAATCCGTTTGTAATACAGTTTTTTTTATTTTTTTTATTCACTTTGGTACTAATTTCACAAGTAAGCTTTACATTTTCAAAACTCTTAGTACAAAACTCCAAAATGATCACACTTCTAACACAGCTAGTCATTCTTTCAAAACCTGATCTCATGCTTTTATTCTAGTTGTAAGATTTTCATTCTACGTAATCAGTTTTAAAACACAAGATCATTGTTATATGTAATGAGAACATTTGGTTTAATCACAGAAACACAACATGATCTTCTTTCAGTTTAGTACTTTTAAAAATCAGTTCATTCAATAGCAAACAATGCAATATACAGTACATGTTTCAAATCACCCTTGTTGCTGAAATAATTACAGTTATAAATACACTTACATTGCCTAAATTACATAATTGGCTTAAAATCCATAATGTTTGTAATAGTATCTATTCATTTATCAAAAGGTGTGATGAAGTTATGAAATGGCCATAAGGTTTTGTGCGAGGAGAGAGTTTGCTGCCAATACAGTAAATGTTCTCACATATGACTGAATCTATGGTGTAGTTGACCTTCATAAGGGTGAGTTACTGTAATGTGGCAGTCTCTACCATTGTAATCTGTTTACAGTATCACATAGCATACATACTGTAATGTAAAATGCTGTATTTGATGCCATCTGTCTCTCTTCTTCTGATATATGTCTGGTCAATCTGATGATATAAAGTCATTGACTGTTTCCTTGTTTTCCCTTGTACTCTATCCTGCTCTATGTTCACAAATTGAAAATGTCCCCACAAGGACAGAATTTACTGGTATTACTAAACTTGTGGGGACATTTGGTCCCCATAACGTAGGGAATACCATGACCACACACACACGCTTTGAACATAGTGGTTATACTTTTTTTTTTTTGTATTTGCTTTGGTACTATTTTCACAAGTAAGATGTATATTTTTAAAACCCTTAGTACAAAAATCCAAACTGATCACACTTCTAACACAGCTAGTCATTCTTTCAAAACTTGATCTCATGCATTCATTCTAGTTCTTGTTTCAAAACACAAGATCATTGTGATATGTAATGAGAACATTTGGTTTAATCACAGAAACAGTATGATCTTTCAGTTTAGTACTTTTAACAATAACAAACAATGCAAGATACATGTTTCAAATCACCCTTGTTGCTGAAATAATTACACAGGCTACAGATGACACATTAGTTCACGAGTTCGTGTGCCCATATAATCTTAGTGTAAGTGGTAAACAGATTTGGCTTGCTGTCTGCTATAGAGGGGCTCGGAGAGGATATTCTACTTGAGCTCCGACTGCCCCCCATAACAGGCAAAATTGTACAAAAAAGGAGGAGAAGGGGAGGAGGAGGGATGCTGAAAGAACTAACAACAGGAAGAAGTTGCTGGTTTTATACCTTGGTATTAATTAATTAATCAGATTAGATGGGCGTACTCCTCCCGAAATTACGTTTAATAACTTCACAAAATGCACTTACATTACCTAAATTACATAACTGACATAAAATCCTTAATGTTTGTAATAGTATTTATTCAGTGTGTTATCAAATGGTGTGTTGAAGTATGACAGTCATGAGGTTTTGTGTAGAACAGAGTTTGCTGCCAATACAGTAAATGTTCTCACTGTACCATGTGACTGAATCTATACTGTAGTTGACCTTTATAAGGGTGAGTTACAGTAATGTGGCAGTCTCTACCATGGTAATACCTCTGTTTACAGTATCACATGGCATACTATAATGTAAAATGATGCCATCTGTCTCCCTTCTTCTGATGCGTCTTTGATCAATCTGATGTTATACTGTACAGTCATTGACTGTTTCTTTTCCCCTGTGCTCTGTCCTGCTCTGTTCACAAATTTCAAATCCCTCTGTATCTTTCTCTCTCTCTCTCTCTCTCTCTCTCTCTCTCTCTCTCTCTCTCTCTCACACACACACACACACACACACACACACACACATAGGTTTTCCATGTTTTATGGGGACTTTCCATAGACATACAGTTTTTTTTTATTCACTTCTACTATTTTCACATCTAAGGTGTACATTTTCAAAACTCTTAGTACAAAACTCCAAACTGATCACACTTCTAACACAGCTAGTCGTTCTTTCAAAACCTGATCTCATGCTTTAATTCTAGTTGAACATATTTTCATTCTACATAATCATTGTTTCAAAACACAAGATCGTTGTGATATGTAATGAGAACATTTGGTTTAATCACTGAAACACAACAGTATGTTCTTCTTTCAGTTTAGTACTTTTAACATTCAGTTAATTCAATAGCAAACAATGCAAGATACATGTTTCAAATCACCCTTGTTGCTGAATAATTACAGTTACACAGGCTTCAGATGGAACATTAGAAAATGCACTTACATTACCTAAATTACATAATTGACATAAAATCCATAATGTTTGTAATAATATCTATTCAGTGTGTTATCAAAAGGTGTGAAGTATGACACAGTCATGAGGTTTTGTGTGCTGGCAATACAGTAAATGTCCTAACTGTACCATATGACTGAATTTATACTGTAGTTGATCTTTACAGATGAAGGGTGAGTTACAGTAATGAGGCAGTCTCTCTCTACCATGGTAATGCCTCTAATCAGTCTGATGTTATACAGTCAGTCCTTACAGTCAGTTATACTATCCTGCTCTGTTCACAAATTTCAAACATTTTGCATTTTTACATTTTATAAAAATATAATTTTGTATGATTTAAAAGCCGTTTTCCTCATGGGGACCAAAAAAAAAAAAAAAAAAGAAAAAAAGTCATGGTAAACCCTGCGTTGTGAACCAAATGTCCAACCAAACCAAAAGGATGGTAATACCAGTAATTTTAGACCTAGTGGGGACATTTGGTTCACAACGCAGGGTTTCCCATGACCCCATCTAAGATAAATTGCTTATAATGTAAAAAAAAATCATTACATTTGGTTATCCATATCGGAAAATGCAAACAAGTTCTATAGAAACTATACCTATAGAATCAATATCTATAGAAATCTATAGGTGTACCAAATGATCCATTGATTAATCATTAAGTCCAGTTGGATTAAATAATAGACAAATGTATAAAAATGAATGAGAAGAGATACAAATCAACAGTTTGATAGTAATAGCATTATGAAAGGCAGTTACTGTGAATGAAACATTTATATAGATGAAACACTTATTTTGTGTTGTGAAAAAGGATACTTTGTGATTTTGTATATTGTACTAACACAATTGAAAATATGCTGAAATGTTTGAAAAAAGTGCACTTTTGATGATATGTTGTGATATTAGTACTAAGAGTTTTGAAAATGTACCAGTTGGTTGTGAAAATTGCACCAAAGCAATTAAAAAAAAAACAAAAAAAAAAACTGTAATGATTTTTATACTGTATAAACGGTATATTATATCCCCTACCCCTAAACCTACCCATCACAGAAAACTTTCTGCATTTTTACATTTTATAAAAATATAATTTCATATGATTTATAAGCTGTTTTCCTCATGGGAACCAAAAAAATGCCCAAACAAGGTCTAAAATTACTGTTATTACCATCCTTGTTGGGACATTTGGTTCACAACACAGTGTTTACCAGGACCACACACACACACACTTTGAAAATTGTGGTTATCATCTAAGATAATTGCTTATAATGTAAAAAGAATTAATTACATTTGGTTATCCATATCAGAAATGGCAAATAAGTTCTATAGAAACCTATAGAATCAATATATATAGACAAATGTATTAAACTGAATGAAAATAGATGCAAATCAATAGTTTAATAGTAATAGCATTATGAAAGGCAGTTACTGTGAATGAAACATTTATATAGATGAAACACTTATTTTGTGTTGTAAAAAGAATACTTTGTGATTTTGTGTATTGTACTAACACAATTGAAAATATGCTGAAATGTTTGAAAAAAGTGCACTTTTAATGATATGTTGTGATATTAGTACTAAGAGTTTTGAAAATGTACCAATTGCTTGTGAAAATTGCACCATAGCAATAAAAAAACAAAACAAACAAACAAAAAAAAAAAAACAAACAAAAAAAACTGTAATCTAAGATAAATCACTTATAATGTAAAATAAAAATTCATTTTTTCTTTTGATTATCTGTATCGGAAATTGCAAAAAAAAGTAGAAACTACACTGCCCTCCAAAAGTTTGGAAACGCCCTAGAAAAGTGGGGTTTTGGACAATATTGGCATGAATCCTTTTTAATTTATGATAATTTTGCACTGATAAGGGACAACACAAACTACGAAAACATATTTTATTACATAAACAGTTTATACATAGAAAAAACTTAAATTTTCGATTCATCAAAATATTCACCATTAGCAGCTATCTGACCTAAACTGGGTTCTAATTGGTTCATTGTATTCTTAACTTAATTGGCAATCAACTGTTGAAGCTATTAAGGTGTGCTGACCCAAAAATCTTTTACAAACCTGGGCCAAGTTTAAACCAGTAACCAGGCATCACAGCTGGCAAAGGGGCATGTCTGACTTTGACATGTATATATTGCCATTATTATGTAATCAAAATGAAAATTATTATTGCTGGTCTTCAATGGTAATGTCAAGTTACTTTAATGTATTTGCACCAAAAAACAATAAGGATTTATGCTGATATCGTCCAAAACCACACTTTGCCAGGGGTGTTTCCAAACTTTTGGAGGGCAGTGTATATCTATACAATCTGTATCTGTATAGATGTTCCAAATGATCCATTGATTAACCATTAAAATCAGCTGGATTAAATAATAGACAAAATGTATTAAACTGATAGTAATAGCATTATGAAAGGCAGTTACTGTGAATGAAGCAGTTTTTTTAGCAGTAAAAAAAACAACGAGTATCTAATCAGTGTGTTATCTAAAGATGTGATGAAGTATGACAAGGCAATGGTGTTCTGTGCTAGAACAGAGTATGCTGGCAATACAGTAAATGTTCTCAATGTACCACATGACTGATACTGTACTATACTGTAGTTGACCTTTATAAGGGTGAGTTACTGTAATGTGGCAGTCTCTACCATGGTAATCTGTTTACAGTATCACATGGCAATCATACTGTAATGTAAAATGCTGTATTTTATGCCATCTCTCTCTCTTCTTCTCTGATCAATCTGATGTTATACACTCTATTGTACTCTATTTGTACTCCATTGTACTCTATCCTGCTCTATGTTCACAAATTGCAAATCTCTCTCTGTCACACACACACACACACACACACACACACACACACACACACACACACACACACTAAGATAAATCGCTTATAATGTAAAAAGAATTCATTACATTTGGTTATCTGTATCAGAAATAATAAACAATGTAGAAACTATATCTATAGAAATCAACAGGTGTACCAAATGATTCATTGATTAACCATTAAGATCTGTTGGATTAAATAATAGACAGATGTATTAAACTGAATGAAAAGAGATGCAAATCAATAGTTTGATAGTAATAGCATTATGAAAGGCAGTTACTGCGAATGAAACATTTATATAGACGAAATACTTATTTTGTGTTGTAAGGATACTTTGTGATTTTGTGTATTGTACTAACACAATTGAAAACATGCTGAAATGTTTGAAAAAAGTGCATTTTTGATGATCTGTTGTGCTATTTATTTTGAAGAGACTGTTATACATGTATTTTACACCAGGTGTCAGCAGACTCCCAAAGTAAAATCTTAGAGACACAACTGCACTGTCTTTTTAAAATGAATAATCCTTCATTTGTTTTCTTTTTTTTGTTGTTATTGTTGTTTTTTGTTTGTTTGTTTGTTTGTTTGTTTGTTTTTTAAATAATCTATTCACTCTATATGGGGAAAAAAACATCTCACCGTAATAATAATAAAATACATTGTACAATTTTACATTTAAATACATCAAATTATAACAAAACTATAACAAAAATGCTTAAGCACTTTTTTTTTTTTTTTTTTCTCACCGTGTCTGATGATGTACATGGGGTGGCTTTGCAAGCAGTGTTGTGATGTGACTTTCTGAACTGGTGTCTCCGTGCTTCTGCTTGCCTGTGTGGGAGGAGTTCACACAGATTTGTATTCCTCATGCACACGCACAGACAGCAGCAGCAGCAGTGCTTCAGTGTGAAGCAGAGCACAGTGGGGAAACCTCCATCTACTCTCACTGTCGGCTTGTTTTTATCACCACTGAGGAAACGCCTCGCTCCCTGACCTTACTGTCTCGGATTTATGCTGTGCGGGGAAGAAATCTGATCGGGCTATTCATAAACTCTTCATAGTGAGAAGATAAACGGAGGCCAGCAGTCTGCAGTACAACATATCATCAGAAAACAGGAGGAGAACCCAACGCCCTTCCCAGACCGACCATGCTTACCTGCCTGGGTTGATGTGCAATGGAGATCTAGGATGCTTTTATGGGTTTGCATGGATAAGTATGCACCATTGACATGCTGAGGTGCCTCTCCTGTGTGTCGTGTGGCCGGTGTTTTATGGATCGCTTTATGGGATCATAACCTGGTGTTTTTTCCTTCAAACCTCAAAGTCATCTCAGTTTGGAAGCTACATAACCAATGAATCGGAAGCCTGGATGCCTCAACACTGAAGAGGCAAGATAGGTGACGTTGCTATGTGATTTATTGGTTGTTATATATCTATCATAAGATGGGGAACAGTTTCTCCAACATCGCAGCATTCCAATCCCTGCACATTGTGATGCTAGGCTTGGATTCGGCCGGTAAAACCACAGTACTGTATCGGTTAAAGTTCAACGAATTCGTCAACACTGTTCCCACCATCGGCTTCAACACTGAGAAGATCAAACTCAGCAATGGCACCGCCAAAGGGATCAGCTGTCACTTCTGGGACGTCGGCGGACAGGAGAAGTTAAGACCCCTATGGAAATCCTACAGCCGTTGCACGGATGGTATTATTTACGTGGTGGACTCCGTAGATGTCGACCGGCTTGAGGAAGCCAAGACGGAACTGCATAAAGTCACTAAATTCGCAGAGAACCAAGGAACTCCTCTGCTGGTGATCGCCAATAAGCAGGACCTCCCCAAATCCCTGACAGTAACCGAAATTGAGAAGCACCTGGCTCTTCATGAACTGAGTCCTTCCACCACGTACCACGTCCAACCGGCCTGCGCCATCATTGGCGAGGGTCTCCATGAAGGAATGGACAAACTATATGAGATGATCGTCAAACGAAGGAAATCTCTCAAACAGAAGAAGAAACGATAGACAATTGCAGACTTGTAGAGACATTTAAAGGGATAGTTCACACAAAAAAGACAATTCTGCCTTATGTTCCAAACCTGTATACCATGTTCATTTTGAACCCCACTGAATTTTATTGTGCAAAATATCTCCTTTTTGTGTTTTGCAGAAGTAAGACATACAGATTTAGAATAACAAGAGGGTATATGATGATAGAATTGTCATTTTTGTGTGAACTAAATGTTGCCATGAGCAATATGACGGGTTTTGCCTTGGTGTGCAAGATTCAGTAGCACTTTATAATGACTTTCATTAATAATATATAGTGCAACAGATATTTTGTTAATGTACATTCATACTGTCTGAAATGTTCATGTTTGCATAAATATCCATATTTGAATCTACATGAACTCTTGATCTGATAACTGTGATATATTGAAATATTTATTACAGTAAGTAGTAAAATAAATTAAAAAAAGACATAAGACATTAAAATATTTACAGCTTATTTGAACAATATAGCATCTTTGCCTCAACCAGTGGCATGAGTTTGGGGCAGGACAATCTGTTTGTCCGAACAAAGGCAGATATGTTTGGAAAACCTGTTTGAAAACAATCAATTTTGCAATTCAGTTTTGATGCTGTTGTGCAGAAATTGCACACTTTAAGCATGTTTCTTACTGACTCATTAATGAAAGTTATTATAAAGTGTTACAGAAAAAAAACAAAAAAACAAAAAACAGAGGTGGTAAATAATATGCTTGCGTATAGAACCAAAAACGACTTAAATAGTGAGAAAATATGTAACTAACCAATCATTTAAAATGCATAAAAATAAGAGAGAGAGAGAGAAAAAATGGGCCGGACCCATGTTGCTGCTTGATATTAACTCTATAAACATTGCTAATAAACGGTAGCCTGTGCTTTGAAAAAAACCCTATATGAAGAGTACTTTTGTTACAAAATTATTCCTTAAATAAACTGAATGCCCACATGCACCTATACGTAAATTCAAATGATTATTTTACATTTTATTATGCTCTTCTTGCATAGCAGCACATTGAACCATATAGTTCCTCCGATGCAGTTTTTCCTTTTTTCCCCATCTGTCTTTCTTTTTCAAATTTGGCTGAAGTGCCCTACACAGACAAGATACATTTGTTTTGCTGAAATGCTACTTTGTACTACAATCAGAGGTTGTTGTATTATGAAACCATGTAGTGAAATGAAGACTGTTTATGCACATGATGCCAAAAATAAATTATACTGAAATATACGCAACACGTGTAGCATTTTGTTGGTTTGCAACCTGACCTAAACACTTCACAAAAGTCTGCATTCAGCATTATCACGGGCAGCGAGCCTGTTTTCTGTAATTAAAGTTGCCGTTCGGTACAACAGCAATCACCCATATTTCCCAGAGCTGTCAGATCTACATGATTTCACAATGCTGGACGACGTAAATCCCTTTGATTTAGCTCCAGGCTGGCCGAGGCCCACACGTGCTCGAGTTTGAGCGTGGCACACTCTCGGGACCGGGATAATGACCTTTTAGTGCTCAGCGAGATTGAAAATGGATATTAATAGCAGAACTCACCCATTGTGTAATTAGAATAAGCCACAGTGGGCAGGAAAAATCCCTCTGATGGGAGTGTGACTGGGGCTTGGAGGCGTGCAACACAACACCTGCTGGGTGGGCAAACACACAGATGTATACACAGGGCAACATAGTGTGATTTTAAATAAAATGTACTTTTACTACACTCTTAAAAACAAAGGTTCTTTATTGGCATTGATGGTTCCGAACCTTTAACATCCATGGAAACTTTCTATTCCACAAAAGGCTCTTTATAGTTGAAAAATTAAAGGCTCTTCAGGTTATTAAAGGGCTCATATAATGCCACTTTTACAAGATGTAAAATAAGTCTCTGATGTCCCCAGAGTGTGTATGTGAAGTTTTACCTCAAAATACCCCACAAATCATTTTTTAAAGCATGTTAAATTTGTCACTTTTTGAGGATAAGCAAAAACGCTCCATTTTTGTGTGTGTCCCTTTAAATGCAAATAAGCTGCTGCTCTCAAGAGGAGGGCGGAGTTTCAAGAGCTGGCGTTAGCACTGCAAAATCAGCAAAACGTTTTCAATGTTAGGCACTAAATCAGCATATTAGAATGATTTCTGCAGGATCATGTAGACTTCTTTCAGAAACATAAAAAATGTTAATTATTTCAAACTTTTGACCGGTAATGTATATGAAAAATTAAAATGAATGTAATAGTAAATATCATTTTTTGATCTTTAAATACATTGAAAAATGAATGAAACCAACCTCAATGCAACATGATCATGAACTAGGCTTTTAAAAAGTCTCCTTTGTACTGCTTCTGCTTATGCCTGTTTCATTATCGCAGTAGGTGTGCACCATAATATCAGCCACATTAATTACCCATCATCCCAATGAACCCATGGCCTTGAGCGTAAAATTCTGTAAAGGTTGAAAAGGTACGTCACGAGATGAGAGACTGGCTCTGAATAATCCAGAAACCCACAGAGGTGACAGGAAAGATGATATAGATAATTCATCTCAACATCCACCTATCTAAAAACTCAGGCAGTGGGAATGACAAGCTTTTTTTTTTGGAGCAGCAGGTAATGGGGTCCTATAAATAGACCTTAATAATTAATGTGGCACCCACTGGAAATCCTACAAAAAGGCCAGAAATGGGGATCTTAGCAATGATTGAGCTAGACAGTCAATGTGATCCAATGCGTGATTTTAATTTTTCCAATGAATTTACTGGGAATTGCTCATATATTGTTGTCTTATCATATTTGAAGGCAGGGATTACTCATATAGTTATTTATGGAAATGCAGATATCAGAGTATTTCAGTTCCCAGGGAAACTATCTGATTTTATTTAACACTCAAACAAGATTCATGACAAGACCGTTACCAGCAACTACCAGACAAATACAAAAAATAAACAATGATGTAAAACATAAAAAAAGTGTAAAATATTTTTTTGATGTATTTTTACCATGGTAACCATAGTTCTCAGTATAATATTTATCACAATTAAATAAACACACACACACACACACACACACACAGTACATAAAATATAATGTAATGCAATACAAATAAAATTACAATGAAAAAAAAAAGCAAGAATTAAATATTTATTTTTACACACCAAAGTGAAATATTACAGACAGAAAGACATCCATTTTGCCTTAGCAAGTACCACTAATAACAAACTACAATATAAACAAGCTAGTACAAAAACCTCCCTTCGTTCATGCGTTAATTGTTCCTGATTTCTTTAATTATACACTATGCACGTTAAAAATGTTGTACAATTACAACCATTGTCAGGTTGAAGGATTTATTGCTATTGGAACTCTCTCCCCATACAAACAAGTTATTAAAATGTCATTTGTTACTCTGAACTTGCAGTCAATGTTTTGTTTTGCTGTCTGTAATGAGTTGTTTGTATAACTGCATGCAAATTGTAAAATGTTTTTGTGGACCAGTGTGAAAGAATTCATAAATCAGACACAGAGAAGGCCCTATTTTGAACTCCTAAGAGTAAAACTCAAAATGGCCATGATGGAGCAGGGAAAATGGTTTTTGCATCTATTTGGGTCATATCGAAGGATTTGTCTATTAATATACCCCTTTCCCGTACGCCTCCATCCTGGTTTTCTGGGTGAATTCATGAAGCTTTGAAAACACACCTGGATCTTTGTGACTGAAATATTTGGGTGTTTTTTGCCCGTTGTGACATGCTTACTCGTGTTGCTTGTCTTTTTGTATGACACTGTTGTGTCTTGTACAGATGGATTAGACACATGAAGTATGATGAAATAGGATACTTTTTAACAGTCCCATGCAACAGCACAGCCATGTATACACTCTACCTCAACATTGCTCCACTGGTTCCTCTTTCTTTTTCGAACCCCTTAGTGACACCTAGTGTCAAAACAACATAACATATTTCCCTTTTACTCAAGAACACTTTCACTTAGAAATTACCATAAGAACACATACATCTGTAACTTAGTTTATTTTCTTTGCAAATCACTTCCTTTACTTTGAATGCACTACTAAATATGGAATTCAAGAAATATCCAATATAACAGCAGGCTTCAAATACAAAATAATTTTTTTTTTCTTTTAGTGCAAGTCTTTCAACCACCTTGGAGAGTATCTCACATGCTGAGGACGAGTTAAAACACACTCATCAGGCCCAGATCTGGGTACATGGACCTGCTCCTGAGGTGATTGCGTAAGCCAATCAGCCACATCTGCTCGGGTCGATCCACTAGGAAAAAACGCCAGTTTTGAAGCATGCCATTTCTTACCTTGCGAAAGAATAAAAGTATTCTTCCCCACTTGATCTCTGATTTCTTTTGGCTCTGAAAATCTTGGGTGTCCTTTTAGTACGTGCCAAGGAAGCTTAACACACACTTTGTCTCCTTGTTTTAGAAGAGTATGACGTGCTCTGCGCTTCGTGTCAAACCACTACTTCATTTTAGCTTGTTGTGCTGGCACTCGTTCGCGCACAACATCAGTAGGCGCTCCCGAAGTTAGAGAGGGCAAGACATCAAGGCGAGTGCGCATTTTTCTTCCATGCAACAATTCAAAAGGAGTCACGCCAGTAGTGGAATGAGGAGTTGCTCTATAGACGTGGAGAAATTCTGTGACAGTCGTTTTCCACGGTTTCGACTGAATTATTGCAGACTGGATGCAACTCTTGAGCACTCTATAGAAGCGCTCAGTTGCTCCGTTGGCAGCTGGATGGTATACCGAAGTGCGCACATGAGCAATGTCCCTCGCTTCAAGAAAGGCAGAGAATTTCGCAGCTGTAAATTGAGGTCTGTTATCCGTCACTAAGCACTCCGGGTTCCCATGATGACTAAACACAGAGGTGAGGAAATGAATCACTTGCTTTGCACTCACTGAAGACATGAACGCAACTTCAGGCCATTTACTATGATAGTCCATAAGAGTAAGGGCATAGCGGCAATCACAGGTAGCCGACTCGAATGGGCCCACTACATCCATTGCTAGTTTTCTCCATGGCTCAGCAGGAAAGGGCATAGGCTGAAGTGGGGCAGAATGTACTTTAGCGGTTTTGTCTGAAGCCTGACACAGGTGGCATGATGAGATAAAGCACATAACCGACTCATCCATCCGCGGCCATCAGTATAGATCGCGCAGTCGTTGCTTAGTGCGCAAAATGCCCTGGTGTCCCTCATGCGCGAGCATCACTAACCTATGGTGTAATGACACAGGTGCAATGAGACGTGATCCCCTAAGGATGAAGTCGTCCGTTGCAGCAAGTTCATGTCTCAATTTGTAGAATGGCAGCAGGAGGGGGTCAACGTGTGAAGAAGAGTGCGGCCAGCCTTGCTGTATCTGTGCGCGCCACTTACACATCTCAGGGCAGGAGGAAGAAGCAGCTGCAAATTCTTTTGGGTTCACAGCGGTCAATGCAGAGGTAAGCAAAGCTTCTTGTTCAGGCTCAGTGTCTGCATCACTTTCCATTCAGAAGGCAAAGGAAGACGTGACAGACAGTCGGTAGTGAAGTTATGACAACCTGGTCGGTAGATCAGTTCGTAATTGAAACACAGCAAGCGCGCAGCCCAGCGCGAGATACGCATTCCTGCACGGTCCCCTCCTTTTGTGGTGAGTAGAGTGGTTAATGCCTGATGGTCTGTACGCAATTTGAACGTCCAACCCCACAAGTATGTCCTCCATTTCTCGACCGCCCAAACACAAGCGAGGGCTTCCTTTTCTACAGTCGAATATTTGCGTTCGGCCGGAGTGAGGGTTCTTGACGCGAAGGCCACGGTGCATTCAGAGTTATCAGGGTGTATCTGAGAGAAAACAGTCCCAACGCCATAATCAGACGCGTCAGTTGAGATAAGCGTGGGCAGATCAGGGTTATAAAGGGCTAAAGCAGGACTGTCAACAAGTAGCTGTTTGACTTCTGAAAAACTGTTCTGTGCTTCTTCCAACCAGGAAAACTCTGCATCCTTCCGCAAACAGGCGCGTAATGGCTCAACCACAGAAGCGAAATTCTGAATGAATTTACTGTACCATGACAGCAGGCCGAGGAAAGAGCGCAACGGAGGCCCTGTCCCAAATGGCACACTTCATGTGCACTTTCGGTCTTGTGGACTTACAATGGCCGCTGCGTGCGCGTGTCCGTTAAGTCCACAAGACCGTAGGGTGTCCCATTCGTCATTTCAGCTTAAAGAAGGGTGAAAGTGAAAGTGAAAGTGAAGTGACATGTGGCCAAGTATGGTGACCCATACTAGGAATTTGTGCTCTGCATTTAACCCATCCAAGTGTACACACACCGTGAACACACACCCGGAGCAGTGGGCAGCCATTGCTGCGGCGCCCGGGGAGCAGTTGGGGGTACGGTGCCTTGCTCAAGGGTCTCACCTCAGTCGTGGTATTGAGGGTGGAGAGAGCGCTGGACAGTCACTCCCCTCACCGACAATCCCTGCCGGACCTGAGACTCGAACCCATGACCTTTGGGTTACGAGTCCGACTCTCTATCCATTAGGCCACGACCGCCCCGGAGCGCGGGGCGCCCCCTTTGCGGCTGCTACACGCCCTCGATGCGAACTTCTGCTGAGCCCGCAAGACTGTGAGCTATGCAGAGGACTTTTCCCGCCAGTCAAAGCGGCATTACGTCGTGAAAGTGCAGACTCAGAGGAAGACCTTGAGGGTTTAGGGTGCCATTTGGGACAGGGCCTTAACAGCATCTGTTGGAGCCGGGGCCTGTAGAATTGCAGCCAGGTGTTGCTTGTGCTTTACCCTGCGCTGTAACTGTGTAACCCAGGAACTGTAAGCTGGTTTGTCTGAAGCGACATTTTGCAGCATTAATTTTTAGTCTTGTATCGTGCAGACGTTGCAGAACGGCTTTCAGTGAGCGTTCATGCTCCTCAGCAGTGCGTCCCCATATAATAATATCATCCAAGTAATTTGCCATGCTCGGTAAGTCATGTAAGATAATGCGCATCATCTTCTGGAATGCCGATGGCGCCGAAGCCAACCCGTACGGGACCCGGCAGAAATGGAACAATCCCTTGTGCGTGATGAAAGCAGTTAAGTCTCTACTGTCAGGATGTAACATGACCTGATGATATGCGCTTTGAAGGTCAATAGTTGAGAATAATGTAGCCCCACTAAGTAATGAGAGTAACTCGTCCATATGTGGCAAGGGATAACTATCAGTTACGATGGCTTTATTGGGTTCTCTGAGATCGACACATAGGCGGATGCCACCTGTTTTCTTTTGCGTGACAACGATCGGAGAAACCCAGGGTGACGAATCAATTTTTTCAATAACTCCTTCTTTGAGAAGGTGATCCAATTCCTTGGAAACAGCAGAGCGCACAGACAGCGGTAAGCGGCACAGTTTTTGACGGACCGAAGCAACATTCTCTGAAAGCTTCACTTTGTGAACAAAGCCTTTTGCGCATCCCAGTGTACTCGGAGGTGCGGGTGGGTTTGAATGGCACATTACAGGCGCAGTAGGGGCCTGAGATCCAGTAAGAGAAAAAGGGGGAAGCAAGCATTGACCCTCGAAGCGCAAGCATAATCCTTTTTTTAGATCCATGCCCAGCAATGCAGTTCCAGAATCAACTATGAAGAATTTCGCGGAACATGTGACTGTATCTCTAGACACAATGACGGGCAAGCAACCCAATACACGGATTGGTGCACGTGAGTATGTGACCAGGCGAGCATTAGGTGGCTGAAGGGGCACGGAACTAAAGTTGGCATCATATACTGTATTGACTTTGGTAAAATGGAGACGGGTGAGCCAGTATCCACCATCAACTCAGCTTCTAGGGTAGCAGCGGAAGCCTTTATACAAACAAGATTATTTGTGGTCGCTTGGTCATGCATGTAAAGAACAGTATACTTAGGCAGTTCAATTTCGTGCACTGAACATGTGTCAGCCGATCGACACACTTGTGCAAAATGTCCCATTTTCTGGCAATTTTTACATTTTGCATGGGCAGCGGGACAGTTTTGAGCGTTGGCCAAATGTTTTTCAGACCCACAGCGGTAGCATGTGCGGGATGATGATGTGAGTGGTACAGGTCCAGATGAAGAAGAATAGGAGGGCTTGCGTGATGGTTTATGATGCCTCCGACCTGAAGCATCACGTGACCGCGACTGTACGGCTTGCACAGGTACGACCTGGTCCCCTGCGATACTCTTTGCCTGTTCACTCGCAGCCTCAATCTGAGTAGCAATTGTAATTGCCTTTGACAAAGTCAATTCAGTTTCGAGCAGCAGTCTTTCGCGTATGCGGTGACTTGCAACATGTTGAATTAGCTGATCTCTGATCATGTCATCTATATTCGCACCAAACTCGCATTTGGAAACTAAGTCTCTTAATGCTGCAACGTAATGTTTTACTGATTCACTGGGAGCTTGAGTACGTTTGCGGAATGCGTGTCTCTCCGCTACCACGTTGATTTTGGGGTTAAAGTATGTCTGCAAAGCAGCAATTGCCGAGTTGAGTGTGTCACCTGTATCAGGAAGTGTGTAGAAAATTCATTGCCTTTCAGTTCCAAGACAGTGGAGTAGAAGAGCTCTTCTTCTCGCTTGGGGCCACTCCTCACCGGCTGCATTGATTAGTAGAAGATAGTTGTGAAACATTTTTTCCCACGTTGTAAATGGTATAGCCAGCTCCCCCGGGCATGGAAGGAAGGGGCTTGGAAATGGAGCATTTACTGCAGACATCCTTCTTCAATTTTTAAGCGTAGGCATTCAGCATCCTCGTCGCCAAGTTTGTTGTGTCTTGTACAGATGGATTAGACACAGGAAGTATGATGAAGTAGGATACTTTTTAATAGTCCCATGCAACAGCACAGCCATGTATACACTCTACCTCTACACCACTTCACTGGTTCCTCTTTCTTTTTCTAACCCCTTAGTGACACCTAGTGTCAAAACAACATAACAGACACCTGTTTATCCCTCTTTCCCTTCCACTTTTCATCGCTCTGTAACTTTTTGTTCTCTTCTCCAAGCTTTCTCTGCTTTTAGACTCGTCATTCTGCAGCTAACCAGATTGGGATGAGTGGAGACATCTATGGAAGCAGAACAGATGCTCTCAGAAAAGAGGTAAAAGCATTAAATTACCATCTCTCTCTGTCTCTCTCTCTCTCTCTCTCTCTCTCTCTCTCTCACACACACACACACACACACACACACACACACAAACACAAACACACACTACGGCAGGTCACATGGGAAAACTAATGGTTCACTGGTCAAATGAACTAAAATGTGGCCTAGTATTAGTAAAGCCTTCAGCAAATGGTGCAATCCATGAATCCATTTGGTGAGCCAAACATTCCTTTTTTATTGTTTGTAATGAGACCTTTTGTTTGATTAAAAATGATAGTAATGATATTATATTAAATATTTCTGGTCTTACTGTGCATGATTCATCAATGTGCAAAAAAAAAAAAAAAAAAAAGTTTTTCATAATCTTTCATCAAAAAAACGTAATAACTTTCTAAGTCTCTGAAACAACAACTTTTTCTTTTTCTGCTGATATAACCAAGGGCATTTTGAAGATAGCAGTGTAATATCAAATAATATAATATGCCCACTTTTCACCGTTCATTCCAACATATTGTCTTTTTACCTCTTTGGCTTTTCTTTCACCTTTTGTTGCTGAAACCGATATCTTCCATCTAAACAGAAATCTATCATTCTCCCTCCTGTTTCTGTGCCCTACTTTTTCACAACTTCTTCACCCACCCACCCACCCCCTCTCACCTTCCTGTCATCTTTTTCTGTCTTCCTTTTTCAGCATATGCATCATTCATTTCTGCGCTCATGGATATGGAAGACGTTGCTTTGCCGCCGTGTTTGTTTACTGCATATTGTTGAGAACTGATTAATCCTGCTTAGTAGTTCAGTGCTATCAAGTCTCTCTCTCTTATGTTTATCTTCTCATCCTGTGTGGGCGTTTTTGCATTTGGGCCATTTAAATCACACCGTCTGGATTAAGTCTATGGGAATGTGCTGTATATGCTAACATCAGTGCTGTCTTAAAAATACAATAAAGCTTTCATGTTTTGTTGTCAGTGCTGAGCTTCCAGGGGATTTGTGTTTTGTTTATGGCATACTATGCTGCGCCTCAGGCCTTTGTGCTGAAAAAGTCAAATCAAAGAGCTTTGATTTGTGACAGGGTCATAATATGACGCTCACATTCGTACCACTATGCCAACAATCCAATGTCAGAAACCAGTCACAAACTAGTTACAACTTATATACAGACATTCAGCCAAATGGATGGATAGATGGATGGATAGGTAGACAGACAGACAGACAGACAGACCGGCAGGCAAACAGAATGTTAGATAGACAGTCAGAATGATAAAGAATGACAGATAGACCGTCAGAATGATAGACAGACAGAATGATACAGAGATAGAGAGATAGAAAAAATGATAGATAGATATATTGATAGACCGCCAGTCAGACAGATAGAATGATAGATATACAGTCAGATAGAATGATAGACAGAATGGTAGATAGATAGACAAACAGACAGACAAAATGATAGATAGACAGATCAACAGAATGATAGACAGACAGATAGACAAACAGAATTAGACAGACAGCTAGACAGAATGATACATATAAACAGACAGACAAACAGTCACAATGATAGATAGATAGATAGATAGATAGATAGATAGAGTTTCTGTTGATTAAACCAATCACCTTCATTGTATTAACTCAAATTTTCATTTGAGTATTTATTTTTAATGAACTCAAAATTTTAAGGCAACGAGGTAACTTGCTTTTTTTAAGTTAAACCAACAATTCTTTTTTGCAGTGTAGACAGACAGACGACAGACAGACAGACAGACAGACTGAAGTTTAAAATGCAGTTAGTTATTGTAGTCTCATAATTCCACATATGTTCAGCTTTAGCACATTACTCAAGTCTTAGATTTTGTGAATCGGGAGGTTTAACACTGCGACTTCTGACCTGTAATACCCGCCCTCAACAGACCCCAGCTCGGCGGGAGGGAAAGGGATTAACCGTTAACACCAGTTTAACATCGGAGTCATTTCAGCTGTTTGCCAAGGCTTAAATAAAGTCTTAACTCCCAGCACAAGTGTCAGGACAGGAATGGAGTACTCACAGGGAGGTAAAAATTCACCATATGGACATCACTAGACACCACTGTGTCTGTAAAACTGTTAATCTACAACAGGGAAGCTGTTTTAAAAGGTGGGCAAGACGACAGTTAACATAACACTGAATAATAAAGACATTCTGTGTTCCTGTCAGTGAGGGGACACTGTTCTTATGGTGCCCCGACGGGTCTCGGTCAACCCTATTATTGAGACAGGCCGTTAAACTGAGAGCTCTTTGTTATGTAACATACTTGAGACAGGCTGTAGTTCACTGCTGTCCTGCAAGGTCACTGACAGTTTGTTCTTGGCAGTACTGTGTGAAACAATTTCTACAATTTGTAGCGAAACAACCCTGTATTGTCTTTTTCTAAAGGCTAACAATCCCAAACTGTGATACTTGCTGAGAATGAGAAGGTTACCCTTAAAAAATGTCAAGCTAGTCACAGTTTATGCCCCAGTGTTTTTTTTTTTCTGCTAATTTATGTTGCTATGCTATTAGATGTACCATCCAAAACATGTATTTCAAGCCACTTAATAAAGTGCTCAGAATGCGCTGTCATTTACAGCTCTAAATCCATCCAACTTTTCTTCATTTCTCGCTGTTTTACTCTCCTGCTCCTTCGCACAAGTGCTTGTAAGGGCGTGTTCAGACAGCATAGAGAGTTCAGAGATGGGTTAATTCCTCCTTTCCAGGTGTGCGTCTCCACATGTGTGTGCCCCACTCAGCTGTTCTCTCGGTAGTTTTGAGCGTGTTTCTGCAGAAACATGTTTTATTTGCGTCAGAACGAGAGCCTCATCTGAATACTGGAGCTTTCCGGTGCATTTCATTATCACTTTAATTGGGAGAGCAAATAAATCATTTGCTGTGCTGTGGTAGGGAAAGATGCCATGATCCAAGTCTCCATTTCATTACCATTTCATCTCATCACTATCTAGAAGAAACAACTGAGATATTAAAAATAACTTATTTGCGATTTCTCATTCCTATATGTGGGGGGAAAAACATTTTCATATATATATATATATATATATATATATATATATATATGTATATTCAAAATACATTAAGTACATTTGGTAACAAACTATATTTTCAATTTGAAAATATATATTTTCTTAAGCCAAACTGTTCAAAACATTTAAAAGTTTTTTTGTTTTTTTTCGTATGAATATGAAGATATCTGAATGACTTTGGTAGTCTAGTTAATTAGGGCATAGCTTTGTCCTTTAAACATTTGATTATGTCTGCAAAGAACATCAACCACTTTTTATTACAAAAAAACATATTTTCCATGAAATTGCCCCTTTTAAGGCAGCAACAAATCAGGGGAAGGTGCAGTACTAAAGAAGGTGCATAAGACACACACTCAACCCTGCCAACTACTGATGTATAATTTGTCCGATGCATTATCAAAGCCAAAAGCGTTGCATAACGTCAGCAATCTGTGAACATGTTCCTCCGGTCTCAATTTGTAGTTGCATGTTATACTCAAGGACCCTCAGAGCAGCTTTGGTGGTAAATTCCGGGAAAACGGTGGGGACGTGCAGCTGTTGTTTCTGATGTGGGTTTGTTCATGCTAGTTCCTGGCTGAGTGTCTGAAAAGGTTTGGCGCTGGTGCCAGCACCCATGTGGTGACCATATTCACAGATTAAACAAATATACATACTTTCAAAAGCATACATTAAAAACTGTTAAACGCACATAACCACACACATATATGCATTTTAAACTACACTCTAATAAACGAAACAAATTTACACAGTAAATTACCGTTTTCCATTGAAACAGCAATGCATTCTGGGTAATATCTGTCATTTTAAGAAAAGAGGCCTATAAGCTACTTTCTCGAAAACGACAAATAATATTACCCAGAATGCATTGTTTTTACAATATATTACTGTGTCAATGGAAAACGGTATTTTACTGTGTAAATTTGTTTTTTTTTTACAGTTATTTTTTATATGGTGAATAATGGATCTCATTTCTGAAGGTCAGTGAGTTTGAAAGTATCTATTTTACTATACTTCCTGTCAAACAAATATGAGAGCTCTTTCCATCCGCTAGTTCAATATTAGCCTGGTGACTTATGTTGGGCTTCCTGGAAGTTGTTGAGAAGCGAAGCTCTTCGCTTGAAGGAGAAAGAGATTTTTTAGCTGTAGTCTGGATGTGTGCCATTTCATTCACTCAACGGACTCTGGGAGAGCCCAACAACACTGTTCTTGTTGGCTAACAAAACTTTCTCTCTGGGCCTGTTCAGTAAAGGTCAGGGCCCAGTTGCAACAAATCTCTTAGGTTAAGTAAACCCTGTTATTATTGGAAGTGTATTATGATGGGTAAGGTTATTTAAGGGTTTTCTTAACTAAAGGGATTTGTTGCCTCACCATCCAGACCCTTAGTGAGGAGTCTGCTGGAGATGGAAGAGTTTGCTGCTCTCCATATATTTGTGTGCATCTTTCTGTGGGGTATTTCACTGGTTTTATGCATCATCCACATTAGCCATTTTGCTTAGTCTGTGTAAAGTCTAGTCTAGCTTATTCTGACCAAGAATTATCCACTTAGACAGAAAGGGTTTGCCTGACCAAGATGTAAATTTGACATTTTGTGATTTTTTTTGCATGTGAAATCAGATATAACCCTGAGAGCAAAGATAACTTGCTTACTTGTGTGACGGAGGCAATCTAGTAAACCTCACTCACCTGGCCTTGTGACGTGCACTAGTGACTGATGCCAGAGACTGCAGCCTTTAGTGTCCTTGTTAGTGCGACCGCCTCCCATGCCGGAGACGCTGGTTTGAATTCCGGGTCGAGTAGGAGTTGGAGGCAGTTGTGGCCTAATGGTTAGAAAGTCGGACTTGTAACCCGAAGGTCATAGGTGGGGGGAGTGAATGGACAGCGCTCTCTTCCACTCTCATTACCCACAACTGAGGTGCCCTTGAGGAAGGCACCTAACCCCCAATCGCTCCCCGGGCACCGCAGCAAAAATGGCCACTGCTGCGGGTGTGTGTTCATGGTGTGTGTGTGTTCAATATTCACTGCTGTGTATGTGCGCACTTGGATAAGTGAAATGCAGAGCACAAATTCTGAGTATGGGACACCATACTTGGCTACACGTCACGTCAGTTTCACTTTCTTTACATTTAGCATGCCTGCCTCCCATGCTGGAGACGCCAGTTCGAATCCTACTCTGAGCGGGTCGAGTAGGACCAGTTACACTTGCTACTAAGGTGACTTTCACTCTGTAAGTTTTGGTGTAGATCCCAGCAGTTTTATATACCATATGAGTCGAGTTGAAAGATCTGGAATACAGTTCATTTGGACTGCAGTATTGTTTGCAACTGGTGTGAAAGTTATCAGGACTAACTTGTAGAAGTGGAGAGGTGTGTAATCGATCTTCGATTCAGACCAAGTGACTGAACAATGTGTGAAAATCACTGAAAGGTGCGTTTAGACTGACAGCGATTGAACCTTGCTGTTGGTTTCTATTAGGCATTCCTACTTGACTGCAGTATCAAAGTGCATTCCTGTTGGTTGTCACCACATCTTGTAAAAAAAAAAATCACTGGGAATCGCTGTCATTGTGAAAGTACACAGAGAATCTCAAACAAAATTGATGCAAAAATATCTTGCAAACTTTGTAAAATCAGTCAACTAGATCTTTGTGCTTGCCTGAGAACTTCTATTACTTTATTTCCTAATGAAATGAGGAAAACCCACTACTTGGCTACCAGAAATTGATTATAGCTAGCCAATCAGATTGGAGCTTACCTTTCGAGAAAGTTCTCAGCCTTTTTTTGTGTGCAGTATGCATAAGGGTGTACATTAAGGTAAAGGTCTTAAGGTTGAATCATCAAGGCTTGCAAACATTACTCTCCCTTTCCTCACCCCTCAAATCAGTGTTCTCGGATCATAGAATGAAGGATGACAACTTTTGACTGGTAGAATGAAGAAAGACTTAAACTGCTTACTTTTATGAAAGGGAGCAGAGCCAAACACAGGAATTTATGGCATCAGTGATAGGGAAAAATGTTGACTTGGCCTGAAAAGAAGCATTCCATTTGATCATAGCAAGACCAACAGACCACAGATCCAAAGGAAGGACACTTCTGTGAATCTGTGGTGTCAAAGAAAAGATCTAAAGTAGCTCTTTAAACTTCAGATGTCCATATATTAACTGTCAGTGTGTTTCAATGTACCATTTCATGAGGTACGGACAGCACCAGGTGGATCACACATTTACAAGGATTTGAGCTGATAAAATGAGACAATATGTCTTTCACTGGCCAGGAAATGACGGAACAGTCGATCATCTGTTTGGAATGTGTGTGTGTGTGTGTGTGTGTGTGTGTGTGTGTGTGTGTGTGTGTGTGTGTCAATGGTACATTATAGACTATCCCAGGTGAGGTCAGGAGAGACTGTGTGTATCACTTTCTGGAATGTAGAGGGGCAGGATGGTCTTAGTGAACTAGAGAAATCAAGTAATCTCTCAAAGAAAGTAACTTTTATGCAAGTAGCATTAATGTTTCACTGTGGTATAAGTCAAACCTGTCAGGCCCTGTTTACACCTGGTATTAAGATGTGTTTTTGTCAATCCAATCACAAGCTGATGACGCTAAATACCGGTGTAAACAGGGTTTCGTCTGTTAGACTGAAAGATCTGCAAAGCATTTACCCATCCCATAGACTTTCCCCTTGAAGAAATCAGGACAGAAGTGGTCAAAAGTGGACAAAAGAGACTAATTAAAACACTGGGTGTAAACGGGAATGTCTCGCTCATCTACTTGTGATCCGATCAACCAAAACGCATCTAAATGCCAGGTGTAAACAGGGCCTTATATCAAACATACAGAAAGATCCTAACAGTTTCAACTACTGCAGTACAGAAATTAGACCACTAATGCTACAGGCCAAATGTAGCATATCATGTTTTACATCTCATTATTTTTAGTTAATTTGCACGGCATTGCCAAATCAGCCTTTCTTTTAAATCAAGACATACACTGATATTTTTCCTGTTGATAGTAATGAAACAGTCAAATTTGTTCACAGTTAGCCATCCATGAAACGTGAGCACACTGCAAAAAAATGACTTCTTCATTTTTAATTAATCTATTTTGACGTTTTCAAGTGAAATATCTAAAAATTCTCAAAACGATAAGTTAACTTGAGAAGCAACACTACATAAGATATAAAGACTTAATATCTCAGAGTGTATCTTGAATTTAAGTGTATTAAGTTGCTTCTCAAGTACAGTACATTTTATCTTGCTTCATGGATTTTGAAATATTTTAACTGGAAATATTCATTAAAGGGATAGTTCACCCAAAAATGAAAATTATCCCATGATCTCACCCTCAAGCCATCCTAGGTGTATATGTATATCTTCTTTCAGACGAACACAATCGGACTTATATTAAAAAATATCCCTGCTCTTCCAAGCTTTATAATGGTAATGAAGGAGGCGTGAGATTTTGAAGCCCAAAAAAGTGCATCCGTCCATCATAAAAGTAATCCACACGGCTCCAGGGGGTTAATAAAGGCCTTCTAAAGTGAAGCGGTGGGTTTTTGTAAAAAAAAAAATCCATATTTAAAACTTTATTAATTATAATAACTGGCTTCCGGCAGACAGCTGTACGCATCGATTTACGTTGAAAGAGTAACCCCTGACCTGACGCATGACGCAATGATGAACGCAGAAGGGCAGAGGATAGAGCAAAACAAAACACTGGTCATGAGTTAGAAGTCTAAAACGAGAATTTTTAAAGAGAAATGTTGAAGGATTTCCTCTTCACTACTATTATCAAGCTTGGAAGAGCCAGGATATATTTGAATATAAGTCTGATTGTGTTCGTCTGAAAGAAGATAGTCATATACACCTAGAATGGCTTGAGGGTGAGTAAATCATGGGATCATTTTCATTTTTGGGTGAACTATCCCTTTAAGGGGGAAACTTTTTATGTTTTTTGGCCGTTCATTTACACGACAACTGCGTTTTGGGGGCCTGAAACTGCAAACTTTGAAAATGGGTTTCAAAGTGGAAGTTTTTGAAAATAATATCTGTAAAGTACAAAAACACGAATTTGTGAAACCAGTGACGTCATGCGCATGCGTATTACACGTTTAGTCTATAGGTGTGTAGTGTTTCTTTACAAAGTGACATCGCCAACTACTGGCCTGGCATGAATAATACAGCGTTTTTAGTCGTTTTCATGGATCCGTGTGAACAGGGATTGTTTTGACAATGTTGCCACATGTACTCAAAACTTTTGAAAAATGCAAAGAAAATACTTTTCCGTGGTAAACGTACCCTAACAGTAAGATTTTTTGCTGTGCAGAAGTTGCAATAAGTAAAACCATTACATTTTCCCATGGAATGGAATGCAATATTTTTTAAACAAATTCTTTCTGCTCTTGTTTCATTAATAATGCCCATTGTACAACAAAATTATTTACATAATTACGTAAGCAATTCTTATTTGTGTGCCAATTTATGTAAGAATGGTTTTACAAAATGTACACATTAATACCACTTGCGTTTCATGAATTAGGCCTGTTGTATGATAGAATTACATTAACTTGGGTAAATCTGAAAAAGCAAATTATACTGTAGCTTTTTAAGAATTTTTTTCCATGATCATATTTAGGCTTTTTCACTTCCAAAACAATGTAATTTTGTTGCGTTGCATTTCGGGTGTTCACTTGCAGTTATAAGGAAAGCATCTATGTTTGTAAAGATATTACAGAAAAGTATTACATCAGGAATTATGGTATCAATGGTAACATCATTTTGTTGCTTCAAAAAAGTAACATAACGAAACTTTTCTAATGTTATATTAACATTACCCCAACTAAACATCAGATCTATGGCAGTGAGCAAACAGTGATTATAAATTCCCTGAGGAAGTTCAGTGCTTTATAACTGGTCTGTAGGTACAAGAATAAATATGGCACGTCAAGCTTTCCCCTCTGTTCTTTGGCCAAAAAAAAAAAAAAAAAAAAAATTAGGCCTAGAACAGCTAAAAAGCTATTGCTCCTGGCATCTGTTCCTTCCTTTTCGCACATTCACAGATGCCACCATATCTCCCACCATGACAAATCACACCGAACGGAAACAACCAGCAGATCGCAAAGCTTAGATATGTCAATTACCACAGAACCCTGTTTTCCCCTTGTTTATCTCTCTGTTTTTCTTACTATCTCTGTCTCTCCATCCCTGTCAATTATTTCTGATATGAGACCTGGGAAAGAGGCCAATGAAAGGAAGAAGAAGAGATTCGGCATGCTGATGCCGACAGAATTCAGTGGCGCTCTGAAGAAGTGATCTCTACGTTGAGATGACAGGAAATGTACAAAAATAAAAGCTTTAACCGAATTGAACTCTGCAAGAATTTAAGATTCTCCGACAAGATCTCACAACGGGCGCTTTGAGTGTCATATCACTCTGAAAAACATTACCATTTTCACTTGGTGCTCTACATCTAAAATATCACCAAAATAACATAAAATCGTGATAGAGTCAGGCTCAACTTAGCCAGTCACGAGAGCTGTACCTGTTAGCATCAAAGCATGTATATCTCCTCAAGCTAACTGGCCAGTTATTAAGATGATACTTGGGCAGTGAGATTACATGTTGCCAATCCATGCAGTCCAGTCAACCAGACACAGTTCTGGCCACCAATTAGCTAATCAGAGGAGACGGGGTTATGGGACTTGACTAAAGTTCCCTTTGAACCTCAGCAGGACCAGTTAGAGTCCAGAGCCTTCGTTGGCCGAGACTTCATCTCTGGTAGAGTAAATATTAAAAAGACAAGAAATCCAGCAGAGATCAGAAAGGCAAATAGGGAGTTTGGTCTGTCTTACCGTGAGGGGCTGGATTTAATTCGACAGATGGTCTAATTTCTTCAAAGTGGATTAGTTCAGGCAAGAAATCACAAGTTGCCTTCATCTCAGTGGGTATTTTTTGGGCCAAATTTTCTTGTAATGAAATTTGAAATAATTCAATGGAATTTTGATTTACTGTTTGACTTCGATGTGCTAATGCTGCATTCATGTCAGAATTACTGTAATTATAAGATGACATCTTGAAAACAACTTGATTATTGCCAGTAAGGAACAACTTTAAATGTTAGCCATGAGCTAAAGTATATGCTAAAGTTGGCCATCAAGTTAACAACTGTAAACACACCTCTAAAACCTTATTCCTAATGAGTTTCATTTTCTTTCACGAGATAACTTTATTTAAGAAGCAACACTGTATAAGATAATAAGACTTGTTTTCATAGATTGTATTTGGAATATAAATGTACACATAAATGACAGATTTTTTCACATGTTTTGCACTTGTTGATCCTTAAAATAAGAGAAAAATCTGCCAGTGCAGTAAGACAAAATGAACCTTCATGACATACACATTAGAACTACACAAACACATTACCATAGTTCTAGAACCTTCAATATCAAGTATTAAAGTTGTTGAAATGTTCTAAAGCATTTATGGAATCCGAGGCTACATCTCATTAGCTAGATAGCTTAAGCAAATACAGCACACTATTTGAAGGATTGTTTCTAACAAAAGTGAGCATCTGAATTCCTTCATGAGGGTTCCTTCCACAAGGCTCTTAACAAAGCATAAAAATGATGGCCACTTGAAGGAACTAAGTTTTGCCTTTTGTGAAGACACTAATCCAGGGTGGCTATTTATTGGTGGGAAATATTCCTTCATGTTAAGTACCCAATTTAAAATAATGTTTTCATAAAAGAACCCTAGGCAATCTTCTGCTTCTTAAAAGTCATATATCTGATTCCAGTGTTGAGTCCTAAGCAGCTGAAACCTCTGTTTCAACCTTGGTTTCTGACTGCGAACATGTTGATGTGACACTGGTTCTGTTCCCAGTGTTGTTGCGTAAAGAGCTCCAATTTGGTTTTTGGAAAGTGGCCTGGGGTCACAGCAGTAGGTGATCTGCGTCATTCAGAAAACATGACACATCACACTGACGTTACAAAATTATGTTGATGTGCCCTTTGGGTGCATGAGCACATTTCAAGAAATCATATTCATAAGTATTTTTGTCTTATTTTCCAATTACAAAATCTAAAGTCCTTGGAACAGGATAAATTCACTTGAGAAGCAACACTGCATATAATACTTATACTTGTTTTCATAGATTGTATCTTTAATTCAAGTGTATTACTGTCATTTTTACTTTTAATTATACAGTTAAAAACTAGTGAAAATTGGATGTTCAAGATACAGTAGTTAGATATTTGTACCAGAAAACCAGCAAAAAAAGTTTTTTATTTATTTATTTATTTTTTTAACTGTGCAAAATATTGTGTCCCACAATGCAATGCAGTTCACCTTCTATTTCCTTTTAATGAATAATCTGGAACTAATATAGTCCACAGTCTTCTTTTCTTGACCCTTTTGACATTTTTTTTCCACACAAATTTTAACAAAA
This sequence comes from Mylopharyngodon piceus, assembly GCA_039654765.1. Classification (NCBI taxonomy): domain Eukaryota; kingdom Metazoa; phylum Chordata; class Actinopteri; order Cypriniformes; family Xenocyprididae; genus Mylopharyngodon; species Mylopharyngodon piceus. Next base: position 34,770,078 of record CM077438.1, read on the forward strand.
CAATGCAAAATAGCAGTATTTATTTTCAAACTAGACACTATTCACTAAACTAAACTTCATTAACACATTGTCACGTGACCTCATTAATTTGCATGTTTATCGTTGCACTGTTTCACATGCTGTATTTTTAAATAGTAAGCAGTACAGTGTATATTGTGCAATAAGCATCATGCTAGTATTCCAAATATAGCCTCTGTGTGTGTTTCCACAAAAAGATTTACATGAATTCTAGTTATTCTCCAGAGAAAAGGCAGTAACTCAAAGATCATTAAAAAGAGCATGTGCATTCGTGGTTGTCATGTTCTGACTTGTGTGAGGTGAACTGAATTACAGGTAGCTGCACCTATAGCATGCTAATCAGAGTACACTAGTATTTCTCCCTAATGAAGCCCTCAGGTTAGAGTGCTAGCGTGAGAATAAAGAAGTAATTCCTCTGTCTGCACATAATGTATGTGCCCAGACACACTGTCACGTGGAATGTGTTCCCTGCAGCACAATAATGCTAGAGACTAGAAAATAGAACAGCAAAACTATAGCGCTACAGCATTACTGCACCATAAGACCGTGTGTGAGTGTCTTCATTTTCACCCATGAAATTATTTTAATCGCAACCCTGCCAGATAACTGCTGGCAAAGCGCTATCTTTTTCCCACGCTCAGAGCTTAATCTACTCCATCCATTACATCTATTGAGCTACATGGTGGTTTAGCATACTGGCATGTTGCAATCAAACAGTTTATCTTTGTCCTGAGTACTTAACAATGTGCCTTAGCTTTACACTGCGTAAGTACTCAAGCGATAGAATTTCCTTCAAATATTTGTGCCATTAATCTGGTATTTTTATTAATATAGCTAGCTATATAGGGTAAATGAACAAAATAATTACCAAAATAATTAAGAATTCGTTCCCACAACTTAATTGTGGCCACAATTTAACTAGGGGGCCGTTAACACGACACTGTAAACGTAAAACGTAAAACTTTTAATACGTTTTTTTGGCTGGCGTTTTGGCTGTTCGTTTACACGACAACGGTATTTTGGGTGCCTAAAAAACGCAAGCTTTTGAAAAAGGGTAAACAACAAAAACGTGAATCTGTGGAAACAATGACGTCATGCACATGCGTATTACATGTTCAGTCTATAGTGTTTCATCGCCATCTAATGGCCTGCCAGCAGAATACAGCGTTTTAGTCATTTTCGTGGATCCGTGTGAATGGGGATCATTTTGACAATGGTGTCGTCTGTACGCAGAAAACTCAAAGGAAAAACTTCTCCGTTTTAAGCATTTCGGTGTCGTGTAAACGTACCCTAAAATAAAAAAGGGGAACAAATTAGTACAACATGGCCACAAATTAAGTTAAAGGGTTAGTTCACCCAAAAATGAAAATTCTGTCATTAATTACTCACCCTCATGTCGTTCTAAACCCTTAAGACCTTCATTCATCTTCGGAACACAAATTAAGATATTTTTGATGAAATCCGATGGCTCAGTGAGGCCACTATTGAGAGCAAAGCCAGTGAACCTCTCAAGATCCATAAAGGTACTAGTATCTAGTGATGACCGATTTCAAAACACTGTTTCGGAGCTTTACGAATCGAATCAGTGGTTCGGAGTGCCAAAGTCACGTGATTTCAGCAGTTTAGCCGTTTGATTGGAGATCCGAATCACTTATTCGAAACAAAAGATTCGTAAAGCTCAGAAGCAGTGTTTTGAAATCAGCCATCACGAGATGTTGTTGAAAAGTTATTTTGTTTTTTTTTGGTGCACAAAAAGTATTCTCGTCACTTTATAATATTATCAGTGGCTTTGCTCTCAATAGTGGCCTCACTGAGCCATCGGATTTCATCAGAAATACCTTAATTTGGGTTCCGGAGATGAACGAAGGTCTTACGGGTGTAGAACGAAGTAATAAATTACATTATTTTCATTTTTGGGTGAACTAACCCTTTAAGTAAAACAAGGGAATTAAATACTACAACATGGACACAATTTACCTTAATTAAAATGAAGGAATGAATTAGTACAACATGCATGATTTAACATTAATTAACGAAGGAACAAATTTGAACAAATCACAATCACTACAGAGGGGGTTGTAAGATTCTCTTCAAATTTTGGCTATGCCACGACTATAGTTCACCTGAAAGAGAAGACCATTTGCGTTAATGCTTGCTACTGTGCCACTTGTGGCAACACTGAGAATGCAACAAATAATTCAACTATTATTAAAAAAAAACAGACATCCTCACCCACTATTATGTATTCTAAAATGGTAGCTACTTCATAAATCCCATCTGTTGTCTTCAACAAAGAAAATCAGAGACAATAGAAACCCAAGATGGGCCATATCCTGATTAGCAGAGTCTTTCTCAGGTGGCACTGACTATATTAAAGGGGAACATAGCTTGTCATTTTCCCAGCTAGACACACAACACGCCCTTGTGTTAACCTCGGTTTAGTGAATGCTGACTGTGACTAAATCACAGGCAATGCTAATGCTACTAAACATGTCAGTGCTGCCAAGAACATGAACATGCTTAGGCATCTCCTAAAGTTCGAAAGGTATAATTGAGTTACATACGTAAAACAACAACAACAAAAATTCTGCAGGGTCAAATATTCTGTTAGAGGCAGAGTTGAAACATCTACAGTAAACATGTACTACCCTGCTCTTGTTGTTTGTGAAGAATTTATTGTGCTTAATGACAGACATCAGGACAGGCTGTTGATGCAGTTGTAAAAGCCAAGCATATCATTTGGCTTCTTGAGGAGGCGGGAGCCGCAAGAGTTTCCTGATGTGAAGTCCCACCAGAGTGAAGTTGGGACTCAGATGTTTTTCCCTCCTGGGGGAGGAGAGCAGACGATTGAGAGACTGGGCGTGAAATGAGAATGGCTTATCTCTGCTGTAGCTGTAGAGAGAATAAAAGAATGAAAGACAAAGAAAACAAGAATGCTAGTCTTTAGCGTCCTTGTTAGCGCATCCGCCTCCCATGCCGGAGACGGCGGTTCGAATCCCACTGGAAGCGGTTCGAGTAGGATCGGTTACATTTGCTGCCGTGACCCGGATGGGAGTGAGGTTTACACGCACAGCTCGTACTAGTTTTCCTCCGTTACAATTGGTCAGAAAGATGTTGATTGTGAAGCAGGCTTGGGGAATATAGTGCGAGCTGTGTACACACTACTGTAGACACACACACATAGAGCACAATCCTGACATCCCTCATTCAATGAGCCACCTGGTTGCTAGGCAACTGAGTTCAGCCAGCCACCAGTGCCAAGAACTCCCAATTCTGCTGTGAGCTTGTATGTGTGCGAATTCCTGTAAGTCTGTGAGCATAGCTAGATGCTGAATTATAAAATCGTCAGCAGGACTGTCCCATGTACGTCTTTAGCTGGTTTTAAATGCATTGCAGAGGAACCACCAAAAAAAACACATACACATTAAAGGTCTGAATATTGGCAAGCGTCACAGCCTTAGGCTGAAAGAGGACATTTTTCATGCTTCAGCACTCTGAGTTTCTCTTCTCTGGCACACTAATGTGTTCAGTAACTGTCGCCTGATCATTCTACCATTGACAAACTGCTAATTGAAACCAACCAATTGAAAACGAACACACCACGTTCACACAATATAGCTCTGTTTACAATTAGTACAAATTACTAGTCCAATTCAAAGCTATTCAACCTCCCTTACCTGTTTTTCTTTAAAAACCTATTTCATTAAGACACTGTTTCACTTTTAGCTGTTTTAGATATGGATTCCAACAATTTTAGATACAATTATTCCTCATGGAAATGTCTGCACAAAGTTGTTTGGTAGGTTTTTCTGTTGCCATTTTCAGAGCAACACACAACAGATTTAACTATATACAGACTAATACGATCCATGCAGCTGAAACACTACAACCCAGAAATCATTTACCTAATAGGGTGAATGTTTGTTTTAATCAACCAAATTAAGGTTAAGAAAAGAGAAATGCACGGGCACCAATTTGTTGTTATAACCTGTGTGATTTCATTCATATTAAGTTATTTGTATGTGCCGTACATGTTCAGTGTTCATGTTCATTTTTTAACATTTGAATAGACTTAAATGAACAATATCAATGTTTTGCTAGCATCTAAAATAAACTATGTACAACTTTAGATACATACAAATCCTTACAAATCTTCTGTAAACTGGTCAGAATTGAAATCGTAAATAAATACAATAAGTCAACCTATATGAATTGATATTAATTCAATATACTATGAGTCAAGGATTTGAAAGGATTTCTAAAGTTGTAAAAATAAATAACTAATAACCAAGTGAACCAATTAAAAATCCACCTGAACAAATGTATTGTGCACTGATCAACTGGAAACTAACTTAAAGGCACAATATGTAGGATTTTTGGATTAAAATATTCAAAAACCACTAGAACAACATTATATATTTTGTTGACTTGTGTACTTACATTATACCAAATGTTTCCAAGAATGTTTAATCCAGAGAAATAAGCAATTTTAACCAGCACACGGAGTGTGTCCATGCGTCGCCTATCAATGACATCATACTGTTACCCTCGGTTTCCAGTTTTATTTTGTAGAAACCATGAAAACACCAAAGACGCTTTAGTATATTATGTGTTTTATTAGACAGGTGAGCAACTGTTTGGATGGATACATTAATCGACAGAAAACTAATCATGTTATATAGCTCAACACAGTAAGTTACATTAAGCCAAGCCTAATATTGATCTAGCTTAATGCAGTGTGCAACAAGTGTCTCATAGCAGCTGCTGAGTGAACGCAGAGTAGAACTATAACAACTTTCAATACACAAATGTAACTAATATGATAAAACAGCGCTGCTTTGCATGCGCTTGACTGGAAGAAGCGGAAGAAGCGGAAGCAGCGACTGCGCTGAGTTCCGCTGCTCTCGAGACATGTGTCGCGCTAGTCTCTCATTAGCAATCGCTCCAGCGGCCTCGTTCAGCTCCAACATCACTCGGTCCTGCTCTGCTTCACACTACAGTAACGTTAATAACCTCATCCATGAACATGATTTCTGCCCGAGTCTTGTCCCGATTCTTTTCCACCGGCTGTAGACGTGAAGACAACACATCCCATGATTCCGCGAAATCAAGGTAAAAGCTACGCCTTTGTTTTGAATATTGTTTTGAAATTTCATGGCCAACAAAATATCTTGTATGAATATCTGAACATGCAATATATCAAAAGAAAGAACAGACCCTCTGCTTTGAAAAAAAAATTGTTTTATTCTAGCTTCATGCTTTTTTTTTATCAACAGTTGAATATGGGTAAGTTTCATAAAAAAAGGCAAGATTTTAAGGCAAAAATCTGGATCAGATTCAGAACAATGATTAAATCATAGATGGAGTAGATCGAGTCCATCAACAGCACTAATGCTTGCACAGTCCTGTAGCTCATCCTGGGTCGACATTTCATTCAGTAACATTAGGCAGTTTTGATTTATATGCTGTTTAATGTTTGGGGATCGTGTTATTTTACATATGCATATGATTATATATGATATCGTTTGTTTCTGCATCTTCTTCGCATTTGTGTTTTGATCAGGACATTCAGTACTCTTTCAGAAGATGTTTCATAGCGCCCCCTATAACAGTGAAAACACGGAAAGCTGGAAAATTTCTGTCAATGGCAGGAAACGCTTTCTCACAAATGATGGAAATTTCTGTCAATGGAGGGGAAAGAGTTAACTATGGCGTTAATAATATTAAATATTAATTGCACTATATGCTAAGGAAGCACACAGGTCTTATCAACTTTTGCTAGGATAAGAACATTGTTGTTTGAAACACGCAAACAAACAGCTGAATCTAGAAAACAGCTCCATGTGGACATGTTTTTCACTCTCCAATTCAAACTGTGACTGGACTTCTTTTAAATACCTTGGTGATAAAACCTCCATATCTCTATAAACAGTACATCTGGACTGTGAATGTTCAGCAGATGACCTCAGTGTTCACCCCTCACCACAAAGGGCTCACCCTCCTTGGCTTTGCAAACACCAGGAACACCTGGAGCTGTGGATCAAACCGTTACATCAGCGGGTGGAGGTACACACAAACATCTTGTAATGCAAAGACAGTTGCGTCCATATTGGATGGATTATACACTGATCTCTAGGGGGTGATGAGGTCAAACAAATTCATCACATGCCAACAACGACTTCTCATACGTCAATCGCACCACAAGCTAACAGCTGCAAAAAACCTATTAAAATGTATTGTACAGCATTTAACCTGAAATAATTTTTTACAATAACTTAAGTTTTGCATAGAAACAGGATAACTTCTACAGACAATATACCGAATAAGAATCGTACCATAAGCTAACAGCTAACTTTTTTTATTAAAGTACCCAGCTAACATGAAACGTTATGGCATAGTTTTTTTTTTAAACGCTCTTCCAGTAACGTTAATGGAACATTCTTTCAAAATTATCTGGTCTTTAATATTGTTCTCAAAGCGTTAGCAAAAAAACATTATATATACATCATTCCAGGAACGTTTCTAAAAACGTTCTAAAACGTTTTAGTTGGATGATCATCTAACATGTTTTAAATGTTGCTGCTTGTTTTAGAATGTTTAAAGAATATTCAAAAGTAAAGTTTCCATAATGTTTGCAAAATGATAAAATGGAATGTTCCCCTAATGTTCGCATAACCAAGAAAAAACGTAAAAAAAAAAAAAAACATTCAGACATTCAGGTACATTTATGCTACAACGATTTACTAAAAAAAGTTTTTCCTTTGTGTCTTCTACGTACAGACAACAACATTTTCAAAAAAAAAAAAAAAAAAGAAAAAGATCCCCGTTCACAGGGATCTGTGAAAACAACTAAAAACGCTGTATTATGCTGCCAGGCCAGTAGTTGGCAATGTCACTTTGTAAAGAAGCACTACACGCCTAACGAGTTATGATTAATTATTCATATTTCCCTTTTGAGCTAATTTGTTACAGCTGAAAACGGTGTCGTGTAAACACCCTCAGAGAACATTGAGGAATAATGTTTTTTAACTTTACTGGAATGTTAGTAAAACATTCCCAGAATGTATTACATTTTGTATTACATATAACATATTTTTGTTAGCTTACTTCTGGCTAACAAGCTAACTTCTGCAAAAAAAAAAAAAAGCTATTAAAAGTTTTCGCACTACATTAAACAAAGATAATTTTTGTAAATAACTATGCATAAAAGAAGGCTAAACTTGTTTTGTTTGCTTTAGGTTAGGTCACATTCAAGGTCGATAGGTTAACGTTTGTTAAATATTTACAGCGCTGTCTGGAACTTTTAAGTTCTGCTCCCAAGACTGAGACAAAGTTGATTTAGTGACCACGTTTATTTGAGTAGATTAGCTAGTCAGTATAATCCTCGTTCCGATGCCAGACATCTTGGCGGAGACCAGCAGATTATGGACTCAAGGTTCATGTGCGTTTGCTGATTTTTACACATCCCATAACCTTACCAAAACATTTGTATTATTCTGCCATCACCGCCTTGTTAGAATGCTTTCAAAACAACATCTTCAAATAATAATAGTTTTTGCTTTATCATAATTCATGGATGTATTGGACAATATTGTTTGTCCTTGTACCCAAACTCCAAATAAAGCAACATCATTTAATCCTGGATCGAATGTTTAATAAGAGGGGGTCTTGACCTTGAGGTTAACTGGGACCCCTTTTACAGGAACTTGCCTCTAAAAGTGAGAGTCAATCAGGTGATTCATGACTACAAAACAAGTTGTACAATTTGTCTCAGAGAGTCACCATGTACTGTTCCCATTCAGGTCCGTACAGGGAAAAAAAAAAGCATGCAACACTGATTTCCAAAAATGAGCTGTTACATTAAAGGAATGCTTCACGTTCAAGTTTTAAGTTCTACCGACAGCATCTTTGACATTCTGTCGATTAGCATAGAAAATAAATTTGACTCATCTCTCAGTTTATAAAAACAAGCAAAAGTAGTATTTACAGAATTGCATGTACAATGAAACATGATAAACGTTAAAAACAAAGATTTAAATGTGTTCAATTTGTACGTATTTACTTTTAATTTGCTTTCTTTCTCTAGAATGCAATGCCTCATAGACTTTTCACATTTTGCCTTATTTTACAAACTGACAGACAATTATTGTTTAGCGAAATCAAGTGCATGCCGCATCAAAAGAACTTCTATTGAATGCAGAACATTCCTTCAGAACCGAATTGTGGAAGAGCCTGTAAAATTTACAAAAGAGACTGAACAATAGAATTATGCATCAAAGCGCTTGCAAATATTTTATCAGTGAAGTGTTTTATCACAACCACAAGATTCAGAGCATCTCAGTATGAATATAAGAGTGTGAGCGCAAGCATGTGTGTGTTTACTATGTCGACTGGGGTGCGCCATGCTTTGATCGTGGACTATCGAGCTCTGTGTTTGCTTATAGCGTTTGATCTTTAAAACACTGTCGCGTCAACAGCAGTCTGGCCTCTCAGGCGTACTTAAACCACACATACGCTGCAGAAGACAGCCGCTATATTTTCCAGGCTTACGATCTCAATTATAAAATGACTTCCTGCTGATCAAAGGTGCTCTTTCGTGCACTCTGTATCATATCCACTTTTCTCTCTCTCCTGTTGCTCATACTTAGGGATCATGATTTGAAGAAATTCCTAACCTTACGTTTTAAACTTTGGTGCGTAGTTTGCTCTATACATGGCCTATGGAACAGACATTAATGAGACATTAAATCATGTCTCTTTTTTGAGGAGAGGTATGTTATTAGTTTAAGTTATATAAAACAAACAACAACAAAAAAAAAACACCTTTTTTGGGCCTAGCTAGCTACAATTTCTAGCTAGCTAAGTTCTAGCTAGCTGTTGCTAGCTCCAAACATGTCAGGCTCTTAATTACAATATCACACCCCACAAAAGTCACAGTCTGAATCTTTAAAAGAGCAAACTCTTTTGATCCAGAACACCTTAGCAACACCTTAGCAACAGGCAAGTTTCATTTAGATTCACAAAAAAATACATTTTTGGATCTAGACAATTTCTAGCTAAGTTTTAGCTAGCTGCTGCTAATTCCAAACACATCAGGCTCTTAAATACAATATCACACATTGCACAAGTCAGTCTTAATCTTTAAAAGAAGGAACTCTTTTGACCCAGAACACCTTAGCAACACCCTAACAACCACCTAGCAACATGGCAGTGTCTTCTGCAAAGGCAAGTATTATTCACATTAACAAAAAAACAAACAAACAAACAAAAAAAACCCCCGCCTTTTTTGGGTCTAGCTAACTACAATTTCAAGCAAGCTAAATTCTAGCTAGCTGCTGCTAGTTCCAAACACGTCAGGCTCTTAAATACACCATCACGCCGTGCATAATTCACAGTCTGAATCTTTAAAAGAGCACGGCTAACAGAATGGGGCGTTTGGACCAACAGAAAGAGTTAGTTATGTATCCATAAAATCACAGTCGGTTGAAGCCATACGATTCTTATCTTCTGTAATGACAACCAAAGTGCAGACAGAATTAGGTGAAACACACTCACACACACATATTACACACTCATATAAAACCCTAGTCTCAGCTTTGACCTATTTCTGAGCCATACAGAGCGGCTCTATAGATTAACGAGTCTGCCAGGAAGCACATACATTGAGTTCCCCAGAAGAGCTACGCTTTGGGGCTTCACATGTACACGGTTCTTCAGAGCAACTCGTAACAGGCTTTACTCTGGGTGCTTCATTCTTCTGACCTAAATAAATACAAGAAAGAGAGCAAAGTGTTTTCCAATGCGCGTCTGCATGCGCAGGTGGGTGTATGCATGTCTTTGAGGGTTATAGGGTCAACAATATGAAATAGTGTTTGATTCAAATGTGTAAACAAATATAGCATTGAGAGCATTAAAGGCAACATTAACATTTAACATCCGTAATGTGCCGTATTGCAGGGGGAAAATGAACAATAGTCCTTATGAAGCAAGAGCAAATATGAATGAAATCAAACTTTTTTGCAAAAGTAATTTCAGAGTTGGTGAAAGTTATATTATTCTTCAGAAAAATGTGAACCATTGAAATGCTAAAAAAATGGGGGGGAAAGTTTTATATTTGAATTTTATTGTTTAATATTTATTGAAATAAAATATTTTAATGATTAATATTTGAAATTAAAAATAAATAATATAATATATGTTTTTATTATATGTATAAAACACTTATATATAAACATTAAGATGTTTTATATTACAATAAATATTACATTTTAAAAATATATTTGAAACAATTTTTCCATATTTAATATTATTTACATAAATACAAAATTTGATTTGAAAACATCAGGGAATGTGAATTCTAGGGCTATAAATGTATTATTCAAAAGGTGTGGGAACTAATGTTTACATTTATGCATTTGGCAGATGTTTTTATCCCAAGAAACCTTATATTCAAGGTATACATTTTATCAGTTCATGCTTTCCCTGGGAATCAAACCCATAACCTTGGCATTGCTAACATGCGCTCTACTGTTTGAGCTATACATATGTTTAAAACCACTAACTCCACACACCAACAAACAAAAGTTCAATCATTTACTAGCACAACAAAGCACTTTAATAGTGACCTACAAGTCTTATCAAGCCATCAGCCTAACTGCACTAAAACACATATGGGTTTCCTTTCGCAAGCCATAAAATCAGAACACTTCCCTCCACCTAGAAAAGGGCATGAAGTACTTTCAACCCTTTTCTTGATAAAAGTGACGTATTATACCTAGAAGGCGCCCCTGAGGACATTTATGCAACATTGAAGTGCATTACGCTCTCTCAGGAAAGTAATGAAAGCTAAGTGTCCCCCTAGCGATCCTCTCTTTCATTAGCTAAAGAGAAACCTCTCTCTGCAGGACCTTTCAAAGGCTACTGCAAATGTTAGCTCCCTCAGGACAGTCCCGAGCATGCCGTTTGCCGCACTGCTGACAATGGCCAAGAGCCCTCATTTGCTTACTGAAGTAAACAAGCTCAGTTTGGTCCCTTCGTATGACTGAAAGTTTCTGACAAAGACTAGCAATGCTAACATCTTTTAATTGGTGTTTGCTAAGTTAAACGTTTATGTGGTTGCTAATACTTTGGGTTAGAGATCTGTACAAACCCTTAAACTGAGGTATTAATCTTTGGGTTGACTTGTCAGCACCATTTGTGCTTCAGACTTTTTGAAGTAAGGCATCCTATTATTAGCGATCGCACTTACAATTTCCGCCTGGTGCATGATAAAATGGCTGAAAACTTACATAGAGACTTGGGGATGAGCTAAACTTCCTAGCAACCATCCATAACACCATAAAACCTGCATAGCAATGCATTGAATGCTGTAAACAACCACCGAGAACTAGCATAATTTTAGCATATGTGACCCTGGACCACAAAACCAATTTGTAGCAATAACTAACAATACATTGTATGGGTCAAAATTATCGATTTTTCTTTTATGCCAAAAATCATTAGGATATTAAGTAAAGATCATGTTCCATGAAGATATTTTGTAAATTTCCTACCATAAATATATCAAAAATGTATTTTTGTGGGTGGATATGCGTTGGTAAGGACTTAATTTGGACAACTTTAAAGGAGATTTTTTCAATATTTTGATTTTTTTTTTTGCACCCCCAGATTCCAGATTTTCAAATAGTTGTATCTTGGCAAAATATTGTCCTATCCTAACAAACCATACATCAATGGAAAGCTTATTTATTCAGATGTATAAATCTCAATTTCAAAAAATTGACCCTTATGACTGGTTTTGTGGTCCAGGGTCACATATGTTAAAATCGAGTTTCTACTATATTGTTTACTCATGAAAACAACACATAATATTACAAGCTAGTAAATTCTCCAACGCTGCGTTTGAAATCGCATACTGAGTAGGTACTATACACTTGAATTTGAATTTACTTCGTGACTGTGAAAAAAAAAAGAGTAAGTTCTATGTATGTGGGGGTAGTATGAATGAAATTCGGACATACTACATCCACCATGTTATTACTGTCATGTGACTTTTCAGCGTCAGTTGCGTCGCTTAACTGCCATTCATAAATCCACTCCCGTGGCCTCATGGGATAGTAAAGTGTCCATTGAATGCGCACTTCAGAATCTCGGCAGAAGTAGTAGGTCATCCGGGGACTTTTCGCCTACTGTTTTTTGAATACTGTGTATTCGGACATACTACTCTTTTGGCGTATTGTTTTTCGCATACTATATAGTACGGAAGTATTCAATTTTGGACGCAACGCAATTTTGTTTCACTGTCCTGACCATTTTTATACTTTATACTGACACCTACAGATGTGGATGTAGCATCACACAAAAGCATTTACTGTTACCAATTCCAGTGTAGAAAAAGGCATATTTGTCACACGACTAATTTAATCTAATCTTAGACCAAAAGTGTTCAATAATACATTTAATAATTTTTACATTAAAAAAAAAAAAAAAAAATGTTATTACTTGAAATAAAATAAACTTTATCTGTAATAAAATAAAATATAAAATGTATTAATTTTATTTCAAGCTAGTTGCCAACAAAACAAAATTACTCAAACTTTAACTAAAATTAAAATGAAAACAGGAATTCTGAAAATAAAAACTAATTTGAAATATTAATAAAAACTATAATATTACCTCAGTGATACTAAATGTGTATATATAGCCTATTGATTAAATGGTTTTCCAATGATTTATCATGGATGAGCATGCATGGCCTTTATGAGTCTATTTTAAATGCCACTTGTTGGATGTTTCGGCAGAGCAAAACGCCTGCATGTCGAATTGATCGGCCTATAAACAGAACTTCTTTGTTTCGCTCCATCATGACTAATAGGCAGCTGTATCTCAGATAATAACAGACAGAAGCATGTGGTTGTAAATGCAGTGAAAAATGTTTTGTGAAAAACAGATAACTAAAGTTAAAGTGTTCAGTTTATGTGCTACAAGCGGCACCAAATGAACTTCAGACTGTTTGACATCCCGACTGGGCCAGAAAAAGCAAAAAATTAGCTCAACCAAACGTGATTTTGGAGAAGATCCACCTGTTTGGCAAAACAATGGAAGATGGTACAGTACATTCAACACAACCAAATTACATATCACAATCAGAAGACTGGTGGGGAGGTTATTCCTATATCTACAGAATCCACTGTAACTGTGTTCACAAAAGTCCTATGCTAGACTGTGATTAGCTGAACAGTAGTTTGCTTCTGTCAGCATCTCCAATGCTTTGGTCTGTGATTAGAAGTCCACCTAAAGATAGACACACACACACACACACACAGAGAGAGAGAGAGAGAGAGAGAGAGAGAGAGAGAGAGAGACAGACATACTTTACATACAAACTAAGCTAACAAGCTCACAGTTAACTGATCCAGAGTTGTAATTACAGAAGTTACTGGGTTCACTTCAAGCAGAAAGAGATTATAGGAAATATGATGAACAAAGAGCAAGAGGTAAGGAAGATAGAGAGTGAAGAAACTGGATAGAGATGAAAGAAGTATGACACAAAACAAAAGAGAGAGGGAGTCACGGTTGTAAAGGTGTGATGGAAAGCAGATGTGTGTCTTTCTTTTCATAAAAGAGGGGGAAGGGATGAAGAAAAACAAAGAGGAGAAACAGTACATGGACACATTTAACACCCTACACCTACAAACACATCTAGGCGTTGGCCAAATATGGATTTCAAAAAAAAAAAGAAAAAAAAAAGTGCTTGACAAAATGCATGAGAATAAAACTCATTTTCACATAACAAAAATATATGTATTTATATATAAAGTTTTATTTAACCATAAACTTAAAAACAATCTGACAGCAGGTTTTTTTTTTTTTTTTTAATCTGAATATTTTCCATATATTTTATCTTAATAAATTTTGCTTTTTAAGTGAATTGTACACGTTATTGTGGTGCATTGTGGGATTGAATGAGTGCACTCGATATCGTCCACTATGGTTTTGGACACCACTACAAATGGCTGTCTTCTCAAATAGTGCCCTATTTAAAGGTATAAGGGGGCGATTTCTGACACAGCCTTTGTTTTCCCTGTTGAAAAAAAACAGCATATGCTGGTTAGGTATGTTTTGAAGCATGGCAGCTGGTTTGAGCTGGTTTATGCTGGTCCTTAGTTGGTCATGAGCTGGTTTAAACTGGTCCTTAGTTGGTCCTTAGCTGGTCATGAGCTGGTAGCTCCAACTAGCTCCAGCTCAGGACCAACTTAAACCATCTCAAACCAGCTGCCTTGCTTCAAAACATACCTAAACAGCATATGCTGTTTTTTTCAACAGGGTTGTCATGTGAAAAATATGATTAGGTTTAAACTGTTGCTTGGGATGCTGTTTCAGAGACATATTTTAACGAGGTTAGCTGTACTAGCTAGGTGGCGTTGTGCAGCGGCTAAAGCTGCGCGCTAGTACAGTTTCCTGAAGTGAGCCATTTGACGTGATTGGCAAGAAATCGAAGACTCTTGGTCATGTCGAGTGAAAGTAAACATTCCATTACCATGATTTGCAATGTGTAACCTTGTGTCTAGCTTAACCTTTGCCACTGTCCCTCAAAATTCACCAGCTGAAGTCAATGCCCTAGTACAAAACTACTCATTAACCGATTTAGACTGATACAACACAAATGACACATTCACTCACTCATTCATATTAGTAAAATATCTTTTAAAAGGGTAGTTCACCCAAAATTATGAAAATTCTGTCATCATTTACTAAACCTCATTTTGGACTTGTAACCCGAAGGTCGCAGGTTTGAGTCTCAGTACTGGCAGGAAATGTAGGTGGGGGTTGTGAATGAGCAGCGCTCTCTTCCACTCTTGATACCCACAACTGAGGTGCCCTTGAGCAAGGCCCCTAACCCCCAATTGCTCCCTTTGCGCCGCAGCAAAAAACAAAACAAAAACAAAACAATGGCTGCCCACTGCTCTGGGTGTGTGTTCACGGTGTGTGTGTATTTACTTCTCACTCACTGCTGTGTGTGCACTTGGATGGGTGAAATGCAGAGCACAAATTCCGAGTATGGGACACCATACTTGACTATAAGTCACATCACTTTAAAAGTGAAGTGAAGTCACTTTCACTTTTAAGTCAATGAGGTCCATCAACTGTTTGGTTACTCATATTCTTCAACTGAAGAAAGAAATTCATATAGGTGTGGAACAACTTGAGGGTGAGTAAATAATGACAGAATTTTTGTTTTTGGGTGAACTATCCCTTTAAGTATATTTCCACTCATATTAACATTTTTAACACACCAGGTGACTAGGAACATGAAATTGTCCAGCCAGAGAGCTTCATGTTTCACAGGAGTATAAATATGTGGTAACACAAAGGTCAAATTGAACAGCTGTTTTTTTTTGTTTTTTTTGTGAGATTTATAGACAGTTGGCGATATATGGGTGTAGACCTTCACTTAACATGAGCGTCCTCTAGTGTTTAAAATGCAAACTGCATGTGTCTGACATTTAACACCTTTGTGTGTGTTAAGTGGTTGAGTTTATTGACATGTTTTTCTCAGCGTGGTCTCTTGCACGTAAGTGCATATGTGCATGTTTTGTATGTGCGTTAGCGTGTTAGCTAATCCTAAAACGCCTGTAGGCAGAGATTTCTGACTGTGTAGGGTATTAACTTGCTATCTCGGTTGGGGTTCCCTGATCACACTTCACAGGGGGTCACAGCAGGGTTTCTCTGTGTGTGTTTTTTTCTATTTCAACAGCTCCAGGAGACACATACGGTGGGCAAACACAATTTATTGACGTTTTCAGCTCTTAGAGACTCATTAACAGTGAAAATACATTTCTGTCTATAGTCCTGAAGGGAATTTGCTGTAATATGTGTAACTAGTGTGTTTTCGTACAGTTTAAAGTAGGAACATTTCTGATGAACTAAAAATGTGGAGCCTACTAGTGGAAAAATCCACATTGAAACATTGTATTAGTCTCTCTTGTTTAATGTATGGATGATTCTGGAGGTGATACATTTATTCTTATTTAGTCCTTTACTTTTGTTTCTATCGTCACCTTGTGGTCAGATGGGTTAATTACGCCATGGCGTCTGGCGCCATCTCGTGGTCGGATTTAGTTGTTACATTTATGTCTCTGGCTCCATCAGAATCAGAATCAGAAAGAGCTTTATTGCCATGTATGTTTACACATACTAGGAATTTGTTTTAGTGACAGAAGCTCCACAGTGCAACAGAGTGACAGCGACAAGACAAGACACAGATAATAAAAAGAATAAGAATAATATACAAATATACAAGATAGACAAAGTGCAAAAAAAGCAAAAAACAATATATAATATTGACAATTTGTATGTACAGTTATGATGAGTGCAAATTTGAAATATAAATATGTGTCTTAATTAAATAATGAATAATAGTGTTGTGTGTTCCGTGTTTGTCAAGTGTTCATGAGATGGATTGCCTGAGGGAAGAAACTGTTCCTGTGTCTGGTTGTTCTGGTGCTCAGAGCTCTGTAGCGTCGCCCAGATGGCAACAGTTCAAAGAGGGAGTGTGCTGGATGTGAGGGGTCCAGAGTGATTTTCTTTGCCCTTTTTCTCACTCTGGATAAGTACAGTTCTTGGAGAGTGGGGAGGGTTGTACCAATGATTTGCTCAGCAGACCGGACTACCCCCTGTAGTCTTCTGAGGTCAGATTTGGTAGCTGAACTGAACCAGACAGATATAGAAGTGCAGAGGATGGATTCAATGATGGCAGAGTAAAACTGTTTCAGCAGCTCCTGTGGTAGGTTGAACTTCCTCAGCTGGAGAAGGAAGTATAACCTCTGCTGGGCCTTTTTCACAATGGACTCAATGTGGTTGTCCCACTTCAGGTCCTGGGAGATTGTGGTGCCCAGGAACCTGAATGACTCCACTGCAGTCACAATGCTGTTCATGATGGTGAGTGGGGGGGAGAGCAGGGGGGTTTCTCCTGAAGTCCACGATCATCTCCACTGTCTTGAGCGTGTTGAGCTCCAGGTTGTTAAGACTGCACCAGACAGCCAGCTGTTCAACCTCCAGTCTGTAAGCAGACTCGTCACCGTCCTGGATGAGGCCGATCAGTGTGGTGTCATCTGCAAACTTCAGGAGCTTGACAGAGGGGTCTTTAGAGATGCCCTGAGGGGCGCCGGTGCTGATGGTGCGGGTGCTGGATGAGAATTTTCCCAGCCTCACTAGCTGCTGCCTGTCTGTCAGGAAGCTGGTGATCCATTGACAGACAGAGGTGGGCACGGAGAGCTGAGTTAATTTGGGCTGGAGGAGTGATGGGATGATGGTGTTAAAAGCAGAGCTGAAGTCCACAAACAGGATCCTCACATAAGTCCCTGGTCTGTCCAGATGCTGCAGAACATAATGCAGTCCCATATTGACTGCATCATTCACAGACCTGTTTGCTCGGTAAGCAAACTGCAGGGGATCCAGTAAGGGTCCAGTGATGTCCTTCAGATAAGCCAAAACCAGTCTTTCAAATGATTTCATGGCCACAGACGTTAGAGCCACAGGTCTGTAGTCATTAAGTCCAGTAATTTTGGGTTTCTTTGGGACGGGGATGATGGTGGAGCGTTTGAAGCATGAGGGGACTTCGTACAGCTCTAGTGATCTGTTGAAGATATGTGTGAAGATGGGGGCCAGCTGGTCAGTGCAGGTTTTCAGACAGGCTGGTGAAACGCTGTCTGGGCCTGGTGCCTTTCTTCTCTTGTTCTTTCTGAAGACCTGGCGCACGTCATCTTCACTGAACTGAATTTTAGGTGTGGGGGAGACGGGGGGTACAGGAGTTGTGAATGGTGTTTTTTCAAACCTGCAGTAAAACTCGTTCAGATCGTCTGCCAGTTGTTGATTCTCCACAGAGCTGGGGGATAGTGTCTTGTAATTGGTGATGACTTTCAGACCTTTCCACACCGAAGCCGTGTCATTAGAAGAGAACTGATTCCGAAGTTTATCGGAATAATTCCTCTTTGCCACTCTGATCTCCTTTTCCAGTGTGTATTTGGCCTGTTTGTACAAAAATCTGTCCCCATTTCTGCGAGCATCTTCTTTGGCCTGACGGAGCTGGCTGAGTTTTGCAGTGAACCACGGTTTGTCGTTGTTGTAAGTTAAATGAGTCTTTGTAGGAATGCACAAATCCTCACAGAAACTGATATATGATGTAACAGTCTCTGTGAGCTCGTCCAGATCGGTGGCAGCAGCTTCAAAAACACTCCAATCAGTCCATTCGAAACAGGCTTGTAAAGCCCGCTCTGTTTCGGTGGTCCATCTCTTTACAGTCTTTGCTACAGGTTTAGCTGATTTCAATTTCTGCCTGTAGGTCGGTATGAGATGAACTAAACAGTGATCAGAGAGCCCCAAAGCTGCCCGTGGGACAGAGTGATATGCATCCTTTATTGCTGTGTAACAGTGATCCAGTGTATTACTGTCTCTGGTGGGACAAGTAACATGCTGTCTGTATTTTGGAAGTTCACGTGAGAGAATCGCTTTATTAAAGTCCCCGAGAAGGATTAAAACAGAGTCCGGGTGTTGTTGCTCACTCTCTGTAAAGCCGAGCTCACTTGCGCTTGCGGAGGAATGTAGACACTCACCAGAATGAACGAGCAAAACTTCCGCGGCGAATAGAACGGTTTGCAGTTAATGAAGAGTGTTTCAAGATCGGGACAGCACATCTTCTTTAACACAGTTAACACATTGTGTATTTATCTGGTGGTAAATACACAAAAATAAAACTCAAATACTGCCATCTACACCAATTTTGTCTTTTAAAATCAGGTCACATAAGACAAAACGAAACTAAAACAGAAATTCAGCTACAGAGAAATATGTAAAAACTCTGAAAAGTGCTTAACGAAGCGTTTTGAGTTCGGAGTTCGGAGTTGCATTCAAATCTCAGAACGGGTTTTGTCTTAGGTATTTTTGTACTAAAACGTATCATAGTTTTAATCTAAATTAACGAATTGGTATCTGATATGTAAACAAAACCAGTAATGTAAGCAATCTCTATAATTAAAAAAAAAAAACCGCTTATTCAGTAATCACAAACTGCTGTTATTGGTTCAATCAGTCAGCGCTGAGAAAAGTAACAGTAGCGTACTAAATATATTGGGACACTTTAATAGCATCGAATTACAAAAATACACAAATAAGAGTTTAGACTTGACTTATTATTTAAACTCATCGTATTTAATAAGATAAATGATAACTTAAATACCTTCCATCAGATAAGCTCCGCCTTTGCTAACCTTTCTAGTTTTTTGTTTCTACACTTAGCAGTTTGCAGAAAACTCGAGCGATTACACTTGTGTCACAGTGTTGGAGATACAGCACGCAGATCTGCTCCAGTTGCTTTGTACTAGGTGAAAACTTTAAGGAAATGGCTGAACAAACCAGGAACGATGGTTTGATTTTCTATGTCAACGGGAAAAAGGTGCTTATTGCTTATGCATATCCTAAACGTATTGAGGGAGAATTTCTGGTCATGTGTTTATTGGTTGTAAAGACTTGTTTGCTTGTGAACCTATTGTCAAGTTCAATCCTTATAGTAATGCATAGAACATATAAAGACAAAGATAATCCGAATAAAGGCATTGAATCTAATATGAATATAGACTGCGATTAGTATCTGTTCAAAGACATTTGAAATATTCTGCATAAAGACTACATGTAATCTGCATGTTTATGCTTCTTGTTGACAGATAATGGAGAAGAACCCAGACCCTGAGACTATGTTGCTGTCTTATCTGAGGCAGAAATGTATTTTTACACGTTTGAATAAATATGCATATTATTATTGTTGTTGTTGTTATTCTAAATTATTCATATTTTCTATTATGCTTTTTATTAATTTGATTATTTATATAATAAGTTATATTTCTGTAATAGGTTTGTTGATGTTAATTATGAAGTGATACTGTGGATCATTTTTAGAGGAGATTATGCAAATCTGTGTTATTTGAACTTTGTTTAGTTTTGCACTCTTTGTGTGTGTTCAGTGCTGTTAACAGGCAGTAAGTATGGCTGTGGTGGAGGTGGATGTGGAGCCTGTACCGTCATGGTGTCCAGATACGACCCTCAGACCAAGAGCATCAAGTATTTAACTCTCTCTCTCTCTCTTTCTCTCTCTCTCTCTCTATCTTTCTCTCTCTCAAAGAGATTCAAAGATTTAAATAGCTTTATTGGCACGGTGAAAGAAATCTTTACAAAGCATTAATAAGACTGTACAATAAAAATAAATAAATAAATAAAGTAATAATAATGAAAAAAATCTAGCAATAAAAAAATTGCAATAAAAATGTTCAATCTTATAATATTTATAGAAGTGTCTCTAGGCATATAGTGAGTGTGCTGGTAGTTCTGTCCCGCTGGAGGCTTTTTTTTGGAGTGATAGGACCTCACATACCTGGCAGCCAGATTTGAGCTTGCTGGGCTTTCTCCTAGCAGGTATGGGAGTTTATCCATATTTGGTTTCTGATGGAAGTCTTTGTGGTGAGTTGTGAAATGGGGATAGAAAGTGTCCCTAATTTGTGCATATTTAGGGCAGGATGTCAGAAAGTGCAGTTCTATTTCCACTTCATTTCCTGTGCAGTGGGGACACAGCCGGTCTTCTTTTGGTAGCCAGGTCTGTCTGTGTCTGCCTGTCTCTATGGTGAGATTGTGTTCACTGAGTCTGTACATGCTCAGGACTTTTCTCAGTTTATGGTCGCTCACTGTACTCAGGTATCCTGCCAATTCATATTCTCTGTTTAGGGCCAAATAGCATTCCAATTTACTTTGTAGGGCTGTTGCATCTGTCCAATGTTTTAGGTATTTTTCTTTTGGTGTTTTAATTATTTGGTTTGGTCTGCCTAAGTTTTTATTTTCAGTCAGACATGTTGTGGTTTGTGTAGTCAGCTCTAAGACCAATTGGCCGAGGGCGTTTCTTTCTGGTGTCAGCTCTTGGTAGTTTAGGGCTTTGTGATGGAGGGTCTGTTTATTACTATTTTTTAGGTGGGTATGGAATTTAATGGCCCTTTTTTGAACTGTGATTATAAGTGGGTATAATCCTAATTCTTCTCTGCAGGCATTATTTGGGGTTTTGCGCTGTACTCATAGCAAAACTTTGCATAGTTCAGTCTGCAGAGTCTCTATTGGGTGTTTGTCCCATTTAGTGAACTCTTGGTTTGTGAGTGGGCCCCAGACTTCACACCCGTAGAGCACGATGGGTTCTATTATTGATTTGATTATTTTTATCCAGATTCTGACTGGGATGTCAATTTTAATATTTCTCTTAATAGCGTAAAAAGATCTCCGTGCCTTGTCTCTCAGGTCGTTCACAGCTTTGTTAAAATTCCCTGTGTTGCTAATATTTATACCAAGGTAAGTGTAGTTCTGCGTGTGCTCAAGGAGCATGTTGTCTAATTTAAAACTATGATGTTGGTCTTGCTCTCTCTCTCTCTCTACTTTTCTCTTTTTATCTCACCATTTTACAAATGTGTCTGACCCATGATGGTACTCTTTCCCCCCACTTTTCACAATTGTAAATTAAGATTCAACCACAAATTCAGGCTGTTTTTAGTCAGATTCCTTTTTATTTCTCAAGTAATATAGGCCTACTGCTAGTATTTGTATGCTTTTAGATATAAATTAGTTTTTGTTACACAAACTTTATAATAGCTATTTTTTTTTCTTCACTGGCCAGTCATTCGTCAGTCAATGCTTGCCTGCTTCCTGTGTGCCAACTTCATGGAGCGGCAGTGACGACTGTTGAAGGCATCGGAAGCACAAAAACCAAACTACACCCGGTCCAGGTATTGGATTCACATTATAATCTTTATTATGCACAATCCAGATTATAAGATCCAGATCATGAGATTAGTATGCAGACAGATTATTATCTAGATTAATATGTTAGATTACTGCCGGTTCAAATATCATCTTACAATATAGATACACTCATTGCCGATTATAAGATTAAATTACAGACAGTTTAGATATCATCTGATCATAACTTCATTTTAATCCTTGATTGTATGACACTTAATTTTTTCTCATCTAATAATAATAAAAAAAATCCCATAAAACATTAAAATCCAAATGCATTTAATGATTTAAACTAACCTCTTTTTTGTTCTTAATGTATTAGAATTAAAATTGTGTATTATAATGAAGTATATGTATATATGTGTGCATTTGTACTCATTATATATTATTATTATATTATTAAAATTATTTTGTATATATATATATATATATTTGTATATGTATATATATAAAACGTATGTAAAAAATATTTATGTAAACACATACAGTATATATATATATATATATACACACACACACACACAAAATAATTTTATTAATAATATAATAATATATAATAAGTACAAATGCACACATATATACATATACTTCATTATAATACATATATATATATATATATTTATTTATATATATATATATATTATTTCTTAATATTATATAAGCAAATATGTATTACTTTGATTAATGTAATTATTAAATTAAATAATGTGATTAAATATATATTATATTTTATTACAGGGTATGTAGTCAACATGATATGATCATGGACACTTTAATACATCATTGACAGTATGTGTGTTTTGTTCATCAGGAGCGTGTTGCAAAGGCTCATGGGTCTCAGTGTGGGTTCTGTACTCCTGGGATGGTGATGTCCATGTACTCATTACTGAGAAACAACCCACAGCCCACTTTGGAAGACATAACGGAGGGACTCGCTGGTACAGTGACACAAACACGATCTTAAATCTACAAAAACCTTAATAACACTTTGACCAATCATGAATGTTCCCATTGCAGGTAATTTATGTAGGTGCACGGGGTACCGCCCCATCGTTGATGGCTACAGAACCTTCTGTGAGGTGAACAGTGCCGATGTCCACATTCATCCTTTATTTGATTCATTTCAGCAGCTGAATCATGTGGCACTCATGTGGCATGACATTCCAGATCCTTTATGGATTTGTTCCGAGCTGCTCAACCGTTCCTGTTTCTGTCCGTGTCTAATATTCTTGATTCATCTCAAAGCGACCCATTATGGCTCAGCTTTTTTTGATACAGTGTTTTTTATTTTTGTTTCTTTTTTTAAACATTTTGGTCAATGGTTGACATTTAGTGATAAGCATTCTGGTAATGTTAACTGCATGTTTGTCATAAATTAAAATGTGACTTTTTCAATGTGACAGTCAGTTAAAATCTTTTAGTTTTTTTTTTTTTTTTCACTTGAAGTATAACTGACATTTGCGTGTTGCATTTTATGTGCATTTATGATTCTTAAATAAACACATAAAATAACATAATTTTTTTTCCCGTTATTTTTAAAGAGTGAAAACTGTTGTCAGTTAAATGGCACCGCATGCAGTTTGGCCAATGGAAATGGATCCATGGAGCCTATAGAGAATGTGAGTATTTTCATCTTGACCAAAACTATATACATACATACACGTTTCCTGAAATAAAATATAAAAAAACGTATTTCAGCTAGTTTCCAGCATTTCACATTTTAATTTAGTTTAACTTGATGTACTAAAATAACTACAACTAAAACTGAAATAAGAAATTAATAAAAAAACTATATACATTAAGAAAAATACTAAAAATGACAAAAACACAACAAAATTACTAAAGCTAAAATTAAAATTAAGATGGAAAATATAAAAAACCCAATTGAAAATATGAATAAAAACTACAATGGTATCTCAATGATACTAAAATAACACTGATCTTGACTATTGCACTCACTTTTGTCCTATTTTATTTTACTGCTGCACTTTGACTTTTTAGTTACTTTTTAGTTGCTGTAAAAACATACAGTCCAATGTCCTGTAAAATATATCTGGGCCCATTAATTATATCTAGCCTTGACTGTAATTCTTTTGTTAATGTTTCATTTGGCCCAAAAACTGACTGTTGCTACTAAAATTAAACTTGCATAAATAAACTAGTTTTAGGTCAATATAGCTTTTTCAACAACTGATGCCAATAACTATAGAAGAGTGCTGAAATATATACATACTGTATAATTACTACTTGCAATATTTATTAACTTTACAGAAAATGTAAAGTGCCCCTATTATGATTTTTTGGGATATTACCTTCCATGCAGTGTGTAATATAGCTGTTTGTGAATGTAAATGAATGCAAAGTTCCAAAGATCAAAGTGCACAGTAAATGTTATTGTTTCACAAAAGAAAGAATCAATTCTCAGCTGCCGAAACGAGTCTTACTTCCTGTTACATAATTGCATAACAATGTAAAACATTTGCATAATGCCAGCCTATGGTTTTCATTGGATGCCTGCAAACGACGTCTACTTTGACCCACCCTTAAACACTGTAGTTGAAGCTGAGGCCTGACAGGGTTTGATTCATGATGTCAACATGTTGAGAAGACGCTGTTTTTTTAGCACTGCAAAAGCAAATCCACTTTGCATGCACTTTAAAAAGATGTGGACCCAAGCTCAAATTGATACAGTAAAACCGTCACCACCGTTACTGTCCGTATCACTGTTTATCAAGCGCCGAGAAAGATCCGGAGCTGAAATTCAGATATGGTAATGGGCGTTTAGTTTCCGACACGTACTGTAAGTGGTAGACCAATCACAACAGACTGGGCCATCTGACCAATAAGAGCAGAGTAGGCTCTCTGAAAGGAGGGGTTTAGATAGACCGAATCCTTTATCACGCTGAGAAAAAAAAGTGAGAAAATTAAATTAGTGTTTTTTGTCCTTGGATGCATTTAAATCTATTGTAGAAATAAAATAAAATAAACTAAATAAATAAACACTTGCACTCAGTGGATTGAATGATGTAATAGTAATTTTTGTGTTTAATAGGGTCAGCCAGAGCTGTTTCGTAAAGAGGATCTGCTCCCCCTCGACCCCACCCAGGATCTGATCTTCCCTCCTGAGCTCATGGTTTGTCAGACTTGTTCAAAACTGTTCGTTCGTCTTCACTGTAGAGTAGGTTATGTAACCATGACTAAAAGTTTTATATAAAATGTTAGTTTAATGTTTAAGCTTTAACAAGGTCACCATTCAGCTCTAGTTTATTATTTATTTGATTTTAGGCTTCGCTAAGCTGCCTGTCAGAAGTTCAAATGTTATTATCAACCAAACAACACATTTTAAACATAAATGCGTTTGTGTTTAGAGAATGGCAGAGATCAAGGACCAAACCAGTCAGAAGTTTTGTGGGGAGAGAATGACCTGGATCAGCCCTGGATCTCTAGATGAGCTGCTCCAGCTGAAGGCTGATTACCCACAAGCCCCTCTTGTCATGGGCAACACCAACATAGGTTGCATATGGGCAAATTGTGGTCGCACCTAATGTATTTTTGTTTGCTAATTCAGCATTATCAGGTCACTGTGACATTTCCCCCCATTCTATTCTATTCTATTCTGTTCAGGTCTGGACATGAAGTTCAAGGGAATCTTCCATCCCACAATAATATCACCAATACGAGTGCCTGAACTATTCAAAGTTACCCAGAGATCAGAGGGTATAACCTTATTTCAGTTAGTTTTATTGGTAACACTTATTTCAACAAACAAAAAAGTATTTTTAATAGTTTTAGTGGTCATGCTTTATATTAGGTGTCTCATACTATGCATCAAAAAAAGTTAGTTACAATGTACTTATTGTGTTCATATTGTATTGCAAAACAATTTTGCTGCTATTGAGGTGGGATACGGGTATGGTTAGGGACAGGATTGGTGTTATGGGTAGGTTTAAGGGTGGGTTAAGGTGTAAGGGAAGGTCAACATTGTAAGTATAGCTGTAATTACAGAAATTATTTACAGCTGTAATTACATGCAGGTATTTTTAAAATATAAGTACAATGTAAAAACATGTACACAGTAAGTGCATTGTATCAAATCATTTATTTAAATGTTAGTAATTAGTTGTTAAAGACACTTGATATAAAGTGGGACTATTTTAGTTAACAATAACAATAATATTTGTTTACAGTGTAACGAAAGTTACTCCATTTCCCATAATTTGCGTAAAGTGCCATGGGTCATAGTAAAAAGGTGGATGGGTTAAGTTGGAAAAAGATTGACAGATCTGAGTGGACCAACTGATGCCTTAATGAATGTTTTGTATTTGTAGGTGTGTGTGTTGGAGCAGGGTGCAGTATGTCTGTTTTGAAGAGTGTGTTGGAGAGAAGTATAAACGATTTCCTGCCAGAAAACACGTACTTGTTTCGGGCTCTTCTGCAGCAGATAAACCTTGTGGGCGGACAGCAGATCCGAAACGTGGCTGTAAGTGTAAACAGACCCTAAATGCATAACATCACTCTTGCTACACTCACAAATATTTCTCAGTCTCTTATGCTCTTTTCAAAAACTTTATTTTGGCCTCATTTAAATTCTGTGGCAGCAGTTCATGTATCCTTTGCAGAGAAGGCCAATTTTGCAAAATAGATATAGTTGAACAGTGAATCAAAAATTTAAGGTAGAATCAACTTGAAGCACAATAATTTGATTTATTAGATTTATTATTTTTAAATTATTTTAATTATTAAAAAATGTTTTATTTGATGAAAATGAACTATTTTTTTTTTTTTTTGTATTTATTTATTTATTTATTTTTATGTTTGTTGAAATATATAGACACTGGGCGGCAACATTGCAAGCGCATATCCAAACTCTGACCTGACCCCCGTTTTAGCTGCTGGGAGATGCACTCTAGTGGCGCTTTCTAAAGGTGACCCAACTTCCTAAATAATTTAAAAGTGGTAAAGTGTAAGGTAACACTTTATTTTGAAAGTCCACTTTAGACATTCTGCTGACTATAAGTAACTTTGTAACTAAATGTCAACTACAAGTCATTAGATTATTAGTAGACCGTTTGCTTAATTTCTGCTAACACTTTATTTTGATGGTCCTCTGTAACGAAGTTAAAGGCTCAGGGAAGCAGGCAGTGGGAACCGGCAAACATTCAACATAACTTTAATAATAAAATAAACATAAACAACAAAACAATAGTAAAGCGGCAGCCCCTCATAGACGACTCCTGCATAAACTAAAACAAAACATCAATGTAAAGTACAGGCATGGTCCTCACTCATCCTTCCCTGTCATCTCTCGTCGTTTTATCCTTCCTGAGCTCATCCGTGGGACTCGAGACCGGTGTGGTGCACAGGTGACGCTCATCAACACTGTTGTAACGGAGGCCAGCTAGTAAGAGCTGTGCGAGTAAACCTCACTCCCTTAGCCTCAAGAGGCACACTAGCAACTGACGCTAGAGGCTGCACGTCTCCCATGCTGAAGATGCCAGTTTGAATCCTGCTCGGAGTGGGTCGAGTTGGGCCTGTTACACTCGCGCTACCGGCCTCGCTCCGTTCCCATGGCTCTCGGCCTCGCCCTGCTTGCCACATCTGCCAACAGACATTCTACTTACTAGAAGTAACTTTGCAAATACGTCGACTTATTCTACTAACCCTAACCCTATTCTAACACTCTACTAATACTCTAATGATATATAGTTAGTAGAATGTTTAATGTGGACTATCGAAATAAAGTGTAAACAAGTGTAATTTTGTTTTAATCAGTTCTAGATGATATCTAATATTTCACATTAATTCTGAAAGTAATTATGTTCCTCAAGGAGTTATTTTGTCATGCGTCTCAGTTCTCTACCAAATATCGATTACAGATGGACGAAGGAGGGTGCCTATCGATAAAGATTTTTTCCTGGGATTTGCAAAGACGGCTCTAAAGCCAGATGAGATAGTGTTGTCCGTTTTCATTCCAGCTACAAGACAGGTAAGAAATTAACTATCTGCTAGTTTTTTTTGTGCATTGTTTGCTAAAGGATCATGATTTTTCGGCAGAATGAGATCATCCATGCCTTTCGACACGCCCCGCGTAAGGAGAACGCGCTAGCTACGGTGAATGCTGGGATGCGTGTGTGGTTCAACGAGAACTCCAATGTAGTGAAGGAGATCAGTATTTATTACGGAGGAGTTGGAGCCACCATCCTCAGCGCTGACCATGCGTGCAAACAGATTGTTGGAAGGTAGGACACAAATTTACATCTTTTTGAGTTGCATTTCTTCTGGGATGGGACTAAAAGTTAAATGGGACCTTTTATGCCCTTTTTCAAAGTCTTGGTTTTGTTTTTGGGGTTTACTAGAATACATTTTCATGCTTGAATGTTGAAAAAATGTCAATTTTTTTGACATTGTTGCAGCACCTCTCTTCCCAGTCTGTCAGTAATGCTCTGTTTAGTTCCTGTCTCTATGAAGCTCCTCTTTCCGAAAAGCGCAATGTGTTCTGATTGGTGGGGTGGACCAGTGTGTTGTGATTGGTTAAGAGCGTGTTTGGGAAATGTCACACTCCTTACCATAACCAAGAGTTTTGACACACTAAAGCAATTCAACCAGGCCTTGCCCCCTTTTTTTGTATATGCCTTTGGTTGGAATTATTTAAATGAGGAATATTGTGACTTGTTCATTCCCAGAAGAAAACTCAAGACTACAATCAAGGTGTTTCAGGGAGTTCAGAAACAGTGCGCACTGATATAGAGAATAACTCCTTTTGGAGTGACTTTTTCATGTTTAAACAGCAACATTACACACTAAAGAAGATTGAAAATGTAAAAAGCATAATAGGACCTCTTTAAGTTGCCTACTACTTAGCACTGTTTCTTTGCAAGGCCTTGGGAGGAGGCAACGTTAAGTGATGCGTACAGCACACTGGTTGATGAGATCAAACTTGGGCCGTCGGCTCCAGGCGGGAAGGTGGATTTCCGCAGATCCCTGACCTTGAGTTTGCTTTTTAAATTCCACCTGCTCGTCCTCCATTACCTGAAGGAAAAGGTATGAATGACTTTTGAAGATGGTTATCAAATGAACATAGTTTTTATGCCTTTTGTGCGTCTTTTTATTTTTTTTTTCAGGATGTGACTCAGAGGGAAATACCTCAAGAGATGCAAAGTGCAATTCAGCCTCTTCCTAAACACATTCAGCCCGGATACCAAGAGTTTCAGGTAATGCTATACGTTCCTCCGATGTGTGTTTTTATGGTGATGAATATTTATTTAAGTATTTATTGTCATAAATATTAAAAGAAAGTTTATTATTAAAAGAAGTTTTCTAACAACCACCAATGTTTACTTTTTAAATTTGGCAAATATGCTAGTCAGATCAGATGTCATGCGTGATGACAAAAAAGCATACATACAAGGTTATTTTCCATGTCGAAATTGTACATCATGTTCTTCAATATTACAATGCAAAAATGTTACATGTTCATCCACACAAAAAATGTATTATATTAAACCTTGTATTACGTGTTCTACGAAAAACACAATTTATTTACTTCAATGCTCATGTCAACTCACGTACAGTCAAACCAAAATTTATTCAGACATCTTGAACATTTCATTCATTAATGCAGTTTATTCACTATAGTTTAAAAAAATGGTAATAAAATATGACAAAATGTCTGAATAATTTTTGGTTTGACTGTATGTTGGAAAAACATCGAGGTCGCTAAGGATCAGAATCAGTGAACATAAATCAGCTATTCAGAGACACGATGTCACTTCTCCAGTTGCCAGACATTTTATTGATCATAAACATGGTATTGAAGAACTTAAATGTATAAGTATTGAGAAAGTGATGAATTCTTGCCGTGGTGGAGACATTGATAATAAACTTTTACAGAGAGAGGCGTTTTGGATGTTTCAGTTAAAAACTATGTCTCCTTCAGGTTTAAATGAAGATTTTGATTTATCATGTTTTTTTGTTTGTTTTTTTTTTCTTCCTCCCTTTGGGCGCATGTGTATGAACGGCACATATTGCCTATGTGTTATTGTTCCCATTGTACTTACCTGTTGTTTCAAATGACGTTGAACCGGATTCTGTTAATTAATCAGTTAAGCTATTTGATAATTATAACCTGATGATCTTCAATGTTTTTAATATAAAGACTGAGTAAAATGTGAATTGTTACGCTGATGAAGGCAGACCAGCCAAAACACTTGCCCTTGTATCTCCTATTTTAAATCAATAACATTTATTTTAGAGTGCAGACCTTTTGCATTGTTGTCATAAATATAACCTTTGATGTTAATATGGCAATGCATATTTATTTATTTTCATAAATATAGCCTTTGAAGCTAATATGGCAATGAATGTTTAAATTTTTATTGTCAGAAATAACACTAGGTAATGTTATACGATCTTCAAATGTGTTTTTTTTTTTTTTTTTTTGTAGTGATGAATATTTATTTAGTATTTATTTAGTATTTAGTGTCATAAATTTAGCTTTTGATGCCGATATGGCAATGGAAATTTATTTATTGTCATAAATATAACCTTTGATGCTAATATGTCAATGGATATTTATTTATTTATTGTTTGTTTGCCATAAATATACCCCTTTGATGCTAATATGGCAGTGAATCTTTAATTGTTTATTGTGATAAATAACGCTAGGTATGGTAACACTTACACTATACGATTTGCTGATGTGTGATTTCATTGTAGCTGTCCATAAAAAGCATGGGCATGGTCTCATGGTGCTCATATGGGAAATTTGTGTTCGAATCCAGCTTGCAACATTCCTGTTCCTGTTTCCTTTCTCTCTACACATCATTTATTGTCTTATCTGTTCACTTTTTTCAGTTAAAAAGCAAAAGCACTGGACTTATAGAAGATGAACAACAGACTGTGTTTTTTATGTGGACAGAATGTCTTAGATGGTCAGCCAGCTCAAGATCCGGTGGGCCGACCCATGATGCACCGGTCGGCGTTGAGTCAGGCTACTGGAGAGGCCGTGTACTGTGATGACCTACCGCACACTGATGGTGAACTTTTCCTCACAGTTGTGACAAGCTCCAGACCACATGCCAAAATCACGTAAGACGGATGCAGACAGTTTGCACTGTCTGGAAACCCCCTACACAAAAAACTGAATTATTTAAACAACATAAAAAACAGTTAAAAATCCATGTGTACAATCATTTGTGCAATCATTTGAATGAATGAATGAATATTCATTTCCATATTAGCAAATGAATATGGTGATAAATAGTGTTATTATTATTATAGCCTTTGAAGCTGAAATGTCAGTCAATATTTATAGCTATAAATATAGCCTTTGATGCTGATATGGCAATTGATATTTATTTTTTTGTTTGTTTGTTTGTTTGTTTCATTTATTCATTCATTCATTCATTCATTCTACTTGAGCATCAGCTATCAACAAATGATAAAATCTCATGCTAACTGCCATGCTAACTAAAGTTATAGTAAAAAAATAACCTTTGATACTGAGATGGCAATGGATATTTCAGTAAAAATGAGTACACAACACCTCACATCTAAATTATTGTTTTGTCTTACCGTCGCAGTCATATTGACTTTAGTGAAGCTCTAAAGCTTCCTGGTGTGGTGGATGTAATAACGGCTAAAGACTTACCAGGGAAAAAGTTCAGAACCTTCACAGGCATTGATGAAGAACTGCTGGCTGAAGATGAGGTCTGTGTATTATTATTTTTTTTATGTAAAGCATTTCTTTGAAGTATGAATTTTAATTATATACTAAAGTTACCCAAAATAAGACAAAATTTGCAATCTTATACTCCTCTGTGTCCTCAGGTGACCTGTGTGGGTCAGATGGTTTGCGCTGTGGTCGCAGATTCCAAAGCACATGCTAAACGTGGGGCGGCAGCGGTGAAGATCGGTTATGAAGATCTGCAAGATCGCATCTTCACTGTGGAGGTGAGAAGAAATAACCTGCTCATTTTTATTCTTGTCTAACAAGATCCATTCTTATAGAGCTGCTCTTGGATCTTCTTGTTTTCAGGAGGCCATCGAGAAAGAGTCTTTCTTTCCACCTAAAAGAAAGATTGAGCGAGGAGATGTGGAAAAAGGCTTGAGAGAGGCCGAACAAGTGTATGAAGGTTAGATTGTGCTGCCATATCCATGATCAAGCACACTTCCTCTCTGATCACCTGATTAATGTTTTATAACATGCTTCTTCATGTTTCATAGGAGAGATTCGGATTGGAGGACAGGAGCATTTCTACATGGAAACACAAAGTTTTCTGGTCATTCCAGTTGGGGAAGAGAAGGAGATGAAAGTTTATTTGTCCACTCAGCATCCTGCATTTACGCAAGTATGTTATATATGATCAATAGGGCTGCTCTCGACTAAAGATTTTTCTGGTCGACAAGTAGTCGTTCATTTTAAGTGATTAGATGACTAATGACACGTTTATTAATAAACCATATAAATCATAATAAAGAGCCTTTAATGCCTACATAGCCTAATCAGCGCTCAAGCGCACGCAGAAAGCTTGCCACAGCACACCGGCAGAAGTAGGGCTAATGATTATGAATGCGTTGGGGAAAAACAGCAAGGACATTGCTTTAACATTTTAATAATTAATTGATAAACTAGTGTTTTCTGTATTTTCAGCTGCAGTGATGAAGTTGACAATGCTGACTCATTTACTTTCATTATTTTACAAAAGCATGTTTTGTTGTTACTGTGAATGCACACAAATAAAAGTAGACACTTCACAGATTCAAAAGATGTATTACTCTTATCTGTATGACAAAAAATGACAGAATATTTTAAGTGAAAGTGATCGCACCGGCGCCTCCATGTTAGCTGTCATGCACTGTAAGCACACTACTATTCAGTTTTCACAGTCCACACAAACACTTGAATAGCCCACATTTTTCTAGGTTAACGTTAAAGCGAGCGGCCATGTAAAGTTGCTACTACTTACATGTTTCAGTTGATAAGCCATATTTCAGGTTGATGAATGATAGAGCATTTGGATGTCCTGCCTGATATACTGTATTTACCACACAGACCAGCTGTTAACGATCTTTCTGTCACAAACTGCTTGACTTCGCCACTTCCTGTGGATTTTTTTTCCCCTGCGACTAAGCAACTAATACAATTTTGGTCGACTAAGCCTCTTCTTGTCGACTAATGGTTGGTCGACAAGATCAATTACATATAGAAATGATTATGTCATATCATGATTAAGTCAGTAGCTGAGACTTTATTATTGATGTTATATTATATTATATTATATTATATTATATTCAATTATATTATATTATATTATATTTTTATTTTGTTTTATTTATTTTCACAGACCAGGGAGATAAAAATGTACAAGAAAGTTTGTTTGTTCCAATTCGTTGTAGGAGTCAGTAGCTGAGACGCTGGGAATCCCATCCAATCGTGTTTCTTGTCACATTAAGCGACTGGGCGGAGCTTTTGGAGGCAAGGTCACTAAAACTGCCATTTTGGCCTCTATCACTGCTGTTGCTGCTTGGAAGTGAGTCAAAATACTTTGGACCCAAACATCAGAATGAAAGATTCATCATAATTATTTAAATTAGATATTAAATATTAATTATATATAAATGGGTATTTACCATATTAATAATTTTGATATGTTGGAGTTTGGCAATTATAACTTTCTCTCTCTCTCCAGGACTGGACAACCAGTACGATGTGTTTTAGAGAGAGGAGAGGACATGCTGATAACTGGAGGGCGCCACCCGGTGTGGGGAAAGTATAAGGCTAGTGGTTTTCCTAACACTTATTTATAAAATCACTGTGAATGTTTAGTAGCAGTTATTATTATATTTATTAGCTAGTCTTTATTTATGTAATTTATTTGCATGTTGGCATGTTTCTGACTTTGACTCCAACAGGTGGGATTTCTGAAGAATGGGAGGATAACAGCAGCTGATTTCCAGTACTACGCCAACTCCGGAAACACAGCAGATGAGTCCGTACTGGTGAGAAGATTTCCTGCTGAAGATCAAAATAGTGGCTTAATAGGGGAAGCTACATGTTCAGGGTCACTCCAGACAACTTTGTAAAAAACATTGGAGAATATATATTACGGAATTTATACCTTATCATTATTCTTACATTTTACTCTGCCAGATTGGCGAGAAGATCCTCCTACATCTTGATAACGCCTATAACATTCCAAACCTGCGTGGTCGAGCGATGGCCTGCAAGACCAACCTGCCCTCCAATACTGCATTCCGAGGGTTTGGTGTGCCCCAGTGCATGCTGGTCATTGAGAGTATGATCGATGATGTTGCTCTTAAACTCGGCCGTCTACCTGAGGAGGTCGGTGTCATGCAGTCACAAAAAGATATTTTGCTTTTAGCCTGTTTACATCATTATACATCATAAATTACTATTGATAGAGCTAATGAACTGCTGGTATTTAAGGGAATATATATTTTTAGTTTTTTTCTAATATTTACATGTATATTTTCTTTTTACTGGCATGAAAATAGCCTTTGATTTTGATACGGCAATGAATGTTTATTTATGTACTTAATGTTTGTCATAAATATAGCCTATGATGCTGATATCGTAATGAATATTTATTTATTTGTTCATACAGTTAGTGGAATGAAAATAGCCTTTGCTTAAATGACAATGATTATATATTTAGTTAATTTATTGATTCGTTGTCATCAATATAGCCTTTGCTGATATGACAAATAGCCTTTGATGATATGGAAACTAATTTTTTTTTTTTTTTTTTTTAAATCTTATTTTATTGTTGCAGATCAGGGAGATAAACATGTACAAGGAAGTTTCCTTCACTCACTACAAGATGGAGTTTGACCCAGAGAATCTCGTCCGCTGCTGGAATGAGTGTATGGAAAAAGCTGACTTCAGGCAGCGACGGCAGGCCATCGATCTCTTTAACCAGCAGAACCAGTTCAAAAAGAGAGGAATCGCCATTATACCCATTAAATATGGCATTGGGTTTGCAGAGGGGTTCCTCAACCAGGTTATTGTTACCTAAAACATGCTGCTGTGACTTTAATTAATATTAAATTAACTCCAAATGATCTTTTGGTATTTTTGTGTGTTTATAACAAAGGCTGCAGCTCTCGTGCATATTTATAAGGATGGATCTGTGCTAGTGAGCCACGGTGGGGCGGAAATGGGTCAAGGCGTACACACTAAAGTCCAACAGGTACCACTTCCAGCTTTTTGCACAGATCTGCAACAATTTAAGAGTTTTTTTGCTGATCTCATCTGTTTTCTCTCAGGTGGCAAGTCGGGAGCTGAATATTCCTGCTTCTTTGATCCACATCTCTGAAACCAGCACACAATGTGTCCCGAATACCTGCCCGTCTGCTGCGTCGTTTGGTACCGACGCCAACGGAATGGCTGTGCAGGTATCGAACACCAGATTTTAAAACACCAGATCAGATTGGACAACATAATTTGTTGATTTTGAAGGATTTATATCATAAAATGTATGCATTTTGGGTGATTGGCCAGTTTATGCTTTTAATGTCTGTTTTTGGATTGTTAAAATCCTCCTTTTTTTTAGGATGCCTGCCAAATACTGTACAAAAGACTAGAGCCAATCAGAAAGAAGAATCCTGAGGGAACATGGCAGAACTGGGTAAAGTTGACAAACTATTAAAATTACACATTTTTGCAAAATAAAAATAGGTACAGTAATTAATGTTACAATGTCATGTATGGATAGTGTGGATAGTTCGGACTTTGAAAATCTGAATCAGTCACTTTCAAAGGTGTTGTGAAATAGCCTATAACCTCAGTTGATTTTTAATAATGCAAAAATCTTTATTTATTAATCATCTATATTTATAAATATCATCTACGGTTAATGAACTATATTATTTGGTGGACGATTTTTGTATTGTGATTATTATTTAATGACTAATAAATACATTTCATATTTGTATTAATATATTATTTTTTAATGCATTTTTTTTACTTGTTAATTATTAAATATTGGTGTATTTAATCTAGGGATGCACCAATGATGACCAAAACTTTACTGATGTTTTATAAAGTTTATTGCTTCCGTTTTCACTCCAAAAAATCACCATAAGAGCTAAACAAGAAGTGCACATTAAAATCTCTCTCCGTTGCATTATCATCAACATACAGCGAATTACACAAAACACTTATTACAACTAACAGTAAATACATACATACAGATCTTATGCCTTTTCGGGGGGTGCTTAATAAACTTTAAATCTGCAAAATATCTGAACTGCGTGCACTCCTTGTCAGTCCGTAGACTAGAACACCGGTCAAAATAAGAGTCCCGCCTTAGTAAAGGAGATGCAGATCTCATACATATTTAAACTTACAAAAAATATTAAAATGTATACAAAAACAAATTAAAAGATTAATCATAGTAAAGTATGTTACAATAAAGGATTAATATGTATTTAATTTATACAGTGAAGAATATGCAGTGCTATTTTACAGTACATTTGTTTACTTTATTTCTGTAGGCTACCTGAAAACTATTAAACCTACCTAAAAAGCACTGTTTATTTCATATATATCTTTGTTCAGTTGTATTTATGTAGGCCTGCAGAATGTTAAATGGATCCAATCGATGTTCATTAGAAATTATTTGATGATGCAGCAATAAACCTGCTAGTATAATTTAATGCAGGTGTTTTTGAACTTTGCTGATTTAAAACATGATCAAAATACTATCTATTTTGATGACAACATTTCAAAACACAGGAAGTGACAAATATCGGTATCGGCCAATAATTGTTTGTTAAAATCGGTATCGTATCGGCCCCAAAAAATCCTATCGGTGCATCCCTAATTTAATCATATTACTGTTGCTGCTGTTATACAAAAGCCACTCAAAGTCATGTTATAAGGATTTTGCCATGCTAAATTACTATTTTGTATACTAGTTTAATACTATTTTATTGCTTTATTATTTTATTGCCATCAATCTTTTTTATATTGTTGTATTATATTTTATATTTTTGTATTCATTTGTTTTAAATTATGTCTTTAAAGATAATGACAGCATTTTTGGAGAAAATCAGTCTGTCAGCCACAGGATACTACAGGTAAATCATCCAGATTTTTGAGTGTTTTTGTTTTTTAAATGTACTTTAAGACAAAAGTGCACACTCTTTCACACTCAGAACAAAGGCTGAAAATTAGACAAAACATGGAGGCTTTGTTTGATGCTTTAGCGTTTTGTCTGTTTTCAGAGGTCATGATCTAGACATGGACTGGGAGAAGCAGGAAGGCAAGCCGTACGCTTACTTCACATATGCGGTGTGCTGCAGTGAGGTTGAGCTGGACTGTTTGACCGGAGAGTACAGGGTAAATCCAGATATGATGCAGAAGATTTGAGGCATATACATTTTCTGCTGTTTGTTTAATCACTGTAAAACTCATCTGACATACTGCATCTTTTCCTCATAGACCTTAAGAACTGATATTGTTGTTGATATCGGGAGAAGTATAAATCCATCCATTGACATCGGTCAGGTAAGATGCTCTTTACGGCGTTCCATCGCTTACTAGAAATGAACCTTTATTAAATACCAAAATATATAATTTAAACATTAGTGGTTAATAGATATATCTAGAATAGATATATTCTAGTAACTAGAATAACAGAAGTGTTAGCTCCCAGGTCTAAGAGTAAATTTTTATTGAAAAATAATATATATATATATATATATATATATATATATATATATACATACACACACATATATTTTATTCATTTCAATAATTTAGTAAATAAATATCATCAGTTTTTATCAAATTTAAATATTTTAATAATTTGCCTCATTTATTATTAGTGCAAGTTATTATATTATATTATATTATAATTATAT
The DNA here is from genome assembly GCA_039654765.1 of Mylopharyngodon piceus. Classification (NCBI taxonomy): domain Eukaryota; kingdom Metazoa; phylum Chordata; class Actinopteri; order Cypriniformes; family Xenocyprididae; genus Mylopharyngodon; species Mylopharyngodon piceus. The sequence goes on from CM077438.1 coordinate 34,807,809, forward strand.
TATAGAGTCTATATGTAGGCAATTTTTTTTAATAAAAAAAAAAAAAATGTATCACAGCTTCCACTAAAATATGAAGCTGTTTTAAACTGATAATATTGTTTCTTGAGCACCAAATCAGCATATTAGAATGATTTCTGAAGGATCTTGTGACACTGAAAACTGGAGTAATGGCTGCTGAAAATTTCAGCTTTGCCATCGCAGGAATGAATTACATTTTAAAATATATTCAAATAGAAAACAGCTATTTTAAATTTTAATATTTTACAATATTACTGTTTTTACTGTATTCTTGATCAAATAAATGCAGCCTTGGTGAGCAAAAGAGACTATACTAGAATATATATATTTTTATTCATATAATATGTATGTGTGTGTTAGATTGAGGGAGCGTTCATGCAGGGTCTTGGTCTCTACACCATGGAGGAGCTCAAGTTTTCTCCATCTGGTGTTCTGTACACACGTGGACCAGGCCAGTACAAGATCCCGGCATTTTGTGACGTCCCTCTGAAGTTTAACGTCTACCTTTTAGCCGGCTCATCCAACCCTCATGCCATCTATTCATCAAAGGTGATTCACTCTCACTCATCCTTATTATGGATGTCTGTACTTCCCAGGTTTACTTTACTTCAAAGTCAATTTATTTTGATTTTGTGGAGCCATTGTGTCACTTGACGTCTAAGTGCATTCGAACCTGATACAGCATCCTAATTTAGATTTTTGTGTGATTTCTTACTAATTTTTAGTGGTTCTTTAGTGGTTGCTTTTCTAAATCCGGTCCAGATGTGACATCATTGCAAACTAAAGCTTTCTGATTGTGATGCAATATCCCTCTTGTTGTAGGGGATCGGAGAACCGACGTTGTTCCTGGGCAGTTCTGTATTCTTCGCTATTAAAGGCGCTGTGACTGCAGCCCGAAAAGATGCAGGTCTAACCGGCCCCTTCCAGCTAAACAGCCCTGCCACCCCAGAGCGGGCATGTCTGGCCTGCGCCACACACTTCACAAAGATGGTATGAAAATTACAGTAATGCATTTGTGCTCAAGTGTCCAAATCCATATTACACAGATCCTTAAAGATGAATATGTTTAAAAAATCCTTTAAATCTGATGTAAATTAATATAGTTTTGTTTTCGGTAGGTTGCACAAACTGGATCAACTTCTGGACCAGCTCAGCCATGGGCTCTGGACATATGAAAACAACATTATCCTATTATTATACTTTATCTCACTAAAGCTGTTGTGTTGCTCTTATCAAATCACTCTTATCAAATCACAAGACATTTATGACTTCACAGTCACCTGATTTAACATCCACCTATTATCAGCTGTTTGCCAATACTAATCTACTTAAGCAAAAAAACAGACAAAAGATGCTCTGCATGCAATCACGTCTCATGACCAATTTATTGTTACTCATTATTATTATTATTAACACATCTTAATTTCATCCCACATAAATCAATTAACAAGATCTTCAACAGCTTAAGTTTAATAAATGTGAATTAAATTATTCAGCATCCTACTATTGATTATTTAAACAAGTTACTTATTGCTGTTATAAAATATTAACTGCACAATAAAAGATACTCCCTGACACGTTATCTAAGGTTAATAGTTTGACTTGATAACCAGTTTATGAGGTCAAAGTCTCCAACAATGAAAAGGAAGTGACAGCTTGTTTAGATGAAGCATTAAAAAGTTGTTTTTCTTCACACGTTAATAGCCCAGGGTTTGATTTTTTCTTTCTTGCCCAGTTGATTCTGTGAAAAAAAAAAAGTGATATTTAAGATTATTATCAAGAGCCGAAACATATAAACCTGAAATATATTAAATGTATCAGATAATTTTTTTTTTTTTTATAAAGTATGAAGAAAATTATATATTATTAACATATTATAGAAAGTAAAGAATATTTGTAACTTTTTTTTTTTTAATTATTAATATGAATTTATCCACACTGTTCACCCACCATCCTGGTAAAGCAGTCTTCACAGGCCATGCGTATCTTTTCTGCAGTAGCAGGAGAAGAGAAAGGAAAAGTGTCGCTCAGGCCTCTCTCCCTCCGTGCAGCCGCAATCGCTTCTTTAATGGCAAAGAACAAAGTGCAGCCGAAAAACACAGGAGGCTCCCCGATCCCCTAAATATTTAAAAACAAACTTTTCAACCAATATTTCAACAATAATTAAAATTCCACTCTGCATAAATATCCTGTTTTGCTCGGAAATATGTCAGATTACATAAGTATAATAGGTTGGTTGCACACGTTGTTTTATCTGTTTAAACGATTGAAGTCTGTTGTGAACCAGCTTGACCTGAAGAGTTTTGCCATCACAGAAGCCTAGACACAACTTTTGGTGTTTGTTTTGTCTGCAGTTATCACTGAGGTAAATATTACTAGTTATTACTACTTGCCATTTATGTGTACTTAAACGACTTTGATTTTGTTTCAACAACATAATGTGTTGACATTCAGGTTGTTTTTTTTGTTTTTTTGTCTTACCTTAGAGGAGTAGATGGCGTGAGGATTGTCTGCATTGCTCAGCAGATGCACATTAAGCTGAGGAGGGACGTCACACAGAGCTGGGATTTTATACTGAGAGGGACCCCTGGTCAACAACACCCCCTCAGGAGAAAAATGTAGCTCTTCTATAGTGTAGAGCCCAATTCCCTGGACGAAACCACCCTCGACCTGTAAACACACACAGTTTTACTGAATGTATGGTGACTAATTTGCCAAATAATAATAAAAAAGTATTATTTTATGCTTAATTTAAGACTATATATATATATATATATATATATTCTGTGCAGTACGGTTTTACACTTTTACAACCTAATTTATTATGTTTGCATCTAAGGTACAATAAAAACAAATAACAAAAACCCAAATAATAAAAAAGTTTATTTCATGCTTAATTTAAGACTTTTTTCAGAAGAAATTTAGAAATATTATATATACATATATATATATATATATATATATATATATATTACACCCTAATTTACTATGTTTGCATCTAAGGTACAATAAAAAAAACCTATCTTTCGTACCTGTCCAACATCCAGAGCAGGGTTTATGCTCCGACCAACATCCATCACAATGTCACTCCTAATGTTCTGTAAAATATAATTTCACAGCCCACAAATTTTTGATATTCAAACTGTGAGTGTATGCACACATAACCTGAAAAATTGCAGCCTTAAGAATCTAGGCCACTGACACATAACAGCTTATCTATCTTTACTAATAAAAAGTATCACAATGCATTCCATAACCAAATTATAATGATATTTCTAAATATAGATGATTAAAAGAAGACAAGCACCTTGTGATCGCCTGTCAAGCAGTCAATTTCCACCTCTGAGCAACAGGCACCAAAAGTAAAGTAATAGTATGCGTCGCCCTCACTCTTCTCCCAGTCAACACTGGTGTGGGGACCCCTGTTATAAGTATATAATTTATTTATGTTATATATTGTTTATTTTATATTTACAATCAGTTCTCTATCAAAATATCACATCACAAACAACTATTTTGTTGGATGCTCAAACATTTTACCATGAGGCTACGTTTTGCTACCACAAGGTAGAACACTTACATAAAGAAACCTGTTGCTGACAAACTGATCTTCTGGCAATATGCTTCCACCACCTGGAAACATAACAGCAGGTAAGTGATTTTCATTTGGCTGTCATTGTAACATCTTTAATTCACTTTTTATTATACGATTGAGTATTTGAATGTCACTCTTACTAACCAGTTGCTGCCAGGTGTATTGGGGATGTTTCTTAATGAGTGGCTCCAGACGTCTCATTAGTTTCTCACAACCATTCTACGTGGAAAATATTACATTTTCAGTCGTGAAAACACATGTAAATACTTGTAAAACACTTGTAAAAGGATGACTGTCACTATACCTTGACCGCCATTCCGACAGCATCCGTGCCAAAGGACGCAGCGGATGGTGCAGCATTGGGCACGTTTCCTGTGCAGGTCTCCTTGATGTGGATTGAAGACATTGGAACCTTCAAAATGCGACTGGCAATCTACGATTGGACATGAAGATTGACATTATCTTGTAACTGGCATATTTCATGTGATGTATGTATTTAGATCTATTATTCGACACTGAGACTCAACATACCTGTATGGCTTTTGTGTTGATACCTTGACCCATCTCGGTTCCCCCATGAGAGATGAGAACCGATCCATCTTTGTAGATGTTCACCAATGCTGCTCCCTGAAGAGAATACCAAGAAAGTTTTCCAAGATTGGATGTTCTTCATAGTTGTGTTGACTAATGCCAAGTTAAAACCTTTTAAAGTGATCGTGTGAAGCTTCAAACCAGACTGCAAACTCCATTTTATGTGCAATCTCACAAGTTTTCACCCACCTGGTTATAGAAGCCCTTGGAGAATCCGATTCCAAACTTCAGTGGGACAATGGAGATCCCTCGCTTCTTCCAGTGGTTGTGGGCGTTAAACTGCTCGATGGACAGGCATCGACGGGTATAGTCGGATTTCTCCAAACACTCGTTCCAGCACCGCACCATGTCATTGGGGGAAAAGAGCTGCTTGTGATGGGTGTAGCATTTCTCATCCTTGTACAAGTTGATGTCTCTCACCTGAAAAGTAGATTTTTTGTTTTTGTTTTTTGCTTTGCCTTTTCAGAGAGCTGGGAAGAAGGCCCATGAAGGTCCAGAATAATCTCACTTCAGCAAATTTATGATAGCAAAAATTGACACTTATTACAAGGACTATCCCTCAGAAGTAACCTCAACAATTCAACATCACGAATCAACACTTGAACATACAATCTTTGGTTATCAGCTCAGATTTCTAACCATTAAAACACTGTTTGAAGTCTGTTTAACCAACTTGTTCTTTCCAAAAAGGACCCACCTGATGTGCAGACAAGCCACACTTCACAGCCACCTCGTGTAGCACGCTTTCAATGATGGTCAACCCTTGAGGTCCACCAAAGCCACGGAAGGCTGTATATGAGGGTAAGTAGGTCTTGCACACCAGTCCACGTCCACGTAGATTAGGGATCTTGTAGCCATTATCCATGTGAAGGAGAGCTTTCTCCATGATCTGGTCGGAAATTACAAAAAGTTAAACTGTATGTGACTCGAAGACTGACCTACATGGGAATTCAAGGTAAACATAGTTGTATCTCTTTGCAAGACTTGCTAACAGATCCTTATCAGGATTAACTCATTTGAATTTAAATATTTCATCAGAGATTGCCCATTTATAAATGTTAAATTTGACTAAAAAAGTCTGAACAACCAACATACAAAAGAGGATTCATCCAGAGTGCATCCTCCATTACTGTAGTACGTGATGTCAGCAGCCAGGATTGTGCCATCATTCATGTATCCAACCTGTTGGAAAAAAAGTGGGACTTGAGCTGCTGTGATGCACAGTTGTCCAGTGATGTCAAAAATACTATTACCCATGATGCCAAATTACCTTGTACTTCCCCAAGAAAGGGGACCTGCCACTGGTGATGAGCATGTCATCTCCACGTTCTAGTACACATCGCACAGCACGGCCAGTCCTGTGGATTGATTTCATTACTTAGCATTGTTTTTGAAGTCTGCTTTTTATTTTACAAAAAAAATAAGTAATGACACTTATGATGATATGAATCAAAAATGTTTTGTCTTTGCATTTGGCATTATTTATTTATTTTTTATTTTTTTGTAAGAAATCTTCTACTGCAATGTGTGCGAGCTCCTCTCCTCGTTGAACAAAAATAAGTAAACAACATACCTAAATATAAGCAATAAAAGCAAATATACATAAGCACATGCCATTCTAAAAAAGTTACCCAAATTAAAAATAGTTTAATTTTGCCATACTTGTAAGCGGCCGTAGCAGCGATGGCGGATAATGATGCAATCTTCATGACTTTACCACCAAATCCACCTCCCAGCCTCTTCACATGACATGTGATCTTATTGGAGTCAATGCCAAGAGTAATGCCCACCACTTCCTGTTGTTTAAAAAAGTAAATCATGCCAATACTTGAGTAAGAGTATGTAAATAGTACCCTTCTGTTGTGTTTTTATGAACTTATTTCATGTTTCACTCTCTTTTTTTAAAGTTAATTTGGTTGATTTAAGCAGATTTACATGAAAATATGAATATCTTTATACTGAATCATATTCATCAATGTACAGAATGTCCATGGGTTAATACAGACCTGAGTATAAGCTGCATGCTGACTGGCAACAAAGAGCTCCATTTCACTTGCCTCTCCCTTAGGAATTGCAATCAACCCCTGAGTTTCCATGTAGAAGTGTTCCTGGCCACCCATATATAGCTCACCTGTGACATTTTATAAAAGAATTGTTATTCGCATTGTATTGAAAAAATTCAAAGAACAGTTTAAAAAAAAAAAAAAAAAAAAGATTTCTGTATGAAGAGAATGGTTTCAAATCAAGGATTAATATTTAATTGTACACACCCTCCAATATGTGGTCTGCTTTCTCAAATCCCTCTTCCACATTTCCTCTTTCCAGTTTTCTCTTGGGGTCAAAAAATGACTGGTGTTCTATGGCCTCCTTAATAAAAATGTTGTGGTGTTGTGATTAGCAGGATAAGGTATAAGCGCTCTCAAACTTTTATTTAGCACTCCATTATGAAGTGTTTTATTACAGTTTTTCTCTATCGCTTTGGCTCAGTTCTCGAATGAGACTTTTGTTCAGGTCTCTGAACAATTCGTTTCTTGTTCACATCAGATTTGGATTTCTTATTGATTTTAGCAATTTGCATGTGTTTTGGCACATGTGTGCAAAAGAGTAAGTACAATTGTCTACAATTTGCACAACATCTAAATGCACATGGCTTGTTGATCAAAACTGAGTTGATTCTCAGTGAAACTGTCAAACTCTTCACAACTTTTAAACATTCTTTTATCGTGTAAGCCTTCACATGCAAAATGATCCATTCAGTTATCAAAATCTGTCAGACATGCACGTATATTCCATATATGACATGACCTATGACATGGGATATTTGTAATGTCTGCTAAATTGGCAAATGGCCTGCCATTCTAATGAAATAGGAATTACAATCTTACCAATCAACCAGTCAAGTTTGGAAGCATACAGTAGGCTATATGGAGTTTGCCCAGCACAATCACTACCATTTTTGAACATGCAGGAAAAGTCTAAATCCCTAAACAGCAACAACAGTTTATTTTTGTAGAAATGTGTTACATATAAACTAAAAATACACAGTTGCTTGTTGTGGAAAAGCAATAGGAAGATATGTAAGAATGAAAGAATGTAGAAAAAGACACCTACAGTAATATAAAGTGTGACCAAATGGCTATTTTCTTTTTGTGTACTACAGTATTGACTTTTCCTAGTATTTTTTTTTACTTACTGCTGAAATCTTTACCTTAAAAACTCAGTGTTAGACACAAGAGCATTCAGCTAGACAAAACTGACATTCTTGTATAGTGTAGAAAACAGACAGTGTTAACTAAAAAGTATGCAATTTGTATATAACAAATATAAAAAACAACATGTAAACATTTTGACCAGTGTGGCTCACACAATGACAAAAACACTTTTTATTTTGGTGGCATTGGTCAGTTTACTGACACTATAACTAGGTTTTGAAGCATGAATTAAATGTTTTGGGTGAGTAACTACATTTTGCAGACATGCAATAGAGTTCGGGGACCTCATTTATAAAAAAAACGTCCCAAATTTGATCTTACGATCATTTCTCCTATGTGCGTACGTGTGATTCATGGAATGAACGTACACGCAGAAAACGAGCGTACGCCTCTCTTTCAGATGTGAAATCTATAAATCGCAAATGATCTTGAACTTGCGCACAGCTGAATGGCTTCAGTTCCCCGCGTTTTAAACGACACCTACTTAATGTCATTTACATATTAAAGATCACCAGTCATCGTCCAAATCCTTGGCGAGCTGCAAGAATAGCTTAGATTTCCAAAAACCTGCAGTAATCTGACCAGGAAAGTGTGTATGTCTGCTCAGACCCTGACATGGCTCTAAGCACTTTTCCACGTCAAAGATCGTTTTTATAAAAATGAGCCTTGGCATGGATTTAAGCGTACGCACACTCTAAGATCAAATCTGTACTTACGTACGCTTTATAAATGAGGCTCCTGATGTTCCAGCGAACAGTTGTAACAATTGTACTTACAGTTTTAAAGAATGTTTAGGCTGTTTTGAAAAATGTGCCAAAGCGATTGAGAAAACTTGTAATGTAATTTTGTTTAGAATTACCTCTATAGTGAAAAAGACAGGTTGGATGTCCTGGTAAGTAATGGCCACCTGCTCAGCTGCTCGTTTGGCTTGTTCTCTTGTCTCAGCCACAATAGCTCCAACAATCTGCCCCACACAGATGACCTGGAAAGATGGAAAGAGCGACAGACAAGACACATTACACTGTACCTGAAATGCAAAAAAACATTCCTAAGTAGTAACAACTGTTGATGAATATTAAAGCTTGAAAACATTTCATCTGAGGTAGGAATCATTTAGTATTCAGATATTTCTCTAAACCAGAGAATATTTATTGCGGTACCTCCTCTTGTGCAAAAAGCTCCTCTGGGTTGTTGAACCAGAGTCTTCGATTCTGACCAGGAACATCCTTAGCAGAGATGAAGGCAACCACTCCAGGCATGGCCAGAGCCACTGATGCATCTATAGAACTGAGAGATTTGGATTACTCCCCAAAATTAAAAAGTTGAAGAAGCCCATCCACCTGATGAATGAATTAGTTAAACAAGCTTGTGTACCTTCCTTAATTCTGAAAGGATTTGGACTCAACATAGAGTCCACTCCCTTTAGTTAAACACATTAGTCTCTAGACACTAAGACCCTACCCATAATCCCCCAGTACACCCACCTACTCAGGTGAATATAAAGTCCAGATAGAACAGCTCACAGACACCAGACCTCAGCACAGGAGCATCCTGAACATCTCTACACACTGAGGCAACATGGACACAAGAGCCTCCCTCTCCATTCTGCTGCTGCTATTTGGCGTCTCCCAGGCGTCTCCTCTCATGGTAAGATCCTGTCTAGTCTCTCCCTTACATGATTAACAGTCCTCAAATGAGGTGTTTTAAACATCTCTGTTTCTATCAACAGGAACAAAGGTTTGAAGGCATGTTTGTATCAGAGCCTGAAACTATGGACATCACTACAAGGATTTTAGACACCAACAATGGTGAGGCACCTTGTAGATTTCTATAAAGCCATGCAATGGGTCACATTTCTAAAAACTCAGGGTTTATAAATATAGTGTTGTTTCATCAATATGTTTCTCTTTAAATACAGGATCTTCTGAAGTCTTGATTGAAGGAGATCTGGTCTTTCCCAAAACCAGAAATGCTCTCTTCTGCTTTAACAACAACTGTTTCTGGAAGAAAAACTCTAACAACATAGTGGAGGTCCCTTACATAGTGAGCAGTGAATTCTGTACGTAAATCTTCTTCATTCACTGAACATATTTATGAATCGTGAAGATGTTATTTTGAACCTGTGGAATCTTTTGTTTGCAGCCTATTATGACAGATCAGTGATTGCGAATGCCATGTCCACCTTTCATGCCAAAACCTGCATCCGCTTTGTGGCCAAATCATCTCAGACTGACTACATCAGTATTGAGAACAAAGATGGGTAAGAACAGTCAAACAATATCAACAAGAAACATTTGTATGGCTTTAGTTTAGTTTTATTTAACCCCTTAATTTTCTCTCTCCTCTCAGGTGCTACTCTTCTCTAGGTAGAACTGGTGGCAAACAGGTGGTCTCCCTCAACAGGTACGGCTGTGTGTACAATGGCATCGTTCAACATGAGCTGAATCATGCCCTGGGCTTCTACCACGAGCAAACCAGGAGTGATCGTGACCAGTACGTCAAAATCAACTGGGAGAACATCTCTCCTGATATGGCCTACAACTTCCAGAAACAGAACACCAACAACCAAAACACTCCATACGACTACGGCTCCATCATGCACTATGGAAAAACAGCCTTCTCCACCCAGCCCGGGCTGGAAACCATCACTCCCATTCCTGATGCGACGGTGGAAATCGGACAGAGGCAGGGGCTGTCCAACATCGACATCCTGAGGATCAACAAGCTGTATGGATGCTGAAGATGAGGCTTGTACACATAATTTAATATAGTTCATGTGTCTGTAGATGAATAGTGGTATGAGGTTATGTTTTTGTCTTTTGATGGTGTTGGATTTCTGAAATGTGTGATTGTGTTGAGTTGTGAAAAATAAAGCTAAACTGCAAGACAAACTTATACTTTATTTGTAATTCAATGTCAAGTTTAAGAAAGTGGTTGACTGTAGCAGTAAAGGTCTCATAGTATTGAGCTTCTCCTGCAACCAAATTAAAGCACCTGGTTTAACCTCAGGAAAACTGGAGGACTGGGCAGATTATATAATCTATTCAATTCAACAGGGTTTTTTTTTTTTATTTATTTATTCATTTTTAATGCAATAACGTAGATTTTGAAAGATTTTTGAAATTTAGTTCTGGTGTAATTATATGTTCACAGCTGAAAAGTAAGGTTTCCCATTTGATTCCTCAATTTTAAAAACCTTTATTGTGTCAAGACCCTCTACTGGAGTCAATCACTTTTTCATCCTCTAGTACAACAAATTCAACTTTCAAAGTCACCAAAGACTGAGAAAGTCCCCAGCAGACACAAGTGTGATCACCTGAAGAACAATGTGTACCAAAGATGCAGTTCTAGACATGGTGTGAAGTTCTGGTGAAAATAAGGGCCGTGTTCACAATGGACTTTGGTTCCGGAAAAATGTCAGAGAGCATTCTGTGTGAATGCAAGCCAGAGCCAGAATGCTGGAAAATGTGGTCCTTGTACAAGACCCTAGTAACATTACTGGGATAAATCTTGGAAAATATCAGTGTGAAAAGAGCCAGAGCCAATGTCCTGTGGGATGTCGTGTGTCATTGATGACAATAGTTATCGTGCAACAATTTGACCTGCAGATGGACAAAGATGCAAGAAAAAAAATAACAATTGCTGCAAACAAGAGATCAGGGATCCACTTCCCTTTCATGGAGGTAACAAAACAAACCAGCAGTTGAATGATACCATACACAATGTTATTGTTTGTGGAAGGATAAAAAAATTGAAAGAGCTGGACTTTTCAACACGTACATTACATGTCAGAAGGGAACATTCTGACCGTGTAAATGAACAAAATCACACAATGCAAGAGTAGTTACCAGAATACTTTTTTTTTTTTCTTCTTTTTTTTCCCTCAGAATCTCTATGTAAATGAGACTAAGACCATCTTACCTATGATGTTAGGATCAAAATAATGTTTAGAGCAATTTTTCTGCTACACTGCAAAAACTGAATATAACCTCTGGACTAGAGTATAAAATACACAACTTCTATAAAATTGAATTTGAAACTTTTTCGATCAAAACTTAAAATCACAAAGAGATGAAATGTTACTTGTCTTTAACTGGTAATGGTGTACAGTTGAATGTGTGAAATGCAGTAGCATTGCTATGGGTAGTTAAACTATTAAACAACTTTTCCTAAGTAGCAAGGTGGTTTTGTCACTGTTTGAAATCATGTTGCTTTTCAGTAACAAAACAATTAAATCAATTAAGGAATTGTGTAGTGCTATGAAATACTATATTATTACAATTCTCTTTTTGCAATACACAGTAATTGTTCAATTTTCCCTGTTTAAGCTTTCAATTTAGCTAAGCTATTTTTTCTATGAAGTAGCTATAGTAGTCCATCTTGCTAATATTTTTGGAGTCATTTACTAATGTCTTTAGTAAACTGAGATATTGTCACAAATAAGGATTCATTGGGAATCTACCTATAGAGCACATTTAATATTCTGGACCATCCCTGTATACCACTGTGCTGGGGTACGTGATAAGGTCCAAAAGCTAAAGCACGTCCATTATAGTGAATTAGTTAAACAAACTGAGATATATTCTATGTTTGTGTAATGTTTTGGACCAGCAAGTGGGATCAGAGTTTCCTCCCTTTAGGCACACATTTTAGACTCTGGACACTAAGACCCTACCCATAATCCCCCAGTAGAGCCACCTACTCAGGTGAATATAAAGTCCAAAAGAACAGCTCACAGACATCAGACCTCAGCACAGGAGCATCCTGAACATCTCTACACACTGAGGCAACATGGACACAAGAGCCTCCCTCTCCATTCTGCTGCTGCTGTTTGGCGTCTCCCAGGCGTCTCCTCTCATGGTAAGATCCTGTCTAGTCTCTCCCTTACATGATTAATGTTCAAATGAGTCATGTTAAACATCTCTGTTTTTACCACCAGGAGCAGAGGTTTGAAGGTGTATTTGTATCAGAGCCTGAAACTATGGACATCACTACAAGGATTTTAGACACCAACAATGGTCAGGCAACTTGTAGATTTCTATAAAGGCAGCAATAGGTTTCAAGAAATAGTGGTGAAATATGGTCAAGATGTATAAATATGTTCTGGAATTTCATTAGTATGTTTCTTTTTAAATACAGGATCTTCTGAAGTCTTGATTGAAGGAGATCTGGTCTTTCCCAGAACTAGAAATGCTCTCTTCTGCTTTAACAACAACTGTTTCTGGAAGAAAAACTCTAACAACATAGTGGAGGTCCCGTACATAGTGAGCGCCGAATTCTGTACGTGAATCTCCTTCATTTGTTGAACATAACTAAGATTCAATTAGATGCCATTTTAAACCTGTGGAATCTTTTGTTTGCAGCCTATTATGACAGATCAGTGATTGCGAACGCCATGTCGGCCTTTCATGCCAAAACCTGCATCCGCTTTGTGGCCAGATCATCTCAGACTGACTACATCAGTATTGAGAACAAAGATGGGTGAGAACAATCATACAATATAAACAGGACTCTCTTTTACAACAAAAACTTTAAATCAGATATTTAACCCCTTTATTTTCTCTCTCCTTTCAGGTGCTACTCTTCTCTAGGTAGAACTGGTGGCAAACAGGTGGTCTCCCTCAACAGGTACGGCTGTGTGTACAATGGCATCGTTCAACATGAGCTGAATCATGCCCTGGGCTTCTACCACGAGCAAACCAGGAGTGATCGTGACCAGTATGTCAAAATCAACTGGGAGAACATCTCTCCTGATATGGCCTACAACTTCCAGAAACAGAACACCAACAACCAAAACACTCCATACGATTACGGCTCCATCATGCACTATGGAAAAACAGCCTTCTCCACCCAGCCCGGGCTGGAAACCATCACTCCCATTCCTGATGCGACGGTGGAAATCGGACAGAGGCAGGGGCTGTCCAACATCGACATCCTGAGGATCAACAAGCTGTATGGATGCTGAAGATGAGGCTTGTACACATCATTTAATATAGTTCATGTGTCTGTAGATGAATAGTGGTATGAGGTTATGTTTTTGTCTTTTGATGGTGTTGAATTTCTGAAATGTGTGATTGTGTTGAGTTGTGAAAAATAAAGTTAAACTGCAAGACAAACTTATACTTTATTTGTAATTCAATGTCAAGTTTAAGAAAGTGGTTGACTGTAGCAGTAAAGGTCTCATAGTATTGAGCTTCTCCTGCAACCAAATTAAAGCACCTGATTTAACCTTAGGAAAACTGGAAGACTGGGCAGATTATATGATTTATTCAATTCAACATGTTTTTTTTTTTTTTGTTTTTTTTTTAAATGCAATAACGTAAATTTGGAAAGATTTTTGAGATTTAGTTCTGGTGTAATCATATGTTCACAGATGAAAAGAAAGCTTTCCCATTTGATTCCTCAATTTTAAAGACCTTTATTGTGTCAAGACCCTCTACTGGAGTCAATTACTTTTTCATCCACTAGTACAACAAATTCAACTTTCAAAGTCACCAAAGACTGAGAAAGTCCCCAGCAGACACAAGTGTGATCACCTGAAGAACAATGTGTACCAAAGATGCAGTTCTAGACATGGTGTGAAGTTCTGGTGAAAATAAGGGCCGTGTTCACAATGGACTTTGGTTCCGGAAAAATGTCAGAGAGCATTCTGTGTGAATGCAAGCCAGAGCCAGAATGCTGGAAAATGTGGTCCTTGTACAAGACCCTAGTAACATTACTGGGATAAATCTTGGAAAATATCAGTGTGAAAAGAGCCAGAGCCAATTTTGTGTGGGGTGTGTGTTGCATTGATGACAATAGTTATCGTGCAACAGTTTGACTTGCAGATGGACAAAGATACAAGAAAGAAAATAACAATTGCTGCAAACAAGAGATCAGGGATCTACTTCCCTTTCATGGAGGTGACAAAACAAACCAGCAGTTGAATAATACCATACACAGTGTTATTGTTTGTGGAAGGATAAAAAAAAAAAGAATTAAAAGAGCTGGACTTTTCAACACGTACATGTCAGAAGGGAACGCTCTGACCGTGTAAATGAACAAAATCACACAATGCAAGAGCAGTTACCAGAATACTTTTTTTTTCTTTTTTTCCCCCAGAATCTCTATGTAAATGAAAATACGAATATCTTACTTATGATGTTAGGATCAAAATAACGTTTAGAGGAATTTTTCTGCTGCATTGCAAAAACTGAATATAACATTTGGACTAGAGTATAAAATACACAACTTCTATAAAATTGAATTTGAAACTTTTTCGATCAAAACTTAAAATCACAAAGAGATGAAATGTTACTCGTCTTTAACTGGTAATGGTGTACAGTTGAATGTGTGAAATGCAGTAGCATTGCTATGGGTAGTTAAACTATTAAACAACTTTACTAAGTAGCAAGGTGGTTTTGTCACTGTGTGAAATCATGTTGCTTTTCAGTAACAAAACAAATCAATTAAGAAGTTGTGTAGTGCTATGAAATACTATATTATTACAATTCTCTTTTTGCAATACACAGTAATTGTTCAATTTTCCCTGTTTAATCAGAAGCTTTCAATTTAGCTAAGCTATTTTTTCTATGAAGTAGCTATAGTAGTCCATCTTGCTAATATTTTTGGAGTCATTTACTAATGTCTTTAGTAAACTGAGATATTGTCACAAATAAGGATTCATTGGGAATCTACCTATAGAGCACATTTAATATTCTGGACCATCCCTGTATACCACTGTGCTGGGGTACGTGATAAGGTCCAAAAGCTAAAGCACGTCCATTATAGTGAATTAGTTAAACAAACTGAGATATATTCTATGTTTGTGTAATGTTTTGGACCAGCAAGTGGGATCAGAGTTTCCTCCCTTTAGGCACACATTTTAGACTCTGGACACTAAGACCCTACCCATAATCCCCCAGTAGAGCCACCTACTCAGGTGAATATAAAGTCCAAAAGAACAGCTCACAGACATCAGACCTCGGCACAGGAGCATCCTGAACATCTCTACACACTGAGGCAACATGGACACAAGAGCCTCCCTCTCCATTCTGCTGCTGCTGTTTGGCGTCTCCCAGGCGTCTCCTCTCATGGTAAGATCCTGTCTAGTCTCTCCCTTACATGATTAATGTTCAAATGAGTCATGTTAAACATCTCTGTTTTTACCACCAGGAGCAGAGGTTTGAAGGTGTATTTGTATCAGAGCCTGAAACTATGGACATCACTACAAGGATTTTAGACACCAACAATGGTCAGGCACCTTGTAGATTTCTATAAAGCCAGCAATAGGTTTCATGAAATAGTGGTGAAATATGGTCAAGATGTATAAATATGTTCTGGAATTTCATTAGTATGTTTCTTTTTAAATACAGGATCTTCTGAAGTCTTGATTGAAGGAGATCTGGTCTTTCCCAAAACTAGAAATGCTCTCTTCTGCTTTAACAACAACTGTTTCTGGAAGAAAAACTCTAACAACATAGTGGAGGTCCCGTACATAGTGAGCGCCGAATTCTGTACGTGAATCTCCTTCATTTGTTGAACATAACTAAGATTCAATTAGATGCCATTTTAAACCTGTGGAATCTTTTGTTTGCAGCCTATTATGACAGATCAGTGATTGCGAACGCCATGTCGGCCTTTCATGCCAAAACCTGCATCCGCTTTGTGGCCAGATCATCTCAGACTGACTACATCAGTATTGAGAACAAAGATGGGTGAGAACAATCATACAATATAAACAGGACTCTCTTTTACAACAAAAGCATTAAATCAGATATCTAACCCCTTTATTTCCTCTCTCCTCTCAGGTGCTACTCTTCTCTAGGTAGAACTGGTGGCAAACAGGTGGTCTCCCTCAACAGGTACGGCTGTGTGTACAATGGCATCGTTCAACATGAGCTGAATCATGCCCTGGGCTTCTACCACGAGCAAACCAGGAGTGATCGTGACCAGTACGTCAAAATCAACTGGGAGAACATCTCTCCTGATATGGCCTACAACTTCCAGAAACAGAACACCAAAAACCAAAACACTCCATACGACTACGGCTCCATCATGCACTATGGAAAAACGGCCTTCTCCACCCAGCCTGGGCTGGAAACCATCACTCCCATTCCTGATGCGACGGTGGAAATCGGACAGAGGCAGGGGCTGTCCAACATCGACATCCTGAGGATCAACAAGCTGTATGGATGCTGAAGATGAGGCTTGTACACATAATTTAATATAGTTCATGTGTCTGTAGATGAATAGTGGTATGAGGTTATGTTTTTGTCTTTTGATGGTGTTGGATTTCTGAAATGTGTGATTGTGTTGAGTTGTGAAAAATAAAGCTAAACTGCAAGACAAACTTATACTTTATTTGTAATTCAATGTCAAGTTTAAGAAAGTGGTTGACTGTAGCAGTAAAGGTCTCATAGTATTGAGCTTCTCCTGCAACCTAATTAAAGCACCTGGTTTAACCTCAGGAAAACTGGAGGACTGGGCAGATTATATAATCTATTCAATTCAACAGGGTTTTTTTTTTTTTTTTATTTATTTATTCATTTTTAATGCAATAACGTAGATTTTGAAAGATTTTTGAAATTTAGTTCTGGTGTAATTATATGTTCACAGCTGAAAAGTAAGGTTTCCCATTTGATTCCTCAATTTTAAAAACCTTTATTGTGTCAAGACCCTCTACTGGAGTCAATCACTTTTTCATCCTCTAGTACAACAAATTCAACTTTCAAAGTCACCAAAGACTGAGAAAGTCCCCAGCAGACACAAGTGTGATCACCTGAAGAACAATGTGTACCAAAGATGCAGTTCTAGACATGGTGTGAAGTTCTGGTGAAAATAAGGGCCGTGTTCACAATGGACTTTGGTTCCGGAAAAATGTCAGAGAGCATTCTGTGTGAATGCAAGCCAGAGCCAGAATGCTGGAAAATGTGGTCCTTGTACAAGACCCTAGTAACATTACTGGGATAAATCTTGGAAAATATCAGTGTGAAAAGAGCCAGAGCCAATGTCCTGTGGGATGTCGTGTGTCATTGATGACAATAGTTATCGTGCAACAATTTGACCTGCAGATGGACAAAGATGCAAGAAAAAAAATAACAATTGCTGCAAACAAGAGATCAGGGATCCACTTCCCTTTCATGGAGGTGACAAAACAAACCAGCAGTTGAATAATACCATACACAGTGTTATTGTTTGTGGAAGGATAAAAAAAAAAAGAATTAAAAGAGCTGGACTTTTCAACACGTACATGTCAGAAGGGAACGCTCTGACCGTGTAAATGAACAAAATCACACAATGCAAGAGCAGTTACCAGAATACTTTTTTTTTCTTTTTTTCCCCCAGAATCTCTATGTAAATGAAAATACGAATATCTTACTTATGATGTTAGGATCAAAATAACGTTTAGAGGAATTTTTCTGCTGCATTGCAAAAACTGAATATAACATTTGGACTAGAGTATAAAATACACAACTTCTATAAAATTGAATTTGAAACTTTTTCGATCAAAACTTAAAATCACAAAGAGATGAAATGTTACTCGTCTTTAACTGGTAATGGTGTACAGTTGAATGTGTGAAATGCAGTAGCATTGCTATGGGTAGTTAAACTATTAAACAACTTTACTAAGTAGCAAGGTGGTTTTGTCACTGTGTGAAATCATGTTGCTTTTCAGTAACAAAACAAATCAATTAAGAAGTTGTGTAGTGCTATGAAATACTATATTATTACAATTCTCTTTTTGCAATACACAGTAATTGTTCAATTTTCCCTGTTTAATCAGAAGCTTTCAATTTAGCTAAGCTATTTTTTCTATGAAGTAGCTATAGTAGTCCATCTTGCTAATATTTTTGGAGTCATTTACTAATGTCTTTAGTAAACTGAGATATTGTCACAAATAAGGATTCATTGGGAATCTACCTATAGAGCACATTTAATATTCTGGACCATCCCTGTATACCACTGTGCTGGGGTACGTGATAAGGTCCAAAAGCTAAAGCACGTCCATTATAGTGAATTAGTTAAACAAACTGAGATATATTCTATGTTTGTGTAATGTTTTGGACCAGCAAGTGGGATCAGAGTTTCCTCCCTTTAGGCACACATTTTAGACTCTGGACACTAAGACCCTACCCATAATCCCCCAGTAGAGCCACCTACTCAGGTGAATATAAAGTCCAAAAGAACAGCTCACAGACATCAGACCTCGGCACAGGAGCATCCTGAACATCTCTACACACTGAGGCAACATGGACACAAGAGCCTCCCTCTCCATTCTGCTGCTGCTGTTTGGCGTCTCCCAGGCGTCTCCTCTCATGGTAAGATCCTGTCTAGTCTCTCCCTTACATGATTAATGTTCAAATGAGTCATGTTAAACATCTCTGTTTTTACCACCAGGAGCAGAGGTTTGAAGGTGTATTTGTATCAGAGCCTGAAACTATGGACATCACTACAAGGATTTTAGACACCAACAATGGTCAGGCAACTTGTAGATTTCTATAAAGGCAGCAATAGGTTTCAAGAAATAGTGGTGAAATATGGTCAAGATGTATAAATATGTTCTGGAATTTCATTAGTATGTTTCTTTTTAAATACAGGATCTTCTGAAGTCTTGATTGAAGGAGATCTGGTCTTTCCCAGAACTAGAAATGCTCTCTTCTGCTTTAACAACAACTGTTTCTGGAAGAAAAACTCTAACAACATAGTGGAGGTCCCGTACATAGTGAGCGCCGAATTCTGTACGTGAATCTCCTTCATTTGTTGAACATAACTAAGATTCAATTAGATGCCATTTTAAACCTGTGGAATCTTTTGTTTGCAGCCTATTATGACAGATCAGTGATTGCGAACGCCATGTCGGCCTTTCATGCCAAAACCTGCATCCGCTTTGTGGCCAGATCATCTCAGACTGACTACATCAGTATTGAGAACAAAGATGGGTGAGAACAATCATACAATATAAACAGGACTCTCTTTTACAACAAAAGCATTAAATCAGATATCTAACCCCTTTATTTCCTCTCTCCTCTCAGGTGCTACTCTTCTCTAGGTAGAACTGGTGGCAAACAGGTGGTCTCCCTCAACAGGTACGGCTGTGTGTACAATGGCATCGTTCAACATGAGCTGAATCATGCCCTGGGCTTCTACCACGAGCAAACCAGGAGTGATCGTGACCAGTACGTCAAAATCAACTGGGAGAACATCTCTCCTGATATGGCCTACAACTTCCAGAAACAGAACACCAAAAACCAAAACACTCCATACGACTACGGCTCCATCATGCACTATGGAAAAACGGCCTTCTCCACCCAGCCTGGGCTGGAAACCATCACTCCCATTCCTGATGCGACGGTGGAAATCGGACAGAGGCAGGGGCTGTCCAACATCGACATCCTGAGGATCAACAAGCTGTATGGATGCTGAAGATGAGGCTTGTACACATAATTTAATATAGTTCATGTGTCTGTAGATGAATAGTGGTATGAGGTTATGTTTTTGTCTTTTGATGGTGTTGGATTTCTGAAATGTGTGATTGTGTTGAGTTGTGAAAAATAAAGCTAAACTGCAAGACAAACTTATACTTTATTTGTAATTCAATGTCAAGTTTAAGAAAGTGGTTGACTGTAGCAGTAAAGGTCTCATAGTATTGAGCTTCTCCTGCAACCTAATTAAAGCACCTGGTTTAACCTCAGGAAAACTGGAGGACTGGGCAGATTATATAATCTATTCAATTCAACAGGGTTTTTTTTTTTTTTTATTTATTTATTCATTTTTAATGCAATAACGTAGATTTTGAAAGATTTTTGAAATTTAGTTCTGGTGTAATTATATGTTCACAGCTGAAAAGTAAGGTTTCCCATTTGATTCCTCAATTTTAAAAACCTTTATTGTGTCAAGACCCTCTACTGGAGTCAATTACTTTTTCATCCACTAGTACAACAAATTCAACTTTCAAAGTCACCAAAGACTGAGAAAGTCCCCAGCAGACACAAGTGTGATCACCTGAAGAACAATGTGTACCAAAGATGCAGTTCTAGACATGGTGTGAAGTTCTGGTGAAAATAAGGGCCGTGTTCACAATGGACTTTGGTTCCGGAAAAATGTCAGAGAGCATTCTGTGTGAATGCAAGCCAGAGCCAGAATGCTGGAAAATGTGGTCCTTGTACAAGACCCTAGTAACATTACTGGGATAAATCTTGGAAAATATCAGTGTGAAAAGAGCCAGAGCCAATGTCCTGTGGGATGTCGTGTGTCATTGATGACAATAGTTATCGTGCAACAATTTGACCTGCAGATGGACAAAGATGCAAGAAAAAAAATAACAATTGCTGCAAACAAGAGATCAGGGATCCACTTCCCTTTCATGGAGGTGACAAAACAAACCAGCAGTTGAATAATACCATACACAGTGTTATTGTTTGTGGAAGGATAAAAAAAAAAAGAATTAAAAGAGCTGGACTTTTCAACACGTACATGTCAGAAGGGAACGCTCTGACCGTGTAAATGAACAAAATCACACAATGCAAGAGCAGTTACCAGAATACTTTTTTTTTCTTTTTTTCCCCCAGAATCTCTATGTAAATGAAAATACGAATATCTTACTTATGATGTTAGGATCAAAATAACGTTTAGAGGAATTTTTCTGCTGCATTGCAAAAACTGAATATAACATTTGGACTAGAGTATAAAATACACAACTTCTATAAAATTGAATTTGAAACTTTTTCGATCAAAACTTAAAATCACAAAGAGATGAAATGTTACTCGTCTTTAACTGGTAATGGTGTACAGTTGAATGTGTGAAATGCAGTAGCATTGCTATGGGTAGTTAAACTATTAAACAACTTTACTAAGTAGCAAGGTGGTTTTGTCACTGTGTGAAATCATGTTGCTTTTCAGTAACAAAACAAATCAATTAAGAAGTTGTGTAGTGCTATGAAATACTATATTATTACAATTCTCTTTTTGCAATACACAGTAATTGTTCAATTTTCCCTGTTTAATCAGAAGCTTTCAATTTAGCTAAGCTATTTTTTCTATGAAGTAGCTATAGTAGTCCATCTTGCTAATATTTTTGGAGTCATTTACTAATGTCTTTAGTAAACTGAGATATTGTCACAAATAAGGATTCATTGGGAATCTACCTATAGAGCACATTTAATATTCTGGACCATCCCTGTATACCACTGTGCTGGGGTACGTGATAAGGTCCAAAAGCTAAAGCACGTCCATTATAGTGAATTAGTTAAACAAACTGAGATATATTCTATGTTTGTGTAATGTTTTGGACCAGCAAGTGGGATCAGAGTTTCCTCCCTTTAGGCACACATTTTAGACTCTGGACACTAAGACCCTACCCATAATCCCCCAGTAGAGCCACCTACTCAGGTGAATATAAAGTCCAAAAGAACAGCTCACAGACATCAGACCTCGGCACAGGAGCATCCTGAACATCTCTACACACTGAGGCAACATGGACACAAGAGCCTCCCTCTCCATTCTGCTGCTGCTGTTTGGCGTCTCCCAGGCGTCTCCTCTCATGGTAAGATCCTGTCTAGTCTCTCCCTTACATGATTAATGTTCAAATGAGTCATGTTAAACATCTCTGTTTTTACCACCAGGAGCAGAGGTTTGAAGGTGTATTTGTATCAGAGCCTGAAACTATGGACATCACTACAAGGATTTTAGACACCAACAATGGTCAGGCAACTTGTAGATTTCTATAAAGGCAGCAATAGGTTTCAAGAAATAGTGGTGAAATATGGTCAAGATGTATAAATATGTTCTGGAATTTCATTAGTATGTTTCTTTTTAAATACAGGATCTTCTGAAGTCTTGATTGAAGGAGATCTGGTCTTTCCCAGAACTAGAAATGCTCTCTTCTGCTTTAACAACAACTGTTTCTGGAAGAAAAACTCTAACAACATAGTGGAGGTCCCGTACATAGTGAGCGCCGAATTCTGTACGTGAATCTCCTTCATTTGTTGAACATAACTAAGATTCAATTAGATGCCATTTTAAACCTGTGGAATCTTTTGTTTGCAGCCTATTATGACAGATCAGTGATTGCGAACGCCATGTCGGCCTTTCATGCCAAAACCTGCATCCGCTTTGTGGCCAGATCATCTCAGACTGACTACATCAGTATTGAGAACAAAGATGGGTGAGAACAATCATACAATATAAACAGGACTCTCTTTTACAACAAAAACTTTAAATCAGATATTTAACCCCTTTATTTTCTCTCTCCTTTCAGGTGCTACTCTTCTCTAGGTAGAACTGGTGGCAAACAGGTGGTCTCCCTCAACAGGTACGGCTGTGTGTACAATGGCATCGTTCAACATGAGCTGAATCATGCCCTGGGCTTCTACCACGAGCAAACCAGGAGTGATCGTGACCAGTATGTCAAAATCAACTGGGAGAACATCTCTCCTGATATGGCCTACAACTTCCAGAAACAGAACACCAACAACCAAAACACTCCATACGATTACGGCTCCATCATGCACTATGGAAAAACAGCCTTCTCCACCCAGCCCGGGCTGGAAACCATCACTCCCATTCCTGATGCGACGGTGGAAATCGGACAGAGGCAGGGGCTGTCCAACATCGACATCCTGAGGATCAACAAGCTGTATGGATGCTGAAGATGAGGCTTGTACACATCATTTAATATAGTTCATGTGTCTGTAGATGAATAGTGGTATGAGGTTATGTTTTTGTCTTTTGATGGTGTTGAATTTCTGAAATGTGTGATTGTGTTGAGTTGTGAAAAATAAAGTTAAACTGCAAGACAAACTTATACTTTATTTGTAATTCAATGTCAAGTTTAAGAAAGTGGTTGACTGTAGCAGTAAAGGTCTCATAGTATTGAGCTTCTCCTGCAACCAAATTAAAGCACCTGATTTAACCTTAGGAAAACTGGAAGACTGGGCAGATTATATGATTTATTCAATTCAACATGTTTTTTTTTTTTTTTTTTTAAATTCAATAACGTAAATTTGGAAAGATTTTTGAGATTTAGTTCTGGTGTAATCATATGTTCACAGATGAAAAGAAAGCTTTCCCATTTGATTCCTCAATTTTAAAGACCTTTATTGTGTCAAGACCCTCTACTGGAGTCAATTACTTTTTCATCCACTAGTACAACAAATTCAACTTTCAAAGTCACCAAAGACTGAGAAAGTCCCCAGCAGACACAAGTGTGATCACCTGAAGAACAATGTGTACCAAAGATGCAGTTCTAGACATGGTGTGAAGTTCTGGTGAAAATAAGGGCCGTGTTCACAATGGACTTTGGTTCCGGAAAAATGTCAGAGAGCATTCTGTGTGAATGCAAACCAGAGCCAGAATGCTGGAAAATGTGGTCCTTGTACAAGACCCTAGTAACATTACTGGGATAAATCTTGGAAAATATCAGTGTGAAAAGAGCCAGAGCCAATGTCGTGTGGGATGTCGTGTGTCATTGATGACAATAGTTATCGTGTAACAGTTTGACCTGCAGATGGACAAAGATGCAAGAAAGAAAATAACAATTGCTGCAAACAAGAGATCAGGGATCCACTTCCCTTTCATGGAGGTGACAAAATGAACCAGCAGTTGAATAATACCATACACAATGTTATTGTTTGTGGAAGGATAAAAAAATTAAAAGAGCTGGACTTTTCAACACGTACATTACATGTCAGAAGGGAACGCTCTGACCGTGTAAATGAATAAAATCACACAATGCAAGAGCAGTTACCAGAATACTTTTTTTTTTCTTTTTTTTTTCTTCCTCAGAATCTCTATGTAAATGATACTAAGAACATCTTACCTATGATGTTAGGATCAAAATAATGTTTAGAGCAATTTTTCTGCTGCATTGCAAAAACTGAATATAACCTCTGGACTAGAGTATAAAACACACAACTTCAATAAAATTGAATTTGAAACTTTTTCGATCAAAACTTAAAATCACAAAGAGATGAAATGTTACTCGTCTTTAACTGGTAATGGTGTACAGTTGAATGTGTGAAATGCAGTAGCATTGCTATGGGTAGTTAAACTATTAAACAACTTTACTAAGTAGCAAGGTGGTTTTGTCACTGTGTGAAATCATATTGCTTTTCAGTAACAAAACAATTAAATCAATTAAGAAGTTGTGTAGTGCTATGAAATACTATATTGTTACAATTCTCTTTTTGCAATACACAGTAATTGTCCAATTTTCCCTGTTTAATCAGAAGCTTTCAATTTAGCTAAGCTATTTTTTCTATGAAGTAGCTATAGTAGTCCATCTTGCTAATATTTTTGGAGTCATTTACTAATGTCTTTAGAAAACTGAGATATTGTCACAAGTAAAGATTCATTGGGAATCTACCTATAGAGCACATTTAATATTCTGGACCATCCCTGTATACCACTGTGCTGGGGTACGTGATAAGGTCCAAAAGCTAAAGCACGTCCATTATAGTGAATTAGTTAAACAAACTGAGATATATTCTATGTTTGTGTAATGTTTTGGACCAACAAGTGGGATCAGAGTTTCCTCCCTTTAGGCACACATTTTAGACTCTGGACACTAAGACCCTACCCATAATCCCCCAGTAGAGCCACCTACTCAGGTGAATATAAAGTCCAAAAAGAACAGCTCACAGACATCAGACCTCGGCACAGGAGCATCCTGAACATCTCTACACACTGAGGCAACATGGACACAAGAGCCTCCCTCTCCATTCTGCTGCTGCTGTTTGGCGTCTCCCAGGCGTCTCCTCTCATGGTAAGATCCTGTCTAGTCTCTCCCTTACATGATTAATGTTCAAATGAGTCATGTTAAACATCTCTCTTTTTACCACCAGGAGCAGAGGTTTGAAGGTGTATTTGTATCAGAGCCTGAAACTATGGACATCACTACAAGGATTTTAGACACCAACAATGGTCAGGCACCTTGTAGATTTCGATAAAGCCAGCAATAGGTTTCACGAAATAGTGGTGAAATATGGTCAAGATGTATAAATATGTTCTGGAGTTTCATTAGTATGTTTCTTTTTAAATACAGGATCTTCTGAAGTCTTGATTGAAGGAGATCTGGTCTTTCCCAAAACCAGAAATGCTCTCTTCTGCTTTAACAACAACTGTTTCTGGAAGAAAAACTCTAACAACATAGTGGAGGTCCCGTACATAGTGAGCGCTGAATTCTGTACGTGAATCTCCTTCATTTGTTGAACATAACTATGATTCAATTAGATGTCATTTTAAACCTGTGGAATCTTTTGTTTGCAGCCTATTATGACAGATCTGTGATTGCGAACGCCATGTCGGCCTTTCATGCCAAAACCTGCATCCGCTTTGTGGCCAGATCATCTCAGACTGACTACATCAGTATTGAGAACAAAGATGGGTGAGAACAATCATACAATATAAACAGGACTCTTTTACAACAAAAACATTAAATCAGATATTTAACCCCTTTATTTCCTCTCTCCTCTCAGGTGCTACTCTTCTCTAGGTAGAACTGGTGGCAAACAGGTGGTCTCCCTCAACAGGTACGGCTGTGTGTACAATGGCATCGTTCAACATGAGCTGAATCATGCCCTGGGCTTCTACCACGAGCAAACCAGGAGCGATCGTGACCAGTACGTCAAAATCAACTGGGAGAACATCTCTCCTGATATGGCCTACAATTTCCAGAAACAGAACACCAACAACCAAAACACTCCATACGATTACGGCTCCATCATGCACTATGGAAAAACGGCCTTCTCCACCCAGCCCGGGCTGGAAACCATCACTCCCATTCCTGATGCGACGGTGGAAATCGGACAGAGGCAGGGACTGTCCAACATCGACATCCTGAGGATCAACAAGCTGTATGGATGCTGAAGATGAGGCTTGTACACATAATTTAATATAGTTCATGTGTCTGTAGATGAATAGTGGTATGAGGTTATGTTTTTGTCTTTTGATGGTGTTGAATTTCTGAAATGTGTGATTGTGTTGAGTTGTGAAAAATAAAGTTAAACTGCAAGACAAACTTATACTTTATTTGTAATTCAATGTCAAGTTTAAAAAAGTGGTTGACTGTAGCAGTAAAGGTCTCATAGTATTGAGCTTCTCCTGCAACCAAATTAAAGCCACCAGGTTTAACCTTAGGAAAAATGGAAGACTGGACCAACAGACATTCTGTGTGAATGCAAGCCAGAGCCAGAATGCTGGAAAATTTGGTGCTTCTACATGTCCCTAATGACATTACCGTGATAAATCTTGGGAAATATCGGTGTGAAAAGAGTCAGAGCCAATGCCGTGTGGGGTGTGTGTTGCATTGATGACAATAGTTATCGCGCAACAGTTTGACTTGCACATGGACAAAGATGCAAGAAAGAAAATAACAATTGCTGCAAAAAAAGAGACCAGGGATCTACTTCCCTTTCATGGAAGTAAAAAAATGAACCAGCAGTTGAATGATACCATACGCAACATTATTGTTTGTGGGAGGATAAAATCCCCTAGAGGATTATTAGAGGATAAAATACACTTCTGTCAGGACCACTATCATCAAATATGATTGATAATCGCATAGAGTTTGGATTGGCGGTATGGTTCTGTTCTGGGCAAGAATTCCCTGTGCATCCATGCGGCTTAGCATGGATTAGAGCAAGGAGAGCAGCAATAACCCCTCAAAACAAAACCATATGCTGATATCCCCCAACACAAACTGACTGCGAAAATCTGGGTGCCATTTTTTCCTTAAAATGCAGTTACCTGAATGAGCCCAGGCTACAAGTATGTTGCCAATACCTGAAAGCTTAAGCAACAGCATGTTGCCAACAATATCGGAAAGCCTTAAGCAACAAGCATGTTGCTCTTACCCAAATGACCTAAACGAGTGTGTTGCCAATGCCCGCATAAGCCATAGCAACAAGCATGTTGCCAATACTCGAAAAAGCTTAGCAACAACAAGCATATCCCATGAATGACAAGCCATATGGAATGAAGAAAGTGAAGATTAAGTTATCAAAATGAATTGGGTGCTGCTTGCTTATGGTTTGTATCCACAGTCCAAGTTCCAGTTTCTTTTGAGTGATGAATACTACTATCACCTGCTGGTGTTGACAGTTATTTCTTCTCATGCAGATGTGCATGCTTGTTGGCTGTAGTCTTGTGGTAACCTTCATCCGTGCAAGTTGTCTTTTAATAATCTTTACTCAGAATGTGAAAATGGATTCTCTTCTGGAATGGTGTCCTTCTCTGATGCATCAGTTGACTACTTGGGAAAACATCCTTAACTGCTCCTCTGCAATAGACAAATTGCTGTGAGCTAGTTTTGAGAGATGGAGATTTTCTCTTCAATATCCCCTTTACTTGGAAATACGTCACGATACTGAAGTAATGTCGGAAACAACTTCCGGTTCACACAGACTTAAGCAACAACATGACACTAATTATAGCTGGATGGTTTAATGCAACAAGCGTGATGCTGATACCTAGATATACTTAGGCACGAATATGTGAACTGCATAAAACCTCAGATCACTAGAACAAAGTAAAATATTTGTTGTCATGTATGTTTCCAACAGTTTAGTCAAAAGAAATCGACCATTTTAACCAGTGAAGTGGTCCATATCATTGTGTCGCCTGTCAATGACATCATATCCTTGTTATACTTGGTTGTCGGATTTACTCCTGTAGAACCCAGAAAATAGAGGGGGAATCTTACACCCCTAGAGGCAGCAAAATCTGATACAACAAGCATGTTGTAAAATCACAGACTACTATTAAACTAGTGGTAGTCTGCTCGGGGAATCATACACCCGCAGCAATAGCTCAGAGTTAGATGCAGCGTGCAGCTAAGCAATGAAATACAGTGCTTCCTCATTTATAACATGATTTATGCTCCCATCTGGCTGATTCCATCGGCTGTGGAGGAGAAGATGACAACTCCCATGATTCCAAACTCCTTATTCCATCTTGATGTTAGTGGCAAATGTTGAGCACTATAGATCCAATCTTATAGGGGAAGCATCACCCCAAGCTGAAGCAAGCAAGGACATATTTGCAACAAGTGTGTTGCTGTGCCAAATTTAAAATAAATGTATGGGATCTATTGGAGGAAGCTAACACCCCTAGCAGCAGCAAATCTGAAACAACAAGCTTGTTGTAAAATCACAGACTAGTATTAACTAGTGGTAGTCCAGTCAGGGAAGCATACACCTTTCCGCAATAGCTAGGACTAGCGGCAGCAAAATCTGATACAACTAGCATGTTGTATAATAACAGAATTATATTAGCTAGTATTTTGGTCAGGGAACCATACACCCTGCAGCAATAGCTCTGAATACCCATTGTGGCATTAGCATAAGCAGAGATGAATGTGCCCCTATTATGGATTTTTGAAAATTATCTTTCATGTATTGTGTAACATAGCTCTAAGTGACTGAAAACATCCTGCAAAGTTTTAAATCTGAAAGTGCACCGTATATTAAGTTATTGTCGACTCTGAATCAATTAAACGAGTCGTTTGTAAAACGAATCTTAAGCTGTTTAGTTGTGACGTCACAATGAAACATTAGCATATAGTCCGCGCAAACGCCAGGGAAAACTTGAAACCCGAACCTTGTGCTGTGTGTTCCCGTCATTTTACTGACGACTGCTTCTTCAACCTAAATGCATTCAATGAGGGATTCGCTGGCCGGTTGTTATTGAAGGATGGGTCAGTACCCAGTTTATTTGGACCAGCTCTTTCCTCCTCCGAATCACAACCTTTAAGTATGATTAATAATTGTTGCCATATTTGACAGACTGACTGTTTTGTAGGAAAGAATGTAATTATAATTCTCACAAAGAAAATAATTTAAATTAGTTAAGTTTTTAAGGAGCCAAGATATAAAACTGCCCCTAAACAAAAAGACTCACCTGTTCTGATGTGCAATCCAACTGAAACAGCACAAGTCTATATGTCCTCTAAGTAAAGAAAATAAATAAAAAATCTTCTAGACAAATATGCGATTAGCAAGGACTAAAATCCAGTATCTAACATCCACACAGTTCTAAGTTTCAGTTCAAGTAGAGTAACGTTACTGGACTGAAACCCGGTTCAGTCCGAACATGTCAGTGACGTCTCCGCGTCCAAATTCCGAGTCAGAATCACCACATTCTCTGTAGCATGCACAAATACGTATTTAGCCTGTGTGTGTTGTGTACGCTTCGCGCAGCTTGTAGGTCTCCGGCTATCCAGCTAACAGCAATATGTGTTGTTCGCTTGCAATTGTCTAGAAATGTGTCAAATGTTTTTCGTTGTTATTACTTGGAGTTATGATAAAGAATAGAGCAATACGTTGGCGTACAACTGCAGTGCTTTATCAATACGTTTGTGCATTGGGCTAACACCACTGTTTGGGTGTTTACCACCAGCTGTGGGCTATGTTCGCTAACATAGACACAAAACAACTTAATTTCTCTCTGAGTCTTTACTTGTAGAACAGAGCGGAGCACCATCATTATTATAATATAATGTAAGTGATGCAAGCACTATATACTGTACTCCGTGTTAACCAGCAGAAGTAATCTGACCAATCACCGCAGATTAGCGTCACGCAAACAAGGGGTTCGGCAAAGTCGTTGAGCAAATAAGGTAAAAATAAATGCATATTATAAGACAATTAAAGTGTTTTTTGACCTTGCATGCTTTTAAACCTGTTTTGGGGGACTTCCAAAACAAAAATAGGAACCTTTCAAATGCCATAATAGGGGCACTTTAATATTCTGGACCATCCCTGTATATCACTGTGTTAGGCCACATGATTAAGTCCAAAAGCTACAGCACGTCCATTATAGTGAATTAGTTAAACAAACTGAGGTATATTCTATGACTGTGAAATGTTTTGGACTAACAGGTGGGGTCAGAGTTTCCTCCCTTTAGGTACACATTTTGGACTCTGGACACTAAGACCCTACCCATAATCCCCCAGTAGAGCCACCTACTCAGGTGAATATAAAGTACAGATAGAACAGCTCACAGACATCAGACCTCAGCACAGGAGCATCCTGAACATCTCTACACACTGAGGCAACATGGACACAAGAGCCTCCCTCTCCATTCTGCTGCTGCTATTTGGAGTCTCCCAGGCGTCTCCTCTCATGGTAAGATCCTGTCTAGTCTCTCCCTTACATGATTAATGTTCAAATGAGTCATTTTGAACATCTCTGTTTTTACCACCAGGAGCAGAGGTTTGAAGGTGTATTTGTATCAGAGCCTGAAACTATGGACATCACTACAAGGATTTTAGACACCAACAATGGTGAGGCAACTTGTAGATTTCGATAAAGCCAGCAATAGGTTTCAAGAAATAGTGGTGAAATATGGTCAAGTATGTTATGTTTCCAAATATGTTCTGGAATTTCATCAGTTTCTTTTTAAATACAGGATCTTCTGAAGTCTTGATTGAAGGAGATCTGGTCTTTCCCAGAACTAGAAATGCTCTCTTCTGCTTTAACAACAACTGTTTCTGGAAGAAAAACTCTAACAACATAGTGGAGGTCCCGTACATAGTGAGCGCTGAATTCTGTACGTGAATCTCCTTCATTTGTTGAACATAACTATGATTTATTTAAATGCCATTTTAAACCTGTGGAATCTTTTGTTTGCAGCCTATTATGACAGATCAGTGATTGCGAATGCCATGTCGGCCTTTCATGCCAAAACCTGCATCCGCTTTGTGGCCAAATCATCCCAGACTGACTACATCAGTATTGAGAACAAAGATGGGTGAGAACAATCATACAATATAAACAGGACTTTCTTTTACAACAAAAACATTAAATCAGATATTTAACCCCTTTATTTCCTCTCTCCTCTCAGGTGCTACTCTTCTCTAGGTAGAACTGGTGGCAAACAGGTGGTCTCCCTCAACAGGTACGGCTGTGTGTACAATGGCATCGTTCAACATGAGCTGAATCATGCCCTGGGCTTCTACCACGAGCAAACCAGGAGCGATCGTGACCAGTACGTCAAAATCAACTGGGAGAACATCTCTCCTGATATGGCCTACAACTTCCAGAAACAGAACACCAACAACCAAAACACTCCATACGATTACGGCTCCATCATGCACTATGGAAAAACGTCCTTCTCCACCCAGCCCGGGCTGGAAACCATCACTCCCATTCCTGATGCAACGGTGGAAATTGGACAAAGGCAGGGACTGTCCAACATCGACATCCTGAGGATCAACAAGCTGTATGGATGCTAAAGATGAGTTTTATGTGTACATGGTGTGTCAGATTATCTAATGTACTTTATGTTCCATAAATAAATAATAGAATGATGTGATCTTTGTCTTTTAATTGTGTTAAATTTCTGTAATATGTGGCTGAGTAGGAAGAAAATCAAAATAATAAAAATACTGAACAAACAGTAAAATGTGGATGTTTTTATCTTTAACTGTTTCCTCACCATTAACAGAATTTTCCATCATTTATGAGACAACGCTGCCCTGCCATTGACAGAATTTTCTGGCTTTCCATGTTTTCACTGTTAAATGGTAGAGGGCGTTATTACGCATCTTTTGTAAGAGTACTGAATCTCCTGATCAAAACAGGTGAAGAAGAAGCAGAAACAAGTGATAGCATATGTAAGCAGATGCATATGTAAAATAAAACGATCATCAACATTAAACAGCATATAAATCAAAACTGCATAACGTCACTAAATAAAATGTCGACCCAGAGTGAGCTATAGGGCTGCCCTAGTGAAAAATAAATATACTTAATTATATTTAAAATACATTTGTTTCATAATAAGTATTCTAAAAAATACATTGACTATGTACTAACTAAAAAAAACACTGTAAATGTAGTTATTTCTTAGTACACTACAAATTAATTTGTAAAGTAGTATACCTTTCACAAATGCAATTGGGGAAGGATGAAATATATATTCAAGAAGGTACACTGGCTAGGTTCTTAATCCCATCTGCAACATGTTTGAAACTTGTTAAACGTGATTATCATGATGTTGTGTGCAATGACATGTTCATGCTCACTCAGCCCAAAAACCAGTCTCTGTAAGGGATAAATGAGGCAACTCATCTTAAGATCCTGTAGATGTATGAAGGCCATATTAATGTTTGTCTGTGGGGATTGTTTGTATGTTGTCATATCATTAAAGTAAACAAGGCCGCTATATGAGTTCTTACCTAAGACTATGGCACAAGAGATAACATCACATTCTGTGTATTGATATTTGTTTGTTCCCTTAAAGTATCCATCTGAAGTATTGTAATAATATGATTTTAACATGTTTTAGTGCATGCACAAGAATAAAACTAATGTTATGCCAATTTATGCAATGGCTTCCTGCAGCATTAATGACAGATCATGTCAGGTAAAAGGAAAGCAAAACATTCTGCAGATTACATTTAATGTTGTGTCTGCTGGCTTTATTTCTTCAACACCTTCAAGTTTAACGCACGTTCATGTTCTATACATGCCGTTTCGCGTTTATTTTCATGCACCACTTACTGCGCCTATATTTTCTCAGCGATTTTCAGTCTTTAAATTAATATAATTTGTGCTGTCATTGATGGAAAAATCTGCTTGCTTATAGTATTACTCATAACAGTATAAAAAGAACACAAAATAACCCCGATGTTGCGTTGTATATATCTGCATGGTGGCGCAACTGAGTGCGCTTGTGTGGCAGCGACCTGGGTTTGAATCAGTCCGTAGTGTTTCCTACATTCAATGTACATATATCTGCTCCCAATGTCTCACTGATGTTCTCCAGATAAGTGAGTTACAGGTATGGGGGTTTCTGTAAAATATCAGTAAGCTGTGCCATTATTTATAAAGATTACTTTAGTGTATTTGAAGCAAAATAATGATGCCATTAGCACACTTCAAGTTTGCTTGGAATGCCATTGCGATGTGTTTTAAAAATGACTAAAAGTAAAGGATAGTATGACCTCAGTTTGTTATCAGTATAATATTAATGTATGTTCAACACTCTTACAGTGTAATTGAATTGCAATTGTAACGTCACCAAAATACATTTGAAGTTTATGCTGACTATATTCTGCATTTCAAAACTTAAATACAAGAGTCGATATTTAAAGTGTACTTAAGTATTCTTGGAATAGTTCCACTTCAGCACAAACAAGTATATTTAATACAACTTTAGTTGAACTTCAGCACTGCTTTTAGACAACTAAAAAACATTTAGTACAAAATTAGTTGTTCCAATTTAAGACTTTAAGTATACCCATTTATAGTGTGCCACAAATACATTTAGTTATACTAAAGTAAATACAAATAAATCGTTGTGAATCCAATCCAGACGTAGTCTTTGACATATTCTGGGGGCCATGAAACTTTTGTGATAATGATCAAAAATGCTGGCAGGAAAGAGTTAAAATAAAATAATTTCATAAATTATCAAAAGACACCATCTTTCTTACCCTTTCCTACGTCTCCTCACATAGTTTGGATGCAATGACACATGCTAGCCTGAAAAGGTGTATGCTGATTGACATAACAAAGGCAAAGCTTATAACAGATTGTCAAACGTAAGCTCCAGGGCAGAGCAAATCCTCGCCTACTCTTGGTCAACACCCAATTTCTCTTATTTTGTTACAAATAGCAAGTACAACTGGATTCCACTAAATCACTTAATTTTTTCCCCCCCATTTTAACAATATTATGAAGTTTTTAAAATATAAACCTCAGAGTGGGCTGAGAGAAAACTCTCTGCACGTCACTGAGCATGACACACTCTCTAGACATAAAATACCCATCATATTCATGCATACATCAACTGTAAATAGATAGGAAAGTCATGAATGTCACTATTTTGCAAAAGTAACTTCGATATTATAGTGAAAGTTTACCAAGAAATGGGCTACTGTACTCGTGCCTGGAAAAGAAAAATTAAAGTAGTTATAGAACTAAAGAAATATTGGGCACAATTAATTGGTCCTATGAAATGAAATGCACATTCTAAAGAAAATTCTAAATCATGATGAGCTAGACTATGACCTCTACTCCACAATTTATGATGACACACATGCTTTTGTTGTTGTTTGTGTTGATCTGTCCTTGTATAATACAGTTTTAGGGCTCTTAATACAATCCAAAAATTGCATTTGTTCATTTCAGTGGATTAGTGAAACAATCTGTAAATTCTCTGGTTGTGCAAGGTTTTGGATTAACAGGTGAGTTTCTTAGTTACCTCCCTTTGGATACTAAGGCTCAACCCCTGGTTGACCCACCTACACAGGTGAATATAAAGTTCAGGTTCAACACCTTGCAGACACCAAATTTCAGTCCAGGAGCATCCTGAACATCTCTACACAGAGGCAACATGGACCCAAGAGTCTCTCTCTCCATTCTGCTGCTTCTCTTTGGCATCTCCCAGATGTCTCCTGTCAGGGTAAGACTCTTTCTAGTCTCTCAATGCACTTATATGAAGAACTTTTCTCACAAGAGTAATATTTAACTTTTCTTTTTTCATAATCAGAAGACTAGCCATCACAATGGGTTCTCACCCATACCTGGAAATGTGGACATCACAACAAAGATTTTGGAGTCCAACAATGGTCAGGCAACTTGTAGATTCCTGTGAAGCCAACAATGGGTTTCATAAAATAGGGGAATATATCGAAATTATGGTTGAACGTGCACACTCTGAGAAATTTCATCAAAATATTTTTCTTTAAATACAGGATCATCTGAACACCTGATGGAAGGAGATCTGCTGTTTCCCAAAACCAAAAATGCTCTCTACTGCTACAACAACAACTGTTTCTGGAAGAAAAACTCTAGCAACCTAGTGGAGGTTCCTTACATAGTGAGCAGTGAATACTGTAAGTGGATCATCTTCATTCTTTTAGCATATGTATGTATGTAAATCGTATTTAAAAACTTGTGGTACTTTTTGTTTGCAGCGTCTAGTGACATCTCAATTATTCAGAACGCCATGTCCACCTTTCACAACAAAACTTGCATCCGCTTTGTGCGCAGATCATCTCAGACTGACTACATCAGTATTGAGAACAAAGATGGGTGAGAATACTCATACAATATAAATGAGTAACATTTAACTCTTTTACAATGTGTAAGTTATTTTTAACAGATTGATGATATATAAATTCTCTTTTTCTATCAGGTGCTACTCTTATCTTGGTAGAATTGGTGGCAAACAGGTGGTCTCCCTCAAAAGAACTGGTTGTGTGTATCATGGCATCATTCAACATGAGCTGAATCATGCCCTGGGCTTCTACCATGAGCAATCCAGGAGTGATCGTGATAAATATGTCAAGATCAACTGGGAGTACATCCCTACCAATCAGGCCTCCAACTTCCAAATACAGAACACTAACAATCAAAACACCACATATGACTACGGCTCCATCATGCATTATGGAAGAACAGCCTTCACCAACCAGACCGGGAAGGAAACCATCACTCCCATTCCTGATGCGACTGTGGAAATTGGACAGAGGCAGGATATGTCTAACATTGACATCCTGAGGATCAACAAGCTGTATGGATGTGCTGTTTGAGATAATTTAATATGGTTTATCCATCCTTAGATGAATAATGTAATGAGGTGATGGTCTTTGTCTTTTGATGGTTTTAAATTTCCAAAATATTTGAACTTGTGGGGGAAAATAAAGCTAATTAAACTTCAAGATGAAACATGGGCCTCATACTTGTAATTCTTATTTTATCAAAGAATGAAATTTGAATTTTAAGTGATTTAGTGGCAATAACTAAAAATAATCATGCTAAGATTAGAGCCAATATATCTGCAAAGTGCCCCCTTCACTGAACAAACATACTGTAGCCTATATTTAGGCCTATTTTAAAATCATATTATTACAATACTTCAGAGGGATACTTTAAGGGAACAAACAAATATCAATACACAGAATGTGATGTTATCTCTTGTGCCATAGTCTTAGGTGAGAACTCATACAGCGGCCTTGTTTACTTTAATGATATGACAACATACAAACAATCCCCACAGACAAACATTAATATGGTCTTCATACATCTACAGGATCTTAAGATGAGTTGCCTCATTTATCCCTTACAGAGACTGGTTTTTGGGTTGAGTGAGCATGAACATGTCATTGGGGTTATGAAATGGGCATCCTCTTTCAAAGGTTTCGTCCTGCTGGTTTATATTATATATACAATGGGTGGATATATATTATATATAGATATTTGTGTGTGTGTGTTTTTTTTGCGCGCGCGCGCGTTTGTAGGTCATATTTAAAGTATTTATTGTGCTCAGAGAACATCATGATAATCACGTTTAACAAGTTTCAAACATGTTGTAGATGGGATTAAGAACCTAGCCGGCGTACTTTCTTAAAGATGAATATATATTTCATCCTTCCCCAATTGCATTTGTAAAAAGTATACTACTTACAAATTAATTTAGTGTACTAAGTTTGTGCTTGATGGAAGCATGAAATAACTACATTTACAGTGTATTTTCAGTTAGTATATAGACATGTCAATGTATTTTAGTATACTTATTATGAAATAAATATATTTTAAATACAGTGAAGTATATTTATTTTTCACTATAGGGTAATCACGACTAACTAGAACGAATGGTAGAACTGTGATACACCTTCCTACTCTTGTGTTTTGTATCCTAGTCTGCCAGACAGAAACTAATAATCATTGACTGCAATGTATATAAGGCAGCAGCATAAGACAATACAACTAGCACATTGGATTTTGCTACATTGTTGACTTGTGGTAAAATCTATTTTTTTTCCTTTCTTTTTCATTTATATCCCAAGTCTTTGTTATTCTAAGTAGGCCTACTACAGTTTACAGTCTTTTCTCTCTCTCTGTTTAGTATTTCTGACTAAAGATGGAAGCGTTACCTCAATGAACATAACTTTACAATTTTGAAATCAGAGTATTATTTTAAATCAAATATGACTTCTTCTCAATTAATGATGCACATTTTGGATGTCAAATGATATGATCTCACAAATAAGCATTGTTTGAAAATCTGTCTTAAAAAACACTCAAAGTGTTGTGGACACTCTCTGTATACCACTGTCTTGGGACATGAATGAAAGTCAAGAATCGCAGCATGTCTAGTTCAGTGGATTACAATCTTAGGTACCTTTTTTGATTCTGCAAAGTTGTGTAGACTAAAAGGTGAGGTCAGAGTTTCCTCCCTTTAGGCACACATTTTAGACTTGTGACACTAAAACCCTACCCATAATTCCCCAGTAGAGCCACCTACTCAGGAGAATATAAAGTCCAAAAAGAACAGCTCACAGACATCAGACCTCAGCACAGGAGCATCCTGAACATCTCTACACACTGAGGCAACATGGACACAAGAGCCTCCCTCTCCATTCTGCTGCTGCTGTTTGGCGTCTACCAGGCGTCTCCTCTAATGGTAAGATCCTGTCTAGTCTCTCCACGAATTCAGAAGATAAACTTCTCTCACAAGTAACATGTAATTGTTCTACTTCCATAAACAGGAGCCAAGCCATGAAGATGTGTTCATAACTCTGCCAGAAAATGTGGACATCACGACACAGATTTTGGACTCAAACAATGGTGAGGCACCAAGTAGTTTCCTGTAAACCCAACAGTTGCTATTAAAAAACTGGAAATGTCTTAGATGTTTCTTTTTAAATACAGGATCTACTGAAGTCTTGATTGAAGGAGATCTGGTCTTTCCCAAAACCAGAAATGCTCTCTTTTGTTTTTTCAACAACTGTTTCTGGAGGAAAAACTCTAACAACATAGTGGAGGTCCCGTACATAGTGAGCGCTGAATTCTGTACGTGAATCTCCTTCATTTGTTGAACATAACTATGATTCATTTAGATGCCATTTTAAACCTGTGGAACCTTTTGTTTGCAGCCTATTATGACAGATCAGTGATTGCAAATGCCATGTCGGCCTTTCATGCCAAAACCTGCATCCGCTTTGTGGCCAGATCATCTCAGACTGACTACATCAGTATTGAGAACAAAGATGGGTGAGAACAATCATACAATATAAACAGGACTCTCTTTTACAACAAAAACATTAAATCAGAAATTTAACCCCTTTATTTCCTCTCTCCTCTCAGGTGCTACTCTTCTCTAGGTAGAACTGGTGGCAAACAGGTGGTCTCCCTCAACAGGTACGGCTGTGTGTACAATGGCATCGTTCAACATGAGCTGAATCATGCCCTGGGCTTCTACCACGAGCAAACCAGGAGCGATCGTGACCAGTACGTCAAAATCAACTGGGAGAACATCTCTCCTGATATGGGCTACAACTTCCAGAAACAGAACACCAACAACCAAAACACTCCATACGACTACGGCTCCATCATGCACTATGGAAAAACGGCCTTCTCCACCCAGCCCGGGCTGGAAACCATCACTCCCATTCCTGATGCGACGGTGCAAATCGGACAGAGACAGGGACTGTCCAACATCGACATCCTGAGGATCAACAAGCTGTATGGATGCTGAAGATGAGGCATAATTAAATGTGCTATATCATGTGTCTGTAGATGATAGTGATGATGGTCTTTGCTTGGTGGTTCTGAAATGTTCTTAAATGTGTGATTGTGTTAAAAAATAAAGAAAGTCAAAGTACAAAACCAATTAAGTTTATACTGTTTGTTTTATGTCTAATCATAAATAATAAAAGATTGACGTTTTCCCAGAATGATCAGGGCTTAACAGATTTTTCTGCTGGCCAGGTCAAACACATGTAGAATTTAACTTGCCCTTCCAAAAAATGATTTGAGCAATTTCTATATGTGGCAGTAAAAAAACCATTAAAATTTATTCAAAATTTCTCTATAAAAATATGTACTTTGCAAATAGCTGGAAAATATACAGCTCTAATAATTCCATGAAAACTACAGTAAATTAAACACTGTTTAGCTGGAAAATGGCAAAAATTGTAAGAGGGAGCAGGAGAATTCCCTAGTTCTCAAATCTTAGCTGTCAACATTAAAATATACTGTGAACCAATGAGGATTAAATGCAGGTTCTTTATCGCCTTATATGGTGTGAAGCGCACTCAATGGGCTGTGTTTCTATAACGTTTCCGCGTGTGCGGCGCGCCAGTTTCGAATTGAGAAGGACAAGATTCTGAGGGAATACGAATTAAGTAATGGTCTGTTTTTCAAAGCAATCAAATTATTTCAGAAGACATAGAATAACACACATAATTAACAAATCGACTATGCTTTTTGGAGCATGACAGTCAATATCACCATCCTCTCATCCTTGTGTTTCGTGGATGAAAATGTCATACCGTTTTTGAGAGACTTGATGGTGAGAAATGACAGATTTTTTTTTTTTTTTTTTTACTTTTTGTGCAAACTATGTCTTTTATGTATTTATAAATACCCATATAACCAGTATCACTTAGGATTCATTTATATTTAGGGAACAGAGCCATATCTGTATACTTTCTTTCTGCATTTTTGCAACACAGAAACCTGAGTATTTACTGTCCCACACTGACTTTAGGTCAGCGAAACATTCTTATTTCTGAGCCATGATTGGTTCACTTTGGTACCTCAATTTTAATATTATTCTGATGCCAAAAGACTGAAAATTTTAAAACTATTCTCGTAGTATATTATGCAGCTTGTAGAAAACGCTATTATTTAGACGGCTCTCGTACAGTGGACTATAATGGAAGACTACCTCAAGAAACATTACTTTTTAAAAGACTAAATGATCAGAGTATTTGGTTTAGATCAAGTAAATCTACACTAGACATAAGGGTGATCATATGAAGAACAGCTAGAGCCAAAGATGAGATCTTTCAATGTTTAGTGCAACTATTTGGCAGCATCACAGAAACTGACTATAACACTTGGACTTCACAGCAAAGTGTACTGCAGTTCTTAATGAATAGAAACAGCTTTTTTAAAAAACACTTAAAATTCTGTGGACACCCCCTGTATAGACTGTTTTGGGGCACTTCATAAAAACAAGAATTACAGCATGTCTGCTTTAGTGTTAAACCAAAAAAGTTACTTAAACTTAAGTGTATTGTCTGTTTCTGCAAGATTTTAGACTAACAGGTGAGGTCAGAGTTTCCTCCCTGTAGGTACACATTTTAGAGTCTGAACACTAAGACCCTACCCATAATCCCCCAGTCGATCCACCTAGTCAGGTGAATATAAAGTCCAGACAGAACAGCTCACAGACATCAGACCTCAGCACAGGAGCATCCTGAACATCTCTACACACCGAGGCAACATGGACACAAGAGCCTCCCTCTCCATTCTGCTGCTGCTGTTTGGCGTCTCCCAGGCGTCTCCTCTCATGGTAAGATCTTGTCTAGTCCCTCTCTTAAATGAT
Organism: Mylopharyngodon piceus; assembly: GCA_039654765.1. Classification (NCBI taxonomy): domain Eukaryota; kingdom Metazoa; phylum Chordata; class Actinopteri; order Cypriniformes; family Xenocyprididae; genus Mylopharyngodon; species Mylopharyngodon piceus. The sequence goes on from CM077438.1 coordinate 34,848,550, forward strand.
TAACACTCCTCAAATGAGTTGTTTTAAACATCTCTGTTTTTACCACCAGGAGCAGAGGTTTGAAGGAGTATTTGTATCAGAGACTGAAACTATGGACATCACTACAAGGATTTTGGACACCAACAATGGTCAGGCACCTTCTAGATTTCGATAAAGCAAGTAATTGGTCACATTTCCAAAAAGTGATTGAGGTTTATAAATATATTGTGTTGTTATTTCATCAATATGTTTCTCTTTATATACAGGATCTTCTGAAGTCTTGATTGAAGGAGATCTGGTCTTTCCCAAAACCAGAAATGCTCTCTTCTGCTTTAACAACAACTGTTTCTGGAAGAAAAACTCTAACAACATAGTGGAGGTCCCTTACATAGTGAGCGCTGAATTCTGTACGTGAATCTCCTTCATTCACTGAACATAACCATGATTCATTTAGATGCCATTTTAAACCTGTGGAACCTTTTGTTTGCAGCCTATTATGACAGATCAGTGATTGCGAACGCCATGTCAGCCTTTCATGCCAAAACCTGCATCCGCTTTGTGGCCAGATCATCTCAGACTGACTACATCAGTATTGAGAACAAAGATGGGTGAGAACAATCATACAATATAAACAGGACTCTCTTTTACAACAAAAACTTTAAATCAGATATTTAACCCCTTTATTTCCTCTCTCCTCTCAGGTGCTACTCTTCTCTAGGTAGAACTGGTGGCAAACAGGTGGTCTCCCTCAACAGGTACGGCTGTGTGTACAATGGCATCGTTCAACATGAGCTGAATCATGCCCTGGGCTTCTACCACGAGCAAACCAGGAGCGATCGTGACCAGTATGTCAAAATCAACTGGGAGAACATCTCTCCTGATATGGCCTACAACTTCCAGAAACAGAACACCAACAACCAAAACACTCCATACGACTACGGCTCCATCATGCACTATGGAAAAACGGCCTTCTCCACCCAGCCCGGGCTGGAAACCATCACTCCCATTCCTGATGCGACGGTGGAAATCGGACAGAGGCAGGGGCTGTCCAACATTGACATCCTGAGGATCAACAAGCTGTATGGATGCTGAAGATGAGGCATAATTAAATATGCTATATCATGTGTCTGTAGATGATAGTGATGATGGTCTTTGCTTGGTGGTTCTGAAATGTTCTTAAATGTGTGATTGTGTTAAAAAATAAAGAAAGTCAAAGTACAAAACCAATTAAGTTTATACTGTTTGTTTTATGTCTAATCATAAATAATAAAAGATTGAGGTTTTCCCAGAATGATCAGGGCTTAACAGATTTTTCTGCTGGCCAGGTCAAACACATGTAGAATTTAACTTGCCCTTCCAAGAATTGATTTGAGCAATTTCTATATGTGGCAGTAAAAAAACATTAAAATTTATTCAAAATTTGTCTATTAAAATATGTACTTTGCAAATAGCTGGAAAATATACAGCTCTAATAATTCCATGAAAACTACAGTAAATTAAACACTGTTTAGCTGGAAAATGGCAAAAATTGTAAGAGGGAGCAGGAGAATTCCCTAGTTCTCAAATCTTAGCTGTCAACATTAAAATATACCGCGTTGACGATAGACACGAGAACCAATGAGGATTAAACGCAGGTTCTTTATCGCCTTGTATGGTGTGAAGCGCACTCAATGGGCTGCGCTTCTATAACGTTTCCGCGTGTGCGGCGCGCCAGTTTCGAATTGAGAAGGACAAGATTCTGAGGGAATACGAATTAAGTAATGGTCTGTTTTTCAAAGCAATCAAATTAATTCAGAAGACAGAATAACACACATAATTCATAAATCAACTATGTGTTTTGGAGCTTGGCAGTCAATATCACCATCCTCTCATCCTTGTGTTTCGTGGATGAAAACGTCATACCATTTTTGAGAGACTTGATGGTGAGAAATGACAGTATTTTTTTTTTTTTTAATTTTGAGCGAACTCTGCCTTTTATGTAATTATAAATACCCATATAACCAGTATCACTTAGGATTCATTTAGGGAACAGAGCCATATTTGTATACTTTCTTTCTGTATTTTTGCAACACAGAAACCTGAGTATTTACTGTCCCACACTGACTTTAGGCAGCAAAACATTCTTATTTCTGAGCCACGATTCGTTCACTTTGGTATCTCAATTTTACCATTATTCTGATGCCAAAAGACTGAAAATTTTAAAACTGTTCTCGTAGTATATTATGCAGCTTGTAGAAAACGCTATTATTTAGACGGCTCTCGTACAATTGACTATAGTGGAAGACTATCTCAAGAAACATAACTTTTTAAAAGACTAAATGATCAGAGTATTTGGTTTAGATCAAGTAAATCTACACTAGACATAAGGGTGATCATATGAAGAACAGCTAGAGCCAAAGATGAGATCTTTCAATGTTTAGTGCAACTATTTGGCAGCATCACAGAAACTGACTATAACACTTGGACTTCACAGCAAATTGTACTGCAGTTCTTAATAAATGGAAACAGTTTTTTTTTTTTTTTTTTTTAAATAAAAAATAAAAAAAATTCTGTGGACACTCCCTGTATAGACTGTTTTGGGGCACTTACTAAAAACAAGAATTGCAGCATGTCTACTTTAGGGTTAACCCAAAAAAGTTACTTAAACTTAAGTGTATTGTCTGTTTCTGCAAGATTTTAGACTAATGGGTGAGGTCAGAGTTTCCTCCCTGTAGGTACACATTTTAGAGTCTGAACACTAAGACCCTACCCATAATCCCCCAGTCGATCCACCTACTCAGGTGAATATAAAGTCCAGACCGAACAGCTCACAGACATCAGACCTCAGCACAGGAGCATCCTGAACATCTCTACACACCGAGGCAACATGGACACAAGAGCCTCCCTCTCCATTCTGCTGCTGCTGTTTGGCGTCTCCCAGGCGTCTCCTCTCATGGTAAGATCCTGTCTAGTCTCTCTCTTAAATGATTAACACTCCTCAAATGAGTTGTTTTAAACACCTCTATATCTACCACCAGGAGCAGAGGTTTGAAGGCGTATTTGTATCAGAGCCTGAAACTATGGACATCACTACAAGGATTTTGGACACCAACAATGGTCAGGCACCTTCTAGATTTCGATAAAGCCAGTAATTGGTCACATTTCCAAAAAGTGATTGAGGTTTATAAATATATTGTGTTGTTATTTCATCAATATGTTTCTTTTTAAATACAGGATCTTCTGAAGTCTTGATTGAAGGAGATCTGGTGTTTCCTAAAACCAGAAATGCTCTCTTCTGCTTTAACAACAACTGTTTCTGGAAGAAAAACTCTAACAACATAGTGGAGGTCCCTTACATAGTGAGCGCTGAATTCTGTACGTGAATCTCCTTCATTTGTTCAACATAACTATGATTCATTTAGATGCCATTTTAAACCTGTGGAACCTTTTGTTTGCAGCCTATTATGACAGATCAGTGATTGCGAACGCCATGTCGGCCTTTCATGCCAAAACCTGCATCCGCTTTGTGGCCAGATCATCTCAGACTGACTACATCAGTATTGAGAACAAAGATGGGTGAGAACAATCATACAATATAAACAGGACTTTCTTTTACAACAAAAACATTAAATCAGATATTTAACCCCTTTATTTCCTCTCTCCTCTCAGGTGCTACTCTTCTCTAGGTAGAACTGGTGGCAAACAGGTGGTCTCCCTCAACAGGTACGGCTGTGTGTACAATGGCATCGTTCAACATGAGCTGAATCATGCCCTGGGCTTCTACCACGAGCAAACCAGGAGCGATCGTGACCAGTACGTCAAAATCAACTGGGAGAACATCTCTCCTGATATGGCCTACAACTTCCAGAAACAGAACACCAACAACCAAAACACTCCATACGATTACGGCTCCATCATGCACTATGGAAAAACGGCCTTCTCCACCCAGCCCGGGCTGGAAACCATCACTCCCATTCCTGATGCGACGGTGGAAATCGGACAGAGGCAGGGACTGTCCAACATCGACATCCTGAGGATCAACAAGCTGTATGGATGCTGAAGATGAGGCTTGTACACATAATTTAATATAGTTCATGTGTCTGTAGATTAATAATGGAATGAGGTGATATTCTTTGTCTTGTGATGGTGTTTAATTTCTGAAATGTGTGATTGTGTCAGAAAAAAATAAAATTAATGTAACTGATTGAAATTTTGGTTTTAAATGTATTACTTCATAAATAATTAATGAATTTCCTTCCACTTACATGATCTTTGCATGAGCCCTGGTGCTGGTTACCATGGAAGCAAACAGTTCTCCTTTAACAGACGGAATGTCATCATAATACACAGCTTCTCCTGTAGCCTGTTGAAGGGCGGCCTGGTGTACATTGGGACGCCCCACTGGGTCACTAGAAGACTGAGTCTCTGGTACAAGCTGTAATTTAAATGGTAATGAGAATGTTTTTGTGATCAGCCTGACTTGATTTGAAAACTCAAGCTTGACTCTGGGCTGCTCACCTGGAAAGAGTGGTTTCCTTGTGGTACTTCATTTTTGAAGGGTTTTAGTGCACTGAGATACTCTAATGGCAAATCATTCACAACAACCTCCTTTAGCCACAAGAGAAACAACAACAACAAAACAATTTAAGCATGAATTAAGTAAATTGTCCCACTTTTAAACTAATAATTAGCATCATCCTACCCTTTGTTGGAGTTCCAGCAGCACTTGCATGTAAAACTTGAAAAAGAAGCTGAGTACTAGAGCCTTGCGATACTCCTCCCGTCCACCAGGGGCAGTAGGGGGCATAGAGATTTCTTCTTCTAAGAGCTGTGTTCCCTCTACCAGAAGTTTCTCATCCCATTTTCTGCCAAACAAACAAACAAACAAAAAAATAATGTTTATTGAATGGAATGTATACAATGCAGCTAAGATGTATTTGATACCTTCAATAATACACTGTATAATCTGTTCTCTCATATACAAGATTCTCTGAAATTAATCATTTAGGCCTTGAGATGGCTGTACCTTCCCATCAGCTCTTTACAGGTACGTCTGGCTTTTACCAGAGTCGGCCCCACACCTCCATAAAAAATATCTAGATGCTCCACCACATTTGAGTCATGACTGAACGCCACCCTCATGCCAGCGTTCACTATGGAGAAGGCAAACTCTCTGCGCTGTGCCTGGCGAAATGCTGTCACAAACTCCCACTGAAAAACACAGGGATTAGTAATTAGCTTTTCAAAATGGCAAGTGAATTCATAGTGCATTTGTGGTTTTAAAAAAATGACAATGGAATTAGGAAAGACTAATAGTCTTTTAGGGCAAAGTTTATTTATTGAAACTTGACATAGTTTTGTAATATTAAGTAGGTTTCCTCCATTTTAAAGTATGTACCACTGTCGAGTGAGGAATGTCAATAGCCAGCAGAACCTCATCTGGTCTTAGAGCTGTTTTACCAAAGTCTGTGAAAAACTCCTCACTCAGACAAATCTCTCGAGCACCATCTATATTTAAGAACAAAGGAACAAAAATGTAATTCTCATTAAAAAAAAAATAAAATACCATAGTTACTTTCCATATTTAATATATTGGCAACTGAGAAATAATACAAAAAGGCAGTTAGGCCGTGTGTCCACCAAAGCATTTTTTTTTTTTTCAGAGGTATTTTTTCCCGAGGTATTTTCCCAATTGTTTTCAATGGGACTGCCACGTTTTTTAAAACACCAGCAGCATGACGAGGCACTTAGTGTCTATTTCACGCTGAGCACTAAGCACTTTTTTTCGGTCGCAGAGAGTTGAAGAATGTTCAACTTTGGGTAAAACACAACGCTCATCACATTCACTTTTTACCCAGCCGTCAAGTCACAGTGGAGGAGGAACTGGACAAATACCACAGCAACCAACCACCACATCCTGCTGGGAAATCTGATACTAACACTTCCACGCATATTTACACGTATATAGCGCATGTAGTGTCTCAACTGAAAAAAATGCTGCGCCGCCAAAACGCTCTCAAGCGCCTGCATCAAGGCATATTCAGAAGAGCGCTGGTGTTTTCAGCTGGCTCAAAACACTTTGGTGGACACACAGTCTTACAGAAAATTATGTAAATGCAGCATTTACAAATAAAGTTCAAATATACTGGCATTACCATTGGAAACAATGTGTAGCGTACACTCCGCTGCTGCGAGAATGCTGCTCAGGTCATATTTGGGGTTGGCGCTCAGGATATTTCCACCGATGGTCTTGAAATTCCAACATAAACAAAACTGTAACATGTAGACAATTGTTCTTCTTAATTCCTCACAGTGATTTGTTTTTGTTACTCACAGCCATGTTGCGTATTTGTTTGCCAGCCAAGCACTGTAAAGTCTGAACGAGGGCCTGGTAAACCTTGCTTTTTTCTGGGCCAAGTTCCTCAATTCCTCGCAGGAGGACGTCCTTCAAAACAGACAAACTGCATCCTGCCCCTACAGTTACGCCTAAATAAAATCAGTGTTGTTGAATTTACTTTGGGCTTCAATAATTACTAATTAACCATGAAATGGAGATGTATTGTTTGTATGTGATTTACTATTGTTTTGCCATTTGATAGCTCGAAGTTCTGGAATGCTTCCACCATAGATCACCAAAGGATTGAAGGTTCCCTTCAGATTCATCTTCGGCCCTATAAGACAATAAAATCAGATAGGTTGGTAGGTCGGTGGGTGGGTGGGTGTATAGGTAGATAGGTAGGTAGGTGACCTTCCTCTTGAAACCAACCTATGGTTGTGTTTCCAACCAACAGAGGTGCATTGGGGTATTCAGCTTTCAGCCTGATTAAATCTTTCAGATCCACTGGGGAAATCCACCTGACCTTTTTGCCCTGGAAACACAGTTGTTCAGCTTTTTCCTTTCCCATAATCTGATAGAAAGAAGGGATATAACAGAAATTAGTGTCCTGATCTTTTTAGCTACCACAAGAACACAAATGGTTTGCTTACCAGTAACTCTGGGGGAAAGATCAAATCCTGAGTTGGGTCGAGTGGTAAGACATTATCCATGCTGAAAAGATTTCCAGATATCTACCAAAAATACCAGTAGCAGAAGAGTTACTATAATTATGTGAACTACTCTAATTAGTGCTTAAAAGTAGTTGTGCTTTTGCACTTATAAAAAGTCACATTTAATATGTATAGGCAATTGAATGCATTTTTGTGGCTCATAATGACTTACATCAGATTCGTTGTTGTGGGAATTGCTGCTTTCCATGCAACAATTTCCATTTCCGTCACCATTCTGGCAAGATATTAGAGTCTGGAAAAATATGGATCACATTGTTAGCAAGTGTTTGTTTCCTTCAGTCGAAGTCAAAAGTTTTTTGCATGTTTTTACATGTACTGATTTTACTGATTTTTTTATTTTGTATTAAAAGTTAAAAGTCATTACATCACAGAATGTTTTAAATCCATCAATTATTGGTCGATATCCAGTACAACGACACAGGTTCCCTTAGAAGAGAGAAAACGGAATGTTAAATGTGTTTATCACATCTTAGTTTTCAAAAATTAAATTTGTGAGTATTTTTTTTTACCTCCCAGTGTCTCTCGAATGTCCTCCATGGTGGGATGTGGGTTGTTTCTAAGTAATGTGTACATGGACATCACCATCCCAGGAGTACAGAACCCACATTGAGACCCATGAGCCTTTGCTATACGCTCCTGATAAAAAAAAAGAAAAAATCAACATGGGTTGTTCTGGACTGCCTATAAAGAACCTTTGCAAGCTGATTTGTAGTTTGTCTCCGAGGGAGAATCAAGTACCTGAACAGGATGTAGCTTAGTCTTAGTACTTCCAATGCCCTCAACGGTCACCACCGCTGCACCATGCAGAGCACAAATGGGCTGCAAACATGCATTTACCGACCAGTGACTGAACAACAGGTTAAGGGTTATGAAACATCAAATTATTGATGACTTTTTAATTAAAAAAAAAAAAAACTCTATAGTGTAAACAGTGCTGGGTAGATTACTTACAAATTGTATTCTGTTACTGACTCCAAATTACACTACAACAATTGCAGTTAGTAACGTAATCCATTACATTACACATTTTAGGTAATATAATCTGACTACTTTTTGAGTACTTTTAGATTACTAGAGAACTCATTTATCACATTGAATTGAATAAGATAATATTGTACCATGTTAAAGTACAAAGAGAAAGAAAAGATAATCAATTCTGTTTTCAACAAGTGCATTAAAGGTGTGGTAAGTAGATTTTGAACAACACGGTCGGACATTGTTGATATTTGAAATCAACCCAAACAAACCCACCCCTCTCTTCATTGCTCTGCTTCCAAAAACGCACACTCCAATCCTTACCACCCTGCTCCGAGTCGGTCTCAAACCCCAGACCGTCTGCTGCTGGCATGCGAGGCAAATGCACTACCAATGACGCTAAACACCGCATTCTCTAGCGGTCGTCTGTGTGCAGTAGTTTAACAGCAAAACTCTCACTATCTGGCCACTGTTACACACGCAATACGAGTGGATGTCTGTTTATCACAGCTGACGTGCAACAAAATGCTTCACGAAAAATAAAGCACAGTTGATGAACGAACGACAAGGAAGCACAAAAAAATGAATGTACAGTACACAAGAGTACATACAAAGTGTTCATTGTTAGTCGCAAACAGCACAGCAGCTCCAGACAATCAAAACCCAGTGTTACTCACATGAGAAGCAAGATCAAAGCAGCCTCCGCGTCTGTTTTCAGGCCTTCCCGCTTAGCTCTCTCCAGCGCTGGAAAGCTTTTCTAATATAAACGCAGGTCCTAAAGCGCTTGCCCAGTCATAAACCTTCATTCAAGTGATATTCTTTTGAGCTCTTTTGTATTGTGTCCCATCTCTCGTTCTGCAGTTTTTTTTCTTATTTTCAAATCTCCCTCTTGCTCATTCTCTCTCCTTGACCGACATACGCCCCCTAATGCTGATTGGTTAGACATTTGTTGTTGGTGTCGGCCCGACTAACTTCCAAACAGTGTAGTTGAAAAAATACATACCCCACCTTTAAACATTACATTACATCAGGGTTTCCCAGACTGGGGTTCATGAAGGAACTGCAGGGGGTTTGTAAGTTTAATGAAAAGCTAATAATTAAATCTGCAGTATGTAACTTTTGGCACTTTAGCGGTTAATAAACAATACTGCATGTGTCTTGTGGAAAAATATTGTAGCTGGAGCTACTTCTCTCTGTTTATGTCTATGACGAGTCACACAGGCACTGGGCTACTCCGCAGTGGTGGCGACCCGACCGGTCTAAAATAGTCCAAATATAAACACTCCCTGTGTCCGAAATCCGGTATTTTTTTAGAACACTATTTAAGGGCACAGCCATTTTCAGTGGTGTCTGAAACCTTAGCATTATCAAGTGAATTAACTATGAACTATAAACTAATAGTTTGCAAATGATTTGTATGTACTTTATTACTGTATGCTTATTATAAAGTGTTACCCATGTGATCAGTAACTACCCAGCACTGAATGTAAATTAAATTGTACGTTCATGCAAATTGAAACGCTGATTTAAAGCTGCAACGAAAGTTACTTTTGTTTGTTTGTTTCATATAAAGGTTTTATACTGCTATTTATATTATATGAGTAAAAGATACACCACAGTGTTCTGAATAGGGTCGTATCTGGACAGCATCACAGTGCAGGCCCCACATCCTCCTCCACCACAGCCATACTTTGTGCCCGTCAGACCCACTGAACACAAAAAAACATCATAATGCCTTTCCAGTAAGAAAGCAACTATATTTTTGATCAAATAAATGCAGCCTTGCTGAGTTTGTTTGTGTGTGTGTGTGTGTGTGTGTGTGTGTGTGTGTGTGATCTTGTATATATGGTTTATGAGGACACAAATGTGTATAATAACATGGGTATTACAACGCAAACATGGTTTACGAGGACACTTCCTGTGGCTTAAAATGGCTTCCTAATGGCTTAAAAAACATACTAAACGGTGTTTTTTTTTTTTTTTTTTTAAATTCAGTTTCAGTTTCCTGTGATGGGTAGGTTTAGGGGTAGGGGTAGTGTAGGGGGATAGAATGTACAGTTTGTACAGTATAAAAACCATTACGTCTATGGAGAGTCCCCGTAAACCATATATACAAGTGTGTGTGTGTGTGTGTGTGTGTGTGTGTTTGTGTGTAGGCCTATACAGTATTATTTTGAGAAAGTTTGTCATATGGCAGTTACCATACCTTTCCGTCGCAGGTAAGCCAATAACATCTCTTCTGGATCAGCATTCTTCTCTACTATCTTTGCATAAAAATAGCAAAAACATAAACTGACTGACATTGCTCAAATATCAAGTTATAACTATCAAGCCGAACACTTTTAACACACAGTTTATATCCTGCAATTCTGACTTTATTACTCGCAATTGCAAGTTTATATCTTGCAATTCTGAGAAAAAAAGGCAGAGTTGCGAGATATAAACTCGCTATTGTGAAAAAAAAAGTAAGAATTGTGAGATAAAGAGTTGCAATTATCTTTTAAATCGTTTTATTCCATGGCAGAAACAAGCTTCCATATAGAATAGAAAAGTGTATGTGTGTGAGAGAGGGACAAACACATGATGGACTGTGTGTAGCATAGAAAATCATTTTCATGGCATCAAACATGAGAGGAATAAAGATTTTGTTTGGCTGCCCACTGACTGTCATGTGCCACACTTCAGACATGCAGGTTTAGTCACACCATTTCCTGCTGGTTATGTTCAAGTTGGTTATGTAGGCCTACTTTGAATGTGAAAAAACTCATAATAAAATTTTTAATATTCTAATATATATTCTAATATTTATTATTATAGGTAATAATAATACCAGATGTATCACAGCTTTCCTTCTTTTGTGATAGTAGCAACTTGAAAGCCAATTTCATATTGTACACTTATTCATGAACTAACACAACATAAATGCCATATATTATTAATAATTATGAGCCAAAAACCATTAAGACAATGAAAAGTAAGTAATTTTAAGAACATTTTGTCATTTTAAAAACATCTGTGCCTTACATTTTCAGATCTGTAAACATTTAAAATCAGTATCTGTAATAATCATACCTTCTTGCCATTAACGTAGAAGACAAGCTCACTGTTCATGAATAGAGATGACATGATGAGTTGAGAAGGATCGTAGTGCTCTGTCACTGGAGATGCTCCTGGTTTACTGACCATCAGCTGAATGAGCGACTGACTGACTGACTGACATCACATGTTAAAGGCTTTGCCCTGCCTTTCATTGTTAAAATACAGGAATGCATGAAGAAGACATGTATGCAGTTTGTCTTTCCTCCATTGTTATATATTTATTTATTGCTTAGGAAATTCTTTCGTTCATTAATTCATTAATTTCACTTCCTGCTATCAATATATGAGAACAAAAATTATTAAATGTAAAGACACATTTGGTTCACATTTGTTAAATGTTTAATTAAAATTTTCCTGACACAATCACACAGAAATTCAACACCATAACCTCATTCCATTATTCATCTACACACATGAGCCTCATCTTCAGCATCCATACAGCTTGTTGATCCTCAGAATGTCGATGTTGGACAGTCCCTGCCTCTGTCCGATTTCCAACGTCGCATCAGGAATGGGAGTGATGGTTTCCAGCCCGGGCTGGGTGGAGAAGGCCGTTTTTCCATAGTGCATGATGGAGCCGTAGTCGTATGGAGTGTTTTGGTTGTTGGTGTTCTGTTTCTGGAAGTTGTAGGCCATATCAGGAGAGATGTTCTCCCAGTTGATTTTGACGTACTGGTCACGATCGCTCCTGGTTTGCTCGTGGTAGAAGCCCAGGGCATGATTCAGCTCATGTTGAACGATGCCATTGTACACACAGCCATACCTGTTGAGGGAGACCACCTGTTTGCCACCAGTTCTACCTAGAGAAGAGTAGCACCTGAGAGGAGAGAGGAAATAAAGGGGTTAAATATCTGATTTAATGTTTTTGATGTAAAAGAGAGTCTTGTTTATATTGTATGATTGTTCTCACCCATCTTTGTTCTCAATACTGATGTAGTCAGTCTGAGATGATCTGGCCACAAAGCGGATGCAGGTTTTGGCATGAAAGGTAGACATGGCGTTCGCAATCACTGATCTGTCATAATAGGCTGCAAACAAAAGGTTCCACATTTAAAATGACATCTAATTGAATCATAGTTATGTTCAGTGAATGAAGTTGATTTACGTACAGAATTCAGCGCTCACTATGTAAGGGACCTCCACTATGTTGTTAGAGTTTTTCTTCCAGAAACAGTTGTTGTTAAAGCAGAAGAGAGCATTTCTGGTTTTGGGAAAGACCAGATCTCCTTCAATCAAGACTTCAGAAGATCCTGTATTTAAAGAGAAACATATTGATGAAATAACAACACAATATATTTATAATCCTCAATCACATTTTGCAAATGTGTACAATTACTGGCTTTATAGAAATCTACAAGGTGCCTCACCATTATTGGTGTCTAAAATCCTTGTAGTGATGTCCATAGTTTCAGGCTCTGATACAAATACTCCTTCAAACCTCTGCTCCTGGTCGTAGAAATAGAGATGTTTAAAACAATTCATTTGAGGACTGTTAATCATTTAAGAGAGAGACTAGACAGGATCTTACCATTAGAGGAGACGCCTGGGAGACGCCAAACAGCAGCAGCAGAATGGAGAGGGAGGCTCTTGTGTCCATGTTGCCTCAGTGTGTAGAGATGTCCAGGATGCTCCTGTGCTGAGGTCTGATGTCTGTGAGCTGTTCTCTCTGGACTTTATATTCACCTGAGTAGGTGGCTCTACTGGGGGATTATGGGTAGGGTCTTAGTGTCCAGAGTCTAAAATGTGTGCTTAAAGGGAGGAAACTCTGACCCCACCTGTTGGTCCAAATCTTTGCACAATCATAGAATATTCCTCAGTTTGTTTAACTAATTCACTATAATGGACGTGCTTTAGCTTTTGGACTTCACCACATGCCCTAAGACAGTGGTATAGAGGGATGGTCCACAATACATTAAATATGCTCTATAGGTAGATTATCAGTGAATCCTTATTTATGAGAACATCTCAATTTACTACAGAGATTAGAAAATGACTCCAAAAATATTAGCAAGATGGACAACTAGCAACTTAAATTAGCTTAGCTAAGCTGAAAGCTTCTGATTTAATGGAAAATCAGACACAGTTACTGTGTATTGATAAAATATTGTCACGAGAAATGTAATAATATATACCAGAAGTATTTAATAGCACTACACAACTTCTTAATTGATACAATTGTTTTGTTACTAAAAAAGCAACACGATTTCAAACAGTGACAAACCCAACTTGCTACTTAGTAAAGTTGTTTAATAGTTTAACTACCCATAGCAATGCTACTGCATTTCACACATTCAACTGTACACCATTACCAGTTAAAGACATGTAACATTTCATCTCTTTGTGATTTTAAGGTTTGATCGAAAAAGTTTCTAATTTGCTTTTATAGAAGTTGTGTATTTTATTCTGCAGTCCAGATGTTATTTTAAGTTTCTGCAATGCAGCAGAAAAAAATTGCTCTAGATGTTAATTTGATCCTAACATCACAGGTAAGATGTTCTTAGTCTCATTTACATGGAGATTCTGGAAAAAAAATTCTGGTAACTGCTCTTGCATTGTGTGATTTTGTTCATTTACACTGCCAGAGTGTTGCTGCCTGACATGTAATGTGCTTCACGAGTTCACACGTACATGAAATCAAATAGTAATTTATATAGTAATTTATGCATATTTGTCGTGCTGTCCAGGCGAGGGCTCCGAGCTCGGAATTTGCCCCGAACCCAGAGTACTCCCCTTCCTTGACTGGGATAGAAACCAGCCACAAGCAAGGTGATGGGGTGGTGGAGGGATGCTGTGAAACTTGTCGTGGGATCGAGGTGAGAGACGGCTTTATATACAGGCTCCCCCTTGCACTAATTGGTTGATTTCCTGAACGTGCTCCTCCCTAATTTTGTTAAATAAAACTTCATATGTTGAACAGTCCTGCATTTAATTTTGTTATCCTCCCACAAACAGTAATTTCACGAGTTCACTACAAATAATCAGATAGAGTAAAAAGTATGCGTATTTGGCGTGCTGTCCGAAGAGAGGGCTCCGAACTCGGAATTTAGCTCAAATCCAGAGTACTCCCTCTGTATGTCTGGTTAGGATTGTAACCAGGTGATTGTGAGGAGACGGGGTGGTGGAGGGATGCAGAAAACTATCAAGGAACATAGGTGAGTCGGCTACGTATATATATAGGCCTCCCCTCGTGCTGATTGGATAGGCAATTTGAACGTGTTCCCCCCAAACTTAAAGGGTTAGTTCACCCAAAAATGAAAATTCTGTCATTAATTACTGACCCTCATGTTGTTCCACACCCGTAAGACCTTCATTCATCTTCGGAACACAAATTAAGATATTTTTGATGAAATCCGAGAGGTATATGACTCGTCCATAAACAGCAATATAATCAACACTGTCAAGGTCCAGAAAGGTACTAAAGACATCATTAAAACAGTTGACGTGACTGCAGTGGTTCAAACTTAATTTTATGAAGTGATGAGAATACTTTTTGTGTGCAAAAACAAAACAAAAATAACGACTTTATTCAACAATCAATTCAATTCAACAATAACTAACTTCATTGCTGCAACACACACCCCACACAGCATTGGCTCTGGCTCTTTTCACACTGATATTTTCCAAGATTTATCCCATTACTGTTACTAGGATCTTGTACAAGGACCACATTTTCCAGTATTCTGGCTCTGGTTTGCATTCACACAGAATGCTCTAATAATTTTCCAGAACCAAAGTCCATTGTGAACGCAGCCCTAATTTTCACCAGAACTTCACACCATGTCTAGAACTGCATCTTTGGTACACATTGTTCTTCAGGTGATCACACTTATTTCTCCTGGGGACTTTCTCAGTCTTTGGTGACTTTGAAAGTTGAATTTTGTTGATGCAAAAGTGATTGACTCCAGTAGAGGGTCTTGACACAATAGAGGTCATTAAAATTGAGGTATAGAAACCCTGTTGAATTGAATAAATCATATAATCTGCCCAGTCTTCCAGTTTTCCTAAGGTTAAACCAGGTGGCTTTAATTTGGTTGCAGGAGAAGCTCAATACTATGACACCTTTACTGCTACAGTCAACCACTTTCTTAAACTGGACATTGAATTACAAATTACAAAAAGTTTGTCTTGCAGTTTAGCTTTATTTTTCACAACCCAACACAATCACACATTTCAGAAATTCAACACCATCAAAAGACAAAAACATAACCTCATCATACCACTTTTCATCTACAGACACATGAACTATATTATTATGTGTACAAGCCTCATCTTCAGCATCCATACAGCTTGTTGATCCTCAGGATGTCGATGTTGGACAGTCCATGCCTCTGTCCGATTTCCAACGTCGCATCAGGAATGGGAGTGATGGTTTCCAGCCCGGGCTGGGTGGAGAAGGCCGTTTTGTCGTATGGAGTGTTTTGGTTGTTGGTGTTCTGTTTCTGGAAGTTGTAGGCCATATCAGGAGAGATGTTCTCCCAGTTGATTTTGACGTACTAGTCACGATCGCTCCTGGTTTGCTCGTGGTAGAAGCCCAGGGCATGATTCAGCTCATGTTGAACGATGCCATTATACACACAGCCGTACCTGTTGAGGGAGACCACCTGTTTGCCACCAGTTCTACCTAGAGAAGAGTAGCACCTGAGAGGAGAGAGGAAATAAAGGGGTTAAATTTCTGATTTAATGTTTTTGTTGTAAAAGAGGGTCCTGTTTATATTGTATGATTGTTCTCACCCATCTTTGTTCTCAATACTGATGTAGTCAGTCTGAGATGATCTGGCCACAAAGCGGATGCAGGTTTTGGCATGAAAGGCCGACATGGCGTTCGCAATCACTGATCTGTCATAATAGGCTGCAAACAAAAGATTCCACGGGTTTAAAATGGCATTTAATTGAATCATAGTTATGTTTAATGAATGAAGGAGATTTCAGTGCTCACTATGTAAGGGACCTGTATTTTTTTCTTCCAGAAACAGTTGTTGTTAAAGCAGTAGAGAGCATTTCTGGTTTTGGGAAAGACCAGATCTCCTTCAATCAAGACTTCAGAAGATCCTGTATTTAAAAAGAAACATACTGATGAAATTCCAGAACATATTTATACGTCTTGACCATATTTCACCACTATTTCGTGAAAACCATTGCTGGCTTTATAGAAATCTACAAGATGCCTCACCATTGTTGATGTCTAAAATCCTTGTACTGATGTCCATAGTTTCAGGCTCTGATACAAATACTCCTTCAAACCTCTGCTCCTGGTGGTAGAAATAGAGAAGTTTAAAACAACTCATTTGAGGAGTGTTAATCATTTAAGAGAGAGATTAGTTAGGATCTTACCATTAGAGGAGACACCTGGGAGATGCCAAAGAATAGAAGCAGAATGGAGAGGGAGGCTCTTGTGTCCATGTTGCCTCAGTGTGTAGAGATGTTCAGGATGCTCCTGTGCTGAGGTTTCTGTCCTAACTAGGTTTTATACTTATCGGTGTAGGTGGTTCCCATTGAGGATTTTTGGGTAGGGTCTTAGTGTCTAGAGTGGGCACTATCATCAGGCATGGATGAAAAGTTGAAAATTCCATTGAATTTTGATAATATTTCAAATGTAAAAAAAAAAAATATAAAAACATTTTTTTTTTTTCATTGAAAATAAATAGTTTGTATTAGTGAGCTGGTATTCATTACAACATGATGGGATTATTCTGCAACAATGACAGGTAGACTTTTATTTAATTATCCCACATAGTAGGCTACATGGCTAATTACCGAAGAAATAAATGGACATGAAACTCTTATTTGATTTATGAATCAAATATCAGTGTGAAAATCTTTCATGTTTAACATACAATCTAAAATATAAATTACAAGAAAATTACAATAATACAAAAATATGCAAATCAAAGCTTTGCGTACTGACCCCATTGAACTGAATGCTTTTTATGGTTTGCCCTTGGCGATAAAGAAATCACACCCCTCATTACAATGGTATGACCAGCATTGGGCTTACGAATCACTGTCAGCTGGCCTAGGAGGGGTGATGTTTTTATGAACTTTCACATATATAGTAACGCGAGTATATTTTTTACCCTACGAAACTTTTTATGATATTTTACTTTTTAAATGACAAAACAATAGTTTTAAATGTATAATTAGCATTATTTTTTATTAATAAACCACCTCTCTAACCCCCCACACTCCCCTGTAATGGACGGATCCATTGTTTTTCTCCCGTTCTTCTTCTGCGCAGGCGCAGCAGCCTCTTGCCATCCGGGAGGGTTTTGTGTGTTGAGTTTGGATCTGCTATTGTCTTGCTTTGTTCTTGGGTTCAAAAAGCCGTTTTTTATCTGAATTCATTTCGGTAAGCCTACCATATATTTTATGTACGTATAATATGTGTATACAGTTTTATCTTGAGGTGTTGTATATCTATGTTTTAAAAGGATGGCTGTTTTTTTGGGGGGGCTCACGTTTGTGATCAGCTGTTTAAATCATGATGGCGGAGCTCGCGACATAATAGCAATTAAATATAAACAATAATACCTCCCTAGTAGTTTTAGTTTTTTATGTTAGTTTTGTCAAATATTGGCATTGCTCTCGTTTAGATCTGAAATATTTGTAAATAGTGACTAAGTGGCTCTTAAACAATGATTGGAGCGGTTAGGCCTCATTTTAGCCGGTTAGCTTTAGCGTGAGACCGGCGCGTGAGTTACAGTTCGTCCAGCACTGAACAATTATACATAAACGCTGTTTAATACTTTTATACAGCAACATATCCATTTACAAGTATGAATTTAATTTTATTGGAGTAATAATAAACCGTATAATTTGCTCACGAGACAACACAACTCATGCTTACACGTTGTATTAATTAATTCAGGTTTAACTTGAACTAAATAAACCAGTTTATTATTAAAGGTTTAAATCGTTTATAGAGTATTAACAGTATTAGCGCATTTTCTATTGGAATCTTTTTGATGGCTTTGGAAGTGTCCTGCCACATGTACATGCGGTTTCTTTGCGCTCTTCATTGAAATGTTCTCTAATATTGTTGTTCTTTTCATAGGTGTCTTTTATGAATAATCAAAAGCAGCAAAAGCCAACGCTTACCGGCCAGCGTTTTAAAACTAGGAAAAGAGGTAAGTAGCCTAAGACCAGGGGCTTTCAAACTGGGGTCCGGGGGGCAGTGATGGAGTACTAAGCGGTCCGTAGAAAAATTCAGAGAAAAACTGTGCAAGTTATTTTTTTTATTTTTTTTATTAAAAAGATAAAATATTTTAATGAGATTTAACTAAATACTTTTTAGTAAAATGATTTGTTGATTTAGAGGCAGTTTACACAACACCGTTTTCAACTAAAAACTGTGCTTTTTGGCCGTTCATGTACACAACAATTTTCAACAGGGTCTTTGTGTATAGCTGCCTTTTAAATTTTAGGATGGGGTTTCCTTCGCAAGATCATATTTGGGGGTCCATGGCATCTAATAGATTTAAAACCCCTGGCCTAAGGAGCTTCCTTGTTTAAAAAACAAACACACACACAAAAAGTGCCACCCATTTTAAAACTCTCGTTTCCCTACAGATGAAAAGGAGAGATTTGACCCTACTCAGTTTCAAGAAAGTATTGTTCAAGGCTTGAACCAAACTGGCACTGATTTGGAAGCGGTTGCAAAGTTCCTTGATGCCTCTGGCGCCAAGCTCGACTACCGCCGGTATGCTGAGACGCTCTTCGACATCCTGGTGGCTGGAGGAATGCTGGGTAAGCAATCATTTATGATTATTTCGGGCTGGAATCGAAATAAACAATCTTCATTCAATCATATATAATATAAAATATAATTTTTTTTTTTTTTTTTTTTTCCCCAGCCCCAGGAGGGACTCTGTCTGATGACTTGACCCGTACCGAGTACTGCCTCTTCACGGCAAGTGAAGACCTGGAGACCATGCAGGCGTACGCTCAGGTATTTAGTTATACTGCCTGACTGGCAAATAGTCTCATGTTTCAGAGCTTGTTCTGAATTAATGTCACCTTGACAGATATAAATGGTACTTTTTGGCTGCTTCTTTACATGTTTCAACACATTCACCTTGTCATAGGTTTTTAACAAGCTGATCAGGCGTTACAAGTACCTGGAGAAAGGGTTTGAAGAGGAGATTAAGAAGGTAAGAAAAATTGTTGAACTAAGGATTATAGCGTATTTGTTAGTCAAACAAAGACAGCGTCATTGTGCATCTGGAAAGACCCATAATGTATTTTTTTTTTCCTTTTCTTTTCTTTTCTTTTCTTTTCTTTTCACAGCTGCTGCTGTTTTTAAAAGGGTTCACAGAGTCTGAGAGAAATAAATTGGCCATGCTTACCGGAATCCTGCTGGCCAATGGCAATATATCAGCCTCCATCCTGAGCAGCCTCTTTAATGAGAACTTGGTCAAGGAAGGTAATGACACTTTTTAACGGCAGCATTTTCTGAGTGAAGAATTTGTAAACTAACTCGTGGTCTGGATTTAATTGCAGGTGTGTCTGCCGCCTTCGCTGTGAAACTCTTCAAATCTTGGATCAACGAAAAAGACATCAACTCAGTTGCTGCTAGCCTGCGTAAAGTTGGCATGGACAACAGGCTAATGGTAAATATCTGCAGGCTCAACTTGTAATGCAACACTAAAATTCAAGGAAAAGGAGTAATTTAGTTAATTTAATTTACAAATGTATACATTTAAATTGTGTATAAAATTATGGTAACACTTTACAATAAGGTTCATTAGTTAACAGTTAACTACATTAGTTAACATGAACTAATAATGAACTGCACTTATACAGCATTTATTAATCTTTGTTAATGTTAATTTCAACATTTACTAATACATTATTAAAATCTTTAACATTAATGCACTGTGAACTAACATGAACAATGAACTGTATTTTCATTAACTAATGTTAACGAAGATTAGTAAATACAGTAACAAATGTATAGCTCTGGTTAGTTCATGTTAGTTAATATATTAATGTTTAAGTAATGAACCTTATTGTAAAGTGTTACCAAAATTATATACATTTGTTATAAGGTGATAATACCCCCTCAAACCCGGCTGTACCCCCAATGTAAAAAGCAGAATCGCCTGCAGCCCTGCTTGCCAGGTATGACACAGATGTGTCAAAGATGGCAAATAAAACACAAGAGCAGGTATAGATTTAAGTGTGCCTGTCTTCATCCCTTATTTGTTGATTAAATTCATGCTCCAATCCTTTTACTTTAGCTATGTTTAACCCATATGTTGCCAGACAAATCAGCACATACTTTCTACATCAAATGTAGGAGAAAATGTTCTACAAGGATTTTCACAAATCTTGTTTGAGGGGAAAACATGAAAATAAAAAGTTATGGTTTAATTTATTGGATTATAGTTAATTTTGGCATCAACTGCATTTAGATGGGTTTTCTGTAATCAATATCTTTTTCCGCTTGGGCAAGCAATTCCAGTAGATAAATAGCTCAAGCTTTGTTGCACCTCAAATGACAAAGAAATTGATAATTGCTAATATTAAAAAGCAAATCCCTGTACTCATGGAGTGCGTGCCGCTGCTGCACCAGTATCCTGGAGGGTTTGGTAATTTCCACATAAGCACAGATTGACATAAGTATGGGGATAACTTTATCATAGGATTATTTAAAAGTGTGGTTGATTATGATTTCACTTAACTTTAGTTAGTGTGTAATGTTGCTGTTAGAGCATAAACATCTGCATCTGGAGATATTTTCTTTTAAAGAATTCTTTAAGGACAACAACAAACTGCTGGTAGGGACTACAACAAGCTTTTTCCTCGGTTGGTGACATCACTAACCCTAAAATTTACATAAACCCTGCCCCCGAGAACACGCAACAAAGGGGGCGAGGCCATGTTGGGCTGTTTTAGAGAAGAGGAAGAGTTGTAGTAGAGTGTTGTTGCCATGCCGTCATTTTACGCCGGGCTGTTTTACAAACGAGGGTGAATTCAACACTGGATTTGCACAAAAGATTAACACGACGGCACATGCTAGTTGATGAGTTGAATCAACACCACAGCAACTACATAAATTAATCCACTAACAGTTCAGAAACGTCCAGATGCATTCTAAAAATTGTAACTTCTCTCATCAATGTCCAACTCCGGTTTGAACAATATAAGGCTAAACGCCTTTACTGACAATCGTCATTTTGGCTGCGTGAGATTCTCCAGCTTTGTTGTTGAGCAACTGAAGAGCGAGCTCTTCCCTTCTGGAAAGTGGCTGGGAGCAGCAGCTCGTTTGCATTTAAAGAGAAACACAAAAACGGCGTGTCTTTGCTCACGCCCAAATAGGAGCAAATTTGATAAAAGCTATATTAAATGATCTGTGGGGTGTTTTGAGCTGAAATTTCAGACACATTCTGGGGACACCAGAGACTTGTATTACATCTTGTAAAAATGTTTAATATGTATTTGTTTTAAATAATAAAAAAAATTGTTCAATGCCTGAAACAAATAATGGAAGTTGGCATATATTAAAAGAATTTGGTTGGTCTTGGGTCCATTTGGTAAGTGTTTATTTTAAATTACCTGAGACCCGAAGCTACTAATATCAGATCAAATCCAAGTGGACCTGTGAAGACCTAGTTGATGCTGTTTGTTTTAACCTATCCTCCTCTTGCCCAAAACAGGAGCTGTTCCCTGCCAACAAGCGTAGCTGCGAACACTTCTCAAAATATTTCACCGATGCCGGGCTGAAGGAGCTCTCGGACTTCGCTCGCAACCAGCAGTCCATTGGAGCACGGAAAGAGCTTCAGAAAGAACTGCAAGAACAGATGTCCCGTGGCGAGACCCTCAAAGACGTGAGTTTGTACCATGTCGACAGCTGGGCTACTTTGCCACTTTCAATTTATAGATGTAAAATTTAAGCTTTTTCTCTTTTTCTTTTTTCTTTTTTAATAAGCATCAATATTATGATTTTAAAATATTAAATTGATTTTGGTTAACATTATCGTCCATATTTTGGCTATGGAGGTTTATTGTGCCTGTATTCGGCTAATGTGTTTTGTTCCCCAGATCATTGCCTACGTTCGTGAGGAGATGAAGAAAACGAGCATCTCTGAGCAGACAATGATCGGCATCGTGTGGACCAGTGTCATGAGCGCCGTCGAGTGGAATAAAAAGGAGGAACTCGTCACAGAGCAAGCCATCAAACACTTGAAGGTATCTACACCGCTCATGGAAACGGCGTTACTTTCTTATATTGAATATTACCAGTAGTAATATTGTCTGCTAACTTTGCAGCAATACAGCCCACTGCTGAAGGCCTTCACTTCCCAAGGCCTGTCTGAGCTCACCCTCCTGCTGAAGATCCAGGAGTACTGCTATGACAATATCCACTTCATGAAGGCCTTCCAGAAGATTGTGGTGCTTCTTTACAAAGGTGTGTGTTCCATACTTGATCCTTTTAAAACTATGCACTTAAGCCCAAGGCTTGGTACACGATGGTACTTTTGTATAAAAATGTTACCTAGCTAGTGGAATACTCTACAGAGGTTATCTGTGTGTTGAACCTTTTTCTTGTTTTTGTTTTGACTGCCTGTAGCTGATGTTTTGAGTGAGGAGGTTATTCTGAAGTGGTACACAGAAGCCCATGTGGCCAAAGGAAAGAGTGTCTTCCTGGAGCAGATGAAGAAGTTTGTAGAATGGCTGAAAAATGCTGAGGAGGGTAAGCAGGTTTTTTTTTTTTTTTTTTTTCTCTGAAACTTGGAGCTTAAAATGGCTGCAGTGATATTATATATATATATATTTTTTTTTTTTTATTATTATTATTATTTTTTTTTTTTTACCTGTTGTCTTTCAGAGTCTGAATCTGAGGAAGAGGAGGGAGACTAAAACAATGTCAGCAGAATGTTTTGTTACAGAAGTGCTTGTCTTTTCTATTTTATTTTTTCCTTTTTTCCCTTTTTTTTTTTTTTTTTTTTCTCGATTCTACCTCCTGTTTTTCAAACCATAACATTTAGATGTCATTTAAGGGCTTTATAACAAATGGTTAATTTTAACAGATTTTTCTAATAAGGTTTACACTTAAAATAGCACAAAAGTTGTGGTCAACCTTTGTAATTATTTACTCACTCAAGGAACTTTTAAGTGTTGACAGTTTGGACATCTTAAATTATTGTTATAATGATTCCTTTATGAATTGACATTCCATTTAATTAGATCAGGCTGCCTTGTTTGCTTTTAAGACGCCCTTTTCTATATGGTATTGATGCCTTCATGCCCCGTAATGATCAGTGTCCACAAAGGGAAAAACGATCAGCTTGTCTCATTGTGATGTTATTGCCAAAGGGTTGAGTCCTTCTCCCATAACATCCATCAGCGTTTTGTTCCCTGCCTATGAAACTGTACAGCGCTGAAAACAAAATTGCTGATCACCCTGTAAAGACCCTTAAATGACTCCCAACCACTTCTATGATGTTATCTCCATCTTATGTCACCAATTTCTTTAATCAGAATAACTAATTGACTTTTTTTAAAGAAATAAAGACCTAGAAGTATATGCTTTGTGTGTGGTTCTTGCCTTGTTTTAAAGGGTTATTCACCCAAAAATGAAAATTGTCATTAATTACTCGCCCTTCCAAACCCGCAAGACCTTCGTTCATCTTCAGAATACAAATTAAGATATTCCTCTCGGATTTCATCAAAAATATGACTCATCCATAGACGGCAATATAATCAACTTTCAAGGTCCAGAAAGGTACTAAAGATGTTATTAAAATAAGTCGATGTGACTGCAGTGGTTCGACCTTAATTTTATTAAGCAACGAGAATGCTTTTTGTGTGCCAAAACAAAAATATTTTAGTCAATAATGACTTTATTCAACAATTTTTCCTTTTCCCTGTCAGTTTGTTACGCAGTTGGCTCAGTGAACGCATTGCAGAGCTTCCGTGTTTGCGTCCGAATGCCGGCTCAGTATTGGCAGAGGCTGTGTTCGTGTGAACAGCATGACGCAGGAACTGGCCAATAAGGAGTCGGTGTTCTGATGTAGAACCTGGAAGTGCTGAACAAAAAAAAAAAAAAAAAACCAGAAGAGATTGTTGAATACAGTCGTTGTTTTGTGTTTTTGTTTTTGTTTTTTTTTTGTTTTTTTTGTTTTGTTTTTTGTTTTGTTTTTGCGTGCACAAAGTATTCTCGTGGCTTCCTAAGATTAAAGTTGAACCACTGCAGTCACGTCAACTTTTTAACAATCTCTTTAGTGCCTTTCTGGACCTTGAAAGTGGTGATTTTAATTGCTGTCTATGGACAAGTCATATTCCTGATGAACAAAGGTCTTACTAGTGGCGAAGGACATGAGAGTGGGTAATGACAGAATTTTTTGGGGTGAACTAACCCTTTAACATACTGGTTTTTGAGTGTGCAATGTCTTCCACCAGGGGGCACTGCAGAACCCAGGATGAACTACATTCAGAGCATGTTTTTCAAAAATAATTTAATGGTTTGAAAAAGTCACAAGTACAGACGGTTTTTCTTGTACAAAAATATTTGATCATTAAATAGCAGCTTGTTTGATGTTTGGCATGTGCAAAGGACCACTTTTAGAAGAAGACAATTCAAGTATTAGAATATGACAGGCTAGTGTTTAAAGTGTTTTAGAGGTAGGCCATATTGGTATAATGCATTTTTTTTGGGGGGGGGGGATACTACAAACAACTGACAAAAGCCTTATCACAGTATTTCCAGTACAATATGTGGTACTTTCATTGCACTTATTTTTTGTTGTGCACATCTTTAGTGAAAGGAAAAAAAGAAAAAGAAAATGGTAAAGTCATTATGCACAGTCTCCAGAGACTTAAAACAACAAGCTGAAGTTCTGACTTGTGCAAGACACGCAGGTAAACATTTTGGATAGAAATGGCTATGCTCTACATCTTGATACTTTTACAGAAGTAAAACTGCCTTTAAATGTGTTCAAATTGCAGGTGCAGAATCTGAAAAGATAAAAAGAAAAATAACAATCACAGTAAATGTTAGGCTCAAATTTGTGATTCCTTTTCTGTTAATGTAAACAATACAACAAAAGTTTCAGCACATGTGAGGATTCAGTGGTGTACTGGAGCCTAGTGCATGCTACAAGCCAGAAAATTGTTGACCTTTCCCCCAAACCATTGTCAAATTAAAGCATGTGCCAACTTGTGGGACACTTTCTGAAATAAAACTGCTTCTTCTTAAGTCGTGCACACTTCGACAAGCAAGAGAGCTGCAGTTAACAATAGCCAATTAGGAATTACCAGCTACTCATCTCATAAAAATAAATATATATATATATAATTTTTTTTTTTTTGCAAATTAATTCTCATAGCTATTTGCAAGTGTTTGTAGGAGATACAATTGTGGAGAATGGTTGTGTAATTGACGCACTAAGGCCTCATTTATAAAACATTGCGTAGAAACCATCCTACGTTTGATCTTATGATCATTTCTCCAATGTGTGTACGTGTGATTCAGAGAACTGACGTACACACACGCACAAAAAAAAAAAAAAAAAAAATGTGTGCGCGCCTCTCTTCCAGATGTGAAATTTCAAAATTCAAATCATCTTGAAATTGTGCGTGGCTGACTGGTTTCAGATCTCCACCTTGTAAATGCCAGTCGATGTCCAAATCCTTTACATGAGAACAGTGAGCGGCAAGAATTGCTTAGAGTTCCAGATGCCTGCAGTACTCCGACTCTCTGCCACAAGGAAAAGTGCGTACGTCTGCTTAGAACCTGCCGTGGCACTAAGCACTTTTCCACATCAAAGACTGTTTTTTATAAATATGAATGTTGGTGTGGATTTTAGATTGTGCACTCCAAGTTCAAATCTGCATGCACACATTTTATAAATGAGGCCCCAAGTGCGCACTATAACATCATCAACAACAACAACAGTTTTAAAGATTTGAAATGCATGCAAATGCAACAATCTTCTGTCTTGTAGCATGCCCAAGATGTTGATGCTTGTAATTTGGACTTGTGGTCACATGGCCTTCCCTCACGTAATTTCAGTGAAATCCAAGAATTTGGTGTTTCATGATTCAGAAGCACAAGCATCTCCTTTGTGGTCGCAGTGTGAAATTGTTGTCAATACAGCCACGTTTCCACCGAAATTACCCAAAACAATTTGTCCCAGGAACTTTTTTCCCCCCAGACCTATTGTTAGCTGCGTTTCCATAGCAGTCTAAAGTACCGTGAAGATAGTACGGTGACGTAGGACTGCGAGCAACTTTCCAGTTCCCGCTGGATTTCCTCCTCCGCATATAAGCTTAATAAAGCCTGAACCTCATCGTCAGTCCATTGGTCGTATTTTTTAAACTCCACTGTTGATTCGAATAGCAAACAACTTTCACTGCACACACTGCAACATACTTTAGAAAAGAGATGGTTGAAATAAAATGCTGCGTGGAGTCAACCAATCAAAATGCTGCGTGAACTCAACCAATCAGCATGTTCAGTGCCCAAGCCCCACCCCCGAAAGTTCCAGAACTTTGAAAAAGTACTACCTCGTGAGCAGGTACTTTCGGGGGGGGGGGTTACCCAGAACTTCATTTAGACCCTGGTTCCTGCGGTCGAAACAGTACCACCCCAAAGTTCCTAGTTCCTGGGGAAAGTTCCTGTGGTGGAAACGCGGCTTACGTCACCAAAGAGTGACTCAAAGAAAGACAGCAAGGACTGAGGTTAGCATGTGAGACAAGGCTATATAACATTTTGGGGTCAGGGTCATGACCTAAGGCTCGTGTTAGGGATCATGTACCTTGTTCCCGAGACACGAAAGATTATGTTCTCGTTATGAAATACTTCCACCTTTAGCATTCAGTCATGTGCCACTTGAACTTTCTAATAAATATTTAGGATGCTTTGCCCAACCCAATTTCTTGTGCTGAGGTTAGAATCTTGTGTACAGTCTCTTGAGAGCCATGTTGGGATTGGGGTCCCAGCTTAGATGTGGAGACAAGAGGGAGGGGATGAGTTTTTCCCTGCTGTTGTACTGACAGCGACCACTGCAAATGGTTTCAATTACCATCATGTGACGTGCAGGAGGCAGACACAAGACTGTTTTTTAAGGCAAGGGATGGTGTAGCTTACTATATCTGATACTGAAATAGCCACCCACCAGGTGCAACTTTACACATATTCTCCGGTTACATTAACGAAAACACAGTCGATAAGGTGGCCACACATGCGGAGGCAACACATTTATAGGAAACGCAGAAAAAGTGCAGATCTCTCTTCTTGTCACTCATTTTGTATGTCCTCAGAGCTTTAAAAAAAATAACATATACAGCAGAATGTCTTGTCTCTGTGCAAGGCGATGTCTCTTTACATGTAAACATTCAGAAGTTGAGAGCTCGTACGCAGCAGTAGTCAGAACTTCTGCTGTCACGCAGTTGTGTGCTTTTCCCCGTCTCTAAGCTGCAGAAGTAGATGATAATTGAAGGGTGTTAGAATTTACACTTGCATAATTTTTATCTTATCAGTTTACAATACGCAGGCATGAACTTAAACAGCTAAGAGAACAATTCAAGAAAAGGTAGTTGCACTACTGGTGGAAAGTAGTCCAATATAGTTTGGCATGCAAATATATTACCAAATACATCACAATTTCTGGACATTTTCAGGCAAGTCCAACCTTCATAAACTCAACAGGTAGAAGTTGATAGTTTCGCCATCTTCAAGGACTCACCATTTTCCTTTGGTTACTCAGGCAGAAAGTGCAGATGGGTCGTACTGGCGGGGTTTTGAGGTTGGTGTTGCTTTGTAAGATGTTTTGATATTTCAGACACGGTTGCCCGTCCCTGCAGTCCTCCCCTAGCAGAAGCACATTGGCCAGGTGTGAAATGTAGCTCGATGCCAATCGCAGAGTCTCGATTTTCGACAACTTCCTGTCGGCCGGCTCCGTGGGGATGAGGGTGCGTAGAGCCGTGAAGGCGGTGTTGACGCTGTGCGTGCGGTCTCGCTCCCGAGCATTAGCTGCCTGCCGTTGTTTACTCACCCCTGAGAGTCTACGGCCCCCTCTGTGTCTCCCCGCCTCCCTATGGCCCCGTGCGGGGCTCCCTGCTCCAGTGGATTTCTCCGAACTGTCACTGCCACTGTCGAGCTCATCAGGATCGGAGGGCAAGCTCTGGGTATCGTGTGCAGGATGTGCATGAACTAGCCCTTGCTCGCCTGTGGTGGACTTCATGGCGTGCAGAGACAGACTGGTTGTTGTGGGTAGTCCATGGCGTAGATGCTGGCTGCCCATGGTGCTTTAAGCTGAGTGAAAATAGCAGCCGGGGGGCAGCTGCGTCTGATCCGGTGTCCAGAGATCTTCCGTGGCCCCGTGGCACTTCAGCATGCCATTTCTTGAATGACTGATCCCTTTCTGGATTTGTCCGCCACCATGTGGCTGTGGAAAAGGATGGACAGGTGGAGCTGGGAGGCACCTGTCATGGCCCAAAGAAGGAGGACGTTTGAAGATATATAAATAAATGCACGCACTAACACACATACAGGGATTTGAGTGTTTGTTACACCTTTGGGCTGTAATATTTGGGTACTGGGTCATCTGGGTGACCTTGTGCAGGTCAACAGAAAGCCAGGACAGTAATGCTCTACTTTCCCAGAGAAGACCCACCTCTGTTTTTGTCCCTTCATTCTAGTCCATTCATCTCTTGCTCCTGATATTGTTTGCCTAATATTTCATGTTCTCTATGGCTTACAAATGGCTTTGCATGCTATGTAATATGTATGCAATAGCTAAGCAACCTTGTTGTTTGACCCAGTGCTAAATTTAGCTCAGAAAAGTTTACAGACAGAGACTGTTGTCGTTGCCTGTAAAATTCGTATCACATGGGCAGTGGGTCACTTCAGGTCCAAAAGGAGAGGCACAGTTGGGATTTAACTGCACATAGGGGGCAGTGTTTCAAATCTGACAGAATGTAATTCAGAACACCTGTTTGACCTGTTTGACATAAAAAAAAAAAATCCCTATTTTGCCAGAAGTTTTAACATCTACACCAACAACACCACAATAACCATGTAAGTGATATTCAAACCATTTAACTAAGGGGACATTTACACAACACCATTTTTACATGATGATGCATTTTGGGGGCCTGGAAACGCAAACATTTGAAAAGGATACCGTTATCGTCTCTGTGTAAACTACAAAAACACAAATTTGTGAAGACTGTGACATCATGCTCATGCGTATTATGTGTTCAGTCTATAGGCACGTAGTGTTTCTTTACAAAGTGACATAGCCAACTACTGGCCTGGCATGCAGAATACAGCGTTTTTAGTCATTTTCCAGGACCCATGTGAACGGGGATAATTTTGACAATGGTGTTGTCTGTATACGGAAAATGTAAAGGAAAAACTTTTCCATTTTTAGTACATCGTTGTGTAAATGTACCCTAAAAGTCTTTTCTGTAGTAGCTGCAGGTAGTGTTAACATGTAACTCACAAAATTAGCACTGTATAAGGGTTTTCTCTTGAATGCTGTCATCCTATTTCACTTTAATGCCCTGTCTGACTGAACAGCCCAGGTGTGTCCCTGTCTCTCGCAAGCACGTACTGTGTTCCATCTTTAGAGGCAGTAAAAATAAACAGTTAGTGTTCATCATAACTTTCATGCATTGCTGCTTTTTTGTATGCCAGTTTAGGCAGTGGTTTACTTGCACTCTGTTATGAAAACATTTTGCTTGATGATCATTTTATTTTTAGTCATATTCTATGGTTTAGTTCAGTTGTTCCTGGAGGGCCACTGTTCTGCAGAGTTTAGCTCCAGCTTGCCTCAACACACCTGCCTGGAAGCTTCTAGTATGCCTAGTAAGACCTTGATTAGCTGGTTCAAGTGTGTTTAATTGGGGTTGGAGCTAAACTCTGTAGGACAGTGGCCCTCCAGGAGCACGACTGGACACCCCCGGTTTAGTTAGACTCAGTACTAGGCCAGGGGTGTCCAATCCTGCTTCTGGAAGGCCACTGTCCTGCAGTTTAGCTCTAACTGGCCTCACACCTGCCTGGAAGCTTCTAGTATGCCTAGTAAGACCATGTTTAGCTGGTTCAGATGTGTTTAATTGGGGTTGGAGCTGAACTCTGCAGGACAGTGACCCTCCAGGAGCAGGATTGGACACTCCTGGTTTAGCTAGACTCAGTAGTAAGACACTAGGCTCATATTTTTATGTAATCACCACTAGATGTCAGTAGCACACCACTAGAGATTGTTATTCCAGCTTTTTAAGGCAAGAAGCACAAGTAGTGTGTACATGTTAATGTCTAAGAATTGACAAGAATATAAGAGAACTAATGGGTCATGAAAACAAAAATTCTAGTGTTGTTGCTACATTACAGTTTTAAAGTTCTAGTGTGGAAATTGTTTTATGAACACTCAAATTAAGATTAAGATGTTCTTAAATTCTGATTGACTTCCCTTCAGCCATTTGGTAAGTTTGTCCAAATTAGTTAACTGTTAAATCTTTACTCTTATCCATTCACATGACAGCCTTTACTAATTTGTTTGACCGTTTAGGCTCTTCTTGCGGACCTAAATTACAATATTCTCCCAATGTTCATGTGCGCATGCTAACACAATACATGTGCTGCATCCTCAATGAGCCCAAAACATGCGTTCCGACTGGTTTGTCGTTTATCCTGACAGCATGACAGCATCGCCTCTAATCTTTAAGAGTGCCTGCTGGGATGCAAAACAAAGATATGCCATTATAATCCTCTGAGAGTTTGCTTGGCACTTAAATTTGCAGGTGAAAGCTCCTGGTAAGTTGCAGAAGTCAGGCTTATAGCAATGGTTTCCTGGATACCCGCCTTCGTGGAAGCAAGCGGAGCATGAAACAATTCATATTTTCATTGAATGGTTTTGCAGCTCCAAGTTTACATAGACAATATGACATAGTTTACACTCCAGTTCCAGTTGAGCGAAGGTGAGTGCCAATTAGCATTTTAAAGGCCTAATTTCCTGTGGAACAAGATTATAATGCTCTGTGCACACCTTTTAAGCACCTGTTTTAAAACGCTGTTGGAAAGAGTTTGATTAGATTGTCGAATTTGAACACTTTCAAAGCGCCAACAAAAACTGCACAATCTCTGGCAGTTTTCTCTCTGGTTTTCGAGTACTCTTAAATACAGGTCACCATACAAAGGACGCCCTGTCCACCTACACGTATTCGCACACTTTAAAAGTAACTGATCTATTTTGAAACCATGCCATAAAACATAATCCAAGTGCTAAGGGCAATTGCAAATCATATCTGAGATGCTGGTCTACTGCACAGAAGAGCCAAGAAATCATTAGCATCTTGTTATGCAGTACATATTCATGTCCTCATCATACAGTATGTATTTTAAATTAGATATATTAGATAAAATATTAACACTTTTTTTTTTTTTTTTAGAATGTAAACCATATTACTTTCCAATTAAGTGAAAACAGTGGGTGAACTTTAAATAATTTCACTACTCTAGTTTGAGTGGATGTTGCCATTTTTACTAGTTGTGCTAATTAATTATGCTAACTTTCTTATTTCACAATAACCCTTTCCATTATGTTAGCCTTTTGTAAAATCCAAGTCCTTAAAATTGCAATGTAATGGAAGCAGCGTCAGATCATATTTTCCATATTGTGATGTACATCTGAGTGAAATGTATCATTGACAAAGAAAAAAACATGTGGGACGGGACTTGGTTCTATGAATCGGTTGTTGATTGGATGGAGGTGGAACTGAATGCGAGCTTGCAGTTGATTGTAAGAAAGGGGCATGGTTTAGGCAGACTAAATAATTGGAAAAGTCCGGCATACTGTACATCACACACAGAAAATTCTGGAATTTCACTGGAAGATTGAGTTACGGCATTTTGATTAAAAATTGAGGTAAAAAAAGAAATGCATACATAGATGAATCATTCACAATAAGATCACAATTAGAAAATAGATTGAATTTCTATTTCATGCCAACTTTAACAACAACATCTTCCAGGAATTGGCATCATTACAGAATGAACATCAGACAGTATTAACTAAGGATCTAATGAATTTTGTAATGTTTATTGGTTTTAAAGTCACTTTAAAGTTATAGAGTTAAAAACCAACTGCGTAACAGGAACAACCCATTAAACAGAACAAAAGACTGAGAGAGAGTGGAAAAGACAGAATGAGAGACCACATAATAAGGTAAAGAAACATATGACAGTCTAGCCCAGATGAGAGACACACTTCATGCTTTCATTTCTCCTGCTCGGCAGGAGAACCTTATGAGGGTCTCTCTAGTGCCCTTGCTGACCATTAAAGGCAACTAATTGGAGCCCAGGGACAGACAGCTCCGAGAGCTACAGAAACCTCTCAAAGAAAAGAGTTCCCAGAGAAGGAAAGAGTTCCTCTAGGAAAAAAGTAAATACTACTGCAGTTTTGGACCACACTCCACCATGTACCTTATTGCTACTTAAACTTCAAGAAAAGAAGGGGGAAAAAAAGGGGGGAAAGTCTGAGGTGATGGGTTTCTGGGTTTACTCTTGAGTCATCATGCTTGAGAGATTTGATCTGTGGCCAGAAAACTGCTTTTTCTTCTCAGCTTTTCCCTTTTCTCCTCTAATCTCTCTGCGCTTAGGTCTTCAGAGACCACATGGACTATAGCATTTCAGTTTTTGCAGATTTGTAGAAATAAACTTACATCAACAGCCTCTTAAATGCTGCTAATCGGATTTCTGTAAACTAGCATAGTCACATTTAGCCACTTCCAACATAAATCAGGGATAAGTTATTATAGCAAAATATACCCAGACACTATGATAAAGACCTTGACATGAAGCAGACAGCTCTTAACACCTTGGATGTTTTGTTTTTGTTTTTTGTTTTTGAGCGGCATACCGTGTATTGCTTGCTACATGAATACCTGCCAAATAAATAAATAAATAAATACATGGTCACGTAACTAATTTAACTTGTTAGATAAGCTAATCTGCAACATTTACATTTATTCATTTAGTAGACACTTTTATCCAAAGTGACTTGAGGAAAACAACAGTGATACAATAACTTGTTTAGATTAGCAAGCTTGTGCTAATCTGCAATATAAGATAACATATTTAGCTACAAGGTAATATGTCTTCATCCATTTTAAGTTGTCTGTCATCCAGCTTTCTGTATTTCTTACCATTTTCTTGTTCTTCCAAGCAATGTTGAGAATGCTTGTACTGCAATCTGTAACTACTTTGAGTCGTAATTTTGGTTCTAACCTCTAAGCGATCAAGAAAACAATGTGTTGGTACTACTCAGTAAATATCTCACCTCATGGTGCATGTCATGTTCAAACAAATTAGATAAAATTAAGCTCATAATCCTTCATTATGACCTCTAGACAAGTAAAATGTGATTGGAGAGAGTATACGGAGTAATATAGCATTAACTGGACAATCCCCAACAGGTTTAATTATAACACATGGCGTGAGAATCACAGCTTGACAAAAAGATGTTAGAAAGCTGTCATCATCCTCCTCACCATAGTTAACACATCTCAACGTGCTAAATAACAACACTGACGAAGGTAAGAATGCAAATATATGGCTTAATCTTCCTCTGTGGCCCCATATGCTTAAAGAGACCTTGAGACACATATGATTATTAAAGCAATAATGGGAGGAAGTGTGTTCTGTAATACAAAGTGAAGCTGACTAAAACCCCCTTTGACTATTGTTAAATCACTGTAATGTACAGCCTCTTGTGTCATATTTCTATTAATAAATGGCTGCAACAGGCGTATCATAAAAGACACTAGTGTTTTATAATGGCAATATTCTACTGCCAAGTAATAAACTACATTAGCCTAACTATTTACTATTCGTTTTCTAAGCATAAACCAGAGAACCACAGTTCTATGGCTGCTCTTAAAACATGTGTACTGAGACTATAATTACATGCATGATTTATGCACATGACTGATTAATAACAAATTAGATGCATGCCCAGAGGATATTTACAAGATTGAAGACTTTATAGCTATAAATTTCTATCTCAAGGTCACTCACATTATAATTAGACATTTCCAAGATCTAAAGGATAGACTGTGAGCAATCTGTTGGACGTTAACTGGGGGGGAAAAAAGAGTAGAGAGAAGCCCCGCCCATGACTGGTGAGGGAATCTGCCTTATTAGCTTAGCTCCTCCCCTGAGTGAGCGGTACACAGTCCGCCATGTTTATCTCCTCGCCAGAGCATTTAACACCCGAATTCAAGTTAAGAAATGTATTCTTATTAAAGCTACTAAAGTTATTTAAACAAGAGCAGTGAGTGATTTTCTGTTTTTCTTTTGTTGTTTGGTTCATATTAACAGCAGCAGTAGGTAATGTATATTACGCTGCTGTCCCTTTAATATACAGATCTAATATACACATGCAATTTTTTTTCTTGCTGTTTATGTTCACAGACATAACCGACAATGTTTGTGAACTTTGTGTGTTTTTGGCATAACCTTGTGTGTATTTGACAGTTTAAGTGCAATAAGATGCGAAAGAAAAATCAGTTTATGACATAGGACGCGCCATCTGACAGCCAGCTTTCTGAGCGCGTGCTCTGGATGTGTACGCTCAGAAAACCATATATCAGAAGTTTAAACTTTAAACTGTTATGGCTTTAAATCGCATGAAAATAACTTTAATGATGACGAAGAACTGCAATGTCACGTGACTGTGGCCACAATAGAGATGATAATCAAAACCAAACAGATTGTTAGTGTTTGGCAGAGTATTTGAGTTGTAGAGGCTCCACCCTCTTCTGGAGAGCGGTGTGGGGAGCAGCAGCTCATTTGCATTTAAACATAGGCTACATTAAGAACATACAAAAGAACATTCCTTCGATTAAAAAAATGGGATTTTACAACATGGTAATAAATGATCTGTGGGGTATTTTGAGCTGAAACTTTAGACACATTCTGGGGACACCTGAGAATATTACTGTAAAAAGGGGCATATGTCCCTTTTAAGACTCCATAAAAAGTTTATTTAGCTCAGCGCTGGTCTTGGAGAGCCTCAGTCCTGCAGTTTTACTTGAAATATGGTGAAATATGACTCATACATGTTTTGGTACAACTGAAACTAATAATTTAACTCTTCCAGCATTTCCATTTGTGTTGATATTAATGTAAGCCTATGAGACAAAAATAAATGCGGATTGAAAGACATCGATCGAGACGATTTTACTCCACAGTTTAGCTCCAAAACTACTAAGATCAGAGCAAAAGAACAGACTTTGTGTGCATATGTTTGCTTGCTTCTTTGGCACACGTTCAAATGAATATTTAACGCACGCGCGCTTCACTCTTTGTCTCTCTATGGAAGTGCAGTCAGTAATTGACTGGCCTTGATGGTGTTTAAGTATTGTGATTAAAATCCAGGTTTCCGTTTTTCCCATAATCGTCGTGTTCCTATTCCCACTCTGTAGAAGTTCACACCACCTGTGGCGGTAAGT
Source organism: Mylopharyngodon piceus (assembly GCA_039654765.1). NCBI lineage: Eukaryota > Metazoa > Chordata > Actinopteri > Cypriniformes > Xenocyprididae > Mylopharyngodon > Mylopharyngodon piceus. The sequence goes on from CM077438.1 coordinate 34,884,106, forward strand.
CTGACAGTGAGATGATGAAATTTTTTGTCATACGTCTTAGCGGGAGGTACGAGACAGGGAGGTACGCCTTTCCGTGGAAACACACACAGTCACACACATGGGCGGACACATTTGTAAGGTGCTTAAAGTTGTGAACTTGTTGCATTATCTTAACGTGCAGGAATTTTCAGTGTCTTCAACTGAAGAGTTATCTGAAAATCCCGTATGACTTTCCGCAATACTTTGTAAAAGTCGAAAGCCCTGCAGGACGACAGGCAGACCCTAAAGGGACCATGACCAAAAATGAAAATTCTGTCATCATTACTCTAACAGACCTTAGTCAGGTTAGACGTCATAATGACTTTTACGTGGGGTTAAAACGAACGAACAGTCTTTACAGTGGCTGGGATGTGCTGTAGGCTATAAAGGTCAGACTCCCACATCAGGTAATTTTCACAACTTTAAAAACTGTTTTGTGGTTTTTGTCTACTGAAAGTTTTTGTTTTTGTTTTTTTCCCCCAGAAAGACATATCGACAGCTGAAAATCGGTATGTCATTAAACAACTGCACATTTGTTCATCCGCTTGATTTCAGAAAGTGAATATGGAGCTACCTTGAGTATAATTCTCCATAATGCTCATCCCTATTTTCCTTGAAATTACAATGAATGGAGGCTGAGACGAAAAAAGACGAAAAAAAAGACAACAGTAAAAACAGTAATATTATGAAATATTATTAGAATTCAAAATAGTTGTTTTCTATATATTTTAAAATACAATTTATTCCTGTGCTACGGAACAAAGCTACGGAGCCCCTAAAGGGACATGGTGGTGGGGGGGGGGAAAGAGAGAGAGAGAGAGAGATTGGAAGGAAAAAATGTCAATGCAGGCCCGGTTCCAAAATCAAATCACTGAGGGTGCTCTAGTAAAGTGCTGTAGGGGAATTTTACAGTTAAAGACCCAAAAGACCAGATATGATGAATGAAGACCTGGGGCCTCATTTATAAAATGTTGCGCAGAAACCGTCCTAAATTTGATCTTACGATCAGATGTGCGTACGTGTGATTCATAGAATGAACGTACAAACAGAAAACGAGCGTACGCCTCTCTTTAAGATGTGAAATCTATAAATCACAAATGATCTTGAACTTGCGCGTAGCTGAATGGCTTCAGTTCCCCGCGTTGTAAACAACACCTAATTAATGTCATTTAGGCCTACATATAAAAGATCAACAGTCATCGTCCAAATCTTTAGCGAGCTGCAAGAATAGCTTAGATTTCCAAAAAAGTGTGTACGTCTGCTCAGACCCTGACGTGGCTTTAAGCACTTTTCCACGTCAAAGACCGTTTTTATAAATATGAGCATTGGCGTGGATTTAAGTGTACGCACACTCTAAGATCAAATCTGTGCGTATGCACGCTTTATAAATGAGGCCCCTCGAGTCAGAGTTTAAAACAATAAATTGAAGACAATTTTACTGAAGAATAGTTTTCAGTTTCAACAGCAGAAGCCAGCTTCAAGTCTCACAGGGAGTTTGTAGGCCGCTCTGCATACATTCACATTTCCACAGCAATTATACTCTAACAGAGTCTACTAACTACATCATTACTTAGGTTAAATGATTCTGATTGGTTAAGAAACAGACAACATTAGTAATCTTCCACAGCGTATCTCCATCCATCGTGATGCTGATGCTCGGACCCTGGATTTAGGAACAAGATGTCCTTCAAGATGTCCTTCTAGATGCAAAGGCGTCTGCAGGTCTCAAGCTGAATGCCAGTTGTCATCAGTACCAATACATGAACTGCACACAGAACACTACGCACATACAAAGATACACAGGATTCACAGCTTCTTCAAGGATGAAGTTGGCCCAGGCTTTAACTATAACAGGAAATATTCCCAAAATATACTGATAAGTTGTACATTTCTCTCAGTGAGAGGTACAGACAATATTCATCATTATTTTCTATTGTTTGAAAATGAAAATAAATGCTTTAATATACGATGAAGAAGACATTCAAATAATTTGATATTTAGAAGGATAAATGTTGATTAATAACTTGATTATAAATCACTCAAAAGATATATATTGAAGCGGCAGTGGATTCCAGAATCCACCCTTCAGTGCAGATGTAGGCTAAGCAATGGCTTCACCATAGCAGTGTACAGTGAGACATTTAAGATTTAAAAGTCATCACTTTTTACCAATAATTGAAATAGAATTTCAAAAATATTTTGCTATGAATATATTTTTTTATTAATCTGTTAGTCTGCCTTTAAATTGCTTTAATGCTATTTAACCATTTATCATTACTATTTGACTATTTTAAATGAATTAAGTGAACTTTAAGCACAAATAGTCATATTTCTGTCCTGTGCCGAGTGAATCCAGGCAGCATTTATATGTACGTGTCACTTCCGAAACATTGCAGCATGCAATTGGCAATCGATCCTCTTAGTGTTTCAGAATGTAGACTCAGACAGATATAAACAGTCAATGAAGAGCTTTATTGACAGCAACTAAGCAGATTGGAGATAACGGGTAAGTTGGCGGTTCAATGAAACTTTAGAAGCAGAGTATAACTTGGTTATGTAGACATTTCTTGTCTTACAGGTCCAGGAGATCGTGGATAGGAAGACTGGTTGCTGATGGGACACACACACCTCGTCTGGAATGGTAAGTATGCTGGTATGGTTACTTCCAGGTGTACACAGGAGATACGAGTGAGAAGAAGACAATGGAGATAGACACTAGAGCAGTGGTTCCCAAACCTGTCCTGGAGGACCCCCAGCCCTGCACATTTTGTATGTCTCCCTATTTCTGACACACCCATTTCAGGTCTTGCTGTTTCTACTAATGAGCACATGAGTTGAATCAGGTGTGATATATGAGGGAGACATACAAAATGTGCAGGGCTGGGGGTCCTCCAGGACAGGTTTGGGAACCACTGCACTAGAGAATAACGCTGGCGAAATCGCTGGAGAGCAGGATGAGTAGTCCACTTTGTTGAAACGAGAATGGACAATGAGCTGAGATGAAGTGTGGGCTTTTATGGCTGGCTTGATGAGGGTGCAGACAAAGTGCAGGTGTATGTGGTTAGTATTCTGGTGAGGGAGTGCGCTGTGATTGGCTGAGGTGAGAGCCTGGCAATTCTGTGACACTTGGCAGCATGAAAAACAATAGTTTTATTCAATTGATTATATAGGCTGTAGCCTCGAAATCGAGCCAAGACCGCTTCCTTTTACAGTAACTAAAATGCTGTCGCTTTGTCAGTTCATCGCAATCTCGCAAAGTTCCGTTATAATCAATGAAGCTGCCAACAATGCACAATAAATCTCTTACTTACATTGTGTCTACACTTTGTTAATGAGAGGTTTTGCGAGCCTGCATAACTCAGCACTGAATAAAAACTTGTTTGGCGTTTTGAGCAGTGAGTGGATTCTGATGAACTTAAAACACCTCTGATTGGCCATTGCGTTCAAGAAACCAACAACTATGTCTGTGATTGGCTACATTGCTCACCGCTGCAAAAACGCATTGTAAATAGATACATTTGATGTTCTCCAGAGCGTAAACACAAATATGCACTGGGGCATTTGCCAAATCTGTTTCGCCAATATATTATTACAGTATCAACTGAGGGTGCTTAGCACCCCCGTAGAACAGGGCCTGTGTCAATGCTTTTTTGCGTTCTCTCGCAAAAGTTTGCGTTCCCTCACAAAAAAAATTGCATTCACTCGCAAATTACTTAAGTTTCATGCAAAACTTTTGAGAGAGAATGCAAAAGTATTGACATACTTTTCCCACCACCCACTCCCATGTGCCTTTAGGGGATCCGTACAAAGCTGAATTTTCAGCATCATTACTCCAGTCTTTATTGTCACACGATCCTTCAGTAATCATTCTAAAATGCTGGTTTGTTGCGCAAGAAGCATTTCTTATGTTGAAAACCGTTGTTTTGCTTCATATTTTTGTGAAAACTGTGATTTTTTTTTTTTTTCAGGATCCTTTGATGAATTGAAAGTTCAAAAGAACAGCATTTAAATGGAGTCTTTTGTAACATTATGTTTAACTGTAACTTTTGAGCAATTTAATGCATCCTTGCTGAATAAACATTGTCTTCCAAAAAAAAACACCAAACGTTTGAATGGTAGTCTGTGCATGTTTATATATAATTATTCATAATCAATAAATATATGCAAATCGGCCTCCTTGTAACCCTTTCAAACCACAGTTTATTGTCCTCTGCGTTAAACAACAGTGTTGTTTAATGTTTACCGTCCTTTTTTTCTATTTTTGCGCACCTCAGGTAATCGTATACGAACAGCTGGATTATTAGCTATGCATGAGAGGAACTATCTGCGGCTGACTCATTAATGGCCACCATCAATGGCCGTTAATTAGTTCAGATGCTTGTTTGTGTTGTCACCGAGATGTCTGTTTGTATTTGCCAAGTGATCTGCGGTAAAACTGCAGCCACTGCACGCTCCACTAGGCATGACACAAACAGCATGTTTACGTGTTTTTTTTAACATTCCAGTCACATTAAAGGGGACGTCCTCAGAGAAATAGAGTGCAACTGAGTTTCAGGCCACGTAGTCTGAAGAAGGATGGCACAGGATGCTAAATTGTCCGTGCCTTGGCTTCAATAACCAAAGAGATTTTTTTCTGTCAAACTTAACTTTAAACTGCAATGCGTTAAAAAAACCTTCTGGCAAAAGAAATCAAAGGTCATTTAGAGGTGAAGTTTGTCATTTCTGCGTCAATAAACAGAATTGCACAAATGACAAAAGTGAGTGGATGTTAGAATGAAGTCAAAAGAGCATTTTTGTAAAATACACATATTTATTTTGTTTGGAATGATTTTCACAAATATAGTAATGTTTGAAAAGCGTGAAAAAAACATTATATTATACCTTATACATAAATTAATATTTTCAGATATGATATTTACAAATTGAAACAGATATTGTAACCCTGTCAGGTTAATAAGTAGTAAAATATTGGCCCAGTGTCCTCAGTGCAGCAATGACATGTCATGTCATTTCCTCATCCACTCTGGACAGGAAGCTGTAAAAGAAATAGACAAGACTGCATTTTATATATATACACTTAAAAATAAAGATTATTTATTGGCATTGATGGTTCCATGAAGAACTTTTAACATCCATGGAACCTTTCCTATAGTTGCACTGGTCTAATGAAATAATGGCCATGCTTCATACAGATGTCTTTCGCTGTTTATTTGTCTCTTTCCCTTTCTTTTTCAGCAGACCCCGTAAAAACTACTAGAAATAAAGGCATAAAATGTTCAAAATTTTGCAAATGTCCACTGATATGCAAGTGAACATGTACGACAAATCCACTTAACTTCATTAATAACACATCACATCGTGCACATAAAGTGATATAAAACAACATTATAGACATTATGAAATATATATAAAGGTAAATTACTGTGTGCACCTCCCAGACCATGCAGAAAAAGTAATTCTTTTTCAGGTTACATGTTGTTTCTCTGTATCCATGTTCGTTCTAACCCAAAATGACACAGACCCGCTCCAAATTACGTTTCCTACGTGAATCTTACTTAAAGAACCCCTAACTTTAAACATTTTAAAAGGCATACATTAATAATATCAGCTTCTGAACATTACATTCATACATTTTAATCGCTTTTTTTTATTGAATGAATTTAAATTGACAAATTTATAACAAAAACCCCATTTTGGAACCTTTATTATTAAGAATGTATGTTTTTCTAAAGGAAAAAAGGTATTTATTTATTTATTTATTTATAATTACCTTTCTAGAGCAAAGAGTTCCCATGTAGCCACTTCTGCAAGCGCACACATTTGGTCGGACACATCGGCTTCCATACAAACACCTCTGTTCACAGATTGCTGTAAAAAAATCATGGCATTAAGACATTTTATCAGGTTATATTTAAGATGATAGATATATTTAAGAGGACTGATTCAGATCATTACATTGCAAATGTAAATCGCATTGTCGATTTTTATAGTATATGGAAGTAAAATGATGACAAAAGTTTTTGAAATTGAAAAAAATTTTAAAAATTGTGAAAAACCAGTATTTCACTCGGAAACACTTATGTTCATACCCTGAGTACATCTGCTTGCATGTAGCCTATATAGTATAGCCTACATCAGCAATAAGGTGTGTGTTTGGTGTTCTATATCACTGTATTAGTCTATTAAGCCACTAAGCGTTCTAGAATTTTCCCACGGCGGGGGAATCCTGGTGTGTGACGTATGAGGGAATACCTCGTACTGCAGCACAGCAATATATGTCTTCCTCAGATGTAAAATAATCTTATTAGATTATTTTGTTTACCCCATTAGCAGATTATTTTGCTTGTTTTAAGGAAAAATTTACTTAATTTTGACTTATTTTTTTCTGAAAACAAAACAATAATTTTTACTTGTCTAGAAAATGCTTCTTGATTTAAGAATTTTTAGATACTTTGACTAGAAAAAAGACAAAAAATCTAAGTAAGAAAAGCATTGTTTTGCAGTGTAATAATGAAAATTTGTGTGAAATGTTTTGAATTGAAATATTCACAGCTTAAATATACAACCATGTTGAATTTCAGCCCATATAAATGCAAGCCTTAAAAATACAATGCATTAAAATGCAAACACGGTTAATGCAATGCATTTTTTTCCCCCCCCAATTAGTGCAATTCAACAAGCTGTTTTGTTTCAAAAACATTTGTCATTATTTTACTTCCATATTAGTACAGATATGGAAAATGGTGGAATATGCAAATTTGATGGCAGAAATGAAAAACATGCAAATGACACTGGGAAAAAAACTACATTCATATTCAATATTTATTGTAAATATTCTTGGTCTGATTGTAAATAATTCCTCAGTGCATGTTTTTCTAAAAAGTTATTGCATTTTTTTATTTATTAATAATTAGTACTAATATCCATTGTTTTTTCTAAACAAAAGAAAAAACAATGTGACATAATTTATTTAATAATAATAGTAATAATAAAAATTTGTAATAATTTACATGTATATTTATTCGATGCAGTCTGCTGACACACCTAAGACTGTATGGGTGGGGAAAACTAATATTAAACATTTATATAATAGTGTAGCTTTTGAAGATCCAATCAAATGCAGTCAAAATTAATCCCACCCTAATTCGGTTGTCAGTTCACCTTGCTAATCCTGTTCTGTTCACACACAGTTTGGTAATGTACCGGAGTGACAACCTCATTCTACAACCGAATTAACTTCGAAAAATGCAGGTAGTGACAACAGCATTTACAAAAATTCTATGCAGTTTGTATGGAACCGAACTGAATACCTAATTGTTAATGACGTATTTTAACGTGCATCAGAGATCCGTCTCTCTTCTGTATGTGCAGTGCAAGAAATCAAGGGGAAAGCAGTATGTATTGCCAGATCTAGCTAGAAAAAACAGCGAACAAGAACAAGCCCATAATAAACCAAGATAAATCCAAATGCTTTGTATTGAAGACAACACCAAAATATTGCGACCCTCACCTGCCTACTTTAATATCTCCATAAACTTGATCGCTTCATTAACCAAACCCAAACAACAAGCCCAAAAATGCTTATAATAACTGGACACGGCAACCCTTTATGAGCGCATTCTGCGAAGCAACCTTTCAAACAATTGCAGAACATGATGAGTCTTTGGTCGCTGTAATATTTTGTCAAAAATAGTGGATACCAAACACATGAGACGCTAGAATGTTACCACACTGTCAATCATCGCAATTTCAGGTTCCATACACACAGAGAGCATTAATTTAGGGGATTCACTCCCGTATTTAAATGCAGTTGTTACTCCTGAAACTTTACAGTGTGTATGTGGCCAAAGACTCTAAAGAGACCCAAAATCAAAGTTATATCTTTATATCTAAATTTTAATTTTTAATGAACTATTCCTTCATATAAGCTCAAGGAAAAAACATTTCAAACTGTTCCCAATTTACTACCATCATGAGAACATCACCCATCGCGCTTTACTTTCACTATTAAATGTGAAATCCTGCTCCCATGCCAAACACAGATGATCTGTCTGTTTATCACCAAACATATCACCAACAGCCACTGAGCACAGGAACACAAGAAATGCTATTTAGATTCTTTTACCGAGAACTCAAGTGAGTGAAGTGCGTGTTCACTGCCGTGTGGTTGTGGTGAAATGATTACATTTGGGATAGGAATCACTTACGGATTTGGCAGAGAGTCCCCCTCCAGCCGGGACTACAGTGGCAGGTGTTCGGCCCCACACATTCACCTCCGTTTAAACACTTTTGCAGACAAACAGCTGGTGTAACAGAAACAGATAGAGAAACAAGGCTCAAACCAGTGGCACACATTATCAAAGGTGTGATTTCTATGTTATAAAACTACAATTGTTCTAATTCCTGTTAGTTATTACATTACATCTGAGAGGTTTATGTTTAAAGACACAATTAATTCAACTGGGAAAGTGGACCGTGTGCTCGGGGTCACTGGGGTCAGAGGACATCGCTGTGACTGATGGGTCTCATGTGTAAAATGGAATTTTTTTACATTTTAACTTGCTAACATGAAGCAAGGAGGTCACTTCTAGGTCTTTTTCAGGATGAGGTCTGGTACTCACGTTTATCACATCTCTTTCCCCTCCAGCCTGACGCACAGTCGCACACATCTGGTCCGATGCATCGTCCTCCGTTCATACACACTGGCTCACACACACCTGTGGAGAAATGGGAAGGTAAAGCTTTTGATTTACTCAGATCAAAAGGGTAAAGTAGGGTTTTTGTAGTCAGATAATCCAATCCATAATTTAGAGTTTGACTGGTCAAAGATGTGGCTGAAATACTGATTTAAACTCTGACAGCAATCACAAAAAAGTAATTAGGAAACTACAAAATAAAATAATAAATAAAATAAAAAATAGAAACATTTATGGTATTAAATAAAGAAAAAAATAATTAGAAAATGTGTTTTAATAATATTAATATTAATAATACTTTTTAATATTTTATTATTAATAAATTATTTGTGTTATAATATTTTAAATTATTTAATATCATACATGCATCTGGTTTATTATTATTATTATTATTATTATTATTATTATTATAAATACTTTTAAGTGGTGGTTTATTATTAATAATTGATTAATAAGTTATGTTTTTTCTATTTTAAGTTTGATTTTTTATTATTTAATATCAAATATGATAATAATAACAACAACAACAGTTATTGTTATAAACTGCTTTATTTTTATTCAATGCTTTATTATTAAAATTATTCATAAGTTATGATTTTCTTCAATTTTACATTTTCTTTTTTATTATTAATATAATATAACAGTAATAAAAATATTAACATAATTAGTATTATAAATAATATTGTTTAATCAATGGCTTATTAAATTAATAATTTATTATTTTCTTTCTATTTAACAATGCTTTACCTAAAAAATTAAATTCTTTACCTAATTATTATTATTATTTTTATTATTGAAGTTATCTTTATTTCCAATGTATTTAAAAACAAAAATTAATTTGCTGTTTACTGTCTCTAGTGTGACGTGTATATATATATTTTTTTTTTCTTTTACACTTGACCTCAACATAAGGACATTGCCAACAGTTCTTTAATGATATTTTACTTGGAATATTCATATAACAAGACACTGCATCCAAATTAATTAATCCAGTCCTGATCCCATATGTTTCATAATTCTCACAGTTAAGTAACTCACTATCTTTGCTCAGATTCTTCTCTCTTCCTCCTTGATCAGACAGACCATATGTAAACTGTTCAAGTGATGTCTGATCTTGGCTCCCAGAGCACCATTTCGTCAACAAAACAACTGTTTTTCTTCCATATGCTTTGATTTCACTCCCATCACGTCATGTGCTTCACATGGGGGAAGTACAAAACTTTAAGCTTATGGTTGAAGGTTTATGGTTATACATGTGAAATTGACCCGACACCTGATCTTGGCATGGGTAGAAGTCCTCCATAAACACATCAGGAAGAAGGCACTTACTTTTCTCGCAGCGCAGCCCCGAATATCCCTCCACACATGAGCAGATGTTGTTTCGTATACAGTGACCGCCATTCTTGCAAGGTGGACTGCACACGGCTGAAAGAAAGAGAAGTACATAAGACGTCCAGCAGTTGATGAATGAATATTGGACCTGTGTTCTTTGAACAGATGCTGGAAACATCAAATAGCTGTAAGGTGAAATAAACGTCAGCAAATCTGACATGACCATGAAAATGCACTCTAAAAGCTCCTACATTTCACCCAAACTTGAAGCAACCCAGACATTAGAGTCATTCCCTGTTATCAAAAACATCTTTACCAGACGACTGTTTCAAGCCATTAAGTGAATCATTTCTCACCACATGGAGCTGTTATGGAGGAATCGATATATATATATATATACACATCAAACATCCTGGATCTGGGGCTACAACATAAGCAATAGAATCCAAATGGTTTTTAAGGCTGGTCCATTTTATTGTTTTAAAGTGCAGTAGTCATGTTTTACCCCTATGCTGTTAAGAAATTGATATCTGGCCTCTGTAAGCTCTCAAAAAATAAGGCAATGCATCATTAAAGTTGATTCAAAAAGAAAAGCTGTTACCGTTTTGACACCGAGCCCCGTAGAAACCAGGTTGGCAGTTGCAGGAGTTCGGACGTACACAGGTTCCACCGTTGAGACACACAGGGTCACACAGAGCTGCAAACAAAAACACTTATTAAATAAAACATGAATGAAGCCTAGGCGGTTGTTTTCTGATCTTTGTGAGGTCAAAATCACAGCTCTGCTGTTGAAAATCAATGATTTACTTCTTCAAAGAGACTAAAAGAGATTATTGTTATTGTTCACTTTCACTTTTAAAAACATTTGAAATTCATACATTGAAATTGTACATGCTATGCTGCAATGTTTATTCAACAGCTACTTCCAGGCTAAGTGTAGAATGAAATATTAAACAATTATAATCTATAATATTTACCAATATGTCAGTGGTGTTCTTGTTAATTAAAACTTTTAAAAATTTGTTAATTAAAATAAAGCTTAAGTAAAATAAAAATGAAATATGAGATGAATGTGTAAACTTAAACGAAAATGAGAAATGTTGCATTGGCAACTAACTATTTTTTTCTCTTTTTTAAATATTGCCAATTCATTTATAAACCAATAAGCAACGCTCAGGAGCTTTGTGTTGTTTCTAAAACCCTTACCTGTGGCAACATCTTATTGCATCACCTTATTGCTTTGTTAGGAGAGTCTAAGTTGATGTATATTGTTTTTGTTATTGATGTGAATAAAAACTAAATTCGTTACTCTGAGGCTCTCCGTTCAATTGATAGTAATTGATCCTCTCCAGTGGACAAGAGGAAGTTATCAGGCTGGAATAATGGCTAGTGTTTTCTCTGAGCCGCCAGAACAGAATGAAAAATGAACAGATAGAGGTTCTACATCAGCTAAATGCCAACAGGAAGCAGCACACACACATATGATGGATTTAGTGAGAAGAGATTGGTCCCACTGGGAGCCAACCACACACACTCTCACCTGTCTCGCACGATGGTCCCGTCCACCCCGCCAGACATTCGCACTCATCCGGTGAGGCACACTTCCCTCCATTTTGACAGTGACGGTTGCACACCACTGTGTAATTGAAACCAAAACACATGCAATACCTCCTGTGACAACTAGGGGTGTAAGAGTTTATGTTTAACATCCACATGCACATGAAATCCAAGCAAACATGATTTATCAGGACTCACTGGTTTCACATCTGGGCCCTACGAAACCATAGGGACATGAGCAGGTGTCTCGACCCACGCAGGTGCCTCCGTACAGGCAGGGCAAACTGCAGAGAGCTGCAGGGATATTCATACGACCAAATGCACACAAAATACAGTCATATTTCACACAAAGCAAACAGCTAACACATAACTCATCAGGGCTGCACAGATTATTTGGCACAGTTGCCTCTTTATGGAAAGGGCAAACGGCACAGATTTGCAGATTCATATGCTGCTTCACACTAGTTCACAACATTAACCCACATAGATGTAAAATGTTCAGTCTTTTTCCTCTACTCAAAAGGCGTATACAAATTTTTGTCAAATAAAGATGTCTCCTAAATATGTGAATGGGTGAATGACATGACGGGTCATTTTTTTTTTTGTCCAAAGGCCTTAATAATAATAAAAAACAAAGATATGACATCCAAAGTATGTAAGGTACTACAACTAGATCACTTTTATTGAATCAAAAAGGTTTTAATTATATTTTGCTACATATAAAGGTATTTTAAAGATTTTGAAGTGTCAAAAGGTCATTTGGTTTAACTGTCCAAAGGCCAATACAGCCATTTCATTTGTGATTAAAATATCTTAAAATGTAATAAAAGTATATATTTTTTATTCTGGCATGATTTTATATCATCATATATCAACATAGTGCAAAACAGTATTAAAATTATGTGTAGAATTGGTTGCTTTGTTATGAGAAAGAATGTCCGGAAAAATGAATTTCATTGATGTCATTCGGAGTAACCAATATGAAGGGACCGTTTGATCAAGTCATGCGTTCAATATCATGTGACAGGATGTGACATGCTTCACATGGTCGTGAAGCAAAGTAACTAACTCTCTTTTAACTATTTGAAAAATTCATGTTTTCACTTGCACATACGCATGTCCCGTTACGCCTGTTCGTATTGTTTGAACATATCGTCATTCGGTATAACCAAAAGTGTCATTCGGTTAAACTTAAATTTTGGTTAAACTGAATGACTTTTTTGGTGACAAATTTTGTCCATCTTGTAAAAAATGACAAAAGCAAAAACCACATAATCTCATTGTTAACACTTAATAAAACTTCAAAATTAATTATATCTCCATTCGTTTTTTTTTTTTTTTACACTTTTAAAAACCTTATTCGTCAATAACCCGAATACCACCTGACTGCCAACTAGCAATAAAGGTAGCCAATTATGGTTCATAAACAAAAGGCCATTGGCCATAGACGAGCCCTCTTGATATGTTGTCCGAACTTTCTGTTTAATAGGAACACAGGAAAAAACACACATACGCACTTACCGCTTTCACAGGTCTCTCCATGGTAACCTGACATGCAGTCGCATACATCAGGCGCTACACATTTTCCTCCGTTCAGACAGGCTGGACTGCAGATAGCTGTGAGAATCCAAAATTACATTATTCTACAATTGCGTTATTTTCATACAAGTGTTGGTGTATGTGATCATACCTATGACAGAATTCACAAAATTACAAACAATGGTGTGTGTTTGTTTGTGACCTGTTTCGCAGTTGGGACCACTATATCCCTTCTTGCAGCGACACGTGTTGGGGGCCGCACACTCCATGTTTCTACCGCAGGCATGTCTGCACACGGCTGAGGGCACAAATGGCATGCAAACACAAATAACACATGGTCAGATTCACTCCATCAAAAAGCAAACACATATTTGCCTCCATCTGCGGCCTGAAGCACAGGAAGCAAGAGAATATACAGATTCTTTATGTACTGTACCTATTTTAAATGTGTGCCTTTCACTTTAAATTAAAGTGAGTTGTTGTAAAAGTGCAGGTGATGCTGGTGTTATATTTTTAGATAATTACCATGCTTGCTTTTTAAGATTCACCCTAAGTTCTTCCTTCGAGCATTCTGAAAACTACAGGGCTGATTTGAATAGTTGAGTAACTTTCACCACGTTTAATGAAAACACTAGATCCACTGCCATCTGCTTTGTAGAGCTCAACGCAAGACACCTGTGACTGTTTTGTGCATGTTCACGCTATATTCATACCTTGAAACAGTGCCTGAAAATAATCCATGAATGCATAAGTAATCACTGTGTTGAGTAAATTTCAACAGTAATGCAATATCATGGGGTTACAATAGCAAACATGTTTCTAGTGATTCTTCCACCCACTGCTCCTAATTTTCTCAGGTTCACAAACCCATGGGATAGAGCTCAAGGAATGTATTTATTCCTTATGCCTAGAGCATGCTCGGGGAATGAGCTTATTGTTTACACCGGTTACTGTCAGTTGTCAGTCTTAAACTCCACATGCTACATACTTTTTCGTATTTTAGAGCTCAGACGGCATGCCCACAGTTCACTGACCTATTGGACATAAATTGGCAATTACTATACAAATATTGGTAGTTCCAATCGCACTGGCTACCTTATTTACCCCTAAAAGATTTATAGTAGTATCTTAAGGGTACATTTATGACTACTCTAAAGTACTAATTATGCACCTTTTAGGGGTGGATAAGGATCAAAAATTCAGGGTATTGCCAAGTGACAAAATGTTGTACACCTAAGTAGGTATTTTTTGCTTAGGCATTTATGTGATGGATAAGTCTCCAAAGTTGGGCTTACAGGACTAACTCATCATTGAATAATGAAGAAAAGTCATCTATACATCTAAAATTACCTCTGCACATTCGGCCATCTCCAGTGTACCCCAAAGGACACCTCTTGCATCTAGGTTGCCCGTCATCTGCAAGCTCACAGTGGACTCCTGGGAAGCAAGGGACATCTGCACAGGTGAAGCTTCTCTCCTCTAACAGAACCACATTTCTGCTCTTGCTTTGGTGTTTATGGTTCTGAAGAGTCAGTTGATTGTCCAGAGATTGGGTGTGGCTTTGTTCACCAAGGTAGGTGAAGCTCTCCTGGGGCAGTGGTTGGGTCTCGTATGGGTCTTGGATTCCAGCTCCAAGGCCTCCATCTGCGGAGAACTCTGACTCCGAGAAGAAGGAGAGGGAAGTTAGGGCCGATGTTAGGGGTTGCTGGTTGTCTGGAGGTGTCCAAGGTCTTGATCGGGTAATTGTAACCAGACTGGATTGCTGTGGAGACTGCCTCAGTGCCTCAACATGTCTCGAAGTATGAGGTAAAGTGACTTTTCCAGGCGTGACGCCCGCAAATCCACGTGCCAAGACTTTAAATGAAGAAACTCGCTCCTCTGGACTTGGAAGAACATTCAGTTGATTGTGAGAACCAGAGAGGAGTCGATCCCTACTGCTGGTTGAGGCAGGTGTGCGTCCCGCCATCAGCGCCAACTCCCCTTTCCCTGTGACAGGTGGAAAGGTTGGTGGGTGGGGGATATGAGAGGTGGCCTGATGGTGTGGGGTCCTCACTGGTGAGGATAGGCGTCTCTGAGGTTGCCTGAATGGAATGACAGGGAGGTGCAGATGGGGAACGCTGTGGGAGACATGGGGTAGGTTGTTCTTGGCTTGGGTCAGTTGCGGAGAGTAGCGGGGTGCTAGATGAAAGGACAAGCTTATTACACAAGATGGCAAGCAACTTGTCAAGCATAAGAACAGTAAATATTTCAGTTCAGCTTTAAAAAGTTTACTTGTCGGTCACAAAAAGGCACGGTAAGGCTCATTACCAAGCAAGGACACCAAAATGAAAGGAAGAGATTGATTGAATTCTGCAGTTATGATTCACGAAAATCCTCTGGAGATCTTGAACAGACCTTTGAAGATTTTAAACAATGAGACCACCAGAAGTGCAGTTATGATGCAATAGAGCTCAGTACTAGCTTAAAACATTTGGTGATGCTGGTATATTTATGCATAAACAACAGATAGTCGCTGTGGCCGCTCAACAAGATTTATTCTGTCCCCTATCCACAAGCAAGGAACAAAGACGCAATACAACAAAACGCAATCCTAACAATAAAGACACACTGCAGTTTCTGAGTGTGTAGGAATCTGGGCCACATGTGGTGACAATGAGAGAATTAGCAAAATGAAGCTGTTTCTTTTCTAGTTCCCACTGTGGCTGCTCATGGATTCACTTCTGATAACGGCACTATTAGGAATGATTCCAGCAGTGGCCCATTCACAGGGAAAAATGCATTAAAAGTCATTACTCCGCTCTGAAGGCTTTTACCGTTGTGCTGCAATACTACAACTAGGAAAATGTATTCGAGGGATTTTTCAAGCAAAGGAACAGATTAAGCAGTCTAACAACATTTCCATTGAATGAAATGTAACATACTGTACTCCGGGGATAAGAAGGGATAAGATGCAGTCTGGTAATTTTGCTTTTCAAAATATAAAAAGAGAATCAAAGAACAAAGAACTAAAACAAGAAAAAAAAAAAACAGAAAAAAAAAAAAAAAAAAACAGTTTTCTGTTAACTCTTCCTTACTGTCTTTCCTCTCCTGATCCCCTCTCTAAATGAGTTTGCACATTCTTTTCCTTTACTGTCTCTTTCCGTTCCCTATTCCTGTCAGCCAAAAACACATTGAGGGTCAGCAACCACCGTGCCGCAGCCTGTGCATGACTGAGCATTAGACGTTTCCAGGTCTTAGTTATCAACCGTATCAAAGCACCTGTCGCGTTCTGAGGATTACGACAGCCTTGTTTCCTGTTCGTTATGTTTTTTTCTAATTACTGGAGCTCAGAGCTTTTGGGAGATGAAACAAGGAGGATTATGAATGGATTGAAGAGGAAAACAGTGACAGACGAATTTTTAAACAAAGCTAAAATGTAATTTAGGTCTTCATGATGATGCAACAACTCTGAAAAAGTTATATTGTTTAGTTTGTGTTGATTAAAGGAGCTTATATAGTTGAGTCATTTAGGCTTTCCATTAATTTGAAGAACTGACTGCAATGTTTCAAAGAGTACTTACTGCTGTGCTTTGATTGTTTCGTGCAGGTGCGTCCATTGCCATGGTAACCTGGTGGACATCGTCCGCAGACATAGCCAGTGTAGGGTGGCCGAAGGTCAATGCACTGAACACCTGGAAAACACGGCCTACTTGCACACTTGAATGTCACATTTAGTCCAGTGGGAAAACCTGCACAGTGGAGAAACATGACATGGAGAGAATGATTGCTTTTTAGGTTTGCCATAAATTTTGAATGCATGGATATTCAGTTCTGTCAGCCTCATTAGCATCTTAGCAGGAGATTGATGTGAATTTAGGGTCAGAACCCCTCTGGGTTCTGGATCCTCTGGTGCATTCACCTTTACTTCAACTCCTACCAACAATTTCACAGTCTCACGTGGCCTCCATATCCTACAATGATTACCCAACCGCAACAGACTGGTGAAGGATTAGCTATGCAGGGAAATTGAGGTCTCGCTCGTACACTAAGGAAGAAGTGCTGATGCCAGAATGTGTGAAGCAATAGCCTGAAATTTTTACCTCATTTCCTGTGACTAAAAGTTACCCCATAGTTTTATACAACACTAAACAAACTGGCATCCTTTTTACTCCACCACACAGAGGCTACAAGACCCATTTGAGCACTTTTGGAGTGCACAGGAAATTATTTTTGCAGCAGTATATGGGGGTAACATCACCATATTTTATTGAATAAGTACGCCCTCATCTTGCTCACAATCACCCAGACGCATGCACCTGTTCTGTCGAGCGTCACGTGCCATGTCAAATAAAACAAGAAGCCTGCCCTCTGCCAACGGAGCAGAGAAAGATGAAAGAGTTAGCAGCTGTCTTCCATTAAAAATAGATTTATCGGCCCTGTGATTACACATATCAAGGGTTATTGCCCGGGCTTTTTGTCCCATTTCCGCAAGGTCAGCACAAATCCCTTAGACAACGACGGGATTTATCGGCCAAGGGGGTGACAGCTTGCATCCCCTCTGCTTGCCATCTCATTTTCCTCCATAAGTGTGATGGCAGGCAATTTGCAAGGCGGCAAGACTGTATTAGCAAGAGATGAGGTGCTCCCAAGGATGATAGCGGCTTTTCAGAGCGTGCTATTTGTCCCCGTTCCTCAAACTCTGACCTTAACTACCTTTCGGAAAAGATGACTCATGGGATAGCAAATCTTTGTGGACTTTACAAATCCCCCCTGTCCTCCATCTCAATCCTTTTGTTTCCTTCCCTTCATTAATTACGACATAGACATGAAAGGTAAGTGCAAATGAGGGTTTGACAAAATATGAGGAGACGTATTGTTCGAATTGCTTCGAGTGCTGCCTGGGGACAAATGGCCATTGGGGACACTGTTTAATTTCATTTTCAATTAGTTGATACAAAAGGACGACCAGAGAATGACAAGAATTAATTTAACCTTTGGGTTTGTAGCACACAGTAACTCAAATGTAGGAGTCTCTTTTGGGATCCTATTAATGATTGTTTCTACATTGGTAATAACCTTTAAAATACAGACAACAATTCAAATCAATTACAGGGGTTCCTCCGTCTACGTTGACCCTCCGAGTTTGTAAAATTAAAAAGGTCTTTGCATAGAGTGAGAGAAACACTGTGTTAAATTAGTCAATTATAGACAATCTGCACCTTTCCATACAGGTGAAAAAAAAAAGTATACTTGAATGCTCTAAAAAAAAAATACTTAAATAAAAGTACATTCTTATTTTTTGTGCTAAATAAAATTGTAAAAGTTATATACTATAAATACACTAATTAAAAGTATATTTGTACTTCAGTAGTGCTTCAGTGCACTTGAAAAAGTATACTAAATACCACTAATACTTAAATTGATTTTTAGTGCACTGAAATAAAGTATACTACCGCAGAAATATAGAGAGGAGTTTTATTAGTGTATTTCTTAAAAGTGTGCTTTGAATGCTTTAAAAATTAGTAGATCTTAGTAGTAGATCAATCTTAGTACACTTTTATATAGTAATCCTAAGTTTAAATTAAATTGATTTTATTAAAAATATATTACTAATGTACTAGTTATAAGTACATTTTCCCAACTTTGGTACTTAAGTACACTTAATATAAATGCACTAATTAGCACATCAAATTTTAGTGGATTTTTATATATACCGTCACTAAGTTCTATTTTAATGGACTTTCATGAAAAATAAAACATGCAGGTTAAATGTGTACTAAAATTCACAATATAACAGTAAGTATACTTTTAGCATAAAGTACTTAAAGCGCTATATTTTATATATTTTAACGAGGGAAAAAAGTGCTACTAATGACATACTAATAGTGTACTTGATTGTACTTGTCACGGTTCACTGATTCACTCTGTCTCTCTGCGAGTGTGTGTTGCTGCTGATGAGCTGATCAGCATCAGCTGGGGCTCATCAGCATGCTATTTAATGTCTGTGCTTTTGGCCGTGTTGTT
The DNA here is from genome assembly GCA_039654765.1 of Mylopharyngodon piceus. Classification (NCBI taxonomy): domain Eukaryota; kingdom Metazoa; phylum Chordata; class Actinopteri; order Cypriniformes; family Xenocyprididae; genus Mylopharyngodon; species Mylopharyngodon piceus. The sequence goes on from CM077438.1 coordinate 34,903,251, forward strand.
AGATCATTGGTGTGTTCGTGTAGTGTTAGTCCTGGCTGTGTTTGAGTCTCTCTGGCCTCGTTCCTGTTTTGGATATTCCCCGTCAAGACAGTTTTGGATTACCTGTTGGACTCAGTCGGAGGACTGGTTTGCCCACTGCAGTCTCTGCACTACCAAGATTTTTACCAATAATTTGCCATCTGCACCCACGTCTGACCCTTGCTATCTTTCCTGCTGTTATTTTTCTTAATAAACTGATATTTGCTGCAGTTGCTATTGAATCCTCCTTATTTCACATGACAGTACTATTTAAAGACACCATTAACATGCAGTTAAGTATATCATATAAAGGAAAAATACATTTGAAATGAATTATTTAATGTATAAAAATATGAGGGCAATACATTATAAATACATTTTGTGTATATTTATCATATATTTTTCTTATATTTTAAATAATTCATAAGTGTATTTTCTAAGTCTGATGAATATATTTAAAAGTTTATGAAAGATGGGTTCAAGTGTACTACAAGTGGTAACTAAATACAGAGATAGTATGTTAAAAGCACATTTTAGTTCATATTCATGGTGTCTCAAAATAGCACAGTTCTTAAGTTCTTAAGATTATCTTAAGAAGTACTAAAGAAGAATTTTTAGTATATTGAGTACAAAATTAGTGCACGTAAAATAGAGCACTTTAAGTACATTATGGAAGTGTACTAAGTGTACTAAAATAAAATGTTTTTTAGTGCACTTTTTTTCACCTGTGTAAGAAAGGACAATCCCAAATGAGATCTTTTGAATATCTCTGGTGTTGCTCTTAAGACTGCAACTGAGATTAAGAAGGGATCTAATTAAAACACTTTCTACATATTCTGGTTCTCATATTTTTTTTCCTTGAGAATTTCAGTAATCTCAAATGCATCTCCTCTAGAATCTAAGATCTCAAAATTATCAAACTGTTCTCATATATGCAAAGATATCAAAGTCTGCAATCAAGATCTCAATATTTCTCATGCAATTCTTCAGAGATTCTTCATTAAATAATAATTTTTTGAAGAAAATCAGACAAAATGTTAAGGCAAATATTGAAATATGATGTTGTAGTAATAAAAACAAAAAGCTGCAAAGATGTCTTTGCAAAGCTGGTTAGAGTACAAATGTTCCTTTGGGAACCCCATCAAGTCTCTGTGGTTGATGTCTCATCTTTCTATCCTTCCATTTTACTCCCAGAGGACATAACCTGAGGGAGTGAAAAGGAGAAGAGAGGAAAGATGAGGAGAGGGAATAGAGCCATAAAGTCAATTTACATTCCCCAAACTGATGTCCTCCAGGGGCCTGTTGTGCCAGTCCCAGCAAATATCGTTAGGCCCCTGAGCTATTTGCAACAGAGTGCCATAAAGATAGGTCTTATGACTTGTGCGCTCCATTTCTCGTGTCTTTGACAGGTCTGTGTGAGGAAAAGACCAAAATTCCAATCGTAAATCTCACTTCCAATCGTGTTCAGGTCAAATATATGATGCAACACAACAGGTTTAACATCAAAAATGTAATTGGTTTTCACCTAGGTCAGATGATTTCATTTTTATTTTTGATGTTGGAGTTCATATTGAGATCTTTGACTTTTAATTTCAGACTTTGGTACCCTGACATTCATTCAGACATTGTTGAGATATCCGCCAAAGCTCAGAAGACTTAGGAGATCCGTTTAAATTATTAGTTGTTTCTCTTTCAGTAGGGACACAATGGAGACTTGTGTTTACGTCTGCTTCTTTTATTTTTTTTGCCCACAAAAATAACCCAGCAATTTCACTTCTGTCTCCTTTAGAGTTTAAGGAACCAACAAGAATTTGCTGAGAAATGTCAGAGTTTATATTTAAATTTTTAACCCTTGAGTGTCTTTACAAATGTGATGGAAATTTGAGACATTGTTGAGATCTTTTTCCAAACTCTCAAGAAAATATAGGCAATATTACTAAGGTCTTTTTTCTCAGCAGACCTCTTTAATATCTCAGTTGTTTCTCTCAGATAGCAATGAGGGGATGTTAGTTTATGTTTCTCTCTTTTTTTCCCTCATGCTAAAAGACTCCAGTAATCTAAAATATGTCTCTTCAAATTTTTTTTGTATAGTTTCACCATCATCAGCTTTTTAAATCACCTTTTGAAAGATTGTATCATTTACATATTTTCACCAGTAGGTGGTGACTGTTAAAAAATGTATTTGTCATTGAATCATTCAAGAGATTCGTTCAAAAACATTGATCCATATAATAATGAAACAAGTGAAGTCTTTATGAGTTAGTCACTGATTCATTCATTCAAACCGATATTTAAAAAAAAAAAAAAAAAAAAAAATCAAATTAATTATTCTTATTAAATACACTGCAGCAATCAACATTTTGTCAGAACCTCAAATAAATTACATATTATTTTGTTTAGTTGTCTAGTCAGAATGGGGATCCCTATTTAAAAAAATAAATAAATAAATAAAAAAATGTGATTCTCAATTTATCCAGAATCGTGCAGCTCTAGATCTCTTTAACATCTCAGTTACTTCACCCTAAGAACAATGAGATTGGTTGGAGAGCAAATGGATACATTTGTTTTTATCTCTTGTGTTTTAGATTTTCTTACTCCTGAGAAAAAGACACAAGTAATAATTTGTTTCCTCTAAAATTTTAAGAGATTTAAGACTTAACCGAAAATCTCATTTGCATCTCACTGCAGAAGAAACAAATTATACAATATACTGAAGAGATCTCATTTCACTTTCCTACAGGATTATACAACTGATTTGACTACGTGTCTCTTGACTATTACTCTTCCAAATAGAGAGTGAGAGACGTCCTTTACCTAACCTTGCCGTCGAGTCTCATAGAGAGCATGAATGCCCAGCATGGCTAATTAGAATCGCTAATTTCAGGCATTATACCAAGACGAGAGGGTAAGAGGTGCAAGCACAAAGGCATGCCAGCAGGCCTTGTCTTGCTTTGTGCTTAGCAGCTGGAGGAAAGTCATTTCCTGGGAACATCACATACACAAAAAACCCAGCATAGGAAATGACTCTTGGGGGATTGAAGGGACATCATGCTGCGTCAGGGAAAGACAAAGAATCATTTTCTGCAATGTCATGACTCCAGCAGTGGGCGATTTGGCTCCAAACGAAACCCTCACGGTTTTGTTTCCTGGCCATCTGTGGACATGTAGAGACAGAACAATGGAAACAACTACTTGCCAGTTCTCTGACTCGCGCTGGTGGCAGCTTTGGTGACCGAGGTCTTGCTTGGAGCTTCGTTGGACTCTGTCGAGAGGTGAGTGGAGGTCGTTTTAGGAAGGGGGGTGGCCATTTTGCTGATGGGCCGCACCGCAGGAGCCACAGATGAAGAGATGGCCTGAGAGGTGATGGGACGAGATGTGACCAATCTTGCTGGTGCTGATGAAAAAAAGAGATGGAGAGACATGATTCAAAAGAACTTGACAGCTTTTGCTACTGATGCCACAAGCATAGAATGAAGGACAGAGAGTGGGGTAAGATGTGTCGCCCCCATAATCACGCAAACTGTGGACAATTTTGGTCACATCACCATATATTTAGGAAGGACCCATCATGCACAATAAGTGCCTGGGATTGCAATAACTTGCAATTGTGGTATTACATCTCGAAAAAAAAGTCAGAATTGTGAGATACAATTATCTGTTACATTTTTACATCTTTTACATTTTCTGTGCATATTGTTGTTCAGAAAAAAAAAAGGTTTTCATAAAATTTCATCAAAATCAAATAACTTCCTTCACCTTTGAAAAGACTGCCGACGTTACCACATGGATATGAAAAACAATATTAAACTAATGCAATATGTTCTGAGTAATACACTATCTGATGGATGATCACGATCTTGTGGTTTGAGTTTCACTTCTGTCTCCACTGGAGAATGAAAAATGTGTGTTTGAAGATCTCTTTGGCTCTATTTTCCCCATTTTCCAAGACTGATACCTTGTGTTAGTTGAACATCTTGTGCCGAATCCGGCTTGATACAACAACCGCCTAGCAATTTCTGCCACTCTGAAATGTTCTTCAAGGAAGAGTTTCAGTGTTGAGGCTGTCATCTCTTTGGCTTGTCAGAGGAGTCGCACACCTCAGACTGTAGAAGTTCACTTCATCTCTCTCTCTCTCTCTCTCTCTCTCTCTCCACATGAAAACTACCGAGATGTTTTACCAATTATTTCTAGACAAGAGCAGGGTCTGGCATAGTGTCTGTGTGTGCACAAGGTGGATAACTATCTTTTGCCATCTGGACTGTATCTGCTGGTCATAATCAAAACGGGCTGGCAGATCCAGCTTTTGCTGCTCTGTTGTATTTCTGCATGCTGCAATCACACAGATTGTGTTTGTAATAGCGGCCCGGGCCTGGATGAAGAAGTCATCAAATCGATGTCCCTCTGATGGGGGAAACCGTGAACACGGGGCTTCTGTGAACGAGGATGCAGATTACGGTCAAAAGACATTTGCAGAGCATTTTGTCAAAGCGTATGGAGGAAGATGGAAACCATCTGTGAGAAGCCCCTTAAGTAACAGTGCAGAGACAAACAACGCATCTTTTCGTGAAACAGACACAATCAATCACTGAGATTTAAGGTCCTAGGTTTATAAAATCTATATATAAAATCTATATATATATATATATAAAGATTTTATTTCTAAATATTATATTTATAATTATTTAATTAACAAGAAATAATGAAAAATATAAAGTTGATATATATATATATATATATATATATATATATATATAGTTGTTTTATTGCAATACAATATTTTGACATCTGTTTGGCAATTCTGTGAGCATATTATACAGGGGAGCACTCAAGCTGAGACTTTGAAATAAAAAGCCCTGTGTTTCCTAAAGTAAACTCTGGGTAGAACTGCAGGATTGTGCTGCTTTGGCCTCTGCAGGTGAATGTAAAACAAGAAAAGAAAACTCTTTTTCCCCTTTTTGTTTGTGCAACAAAGCTGGGGTCATATTTTTTGGCACTGTTTAACTTTTTCAGAGGCAGACCTTAGAGGTAGAAATTTAGGGTTCTTACCTTTGCAGGAGATCCCATCTCCTTCCAGGCCCCGAGGGCAGGGGCCACACCTGAAAGAGCCGAAGCCGTTAACACATCTGACTCCAGGAAAACATGCCCCCCTCACACACTCATTCACATCATCCTGACATGTAACACCTATGAATAAAAAAAAAAAAAAATATTATTATTATCATCATTAAATGTGTCTGTATGCAGCCGATAAAGGGACATTTAGTTCTCTCGCAAACTTTGTGTTCGCTCAGGGGATCGCAAAACATGAGAACGCAAAAGCAGTGAAATATATTTTTTCCTCCTATCTTAAATTTTATCCACCACCATGTCCCTTTAGGGCAGGGGTGGGCAAACTCGGTCCTGGAGGGCCACTGCCCTGCATAGTTTAGCTCCAACCCTGATAAAACTCACCTGCCTGTAGTTTTCTAGTAATCCTGAAGACATTGATTAGCTGGTTCAGGTGTGTTTGATTAGGGATGGAGCTAAACTCTGCATGGCAGTGGCCCTCCAGGACCGAGTTTGCCCACCCCTGCTTTAGGAGCTCCTTACGCCTGTGTATTAGTGTTGTGGGTTTTTCAGTGATTCTCTCTGCATGTTACATCGTTACTCCAGTAGGTGGCAACAAGGAGTAATTCATTCAACAGATTTGTTCAAAACAAACGAAACTTTAAGGTGCGGTCACAATCACGAAATTCCGTGGAAATGGACCCCTTTACGAAATCTGTGTGCAGAAATCATTAGCTCTCACAGAAAATTTGCGTGGATTCATATTGAAATGCTTGAATTTCGCCAGCAAAAATTGTTAATTGTGACTGCACCTTTAATGTGGTAATAACTAAATCAATACTTCCCTACTATATAGTATGCGAAAAACAGTACACCAAAATATTTGTATGTCCGAATACATAGTATTTGAAAAACAGTAGGCAAAAAGTCCCTGGATGACCTACTACTTCTGCCAAGATTCTGAAGTGTGCATTCGATGGACACTTTACTATCCCATGAAGCCACAGGAGGGGATATATGAATGACAGTGAAGCGTCGAAACTGACACTGGTAGGTCAACATGGATAATGTAGTACGTCCGAATTTCATTCATACTACCCATATTCATACTATACAGAGTGTACTTTTTGACAATTGTGAAGTAAATTCAAATTCAAAAGTAGAACCTACTCAGAAAGTATGCGATTTCTGACGCAGCGTGATTCTTTCAGAAACTAAACAATAAGTAATCGAATCATTCACTCAAATGATTCATTCAAACACAATGATTCGCTCAAAAACGAACAGCTCTAATGTGGGCAAAAATACACAATGTAACTGACAATATTGTGTTTAAAACATAAGTTATTCAATATTATCTTGTTTGTTGAACCTGCTAGAGTTAATTGTCTTTAAATTACGATAGCGACTGCATAGCAATTGCCTAGTAACCACCAGAATTGTGACAGCAAGTTTGCATCAATCATTTTCCTCAGAAAGTGTAACTAGTAACTTGTTGGCCAGTATATTTTGATTCATATGCATTTTGATATGTTTATTATTGTCACTGTGAAAAACAATAGCATTTAGAGCCAATGTTACACTTTGACCCCTGAAAAATTACTTTTTATCATTTTTATCCAAAAAACTGTTATTCAAAGTTTAGCTTTATTATGTGTCCAATCACACTTCTCAGATACAGACTTTTGACATTAACCAAATATAATGCACATTTGAAATTCAAATGATGAAAAACACTAAAATTGTGGTGAAGCATTGTTTCTAGAGAATGATAATAATTTCCTCCACTTCTTTCCTCTGCTAAAACATCAAGTGTCCATACCAAACACTGCTTTCAGCAAAGATGAAACATTTCTGGACCGATTCATCACGGTGTTTTGGCCTGTGTACTACTCCCAGTAGCAGAATAGCATACAGATACTCTTTCCTCTGTGTGGGCTCAGTAGCTGCTGGGCATTTGTCCATTTTTTTTTTATTTTTTATTATTTGTATTTGTGTTGTTTGTGGCTTCTCTTAGAAGTGTGTTTGAAGGGGATCTTTAAAAATGTCCAAACCATCTGCAAAGGCCCAAAGCATTATGAGCTGCAGCAAAACAAACTTTTATCCAATCAGCAGCGTCGGTTCATCTCATGCATGCATTGCTATTAGTGGAAATGGACAAACTCTTCTGTTTCGATATACGCTGTGTGTCCTTAGATATTAAAAAAAAAAAAAAACAAAAAAAAAACACACCAAAGTAAAAAGCTTGAATCCTGACAAGAAAGCTTTTCATTTCAACTTCAAGCAACAACAGTCATTGCATTCAGCCAGGAAAGACTAATTCGCACATCGCCAGTGAAGAGATTTCAACCAACAACCTCAGAATTGACACTGAGTGAAAACACCTCAGCGTTTGTCTGAATTTCCCAAGCAAGAGCACTTGTTGCTTTTGAGCCTTTTGTTTTCACCCACACACAGAATATTCGGTTTCTTTCAAGCTTGGAGAAACTAAATGAGCTCGCTGGTCATAACTAGGACTGGGTTTTTGGCAAGATACGATATTATAATTGGATCGCAAATTAAATTGAGCGAAGAGTTTGTGCTTATTTAGATGACCTGCTTCGTAGTCAATAAGAAAAAATGCACACACTAATAAATACAAAATAGTGATCCAATGATGAGGTATTAATGCAGTATTGTGAAAAAAAAAAAAAAAACCTAGTCAGCATAACTCTTAATTTGTTCCATGTTCCATAATATATATATATATATATATATATACACAACAGTTCTTTCTGGTTCTCGAATCTGATTGGTTGAGAGCCGTGCGATATTCTCCCAGTATCAGCACTGGAACCGTTTCACCGTTTGTATCACTTCGCTTGTGGTGACTCTCATGGCGGTCGACCAAATCCACCATATTTTTTAAAAAATACTACTGTTGTTGTGTCATGAAATGTAGTTTTAAGAGTTTTTTAGGTGAGAATGTAGTTATTTAGACCTCAAATATGTAACTTGTATATAAACATAGCGCCTATTTTACTATTTGTTTAGACGCTTTCGGAGATGTGAGCTTAAGGCCATCAGCGGCCATTGAGCGCTCATGTACCCACAGAGAACTGCTTCATCTCGGCCAGTCCTTTGGGAATTTGCCGCTGGCTCTTATGTAGATAGTGGTTAAACATGAGATATAATTCATTTGTTGTATATCAAACAAGAAGCTTTGGTCTTATTACTCTATTACTTGTTCCAGAGCAAAAGGATTTGGGTTAAGGGGAAAATTAAATTTCATAACTTTATATTTAGGCTATATTTAACTTAAATCCTGTACTAGAGCGCTGCTTTTGTACGTTTGACTGAATTGTTTGCTTTTTTTATATCCTATTGTCTTTTATAATGGCTATTGTTTTTAATTTAAATATTGTTGTTCAATAAATATTATTGGTTACACTATATTTTAAGGTGTCTTTGTTACACTGTAATTATATATTTAAGTACTGAGTAATATTAAGTATCTACATGTACTTACTATAGGTTTAGGATTAGGGTTTGATTTGGTTTAGGGTTAGTTGCATGTAATTATGCATAATTTATAGTTATTACTATATTAACTAAATGTAACATATGTAACAATGAGTGTTTCCATATTATTTTATATAAATAATATGCCGTATTTGGTATTGAGAAAGGGTCCGTTAGTGATCGTGATATGGACTTCAGTGAAAGTTACTTTAGTACACCATTAGATGGCGGCAAAGACTGTCTTTATGAGTGAGTCAGAACAAGGAAGTTGTTTTAGCACTGTGGGAAATCCCCTCAACTTTTAAAAGGACAAAGATATCGCTTTTCTCAGTGGACATTCAAACAGATTTTGGTAACACTTTACAATAAGGTTCATTAGTTAAACATTAGTTAATATATTAACTAACATGAAATAACCATGAACAATACATTTGTTACTGTATTTACTAATCTTCGTTAATGTTAGTTCATGAAAATACAGTTGTTCATTGTTTGTTCATGTTAGTTCACAGTGCATTAACTAATGTTAACAATATTTTAATAATGTATTAGTAAATGTTGAAATTAACATTAACAAAGATTAATAAAAGAAGTGCAGATCATTATTAGTTCATGTTAACTAATGTAGTTAACTAATGTTAACTAATGAACCTTATTGTAAAGTGTTACCCATATCCATTTATAATGGATAAAATATGGACATCGACCTGAAAAATGAATGCTATATTAGATGCAGGTAATACACACATTTAGTCGATCTCTCTCTCATAATACCATACTACTCTACAATACAATAAGCTCGTGTGATATTGCTCATATATATATGGAACATAATTTGTGATATACCTGTGAGTCCAGCAGGACACTGGCATTCGAACCCATCGACCAGATCTACACACACTCCTGCTCCACACGGGCTGGAGCCGCATTCGTTCAGTTCCACCTGGCACAGGTCACCATGGAAACCCGACGGGCACAAGCACAGGTACTCGCCACTGCCTGCTGGATACTTGATGTTAGTCACACACGTCCCTCCGTTAATGCAGCCACATGGCCGTACGATCACCTGTAACCATGGAAACGTGGACAGAACTGTAAGGTAATGCAAATAGAAATAAAACGAAGGCTGTGCTAAATAGGGCACTATTTGAGGGGACAGCCATTTGTAGTGGTGTTCGAAACCATAGTGTACGATATCGAGTGCACTCATTCAATCCCACAATGCATTGCAATAACGAGTGTACAACTGATGTGCGCTCAACGGCTAAAGAATACTCATAATGCACTTTAATGAATGAACTTCCCGTGTCTCGCCAGAAGATGAATCAGCTGAATCATTCATCCATCCATTTTCCAAACCGCGCTGATCCAATGTGGCCACAGCGTAATATCATACAATTAGCGTAATGTCATACAAGCGTAATATCATACAAGTGATTATTAAATTGTTTAATTAAGGTTTATACAGAGTTCAAGAGTTAAGTTTCAGTTTAAATTTCAAATGATTATTAAACAGCACGCACAAACTATGCAGAAGCAGCAGCCCTTCTGGTGCACTCAGTCTCCGAATTCACTGGCTGCATCCGAAAACGTAAAAATGCTGCCTTCGGAGGACGCATTCCAAATTAGGAAGGCATCAAGGCACGTCCAAATCCAATGTTAGCTTTACTTCCTGTCTCCTGAAATATTTTCATCTGATCAATTTTTGAAGGCAGCTTAGATGTATCCTTCACTGCCTTTGATATCCCGCAATCCTATGCATTCCATTCGGTGACAGTTAAACTAGAAAAAGAAAGATGGCATCTGAAAGTTGCGGTTTCTGGTTAGTTTGTGTGTAAATGTATGTTTTTTGATCAACGTTTTCCACTTCTGATGACATTTCTAACAAGAAATGAATAATGTAGTAATTAAATATTTGTAAAAATATTTCTCATCAAAGCTCACTCTGTTTTGCTGTAGATCATTACACTGTTACGCTGCCTCAGAAGTCTGTCCGACATCAGTTTCGTAAGGTGCTTTCGTGCGCAAACACTGCCTGCAGAGTCACTGCCTGATAGGGCAGCGAGGCAACAAGTCAGCTGCCTAAGATTTCGGATGCAGCCACTCACTCGTCTTCATTCACTCCTTTAAGTGGACTATATTAGTGGAGTAATGTAGGGAATAGTGAATGAGGGTATAGGGGGCGATTTCGAACACAACGCGAGCATAATTCAACTTTGTCTCTCAAAAACCCAAAATTGTAAGAATTTAATAAAAAATATAAGATTGAATAAAAAAAGTATAATATTAAGTATATTAATCATTAATATTGACATATTATATTTATATTTAAATTAAAATTAGAATTAGAATTATTATACACACAATTACAGTGCACAGCATAAATGAGTACACCCCCTCTGAAACTTCTGAAAGTCAGCAATTACTCAATTACTTAGAAGACATGTTAGGGTTCTTTAGAGATAAAATGTTCCAGCAAGTCTGCTTAATCAATTACCAAAGAAGCATGTCAAAATTATTCAGGAAAGTAAGATTTTCTTATCAAGGTGATAAAATGTTGTATACCAAAAATGAGTACACATAAAAGAGTAAAAGTTACTAAATAAAACAAAATAAACATTTTCTGGTCTAAGTTTAAGGCAATGTTTGATCAACAGGTAAGTATGTTGAACCAAAACATTTAAAGAGAAGTAATTTCTTGACAATTAAAAGTGTTATATAGCCCACTGAATCATTCTCAGACTTAATGCTGACAACAATGGAACCACCTGGGAGAGAACTGTCAGGAGACTTATTTCTTAGCACAAAAGACGACAGTGGTACAAGAGGATTACCAAATAATTGTTTTAAGTGTGAAAATATAGCAAAAGTAACAAAGAAATTCAAAAACAATGGACTTGTGACAAGGCCCCTGAAATAATCAGGCCTTCATTTTAAGCTTTCATTTAGTGATGAGGGATTTTTTTGCTAGACAAAGAGCAGGAGAAATACCAAGCGAGTGTCTCAGAGCCAGCAAAAGCTATGAAAAGAGTGACTGTTTATCTCACAGAGTAAGATGCAGCCAGCAGAAGTGACATGCATGGTTGTTGTTCTCACTGGAACTACCTACTGTAGCCAAAGCACAATAAAGTCAGTTAGCCATTTCCAAAGCCCATATTTACAAAATATAGATTCTGGGAATCAATACTCTGGTCTCATGAGACCAAATCAATCATTTTGGATCTAACAGCATCCAAAATGTTATGGTGTTGCTAGAGGAGGAGTACAGTGAGAAGTGCCTGGTTCCCACAGTAAAGTTCAGTGGTAGTAAAGCTCTTATATAGGGATGTATGAGTGCTGAAGGTGTGAGGGAGTTGTGCTTTATCAATGCTGTCATGAATTCCCACACCACTGTGTAATTTAATACACAAACTTGAAACAGAAGATGTTACCCTTTCCTCATTCCCTGCATTGTTGGGTATTTTTTCAACATGACAATGAGGATATGGTGAAAAACCTTCTGTGGACATGTATTGCACTCAATCTTAACACTTTTGAGCACCTGTAGGGGATTCTGTAGAGACGAGTTGAGCAACACTCCCCATTAAAGATCAGGGCATTTAAGGAGCTCATCATCCAGGAGTTAAACAGGACAGATGTGACAATTTGTTATGAACTTATACACTCCATGCCAAGAAGGGTCAGAGCAGTATATTCCAAATTATGGAGGGCATACTAAGTGCTAGAATATTATACATTTGTTGAATTAAATCTAGGGTGTACTCATTTCTGCAATCCTTAATTTAAACAAAATTGGCTAATTTACTTATTTTACGGCTATTAATGACATATATTTCTGTTTTTATTATGTATATGTTTAATACATTTTAGTTTTGCCATCTTTCCATGAATTGTATTAGTGATCATAAAGAAAATACATCTTTTGTATTTGTTCAGAGGGGGTGTACTCATTTATGCTGTGCACTGTATATATAAATTTGTATAATGATATTTTTATTTCATTTATTGTTATATAGACATATATACATATATATATATATATATATATAGACAAAAATTTGAATTTGAAATTGCATTAAAAATACATATAGTATTATATATACTTCTATAATATAGTATCTTAAATTTATAATTTATAAAATTACAATTCAGTATATAAATTTAATATATATAACTTAATGCAAATATGTGCTGTTGTTTTTGTCAGCAGTGTTGCTAATTGCTTACAGTCTCTTTCTCTCTCCCGTCCTCAAACGACTGTATCTCTCAAGACAGTCTTTAATAAGCGCTAGCAGGCAGGAAGCAGATGCTTGTTAGCCGTCTAGGGCCCTCAGAGAAGATGGAGAGGACATTTGTCTTTCATTGCACCACACTGCACAGGACTCCGGAGAATCCGGGGAGCTGAGTTCTGCTGTCCTTATGCCGTGATAAGATATTTAAAAAATGGTTGACATACTGGGAACTCTAAAAATCAACTAAAATTAAGTGAGTACGATGATACTGAATGATTACCATATTCATATAGTATAGGATATACATGAAACTCCAAGGTACTTCAGAGAATATTACTGTATTACCATGGTACATATGCACCATTTTTAGTTGTCTAATGTCATCTAAGCAAATCACTCGTTGTTTAAAATGAATAAATGACCTATCTTTGAATGAGACCATCAGATATGCGAATATACAAGCTTGGCATTTACATTTATTCATTCAGCAGACACTTTTATCCAAAGCGACAAACGAATTGATTCACTAAAATGAATCAGATTTCCCAATGCTACGTATGAGTGAGGGAAACAGTTTAGAAATTCATTATTGCTTCAACTAGCACAATAAAATAATCAGTGTAATAATAAGCAGTCAACTAGCAGTGATGTAACATTTTGTAATACTACTCAGCTCATTGGAAAAAAATAGCTTGTTACTGAAAATACAACTGTTATTACTAATACAAAGTTAGTATTGTAGAGTATACTTTCATTTATTTTATTTATATACTTTTAAAATAATTTTATATATTATATATTAAAATATCATATTTTTTTTTTATTATATATTTTATTGATCCAGTTTTCCACTTCAATTTAATGATCCGTTAGAAACAAAATAACATCATACAGGTTTGAAACAACATAAGGGCAAGTAAATCATGACAAAAAATAATTTTTTATGAGAACTGTTCCTTTAAGATATCCCAGAAGAGGCTTGAATCATTATTACAAAACTAATATTTTTATTTACAAAACTAAAGTTTGCATCATGTTTCATAGAAATTCATTTCTGTCCTATAAAAATCAGTCAGGCATCAATCTCTCAATGTCTCTCACCTCCGCAGTAAATCTGCTCCGGGCATCACACTCATCAGACACAGTAAATTGAAAACTGTGCGTTTCCTCCTCATGCACTTTCCAGATGAGGAGCCCGGCCGGGGAAATTGAGGCACCGGGGGGCCCTGTCTCCAGCTGGAACAGTAGGGCCGAGCCCTCGGGGTCCGTGACTGTGAATTGGTACACAAAGTTCTCCCCTACAAAGGTCTGCAGGCCATCCCGTGGCGTGTGGAAGGTCGGCGGACGATTACCTGCGGAAATGAGAGGGGGATTTCAAGAAAGAATACTTAGAAGGAATCACCAATTCCAAGAGCTAATCTTCAGTTGCCAGACAATATTTTTTTAAGGGCTGTTCACACCAAGAACAATAGCTATAAATTTAAATACATAGTTCTGTCATGAAACTCTAGATGGCGCAGACTGATGGGTCTTAACGCAAGCTGATGATAATTACAGCGTTAACTACTTGACAGCGTTCTCTTTCCTTTCCCTATGTATAGATAAAACGTTATCAAAATTATTCCAGTTCGCACAGATCCACGGACACAACTAATTTTTCTGCATTATGCGGACCAGTCAAGTAATTTGGCAAATATCACTTTTTTAAAAAGACCAAGCTTCTGCGCACATACACACTCAAACACGCAAACCTATAGACTAAACATGTAAATGAACGGCAAGAATGCATTAAAGGTACTCGGTTTTCAGTAGGAAAGGTGTCATTTAAGCGGCCCCTAAAGTAATAATTAACAATTTTTACAACGGAAGTGATTCAATCAAAAACCAACTTTAGCTCGTTAATAATTTTCCTATTGTCACTGTGAAGCTGCTTTGAAAAAATATGTATTGTGAAAAGCACTATATAAATGAAGATGACTTGACAAAAGCTGATTGGTCCATGTCACATCTGCAGCCAATGAGCTTGTTGCTCACACATTTAAATGGCTGGTTACATTCACTATAGCAGTTCCTCTAAAACCCTCCACCTTCCCCAGCTCCACCTGTATAGATCTGCTATGGGTTACTGATGTATGCTATTTGTGCAGCAGCACTACGTCTTACTCGCAGCAGCGTATCGGCGTATGTATTGGCAGTAGCAAGTTCCTGTACTTGCTCTGCAGCAGCAGCAATAATCAGCAGCTGCAATAATCTACAACAACAGCTATAATCTACAGCAGCAGCGTAGCAGATATATTCCACTAAGACCAAATACATTAACATTGTCATATCCATTACCATGCTAACAATCCTCCTAGAGTTGTCATGATAGAACTATATTGATAACTGTATAGTCTACGCCAACGCATGATAAGGTTCTGCTTATTCTAAGCATGCACTGCAGTTTTGTCGTCTGTTGCTTTAAAATCTTGAGCTCTTTAAAACAAGATGGATTCTGATTGGCTGTCAATGTCAGCTGGAAACAAAACATTCTGAAAGTAATTCCAATGATATTGTTTCTCTGTGCCGTTATCGTTAGTTGTGGTGTGGACTTCCTATTCTTAGTATTAGAATGATTGTTAAAATTTTAATTGTTCTCGTCGTTGTTGTGAACCTTAAAGGTGTGGTAAGTAGATTTTGAAAAACGCTGTTGGACATTGTTAATATCTGAAATCAACCCAAACCCACCCCTCTCTTCATTGCTCCGCCTCCAAAACTCACACTCCAATCCTAACCACCCTGCTCCGAGTCGGTCTCAAACCCCGGCCCGTTTGCTGCTGGCATATGGGGCGAATGCACTACCAATGACGCTAAACACCGCATTCTCTAGCGGTCGTCAGTGTGCAGTAGTTTAAAAGCAAAACTCTCACTATCTGGCCACTGTTACACATGCAATGCGAGTGGATGTCTGTTTATCACAGCTGAAGCGCAACAAAATGCTTCACGAAAAATAAAGCGCAGTTGATGAACGAATGACAAGGAAGCACAAAAAATGAACATACAGTACACAAGAGTAAATACAAACAAGAGTTCGTTGTTAGTCGCCAACAGCACAGCAGCTCCAGACCATCAAAACCGTGTTACTCACATGAGAAGGAATCAAAGCAGTTTCTGCGTCTGTTTTCAGGCCTTCCCGCTTAGTTCTCTCCAGCGCTGGAAAGCTTTTCTAATATAAACGCTGGTCCTAAAGCGCTTGCCGAGTCATAAACCTTCACTCCAGTGATATACTTTTGAGCTTTAGTATTGTGTCCCATCTCTCGTTCTGCAGTTTTTTTTTTTCTTCTTATTTTCAAATCTCCCTCTTGCTCATTCTCTCTCCTCAACCATCATATGCCCCCTAATGCTGATTGGTTAGACGTTTGTTGTTGGTGTCGGCCCGACTAACTTCCAAACAGTGTTTTTGAAATTCTACTGAGTCCACCTTTAAGTCTTTGGTAAGATTCTAGTAGCTTTATGTTAAAAGCTCTTAAACTCATTAACTACAAACTGTAACAGACCAAATTTATATACAAAATATTTAAACAGTCAAACCAAAATTTATTCAGACACCTTGAACATTTCATTCATTAATACAGTTTATTCACTATAGTTTAAAAAAATGGTAATAAAATATGACAAAATCTCAGAGTTAAACTGGGTCAGAAAAAAATTAATCTTAATTATGTCAGATAACACATGGGCAAAACAATTTTGGTTCCAAATATTTATCAATTTTACTGGTAGTCCACTGTATGAAGAATTTTGGGGTATAATATGTCACAGTTTACTTTATTTTGCTATCCTCACTTGCATAAATGAACTATAGTGTCCTGCACCCACTAGTAAAAATATATCAAATATATCAAAAATGTCTGAATAATTTTTTGACTGTATAAACATATCAAAAATATAAAAATTATTTTTAAATAAATAAAAAAAATATATCAAATCTTAATATTTTTTTGGCCGTGTTGTTAAAAAACAAAATGAGAAATGTCTCACATGGAACAAACAGGCACAAAATGAAAATCTGTTTTTGTAATATCTGGCATGATGACATGTGGGATAATATCTGATTTACAGCATCATGTGTTAGTTTCCGAAGGTTATTTTCCGCTTCTTGTTTCTTGTGAAACTTGACAAACAAAAACCGCAACGTGGAGCAAAAATATCCATCTTAAGTGACATGCAATTATCCACAACAAAACCCTAGAAAATAAACCAACCCTGATCTTGGAGTATAAGAGCATTTTCTGCACCAATATGTCACTCATATTCAAAATCTCATTCACGAGCAGCATGACGTATATGAGTTTGTGTGTTTCTGGCTGGAAAATATCAACTAACAACAAAACGGATCTATAAATTTGCTCTGACGTTATAAAGTAAACAAACAAAATGCATAATAACATGATAAAATTCAGCTAAACATACTGTTGCCATTTTTACAAATGCAAACATGCAAACCAAGTAAAAAAAACAATTGTTTCAAAATGGTCTGACGTCTATTTTTCACAATGTCCTCAGTTATGCAATGGTTCCGCTGCAGTACAAATGCTCATTTGAATCACTTAACATTTAAATTTCTTGATTTCACTCTGATGATCATCTCTTCTAAATTTAATTTGTCTGCATGAATGAATGGGCTCTCAATTTTGCCACAGAACGGTGAAAAAAGGCATGGCAGAAAGCACAAGGGAAATAACTAGCAGGAAGATAAGTGGGTGTGAGGTGAATGGTTGTAATCTTCCTTAAAGCTGAATGTGGCGTGTCTGTAGAGTCTTCAGATAGCATCAGTCCGGCCCTCATTTGCAGTGCAGGCAAACAGACGGATGTTTACTGTCAGTTCTCGCTGTACACAGGAGTGTGTAGTTGGAATGTGTGCATGAAGAAGAGGGAGTTTGTTCTGAAATGCTTCCCAAAGAACTTGCCATTTGGTGTGTGTGTGTGTGTGTGTGTGTGTGTGTGTGTGTGTGTGTACTTGTTTTGCTATAATTGTGAAGGAAATGTAAAACCTAGTAAAACCTATTAGATTTACATTTACTCTTAAATATGATTTGTATAGTTGGTATTATAGTTTTAAAAGGCTCATAAATCTTAATTAAAATGCTATAAAACAGCTCTGGCTCTAATATCTGATGGAGTAAGGGGCATATGGTTGAGGACATTGTTTATGATCAACAGCTGAATTTTACATGAAAAAAGTCAAAATAAATTGTTACAATTGTTTAAGATTATTATTAATGATAATAATTAATACAAATATTACCATAATTATTAATTAGTATATTTATATTTACATATAATAATTATTGATAATAATAATAATAATAATAATAATAATAATTATTATTATTATTATTATTATTATTAATCATTATTACTACTATTAATATTACTAGAAGAAGAGACAGTTTGTGCTATATAATAATAATAATAATAATAATAATAATTAGTATTATTATTATTATTAATAAAATTAAAGTATTAAATAACAATTAACAATACAGTATTTATTGATAATATATTATTTGTAATTAAAAATAATTAGTATTAATAATAAACAATAAATAATAATAATTATTATTAAAAGAGTTTGTGCTGTATAATAATAATAATAATAATAATAATAATAATAATAATAAGTAAAATACAATTATAAACATTAATTATTAATAAAATAAATATTAAAATGCCTAATATTAAAAGTATAATGTAAAATAATTTATTATAACATAAAATAATATAATTTAAAGATATAGTATTATTATTATTATTATGTAGTAATAATAATAATAATAATAATAATAATAATAAATAATAATAATATAACAATAACCATAATCATTATTATTACTATAGAAATGATTAATAAAAATAATTTTACATTAAATATATTTAATATTAATATACTATAACATAATATATTATTAATTAATAATAATAATAATAATAATAATAATAATAATTATTATTATTATTATTATTGTTATTATTATTATTATTATTATTATTATTAAAATAAAATGATAAAACAATATTAATAAAAATAGATTAAGTATAATGTAATATAATTAAAATTAAATTATATTTAATTAGAAATTAAAAGTATAATGTAATATAGTTTATCATAACATACCATAATATTATTTAATATTATAAAATAGTACTCTTATATAATGTTTTATGGTGCATTTTTATAATAATAAATTATTATTAGTAGTAGTAGTGGTGGTTGTGGTAGTAGTATTAGAAGAAAAGAGAGTTTGTGCAATATAATAATAACAATAACCATAATCATTATTATTATTACTAAAATAAAATAATTATTAATAAAATAAATATATTAGGAAAAATTAATATACTATAACAAAATAATAATAAAATATTGCTATTATTATTCATAAATTATTAAAAAATATAAGCAAACACATTTGTGAGAACAACATTATTTTGCAAAATTGCTTATTAATATTATTGACATTTTTTAAAATCAATAAGACATGCTAGGGTGTGCATCAGAGTGTTTTTACCATAGTAAAGGCAGGTAAAGTGCATCTTGCTCAACAACACCTTTTAACTGTGGTAAATCCACTACAGTTCTCTTTGCCATACTAACGTCCAATACTTTATCAATGTCCTATAAAAATCCTCCATTGTTGCAAATGTCGTCTTCTGAGAAGAAAACAGTATTTAAAAGAACCTAATGAAATATTATACATCATACATGCCTAAAATCTTCTCAGTGTGATAATAAAACCAAAAACTAAAGTTTATGACCTAATGCTTTACTTCAGTTTTTGCAATGCTGTAAAATCTGAAAAAATTAATGTCAGCTAATTGAAATTCACAGCAAGTATATTCCAGCTGACTTGCCATATAACGTCTCTGTTTAAATGTTCTAATAAAGTCTGTTAGTTAAGCTGTGAGCTTTTAACTTCAAACTAGGAATGCACAGATACCAGTACCAGTATTGGTATCAGGCCCGATACTGGCCTTGTGTACTCATACTCGTACTATATATAGCTGCTGTGCGTGAGCTGATAACATATAGCTACTGGAGGAGCGCTGATAAGAGAATGCAGAGTAGATTGAGTACAGTAATCACATGATATCAGACAGTGCGCGAATAGCCTAATCGAGTTCTCTTTCATATCTTCTTGCCCTGGAATGGTCAAATTCCCACAAAATAGGCAAGTATCCTTGTGAAACAGTCAGTTATATCTTAAGTAAACATAAACGGTTGAGAAAGAAAAAGCATGTGTAACAGTGTGTTGGATATGTGCAGCTCTTAAAGTGACAGCAGCCTAATAAACATACTGCTGTCTTTGTCCTCAATGTTAATCTAACAACAAAAGACAAAGAGAAAATCACTCACTGTTCTTGACTGGTTGAGCCCAGCTAGAGCAGCTCTAAATATTCACTGTGCTATTAAATTAAAGATAAAATATGATAGAGCAATAATATAAACAGTGAAAGAAACAGTAGCTCCTACAATACATTTTAACAGGCATAATTAGGCATGAAAATAACTGAAGGAAATATATATTTGCTAAGCCAACTAATTTGATTCATATTATTTTGGTTTCTCTGCCCAAAATAAAAGTATTGGACTCGTTCTGGAAAAAGTGGTATTGGTGAATCCTTCAAACATACTGAAAGTAGTAGCAAGACAGCGCATCCTTTCAGGCCTCACACAATTTTCAGTTAAATACATGTTGTAAAGATCAAATTCAGTCTAAATAGTTCTTTTTTATTTTATAGGACTTTTTTAGAGCAGGGATTCAAACCCACATCTGCCATATGAGCTCAATGCATCTGCAGCATTGTTATGAAATACTAGACCACAGCTTGTATTTTTGATCTTTATGTTAATGGGTTTGTCTTTATTAGCATTAAATTAGACTTAAATTGGATTGTGCAGCAGAAGGTTGTTGGGTCGGATCCCATGACTGTTTTTAGCTTAATGGTGTGCTGTGTGAGTGAAACAAGTACAGATAATGTTCAATAATGGGAGCTATTGCCGTAAGATCTCGGATTGACTTCATATCGACTGTGTTTACCTTGATTAATGGACCAGGTGTATTTGGAGGCCGTGGAGTTACACAGGAGACATGGAACAGAAGGGCTGGAGTCTCCCTCAGCAAAACACATCCCATCTATATTACACGTTCTCTCCTAAGAGAAAGAAAGAAAGAGAGAAGAGATGTTATTATTGTTAACTAAAACTAATTTAAAAAGTTCTTTAGGTTAAATAAAAAATAAATAAATAAATAGTAATAATAATAAAATAAATACATAACATGGAAAAACCCACCCTAGTGTCCCTAGTGAAAAAAATATACCAAAATGTATTTAAAATACGTTTATTTCATACTAAGTACGCTACAAATCCATTAACATATTTATTGACATATCGCTTGAGACTTATGGCCATTGGGAGAATCTAATTCCCGGTGGGCTGCTCATAAATTGGGCCGGTAGTACCACCTCGACATAAAGGCATTTTCAATGACAGCAGCAAATCGCAAGCAATTCTAGTAGCGGCAAAGTACACCCGAAATCCCGTCGCTTGCGCGTGCACAGCTCTTCCTAGCGGTTATAAATATTATAAATATTGTTATTAGGCCTATATAGCGTGTATATTACGCACACTGTAAGACGAGACACATGACTACTCCCCCGCTTTCTCTCTATACTTCATATGTGGAAAATGCGTGTTACATTATTGCGCGACTGATATTTGAATTAACTAATCACACAAATTTACTTTGTATCTAAAGCAGCGCATCAGTTTATGCTCTGCATTAAATGGTGTATTTATGCTTTATGTATTTATGCTCTGCACTGCGTTCACTGCGTCAACTGTGTAGGAGACTGACAGGGAAGAGGAACATTTCTTAAAGTCGTTATTTTTGTTTTGTTTTTGCACACAAAAAGTATTCTCGTCGCTTCATAATATTAAGGTTGAACCACTGTATTCACGTTGGCTATTTTAACGATGTCTTTACTACTTCTCTGGACCTTGAATGTGGTAATTTCGTTGCTTTCTATGGGAGATAAAAACCTCTTGGATTTCATCAATCTTATTGAAATATCTTTAATTTGTGTTCCGAAGGTCTTACGGGTTTGGAACGACATGAGGGTAAGTACTTAATGACAGAAATTTCATTTTTGGGTGAACCAACCATTTAAGTATATCTTTAGTTGGACCTCGGCACTACTTCTGGATAGCTAAAGTGCATTAAGTACAAAATTAGTTGTTCCATTTAATCAGACTTTAAGTATATCAATTTAGTATACCAAAAGTACAATTGCAGGGTATTTATATTAACTACATAAATACGTAAATGTTTTTGTAGTATATTTAACATAACATAAATGTATTTCAAATACATTTTGGTATATTTAATTTTTACTAGGGGCATTAAACATGAAAATGTTTAATACCCCTAAATGTACTAAACTAAACTAAAACTAGGAAACTAAAACTAACACTGATAGTGAAAACTAAATAAAATGAAAAATAAAATAATACATTATAAAATTCAACACTATTATAATAACCCTAAAAATACAAATAAGCACTAAAACCTAAATCAAAGCTAAATAAAGTGAACATAGAAAGCTAAGCTAAAATGAAAAATGATAGCGTGAGAAAATGCTACAAAATCAAAAATCAATTTGGAAAAAAAAAAACTAAATTAAAAATTCAACTATAGTAACCCTGCACACTTTGTGCCTTTAGTTTGTGCTTTCCCTGGGATTCGAACTTACAACCTTGTTGGTGTTAGCGCTAAAATTTAGCAATTGAGAAAGAAAGAAAGAAAGAAAGAAAGAAAGAAAGAAAGAAAGAAAGAAAGAAAGAAAGAAAGGAAGGATTCCAGCTGTATTCACCAGCGTGGAGATGTTTTGCTACTGCTCACGGTTACACTGCGGCTCAAACCAACTTCCCCTGTCAAACCTTTGAGATAAAGCTCAACCGTCTTTGCTATAAATCATCAAAGCATAAAGCCTGGCACTGATAGAATCTCTATATTTCAAGTTTTTAATATCCAGTGGGACGAGTAAGTCGCAACGCCCTTAGGACATCTGCGGCAAAGCAGAGAAGATAAACACAAACCAAACGGATCCACCTTGATAACTCATCTCTCACGGTGAGATTACATGCTATGTGGCAGTCTAAAACCCAGAGAAAGAAAGCTAGAACGAGCGAGTACATCACGTGCTCAAGGGATCGGTTACTCCTTCAGTCTTTGGTCTCGATGTCGTGAATAATATCTGCCATTGTCTGTTTTCCACATCCACGCTCTGTGTTTTTCCACCGCACACCCTTGTGGCCTCGCGTATCGCAGTTGTCCTGTTGCACTGAGAGCAGTTAAGACACTAAACGGCTATGACAGACTTTTTGCCTTATAAACTCGCATGCTCTGCGACTTATTTTCCGGTGGAAAATCCAGGCCATTAGTGTAGGAAGTCATTTTGCGCACAGTGAATATAAAGTTCAGGATGATGGACAGATGGATAAATAAATAGAAGGGCCACAAGGGAAGTTGTGCAGAAACAATCATGGATGGTTTTAACACAGTACTAGAAACAATCTCCATTCTAAAGCAATTCAGAATCTGTTCAAAGGGTTTTAAATACAGTATTGAAATATCGCTTCTTTATATTCTTCTCCACAATTTTTTGTAATTAATTCAGATCAAACTATATATACTTATCTATAATAAATATTATTAATAAATTATATTATTTATAATTACATTTTAATGTATATAATACATATAATTAATTATAACAATGAGAAGAATTATCATTAAAGAATTTATTATTAAAATGTATGAAAATCAAACTTTCATCAGTTCATTTGCATAATGAATTGTGATTTGTAGTTTCTCTTGCATTTTTTCTGCATACACTGGTTATTTATAAATAATATGTATAATTGCTAATTAATTATTAATATAGATATATTATGGTGATGGATGGATGGATGGATGGATGGATAGATAGATAGATTTTTTAATCCCCATAAATCATAAGCAGTGTCTCAGAACAAGCTGTTTCCAGATCCCTGGCAGTGTGACATCACATTAGCCACAGGCCCCGCCCATGAATGTTGACAGACACTGCCATTTTAACATAGAACCGCCCTGAGCGAGTTCACAGCCAGTTGTACACAGTCCGCCATTGCTGCACTGACGAGAATGTCTCCCAAGCGTTTTAGGTGTTCTGTAGCTGGATGGATTAATCCACACAGCTCTCTCCATTTACTCCCGAAATCTGAGCTGCTGAAGACGAGGTGGATTAATTTTGTTTTCGAAGAAAATGCTCCCTCAACTCTACCGAAATTCGTTTATGTCTGCGCGAATCATTTCACACTGGACTATAGGGACAATACAAAACAGAGGTTGTGCTAAAAAGTTGTTACTCAAGGATGGATCAGTACAAACTGTTCATGATCCAGCTTACAGTCTCCAGACTGATACTGGATACGGCAGTAATGAAGGTGAGAGCACTTTATTTCAGTTCATCAGAGTTGATTTACGGATATAAAGTTTACCAGTTTATTAAGCACCACCCGAAAAGGCATAAGGTCTTTATATATTTGTTTACCATTAGTTGTAACGAGTGTTTCTGTGTAATTCGCTGTGTATGTTGATGATAATGCAAGGGAGAGAGAGAGAGTTTATGGATAATATTTTAACGCACACTTGTACTGTGTTTTATTAAGCTCTTACAGAGATTTTCTAGAGTGAAAACGGATGCTTCATCTTTTGTGTGAAGTACAATAAACATCATAAAATTCATCGATAAAGTCAAACGTGGTCCGGTACAACAGGCTTGTAGTAATATAGTGGATAAAAACAAGAAGACAATATAAGTTATAACTGTAATTGAACTAAACTATACCTGTTCTATCTCCATGCAGCATATATTCGTAGTTTCTGACATTATTGTGCGTCCTGACTGAATCCTGACACCAGAGAATCAGCTCTTGAAGCTCCGCCCTCTTAGGCCGAGCACAGCAGCTCATTTGCATTTAAAGGGCACACACTGAAACAACGTGTTTTTGCTCAACCCCAAAAAGTGGCAATTTTAACATGCTATAAAAAATTATCTGTGGGGTATTTTGAGCTAAAACTTCACATACACACTCTGGGGACATCAGAGACTTATTTTACATCTTGTAAAATGGGGCATAATAGGTCCCCTTTAAAACTTATATACAAGCATGTACAAGTATGTAAGTATTTTTTCACATTTTATATGCTAATTGTTCATTTAAAAACATGAGGAATGGAGTACTATTTACAATCTATTGGCCTATATAAGACTATACCTTCAGCTTGCAAAGTCCAGAGGGAGTCACACACAACTGGCAAATGCCATCATAAAGGGTTAAAAATTTTCCCTCGCTGTATTGACGACCATCATTAGTCACCTGAAGAAGAAAAAGAGAGATAGAGAGGTTTAAATACATATCCTGAGTGAATGTAGTACTAGTAATACTAGTACTCAAGGACAAAAAAACTAAGTAAAATTATTATATTGTATTTTTAAGGTAATGTGTAGTCAACCAGCCATTATTTATCGTAAAATAAACCCTGACAGCAGCAATTTTGTGATAATTACCAGCTAATTCCTGTTTATTGCATGGCTTCTTAGAAAATTTGTTACTTGGTATGACCAAGTTACAGCACTTGGTAAATTTGACATGAATATGGATATAAGTCAGACAGACACTGGAGAAAAACTGGTAAATATGTGTTACCATAGCAACCAAAAGAAATTTTTCATTATGATAATGCAAAATGCATATTCAGAAATATTTACGGTCGGTAAACTTTCTGGTTCATCTGCCACTGGCAGGTGATGCAAAAAAAGCACGTCTTCTTGTAATACTTCAGAGCGTCTTTAGCAGCACTAGTTTGTGTAAATCCAAAAGCGAGGTTAATTTTTCAACCCCTCAGTGAGTGTTAATCCCACAAGCCTTTGAGATTAATGCAGGCAGGAGTTTAGGTGGATTTGAAGATGTATTACCTCATGGATTCGTCTTT
Source organism: Mylopharyngodon piceus (assembly GCA_039654765.1). Classification (NCBI taxonomy): domain Eukaryota; kingdom Metazoa; phylum Chordata; class Actinopteri; order Cypriniformes; family Xenocyprididae; genus Mylopharyngodon; species Mylopharyngodon piceus. The sequence goes on from CM077438.1 coordinate 34,929,130, forward strand.
GCTTTGACCTTCAGAGACACCCTGTGGCTCTTTGAACATTGAAATTTATGTTAATGATTCCTCATCACAGGCTATCCATTTTTTACATCAGTAAACACACTCATTAACAGACACACACACACATAGATCAAGGCCCACTTTGGGAGCAAGCGATGAGGTCAATGATCACAAGACCTGAATTGAGTTTACGAACTTTTTAATGTTTATGCTAGCCATATACTTAAACATAAAGTCAAATTGGTTTCCTATATGGGCCGTCAAAGCATAAAAATGATTAAAATGATTGTGTTGCCTTTATGGCTGTCATTCAGAACAGAAGAGCTCTCCTCCATCTCATGGTTTGATGATTTCGACGAGATATAATATTTTAAAGTGCCCGGGTACGCATCATTTAGCTTAGCTTCAAACAGCGCGTGCGGCCGGCATAAATTCAGGCTGATTTTAAGCGTTAAAACCCACAACTGTGAAGGAGACTTCGTGCGTAATTGCATTTCACCAATACAGAGAAGTAGCGCTTTATCTTTCAATCACAATGGAAAGTTTCAAAAAAGATGGCCTGCTTTTATCAGACCGATGACATTTTGATTCATTCAGTCACTGCAAAAAATGGCAGTGGAAAATCAATCACACAAACCCTCGGACAGATCCCTGTCCCTGAGATTGATGGACAGGTACCTTAATCTCCCATCTAGCATAGGGCTGCTCGCTGACTGTGAAGTCCACCGCGTCAACGGCCATGTTGCCGAGTCGTGGGACGGAGCAGTCCACGGCTTTGGAGCTCAGGAAGGATGCTTTGGTTGTCCCTTCCTCTTCAGGGATCCAAACTCCATTCATGTGCTAAAAAATATCAACGAAAAATTATTCGTTTTTCTGTGAAAAAAGAAGTACATTTTAACATAACATATTGTTAAAATAATATACTTTACATTTATTTCACACTTAACAATGTTCTTTTAATGTTTTCTGACACTTAATTGCATGTTATTTAGTATTAACAATTAAATTAAAAATTATTCTAGTTTAAACTGATATTAAACGCAATTAGCTAAACATTAGAGTACTTTTTTAACCAATTTAAGTAGGACTTAAGTACACTACTAAAGTAACTATTTCTAATGTCTTAAAGGGATAGTTTACCCAAAAATGAAAATTCTGTCATCATTTACTCAGCCTCAAGTTGTTCCAAACCTGTATGAATTTGCATATCAAAACTTGTCTGAGATTTTGAAGAATGTTGGTAACCAATCTTTTATGTTCAACAGAAGAAAATAATTCATACAGGTTTGGAACAACTTGAGGGTGAGTAAATGATGACAGAATTTTCAGTTTTGGGTGAACTATCCCTTTAAATTTTAATGCCAAATGTACTGACAAGCATTTATGGTAAACTAAAATACAATTTAATGTCATTTCTATTGAAACTTGTATGTCATGTCTTTAAATATGTTTGAAACGACACATTTGTAATGATGAAGTTGCAATTTGGTACATCTAAAATACTGTATATTAACTTTGTAATGTAACTACAGTTAAAAGTCTTACATGTGCATTTGTTACAATAAGGTTCATTTGTTAACATTAGTTAATGTATTAACTAACATGAACTAATCATGAGCAATACATTTGTTACTGTATTTGTCAATCTTTGTTAATGTTAGTTAATAAAAATACAGCAGTTCATTGTTTGTTCATGTTACTTCACAGTGCATTAACTAATGTTAACAAATACAACTCTTGATTTTATTAATGTATTAGTAAATGTGGAAATTAATGTTGACAAACATTAATAAACACATCGCCCACGACGAGGATCATCGTGTCTGGACCGCTTCCGACGTATCGACGAGGACATGAAAGGTTCAGTAGATTATGCTTTGAATGAATGTTTAATGTCTTGGTGTAATGAACAGTAGCTGCTCTTTGTAAATAGTTGGATCTTTTCTGTGAGCGACCTAGGCTCTTCCGTGCTGATGGCCTGCTGCACCCCAGCAGAATTGGAGCGGATCTTCTGTCGGACAACATCTCCAAGACGCTATGCACCGAATGACTAGTAAGTCAAACCTCAAATCACAGTCTGTATTCTACCCACTTAATTGATAGAAATATGAGTGTAGTACAGTCTTGTACTACACAGTTTATAAATGATTATAAATGTGTATATTCCCCGAATAGTGAGGTCAAACAATAAATATATAGGATCTATAAAAAATCTGATCGTGATTAAACCAGAAAATCTCAAACTTTTTGAACAAAAACAATTTCTAAAGGTAGGGCTCCTAAACATTAGATCGCTGACACCTAAGGCGGTTATTGTAAATGAAATGATAACAGAAAATCGTTTTGATGTACTTTGCCATACTGAAACCTGGCTTAAACCAAATGATTATTTCGGTCTTAATGAGTTCAGTCCACCAGGCTACTGTTATAAGCACGAGCCCCGTCTGATTGGTCGTGGCGGTGGTGTTGCAACTATCTATAGAGATATTCTTAATGTTACTTGTAAAACACAGGTTTAATTCTTTCGAAGTGCTTGTGCTAAATGTTACACTCTCAGATATAAGAAAAAAGTCCCTACTATCTCTTGCTTTGGCTTCCGTTTATAGGCCTCCACGGCCCTATCCTGATTTCCTAAAAGAGTTTGCAGATTTTCTCTCAGACTTATTGGTCAACGATGACAAAGCGTCACTAGACCCACTCATTGTTTTAAACATACACTAGATTTAATTATATCACATGGAACCAATCCTACCGATATAGAAACTCTACCGCAAAGCGATGATGTCACTGATCACTACCTTGTAACGTGCATACTGCTGCTGCTGATATTTGCCATATTGCATTGCGTTATCGACTAGGTTGAACAATTCTCCCAACAACTATAGATAGGGTCACAAATAACCTGCCTGATCTGTCTCAGCTGCTCAGAGTACCCAAACACACAAATTAACTTGAGGAAATGACTAGCAGTATGGGCACCATTTTCTCTAGTACATTAGAAACTGTGGCACGCATCAGATTAAAAAAGGTTAGAGAGAAAAGTACTGCACCGCGGTACAACAGTATTACTCATGCCATCAAGAGAGAAACTTGTAATCTAGACCGCAAATGGAGACACACTCATTTAGAAGTCTTTAGAATTGCGTGGAAAGACAGCAATTCCCGATATAAAAAGGCTCTAAAAGCAGCCAGGGCCGAGCATCTCCGCAAACTCATAGAAAATAACCAAAACAATCCAAGGTTCTTGTTTAGTACAGTGGCTAGATTAACAAATAAACAGAACAAAATATTTCATTACAGTTCAGTAGTAATGACTTTATGAATTTCTTCACTGAGAAAATAGAAAGCATCAGAAATACAATTGTAAATGTACAACCTTTGACAGCATTTTATGATTCAGCCTCAATTATTGCCCCTCAAGAATAGTTGCAGTGCTTAACAACTATAGGACAGGAAGAGCTAAAGAAACTTATCATTGCGTCTAAACCAACAACATGTTTATTAGATCCAATACCCACTAAACTACTGAAGAGTTGTTACCTGTTACAGAAGAGCCTCTTCTCAATATTATTAACTCGTCTTTATCTTTAGGTCACCGTTCAAGCTGGCAGTTATTAAGCCTCTCATTAAGAAACCACAATTAGATCCAAATGTATTAGCAAATTACAGACCCATTTCAAATCTACCATTTATGTCTAAAATACTAGAAAATGTTGTGTCGGCTCAATTGTGCTCCTTCTTGCAAAAAAATTATATCTATGAAAAATTTCAGTCAGGATTCAGGCCACATCATAAACTGCGCTCGTTAAAATTACAAATGACTTACTTCTAGCTTCTGACCAAGGCTGTATCTCAATACTAGTTTTACTTGATCTCAGTGCTGCGTTCGACACTATAGATCATAAAATACTCTTAGATCGACTACAATATTACATTGGTATTCAGGGACAGGCATTAAGGTGGTTTAGATCGTACCTATCAGACCATTACCATTTTGTATACTTAAACAGGAAAAAATCTAAGATCACTGCTATGCCAATGATACTCAGTTATATATTTCATAACGACCAGATGAAATCTCTAAATTATCCAAATTGACAGAGTGTGTTAAAGATACAAAACACTGGATGACTATTAATTTTCTTCTATTAAATTCAGATAAGACTGAGGTATTACTTATTGGGCCAAAAACCTTTACACAGAATCTCTTAGACTACAATTTGCATTTAGAAGGATGTACTGTTACTTCATCCTCTACAGTTAAAGACCTGGGTGTTATATTAGACAGCAACTTGTCCTTTGAAAATCATATTTTATATGTTACAAAAACAGCCTTCTACCACCTCAGGAACATCGCTAAGCTACGGAACATGTTATCTAATCCTTCACGCTCTTTAAGATCACAAAACTCTGGACTCCTGGTTGTACCTAGGATATCTAAGTCCACTTAAGGAGGGAGAGTGTTTTCACATTTGGCTCCTAAACTCTGGAATAGCCTTCCTGATAATGTTCGGGGCTCAAACTCACTCACCCAGTTAAATCTAGATTAAAGACGTATCTATTTTGCCAAGCATTCACATAATGCATCTCATATCCTTGTATCCCAGTTATATCAGATCAAATGCACATGACTATCTTTGGATAATGTTATGAACAGCAGCTACGCTAATTGTTCTCCATTTGCTTTTCTGTTTGCTTTGAAACTATATGTATTGTGAAAAGCGCTATACAAATAAATGTCAATTGAATTGAATTAATAAATGCTGTAGAAGTGCAGTTCATTATTAGTTCATGTTAACTAATGTAGTTAACTAATGTTAATTAATGAATCTTATTGTAAAGTGTTACCCAAAAATGTATAGTTTTAACTCAAACGGTCTCAAATATCTGAAGTACATATGCCTGTCCTAAAGTTTTAGCATTGAATTTAACTTAATTATTTCACCTAAAATTAAAATTCTTTAATAATTTACTAACCTTCATGTTCCCAACCTGTATGACTTTGTTTCTTCTGTGAAACAGATAATGAGATATTCTGAAAAATGTTCTGCCTGCTCTTTTCCATATAATGAAAGTGAATAAAAGTCATACAGGTTTGGAACAACATTACACTAAAAAACAATTGCATAGGAGATACAATTTTCACTCTGAAATTGCTAAAATTTGACAAATAACAAAAAAAGGAAAGTAACACATTGAATTAAACGTGAAATTTTTAGATAGAAATACTGAAATAGTATTTTCTTGTAAAACATACTCCAATAATCTTTGTTATTTACAACTTTGAATTTTTTTTTTTTTTTTTTTTACAGTGTAGAATACATAAATGCAGAAATATTAAATTTTAGGTTACTTTTTTCTTTAAATTCAACAACACAATTAAACACTAGGACAGGCATATGTGCTTAAGTTGTTTGAGATAAAACTGTAAATTAGAGCAATATTCACCTCTGACCCTTCATTCTTTGAGAGAAACAGAAACAGCTAGAATAATGAATGTCAAACCAATTTGCTCAAATGGGATGACCCCACACAGCAGGTGAAATGCCCCTTGGGAAAAGGCAGTGAGAAAAGGGGGCGGTTCAGAAATCTGAGCGGCAGAATTCAAATGAGAGGAAAGCACGCGGGGAACATATTCAGATTTACATGGTGGGATCCTTTTTTTTTTTTTTTCATACATTATTCAAAACCCATGAGGGTTAAACCCAGCCCTGCAGGGCAGTGATTTGAAATCATTAAATGAACTTTGAGCATAAAACTTTTAAGTAAAACAGACAATTTAATAAAAGAGTCACCAGCCAATAATTACAGCACATAATTGCATGTTGTTTACCGGTCTTATTGCGCTGTGTTTTCTTTGTATGTGTTCTGCTGTGTTGACTGATTACTGTTTTTATTGCTTTCTTTATCTCATCACATGTCCCCCTATGTCTTTACCCCCATACTTCTAATTAAATATACAAACAGATGGCAAGCAGGTATTAAAAAAATCCATGCTAAGATTCATAAAGACTCTTTGATGAAATATTAAAGAAGACAGGCTTAGAAGATTCAAACATAATCTTAGCCATTTTATATATATATATATATATATATATATATATGTATGTGTGTGTGTGTGTGTGTGTGTATATATATATATATATATATATATATATATATATAATTTGCCTATAAACACATTTATGTCTCACCTTCAATCTGATCACAAGACATGCAAGGTCAGGTGAGTCAATGAAACCCAGCCCGAAAACCCTCACACTGTCACAGTCGAACTCACGTACGTCACACAAACCGCCGTTCTCCAGTTGGGTGACTTCTATTGGCTGACCTGAGGAAACCAAAGAAACAGAGAATATACAGTACAATCTGAACAAATAATCAAATGGTTATGGGTTTGTTTAAATAACATCAAGAAGATCATTAGTAATAGTTTATTTTCTGATTGTAAGTCTCTAGGGGCGTGGCCTGTCAGAGGGGTGTGGCCTGTGGATGGGCCTTGACACTGCAGTTTTACCACTCAAGAATCCACACATAAATACACACTTGCTTGGTAGTAGGCAATTTTGGGAGTAAACAGAACTTCAGAAGTAGTATGCACTTTTCTGGGTGGCAATGTCAAAATTTATCCAATGTGTTCCTTTGTCATTCAACTCAACAACCTCAAACAAAACAAGTACAGAAAAAGTCTTTCAGTCAAATGAGACTGCAAAAATGACAGTCTGCAGTCTACTCATTGTTAATTCATTGAAAAGTCACTATGGGAGACTCGTTAAACCCAGAAACTCTATTGTAAATTCATGTGAAGTCTTTTAAAATGTGTGCTGTCAAAAAAGCCGCCGTCCTTTGCGAAAACCACCAGTAAATAAAGTTTACGAGACTCAAATGGAAAAACGCAACACCGGCAGTTTGAAAGACACCAAAACGAAAGTCATTTCCAAGTACATTGCCACTAACAAACAAACAAACTAAACAATCCCAGCTTTAAGCTATACAACCTGACCTTGCCAGCCTGCATTTGCCATTAAACAGAGAACGGATACATACGGAAAATATTACAGTATAATTAGAGCTGGGGAATATAACGTTCTCCATAACTGAGGTTCTTGAATAATGCAAACGAGTAAATACAAGCTTGTTTGGGTGCCTCTCAGGCCTTATAAAACACAACAACATTTAATATAGTTTCAGCGACAGGATGAAATGACTGTACTGTGGCAGCATTACGCTTGATTAATGCCATTATCGCTCCCATCTTGGCTCATTTCAAATCAGTGTTTTTATTAGTGGAGCATAACCTTACGTTCGGATCTCCGCGGGGTGGAAGTCTATTTAAATCACATATCTGAGATGCAAACGAAAATGAATGTACTGGGACAGTATGCTAAACTAAGCTAGAAATGGCGAATGTCTAAAAAAGGAGAAGGAAAACAATAAGAGATATGAGAGAAAATGGTCCTCAGAGAAGAACAATTAAGCCCAGAAGTTAGTGCTAATGAATTTTAGCCTCATCAAAGAACTTCCTCCAGATGGTCTCATTTTGTGTAATTTTACACTTGGTAAAAAATTATAATAAAATAATTACAAAAACAAATCGCCCCCTAGCACTGTTTAGGAAAGATATACTACCATCAGAGACAATCAAGTTCATTTTATTTTTGAAGACAAACTTGTGAGTCAAGCAGTGAAAGTACCACATCTGAAGAAGAAAATCTTATATTAAATGTTTTGTTAGATTAAAAATAATAAAATCAAATAAAAATATTATTTCATGTGATGTATTTTCATAAACATTTTAAGTGAGTTTAAAAACTTATATTTATGTACGCATATTTAGTCATTTCTATAATATAAATATCTGTCAAATAAATAATTACTATATTAATATAGATAGATAGACAGATAGATACACAACAGTGTGTGTGTGTAATTTTTCAAACATTTTCAAATTGCACAAGACCCGTTTCATAGTTATGTAAATTTAAAATCAATTAGCAAGCAATTAAAATGTTATTAGTAATTGAACAACCAAGGATCATTTTCCACAAAAACTAGGACCTTAAAAAAAAGCTTAATCCTCACTACAGGAGTGCCACAGATATACCTTCCTAATCGCCTCGGAGATCAAAAATTTCCAGCTCAGCAGGTCAGTGAGGTGATTTTCAGACTTTCCCATGATTCACTCTGTTTCCGAGCTCCTAAAATGCTGTTCTGAACCAGACAAGCCTCGAGCACTGACGCAGTGTGCACACACATACACACACTCACACACTGTCCCTGACCGGCCAGGAAGAGAGCGTGAGAGATATTCAGGAGTTTTTAATCTCTGCCACAAGGGCGAACGCTTGTGCTTTATGTTTGAAGAGAAATGATAAATGAGGAGCGATCGGATGACTCACTGAACCTGCTGTAAAAAAAAAAAAAAAAAAAATGTCTGAGATGAATCCAAGCGGAGTCCTTTCTACAGAATGTGACCCCCTGCCTCACTGCTGAATATCACAACTGAATGAAGGCAATAGTGAGGTTTTCCAGACTGTTCCACTATTGAATGAAACCCAGATATGCAGAGGTATTGAATCTGGTCTGATTGCCTTTTCTATAGACTCGATTTTCACTCTACCTGGAATTATGGGAAATAGTAGAGTAGTAGAGCCTCATTCTGAAATGATTCTTGGACACCCTTCATTTTGGCAGTAATAGCATAAAATGTGCCACAAGACTAAGGAGAATAGGTGATGTGCGGTTTTCTAGTCTGTGCAGAAAATTGAAAAGGAATCCTTTTAGTTCTCTCAAAGTTCTCTCCCACCCCCTCCTTTTAGGCAAAAATGAAAATTGTGTCATTATTTCCTCACCCTCATGTCATTTCAAACCTGTACGGTATTATTTTGTTGTTCGATTAGCTTGAAAGATGTGGTCACTTTGAGATCTCATTGTACAGAAAGGAGCTTCAAAATAACAGTTTTGGAATGACATGAGTTCATAAATAATGACAGAAATTTCATTTTGAGGTGCACTGTCCCTTTAAAAGGGTCATGGGGTTGCATTAGTCCTGTTATACCATTCATATTTCCAACCATTTACAATATTCTATTTTGGGCCCATTTTTGATATTTGTGTAGTATAATAAAGAAAAGATAAAAAATGAGAGGGGGAATGGGGTCGGTTAACGTCATGAGCCAGATTTGATGTCACATTGTCCAAATGAGCACCACGGCTCAATGTACCAGAGCACATGTGCTACAAGGCTACCTTAAGAACACTAGAAAAAAATAATATTGCACAATACACTGTGTATTATTTAAAAATATAGTAAGTGAAACAGTGGCGTGCAGTTATCATCTTAAAATAAAAAAGGATATTGATTCAACTTTGTGTATAAACGTCTTAAATTTTGGGTTTCCAATCAAATAATGAGAGATGGAAAATATAGCAGTAGTAATTACTTCCAGTTCCTTCATCAATCTGGAAATTGAAAGGCCAGGTTGAGCACAATGAATTGTGGAATACAGTGTGCTTTGTTGTAGTGTTGTAGTACTCGAGACCGGTCTTGGACCATTTTTTGAAGTTCTTGGTCTTGTCTTGGTCTCGGCCGCATTTGGTCTCGGTCTTGTCTTGGTCTCAGACTAAAAGGACTCGGGATTTTATTTCAAGACCGGTCAAGACCACAACTGTGGGGATATCGCTAAATTTCAGTTCCATTGTCTGATTTCTTTGTTAACATCATTATTTTGATTGCATGTAAAACTTCCTGCTTCAAATGTAATCAATAACTTATTTCTAAATTCATTTATTTTGTTACTGTTGTGCCAGGTCTGAAATCAACAAGGAATTGTGTCAAAAATCTCACTAAAATTAATACAAATGCCCACAAAATTCAAGATATGATTGCAAAAAAGTACTTGTATAAGATCTTGATATTTATATTATAACATATGATATAATTAAGCAATATCACAAGAAAGAGGGCTGTTTTCACAAATATGAGGACAATTGCATGATGTGTGATATTGATTTTTTTTTACAAATATTCAATAAACAAAATTTTATTTTTAAAACATTAATCTCAACATTATTTATGCATAATTGTACCAATTCAGAAACAACTTCTGTTCCACCTCAGCAGTGTAAAGATGAATTCTGTTGTTAGTGATTTCAATTGGTAACAGCTCTATATAGTGTCTTATTATTCTAATTGTAATTATTGATTAAAAATAAGACATTTCTCAGGCTGTAAATGTGGATCTTTCAGATGAATTTGAGGAGTGCTAGTCTGGTCTTGGTCTTGACTCGGTCTCGACCTGCCTTGGTTTTGGTCTTGTCTTGGTCTCAACCCCCCAAAGTCTTGGTCTCGACACACACTGGCCTTGGTCTCGACTTGGTCTCGGTTTAGGTGGTTTTGACTACAACACTACTTTGTTGTATACGGCACACTTTGATTAATGTAGTATGTAGAAAACTAGCATTCAGTACACAGTATACTATACTACATACAGGATATACACTACACTACATAAAGGATAAATAATAGTATGTTAGCATGCTAACATAACTATTCACAAATCATGAGGCCAAAAGTGATACAAACAAAGTGAAGACCTGCAGAAATCCACATTTGACTGGATGAAGTGCAAATAAAGTCAACCAAAAACGCTTAGGCATAAATGTGTCATGGGCTTCAGAAAAAAACTAATGGATGACGCTCCCAGATGTGGAAGAGGCATCAGCCGATGATCAGTTGGGCAATTAAGCAGATTTATCTAGCCATCCTCCCTGTGCTACCTTGCACGTTGATCCAAGCACTGTTACCATAAATCAGAGCTTGCTCTCGTAGAGGTTGAAAAACGTCAGTCTGTGATAAACAGCCCTCTCTAGCGCTCCTAATCTGCTCGCTAATTTGTGTTAAAACTCCCATTTCGTCACCAAGTCAGCCCCAGGGTGCATGCGAAAAATGTCGAGGGAAATAGCGGCTTAGTGAAGATCCCAATGCTAATCAGAGAGCCGGCATGGGCGTCTGGCACAGTGCCAGGTGTTAGCATACCTGCATAACAATATCTCATTTATATGAAGGTTGGCTTGGAAAGCTAATGGCACTTCTGAGCCTCACCGCTATTGCCAGAAACAATCAGTTGATAAACATGCTCAACGACTTTGCTGTTCCGAAAGGAGTTCCATACATCAGTTCAAATAATTCATATTATCAATAAAAAACACACTTGCACAAACGCACGCCATCTGCGGTTTCTTTGAAGACATGCTTGAGGGAGCAGGAAATTATTCTTTGCGGAGTGTAGAAAAGAAAGAAAAGAAATACAGAACAACAGCATCCAAAGTAAATATAATTAAAAGGAACTGAAAGCATACAACAAACAAGACACTAAAAATTCATACTTGATGAAAAGAACTGGCACAGGAAAAAAATTCATCTAATGCCACAGAAATGCTCTGCCACCTTGGCCACCATCTGGTAATGGCAGTTGTAGTGAACACTGTACTTGTGCCAATGTACAGGATTTTAATCACACACATTTGGCCAAAAGAGCAGTGAAAGTATTGACCCATAGAGATACAACATCACATTGCACTAGACTGTCCGCCACTTAAAAAAACAATGCCTGTAAATGCAATGATAAATTGCTGAATTTGTCACGTCAACTGCCATTTGTGCAACACACAACTTTGGAGCTCTAGAGTTATCTACAGAGGAAATAAAAAAATAATCTGTTCATCATTTCCTTCAAAATGCCGTGTATTGCACGCATTTCACCCGCTTTACCTGAAGGAACGGGAAGTGATATGACTTTTTAAACAGGAAGTGACATTGCAAGGATTTGGAAAAGGAAACCTATGCTGAGACGTTCTTCTGAGAAAAAGACCCTAATAATCTCACAAGAGTCTCCTCCAGAGATTCAACAATCTATGCTCAGATCTACCGAGATTCTAAAGATCTAAATATGAACTCAAACCTTTCTCATCAAATTTTTCCAAGACCACATTATCTTTGATTTTATGTCTTTGCACCCTTACTTTATGTCCACAATTGTCTCATTTGCATCTCAACTATAAAGAACTTTAGGAAAAACACCTTAAAGGTGATACTTAATAGAAATGACATTAACAAAGTCACCTGGGCTGAGAATGAACAACCTCTGATCAATAAAACACCTCTTTGACCACACATCCTTTGTAGAAAACTTTCAAACATTCAATAAAGGATTGATGGATGAGACTCTATCATGTGCACTGAAAGTGAGAACAAATGTAGACTTTCCACAGCCAACCTAAACAAAAAGACAACTTTGACAACTTTGATCTACAACTGTGGTCCCTACTCAAACTCCATAACCCCCTGGCAAGTATGTCACACAAAACATGTTGTAATACCCCATATGGCTGCTTACTGATGGATATTTTGCATAAGTTAGGCCCGGAGTGTTTCTGATAATCGAGGATCCCTAGGGACCTCATTTGAAGCAACAGACGGATGTCAAACCAATCACTTACTGATTGTGAGACTGCAGTCGTAAAAGCTGTAGCCTGGATAACACTGACATCCCCACTCTTCACAATGCCCGTTCCCGTTACAGAAGTTCGGACAACGTAGGGCAGTCGCAATATCCCCCAATGGTCTGGAAGCTTCTTGAGAACGATGGGTCCGGTTCTCCAGCCACTTTCTCTCACATTCGTTTTCCAGGAAGGGCATGAGGGCGTCCTCCCAGGCCAAATCATCTTTCAACTGAAGATCCAGGATGCAGAGATCCACAGCTTCTTCCAGGCGCCGACCCAGCAGACTCTTGCATACCGTGCCCACAGTTGAGTTCGCCAAGGCCAACTGGCAGACCTCCAAAGCTTTGGCAGAAGTGAGGCCACTAGGTGTCGGCCAGGAAGGGTGGGCAGCTGGACGGCTGGAAGAGCGGTGGTCATCTGGAAAGAAGTAGGCAAAACTTTCGAGGTCGGTCTGGCTTAGGGCCTGGATGGTGTAAACGGGCAGAAAGTCAAGGGTTTGTCTCTTAGGCCTTCCACCTGAACTTAGTAAGGGCACCTTAGATTCATTCAAGTGAGGAGCGTCAACTTTAAATAATGAGTCCAATTCCAACTCCTCTACAGAAGGAGAGTTGTCTGCCTGACTTTGGGACACCTGAGACTTCAGTTTAACACCTTTCATCTTGGCTAACTCTGACACTTCAGCCAATGTCTCCCGCTTCTGGACGTTACGGGCAGAGATGGGTTTAACAACATACTCAGCAGTGGCGTCTTTGAAGGGGAACAGGGACGTGTAATCTGTGTTGTCGTGAGATAGGCAGCGAGAGACGGGAGGTGGGTTTAATTGGCCTTCGGAGGTGCGCGTTGAATGGAGGGACAGGCTGTATCCCTTTTGACAAGCACAGAAATTCCACTTTATCTCCTCATCCACGGCAGGTGGCGTGCTGTCAAACAGGCTCTCCCCAGGCGCGATCCTGACACAGAGAAATAAAACAAAAATATGACTGTCTCAAATCAGCCTTTGAATTAAGCCCTCAAGCACTGCGTCAAGAGAGGATTTAGAGTTCGAGAAAGGTTAGCCCATTAGATTAGAGACTTTCCTCTACTTTAATTATATTTGACATTAAAACGAGCAAATCAAGGTTAAATGGTGATGCAAACTCTAATCTGAAACAGAACTGCTCTCCAAGTCACCTAAATACCCCTACTTGTTCTGCATCTTTTACGGAAGTTTTGAGCTTGGAAACTTTTCATACATATATCTGCATATATTTATGTCTTTTAGGTCTCTCAGAATTCTTACCAGCATTATAGTTCATATTTCGGACCAGGACCATCAGTTAAATCCGTAGGTAGACCTTAAAGCAAGGCTCTTCAACTCTAGTTCTGGAGAGCCAGTGTTCTGCTGAGTTTAGCTCTATTCCTAAACAAATAAGCTAATTAAGGTGTTCAGAATTACTTGCAGAATTACAGGTGGGTTAAACTGGGATTGGTACTAAAGTCTGCAGGACACCGGCCCTCCAGGACTGGAGTTGAAGAGTCCTTCATTAGAGGACCTTAGTGGCCCAGTTCACAACAGCTCTGGTTCTGACTAGATTTATTACCCGTCTTAAACTCAAGAGATCATTTAAGTACCATATATTGTTTCTAGTGAAAATATAGATTATATGGATGTCGTAAAAGCATCACTCACCTCCAGCCCTGAATGAATTCCACTAGGACTTTGTCACGGTGGCTTGTGCCTGCAGGATGATAGAGGTCATTGTGGCTGTTCCGGTCAAATAACCCGCAAAGGCCTCTGGTGGCATTAAAGTCCTGACTTGGAGCTCTGACGGACAGACTCATTCCCCAATCACTGACGTCTGCTCGCACAAACGCCCCTGAGGCAAAAATGATCTGCAGGGGGTCAAACAAAAATAGATATTACATTATATTACATGTTTAATGCTAAACATTAAACCAAAATCATCTTCAAAATCAGGCCATGCTGACTCTTAAATATATAAGGCAAGTATTTAGGTTGTCAAGTACAGTATTTTATTAAAATCTAATCTAGAATATAATATAGAATATATTTTTTTCTAAAAAAAAAAAAAAAAAAGAAAGTATAAGAAAGCTGGAACAAAATCTACAAAGAAAAACAGCTGTGCATTTATATTTATTATTGATATATTTCTATTTGTTTATTTTTATAAAAAAATATGATTTATAATTTATTCATTTATTATTCATTTATTTATGCTAATATACTGTATATTTTGTATTTCACTGTCTGTCCACACATGTACTGGATTTAAAATCCAACATCTGAAATCATGACTTCATTAATTACCTAATCTAATTTATAGTTTACCCCAACTTCAATCATAAACTAAATACACATGTTCGTAAAAGATCCCATTTCCCTGCCAGCTGGTTGCGAGGACATTAGGGACATTAGTGGTGATTTGTCAAGAGTCTACATCAGAATATAACAAATATAGATATATTTAGCCATCACAAAACACTTGCTCATTCAAACTGTCACAATGCAACAATGACAACATCTGCTGCACTGACAGACCGATGGTCTGTTGAGACCGAAGTTTAAAATCCTTTTGTGGGGAAAAGGCCTCTTTTCAAAACAGATGAGATCTGTGTTTACTTTTCAGACAGTTTTGCCAAGAAATTGAAAATCTGCCTGTCCTGAACTTGAACTGTAGTCATTTCACAGTGAGCATGACTGAGATTTCCTGAGTTTGCATATCAATAAGGTTTCATTCGGTCTATTGTGTATTCAGTCAAATCTAATATATTTAATACTGCGAGTTGCAATATATCTTTCTTTGATTCGGTTGTTTTGTCTGAATTCTCACTGCAGCATAAGTCTACCTTTCTTATTTTTAAAACCTATCCACATTAATTCAATATTATTAACTATCGCAGCACTGGAATGTAACCGTACCGTGACTTTCTTCCCTTGATGCGTCTCGTGGATCTTAATCTGATTGGTCACGGATGGTCCCAAGGCCTTGACGGACAAATGCGGGCGTGTTTCCTGCAGCTGCCCATTGCACATGTCAAAGGTCACAACTTCATTGCCCTCTCGAGCAGCCACGCCGCAGGTACACGCCACAGCGTAATGTCGGCTCCCACAATCCCACTGCCTTGTGTGGACCTCGAACAGACGCTTTGTGCTCTTATAAAGCAAAAACGTGCCCGTTTGCTGGTTCTCATAGCGCCTGGGTGGAACAACAACTGTTTAGTACTTTCATTCAAATTCTTACTGTAGCTTGTTCGTCATAGCAAATATTGGGGATGTCAAACAATACACAGATAGATACATCCAGCTGCATCCATTATTGCTTCTAAGTTTGATAATTATCTTGTTTCTTTTCTGTTTTGCTGTGCTAAAAAGTAAAACAGATGAAATTCAGAAACCTCAGTGTGCACTTAAAAACCTTTAAAGACAAGGCAGTAGCTGAATACAACATCTCAGAGGACTACTTGAACTTAATGGCAAAGTGGAGGAGAGGCAGGAAGAAAGAGTCCATGTAAAAAGAACTGTAAGATAAAAAAAGAGCAAGAAATTTAGGGAGCGAAACAGAGGCAGTAATTTTCCCAGTACAGTTTCAGCATCACTACTTTAATGGTTACCGTGATACTTTGCGGTTATTGCTCTGTACATTTGACATCACTGTAAACACACATTGCTCAATACAGTACATCTAGCTATAGTGTACATTTAAATCCATATCTATTGTCCATTCGGGCCATGTGTGCCTCTCTACTAGAGGAAATTGTGGCACAGGGCCGGCGTCTGTCAAGGACACATTCACTAATGAGGACGGTTCCCGCACACTTTCATAAAGATAACTCCTTCTGGGCCAAATTCAAAGAGTACAAGTACTAAATCTGCACCACACAAATCTGAAATTCAAAGTGACCTTTACATTCCTGCCTCATTACCTGAAAATGTACCATTTGAGCATCTGTCATGTAAAAGTCACACAACTTACTGTATGTTGAAATAATCACAGGCTATCTAGAACAATTTAAAACATCCAGAGCAAATGTCAAAGAAAGAAATAAAAAGCCGTGGGTAGATTCATTGTGTTCCTTGGGAATCAAACCCACGACCTTGGCATTGTTTGTTGTTAGTTTCCATCAAATGTAAAGATGTGAGGGTCGGTCAGGGAGTAACAGGTCGCTGTTGGAACATCTTGAACTCTGGTACGCTTTCATAAAGATCCCTCTTTCCAAGCCAAATTCAAAGAGTACAAGTGATAAATCTGAGCCACACAAATCTGAAATCCAAAGTGACCTTTACATTCCTGTCTCATTAACTGAAAATGTACCATTTGAGCACCTTTCTTGTAAAAGTCACAAAATAATCATAGGCAATGTAGAATAATTCAAAACATCCAGCGCAAATGCCAATGAAGAAATAAAAAACCTTCAGTAAATTCATTGTCTTCCTTGAGAATTGAACCCACGACCTTGATGTTGTTAGCGCAATGCTTTACCAGTTGAGCTACAAGAAAAAAAGGAAGTTGTCATCTAAAAACTCATAAATATTTTACCTTCCATCAAACGTAATGATATGAGGGTCAGTCAGGGAATAACAGGTCGCTGTTGGAACATCTTGAACTGTGATCTCCATGCAGAAAAAAGAAAACATTGTTAATGATGCATTCATATCGGAAGCTTTTTGCAGTGCAAATTCGTCTACTGCTTACATAGAAAAATGACACTTCACTTTTACAAAAAAGCAGAGCAGCCACTTTATGGAATTAACTTAGTGTTGCTATGCTCTCAAAACATTCACAATTTAGACGTCATTGATGGGGATAATCATTGCGGAGCTATGTCGGCTCTAGCCTAATTATAACGCAGAAGAGTACAGTCTCTTCCCATTATTAAAGGGCACGGAGCAGCTTTCATGTTTACAGACAACACAGATGGTGGTCTGGGGCCGGTGGTGACACATTATTTAAGAAGACTGGCGATCTATGTGTGTTTACGTTTCTTTCCTTCTGAATTACCGCATTCTTGTCTGTCCTTTTGGTGTCGGGTTTATTAGAGGCTGTTTCTTTCTTTCAGCAGGGGTCAATTATGAGAGCTGTAAGGCCGAGTCACAGTATATTTCAAGTCTATATTTCAAGGGTTACAAAAAAGCTAACAATGGCTGGACACTACACTACTACTACTAGCCTACTTCTACACCACAAAATGATTTTCTTACTCAGTGTTTTTGTCTTGTTTTGCAATACAAATATCTAAACTTTCTTAAATCAATATACATTTACTTGAGAAGTAAAATTACTTAAGATATTAAGTCTTGTTTTTGGAAGAATTGTTCAAAATTTTGTGCTTAAAACAAGACAAAATAATTACCAATGGGGTCAGAGAAAAAAAAAAATATCTTAATTCAAAAGGAAAACAAGATTATTTTGCTTCTAAAGTAAATGTATCTTGATTTAAGAATATTTAGATATTTGCACTCGAGAATGAGACAAAAACATGAGGAATTAAAGCTGCAAGCAGCATTTATCGGGGTTCAAGCATTTAAGGCCTTTAAGCACATAAAAAGATATTATATTTTATTTAGCAAGCATGTAAGCACTTAGATCATAGATGGAAAAGACCATTTACAGCCAATACAGGCAATTTAGTAAGGAAAAATATGGTTTTTAAAGGTTTTTTGACAGTTATAGCCCCACCTATGTTCCGATCTCCACCACTTTTTTGGGGTGTCCTCAGAGTGTGCCCATACATATGCGTGTTAATTTTGGTGAAAATATCTCATTTCGTTTTGGAGTTATAGATACTTATGTATATGAGAGCATAAAAAATGACCCATGAGTGACTTTGATTGGATTTTTTTGCCATTAACTAACTTAGGTGCTGTGTTTCCTACGCTGGTTTCGTCTCGATCGAAAAAAAAGAGTTTCGAAAAATATTCGCAAAAGTTTTTTTAAGCGCTAAATCACAACGTTGCACAAACCATAAGCCGAAGCCTGGCAAGTCTGGTATCGTTGGACTCGGCAAGGTTTCAGGAGTCTAAGGACGTGACTCACGTGAAAATAAGTTGACCGCACCCAAAGTTATATACATTTTCATCCAAAACCATTAAAAATATATGTTTTTACAGCTTTTTAACAGTTATAGCGCCACCTATGGTCCGATCTTCATAAAAGTTGGCATGCTTCTTTAGAGTCATACACTGCACGTGTTCACTTAATTTCGTGAAGTTCTGAGTTTTCGTTTAGGATTCATAGGCTTTTGAGTATATTTTGCCACGCCCATTTTCTAAATGACCCTGTTATAGCGACCCCAAGGGTAAAGTTCAACTTTTTTTTGATAATTATTGATCTAGAGAGGACTAAAAAACTAGTCCAAAAAACCTAGGACTAGTTCGCAAAAGTAGGTTTTTCAGATATTTGTGAATAATTAATGAAGGATTTGATTGACAGCATTGGTTCTTGAGGCAAAGTTGTTCAGCATGAGATCAAATGATATGCATATTGAGTGGCAACTCGTAGTGCCAACTTGTGGCCGATTTCATTCAAAATTCTTACAGACTTCTAGGACCATGAGTTGAACATGCCCACCGAGTTTCGTTCCGATCGGTCTCCGTTAACCATGTCTAATAAGTGCTCAAAATTCATTGGCCGATGGCGGCCATGTTTTTTGAGATACGCCAATGTCCTCATAGACTATCATGCCCCCTTGGACCAAGACACTGCATGCCAAATTTCAAGTCGATCGGACTAACGGTTGCATAGTTACAGCTGTTTTCATGTTTTTTTTCAAGTTATAGCACCACCTAGTGTCCAATCGACGCAATTTGTTTATTGTGACCAAAGATTGAGCCCCTACACATGTGTACCAAGTTTGGTGCAAATATCTCATTTCGTTCTTGAGTTATAGCCATTTTAGTGAAAGTGGCTCCGCCCTCATCGTTTGTTTTGGTGCCCCTTAGCGACCGTGAAGCAAAATTTCAACTTTTTTTTGATAATTATTGATATTCAGACTCCAGAGAACATTTCTGCACTGGTTTGGTTCCGATCGGGTCAAAAACCTAGGACTAGTTTGCAAAAGTAGGTTTTTCAAAAAACCCAAAATACCCGAAAATTTCGCCTGGGTGACGAGCAAATCCATCTTGTCCGCCTTGAGCCAAGGATTCCAACGATATAAGACACCTAGGCCTAACAGTTCAGGAGTTATGAGCCATTTCGTACTTTTCACTGCTGTAGCGCCCCCCTACAGGCCGATCGGGGTGAGCCTTGGTGACGTTGTAGGCGGTATGAGTACAACCAGCCCTCAAAGTTTCAAGTCTCTACGACTTACGGTTTGGTCTGCCCGATCACTTTTAGGGGAGAATGCTGATCCTTGGAAAATGTAACAATTACAATAGGGTTTCAGCGCTACGCGCTTGAACCCCTAACAAAGTTTTTTTTTTTTTTTGCAGCATACTACTTATTTTGATGTGAAAAGTAGTACCAAAATAGATCATCATGGGTCAAGTTGTAAAAAAAAAAAGCAAGAAAAGTCTATTACAAGTCCCCTTGAAAACATTACCAATGTAAGTATATTGTAATCTCAAGCACTTCATTGTCCTGAAGGACATTTCAAAGAGAACTTTGTGTTTGTCTTATTAAATTAAAGATATTAATTAAGTACAAAACCACTCAAGCAACTAATATTACATTTTAAGATGCATGCTAAAGTTTCGCTAACCTTCAGTGCAGGAGGGTTGTAACCTCTCCAGAGGCGAGGGCTGCCTTCGGCGGGCTGAGTGGAAAGGAAGCTGGCCCGGTTACCGTCCCGGGTGAAATCAGTAACAGCGGTGAGAGTCACGGTACCCTGAGCACAGACGTTGTTTCGACAGGGCTGGGACAGCAGTTCGACCGAGCAGGATGATAAGGCCACGTTTGAAACCTCAACAACTACATTGTCTGAGACATTCAGACAGAGATTATCAGTAGATACATCCTCAGATGAAAGGGAAAACTCAAAGACAAAACGTTCTTGAGAGCAAAAGGATAATTCATGCACATCAGGTCACTTTCAAAGCCTTTTACCTCCATACAGCTTAAACCATGACATTTTTATGAATACACAAATTTTTATCAGTATTCAGAAATAGTTTCAAAGAATCCTGAAGTCTACATAAAAATAAACGTTTAAAACGACAAGTTTGTCAGTGACTTACATACTAATATACACACACCTGATTCATGTACGCTGAGAGCAAGAGACACTTTGCACCGGCGGTTGTGCTCAAACCCATGGCAGGGAATAGGTACTGTGCTGTGTACGCTCAAAACATGCTTTTTAGCATCCTCACGGATGTGGAGGGCATCTGGAACAAACTGCAGAAAAAGTGTTGGGCGGTTGGCCGAAGCCAGTGTAAATCACACATGATCATACAGCTCTGTTAGACATGGATAATTATGGAACATAATATTTGCAATGTTGCAATGTGTATTTAGCCAGTAATTATAGCTTCAAGCGTTGTGGATAACGCATGATCCATCATAATTATAAAGAATTAGATATAACCGGATTTACCTTAATTCCTGCGAAAAACCCAGCGCTCTCTTTAGACGCCGACTGCGGGCTGGAGGAGTTTAACAGGAAGGTGGACACACTGCAGGAGAACTGTCAATCAAACCAGACTGTCATGAAGGTCATGCTGATTGAGCGCTACCAAACTAAAGACCTCAATAACTATACACTTTTATTGAACTTTTATTTGTAAATCATTTTAACAATGAAAATAATAATTAAATAATTAAACATAATTTATCTGTAATAATTTTATTAATATGTTAGTATGGCTATATTCATTGTAAAAAAAACAAAAAAACAAAACAAAACAAAAAAAAACAGAGGGGCCAAAAAATCAAAGATATTTTTTCATAATGCATCAATGAATTTAATAACATTAACATTTACATGCCATTTAAAGCCATATATGGCATTGAAACGAACTATGTTTATTTGAATGTTCTTTTGTGTGTGTATGAAAGATTTTCTGGTCTGTTTTGCCTGTATATGGGAATTATGGAGAGCTCAAGGTGTGTTTGTATGTATGCGTGTGTGTGTGTGTGTGTGTGTGTTTGACTAAGCCCAGCTGTGACACATGTTTAAGAGAACCTCACAACCCAAACTAGAATGATGGTGCTTCTTGAACGGGGGCCTCTGTGATGTAGAAACACATGGGTTTTTTATGACCACAGGTAGCGAAGCCCATCTCAAACCTCCTTCAAATTTCACATCAGAACAAACAAATAGGGATGAAATCAAAATGAAATCAAAACTTCTAGACAACATTCCACCTTAGTGTTATTTATGGTTTGTATACACGTGGCCTCAATTTGACCTTTACTCTTTCTTGACCTGATCTCACTTCCGTTGGAACACTTTCTGAACTCATACGAGAGGTCAAAGGGCATTATGACTAAAGACAGACCTCACAAAAGACCCTTTCCTTTCTTGGTCTGGTGAGAAGTGAGTTTAATGGCTGTCTGGAGCGCATTACGCCAGAGGGAGGAAAAAAAAAAAAAATCAAAAGACAATGGTGTTATAAGACTCTGGTGCACCAGGCGTGCCTTTAAATTCTGAATTACACAATTCACACGTATTTCTACCACTGCTGAAAAATTTGAAGCTTTAGTAAACAAAATAAAAAGCAAACAAACAAACAAAAAACATGCAAACGTATGTATGATTTTAGTTCGGTTTACATATAAAACATTGCAAAGTTTTCAGTAACTAGTTTCCAGCCAAAGTTGAGAATTTAACTTAAGGCTGGTGCACACTGTGCAATTTGGTCGTCTGAGACAAATTTTGAGAATCCTAAAAGATTCCTATAATCCTAGGCTAAAATCTGTAGTCTTCGATTGCTAGTTTGACATGTTCACCGACAGCCAATTAATGACCGTTGCGATCAAATTTTACCTCCGACGAAATTCTGGAAGTGTCAGAAGATTTGGCGCACAGTCCTGCAGTCTGACTTCTCCTACAACAAACATCAAATTGTCTTCGTTTTTCAAGACAAGCCGTGATCAAAATTAACGCTAGAGATGTCTTTGTTAGCCACCATTTCAATCCCGCGTGTAATGCAGCTCACTGTCACCGAACGTGTATGGGTTGATGATGTAAAACTCCGGACAAGTTTTCATGCACGCGTCCATTTTTAACGCGTCTTGACTGTCGTACAGTCTGACATAAATGACAGCTGATATCCCACAGTGTGACATGAGGATCATGTTCGTACAGTCTGACAAGCAACAATCGTAAAGGACTATTATAAATCGCACAGTGTGCACCAGCCGTTATGCGCAAAATTAGAATTTCGCACAAGACATTTGCGAATAAATCCCATGTGATCAATAGAACAAAATTATCACTTCCTGGGAAACTGGCGCAAAATATCTGTAATAAAATGGAAGTTGGTACAATTGGGGAAGCCACAGTGGCTCTTTTTTTCTCCATCATAAATTACCTGCGCCTCAGAGCGTGCAGGCGAAATGCAATGAACGCTGTCATGTGATCTTGCGTTCGGATGGTGGTGTTTGGGAATGCAATCATGTGAGACACTTCTGGGAGGGAATTAAACCAAATCATTCTGATTGACACACTTTGGCTCAAGCTTTTCAGGATGATCAAACTAAAGGTGCGTTCACGTGGCCTCGTAATTCCTGTAGTTACAAGATTCTAGCTTGTAATAAGCGTTCACGTCCTCGTAGTGCTCGTAATTACAGCTTGTAAGCTGGGAGTTTTCTGAAAGCTCCCATGTGTACCACGTGGCCGCTGTATCACCTGACCACTGTAGATTCATAGGCGTTGATAGTGGTGCCATGGAAACTCATACTTCCCAGTCCAAGGACGTGAACAGATCCGAATATAACGTCACGTGTAAATACGAGGTGGCGTGAATGCAGCACAACATTTGAGATGCCGTGCAATGAAACTGATTTGCTTGTTGGTCCAGTTATCCAATCACATCCATTGTTGAGGCAAAGTCACATGAGTTTTGAGTTGTTTATCATAGTCAGATCATAGTTTATGCGCAGATAAAAAATGTATCTGCCTCAATTGAGCGCATACGTTTTTTATATGCACATTTTTTTAAATTTATGCACATCTTGGCGTTTTTTTACATTTTGATACAAATTTTGATACAAATTTTACAAATTTAAGTTCTGAATGTAAATAACATTATCAAAATGTGCATAAGTATATGCTTGCTTGAGAAGGAAACATTTAAAGTCGGTAAGAAGACATGCACACAAACTAAGACAGAACTGCATTTACTACTGTATATGTGCGTCAAAAATGTCATGTGACATAATTCATATGCGAATAATTCACAGATCGTTAGCAAACATGACGTTTGTTAGAGCAATTCGTCTGTGGCTGTAATGTTGTCTTGAGTACATGGGATGGAAAAGTGTTTTGATTCACAAATTGTTTTGATGTTATTCCAGTTTTTCGTTTAAATTAAATTTACAACATGAACAGAAACATAACAATAGTCTTAACACAATTTGAAGCAACAAAATCACACCCAATCAGAACATATATGATGTTTAATATGCAGACATGTGCAGCAGGATTTTGGACCAATAAGATTTGAATATGGGCGGGCTACCCAGCCTACAATAGGTGTGTTCGACATCGACTGCGGCTGGATGAAACCGATCAGCGAGAGTTGTTGCGTGCAGTCGGGGAGCTGAAAACGAGGACATGAAGTTGGACAATTTCTGCTTCCTGTAGTGTCGCACGCGCTGTGTTTGCATACTTTATCACAGACGAAGTGAAATAAATGCAATATTTGTCAAATACACAGATATTTCAGAGAGATTTTCATTCAATACTTTATGTACTGGTTAATACAGTGTCTGTTTGTACAAGAATAAAGTTCAACAAAAGCCTATACTATTTAAATACCAATGTAGTGAGGTCTATGTCTTTCATCAGTTTTATTTTGATAAACATGACACATGACTGTAAATATTTATTTACAGTCATGTGGCATCGGCACTGTCTCAAATCGAACAAAATTTCTAACCGGCATGCACTGCTTCAAGTCAGACTGCGTAGCGCTGCATGAAGTCGAACGAGCCTAATATCTTTCTGTAACACTGGGTTATTTTGGAGCAATTTACTGAACACTGTAGCCCTTTTTATCTTTCTCAATAAATCCTAAGCAAAATTTGACTTTCTAAATTAAATTTTACATTAAAACCACATTCTAAAATTGCTTCCTTTACCGTTTCTCCCAGTCTGAAGTGAACTCCATCCATCTCAACCAGTGAGTACAGTCGAGTTGTTGTGTCTCGTCTGATCTCCACCTTCATGGTGTTGGAGGAGTATCTCGCCCACACCACCTGATATCCCACCGGCCAAGGTGACGTCACCCCAGTGAAGGAGCATCGGAGGTGGACGCTGCTGCCGACCAGCTCTGGGGTCACCAGGGGTTTTGAAGATAGTGAGGGAGCGTTTGCTTCAAAAAGGAGAAAAACAAGGTCATGAGATGAAATATTAATACAGGGATGAAATAAATTGAAAATAAAATTGAAAATAACTTACCCTTACATACACCGTTAACTTCGGTTTCACCAGGTGGACAGGATTTAGGTGTGTATTGTGAAGCAGCTAAAAAAAAAAAAAAGTCAAAAAGTCATAACACTTTCTGTTTATACTCTCAAAATATATATATAAATAAATATTGAAAGGGGTCATGACATGAGAAATCAAATTTGCCTTGATCTTTTGACATATAAGAGGTCTTTGTACCATTAAAACATCCTGTGAGTTTCATAGCTTAAAACGTCCTCTTCATTATAAACAAAGCATTGACTTAATCAAGCTCCAAAAATGGCTTGTTTTGATATTGGGTGATCTGTGATGTCACACAGGCAAATACATTTGCATATTACTGCCTCCACAGCAAAGATATTGACGAATAGTTATACATCATCGCACCATAGGCTTTTGATAACGTCTGACATTTGCCTACACTGGATGTGAGCATTGGCCCAAAAGCAAATAGAACCCATTATAATCAATGATCTTTACTAACGTTATAAGTGAACTTCAAGGAACACATTAAAATTTTTTAAATCTGTAAATGTTTATTTTGTATTGAATAATTTTTTTTTTTTTTAAATAAAAAAAAATATTTATTTAGATTTTTTTTTCCAGCCCCATGATGCATAACACTTCCTGTTTATTATTTAGGCCTTAATTTTGTGGCAGAAGATCAGTCTGACTTATATGTAAGTTCAAACAACACATTGTGCTGTGGATCGAAACCCTGACTTTCATCCCTTGCCAAAACTTTAAAACCCAAACAATTTCTTTCTTCCTGTAGCCGTCATGGAAGTGTCATAAATCCGTGAAATATTGCTTCATGAATCCAGTAATCTGATTTGCTCCCATGCAGAACTTCACTTACTAGAAATCGATCCCAAACTAAAAATGACCTGAATACTCTTGCACACGGTTGATGATACAGTCATTTATATGGATCTAAGAGATGTTTGAGAAAGTGAGAAAGGAAACATGGCCAGAAAAAGAGAAATATTGATCATCCATACTACAAGTTGGTAGTTTCTCTCTGGGCTGTTGCACAGGGAACATCTACAGATGTATGATTAAATAGACCAGACACTCTTCATTGTTTCTTCTACTGGTACAAGTCTTACTATATGTTTTAAAGTCTATTACAGGTAAATTATGTCACTAATATTAATCCTAATCAATTGCGCTAGAGGATCAAACTGCATTTAATTCTGCCTTTTAATTTCAAACATCACATTTGTGGTTTCACCATTGGATTTTGCATTAGATTTTGCATAACGACAATTAACTTTTTTTTTTTTTGACATTATTTTCATGACTAACATTTTCACCAACATTATTTTTGCCAAAAAAAAAAAAAAAGCAAAAAAATCTCATTCTCATCACTGCAATTAGAGAAGAACAATGATACTTATATGGTTGTAATTGTTGTAATACCATAGTATATTTAATTTATGCTTATTTAGAAAACAAAAAACCAAAAAATTAAAATAGAAAAGAAATAATATTAATACAAATATATATATTTTTTTTTACAAAGACATTATAAAAAACTCCTGAAATAACCATTGAAAATAATGTTAATTAAAGAAAATGTAAATGGTAAAGTAAATGGTCCATTCAATGTAAAGTCATAAACATTTCATGGGAAATTTGTCATAAAAATAAGTTCTTGATATTAAAATATATTTAGTCTTAACACTTCATATTTATTTATTTATTTATTTATACTATTATAATTTGTTTATAATATTATAAATAAATGAATAAATTATTTTTAGTAAATCAATTAGATATTTTTTCATTAAATAAAATGTTTAGGGCTTGCCAGAAGATCAGTTCTATGATGCATAACACTTCCTGTTTACTTTGAAATTTTATAGTATAAATAAATGAAAAAGCAAAAAAAAATAATAATAATAATAAAATATTAAATTGTTTGTTTATTTGCTTCATAAAAAAATACATACATACATACATACATAAATAAATAAATAAATAAATATATATTTTTTCTTTTGATTTATGGGATGAAATCTGACCTGGACATGATTTCACAATATTCACCACATGTAAAATAAAGTTATTCATTTTAGGTACTGGTTTTGAAATAGTGTTTGTAAAGTATTAAAAGTGAGTCATGTAATTGTACCTTCCGCACAGTATCCCATGCAGCCTTGTGTCGGCTGCAGGAAGTACAGCAGGAACTCGCCACAGTTCCGGACCGAGATTGGGATGCGGAAAAGGCAGCAGTCTTTGGTGCTTCCATGGAAGAACTGCCACGTGGCACAGGCCGAGAGCTGCTTGACCTCTCCAGGCTTCGGAAGAGAGCTGTCCTTAAGAGACAACCACACCGGAGCCTGCGTACCACAGCGGTTCATCTACAAAAAGAGGCAGATATCAAGAAACTGCAGTTTAGAAACTGGTCAGAACTGATCTGGGACTGCTCACCTCAACACAGTGGGTTGGCATCTCCGCAGGTTTGTTGTTTATGGAAAATCGGTACCATCCGGGAGGCAGCGAATGGTCACAGATCAGATCCTGTATTGCTGTGTTCTGAAGTTCAGTAGAGTCAAAATCGACGCTACGATATGCATTCCTCAAGGTCCTGTGTCCGCCGGGATAGCACTCTGGAGCTGGAAGAACCAAGGACACCATCAAACAAAGGCCTGTTTCCCTGAATTACAACCTTTTATATTCATAAAAGAGCTTAAAACAACCTTTCGGCAAAGACAAAGGTCATTGCTCAGAAGACAGCGAAGGAGAAGGTCGAAAACTGTGTCATTGCAGTGGCTTGAAAACGTCACTCAGGTTCATTAAAACCCAAATGGGGGTTATCGTGACCTCCTCAGTGGCAGACGTTTAACCGGGGTAAAAATAACACACCTTTTTCTGACCCTCTTTTCCTTGCTCATAACTTTACGCCACAAAGGTCAGCAGAATTGGCGACGTGTGTCTGGGTCTCACGGCAAAACGGAAGGACAAAAATAGACGTGTGACTTTCAAGCTAAAACCTTTTTAATCCCTTGCCATTTCTTCAGACAGCACATCTGTAACACCTTACCCTTCTCCTTCCGTTATCTCAGAGCCAAAGTGGGCCGGATGTCACCATCATGGCTAATTGCGCAGGTAAGGGAGAGCGACAGCCCCTGTGTCACTTTTTGTATAAGGATGCCTGAGGCCACCAGAACACTGGTAATCCTCTAATGCTCCCCCTGAACATGCTAATAGAAAGTTTGGGCTGGGTGTCATGCCATCTCTGCTAGTGTATAATGGAAATTGAGACAGGACAGATAGCAGCCGTTATAGACAAAACAGACTAGTGGGAAAATGTAGACTTTAGACAGTACAAAGGACTTTCACTTGGTGATAATGTCAGAAAAGTAACAAAATAAAATTGTCAGCAAAGCAAAACAAAACAAAAAGAAAAAAGCAACAAAACAAAATTGTCAGCAAAGCACAAAGCAAAAATAAAAAAAATCAAAGGAAAAAACAAAAAAATAGTCAGCAAAGCAAAACAAAACAAAAAGAAAAAAGCACAGCAACAAAACAAAAAGAAAAAAGCATAGCAAACAAAACAAAAAGATAAAAGCAAAGCAACAAAACTAAACAAAACATAAACAACTGTTTGGACAAATTTAACTTGGTAAAAAATAAAATAAAATAAACAAATAAAATACAATAAAATAAAATAAACAACAAACCACAATGGCTGAGCATCATTACACCTTAAAAAGAAGCAACTAGCAATTGTTTTAAATTTAGACTAATTTAAAAATTTAGAGCAGCAGTCCAAACAAAAATGAAAAAACAATAACAGAAAACCCTAATAAATTAGACTTTCCTTGCAAATCATACACTATATTGCCAAAAGTTTTGGGACGCCTACCTTTAAGTGCACATGAACTTTAATGACATCCCATTCTTAAAGGAACACTCCACTTTTTTTTGAAAATAGGCTCATTTTCCAACTCCCCTAAAGTTAAACAATTGAGTTTTACCGTTTTCGAATCCATTCAGCCGATCTCCGGGTCTGGCGGTAACACTTTTAGCATAGCTTAGCATAGTTCATTGAATCTGATTAGACCGTTAGCATCTCCTTAAAAAATGACCAAAGATTTTCAATATTTTTCCTATTTAAAACTTGACTCTTCTGTAGTTACATCGTGTACTAAGACCGACGGAAAATGAAAAGTTGTGATTTTCTAGGCTGATATGGCTAGGAACTATACTCTCATTCCGGCGTAATAATCAAGGAACTTTGCTGCCATACCATGGGTGCAGCAGGCGCAATGATATTACGCAGCGCCTGTGACCCCCTGCTTGCACAGGGAGCGTGCCTTGCAACCATAGAGACATTTGTAAGAGACGCTGCGCAATATCATTGCGCTTGCTGCACCCATGGTACGGCAGCAAAGTTCCTTGATTATTACGCCAGAATGAGAGTATAGTTCCTAGCCATATCGGCCTAGAAAATCGCAACTTTTCATTTTCCGTTGGTCTTAGTACACGATGTAACTACAGAAGAGTCAAGTTTTAAATCAGAAAATATTGAAACTCTTTGGTCATTTTTGAGAGAGATGCTAACGGTCTTATCAGATTCAATGAACTATGCTAAGCTATGCTAAAAGTGCTACCGCCAGACCCGGAGATCGGCTGAATGGATTCGAAAACGGTAAAACTCAACTGTTTAACTCTAGGGGAGTTGGAAAATGAGCCTATTTTCAAAAAAAGTGGAGTGTTTCTTTAATCCGTAGGGTTTAATATGGAGTTGGCCCACCCTTTGCAGCTATAACAGCTTCAACTCTTCTGGGAAGGCTTTCCACAAGGTTTAGGAGTGTGTTTATGGGAATTTTTGACCATTCTTCTAGAAGCGCATTTGTGAGGTCAGGCAGTGATGTTGGCAAGAAGGTCTGGCTCGCAGTCTCCGCTCTAATTCATCCCAAAGGTGTTCTATCGGGTTGAGGTCAGGACTCTGTGCAGGCCAGTCAAGTTCCTCCACACCAAACTCGCTCATCCATGTCTTTATGGACCTTGCTTTGTGCACAGGTGTGCAGTCATGTTGGAACAGGAAGGGGTCATCCCCTAACTGTTCCCACAAAGTTGGGAGCATGAAATTGTCCAAAATGTCTTGGTATGCTGAAGCATTAAGAGTTCCTTTCACTGGAACTAAGGGGCCAAGCCCAACCCCTGAAAAACAACCCCACACCATAATCCCCCCTCCACCAAACTTTACACTTGGCACAATGCAGTCAGGCAAGTACCGTTCTCCTGGCAACCGCCAAACCCAGACTCGTCCATCGGATTGCCAGACAGAGAAGCGTGATTCGTCAATCCAGGGAACACGTCTCCACTGCTCTAGAGTCCAGTGGCGGCGTGCTTTACACCACTGCATCCGATGCTTTGCATTGCACTTGGTGATGTAAGGCTTGGATGCAGCTGCTCGGCCATGGAAACCCATTCCATGAAGCTCTCTACACACTGTTCTTGAGCTAATCTGAAGGCCACACAAAGTTTGGAGGTCTGTAGCTATTGACTCTGCAGAAAGTTGCCGACTTCTGCGCACTGTGCGCCTCAGCATGCGCTGACCCCGCTCTGTGATTTTACATGGCCTACCACTTTGTGGCTGAGTTGCTGTTGTTCCCAATTGCTTCCACTTTGTTATGATACCACTAACAGTTGACCGTGGAATATTTAGTAGTGAGGAAATTTCACGAATGGACTTATTGCACAGGTGGCAACCTATCACGGTACCACACTTGAATTCACTGAGCTCCTGAGAGCGACCCATTCTTTCACAAATGTTTGTAGAAGCAGTCAGCATGCCTAGGTGCTTGATTTTATATACCTGTGGCCATGGAAGTGATTGGAACACCTGAATTCAATGATTTGGAGGGGTGTCCCAATACTTTTGGCAATATAGTGTAAATAAGCAGGGAAAAAATAAAATAATAAAAAAAAAAAAACTTCCACTGATCCATATCTATGTACAAGAACATTACAGAGAGGCTAGAGTCTTGGACCCATCTTAAAAACCACCAAGAACACCTTAGTAACCACCTAACAATGCTCTAGCAACCACTCAGAACACCATAGCAACACTCTAGTATTGTGTCTGCAAGTTTTACATGGGTAAGTGCTCATATTTTCATTTAAATATATATAAAGATCTATTTTGGCATACATCTTCTCTCAGTGGAGTCTCAAATACAGACTTTGTTCAAAGGAACATGTTTCCACCAACTATTTGAAAGAAAGTCCTCATAAAGAATAAGGGCAGATGACCTTTGACCATCATGGAAAAGAGCAGAAAATCTCTCCTCTAATCCTGTCTGCTTTGCAGAGGGAAGACGAGGCCAGGCCGAGAGGGCTTTCTGCCCCACTGGAGCGCTGATGAGATCATGTCTCGGCTGGTTTAGAGTCCATAATGCTTTGCTCTTTCCAGCCTAATTCAAGGATCATTACTCTGCAATTACGTCCTAAGCTGTACTCTTAGAGGTGTAATGGGGCACGGTGAAGATAGAGACATTTAAGTGTTCATTTTATAAATTCTTAATAATGGTTTGGTGGGGAGATACAGGGATGATTTGAGGGGACGTTTCTTAAGGGGAGGTAATGGAGTTTCAAGGTGGTAGGCTTAAAGATACGATGACAGTAAAAGCATCTACTGGGTGCTCACTTTACTTTCCAAGCAAACACATCATTCACCGATTTGGAAAGACATATGCTGGAAATCTTCAATGTATGGTTTTGATATGTCTCATTGTCAAATAATAATAATAAATAAATAAATAAATAAAAAGTGACCACAGCAAAGTGACATCACAAACATGTAATAAAATAAAATATATCATACAACAGCAAATTGACAGCACATCCAATAAATAAAATAAAATAAAATAAAAATATCTAAAAGCGCTAAAAGCAAAGTGACATCACAACTGTAAAATAAATAAAAATAAGATGAAGTAAAATAAAATAAAAAATATTGACCACAGCAAATTGACATCACAAACGTGAAATAAAAAAAAATATATATAAATAAAATAATAAGAATAAAAAGTGATATTACAAGTGTAGAAAGAAAAAAAAAAAACATACAAGAGAGAGAAAAAAAGAAAAAGAGTTTCATTCTATCATTCATTCAACCTTAAAGAAATCACACCAAAAACTTTTTTTTTGTCTGTGGAGAAGATCTGAACAGAAAAGGTTATGTCAGAAGCTCATATTTAACCTATTTAAGACAGCAAGCCACATTTGGTATCCGTCTGGGCTTGCAAGGGTGACAACCACAGTCAAATCTTGCTACGCAAGGTCAAAGGTTCCACAAACACTTGTGTTTTCAGCCCCCAGAGAAAAGCTGGGACAAGAGCTGCTGGGTAAACACCTCAGACTGCCCAGTTAATTTGTTGACTTAGGGACGGGGTGGATTTCAGATACATCCACACCAGGAAAATACACTGAAAACTTCGAATTAGAAGCGAACACTGTCCATTCTCTCAACAGCTAGTGACTGCAAAAGTATCGAAGATGGAAAAATGCAGTCAAAACCTCTGATGTCTTCAGAGGCTTTCAGAAGTGAAATTTAAATAAAAAAAGAAGCAAACAGGGTTTGACAGCCCAATATCATAGAAGAAACTTTTTAATTTCCACAAAGAACTTTTTATTAGTTCTATGTACTGGTGTTTTAAATTAAACACAAACCAATACAGTGATCGTATGATGCTAATGCATCTTGAAGTGTCCCAGGCTACAACAAAGGACCACCTACTCAACTGTCAATCAATCATTGTGCTAAAAAAGTTTTAAACGTTGACTACGTACAAAAGAAAACGGTTGATAAAGATAAAGATTTAATGGTGAGATAAAATTTTAATAAGAAATAGTGACATTGTGAGAAATTAGAAATTGTGAGAAATACTATTGTGAGAGATATAAAGTCCCCCAAAAAATAAAACTATATACTATAGAACAATATTTCAATGTTTTTGTGAGTGAGCTGTCCAAGCAAACACAAAGCTTCTTGAAAATAAGTTTCGAAAAGTTCTGAGAGAACGCAAAAGTTTTTCGAGCAAACGTAAAGCTTCTCGGAGGGAACGCAAAACTTTTGTGACCAAAATACAGGTTTTTCTTCCAATCTCATACTATTTCCATCGCCAGTTTTGCATTCACTCGAAAAGTTTCGAAACATTTTGAGAGAACACAAAAGTTTCGTGAACAAATTTAAAGTTTCTTGGGGGAACGCAAAACTTTTGTGAGCGAAAAATAGTTTTTCTTCCCATCTCATATTGTTTCCATCACCAGTTCACTTCAAGAGAACGCAAAAAGTTTTGCGAGCAAACGTAAAGTTTCTCGGATGGGAACGCAAAACTTTTGTGACCAAAATACAGGTTTTCCTCTCATTTCATTTTATTTCCATCAAAGTTCTGTGTTCGCTTGAAGAGTTTCTAAACATTTTGAGAGACTGTAAAAGCTTTGTTAGCAAACAAAATTTCTTTCTTATATTATTTCCATCGCCAGTTTCAAACATAAAGTTTCTTTGAGGGAATGCAAAACTTTTCAGAGCAAATGCAAAAGCTTTTAAATGTTTTTTTCCCATCACCAGGGACTCCGTACAAAGTTGCAAATGTAAGATATAAAGTTATATGAAGATATAAAGTCATGCTTTAACCTGCCAAAACTATACAGCCAACTGAAGACTCAACTCAACTCTTACAGAGCGAAAAAATTCGATAAGAAGGATCCTGCTGAACCTAACAAGCTGCAAAGAATCTTTATTTTAAGCATGTAGTGTTTAAGGATTGTTAAAGCTGGAGAACTTTCACACAAGTTCAGTCAATATGTGTGTGAAAGAGATGCAGGGCTGGTAAATGTGAGTTATCTGTTGTGACAGTCTGCCTCTCGGCTGAATGAAGAGCTGATTACACAGCAGGAGAGGAACAGCTCCAGATATTCACACTCTCCAGCCCCAGAGAGAGATATTTTCATTCAAAAAATGGTTTGGTGAGTCTGGGTCTGTTGCGTTTATGAAATATCAGTGACCACAGGAAACTGTCCTTGATATTAAGGCGAAAGTCTTTCACAGTTGCAAACGCACTCATCCATTTCCTCCTCTCGGTCAGCCAGGACTTCACCCAAACCCTGTGGACTCAGTAACATTTCTTTTTCACTCAACTGTGTTGAGTGAGGCTTATGAGGAATGAGATCACATGACCAAAACACACAGCTGTCAGACATTTAATAAAGGCTGAAAAGTCAACACTGATGATGCACTGAAGAAATATCACAGAGAAGGACTCGTTCGCGAACACCGCTGGGAGGACATTGTGTAAGAGATGACACCAAAAATTGAGACATTTAGCCAAATGTCTTGTGTACAGCTTTGTTTATCCTCAAAACTCCACACAAAATTAACATTATGCTCAAAATATTTTCAGCACAAAATAATTAAAATACAAAATCCTGTCAAAACCTTATAATGACATTTATTACAATAATGTTGGTTCTAGTGACATGCAATCAAAAACTGAACCATTGATATGAACTAGATTAACAGATTCAGCATAGATGACCTGCTAAAATGTTTTGCATTTTTGACTGAATTATTATTATTATTATTTTTTTAAATTTGAATCCATAACCTCTCTCAAATCAGACTTGAAGCAAAATATTTACCGCTATACACTTAAAGGCCTCGATATACTTCAAGCGAAATCGAAGAACAAACTGATGTGACATCATTTCAAACAAAATCAGGCCAAAACGAAGTTTTAGGAGTTTTAGGAGTTCGAAACAGCTTGCCAAAGCAAACATTCCAGAAAAGTCACTGTTTTTCATGTTTAATATGGTAAAGCTTATTTTAAGCTATACGTTGTATAAAGTGGTATATAAATAAACATGACATGACTTTACTAGAGTGCTGAATTGCAGAGCTCATGCAAACATATCCACGTTGCTATGATCAAATGTTTTTCTTACACTTTACTTAAAAAATGCTTGCTGTTTTCTCAATTTTTATTTTGTTATTGAGAGGAAAGCGCACAGCACATATTTACATATTCATCTAAACTCCGCTCTCAGCAGTGTGCGTGGCGTCAGATGTTCGGTAATAGTATATCGCTGCTCATGTATTTTGAACTTCATTTTACCCCTAAGCAAAAAAAGAAAAAGAACTTCACCATGAGTATATCGGGGCCTTTAAGGCCCTGATATGGTGTGACATAATTTCTAACAAAATCAGGCCGAAATGAATTTCATTTGGAGTTTGTTTCGAGAGTTAGGAAAAGTTCTCTGGTTCATTTCTTCTGTTCAGTCCGTTGAGGTCAGATCTGAGTAAAAACATGAATACACTGGAAAGTTGCTTTATAGTAGAAGCTGAAGGTGTAATTCTAAGTGAAAGCGATACTGACAGTTTTTTTTTTTTTTTTCTCCATGTTTAATACTGTAAAGCTGCTTGATTTAAAGCAATCTATTGTATAAAGTGCTGTAAAAATAAACTTGACGTGACTTGTACACATATGCACATTGCTATGATCAGATGCTTTCTGTACTGCTGTTTTCTCACCACTGTCATTTTTGTTGTGTGTTTAATTTTGTTACTGAGAAGAAAGTGCACAGCACATATTTAGATATTCATCTAAATGCCGCTTCTAGCAGTATGGGTGGCATCGGGATGTACTTCTTTTTACCCCTAAGCAAAGAACGAAAAAGAACTGCTCTGTGAGCATATCGGGGCCTTAGTGTCTCCGGTGGTCTGAGAAGGATAGGACTGTAGGATAGGACAGAAGACATAGGCTACAAAAGATTTTTATTTTTTTTTTTTCCCAAAAATGGACGAACAAAGTTACTGTAAAATGTTAAGGTCTCTAGATCTATAAAAAATAAAATTCAAGTCATTAAAAATTAAATACAAATGAAATGTACTTTTTCTCTTTATATATATATATATATATATATATAAGAGAAAAAGTACATTGTAATGCACATGATATGCAGGCCAATTCTTCAAACTGCGTGAATGCCTGTCTGCATTTACACAGGTCTATAACCTGTAATGGCACTGAGGCATGAGCTGGAGGAAAGGACAGTAAAGATATCACAACCTCACTAATCAGTTTGACCCCACAATCATGAGGCTCACATTCCCACAATTACTGCACCCCTGAGGCTTAATACTCACCTACTGACTGCTCTAATGACTGCTGAAAACATCTGCACAGAGAGAGAGAGAGAGAGAGAGAGAGAGAGAGAGAGTCGTTTTCTCCACAGAGCACGTTAATTCTATCCGAAGTGCGCAGACAGACTCTCCATTTGGTGCGCAAATGGATGTCAGTGCGCAGAGTTAGAACTAAGTTTCGCTCATATTTCAAACAGATGCTCAATCCCTCTGGAAAGAACCGGGATATTGAGCACTAATGAAAACAATGTCTTTGGATTGAAAGCACATTTATCTCAACACCATGTTCCTGACGCAGCCAGACAAAAATCTTACGCATAAACAATGTTTTAAACATGTTATGAGGTAAAAATAAAATAGCCTACATATTAACATAAAACACAACAACAACATAGCATATTTATAAATTAACAAATAAGCAAATACAGTTAAAAATAAATAAAAAGTTATAAGGTTATTCAAAAAAGTTACCTTAATAACAAAAATAACAATAAAGAACAAATGATTAAAAAAAACTATTTAACCCATAAAACTACTTTCAGAGGTTACTTATAAATAAAATACAGTAAATGCAATACAGTATGTATAAACAAATCAATGCAATAATATAAAAACAAAATAAAAATAATTAAATAAATACAGTAGCATCATAAATGATGACGTAAAATGAGTGAAACATTTTGAATTGGGGATATGTTCTTGAGTAAACAAGCAAGCATTTAATTTCAACATCCAGTCTCCTTATTTCCATCAATAGCGCAATCTGCTGCGCCACACAGAAACTATCTTCTTAATCGTGCGCACGTGCATTCAAAACATCGCTAGTATTTAATCAAAGGATGTTTTTGACTTACCCAGCTGCGCAAGTAACTTCAGAGGTAGTAAACACAAGCACCAGATGCAGATGGATGACTTTAAAAAGAATTTAAAAAGTTCCATGTTTGAGTCTCACAGTTACGCTTTTTTCCACGGGGATCCCATCGGAAAGTTTTTATTGTTACACAGAAAAAGTTTGCGGAGTGATTGAACTCTCTGCTTCTGATGTTGGCATGTATTCCTCCCAAAAAGACTAAGGAAGTTTCCTTGCACACAACATATTGTCCTTAATTTATGGGCAGTAAGAGGAGTCTTGGACCATTTCCCTTGTGTGTGCGCGTGTAAACAGTCAGCTGTCTTGAAGGAGTGAAGGGGGCACTCCGAGTCAGAAGCCCTCAATTAACTGGGGAGTAGGAGGACACTTACAGGGTCTCTCTAGTGAAACAAACTCACAAAAAGCAATGAAAACCTCGGAGAAAGGTAATTTACTGAAACTAAATTGGAGAAAAGATGATTATTTCCACATTAAATTGGGTGAAATCGCATTTCCATGGGGGAATGTTTCTGCACAAGGCTTCACACTCTTAAATATGCTTCTTATTAGAAGCGAAAATGATTTTTACAGAAGAACTTTATAGAGGTCCACAAAGAATTTTCTAATATCTAGTTCAATGCTTTTGACCTGATGGGTTACGGACAGAAAAACAAAGCTAAATGCAAATAATTGACCACAAATACGCTGAATAAAATGGTGTATGTACACACATATTTTTTATTTATTTATTTTTTTTTTTCACTCAGAAATTGCTAGCGAACTTCACGAATAATTACAAAGAAACGGCAAGTAAAAATGTAATTCCATGCAGAACTTTAAGTAGAAAGTCTTTAATAGTATTTTCTTGTACTCGTACTCTCGTACTCCAATAATCAATACATATTTTTACAGTGTAGATCTGCATAGTACTAGCAAAATAGATAAAAATTCTTTTATTCCAGTAATAGTATATAAAATCACATTTAGTTATTGTTTTAAAAGTTAATGTTTATTGTGCTGTATTTATGTACACACAATACATGCTATCCTAACTAACACGTTCTGCTGTTGATTCAACAGAAAATAGAAAATAAAATAGAATTTTTCATATTCAGCATGTAATTTTTGCATATTATTGGGCCTATGGTATCAATTTCATGTTGAATACTAAATTAATTTTGTACAATAATATTTATAATAAAATATTTTGCTCAAAAAGTGCTCACGAAGTCTAAATCCATCCTTCATCACATTCCCATTCCTCTTCCCTTTCCCCATTTAAAGTGGGTCAGTCTCAAACAAACTAAGGATGGACCTCAGTGTATTTTTGCTGAACAAAACGCTCCGATTCAACGATACAAAAACAAGTGTAACCACTCATCAGCATGAAACCACATAAATCCATATATAAAATAATGAGATTACAAAACAACATCAAAGAACAAAAACAAGCACAGGCCCATTTGTACTAGCTAAAAGCCACATGACAACCAATTAGGACAGGAAACATAAATTACATATGACAGCCTTCATAATAAGAGTCTTCAAACTATAAAACATTAATCTTATTAATTATATTCTTAGCATTATTAGCACAGCTGAAATGGTTGTGCTGCTTAAAGAGGTGTGGGGAAAAAAGAAAGAATGGACTATTAACAAAAAAAAAAAAAAATGGATGGATAAATCTATGTTTGAGGGGTTGAGCTGTTGTGGGAACAATTTTTTGAATGCTAACACATGTACAAGTGCTTGAAAGACCCCAGATGGGCTTCATTTCACCTCTTTTAATGGCTGATACCTAAAACTAATGCACTGAACCATAGAAAAACTAAAAATCACGTTAAAGGTTTCTTGAAATGTATGTGCTACAAAAAACAGTGAAAAACCCTTAATTTAAAAAAAAAAAAAAAAAAGTCCTTTTTTTTAGTCCTTGCCATTTCACCACACTTTTAGAGTGAGTTCTAGTAGCTGAGAATATCTGGCACTTTTCAATATCAGCTGATCTTCTTGGAAGCATACAGCTTTTGGTCTCAAGCCTTCAGGCCACCACCTTGCCTCTCTGGGCTTGTTCTTCTCCAAACCAAATTCCTGACTGGCCAAATGTGTATATCCCTCTCAATCCCTTGGCACAGAGCGACTCGGATGCCACCTGGAAGTGGGTGACATGGTTGCACTGCCTGAGGCTGAAGTTTTAGCCGTTATATCCGCTTCTAATGCCTGCAGTCTGGCTGAGAGCAGAAGTCAAGGTCCCTGTCATGAACTGGCTTTAGAGAAAGTCTTTGGGTCTCATTCACCCTCAAGCTGTTGGATTATAGTTCAAACCTCATGCCAAGGAAGAGCCTTTGGACTTGAGCTGAAAAAACCCTTCATCCCTCCTTACAATTGATGTGCATCTCTGAGAAGGGATTTTCCTTTCAGCTGCAGCTTTGAATAGAAGATCCCCAGAAGTTGTGATCAAGGACCAGTGGTATGTTCTGAAATCTTTTATCATCATAAGAGAAATATAATTTTTTTCTTAGATCATCTGCCTGGGACGACAAAAGCTTCTAGACTTTACACTTGAGAGAAGCCTTTGGAGATCCATTTTTTTTCTCAGCAACTGAGTCACCAGACAAAACAGTGGGAAACGTCTGGAGTCTGGAGATGGTTTACATTACAGTGTGGCCAAATACCTGCCTGTACCAACTAAAATTTTGAGCGCTGTTGAGCAGATTCTTAAACACCATTGTGTTCATACGCTCAACAGTTCATGTGCAATGAGCACGTGAATACAATGGCCAATCAGAAGTGTTTAAGAATCCACTCAACAGCACTCAAAATGCTAGGGGGAAATGCTGGTATCGTCACATTTTTAAAATTTCAGTACCGAATTGGTAGTGAAGTCTGTACTTTTAACAAAACTAATTAAAAATATCTTCATTTGTTTTTTGAAGATGAACAAAAGTCTTACAGGTTTGGAACGAGTAAATGATGACACTAGGGGAACTACCCCTTTAAATTTTTTCTTCAAAAAGTTCATAAAGAGATCGTAAAACTAATCCATATAAATTGAGCGGTTTAGCCCAAATTTTCTGAAGAGATATGATTGCTTTATATGATTAACAGATTGAATTTAGCCTTTTACTCACATATAAACATTCATCAACTCACACATCAGTTAGGGTAAACGGAAGCTCAAGCAGGCTTGCCTGACGTGCAAGAACCAATGAGGTTTGTTCTTGTGTGTTAAGCAGCACGTTTGAGCTTCTGCAAGAACCAATGAGGTTTGTTCTTGTGCATCAAGCAAGTATGGTTGAGCTTCTGTTTATGTTTGCTGATCAATGTTTTATGTGAATTAAAGCCCAAATTCAATCTGTTCATCATATAAAGCGATCAAGTCTCTTCAAAAAAATGGGACTAAACCGCTCGATTCATATGGATTAGACTTATTTATTTCAGTTAGTTGCCGGTAACATTTTTCATTTTTGTTTAAGTTTTTCATCTCCAATGCCCTTCTTCATACTGCTCTTGTGTATCTTTTTTTTTTTTTTTTTTAAATTAAGATGATATTTTCTGAATAGGTGACAATAAAGACCCCACTCACCTTGTAAAATTAATTTTCTAAAGGCATTCAATCAAAAAAAAATGAACTACAAACTTCACCAGCTTAAATGTAAAAACATAAGTAGGAATTTTCAACAACAAGGTAATTTATTATAAAAAATAAAAACCCTTCTGAAATAATACATCTTGAGATGCTGTCGCATAAAGGTGGCAGTTTAGGAAACCTTTCACTCTAAAGGCCCTCTTAGACCTTGAAATACAACTTCAAAGGTCTCTTATTA
Organism: Mylopharyngodon piceus; assembly: GCA_039654765.1. Lineage (NCBI taxonomy): Eukaryota > Metazoa > Chordata > Actinopteri > Cypriniformes > Xenocyprididae > Mylopharyngodon > Mylopharyngodon piceus. Next base: position 34,970,036 of record CM077438.1, read on the forward strand.
AAATGTTCATCCCTCCCATGCACAGTTTTTCCTGGGAAAGCAACTGACTTTCTGTGTTAGCAGCACGGATTTCAGGTTTCTTTATTCTCAAAGCATAAAGACATTGAAATTTGATTTAAAAAAGATGAAATTGAAATTCAATGACATTGACATACAATTAATTATTCCCTCAGTGCTATAAGAGACACTTTTCTGTCAGTTTAAGTTCAGATCTACCGAGGCCTATTTAACGCCAACTTCACTAAAGCTATTTTAGGTAAAACTATTCTTATCAATGTCTTTCATGCTGAGCTTTTGACTGAGATTGTCTCGCTATCACAAACACAAACACACACATGTGTTTTTCCCCCCATCTGAAACTGGCTTTTGTCAGTATGTTCTGTTGACAAGGCTCCAGTCTTGCTTTCTTTGCTCTAGCGCTCATAAACAAACTTCACAGGGGGTTGAGTGTCAAATCAGCATGTAACAAGCCAAGCCGTCTCAATTCTCCACGACACACTGAGTGTTACATCGTTTAAGGGAGTATTTGGTCATTTATGAAATGTTAATGCGTACTAAATCCGTCAAAGCGTTTGTAGAGTCATGTTTCAAACACCGTTAACTTTGACTAAACTGAGAGGAAAATTATTCACTTCAACTCTTGCTGTGCTAATATAGTTATTGTTATTTCAGAATATTTCTCAGAGGATGGTCCACCAATATATGACATGTTCATAGTGAAATCTTATTTTGACTCTTGTAGATTAACTATAAAACTGAGCTTTCCTTACCTTTTGTAAATTCAGGATTTTCTTTTTCAAGTTTGCTATCATTTTATAGCATTCTAGATGTTAACCAAGTCATATTTTACCACTTCAGGCCTGAAGTACCAGGGTCTTAAGGGGCGTTTAAACAACACCGATTTCAACTAAAAACAGAAAACTTTTTATGCGTTTTGGCTGTTCATTTACACGACAACAGCATTTTGAGGGCCTGAAAACACAAACTTTGAAAACAGGGTTAAAGTGCAAGTTTTTGAAAACGATACCATTATCATCACAGTGTAAACTCGCAAATCTGTGAAAATGGTGACGTCATGCGTATACGTGTTCAGATGATAGGTGCATAGTGTTTCTTTACAAAGTGACATCGCCATCTACTGGCCTGGCAGCATAAAACAGCGTTTTCAGCGTTTCACAGATCTGTGTGAATGGGGATCGCTTTGACAATGTTGTCGTCTGTGCACAAAACTTTTCAGTTTTTAGTAAATCATTTTGTGTAAATGTACCCTTAAACACCAAAGATTTTAGAGAAGAACTGCAGAGTGACAAGTATTCATGGTAGTGGTAAACAAATGTGATTACGGCTTTGCAAAGCTGCAATAGTTATTTCAGTGCCATCGTTAAGGCCTGTTCATACCAAGGACGATAACTATAACGATGAAGATATATTTCTAAAAATTTTAAAATAAAATATAAAAATATAAAAGAGTCCATGCCACCACTGCAACGATAACAGCACAGACAAACAATATCGCTGGAATCAATTTCAGAATGATTTTTTCCAGCTGATGAATAATAAAGAGCTTGAGCATTTAAATTGGCAGACGACAAACCTGCAGCCGGTGCTTAGAATAAACAGAGTGTTATCGTTCGTTGGTGTGGACGCAAATATGGTTATCATAATGGTTATCTTTATAGTTATCGTTCTTGGTGTGAATGGGCCTTAAGGTTGGAATTTATATACTTATAATTTGAATGAATGAATAAGTGAATGAAGAAATAAATATATAAACAACATTACTACATTATTTATTTAATTAATCCTTGGTGAATAAAAGTATACATTTTTTTCTTGACAAATAATAGTGTATTTTTTATTTATTTAAAAAAAAAATCATAGGGATGTCAAACTTGCAAATGTTATTACCGCTTTGCACCAATAATTAATGCAACTCCACCATTTGGAATTTATATAATTTGAATAAATAATATTTATCAAAAAAGTTGTACAAATAATAAATCACACACTATTATTGAAAAAAAACAAAAAAAAAACCCATCACATTTCCCATTCAAAACATGTTTTGTGTCAACCCTGTTACATTCAAAATGTTTTATGGTTGAAAGCTACAGGGTTGAAATTTGGTGCAAAATCTATTTGGACTATCATTGCACCACACTGCACTCTATGTGCCAGAAATAATAATAACATAACAATATGTGTACCCCACATCCACCTGCAAATCTAACCATCCCCCTGAAAAATTCCCATCTGAGGCTGGATTTTACCACTAGCTTTCCAAATTGTGGGGTAAACAAAAGGAAAAATATTTACGACCGGCTGTTAAAAAGCTCTATAAAGCTGTGACTGTAAATGTTTTCAGGCAAAACCCTCAAAGACATCAATGTCTGAGCATTATCAAGCTCAGGAAGGACTCTGATAGCTTGTCCTCTCCTAGAGCTTTCCCCTGACCGCTTCAAGCTACTTCACAAGAGAGAAAACATCATCCGGATGCTTTGATCCTAACCCTCTCCCAGGGAATCACAAAGTGTACAGGGCTGAAACCTGTTCCAGATGTCACCCATGATGTTTACGATGAGAAAACGCAAACTAAAACCACGTCAAAGGAGGAGCTGACTTTGTGCTACTGATTGTCAGTCATCCGATGACCTGCTGTTTAATTGGACTTTCAGGTTTGTTTGTTTTTCTTTTTTTTTCAGAGTACACTAAAGACAATCCAAATAGCCTCCATTTACTTTATTAATAAATATATTTCTGTCATGACAACTCTTGGAGTGTCTGGCATAGTAATGACAATGTTGATATATTTGGTCTTGGCGAAATAGATCTGCTTCGCTGCTGCTGGTTATTGCTGCTGCTGTAGAGCAATTTACTTGCTACTGCCAATACATGCACAACACACTGCTGTGTGCAAGACATGCTGCTGCTCTACTATATATAGCATGAATTACTCGTAGCAGATCTGCTACAGCAAATGCTGACCAAGTATAGAGCTCATTGGCTACTGATACAGCAGGAACCAATCAGCTGTGCCCTATCCACCTTATTTTTCAGGTAAGAGCGGACACGGCCATTTGTAAATTTAATGTGTCTGGCTCCCGGTGTCATTCGCTTCTAGTTATTTTTAGATGTACAAAACAGCTCGTTATGCTGCTTAATATTGCAAACTGGTATTACCTACCATATTATTTTGATGAATTGTCTTAATTGTAAACACACTGGTTTGTAGTTTTACAATTTACTGCCCTTTAATATTCTTCTCGTTATTTCCCTATAGCGGCTAATAAATCAGAAGTCTCGCACATTCACAGAAAACACCTTAGCAGATTGAGTTAAAGGGATAGTTCACCCAAAAATGAAAATTCTGTCATCATTTACTCACCCTCAAGTTGTTCCAAACCTGTATAAATTTCTTTGTTCTGTTGAACACAAAGGAAGATATTTTGAAGAATGTGGGAAACTGAACAGTTTTGGGGCACCATTGACTTCCATAGTATTTTTTTTTTCCTACTATAGAAGTTAATGGTGCCCCAAAGCGGCCTGGTTACAAACATTCTTCAAAATATCTTCCTTTGTGTTCAGCAGAACAAAGACATTTATACAGATTTGGAACAATTGAGGGTGAGTAAATGATGACAGAATTTTCATTTTTGGGTGAATTATCCCTTTAAGGACCTACCAGCCTGAGCCATCTAGAGTTTCATGACAGCACTTTGTATTTAAAATTATAATAAAAAATAATAATCTGTCAAAATTGAATACCTTTCTTCACCTTTCTAAAAAAGTTAAATATTTTAATAATTTGAATCAGTTTTTCTTAATATATTTAAAATGATTATAAAATTATAACAATAATATACAATTGCACATAGTTCAGTCATGAAACTCTAGATGGCGTAGGCTGATGGGTCCTTAATGCAGCTGATGATAATTACAGCTTTAACTACTTGACACAAGCTGATTGGTCCATGTCACTTCTGCAGCCAATGAGCTTGGTGCTCACATATTTAAATGGCTGGTTACATTCACTATAGCAGTTGCAGCACGCTTCAGAGTTCCTCTAAAACCCTCCACCTTCCCCAGCTCCACCTGTATAGATCTGCTATGGGTTAATGATGTATGCTATTTGTGCAGCAGCACTATCTTACTCGCAGCAGAGTATCGGCATATGTATTAGCAGTAGCAAGTTCCTGTACTTGCTCTGCAGCAGCAGCAATAATCTACAATAACAGCAATAATCTACAGCAACAGCAATTCAGCAGCGGCGTGGCAGATCTATTCCACCAAGACCAAATACATTAACATTGTCATATCCATTACCATGCTAAAAATTTCAGAGAGTTGTCATGATTGAAATATAATTAAATACAATATATATATATATATATATATAAGGGGTGTAACAGTACATGTATTTGTCCTGAACCGTCACGGTATGGTTAATGCAGTATGACGACAAATACAGGCGATCCACACTCCAATCCAGAAGGGGGCGTGCTTTTTAGCCTAACCTATTTTTTAACAAGCATTAACCACCAATAATCGCAGTAAGCTGCTCTGGGTTTTGTTACTTTCGTTAAGAAACAAAGTGCCATCTTTCAAACTCTGTCCATTTTATCACGAAATTCAAACAATAAAAGCCGTTTTAACGCTTTTTGATGTGACGTGACAAACGGCAGCGCGGAGCACGAGTGAACACGATCATCCCTTCCTCCTCATTACTACAGAATGAACATGAATGAACATGAAGGTATGTTGAAAGATACAGTACAACTTAGTGTTTCAACCGCGGAAAGATGTCAGTAAAACAGTTTGCAAACAATATGTCACGTAGTAGGCTATTACATTTACCTCAGAAAAGCCATTCAGTGTCCACAGCTTGTTAGTTCGCTAGAGAAATGAACTGTTTCGCTAAATAAATGCACTATATTAGCCTATATATATTTTACTTAACCTGTTAGTTAATGTAAGGCCTAAATAAATCCGTCATGAAAACAAGTTATGACAGCCACTGTGTTAATGATTATATTTCACAACGAATTGGAGAAACAGATGTTAATGCAAAAAAAAAAAAAAAAATTATTTACATGCTTACAATACATACATTTTTTTATTATTATTTGAGTGTTGATGATTATGTCTAAAAATAAATAGCAACTGAATTTAATTATTTGTGACTTCAAAACCAAGGTAGGCTACGCACCAAACCGTCATGTTTGTGTACTGTTAACACCCCTAATATATATATATATATATATATATATATATATATCAAAATCGAATACCTTTCTCTACCTTTCTCAATAAAAAATTTTTTGTTGAAATTACCAAGGCTGCATAAAAAATATTAACCAATAATATATCACAGGCCACTTTTGATGAACCAATCAAATCCTGAAGCATAAATCAAGTTTCACCCTGCATTATTTTCCACCTAACACTCTGTTTCTGGATATCAAGTGTTTTTTTTTTTTTTGTTTTTTTTTTTGCTTAAAAATCTTGATTCAACATGCAGAGAAAACTGAAAGTGAATTGATTTACACTGATCCCCTCTGTGGCAGTATCAAAACATTGCTTTGTTTGTTTAAGAAACCAAACAATCTGACATAGCAACACTGGCTCAACCAATAGCGTGACTTTGGGGTGGGGCTATCTGTTTGGCCAACCAATGTCAGAGAAGGGAGCACAGAAATTACACATTTAATTTGTCTTTAAATCTTTTTAGTGCAAAACATTCTTACAATTATTTAACACATTTTCTTCAGGTTCATTTGGGCATTTCAACGCCAAATAAACTTTGAACAGGTAACACAGCTATGTACCCAGAGCAATAGCCATAGAACTCAGCTTTACAGAGCCAACACTAAAAGCCTCTAATGTTGTAGTACTGATGTTCCTCCATCTCAGAGGTGTCTGAGAAACACTATAATGAGGGTATAAAAGGGTTTTTACGGCCCCACATCATTCACAGAACGAACAGCAGGACGTTTTGAGGTTCGTTACTGTAGACCGCAGGAGTTCTTCTCCACACTGGTGTCCACCATATGTGATTTATTGTTAATTAAACATCATTACAGATCAGGCTGGACCTGTTTTATGTAACCATGTGCTCACAAGTTAATTAATCATCCTCCTCTATCAAAAGGTTAAATGTATACTCATAAATGTTAAATAGCGTTTATATGATTTAAGATCCCTTACAAAAAAATGTGGTACAATGGTACAGCGATTTCATCAGAGAATACCATGGTACATTATTTCATTTTCTTCCTTTCTTTTTTTTTTTCTTTTTTGAATAATTAAAATTTTCAATAATTTTAAATTTATAAAAACCATTGGTTTGCTTTTAACATGTACTTTTTTAAAGCAACTTCAGATCTTAGAGCTGTTTTGGTCATTGCAGAGGGTGAATCCAGAATTGTCGGAAATATCCTGTCTCTTCACTAAGAAAACGGATCAAACAGACGTGGAGGTGGACGGTTTGAAGGCAAGTTCGGGCGTGACACTGCATGTAAGATATGGACTGGTGCAGAGAAACAGAATGAGAAAGAGGGGAGCTGATGCAGGGGTCAGTGGGGGTCTGTCTGGATGTTGGTTTGTTGAAAGTCAATACAATTTTCGCTACGGGGGTTACAGCATCAGCATCATGAAGAGCTTCAGACAGTTATTTACCACTACAGTGTATCAAATAGTTATTAAAACTAATTCAGAAGCCTGAATGCACAAGCACTCATTTATATAGCTGCTGATCGTGGTGGATAATTTGTAATTATAATGTCTCAAAACAGCACAAAAAGTGTTTTGTGCATCGATTTAGGATCTGTCGTTGCTAGTGTCCAAGCCTCCAATACTAACTCGAAAACATCAGAACTAGCAATGGCGGCTTGAAGACAGGGACCATAAAGACACGTGTTGCAATACTGAATGAATCGGGTGCTGCTGTGCTGAGTAAATCAGTGATTGATTCAAATGACTCACTCATAATGACAGTCGCTTAATTGTCGCCACTTACTGGGAGTAAATAATGTTATAATTAAATTTCCCAATACAAATAGTAACAATATAGGATACAGAATATTGACACGTCACAACCTCAAGGTAGAGAACCTGTGCTTTAACTACATGAAATATCCTTTTTACTATATATTTAAATCGATTTGGTCTGAACTGACCTGTGCAGATTTAGTTTATTGATTTGTGTTGTGCTTTTAAAGTCTGACAGACTCATAAAATGCCATATCTGTGCACACCTTTGAACAGACACACACAATATTCCCTTCAAAACTGTAAAAAAAAAAAAAAAAAGACCAGGTGCTTTCGTAGATAAGACCTGAGGAGGTGTGAGAACATGAAAACATAGATGAAAAATTAATGATTTCTCATTGAAAGGTTCTACAATGAGATCACTTCTTACAATAAAATCAGGACATGTTAGTATTTATTGATAATTTTAGATATTCTAACAGTTATAGCCTAAAAATAGAGAGATGATGATGGCATCATGCATATTATATTGAAAACACAAAATACACAAATATGGGAAATGAAATGGGATATGAAATTTACATTATGAGAAAAAGTCAAAATGCATGAATAATTTTGAAACATACATGATGAATATCCATTTTAGAGTACCAGAAACACTCTCTTTTCCCCCATGTAACTACGTCCTAATTAGTTATGTCCTCAAACAGAAGGTGAAGTGTCCCTGTTCAAATTTAATCAAAGCCTGTTTCTAAACAGTAATTACAGTGATTAAGAAAATTAACTGTGTTTGAGGGGAAAAGGAAGAGGTTTTCTTCACTGCTTCTACTCTTGGTTGATTACAAACCACTTTGAGAGCCGACTGGCAGGCAAATGTTACACAGTGACTCCTGCACTGTAATTAGGCTACTCTTGAGTTAGTGGTGAGATTCAAACCTGCTGCTTTTGAACTGAAGCCTAAAAATGGTGGGAATAATCACAGAGGTGAGTGTAATGACTTCTAATGGTCATAAACATATTTAAATAATAGATTAGGAATCAATATGTTACTGGTTAGCATGGTTCAGTTAGCCCCTGCTGGTGACAATCGCAACTACGCCATCTGATTGCAAAGCACATCTTGAAGGCTATTCAAAACTACAAACATTTTTTTTTCCTTTTTTTCAAAGTGGAACGTGGGACATGAACGGAATGATGGGGCAGTATTTCTGATATTAATTATTAGAATAGCCTGCAGTTATTAGAATATAGCCTGCGGGAACAAGTTACGGTTTATTTCGAATCGGACACATCTGAAAAACGACTTCAGTGAAGTGTCGGTTGTGAAATCAGTAACTGCTCTGAACAATTCATAGTGAGTCTAATTCAAATAGCTACGAGCCAATGTGAGGAGTGTTTTGCGTATCTTTTTGAATGACTCATTAAACAGAATATGCTCGAAAGAGTAATTTGTTAGCGAATAAGACAGACATCACGACTCGCGCTGCGTTAGTTCACACAGAGGAAACATGGCGCCTGATCTGATATGATATAGGCCTGTAACGAAACGGCATGGACAAAGTGTTTTAAATTATTGCCGCACATTTTTTATTAGTGATCACAGTCTAATAAATTCGTCAATGTAGTTCATAAGGACACCTGCAAACTTTTATGGGGGAGCATAACTTCATCTATGCTGTGTTTACAAGGAAAGAAACCGATTCCATGCAAATGGTGTAACTCTTTAAAAAGTACCTGCTATAATTCTTTAGGACTTCAGGTTACTAATTTTGTAGATTATTTTTAAACAGTAAAATTTCACTTGTGCAGCAGACATGTCTCTGCATATCGTCAATGATCTTTTAAGAATCTTTGGTGAATAAATTGTGCTTCTAATCTCTTGCGTTCTAAGTATGGTTTTTATGTTCTCATGTACACCGGCTGGTGTGTGACTGGGATTTAGTTTGACAGGAACTTTCAGTGCCCCCTGCTGCCTTTAAATACTCACAAAAGTTTCTGAAGAACTCCTGGAGACTTCAGTCGGACAACTCTTTCACTGGATTACTGGCTAGATTATTCACAAGTGACACGACGCATAGATAAAACATACAAGACGTGTGGATTAGTGGATTCATATCATCATTTTGTTATCAAAGTACTTGAAATCTGCAGCAAAGAACTTTGAAACCCTACTGAAATGAATATAAATGAATATGAGCTAACCTACCTGCATTAGCTGCTAATAAAATAATCTCTCTCGCTCTCTTTTTTTTTCTTTTTTTTTTTTTTTTTCTTTTTTTGACTGTATGAGATACTAAAAAGTTCACAAAAGCAGAAATCTGAAACTTCGAATTAAGCATAAACACTTTGGAAAATGTTGAATGTGTCATTTATAGTGAAGATTATGCTAGATGAGTACTTTGAAATTAGAAACTGGCATTAAAGTTTTCAAGTGTATGCAACAAATACATTTTTGCATGTCTGTAAAAGAGAACCTGTTCTGAAGGATGACAAGACTTTGGCACATGCACAAGGACATAAAGTAACTTCCAAAGTAAATGAGATTGCTGTTGCTGTTCACAATAACTAGAATCTAGATAAAATGCTATTAAATAAACCTATCTATTCCTGTTATGTAAGAATGTTTGCCTGACTTTTTTTTTTTTTTTTTTAACCATCAGGTAATTCATAAAAGGCTTTACAGTATACATCAAGTACAGTAAAAAAAACAAAACAAAGGAAAAGCAAAGATAAAGCCTTTCCTGAACATACAAGCATTAAAGGTTACATTAAACATTGCATTACATTTAGTAAATTAAAAAAGGAATATATCAATGTAGCCTATTTGTTAATTTTTTTCTTGTTGCATATAGTTAGAGAGCAATGATTCCAGAAAGTTATATCTCCCCTTTTTTGCTCTCAGTCTCTGTTTCTGCAGGTCAGTTTTCCACATCCGCAGACATCGCAGACAATCACAACGAACAAGCACCGTTATAATGCTGAAGACAATGAGTAGAAAATAGTTTGCGATCTGTGAAAAAAAATGCAGATAAATTAATAGAAAATTATATCTGTATTTTGGCAATAACTGATCATTTGTAAGCTCAGTTAACTGAGGTGTTAATAGTGGGTTTGTTTTCATGTTTAAATGGCTCAACTGGAGTCAAAAGTCTTACTATATAAAAACAGTAACATGATTAGCTTTCATGTGCAGTACAGTCAGTAAAACATTTTAAAATAAATTTCAAATTACTTTTACATATATTTTAATTAATATTACAAATGTAGGAGAAACTGCAGTTTATAACACTTACCTTTGACACCACTATAAAATCAAGAGTCTCACCTTGTAGTTGAGTCTCTCTGTTTACGTCCCCTCCAGTGGGTTTTCACCATTTTGTTTGCAACTCATCATCATACACGTACACTCCATTCTATTCTGTTACACTGCAGGCAAAATAATCACCATCATAGAACGAGAGCAGCACCCAAACCACAGGTGGAATCAGACGGCCCCACTTTAAATTAGGTGGCCTTATGTACTTGCATTTAAATGAATCATTTGATACAATGCACTTATTGTGTACATACATGTTTTTACATTGTACTTATATTTTAAAAAATACTTGCATGAAATTACATCTGTAATTAATTTCTGTAATTACATTTAGAAATTACACTGTTGACCCATCCCAACCCACCTTTAAACCTACCACCAAACCTGTCCCTAACCTTACCTGTATCCCACCTCAATAGCAGCAAAAGTGTTTTGCAATAAAATATGAACACAATAAGTACATTGTACTTATTTTTTGATGTAAGTATATAGTAGTTAAGGCCACCTAATATAAAGTGGGACCAATCAGACAATTAAAAAGACAAAAACAGAAATTATTGCAGTTTTTTCTTTTTGTCCTGTTCCACAGATGCATCCTATGCAACAGACAAGATGTGTTATTAAAGGTCTTGTTAAGAGGAACATTAACATAAAAGTAAAACAAGGAGGTGCAGCGAACATAAGTTGTGATAGTATTGCATTTCTAAGGAGTTTTATATGGGCATGAAAATTGGACATCAATCAAAGCCTCAAATCCAAATAACAAAAGGCTCAATGGAAAAGTGGTGATAACAGCAGATGAAGCTGGTCCTTAAAGTGTTAGTTCACCCCGAAATAAAAATTCTCTCATTAATTACTCACCCTCATGTCGCTCTAAACATGTAAAGCCCTATTTGCATGGAATTAGTTTTACATGGAGAGGTCGGTTAAACTAATTATTACCAGAGCTTCTCAGTGATTTTAGTCCCATCCGAATGTGCCATCTCAGTAATCATTACGGACAATGTCAGTAAAGATTACAATGTTTTTTACATTCTGTAAAAAGGTCCGGAAAAATTACCTCAGGTAATGCTAATCCAGTTCGAATAGACCAGCTGTAAATATGTACGTAAATATTCCATCATTTCCTGTTTAAAAGTAGTTTTCCACATAATTTCAAGCATCAAGGCACTTGAATCAGTTGCATTCTAGGTGGTGGGAAAAGTCTGTGGCAAACCTCAAGTGTTTTCTGCATAATAATCAGATCAAAAAGAAAGTCGAAAGCACTTTCTGTCATTAATCACTTACCCTCATGTCGTTCCAAACCCGTAAGACCTTCGTTCATTTTCGGAACACAAATTAAAATATATTTGATGAAATCCAAGAGGTTTTTTATCCTCAATAGAAAGCAATGTAATTGCCACATTCAAAGTCCAGAAAAGTAGTAAAAACATCGTTAAAATAGTCAAAGTGTCTACAGTGGTTCAACCTGCTTTAGGACCCGATATAGGCATTTTGTAGAATCGCGAGTAAAAAATTTAATTGGACCAATAATAGGGTAGTAGGGATATTAACCGGAAAAACACGATCATGAAACCAATGAATGCATTTCTCGCGATTCTACAAAATGCCTAACGTTATTACTTTATACCGGGTCCTCAAGCAAAGCCAACACACCATACTCATAACAATTCTCCATACCAACGGTTTTCCTCAGGCGCATTTTGCGTATGCGTATACAGTTTCTTGGATGTAGGACTTATTCAGCCAACACAGAATTTTCACTTCGACTTGATAGACTGACTGAAAACAATTAAGTTATGTTAGGTAAATATAAATTTTGAATTTCAATTGTTCACCTTAAGCTAATATTACTACAATGCATCTTTTTGAATGGGGATAATTATTTGGAAGTCAGTTATAGAGGCAATATGTAATAATCAGTTTCCACAATTTTTCAAAATTACATTTTCTATAAGGTGAATGAATAAATCTTTATCACAATTATTAAAATTCCATCTACATTAAATGTTTGGTTTTTTTAAATTATTTTTAGAATTAAAAATAAACAACCATTTAACATGTCTATAAATCTTCACAATAACACACAAGCTTAATATTCCATTATATCAACAATCTCAATTATACACACAAATACATACATACATAAATATACATAGCCTATGTATGTATACATAAAATATAGAAACTAGAAGTCAGTATTTCCTTACTTGGTTTCCTTAGATGGTGAGAAGTGAGGGATTTGCCTATGAGGGATTTGTCTATTTGTCTGTGGGATGAAAGACATAGGAAACCCCATGTCTATCACCAGCCCCAGTACAACTCCTCTGGTAAGCCTCCCATAGGAGTCTGTGATGTAATTTAAGCCACCTAGGAAAGTACCTGTTTGTTACTTGTGTGGCCAAGGGGGTCATACAAAACCTGTTTGCCTGAAGAATGTTGTAAAGCTCTCTCCAGTGTGTTATGTGCCCAGAACCAGTGCAACCCCTGTAAAGCCTGGACTGTCCTTAAAGATGACCACCGTAGAAGTAAACGGTAAAGAACTCCATGCTCTAGTTGACACTGGCAGTGACCAGACTTTGGTATATACAGTTTCGGATCTTTACGTCAAAGTACAGGGACAGACTTATCTCCTGGACGTCGGGGTAGCAGATAATTTTCTGTTTTTAGATAGTGATGCTGTTTTTAAAAGGATGAGTTATCGAATACCTGAGCGATTACAGGCCTTCTTGAGGAAGACATTGATCTGATGCAGATGTTGGGAATTTTATGTTGGGAATTATTGAGCCTTCTAAGAGTGAGTGGTGCCACCCAGTGGTTGTAGTTCCAAAAAAGGTGGAACCTTAAGATTCTGTATTGATTTTCGATACCTTAAGTGACCTAATTGACTGCCTATGTCAAAGCAAGTATTTGACCACCATTGACCTCGCCAAAGGATATTGGCAAATTCCTCTCACTTCTCAATCTAGAGAGTTGACTGCCTTTAGAACCCTATGGGGGATATTTCATTTTAAGGTTCTTCCTTTTGGCCTACATGGGGCTCCAGCCACTTTTCAGAGGCTCATGGACCAGATATTGCATGGTTTGTCTTTTACGGCCACCTATTTAGATGACAGTGTTATCTATATGACACTTGTGAACAACACCTACAACATATTCAAGAAGTTCTGCAGAGACTCCAACAAGACGGCCTCACCATCAATCCACTTAAATGTGCTGTGGCTCAAACTGAAATCTGGGCTACATCATTGGTAAAGGGGTGGTCAGACCCTGGGTGAAGAAGGTCCAAGTCATTCAACACTGTCCTTTACCTCAAACAAGTAAAGAATTAATATCATTCCTTGGTATGGCAGACTTTTATAACCAATTTATTACCAATTTCTCTGCAGCCTTGACTGATGGGAAGTAAAGGGTGAAATAAAGGAATAAAGTATAGGAATGATCACCCAAAAACATTCCTATACTTTATTAACTTCCAAATCACATCTGTAAGAGCTGTTGACAGGATCGACAGGTAGTTTGATTCAGCAAATAGCTGGAAATAAGTAACAGTCAAAAGTGATTGGATGATTTCCTGCTCAGTCTGTAATGATGCAAGATAACAATATTAATCAAGAAACACAAAGTATTTATGAAAATTGTCTATTGCTTTTAAAGAAAAATGACATGACTTGGGATTGGTTTCACTTTTTGCTTTATATTTTCACTGCAATTAAATGGCATGTTATACACATCAGATAAAAACTACTATGTCTAGAGATATTAACTCACTATTAACTAGTTGTTTAATAGCATGCATATTACTAGGATATTGGTTGTTTATTAGTACTTAAAGCACATTAATGCCTACATTAATATAATATTAATATAATATTAATTCTACATTCCTTAATCCTACCCAGTAACTAAACTTAACTATTAATAAGCAGTAATTAGGAGTTTATTGAGGCAAAATTTGTAGTTAATAGTTAGGTAATAGTGAGAATTGGACCCTAAACTAAAGTGTGACTGAGATATGACATTTAAATTTACCCTGGAGAGAATGCTATTACTTATAACAGAATAAAGCAAATGAAATATAAATGAGAGAAATTCCTGCACTTTCAAAAAAAGCAAAATAACCTCAAAAACTGGCAGAGAACATAAACAGAACATTGGAATTGATCTATTAAACATTTTCAACTTTACTTGAATGTCTCTGTGTTGAGTCGTCATCTTTAAATGTGCCCATCTCGTGTTTCTCACATTGTTTCTTGGGAGGCTTTGTCAACAGATCACTCTGTTCCTCACCTTCACTTTCTGGATATGCACTTTTGCAGCAGGCTGGATTGCGACCTCTGTTGCAGTCGTTAGCACTTACAACGATAATTGCTGTAATGCAGAAGGCAAAGGCCAGGCTATAACCTATAAACTTAAGAGAAAAAAAAAGAAAGAGAGAAAACAATCAATAAATAAGGAACACAATTAAACAAATACCTACTGATATAAGGTGTTTTTACAGGTTCTGAGTTCATAGATAGAAAACGAAACCAAATTGATTTTCAAGACCAAGGATTTTCAAGAATGCGTTGGCATATATATGCAGACAGAACGCCTTAACAGTGTTTCCTGCCCAACATGTCCTCCAACCAGTACGCCCATATAGGTCGTTTGTCATGAAATACGACCCATAGGAGCGTTTACTAAAGTTGCGCCCCTATCGACAACAGGACACTTTCATTTTAATGCATGAAATATGACGCATAGGAGCATTTTCTAAAGTTGTGCCCCTATCGACAACGGGACACTTTCATTTTAACTTTCATCTGCGTCATATTTCGGGTTTCGCGTAGCTCAATTGGTAGAGCATTGCAATATAGGCTACAACAGTATACAATCATGTGATCATGCGATTGTGGGTTCGATCCCAGGGAATGTACATGCTCATAAAGTGTATATGCACTATAAATCACTAAGGGTAGGTGTAGTCGTTAGTAAAAAAAATGAGTTTTGCTAAATGGAAATAGGACAAATGGCGGGTAAGGGACCGTGTAAAAAGTCCACATTTTGCATTTAAATGAACACGCATTTTGATTGGTAACGACGGTCATACGTCATTTCATGACGACAGACGTAAAATGACACTGTCATTATTTTTATGTCAGCTAGAGGGCGCATGACTTTAAAACATAAATATAGGTCGTGATAAGGTGCTTGAAAAAAAAACCTATAGGGTCGTTTTTTGGAGGATGACAGTCTCGATGCCAGAATGATTGACTCACATAAGATATGCCGCAACCAGGGTAGCCTGATTCCCAAAAAAAGGACTGTACCGCTTCTTGTCAGTGAAACAAAAACACATAGCTACAGTATTAAAACTCAGAGCGGGTCCCTATTAATCATCATTTTCATGATGAACCAAGGAATGTGATGGTTTATGTTATGCCACTGTTAAAGGCACAACATGTAAGATTTTTGCAAATATGTAAGTCTTATATAATTTGTTGATTGTCTTCTTACATTAACCGCAAATGTTTCCAATAATGTTTAAATCCAGAGAAATCAGCTATTTTAACCAGTGTAATGTCCTGAGTCATTGTGTCGCCTGTCAATGACGTCATATCCGCCTTACCCTTGATTTCTGGTTTTACTTCAGTAGAAACTAGGGCTGAATGATTAATCGCATTTGGGATAATATCGCGATATGATGAAACGCAACTTTTTAACCGCAAAGGCTGTGATTTCGCGCTCATCACGTAACACGCGAGTAAGCAGTCTGCAGAGGAAGCATCAACTTGACACGCTACGCATATGCCTGGCTTACAGGAAAGCACAGTTTATGTTGAATCTATCTAATATTGTGTTCTTCATACTATACAATAGAGATGGGAGAAAAGATTCTCTCTCTAACGATTCTGAGCTTAGTTTTTAACCAAAGATGCGTGATGGCACTGCGTGTGCTTTAGAAACGTATTCTGCTTGCTTCCAATTGCTCTCTCTCTCTCTCTCTCTCTTTCTCTCTCTCTCTCTCTCACACACACACACACACACACACACACCACTCGAACCATCTACAAAATAACCTTTAATAAAGTTCGGAAAGTTTGAAGTGAATTGCAAGGATATTCGCGCACTTCATTGCACAGGATGCGCTGTGAGAAACGCGTGCTTTGCTGACGCTTGCAGTGTGTCGTCTCACCCGCCGGTATTTTCCTTACAAATGCTCTCAGTTATGTCGTCATGTCAATTTCAAATGCTGACGCGCGCTTTGTGAAGAGTGCTCGGTCATGCGGCTGTGCGCGACTCCGTTTAAGTGGTTAAATGTACTTTATCTCAAAATGCTTTTATGATGCGAAATTAATGTAAACACAGTCAGTTATGTCTGTGTCCCAGACAGGACAAACCACATCTTATATTTCAAAAGAGATCTGTGCATTATTGTGAATGCAGCTTATTAGATTTCCCGCTCTCTATGATGTCATAATAATCAACAACAGTAAAGTTGAGAAAGAGAAAAATCACTCACAGCTCTTGAAAGGAAAATCTTCAGATACTGTGCAGATACAAGCACTGTTTGTTTATTGCTTGTAATGTTTTTTGCTTGTTTGTTTGTTTTTTCCCCTCTTTATTATTTACTAGCTTTTCCCCCAGTTTCACAGACAAGGCTTAAGCTAGTCCCAGACTAAAATAAATGTTTGAGCTGTCTTAACTGAAGGCAACTTGCACTGACATGTCTTAAAATATATCAGTGCCATTGTTTTGTCTCAAGATGCACTCCAGTAATGTTTTTTTTCTAAGGCACGTTTATAAAAGCTACTTAAAACTAAGGCCTAATCCTGGCTTAATCTAAGCCCTGTCTGTTTATTTGTTTTAATTGCATTTTTAATGTGTAATTATTTTAAAAAGTACTTATAATTACATATGTAATTAAATAATAAAAACGTTTTATTAACAATTTTATTCAATTATTAATTAATAATTATTAATCAATAAGAAAAAAAGATCAAGAATCGTTTTGGAATCGGACTGTGACTCCCAGAATTGGAATCGAATCGAATCATGAGGTGCCTAAAGATTCCCACCCCTACAATGATTTATTGCTTGTCTTTGTTGAATAATACAGAAGATAAAGAGATTAAAAAATAATCGCATATTAAATTGCAATCGCAATATTGGTAAAAATAATTGCAATTAGATTATTTTCCAAAATCGTTCAGCCCTAGTAGAAACCATGGAAACGCCAAAGATGCTTGTGTTTTATTAGACAGGTGATTAACTGTTTGGATACCTTTATCTGGTTAGTCTTATTGTTTGAATCTCTTGTTTTCTTGAGTAACATGTTTGTACCATGCCTCAGAAACAACACAACACTGCAGCATATATAAAAACTGCAACGTAAAGTGTCCCAGGCTCTCAGCCCCTCCCTGCTTCATTCCACAGTAATGTTAATAAAACTTTAATACATTAGCTCATTCATGTACATGATTTCTGCCTGAGTCCCGTCTGATTGCTTTCCATCGGCTGTGGAGGTGAAGACCACAACTCCCATGATTCCACACTCATTTACGGCGTCATCAAACTATGCCTTTGTTATTGTTTTGAATAAGCAACCTCTAATGGCCAAACATACTGTTACATACTGTGCCTTTAACATCTTTTGCAATAATTGTATTATATTTATTTCTGATATGGAACAGTTGGGCTTGCAAATGTAATCATTAGCTACAAATATGTGTAGATCTTGTGGTTCTTGTGGTTGTGTATTCTGAGGTTATGTTGGTTTTTGAGAGTAAGGTCAAATCCTGTGGCATTTACCTTTGAGGTATCAATCATCTCTCGTGTTTGTTCATATAGTTCAGTCTCATTTCCTCCTTGGTTTAATTCAGTAGGTTTGCACCAATTCAAACAAATTGGATGCAGTTCCTTATCACAGGCATACTGTCCATTCCAGTCTGTTGCTGCACATGCAAGATAATCACCATCAATGAAGAATATACAGATCCACACAACCGGTGGAATCAGACAAGCCACCAAAACGGTCACAAAACTTTGCTTAGTTTCTTCAGACTGAGATTTTCCCCTTTCGTCCTGTTCTTGAGATGGTCCACCTTTGCCTTGCTCTCGAGATGCTTTATTTTCGTCCTGTTCTTGAGATTGTCCACCTTTGCCTTGCTCTCGAGATGCTTTATTTTTGTCCTGTTCTTGCAATTTCCCATTGCTATCCTGTCCTTGAGAATGGCTATATTTACAAGGCCTTAAAAACATGAGCATTATGACAAATGCAAAGAGAGCAGGTACAATTAAGACAAAACTCGAAATAAGTGCATTCCACTTAACTTTGCATGGGCATGAGAATTGGACATCCATCAATGCCTGCAAGCCCAACAACATAAAGCTCAATGGAACTGAAGTGATGGCATTTTTTTTGGAAAACAGTTTAAC
Organism: Mylopharyngodon piceus; assembly: GCA_039654765.1. Classification (NCBI taxonomy): domain Eukaryota; kingdom Metazoa; phylum Chordata; class Actinopteri; order Cypriniformes; family Xenocyprididae; genus Mylopharyngodon; species Mylopharyngodon piceus. Next base: position 34,988,760 of record CM077438.1, read on the forward strand.
TGCTGCTTTAAAAAAGGTTTTTAGTTGCATCTTCAAAGCTTTAGAAACTGTGCCTCAAGTAAGTTTGGCTGTTCCTCTCCTAAAGTTTGTGGAAATGGTTGTAGTTTTTTTCCACAATATAGATTAGTTAGATCCCTTAAATGAAAAGAACAAGAATCATTTATAACATTTGTTCAGTACAAATAATACAATAGTAAAAAAAAAAAAAAAAGTTTTTAAACTTACTCGTACAGGCAATAGTAGTATTGCGTCCAGGTATGTGTTGCTTTTTCCTGTTTCCTTCTTTGTCAAATTTTACTTTCACTCTTCAGGTACTTGCCATTGGTCAGGTGATTGTGTCAATCTCAAATTCCAATACCGATTTGTGCATCTTGAATCTGGAGAAGCAGGCAGGTGGGTTACATGTTACATTGCGCAACAGATTTCTATCTAAACACAATAGGATAAGGGGGACTGCCACACAGTGTATTTTGAGCTGCACAGGCAGTTAGAGAAATCAAGTTATCATGAAAATCTGAAATGTGTTTACATTTCTTGATGAGTTAGTTACTCCTTAATTTTGATTAATATTTTTAAACACAACTTTAGGCGATTAAGATTGTCTCATAGTTTTCTTATGTATATGCATAATTGAAATTCAGTTCCTTTTTTTACTAAAATATGTGACTAACGCCACTGTATGCTATGTTTTATAAATTTGTTTTATATATTATATAAAACAACATATTTACATATATATATATATATATATTTTTTTTTTTTTTTTTTTTTTGCTCTTTTAATAGAAAATGCATGCTATTTACCTTTTAAAGGGGTCATGAACTGCATTATTTTATTATTTTATAATGTTTCCTGGGGTGCACTTGTTAGTATGTTAATATGATTTCAAAAAATGTCATAATTTAGAAATAAAAGGCATTTTTCCTACCCTGATTTTGGCCCTCTGATTTGAGCATTCTGTTTTAAAGGGGACCTATAATGCCCCTTTTTACAAGATGTAAAATAAGTCTCTGATGTCCCTAGAGTGTGTGTGTGTGTGAAGTTTTAGCTCAAAATACCCTACATATCATTTTTTATAGCATGTTAAAATTGTGTCCCTTTAAAAGCAAATGAGCTGCTGCTCCCAGCCCCCTTTCAAGAAGAGGGCAGAGCTTCAAGAGCTCATACTCTGGCATGCCGGCAACAACAAAACAAGCTCACACATGAAGCGGTCAGCCCAACCAGATCTCACGGCAATTCGTACGTATTTTACGAGGTGGTTATTTCGTATGAATTCATACGACCTCGTACGAATTCATACGTTTTTTGCTAAATCGTATGAATTAATACGAATTACCTACCCCAAACTCCGCCCCTAAACCTACCCGTCACTGGGGTTTAGACAAATCGTACGAATTCGAATTTTTGACCATTCTTCTAGAAGCGCATTTGTGAGGTCAGGCAGTGATGTTGGCAAGAAGGCCTGGCTCGCAGTCTCCGCTCTAATTCATCCCAAAGGTGTTCTATCGTGTTGAGGTCAGGACTCTGTGCAGGCCAGTCAAGTTCCTCCACACCAAACTCACTAATCTATGTCTTTATGGACCTTGCTTTGTGCACTGATGCGCAGTCATGTTGGAACAGGAAGGGGCCATCCCCAAACTGTTCCCACAAAGTTGGGAACATGAAATTGTCCAAAATGTCTTGGTATGCTGAAGCATTAAGTGTTCCTTTCACTGGAACTAAGGGGCCAAGCCCAACCTCTGAAAAACAACCCCACACCATAATCCCCCCTCCACCAAACTTTACACTTGCACAATGCAGTCAGGCAAGTACCGTTCTCCTGGCAACCGCCAAACCCAGACTCATCCATCGGATTGCCAGACAGAGAAGCGTGATTCGTCACTCTCTACGCACTGTTCTTAAACTAATCTGAAGGCCACATGAAGTTTGGAGGTCTGTAGCTATTGACTCTGCAGAAAGTTGGCGACTTTTGTGTACTGTGCACCTCAGCATGCTCTGACCCCTCTCTGTGATTTTATGTGGCCTACCACTTCGTGGCTGAGTTGCTGTTGTTCCCAATTGCTTCCACTTTGTTATGATACCACTAACAGTTGACCGTGGAATATTTAGTAGTGAGGAAATTTCATGAATGGACTTATTGCACAGGTGGCAACCTATCACAGTACCACACTTGAATTCACTGAGCTCCTGAGAGCGACCCATTCTTTCATAAATGTTTGTAGAAGCAGTCTGCAGCATCAGTGAAAACAGGCAGAAACAATGGTAGCTTTAGCAACATTAGCCGTACAGAGTGCCAACAAGCTCTTTTAGAAAGGCAATTTGGAAGGACTTACAACATATAATGTACATATTTACATTGTCTAGATCTGAAGTTTTCACATGAAGCGTCGGTATTGACCCATCTTTCAGAATTAATTTTTGAAAATCCATCATCGAAAAGACCCTCATTTATGAAGCAGTCTGGTGCAAAATGATTGGCGCAAACGTATAAGACTCTAGCGATTTTCTTCTGGACATTTTCTTCAAAAATGAAATTTAACCACAATGTCCTCAGTGACTTAGATGGCAGGAGTCTTTGAAGAATCTTATGTGAATCTTCAGATGAGAATCTGAATCAGGCGTTTGAAGTGCTTTTGATGTATGGGAATTATAAAAAAATGAGTGAGTGGATTTTTACCATTAAAGGCTGGTTGTTCTCACACACTGCGGACACACATTGGTGTTCAAACACCTTATAAAAGTGAATGTTGCATAATAGGTTCCCTTTAAGGGGCATGTCTGCTGTGAGACTTCACTGTAAACGCCCACTGCTGTGATTGGCTATACATTTAAAAAAAAAAAAAAGATTGTCGTAACTTGCACCTAGCTATGCATCAAAAATCAAGGATTCGCCACAGAACATGGCCATTATTATTTTCAAACGAAAAACGAGACAACATGCCACAGCCAGAAGAACATTCTCATATAGCGATAGATTGGAAAGTTTTAATTAGGGATGCTCATAATTGACTGGTTAACTGTTAACCAAGAATTTTGACCGATATCGGTTAGACGGTTTAAAAAGTAAACAAGCTATAGGTAATCAAACAAATCCTGTAAATGGTAGCCTATTCAGAATAGAACCCATAACGTCACCTACCTCTCCAATTTGGCACAAATCCAAATGTTTCCAGTACTACAGACTGTATTGAGGATGGGCAGTGTAACTTTTTATATGTTTGATTGACTGTATTTTATTTTGATAACGAACAGGCTGCATTGTTATGTTAGCAATGTGAGAACTGATAGGCTATGTTGTGTATGTGCGCAAGGCACTGGCACAATTTCTCCGTTCAAGCGCTGCAGGTGCGTGACATGTGAATACTCATATTCTGTTGTCTTATATGCTGTTTTTGCACATGTATAAAAATAAAGCCTTGAAAAACACATTTTGGTATTTTTAATGGGTCACACCAAAATGAACATCCCTAGTTTTAATTCAGTTTCCAGTCCTCCTTTCTCACTCTTCCAGCTGCTGTGCTAAAGGCGCACTCGCTGCTACACTAAACATGAGGATGCGAGCACGCAGCCTCCGAAATGAGATGCGGCTATGGTCTCATGTTGTTTTCACCAGCGCAGCACTATGTCTATGTATATGTTTGTTTTACCATCATCAGTTTCTCATTGTTTATTTTAATTAATGGATGTCCAAAGTATTAAAAGAAGTAGAAGCCTAAAACAGGCCCAAGGCCCAGCCCGCCTGTGAGCTACAACTTGAAAACCGGCCTGAAGCCCGGCCCGATGGCCGTAAATAAGTCGGGCAGAAATGCAGGGCTCTAATGTTTATCGCTGAAGCCCAAGTATACTTCACTTTTTACACATACGCGAGGGTCAACGTACAGTGCGTATAACAAATTTCATCATCAGAAGAGTATGCGCATACTGTACGCACAGGTCGCACATGCACATTTATTTATTTTTGCAGTAATTACTTTATCCAAAAGGTGGCAACTGTGCCCTGGGGGCGTAGATTCACAAGGTAGTCGAAGAAAACCTGCATAAACAGAACAGACCGGAACGCATGCAAGCTACAGCGACAATGGAGGCCTATGTAGACGACAGATTGTGTGAAGAGGTTAAAAAGTACCCTTATTTGTACAACTCTAGCATGAAAGAATACAAATATATTTACATGGGTTGTAACTCGTGGCAAGAGATTCCTAAAAACTGCGGATGTGTCGAACGCCTGTGTACACTCAAAAAAAATGAACTTTCACTGTTGTTAGTTTCACTCAAACCACCCTTGTTCACATTACTTAAAAACTCATGTAACTACATGAACTTAATTTAACTGCGTTGTTTCTACTAAAAATTAGTATTGTCAGCTTTACTTAATAAGTGTTTGTTCAGTCAACTTAACATTGCTGAGTGAAACGCACCAATTAATGTTGACATAATTAACTGGGCAGTGGATCCGTAGTTCCCAGCATGCATTGCAAGGGACTGCATTAGGAGAGTAAATTTAGGGATTAAAGTGTTATTTTATGTGTTTTTCAATAAAGGGAAAGATGTTATTAGTTTATGTTAGTGTTTAATGTTCAGTTATGTTGGAAATTTAGAGGAGTTTCTGTAATGTTTTTTGAATTTTGTGGTTACCATTATGCAGAAGAGTGTCGCCTGTGTTTAGGCTGTGCGCACTCATATACGCACGTTTAGGATGGAATTCCTGCTCTCAATTCATTTGAGTTTGTTCAATGAGTTATTTGTTTGAGTGCATTTTGTAGAGCAAATAGTTCATTTAATGAGGTAAATTAAGACAATAAATGTGTTCACCTTACGTAATAAACATAACATTATAAGTAAACTGCACATATTAATATTATGTAACAGCGACAAATTCAAATGATTTGTATTTACTCAAAGAAATTTTGTCAGGTTTACTTAAATTTCTTTTGTTCATACAACTAAATTGTTATTTGTATAAATTACTCAATCTAGTTGCGTGGAACCACTCGACACTGCTTTTTTAAGTAAATCCAACAATTCATTTTTTTGAGTGTATGTGTACAAATATACTTTGCAAGGCTGTGCGTTCGACTGTGTAAAAAAAGTATATCAAGGGTTTCAGTTGCTCGATCCAGTGTTAGCATCACGATTATTTACCTACTACTACTTGTTGTGCTCGAATCAGTGGGTGGGGCTACTGAACTTTAGGGTTGGTGATGTCACTAACCTGGGAAAAAGCTCATTGTAGTCCCTACCAGCTGTTTGTTGTAGTCCTTAAAAAATGATTTCTGTAAAAGAAAATATCTCCCTTTGCATTGAACTTTGAGCATTGTAACTTTGGAGATGTTGTTTATGCTCAAACAGCAACAATACCCACTAACTAAAGTTAAAAAAGTGAAATCATTATCAAGGACCCCTTTAAATTAAAATACCTTCAATGAAAAGAACGTCATAATGTCAATGAATATCCTAATGCTCATGTTTTGTTTTGTTTTGTTTTTTGCAGTTATAGGATTTCATAGTTTTTCACAGATTTCATAGTTAATGGCAAAACATTAATATGTATTTTTTAAATGTTGCAGTTACAAACAACTATATGTCAAATATTGTGGTTTCACCTTTATTTTACTTCTTACTTCAGGTATGTTACTTTAGTTTCAGTTTCTTTTACACCTAGTAAAAATACACTGTCAAACTGCATTTTAAACCATTCAGCAAGTTAATGAATGTATATATTGAATTCATATCCACACTATTATCATATATTTTATTTAATGCAGACAGGAGGTCCATTTTAATTGAACATGTATAGTTATATCAAGAAAGTACAGCAAAGGAAAAATAAACCACAGAAATGCATTTGCAAACAATTTATCAAATACACAGTAAATCCAGTGTTCTTAAAAGACGTTTTTGACGTCACCCTAGAAATGACCCATCACCAAAGTTGTTCCCTTTAACAGTATTAATGCACATTTGTATGTATGAGTTCTGACAGGACTGATGAGTTCAGACAGAACGCTGCAGTTCAACCTCTGAGCCGTAGATGGATGACTCTGATAGGTGTGATGGTTTATCTTGCTTTTCCTGGTGCTCCAGATATCTTGTTCTACAATCCCAACAGCTTACAGCAGCAGTGACAACAACACTGAGGAATGTGAGCAGAACTAAAGCAGAAAACTAATAAAACACAAAAACGTATATATATTTTTAAAATATGTAAATAAGTATTAAGTCTTTAAAGCTATATATATATATACACGTTTTTATTTATTATTTATATAAAACCAGTATACTTACCCTTGAGTAGAAAGTGATTTTTTCGGTCAGTTCTCGCAGGTCTGTTGCGTTCACTCTGGTGTCTTTCACTTCGGTGGGTTTGCACCATTTAATCTGGAGTTCTTCATCCAAGACATAATCTCCTTCCCAGTGTGCCATGCCACAAGCGACATATTCACCCTCAAACAACAACAGAAACATCCACAATGAAGGTGGAATCAGACAAAGTAAAAAGAGCCCAGCACAATGAGAAGAAGAACTTCTGCAAGGCCTTTGAATGAACATCATCATAGTCAGAGCCAGAAGAGCAGGTCCAAAAAAGATGAAACTGATCAGTATCGTGTTAAAACCAGGAGAACACGGGCATGAAAATTCCCGATCCATCAACTTCTGCAGTCCAATTAATGCAAAGCTAAAATGCATTGCACTGAAAGAACCTGTTTTTCTTTCAAGTTTTTCTGGATTGTTCGAGAACCACTCGAGAAACACCATTTTTCATGAAGAATGTGAAACTGCCCACTTTAAAGATCACTGGCTTACTTTAGACCCTCTGAAGAACTGAGACCTTTTAAACAGAAAAGATCATTAATATTTGTTCACCGAACAATGTGTAACAGCAGAACTCATATCCTACATCAATTTAGGTTCTTTATTATTAACTGTTTACAAAGTCATTGATCATAAACCATGAGACAAGGAACAATGAAAAAGGACAATGGAAACTAATCATGCGAATGGGAGCAAACTCCTTTCTTTTAGTAAAGCAGACATGCTCCATTGAACTAAACTCTATGAAATTCATCAGAACTAAATGAAATCTTGTTTGGCCAACAAAATGAAAACAAACAGCATTATCCCATATCATGGCACATGACAATGTCATACAGCAGATATTTACACTAAATCTCTGATAAACTCATTATAAAATTAGATGAATGATACTGGCTTCTCAGTGAACAACTGCAAAGGTTACATAAACACATAACTATATAAAACTGAAATGTATGACAAAACATAGTCGTATTAAAAAAGCCAATGCAATACAAGCTGTATTTTGACAATCCTAGCACAGTTATATGTTTTGTTGATGCGCCTTGCTGTAAGCACTCGAGCAACTGGTCGTTTCCCCAGGTGAATGAGACTGTTTCCATTTGCCTCAATGTGAAATTGTCTCTGGTTTGCTGGTAAACTAACTTTTGCAGTTACTGAAATGCTGTTTGAAAACACTGTGTACTGTAAATGTTACATAGGTGATATGAAGCGTTAAAATGCTTCCCCAGCTCTCCTACTTTCTCACAAAGCCACCTGTTGAACATTCAACATCAGTTTGAAGATTTCGTCGTTGACATGTTTAATCTACTAAATCACATTATTACTGTTAAACACTAAATGAACTGCAAGGAAAATAAAAGAATAATTTGAACAGGCTGTGGATCAGGGGAAACATTTCATGGTTCACTGGTTCAAAATAAAACAAAAGTATACACAAAAGACAATCAGCGCCCCCAGTGGTGACCAGGGTAAGTTTAACAATACTAACAATTAGGGCCCGAGCACCGATGGTGTGAGGACCCTATTGGAATTGCTCGGTCAATTCTTCTTCTTCTCTGAAATGAATTGCATTTTTGAGGGCCTGAACATGCTGAAAAACTCATGAAACTTTGCACATGCGTCAGAAGTGGTGAAAACTTACGTCTGATATGGGTTTCAGAATTAGGTGTGGCAAAATGGCTTGATAGCGCCACCTACAAAATTTCAATTAAGTGCCCTTCGTGCTACATTTCACAAACAAGTATGAAATTCGGTAGGCACATGTAACAGCCCAATACCCTGGGTAGCCTACAAAAAAGTCCCTGGGTGCAAAATCTGAAAACCCAACAGGAAGTGAGATATTTTGAATTTTCTCTGCAAAATTTTTGCAGTTTTTGCCATTTCCAGACATTGTACTTTAACAAACTCCTCCTAAAGCTTTAATCAGATCAACATCATATTTGGTCAGTCTAATCTAAAGGCCTTTGCGATGTTAAATTGCGAAGATCTTGAGTTTTCGCTGAAGGGCGTTATTAAGTTGTTATATCTCGGGTATACAATGTCTGATCTGCCTCAAACTTCACATGTTTTATTAAAGTCCTGGCCTGAAGACATCTACATGCAAATTTTAAGTTACGTTACAGTCATAGCGCCACCTGCGGGCAACATTAAATGTCATGTTTTACACTGATTAACTCCTCATAGAGATTTAACCAGAACCACCTCATAAATGGTCAGTCTAATCTCAAGGCCTTAGTGATGTTAAATTGCAAAGATCTTGAGTTTTCGCTGAATGGCGTGTCCGTGGCGGCCTGACTAGCTGTGTGTCCCAATTCAGGGGCTGCGCACTTCGAAGTACATGAAAGGGGTGGGCCTTTGGAGTGGAGGAAGGTCTAACTGAGGTGCAGGGTTGCCAGGTCTGCGCAACAAAACCATCCCAAAAGTAGCGTAGTCACAGCACAAGTGTAAAAGTAGCCAAATTTCAGACTTGGCAACAATGAGCCGAGCGTCGTTACATGGCCTAGCAGCTGTGTGACAGACAGCTGACAGTTGACGTTTGTGAGTGGAAATGGATGCAGAAAAGTTTTGGGACTTTCTATTGGGTTTTGACATGCTTCAATGCCAGCGACGACTGGACACCGGACCATATAAACAGGTAAAATATGTATGGTTAAACTGTGTCACTTTTATATTGTTAGCAACTATTATTTAACCTTGTTTTATTTCTTATGTTAAATGTAACGTTAACTGTGAAAATATATTTTCACATTTACTCTGTATTTAAGTCTAAATTTAAAGTACAATACTTTAGGATTTTATTCAACTCCGCTCTGTCTCAGAGACAATATTGTATTTATGAAAAACTGACGTTTTGGACATCATGGATATTACAGTTTGATTTAGATATTACATATTGGTGAAACCGGTTGATTACTTACATTTATGTGAATTCACACAGAACTCCTGTCGTCACCGGTGCGCAATGAATTATGGGATAGGGTAGAATGCGAAGTGTCTTGAGGTGGACGCTTCATTCCACGGCGTGATTTTTTTTCCCAAACGGTTCAGCGGAAATCCCCACCCTGCAATCAATTTCATTGGCTGAGGTTACAGTGATGGGTAGGTTTAGGGATCAGGGTTGGGTGTAGGTAATCGTTATTGTGATTGACATGGCCAATGAAATGTTTAGAATCAGCTCCAGGACGGGATTTCCGCTGATCTGGTTTGGGGAAAAAAATCACGCCATTCCACGGGGAAACGTAGAGGGTGCATTTCAAGTCGCTTTCGAATTACGTCAGCCCTCCTCGCGCCGCGGTGACGCAATCGCACTTCAAAGGCCGCTTTTTTTCCCAGTTTTCTCAAGAAGAGAAAACAGTGCATAAAATGTGTACATTAAAATTTGTCGATATACTTTTTTTTTTTAAATGTCACTTTGTCAATGAAACAGCCTAAGTTGTATACAGTTTTTGTGATGTAAGTTAAAAATGAAATGCATAAGTTGTATAAATTATTTATTTTTGTAATGCTATTTGTAAATGAGCCAGAGTAAAAATATGAACACTATATAATAGAAACACTAAAAATGTTTAGTCCCAGACTAAAATGCATGTTTGAGTTGTTTTAACTTAAAGAAACTTGCACTGACATATCTTAAAATATACCTGCTGACCACGACTTTTTGTAACAGGCAACACAATTGTAAAGCTAAGATGCCCAACACAAAATCTGAATGAACCATAGAACTGTTTTGCATGTTGAAATATTTTGTGGTTTGATTTGAGTATGTGAGTTAATTCCTTTTAATCTTCCCTCTTTCTGAAAATATCTCGGTGACATGGCAGCTGTCGATTGAGTCAGCCCTGCAAACCTGTTGGTAGATATGCAGTGGACAGTAGAAATATGCACTCATCATCATAAATGATGTCCCACCAGCAGAGAGGCCTTACCAGGGTCTCTAATGTGGAGCCCATCCAGGTCCAGCAGCTCCACCAGGGTCTCCCTGCTCTGCCGAATGATAGTGTATACAAATAATTTTTGTTCTGTTTTATGTACCGTTAATTGAAAATGTTATGTTGTTTTTCTGATGGTAAACCTGAGTTCTGTTGTAAATAGTTGTAAAAGGTACTTTAAGTAATGTATAGAACGATTTATTTTAATGTAAAAACATTTAATTTACATGATGAAAAATGATTGTATAGAAGAATGTTTCATGTTAAAATTATAAGTTGCATAAAAATAAACAATGAACAGAACAATTACTTCTCTTTTATTGACACGTGAACATACATAAAAAATGTACAGTAATTACTCCGGCTCATTTACAAATAAATTGCATTACAAAAATAATGTATACAACTTATGCATTTCATTTTTAACTTACATCACAAAAACTGTACTACTTTTGGGATGGGTTTGTTGCGCAGACCTGGCAACCCTGCAGTGAAAAGGGGGCCAGATTCGATGTTGTGGACACATCTGTTAGACCTTCCTCCACTCCAAAGGCCCACCTCCTTCATGCACTTCGAAGTGCGCAGCCCCTGAATTGGGACACAGCTAAAGTCTGATGTTTCGCCATAAAAGAGGAAGCTGTTGTAACTCAAGCATACAATGTCCAATCTGCCCCAAACTTCACATTTGTGATAAGAGTCCTGGCCTGAAGACGTCTACATGCAAATATTCAGTTAGTCATAGCGCCACCTGTTGGCAACAGGAAATGGCATGCTTTGCACTGTAATTCACTCCCAGAAACACATTTCAATACACCACAAAGTACCAAACATACTACAGACACGTTAAATCATGCAACACTTGGCTAAGTGTTAATGCAGGGGTGTCCAAACTGCGGCCCGGGGATGAATTTCAAACGGCCCGCAGCTATTAAAATCTATTATATGTGGCCCGCCATGCATAATTTACAAATCGTGCAGTTTCACAATGTCAACACAAGGTGGCAGTACTAGATTTTAGGCCAGGGAAACATTAATGCGCCAAATAAAGCGGAACGAAACAGCGCAGTGCGCGACTCACGAGCTCACAAATGTGTTTACTTGCTGAGTGTCTCGATCACACGACCACTAAACAGCCAGTGAGAAGTGTTCGAGTTCGGCGTAGAGGTCTCAGGTACAAGCTGCAAATCTCTCTGTGATTTAATTCAGTTTAAAGCCAGTTGAAACAGCGCTGACTAAATCAACAACACTAATGTGCAAATCAGGAGAAACATTGAGCCGATCCAGTTAGAATACTGTTCAACCAACAATTCAGCAACATTTATCATGGATTTACTGTGGTAACACTAACTGTAACCATGGTATTTGGTCAGAAATGTGGGTTAATATCTCATTTTATTTAATTTTTAATTTAGACATGTATTAAATGAGTAATAAAGGCCAAATTACAGACTTTTTTTGTCATAAACTTGCAATTTTGTGCATTTGTATTTATATTAAATGTGTTTATAGACTAAATAGCCATTCTAGATATAGAAACGATATTTTTACTTTTTACCATGTAGTGAGGTGCCATGTGTGGTTTTACCTCCGGTTAGAGGTCTGCGCGGGACTGTTTTTTCGTCCCGCTCCCGCAATGGTTCTATTCCGCACGCACCCGCTCCCGCCTAAAATTCACTCTGTGTTCACCCGCTATCCGCATATAGTGATTTTCTTCCCGACCCGACGGGTCCCGCTAAAGATCGTTTCCAGAATCTCGCGTTTAAACTTGCCCTAAAGAAAGAGTGATTGGGGATAACAAATATAAAATGTTGCATATACAATATTTGTATTTGTTATTTGTCTATGATGCTGTCAACACCCTAAAAAATGTCACAAAGAATAATAGGCTAAATATCACAGAGAAAAATAGGCTAAATTAAATAGCCTACAACATGTCCCTCAAAACTATAGGCTAAGCCAAAAATACATATGAACGAAAACTGTTGGCTTACTAGCTATACTGCAAGATGAAATCTTTTTTAACATCCACGCAAGAACAGAATGACGCTGACTGGACGACCGTTTCAGAACGTCTCTCCTCCAAAATCCGATCACAAAGGTTGAATGTTCTCTGAAGGTGCACTCGCGCAGACCTCTAATGCAAAGAACATATCATGCCAGGTTTCTCAGGACAGGGAACTGGGGACTGTGTGAACACCACCACTACAGAAAGTTTTGTTCACTTCAAGTTCAAGCACAGATGCGCTGATGTCAAAGCATCACGGGAGCGACAAGGTTATTGTCAGACCGCCCGCTCCCGCCCAAAGTACACTATAAGTTACCGACCGCAATCCGCCTTTAGTTCAAAATTTAATCCCGCGCAGCAAGAAATCTTATCGGGTCGTGAGAGCCGTGGGAATGCAGACCTCTACCTCCGGTGATCTAATTAGAGTACTTTTAATTTAAATAAGAATAGAGTTCTAACTCAGTAATAATATTTAAATTTCACCCTTTAAGAAGTACAGATATTGTTTGTGTATTAAATTTACATCTGTGTCCTCAAGCTATTCTTCTGTCAGCTCAAGCTTTTGTCAAATCTGTCATGTTTTAAATAAACAAAACATGTAATATATATATATATATATATATATATATATATATATATATATATATATATAAGGAACCGGCCCCCAGATGTGTCCACAACATCGAATCTGGCCTCCTTTTAAAAAAGTTTGGACACATTAATCGCATACATTTCAATGTATGCGATTAACGCCACGAAACAGGAAGTTGTTGTAACTCAGACATGCAATGTCTGATCTGCTCCAAACTTCACATGTTTGATAATAGTCCTGGCCTGAAGACATCAACATGACAATATTCAGTTATAGTAATAGCGCCACCCACTGGCAACAGGAAGTGATGTGTTTAACAATGTGATACACTACTGGCAACATACTAAAATATGCAATTGAGTGCTAAACATGCTACAAACATTCTAAAACATGCTAACAACACTTAGCAGAGTGCTAAAGCATGCTATTATCATCATGAAACAGGAAGTTGTTGTAACTCGAGCATACAATGTCCAATCTGCCTCAAACTTCACGTTTGATAAGTGCCCTGGTCTGAAGACATCTACATGCCTAAATTTAGTTATAGTCATAGCACCACCAGCTGCTAGCAGGAAGTGTGGTAAATACAAATGACTGACGTAGTCCTCCTATATTTATATACTTAAATGCATATTGCCCACCGTGTTTTCCTAAAGCCACCGGGTGGTGGTGGCATGGGTGCGAGGGCCCTTTCATCGCTTTAATATTAGTTTTTATAGGTAGTCTACTGTATTTATGTTAAAAAAAAAAAAAAAAGGGTTTTAAGTCAATATTTTGTATTTAAAGCAGAAATATAATATTTCTTGTTTGCCAGCAGATATACTCACAAACAACAAAACTTACTGAAAAGCAACAAGATCATCAACAGAAATCAGTCTACTTTCTTTATTTGTGAACTTGTGTCTTACACAACATATTCACACATTCCATATATATTTCTATATTGTGTGGTTGACAGGAGATATAGTGCTTGTTGTAACACTGGGTCTTTGTCACAATGTCAATGAGGTTTTGAGTCAAAGGTCCAATTACACAGGACAATGGTTTTCAAGGTTTTCTTCAAGGTTTACAAGGTATTTTTCACAATCATTTATGCCGGGTCAGGGCTAGTTTTTGCCTGGCATGTCTTACATTTGTATTTAAAAAAAAATAAAAAAATAAAAGTACAATATTGGTTAGGTAAAATGCTGGTTTGTAATTTTTTTCTTTTTCTTGAAATTGTGTTAAAATAACCAAGAAGCATTTAATAGCTTTTTCATGCTGTGATATACAACGATATATATATATATATAGTATGATATATGTTATATGTTTCTCTTACTATAATAAAGAGAAGAGACATGGATAAATTTTGTTTAAAAATACTTTTTATAAGTTCACTACTCACTAGTAATTTGTCTTAGTACATGCAGTATGTGAGATTAGACAAAGAGTTAGAGGTCATTCACAGAGAACAGGGTTTCTGTGTGAAGAGAAAAAAATCATTAATGTACATTAGTTGGAAAAGACAATTCATTTATATACAGTACTGTGCAAAAGTCTTATTTTCACAGTATTTTCACCCCCCTAAAAAGGGTTTTAAACCAGTTATTTATATCTTTTGCTGTAGTGTGTCAGTAGGAAATATTAGTTCACATTTCCAAACTTTCATTTTGCCCTTAATTTCAATAATCCAGTGAGATTTTTGAATACACAAGGAGTCTGACAACATCTGGTGCTCCACACAGAGATCTGATCTCACCATCATTGAATCTGTCTGTGATTACATGAAGAAACAGATGAAACTGAGACAAACTAAATCCTGAAGAACTGTGGCCTAGTCTCCAAGATGCTTGAAGAAACTGACCTGCAAAGCTACCTGAAAAATGATGCCCAAGATGCCCAAGACTTCTTGTGTATTCAAAAATCTCACTGGATTATTACAATTAATGGCAAAATAAACGTTTGGAAATGTAAACTGATATTTCCCACTGACACACTACAGCAAAAGATATAAATAACTGGCTTAAAACCATTTTTTTTTTTTTTTTTTTTTTGGGGGGGGGGGGGATACTTTTGCTCAGTACTGTATTTTGTAAAAAAAAAAAAAAAAAAAAAAAAACGTATCAAATCAAGTCTTAAAAACATTGCTAGGCTAAGTTTTGAGTGTTTAAAGGGTTAATTCACCCCCAAAAAAAAAATTTTGTCATTAATTACTCATCCTCATGTAATTCCAAACCTGTAAGACCTTTGTTCATCTTCGGAACACAAATTAAGATATTTGTGATGAAATCCGAGGGTTTCTGAACCATACATAGACAGCAACGTCATTGCACATTTGAGGTCCAGAAAGGTACTAAAAACATCATTAAAATAGTACATGTGACTAGAATGGTTCAACCTTAATGTTATGACGAGACGAGAATACTTTTTGTGCGCAAAAACAAAACAAAAATAATGACTTTATTTAACAATTTGAACTGTTGTCATACACAGTTGACGTAGTGAACGCAGTTCAGCACTTCCGTGTTCTACGCCAGAACGCTGGCTCAGTATTGGCCTTGACACGTGAGCAGCACGACGTATGCGTGAGATGCTGATGCAGGAGCCGGCCAATAATGAGTCGCCGTTTGGATGTAGAACACAGAAGCCTGCACGGTGTTCACTGCATCAACTGCGTATGACAACAGTTCAAATTGTTAAATAAAGTCGTTATTTTTGTTTTGTTTTTGCGCACAAAAAGTATTCTCTTCACTTCGTAATATTAAAGTTGAACCACTGTAGTCAAGTTGACTATTTTAACAATGTTTTTACTACCTTTCTGGGCCTCAAAATGTGCAATGACATTGCTGCCTGTGGGTCAGAAACCCTCAGATTTCATCAAAAATATCTTAATTTGTGTGATGAACGAAGGTCTTACGGGTGTGGAATGACATGAGGGTGAGTAATAAATGACAGAATTTTCATTTTTGGGTGAACTAACCCTTTAAAATGGGGAAAGGGGCGCCAATAGGGATCTTACCTGAAGGATGGCAAAATTGTCAGAAACGGCCCTGGATGCAGTGCAGTGAAAAGAAAGAAAGAAAGAAAGAAAGAACACCCTGCAAAGGTCTCAAGACAAAAACGTGTTCCATAAATACGCGAGTCCAGCACATGTTTACATTGAACCACGAGAGACGCACAGCAGTGGGATGGAAAAAACCCTGCAAGTTGTCGAGACATCTATTATTTTGAAACATGCTTCTCAAACAGAAGGCTGCGTCTTAGTAAGGCTGGGTACCATGTCGTCAGTCTGTCTCAATTTGAAGGATCCTTGGAAGGCAGCTTTCGTTTCACATCCCTTATTCAGCTAATTTTGAAGGATGCATCAAATGCATCCTTCAGGCCCTTCAATCACCCACAATCCTTTGCACACATTCCAATTCACAAAAAAGAACTGAAGGAAAACGAGTCTGCACTGAGCTTGTCTGCATTCATTATAAAATGTAAGACAAAAATAATGTTTTCGGAGATGACGGCATACGTGTTATCTTTTTGGTGTAAATTAATCAACACTAAACTGCCAATAATGTAAGCCACTGCGAGATTGCAGATGGTTGTCATTCACTGTACTGCATTAATAGAAAGCCAGTTAATATAAAGATTTTTAATACAAAGTATTTTTCCAAAATTAAATTTAAATAGTAGTTTCAGACCGTGACCATAGGGTCTGGAACGTGTGTGTAGCCATGTGCACTTACTCATTCTAGCATTTAGTGCTGAGGAGGAATCTAGGCTAGAAGCCTCAGAAGGACTGGTCTAGGAAGGATGCAGCCTCTCAAGGATGCATCTTCTGTTTGAGAAGCACCCTAAAAGTGCAGCGCTCATTGCAACAGTCAAAGACATCCATCCAGCGCATGTTTACATAGAAAAAACAATGGAACTGCAGCGCAGTGGAAGGCAAAAAGATGTTCTGTGTGAACGGCCCCTTCTTGTTTTAATCTGTTTATTCCTTTTTTGAGAAAGCAATAAGTGGGTGTGTAGTGATGGAGGAGGTGGGGCTGAGCTCTACATCATCCCGTCCATTTCCTCCACTGTATCTCTCTTTTCGTCCGAAGAACAACAAAAGTTGACTGGGGCAGCAGTCACATTTTCCACTAATGCAGCAGTCATAAAAACCCACAATGGCAAGCGACAAGGCACTGAAGACAGAGAGCAAGACATAACTTGAAAACTGAAGAAAAAAAAAAAAAAAAAAAAAACATTAGTTGAATTTGTATAAGTCAGATATTTGTGTCATTTTCTAATTTAATGGAAACTAATTTAATATTTCTATTATGATATTACAGTGACAGACAAGCTCATACCGTATATGATATTTACCCATGATTGATGAATATATTTGCGAGTCAATTCTTGTAGCTCCGTCTCATTTCGCATCCCTTCAGTAGGTTTACACCATGACATTTTTAGCTTCTCATCATTTACATAAACTCCCTTCCAGTCTGTCATGACACAGGCAACATAATCACCATCAAGTAACAAGATGAAGATCCACATTACAGGTGGAACCAGACAAGATATGAGAGCTTTAGGACAGTTCTTCAGAGTATCATCTTTCACTCCTTCAGGGCAATGAAACCATCCATATCTAAGAGGCCTTAGAAGGTGGAACATCAAGACAAAAGCAAAAAAAGCAGGTCCAATGAAGACGGACACTGTTAGCGCTGTATTCTGATCATTTCTACAAGGGCATCTGAATTGCTTATCCATTATAAAGTTGAATATGATTAACAAAAGACTCAATGTAATAGAGCCTGTTTCAGCAAAAATTTTCAGGAAATTACTTCGTTTCTCTTGAAAGGACATCTTCTGAGTGAAGTTTGATGATGCTTTTGGCTGTCTGTGGTCTGGTTCATAAGCTCTTTGTATTCTGGACAGATTCCCTTCAATAAGGAAGATGAGAATTATTATTCATTTCAGCAGAATGAAGGATATGGTTTTGAATACATCAGCAGTGCACAGAACATTTCACTCATAAAAATAAAGGTTATTTATTTGCATCGATGGTTCCATGAAGAACCTTTAACATCCATAGAACATTTCCATTGCACTAAAGGTTCTTAAATTAATAAGGTGAATCTAAATGTATAGTTGTATATCTGTGTTTTTAAAGCATCTGCATAGTTTGATGGACTTCAGAATGTTTAATAATTCTGTTTTCTTGTCTCTTACTTTTTTCACTCTCTCCACCACTGCTGCTTTCAGGGTTGCCAGGTCTGCATAACAAAACTAGCCAAAAAGTAGCCCAATCACCATATGCCAAATATCAAAACTAAAAATAAGCCATTCCCATACATAAAATACGTATTTACAGTCACTGTTATGCAAAATGAAAGCCACTATATCATAGTGATCACAAAACTTAACATCTGCCACAGTTTTATTATTGGTAGAATATAAAATATTTCAATACAAGCATTTCAATCAAATATAATTTATGCAATATGTCAAACCTTTAACCCAAGTGGGGAAAAATCAACCTGCTGCAACAGATAAAAGTATCCCAATAAAACTGCAGACTTGGCAATCCTGCTCGCTTTCACTCTGGCATAATCACGTCACCCAACTTTCCTTTCATAACTTTTTTTTAAATTATTCATATTGTTATTATTGACATTAACTTAAAGTATTTGATAGTATTAACAACTTGTAATGTAATTGTCCAATTGTTTGTTTAAACAAAATGTAAACTTTCACAACCCTCATGCTAACTTGTTAGTGGTCTACGTCAGAGAGCCTAAGAAAAACATATAAAAGCATTTCCAAGTCAAGTCAATATCTTTGGCACATGAATAAAGACAAAACAACTTGATGAATTCATCAAATCATAAAATCTCGAAGAACAACCTACCTGTAACTAGTTTGAATTCACTTCGATGTGTGCAACTTTCAGAGTCTGCTGCACAGAGCTCTTATACATTGACCACATTCCTTTATTCCCTTTTGGAGAAACCAGACATTCTTTTCAAACTGCTCCTCCTTACTTTATGCAGCATATAGCAGCAGACAGAAGTTTCTGGTTACACAAGCCCGCATGCGCACAAGTGTTTTGTAGTAGCATTGGCACAGGCCTGATGTTGGATTGATTCTATTCCACTTTTCATGTGCATGAAAACTTTCCATCCATTAATGTCTGAAATATATATTTACAGGAAATCTCAGTGGAATCTCAGTATAATTCCTTTAGTAATGCTTTACAATAAGGTCCCATTTGTTAACATCAGTTAATGAATTAACTAATATTTACTAACAATGAGCAATACATTTGTTACAGTATTAATTATTCTTTGTTAGAGTTAAAGTGCCCCTATTATGCTATTATGCTATAAGTTTGGCCCGAATACTCCCCCCGGATGTGGTAAAAATTGATAAACTCTCAGATGAACAGAGGTAAGTCTGCTGTATTTATAGCCTACCTGTTGTCATTGGTTGAGTTGATTAACTGAATGCTCTCCACCTGTGCTAATTATCTGAACCTGCTCCAAAGCCACTGGAAGGCAAGCCTGCAACCTTTAGCCAAAAAAGAGTAACGGCTAATGCTAACGCTCTGGCTCTGGCGGTACGCAGGGAAAGAGTTTTGAACGGCGGGCACTGATGTCACTGCCATTACACAATAGGCTGAGAGGTGAGCACGTGATTAAGTTAGCCGTTACGCTTTCTCCAATGGTAAGAGATACAGACCCTTTCATCTCTCTATAATATACAATCTCTGCCTGCTCTTCCCGAATTTTGTTAATAAAACATTTTTCAATGATTCTCAAAAGACTTGTTGGATGAATCAGTCTCTC
Source organism: Mylopharyngodon piceus (assembly GCA_039654765.1). Lineage (NCBI taxonomy): Eukaryota > Metazoa > Chordata > Actinopteri > Cypriniformes > Xenocyprididae > Mylopharyngodon > Mylopharyngodon piceus. Next base: position 35,008,410 of record CM077438.1, read on the forward strand.
TAAATCCCTCCTTTCCGCGAACCTGCTCTGCTCTGATTGGCCAGATGGCCTAGTCTGTTGTGATTGGTCTACTGCTTACAGCTCTGAAGCTTCCTAAAGCTTAGCGATTGTACACACTGTAAAAAGGGTAATGGTGGCGTCAATTTTACCACATCAATTTGTGCGCGAGTCCGATAATGAAATATTGGAAGAACTAGTTATTCAACCGAAACCTCCACCGCAACAACGACTTGAGCAGGACATTTCTCAGTGATACGCTACTCAGTTTGATGTTAATCATGAAATGTTGCAACTGTAATTCCTTACCATCAGCATTAACAAGTGTATATCCATCAACAAACCGATGTGTGTGCATATTTCTAATTTATTGCATTATCATTATCAGTGCATACATTAGCTGAGCACTAACGTGAATGACTGAATGTAACATTAAAATCAACACTAAACAAATCTTGCTCCATCCTTTATCATTACTCAAAGTAGTAAGAACAAAAGATAATCTGCATTAATGGACACAGTTTTAGGTAACAGTGTGCCCACAGCTGATTAGCAGAAGTATTTCAGTAAGACAGTAATAACGCGCGTTAGCCGGTTAAAACACAAAACTACATACTTTGAATACATCAATAATTATTCACACTTGTGATTCTGAGGAGCAAGTTGGTCCAACTATAGGTCAATATGAATCAGCTGAGTGTCGGCTGATGCGAGCTTAACTAACGTGATCTGCCAGAACTAATGCTACACTTGATTAATGATTTTTTTGGTGTATATTAGTCCATAATCTCATAGAAACCAATTAAACGTCTCTACTCATTTTAAGTGACATATTCTGTATTTAAAGCAGAAATGTAATATTGTTTCTTGCCAGCAGATAAATTCACAAACAATAAAACTGTTACTGAAAAGCAAGAAGATCAACCACAGAAATCAGTTTACTTTCTTTATATGTTAAGTTTTATTTTTCTTACACAACATATTCACACATTCCATATATATCTATATCAGGTGGTTGACACAGATACTGGGGCTAGTTGTCACACTGGGATGCTGTAACAGTCTCAATAAGGTTTTGAGTGAAAAGTCCATTTAAACAAAGGACAAGACAAGGGAATTTTTCATAAATGTCAGATTCGGGCAAGTTGTCTCATGTTTTAAATTTTAGACATTTTTTAATTACAATATTTGTTTATTTTTAATGATATTGTGTTTTTAAAAGAAAATAATAAAAATAGCTGAAAAGTCAGTAATACGCTGTTTAATTGTGGCAACAATACTGGTCACTGTGTTTTCAGTGAACTGTAACTTAATTCTGTCTTGGGCAAAAACAGTAGAAATGTTAAATAGTTGTTTTCATGCAATGATTAATAGTCTATATATTTGTTCCTATTACTGCAATAAAGAAAAGAGATTTACATTTTGTATACATGCTTACATTTTGTATAAAAATACTTTTTTATAAAAATACAGCTGCTTGTTTTGAAAGTGCCATCTGTGTGAGCGGTGAATTAGTGAATCGATACACTAGTGGACAATGGACCTTTTTTGCCAGCAAAATGTTGCTAATGTGACCGCACCTTAAGACATCCCTCAAAAATGTAGCTGTTTATTCTTGCTCTAAAATAGCAAAAAGAAGTTTTCTTCTCTTAGTGCAATTTATACATTTGGGTCTGTAGTGCTGGAGGAAGTGGCAGGGAGAGTATCAAGTGGTACATCATCCTGTCGTCTGTCATTTCCTCCACCGTGTGTCTCTGAATCTGCTCGTCCGCAGAAGGATAACAGTCGATTTGGGCAGCGGTCACACTTTCCACTTAAGCAGCTGTCATAAATGCCCACCAAAACAATCGCTAAGGCACTGAAGACAGAGATCACAACATAACCTGAAAACTGAAAGAAAAAAACAAAACAAAAAAACACTATAATAAAATAACAATACCTATTAGTTGAATGTATATTTTGTGTGTTGTTTTTTTGTACTCCAGAAAAAACTCATGTTATTTTCCTTTATGACATATTGTGAGGTCATACAGAATATGATATTTACCTGAGATTGATGAATATATTTGCTAGTCAAATCTCGTAGCTCTGCCTCATTTTTCGTCCCTTCAGCAGGTTTACACCATGACGTATTTAGCTCCTTATCAAACACATAAACTCCCTTCCAGTCTGCCATGCTGCAAGCAACATAATCTCCATCAAGTAACAAGACGAAGATCCACATGACAGGTGGAATCAGACATGATGTGAGAACTTTAAAACAGTTCTGCTGAGTATCATCATTCACTCCTTCAGGACAATGAAACCATCCATGTGTAAGCGGCCTTAAATGGCGGAACATTAAAGCAAAAGTGAAAAGAGCAGGTCCAGTGAAGATGGATGCTGTTAGCAGTGCATTCAGATCAGATCTACACGGGCATGAGAAGTGTTGATCCATTACAGCCTCTAATCCGATTAACAAAAGGCTCAATGGGAAAGAGCTGAAAACAGCAGATTTTTTCAGGAATTCGCGTAGTTTTTGTAAAAGATCTAGTTGCAACGGCATCTTCTGAGGGAAGTTTGACGATGCTTTTGGCTGTTTCTGTCTCTTACAGTCTGTATTCTGGTTCACAAGATCTTTATATGGCAGACAGACAATAGCTGTGGGGCATTAATAAAGACAAAATGACTTGCTGAACTTTTGACTTTTCCTGAATGACATCATAAAATCACAAATACCACACAGTAAGTGTACGACTTTGTAGAGAATAGGCCTACCTGCGACTAGTTTGATGTCATGAATTCTTCGATGTATGCATCTACCAGAGTCTGCTGCACAGAGCTGTAGGGGGTACAACACATATACGGAAACTTTTTTTTTTTTTTTTTTTCCCACAGGAAACCGGACATTCCTTTCACAATGCTCCTCCTTACTTGACACAAAGTAATATAAAGTACAGTAGTATTGTCCAAATAGATGCCCGCATGCGCACTAGAGTTGGCTCTGTTTTCCAACAGCTTGTCACACTGTGTCCTAACTAGGCGGGACAGAAGATGAGGCCTAATGTTTGATTGACTTTGTCACTTTGCATGGCCTGAAAACTTTACATCCATCAATGCCTGCAATACAATTAACAAAAAGTTCAGTGGAACAGACTTAATAATTTTTTTTTTTTGGACAGCAGGGCTTTTAATTGGTGTAAAAAAGGTTTTGAAGACATCTTATGACATCTGTGCAGCACATGATGTTTTGGCAGCTTCTGTCTCCTATGTGGAAACGCATCCATGAGATGCATGTGAAATTGCAGTGGACAGAACTGCTTCATTGAAAATAATAATAATGTCATGTTTTTCTTAGTCTTGACTTCACACAGCTTGTGTGCTTTTTCTGGGGGCTGTTCACAAGTCGCATCTAAAAACGTGTGGAAAACGCCGGCAATACCACTTAGAGAAAGTAGCTCCCTTGCAGTAGCTCTGCTGCTAGATTTTTTATGGATTTTATCTCAACATTGAGAAAAGTTGAGATCTCACTGGGGCGTAGACGCGCCTAGAAAAAAAGTGTGTCGCAACACATGAGTGTGCAATAAAGACTAGAATAAATATATGAGAGAAAAAAAATCTGATTCAGAAAGCCACAGGTTTAATCAGGTATTAATTGAGGTAGTAAAGAAAAAAAAAAGATAAGCATTTAATTGCATTTAACCCTCTTGGAAAACAGGAAACCGGACATTCCTTTCACAATGCTCCTCCTTACTTGACACAAAGTAAGATAAAGTACAGTAGCATTGTCCAAAGTGTCCAAATAGATGTTCTGGGTCACACAAGCCCGCATGCGCACTAGAGTTGACTTTGTTTTCCAACAGCTTGTCACACTGTGTCCTAACTAGGCGGGACAGACGACGAGGCCTAATGTTTGATTGACCTTATCTCACTTTGCATGGGCATGAAAACTTTACATCCATCAATGCCTGCAATACAATTAACAAAAAGTTCAGTGGAACAGACTTGATAATATTTTTTTGGACAGCAGGCCTTTTAATTGGTGTAAAAAGGGTTTTGAAGACATCTTATGACATCTGTGCAGCACACAATGATTTCTGATGATGTTTTGGCAGCTTCTGTCTCCTATGTGGAAATGCATCCATAAGATGCATGTGAAATTGCAGTGGACAAGACTGCTTCAATCAAAATAATAATAATGTCATGTTTTTCTTAGTCTTGACTTCTCACAACTTGTGTGCTTTTCCTGGGGGCTGTTCACACGTCAAACGTGTGGAAAACGCCGGCCATGCCACTTTCTCTTTTCAGGTCGGAAAGTAGCTCCCTTTTTTTTATGGAGAAGAGAAAAAAACCTTGCTGTGTTTTGGGTGTTCCTCCATCTTGATTTCAATGTTGTTATAGAAAGTGCAAAGCTGATTGGTTGGTTCTTGTCATATGACCTGAAGTGAGCTTGCGGCATTCTGAAAAGTTGAGATTTTTTTCATCTCACTGCGGCGTAGACGCGCCTGGAAAAAAAGTGTGTCGGAACACATGAGTGAATTATATGAGAGAAAAAAAAATCTGATTCAGAAAGCCACAGGTTTAATCAGGTATTAATTGAGGTAGTAGTAATATAGTAATGAAAAACAAAATGAAAGGCAGTAAAGAAAAAAAAAGATAAGCATTTAATTGCATTTAACTATTTTGTCATTTTTTATGCACTACTCTTCCAATGTATCATGGCCTTTTACCTAAAAAATGAACTCAGATCTTGGGAGTTCGGTCTCATTGCCTCAGTTTTAGAAGTCACTATCCCTGTGTCCATAATATCCATCCTAAATAGTACGTGAGATTAAAATAAGTGTGTCCCAAAGCATAGTAAGTTGAAAAGAATATGCCAAAAGTCCCCGGATGGTCTACTGTTTCCGGTAGATTTTCAAAGTGTGGATCCGTGCACACTATAAAGACTAATATTGCCCACAACCCACTGCGCTTTGGAGGAAGATTCGGTTCAGAACTACAAACACGAGTAAAAAGCGTTAAAAACAAAACATGGTGGATATGCGTGACTGATGGTGAGAGGTTTAGATAAAGGTTTGAGTGACTAATAATCAGTTTAACCAGATAAAAAAAAATATTTATTTAATGTTATCCGTGTTATATTTCATCTGCAATAACGATGTGGACTTTTATAAAGTTCTGTTTGGCCATTAACTTGATATGAGGAGAGTTCTCCGCATGAAAGACCTGCAACTGCCGATCAAAGTGCTACTGCATTTCTCTCCGACACAGTAGGAAATGAAATGAAATGTGGAGGATTTAAGATGATTGACAGGCCAGTTTACAGTGACAGGATGCGTGTCAGGATGCGACAGAGAGCAAAGACGCAATTGTATGACATGGTAGTATGTCCCAAAGCTTGTCTACTCTTTTGTAGAAAACTTTAAGTGCACAACTAGAGTAAAGTAGATATTAAAGTAAATTCTAGCCTACACACAAATTCAGATACTGTGCATACCTGTTTTTTAAATAAATAAATATACAAGCCAAGTATACTTAGAATGCTTAATTATACTTTTAAGTATATCTCAATCAAAAGATTGAGTACATGTAGCCTATAGTCCAAATATCATACACCCGGCGCAATGCGTACATAAAAAAGTAGACTGAAATACTTGCTTATTTTTAGTTTAAAAGAAGTATACTAATAGCACACATGAATAAAACTTTTTTTGTAAGGGACAGCATCATCATCAGAACATGCAAGAATCAAAGGAATCATAAATGAAAGGAATCAAAGTGCTTTATAAGGTGGTTTCACTTCATGAACACTTCATGATTTCACTGTCAGCATTTTTGTAATGTATGTGGCATCTTAGTTTATGAATCTAACACCTTGTTTCATTTCTTATTAGTTAATTTTTTCAACAAAAAAAAAATAAATAAAAAAATAAATAAATAAATTAAAGTAAAAATGCAGTTGTACAAACCTCAACCCTTTAAGACAAAATCAACATTCATTGTTTTTGCATTGAAGTCCTTCTGAGTTTCAAACAAGTTAATGTAATGAATGAACCTGCTATTGGTCACTCTTACTAATATTTCACATTACCACAGTCACAACGTCATATATAAATAAATAAAAATGTTTTCTCATCATACAATGTAACAGTTTGTCATTTTGTGTTGGTAGTTTGCACATTATCTTAGACCACAAGACAAACTTTGCACCAGTTGTTCTTTCACATCTTCTTAGAAAGCACTTTCTGTTCTGTGTTACTAGCTCAGCAGATATCAGTATGATGCCAACATGCCACATGCATTTAAAGAGATAGTTCATCCAAAAATGAAAATTCTTTTATCAATTACTCACCCACGTGTCGTTTCAAACCCGTAACACTTTTGCTCCTCTTCTGAGCGCAAATGAAGATGCTTTAATAAACTCTGAGAGATTTCTGTCCCTCCATGACAGCTACGCAGCTACCACTTTGACGCTTCAAAAAGTTCATAAAGAGATCATAAAACTAATCCATATTAATCGAGCGGTTTAGTCCAAATTTTCTGAAGAGACAGTTAATTCAAATGGATTAGTTTTAAGTGTCAAAGTGGTAGTTGCGTAGCTGTCAATGGAGAGTACAGAACTGGCTCAGATTTTATTAAAAAGATTTTCATTTGTGTTCCAAACATGAACAAAAGTCTTACAGGTTTGGAACAACATGAGGGTGCGTAAATGATGACAGATTTTATATATATATATATATATATATATATAATATTTGTATATTGTATTTTTTATAATATTTATATGTATTTGTTGTAATATTTATGTAAATAATGTACTTAATTTGCATCTCAGTTTGGAATATATTACTATAACTATATACAGTTATTATACTATTAAAAAACTGCTCAATTTGCCAAAATACCCCCGACGATGTCCAACTAGTGCCGACAGTGCGAAACACACACCAAAAACTGGATCAGTCAATACTCAACGGCGGCCCTATGTTGGCCAACTATCGGCTTGGTGTGTCTGAGCCTTAACCCATATCCCTAACCACGCATCAATATAAAAATGTAACAGGCAGATTAATAGAAAAAAAAATTGGTGGGCACTAATTTAAAAATAGTCATATTTGATTTGTGATACATAGACTTAACATGGACTACAGGGCAACAAAGAATTAGGGCAGGTGAAGAAAACATCTAATATTCAACTAAAAGTTCACATTTCATCAGTTCATATTTCCTGGGATTTAACCCCATGATATTGGCATTACTGTTTAAACTAAAAGATGTAAAGAAAATCAGTAAAATCAAATGTCTAGACTATATGAATTCCTATTGTAATAACAAACAACCACAGAAGGAGAAGAGACATGCACAAACAAGACAACTTAGCTGTTTATTTTTGATCTGCGTATGATGTGGGAGACCAACAAACAGATTTATATTAGTAATAATCTAGAGGAGAAAGTATGTGAACAGCAAATGAATCTTGGGCACTGGGCTAGAACATGACACAGATTAACCTGAATCTATATTTAAAAAGTTTATTTTTTCAATTAGTTCACGTTATACACAGGTAAGTCTGTGTTCATTTATTCTGCAGTGTGGGAGGGGGTTGTTGTTCCTGGTTGTATCCGTTTGTGTTCCATCATGTCCAGCTTTGGATCAGCAGGCAGATTTCCCACAGCAGTCACAGATTCCCACATAGATAATTGGCAAGACAATGAAGACAGAGCTCACAGCATAACCATATATCTGGAGGAAAAATAAAAGAAAAATTAAAAAAAAAATCAGTTAAAGAAAAATCACTATTAGTTATATTAATTTTGTGTTTTTTACTTAGACATAACTGTTAGGTCTATAAAGTTGTGAGTTCATGATATTTTGGTTGAGGTTTGTTTAAATGGTTCAAGCTCAAAAAAAAAAAAAAAATGTTCTTTAGAGCAAATAAAGATAGTGATTTCCTTTCTCCCCTACACATACATACAATTTCCATAGCAAACCTAGCCTAATATATTGTAAGTAAAAAGTTCTTAAGCAATTATTGAAGTAAACAATCAGTGATAGAATAAGAAGAAAATTACAAGCAATAGGACAAATAAACACAATAGAACAAAGGCACAATTGAAATAGTTGTTTAAATATTTCAGGTAGACCTAACCTGTATTCAAGTAAGAAATAATATACAATATCCAATAGACAGTACATAGTTTTATTTCCCAGCTGTTTCACATAACTGACTGCGTTTATGTGAATACTTGCCAAGACAGACATTTTGACACATAAGTGTGTGTTTTTGACCATTCAAGAACAATAAGCCATGGAACTCAATTCGCTCGCTGAGTGGCAACTCTCTGTATGTGCGCTTCGAGTATGTCCATTGCAGAAAGCCACCTGTCAGCGTGTGAGCACCGAATTCAGTTCCCTTGTGTGGTTTATTGTACTTTTAATAACTTACCAAGCACATCCCACTCTTTATTTTCTCATTCACCCACTTTCTTTGTCATACTAATGTGTCAATAACTTTAAGCAGTCCTGCGCTACATGGATACATTTACTTACTGCGATATAAACAAAAAAAACAAAAAAACAAACAAAAAAAAAACTGCTTAACTTTTCCTCTCTGACATAGTCATGTAAAAAGAACTCATTTAATTTACTACATACACTATTTACCTGAGATTGATGAATATATTTTTGAGTCACATTTCGTAGAGCTGTCTCATTTCGGAACCCTTCGACAGGTTTACACCACGACCTGTTGAGCTGATTATCAAAAACAGAAACTCCCTTCCATTCTATGGCGCAAGCAACATAATCTCCATCAAGTAACAAGATGATGACCCACATTACAGGTGGAATCAGACATGTTGTGAAAGCTTGAGGACAGTTCTGCTGAGTATCATCATTTGCTCCTGCACAACAACCACTACAACTACCTTTAAAAGGCCTTAAAAAGAGGAACAATAATTCAAAAACAAAAAAAGCAGGTCCGATGAAGATGCATGCTGTTAGTTGTACATTGAGATCATGTCTGCACGGGCATACAAAAACTTGTATTTCCATGAACTCCTCCAATCCGATTAACAAAAGACTCAGCAGGAAAATTACTATAAAGGAAATGCGTTTCAGAAATGCATGTATTTTCTTAAAAACATCTTGTAGTGAAGGAAAACACTTTGATGATTCATTTGGTGGCATCTCTGTCTCATGGACTGTGGAAACGTCTGTAGGCTGTTTCATAAGATCTTTATATGGTGCACAGATCCCCTGCAATGGAGAACATAATTTTATTAACTTCAGTATCATTCAGTTTTCTGAGTATACAAACTGCAGTGAACTCTTTCCGGGGGAAAAAACAAATAAGGTGAATCTAAATGAAAGTTAATCTTTTTAGACTTACTCTTGTGTTCGTCCTTCTCGTCTGTTGTGATGTGTTGTCTGTGTATCATTAATTCCTGTTTCTGCATTAACATTTAAAGGTAGCTGTGCTATACATTCTGACAGAAAAAAAGAAGTGGTTTCTCAGCAAGAACTAAGGAAAACCCAACTGGCTGGATAAAACGTGACACTACCTACACTTCTGCTCCAAAACATAGAAACCAGCTACAGTTTGCAGCTCAAACATTTTCGGCTTGGATGGTATGTAGCGTCTGTTCAAAATCAGATCCTGCCAGCCCAACTTTAGAATCTTCAGAATGCTTTTAGCCTGCTGAACTGTGCAGGTAAATCACGTATCGGCTCCGGCAGGCAAGAGAGACAGGCACTTTGGCATTTTTGTTACTCTGTCAGAAACTAACCAGAGAACCCCCGTCACCAGCTCTGGAGACTTCAAAAGAGTCCCTCTTGTGGGATAAGGGCCATGTGGTTACAGACACCGGCCACAACCCCAATACACACACACATACAGACACTCACAAACACGCATGGAGATTGTGAATGTACATTTATCCTCCAAATATGACTATGCCAAAGTGTACCCGTCGTTGTATTCCAAGGTGCATGTATGTATCCCTAGTATATAAGCTTAGCTATGACTGTAGTTGTATTAGTTTTATTCTAAACGATAAAATTCATGTATAAACTGTATCTCCCCTTTTATGTCCTTGCCATCTGACAAGTTTGGTCTCATTGTAAAGCTTTCGTTATACCCTAATTGAAAATGTATGTCACATTACTGTAAAATGCATTTTTCTATTTTTAATGGTACTTTGAAGAAAATGTACTCAGATCTGACACTTCATAAACCATGCAAATTAGGTCATAAATGGAGACAAAGAAAAAGTTTGCCCGCCAAAATCGCACCCTCATCATTGGCTGATGTACCCAAGGAGGCGTGTTGGCTTGTTTGTCCATAAAAGACAAGCACAAACAGTTTTGCTTTGTCTCTCGATTGTCTCTCAATTGTCCCTCGCCATTTCACGCACGTCTCTCCCGGACGTCTCGGCGACCGCGCTTCCATCACGCGCTCCTCTCTTCGGGATGACCATCTTTTTGCAAGTTTTCTTTTGTCAAGCCTTCTTCATCCGTCTCGTTTCTATGGGGTTAAGGTCAGACAAGTTTGCTGGCCAATTAAGAACAGGGATACCATGGTCCTTAAACCAGGTACTGGTAGCTTTGGCACTGTGTGCAGGTGCCAAGTCCTGTTGGAAAATGAAATCTGCATCTCCATAAAGTTGGTCAACAGCAGGAAGCATGAAGTGCTCTAAAACTTCCTGGTATACAGCTGCGTTGACCTTGGACCTCAGAAAACACAGTGGACCAACACCAGCAGATGACATGGCACCCCAAACCATCACTGACTGTGGAAACTTTACACTGGACCTCAAGCAACGTGGATTGTGTGCCTCTCCTCTCTTCCTCCAGACTCTGGGACCCTGATTTCCAAAGGAAATGCAAAATTTACTTTCATCAGAGAACATAACTTTGGACCACTCAGCAGCAGTCCAGTCCTTTTTGTCTTTAGCCCAGGCGAGACGCTTCTGACGCTGTCTGTTGTTCAAGAGTGGCTTGACACAAGGAATGCGACAGCTGAAACCCATGTCTTGCATACGTCTGTGCGTAGTGGTTCTTGAAGCACTGACTCCAGCTGCAGTCCACTCTTTGTGAATCTCCCCCACATTTTTGAATGGGTTTTGTTTCACAATCCTCTCCAGGGTGCGGTTATCCCTATTGCTTGTACACTTTTTTTCTACCACATCTTTTCCTTCCCTTCGCTTCTCTATTAATGTGCTTGGACACAGAGCTCTGTGAACAGCCAGCCTCTTTTGCAATGACTTTTGTGTCTTGCCCTCCTTGTGCAAGGTGCAATGGTCGTCTTTTGGACAACTGTCAAGTCAGCAGTCTTCCCCATGATTGTGTAGCCTACAGAACTAGACTGAGAGACCATTTAAAGGCCTTTGCAGGTGTTTTGAGTTAATTAGCTGATTAGAGTGTGGCACCAGGTGTCTTCAATATTGAACCTTTTCACAATATTCTAATTTTCTGAGATACTGAATTTGGGATTTTCCTTAGTTGTCAGTTATAATCATCAAAATTAAAAGAAATAAACATTTGAAATATATCAGTCTGTGTGTAATGAATGAATATAATATACAAGTTTCACTTTTTGAATGGAATTAGTGAAATAAATCACCTTTTTGATGATATTCTAATTATATGACCAGCACCTGTAATTATACCTATATTTCACCCATAACTTGAGCTAATGAATTAAATACTTGTAAGATCGCTAAAGATCGCTACAGGTATGTTAAGGAAACAGATTCTTCAGTTTTATTACCTCAATCCTTAACATTTATTTAACAAGTGTTCAATAACAATCTCTTAATTTGTTGAGGCATCCATATGAACTGCAGACATATTTAGCAGAAACCAACAACTGTTACAAAGTAATGTCTGCTACAAATTCACAAATAGCTTACCTGTAATTTTTTGCATAGTAAGTAACATCAAATGAAGTTCTAAACATAGGTTCGGGAGGAGCCTAAACATTCAGTCCTGTCAATCATCATTACGCGCGTACTATATAAGCCGCAAACACCAAGTCATTCCATTGGCAAATTTTCCCGGCACACCAATGATTTCTCACACCTCTCGTATTTAATAGCCTAACCATTCTTTGTACTGCCGCAGCAGTAAATTCTCTCTCTGCTCCCGCAGGAGCCCCTCTGTTTTCTGTTTTCTCCCAGCCTCCGCAGAAGATCCACCCCACGGACCGCCTTATTTTTCCCAAAGCGACTTAAGCGAAATGTTTGGGGTTGAGAGGGCTTAATCTTAAGTCTTCCCTTTAAGTCTTCCCTACCTATATCACTAAACCATTCACAGTCAAGGCCAGCTTGCTGTCTTCATAAATTCTTTTGGGGGGTTTTAACTCGGAGCTCGAGCCGAACTTCGGGCTCAAGCCTCCTCCGCAGACAGCAAGCCAAGTTCGTTTTACTATTAACTGTCAAGACTGAATGGGCAGGCGAACTCATGAAATGAAGTTCCAAAAGTAGGTTCGGGAGGAGCCTAAACATTCAGTCCTGTCAATCATCATTACGCGCGTACTATATAAGCCGCAAACACCGCGTCATTCCATTGACAAATTTTCCCGGCAACCCTCCTTCTCTCCGTCTCCTCCTCTGATTCTCTCTTTTCTCCTACGCGCAGCTCCGTAGGGGGAGTTTTAACTCGGAGCTCGAGCTGAACTTCGGGCTCGAGCCGAACTTCGGGCTCGAGCCTCCTCCGCAGACAGCAAGCCAAGTTTGTTTTACTATTAACCGTCAAGACTGAATGGGCAGGTGAACTCATGAACTCATGAATGCAACAATAAGTAAACAGAGTGAACAGTCTCTACATTCTTGATTAAAGATAATTACTCCAAACAGTGTGCATCTGTGCAACATGCCTCCTGTCAACCGATCATACAAACTAATCTTCTTTCAACAGTTGCTAAGGCAGACTAGTATGTTCAAATTTTCAGATGATAGAGCTGACCTCTTCTTCTGCAAAATGTGGCCTGCCACCTCTCACATGGTACTGTTGAGACAGGTGTAGCCAAGTACCTTTTTGCAATATGGACCAGATTACCATATGCACCTGCTTGTGATGACCACCACTGTAGTGGACATATGTCTATGCTGACACAGGGCTCTGCCTTGTACCTCTCTAGAGATTTATCTGTGGACAGTGCCTTATCATCAGACTCTGATTCTGATCCCATCAGTAGGAGGGCCATCTTCTTCTTTGGGGGCTCTGGTTCCACTTCTTCTCTAGAGGTTTGTGGTGCAGGTTCTCTATCCTTCAGCATCTCACTCAGCTTTTGCCACACCTCTCCCCTCTCTGCTCTGGGCAAGCACCTAAGGTCCTTGAACCTCAGATCTAGAGCGGTTGCTACCTTTAACCACCACAGGTTTGAGTTATCCTTTCGCCCGCTGAGGTCCCTGAATGCAGCCTTGAAGCGCGCTATGTAGGCAGGGTCAACATCAGAGACCTCCATTGTGCGCAGGAGATGACATAGTGCAGGCACCACAGAGCAAGATACATATTTTTCACCACCTAGGAGCTCAGTGATGTTCCTACAGTGCAAACTCAGCACCACACAATTGACTTAATGACTACAGTTTTCATTCAGATGGTATCTATTTAGGGTATAGGCCTTAAATTATGTCTATGTGACTTACAAATTACTTATTTTTATCAGTAAAATTGGAGAAGACATTACATTACCTGCAGGGCTCCAGCAACGTTTCCAACTTTGCCAACTTATCATATTCAGCTAAGTTTAGCATGGCTAAGTTGTGCTTCTGCAGTGCCAGCGTTGCTTTCAGTGGATCTGTGTTGTGTTGAATCCATCTTATCATCTCAAGAGTTAAATTCCATAGCGTTGGTACATCCTGGACAAGGGACTCCTCTATTAGACCATGAGATGCTTGCTGAGTATCCTTGCGGCAACTATCCTTAAGCACAATCTTAAAATAAAAAGTCTTAATAAATGTAAAGAGCTGGGAGAAAATCTCATGTGTGTCTGATTCATGCATATGGTCTTAAAGTGGCAGTAGCTTAATATACCTGCTGCTGTCTTTTGTCATTAATGTTAACCCTAAATGGTCCTTGGGGACAAATGTGGACAAAATCTTTTGGTAACACTTTATAATAACTGCACGCTATGAATCATTAGTTAAGCATTAGTAAATAGTCAATTCATCATTTATAAAGCATTAATAAACATTAGTTAGCAGTTTATAAATACACTTATAAATGCTTTGTTCTTGATTTATAAGCATATCTATAATGTGTTCAACAATTGTATTTTCATACTTTATTAATGATCAATGTATCATTTCTAAATTAAGTATTACATTATTTACAAACCAGTTATTTAGGAGTTGTCAGTGGTTCATAAGATCATTAAGAAAGTGTAAGTAAATGATTAATAAACTATTTAAATGAACATTTATACATCTTATTGTTTAGACATATAGTAATAGTTACTCAGTGTGTTAATAAATGCTTTATTTATTATGGCACTCTGAATCAGTGGTTCGTAGTGCCAAAGTCACGTGATTTCAGTAAACGAGGCTTCGTTACGTCATAAGTGTTTCGAAATTTCAATGGTTCACGTGACTTGATACACGCTCCGAACCACTAGATCGAAACAAAAGATTCGTAAAGCTTCGAAGCTTCATGAAGCGGTGTTTTGAAATCGGCCATCACTAGATATTGTTGAATAAAGTCATTATTTTTTTGGTGCACAAAAAGTATTCTCGTCGCTTCATAACATTAAGGTTGAACCACTGTAGTCACATGAATTGTCTTAAATATAACGTTACTACCTTTCTGGGCGTTTGAAAGTGTAAATAAGGTCTTACGGGTGTGGAACGACAAGAGGGTGAGTAATTAATGACAGAATTTTCATTTTTGGGTGAACTAACCCTTTAACATTGGCAGTTTGAAAGTTTGACTGGTCATAGCTCAGAGCACGGATTTTGTAGAAACATGTGGGTTACCACATTTGAAGAGGCTGGCAGGCTTTGTAAGAACACACACTGCAATTTGTACCCCTGGGGGGCAAGAGCTGCCCAAAATTTCCCCATAGACATACTATGGTGAAGGGACTGCCCATGAAACAGGAAGTGCACACACATGTGTTTTTCCTGCTACAGTAAATTGCATAGGAATTTTGCATTGCACATAACTGGATCAGAGACATGGGTTGGGCTCATTTTACTCTCAGGATCATTGTGAAGCTATCACACGCCCTCGCAACCATTTAGAGCACCCTAGCAACAAGTTCCATAGACTTCCATTCAAAGATATCAAAAGGGATATATTTGGATAGAAGTGTCATGGAAACATGGGGGTGGGCTCGTTTGACTCGGAGCAGCAAACAGCTATCACAAATCACCTTCACCACTTCCTAGCCACGCCCTACCAACCATTGTCAAGCACCCTATAGCAACCATAACCCAAAGAGGAATATCTTCAAATCTGAATGTCACAGAGGCATTGGTTTATATCATTCATATTGGCAAGCAGCCTTTCAAATATCATCACTGGCAGCTGCCAAGCCACTCCCTATAGCAACAAAACAGAGTAGGTTTACCCTAGCAACCATTTAACAAGACCTATGTCTCTGCATCAGAACATTGTATAGACATGGTCCCCCCATGACTTTTCTGGCTTTGTAGTTCAATTTGCTAGCATCATGCCAATATGCTAAATAATGTTAAAATCGCCTATCTGTGTGTTAAAACATGCTAAGAACATGCTAAAACCTGATAACACATGCTAGCAATATCTACTGAAGTGTTAAAATATGCTAGCATCATGTTAACAAAATACTAACTGTGTTAGCATAATGTTAAACATATTAGCATCTTGCTGGGAGATCCCAGAAAAGGTTGATCTTTGGTTGTATATTTTCACCCAGTTCTCACAGGTCTGGTCCCAAGCAAGTTTTACTTTCAGTTTTACAGCAAGCGCTCTTTGTATTTCACTGGTATGGAAACAACCAAACGTTGGTCTCTGGGTTGAAATAACAATATATTTTTTACTTTTTTAACTTACAATCACAACTGTCAAAATACAAGAAAGATACTGAATATTTGTAAATATTAATCATATAACTTGCATAATATTAGGTAATTAAAATCTTTAGTTGTAATCTTTAATCAAAAGGCCAAGAGACTCCATATAAACTAACAATTTATTTAAAATAATGCAATTGTTGGTTAGCACTTTTTAAAACTTAAAACATATATGAATTTGTCAAGTGTCTGGAAAAACTCTCTTCATCTAGTTCACCACTTCTATGACATTTACAGTTATTTATTTGTTTATTTCAAGTCTTTATATGTTTTCTGTGGTTAAGGATTAGTGCAAGATCGAACAATAATAAAAAAACAAAATTAATAATCAAATTAATGTTGAAATAATGCATGTCCTTTTTTTGGTAATGCTATTATCAATAAAACCCTTTTTTTTGACAATAAAAAAAAGGTTGTGAAAAAGTACTTTGAAAGTAATACATTTAAATAGATATTTGCATGTTCTTTACATCCTATTATATACAAACATGCATTGAGCACGTTTCACTTTCAGTTTTATTTCAAGTGAGTCTCTTTAATCTCATGGTATGGAAACACTTCCATACATATGTCACTTTCTTTTTTTCTCCATTCAAACATAAGTTTCACAGATACAGACTGTTCTGAGCAAATAATTTCACAAAAAGATTAAAGAGAGACTTACTATAAAAAAAAATGCACACATGCAAAATATTTACCTTTGTTTATCTGAAGGTGAAAATGTAAAAATATAAATATACAAATATACAATTACTCTTTCGAAGTGAACATAAATGGAACATTTGAACCCAAGTTCAACTATTAGTTTTTCTGCAGCTTCTGAAGGATCTTTTTTTTTTTTTTTTTTTTTTTTTTTTTTAAAAAATTAATTTAAAGCATTTAAAATAATCTGAGGGCATAAGATAGTTTTGGTTGAGGAAGAGAGTAACAATTTAATCTGTGACCGATGGTTTCTCTAGATAAGACCCTTATTCCTCGTCTGGTATTGTTTAAAGACATTTGAAGCTGCACTGAAACTGTAATTCTGACCTTCAACCGTTTGGGGCCAACTGAAGTCCACTATAAGGAGAATAATTCTGGAATGTTTTCATCAAAAACCTTAATTTCTTTTTGAATGAAGAAAGAAGGACATGGACAACTTGGATGACATGGGGGTGAGTAAATTATCAGAAAAATTTTTACTTGAAAGTGAACTAATCCTTTAATAGCTGGTCTTGTTAGGAACTGGTCTTTCACTATTTGGTTTTTATAAGTGGCTCATTTGATAGTCATTATGTTCCCCCTGGTGTGGCAGTGGCAGTAGCTTTTGCAATTCCTGCATCTCTGATGTAGAGCCTGTTGTAGTAGAACTCCCTGACCGTTGCTGTCCCTGTCCCGCTGTAGCAGAACTCCCTGACGCTTGTTGTTTCTGTCCCACTGTAGCAGAACTCCTTGACTCTTGCTGTCCCGCTGTAGCAGAACTCCCTGACGCTTGTTGTTTCTGTCCCACTGTAGCAGAACTCCTTGACTCTTGCTGTCCCGTTGTAGCAGGACCTATAGGACACAGGAAATTCCTAAATATTAAAATTTGTTTAAATACAGCATAATAATTTTAAGTCATTTACAGTTAATTGTATTTAGGCTTTAAATTTAAATTTGTTATGCATTCGGGTCATATATATATATATATATATATATATATAGTGCATATTTTTTATTAGGGAAACAAAACTTTGCAAATGCTTTAAGACCCTAAAAATACACAGAATTTATTTATTTATTTATTTATTTTTATTTATTTATTTTTTTTTTTCAGATTTTTTACAATTTTTTTTTTTTTTTTTTTTTTTTGAAAGAGATATAACCATTAAAAAAAATACACGTTTTGTGTTCAGGTCATCTTGTGTTCATTAACATTAGGTGTCAAAATAAAATTTTGTGAAATTATCTAGGAATTTATATTAGTGTCAAAAACCTACAATATATAAAATATATTTAGCCTTTTCCCCATATCTCACACACTTTTGGGACTGAATTTTGTTGATAAACATGAATTTGTACACCTATTGATATAATGATATATTCAGGGTTTTTTTTTTTTTTGTTTGTTTTTTTTTGTTTTGGTTTGTGTGTAATTTGAAATTTTAATGCAAAAATAGTACACAGATTTTTAATGCATTATATGGGTTAAATTTATTGCCCAACAAGATAACATATTTATAAACCACATCAGTAAAATTCAAAAAATCTAAATCAATTTATGGACTTTTTAAATATTTGTTCATTTCTGTTTAACATAATATATGTGCCTCTGCAGAGCTGGAAGTATGAGGCAAAGAATAAAGCACCAGAGTTTAATTCCCCACTCTTGAAATTGTCTCCTACCTTGTTCCTCACTCTGTGTCTGTGCTGTTCTTCTGCAGCAGGATGACAGTCGATTTTGGCAGCAGTCACATTTTCCACTTGCGTGGCAGTCAAAAATAATCACTAAGATTATTGTAAATACACTGAAGAAAAAGCTTATAAAATAACCTGAAACCTGAAAGAATCAATACATAAAGAAAAAAAAAAGATACTATTAGGTAGATCAGTTTATGATAGTTAAGGTTTGTTGTTACTTTAAATGTTTGGAGAATCTATTTGCAGATGTAAATAGTACCTGCTACACAGTGTAGCTATCATCTACCTTAAATAAACAGTTTACCCAAAAATGAAAATGCTGTCATCATATACTCAATCTTCATGTTGTTCTAAAACTGTATGACCTTCTTTCATGTAACAAAATATTTTGCGAAAAGTTTGTTTTTTTTCTCAATTAAATGGAAGTTAATGGACTCCAATGGTTCCCAACATTATTCAAAATATCTTCTTTTGTGTTTCACAGAAGAATGAAAGTCATGCAGTTTGAAAAGACATGAAGATTTATAAATTATGAATTTTCATTTTGGGTGAACTATCCCTTTAAATTATTTATAAGCACAGAAATACATATATAGAAGAATAAGGGGAGGTAACTATCTTTTTTTTCCATTATGGGAGCAAGAGAGAAAAAGTAATTTATATTACATTATGGCATTAAGATAACAGGAAAAGCTCAGTATATGATATTTACCCGTGATTGATGAATATACATGCGAATCAAATCTTGAAGCTCTGTCTCATTTCGCATCCCTTCAGTAGGTTTACACCAAGACCTTTTGAACTCAACATCAAACACATAAACTCCCTTCCAGTCTGTCATGGCACAGGCAATATAATCACCATCAAGTAACAAGATGATGAACCACATTAAAGATGGCACCATACAATGTGCAAGAGCTTTAGGCCAGTTCTGCCGAGTATCATCTTTCACTCCTTGAGAACAATTAAACCAATCATGTCTAAAAGGTCTAAGAAGAACATACATTAAAGCAAAAATAAAAAAAGTAGGCCCAATAAAGATGGATGCTGTTAGCCATGCATTCAGATCATGTCTACAAGGGCATGCAAAAACTTTTATGTCCATCAACTCCTCAAATCCAATTAAAGAAAGACTCAATGGGAAAGAGCTGAAAATAGCAGTTTGTTGTAGAAAGTCACGTATTTTCCTGAAAAACAGTGTCATCTTCTGAGGGGGGTTTGATGATGCTTTTGACTGCTCCTCTCTCTTATGGTCTGTGGAAATATCTGGAGTCCGGTTCATGAGATCTTTAAATGGTGGAAAAATTCCCTTAAACGAAGAAGAATATAATTTTATCAGTAATCGAATCATATAGTTCTGGGCACATATATATACTCCAAAAAGTAGCTATTTGCAAAGTATACATATTTTTGCGAAAGTACCTGCTTTATAATAAATTAATAAACATTTATCTGACATACAGATGCAAGAAAATGTTTGTGAGCCCTTTGGAATTATGTATATTTTTGCATTTTTTAGTCTGCACTGTAAATGATTACAGTGAAAACAGTGTTATTAGTTTAGTCAGAATGTATTTAAAGTTTTTTTTTTTATATAGTCAATGACTTACTCTTGTTTTGGCTTGTCTTTTCTGTTGCGATGTGGCGTGCATCATTCTGCACTGACATTTGAAGGTGGCTGTGCAGCACCTTTAAACAGGAAAGAAAACTGCTTTTCTCAGCAACAAGCTCTCAGGGGAAAACAGCTACAACAACTGTGAAGAAAAAAAAAAACACTAGTGTGTTTTCTCTCTTGCAGTCTGAAATAAAATACAAAAACATACACATGTCAGTAAAATGTGCTTTTCCTCAGCACTTTCATCATTTTTCCTTTGCTTTTGTTACTTTGAATGTATAAAGACAGAGAATTATTTGGGACAGAGAGGAAATAGAATCATAGCCCACAATCAAACCTGCATCCTTGTATGAGCATATGTAATATTTTATGTCTGTCTTGAGTCTCCTCATCAAACTGCAATGCTTATCAAGGTTTTGAGTATTGATACTTTTCATTGAGCACAAGATGCCATTATATGCAAATAGTTACAGCCATAAATGTAAGAAAATACAACAACATTTCCACGTCTTAAAGGAATATTCCAGGTTCAGAAAAAATTCAAATCAATCGACAGTATATGTGCATTTGTACAATACTGATTACCACAAAAATTAATCTCAACTTTCCCTCTCAATGTCTTTAAAAATTACAAACATGGAGGCGACAGTAAGGCACTTATTATGGAAGTGAATGGGGCCAATTTTTGGTTTATAATTTCATAAAAGCACTTACATTGATTTTCATATTAAAACTTCTCTATCATTCAGTTTGTAAAGCTGTTTAAATGATTTTTTACTGTCATTTTAGGGATTATGACATTGGCATGGCAACAAAGCTGTAAAATTAGATAAAATATACACAGAAAAGGTGTTTTTTCTACTCTAACATCATCAATCTTGTGACTATACTGTAACATTGAGTATTTTAACATTTATGGATTGGCCCTGTTCACTTCCATTGTAAGCGCCTCACTGGACTCAGTTAATTAGTCAATCACATATTAGCAAATGAAATGGACAGGAACACTGTAAACCACTCAAAATAATACCTCAAAATCACATGTTCATATTCACTCATAAAGGTGAAAAATGCACCATGAGATGCACAAATGAGATGTCTGGCCATGTCTGTGATCAAATCTCACCATTAGCATCTCGCTGCAAGTGTGCAACACAGGGTGCACATGAGAAATGTTTGCACAGTGCAATTAACCACACATCCTGTTATTGCATGACAACACTGGTTCACACAGAAATGGTCCAAACCTTTATGTCTATTTGTGAAAGTCTATAACCCAAACAAAGTGTATAACACACAGATGTTTGACTGTCTCTGACTTTGTAGTTCAGGTGGTGTCCTTGGGCATCATTTATAAAATGAGAGTCAGAGTACTGCAGGTACTGTATTTGTAAATCTAAGCAATTCTTGCCGCTCACCGTTCTCAAGTAAAAGATTTGGACATTGCCTGGTGCTCTTTTATATGTTAATGGCAATAATTAGGTGCCATTTACAAGGTGGAAACCTGAAACGTTTCAGCTATGCACAATATCAAGATCATTTGCGATTTATAGATTTCACATCTGGAAGTTTTTGTGTGTAAGTTTGTTTCTCTGAATTAGGATGTTTTCTGTGTAAAATTTTAAAATGAGGCCCCTGGTGCTGTCAGGCCACTTATAGCAATCATTGTTTCCTCAGCAGTTTTATTTTCACCTTTTTTAGCAGTCATATATTATCACACCAAGTACTGAAAGGCAGAAGGCATTCAAGGCAACAGTCAGACTATAACCAGGCTATGAAAACTTAAATATAACAAATCCGTTAACTACGCAATGCAATTAATTAATAAATAATAAATAATTCATCCTGAACTAATCTTTCAGTTTTTAAGAAATGCATTAATGTTTGAAAATCATTTTTATTACATTGTTAGAATGTTGATTATCCAAATGAATACTAAGAATAATACTAGATATGTACATTTTCTGAAGAAAATGTGAGTGGTGCTTGTCGTGTGCAACTACACTGCCCCCTACACTGCCTCGAGTCAAAAAACCTCACCCCATGTCTGTACAAAATTCTGAGAGGGATATGAGATCATGTTAAAACATTTTAGGCCACTTCACCACCAGCTTGGCTTTGTGAGGCGGATCTCCTGGCTGCACCTCGGTCCTCCAGGCCCATGTCTCCACCTCGGCCTGTCAGTCTTTCAGCTCAGTAAAAGAGCTGAAAGACTGACAGGCCGAGGACTGACCCCCTGGTCAGTGGTTGAAGGCCTCTCCGTGGCCTCCATATTGAGGATCAGCCCCCAGGCTGGTAAATGTACTCCCCTTGTTGGGTTCCTTTAGAGTGCACAGCCTCCTCAGTGCAAATAATCACGCGCTGAGTAGATCCTAGGATTGAGCAGAGTGTTACTCCCCTCATTTGTAAGGGTAAAAAGCGCTAAGCTGAGTCCTGCTCTCCGGGATGCCCATCTCTACGCTCTGGTCTGAGTTGGTTACTGCCTCTTTGCAGTCACTCTTACTGGATATCTTCTCTGAAGAATGTGATTTGAGACTATGTGATCATACAGGTTGTTGGCCAAGACTAGGTTTCTGTAAGAGTAGACCTGGTGGCAATCAGGGTCGAGTACGTTCCCCTGACAAGTGACTGGCTAGGGTTCCCTCGGGCCCCCTGGCCACATTCCCTTAAAGGTACTCTACTTTTCTTCGGAAAGAAGTTTGGTTCCAGAAGCCTTTGAGCGGCCTTGGTAGGCCTTCTGCAGAAGGCCTCTTTGAGGCTTATAGCTTGGGCTGTTGGCCATAGGGAGCGCTGTCACTGACAGCCTATGTATGACCCGTAGGGAGAGTGGTTCTGGCACTTCAGTTGAAGCTGCTAGTTCTGACGTTTGTCTAGCCATTTCTGGCATGCACTCCCCTCAAGCATGGCGGCGTGGGTATATCGTTCCCCATAGCGTTTTCGAACGCAGAGTTGAGTTCCCTTTTGAAAGGGAATGTCTCAGGTTACGTATGTAACCATGGTTCCCTGAGAACAGGGAACAAGACTCTGCGTTTCCTAGCCATGCATCAGGGCTGCCTGCTGAACAGTCCCTTCAGATGAAAAGATACTGACTGGTTCTCTAGGCGCTCCTTATATACTTCCGGGTCACGTTATGATGACGTCATAGGCTGTCGCCGGCCAATAGGATTGTCGTGAGTTGATATTGTTTTCAGACACCAGTTCACGCGGAGGCGTTCCCCATAGCGTTTTCGAACGCAGAGTCTCGTTCCTTGTTCTCAGGTAACCATGGTTACATAAGTAACCTGAGACGTTTTCACGATCACGAGCAGTTTTGACACGAGGGGTAGTCAATTAACATAATGAAGTGATATGGTATAAATGTTTTATTTTCAACAATATAGATGTAAAAACTAAATGATCGCTGTCATTAAAAAGACTGTGGGCTGACTGGAATTTGTTTAGTCAAAGTCCCTAGTTGCTATTGGTTCAGTTCAATTAGCTAATTTAAATAACGGTCACGTTATAAAAATAACACATTAAGTGTGTTAAGCATATCAGTCTACACATATTGTGTTAAATGCTGTGAGTAAATTCCCAAGTTGTGTTAATTTTTAAACTACACATAGATATGTGTAAAAGAGGTTAATTTTTTCTACACATTTTTAGTTAATATTGACACAAAATGTGTAAATTAGAGTGTTACACATAATTTGTGTAATTTTTCTACACATTCCTTCTAAGAGTATACAGAGATGGCTGCCAGGTCCAACACTTGGTGCTTTCCGTAGTGTGCTGAACCAACGTCATTTTTGCGTTGATTGTAGCCAAAGAAGTGGATATGATTGAAATTCCCATGTTTTGAATATCAGATATTCAATATCAAGTTTGGTTAAATACAGGAACTTGTCTAAGAAAAAAAACACACAACACACGTCGTTCTTGTCATCACAGAATCTGAGAATAAAGAGAATGAGAATAAAGTGTGTCGTCATCAAGGCTTTCACAGCTGATTTTGAGCAACTGCAGTGCCTGACCTAGGCGGCTGGTCTCGTAATGCTCTCGTAGTACTTTGATGCCACATGTGATCGTAAGGCGGCTGCAGCGCCGATCAAAGTCTGACAAATTTTCTAACCAGAATGCATTGCTTGTGTCAGGCGGCAGCCGATCTTTGCATTGCCGCATGAAGTTGAACAAGCCTACATATGCCCTTTGTTAGTAAGGAATTGTAAGATGGCTGTTCGAACACTTTTGGTGGCTTCATCGCCTGCTGGCAGATTAGAATGCAATTAACAGTCCAGTCATTTAAATCAGTGGTTTACCTTCTCTTCAGCACAATGGTAACCACAACAACTTCAACATTACAGAAACTCAACAGCATTAAACACTAACAAGTCTTTCCCTTCACTAAAAAACACATAAAATCACTTAATTTCAACATTTATTCTCCTTATCCAGTCCAATGCAAAGCATGCTGGGAACTAAAAATTCACTGTCCAAAAGTTTTCAAGTTACTATGTTTTTTTGTTTTTTTTTTTTTAAGTCAATAAACAGATATTTGAATTCAAATTACCCACAATATTTAGTTAATGTAATGATCAACATTATGTCAACAGAACTCAACAAAATAATGTTTGTAACATAAAAGGTTTAATTAAATCAATAAATACACTGGACATTTGGAAATATTAAAATTACATTTACTGTAGCATAATCATTTCCAAATCATTCAGGTAATTAAATCTTACACACTTGTGATCAGACGAGTTAATTGTAAATAGTTAGTTGACATATATATGAAACGATAGCCCAATATCCATGGCACTCAGAAATAGCATAAAATGTATTATTACCAACAAACATAAGCATGAGTTTATATATTGAAAAGACTTATACAAGACTTATAGATCATGAGACTTTTGATACATTTTGATTAATTTCTGCAATACTATATGTGCCTTGCAGACAGAGAGACACTAGCAGGAATTTTATGAAAGTATACTTTTTTGCAAGATCACAAATTTACATTCATTTTTTTTTTATATATTTAAATGTTAATGTTTTTGAACAACATCTAAGACTAGGCATTGGCAAGTTAATGTATTAGACAACCCTCACAAGTGTAGCTGTGAGGCTAAACTAACTCAGCATGTGAAATGGCAAAATTTTGCTAAGCGTGATGCTGAAGAACATCAGACAGATCTTATTCTTTCTTAGTACTTGTTTTACAGGTCAGTCTGCATTATCGCTGGAGGGTGAATCAAGGGTGTAATGCTATTTCATGCATTCTGATTTATTTACACTGTTAAAGAGTTATTTTTGGATAAAGTTTCAAAACGCGAGTTGGATGTATGACGGAGTATTTCTGTGCCAAATATACTACTTCTGGTTGTGGACATATTTCGCCGAATTTTTTTCGATTATGGCCTGTATCGCGTCATAAAGGGTGGAATTCCTTGTATAGGCACTTCTCCCTGATAATCGTGCACACACACATCACCCAGAGCAAGAGCACGCCCATCAATGCGCTTTGTTCGGGATACGGAAGCCGAGAGGTTTTTCAACAATGGCTGTGTCCCAATTAAGGGGCTACACCCTTTGAAGGCTGCATACATCGTCGAGGCAGTCTCATTTAAGAAAAATAACCGTTAGATTGCAAAGTAAGAAAGAAATTACAGTATTTTACACCTCACAATGAATATCAGTCAATTTTATTACAGTTACTTTTCTTAAATATGACATCCTTGATGACGTATGCAGCCTTCAAATGCGACCTCTGGAGGAAGCAGCCTCCGAAATGAGACGCAGCTCCTGTCAACAAAGGAGTGTGTTTTTGGATGTGAAGGAAAGATGTTGTCTAAAATACCTAATGAAATTTTATTTTTAGGATCATATTGCTCCTTGACAAAAAACTAAACTGGTTTATGGACCGGACGAAATTCATTGCATGCTCTCTCTGCAATGAAGAGAGAGAGCATGTTTGTCAAACTGACAAATTGATTTACATGTATTTCTGATTTAGTAAGATCAGAGTCATGTACTTTTGCAAACTTTGTGCACACATGTAACACATGCAGTACTAACTGTGCATTTATGAGGCACATGCAAATTCACATGCATGTTTATGAGGCACATGCAAATTCACATGCATGTTTCCATGGACTGTACAATTTACACTTTTCTCTTTGACATTGTTTTTTCATTGTTTTTTTGCAGTATGGTTTCAAAAATAAATATTCTCATTATTTACTTACCCTGATGCCATCCAAGGTGTATATGACTTTCTTTATCAGAACACAAATGCGTATTTTTAATCTGGAGGATATTCAAACTTTGTAGGATGCATACAATGCAAGAAAATGGCTTCCACCATTGTGATTAAAGAAACAAATCAATAAGTAAAACATTCTGAACTTTAAACTCGTTCTTCTCACCAGGGCTCTGATACGTCAGAGTGACGTTCAACATGCCAACATACTTGTTACACAGCTACGCAATGAACTGAGTGCAGACAGGAAGAGCTTTTTTTGTTTAGCTTAATTTGTTCCTTTATACACCTATTGTTTTGCTATATAAGACATTAATTGATCAGGTTGTGCATTCATTACATTTGGACTTTCCAAAGTCCTTTATTTTCATGGTATGCCTGTTTTAATAAATAGCAAATGATGCACCATAATCTATTTCTTCTTTATTTATTTTCTCTCCATCTAGTGAAAAATAGTTTGACATGTCTGTATGCATTATATACTACATATTCTAGAAATGTGTTAATTATGTATTGTTTATATAATGTTTTAATTTTTCTATATTGTAGAATTATAGCTGTAACCATTGCTGCAAGTACAATGTAAAACAGTATTAAAATGGTAGAATTACGGTAAATGGCTGGAACCACAGCTGTAAAATGGAAAAACGGTGTTGAAACCGTAAAATGGAAAGACGGTGTTGAAACTGTAAAATGGAAAAACGGTGTTGAAACCGTAAAATTACAGTAAATGGCTGGAACCACAGCTGCCAGTATTTTACTGTAAATTTACGGGTAATTTTAAAGTGGCTTATAAATTCTGTAGTGATTTTTAGACATAAATACTTATTTTTATTTGGATTTATACTTGGACATTCTCAAAGACTACTTTTTGTCAAAGTTTAGATTTTTTTTTTTTTTGGGATGCACTGGTACGATACTGGTATCGGTATCGGGCTGATACCAAGCTCATGTACTTGTACTTGTATTCGTAAAAATACCCCCGATACCAAAGACCGATACCTCACGTGACGTAACTGACAGAATTTTCCATGCACAGAGACACCGATGGCAGCAGCAGAAACAATGTCAGCTTCAAGGGATGTGGAAATACTTCAAAATTAATGATGACAACCCACATATTGCGAACTGCATGCTTTGTTCTGCATTAATATCAACAGGAGGTACAAAACAAAGGCTGTGAAGAACATCCTTAGCTTAATTCTTATGAACAGTCCTCCAGCAGTTATAGTGTTGCTTACCCAGATTTAACAGTACACTGTTATATTTCACTGTACACTTTCGGTTGTGTTTACATTGGTTCACAGTGTTATTTTATAAACATTTGTTCTGTAATATTTGTTTAGCACTTCTTGAAAGGCAGGTTAAAAAAGACGATGTTTGTTTTTCTTTATTTCTTTTTTTATTATGACTTTGGTAATTATGCCCTTTGAAGGTTATTGGACACTATGAAATTTGTGCTTTAAGTTTGTGACAAGCACATAAAAATTATTACTTTTTTCATTGGAGTAATAATAAAGAACTTGTCCTACATTCATTAGTCTCACTGTGTTGTGCTTGGAAAACTGCCACATCACAAAAAAAAAAAAAAAAAAAAAAAAAAATTAATAAATGTATAGGCATCGGTATTGGCGAGTACCTGAAAAAAATATCGGTACTCGTACTCAGTCCTTAAAAAATGGTATCGGTGCATCCCTATTTTTTTTGTTTGTTTGAAATGTTGATTTGAAGTGTCAGTTTTTGCAATATTTCAAACCTGAACACAGAGGAGGACATTTTGTTACACACAAAATCAAAATGCAATAAAAATGTATTGAATAGGTAGGCCTATGCTTTATCACAGCTTAATAAATCCGGGTCTGATCTGATTTCAATCTCTTATTTGAGTATTTTGACTCAATTTTACCATATGTATAATAGTGTGTTGTGTGTGTTTGAGTGGGTGTGTCTGTTTTGTACTCTTGTGTAACCTCTTCCTTGCTGTTCGTTTTTTTTTTTTTTTTTTTTTTGTTTACTGCTTTATGGCTGAATTGTTGATTTTATTTCACACATTTGCAATAATTTGCTGTTATAGTCACGCTAGTTCATATATACGTGTGTGGGGGGAGGGGTGTGTGTCTATTTTACACTCTTGACATTTTAGAGTGTCACCCCTTTATTGCTGTGCACTTTTTTGTGCACAGTGGCTGATTTGTAGTTTGTACCACCAAAAGATTCTCTGAGTTTTCGTATTTTTTCGCATTTCCCATTCATTTCCTATGTCAGTCATTTTTGACGGCGAAGGAGCCAAGTGTGACTATTTTTTTTATGACCCTTTAACATATCCGAATCATGTCCATGATTTTTTTTGTGTTCACATAGCTAATACGACAAAAGTCACCAAGTGTCATCCCATTGCGATGAAGCAAAACAAAATCTTTGGTCATTTTTGACCAAAGAGGACCAGAGGGTTAATGTATGTTTGAATAAATCCTTTTTATTACAGCCACCACTTAAAAGTTGTAGATCTGTCTCATTCTTTTCAGCTAGCTGATGATGAGAGACATTGTTCGCGGGGTTAATGGCATCTTGACCGTGAGAGAGGACATCAGACATGATAGTTCCCAGATGATGTCGCGGATGTGGTGGTGATACTGGAAGGAGAGATTGTGGTTTTGTATGTCCAAGATGTTCTAAATGCCTTTGCCACACTGTTTGGACTCCTTTATGCTTTGAACAATCACTGTCCCAAAGAGCTATTAGGTTATCCAACGTTATTTATTTATTTATTTAAATCAAGGTTGGTGGGGAGAGCTGCACAGCTAAGATTGAAAACAATGCAGTGAGGTAACACTGGTACATATGTGCTGTTTATGTTCATGGATATATTTACTGAAGCTTGAGAATTTACACATTGATGCCTTAGTTTAGATTAAAATGTGATGAAGCCAATTCAGAGGTGTTTAACAGTCTTTGCCATTTCTTTTTGAAAGGTAGGTTCTGAAGAAAGGACATTTCTTCATGGGGTGAGCTTGGGGTGAGCTTGTTAAATATAATTTTTCAAACCAAATTGCTTTATTTGAAAACAGAGGCAAGCATAAGGCATACATTAGCTAAGTTTCCATCCATCTATTTTTATGTACATTTTGGGATATTACATGCAGTTGCTTCTCTTACTTTTCTTAGTGATATTTAGCACCAGTTTATCATAAAAAGTTATAATTGTCTTCTCTTTGACTGACTGAATGCAAACACTGCTTTATTCACAATTTTTTATGCAATATTCCAATATTCTTTGGATGCAAACATAGCTATTGAGGCAGGCATAAGTTCTATGTGGTTGTTTTAGGTGTTTGTATTAAATTTAATTGTGTATTTATACGTGTTGCTGTGATTTTAATTTGCCATAATTTTAGTCTAAATCAAATGTAATTTACAAATGAATATTAATTCAATCAATACTGATTAAAGCAGCTTTGCAGCTAACTAAAGTGAAGTTTTCATGACTATCAAATTTAAGTTTAGATAACTAAAGTGAAGTATTCATTTCATTACTAAGTTTAATCAGTTAAGATTACTTGATTACTAAGAAACTTATCCAAATAAGTCAAACTTAAAAAAAAAAAAAAAATGCAAAAAGATAAAATATATTGAGTATTTATTATATAAAATATATATAATGATCTGTAAAGCTTCAAAGCTTCATGAAGCAGTGTTTTGAAATCGCCCATCACTAGATATTGTTGAATAAAATCGCTATTTTGTTATTTTTGGCACACAAAAAGTATTCTCATCGCTTTATAATATTAGAGTTGAACCACTGTTGTCACATGAACTGTTTTAAATATGTTTATAGTACCTTTATAGGCATTGGAACAACATGAGGGTGAGGAATTAATGACATAATTTTCATTTTTGGGTAAACTAACCCTTTAACTCAACTATTGTTTAAAAATTACTGTATTGCTTGCTTAAAATGAACCCAAAGTATGTTGGAAATTAACATTTATTAATGTTTAATAAATGAAAATTTATCAGTAAGTTTAATGAATAATAATTAAACAAACATTTATTAAATTGCTTATTAACAAATGTTCACCTTTTGATTATTATTGTTGCATCTAGTAATTATGTCTTTTTTTAATTTCCAACCTATTTTGGGTTCATTTTAAGCCAGCTATATAGTAATTTTTAAACAATAGTTGGGTTAAATAAAACTGCCCAGCATGTCATTTTTACCGCCCTGTAAGTCGGCTCCGAATTTCAGGTGAAAATTGTCATTTTGACCCCCTCTACAAAATAGTGGATTACTCAGAAAATATGCATCCATGACTTTTAATATTTTGCCATTCTTCTCCATTTATGTATTTCTTTCACCAGACAAAAAAATTACCAAAATCAAAATTTTTAGCCAGGGACCTCTGGTTAAGTTGTCACGGAATGACCCATTATAGATTATAGAAGATTTTATATTTAAATGCATTTGAAAAGTCATTGAAAGTTAAAAAAAAAATAAATAAAAAATAACAACAAACATCTTTTCAACTAGAGTCCCCCCAGTGAATCTTTGCCATTTCCAGCCCTGCCTACAGTGCAGTAAACCACACATCCTGTTATTGCAAAGAAACAAGACAACATACATCACAACAGAAATGAAAGTTGTTCCTTAATGAAAGTCTAAATCTGTCTCGATGATGACAGTTTATAACCCTTGTCTTTTACTGATGTACTTCCACTTCCGAGCCGCTGAGCGATGTTTGTTGTGTTGGTTCATCCTGTTGCTCCAAAGTTCTGCTCTTACAGTCGCTACAAATGACGACAATCAAGACGGAAATGCAGAGAACTGACAGTAAAGCTAAAGCTGAAAGCTAAAAAAAAGAAAGATAAAAACGATTATACAGTGATAAGATGGAATAACAGTACTGATATTCATCAAAAATGCATTCTTTTCCATTTTTTTTTTTTTTTTTTGCAATTATTAGTTTTAAATCATTTAAAACTTCAACCTGTTTTATAGATAATTTAATCTTTAGCTATTATAATATTGGCAATTTTTAGGAAATGTAATTAAAGTTTAAAAATCGTCTTGTATTACATAGAATGTTGGTCATCATGATCATTTGCATGCTGAACTGTAATTTGGTCTTCTTTCTTGAATCGTTTGCATACCAAATTGTGATTGGTCTTTTCTTTCTTCCATTTAAATTACAAATGACATTAAATTACAAAAGTTGCATTAACATTCTTTTGCATGTGCTGGTATTTCCTTCTGAACCTGCGAAAACTTTTATTTAGGCTATGTTTCTAATAAAAACTAAAGCAGCCAATGTCATGTCTTTCAGTGAGTTTAAGTGGGAGTTAGTTGATATGTAAAAGCGGTAAATATAAATAAATAAATAATATTAGTCAATGATATGTCATGATTTATACAACATCATTGTGTTGTAATGGTGTGTTGACATTACATGAAGGCTTCATTTAATAAAACCTTTAAAAACTGTACAGTACACTCACCCTTGAGAAGAAAGTGATTTTTTCGGTCAGTTCTAGCAGGTCTGTTGAGTTCACTTCAGTGTCCATCAGTCCGGTGGGTTTGCACCATTTAATCTGGAGCTCTTCATCCAAGATGTAATCTCCTTCCCAGTGTGCCATGCCACATGCGACATATTTACCCTCAAACAACAACAGAAACATCCACAATGAAGGTGGAATCAGACAAAATAAAAAAAGTTCTGCAGAATTCTGCGATTTATGTCTGCAAGGTCTTCGAATGAACATCAGCACAGTCAGAGCCAGAAGAGCAGGTCCAAGAAAGATGAAGATGATCAGTGTCATGTTAAGACCTGGGGTGCATGGGCACGAAAACTTCCGATCCATTAAGAGTTCCAATCCGATTAATATCATGGTGAATGGGAAAGTGCCAAATCCAGGATTTTTTCTTAGCGGTTTTTCAAGATTGTTCACAAATTGCTCTGGTAACATCTTCACCATTGTATGGATAACTTTGATGTGAGACTTTCCACACCTCTTTTATCCTGTTACAAGGTAAATGCATCCGCTACTCTTGCAATGGAAATTATAGTGGAGCAAACCAGTTAAACAAGGAAGATAACATCAATAATTCTACACGCAACATAAACAATCCATTGTTTGTAGATTTGCAAGTTATGCAAGAGTGTACATTTCAATTACAACTATAAAATGCATTTAAAATGGCAAGAAAAACATTTTATTTCATAGTTCTTGGTCCAAAAACACATTAGGTATATCAATATGTGTCAAAGACTAATTTCCTTCATTTCCTTTTATACAATAGCAACCTGTATGATTGCGCAGTGCAATATCAAGCTATTTCATTTTATAATTAAAAACACTTCAGTTGTAGCTCAAAGTGAAGACGGACCAATATACTTCGTACATCATTTTGTATAAAAGGTCTACATTTAATACATTTCCAGAAAATACAAGCAAACTGGACGTACAAATCAACTATAAAATTATAAAACCTTTTTTCTCCTCCTATAGTTGTGTACATTTGCACAGAGAATGTGTTTTTCATCAAACATGGCATTACAAGAGTCCCACACATGTCGTTTCACAACCAGTGAGTGAAGGTGAGTGACATAAAATCCTTTTTTTAGTCCTTGTAAGTGCTCAAAGATATGTTTTGCAATATGCAAATTAAATATTTTAACATGTTCAAGTTGTACAGTTGCAAAAAACAAAAAAACAAAACCCATCCTGGGTTGGTTTCACTTTCAGTTTTGACTGCATATTTGAAACATCTGGTCAACTTAAAGATAAACATCAATGAGAAATATCAAAAATAAAATCTGTGATGAGCATATGATGCATTTATTAAACAGGTGTCTCTTTTTTTTCTAATACTGCTAAATGTAAGAGGCAACTTGGGAATATCTAGGCATTGGCGATCATACCACCAACAGGAAAACATATACATAGTGTGTACGTAAATAAACCTATATAAAATTCTCTTTAAATGTATATAAAGCCTTTTGAGATTGAGCAGCTTTTTCATTTCATTTTTTTGTATTTGTGTAGTGCATTTACAATGTCACAAAGCAAAGGAAACACTGCATTTGTCATTTATAAAAAGACATTTTGGTTGCAACAGAAAAAAAAAAAAATTTAAAAAGAAAATTGGCACATATATGTGGGACGCAAAGTGAGATGATTTAACCTGACTGGACATAAAAAGTTCATTGTTTTATACATTTTATACAGATCTTTATAAAAAAAAAACAAAGCAGGTTGTGGAAAAGCTAGGTCATGCCGCCGTTTCTCGAATTGTCGTTTCCAGTCTCTTTGGGAGTAAATCGCGTCTCATGTCGAGGTTGATGACTGGCTTTCGACAGTGCTGTCCGTCGTGGTACATCTTTGAGTAGATGGGGTTTGAATAGTTCATGGCCTGTAAATATACAATGACGTTTTAGTTTTGTTCATATTGAATTAATAAACTAAGGGTGTGTTCACACTAGTAGTTCTTGGCTCTTTTGGTCCGGACCAAAAAAGAAAACGACACATTTAGTTCTGGTTCGCTTAGCATTCACACTGTCATGTTTTAAGATAAAGATAAATAAGAAAAAAAAAAATTGCGACAGAACTTACTGAACATCTAAAACAATGCTGTGTGCTCGGCTAAACACTCTTATTGTAATTTGTGTACAAATCATGGTATTTTTATCAGCTGAGAACTCATGAAGAGCTTATAAAATGTGTAAATGAATCAAAACAGCATCAGGAAGTCGTCCATTGCACACAAATTAAGATTTGCTGCAAGGAGACAGCGTTTCCGACGCCTGTACAGAACTGTAATGGGCAACATAGCTGCTATGACGAGAAAAAACAGGTATGCTTGAGCAGTCTTGTGACATCACGTCCTGTTTTTGGTTCCTTTACATGTCTTTGGTCCGTGTTGCGTTTAATCCCTGGAAGCGGACCGAGACCCACCTATTCAGGGGTCTTGGTCCGCTTGTTTGGTGTTCACCAGGGTTCGGATGGCAGCATTCACACTTATTCAAACAGAGCAATCACACCAGTTTGTTTTAATCCAACCAAACCTGCCAAGTGTGAACACACCCTAAAATGCTTCATTTAATGCAGTTTTGGATAATGGGAATCCACCTGTCCTGGAATGAGCTCCTTTGGAACGTTCTGGATAGGTAAAGTGTGTGCAGTCAAAGGGCGGGCGGGGGGCAAATTGCGCGGGTCGCTGGACTTCACACACCAGCCCTGAAAAACAATACCCAATTTAGATGGAATGCACCAAAACACTGTACATATAAAACTCACAGATTAAAATAATACATTAGACTAAATAATTTGGGGAATTCTGGTTGCATCCCAAATTACATATAAAGCAAGAGTTTAAAGCTAAAATTTCTACTCTGGTTGGAATACTTTTCTGCTTTTGCACACTCAATTCATTTGAGACCAAGAATTCAAGATTAAATGTCCTTGTGGGATATTGGCTAAATTAAAGAGAACAAAGAAAATATTCTGTTTTACTGAACCAAGCAAAGCAAAGACAGTTTAGAGTTTAGATTGGGCACAGAGACAAAACCCATAGACCTTTTCACACCACCTTGAATGTTTCAGCACATTTTCTGATAAAATTCAACACAATCTCATGGCAATTTGTAACCATTTTACGTTTTTGTCGAATTGGCTGCTAATTAGTATGAATTTATACAATCTCATCCGCACATTTTCGTACGATCTGCTTACGCCCCAGTGGTTGTTAGGTTTAGGGGTGGCGTTAGGGGATGACCTTCATTTTTGCTCTTTTCTAAAAATCATACATTTTTGTATAATGTGAATTCATACGAAATCGCAAAATAAATCACCTTGTAAATAGTTATGTTTCAGAGATGTTTTCCTAATAACACCCCAAACCAGGGATATTATTGTTTGCTAAAACTAAAACCATAAAAAAACTTAAAGGGTTAGTTCACCCAAAAATGAAAATTCTGTCATTAATTACTCACCCTCATGTCGTTCTACACCCGTAAGACCTTCGTTCATCTTCAGAACACAAATTAAGATATTTTTGATAAAATCTGATGACTCAGTGAGGCCTCTATTGAGAGCAAAGCCACTGAACTTCTCAAGATCCATAAAGGTACTAAAAACATATTTAGAACAGTTCATGTGACTACAGTGGTTCTATCTTAATATTATAAAGCGGCGAGAATACTTTTGTGCACCAAAAAAACAAAAGTAACGACTTTTCAACAATATCTCGTGATGGCCGATTTCAAAATACTGCTTCTGAGCTTTACGAATCTTTTGTTTCGAATTAGTGATTCGGATCTCCTATCAAACGGTTAAACTGGCGCTCCAAACCAGTGATTTGATTCGTAAAGCTCCGAAGCAGTGTTTTGAAATCGGCCATCAATAGATATTGTTGAAAAGTCGTTATTTTGTTTTTTTTGGCGCACAAAAAGTATTCTCGTTGCTTTATAATATTAAGATAGAACCACTGTAGTAACATGAACTGTTTTAAATATGTCTTTAGTACCTTTATGGATCTTGAGAGGTTCAGTGGCTTTGCTCTCAATGGAGGCCTCACTGAGCCATTGGATTTCATCAAAAATATCTTAATTTGTGTTACGAAGATGAAAGAAGGCCTTACGGGTGTGGAACAACATGAGGGTGAGTAATAAATGACATTATTTTCATTTTTGGGTGAACTAACCCTTTAAATTTATTTTATTTCAGCTAGTAGCCAAGGCAACATTTCATTTTTTAGTTTAAGTTGAAGTACTAACATAACTAAAACTTTATAAAAACTATACAGACATTTAAACAAACAAACAAAAAAATCCTAATAAAAATGACAAAAACTAAAATAACACTGATCCAAACTTTGTTTTAGAGAATCACAAAAAAAGCAGGTGTTTTGTTTTTAATGAGCCTCATTCAAATTTATAGAAAAAATGTTTATCAAACTATTCTTACGAAACTAACGATTTAAACTAAATGAAAATTAATGTAAGAATTTTTATACAAATGATTTACATTTCATTACAATAAATCACTGTCATTCCACAGATTTTGACACTTGTCAACAAGCAATTGGAATGGCCACCCCCTTAAGATCAGTTAACTCCAGCAAGTGATTGATGCCAAGCACTTACAATTCCTATTCATTTAGTACCTTATGAGGGTCAAGGGTGAAGCTGGGGTGAAGAAAGCTTCCGACGTCTACGTGATTGTCGTGTTCAACTTCGTACATGTTATAGGATGGATTTCCAATCTCCACATTCAAGCCACCGTTCGCCATGGGCTGCCGCTGAACCTGTTTACCTCTGTGAAGGGGAAATGTATATTAGGTTTATTATGTTTGTAACTATCATTTAGTACACCAGCTAAACACTTAATCACAGCAGGTTTATGAGATTTGTTACAGCAATATCAATAAATCAAATGTGTAATGTTCTGATTAGACATCTAATTCAACTAATAACAGATTTGTTTATAAATTTACCTTCGACATCTTTTGCAAATAAGGAGTCCCACTGTAACAGCGGTGATGATGCATACAAGAAGAACTAGAGGCACTATTATGGCAATACTTCCTGGAAAAATAACAGAGCAAAAAAAATTAATTACATTTACATTACAGTGCTTAAAGGATTAGTTCACTTTCAAATGAAAATTACCCCAAGCTTTACTCACCCTCAAACCATCCTAGGTGTAAATGACTTTCTTCTTTCAGATGAAAATAATTGGAGATATATTAATAAATATCCTGATGCATCCGAGAATTATAATGGCAGTGAACGAGGCCAACGAGTATGAGCTGAAGAAAGTGCTTCCATCCACATCCATCCATCATAAATGCGTTTGTGTAAGAAAAATATCCATATTTAACAAATTATGAAGTAAAATATCTAGCTTCCACCAGACCACCGTCCGTATTGAACTTACGAAAAAAACGGAACTGGCGTTGCGTCAGTTAAGCTTTTTCCGTAAGTTGAATAGGGAAGGCATAGGACGTAGCGTAAGCTTTTTGAACTGCGAGAGTTTTACACTTTCTTCATAAGTTGAATACGGAATGCGGTCTGGGTATTTTTTTTACACAAACGGATCGCTTCGCTTCAAAAGGCCTTTATTAACCCCCCGAACCGTGTGGAGTATGTTTATGATGGATGGATGTGGATGGAGGCACTTTCTTCAGCTCATACTCATTGGTCCCGTTCACTGCCATTATAAAGCTCGGATGCGTCAGGATTTTTATTAATATATCTCCGATTTTGTTCATCAGAAAGAAGAAAGTCATATAACACCTAGGATGGCTTGAGGGTGAGTAAAGCTTTGGCTAATTTTCACATTTACATAAAAAAGGGAGTAATATGAATGCAAATGCACATACTTATATACTCTGTGTGTGTGTGTGTGTGTGTGTATATATATATATATATATATATATATAATGTGTGTATGTATGTATGTATGTATGTATATGTGTTAAATTTGTTTTCTGATTTCACATTTATAAAAATTAAAATCAAATTTTCAATTCCTCTTTCATTGACCTTCATCATGAACACATCCATAAAAGACTTTATGAGTGAGCTGTTCTGCAATGATGCTAATGCTGTCTTTGCTAACATGGCTAGACATGCACAGGAGTTAAAATGCCACAGTGAGATATGTCTTCAAATGTCAGATTTTCACTGCAGAAATAAAATGAATGTCTGGAACCGTCTGACTGACGACTAGAAGAAAGGTCATCACTACAAACTCGGATAGAAGGGCAGAGCAGGTGCGTTTTCTCTCCTGACTGACTAACATCACTGACTAACATTAGGCTACAAGATGGCAGTCCAGGGAAGTAATGACTATAAATATACTGAAAAATATCAGTGAAAAATCTAATTAAAAACAGAACATTTGACCCAACGCATATGTGTGTGACAATTTTTTTGTACTTTTACGCATTTAACTTAGCAACATGCGCTAACACCAAACTCCACTGGAATCAACTGTGATTGCACTGAAGTTTTTGAGAAAACGTGTACGCGTGTTTGTGACACTCACTCCCGCTGACGTTTTCTGAGCGGTTGGTCTTGGTTGAGGGTCTTTCACACTGCGTTCCTGACCAGTTTGCAGAGCACCTGCGAAAAGAGAAGCAAAAACAAATCACAACTGGTGAAATTTACAATGCATTGACTTCTCCAAATCATCATATCATTAGATTAATACCAAAAAAAAAAAAAAAAAGTGTTTAAATTTAGCACTTTTACCACAATAAATAGATGTTTCACTGTGGTATTCCTTTATTATATTATATTCATTATTATGGTATCATTTGTTATATTGATTTTGGTTTTGACAAGCATGACAACAAGTTTTAATAATAAGCAGGATTAATCACAGTTGGAGGTATAAATCCAGCTCGAGGGTTTGCTTTATTCTTACTTGAGACATGCAATGT
Organism: Mylopharyngodon piceus; assembly: GCA_039654765.1. NCBI lineage: Eukaryota > Metazoa > Chordata > Actinopteri > Cypriniformes > Xenocyprididae > Mylopharyngodon > Mylopharyngodon piceus. The sequence continues at coordinate 35,047,124 of CM077438.1, forward strand.
GTGTGAATGTTTAAATTTGTGTGTGAGAGACTTCCTGGATCTAAACGGCATGCTTCCACAGCAGAAATCTACCAATGTGACAGATTATGCTTATATGAGAGATGGTGGCGTGAATGAAACAGTTTGAAAACAATGTTTAATCAAACTTCCTGTGGACAGGGATTCTGTTTCCTGCAGGAGGGACAGCACATGAATGTATTGCTGTCTGTAGGAGGTGACAGAGACAGAGAAAAACTACACTGTGGTGGGGGCATCCTGCTAGATAAAATTCTGCTAGATAAAACTAAATACTTGGAAAAGTCTGAGGAATATTCCATGGATAGGGTACAAAATAGGATTTTATTTATTTATTTTCAAATGCTCAGCGAAAGGATCAAACAACTCAGAAAATATTACATATGAGCTGTTTTCTATTTTTTTATTTTTTTTATTTGTGGCTTTAAGAATACATTTAATACCAGTAAATACACAAATTACACTGATTTAGTAGTTAAACAATAAATAAATATTAAAATTAAATAGCCAAAATATTGTCTGTATATACGCTGCCGTTTAAAAGTTTGGGAAGACTTTTTGGAGTTCAAAAGTTTGCCGTTCCCAAACGTTTAAATGGCAGTGTATATAGTTAATGAATAGCATTAATATTAAATATACAATATTACTTTAATACATGTCATTTTAAGTAATGAATTATTAAATATGTCTAATAATTAACTATTTGTTGTATAATAAATATAATAAATTTCAGTTCAACAGACTGTTTATATATAATATTAAATTAATATGTATTATTATAATTAGATATAAAATAAAATAATATCTGGGAAGTAATATAGTAAATGAATAGTATAAAAAATAATACAATAAAATAAATATATAATATATTAATATAATATACGGTATACAATTGAATATATGACGTATACTTAATAAAAAAATAATTATTAAATATGACTAATAATTAATAATTTTTAGTACAATAAATTGAATTTCAATACTGCTATTTTTGTAATATTTTTATTTTAAGGCACAGTCAAGAAAGTCAAGACTTCTGACAGGCCACAATTAACCATTTTAAAGGGAGGATCAAGTTTTTTTTTTTAAATATATATTTTTGTTTAAATATATGTAGTTTTCACAAGGTTTCACAACCAAAAACATGGGATTTTTAATTACAAAAAGTCACAGGACACCAAAATGTACCATATTCATGAAAAGTGCCGTTTAAACAAACAAAGCTTTAAAAAACAAATCAGCAGAAAAATGAATGTCAAATATTTGAAAACAAAAGTGCATCAAAATGGAAAGGGAACAAATAAAGGAATTCATGAAAACTGCAAACAAAATAAGATTATAAATAATGGATACTAGAAGAACAATCAAAAAGACATCAACCTCAGGCCACCTCCTTTGAAAAGTAACATTTTAAACAATATCTCAATGAACACAAAAACAATTTCCAAAATGTTGACAAGACTAAGTTTAATATAACATCTGTTTAACTTATAACATGAAATTAAGGTTAATAATATAACTTAGATTACACATTTTTCAGTTTTACTTAAATTAGGGTGATGCAAAAATGAATACACCCCACAACAAAAACTACTACATCTAGTACTTTGTATGGCCTCCATGATTTTTAATGACATCTAGGCATGGAATGAACAAGTTGGCGACATTTTGCAACATCTATCTTTATCCATTCTTCAAGAATGACCTCTTTTAGAGACTGGATGCTGGATGGAGAGTGATGCTCAACTTGTCTCTTCAGAATTCCCCATAGGTGTTCGATTGGGTTCAGATCAGGAGACACTGAATCACTTTCACCCTGTTCTTCTTCAGAAATCCAACAATGGCCTTAGATGTGTGTTTAGGATCATTGTCATGTTGGAAAAGTGCACGACCAAGGGCACAGAGTGATGGTATCATCTTCTCTTTGAGTATAGAGCAGTACATCTGTGAATTCATGATGCCATCAATGAAATGCAGCTCCCCGACACCAGCAGCACTCATGCAGCCCCACATGAGGACACTGCCACCACCATGTTTCACTGTAGGCACCATGCATTTTTCTTTGTATTCCTCACCTTTGCGACGCCATACAGTTTTGAAGCCATCAGTTCCAAAAACATTTATCTTGGTCTCATCACTCCAGAGTATAGAGTCCCAGTAGTCTTCATCTTTGTCAGCATGGGCCCTGGCAAACTCTAGGAGGGCTTTTTTGTGCCTGAGCTTTAGGAAAGGCTTCTTTCGTGGATGGCACCCATGCATGCCATTCCTCTGCAGTGTACGCCGTATTGTGTCATGGGAAATAGTCACCCCAGTTTGGCTTTCTACTTCTTTAGATAACTGCAGTGAACTTGCATGCCGATTTTCTTCAACCCTTCTCATCAGAAGATGCTCCTGTCGAGGTGTTAACTTCCGTGGACGACCTGGACGTCTCTGTGAGATGGTTGCAGTTCCATCTTTTTTAATTGTTTGTACCACTTTTGCTACAGTATTCTGACTGATAAGTAAAGTTTTGCTGATCTTCTTGTAGCCTTCACCTTTCTGGTGTAAAGAAATTATTTTCTTGTGACATTTCTCTTCCATGTGGTGCCATTGCTGACAGCGTGAAATGGGAAGGGGTTTTAACACCCTTTTAGTCAACTGTCTGCTGAACACCTGTGTAATGAATAATTAGACTCACCTGTGGTTGAATTCTTGTTAAATTAGACATTTGTAGTCTAAAATTTTGCTTTGTTTCAGAGACTTTCAGTGGGGTGTACTCATTTTTGCATCACCCTAATTTGAGTAAAACTGAAATTTTTTTTCTCTAAGTTATATTATTAACCTTACTTCCATGTTATAAGTTAAGCAGATAAGTTAAGTAAGATAAGTTAAACATGTCTTGTCAATATTTTGGAAATTGTTTTTGTGTTCATTGAGATATTGTTTAAAATTTTACTTTACAAAGGGGGTGTACTCATTTACGCTGCAGCACTGTACACAATATAATCACTCCAGTCATGGCAAACATAGAAATGAAACACACTGAGAAACGCACACCTACAGCATGGTGCGGAGAAATGGGTGCGTGTCGGGAAAAGCGAGTGCAATGCGTGTGAAACGTGCTCTTGGAAGCTGTGCGAGTCGGTTAGCGATGTCTGTGCGTGTGGCGGCATTCCACAAACAGGCCGGACACATGCTGACCGTGGCGGATGGGATTGTGGGAATGTTCTGGAATGTTTTGCAGATTTAATGAACCAGGAAGACCTACTTGCAGCGAGGTTTGTTATAGGCGGTGAGGGAACAAACACCCTGGTTCTGACAGTAGTGATCGCAAGGGTTAGCTCTCTCATCACACCTCGGGCTTTTAAACTCGGACGGGCAACTGAGGAGAACGCAACGAGATGAAAGGAGACACATGAGGACAACAGAACAGAAAGGAGGCCTGAAATACACACACTTATACAGTGAAAACAGCTCTAGGCTATTATGCCCTTCTATATAAGACTGGGTGATGTTAACATGACAGTTAATTATCATTATTGTTCAGCCTCTTCATGAACATTATTTCATGAATCCTGTCAAGAACATGGCTGAGTAATATTTCACATATAAAACTTATGTATAAAGCAGAATGCTTAGGACCTTCTTTTAGAACTAGTATTATTATTATTATTATTATTATATTATTATTATTATTTTGCTTTGTGACATTATTTTCATGAATTACTGCAGTGCAAAAACAAATACAATAAATAAATACATAAATAAATAATCCCATTCTCATTACCATAACGTAAAATATAATGAATAAATATTTTCATTACAATAATGCAACAAATAAAATTAATTAATAAATAAATCTCATTCTCATTACAATAATGCAATAAACAAACAACAAAATAATCACATTCTCATTACGGTAACATAAAATATAATTAATAAATATCATTCTCATTACAATAAAGCAACAAACAAACAAACAAATAAATCTCATTCTCATCACCATAATGTAAAAAGAAAAATCATTTCATTCTCATGTCCGTCATACAAAATAAATGAAAAAAAAAAAAAAAAAAAAAAAATCTAATTCTCATTATTAATGCAAAAAATATAGAATAAATAATCTCATTCTTATCATTGTGATGCAAAATAATAAATCTCATTATCACAATGCAAAAACAATTTGTAATGTAATGCAAAGCAAAAACATCAAACAAATAATAAAATAAATTAATAATTCTCATACTGCAAAATAAATAAACAACTAAACAAATAAAGGTAAATAGCATAAAATAAATACATTCTCTTTATATTAATGCAAATAAATAAAAAAATAAATAAATGCAAACACAAATGAATAAAATACATCTCATTCTCATGAGGGTAATGGGAAATAAATAAATAATAAAAATTCTCACTCTCATTATATTAATGCAAAAAAGTATTTTAAATGATCTCATTCTCATTATCTTAATGCAAAATAAATGAATAAATAAATCATAAAAATAAAATAATTTCGGTAAATAACAAAATAAATAAATAAATATTCTCATTCCCATCACTATAATGCATTTTTTTGACAATTATTTGCATTTATGACACATTTTTATGACAGTTGTTGTTTTACAGTGATGATAATGACCATTAACAATAATGGGAGTTACACACACACACACACACACAAAAAAAAAGATTAAATGTTCAAAGCTCTGATGCATTGCGGTGATGAGAATTTGGGGGAAAGTCACACTGCAAAAATTCTCAAAAATTGCGGATCGCCAGAATTTACTTTTGCATTGCTATCAAATTAATTGTGAGAATATCACAATATTCAAACTATCGTTATACCCTACTGCTATATAAAACAAACCAGCAGTGGCCATCTGCATGCAACACAAAGGCAGAACTGCAGATTTTAACTCCGTTTGAAGAATGACTACCAGAAATGATCAAAATGAAAGACAAGTCTTTTTGTTTAATTTAATACAAAACACGGTGTCTGCAGGGACTTTAAGCCAACTTCATCCATTGAGACCCACTAAAACAAGCTCTAAAGAAACGCTGCTGGAGAAAGATAACAAAATGGAGGAAGGACAAACAAAAGACAAAAAAAAAAAAAAGTCTCTGATGGGGTGATGTGAAATCAAGCAGGTCTATATTAGCAGGATGCACTGCATCTTCACATTAATACACTCATTTTCCAGGTAATATCTGAATGTCTGGCCACCGTCATTACCAACCCTTCACCTTCAAGGACCAAAGAAAAACACAAGATTGAATCATCTGCATGCAAATTGATTCGATCCCGAAGGGCACAATGGCGTTATCAGACCGTCAGTGGCGACGAGAGATGGAAAAAGAAGTGGAAACGAAGACCAGGTGTCACGTTAAAGGATTTGTGTCCATTTTCAATGAGATTTTCTTTGATAACACAGACAGGAAGGAAACAAAAAAGCCTGACTTTAAGAGGGTGATGCGTACTTATATGAATGCTTATTCTTCCTGCAAGGCCTGATCTTTACCATACCTTTAATTTCTAGTAGTTTGATCCATTCAGGTTCATTAATTATAGAAAATATAGGCATATTTTCTCATCCACGTTTTTGAGGGTGCATCGTCTTCCTTTTCACCGCAGATAAAAAGCCTTTGGCAAGCAAGAAAAGTGGAGGCAGGTAAAAAAAAATATAGTCTGGTAGGGTTTATTGTGTGTGGAAGAGAAAAGTAAAAGCTCCATCACTGAGGGATTCAGACAAAACTGCCAGACAAAACTGATCATTTCAGCTGAGAGATAGAGTACTTCCACTGCCGCATTCAGCGTTTGTACAATGGCTCAATCGCTTTGTTGCTCTCTTATGCCGTCCATCTATCAATTTCTTCCTTCACGTACATTTTTTTTTTTTTTTTTACTTTTTTTACTTTCAAAGGACAACAAAGTTTCGCCATTTTATGCAAAAAGGATTCAAATGAGTGTGCCGCTATTAGCAGAAAAATGGCTAACCGTTTATGAACTCACCTTGGTGTGTTTGTGAGAACTGTGTCAAAGTCTTTGAATTCATGAATAAATCATACTTTTAGACCTGAGCTGTGTCTGAAATCACTACTCTCTGAGCAGGTACTTATTTGAATAAGTAATTACTTTGCGAGTGCTAAAAAGTACGTTTTATATAGTATGAATGTGTGTAGTATGAATGTAATTCGGACGTACTATATTTGCCATGTTGTCACTGTCATGTGACCTACCAGCATCAGTAACTTCGCTTGGGATAGTAAAGTATCCATCATACCACATCATATCACACTTCAGAATCTTGCCGGAAATTGTAGGTCATCTGGGTACTTTTTGCCTACTGTTTTATGAATATTAATTTGGACATACTACTCGGCTCACATGCTGTATTTTGCCAACTTTTAGGGAAGCCCTTGTCAATCAGAGAGTCAGAGCCAGAACTTTTCAATGAATCAGTTGATTCAGTTCACCAAACCATCTGAATGATTCATTCACAAATCTGAGTGACTTACTGAATCTGGAGAAAACGGTTAATGACTTAAATTTCTCACACAAAACTATTGTATGGCTTTAGAATGCAGCAAATAAGTAATCACAATACTTTTATGGCAAGTCTGCATCCTTAATTGAAGCTTCACTTCCTGTTTATTGTAAAAAGAGAGACTGAATTTCTTCTTCAGAATTTATTTTTTCATGTGTTCTGCAGCAGAAATAAAGCTAGACACATTTTAAAATGACTTTTGAATGAAATTAGGTTTTCATTTTTGGTTGTACTGTCCCCTAAGGGATTTTTATGGTATGAATGAACAGAAAATGAAAACTGCTTTTTTCATTCAGTTTTACAGTTGTCTTCTCTGTCTTTTTGTATTTGTATACTGTGCTCTTTTCCGCTCACATCTCTCATTGGTTTCTCTGCCTCCCTCTCTAATATACAAATATAGAGGTTGATATAAGTGGGCGATTATGGACCCCTGCTGTGGTAATTCACTCTTTTGCTATAATACTCCCTCTCTCCTGTTCACCTTTACAAAACATTCATCCTCCCAAGTCAGACGAGCAGAAAAAAATCCTATTAAAGTGGTTGCCGGAGGGAGTAATTTAAAATGAATGAATCTAAATAACGACAGGCAATTTGTTGCCATAGAAAGCTATTAAGAAATTACTCACTGACAGAACGGCAGGCCCGTCTCTGAGTCGAGGTGGCAGGTTCCGCCGTTATAACAGTATCCGTCACACAACTGACAGCTGGCTGCGATTCTGCCATTTGTACAGCTGCAAACACACGTGAACAACATGGATGAAATTCCATCTGATTTTTGATGGTTTTTCTTGATATTTAGACATGTATTCATAAGAATTATTTTAAAAATTGAGCAGACATGCAGATAAAAATATATTGTTATACTTGACCCCAAAACACACACACACACACACACACATATATATCTGTTGTGTGTGTGTGTCTGTGTTTATATATATATATATATATATATATATATATATATAAAATGTTATAAAATACCTATGTATATTATATATGTATGTATATATATATATATATATATGTACAGGATATTACAGGATATTAAAAAATGAGCACATGCACACATTAATTAAATTAAATAATACTCAACAAGCAAATGGATATAATATTACATAATATACAATATATAATATACATGTATAGGATCATTTGTACACTCAAGTATTTTCTATATATGTATATTATATAATAATATATGCATAGGATAATTTGTACACTCAAATGTTCTCTCTCTCTCTCTCTCTCTATATATATACTTTATTAAATACACACTTGCAGGTGACGTCTCCAGTCTCTTCGTCTACGATACACGGGGCCCCTCGGCAGCGAAGACATCGGTCCATCTCACATTTTGGCCCCTCGTAGCGGGTGGGACACACACACTCCACATGTCCCGAGCCGGACAGCGTGCAGCCTTTGGAGTTCACGCAATAATGGTGACAAATATCTGTGATCAGACAGAAAGAAAGCCCATTATTATGACTAATCTGAATGTATGCTAACTTCCTGTCAAATCTTAACTCTACAGGAAGTCGTCATTGCAAATAAACTGTTCTGTAAACGAGTCATAATTGACTCGTTTTAAGTGCTCTACATAGGCAGCAGTTTTAAGTGTGTAAATAGTGATACTCGCAATTGATTCCAGCAGTTTGATGTTAGCATGTTGCTAAGCTAACCGTGTGATTCTTTACTAAAGGGGTTTTTGATGCCTATGACCCCAAAATATGACAATTCCCTGGTCAATTTTGAATTAGGTTGAACTATTTGTATTATTTTTTGTACTGAATGAAATATTTATAATCAACATTTTTCATCACAAATATTTTTTTCTACTGAGCTTGTTGCAATGCATTCTGGGATTGCGTTAGCTGAGAAGGACAATTGTGATGCTAAAGACAAAATTAGATCTTATAAGCAGCCTGAACAGGCCTGATGTCTGCAGTGTTGCCCAGGTAGTGCACTAGGTTTGAACTCTGCTGCTGCGAACTGAGCTATAGTGAACGCAAAAAATTTACATTTATGGTAAAACAGATTCATACTCACGGTGTAGGCAGCGTTCCCCAGTGTACTCCGCCAGACAGTGGCACACGGGTTGGTTACCCAGGGTCAGGTCACATGTTCCTCCGTTCAGGCAGTAACCGTCACAAACACGTTTCTCGCACAGAGGGCCGGTGAAACCCAAAGCGCAGTGACACGTGGGCTTTCCTTCAGTAAAAACATTATTTTATTGACTTTAAATCTGGACTAGATCATATTTATGCAATTACCTGATTTGAATGATTTGCTTAACTCCATAAACAACTCTGATTTGACCTGAACATACTTGACTCAGAGTATGTTCTAAACTGAGCAGGTCACAACTGATGTAAAAATGGAAAAGAAAAAAAAAAAAAAAGAGAGAAAAAAAAAATAACACAAGTACTTCATTTGTAGGCTAATCATGTAAATCACAGCGTGATATGCTAGTCTTTGCTTTCTTAGCCAACAGAATTTGATTATTTGAGAGAAAAGGCATTCTAGAGAGGATTTGCGAGACGGTACATCTGTTGGGCATTGATTTTGTACGTGCGCACGTTCAGCACACACTCAAAGCCAAAGGATATTCAGTCCTACTGTTGGTGGTCCATCTGCCAGCTGGTGCGAATGACAGTTTTTAACACAAAGACGCCAACAGAAACAATTCCTGACTGTTTCTCAGACGTTAACGGGCTCCAACTGATTTTCATCCAGCTTTTGGTCCCTGCCAAAATATTCTTTCGGAATAAGAAGGCAAAACAGGGAGCAGTGATTTACGCAATGCTTTTGCAGTGATATATTTTTCGTAGAGGTTACGATAACAAATGGGCAGAGGAGCATCTGGTGGCTTCTCATGTGACTGAACAGCCAATAACAAACAGATATTGAGTGAACATGACGTTGCACTTTGGGGAAACAGGCTGTCGGGAGTTGGCGTGCAAGAATGTGAGTGTATGCGTCAGGGGAATTACAATAACGTTCGCTTGCTGGAACAATTACAGACTATCTAATTACCTGTCTAAAATCCTGATGTTCATGTGTACCCAGTCTTTCAGCCCGGTAAATTAAGGAATAGAAATCCTGTCATCATGTACTCACCCTCATGACCTTCCAAATCAATTTCTTTCTTTTTTTTTTTTTACATGGAACACAAAAGGAGATGATTAGCTAGATGTTCATGCTGCTCTTTTCCATATGAAAAAATAAATAAATATATGGAATCTCATATGGAAAAGAGCAGCATGAACCTTTGGAGCTTGACAGCTCTTGGTCACCATTTACTTTAATTATAGGGAAAAGAGCAGTATAAACATTCTACTAAACTTCTCCTTTTGTGTTCCACAGAGAAAAGAAAGTCATTCAGGTTTGGAATAAAATGAGGGTGAATAAATGATGATAAAATTGTCATTTTTTTGGTTCCTTTCTTAAGAAAAGGCTATTATTCTTTCTAAAGTTTATAAGAAAAATCCACGCCTTCAGGAGACACTGGTAAATTTGGATTTGTAGTATTAAACTTAACAATATCCTTGCTTGTTTTTCATTTCACACTATTCAGAGAACTTAGGATAACCTGAAACAACCCAAGGCAACACAGGTGCTGTATATTTTTGTTGCATTTATTTACTGAACAGACCAAAAAGAATGAGAAATCCCTCCTGTATCAGAGGTTTGCCTGTGGCCTACTTTGAATTCTGAGAAGCATCACGGAAGCCCTGTTTGTACAACCTGATCGTTTCTCTAGAAATGCACAATACAAGACTTCATTGATAAAATATGAATTATTACATTAAAAAAAAAAGAAAAAAAAAAGAAAAAGAAGAGTAAAAACCTCCCAAAATGATTCAATATTTATATGTAGAATCATTTATGGTTTTTTACACTATTTTTTTTTAGTGTCAACTGTGCAACAACCATCAGTGAAGAACATACTTGAGACCAAATATGAGTAGAAATAAGGCAGAAAAATGTTCAGTAAAAAACAATTTACAAATATTGCGTAGGAAATAGCGTCTACCTAGTGGCGATCCCATGCAAGTGCCTCCGTTGAGGCAGTAGTCCTTACAGTGGCTGATCTCACAGCGTTCCCCAGAGTAGTTCGGCCAACAAAAGCAGCGCGATTCCCCTCGTTCGTTGGTGATGCACCGACCTCCATTCTCACAGGCTGGACGACAAAGATCTCCTAAAATGCACACGCAAATTATCCTTCAAATTATCCTTAGTTAAGCTAATTTTAATTACTAAGGACATTTTTTACATGTATTCAGTTGTCGGTCCTCAGAAGGACAGTGTTCTGTCATTGTTCCATTTGTGGTCTTTCAGTTAAATAATTTTAAAATAAAATTAATTGTAAACAACCTGTTTTGAAAATCCAGGAATCCTTAACATACAGTAGCAAAATATTTAAATAATAAATATATATAATTTTACATTTACAACATAAAACCAACAATGCTAACAGGCTTTAGTTAGAAAAGACGGCATATTTATATTAAAAAAAACCAAAAAACAAAAAACAAAAAAACAAGGCTTTGAGGGAAGTATTTAAAAAGTCTGAATTAAATTTTTTGATGTGCATTTGTTAGAAAGTAAACATTATTTGGAAGTATTTTGGAGAATACAAATAGTGATTATATTGTAAATTATTATATAAATTATACACTCATTCTTGCAAAATTCTTTGTACATAAAGGTAAATTTATCAAGCCCCAACATCTTTTATTTATTTATTTTTTAAGTGAACTGGAGTTAAGATTAATGAAAAATAAGCATGCTTATTTATGTTTAATATAATGTTTATTTTTCATTATTTATATTTATTTTAATTTTTCAATTATTTAATCCATGGAAATATATCATGCATATTTTCTTTTAAAATACAGTCCATTAATTATATGGTTCTAGGCTACTTCCTGTTTTTGGGTGGTTGCTAGGGTGGTTCTAGTCTCAGCCTCAGACGTCACGCCCACGGATCGTTGGCTTAACGTCTGATGCATATGGCACACTTAACTGGAAACACTTCAGGATTTTCAAAGTCGTCATCTGGTTGGTTGAATTCTACAGGATTTCTAGGAGACGTGTGTCGCGTTCTTTAACGGTCTGCCTAGAAACAAATGCCATGACGCAAAACCCCCTCATGGAAGAAAGCCATCGTGTTTACAACTGTGACGACGAGCGTTTTCCAGGATCAACTAAACGCTGGATTTTCCAAAGTATGTAAAGTTTGCGGCTCCATTGTTGCAGTAAACTTGCACAACGTTCTTGAATGAATAATTTATTAGAGACACGCTGGTCTGTTATTGTAAGGACATCAACTTTACATTTTCACTCCCCTAAACATGATGCGGAAAAAAACGAACTGTGATTGGTTGCGTTACATGTCAGTCAAACGTCCCCCTGGGCGGTCAAACGTCCCCTTGGCCAATGAAAGCTGCGATAGAGTCCAGATCTTCTGCCGTCAGTCTGAAGGTCTGGCTACGTGAGACTAGAGTGGTTCTAAAGGCCCGTTCACACCAAGAATGATAACTATAAAGATAACTATATTAGCATCCACACCAATGCAGACTGCCGCTTAAAATGCTCAAGCTTGTTAAAGCAGGATGGATTCTGATTGACTACCATTGTTTTTATCGCTAATCATCCGCTGGAAAATCATTCTGAAAGTGATCCCAACTATACCATCATAACTGTGGTGTGGACTCAGCTACATTTTACATTTAGAATGATTTTTAAAACTATATTTTTATTGTTATTGTTATAGTTATTGTCCTTGGTGTGAACGGACCTTAGGAAACAAAGTTCCTAGCCGTTAGCACGAGCAATCGCAACACTGTTTCTCACTACTAATCAAACAAGCTGTCTACTCTGACTGAATCAATGCTAGCAACATGATCCCTGTCTTTTCTAGCATGTGGGCTTCAGGTGTATTGCGTGTGTGGGCAAAGGGCCCAGAATAGTAAACACTTCAGTCAAAATCACTCAAGTGAAACATTTGAGTTTGACATGCCGAGCATTCGGGGCCTGTCAGGGTCATGCTAGCACTCTGTTAGTGATGTAAGAGCATCCTGCCGTACGCGTTTTGACAGATGTACCTGAGATGTTGGTGTCCGTGCAGGTCCTGTTCACCAGAATTTTCCCCTCAGGGCACACACATCTGGCCCCGCTGGGGTTCAGCAGGCAAAGGAAAGCGCAATTCATCTTTGCACATGGGTTGGACACTGAGGGACAAACGAAGAGAAGAGAAAACTGAAATAAAATGGGATATATAATGTTTTTTTCCCCGTTTTTAAATGCTTTTATTACAGGGGTGTCCAGTCCGGTTCCTGGAGGGCCACTGTCCTGCAAAGTTAAACTCCAACCCCAAATAAACACTACTGAACCAGCTAATCAAGGTCTTACTAGGCATAACTAGGCATACTAGTATCTTCCAGACTGGTGTGTTGAGGCAAACTGGAGCTAAACTCTGTGACAGTGAGACAGTGGCCCTCCAGGAGCAGGTTTAGACACTCCTGGTTTAAAATAAAATATAAATAAACAGGTTTTTTTTTTTTTTTTCTCTGTATGCTGAGCCTCATATGGGGCCGTTCACATGTTCACATGTCTAAAAACGTGTGGAAAGCTCGCCGCTTTCTCCTACAAAGCACTTGCGCTCCCATGGCGTATGTCATTGCTGCCCTTGCATTAGCTCTACTACTAAATATATTTATGGAGATGAGAAATAAAAACCCACCCTGTACAGCTATGATCAGCTGTTTGGCTGAGCTTTCGATGTTGTTACGAAAAGGCCGAATGGTTGGTTCTTGTCACATGACCTGCGGTTCACTTGCGGCATTCTGAAAAGTTGAGAATTTTTCATCTTGCTGCGCCTGGAAAAAGCAAGTGCGGCACACCGCATGCGACTTCTATTATGACTACATTTGAAATAACGAACTTGAGCGCACAAAAGACACGACATGTGAACAGCCCCTAAAAGAGTCATCTGATAATCATAAAAGAGGTGATTTGCATATTGTCTCAAAGGTACTGTAGCAAAACAGGCTGTGTAATTCTAAGGTTCAAAGAGGGTGGAAAATTGTCATTAAACTAAATTAGAGAGAAAGAATCATGTTATGTGGAGAATCACATTATATGGGGAGTTCAGAGAAACAACAATTGCTACAAAAGAGCAGAATATTGCATCTTTCATAGCGCCAGCACTATATATGTTCGCCTGAAAGATGAAATTCTCTGAGCATATAACAAACTATCTATCTAAAACCTTTTAGTCTGTGGTGTAATGTGTGTGAGACATTATTTGTTTGTCTTTTTTATGTTAGCTTTTGCAGGTTGTATTGAAGACCATCTTTAATAAAGCTTTCCAGTGTAAAAGCACATCAGGGAGCAATGACACTTCCCATTATACCAGGCACAAAGACAAACAACAGAGGCAAAGATCCCTCCATCCCTTCTTCTTTATAACAGAGAGGGAGAGATCGGCCAAGGATAAGAGACAGAGAGTACAGTGAAAAAAAAAACATAATGGAAAGAAGAGGAATGAAAATATATGTAAGGAGACTAAAGGGTAAATGGAAGCAGGGTCACACGGGTCGTAAAAGAGGAAAATAAACTAAAAAGACTCTAGAATATAAATCCACAGCTGTTGTCAGAACGGATAAAACTGATAAAAAAGAAGAAACATTTATAACAAATTTAACTGGTAATATGTGATTGGATTGTGAAAAGTAAGACTATTATTGCTGTAGTTCATTTCACAACAAAAGGTGTTTTTTTTTTTTTTTAAATCAAACTATGGTGTGCGTTCATTCTAATTTGTAAAAATGTTCTTTGGTATACGACAGCAGATTCCTGTTTATTATTAATTTAAAATTAAATGTGTGTGTGTGTGTGTGTGTGTGTGTGTGTGAATTGCATATATATTGGTTTATATGTATATATAAAATTTAAACATTTTATATTTTTAACATTTATTAATATACAGTATATTGCCAAAAGTTTTGGGACGCCTGCCTTTACGTGCACATGAACTTTAATGACATCCCATTCTTAATCCATAGGGTTTAATACGGAGTTTGCAGCTATAACAGCCTCAACTCTTCTGGGAAGGCTTTCCAAATGGTTTAGTGTGTTTATGGGAATTTTTGACCATTCTTCAAGAAGCGCATTTGTGAGGTCAGGCACTGATGTTGGCGAGAAGGCCTGGCTCGCAGTCTCCGCTCTAATTCATCCCAAAGGTGTTCTATCGGGTTGAGGTCAGGACTCTGTGCAGGCCAGTCAAGTTCCTCCACACCAAACTCACTCATCCATGTCTTTATGAACCTTGCTTTGTGCACTGGTGCGCAGTCATGTTGGAACAGGAAGGGGCCATCCCCAAACTGTTCCCACAAAGTTGGGAGCATGAAATTGTCCAAAATGTCTTGGAATGCTGAAGCATTAAGAGTTCCTTTCACTGGAACTAAGGGGCCAAGCCCAACCCCTGAAAAACAACCCCATAATCCACCAAACTTTACACTTGGCACAAGTGTAAAGTGTCTTTACACTTACCGTTCTCCTGGCAACCGCCAAACCTTGACTCATCAATTGGATTGCCAGACAGAGAAGTATGATTCGTCACTCCAGGGAACACGTCTCCAATGCTCTAGAGTCCAGTGGTGGTGTGCTTTACACCACTGCATCCGATGCTTTGCATTGCACTTGGTGATGTAAGGCTTGGATGCAGCTGCTCGGCCATGGAAACCCATTCCATGAAGCTCTCTGTTCTTGAGCTAATCTGAAGGCCACACAAAGTTAGGAGGTCTGTAGCTATTGACTCTGCAGAAAGTTGGCGACTTCTGCGCACTGTGCGCCTCAGCATGCGCTGACCCCTCTCTGTGATTTTACGTGGCCTACCACTTCGTGGCTGAGTTGCTGTTGTTCCCAATTGCTTCCACTTTGTTATAATACCACTAACAGTTGACCATGGAATATTTAGTAGTGAGGAAATTTCGGGAATGGACTTATTGCACAGGTGGCAACCTATCACGGTACCACACTTGAATTCACTGAGCTCCTGAGAGTGACCCATTCTTTCACAAATGTTTGTAGAAGCAGTCTGCATGCCTAGGTGCTTGATTTTATACACCTGTGGCCATGGAAGTGATTGGAACACCTGAATTCAATGATTTGTAGGGGTGTCCCAATACTTTTGGCAATATAGTGTATCTGTATATTTCTACATTCTGTAATGCTTGTTTCATTTTATATTTAAATATTTTATTAAAAAAAATAAAAAATAAACAATTATATATTTCTTTTTTTATACTTTTATACATACATTAGCAGAGAAAATGAAGGATTGCATTGATTTTCTTAACGTGCACCAACAAATGGTGCAAAATAAGACTAGAGATATTTATTCAGAACATAAGTAGGGCCAATTTTTGATTTTATGACTTCAAAACATGTTTTCTGTTGTTTCTCTGCAAATCTAACAAAATAAAACATTTCATTCATCTGATTAGAGCCAGTGATTGTATAATAAAAACATCTGACAGTAGTATTTGATTGTAATAAGTTCTAGCTGGCCGCAGACGAGAAGTCCAATCAGATTTCAGCAATCTAAACATGAAATTAAACTCTGACAACTGCCAAGAAAACTTGCGCTGGAACGGTCCTCTGGAAGATGCTCATCCACAGATTTGACAAGGAGTACTTGACAAAAAAAATTAAACTTATGTCATGATTTAATCATTTCCATGATTTTATCATGTATTTATATATTTTTGTTTTTATACACTTATGGAAAACAGAACCCTAGCTTGTGTTTCTCAAGGAAAACAGTCATTAAGGGAATGACATGAGGGTGAGTAAATGATGACAAAAGTCTTATTTGTTGTGAACTCTCCTTGTCGGCTGAATCAGAGACAAGTTTTGAGACTCACCCTCCTGTTGTTTGTACCGATGGAAAACCAAGATGCTGGCCGCTCTCTCCACACCCAGATTGAGCTTCTCGGCGGGCAGCTTGCCGTATTTGTGAACCCTAAAGACGTCATGCTTCATGCCAACCCCGTAGATGTAGTCCTCAAACAGGTCAATTCGAAAGGGTTGAGAAATACCTGGAATGAAACCAAATACGACACAAACTAAAAAGTCTTTCATTCACAATGAATATGTTTCATGCACGAGGGATTCAGATTCAATAACGCAAAACAAACTAAGAAATGTTATTTAAAATTGTCACAAAGGTGAAAAACACAATCCCTGTCCAACAAAAAGAATATTCAAGTTCTCAAGGCTCAGAACTGAAGCGAAAACCAAAAAAGCTCTGTGCCCAAACCATAGAAATGCTCCCAACATTCCAAAAATTGTCCTCTAAGATACTTAGTTTTGCACATTTTTTTCAGAGCACTGCATGTATACTTAGCAAAGAAAGCAATTTCAGAATGCCTTGCAATAAGCCTAGTGAAAAAAGTTCACCTAAAATAGCAAATGAGTAGATATATTATGATTCTAAATACAGGTGCTGGTCATATAATTAGAATATCATCAAAAAGTTGATTTATTTCACTAATTCCATTCAAAAAGTGAAACTTGTATATTATATTCATTCATTACACACAGACTGATATATTTCAAATGTTTATTTCTTTTAATTTTGATGATTATAACTGACAACTAAGGAAAATCCCAAATTCAGTATCTCAGAAAATTAGAATATTACTTAAGACCAATACAAAGAAAGGATTTTTAGAAATCTTGGCCAACTGAAAAGTATGAACATGAAAAGTATGAGCATGTACAGCACTCAATACTTAGTTGGGGCTCCTTTTGCCTGAATTACTGCAGCAATGCGACGTGGCATGGAGTCGATCAGTCTGTGGCACTGCTCAGGTGTTATAAGAGCCCAGGTTGCTCTGATAGTGGCCTTCAGCTCTTCTGCATTGTTGGGTCTGGCATATCGCATCTTCCTCTTCACAATACCCCATAGATTTTCTATGGGGTTAAGGTCAGGCCAATTAAGAACAGGGATACCATGGTCCTTAAACCAGGTACTGGTAGCTTTGGCACTGTGTGCAGGTGCCAAGTCCTGTTGGAAAATGAAATCTGCATCTCCATAAAGTTGGTCAGCAGCAGGAAGCATGAAGTGCTCTAAAACTTCCTGGTATATGGCTGCGTTGACCTTGGACCTCAGAAAACACAGTGGACCAACACCAGCAGATGACATGGCACCCCAAACCATCACTGACTGTGGAAACTTTACACTGGACCTCAAGCAACGTGGATTGTGTGCCTCTCCTCTCTTCCTCCAGACTCTGGGACCCTGATTTCCAAAGGAAATGCAAAATTTACTTTCATCAGAGAACATAACTTTGCACCACTCAGCAGCAGTCCAGTCCTTTTTGTCTTTAGCCCAGGCGAGACGCTTCTGACGCTGTCTGTTGTTCAAGAGTGGCTTGACACAAGGAATGCGACAGCTGAAACCCATGTCTTGCATACGTCTGTGCGTAGTGGTTCTTGAAGCACTGACTCCAGCTGCAGTCCACTCTTTGTGAATCTCCCCCACATTTTTGAATGGGTTTTGTTTCACAATCCTCTCCAGGGTGCGCTTATCCCTATTGCTTGTACACTTTTTTCTACCACATCTTTTCCTTCCCTTCGCCTCTCTATTAATGTGCTTGGACACAGAGCTCTGTGAACAGCCAGCCTCTTTTGCAATGACCTTTTGTGTCTTGCCCTCCTTGTGCAAGGTGTCAATGGTCGTCTTTTGGACAACTGTCAAGTCAGCAGTCTTCCCCATGATTGTGTAGCCTAAAGAACTAGACTGAGAGACCATTTAAAGGCCTTTGCAGGTGTTTTGAGTTAATTAGCTGATTAGAGTGTGGCACCAGGTGTCTTCAATATTGAACCTTTTCACAATATTCTAATTTTCTGAGATACTGAATTTGGGAATTTCCTTAGTTGTCAGTTATAATCATCAAAATTAAAAGAAATAAACATTTGAAATATATCAGTCTGTGTGTAATGAATGAATATAATATACAAGTTTCACTTTTTGAATGGAATTAGTGAAATAAATCAACTTTTTGATGATATTCTAATTATATGACCAGCACCTGTATATTTCATTCAATCATCAATCAAAAAGTTAAAATAATATAATAAAAAAAATACTATTTTGCTCCATATTTGTGGAGCAAGCTCATTTTTTTTTAGTTTCATTTGACCATAGAACCCATCCCGTTTGAAGTTCCAGTAGTGTCAGTTACTTTTCAAATGTTCTATGGTCAGATGAAACAAAAAAAATGAGCTTTTTAACAGCAAACACTCAAGATGGGTTTGGTGCACACAGGGGTAAAAAGTACCCCATGTGTACAAAGAAATACACTGCTGTATCTTTAAAGTTGTGGGCCTATTTTTCTGCTGGAGGTCCTGGACATCTTGTTCAGATACATGGCATCATGGATTCTATCAAATACCAACAGATAAAAAATCAAAACCTGACTGTCCCTGCTAGAAGTCATATAATGGGCCGTGGTTGGATCTTCCAACAGGACAATGATCCAAAACAAACATCAAAACCAACACAAAAATGTGTCCCTGAGCACAAAATGAAGCTTCTGCCATGGCCGTCCCAGTTCCCTGACCTGAACCCTAAAGAAAATGAGTGGAGTGAACTGAAGAGAAGAAACACCAACATGGAGCTGGGAATCTGAAGGATCTGGAGAGATTCTGCATGAAGGAATGGTCTCTGATCTCTTGTCAGGTGTTCTCCAAACTCATCAGGCATTATAGGTGAAGACTCAGAGCTGTTATCTTGGCAAAAAGAGGTTGCAAAAAGTATTGAATAAAAGGGTATGATTAATTGTGAGCAATGTGTATTAGAGAAAAAAACATTTCTTTCATAATGAGATTTTCCCCCCATTTAAAATTCTTATTCTCCAATGAAAGGTTGGATTTTTGTAGATTTTTAAAATAAAAGATCAAAAGGATTAACAATGCAGATTTATTTTCATAGCCTCCTTTGGTCATATTTACCAAGGGTATGAATAATTTTGAGCACAACTGTATGTAAAACTATTGTAACGACTGAGACAAATCAGACACAATTATTTGTTATAGTTAACCAATAATTGTTTAAAGCTCACTCTGGGGTCAGTCCCCCATCCCCCGAGAATTTCTCAGTTACAAGTTTTATTGCGCCAAGGAATGTTGGTTGCCACATGGAAGAGCAGAGACAAAGAGACACACAGAAAACCTGCATCTTTCCTGCATCTTTCCCACAGAAAACAGACTTTCCTGCATTAGTGTATAGACAGACTGTTCTATAAATTAACATGCATATCCCCAGGAAATGGTATCCATTATTACTGTTTGTTGTATTGTACTCAGTATTGTATTCACATGTTTTATGATACATTTAAGGTAACTTCAATTATGCCATGTTTAGTGTCTATGGGTTCGTATCGAGAAGACTTAAATGCTTGTGTATACGATATGTTGATACCTGTGCAACACATCAGTATTACAAAAATCTTTAATAGTTCCTCTTCAACAACTCAGCCATTTTAATCACGCTCGGTCGTAAAAGCCCATAGAGGAATTTAGCCGCTCGGAGATCCTACCCATTTCATTGATCAGGTCAACCCTTAGGGGTGTGACTTCTCCCAGAGCTTAAAGCCAGCATGCAATGCTTCTCCCTCTCTCTTACTTCTCCGACAACACAGCGACTGCAGGGGCTGCCTGTGGGCCTTTGGGCCTGGGCCTGCCCTGCCCCCAACCATGTGCTTGACTAGGAGAGGGAGAACTCTTTCCCCACTAAGAGTCAAATTAACAGCTCAAGTTGTTTCATATGTCTTCGACCAATGCAGAAGATATTGGTTACAACTCCAGACCAAATCATCAAGGATTTCTCCTCAGCCGGCAGATCCGATGCTCCTCAGCCTAAAGGCATTTTGCAAGTATCGTACATTTGAACATTAAACAGCGATTTAGTATTAATTTGTAAACCACCTGTGTCAGCTAAGGTACTTTATTACTGAGGAAACTGATGATTCTTTTCCAGATTGTCTTTGACTTTTTCCCATACCTCCATTTCTGGTCCCACTTCCGGTTCAACTCTATCATTGTTCATTTTTACCTACGTATGTGTGTGAACTGCGTGTATGTTATGTGTTTGTTAGTTTAGTTATGTGTTTGTGAGTTAGTTAATTAAGCTTGTGCACAATACATGTTTGGTTCTGACTCCGTCTGCTAATAAATTGCCTCTTAAATGATTTAGATCTTGACTACATGCTCTGAGTATTACTGTACAATAAGAATGTTGTTTCCCATAACCTGGAAATGAACATTTCTTAGAATAATAAACAATTAACACTGTGTTCACTGGACGAACAGGTTAATTGATTGTAATATTAATTTTAATGTAGCTACATCAAGTTAATCTGATTAACTGATTCACATATTCATAATTAATCATAATTAATAATCATAATGAGTTATGAATAATTATTAATATTCCCCCTTTGAGTTAATTCGCAACACTATGTTTAAAAACAAAAAAAAAAGTATATCTCATCTCTTGTATCGAAGGATACAAGTATAATACAAGTAGTACAAGTATAGTACAAATCTAGGCTGAATATACTTAGACTTTTCTGTCAGTATAAGTCAAGTATACTTAAGTGCAATTTTAAGTATATTTCTGAGAAGTACATAAAAATGAGACTGACAGCATACTTTCTTATTTTTTAGTTTAAAAGAAGTATACTGATAGCAGCCATATCACCCTGTAGCCCAAGACTGGTTGCTCACTGAAGCTAAGTAGGGCTGAGCCTGGTTAGTACCTGGATGGGAGACCTCCTGGGAAAAGTAGGTTGCTGCTGGAAGAGGTGTTAGTGAGGCCAGCAGGGGGTGCTCACCCTGTGGTCTGTGTGGGTCCTAACGCCCCAGTATAGTGATGGGGACACTATACTGTCAAAAAGCACCGTCCTTCGGATGAGACGTTAAACCGAGGTCCTGACTCTCTGTGGTTGTTAAAAATCCCAGGATGTCCTTCGAAAAGAGTAGGGGTGTAACCCCAACATCCTGGCCAAATTTGCCCATTGGCCTCTGTCAATCATGGCCTCCTAATCATCCCCATATACTGATTGGCTTCATCACTCTGTCTCCTCTCCACCAATCAGCTGGTGTGTGGTGGGCGTTCTGGCACAATATGGCTGCCGTCACATCATCCAGGTGGATGCTGCACATTGGTGGTGGTTGAGGAGATTCCCCCTTCCATATGTAAAGCGCTATATAAATGTACCGAATTATTATTATTATTATAATAGCACACTTGAACAAAATTCTTTTTGTAAGCAGCAGACAGTTCACTAGGTTTTGCAAGAGCTTTAGATTCAAATTCATTATCAACTGATGCTTTCTCCAAAATAGCATTTTTCCAATCACAGTCTGAAAGGGAACCAAAATGGAAATGTGGTGAAGTGAGTTTATATAAACTACAGTGA
This sequence comes from Mylopharyngodon piceus, assembly GCA_039654765.1. NCBI lineage: Eukaryota > Metazoa > Chordata > Actinopteri > Cypriniformes > Xenocyprididae > Mylopharyngodon > Mylopharyngodon piceus. Next base: position 35,069,163 of record CM077438.1, read on the forward strand.
TCTTCAGCTTTACTTTTGCAGCTCTTCAAATGCTGGGACAGAGCATTGCCCTGAGCTGAAGATGTTAATCTGGAACCAGATTCTGGACATTGTACAATTTCCTACACATGCAAACCCACCATCTTGACTGCTAGCGGCCACCAGAGAATCAGAGCCATCGAAACGCACGCTCCCAATCTGAGACAGCTCAGAGTCCGCCCAGTACAGCCGCTGGTTGTAATAATCAATTGCAAGTCCTGAAAAGACAGACAATTTTGTATCATATTATAATTTATGATATTATATTTTATATTTATTATTATACAGTATATTATAAACAATCAATATCAATAAAATTATATATCATATATGTAAACAAATTAATAAAATATTATTATTATATATATATTGTTACACATTATATATACATGGTCACATTAGTGAAACTTTTGGCTTTCATTTATTCAGAAAAAACATTAAATTATTTTTCTATTACCAGAAAACTAAAAAATGTTAGCCTTTTCTATTATGAGAAACAATAATTTCACCCTGAATATTGTAGATATTAAATAGTTTTACTTAAAGTTTATAATGCATTTCACTTTCAGGCAACTGAAATGACCTTCTTACTGAGACGTTTTTTGATGCTTTGCATTTTAAGTGGCAGAGTGACACATGCTAAAACGATCCCTTTTAGCACATGCTTTTTGTGAGTCACATTTTTTATAACAGAGCATACTTTAAAAAGGATGACTGGCACGTAAGAACCTCACCGGTTGGTCTTCGCAAGTTCCTCTCCAACAAAATGCGACGCAAGGACCCGTCCATGGCGGCCTCTTCGATGTGAGAATGGTCACCAATCACGGTCCAGTACACCATCCTATGGGAAGGTTGAAGGAAATTATACACGTTGTTGCATGTAATAGTCAGTACTCTAAAATTATCTTAATGGTCACTTACCCTCGTACAGGGTTAACAGTAATAGCGAAAGGTTCCCCATCAATGTCTGTGATGAGCCGGGTGCAGTTGGGACCCCCCAGTTGTCCCACGTTGATGGAATACCGAAGACGGCGCCAGTGTGCAGTGTAGTAGCTGAACCAGTGCATTCGGGAATGATCCGTCCAGTACAGGTTCCCTGTCACCCAGTCAGCCGAGATGTCCTTGGGCCTCCTGAAGTCTGGACACTGCAAATATATAATGTTGTAAAGTTTCAAATGACCTTTATAAGATTTCTCTATGCTAGTTTCTGAGGTAATTGAGTTTTCATAAGGAGAATATCAAAAAAAAATTGTAATAGAAATATTGTGACTTAAGACTTCAAAGAAATGTGATGAAATCAGACTTATTGGTTGTTATTGACTTACTATGACTCCACTGTTAGACGTGATTGGACTCCTGTCCTGAAGGTCTTTGTAAAAAATCCCCCCAGGGTTAAACTGAGTGGCCCATACAAACTTGTGATGGTGAAATAGTGCGTCCATGCCGATGATGCGAGCGCTGTCTGAGATACGGGCCAGTTGAGTATGTCCATGAGTTTGGTTGTATGGATACACAAAACTGTGGATTTCGGTGTCGTTGGCCACATAGAGGACCTGATCTTCTGGTCCTGACCACAGAGATACATGTGTGAAACAAATAAAATAAATTAAACAATAAATCAAAGCAAATCCAAGCAAAAAAACAAACAAATTAATCAAAACAAAAAGCAACACACATGAAAAAATTAATAAAACACCACATCAAACAAAACCAAAAACTAATCAAAACTAAAAAGCAAAGCAAAAATAAATCAAAATTTAAAAGAAAACAAAATAACCAAAACAAACAAAAAACAGACAAAATACCCAAACCAAAAAAAAGGGAAACAAAACAAATAAAGATCAAAACCCCCGAAAAAAAACAGACAAAAAACTAAAAAACAAAGCAAAAATAAATCAAACAAAAAGTGAAACAAAACAAATAAAACAAAAAAAGCAAAAAGATAAAATAAAAACAAATAAACAAAACAAAAAACAAAACTAGAAAACTATCAAAAATATCAAACGTAAGCTTGAAACCTGAACTCTTTTGAACGGAGGCAAATAAATCAGCATAACACTATTTATATAAAAATGGAATAGAATGTCAGAATACTGAATCTCTTTAATGTCTATTTGTATTAAACAATAATTTTTACCCTTCGTGATGCATTCGCCATCAATCTCCTTAAAGTTTCGGTCACAAGTGCACTTGTACGAGCCCTTCGTGTTGGTGCAATACTGCGAGCAGGCTCCAAACTGCAGACACTCGTTCACCTCTGGGGGCAGAGAGAAAGAGAGAGGAAAGCATCCATCCATCAGCCTCTCCCACATGCTCTCCAGTGACATTTTTAACAATGCTGCAGGGATGTCACTCTGTTTGGGATTTCAGCTGAAGCTTCGCTATCTGCGTTCAGCGCCTGCTGATTTCTGGAGTTCTTGTTATTCTCAGTGAGATGACCCTGAAGCGACCGCTGACATACCTTGAACAGTTTAATGCTAGCACTGGAACTGAATACAGAGAGACTTTCGCATTGTGGGGTTTGTACAAAAGATGAATACTGCTACTACTGGGGATGTGCTAGGGGCAAGTATATGGACACTAAAGCATTGTCTTTACAAAATACCAAACCAAATGTCATTTATTTTAAAGAAAAATTGTACCATTTTTCAAGTAGTGTATTAGTTTATAAATAATAAAACAATAGATGTAATGATATGTAAGGCTTTTATTGTATGATTTTTTATATAATAAATTAAAATAAAGCTCTTGTTTAAAACCCAAGTACAAAATTCACTACACTTCAAATATTTGAACCCTAAGAACCTTGTTGACAAAAAGAAAATTGATCCATTATTAATCACTCCAAACTTCAAAACGCTCTGCATACTTCAATATATTGCAGCATCAAAGTGAAAACCTCTTCAGCCACAGAGTTGCACTGAATTCAACTTTAAAAGGGAGCTGTTAATGTTGATGAAGAAGGTATCTTCTCTTTAATCTATAACAGTGGTTCTCAAACATCTCAAGCCAAGAACCATTTATTTTAATTTCTGCTTTTTAGAAAATAAACCATAGTAAAATGTAGGTCTAAAATATAACTACATTAATTTTAAAATTTTGCACAATTAATACTAATTTGTTAATATATAACATTTATTTACATTTACATTTATTCATTTGGCAGACGCTTTTATCCAAAGCGACTTACAAGTGAGGAATACAACAAGCGATTTATCACGAAGAGGCTAATAGACACAAGAAGCGCTCACAATACAATTTCAGACATTGCTCAGAGTAGCATAAGCTACAATAGGGAGGGATTAAAGGAAATGATGCAGGAACATCGCTTGACAGCCCTAATATATATATATATTAGGGCTGTCAAGCAATTAAAATTTTTAACTGTATGGACTGTATTTGTCCATTCTGAATGAATGATGACAATAAATCCTAATACTCAGAGACATGAAATTCTCTTGTTGGTTTTTTTTTTTTTTTTTTTTTTTACAAATCCCCTACCTTCACATTGCTTGGTCTTCTGGTTCCTCTGAAAGCCATCTTTGCATTGGCAGATGGAAGGTGTTTTTGTATTGTTGCAGAAAGCATCGTCTCTGCACAAGTCTGGCCGTCCTCGACATGCACCATCTACGGAATCTGTGACCCACAGGGGACAATATGAGACACACTGTAAAGGTTTTATGCCACAAAATGAGAAGCATAGAAACAGAACATGCGACGGATGAAGGATTATAGAAGGAAGAACACTTACATGCCTTGCAGTCACGCTCATCCGAACCGCCGTCTTCGCAATCGTCAAAGAGGTCGCACTGCAGCTCGGCCGGGATGCAGCGGTGATTGGCACAGGAGAATTCAGACTTCCCGCACGGCCTCTGTCTTTTCACCACATCCACTAGGGAAAAGAAAGAAAGAGAGATCGTTTACTGAAGGTAATAGACGGAAAACAAGAGGAAGTGAAGTTCCCTACTCACCACAGTCGTCTTCGTCAGAATTGTCGCCACAGTCATTCGCCCCGTTGCAGATTTGTTCAGACCGCAGACACACTCTGTCATTCCTACAGCGGAACGGTCTGTTTGGGGGACATGGCAACTTCCCTGCGGGGCCGCACACACACACACACACACACACACACACACACACACACAGAGAGAGAGAGAGAGAGAGAGAGAGAGAGAGAGTAATCATAACCTTGTTTTTTTGGTCTGTACCATTTCAAATGTTGGCAAAGTGTTTGAAAAGTGCTCCAAAAGAGATTTTTTTCAGATTTTTTCAGACATTTTACTGCCAGTTCTACAGCAAAACAATTTTCAGCAAAAAAAAAAAAAAATTCACTGTTTACTACAGTTCAGGTGTTCAGTTTAAAGTTTAATGTGTGTTCAGGATGGTCAAAATATCCCATATTTCTGCTCAGGTTTTTTTTTTTTGTGTGTGTGTGTGAAACAAAATAAAAAAGTAAGCAAAACTAAATAAATAAGTAAATAAATCAAAACAAAACAAAATGCTACACACAAAAATTAACCAAACAAAATAAAAACCAACCAAAAACCCAAACAAAACCAAACTGAACAATAAACCAAAACACACATGCACAAAACAACAAAATAAAAAAAACAAACATCAAACCATAAATATATAAATAACAAAAATAAATAATTAAAAAAAAAAAAAAACCCAACAAACCAAAACACCCACCCACCCACAAACAAAAACACACTTCAAACCACATAAATGAACAAACAAACAAACAAACAAACATACATTGTATGCGACCTCAGTGGGTCGCATACAATGTGACTTCAGCTAACTAGTCAAAGACATACCACACATGTGTGAATCTTCATCAGAATTGTCGCCGCAGTCATCCTCACCATCACACAGCCAGACCAGCAGCTTACACAACGTGTTGTTGCAAACAAACTCGTCTGCGCGGCACGCCAACGACCCTGCAAACAAAAGGCTTTGACTTGAAGTAGTGAATATATTTCAACACTACAATGTGTGTAAAAATTGAACGAGTTTAACAAATCACCATGCTGTAGACAGAATTCAAATGATGTTGCTTATTGCTTGTTGCAATTTTATGGGCATTTGATTTGTTTAACACTATTTTTCATGCTATGTTAATTTTATCTAAGATATACAATAATTTTCACTCCAAAGAACATGAGATTTGTGCCCTTACTGCTTTCAAAAAAGTAATGGGACATTAATTTGAACCCTATTCAGGGAAAGTTTTTGAATATTATATGACTCGTGAAAGCATTTGAACTATATCTTATCTGCAACTTTGCACATTCCCACACAAGGACAATCTTTGTGCATTTTGATGGTTTTAAAATAAATATGAATTGAATCTACAACTAAATAATTAAATGAATGAGTTCAGATGTTACTTTCACAAGTTGAATTTTACCAAGAAATTCATTTGGTTTGTATCGGGAGCAGTCTGTGCATTTGTATAGATTTCTATAAGATGCCTAACCATTCATTCTGTTTGTAAAGATTTTCTAAAAGCATTTTTTTTTTTTTTTAATAAATAAACCCCAGCTGGCATTGAGACGCTTTTAATCACCATCAACTGAAAAGGCATTTTGACTTCCTTTTCCAACAAGCGACAAAACATTCTATAAACCCTGATGATGAAATTTATGGAGCCCATTTAGTTCCTTAGGTACAGTGAAGCACAAGCATTATGGAGAATGTCAAAGCAAAAGCATCACCTAGGGAAAATAAGAATGATTGTATCTTATAAAATTACTTGAGATCAGTTTTTGTGGTCTTTTAAAGGCCTAAGTTTGGATGTCAGCTCAGAAAGCATGTTTTATTCCATCTTAAAGAGGCTGCCAGACTAAGAGCATTGCTTTTTTTGAAAATACATCCTGCTTTTCTCACCCTGAACCCTCTTTCTTTGTCATCAGCTCTGAGCCAGAGAGTTTTCTAGTAGGTGTTTGACAGAAATGGACATTAATATCAGAGTTATCCTGAATAAAACACGACGCCCTGACGCTGGACCAAAGCAGGATGCAAGGGTGCAAATGCAAGTCTCACAAACAAGTGCACTTAAAGTCAAAGTTAAATCTAGATAAATAAATAATTAAATAAACAACCAAACACCCAAATAAATCAACTGAATGAATCAAAGAAAATTAAATAAAATTGTCCTTTATTTCAGCTTTTCTCAATTATGCCCTATACAATGAAAAGAATGAACAATGAAAAGACTCATATGTGGGGAAAAAACTAGACCAATAAACTAATAAACGAATAAATGAATAAATAAACTAACAAATATTTTATAGAAAAATAAATAATAATAAAATTGTGTTTTATTTCAGCCTTATCATTTTATGTCTTTCACAACTTAATCATATAATAGTTATTTTTTTGTAATGTATTGTTTTATTTAATTTTGTATGCAATAAGCAAAGCACAGACCAAATTAATGGAAAAACAAAACCAAAAATCCTTTTTAGTGCAGTTTTTTAGTAGCGTTTACAAGACAAGATGGGTTCTTTAGTAAACAACTACCTAACAACGCCCTAGTAACCCCATAGCAACGACATAGCAACACACTGGCAACCACCACAAACACCTCTGCATCATTTCTGAGTTTTACCTCTCCCATTTTCTTCTGAAACTATAAAAATCAGGTTAACAAATGCATGTTTATTTAATTCTTAATTTAGTTTCATTATATTTAATTTAAGTAATTAAATCTATTACTTAAGTGCAACAGGGAGCAGGAGAGAGAAACAAAGGAACTTTCCAGATCTTCTCGAGCGTTAAAACCGAACCCGCATCACTGTCGAGACTGTGTAACTCGGAAAAGATCAAAGGCAGAAGTCAACACACATCCATTGATTCAGGGCCGTCTGAAAGGAACACAAACTAGGAAGAGATATCTTATGAAATTTCATATAACCACAGTGATGTTTAGGAGATAGAAAATGGCAAATAAATAAATATGGCGTTTAGAAGCAGGACTTCATCTTTGATGCAATGACTTCTAAAGAGCCGCAGGTGTACGACGGCAGGCGTTGTCTTCACAACAATATCAACAACTGCAATTTTTCAAAACACTGAAATTAGGCCTTTCATGTACTCGCTTGTCAGATATCAAGTGGCAACATGAAACCTTTCATCCTCGCCAATTTTCACAAATATTCGGGAAATGACTTCTCTCGTGAGGCTGGGGATTTTTTTTTCGTGCTGTGCCGCACACGTCTCGACTGATCCGCCGTAATGTATTCTTGTGATGAGGGACTGGGAATCATGCTTTCCAAAATCCCTCAAGTCTGTCATGGGTTGAAACTGATATTTAGGCATTGGCATAAATCCGTCAGTCAGTCGCACACGTCTGTCACTGTGGCTTGTATGGATGAATTGGGGTTTTATGGCTGATGTAACAGGTACATTTAGTTAACATACTTTTTATGCAATATATGGCAGTCACAAACACATAATGCATAAAAACGCATATGTAACACAGGACTGTAGTAAAAAATGGAAACATCAGAAATTAACACAACATTTTTATTTCATTTTATTTGTTTAGTAAATGCTAATTACTTTATTTAAGGCTGTCACAGTAAATGACTGAGTGAATTATTTCATTCTTTTGGTTTAATTTATTAAAATGTTTATACGTGGTACTCCATCAAATGTGTGTGTACATAACTGTGAATAACTGTGTACATCAATCAATCAATCAATCAATCAATCAATCAATCAATCACATTTTTTATATTTTTTTTTATATTTTATTGTTTTACACTATTTATTAAAATAAGTAACTGAATGGTTAGTTATAATTTTGTACACTTAAAATAATTTGAAATTGAATGATTTGATAATCTATAATAATATAATGATTTTTATTTTTTTTTTAGGTTAGCTATAACTTATTATTTTCAATTGTTTTATATAATTTATAAGTGTTTATTGAACAATCAACTAATTGACAATGATACATGATGATGAAGATGATTATTATAAATAATATTTATTATTTTTATTTGTTTTATATAATTTATAAGTGTTTATTGAACAATTAACTAATTGATGATAAATGATGATGATGATGATGATGATGATTATAATAAATAATGATATTTATTATTTTTAACTGTTTTATATAATTTATATTTATTTATTGAACAATCAGCTAATTGATGATGATAAATGATGATGATGACTATTATTATAATTATAAACAATGATATTTATTATTTTTAATTGTTTTACATCATTTACATTTATTTATTGAACAATCAGGTAATTGATGATGATAAATGATGATGATGACTATTATTATTATAATTATAAACAATGATATTTATTATTTTTAATTGTTTTACATTTACATTTATTTATTGAACCATCAGCTAATTGATGATTATAAATGATGATGACTATTATTGTTATTATAAATAATGATATTTATTATTTTAATTGTATTATATAAATTATATTTATTAAACTATTTAATATCTGAAAGTTTAGTTATAACTTTGTACAATAAAAATTATTTGAAGAATTATTATTAAAATTATTAATCCTCATCATCATCTAACACAAAATGAATTTAAGTTGTGTACAACAAGACTAAAGTCCATTCACAAAAATAATATTTGTTGTATTGGGAACGTAAATAAATAAGTAAATAAATAAAACCTCTCAAGCTAATATCTTCCTGTTAAATACTAGCTAATAGCATGTTAAATATACCTTACTGAACATTTAAAACTAACAAGTCCTTCCCTTATATCCCTTATAGAATATCACTTAATTTCAACATCACTTTCTCAATTCTATGCAAAGCATCCTGGGAAATAGAAATGCACCGCCCAGTATCAGATTTCGGAGTGTTACCCTGGTCACAGTTGTCCTCGTCACTCTGGTCCAGGCAGTCGAAGACCCTGTCGCACCTCCAGCGAGCGGGAACACAGTGTGCTCGATTACGACACAGGAACTCGTCCTCCTTACACTCCCGAATGCAGTCCACCTGCTCTCACACACACACAAACACTTCAACCGTACAGGCTTGACTATTTCAATAACACAACTGAATGATTGGCTGAATTAAAAGGTGTGTCCTCTTTAGCAATGACCTTTGATCTTCTCCTACAGCTGAAACTGATTTTTATATATAATGCATGGAAGAAATTCGTCCTTGGCTCTCTAGGGGCGTTTGAAAAAGAGGTCTGTTTTAATGGTCCTTATTAGGACAGGCAAACGCGGTTGAACTGTTGACACTGCATTATGAGTAAGGGTGTAATTAAACCAAAGTCCCTCGAGAAAAGAGACCGTAGTCTTGAGGAAACAGCCTGGAACCACCAAGAAACAACGGAGCAATGTTGTGCAACGTTGCATCATAAGCCGCTTTTCCACCATCGGGCCGAACGGTTCTCATTGCGTAACCGTTCCATTCCGTGCCGATCCGGACCAGCTGGAACAGTTACGGTTTCGTTTTCCACTGTGGGGCTGATAATGGCCGCTCTTTGGAATGTAATATAAAAGTGTCAGTCGTTGCCTTGGTAACGTAATGGTTTACTTATGATATGAGATGTAATAACGACCGCGTTATGGCGTCTGATTAGATATTTATTTTAATTTTATTATTAATTTGTGTTTATGTTGCTCAAATAGAGCGCTTAGCCAGCTACGGAGAAAATGGTAGCCAGGCAACAGACAAGTGACCAATCCTGTGTGTTAACAACACATTCCACAGATTCTTTACACAACCGTGCCGAGAATTCCGTGCCGAGAACGGTTTGTAATCGTGCCGTGCCGTACCAGGCTCAAGTGGAAACACAACTGGAACCGTTCCTTACCATTCTAAGAACCATTCGGCCCGACGGTGGAAAAGCGGCTATAGTTAAAGGGATACTTCACCCAAAAATAAGCTTTCTGTCATCATTTGGATTAATCCCAAGCTACTTTTAGGTACTTTTTGGAGCTTGACTGTTTTGGACCCCACTGACTTCCATTATCTTGATGAAAACTGATGAAAATATCTTATATTTAATGTGTTTTATTAAGAACAAAGCCATACAAGTTTGGAACTTCATGAGAATGAGTAAATGATAACAATTTTCATATAATTTGGACCCCATTGACTTCTGCTATATTGACCAAAACAGATGAAACACTGTGTAGATTCTGTGTATGTACCCAACTGACCTCATCAGATCCATCCGAACAGTCATTCTGTCCATCACAGCGTTGGCTAGCTGACACACACCCCCCTCCAACGCAAACATACTCGTTCTGACCACATGACGTAGGCCGAGCTGCATAGAAACACAAAATAAAGACTCGTATTCAAACCACACACACAAAAAAATCTTTCATCAAAGGATCCTCTCAAAACCAAGCTATCTATAATAAGACATGTCAGTCTACATGTCCTGGTACAATACATTCCTTGAAAGTATCCATATCGCAGACGTGACTCTCTGCTGTAGACCGGCATAGTCTGAAATAAACTGAGCTGCAGATTCGGTCAGTGAGAGGTTGTGAGAGATTTCTGGCTGCACTTTTGAGATGTTTTCAGCTGCATTAATATTAATCGGAGGGTAAAATTCCCCTGACTTGCTTTGAGTCGCAGGGAAAGAGCAAAAAAAGGGGAGGGAGTTTGAGAGCTTTCTGAATGCATCTCTAGTGGTCCTTACGATCAGAATAATTCACTCGGCGGTTGCAGGCGTGAATGTACTCAGGTACCCTGGGCACAGCACATGACGTTGAAATATTCAAGACGAGGGCCAAGAAAGAGTGGAGGGAGACCTCAACTTAAAAAAAAAAAAAAAAGAAACACTTTAAGTCTCTTGGGGTTAAAATAAGAGATGAAGTTGAGGTTCAGAAAATGCATAATTCTGAGTTCTTGAGTATTCTTGAGTTCTTTAGCTTTAGCTAAAAAAATAAATAAATAAAAACATTACAAGTATTAACTTGAGTTACATAATCAGATTACTTTAGTAATGAGTAAACTAACACATTACTTTTAAATTTACAACTAAATATCTGAGTTACTTTTTCAAAAAAGTAATGCAAGTTACTTTTTCCCATTTAATGACCTCTGATGTACAGGCGTAAATTTGCATTTCCTTCAGCCTGAAGCTTACTCATTTCACTTTTGGTGTGAAAGGGCTTTTACATTTGCCAAAAATAGAACTTTTTTTTTTTTTTTTTTTTTTTTGGCTATTAAAAAACAAACAAGCAAGTTCAGCCCAGGTGAGTAACACAAAAGTAACGTAACTCATTTTCCATAAAAAGTTACTTTTTAGGGAGTAATGCAATATAACGACGCATTACTGTTAAAAATGTGAAATTATTAAAATATAAGTATATATGTTAGGTGCGATTAATCATGATTACAGAAAAAAAAAAAAAAAAAAAAATTACATTAATTTTTTTAATCGATTGTCAACACTAATTACTACTTAATGTGTTAATATATACTGGGACCCATCAATGAGCCATATATATATATATATATGGTCATTGACAAATAAGGTTTTTAAATATGTAAAAAAACATAATAGAGATTTGAATAATGAAGTTTTATTAAGTGTTAACAATGAGATTATGTGATTTTTATAATCAATTAACACTGCTTTAGTCATTTTTTACAAGATGGACAAAATTTTCCACCAAAAAAGTCATTGGGTTTAACCAACATTTTGGATTTGCCGAATGACACTTTTGATTATACCAAATGACGATATTTTCAAACAATGCTAACAGGCTGATATCTAGCTAGCTAGCAAGTTAGCTTGATAGCTAGATAGCAAAAGGACAATCAAACATTTTATATTTAGTACAAGTTTTTTAAATATTACAACATTTTCCGTATTTTATAGCAGTTGTACCGAATGACCTGATGTTTCGGGACATGCGTATGAGCAAGTGAAAACATGAATTTTTCAAATAGTTAAAAGACAGTTAATTTGTTTCATGACCATGTGGTCCTTTGCAGGTGTCTGAATGATGGCACATTCTGTCACATGATACTGACCGCATGACTTGATCCAAAATGGTCCCTTTATATTGGTTACTCCGAATGACATCAATGAAATTCATTTTTCCGGACATTCTTTCTCATAACAAAGCAACGACTTCTACACATAATTTTAATACCATTTTGCACTATGTTGATATATGATGTTATAAATTCATGCCAGAATAAAAAATATATACTTTTATTACATTTTAAGATATTTTAATCACAAATTAAGTGGCTGTATTGGCCTTTGGACGGTTAAACCGAATGACCTTTTGACGCTTCAAAATCTTTAAAATACCTTTATATGTAGCAAAATATAATTAAAACCATTTGGATTGAATAAAAGAGATCTAGTTGTACTACCTTACATACTTTGGATATCATATCTTTGTTTTTTATTATTATTAAGGCCTTTGGACAAAAAAACAAAAAAAAAAACAAACACATCACATCATTGACCCATATATATATATATATATATATATGTATAGATAGATAGATAGATCGATAGCTCTCATGTCTGGAGGCTGCGGTTCTGACTTAAATAGATCTCACTTTGACTTGAAAGCTCTGGGGAGGAGCGTAGCTTGCTATTGATACCATAGAGGATGTGAATATTGAAAATCCATCTCGAGTAAGTGGATTTGCCATCTGTTCCTCAAGAAGACATGAAAAGGGATATTTCTGCAGTGAAAGTAGTACAGGTAGATGTTCTGGTTGCACGTAAAAAACAAAAACAAAAAACATACATATATAGCAACCTCTTATAAAATATAAATTGGGACAGAGTTTTAGCAGGTTTACCGTACTTATATTAAGTGTACTTAAGCAACAGTTTTAGACTCAAAGGAGTGATGCTAAGGGAGGAACAAGTCGTTCCCTGGAACAAAAATCCTGGGGTGACATTTAAATGCGGTTCGGTAACAGCGGATGACAAATGTGGGGTCATTCTGCTGTTAGTTTTAAGCGGTAGTGGCTTAGCGGTTATAAATGAAGGCAGCGTCACAGGGTTTAAGCAGAGATCTCCAGTCTCCATTGTGTAGCCGGAGGCCTGTGATTCCCTTTGGATAAAAGGTGTCCTCTCGGTGACGTGTGATTATAAAAGTGCAAAGCTAGCTGTCTTGGAACAGCTTTGATGGGCTCTGGATCTGTCTACATTATTTAAAGAGCATGAAAGGAGCTAACCTGTCATGGCGGTGTTGGCAGGGCTGCAGTTGGCCTCATCCTCTCCAGTTTTGCAGTCTTCCTGTCCATCACAGAGCCATTTGACTGAGATACAGAGATGATTCAGGCACTGGAACTGATCCTCTGAGCAGTGGCTCTCACAGCCTCTCTGAAAAACACACGTGCAAGATGTCAGCACTTGAACAGGAATGAGATTAACGATGTATATTAATGGTGTAACTGATGAATATGGTTCTTGAAACCTCGTCAGAGTTATCGGTGCAGTCGAAATCGCCGTCACAACGGAAACGCGAGGAGATGCACTCTCCGTTGGCACAGATGAAATTTTTCGAGTTACATGTTACTGGCTCTAAAACAGAAGAGAGAGAGAGAAAGACATAGATGGATCTAGAATTTGAATTTCTTTTACTATTGGAAACAAGGAGTATGGGCTGTGAAAGCTGAATAAGCATTTGGCAGCAGTAAAACAAACAAACAAATGGCTAAACAACAGTTTTTTTCTGTTGTTATGAACAGAAAGACACATCCAGACATCCTCTGGTGAGATATGGCAGGAAGCCTAAGAAATGCCTAGAATGAGCTAGAAATGTGAAAATGAGCTAGAGATTAAAGCAAATAATAAAAAAGACAGACCGAATTGGCAAACAAACAACAGACAGAAAAGAAAGACATACATCAAAAGGAGGGAAAAGGGACAAACAAATGAATAAATGCAAACAAATAAAAGACAGACAGACAAAATGAATGAGACAGAAATAAAGACAACGAGAGTATGAAATGGCTAAAGATAAACAGACATACAGAACAAACAAATGAGCAAACAAATAAATGACAAAAAGAAACAAAAACAAGGAAAACAAAGAAATATACAAAGTAAGAAACAAACTAACTAACTAATTAAAGATTAAAGATCAAAAGACAGAATAAGAAAATCAATTGCAGACGAAAAACAGACAAAGATAAAAGAACAATTTGGAAAGAAAGACCAAGCACAAGAAAGACAGACAGATAAAATGAGCGAACAACAGAATTAAAGGAAAAAGAATGAGTAATGATAAAAAAAAACAGCATACAGGACAAATAAGAAAATAAATGAAACTGAAAGAGGGAAAATGAAAGTGAATGAGCAAAAAAAAGACAATGAACAAACGAAAGACAAAAAGTAATAAAGAAACAAAAAATGAAAGAATCAAACAAATGAAAACAAAAACAGAATAAACAAATGAAAGATACACAGAAGAAACAAACACACAAATGAAACATGAAAGAACAAAAGATACAGACAGACTGAACAAATGGAAGATACAAAAAATGAAACAAAGAAATTAAATAAGAAAAGAAACAGACAGAATGGACAAATGAAAGATACAAAAGAGTAGGAAACCGACACACGAAAGAACAAAAGACAGAGAGAATAAAGTAAAGATACAAAAAAGAAAAACAAACAAATAAAAGAAAAGATACAGACAGAACAAACAAAACACACAGAAAAAAGAAAAGCAAACAACTGAAAGATGAAAGAATGAAAATATATAGACAGAATGAACAAATGAAAGATACAAAACATTAAGAAAGAAACTAACGAACACAAAAGATGGAAGAAGGAATGATAAACTGACAGAATGAACAAAAATGAATGAACGAAAGGTAAAGAGATAGAGTAAAGTGAAAGTGACGTGACGTGTAGCCAAGTATGGTGTCCCATGCTCGGAATCTGTACTCTGCATCTCACCCATCCAAGTGTGCACACACAGTAGTGAACACACACACACGCACGCACACACACACACACACACACACACACACACACACACACACACACACAGTAAACACACATCCGGAGCAGTGGGCAGCCATTTTTTGCTGCGGCCCCGGGGAGCGATTGGGGGTTAGGTGCCTTGCTCAAGGGTACTGATATTAATTACAAACAGAAAGAACAAACGAAAGAAAGAAAGAAAGAAAGAAAGAAAGAAAGAAAGAAAGAAGCACAAATCTCCTCAATCACAATAAGTGAGTGCTGCAGTGTCACTCCTCTAACTCTATTATCAGTCTCTCTGCATCCGGCTCCAGCGCTTCGCAGATTATCTGCTCTGACATCACGACTCCATGACCCAATGAGAGCCTTTATATCCTCCCAGTGATGTTTCTGTGCATGGCTCCCAAGGTGAATCCAACAGAGGAAAAGAAATCTGTCTGTTTTCACTCCCATTCAGCAAAGTGAGCAAATACACCAGGATATTATGGCAGGACGTGCACACACACACACACACACACACACACACACACACACACACACACACACACAACACACACACGTTTGTTTTTGTGAATTGTGGGGACATTCCATGGGCGTAATGGTTTTTATACTGTACAAACCGTATTTTCTATCGCCCTACACTACCCCTACACCTAAACCTACCCATCACAGGAAACTGTGCACATTTTTACTTTCTCACAAAAACTCATTCTGTATGATTTATAAGCCTTTTGAAAAATGGGGACATGGGGTAATTTCCTCATAAGTCACCCTCTCCTTGTAATACCTATGTCATACCCATGTCATTATACAAATTTGTGTCCTGATATGTCACAAAAACACGCGCACACACACACACACACACACACACACACACACACACACACACACACACACACACACACACTTCAGAGTGGGAATTTATCTCTAGATTAATAGGTTACCAAATATGTCTCATATTTTCTTTCTTAATCGATTGAAATCATGCATAGATCCTGTTGTATATAAATAGACACTTTCAGCTAGCTAAAATGTAAGCTTGTGTCTAACAAACGCTCTTCAGTAGCCCGTGTTCATTAAGACTGTTAAAAACGACCTCTAGGGAAAGGCTGCATGCTGCTACTGCGTAAATACATAACGTGTTTGTATTAGTGTCTTTTGTGATGTAGATCAGTGAGGGATCCTTGAGCTAGCTTTTAATTGAAAGAGATGGAGAGATTGATAGCGAAAGGATGAGAGAGAGGAAAAAGGAAGTAAGGAGACTGAGAAGAGCACATTCATTTGCACACAAACCCACAGCTCATAAATCTGACGTGACAGCTGGGAAACCTTCGAGACATTGTTGATATTTAGTAAATAATGCTGAGACAACAGTTGCTTTAAACTGACATTGATTTGTTTTGAGTACTTTGTGTACCCTTTAAAGTTTTAAACAACTACCAACCAGTAAGTCTAAGCACAACTTCAAAGGACAGGAAGGGCAAAGGAAGGGAAGTGGAAAAGA
Source organism: Mylopharyngodon piceus (assembly GCA_039654765.1). Taxonomy (NCBI): domain Eukaryota; kingdom Metazoa; phylum Chordata; class Actinopteri; order Cypriniformes; family Xenocyprididae; genus Mylopharyngodon; species Mylopharyngodon piceus. The sequence goes on from CM077438.1 coordinate 35,085,630, forward strand.
AGGACAGGATAGAAAAGGAAATAAAAGGAAAAGAAAAGGGGGAAGAGAAGAACAGGAGGAAGAAGAGGAAAGAGAATGAAAGGAAAAGTTAATGGTAAAATAAAATGCGAATTAAAGTAAAATGAAGTAAATGAAAAATAGAGAGGAAAGGGAAAGAGGATTGATGCCAGGAAAAGGAAGGGGAAAGGGAAGGAAGAAAATTAAACCAAACCAAACAAAAGGACAAGCAAAGAAAAAGACAAACAGGCAAGAAAGAAGAAAAGAACAGGAAGAAGAACAGGAAAAGGAAGGAAATGAAACGCAAAGGTAACGGGAAGTGTAGAGGTAAAGAAAGTACAGAAAAAACAAATGGGAAACTGAAGGGGAAGAGAATGAATTGCAGGAAGAGGAAGGGGAAAGAGAAGGGAAAGAGGAAAAGAAAACGGAAGGAGAAGGAAAGAAAATGTAAAATAAAAGTAAAACAAAACAAAAGGAAAAACAAAAGAAAGGAAATGTAAAGTAAAATGTAGTAAAGGAAAAACAAATTGGAAAAGGAAGGGGAAGAGGAAGAATACTAGGAAGAGGAAGGGGAAGGGGAAGGGAAAGAGGAAAAGGAAGGAAAGGGAAGAAAATGAAAAGTAAAAGAAAACAAAAGGAAAAGTAAAAGGAAGTAAGGGAAAAACAGAGGGGAAAGAAAAGTGAAATAGCAGCAACAGGAAGTTAAATTGGAATAACAAGGGGAAAAGGAAAGGGAAGCACTATCAATGGGGTGGCAATTATTCTAAGTGTGGCTTACATCACATTTTGAAAAAATGATGGCAGTGGATCTGTAATCTAGTAAATTAATGGTCAGAGCTCATGCCACAGCACAGAGAAAAAAACAAACCACTGCGATGGCAAATTTACATCACCGTTTATCACGGGAGCCGATGCCGAGAGCAACAAGACCGCAGCCATTAAAACCAAATTGCAGATCAGGGTGTGAGATGGATTCTGCCATTCAGTAGGACACTTTCTCCACTAACTGTCAATCAACGTCACAGAGCTGACAAAAATGTACAGCTGCGCTCCAGTGGATGGTAGTTAGCAACACACTGAGAGGACAATAAAAATACCTGTCTGTATTTCAGGAAAATTGATATAATCACTATTTGGGAGACACATAAACTTTCACAGCAATCAACAGACAATCTCATTCTCACTCTGTTTCTCTCACGCTCTTGTTTGAAAGTGTAAAGCAAGAGGCTCGAGATGCAGTTGAAGTGTGATGAGATCCACTGGGCTTCAGGAGCTCTTTGACTACTGGAGAACTTGTTCTGTGCCTACATAATGACCCAGACATCAGGGAACAAAATAGGGAATAAACATTTGAGATTTGAGGCAACAATCACACACACACACACACATACACACACCCAGAGCACAATGATGAAGCACATTTGGACACTGTTTGAGACCCCTGTACTAAATAAAAAGATGGCTCACACACTGCCACACACAGACGCATCACACTAGCTTGTAAGACTCTCTCTGAAGATCCAACATCTATGTGCCACACACTGCAGAGCATGAATCCATTTTTTGTTGTTTTCAGAAATCCCGCTGTGTAGTACAGTATGTCTAGTTGCCAAGTGTGATAAGAGGAAAATGTGAAAGCTGCATGTATTTAAATGTCAAAGCACTCAGATGTCAAAGAAGACAAGCAGATTGTAGCATCATTGCGCATTAAACTAAACTATAGTAAACATAACACAATGAAACTAAACTAAACTACATAACAAAACAGCATAATCAAACTAAACTAAACAAAACAGCAGAATGAAACAACTAAATAACAAAAAACAGCACAATGAAACTAAATCTAAACAATACAGCACAATGAAGTAAACAAAACTAAACATCTAAAAAACACACAACTAAACAGCACAACAAAACAATCCTAAACTACACAGAATAATGAAAACAAAATAACAGCACAATGAAACTAAATTAAACAACAAAACTCAAAACACCAACTAAAATAACAATATAGCACAATGTAATTAAACTAAACAACTAAACAACACAGCACAACAAAGCTAAACGACAAAACAGTGAAACTAAACAACACAGCACAACAAAACTAAACGACAAAACAGTGAAACTAAACAGCACAATAAAACGACAAAACAGTGAAACTAAAAAACACAGCACAACAAATCTAAACTACTAAACAACTAAACAACACAGCACAACAAAGCTAAACGACAAAACAGTGAAACTAAACAACACAGCACAACAAAACTAAACGACAAAACAGTGAAACTAAACAGCACAATAAAACGACAAAACAGTGAAACTAAAAAACAGCACAACAAAACTAAATAAAACAAAACAGTGAAACTAAACAACAAAGCACAACAAAAGTAAATGACAAAACAACATATTGAAATGAAACTAAACAAAGCACAGCACAATGGAACTAAATAAAACAAAACAGTGAAACTAAACAACAAAGCACAACAAAACTAAATGACAAAACAGCTCAATGAAATGAAACTAAACAAAGCACAGCACAATGAAACTAAACTAAAAATAAACTAAAAACGATGCAATGAAACAAAACTAAACTAACAACAATGCACAGCTCAATGAAATTAAACTGAAACTAAAATAAAACTAAACATGGCACAATTAAACTAAATAACAGCACAATGTAACTAAAACTAAACACAAAACAGTGCAACTAAAAAAATGCACAGCACAATGAAACTAAACAAAAACTAAACTAACACCAACCACTGCACAATGAAACTAAACTACACAAAAAACAGTATAATGAAACTAAACTAAATAACAGTACAATGGAACTAAAACTAAACACAAAGCAATGCAACTAAATTAAACAAAAATGCAAAGCACAATGAAACTAAACAAAAACTACCACTGCACAATGAAACTAAACTAAAAACAGCACAATAAAACTAAACACAGCACGATCAACTACACTAAACAACAAAACAATACAATGAAACTAAACTAAATAACGCAGCACAATGAAACTAAAAACACCAAACAATTAAACTAAACTAAAAAACAAAACATAATGAAACTAAATAAGACAACAATTCAACAAAACAATGAAACTAAACTAACCAATACACATCACAGCACAATTAAACACAACAAAACACAACAGCAAAACAAAATACAAACAATATAAATAAAAACACATTTGGAGTTTTAATTCAACAATTTGTTTGAGCTCCACTTTGCTTTCTTTAGTTTTACTACTGTTTTTTAAGTTACAGACATCATCCACATCCACAGAGGAAATGTTTGTTAAACTATTCACTGCATAACTCTGTAATAGTTTAGAATTAAATGCAGAAGCACGTACTGCAGTTCTCCTCATCTGAATTGTCGCTGCAGTCGCTCTGGCCGTCACACCTCCAGTGGTCCGGTATGCAGTTGTTGTCCTTGCAGCGAAATTCATGTGGCCCGCATGTCTTTTCATCTGCATACACAAACAAACAAAGCATCCATTTAAATTTCCTACTTAATATTACTGTGTAAAATAAATAGGGATCTTGAGCTAGCTAAGATAAACTAAACTATAGCATAGGTTTTTTTTTTTTTTTTTTTTTTTACAATGTTCAGACTGTAAAACACTTATTAAATCGTTTCATAGAAAATTAGGATTTTAATAACCCTGTGATGGTGATGGTTTTTAGCTTATCACATAGGTTGGTATATTAATATTTTATTAGTACATATTTACTAATGTTTAATGTTTCCTGCCATCTGCCAGTTTTTACCATACATGTAAAACTTTTTTTTTTTTTTTTTTTTTTTACAGGATCCCACAAAGGCTGAATCAAAGGCACAATGGTGTAAATCACATCTTCATTTCTCTAAAATAATCAACATGCTAATCTGAGCTCATTTGAGTACGGGAAATCAGGAATGCAATTTCCCCTCATCTGAATGTCGGCGACGACTAATCCAACTATCTTGAGAGATGAGAACATAATGCGTGATTAATTGACAATCACAATGCTGTGTTTGAGTGCTAATTCCCCGACTTAAATGACATTAAGAGAATTCTAATTTGGAAAGAACATGGCTGGAATATTAAGATTTGTCCCCAATATAGCTTTAGGGCTCAAATCACTTTCAAGTTGGAAAAAGAGAGAATTTTGCTCATTAGAGAATGAAAATACCAATATAAGTTTTTACACTCAATTTTATATGTTAGAAAGAAGAAAAAGATTCTTCGAATCCAATAAAAATGCAGTTGTTGTCCTTGCAGCGAAATTCATGTGGCCCGCGTCTTTTCATCAATCCAATAAAAATGCGAAAAAAGAGCCACATATTTACTTGATTTTAGTAGTTTGTTTCAAACGACTTTCAGGGCATGCAGTTGCTCTGTTACAATATACTCTGATTTTTAAGACAAACAAACAAACACAGCAGGTGTATTGAATGAATTCATTGTTTTAATGCATTTGTGATAGTCTGTATGCTTTCAGTGTACCATGGGCTAATTAGCTTGCGCTGACGTGCTGCCAACGTGAGGCAGATCATGGCGAATAATTCAAAATAAATAAATAGGATCATGCTGTGATGTGAGAGGCCACATCCAACAAATTAAGAGCGGTGTTCAATGCGTCAGAGCGAGGCAGCATGCTGAATGTTTCATGAGAGCTGAATCCAATGATCCATTCTTCTGAAACACGTTAATGTGGATCTTTAGTTGTGATGCAGGAAAACACATCGAAGCACTCAGCCATTCAAGCCAGAGCAACCAAGGAGAGCATGCAGTGATGTACTGAAACACAATGACAAAAAAACAAAACAAAGCATTAATATTACTCCTGTTAACAAACTAACAACAATAAACTAATGCAAAGTACCTCAGTATCAACAATAAAAAAATGTTTTTGAATCATTTTATGCATGTATTGTGTAATATGCATTTTTCAATGACTATAATGCCAACACCAGTAATTAGAGAAAAGTTAATAAAAAAATACCGATATTATATTTTATTGAGCCTATACTACAATATTACATTTAAATTTGAAAAAAAAAAATAATAATGATAATTATCATTATTATTATTTATTATAATAATTATTTATATATATATATATGCTAATTATCAGTATAATAATAATACAGATTTTTTATTATTACTACAAATAATAATACATAGAAATAAAAAATAATATGTGCAAAATAGTTAGTTAATTAGTCATATTTTGGTGAATTTTATAATAATAATAATAATAATAATAATAATTATTATTATTATTATTATTATAATTATTATGCATTAATTACTGATAGTATAGGCAAATGTTTAAATCATTAGTTGGGATATTAAAAAAAATAATATTATATATATATATATATATATATATATATATATATATATATATATATATAAAACAATTTAATTACATTTATATTTTAAAATATTTGACTAATTATTATAATAATTAATACATTATTTACTGTATTTTATTATTAGTAACATTATTACTAATAATACTTAAATATTTCTACATTTATTTATTAATACATGAATAATTAGTGATAACATTTAAAATAATATGCTGCTAATGATGCTAATACCAGTTATTAAAGATGAAAGACTGAAAAAAAACCTTATATTTTATTTTATTTTATTTATATTTTATATCATTACATTTTAGTATACGCTAAACTTAAAAAATACATTTGTATTTACTCAAAATAAAATATAAAATATAAAAAATATAATACAATTTATTCATATTTAATAATAATGTCATATTTACATAATTTGTTGGAATACTTTAAACATTATTTAAAAAATATATGAAAAATAAATTTCAATATTTTAACTAATTATTTTAATTACTATGAGAAAGAAAAAAAAACTTTCTCAAGACCCCTGCTAATCCAGTCCATTACAGTCCATTACATTAAAGTCTTTCCGTTTTGAAAAACCATTTCCAATGTCCATGTCCATTAAAAGTCTTGGTCCCCTTTTCATCCAGTCAACCTATCAATACGCCCTATGTCTTCTTTGAATCTTAGGCACCCACCAGTGGATGCTTTTCATCTTAATATCTTGTTAGGAAATGACTTGGTTTTCAAAGAGATGTAAGCAAGTTATTGATTTTTTGAAGATGAAGCTCCATTCCGCTGATGGACGTTCAGATAGGCACTTAGAAAAAGGTCCTCATGTTTAAAAATCAATACAGAATTATGCTGGGTAAATGTGAATATTCCATTATATCCTCTCAATGATGTAAAGTGCACAAGTGTGTTGTGTATCTAGGGAAATCCAATACATCCTCCAGAATAACAATAACAATATTGCCAAGACCATACGTAATTCCAGCACACAAGGAGAAACACTCATTGTATGGACGAAAATAACCTCATTGAGTTCTAAAGCCTTTTGAGACTTTAAGAACATAATAATCCTCACAATTTCTCCGATATTCAACCAAACTGATTCTAATTAGCTGAATTAATGTGAAACATTTATAAAGTAACCGAATTTCTTAAAATTTAACTTTTTTTAATTGTTAGAGGTGATCTCATGGGTCAGGACAATTTTGCAGTTCATTTTAGTATCATTGTACCCTACCAGACAATTTTATGTAACTTAAATATAACTTATTTTGGTGACTAAAAAAGCTTTGATATGTTTTAAAGAAAAAAATTGCAGTGGAAAACTTTCTTGAAAGTCCCAGATGGCAAAATTACAAACGTCAGCTTACTTTCTTCTTGCAATGCACTAAACTCTCCCTGTAATGAAAGCCAGAGTGTTAGTTGGTCCCTTGGAGAGGTAAACTGTAAGATTTGGAGAATTGGTGCTGGACAGAAATGGACAGCACTTATGAAAAGTATTTCGGATCGATATAAAGTTCAAACAATTTACAAGACAATTTGTTACTGCAAGATGTGACCTACTGTACTTGCCATTACAAACTGAGAGACGTTACTAGCAATAACATGAAGATGTCCTTCTTTATTCAACTACAAAAATGCTGAAAGACACTCACAAAAGGACACATAGAGGAAGTATGTTGGAGAAATGAGGACTTTAAAGTGAACACTACTACACAAACTTGAGAATGTCAGTCTTTTAAAGCTGTATAATATAAAGCCTTTCCGTCCCAAAAAGCGCATCTGTCAGGGTTATGTTGAAGTCTGTTTAGATGTGTTTTGGTTTAGTTTCCATTGTGTTCACTGTCCCAATTAGACTGAGTTCTGTTTGCTAGTTTGTTCCCTTAGTTACAAATTACGTTCACCTGTTGTTCATTATTTCCCTCATTATCTCGTAAGCCTTTGGTGTCCTCTGCTCTTAGTTCGGTCTCATTTATGTTAGATAGTTGCATTCTATGAGTTTCACCTCAGATTTATTATTAAATACTGTTTGTTTCTCTGAATCTCCTGTGTCGTGCGTATTACTGCACCCAAACGTTACAGCATCATCTACAGAATAGAAGTGAATGTTTTCACCACTCAAATCTTGTTTTTATTAGTTCACAATCCTCCCCATCTGTAACCTTCACCAGATATGATTCTATATTTCTACATCAAACTATCTTCTCAATGCAGTTATCATGAGGATTCAAGTGAGAAGATTTGCCGTAAACGCAATACATTTTAAGCAAATAACAACTTAAATATATTAGTTGGGTTAAAAATATATATACATTTTTGAGCCAAAATATATTTAATATATAAACCTATACAAAGCTAAATATGTTGTAAACAGTGTGGCTTAAGGATTTTTTTCTCCAAATTTAAAATACATTTAACATTTAATAATTTAATATTAAGATTGAACCACCTTTCTGGATCTTGAGAAGTTCAATGGCATTGCTGTCTATAGAGGCCTCACTGAGCCATCGGATTTCATCAAAAGTAACTTAATTTGTGTTCCGAAGATGAACAAAGGCCTTAGGTGTGTAGAACGACATGAGAGTGAGTAATAAATAACATTATTTTCATTTTTGGGTGAACTAACCCTTCAAGACAAACCATATTCATAAGTCGGCACCATTGCTGAGTATTTTCTCTTTAAAACTGCAGTGAAAAAAAGAAATCGCCGGTGTTTCTTAGGTCACAAACTACCTTGTAACCAATCACGTCAATGTGTGGGCAGGCTTTAGCATATCATTAACTATGCTGGGAAACAGGAATATTTTCCTGCTGATATGAAAAATCGGGTACATTTAGCAATATAGCAGGTGAATTATGTATATGATGTATAACATTCTAAGCAACATTTACTACAGTAAAGTTGTCCGAGTGGATCTCTGAGCAGGTGTGATTGAGTGGAGGCGGGGCTCATTTGCATATTCATGGATCTGTGTATACTAAATAAAGCAAGTGTGTAGGGCTACATTCAAGCTATTTTATGGCATGAAGAATTTTTTTTTTTTTTTTTTTTTCACAGGAAACATTTAAATATGTCATTTTGGTGATCAAAGATAAGTTTTAAGGGATACAATTATTGACTACAGGGTAAATACAAGTAAATACATTTGAAATATGATAGTTATAATAGTTTTGTAATTGTAACCATAATAGGTTTGTATTGTTTTTAATATAGTTGAAATATAGTTAATTATTAATGGTGATTAATTACAAACTAAAAAAAAAAAAATAAACATTTTACACAATATTTACTGTATGTGTGGCATATATATATATATATATATATTTATTTAAACTTATTAAAGTATCACATCATTAGTTTAGCAACATGCATCAAGTCAAACTTGATACCCAAATGAGAAGTCTCAATAAGCAACATCCAAGCAATGAACCAGTTTTCACCAGAAAACTACAAGCCAAAGTAGCTGCTTTACTTGGCATATTAAATCAGTTGTCATTACAGAGGAACACTGCTCTTTTAAAACGGAGGAAACCCAAATAATCTGCATAATTATAGTACGCTAAATGTTCCATTTTGGGCCCGATGGAGAAGGCTAATCGGTTAGCTGCTCATAAAGCAAACACAATGCAACCTGACAACCCTTGCCCTGAGAAGACGTTAGCACTTGGTTGAACAGTTTTCAGCAAAACGTCTCTTAGCGCACTAGCTTATCCACAAAACCTCAAGATAAGAGTAAGAACTCCAAGAACTCGGTTATGAAAGCTATCTTTATTCATCTGAGTCAGCCCTCTGGGTAAACAGTCGGTGCAAAATGAAAGCAAATGGAATGTTTTAGGAGTTTTGACTTGCAGAAAATTCTCACACTGAATTTTAACGAGGATATTTATGGATGGTGATGAGGAGCGTGAGGTAATGCACGACGACGTCGACGGACTCACCGCAGTTGGCCTCGTCTGAGCCGTCGGCGCAGTCAGGGTCCTCGTCGCACACCCACAGCTTGGAGATGCAGTGCATTGTGGTCTTGCATTGAAACTGGGATGGCGAGCAAGTGTTCTCGGCTGGAGACATAAGAACATCATGTGATCAAAACTTTGAGAATCTCAAAATTTTCTTCGTATTCGAAAGTTCATATGTTTTAGATCAGGACTAAAGCTGCTTTACGGAATCCAACAGTTTGTTGAGCCTTTATTCTACTCAACACTTTTTGGAAGACACCAGGAGAGAGTAGAACCATAAAGAATCAGTAACAGACTGCAGAAAAGTGTCCTTTAATCTCCCCACAACACCTCCGAAATAAACGGATGGATTGTGCATAATAGCAGGAACATCGCTCGCAGCAGGCAATTTGAAGTCCGACAGTGATTGTCTTGCAATTGATTGTATATAAGGAGGTGAATTTGCACACAAGGGCTGCTTTGATGGCTGTAGTGGTGGAGCATTAAATGAGAGGAATTAAGAGACAGCATTTCTCAGAGAGGGTTTTTGTGCTGTCTTTTAATATGGTAAAACGCAACACTCTCTGAATGGTAAAACACTCACTCCTTGAGAAGTTAGTGGCACTAGTAACTTCATTGTGTTTTTTTTTTTTTTTTTTCCCTTTTAATTATTTAATTATATATCGCTACATTAACCAATACCAAGAATATTGAAAAACAACAACAACAACAACAAAATGCTCCGAAAATGTTAATTTTCTACTTAAATGGTTATGTTCACTTAAAACTTCACTTAAAATTTCCTGATAACTTACTCACCCCCACGTCATCCAAGATGTTTATGTCTTTCTGTCTTCTGGCGAAACGAAATTAAGGTTTTTGAGGAAAATATTCCAGGATTTTTCTCCATATAGTGGACTTCACTGGGGTACAACGGGTTGAAGGTCCAAAATGCAGTTTCAGTGCAGCTTCAAAGGGCTCTAAACAATCCCAGCCGAGAAATAAGGGTCTTGTCTAGCGAAACGATCGGTCATTTTCTAAAAAAATTAAAAAAAATAAAAATGTATATACTTTTTAAACACAAATGCTTGTCATGCGTTGCTCTGCGATGTGCCACGCTTTACATAATCACGTTGGAAAGGTCACGCACTGGAACTGCAATTTGGACCTTCAACCCCTTGTACCCCAGTGAAGTCCACTATATTGAGAAAAATCCTGGAATGTTTTCCTCAAAAACCTTCATTTCTTTTCGACTGAAGTAAGAAAGACAAACATCTTGGATGACATGGGGGCGAGTAAATTATCAGGAAATTTTAACTCTGAAGTGAACTAATCCTTTAATACACGTTATTGCTTGCTTTCTTTTTCTTTTGAATCTGAGGTTAAATTATGGTTAATATATAAAACATATTCCTGGAGAATATTTGTAAGGTTCACATGTATTCATTTCAGAACATTTCAAACATTGCTAAGCATGAATAATTCACGATAAAACAAGTAAAACAATATTGTGTCCAGGTGGTCTAACTAACCGCAGTTTCTTTCCCCTCACATCTTTGTTTTCAGACCACTGTGCGTTAAGCTAAGCCTAGACCCAACATTCCCGGAGGTACAGCGGCAATCCTGACCCACAGTGCTCTCCCTCCTTGGAGGAGGAGGTCTAAAGCCGGCCTCTAATGCCATGCTCCATATGCGATTATCCCTGTTAAACCCTCCCTCTGTTTGGCTAATCAGTGCCCTGGGCTGAGCTCAGCTCCCCTGGATCCAAGACACTGTCAGACCACCTCAAAAGCCTCTTAGAGTTCTGGGGACCCTCCAGGCTCCATCCAATGCAATGCTGTTAATGATTTTCCTCGTTTTTAACTTCTATCTTTCTGATTCTCTCTCAGAGAAGACAGACAGCTTCTCTTCTTCGCTCCCCCATAAGGGCGTACCAGAGCTGGGCGTCTTATCAAAACCCAGCCAGATATTCGACTCTGGGGAGGAGTGAGAAATTAGGCCCCTGCTGTGGCTTCAAATGAAGGATTCTGATCTGAGCGAGGGTATTAACTTCTGCCAGTCTCCTCCTTCTGTACTGCCACCTAAATTAAGACTTGCATTTGGACAAGGATTGAATCACCATCACAGAAAGTAACCTGATTTTTGAAGGTGACAAGACGGCTTCTTTGCTTTCTGGTTAGCAAGTCTACCTTGCTTTCTCTTTACTCATTTCACTCCTTTCTTCTTGCTGTCGGTGTCCTAAATTTCCCTCAAGCAATTCTGTCTAAAGCACTCTGCCGGAAAGTAATGAAAAAACAAAATAAAACTTTCTGAATGTTTACCAGGCTTCTTGCTTGGCTCTTTTCTCATCAACTGATTCAAACTTCTCAAACATTTGGTTGAATCTGAGTTTGACCTTCACAAGCCAATAAATATATTCTGAAGACATAAAGAAAGAGATTTCTTGTATTTTTTTACCTCTCACTTTTCTTTCTGAACTTATTTTAAACCAAAATCTAACTCAATAGGATCTTTTCTGAGGTTTTTTTAAGGAACAAGCGGAAATGCGAAACAATGGCATTCATTGTCAGTGACGTCAAACCTGAGAGAGAGAAAGAATGAGCCCTATTGTCTCTTACGGCAATCAGTTTCATCTTCACCATCTCCGCAGTCGTCTTGTCCGTTACAGCGCAGGTTTATAGGGATGCACTTCTGCCTCTGTGTGCACTTAAACTGGCCAGACAGGCAAATATATGAGTCTGAAAGCATATGCAACAAGGACATCACTGTACATCATCCGGTATTACTGTATGCTTGGCCTCCATTTATCCATTCATCAATCTATAATTACCACAGTTGGCTTCATCTGAGTTGTCTCCACAGTCGTTCTCTCCATCACAGATGAAGGGAGGGAGGGCACACAAACCCGTTCCACACTGAAACCTTCCGGGTTGGCATTTAAACTCCGCTGTAAGCGAAATAAACAAATGAATAAACAAACAAACAAACGAAAGTTTGAAAGGTTGAAAAGTTGAAAGGTTGAAAAGTTGAAAGGTTGAAACAAAGAAAGATGAAAGAAAGGTTGATAGATAGATTGATCGATCGATCGATAGATAAACAAATAGGTAAAAGAAAGATGGATGGAATACATTAATTCATTGAAAAAAATAAAACAAAGAATAAGTGAATGAACAAGTAAATGAACAAACAAGTGAAAAAGATAGAACAACGAACAAGTGAATAAACAAGTAAATAAACATGAAAGAAAATAAGAAAGAAAGCAAGATAAACAGAATGAATGAAGAAACAAACAAAAAGGAAAGAGAAGAGAAGGTAAAACAAATTAAAGAAAGATACAGAAAAAAACAAATGCAAATAATAAAGAATGAGTGAACAAACAAATGGATAAAAGTGAAATGACAAATAAATGAAAGACAGAAAGACAAACAAAATGAACAAACAAACAAAAATAAGTAATAATGACATGAAATGAAATGAAGACAAACAAAGGTTGAAAGATAATGAACAAAGAAAGAACAGATTGAGTGAATGAAAAAAACAAACAATAAGACAGAACAAACAAGTGAATGAACAAGTAAATAAACAAATGACAGACAGAAATATTAAAAGACAGACAAACAGAATGAACAAAGACAAAAAAGCAGAGCAAACCAACACAAACAAAAATAAAGAGATCTATTGAAAGAGCAAAACAGACAGACAGACAGACAGAATGAATGAATGAATGAATGAATGAACAGACAAAAACAAACAGAACAAAGTAATAACAAAGAACAAGTAAATTAATGAATAAATGAGCAACTGTTCAGCTAAATGAGCAAAGAACCAAAATAAAAAAAAGTTGAAAGACAGATAAAACAAAGAACAGGCAAAAAGCCAGACATATTATACAGAAAGAATGAACTAAAGAATGGTGTTTTTTTTCTCCCCGGGAACACAAGGTAAATGTCTTTTGTTCATTGTCAGACTTGACATCTCTATAGCATCTCAATATGCCATAAACTGCTCGTTGAACTTGAGATACCAACTACCTGATCTATTTCTGAAGCTCTTTGCAGTAAATTAGACAATTCAGCTCTCAATCAAACAAGCACTGGTACATAAGAAATGACCGTTCACTGGAATATTCAAAGAAACACTTGAATATACTGCAACCTTGATGACAGACAAATCTTTATTAAAAAATAATCCCTCCATGAACCGGCGATGAAAATTACAGGAATAAGTTGTTCCTGTCCTCAACTCATGGGATAAATGGCTCAAAGAAAAAGGATTTCTTTCTTTCACTGAGTGTAAAGAAATGGTAGTTGATTTTGGAGTCACTTAAAGACTCACATTTTCCTTATTGTTATCAATCTCAACCTAGGGAGGTGTCTTGCTGTCTACTACCAACAAAGAAGCAAATCAGAACCGATTTCAACAGAGTGTGACGTTAGCATGTTGTTAAGATAATAACGCAACATTAATACACTGTAAAATAGTACATTTTCAATTAGGCTGAACAGTATTAAATGAAATACATGATTGGCATGTCTTTTGCCTTGTTTGCAAAATTGTCTTTTGTCTTGTCTAAAAATGCCTTGCGAGGTACGATACATACAATGCTGCCTTCGAATTTAGCCAAAACAAGGTATCGCAGAAGACATTTTGGTCCGAACCTCTCCTATGATCCCTTAAAAGGCTCTCTAGGTAGGCAGCTTACTAGATTTTGAGTTTTAACGACACTACAAGGTGCTACAGTGACATATTTTTCACTGGTATTTTTCAGTTTGGCTGATTGCCACCATGTTTGGTTACTTACGACAATCTGCCGGCTCGTCTGATCCATCTCCACAGTCGTCCACTGTGTCGCATTTCCACCAAAAGGGAATACACTCATCTGTACCACAGCGGAACTACACACACAGAGAAATAATATTTTGAACAATTATTTATTGAGCAGCACACTGGATATATTTGGTAGTTGAAAGTGGTGCCAAGAGTAGTTAAGCTAGAGCGAAATTCAGGCTCCTGAAGTACTTAGAAAGTCGCACCTGGCTAGCGGTGCAGTTAGACAGACAGGTTTTGTTGTCGTTTGCCAGGTAGAAGTGTGTAGGGCAAGCGCACTTGTATCCCCCACCAGGGGAAAGAAGGCATAGGTGACTGCACCCTCCATTAGTCACCTGACACTGATGCTTTGGCACTGAGGACAAACAATAAAAAACAAGCCCAAAACAACATGAAAGTCCTGACTCTAGCCCAAAAAGTCATCTGAAGACTTATCCAAGCTGACATGAGAGTTTCTCGCTGTAATACCATCAGGCTGTCGGAGCGGATGGTAGACTTTAATGTCTCGAATGGTCTGCCAGGAGCTGAGGAGTTCTGTATATTGGCCGCCAGATGTCTTGTGAGAGCGACTGAGGGTTTTTGACTTCTGGTCGCTCCAGTAGATGAAGTCCTCAAACAATGCAAGACCGGTTACACCACCTATGTCCTTGATGGGGACTGGAAAAAATGGGATTGAGAGAATCTTACTGAGGACAATTTAACGAGATAAGATTTGAGACAAGATGACACTTACCTTTGTGTCTTTTTGTACCATCCAAATTCGAAAATAAGATATGGTTCTCGTCGGCCCAGTAGATCCTTTTATTGATGTGGTCAATGGTCAAGGCTGAGGGAGCACGTATTTCTGTATCAATTATGACACGTGGCTTGTTGCCGTCCATCCCGATCCGTCCGATTTGGGACTGCTCACAGCAGTCAATCCAGAACACATATCTAAGGCACCATGGGAATAAATGTGGCTTTAAATGGTGCATTGCTTCTTAAAAGTATTCTGGGATTGCGGATCATAAACAATATTAAGCACCATTTACCCCGTCAGAGTGTCGAGAGCCAGAGCGGTTGGATTTCTCAATCCAGACCTCAGCAGTACGGTCGGGTAGAGTCCATTAGCTTTCGCCACCTCTAGGGTTTTTTTCTCGCCGTCACACCAGTACAAGTTCTTGCCAATCCAGTCGACAGCGAGAGCACTGGGGACCGACGTCCTGTGAACCACCTGAGAAAACATCAGTCAAGCACAGTTGGTCTCTTTTGGCTAGTTATTCACATGGATTTATCCACAGCTAGTCCTGCAGGGAACAAATGCTTCCTGGAAGAAAAGCTCAGAATGACAAGTGTGAGATGCAGCTGTGCACTGTATTTTGCTGTTAAAGTACAGTCTTATAAAAGTAAGTCTTTATTGTTTCTGCCAGCTGATGTCATGGTAGTAATTGAAATGCTAAAATTTAACAGTATAAAAGAAAACAAACAAAAAACAAAAAGAAATTTATGTTAATATAATCCCCTCACTTGCTAAGAATGAGTTAGCATGGCAGTCAGCCAGCACATTAGCAGTTGTTCGACTGCAACAACAACAGCATTCAACAAAGTAATAAACGTTTGATAAAATGGGGGTGGGGAGGCTTTGTTTCCTCAAACAAAACAAAAAAGGTCAACGGTATAATAACCTATAGATGTGTGGTTCTCAACTGGTCTACAAAATAATTAGCATAACAGTTAGCCAGCAAATTAACAGGTTTTCACAAAAAAAGTCAAACTACGACAACAATATTTAACAACTTGTAAATTCAGGATGAACCTGTGCGTGATGGGGCTTTGTTTCTTCAAATAAAATGATAAATTCAAGACTTTGATAACCTTTAGGTTTGTAGCAACTTAACTATTTTCTGTAAATCTTAAATCGGGGTTCTGAAACCAATCCAATTGAAAACAGCTGCACATGACTTGTACATTATAGCTAATTATCAGCGGGCTACATAACCGCTCATTGATGGCACTTCAAACTCCCTGAAAATGACAAGAAAAGTTTCAAAATGAAATTTTACAAAAGAAAAAAAAAAACACTTCACATCATTACACTTCTCATACTGATCACAGAAACCGCCTGTTTGGCATAAACAATACTCTTTCCAGCTGGCGGATAATCCAGCACTTTTAATCATTTTCGCTCTTGGTTGCTGGTGCCCCCTGCCTAGCGCTTTAAGAGTAAGAGTAACATTCTGCAAGCTGATGAACATTAGAGATGAACATTAAAGACATTTTGCCTCAGACTGGGTTGTACCATCAGCGCTAATTAAACAAGCCTAGCCGTGATGAATTTCGACATCATCACAGGTTTTCTAGATGCTGTGCTCACCGGGAAACACTAGCATCTTCAGGTGAATGTTACAGAATGAGGTTAGGGATACACCACAGGGTGAAAGTGTATATAATTTTGAGGGGGAAAAAAACAAACAAGATGTGGTGAATTCAATTATGTTAAGTCAATTATTTGCACATGCCCTCTATGATGTTTTAGCACCAGATTCTATGATGTTTTAGAAGCAATTATTGTATATTCTGAAATATAAGTCACGTTTATCATCTAAAATATCCTGCGACTTGTATTCCAAAGCAACTTATATAATGTGATTAACGTCAAGCATGCAAAACATGCGCAATGCACACACATTTGGATTTGTGCGGAATGAGAGAGGTACATGAGCCCAAGCACACACACGCTGGTAGATTCAGTTTCAATTTAAATAAATTTGTTTGGGCTTGCTGTTTATACTAAAACTTGTTTATAATGAATGCCACTATAATTTATCTTTGTTTTATACTTACATTTTTCATTCCTGTTCTGTTCTGAATACTGTTAAATTTAAAATATTTGTTATGGAGTGAGGGGAATTAAAATACATGTTTACAGTGTTTATAATGTTTGTAAACATTTTGTTTTATTTACCAGCATTTTAGATTATTTCTGAATGTAATAAAAAAGTGATTTACAGTATACAATGCAATTTCGACCCAGTGCAACTTATAGTCAGGAGTGACTTATTTTCTAGAAAATGTGGTACACAATTCAGGTAATGATGAAAACATGCCAAAAAAAGTAGTTTGCATGGGACAATTCTCATAATTTACATAACATTAATGCTTAATTAAAATAGAAAGGAGGCATGATTGCATTGAAAAGAATGACCTAAAATACTCAAAGTGCTGAAAACAAACTAGTCTCATTGAAAATCATTGGCTGCGTCTGAAATTGCATACTATCTAGAGTAGGTACATACAACCCGAATTCCGGAAAAGTTGGGACGTTTTTTAAATTTGAATTTAAATCACATGAGCCAATATTTTATTCACAATAGAACATAGATAACATAACAAATGTTTAAACTGAGAAATTTTTATGCACAAAATGAGCTCATTTCAAATTTGATTTCTCAAAATAGTTGGGATGGGGTCATGTTTACCATGGTGTAGCATCTGCTCTTCTTTTCAAAACAGTTTGAAGACATCTGGGCATCGAAGTTATGAGTTTCTGGAGTTTTGGTGTTGGAATTTGGTCCCATTCTTGCCTGATATAGGTTTCCAGCTGCTGAAGAGTTCGTGGTCATCTTTGATGTATTTTTCGTTTAATGTTGCTCTAAAACCTTTATATACCTTTCAGCATTCATAGTGCCTTCCAAAACATGCAAGCTGCCCATACCGTATGCACTTATGCACCCCCATACCATCAGAGATGCTGGCTTTTGAACTGAATGCTGATAACACGCTGGAAGGTCTCCCTCCTCTTTAGCCCGGAGGACACGGCATCCGTGATTTCCAACAAGAATGTCAAATTTGGACTCGTCTGACCATAGAACACTTTTCCACTTTGAAACAGTCCATTTTAAATGAGCCTTGGTCCACAGGACACGACGGCGCTTCTGGACCATGTTCACATATGGCTTCCTTTTTGCATGATAGAGCTTTAGTTGGCATCTGCAGATGGCACGGTGGATTGTGTTTACCGACAGTGGTTTCTGGAAGTATTCCTGGGCCCATTTAGTAATATCATTGACACAATCATGCCGATGAGTGATGCAGTGTCGTCTGAGGGCCCGAAGACCACGGGCATCCAATAAAGGTTTTCGGCCTTGTCCCTTACGCACAGAGATTTGATGATGTTATGCACTGTAGATGATGAGATTTGCAAAGCCTTTGCAATTTGACGTTGAGGAACATTGTTTTTAAAGTATTCTACAATCTTTTTATGCACTCTTTCACAGCTCTGCCCATCTTTACTTCTGAGAGACTCTGCCTCTCTAAGACATCCCTTTTATAGCTAATCATGTTACAGACCTGATATCAATTAACTTAATTAATTAGTTGCTAGATGTTCTCCCAGCTAAATCTTCCCAAAATTTCTTGCTTTTTCAGCCATCTGTTGCCCCGTGCCAACTTTTTTGAGAGCTGTAGCAGGTATCAAATTTGAAATGAGCTCATTTTGTGCAGAAAATTGTAAAATCTCTCAGTTTAAACATTTGTTATCTATGTTCTATTGTGAATAAAATATTGGCTCATGTGATTTGAAAGTCTTTTAGTTTTCATTTTATTCAAATTTAAAAAAACGTCCCAACTTTTCCGGAATTCGGGTTATATTTTGAATAAGTAATTATGTCACAACCACTAAAAAAGTACATTCTATATAGTATGAATGTGTGTAATATGAATGTAATTCAGACGTACTACTGTACATTCGGCATCATGTGACCTACCAGCGTCAGTTGCGTCGCTTCCACTGCCAGTCACACATCCTCTCCTCTCCAATCCTCTAGCTTCTTGCCGGAAAAAGTAGGTCATCCGTGTACATTTTGTCTACTCTTTTATGAGTACTATGATTTCGGATATACTTCTTTTGTCACATACTGTTTTTCACCTACTATATAGTTGGGAAGTATGTGATTTCAGAATCAGCCATTGACACTACAGACACTTTTTGGCCGCCAAAATAAAATATGCTTTTGCATTTCCGTATTGCCCCCAGTGGTTGAAACTGGTACTGCTACTACAGTATTTTCAAGCAATACACTGTGCCGCTTACTTTAAGTGCATGTGATGTGATAGGCACACCACGTCGAATGCTCGTAAAGCTTCAACGTCTGTGAAATCGCGATAAAAGCAAACCAAAACATTTCAAACTCATTTGCATACAATGTCACTGAATCACTCTCTGAATCTTTTGTTTGATATATTTATCATATTTTTTTCTATCAATGTCCTATGAAAAAAGTCCCATTATCTAGTGTGGATTCATTTTGCCTTTAACTCCAACATTGAGAGAGACTTCTATCACCCAACTACGTTGCCTTCACAGAAGCTCTCTCTTTCTTTTTTCTTCTCTCTGTACTATAGCACACTATCATAAATCAGTTCAAGATCCAAAGTTCAATCAAGCTTAATGAGCCATTATGGCTCGATATTAAACATAACGAGCTCTGGCGGCCCAGCAGGGCAAGGCTGGCACACTATGCCCGTTTTCCGCCCTGAGTAATATACACAAGGGCATTGATGGAGAGAAGCGTGTAGACAGATAGCCACACACACATACACACACACACACACATTGCTGTCATTGCAAATCTGGCTCATTTCATATCAGAAATACCAGTTATTCTTAGAAAGAAAAAAAAAAAAAAAAAATCAAATAAGCTTTTATTTATTTGTTGGAGTGATGCAAATGTGTCGGCTTTTTCCCCATTGAATCCATCAATTACACAATATAAATTGCACAATATAAAGAGGCGACGTGAATCAAATTTACCTAGGGACAAAGGGTATTTGCATATGTCAATCTGCGCAATTCTGGGTGATTTCAAGAGTAATTCAACGTAAACACACGCACACTCTCATGGATGTACCTTGAGGTCACTTCCATTTAGACGCATTCTGTTTATTCGGCGTCCGCTGGGTCTGCTTGTGTCAATCCAATAGATCAACTCTTTCCTGTAGTCAAAGTCTAGAGAGATGACATTACTGAGTCCCTGCAGAGAGAGAAAGACAAAGAGAGAGAGACAGGCAAAGCGTGAGATTGACAGATGGGATTTTAAAGAGAGAACAACTCAGTAAGATTTTTTTTTTTTTTTTAGAACAGTGGATACATTCACATTTTGCACTTCACCTGAAGAATAATATTGAAATAGTGAGATCCAAGCAGTCTCTCTTTAAATAACCCCTTTGCATTCAAGGATCACCAACAGCCCCAGATTATTAACATTCACTGCATGTTAAAACATCACACACTTACTTGTTCAGGACACCATTGGAAAGATTAAAGACTCCAGCTTCGATATTTGACCACTGTTTATGATAAAACTAGGTTGCAGTGACATTCATTTTTTAATTTACGTCAGGAGTGCAAAATAATCAATTTGTAATTTTTTATATTTTGAATATATCAACACTCATATGAATTCAGTCACATCTGCTCCAGTTTATTTGTGTTCACATAGCTTCACGTTTCTTTCTATGGGGGATAAAAACACTTCTTGGAATTCATCAAAAATATCTTAATTTGTGCTCCGAAGATGAACGAAGGTCTTACAGGTTTGATACGACACAAGGGTGAGTATCTAATGACAGAAATTTCATTTTTGGGTGAACTAATCCTCTAATAGGTGGATTAATGTATAGTGGGATCAAGATGGTGTAGATTGGCAAGCAATGTAATGCCAGAATCAAGGCTAATAATGGCTGAATAAAAACAAAAGAATATTGATAAAAGAATAATGAAGATTAAGTCTCATACCGGCAGAAGTGTGAAAGGTTCGTTGAGTGAGAACAAAAGAAACATGAATTGGTCAGTCAGCTGGCCAGACATTAGACAATAGACCGCAAGTAGGTGTTTACAGGGCAATCAAATATTTTATTAGCATCTTAGCAGCCTTCTCTAAAAACACACATGACATGTCTCAGAAAATGCTTAATAAAATTCATAGTTTTAGAGATGTCATCCTCAGATTTGAAATGAAGAATGATCAGACTTGTGGCTTCACTTTAATTGTGGTTATAAGTTGTTATACCACATACACATCATATTTTTGTACATTTAACAAATATATTCTTAATATTTTTTTTTTTTTTTTTTTTTTTTTTTTTATGTTTGAGCTTATATATATATCCATAATAATAACAGTCTGAGTAATTCTGAGTATTGAACTGTAAAGTCTCAAGTGTTGGCTTTCTAAATATATGTTGGTTATGTGTCTATTTTCAGAATGACTTATGAGCAGCAACCTTTTATGGTAATTTAAATAAAGCTGAGATAACATAGTATAAATATTAGATGAAAAACTAAAACTTAAAAAAAAAAAGAAAAAAAAAGAAAATTATAAATGTTGCCTTGGCAACTACCTGAATAAATTAAATAACTTAGACATACCATTGAAGTACTAAAATGACTGAAAACTGAAATAAGAAATAAAGTGCTCTTTATTTTATTTTAGATAAAGCTTTGGAGCTTCATGTTTTAGTAATTAAATGTAAATGTTTCTAGTTTTTCTCTTCACTGTCCACCTGTTTTTACAAAAACCTTTAAATTATTACATTCATTTATGTTTCAAACGTTAACACTCAAAATTCATTATAATAAAATAAAATAATATATAATAAAAGAAAAGAAATATAAAATAAAATAAAATATGGTAGTTTTTAGGGCAATTTTTTTTAAGTTTAGTTTGGGTTTTTAAATTATTATACTTTTTTTTTTTTTTTTTTTTTTTTAGTTCACCAAAATTCTCCTTTTTCACATTAAAATTTTCTTTTTCTTACAATGTTTCATGCTCATTCCTGATATAAAATTATTATTGAAGACAAAGCAAGTATAAAGAGGACAGGAAGCGAAGGGGAGGACTGCGATCAGAAAATGTTGCAAGCCAGACTCAAACTTCCTTCGCTATCATGAACACCATCCACTAGGCCACGTCTCTAAATGATTTGATCTTTTCTAATCCATTAAAACTATTTTATTTAAGCAAACAGAAGCCCTTTATAAAAGAGTGAGTCAAAAAAAAAAAAAAAAAAAAAAAATCAAACATCGAAACACATTTTGATTAAATATCGCAACTTTTCTAGTCCAAGCCGACTCATTACAGCATTATTCCACCACTTTCTCCATACCTTTCGTATTGGCTTTTTATTTTAACTACAATTGTTAGAAATAAGAGCGAGACTTCCTTCGTCTGACAGAAACTTCCCATCATGCACTGCTAAGACCGGAGCCAATCACTTTCTCAGTAGGGGTCTCTCACATTCTCCTGTCGTTCTGTCTCGTTGTCTCAAAACCCCCTGCCGCGTTCAGATCTAATTTGCTGGACCAGACCTTTTAAATCAAACTGATGGAGTTTCTGATTGATGAATCAACCCAAGCGTGTATTTTTAACTGCTCCTTCGATGGCAAGCCACTCAATCTCTTCACACACGGGCCGTGAGAGGGTTTCTTATCCGACGGTCCCTTCAGAGCCAAATCGGTCAAGAATCCTTTTGCATTGACAAGTGGCTTCATACAGATTTAAAGACGATAACTGACGTTTTCATTAATAACGACTACTGTGATGATATATTTACCAGTTAGGAGTGATTAAAGGAGCCATAATTTACGCTTTTTCATAATCATTTAAGTAGGAATATTTATGATTCCAGTCACAATATGACCTTCTCCACGTGCAAATATTGCCAGGCGTCGATATCCATGTCAATCAAGTGTCTAAAATGCTGTTTCAGACTCAAGTTGAGCTTGTGAATTTCTATAAAGCATCACAGGTGGCTCTTGATACTGCACATCCCTCTGTGCTTTTGGATGTTATGTCTATATTAATCTCCATATGCTCTGAGCATATGTATTTTTTTTAAATTACATGGGAATATGGAGGTACGGGAACACGCTAATGAGTTAGATCTAAACCGGATGGCATCTGCAAGCACAACAGTTTCAATAAGAAGTGATTTTTAATACCTGTATAAGCAAAATGTTATGTTTTAGAGAGCTTTACTTGTCATACCTGTTTCAGAAGAGTGTAGTTTGATCCATCCAGACTGATTTTTCTGATTTCATGGTGATCCGCAAGAATAAGAAAAGGCTCCTCCGCTGCGGAAAAAAACAAAAAACAAAACAAAAACAAAAACATTTAATGCTTGTTACCTACAAAACATCGTCTTACTTTAAACCTATGTGACTACAAGTGAATAAAAAAGTACTTTGGAGTTTGTAATATTCAGTTATATGGATATACCTGGATTTCAAATACTTTAAAAAGCCTTTAAATAAGTGTTTGTGTTGCTCTATGGATTATTCTGTGTGCAAGACAAGAATGTAACTTCAGTTTGATGACTTAAAATCGATTTCCTGTGAGCTGCCAGCAGTTGAACATCCACTTCCTGTCAAGACTGGGACTTAGACATGCCAGTCATTTGCAAACAGAGCTTTATTACTTGAGTATGCTTGTGTGTGAGTGCTTATGGGCGCATGTCTGTGAAGGAAAGACACAGACAAAAATGCACTGCAATTGTACCATGGTACAGAGACGGTATCAGATGGTAATACCATGGTATTTTTATATATACTATGATACTAATTCATACACTAATTCTTATACTATATTGTACTTAAAAAAATACTGTGGATCATTCTATGAAAGATCACTCTTCTATGTGCAATTTTCTGGATTTTATTTGACATTACAAACCTTGTGTTCAAGGTCATGAAACTAAAACCTGCTTAACAGAAATAGAATTAATGTGTAATATTTCTACATACACCAATCAGGCATAACAATATGACCACCTTCCTAATATTGTGTTGTTCCCCCTTTTGCTGCCAAAACAGCCCTGACCCGTCGAGGCATGGACTCCACTAGACCCCTGAAGGTGTGCTGTGGTATCTGGCACCAAGATGTTAGCAGCAGATCCTTTAAGTCCTGTAAGTTGCGAGGTGGGGCCTCCATGGATCGTACTTGTGTGTTCAGCACATCCCACAGATGCTCGATTAGACTGAGATCTGGGAAATTTTTGAAGGCCAAGTCAACACCTCAAACTCATTGTTGTGCTCCTCAAACCATTCCTGAACCATTTTTGCTTTGTGGCAGAGCGCATTATCCTGCTGAAAGAGGCCAAAGCCCCCAGGGAATACCGTTTTCAGGAAATGGTGTTCATGGTCTACAACAATGCTTAGGTAGGTGGTACGTGTCAAAGTAACATCCACATGGATGGCAGGACCCAAGCAATTTGAGCTACAGTAGCTTGTCTGTTGGATCGGACCACACGGGCCAGCCTTCACTCCCCACGTGCATCATTGAGCCTTGGCCTCCCATGACCCTGTCGCCGGTTCACCACTGTTCCTTCCTTGGACCACTTTTGATAGATACTGACCACTGCAGACCGGGAACACCCCACAAGAGCTGCAGTTTTGGAGATGCTCTGACACATCTTCTAACACATCAGCTTTGAGGACAAAATGTTCACTTGCTGCCTAATATATCCCATCCACTAACAGGTGCCGTGATGAAGAAATAATCAGTGTTATTCACTTCACCTGTCAGTGGTCATAATGTTATGCCTGATCGGTGTGTGTGTATATATATATATATATATATATATATATATATATATATATAAACATATATATATATATATATATGTTTTTTTCAAATATCAATTGTTAATAACTATAAAAAAGAAATGTGGTAACAGGGTTGACATTTTAAGACACTTTAAAAGATAACTATAAAACTGAATTTTCTTTAGACAAAACATTGTTAAAGCATTAAAACTTATTTTAAATATTATATAATCATATTTAATTGTATTACTAAAATAAATATCAATGGTTCACTATACATTTATCATGGTAGCGGGGTTGATATTTTAAGATACTTTAAAAACACAAGGCAAAAAAAATATTTTAAATGTTATTTAATTAGAATTATATTTTAATTATATTATATTAATTAAAAGTAAATATCAATTTTTCACTATACAATATGGCAACAGGGTTTATATTTTAAGACACTTTAAAAAGATAGCACAATAAAACTTCATTTTCTTTAGACAAAAATGTTTAAAAACATTAAAAAATATTTTAAATATTATATAACCATATTATAATTATATTACTAAAAATAAATATCAATGGTTCATTATACAATATTATTGTTGAGGGGTTTATATTTCAAGATACTTTAAAAAGATAAGGCAAAAAATGTTCTGAAAATATATATATATTTTTTAAAACATTACAAATTATTTTAAGTATTCTATAATCATAGTTGTATTTTAGTTATTTTATGTTATATTACTTAAAAATAAATATACATTTTTTTAATATACAATATCTTAACAGGGTTGATATGTCAAGACACTTTAAAAAGATCAAGCAAAAAATGTAATTTCTTTAGACAAAAACACTTAAAACATTATTATTTTAAATATATAATTATATTTATATTTTAATTATATTACTAAAAATAGATAACAACTGTTCACTATACAATATCATGGTAGCGGGGTTGATGTTTTAAGATAATTTAAAAAGATTTTTTAGACAAAGCATCTTTATAACATTAACAGTTATTTAAAATATTATACAGTTGCTTATATTTCAATTATATTATATTAAAAATATCAATTTTGAACTCTACAATATCATGGTAAAAGGGCTGATATTTTAAGGCACTTTAAAAATATAAGGCAACATAACAGAGGAGACTTGTCTTTGATGAGTACAATTTGTGAAAGTATTATGATGTCATTATTATTATTTTATTATTTATAGAATAAGTCATTAATGTAAAATGGGGAATAATATGATGGTAAGAGTTGACAGACATAAATTTCCAGTCTGTTTAATAATACAAAAAAAAAAAGAAAAAAAAAAAAAGGAGAGAATAAAAACCAAATACTGGAGAAAAAAAAATTGCTGGGGACAAGCAAGAAAAAAAGTGTACATTAATACATATACGTTGTTTTGTAGAATGGTATAAACTATGGTATTACCATAGTACCATGTCAAAAATGTACAGTGATCGTCTTTGGCAGTTTTTGTTAATGGCTTCTTTTTTCATGTCAGTGATGTTTGTGAGCAAGCACTAAATGAGTGTATGTAAATGTGCCTTTCTTTCATACAGTAAATAACTCCAGGCAGATGCCATATGTCACACATGGATCTGCTCTTAGCCAATCAGAGCTCATCTCCAGCTGAAGAACTAATTGTCTTCAACCTCCTGTTGCTTTCCTCTAAATATAAGTCGCAACAAGGCTCAGTATGTGTGTTACTGCCGTGTGGTTAGTTTCTGCTCAAGTTTGACAGTAAAATCTTTGTGAGGGTCCACGGGAGCTAATTCACACCTGTGTTGCTGAATGGAGCAGAGGTACCTGAGAGAGACCTGCAGCTGTGCGGGTTACCGGCGGGACGCTGGTATCCATCGGCACACAGGCAGTGAAAAGATCCGTAGGTGTTGATGCACTGGTGACTGCAGGGAAAGTTCTCCGAACATTCGTCCACGTCGATGCAAGTCCTGCCGTCGTTTTTCAGACGAAACCCCGGCCAGCACGTACACTACAAAAAAAACCAAACAAAAATAAAAACATATTTGTGCATGAATCTTACAAAAATCTTTCAAGAACATGTCTGGGTTATTTTTAAAATGTCTACAAAAAATAAAAATAAATAAATAGAAGAGAAAGTGCATTTCTCAGAAATAAATATTGTTTGTATGCGTTATTTTTTTTATAGTTTTCAAAATAAAATAAAACAAACAAACAAAGTTATATAAATGTTGTAGAATACAAAACAATTATTGTACATAAAAATAAATAAATAATGATGTTATATAAAGCAAATATTATTAATAATTATTATTAGAATTAATATTTATTATAAGTAAACTATTTTTAATTAACAGAATGAATTTAATGGTCATTAAAAATATGCAAAACTTATTCAAAAATTATATATACATAAGTCATTCTCCTGCTGTAATCCTCCATGTCATTCTCCTGCTGTTATACATATATTTGTTATTTAACTGTTTTATTTATTATTTTTATTACATTTTATTTTCTTAATCAACTTTTCTATGTGACTTTTGGGTGAAATATGACCATGGGAAATTTTCTTGAAGTTCACTCTAATAAGAAGTTAATGGACAGGAAGTGAGCAGTGAAACAAAACGATGTTTGCAAAGTTTCTAGCTCATTAGTTTAGTCATTAGTCCTTCATTATAACTATGCTTTACATTTTAATTGTGCTGTAACAGAAGTTAAAATAAGCAAGAAAAACACAACTATTGTAAGTTTGGAGCTGCCGTGCCCTTGACTGCCTGTTTTTAAAGTCAGTGTGGCTGTCAAAGGACCGGGCCAGTATTCTGAGACGTCTGCCAAACGAGGCTGTTCGATCTGCCACTCACTGTGTGTGTGTGTGTGTGTGTGTGTGTGTGTGTGTGTGTGTGTATGTGTGTGTGATTCTCCCACCAAAAGCACACTTTGTGCTTTACATGTCATTCTCCTGCTGTTCACTAAATCAACTGATTTTCTCAAGCTTTAAATATCTAGCATACACGTTTTAGCACGCTTGTTTATACATTCAACGGTAAAAAGTTGTAAAATGACTGAAAATGGGATCATAACATTTTCTACGGATTTAGAGCCAAGTGCTATAAACCTCTGCGGAATGCAAAAACATATTATTACTTTGAATGATTTGTTTGCGCAGACTTTTCCAATATTGTCGTAGCCGCTAAAGCCTGCTAATGAGGTTTACCGAAGATTTGCAGGAAAAACAAAAATATTCTTTTGTATTCGTAGGTCGACGTTTCGTCTCTCATTTCCAATTGTGGATGTTTTTAGTGCGGAACGAACCTGAAGTTGAACCAGACACTTAATTGGTGGAAAGAAAAACCTCATGCAGCATGAAAAATGTGCTCTCTCACACACCTTGTATCCCACGGGTAGGTCTTGACAGTCCTGGGTACAGCCGCTGACTTTACGGTTTAAACACTCATTAACGTGGCAGTTCCTCTCATCCGATCGGTCCCCGCAGTCATCATGCTGATTACACACGCTTCCCAGTGGAACGCAGCGGCCGTTTGCGCACATGAAAACCGAACCGTTGCACAAACTTTCTAAAACATGGAGCAGCGAGAAAAAAAAAAAAAAGGAGAGACAGAAATGGACAAAACCATCAGATGACAAAGAACTCAAGTGGTTGCTAGGGTTATCTGGGTGGACTGTAGCACGTTGCTATGCCCTACCTAGAGTTACTATGCGGTTGCTAGGGTGTTCTGGGTGGTTTTTAGCATGTTGCTAGATGGATGCCCACTGGTCCAAGTCAAATTAGTGTTTTAAAGTTGTACTGTAAACATGTTGTAAACATCTGAACTGAATTTCCCCTCACAAATATAAACATAAAAATAAACATAAAATGTTTCTTAATGAGCTTGGCTGTGAACAGTAATGGCATCTGTTAACATTAATGGCATATGTTTGCCCTGAAACCAAAAAATGAAGAACAGAGGCGCAGCAGTTTCATCAGCCCCTCTCTGCCCACCTCAGGTGGCACTGGCAGGGGTACAAGACGCAAACGGGGAGGACCAGGTGTTCTGACAAATCCCATATGGGACGGAACCCTGGAACCTGTCAGTCAAATGGGGTGCGTGACACACGAGAGGGACTCGCCTGCAGCGGAACACTTTGGGTTGATTGGCAGCTCGTCTGATTGGTCCAGACAGTCGGGGAAGCCATCACATTCCCATTGGGCTCTCAATAAACACCGCCCATCCGCACAGCGGAACTCCTCTTCTTTGCATAAACGGTACTCTGGAGAGAAAGAGTATGACAGGAAGGACTTTATAACAATGAGGCAAAAAGTTAGAGCAGTTACTGTTTCAAATGTGTGATATATCAGTCACTATATTACTGAGATAACCCTTATTATTGAGATGAAGTTAATATAGAATTATAAAAGAAAGAAATATTGTCACTCAGTTATAAAGTCACAATTGCAAGATATGAAGTCACAAATCAAGTCACAATAATGGGAAATATTCACATAAAGTCACAATGGGAGACAAAGTTGCAAATTGTGAGAAATAAAGTCACATCACAATATATAGCCATATTGTGAAAATAGTCACAATTGCAAGATATAAAGTCATATTGTGAAAATGGTCACAAATGCGAGATATAAAGTTCTATTGTGAAAATATTCACAAATGCGAGATTATAAAGTCATATTGTGAAAATCGTCAAAATCGCGAGAAATAAAATAATATTGTGAAAATAGTCACAATTGTGAGAAAGTAACAGAAAAAAAGTCACATTTCGTGATATCAAGTCACAATGGGAGACAAAGTCGCAAATTGCAAGAAATAGTCACATTGCAAGATATAAAATCATATTTAGAAAGAAATCACTATTGCGAGAAACAGTCACTGAGAGAAATAGTCTCATTTTCAGATATTAAGTCACAAATGGAATATATAAAGTCAAAATTATGAGAAAAGTTGTAATTATGAAAAATAGTTATACTGAGAGATTAAAAGTCACATTTTTAGATATAAAGTCGTAATTGGGATTTACAAACACAATTATGATAAAAAAGTCGCAATTACGAAAAAAGTCGCAATTACGAAAAAAGTTACACTGCAAGATTTAAAGTTACATTTTGAGATATAAAATTACAAAAATGGGACATACAAATACACAATTATTAGAAAAAAAGTCACAATTAACATTTTCAAAAAAAATAAATAAATAAATAAATAAATTGTAAGACCATAGAAATGTTGGGCATTATTTTAATGATAACTACACTTTTTTTTTTTTTTTTTCAATCAAATTCTCATTACTAAATTAGATTAAACATACATATATTTATATAATTTTGTATTAATACATCATGACAGTATTTGTTGAACTCACTTTAATTTACACAGATTTAAAGGGTTACTTCACCCAAAAATTTAATTTCTGTCATTAAGTACTCACCCTCATATCATCCCAAACCCGTAAGACCTTCATTCATCTTCGGAACACAAATTAAGATATTTTTGATGAAATCCGAGGGTATCTGATCCACACATAGGCAGCAATGTCATTGCACCTTTTGACGTCCAGAAAGGTAGTTGAAAACATGGTTAAAATAGTCAACGTGACTACAGTGGTTCAACCCTAATGTTATGAAGTGACGAGAATACTTTTTGTGCGCAAAAACAAAACAAAAATAATGACTTTATTCAACAATTTGAACCGTTGTCATACGTAGTGAACTCAGAGCAGGCTTCCTTGTTTACATCCAAATGCCGGCTCATTATTGGCCGGATCCTGTGTCAGCATCACATGCAAGCGTCGTGCTGCTCACGTGAACAGCCTCGGCCAATACTGAGTTGGCGTTCGGACATAAACAAGGAAGCCTGCACCAAGTTCACTACGTATGACAACGGTTCAAATTGTTGAATAAAGTCGTTATTTTTGTTTTGCACACAAAAAGTATTCTCGTCGCTTCATAACATTAAGTTTGAACCACTGTAGCCACGTTGACTATTTTAACCATGTTTTCAACTACCTTTCTGGACGTCAAAAGGTGCAATGACATTGCTGCCTATGTGTGGATCACATACCCTCGTATTTCATCAAAAATATCTTAATTTGTGTTCTGAAGATGAACGAAGGTCTTACGGGTTTGGAATGACATGAGGGTGAGTAATTAATGACAGAAATTTCATTTTTGGGTGAACTAATCCTTTAAAAAGAAAAAAAAAGAAAAAAACTATTACAGATTTACAACTTATTTTATGCAAAAATGTAGTTTCTTATTGTCTTGTCAGGTGTGTGAGATTCATCTTCATAGGTAACAATAAAAAAGCTGAACAGATATATTTCAGTTAATTATTATAAGCTAGCATGTTTATTCTTAGATCTGAGGTATGGCACACTTAGTTTTGCATGTATTCCAACCATTGAAACGTCCAATTAATTTTGTGCCAACATAATTACACCACATTAAACAGGGCGCAATGGGATGGTCATTTTCGGTAGAAACTAATGAATCGAGAAACAGAAGCTACTTACCGCATTCAAGAGACTCGTCAGAACCATCTCCGCAGTCGTCGTCATGGTCACACACAAAACGCCGCGGGACGCAGTTCTGGTTCCGACACTGGAATGTGCTCTCAGTGCACGTGTTGTTTGGAGCTTATTAAAGAGAGGAACAGGAACAAACAGGAAGTTAGCTATGTGTTAGGATAAAAGGAGGAGGATATAATAGACACCTGAGTCTAAAATCCCCAATTATTTTGGTTGCGAGTCAGAAAACTCAGGGATAGCAGATAAAAAGACGTCATTTCAGGTAAATCTGGCACCTTAAAATCCAAGGGCGGTGTTAATTAGTGTGCATTAAAATAATAAAAAATAAATCAAAATAAAATAAAAAATGGATTTTATAATAATAAAAAAAAAAACTGTCAAAGAATTGAAACATTTTAAAGTTGTCAACAAAACTAAATTCAAGCATTTATGCATAAATATAAGAAACATATATACCAATATATATCATATGTCCAAACATATAACTGATACTTTAATTTACTAGCTTCATTAATATTGCCAAAAGGAGCCATTATGTTACTACAATGTGGTTTGAGGTGAAAATAGGAAATGTACAAGAACGTTGCTGGTTTTGTAGGGGGAAATATCATGGTTGAAATTACCACAGCCAGCTACTGCTAGTTCATCGCTGCCATCAGGACAATCTCTCTCCCCGTCACATAACCAGTTCCTGGGTACACAAGCGTATGATCCTGGGCAACTGAACAAGCCAGGGGCGCATGTTGCTGAGCCTGCCGAGAGAGAGAATCAGAAAGAGAGAGAATGAGAATCTCAATCTCAAGCCAACATGCTGCAATGTCATTAATGAATATTCATGTATTTAAAAAACAAAAAAACAAATAAACTTCCTCCAAGTAAATGAAAAGCTTTAAGCATCGTTATAAGAACTTGTTTAACAATCTGCTTGTGGTTGACCTTTGTGAAACTTGAGTTTTTTTTCAGAGTCCATTTGTTAGGAGCACAGCATGGCCATAAATTAGCAAATATGATGAAACCGCAGGCCAATTTTTCTTCCCGCCTCTTTCATGTTGATTTATATCCTTCCTTTCAGAGGAAGACTTTCATTGTGTGGCCTAAATGCAAATTCATGCTTCAGAGTTTTACCGCAAATTTCCTCGCTTTCGTCCAATCCGTCACCGCAGTCGTCCTCCCCATCACAGAGCCATTGTTTGGCGATGCACTTGTTTTTCGAGCAGGCGAACTGGTTCCATAGGCACGATGAATCTAGAAGGGAACAGTTTTAACTTTGAAATCAAACTCAAGGGAGACCGTAATGACAATTAAAGAAACAGTACAAACAAAAATTACGATTCTGTCATCATTTATGTTGTTTTGAACCACTTTGACATTAGTTCTTCCATAGAACACAAAATATGATGTTTTGGAAACGTTCACGCTGCTCTTTTCCAAATAGAATGGGTCATCAAGCTGTCAACAGTGTTCAAATTTACAAAATATTTTATGATGTGGTTCAGGGAAGTTAGAAAGTCATAATGGTTTGAAAAGACATGAGGGTGAATAAATAATGACAGAATTTTCATTTTGGTGGGAATTATTCCTGTCATTATTTAAAACTAAGAAAAAGAACATTTATACCCTATAATAAGCAAAATGGAAGAGAAAACATTTATGAATCCATTCAATAGTTATACGTTTGCCTGTGAATGCCAAATTGAGTGCAGTAGCTGAAGAGGGTGGCCTCTAAAAGCTCTCTTCGCCCTTGTTGAGATTAGAGATTCAACTTTGGAAGACGATCCTGCTAGCAAGCACTTTTAAAGTAATTGTCTGCTTGCATACGCACGCGAGCCACGAAAGGTGCGAACAAATATGCCCCTATCAGCAGTCTGAAAGTTTGTTTGCGTTTGCCATCGATTTTGTGATATCTGGGCAAAGCCACCAGGGGCTGAAACAGAGAGACCAAGGTCAGAAAGAGAAAGGTGTGACACCTAAAGGCTGAAGACAATGAAACTGAAGAGGATAAATAGGTAAATGAGGGTGATTCTTCAAAAGCAGCCATAGGGGAGGTCTCAAAAGAACAAATAACCAAAATGAAAGGTGAAAAAGCACTGGAGCATTTGTCAAGATCAAGGACACGGAAATAAATCCGTATTACTTCTGATTTTGGGTCAGTGATTACGAGGGCGGCGAGCGGTCCAGAGTTGCGCTGGCTACACGGGAGCTTCACTCGCAGATCAGAGTTCTTGTTCAGAACACAACGCTTTGAAGCTGAACCAAATGGATTCCTGCCATGGGGTCGGGACAGAAGCAAAGCAATGGTTGGTCGCAGCAGGAAAGCAGAACTTCCTAGAACTTCCTACCTTAAAGTTCTGCTCACTACGGAGGTACATGGGAGAGTTTGAGATGGAGAGAAACATCAATGTCTATAAGGTTAATAATTATACAATACATTACCGCAAGGTGTGGATGGAATAATCCTTCACCTACTGTTATACAATTTATAAATTTATTCTAACACAGGTCTTCTAAGATTTTCTCCCAAAGAACAGCCTGAAAACGAAGTGTGTTGGTTTACGTAGACATGAGCTTCAACAAATGCAACGAGAGTGAGTAAAAGTGTTTCTTCATTATTTTTACTAAGAATTATAAAGATTTTTTCTGTATAATTCTTAGTAAAAATAATGAAGAAACACAATCATATTTCACACTATAATTGTTACTGTTTTTGCCTCAGAGTAAAATTTAAAATGGGTAATTTTGAAATAAAGTTGCAACTGCATGATCTAAAGTCACGATAATGAGAAATAGCCACAGTGATAAGATTATTATCCCAAATATTTTGGGATATAAAGTCACCATGGGAGATATAAATTCGCAACTTGTGAGATTTTTTTCTCCCCCAAAAACTGTCATAATTACGAAAAATAAAGGCACACTACGAGATAAAAAGCAGAATTGCAAGATATATAGTCATATTGTGAGATATAGTAACAATTCTGGAAAAAAAATCATTATAACGAGAAAAATAAAGCCACATCGCAAGATTTAAAGTCACATTTTGGTATATAGTCACAATGGGAGGTATAAATTAGCAAATTTCGAGAAATAAAGTTATAATCACTAGAAATAAAGTCACATCGTGAGATATAAAGCAGCATTGCGAGATTGTGAGGTTGCAATTATGAGAAAAAAAGTAACATTTCTGAAATATAAAGTCAAAAATGGGGCTTATAAACAAAAGTCACAATTACTGAGTTGGAAATGAGCTTCAATAAAATGCAGCCACACAAAAGATACCAGATTATTAGACTTCTACAGTAATTCATCAGGAATTCAAAATAAAAGAATAGGACAGAGTAGACTACAAACAGACTTGCTGATAACTGTAATGCTGTAAAGCCAGGAATGTCAAGCAGCTAAACTCTCACATTTAGCACTTACCACATACTAGCCATGACAAGTGGATCAATAGAGCAAAATAGCACTTACGCTCTAATGTAGATGGTCGTGCGTGACTAGAAGATAAATAAAACCTTTAGACGTGAATATATTCATTAGGATGACATATAGAGTGCAGAATGTGTCCGGCAGGCATGATTAGTTGATAAATATAAAGAGGTGGCGCTCACCGCATTGAAATTCATCGGCTCCATCCTCACAGTCTTTCTGTCCGTCGCACAACCAGACGCTGGAGATGCAGTTTCCACTGGGACACGCAAAATGGCCATCCTCACACGTATGGACTGCAGAGGCTGGGAGAAACGCCAAAATGGGGACAATGAAGGTTTAGAGAAACCTGCAGAAAACCATCTGCGATTCCTACTGCTTGATATTACCAAAGGGTTTGCTAGGTTCACTCACCACTTCAAGAAAAGGATGAAAACATGCTGTAAACAAATCAATTGTGTGACCTCTGAATGTCTACCTCAACTTCAACCATCCAATTTGTTATCTGTGGTTTTATATTTGTGTTTGGTTTCTGACTTGTACAAACCCGATTCCAAAAAAGTTGGGACACTGTACAAATTGTGAATAAAAAAGGAATGCAATAATTTACAAATCTCATAAACTTATATTTTATTCACAATAGAATATAGATAACATATCAAATGTTGAAAGTGAGACATTTTGAAATATCATGCCAAATATTGGCTCATTTTGGATTTCATGAGAGCTACACATTCCAAAAAAGTTGGGACAGGTAGCAATAAGAGGCCGGAAAAGTTAAATGTACATATAAGGAACAGCTGGAGGACCAATTTGCAACTTGTTAGGTCAATTGGCAACATGATTGGGTATAAAAAGAGCCTCTCAGAGTGGCAGTGTCTCTCAGAAGTCAAGATGGGCAGAGGATCACCAATTCCCCCAATGCTGCGGCGAAAAATAGTGGAGCAATATCAGAAAGGAGTTTCTCAGAGAAAAATTGCAAAGAGTTTGAAGTTATCATCATCTACAGTGCATAATATCATCCAAAGATTCAGAGAATCTGGAACAATCTCTGTGCGTAAGGGTCAAGGCCGGAAAACTATACTGGATGCCCATGATCTTCGGGCCCTTAGACGGCACTGCATCACATACAGGAATGCTACTGTAATGGAAATCACAACATGTGCTCAGGAATACTTCCAGAAAACACTGTTGGTGAACACAATCCACCGTGCCATTCGCCGTTGCCGGCTAAAACTCTATAGGTCAAAAAAGAAGCCATATCTAAACATGATCCAGAAGCGCAGGCATTTTCTCTGGGCCAAGGCTCATTTAAAATGGACTGTGGCAAAGTGGAAAACTGTTCTGTGGTCAGACGAATCAAAATTTGAAGTTCTTTTTGGAAAACTGGGACGCCATGTCATCCGGACTAAAGAGGACAAGGACAACCCAAGTTGTTATCAGCGCTCAGTTCAGAAGCCTGCATCGCTGATGGTATGGGGTTGCATGAGTGCGTGTGGCATGAGCAGCTTACACATCTGGAAAGGCACCATCAATGCTGAAAGGTATATCCAAGTTCTAGAACAACATATGCTCCCATCCAGACGTCGTCTCTTTCAGGGAAGACCTTGCATTTTCCAACATGACAATGCCAGACCACATACTGCATCAATTACAACATCATGGCTGCGTAGAAGAAGGATCCGGGTACTGAAATGTCCAGCCTGCAGTCCAGATCTTTCACCCATAGAAAACATTTGGCGCATCATAAAGAGGAAGATGCGACAAAGAAGACCTAAGACAGTTGAGCAACTAGAAGCCTGTATTAGACAAGAATGGGACAACATTCCTATTCCTAAACTTGAGCAACTTGTCTCCTCAGTCCCCAGACGTTTGCAGACTGTTATAAAAAGAAGAGGGGATGCCACACAGTGGTAAACATGGCCTTGTCCCAACTTTTTTGAGATGTGTTGATGCCATGAAATTTAAAATCAACTTATTTTTCCCTTAAAATTATACATTTTCTCAGTTTAAACATTTGATATGTCATCTATGTTGTATTCTGAATAAAATATTGAAATTTGAAACTTCCACATCATTGCATTCCTTTTTTATTCACAATTTGTACAGTGTCCCAACTTTTTTGGAATCGGGTTTGTACATCAAGGTCATTTTAAACCTGCAACAGTGTACCTTGATTGGAGAAACCACAGCAAAGGTCAGAAGCTGAATTGTCTTCATATTACTAAATTCTGGAAGACTCTTCTGCAGTTGAGTTTTCAAAAAGCAAACTTTTTTTTTTTTTGAGCAAACATTCCCATAGAATCAATGCTAGCAACTTTAGCTAACAATCACATATTTGTATGGTGTATTTCTGCCTTCAAGACCTCCAGAGAAGCTCCTACTGTATGGAGAAGTTTGGAAATCATAAATGGGTGTTTACAGGAACTTTTGTGTCCCAAGACATTGATTTTTATTAAAACATTTATCTTTTGCTGTATAAAGACATTAAAACTGCCTAGGAAACTGTTTACCATGGTATAATTTATATTTACTACTTTTCAAATTCCTTTATATATTGTATATTTTGTTTTACTCTTTTCCAAGATCCAAAGTTTTCATTTAAAATCCATATGAAAATAACTGTGCTAATTTTGTGTGAATATTATATATTGTGTGTGTGTGTGTGTGAAATCATATATATGTATATCAATATCAACAACACAAAAAATGTCAACATTCACAATTAAACCTCAATTATGATTGTTAGCAACCCTTTTCCAACATGATTCTTTCACTGACATGCCCAAACTTGCAAGTTTCAAAGAAAATCCAGAGTTTCCAACTTTTAATTACGACATTGTGGTGCGCTCAATTCATAAATTCTGACAGGGCCGTAAAGTTCAGCACAAAAAAATTCTACATAATTATCGACTTCCAGAGTTGCGTTTTACTCAGCCGAAAGGATTATTAAGTCACTAAATATTCTCAGTAGGACCTGGGCCTTCTACATATATCATAAATATCTAAGCATATTACTGTCAAATATTTGGCAGGACTCAGTGTGATTGAGTCAAAAAAAGTCCACGTTTCAGAGCATCATAAAAGGCACTAGCGATGTGAGCCGTCACTGCACCGCAATGCAAACTTTGTAAAAATTCCCTTTGTTTCCAGTGCTATTTTCCATTCTGAACGTGACAATCTTGTACTTTGAACACAAACAAACAAGAGAAAGACAGATTGAGAGAGAGAATGCAAATGCATTTCTACCGTGGCAGTGTATTTCGTCTGCATAATCCCCACAGTCGTTGGCTCCGTCACAGATCCAGGAGGGATGAACACACAGAGACGTGGAATTGCAGCTTAGAAACCTATCGCTTTTGCTGGTGCGAGCACCCAGTCTGTAGTATTCCATGCAGTCTGTGCTATCTGGAAATACACAGAGGACAATGAGACGAGTGTTTCACACATTCAGTGACACGCAAACACACACCATCAGAAGTGCGAACAGGCTAGTGCCTTCACACGTTAATCTTACTACAGCTTTTCTCGTCCGATGCGTCAGCGCAATCGATGATCTGATTACACCAGGATGATGCAGGAATACAGGAACCGTCTGCACAACGTCGCTCGGAAGACAAACATGAGGAATCTGGAACCACAGGGAAAAATGTAGATGCTCTACATTACCCATAAGACTTTATTTTACTTGAATTTAATGATAATTGCCCAAAATAGTAAAATAATGTTACACACTTCAATAAAATCATATTTTAAGAACCTCTAACTTGATTCATTTTAGGGTTCTGAATGTATTTCTGGAGATTTTTGGCTCAAGTTTGAAAGCTCCAAATAAAGCCAGACCCCTTTAAAGCACCAAAATGCTTTAAATGAAGTCAGACCACTTTAAAGCAAATTAAAATGCTTTAAATGAAGTCAGACCCCTTTAAAGCAATCCGAATTGAGATCAGTTTAGTATGTAATGAATGCAAAGTGGTATGGATTAACTTCCCTTATACATTAGCATAATTTTAAATTATAAAGAATAATACAATTGCAAGAACATTAAAATTTAAGCAGACAGTGTTTCAAAAATATGTGTAAACAGAAAGTAAACTGAAAGCAGCAAAATGAGATCTTACT
Source organism: Mylopharyngodon piceus (assembly GCA_039654765.1). NCBI lineage: Eukaryota > Metazoa > Chordata > Actinopteri > Cypriniformes > Xenocyprididae > Mylopharyngodon > Mylopharyngodon piceus. Next base: position 35,124,411 of record CM077438.1, read on the forward strand.
CCATTTTCAAGTCCAGAGATAGTGTGAATGCAAAACTGGTCTATTTAAAGAGATGTAAGTTTGATTCTTAGTGGTAGTGGAGATAAGAATCAAGTTTCATTGGTTACAGGTGACAATATACAATACAAATAATTGTAATGAGATTTATTCGTTTATTTACAAAATCATATAAAACCAGTTTCTGTAAAGTGACAAGTCATTTTGATTCTGCATTGATGGCAAGAGAACAACTTTCATTGGCCTTCACAGAAGCATAGTATAGAGATCTGTGGTTTGTACCATCTACATTATAGATGTGTTTCTGCATTAAAGCTTAATGTTGTTATTTAGATGTTCAAGCAAGGCAAGAATTCAAGGATGTATTGCAATTTCTCTAGTTGGGAAGAAAATTGAAAAACTAAGATTCAAGGACTGACAAACACTGGACTAAGCTTGTGTTTCAAATATGTAACAAGAAGAAAAAATACCCACTGTTACAGTAAACTTCATCTGAGTTATCCCCACAATCATTCACGCCATTACAGAAGCGATGGTTGGCCACGCAGCGCTGGTTATAGCATGATTTAAAGCTGTGTCTGCAGTTCCGGTTTTCTAGAGAATGAAAAAGTTGAGAATTAGGCTCTACAATAGCATGTATGTAACTACAGTAATGTCAGTTAAATGGATGGATGGATGGATGGATATAGACAGACAGACAGATAGATAGATAGATAGACAGATAGATAGATAGACAGACAGACAGACAGACAGACAGACAGATAGATAGATAGATAGATAGATAGATAGATAGATAGATAGATAGATAGATAGATAGATAATGTGCAATGTAAAGTTTAGATAGAAAAATGATCTGAGAACAACTGCTTTATTTGAAACTATTTTGAAATATTGAAACTATTTGAGAGAGAGAGAGAGAGAGAGAGAGAGAGAGAGAGAGAGAGAGAAATAGAGCAGCATTCGGCCTGTCACATCATTCGCACTCATTACGTTTTTGCCAGACTGCTGTAAGCTTGTCTTATTAGCCCATGTCACAGGAGAACAGGAAGACCTTCTGTGGCTTCCTTCATTCAGTTTAGAGATGAAGCTTGAGGGCTCAAACACAACATCATGACTGATTGGTTTCTTACCGCAGTACTGCATCTTTTCATCCGACCTGTCTTTGCAGTGCGCGATGCCGTCACATGTCAGTTGGTAATCAATGCATTCCCCGTTTCCGCACTGGAACTCAGAGTAGATGTTACAGGAGGAGTTCATGGCTAGAAGACAAGAGTAAAAGATATTTGTAGAATTGTGATGTGCTATGCTGAAGTAAAGATTAGGGATGTGCATTGACTGCTTGAGTGTGCGACACATAATCAGCAGAGGACTCAAGGTCAGACGTGGCAATGGAGCAAGTTCCATTTGCACTTTTTTTTTTTTTACACTGTTGGTCTATGTACACAGACTTCAAAGGGATCTCTCTTTGGCCTTTGCATCGAGTCCCCTGTGTTCCATTCCATTCCATTCCATCAGATGCACTACGTCTAGCTGTTTGAACACAAAAACACATCTGTGTATAAGCCCTGTAATCCTCTCCAAGCGAGTGTTGAGCGCTGCTGCAATCCCAGACTGAAAGTCACTGTGTATAGTGCCTGTATAGAGCTGTCCTGAATCTAAGCATCTAATAATCTAATGTTCTAAAAATTCCAGGTTGATGGATGTTTCAGTATCAAGATCTAGATAGGAGCACCCAGAAGTCCAAATTTAAGGTATCCATTATCTTGATTACTAGAGTAGCAAAACATCTAATATCTAGATCTAGTCAAAAGTGTCAACTATGCAGATGTGGGGTAAAGACACTAGTATCTAGACTTAAAGCAGTGTATAATACTTTATATCCAGATAGGATCTAAAACTGCCACCCCCTTGGCATTTAAAGTGTAGCAAAAAGAATTTAGACCACAATCTGGAATAAGAATTTACGCCACAATCCGACACAAGAATTCAGATCACAATCTGGATTTACAATCTATATTCAAATGAATGTAGATTACAATCTGGATGTACCATATATATATCATAATCTGGTTCCAGAATTAAGCAGGATTTATACTATAGATTATAATCTGAATCTAGATCACATTCTTGATTTAGAATCTATATTCGGAGTAAGGGAAATCTGGATTACAATCTGGATGTACAATTGTTTTTCATAATATGGATCCAGAGCCTAAATTGTGAGCAAAACAAATCTGAATCACAATCAGAATTTAGAATCTATATTCAGAGTGAGAATGATTTTGAATTGCAATATGGATGTACTATATAGATCATAATCTGGTACCAGAATTATATATTCAGAGCCAACTTAATCTGAGTCTGGATTTAGAATATGGATTATAATTTGAATCTAGACTAGAATCTTGTTCAAGAATCTATATTCAAAGAATAGGGAAACCTGAATTACAATCTGGATTTGGAATCTTATTCAGAGCAACAGAAATCTAAATCACAATCTTGATGTAGAATCCAAATCTGAGCCAGTCATTCAATTCAGATAAAGAATCTTTTCAGAGCTCTTACAAGTGCACTAACTGGACCTCTAAAAAAAGGTTGAAGTCATAAAGTTGTTTGGCCACATCATATGGACTTAGCCACATTACTCCAGGAGAATAGTCCAGGAGAATGAGCAAGAGAAACAGAGAGAGAGGGTACAGGACTTACATACACATCTGTTATCAGCCAGTAATATCCGTTCCCCTCGGCAAGTACAGTTTACCACACCAAGCGGAGTCAAAAGGCAGAGGTCATGGCACCCTCCATTATTCACACTGCAGGGGGACGACTCACCTGGAAGTAATAAAGAGAAATCCTTGATAACAAATTACTCATCTTAGAGCATTGCAACAAATTGTGACATCTCTAACTGTTTGACAAGTTTTACAGCTTGTACTTAGGGTAATGAATTGAATTTCACCTCAAATCACCATGAAATCAAAATGGACAATTCTTTTTTTTTATTAAATATTGCAGTATTACAAATGATTTATCCACATAATCTTTTTTTTTTTATTCATGTGCCCTCGTAATATTTAATTAAAAATATAGCTGCGAGCAGCAATTATTGGGGTTCAAGCGCTTTAAGGCATTTAAGCATATGCGTAAAAAGGTATAATGTTTTAATTAGCAAGCCTGTAACCATCTCAATCATAGATGGAAAAGACCATTTACAGCCAATATAGGCAATTTACCATAGGAAATTTATGGTTTAAAGGTGATGATACACGGGTCAACTTTTTGCAATGTCTAAAGATAGAAATTTGTTGCCCATTATCAATGGGAAAAGTGCCCAAGCAACATTGCTCAGCAACATTGCTCAAAAAGTTGCCCCGTGTATCATCACCTTGTAAAGCTTTTTAACAGTTATCAAGGTTAAGTCAAAAACCTAGGACTAGTTCACCAAAGTTGTTTTTTGAAATAATCTCCAATATTTAACGATTCGATGGACAGCGGCGGTCCTAGAGACAAAGTTGCTCAGAATGAGTTCTACCTTGCGGTATGAATGTCGTGTGCGAAAAATCACATGACACGCAATCCTTTACCCACGTGAAAAATGCGAATGCACCCCGCCAGTGGCTGATTTCTTTCGAAATTCTCACAGGCCTCTAGGGGTGTAAGTCAAACAGGCCCAGCAAGTTTCGTTCTGATCGGCCTCCATTAACCTTGTCTGTCTCTAACCTTGTCTTGTCTCTAACATGTTTTTTGAGATGCGCCAATGTCCACATAGACAATTACGACGCCTTGTACAAAGACACTGCATGCTAATTTTCAAGTCAATCAGACTAATGGTGAAGTAGCAAGCCATTTGCATATTTTTTTCAAGTTATAGTGCCACCAAGTGGCCAGTCGCCACGTCCCTTTTCACGCGACCACAGAATGAGCTCTTACAAAGGTGTACCGAGTTTGGTGAAAATATCTCATTCCGTTCACGAGTTATAGCCATTTTAGTAAAAGTGGCTCTGCCAACTTCAAATGTTTTGGCGGCCCTTAGGGACCATGAATCGAAATTTCTTCTTTTTTTTTTTTATAATTATTGACAATCAGACTCCAGAGAATTTTGCAGCACTGGTTTGTTTCCGATTGTGCCAAAAACCTAGGACTAGTTCCTAGGTTTTTAAAAAAATTTTTTCCAAAAACTAGTTCCTAGGTTTTTCAAAAAGGTTTTTCAAAAAACCCAAAATACTCAAAAATTTTGAACGATGAGCAAATCCGTGGGATTCCAATGATATAAGACACCCAAGCCTACGCCTAACGGTTTAGGAGTTTTTCGTACTTTTCACCGCTGTACTTCCCCCGTCAGGCTGATCGGGGCAAGCCTTGATGTTGTGGTGGTAGGAATACTACCAGCCCTCAAAGTTTCAAGTCTCTATGACTTAACAGTTTGGTCTGCCCAGTCACTTTTAGGGGAGAATGCTGATCCTTGGAAATTGTAACAATTACAATAGGGTTTCAGCGCTACACACCTGAACCTCTAATAACTTCCCCTCCCTCTTGTAGTGACATCTCTCCTGACCTGTTTACTGGTGTGAGAGTGGGACAACCTGTCACTCACATGAAATCGACCACAGCAAATGTCAATCCAGTGATCCAATCAATTCCCGATTGACAAAATCAAGCCCCACCTTCCATTTGCTCTTGTTCGAGAAGCCGTTTCACTCGGATATACATCACATTAGGCAAGAAAAGACTATTTCAACTTCCGTTTCATGCCAACTTTAAACAAACCCTACATTTGGCGCCACATTTGAATGTGTACAAAAAGTGTGCAAGGAACGGCAGAGAAGATGGAAAGAAGAAGCTTGGACAGTATCTTATTTTGTGTTCCATGGAAGAAAGAAAGCAAGGTGGATTTTTTGGTCAAATTATTTTTTTATATATATATATATACACACACACACACACACACATATATATATATATATATATATATATATATATATATACACACATACATACATACATACATACACACACACACACACACACACATATTATATATATATATATATATATATATATATATATATACATACATACATACATACATACACACACACACACACACACACACACACACACACACACATATATATATATATATATATATTTTTTTTTTTTTTTTTTTTTTTTTTTTTAAATGGGAAAATAAATACTTGATCCTTGTATTATTTAGTAATGGGCACAAAACATTCAATGGAATAAAGAACAGTATTATTGAAAGTTATGGGGAATATACTTTATTCACATTGGAAAATTGTGACTGCCTTTAAGAACGCTCTATTACAAATGCAGCCTAAGGCATCTGGTGTCTTTTAACACAACACACTACACCTGGCAGCACACACACACCCACACACCCACACGCACGCACATACTCAAGGCTTGAAGGGCACTCTTGCAGTGCCAGTCAGAGGGTTGGGCTCCTCAGCGGGTGTGAGTTTGAACTGTGCTTGGCACAGACGTTGGCGTGGAGCGTGGGTCTCTGAACCGTGCCCTATCTACACACACACGGCTGCCAGATTCTAGAGCCTTGGGCCGAGCGTATTCCCCTGCACAAATGGTGAGGATTCATATGAGTGCACTGGGCCAGCGTCTTTCACTGTTGTGACATGAGGCTTCAGTCCTGGGAGGCTTTTGCTTATTATGGGATAAGGCTTTAAATAGCTTGGACTCATCGATGGCTGATTTCTGTTGGCCGGTGATAATAAAGGAATGTTTATTAGTTGGAATTAAAGAAATTGCAGATGGTCCCCACTTTTAAAGGGACAGTTCACAGACAAAGAAAAATTATGTGATTACATTTATTATAAAAGAAAGTCAAAAGGGTGAGAAAGTGATGACAGAATATTCATTCCATTTAACTTTGTCTTAGCAGTTTTTACTCTTTTGAGTTATGACTTAAAAAGTAATGACTGAATGACTGAATATGTTTTTCTATCTCTTTTCCCCCCCAGCATTTTATAGCACAGTCTGAGCGAATTCCCTTAATAGTGTCGTCTGTGCCATATAGATAGGAGGAACGGTGGCCACCAAGGTCCACATCTCCTAAGAGAGGCCTGAGATGAGAAAATCTCCATTTGTGGTTTAGGATGCCAAGCATCTAAGCTGCTTCCATTAGAGTCCTTTGAAACACTGAGGCTTGAACCACAAACAAAGAAATGTCTCTATCGAAGCCAAGAAAGAAGCGGAGCAGAAAGTGGGCATTCTATAAATGTGTCACGTACTATAAATTCTGCTAATTCTGTAAATTTCATGGTGCAGTTTTATGTCCCGGGTGAATCGAGTTTGGTTTCTTCGCATTAAAAGATTTGCGCCTAAGGCACTTGAAATGTGTTGCTCCTTGTGAGTTTCAACAGATGCAATTACCAAGCACTGCAGGTATAAGTTTCGTGGTCGGGACACATAAACATAAAAGTCACCATGCTCACTGAACAGAATTTATGTAAATGTACTTCCAGCAGTGGAGGCCAGGCAGGGCATTTAGTAGGATTTTTGTCTGCAGAACCCTAACTCACAACTGAAAATGACATTTAAAGCATGCAAATATATGCACTTATCTTTTTCTTCAATTGTTTTTCAAATATATTTATAAATAAATCAAAATAGTCAATAAAATTGACTCTTAAAGGGTTAGTTCACCCAAAAATGAAAATTCTGTCATTATTCATTCACCCTCGCGTCGTTCCACACCCGTAAGACCTTCATTCATCTTCAGAACACAAATTAAGATATTTTTGATAAAATCTGATGGCTCAGTGAGGCCTGCATCGCCAGCAAGACAATTAACACTTACATTGCCCAGAAAGCTACTAAAGACGTATTAAAAACAGTTCATGTGACTACAGTGGTTCAACCTTAATGTTATGAAGCGATGAGAATACTTTTTGTGCGCCAAAAAAAACAAAATAACGACTTTATTCAACAATATCTTGTGATGGGCGATCTCAAAACACTGCTTCATGAAGCTTCGAAGCTTTACAAATCTTTTGTTTCGAATCAGTGGTTCGGAGCGCGAATCAAACTGCCAAAGTCAAGTGAACCACTGAAATTTCAAAACACTTATGATGTAACGAAGCATCGTTTACTGAAATCACGTGACTTTTTTTATGCTTCGAACCACTGATTCGAAACAAAAGATTCAAATAATAATAAAACCAATCAGGGTCTCATCTCCCATTCCCTTTAAAAGCCAGTTGCGCTCGCGCCATAGTAGATTCGCTATTTACATGGCGGAATTTGCAAGCGGAAAAACTGAATGCTTCTCTAGTGAGGAAACTGATCTGCTCGTGCACGAGGTTAAAGCGCACGAGCAGATCCATCTACGGGACAAGCCGGATTCAAAAGCATTTTAATCTTTATGCACACAACAATAATAGTTTACATTGTAAAACTTTTATTTTTAATATTTGGCATGTTTGTATGCTGCTGCGCGTCCCCGTGTGTGTAATAAGCAGAGTGTATGTGCATATTACTAACGCGCTCTTTAAATTAAAAAAAAAAAAAAATTGCGCCATTGACTTTAGACCAGTTTTCAGTTGGTCAATGGTGCAGTCTATTTCAGTTGCCTCAAAACAGCAACGCGCCAACAATACGCCTGAACACGCCTCATTTTCAGACTAGCACGCCCATGGGCGAACAAATGGGCGCGAGTGCATTTGCTATTTAACGTGCTTATAAACAGTTCAACGTGGCGCAGGACGTGAAAGTGATAACTGCGTCAGGCTGAAACTAGCAAAAAACACTTGCGTCACGCCTGGCATCGCATTGCGCCGGGTGTATAATAGGGCCCATAATCTGAATCGAGAAATTCAATTAATAGCCTTTACTCTGAACACAGAATCTTTCGATTTTATGTTACTTAACTTAAGGAAATACATCAGCCTTTAATTACTGGATAATTCCCCTCTGATGATGTAAAGTCACTCGTTAATATGATATGTCTCTGTATTTCTCATACTGTGCTGACATGAATCCATCTTGCCCCACAAAACGTAGAGTCAGCAAAGAACATTGTGACTGCGTTCATCTTATCTGACCCCAATGTCAGAATGTGTTGATTTTGTCCTAGCTTCACTGCGCACCCATCAAAAAAGCCCCCAGTGACTTGTGACGCATCTGACATCAGTGACTTTGCATTGTGTTTGCTGTCATCACAGAGGAAGCATCTCAGACACTTTATGTGAATAATACAAACAAGCTTTGTGTGACTAATACAAACAAGACTGCAAATCATCCGGTACGTCAACCAAGAAACATGCTCATCTGCTAGTTTTCAAGAACTTTCTTCGATTCAAGGATTTTAGAAATTTGTTGTCACAAAACTTCAGCTTCAATTCAAGTACAAACATTTGGTTTGAATTCAATGTTAAAACAGTTGCGCCATTTGATGAAACAAAGGAAATGAATTACGTACAGCTGTTGGTGTCATTGGAAACAGCAACGATTCCCATCGGTTGATGAGGGATGTCCGCACGGAGTACTTTTGTATTGGCTCCGGTGAACTTATCAGAGCGGATCACAGCCCGCTGTGTCCAGTCGGACCAGAAGATGAAGTCTCTGTAAATTGCCAAGCCAAAGAACGTTCCGGGTCCTGATTTCACAATGACCTACAAATTTAAGAGGAAGAATTTAGGTGAGAGAAATAACCTGGCAATTATAAAAAAAAAAAAATAAAAATAAAAAAAAAACTGTTTTTAAAGGGGCCTTAATAAATATTTCAGGTTATAGACTAACAGTCAGAATTTTCGTCATGCTTGAGTGAATATATATTTCTAATGACCTTGAATTTTTGACCTAAAGGCTTATGCTTGAAATGCATTTTTTTTTTTTTTTTTATAAAATCTCAAAAAAGCTAGCTAGCTTTTTAGACAGACAGATAGATAGACAGACTGACAGACCGACCGACAGACAGACAGATAGATAGATAGATAGATAGATAGACAGATAGATAGATAGATAGATAGATAGATAATCTTGTAAAAATCATTCAATAACTTTCAAGCACCGGTAATAAATAAAATAAACCATCTCTCATGCCGTACAGGACAGTTCCATCAAGCAGTTTACTTTGTGCGCTTCACCACAAAGGTGCACAGACCAAAATAAACCACACTGCGTGTCTGTATAATTCACACAGACACACGGGCCTGGTAAGAGCCGAAGGGGGAAACCACCATGACATCCGAAGGACAGCCCTCCTCCATTATCCCTGACGTTATAAATGATTAACCCAGATCTGCGGAGAGTGTAAATGGAATCCCTGCCGTAACAGACACGGGATACATCACGCATGGCCTGGGGAAGGAAAGTAAGTTGTGGGGAGAGGTCTGTTCTTAGTGTGCCTGAAGGAAATTAACGGAAATCAGAAATTAATTGATTAAAATCACTCAGAAACGCTGAGATTGAGATGGGAACAAACAAGGGTTCAAAACCAACACTCAACAAATGCGTGTAATATTAGTCTTTGGTAAATAATTAAATTTTAGTCACCATTTGATGACCACTGAAAACTTTCACTGAAACAACATTTGATTCATATCAAAGACGAGCAAACTGTCGTGAGTTGCTCAGTAGAAAATGTTTAACAAGTTTTTTTTTTCTTCTTCTTCTTTAGAACTCCATGGTGAAAAACCCCTGTCAGGCAAGGTTAAAAATTTAAACGATTCCCTGAGTTTTTTTTTTTTTTTTTCCTGCTGTGTGTGAAAACGAAAATGGCAAAAAACATTGATTTCTAAAATTCATAACAAATGTATACAAAAAATGAGTAAATAAAAAACTAATGTAAATAAATTGAAATAAAACAAAATCAAGGTGCCCCAGTTTGGTTGAAGTCAACACTACAGGTTTGTTTGGTTTGTTTTTTTCTTAAAATAATTAAGAGAAAGAAAAAAAGTGTAGAAAATTCAAATTTCAAAATTCAAAATTCATTTTTGAGGGTACACAAATTATTATATTTTTTCATGTATAGCAAACATTATAATAATAATACATTTCGGAAAAAAAAAAAAAAAAAGCCTTCATGGCTTCTGTAATATGGTGAACAAAGAAAAACTCAAGTCAAACAAACAAACAAATAAATCCAATACTTCTGTGAAGTTACAGTACAACGTCCACAAAACAAGCCACTGCAAATTCTCCATTGCTGTTTCTGCAATAACCGTATGTAACCCATCAACAAAAAAAGAGGTTACACACATTTTCTCCAGCTTTAAGAGCTTTTCACGGTTTCTGCTATTTATTTCAGAAGGCTTTGTGAGCCACACACATCTGTTTTGAAGTGCGGCATTAACCGCTCTTCAGTAACACACACAGACACAGATGTCTCTGAAGGGCCGTCCATTTGATTGCCAGAGTCTTTCTGTAATAATAGGCAGCTCGGCATGTGGAGACCGAGACTCACGCTTTAATCCTCGATGACAACATGTCAAACACGTGTTCTCACCCTCTTGCAGTCGAGGCGTCTTTATTCCCAAGTGTTCCTTCGTATGTGTGTCTCTGAGCATTTCTAAAGGTGGGGGAACAGGATGAAAGATTCAGGCAGACACATCTGCATGATGTTCTAATATCAGAGCTGTCGTCTCGGCAGGTGAAAACCTCTTTGTGCTCTCTTAAGATCAAAACTTTTCAGCATTGAATTACAAACCAGTGGGCAAGAACATGACATTCCTGCTCTGAGCACAGGCTTATGATTCAAGTTGCTTATAAGCAGGGATTATCTAAGATTTGCTACCCAATAATGTGACGAAGGGTAACTCAAAAATAACGTCAACTAGGACAGGTGCAGATAGCTGTTTCTGTTTTATTTAAAGCTATATTGACCCCTTGCTAAACTCTGCCTCTTTCTTACTTACAGAGCATTCCATAGGACGGAATTTCTGTAAAAAGTCTGATTTTCAGTCAAATGTGCTCATAAAGTGGTCAAAATTGTTTGGATATTTTATTTTTAATGCGGGTTGGAATGAATTGCGACACTGAAGAACTTTTTTCTTAAAAAAAAAAAAAAAAAAAAATCATTCAACTGTAAAGGTAAAAGCTTCATTTGAAAGTGATAACATTAGTTTAACATTTCTACAACACACTCACTACTTGAGAGAAACTAACTACACAGTAACATGATTAAAAACTGTGAAAACTGCAAATCTAAATTGAGAAATAAAGGCTTCTCAAAACCAACATTTGAACGTGACAACATTAGTGTAACGTTTCTACAACACATTCACTACTTTCTTTACAGATATTAAATTACACAGTAACATGATTAAACATTTTGAAAACTGTAAATCTGAATTGAAGCAAACAATGCAAAGAGAAAAGTCTCATTTGAAAGTGCTAACATTAATGTAATGTTTTTACAACACATTCACTACTTTCTTCAAAGAAAATATTAAATTAAGCAGTAACACGATTAAAAATTAAAAACCGCACATCTAAATAGAAGCAAATGCTTCTCACGGGAAACTGCAAAGACAAAATACCTTGAAAGTGATAACATTAGTGTAACGTTTTTACACCATATATTATTCACTACTTGTGAAATTGTTAAATCATGCATTAACGATTAAAAACTGAAAACTGCAAATCTGAATTGAGGCAAATAATTCTCACAGTTAACCACAATGAGAAAAGGCTAATTTGAAAGTGATAACATTACTGTAATGTTTCTACAATGCATGCACTACTTTGTTTAAAATTGAGAATTCACTTCAAATTTTCAGTTTTCAATTTCTAGTCATGTTACAACATAATTTAAAAATTGATAATGTAGTAACATGACTAAAAATTGAAAACTGAACATTTGAATTGAATTCTCAGTTAACTACAAAGTGAAAAGCTTCATTTGAAAGTGATAACATTAACACATTCACTTTCTTTAAAGGGAACCTATTATGCAAAATTCACTTTTATAAGGTGTTTGAACAATGATGTGTGTCCGCAGTGTGTGAGAACAACCAGCTTATAATGGTAAAAATCCACTCACTCATTTTTAACAATTCCCATAAATCAAAAGCAGTCTCTTCAAATAAGCTGATTCAGATTCCCCCCCTACAATGACGTCATCTTAGGGAGAAGCCCCGCCCACAGCCAGTGACGATCTACCCAGTGGTGTAAAGTATTTGAGTAAATGTAATTAGTTACTGTACTTAAGTATCTTTTCGGCTACTTTGTAGTTGTACTGAGTATCAAAGAGTTTTAGCAACTTTTACTCTCTACTTGATTACATTTTTGAATAAGTAAATGTACTTTTTACTCCAATACATTTGTGATGAGTAATGCAATTACACATTACATTTTGCATGGCACCTAACTTTTTCTGCAGCAGTTTGTTTCTGCTATAAGGAAGTGATATCGCCATCTAAGAGCATTGAAAGTACTAAATCTTGTGCGTTTTGCCCTTACTTGCCCAAACTTGTCAACAAAGTTAAAAGTTAAAGCAGGTAGTTGCTGAATGTTTGGTGTTTGATTTATGAGATGAGGACATGACTGCAGCCGGTGATGAGGCCGAAACCAGCTCGTCCAGTGCAAGTAGGCTTTGACTAGTTAATTTTACTTAACATTATTTTATTTATCTGCTATATTGATGAGACCTTTTTGAAGGATATTGACTTATGGCCTTTTTGTCCACAAAAACTGCTTAACTGAGACTTGAGAGTTTGTAGACGTTTAAGAGGCTGTTGTGTCGACCTCAGTTTTATTTTGATTTTAAACATGATTTCTCTTACAAATCAATTGTTTCTTATTTTCACTGCATTTCTCTTAGGTGTTGATTACTAGTGTATCTTTGAGCCTACATTTAGTACGAGTAAAATACTTAAGTACTGTTAAAATCAGATACTCTAAGACTTTTACTCAAGTTGTATTGGAATTGGTGACTTGTAACTTGTAATGGAGTCATTTTCACTGTAAGGTATGTGTACTTTTACTCAAGTATGGTTTTCAGGTACGATTTTCACCTATGGATCTACCTTATTAGCATAGACACAGCCCTGAGTGAGAAGCACAGAGTCCGCCATTTCTGTATCCTCGCTGCAGCAGCTGGAGTTTTACAATGTCTGCGCCAAGAGGCATTACAAGTGTTGTGTTTTGGGATGTACTAATGTACGTAAGAGTCTCCATAGACCCCTGCCATCTGAGTCACTGAAGACACCGTGGTTAAATTTCATTTTTAAAGGAAATGTCCCAAAGAAAATCACTAAAAAAGTCTCATACGTTTGTGCCAATTTTGCGCCGGACTGCTACACAAACAAGGGTCTTTTCAACGCTGAATTTTCAAAAAGGTTGATTCTGAAAGATGGGTCAATACCAACGCTTCGTGCGCAAACTTCAAATCCAGACAAAGTAAGTATCACACGTCATATGTTGCAAGTCCTTCCAAATTGCCTTTCTGAAAGACCTCTGTATAGCTAATGTTGCTAAAGCTACCACTGTCTCTGCCTGTTTTCACTGATGCTGCCCTCATGTGCGATCAGAATTATTGTAAATATGAGTTTCCTAGTTAAAAATTGCACATGAACATCTGAAGTCACCGACTTGAATGCGACAAGCTCGTAATCACAACTTCAGAAGTGGGAATTATGAAATTTCTGATAGCAGGTGAAGGCACTGGGAGACCAGAGCTATGGCGTTATTTTTATATTTTTATTTATTTATTTATTTTTTTTTTATACTGTCTGCGTAATTCATAAACGCGCATTTATTATGCACAGTACAGTCAGATGACACATGACTGAACATATAAGGCTGAACACCGCTACTGACAGTTTCTGACATTTTCAGTGCGTGAGATTGTCCTGTTTTGTTGTTGTCGGAGCATGAGCTCTTAAAGCTCCACCCTGTTCTTGAAAGATGGCTGGGAGCAACAGCTCATTTGCATTTAAAAGGACACACACAAAAACAGCACATTTTTGTTAACCCCCAAAAACTGGCACTTTTAACATGTTATAAAAACTGATCTGTGGGTTATTTTGAGCTAAAACTTCACATACACACTCTGGGAACATCAGAGACATTTTTTACATCTTGTATATAGGGACATAACAGGTCCCCTTTTAAGAAATTGTTAAACTACACATGATTAAAAACTGTGAAAACCACACATCTGAAGTGAGACAAATGATTCTTACAGTCACCAGTAAAAATAAATGCCTTATTTGAATGCACTTACAAGTGATAACATTAATGTAACATTTCTACAATGCATTCACTATGCTACTGTTAAATCTAGGGAAACTAGAGGAGAACAAGGAAAAGAAAATACATGTTTTCTGGAACACTTTGAAAAGTTGTATTTACAATTCCGTTGGGTGATACAAGTAGCTCGGAAATTGCACACTTTACCTTTAAGAAAGCAAATTGGGTCATATTTCATGTGTTTTGTTAAAGTTTCATAAGGAAAATCCAATTTGCATGATTAATTTTGAACTCCTGGGAATTTGAATGTGTGGCTTAGACTATGTACACTGAAGATCCAGTGCGTGCCATTTCCTCTAGAGGAAGTTTGAAAAGGCTATGGATCTGTCACCAGTAACCTAGATGGCACTACCTCCTACAGCGTGCTCTGGCAGGATCCCGCCTCTCTATCCTCGGTATCTGTCTAACACACAAGAAAACAAATGTTCCTTTTGTTCGCCCAGATCAATTTTCACCTTTTAATAGCCTAGCGAGCAGATAGTTTCATTAGATGGCTAGGAGCCGTTTAGTGAGCAGCAGCATTGTGGCGGTTGTCAAACCCTCTTACAGTACCTGCAGTTCCTGGCCCTTGTTGGAAGCAAACATAAAAGCAGGTTTGCTTCGAGAGTTAATAACTTATTTTAGCTTAACCAATTAAAATAATTGAAATAACTCCTTGAACAGGGTTGTAAATATGTTCGTTTTACTAAATAAACTGTTAACGGTCATGGCGTGAAAAACCTAATTTGCCTTGATCTTTTGACATATGAGAGGTCTTTGTACCATTAAAATATCCTGCAAGTTCCATAGCTTGAAATGTCCTCCTCATTATTAACAAAGCATTTTTTAATCAAGCTCCAAAAATGGCTTGTTCTGATATTAAGGGATATGTGATGTCACACGGGCAAATACATTTGCATATGACTGCCTCCAGAGCAAGACATCACACCACAGGCCAAAAATTTTCATTTTTGGGTGAACTAACCCTTTAAATGTTGAAATGACACTGCTACCTTGATTTAATGATGCTAGGACCTTTTATTCTGTCCTCCTGGCGAGAGCGAATTTTTGATTTCAAGAGACAATTGACAATTGTATTGAACCCAAGTGACCTGTATTCAGTGGATGTCCTCCTTCAATGTCTCACTTTAGCAAAACAGAAAAGCTTTACAAAGGCTGAAAGATGTTTCCAGCGCTTTTAAAACACAGCCTCTACTTCAGCTAATGCACTTCCATGCATTTTTCAAAAGTCACACAAAGCGCCTCCATACTCACGTATCTGTGCGAGCCGTCGTAATCACACCTCTCGATGTGCCCGAGACTGCCGTCGGAAAAATACAGCTTTTCGGCTTTATGGTCGATGGTGAGTCCATTAGGGGTGATGACATCCACGCTAACAATGACTTGGATGTTCCGGCCAGTTAAGGTCGACCTCATGATGCTTGGCCTCTGCTCATTCCAGTTAGTCCAAAACATCAGGCTAGAGGAGTGCAAACACACTGTTAGCTGTCACATCAAACTATTCTACAATAAAACTGTGAGCCTAAAGTACTTGGACACCCAAATCACTAGCTATGTTTCCATCCACCTATTTTTATGTGCATTTTGGGATATCGGATTAAAAAAAACAAAAAAAAAAACAACATTGGATGGAAACGCCAAAATGCACATAAAACTTTTCTCAGGACTAACATAACTTTTTTGAGCAGTTCTTCAAATTTGACAAATTTAAGACATAAATGTTGGCTGTAAATGGCGCAATAAAATGACACATTTCGAAGTAAATGTTTCAGAAGAAACATTTACGAGTATGATCAATAGCGTTACTCATGGGTAATTTTTTTATAATTCATTTTATTAAATGAACATGTTAAACTGACAGGCCCTACTTATTATACATGACAGAAACAGGACTTTTCATAAGTGTATGATCAGTTGCGTTATTGTTTTTGTGCATTTTTTAAATAATTAATCTCATCAAATTAACAAACTGACAGCCCTACTTATTATATATGACCAAAGTCACTCATAAAAATTTCTAAATGTCATTACATTAAATACTATCAAACTTAGAGGCATCTTCTAACAAATCATGCTAGTGCTTTTTGCAGAACTAACATTACTTTTCCAAGGCATTACATCTTTAAATTTGTTACATTTCAGACTTAAACGTTTTCTTTAAATGCCATATTAAAATTTTACATTTTGCATAAAAAAAGAGGGTCTTCTAAAAATAAAATGTACACCCTTGATGCTACGCTACACTATGCTAATAGCCTCATTAAAAATTTATTCTTCTGCAATTATAATCAAAAAGGCTACAGCCTAATAGCATCAGCCCTTTTTCTTTTAATATGGCAGAAATAGACTAGTCCATCGAAGGACGAAGCATGTCCTTGTGTTTAAGACGAGTGTGCTAGCTTGGTATGTGACGGCACCTTGCAGTGTCAGCCGCTAGTGCTGGCGTGTGACTCCTAGCTGTGAACTTTGGCAGCTTTTGGATCGGTGGGACTTCTTGCTGACAGCAGCAGGCACTTATTGCTGTGGTAATGCTCTAACAGGCTAATGCGGCGACTGCTACAGTCCAACTAAGTGTTGTCAAGGTATAAAATGGTGAAATGTTCCTTCGAGAACAAACAGCTATGTTCATGCTATGGATAAAATATAGCTTACTGTGCTTTAAACCATTGAGAAGTTACATAAGAAATATGACAGTTCAGAGAAACCAACTTCCTATAGTGAAGAGAACACCTGTAGAATCCTGCTTAATCCTGTTTTACTATGTAAAACACAGTAAATGATCCTGCATGTGTATAATCATACACCTGAAGAACACAAGCTAACATTAGCATAGCATTGTTTACCCTTAGCAATTTGACAAAAGCTAATGCTGGCATTGTCATTTTGTATCTATATAAATCCATTTTCAAGCATCAAAAGTCAGACATAAATAGGAATATCCCACATCTGACTTTGAATATAATTTAGCATAAATGCTAAAGTCAATTTAAATGCAGATGATTGAGGCACAATCACATAATCTCTTTCATAAACTCAATTATTCTCAAAATATCTTATAATTCACAATCAAGGGTTGTCAACTGGTGTTTAACAAATATTTACTGTGTAAAACACAGTAAATTATCCTGTTTATAATCATACATCTGAGGAACACAAGCTAAAGTTAGCATAGCATTGTTTACCCTTAGCAATTTGGCAAAAGCTGATGTTGGTATTGTCATTTTGTATTTATTTATATACATTTTTCAAGCATTAGGCAATGGAAAGTGTCAAAAGTCTAACATAAATTAGGAATATCCCACATCTGATTTTAAATATAATTTAAATTAACATAAAGTGGCAGGAAATGCTAAAGTCAATTTAAATTGAGAAGACTGAGGCATATTCAAAGTAAAAGTAAATATATCTTTCATAAGCTCAATTAGTCCCAAAATATCTTGTAATTCATGATCAACGGTTCACAACTGGTCAGTCGTGACCCAAAATCTGTCAGATTTCAGAAAGCAGGAATCTAAATGCTAAATTATCTAAATAAATATAAAATGCTTAATGCAATTAACAACAATCACACATAGTAAGAATAACAAAAAATATAAGTTTACCATCTTTTGAAGAGGAAAAAAAAAAAACATCTTTTGTTGTAGATGTCAAAAGTTATGTCCGTTCAGTCAAACTTTGTGGCACAATTTCATCTAGATTGGCAAAGTTGTGCTGTTTATTTTAATGTGAATGAACAGTTTAGCAGCTTATAATAATATTAATACATTTACTTCGATATATACATTTGATTTCTCTTTTGTATGGATCACACTTGATCTAGTTGAGAATCACCGCTAGATAATAAGAGGATCAAACAAAAAGGCCAATCGTGAACAGTTCAGCAAGGCAGCAATTTGCGCAAGCAGAAAAAAAGGTAGATGCATAAATGTGCAACTTAATTAATGTTTTCTAATTTGAAAATGAAAGGAAATGGCAGATTGAGATCAAGTTTGGAGATTAATACCACATTTGCCGTGAAGCTCTGTAGCACAGGTCACAATGTTTTCAAATCTGAATATTTATAAAGCTCATAACTCACTGATGTAAAATTAATACTCCGTATGTGGTCTGGCGCCTAATTACTATGAAATAATTAGAGGATCCCTCCCTTCATCGACCTTTTGGAAAGACACCCATCAAAACAAATTTATCAACATGGGTTATTTTGAGGAGAGGTGGAGTCCAGAAACATTTTGACATTTGACATTTATTTTACTTTAATGAAGTACATACTTTTGGACTTGCAAGCAAGATAAAAACCCTTGTAATCACTGAACAAAGTATACATTTAACTGCAGAAGCAATCAGCTATGAAAATTACATCCAACTGGCTTCATTTTGGTGAAAAAGGGAGTACTAACTAAAATAAAAAAAAGTTCCTTTCGAAAAGTCAAAGGTAAACTTCATGACTTACTTCTGACATTCATCCAGAGTGAGGACGTGCGGATGGTCCTCTTCGGACAGAGACACCACTGTGTCTCTGTTGAAGGCGTTTGGTCTGGTCTGGTCAACGTTGTGGCGGGTGACAGTGGCTGTGGTGGAGCTCGTCCAGTAAAGAACGTCCCAGCCTCGATGGTACGCCAGTCCCTCCACAGATCCGACATCTACAGAAGGGGATGCCACATCAATGCTTAACTCTCAAGTACTCTAAAGGAACGTGCAGACGATGACCTACACCTTCAAATTGCTTAAGGTACTACACATACTTTAGTCACACTACACTTTTAAGTGATAAAATGATTTTCAAACCTTCTATCTATCATAAAAGATATATATAAATAAATAAATTTAAAAAAAAACATTGAAGTCCACACAAATGCAACTGGTTGACCTGAAGGCCATAAAACCGGATAGCAGGCAACAAACTCCACAGGTTCTTTCAGAAGTGATTCAGAAACAAGAAAAACAGACAGATGGTCGATGTGAAAAACAGTTAGGCGTCAGAAAAGGTCAAGATGCGTTGTGGAAATCTACGTCAATACTAAATCGACACCTTAAAAAATACACCTTTTTAGCTCTTCAAAACACTTGAGAAGTGCTTGACTATGTGTGTGAGTGTGTGTCTATCTATCTATCTATCTATCTATACACACACACACACAAACACACACACACACACCGATCAGGCATAACATTATGATTGAGATGTGGGGAATGGTCTGCAACAATGCTTAGGTAGGTGGTACGTGTCAAAGTAACATCCACATGGATGGCAGGACCCAAGGTTTCCCAACAGAACATTGCCCAAAGCATCACACTGCCTCCGCCGACTTGCCTTCTTCCCATAGTGCATCCTGGTGCCATGTGTTCCCCAGGTAAGCGATGCACACGCACCCGGCCATCCACGTGATGTAAAAGAAAACGTGATTCATCAGACCAGGCCACCTTCTTCCATTGCTCTGTGGTCCAGTTCTGATGGCGCTTTTGGCGGTGGACAGGGGTCAGCAAGGGCACCCTGACTGGTCTGCGGCTATGCAGCCCCATACGCAACAAACTGTGTATTCTGACACCTTTCTATCAGAACCAGCATTAACTTCTTGAGCAATTTGAGCTACAGTAGCTCGTCTGTTGGATCGGACCACACGGGCCAGCCTTCACTCCCCACGTGCATCAATGAGCCTTGGCCGCCCATGACCCTGTCACCGGTTCACCACTGCTCCTTCCTTGGACCACTTTTGATAGATACTGACCATTGCAGACCGGGAACACCCCACAAGAGCTGCAGTTTTGGAGATCCTCTGACCTAGTTGTCCAGCCATCACAATTTGGCCCTTGTCAAACTCTCTCAAATCCTTACGCTTGCCCATTTTTCCTGCTTCTAACACATCAACTTTGACAAAATGTTCACTTGCTGTCTAATATATCCCACCCACTAACAGGTGCCGTGATGAAGAGATAATCAGTGTTATTCACTTCATCTGTCAGTGGTCATAATGCTATGCCTGATCGGTGTATATATATATATATATATATATAGTTGTGGTCAAAAGTTTATATACTGTAAACATCTGCAAAATGTTATTTTATTATTTTAACAAAATAAGAGGGATCATTCAAAATGCATGTTATTTTTTATTTAATACTGTCATAAATAAGATATTTGAAGATGTGTGCATTTTTCTTATTCTGTTTAAAGATCATACCTAGGGGATTTTTCTGAAGAAAGTCGGGCAGTTTAACTGCTCACCTTGATTGCGCAAAGTGTATGTAAACTTTCAACAACAGTTTTGCAGGTGAGAAGAGATGTTATATAAGGAGTGCATGGAGTGCCACTTCAAAAAGGAGCAAAAAATAGATTCCTAGATTTAAAAAGTTTTGAAATAACACAATGGCGCAGTAGTTGAATTAACAGTCGTCTCATGTATTGGCAATATGTAACCATATCATGTACGACCCGGTGCATAGTACAGTGCATTTTTATGACCTGCTTGGGCTTTTTTGTGAAAAACAAAATCATGCATTGATCAAACAAGTCTTTTTGATGTTGCAATTGCATAATGCATGAGGAAAAAGAAAAACAACTAGTTTGAGTTTATCACACTGCAACCTGAGTAGCGTCTTTTTAGAGGCTTTGCAGAAATATTTCACATATAGTATTTCAGGATGCAGTTCCTTATCCTCATAACCCCCCTACAGCCTGACAGTTAAAGCGATTGGCACGAATAGGAATACACAGGCTCTGCTAGATTACTTGCAGTGAACACAACAAGGACTTAATAAGCATAAAGGAGGACGCCAACTGCGCCGATGAAGGACAATATGACACTGGGCATTTCAGAACCAGCACAATAAATTGCTTTAGAACATTTGCCATTGACTGTAGGAAAGAAAATTTGCAAATATGGTCACTATCATAAAATATTTGTTTCTCCAAGACAGCAATGAGGTAAAATAAAGAGCAAAATGACACTTAAATCTCCTGCTTTTCTGAGAAAAAGCCCCCTGTAAAATCATATGCGTCTCGTCTAGAGCTCCACAAGAGATCTCAACAAGCTCTGTTACAAAACTGTTTGCAGGTTTGCTAACGTCTGCAATCCGTCATGCTGGGTAAACAGTCTCAAACACTTCAAGTCAATGTAAATTGCCTTTGCAACCATTTAAGTTCTGCGTACTGCACAGAAACAGAATATTCAACACTGTAAACCCGAACAGTACTACTAACTTATAAAGATTGAGAACACTGCAATTAAAGTCTGTTATACAGTTAATTCAACTTAAAACAATTACATTTTATTAACGAGGAATTTAGTTTTATTTTTGTGTGGTTCAACATTTTTGAGTAAACGCTCCTGTTTAAATTATTATTTTTAAGTTTACTGAGTAACGTAAAGTGACGTCATCCACATCACGTCATGTCGAAGAATCCATTCAATATGGCGGACACTCGCAAGTGACCGGAGCAAACTTAATGGAGCAACTTGTAAGTAAATCAAAACATCTGTGAACATTTCTTATTTGTTTTTTGAATGTTGTAAGAATATCATGATGAAGAAATGTTTTAATCGCCGTTTTTACGCAGCGCGGTAAAGCGCGGCATTTCCCCAGTGCTTTTGAATGCTATTTTAGCGTCACTGCTTATAGTGTAGTTTTAATGTCAAAGCAGGTCAGTAATGTTAACGTTAGCTGGTATTTTTTCAGTAAACGCAGTCCTACATTTTGAATGTTGCTCTTGTTAAGTGCACTGTTTAGGGCTGCGTTTCCCAAAAGCACCGTGTCGATCGTTGAGACCATTAGTGTCAAATGCTTTTACGATCAACTTAGACTTACAATGCTTTTGGGGAAACGCTACCCTGCTAAATGTGATTTTATTTGGTCTATGTATTATTTCTACATGCAAAAACTAGCCGCTAACACTAACTTCATCCAAGATTAGGTTAAGGTTAATACACAGACATGAATTTAGTAATATATTGGATATTAAGTTTACAAAACAAATCTACAAACTTGTAGTAAAGTTACAAACATTCTTTAATTGCAGGCTGAACTGGATGCTGAATACTAAAGAGTGAGCCTCAACACTTAAGGTAACTTCTGTTGATTTGAAGTGCAAGTTGTGTGATGTCTCCTCAGATAACAGGACACAGACTAGTCTTTCTCTTTTCCAAATCCATTGTTGGTTATATACTTACTTGTGTGTGTTTGTGATTTTCTAGGTTTGTGCTGAGTTTCACTGTATCAAAGAAAGCGACACACACCAGCAAGATTTCAGAGATGATGCGTGACATCTTCCGGTGAGTTCAGATTCGTCCACTAACTACCTCCATCACTGTCTTCAGTGTATATAAAATAAATTTGGCTTGCTTGTTTAACATGTTAATTTTCGTGTTTACATGTCAACAGGAAACGAGCTCTTTGTGCTCTTCCAGTGTACGTGTGAGGACGACCCACAGTTCTTCAAGACTTGAAATTTAAGTATTCAGTGCATTAATAAAACTGCTATTAGCAGTAAATATAAATGTCTAGTTTTAATCTCATAAGTTAAAGGATTTGTTCACTTCAAAATTAAAATTTCCTGATAATTTACTCATGTCATCCAAGATGTCCATGTCTTTCTTTCTTCAGTCGAAAAGAAATAAAGGTTTTTGAGGAAAACATTCCAGGATTTTTCTCCATATAGTTGACTTCACTGGGGTTCAACGGGTTGAAGGTCCAAATGTCAGTTTCAGTGCAGCTTCAAAGAGCTCTACATGATCCCAGACGAGGAATAAGGGTCTTATCTAGAGAAATGATCGGCCATTTTCTAAAAAAAAAAAAAAAAATTATATACTTTTTAACCACAAATGCTCATCTTGCACTGCTCTGCAATCCGCCACACATTACGTTAGAAAGGTCACGTGTGACGTAGGCGGAAGTACTGCGGTAGGGCAAAAAACTCCATCAAAATTGTCCGATATCGTTGTTTTACCTTTTTTTGTAAAGGGCGTTTGGCTTAATCTTTGCACGTTCACTTTGTAGACACTGGATCAGTACTTCCACCTACGTCACGCATGACCTTTCCAACGTGATGCATGCATGGCGGAACGAAGAGCAGTGTAAGACGAGCATTTGTGGTTATAAAGTATACATTTTTTTATTTATTTATTTTTTTTTTTGAAAATTACAGGTCGTTTCACTAGATAAGACCCTTATTCATCATCTGGGATTGTGTAGAGCCCTTTGAAGCTGCACTGAAGTCCACTATATGGAGAAAAATCCTGGATTGTTTTCCTCACAAACCTTAATTTCTTTTCGACTGAAGAAAGAAAGACATGAACATCTTGGATGACATGGGGGTGAGTAAATTTTCATTCATAAGTGAACTAATCCTTTAAATTTACAGTTTTACCCTCTATGCTTATTCCAGGAAGAGTTGGCCGAGCCAGACATCAACTGACACAAACATCACTCCTGTTGAATTTGTCATCATGGACAACGAAACCACTAAGTCCTGCAAGCACTGCAGTTGTGATGGAAGATGATCTTCCAGTGTGTTTGACATGTTGAGAAATACACGGTCACAAGGTTTTAAAAAAAGGTTGAATAAAAAATCCTCAGTTGTATAGCCAAAGTTGTGTGTGTGTGTTTTTTTTTTTTTAATGGTGAACTTCAGCATGATGAATTATTAGCCTGAGTTATGCATAGGTGTATTTTTTGTTAATATTTGTATTTAATAAAGTACCACTGCATCAAAATAATTGAGAAAAGAAAAACATTAACATTAATGGTAAACAATAGTTTTAAGTACAGGGCACTTAAACATTAAATAAAAAAAAAAAAAAAAAATTTTTAGTTTGACAATTGTAATTTATAATTGTTTACTTAAAAAAAATTGAGTTGATTTACTTGATTTACTTTTTTAAAGTTTTGAAGTAATCGGTGTCTACAAAAATTGAGTACTCTGAACTTATCGGGTTTTTACAGTGAATGGGTGCTGTTTGCGCATCCGGTGTGTGAGGTCTGAACGCGCTCTGACAACGGAAGTGATGTCTCGCACTCATTGAAGTATAAGCGCGAGACATCACTTCCGTCATCAGAACGCGTTTTCAGACCTCACCAACCGGATGCGCAAGGCAGTTGGACATAGTAGTGTTTTAGAGGTAAAAAATTATATAAATACTGTTCGGTTTCTCGCACAAACCGATCGTTTCGTGTCTTAGGACATCAATGTGTCGTCACGAGCCGCAGGGTTTAATTTGGATTTGTGCATGTTTTTTTTGACTCTTATAGATGGAGTTCCCATTGACAAGTATTATAGGACTGACAGACCGCAACGGTTGGAGTTAAAAATCATCATTTGTGTTCTACTGAAGGAACAAAGTCACCTACATCTTGGATGCCCTGGGGGTAAGCAGATAAACATTAAATTTTAATTTTTGGGTGAACTATCCCTTGAAATTATACTGCGGTAAATGTCTAATTCATTCCATTCGTTTAAACAGCTGATTAATTCAGGAGTGAAGTATTGTGTCTAAAATAACACAATATTAACTTATTAAAATTTAGATTTCTCTGATCTACATATATGCATTTTAAGACGTTTGAAGGCCAAAAAATTGGACAATAATAGCTTTAAAATCTCTCCTTGTCATCTTTATCATCACTTTCTTTTTTCCTCTCAGTCTCCTTATCTTTGTCTCTTCCCTCCTGAGGCTGAGCTTTGACCGATAGTCTTTTCATTTTCATCTCTATCAATGTAGAATGTAAACATAGGGTCAAATGATATTTATATGTTTTATGAATCATTTTCTTAAAGAAGTTAATTTACTGAAGGCTACCAGGAAAGCTAGGTTTAAGCTAAGTTTAATAAATTAATTCACAATATGTGCATTTATTATTAATCATATATCTAATATATGATGCAAACAGCTTCGTTATTGTTTCTTGACCCCTCACATTGACAATTATGCCACTACTAATAATTACATGAATCATGTAACTCCTATTCAAAATGGCAAAATCAGAGTGTTTATTAGTTTATTAAAATCAGAGAAGTTTATTAGTTTGCATCCCTGATTATTTTTGTCAGTTGTTTAACATTTCAAGCATAAAATCAAGAAATGGGTAGTTTAGCTACTTACATCTTATCTCACACTTTATGACCGCTAACTGAAGCGCCGCGCTGGAATTCACACTCAGCAGATTCCGTAAACATAAAGACTGTCTAGTTTGATTTGACTGGTCATCTCAAATAATTTTGACAGACCGCTGACAGCTCAGATGAGAAGGTCGGTTATCTTGGTGCTGTGCAATATCCTTGCTAAATTATGCCTATATATATTAAAGGCCCATTATGGTTTAGTATTCTCCTCAGTATATATTTAAATAATTAAAGCGGTCATGAACTGCATTGTTTTATAATGTTTTCTGTGGTGCACTTATAATGTTGGTATGCTTTTTACATCAAAAATTGTAATAATTTAGAAAAAAAAAAAAGGCATTTTTCCTACCTTGATTTTAGCCCTCTGATTTGAACGCTCTGTTTTAAGGGGTGTTTCTGCTGTGAGACTTCAGTGTAAACACCCACTGCTGTGATTGGCTAACATCTTTACATTTGAAATAGCTAAGTATTACTCTCTCAAAAACTTTCAGCACATTTTTACTATTACAACTCTCAAGTTTATCTAATCGTGAAAAGTGTTGCATTACATTTAGATCTATGGCATTATATTTAGATCGTGGCATGAAAGATTGCAGTGATGAACATTGTAGCCGATCACAGACATGTTGTTGAGCGCATGAAAGCTTTGAAAGGTGATGTTATTTTTGTCCTGTATCTTCTCTTCTCCTCATCTCACTAACACGCCAGTGGGTGGGGCTAACGTTGCAATGATAAAGTAGGCCTTGATTTCTTCTGCGGAGGCGGCGTTTCACCTATAGGCACATTCCAGAATCAGTTGTTCACTGGGCCTGGTGTCAATAAAAGCTTTTATTGGACTAACAAGGAAGTTTTCAGTTCTGAAACTTACAGGATATTCTTATAGTATGATGACCTCTTATATATCAAAAGCTCAAGGAAAAGTTAATTTCTCAATTCATGACCCCTTTAAAGTAATATAAACGTGTGATTGGTCGACTAATATATATATATATATATATATATATATATATATATATATATATATATATATATATATATTATATATACATACACACACACACACACACATTGTGTATATATATAAAATATATATATATATACACACACATATACACACTTCGGGCTCTAACGAGAGTTATGTAACACCGCTGAGGCATGCGTGTTGCCTTGGAAACGTCTCCTGTATATATTATGTGCGTCAAGCCATCAGGCCCTGTCTGCAATCCATCACCTTCCTCTGGCTAACAATGACAGATTTCCCCCTGTGGAGACGCAGCATTGGCATCGCTGTCTCTCAGTCTTTCTCTAAAGGCCTGAAGGCTGATCATGTGGTATTGAACCCCTCTGGCACTGTTCACTCTCGCTGTCTTTCTAACATCTCTCTCTCCAAGCCAATACTCTCTCAGTAACACTCCTTCACCTCTGACCCGCAAATTGATTTTCCTCAGACACGACTAAAAAGCCTTGAAGGACTCAACGTCTTATGCGCATGTGGAGTCTTGACTAAGTAAAACCTTTAATTCTTTCTAATATTCTCTCAAAGATTCAGGTTGAATTACAATGCCCATTCTCTTAATTCATAAACCAGACATGTCTCTCTTAAATGACTAATACTTTAGTATTCTTTTTATACCTGACATTGATTACTATGGAAACTTGTTTCTGCCACTAAATAAAACAATAAAGTTAATTGCGACTTTAAATCTTACAATTCTGACTTTTTTTTCTGGCATGTCCAAGTTTATATCTTAAAAATTGCAAGTTATAAACTCTGAATTGCGAAAAAGTCAGAAGACTTGTGCACTATATTTCAAGTCTTCTGATGTCATATGATAGTTTTGATTGAAAAATGTAAGCCATTATTCACAACATTTGGCAAGAGAGTAATTTAAGTCAGATCTTTTAAATGAATCAGTTGATTTAATTCACAAATGATTCTGACTGATTAGTTCACAAATCTGACTGATCTAGATCTCGAATTCAAATCACTGACACAATCCATACGCAACAGTTAACAGCTCAGTGGAATACATTATTAAAATCAAAAGTTGTATTTGTTAACATTAATAAATGCACTGTGAACTAACATGAACAAACAATGAACGGCAGTATTTTTATTAACTAACATTAACAAAGATTAATAAATACTGTAACAAATGTATTGCTCATTGTTACTTCATGTTAGTTAATACATTAACTAATGTTAACAAATGAGAACTTATTTTGTGTAAATAATCATATTTTCAAAACACTTTTTTTGAAATTGTTAATCAGCATATTTGTCCAATGTGTAAACAATACATACATTCAGTTAAAATGTATGAACATGGTTAAAATACTGCTAGTTGTAGAACAAGCAATATTAATTTAGTTAAAATATATGAGATTTAATGATCATAAATATGTGTGGTTATTATGCATTTAAAACACATTCAGTTTATTATTACTATTACTGCAATTTCACCTGTTTCTTAGGATTTATGTATGACTGACAAATATGCATCACATTTAGTTTGTTAAAACATTTATATGGAATTCAAATGCATAAACCTAAATTTAGGCCTAAATATTTTTTTGAATGTAGACATAGTGACAACTGAAAATTTTAAATCTCATTTACTTTAAGGTATCAAAAGGTATATAAACATATAAATATATATACAAAGTGCAACCTTCCTACAAAAAGGTGCGGTTGTCACAAAAAACAACCTTCTTCTTTGAAGAACAAAGAAACAAAATATAGCTGCAAGCAGCGATGATGGGCCCAAGCCCTTGCACCACTGCCCACCCCAGTGGCTTAAGGAAACCTGTGCATGGCGGGCAACATACAGTCTTAATTTAATTTAAATCAAACAATTATTTTACATAATATGAGGCACCTCCTTTTTCCCTTTTTTGTCATTACTTTAATCCCTTGCCATGGCAACACTGTTCGAGATATCCTATAATCGTTTATATAATCCTATAATTTAGCATCTTCAGTGTCTTTGTTTCATTTTGACCGAGTTTGGTGGCGAATGCATAAATCTCCTACGAGGAGTACTTGATTACTTGAACTCAGAGCCTGATTATTCAAAACATCCACATTCAAACCAAAGTATCTGATTTCCTGTTGCTCGGAGCTAAAGACTGTAAATTAGAAAGCTGTCCGGCTTGACAAGACCAATACATGTACTGAATTTGGTGACTGTGGGTAAGATTACACCCCCAACTTTTGTCAAAAGGTGAGGCTAGAGAGTCCCTCCTCCCCACCCATTTCTAAGGCTTTACCCATGTCTACTGGCCGACAACTTTGACGTGTGTATTGAGTTTCATGCAATTTGAAGCATGCTAAGAGTCTCAAAAACACCCAAGAATATTATGAAAGTTTGACGTGTTGCCATGGCAACAGCATTTAAGATATCAAGAATCCTTTCACAGGTCTGCCATGTCTTGACATTATTCTGACAAAGTTTGAAGCGAACTGGGTAAAAATAAGAGGGCAATTTCAAAGCATTTTGAAAGTGACACACTTCCTGCTGCCAGTTGGTTGTGCTATAACTTTGACTCACAATAGTCACATCCATGTGATCAGTCTTGTACAACGAACACACAGCTGAAGTTTCATCAAAATCAGTTAATGTATGCAGAAGTTATAACACACTTCCCGATTCCCTTTTCTCACCATAAATTTGTTTCAATGCTACAGCCAAAGCATGTGACATATCAAAAATCTCCTCAATGTCTTGACTTCATGCTGACCAAGTTTCGTGGTGATCAGATGAAATCCCTAGGAGGAGTATATCAAATTCCAGAGCATGTGTTTTTCAAACAACCCTAAAAAAAGCCGACTTTCTGTTGGGCTGGCGTATGACTTAGAGTGCGTGTTTGGCCTGATGAGATCTATAACTGTATAAAGTTTGGTTACTGTAGGTGAAAAGGGGTGCTCTACAGAGTCCCTCAAATACAACCATATAAAAGGGTGTGCCACAGAGCCCCCCTGATGGCCGACGATTCCTATGTGTGTGCAAAGTTTAAAGAGTTTTTGAGCATGTTAAGGGACCCAAAAATGCCCGGAATGTTGAAAAAAAAAAAAAAATACCTAAGGAAAACAATAGGGCCTTCCCTTTCAGGGCTTGGGCCCTAATTACACATCAGAGTCCTGCACGGGTCCTATTTGCTAAACCCGCACCCACAGTACTTGACAGAACACCCGACCCGCTATCCAACAGCAACAATAATTTAATTTCGCACCCGACTCGTTTGACATAAAGACCACGACCCGAACAGCACCCGCATTAAATCTACTACATAAGGTAGACAATAATTATTTATTTTCTCATGTAACACAAGCAATCAAACCAAAATTAGGCATTCTGAGTTGATGCATCTAATAAAGATAGACACGCAGCCTTACATGGTAATAATTAAAAAAAAAAAAAAAAAGATGAAACATGCATCCATCATGTAAACAATACAAAACTTTTGCCTACATCATGTGAACATTCTGCCCATACAGGCTATTTTGAACAAATGTGCATAATGGTGTGTTCTCATCACTCCAGAGGCTATACAGACGCTTAAAGGTCTCCATAAATAATATAGACAAATATGAGCCTTTACTTTCATAATATCGGGTATTTCAGCGGATTCAATCTACATTTAAATGCGGTTGTCTCTCCTGAAACTCTGCGGTGTAGGCTATACATGGCAGTTGGTCCTTCTAGCAGCATGAAAAATAAAACTTTTATTCAAATTGTAAATAGATTATATACAGAAAGCGAGCAAAGGGCGCTCCCTTTATAATGACTGAAGTTGTCAATCACTTCAGTTGCAGCGTGATCGGCTACAATGCTTAACGCTGCAAACAGCGCACTGTAATTAAAAAACTAAAGAGCCTGAACAAAAATAACCACAGACCGTTTGAAAGTAGCTGCATATCATTGGGTACCAAATTGAGTCGAAATAGTCTTGGCTATTGGACCCGAAGTCATTTATTGCAACTGCATGGAAACGAACAACTAAGACATTCTTTAAAATTTATTTTTTGTGATCCACAGAAGAAAGCAAGTCACATGAGAAAAACAACATGATGATGAGTAAATAATGACAAATTTTTCATTTGTGAGTAAAGTATAGCTATAAAACTTCAAACATTTCAAGAACAAAAGTAGTGCAATTTAGGTGTAAAAGAAACCCGAGGCTCTGTTGCAAACACAGGAAGAGGGAAGCATGGTGCTCGTACGACGGTTTTGACAGTTGTATAAATGAAAAGCGAGAAAGATTAGGTGTGATTCCTCTGTCTGCGAAAGTTCACGCTGACTGAGGGTGAGCTGTTATCAATAAAAAGATTTGAACATTGTTAACAGCACTGGTAAAAATCAGCCAGTCAAGCAACTGTCTGGTTTTGAAAAGGCTTTGATTTGGAGAAGCAGCAGTATGTCATATTTAAACTGTCCTGTCAACAAAAGCTGGTCTTGGGAGCTGTTGGAGCAACACATAGTTACAGCTGACAGATGAAATCTACAAAAACATGTCCAGGTCAGATTTTACCCAAAAATCTATATAAATAAAAAATAAATTATATTCTGCATAAAGAAATTACTTAGCCTACTTTTAGGACCACTGAATTGACATTATTTCCATGACAATTAAGCACATTCTTGCCAAATTCCCATTATTATAATGTGTTTTATATATTCTTGATGATTACATTCTTATATAAGAAAATAATGCAAGTTTATTTTGAAAAAAAAAAAAAAAAAAAAAAAAAAATATATATATATATATATATAGGCAAATAAGTAGAGTAAAAGTGCATAATTCAAAATGACATTCAAAATGTTAATATATTACACTGCCAGCAACACAAATATATATCAAATATTTAATATACTACCAAAATATAAAAGCAGTAAAATCCTAAAAATACATTTAAAAAAATAAATACATTTTATTTTCACTAAAAATTTTGTTTTACAATATTATTTCAGTCTTTACTTTCACAATTAAAATCAAAATTTCACAATTAATTCAATGTATTACTTGCCATTTATTTGTAATTATTTGTGAAATTTATTAGCAATTTCTGAGTGAAAATAGTTTCTGCCAAAACATAAAAGCAGTAAAAAAATATTAATATAATATAATATAATATAATATAATATAATTAAAAATTTTAAGCAAAAGCAAAATATAATTTCTTAATTTATCTAATTTATTATAATTTCTTTTATTTTGGGATAAAACGTCACCAGTAGTGTTGACATGGTACCAAAATTCCAGTAGTCAGTACCAATACCATTAAAATTTTACAGTTCTCTGTACCAATTTCGGTACCACAAGAAAAATCTGTTGGAACTATTTTACTATTTTATTTAACTAGCCTATTTTAAAAACATAGGCTATTAAATATGATGGTAATCATACATATAAATATTTGGAGTGTGTGTGTGTGTATATATTATATATATATATATATATACACCTTAAAGTCCACGTGAACCGGAAGTTGCAACCGACTTTTCTCCAGTGTTGTGACATATTTCCAAGTGAAATGGAATATTGAATAGTGGGTGGGGTTTTATTTTAGTGCTCCTCCTCTCCATCTCTCGCTCATAGCAGACTAACCGTTGGAGGGGAGTGGTTTAAGCGTTTTCAACCCAAGCCGTCAAACTGATGTCATTAGAGAAGGGGCACCGTTGCAGAGGGGAGGAGCATTTTCAGATTTTGATTAAATATTACGAAGCCAAACAATTTTTTTGTGTGGATTGACTTGCACGGATGAATTGTTCACCACAAAACTAGCAATTTGAGCTAACAAAATAAATGAGGACAATTTTGATTTCATGTGTACTTTAATTAAATAAATTATGAAATATAAATAAATAAATAAACAAATGCTCAAACATCCATTTTGTAATAGACGTGCGTTTATTTTAGCTATTCCTTCAGTGAAACGACACACTACAGCCTGTAAAACTATGAAATAAATATCAGTAAATAATGGTAACCTAAATAATAATTAGTTTTTTATTTCCACACAAAGATGCGTCATATAGCCTACCGCTCTGCGCTTTGAGAGGGAGGTGGGACACGAGCAGGAAAGAGACCATCTCTTTAATAATATCTTCATGTTATCTCCTGATGTTACAAGCAACTGACACTTGTTGTGAAAGGTCTGAAGAGCGAGTTTTAACCTCCACAGGGGGATGTTTGATTTTGCGCTGCCAGAGAAAGCGAAACTAAAAATCACCAGCGTATGTGAAACGCGCTATACAAATAAACTTGACGCGCCTTATAAATTAGCCTATAATAACAAGCACAAACTGTGTTAAATAGAAATTGACGTGCAAGCAAAAAGGTTTCTGTCCTACGGTGTTTCTTCTACTTTACCACAGTAAAGAATGCAAATATAATAGGCCTAAAAGCAAATGAAAGGAAGAAACGTTTATAATCCCCTGCGTGAGTGAAGATTTGGGAAAAGAAACAGAGATTCCATGTATGGAATTACTAATGGAATATTGTTAAATTCTCTGCTAATCGGGTGACCAGATCGCGATTCTTAAAACAGAATACAAACCCGACAAAGCTTAAATTTTTGGACTCACGTACCTCTCTCATTCGGCATGAACCAAAATGTTTCCATGGCTGCGATGTCACATTTAATTGCTAACCATATCTTCTGTAGGCTAAACAAAGCTTTGTGCTTCACTCGTGTCATATTCACGTAAATACTGCAGTATACCGACACAGTCCTATCAGTGGGTACCGAATATACCCGGATACTCTGTACTCCCGGTACTACAGAAATGCTGGTATCGTCACATTTTCAAAATTTCAGTACCGACTTGGTACCAAAGTACCGGTACTTTTGACAACACTAGTCACCAGGACATGTTTCGTGAGATTCACCCTGACAAGTCAGTTCTCCATTTAAACGCAACTTAAAACTCAACTAAAATCATTACAAATCAGCTAATATAATAAATTATAAAAAAGCCAGTTAAACTAAAAGAACTACCACCCATTCCTTCGCGTCTATCAGCTCTTAAAACAAGAGTACGTAGAGATAAGCTGTTTATCAGCTGAACGCCAACATACATGTCTGCAATATATCAGCATAAATCCATGACAAAGCATAAAGCCTAGTGTCTAGGGTCAGGTCTAACAATCCACGGCCTCGTTTGACAAATATCTCAATTCCTCTAAGGCAAGCTATCGTTCAGCACGGCAGCTGTAAACTGACAGCTCTGCAGGTTAATGGCATACTGATTAAATGAGACGTGTGTTAATGTTGACAAGGTTAGGGCCTGATAAATCACATGAGGTATGAATTTCAATGCCGGCTACTGGGCTGCTGCTTTATCAGAGTAATTGGCTGTACCCTGTACGGATAATTTATTTACATTTCACCACAGTTAATTGGCCGTGATGCTTCTACAAATATGAGCTGCATTGCAAATAAAGTAAATGTGTTATGAAAGTACTATGGACAGTACCAGGCTGGATGTTTAAATAGAAGTTATCTGGAAAAATGTCCAAAAGTTGACAAACAACCGTATTCATTCAACCAGTATCCACTTCATTTAAAATACATCAACCTCACATACATGATAAAAACTAAAAAAGTCAAGGATGTCTGAAAATCATTCATTCGCACTAGTAACTAGTATTCTAAACAACATTTAAGTTACATCAAACATTGTCAGCAGACAAAAGAACTAAAAAACAATTTTTTAAGAAGCGCAACTGATTAAGACATATGCGAGTAAATAACGCATCAATGCAATTAGACACAATTACTTACTCTCAGCAATGACGCGTTGTCCTGTCCAGTCGTCATTGATGACTTGTATATTCCCATAATGAACATCGCTGAAGAAAATCCGATTTGTTCCGTGCGTTTTCTGCCGATGATCAAATGCCAAAGCTATAATGTTCTTAAAATAAGTCGGGTTCTCATACGCCCTGATGGGGGAGTTGAGGTTATTCTCGTCCGAGAGATGAATACTCCTCAAGACGGTCCTCTCGGAGTAGAGCAGGTAACCCTCGTACCTGTTGCACCTGAGTCCATCCTGAGCAAGATATCCATGGGCACAAGCACAGGTTTTTTGATTATTCCCCAAGTAAAAACAAAGTTGCTGGCATCCTCCGTTCGCTCTGCTGCAAGCGTTCGTACCTGGGTAAGTCGGAAAATCAGAGATCAGGCTCCCTATGAAGTGTCTAAATGAATCACATCGCCTAACAATAGCTTCAAACTGCTTCAGCATGCAAACAAAATTCAAAGGTAATTTGAGACGTTCAAGTAATCGTTTACTTAAAAATTTAAAGAAAGTCGCACAGGTTTAGTACGACATTAGGATTTCATGTTTGGTGAACTGCTATTGATAGAAAGTCTAATTGATCATGTTTGTCAGTCAGCAGGTGTTCATTTAAAGGCAGGAGTGTGCAGTTCCACTCGTGGAGGGCCACTTTCCTATTGAGTTTAGCTCTTTTCCTCATTAAACACCCCTAAAGCAGCTAATCAAGGTCTTCAGGTTTGCTAGAAAATTCCAGGTAGGTGTGTTGGAAAAGGTTGTAGCTAGGTGGCCTTCCTGGAGCGGGATTGGAATGGACACCCTGCTTTATCTAGGATAAACTTATGAATGTACTTGTGTGCATTGGTGCAATGGTCAAAGAACAGGAAAACTGCCATTAAGTGAAACCTCAACCTTTCTCCCGATCCTGGTTAAAGACCTTCACATCTTTCAGACTGACGCCCAAGCCACTCCTGATAGTCACCACGTCCACGGCATCTTTCTTGGAAGCTCGGCGGATGGATCCATTGGCGTAGGCTCTACCGTCACAGGGGCACAAGACCAAAAGTATGACACTTGCTAATCAATGGCCCTCGTCTAATTAAAACCAAAGATCTCATTAAAATACAGTACACAGCTGGTCTAACAGAAGGTGAGGTAACCCATCCTTGGAATGACATTGAACTGCGGGAGATTTTGAAATAATCAAATGTGTCTTCTTGCACTAGCTTTGTGACCTTGTAGGGAAAGTGGGACAGTATCTGCTTTCTTGGGCCATTCGTAGAGACTGTAACATTTATGGAAAAATAAATTACCTGTCAGACCAGAAGAGGTAAGCCCCAAAGACTGCTATGGAAAACATATCCACCCCACTCGATGAGAACACAATCTCCCTCTGCTCACCACGCTCAAGGTTGATTCTTTCGATATTGTTGTTGCGGGCGTCGCACCAGTATAATTTATTTTCCTACAGCACAGTTGGAAGACAAACTTCATGCATCTACTGTATTAAAAATGAAGGGTTATATGTTCTCAGTGCCCTAAAACTGCTAGTTAAGCCATGAAATTAACATGGACTGCAGCCTGCAAGCCAAGTAGGGGAAGCAGACCTGGTAGTCTATGGAGACGCCATTGGGCCTTGCTAGTCCAGTGCTGACAAGCACGGATTGCTCCGAACCATCGAGACGTGACCTGGAGATGGTAGGAGTCTGGCCCCACTCTGTCCAGAAGAGAAACCTGCATGAATTAAAAGGAAAGTAAGATTAAGTAGTCTTCCTGAGGAATTTTGACCTTTGTACAGCTTGAACTCCAAGATTTATCTTTAGTTACAATGAAAACAAGGATAATGCTGTGTTCAATTCCTTCTGAGGAGTTCTGAAATCCTAATTAGGAAGGGGTTTTACAGTTCCCTATCATTCACAGCCCATGTCTAAGTGAAATCAGAAATTTTTTTTTTTTTTTTTTTTTTTTGCAGATTTGTACCTTTTGGATACAACAGCTTGTCACTGGGGCAGTACCCTTAAAGGCACAACTTTGTACTTTATCTAATCGTAAAATGTGCATATTTGCACCTTAGAGTAGTAAAATGTACCCCTAAGGTACTACTATGAACCTTTAAAGGGAACCCCTGGTGTTAAGACTTGTATGATGTCTCTTACTGAAATATGTAGTAGAAAACCCATGAAAGATTTACGTATAATTTCCATGACATTTGGACAATGGGCGACACCATTTTGTTTGCGTTCTATGTCGATGACTGTCAAAAGGTTGCACTCACTGAGCTACTGACACTGTCCTATTGCTATTTTTAACGCAACACAACTCGGAATATAACATACGATGCCACATTGTGCAGCTTTTGGTTGTAATTTTCAGTCGATGAGCCACAAGAGAAGCGACGTAAGTCTTTACTGCTTCACTAGCGATAAGAGGAGAAAAGAATAGGAAGTTGTGCAGAATGTGGACAAATAAAACTTCCTAACTGCGTCTCTTTACTTTAGTCCTGATGACTGAGGCTTTTTATCGGTATGTTTTGGTGCAACGGTAATCTAGTAACGCATACAGGTCTTAATATCCGCGGGGTTCCTTTTAAAACACGATCAGCCTTTTCAATTTGAGCCAGAGCGCAAAATTAGTGAGGATGAAAGCATTGAAGACATGCAATGTCTCTGTGGCTATTCAAACTACTGTTGTATGATTGACGTGTTAAAATCGTCTGATCACCTGAATGCATTACACACAGTTAAATATGCTGAGAAGCTGCTACTATTTTATGCGATCAAAGATATCTCGTGCATCACAGCGCACATGAATTTTTTAAATAACGTAAATCTTTCACGGGTTTTCTACTACATATTTCAGTAAGAGACATAATTTACGTTATATTAAGCCATACAAGTCTTAACACCAGGGGTTCCCTTTAAGAGGTAAATAAGGTACAAATGTGTCCCTTTAAGGGTATTGACCCAGTGACAAGCTCTTGTACCCTTTTAAAAGGTACCATTTTTGCGTTTGCTTTTTTTTCTGAAAGTATGAAGGAGACAAAATGTAGAACATGACTTGATTTATCTTTCAGGGACTGAGTAGATCATTATCCCCCAGTTTCACAGACAAGGCTTAAGCTAGTCCTAGACTAAAATGCATGTTTGAGCTGTTTTAACTGAAAGTAACTTGTACTGACAGATCTTATAATATGTCAGTGCCATTTGTTTTGTCTCAAGATGCAAACCAGTAATGTTTTTTTTCTTCTTTTTTTTCCTAGAGAACGTTTATAAAAGCTACTTAAATGCCCTAATTGAACTAAGGACTAATCCTGGCTTAGTCTAAGCCCCGTCTGTGAAGCCGGGCCTAAAAGATGCCTCCATATGACAGACTTCAAAGGGTAGAAGTTGAAAACTGAGTCCTTGGTGATGTCAGAAAAAGAAAAGTCTTTGCAGGTGAAGTTTATTATTTTGATGACAGATTATAAGGACAAATTGTTCTTTGGAATAACATGCACCAATGAATATTTCACAAGAAAACCAAGAATTTAGAAGTAAAGTCACTTCCAATTCCATATCGATTTTAAAACTGCAACAGCTTTAAATCTGAGTCTAATTATTTCTACAAACAATTCTATTTCTACCAAATCTCACTGACCAATTTTTGAGTAAGTTAGACAGCATATTACTCCAAAATAGATGAAGCCACATGATATTAGGGATCTGAAAAAGCTTAATGTTTATACACCAACTTACAACAGTACAAAGCTGTATTTAATGAGATAACTCATTACAAACAGGAGGTCAAGATTATGATGGCCCTCTCATTTTAGAATAGATGCAAAGGAAATTATAAGGCCTTTAAGGAGGACGTACATCTGCAGTTAACAAGCTTTGAGGTGCTAATTGCACAAGCTAACTGTTCTCTGGACAATCATAGGTCATTCGTTTAAACGCTGTTGCCACACTTGGGTAAAATTGAAGCTTAGCAGTAGAGGAAAATAAACCACAGTGCAATACATACCCTTTCACCGGGTGTACCGCAATGGCTCTGGGTTGATCAAGTCCGTCAGATATCACCACAGCACGGTACATCCCGTTCAATCGAGCAACCTCGATGAGATTTAAGCCATGGTCCGTCCAGTAAATATTACCTTTGGATGCAAAGCAACAAAGACCCTGAACCAACAGAGAAACAATAAGCCCGACAACATCAAGGCTACTTGGAAAAGCAAATAAATGCTAAAAGAAGAGAAATGGACGCACCTGCAATCCAGTCCACTGCAAGTCCTTCAACGCGTCCAAGACCGCTTGTGACGATGTCCTCTCTCCAGGTCTGATCTCGACTGGATCTAGAGATTCTGTTGGAGCCCATGTCTGTCCAGTACAGCGTGTCATTTCCTAAAAACCCATAATTCAAATGTTTGGCTAGTTAACATAGACTAGTTAGCCTCTTGCTGTTAAGTTACATGACTACCTTATAATGGGGGGCTATTTATTTAGGGATGCACAATATAGCGGTTCCATATTGGTTATTGACAGATATTAAGTTTATCTGTATCGGTTGATACTGTATACTTAATTGTGCATGCTAATTTTTACATTTAGATTACCTTTGCTGTCATCTCACTAATCACATCTTGTTAATATTTAAATGTTGGCCATTCAAAAAGTAGCTGTGCAAGGGCGTAGTTTTGGTTTGAACATTGGGTTAAAGTGTGAACCTTTTAGTGGTGTCTCAGGGCATGTTCCCTCATGATATTTGTTTGTTTGTTTATTTTTGCAAAATTATCTTTTGTGGTATCATCTATGCGTTGATTACACAACTGCAATAGTAATACAAAAAATGTTTAACCATTCAGCATTAACCATGGTAGGCTATGTATATTAGGGGGTTGTACTTGCTTGTTTTGGTTATGGGGGCTGGGCTGGGGGTTATGTATTAGTTTGTTTGTTTTTTTAAACGTCTATATATGCTATTAATTTTAGTTATTTTAGTCTACTAGCTGACATAAAGTTTTTTATATTTTATTTCAGTTAACAATTTTATTTCAAGTAACTAAAATGTTTTTTATGATTTCAGATTTAGGTCACTATAATAAACAATATATTCTAAATAAAAAATGCAAGCAACAATAAAATGCTTTCATAAGAATGAAATGGATTTATATTTGTTTCTTTTTTTGCCTTTTACGTCACAGCGGTTTAGGACTGTGCACATTCTTGAAGTGATAGCCAATTTGGAATAAACAAGGCACCAAAAATGATGTTTTTGAAGACCCACATATACATGCCAAGCTTTATCTACAAAAACAGGTCTGGCTATTACTGGTTGAAATGTCTTTGCCCTTTTGATCTAATTCAAAACCATCTCTTCACAAAACAACAGAGGCAAAAAAAGCCCAAAGTACTCGTGACTGTCCTGGCTCCCATGGTCGGTTCCCTTCAAAATGCTTTCATGAAAATTGCTTTGACTTGGCCACACAGCATTATCTGGAGCTTTGTGCATCACCAGCTCCTCACCCACTCGAAAATTTACATTATACTGTATCCCTTTTGACAAAAACTCCAATGGAAGCCCATTCACATCGTTATGAGACATCGCCTCATCTGTCCAGCTAATCTGTTTCGATTATCTTCCATCTGTCATAACAGCCTATTGCCACCCTTCACCTCATCTCACAATGAAAAAAAAATATATATAGACATGCAATACAATGCCAATATTTGCTCTATCATGCAAATGGAGAGCTGCGAAATGTCTGTCGCTGATGCAAGGAGTGGCATTTCTGTTTCAGTGCGCAGACAGCTGTCCAATTACTGCACTAGATAAATCTGTCCGAATTACTGGCAGATTCCCTGCAAATGAATGTTTTCTCCATGTCAAGTGGTGATATATTGTTGTTCACATGACATGGCAATGCCTAATTGCTTGAAAAGAACAATAACAGCTCATTTTAGAAGAATCAAACAATTATACATAATTGTAGACAGTAGTACCTGAGTTTTCATTATTTAAAATATTTTTCAAACTGTTTCTTGAAAACAATATAAAGTACATCTGTTTATATATATATATATATATATATATATATATATATATATATATAACCCCCCCCCCCCCCAATTTTAAACATGAATTATAGCAATTCAAAATTACAGTGTAATTGAAAGCTATATCATTTTTTATATTTATTAGGCTTCAAAAACATAACTTTTAATTTCAGTGAACTTAGAACAATCCTCACATAAACCCATAATAAATGTCATATTTACCTGTGCCTTTCCTACCTGTCTAACAGATAGGAAAAATACAGAAATTGAATGAAGTTACCAAACAGTCTGCACTGCATAATTTATAGCCTAAATTAAATTTAGATAATCATTATTAAAGCTACAAAAGTTCTTTAGTCAAGAGCAGTGAGTAATTTTCTGTTACTTTTGTTCTTTCATTATCTTTAATGACAGACGGCATTAGTGGTTGCTGTCACTTTAAGAGCTGCCGCTGCTGCACATGACGCAGATCTCACATGCGTCCCACTTTCTCACAGATCTTTACTTTCGTTTTAAGACTTTAACTCATTCAAGGCTGCTCTTATGAGGATACTCAACAAAACGGATATTTTTGGCATTATAGTGTGTGTTATTGTTCATTGTTCAAGTCCATGCGCGTCTTTCTGTGCGTCGTGTGTGTGACAGGACATTCACAGACAGTGCGTTCTCTTTTTCTCTTTTGGCGCGTTTAAATGGTTTAAAAGCATTTGCATGAATAAGAGCATGATCATATCTTGTAATGCTAGCCAAAGGATGACAGAAAAAAAACGGATGCTGCGTTAATTGCGTTAATATTTTTAATGCGTTAAACTGGAAAAAAAAATTAATCGCATGCGGATTTAAATTCTATTATATTAAATTGTAGTACAGGAGTATAGAATGAGTAAGGGTCAAAGGTTTTAAGTTGAAAAATGTTTATCAGTAAAATATATTAAATTGCATTTCCTTTGTTTTTTTTTTAAT
Organism: Mylopharyngodon piceus; assembly: GCA_039654765.1. Taxonomy (NCBI): domain Eukaryota; kingdom Metazoa; phylum Chordata; class Actinopteri; order Cypriniformes; family Xenocyprididae; genus Mylopharyngodon; species Mylopharyngodon piceus. The sequence goes on from CM077438.1 coordinate 35,165,528, forward strand.
AACTCATGTAATTGAAATAAAGCTGAAATAAAAATAAAAATATTAGATGAAAAAAATAAAAATGAAAAATGACAACTAATTCAAAATATTTATATATTATTCTAGTATTTATTCAACAACTCTGATACTGTATATATATATATATCTATATATATATATATATATATCAGTATTAAAATACATTTTTCTTAGTGATTTAACAATTCATCCATTAATTAATAATATAAAATAATAAATATAATAATTTATCATTTTAATTAATGATATGTAAGCAATAAGGTACAAGAGGCTGTGCTGTATCATGAATAAGTCATGGCTGAAGGGCGTTGTTAGGCACGACGCGTAGCGTTGCGCACTTATTCACGATACAGCACTAGCCTCGAGTACCTTATTGCTTTTATAAATTGGTTACCACACAATATAAATATTAAAGCCAGAAATATGTATCAATGCAACTTTCATAAAGTAAAGTTTTTCTAAAAGCCTTCCTTCCGCTGGAAAAAATAGTCCCTGACTGTGAACAGCAACAGAAGTTACATTTTCACGCCATTAGATGGCAGCAAAGACTGTCTTTATGAGTGTGTCAGTCAGTAGCAAAGACTTTTAAATTGAAAAGACTGAATTGTTGTGAACACGGAACAAGACGTAACTGACAAATGCTTTGACTAGCGCCGTCAGTCACGGGAAAACTCCTGTTAACTGTTAAAAGAACAAGATAATACATCGGACATTTAAACAGATTTTTTATTATGAACAGGACTGACCTGAAGGAAAATGCTAAATCTGAATGCAGGTAATAAACTCTTTCTCACAGTACTCTTCTACATAATAAAGTAAGCTTCAATGAACAATATCAATTGAGAACATACAGTTTACATTGTTAAGAGTGGTTGCTAAGGGTGTTGTGTAGTGATACACAGAACCGTTGGTTGAAGCGGTCATAGCCATGTTTTATCGTGAATAAAACACAGCTATTGACCAATCAGAATCAAGGACAGGAACTAACCGTTTTATAAAAAACAATAAATAATGATAATTTAATTAAAATTATTTTTTCCTCCTCTTAGATTTTTTTTTTTTTCTTTTAGAATCAAAGACAACAGAAAAAAGTGCACTTACCGGCATGATAGTCCAGACCCACAGCGAACAGAGTGCCAGTTAGCGGCATCAAAACTTCTGAGTTATCACTGGGATCAAGAGACAGTCCTCTTATACCTTCATTAACTGAGTATATCAAGAAAGACTGAAGACCTACCAAAGAGTCAACCGAAAAAAAAAAAAAAGAAAAAAAAAATTCAAATGAACCCTGTTCTTAAAAATAATGAATACCTCTGAGATCCAAAGGTTAATTACATACGTTCGCTTAAGTCAGAACTAATGGTCATACCTTCACAGGTAGACCGGTCCGGACGAAGGTTGTAGCCTGTAGTACAAGAACACGTCCGAGTGGATTCAGAGGTGGGCAGGCACAGCTGGGAACACCCGCCGTTGTTCAGTACGCAAGGATTTCGACCTACGAATACAGTTACTAATTAACACACTCATCATTCGTGAAGGCGAACAGGTGTATCTAATGCAAATCTGTCAAAACCTTCTAGCTTGTGTACTTTCTTAAACCAATTTCAGGAACATCACAAACACAAAAAGAAAAGAATGGTGGCGCTTTGACTTTGTTCCTCGGACACCTTGTCAGAAACACCCCAGTTAGCTCATTTGAAGTGGCGTAATGAGACGGGCTTTCGTTCCCATGAGGTCCGTGTCAGAGAGATAAATGAGGGAGCTAATTGGTATGAGGAGATTTGAGAAGGAAGCAAAAAGATTTACCTTAAAGAGCCTCTAATTGCCAGTTTTTTTAATCCTAATAGAGCGTTGAGAGGATCAAGCACTCCTCCGCTAATAGACCTGTCAGTGATATGAATGTCCCTCACCATAATTTATAAAGAGCGAAGAGCTTTGACAACGTATGGCTGTAGAAACATAACTGCTGTCCAAGTCATGGTCAACCTCACCTTGTAGAAATGACACATTTTTTTTTTTTTTTTTTTTAATTGGCATTAATGAAAATAAAAGTCAGAGCTCACATGGTCGTGGAATGTCTGAAAATATCATGGGATTTGTTTGTTTGTTTTTTCAGGCCTGGAAAAGTCATGAATTTATAAATAAATTTCTGAAAAATTGACAATTTATTATATAGTAGTTTTTTTTTTTTTTTTGTTTTTTTTTGTAATATATATTTTTTTCTAATTAATTCCTAATATAGTTTTAAAACAGATTTGATCTTAATCACTCTTGTGAAATTGTTGAGTTTGGGTTTTATTTGAGATAAAACATTCAGAGATATGTTTCTTTTTACCTTTCTGACTGTCTTTGTCATACACTTTGATGTGGACCACGCCTGTGGTCTTATTCCGAAGAACCGTCAGGTTTTTTCCGTCCCTCTTGTTAATAATCCCCAGCTGAGCGAGAACATCATCCGCCCACCATAACTTCCCACCTAGAGAGAAAAATATGTTTTTGAACACTTGGAAAAACACTAAAATCTCTAGTTAACAAGTAAAATGCACATTAACTTTTTTCTTTTTTTTTCAACAACAAGATTTCAGGTTAAAATTTATGTGAAAATAAAAGAAATGTCACCATTTTGTTTTTCACAAATATTTATGAATAAGCATTTTGCCTGCCCTAATTCAATTAAAATGTCATGTGGGTAATTTTCTTCAATTTTAAAATACTTAAGATTAACATAACATTGGCTCAACCAATAGCATGAATTTGGGGCGGGACTATCTGTATGTCAAACCAATGGAAGACGAAAGGAAACCTGTTTGAAAAACAAAAAAGTATTTCTGAATGAATATTTTTTATTTTATTTTAACAATTTAAAATAATAGAATACAATTATATTTTATTGTATTATACAGTATTACTTTTAATAATTATTTAATTATTTAATATTATTATTTATCATTTAAATATTCATAAATAATAATTAATAGATTTCAAATAAATGTATTAAAATAAATATTATTTAAATAAATATTCAATTAATAATAATAAATGTTTTTGACCTCTCAGTTAATAAGGGGTCATAAAAACATGAATTTTAATTATAAAAGAAATAGAAAATGCTGTTTAAATAATTGGTTATGATTGCATGGAATAGTAGTACACCTTGGCATTTATTATATAAATACATACTTGTGCCTCTCTGAAACTGAACTAGGATGAAATTGAACTACTTTACTGATGTGTCCTCACCCATGCTGTATTTCTTGCTTCGGACTAAGCCCTATAGCGTGTCATCTCAGCCTTTAAGAAATGGTCAACACAGAGAAAAACATCCAAGACTCAGTGCTCACACACCGTCTGTGATTACACATCATAAAAAGGAATGTAAGTGTGCCGCAGTCTCCCAACATCCCTTTCCCCAGTGACCCGAACCGCTCACGACGAGCTACACATTCCTTTGCCCGTATTACTTGCGAGTCGTGTCTTAAATTGAAGGAGGAGACGTCCCTTGGTGCCAAACCACACCACCATACCTCTGTTCTACCCACCCTCTCAGCACTTATGAATCCCATAGGTGCGAGCAGCGGCATCTTAGTCCCCTGGCAGCCCTGAATGGATTACATACAGACGCCAAAAGCAAGCAGGACTATTCTTAGCGCTCGGCCTGAGCTGAAGCTATCAGCCACTGGCAGACACAAACCCAGGAAAAATGAATTACGGAGAACAGTGTATGCTTCACGTAGGGCACAGTGGAAGATCGTTTAGATGCTCCATGACGGTGGAAGTTCCTGAATGGAGTTAGGGTACATATTTAATTTGATGCAAATGAAACAAGGCTGGAAATGTGTCAACCGGTAGAGATTTTCATACACCCTTTTCGTTTTATTTGTAACATACAGGACATACAGATATTGGATTGGCATTTCACAAATGTTAATAGGTAAAATGCAATATAATTGAAGAGATTACACCTCAAATGTACATTTTGTAATGATTTGTACATTTGTAAATGGCAAATTCCTTTGTGGGAAAAAGTACACCCATTTATATATATATATATATATATATATATATATATATATATATATATATATCACCTAAAATTACAATCAAGTGCAAATTAGCAGAACATCATTAAAGGGTTAGTTAACCCAAAAATGAAAATTCTGTCATTAAGTACTGTGACAAGCAGGGCGGGCGAAAGCCGTGAGGGAACGGCGCGAGGCCGGTGACGCGAGTGATAATGAGTGTCAGCTGCGCGTTGCACTGGTCTCGAGTCTCTCACGGAGGAGCTCCGGAAGCATAAAAGGGGAGCGACGACAGTGAAGGAAGAGAGAGGACCAGGCCTCGACTTATTTTATGTTTTATTATGTTTGTGTGGCCGGCAGACGTCCGTGAGGGTCTGCCGGTATTACTTTCGTTTTGTATTTGTTTATTTTATATATTAAAGTTGTGTTTACCGTTCGCCGGTTCCCGCCTCCTTCTTCCCGTACATACAAACTACGTTACAAGTACTCACCCTAATGTCGTTCCACACCCGTAAGACCTTTGTTCATCTTCAGAACACAAATTAAGATACTTTTGATGAAATCAGATGGCTCAGTGAAACCTCTATTGCCAGCAATGTCACCTCTCAAGATCCATAAAGGTACTAAAAACATATTTGAGTACATGTGAGTACAGTGGTTCTACCTTAATATTATAAAGCGACGAGAATACTTTTTGGATGGCAAAAAAACAAAATAACGACTTTTCAACAATATCTAGTGATGGCCGATTTCAAAACACTGCTTCATGAAGCTTCTGAGCTTTACGAATCTTTTGTTTTGAATAAGTGATTCGGATCGCGTATCAAACTGCCAAACTGTTGAACTCACGTGACTTTGGTGCTCCGAATCATTGATTCGAAACAAAAGATTCGTAAAGCTCCGAAGCAGTGTTTTGAAATCGGCCATCACTAGATATTGTTGAAAAGTCGTTATTTTGTTTTGTTTTTTTGGCGCACAAAAAGTATTCTCGTCGCTTTATTATATTAAGGTTGAACCACTGTACTCACATGAACTCACAAGAATATGGTACCATTATGCCGAAAACATCATGAAAAATTAGCTAAAAAAGTTAAATATAAGAGTGCACTTACTTTTTCCACAGAAGACAATTTAATTTATGTATATTTCTACATATTTTTTGTTGAATGAAAGATTCCAATTGTCACTGTTATGGCATCCAGACATCAAAATGGTTCAAATTAAGTTCTAGTTTCAATAAGTCCACATACGTTAAAAAAGACCTTTTAATGGGATGTACATTTTCACAGCATTGTACAGGCAGGGGCTTATTTAACCTTTTTTTTTTTTCCATTAACTTTCCAGCAAAAATAGCTATATTGTGATTTTTATAGCGTTATAATGACATCAAATCAAGTGTAATGGAGGCTGAAGCCTTTTTGTCTACTGAGACTTTCATTATACATAAAAGTTGTTGAACAAACTGTACTTCTATCCTTCATAGCCTAATCTGAACTAAATGTACAAATGAGCTGAAAACGTTAAATATAAGGGTGCACTGAATTTCACTGAATATAAGACCACTGAATTCTGTAGATATTTGTGTTAAATAAAAGATTCCGAAGTCCAATTTTCATTGTTAATTAAGTTATATGGTGTTCAGCCATCAATATAGTTCAAATAAAGTTCTAGTTTCAATAAGTCCACATACAGAGAGAAAAAAAATGGGGATGCACTTACTTTTTCACAACACTACAATGGCATGATTATAAGGGCAAATTTGATACCTTTTCATTAAACTTTCTGCAAAAAATAGCTATATTGTGATTAAAATTTCATAAAATCATGTCTTTTCATCCACTGAATCTGTACGACTTTCATCATACATAAAAGTAAAGTCAGTTTTATCCCTCATTTTCATTCATCACATTAAATATTTCTCAAATAAGGTCCAGAAGTTCTTCACGTGGAAGAACGAATAGACTATGTCATATAAAGACAACAATGACAAAGAAAATGAAAATGGAAGAGAAGTTATTAATAATTCATTATCTCTATACTTGTTTTCTTACTCCCAGGATGGCTAGCAAAAAAAAACGGGGTTAATTAGACATTAATATTAAACAAACGAGTGTAATAATCAAATGGCCATGAGACAAGAACCCACAATGTATTGAGGTTCAGTTGTTTCATCTGACAGAACAGAAAGGAAAAAGAAAGGTGGAAATAAAGTGAGAGACTGAGAAATATTGTGTCTTTAAACGACAGCCAGTGCGTTTTCGTCACCAATTTCTCTGGTGTATGATTTCGCAACAAATTTTTTTGTTTCCGTCTTGTTTGATTCAATAACTTTTATGTGCCTTCCAATATATGGCTCTACATAACAAGGCTGTTATATAGTATGGCTCGTATATAGTATGTTCAGTGAAAACAGACTTCAGCCATCACTCCATTACCAGCTTGTAGCCGCTGATTGCTGGGATAGTGTTCAGTCTGATTGTATTAGCAATTGCTGACATCAGTATCTGATTGTGAGAGGCTTTGAGAAGATGATACATTAAAAGCGAGAACAGGTTGTTCTACAGGGTTTAATCAAATTGTTTGGAATTGCATTTTATGAAAGTTAACGGTGGACTTGGCTAGGTAGATGATTTATCTGTTACACAGTCCTCAAGATTCAAGATCTTTTACCTCAGGTTCATTGTACAAAATATTACACAGCCTCTCCTACTGAGAAATAGGCGTGGGCGGAATAAGCTAAATTAAATGAGTTATAATTTATATGGCTTTAAAATTAAAATGTCACAATATAGTTGTTTCAGGAAATGTAATAAAAAATTATTAATATATTATACAACCATGTTGTGATGCCTGTGGTTGGATATTGCAGTGAATCATATACTGTACTCATAAAAATACTAGCATACACAAATGTATAATTGTATGCAAACATAATGTGTCATATTATATTACTTTCTATTTTATATGGAACTTGATGTACAAAAACTAGAAGATCATAATTATATTTATATTTTTAAACATTTCAAGCCATTGTTTAAAAAAACTCATAATCAACAGATTTTTTTATTAATGCACCAATTTATTATTAATAATAAATATTTTCTTAATATAAATGATTTGCTAGTAAATTTCACCATCGATTACAAAAAAAAAAAAAAAAAAAAATGGTAAGTTACACATTGAATTAAACATGAAATTGAGGTAGAAAGACTGAAGTAGTGTTTTCTATTAAAATGTACTCCAGTAATATTTATTTTATTTACAACTTCGATTTTTTCTTTTTTTTTCCCTTTTTTTTTTACAGTGAACAAATGTGTTTAAAACCTTGCTTCCACTCATTTGGGACACGTCCTGGTCTTTAAATAACGTGAAACTGTCCTGTCCACTCAGCCCCATGATGCAGTATCTACCCAAAATACAGCTGGATTTCTATTCTCGCACAGTATATATCAGGATACCACAAACCTATATAATGATAAGTTAGGCATAATTAAAACGCTTCCAGATCTTCTCTCCCTGGGAAGTCAGGACATTTTATCTCCTGAAAGCTGAAGGTGAGATATTTCAAACAGCAGAATTGATGTCTTTAGCTGATGATCCTCTGGTTTTGAACCAGCTGTTTCACTCATAAACAGATTAACGTCGATCCACAAATGATGAAAAATGGGCACTGTGCTCCCAGAACCCTTTTCAACAGATTTACGCACCAGGTCAGAAGAAACGAAATGATGAAAACAAAAGGGGAAAACGGGCAAGTGCTTCATTGAGTTTCTTTATGTGAGAGAAAGACAATGAAATTAAAACACTATCTGCTCTTGGCAAAAAAGACTTAATCTTACTTAATCTTATTGTGCACAATCCATCAATGCAGTTTACAGATAGAGGAAAAAAAAGTATTTTATGAAATTATAACAAATTTTCCATCTCTGAAATTATATTTTCAGATATCATTTGGTCCCCATTTATGGTAGAATAAACCGGTAACACCTTGCAGTACGGTTCCATTATTTAACATTAGTTAGCATGAACTATCGATAATAATATTTTTAAAAAAATCTAAAGCATTTATTAATCTTAGTTAATTTCAAAATTGACTAATAGTTGTATTTTTATTAAAAAATGTTAAAGGGGTCATGAATTGAGAAATCAACTTTTCCTTGAGCTTTTGATATATAAGAGGTCATCGTACTATAAGAATATCCTGTAAGTTTCAGAACTGAAAACTTCCTTGTTAGTCCAATAAAAGCTTTTATTGACACCAGGCCCAGCGAACGACCGATTCTGGAATGTGCCTATAGGTGAAACGCCGCCTCCGCAGAAGAAATCAAGGCCTACTTCATCATTGCAACATTAGCCCCACCCACTGGCGTGTTAGTGAGATGAGGAGAAGAGAAGAACAATACAACAGGACAAAAAATAACATTCCCTTTCTAAGGATCCTTATGCTCGGAATATGGTTATTTATGTGAATGTCTCAGTTCAGTTTTATTTATTTGTATTCGTGATTTCACTGTGGATTCTTTGTTAAATTAATCGCATTTTGGCGCAGGCTTTGCAAACAGACTTTTACGATATGGACTCGACAGTAATGCAACAACAGGTAAGTAACTGTGTTAATTCTAACGTTAGTGTGCAGAAATTGAGTTACAATGACGAGATCACTGCTTTCATGCACTCAACATGTCTGTGATCGGCTGTTCATCACTGCAACTTTTCATGCCACGATCTAAATATAATGCCATAGATCTAAATGTAATGCAGCACTTTTCACGATTAGTTAACCTTGAGAGCTGTAATAGTAAAAACGTGCTAAAAGAGAGAGTAATACTTGGCTATTTCAAATGTAAAGATGTTAGCCCATCACAGCAGTGGGTGTTTACACTGAAGTCTCACAGCAGACACACCCCTTAAAACAGAGCGTTCAAATCAGAGGGCTAAAATCAGAGTAGGAAAAATGCCTTTTATTTCTAAATTATAACAATTTTTGATGTAAAAAGCATACTAACATTATAAGTGCACCCCAGGAAACATTATAAAACAATAAAACAATGCAGTTCATGGCCCCTTTAACAAATTGTAATAAATTGTAACAAATGCATTTGTCATTGTTAGTTATTGTTAGTTAATTAATGAACTAATGTTAACTAATGGAACTTTATTGTAAAGTGTAAATAAACCAGTAAGAGTGGCCTTGTAACATCCTGAAGGGGTTTATTTTATGATAATGAGGGATTGGCCACAGCTTATCCTACTTTTAACATGACTACTTACCAAATACACAGACAAACAGAAGTTTAAATTCAGTTATTATGAGAAAGGAAAGAGGTTGCATTGCAAATTGGAGATAAAATTATAACGCAAAGCAAAACAAAAAAACAAAAGAAAAAGCAAAGAAAAACTAAACAAAAACAAACAAACAAACAAAAAAAAAAGCAAAGAAAAAGTCAGCAAAATGAAAAGAAAATCTTGATACTAGTATATTAGGGCTGCCCCGACTAAAGATTTTTCTAGTCAACTATTCGTTATTAATTTAAGCCATTAGTCGACTAATCGCACATTTATATTAATTTAATTACTTTAATATATACTGAGGAGAATAATAAACCATAATGAGCATTTAATATATATATATATATATATATATATATACATACATACACACTTTGTGGCACACTCATAAAGCCTGCCGCAAAGCACCACAAAAGTAATTATTATGAATGTGTCAGGAAAAAAAAGAAAGGAGACATTTGAATCACTTATTAATAGACTAGTGTTTTCTGAGTCAGTGTCAGCTGCAAAGATGAAGTTGACAATGCTGCCTCACCATCTCCGCAGTATAGTGAATGAGCCTATAGAGAGAAATGCACCTTTCATATGGATTACATAAGCAGAGAGTATTTATTTTCTTTGAATTGGTTCATTTAAAAGTAGACATTTCAAGCTTTCTATAGATATATTTCTCATTTCTGTGAGGCAAGTAGCCTATACACTGAGTTTCGGTTCATTTATGTGACACACTCCAGTTCAGGGAGAACAAGACGGCAGAAAGTGCATCCTGTTTGTTTTCTTTATTTTACAAAAGCACAACATTTTCTTGTTATTGTGATTTTACACAAATAAAAGTAGACCCTTTACAGTTTCAAATGATGTATTTAAAAAAAATGACAGAGTATTTTAAGTTGTTTCTTCTGTTATCAGAAAAAACGCAAGTGATCGCGCCGGCGCCTCCATGTCATGCAGTAAGCATGCTAATACTTTAGCTTCCACACTCCACACAAACACTTGGATATGTGCCTAATAATAGCACACATTTATCTAGGTTAACGTTAGAGCGAGCAGCCATGTAAAGTTGCTACTACTTACATGTTTCAAATGATAAGCCATATTTGAAGTCGATGGATTAAAGTAAGTCAAACACTTGGATTTCCTGCCCGACATACTGTAATTACCACAACGACCCCCGTTAATGATCTGTCCCTCACGGACTGCGTGACTTCGGGTTTTTTATTTATTTATTTATTTTTTTCTGCAACTAACCAACTAATAAAATTTTGGTCGACTAAGCATCTTCAAGTCGACTAATGATTAGTCGACTATTAGCAGCCCTAATAAACATACATTTTTGAATATATTTGACCACAGATTGACCAATCAAGTATTCCAGGAGTATCACAAAAATATAATTTCCCAACATATCTTCACTTTTTATAGGTCCAATCAAATCCAGAAGGCTAAAATTAAGTACGTTCTACACTATTTGCATCTGAATTTTCAGTGTCACTTAGGAATAAGCCATATTGCACGTTAAATGAGTTGAATACCATTTTACATTTACATTTGCTCATTTAGCAGACACTTTTATACAGAGAGAATAAGGAACATCAAATCTTTATTGCCAATACTTTTTCATTCGCCCTTGGATAAAAGCACCTGCTAAATTAATAAATGTAAAAGTCATAATAAATCTTTATGATTTGTACTGAAAACCAACCGTGAGTCAGAAGGCACACATAAGATGACAGAACAAATTCATATCTGTCTTTGGCCAAGTCTCAAAACCGGCAGAGCTGCTACAATCAGCAAACACAGCTGTGACATCAAAAGTTGTGAGTCATCAAAGTTCAAGAAAAAAACCCATGTCAGAACATGAATAGTGTTCTGATTCAAACCCTTTGGAAACAACAATCTCCCTCAACTGATTTGTAATTGCAGTCTACTAAAACAGCTCCACAATTAAGATTTAACAAAAACCCTGGAGCCCACATTCAGCAAAAAAAAACTATTCCTTATCACTCATACACCACTGCTCAGAAACCATTTATACTGTCTATCACCGTTCTAATTAAATAGCTCCATTATTTGTTCGGTTATAATTAACCTTACTAAATGAATGCTGGTGAAAACAGCCTTAACTCACCCATCACTGCTAATGCTGTGGCTTTCCGTAGCTCTTTTTTTAAGCTGTCAATCACGTCCAGGCCACTCCCATCCAGGTTACATCTATTAATGGTTCCGTTTCCGGAACTTATCCAGTACAGCTTGTTGGCCGAGTAGTCAATCGACAGCCCTAAAAAGCACAAAGATGATATAAAAACATGTAATGGGATCGTTCATTCAAACATGAAAACAATGATTTTAAATAATATATACATATATGCTAATATGCTGTTCATAAGCATAATTATTGTTCTATTGAACTTTCTACTACTCAAAGAGTAAGTTTTCACCAAATTAAGCGGCACAACTGTTTTCACCATTATCACAATAATAAATGTTTCTTGAGCATCAAATCATCATATTAGAATAATTTCTGAAGGATCATGTGACACTGAAGACTGAGTAATGAGGCTGAAAATTCAGTTTTGCCATCAAAGGAATAAATTACATTTTAAAATTCAAATAGAAAATGTTTATTTTAAATTGTAATAATATGTATTTCACAATATTACTGTATTTGATCAAATAAATGAAGCCTTGAGAGAGAAAATCATTAAAATATGAGACAATATATTTTAATGTATTAATGTATTTTAATGTATTTAATATATTTATATTTTCATTAAGAATGATGCAAATTATAATATTCTTCATTTTTTGTTGAATATTCCTTTAACTCGACGCTAACAAGAGTAAATGAAATTATCCCAAACTTTATTATTTGACCTTATCTTTTTTCCAAGATATGTTTCTATTAAACATGGCTGATTTAAATAATAAAGAATTGAAAATTGTTTCATCTCATGAATATCAACACACATTGTTGCTTACAAAATGTGTCTAATTATTTGAAATCTGCAATTTCCCCTATGGCAAAGCATGTTTATTTGCGGCACAGCATAAATAGTGTACAAAAAGAGTTCAAAAGGTTGTTTTCCGTTTTTATATCCTTCATTTGCAATAATCCCCTTCACATCATAATGATAACCGTTGTTACTTAAGATTTGGCTCAGGCCATAATCACATGTACTGCGTGTGAGGGATATTTTTGTTTTAATTATGAGCTGAGAGGAGAACCGGGAACATCTCAGAGAGCTCTAACAATAATACCTTGGGCTACTTCTCAGACCAAATTACAAATTAAAGACACGGCCTAGAGGAAGAGGAAGAATGAGTAAATGGTGCCCTTATTCTCACATGCAGTTATAGTAAGTGCATGTGCATACAATTGGCCATGTAATTTTGCTAATGTTAAATACATTGTTTAAAACAAAAGCAATAGCTTTATTAAATGTTTTTTTTGCAAATGAAAACAAAACAGCACAGAAAAAAACAAAAACCAAAGCAAAGAAAGCTTAAAAAAACAACTACTGTTACTAATGCTTTAGTCTATTATGTTTGCAAATGAAAAATAAGACAAAGCAAAGCAAAGCAAAACACAAAACAAAACAACACAACACAAAACAAAACAGAAACTCTATGGTGTTTGCAAATGAAAGACAACAAAAAGCAAAGCAAAAAAAAAATAGCTAGTGTTGTTAAAGCCTTGCTCTATGCTGTTTTGCAAAGCAAAACAAAGCAACAAAAAACAAACAAACAAACAAAACAACAAAGCAAAGCAAAACAATCCAAAGCAAAACACAGCTAGTGCTATAAGTAGAGCTAGAGGAACAGTTGAGTGGCGGGAAACTCAAAAAAAGGAACACATGTGACTGATGGAAAAAATGAAAGTCCATGAAAACGAAACTAAGGATAAACAAAACTGTATGGGTGTGACAAAAGGCAGCTACCTTCTAAACTAACATTAAACTAAAGTGCTCTACATGAGTAGAAACTGCAGAAATATTGAATGAAGTGAACTGGAGATTAGATTCACATTGAATTCCAAGAGAGTTTGAATTTAGCATGTTGCTAAGCCAATAGCACACAAACGAACTGAACGAATTTAGTGTCTTTTTGGTGTTAAATGAAATTTGTCTGCCATTTTAGATCAGGGCTACTACAGTTAACTAAAACTAAAACCATCCAAAAAAAAAAAAAAAATACTTTAAATAAAATAAAATATTTTGATTTTTTAAATTTCAGCAAGTTGCCAAGGCAACATTTCTCATTTTCATTTAGTTTAACTTGATGTACTACAATAATTAAGGTCCTTTACATGCAATCTGCAAGCAATCACACCATTACTGCATGGCACAAGCTGATTGGTCTCTGCTGATCCTGCAGCCAATGAGAAATGCTTGCTCAACATTTAAATAGTCTGGTTCAGTGTTTGCAGAAAGCTAGTCCTGCAGTGCGCTATCAGAGTTCCTCTGAAACCCTCCACCTCCCCCAGCTCCACCTGCCTAGATCTGACAGGATTTATGTATGTCTATTTATGCAGCAGCAGCATATCTTACATGCTCACAGCAGCATGTCTATGTTTCTATTAGCAGTAGCAGCAGCAATAATCAACAGCAGCAGGAGCCATAATTATTTTGCCAATCTGGCAGTGCACCTATAATGCCTTAAAATACTGCCTAAGTAGGCAGCTCACTTCTTTAGGTTTTGGAACGTGAACTTACCAACAGGCTCTTTCTGGTTCTGGTGCAAAATCTTGATGTTACTGCCATCCATGTTTGCCATATTTATTGTGCCCCCGTCCATCCAGAACATCTTCCTGTAGACCACAACAAAACAAGATACATTCAGAGAGATGGATGAGTCTTCAAGATGAAGGATGAGACTCTTACGCTTTAAGGAACGTGACCCGTGTGAAGGTCGGGGAGGTAGAAAAGAACTTTATCTTCACAATCACCACAGAGCACAAAACAATCAAATAAAGCTGTCTCTATCTCCTTCATACATCTTGATAGCACGCATGAACCTACCTGACAGATGACTTTCAGAAATGTCGACAGGGTCGGAAGCTAAAACGAGCAGACAGCTGGTGGAAAAAATGTGACACGAGGGGCGCAGATCTATCTAGAGATATCGAGGAACAAAATAAAACAACATGCCCACTGCACCGTGCTCAAAATCCATCACTGGATTACAGAATTGCGCTATATTAAATCTCATGCAAACAATTGCGAGGAACTGGCTCCATTTTTAATTAGGTTGCATGTCTGGAATCATAATATATGCTAATTAAAGAGCTGTCACTGACTAGTCCAACAAGGGCAAGATAAATTTGCATTTCTGATTGGCTGACAACCAGTTTGGCATCGTTAAAGAGTTTTCACGGCTATAACAATTTGTCAGTCTTAATCAAATCCAAGAAAATGACTCTAATAACTTCAGTTAATTGTGCACACTGAATATAAACAGAGACCTGTTCAGTAATTAGCTTTCTAACTGATGTATCTTACACACAGTTTTGAAGGTAACGAAAGGTGACATTTTGACGGAAGTATGCAATTACATATTAATAAAAACAGGATATCGATCTTTAGCGACACACAGGCCCATAACTTCTCCATTACTGATTTGGTTAGTTGTTAGCATGGTTTTTGCTAAGTTACCCTTTAGACGGATGCAGGACGAGACACTTGGGCTTGTCCATGCCGTGAACGACGGTGGTTTTAAGAGATCCGTCAAGACGGGCGACATTAATGTGGGTCTCATCGTTGTCTGAGCTCATCCAGTACATGTTTCTGGACAGCCAATCAATAGCCAGGCCACGGACATTGGAGAGATCTGTAAATACAGATATTAACAAAAAACAATGTGTATTTCTCATCATGTTAAAAAGTATAACAGTAAAATGTAATATATGAATATAAGTGGAAATTTTGAAAGAAATATATATATATTATGCCTCTAATATAATATAATATAATATAATATTTTTTTTTTTCATAAAATGTATTAAACCAAGACAGGAAAAAAATGTTTTTTTTTTTTAGTTAAAAAATCTACATTTAAAAAAAATAAATAAATAAATAAATAAATAAATAAATAAATAAAAAAATAATAATCTGCATACTGATTCATGCTAATAAAACAAGCTGAATCACTGCAAACAAAATTACAACAATAAGGTAAAATAAGTTATAACTTAATAGGTTTTCTTTGCAAAGGCACATTTGACATTATTAATAAAAGTAGGAAAATTAAAAGCGATATGAACTGTGTGAAAATGTAACTGGCAAAATGGATTGCAACATACCTCCAGACATGACTGTTTCGAGTTTGGTTCCATTAATGAACGCTCGTTTTATAGTTCGGGTCTTCACGTCAGCCCAGTAAATCCTCTCATTTATGGCATCATAATCCACCGCCGTGACATCATCAATATCGGGTACGGTGAAGGCCATGATGACGTTGAGGTACGGGTTGTCTATGTCCACTCCTCGAATCTCGGATCTCCGAGCGTATAACAGAAATTTCTTCACGACTGTTCAGGTACAAAATTATATCATTCAATTCAAATTCATTCTCAATTTAATTCAGTTTCTCTGTCTCTAGTATCTCCGGGAGTGAAAAATATGACCTAAATCTGTTAACGGGACAAATGTAATAAGGGGAATTGAGTGTCCTTACAAAGGCAGCGCTATAAAGACATAAAGCTCAAAGGACTCATACTGTAAATTCTCTTTTCTTGACCTCCAGAGAGATCTCTGGGGCAGCCGTTAAAGAGAGATCTCCATTTCAGTCTGTAATGAGTTTAGGTAGGTCACGTAAGTCTCCTGATACACGCTATAATTATTCCAATATCAAACATTCTGCTTTTTATCAAGTCCATTCAATTGGATCATTCATTTTTATGAAGAAACCTATACTGTAATTTGCAACTTTTGCCTCGCTGAGGCATCAGTGTGTGAATTCTTCCTGCCCAAAATGCCCATCTGACAATGTATTCATGTGAAAAATGTGGGATTAAAAAAAATCTGTTTTGGGTCCAAATATTCTATGCATTAGACTTTGCCATGTAAAAATAACTGTAAGACCAGCAATTTTATTATTAAATCAAACAACTATGTTGACAAGAAAAAGAGAAATACTTACTGCTCCTATTTTATTTATTTTTTAAAATAAAAAGTTTAATTAATAATGTAATTTTGTTTAGAGATTATTATTATAATGTATTATTAAAATAATATATTTGATATAAAATAATACATTTTAAAAATGCATATACAATGCGTATAGGGATGTCAAGTGATTATTATTATTATTATTTTTTTTATCTAATTAATTATACGATTAGTTAATTAAATGCAAATTAATCGCACATCAATTTTTGCTGAGAAATTACTCCTAAAAGATAATGTAAAGTCATTATTGTGTTAAATGACAAAAGCATCAAATAGACATTACCAAAAACTAGCTTTAGAAAGATGTTTTATTTGATTCAACATAGAATTAATTACACATAAACTTTTAGGCTTCAAAGGTCATAAGGGGGAGTAAATGATGACAGAATTTTCATTTTTGGGTGAACTATACCTTTAATGGTTTTTTTATTAATATGGAAATATGAAATTATTTTTTTAATGAAATGATACTCTAAATAAGAAACTAAAACTGCCAGTAGGTGGCGGTAAATGGCTCTCTTTATGAATGGGCCATTGAATCATTGGTTCACCCGATTGATTCTTTCAAATTGCGGATTCATTCAGAAACACCGCTGTGTGTTGCCCGGAGACGCACAACAGTTCTGCTCTGGCTTATAGGTAATATTTTCGTTGGCAAAATTGAGCAAAAACAGACAATATTGTGTCTAAAATATAACACAATTTTAACTTTATTGAACTTCTGTATAAAATCAGTATCACATTTGCACTTGTGCTATTCAGGATATAAACCACACTAGTGTGATATTGTGCTCGTTACTCATGTGATATTGCTTAACTATATCATATGATATAAATATGAGACAATAAGAGACAATATGAGGTGTATTTAAGTATATTTTATAGTAGTAGTACAAGTATTAATATTATTAACAATAAATCTTTTAAATAATAATAATAATGATTAAACATTATTATTATTATTAATTATTATTATTATTATAAAATACACTTAATGATCTGAATTTTCTCATCTTTAAAAGTCTTCAAATGTCAGAGTTTGGGTCTGTGGGCCAAACTTGTCTTGTAAAAAGGGAGATCTAGAGCCCAGAAGACAGCATTAGCTCACCTTGGCAGGTTCGGTTGTTGGCCGACAGTTTCATGAGATGTGGACAGGAGCAAGACGCAGAACCATTATAATTTATAAGACAGAGGTGAGAACATTGGCCTTTTCCCTTGTTACCATCACATGGATTAGGAGCTGAAGAGATGGAAAAAAAACATAAATAAAAGAATATCTGAGTATACATTCTATGTTACATTTATATTTAATTCTCCTATAATGATTGATCTGTGAGTCTTGTAGGATTTCTTTAGATAGTTATTGGTTTGCATCTATGCATGCAGACTTGAAAACCAAAAGCACTCTGCTTAACAAGTGGAATATGTGGATGCTGTGCTGAGTAATTAGGCCCCTTATTCCCTACCCAACAATTCCAGGGTTTGTTCTTGCTCAGAGCAAGGTTGTTACTCCACAACTCTAAATGGGAGCGTAAAACACGGAACACGGAACTAAAAAAAAAAAAAAAAAAAAAAAAGCATAAACAAGTCCATAAAAAACAGTCGTTTCAGGCCTAATGAATACAATAATCTCTATGGCACTCTTGCTAAGCTATTCTGACACATGAAAACCAATAGAGATGCGGGCCAGCCTCTTCAAACACAGACAGGTAATGAAAACGGACACAGAACAGACATCCTGCGCTATAAACAAAATCCCCAAAGCAGGTGCTAAGCCACAGGACAAAAACAGAAAGCAGAAACAAAAATAAATAATAACAATAATAAAAAAGAAGTAGATAATAACAATAATAATAATAAAAAAGAAGTAGAAAAATTATTAGAAATTGTTCAGTCTAAAGATTATTAATTTTATTAAATATATTAATTCATTATTTTGTCGGTTGATAGTTTTACTGACTATTAACTTGAATAATTTATTAGAAAAAAATTAAGAATGTTACATAATAATTATAACAATAATACATTTTATTTATATAGCACCTTTCAGAAATAAAAGGCAGTTCAAAGTGCTTCAAAGGTCAAAAACATTTTTTTTAAAAAATAAATAAAGATAAGACAAGCCTTAAAAAACAACAATAACAAAACAAATTAAACAAAAGCAACAAGAGCAAAAAATAAAAGGCAAAAAAATTCCAGCACTATAAACAAAATCACAAAACAAAAAGCAGGTCTTAAGCCAAAGGACAAACAGCCAAGAGCAGAAACAAAGAAAGTGAGAAAAAAGATTATAAATGTTTCAATCAAAAAAGCTCAGGAATACACTTTTGGCTTAAAAAAAAAAAGTCTAAAAGTCATTTCTAAACTAGCCTATGAGGTACATTTCAAAACAACCTTGTTGAAAGCTAGAGACGACAAGTCTAAATATATTATTCTAAAAATGATTCACTCAAGAAGATTCACTTTCATCATCATTTTCAAGGACTGTATGCAGTCGAAGGTTCTTTCACTACTTCAAATTGACTCAAAGTTTGATCAGAATATGAAAAAAACAGGCCCGCCATCTCACAAAAAGCCTTCCCACATCTGTGCGGTGTATCACTCCATCCAAACTGTAGGTTTATAGCTGCCAATCACAATCTGGAACGCTGTGTGAACATTTCCGCCAACCCATTATGAGTGTTTATCTGGAGTCATGAGTTAACAAAGAGCCTCTTAGCACCATTAAGGGTGTAATTTTGCTTTGGTGGATGATGCCAAGCTCGATGTGTTGACAGAAGGCTGATTCTTCCACATCTGGCAGATGTACACCCGAGGGAAAAGATGCTGGACAGCCATCATGGACTGATTCAATTGTGTTTTATTTATGGGGCGTTTTTTGGCTCTTCTTTTGTACTTCATTGCCCAAACGGTGAACAAATTCTATTAGGCCGATTAAAAGTGGGTTACAGAAGGAGGGACAGATTTCAAGCGCATGTTCAGTGTTGATTGAATGAATGCATGCTACAAGAAATTACCCAGAGGTCACTAGGGTTAAAACACCCTAGCAAACCTCATAGCAACCCTCTAAAAACAGTCAGAACACATTACAGAACCAATTTTTGCTTTGATATGTAAGTCACAGTTTTTCAGAAAATGTAAACAAACAGATAAATAAAAAATAAAATTATTCAATGTTTTTGCAGCATCTTATAGGAATAGAAAACTTTTTTTTTTCATTTCCTATTTCTAACAAAAAAAAGAAATAAGAAACAAAACAAAACAAAACAAAAAACAAAAATAAATTAAATGAAACTAAACAACAAAACAACAAAACAAAACACTAATACACATAGTTCTCTAAAGAAAATCAGTTATCTTTGTTTTTTGGTGCTTTTTAAGGTGTTGTTGTTGTTCTAAAATCTTTGTTTGTAAAATTGCATTTAGAAAGTCATAACAGAAATGTGACCTTTAGTGTGTGACTGTAATAAATAAATAAATAAATAAATCCAATGTTTTTTGCAGCATCTGATAGGGTTGGTGCACCTTTTGGTCATTTGATTTTCTACTTAAAGAGAAATGAGAAATTTGATTTTTGTTTTTTCGTTTTGTTTAAGACATGGAAAAATTTAAAATAATCTAGATTTTTTGTATTTTTGGTTAATGGGTAAAAAATTAGATTATGCTTTAATATTTGTTTCGCATGCATGGGCAGCCCTGAAATGCCCTGCCTGTCCCATCACGCAGAATAAGAATTTGTCTGATATACTGCTCTGCAAATTAGTTACAATAGCGTTTCTTCATATGGCTGTTGCATATATTTCTTGCCAACAGCCTACATCTCGTATAGAGCAGAACAACACACTTTTTGGGTCGGCGGAGGTGCCGGCACAATCCATTACATGTCATTTTTGGTCATACTGATAAGACATTATTCGAAACTGTAAAGGGTCTACTTTTATGTATATACACTCACAATGAACAAAAGCTACAAACTGGTTTTGCAAAATAAAGATAACAAAGTGGGTGCACATTTTGCAGTCTCTGTCTCCATGAACAACTTTCTGAAATGCGTCAAAAAATGAACCGAAACTCAGGGAGAAAACTTGCCTCACAGACATGAGAAACATGTCTATATACATAATTTTCTGATTATGTAATCCATTTGAAACCAACAAGAGGTACAGTCATTCCCATCTGAGCTTATAACCCATTATACGCGCAGCACAGACTATTCATATGGTATGTGAACATGTAAAGATCCCCATCACCTCGATAAAACAAAGCACCAAGCTTAATCAGGTTATATAGGCTACTTTTCATCGTTTTTGCAATAAATCATGCTGTAAGCCTTAAATTTACCTCAGAGGCAGAATGCAATATGATGTGCGGCTTGACTCAGCGGAGGATATCATTTCTGATTAGTTATTTACATGAGTTAAAGTGTTATTTTTACATAAACTTGTAGCCTACACATTTTACTAGTCTGGCTTTTCCCAAACTTTATCCTATGTGGAAGACTGAATCAGTGCTTGACTTTAAATGATCTGGATCAGCGACAGTAAAGACATTAATATGATCTCGCTTTAGTTCATTATCCAAACCTATAATTGAGACGTAAGACACTACAGTAGACTAATTATTACAGTGAAAACTCAAGCAAAGTTTATAACACATAATATCAGTTATTTTTTTTTATGTGGGGTTGGGTTTTTCCCATGAAACACAAACAATGTTATTATTAAAAACTCAAATTCTGCTGTTAATAGCGAGTGAAAACGTTGCATCTGAGGTTTTCTTAAATAGGCCTTTTGAGAATAAAATGAGTAGGCTAAAATCAGCAACCACAAGTATAATATCTTCCTCCATGTTGTTTTAGATCACACAAAAGCCAAATGCCGTTTTATTGGTTATGAATGAAGTCATCTCTGATTTGTCAATAACATGCATCAGTTGTTGTTTTTTTTTCTTCTTCTTCTTTTCAAATCTTGTAAGCGCTGCTAGCAGGTGTACATGACAAAGCCAAAGGATTCTCGTGAACAAGCTTGGCTCGCCTGCCGCATCTCTCATACTGAAAATGAATTGAGCTTGCGCGTCTACCATGTAGTACAGAAGACTAGGGAGGGTTGACTAAAGGCCATCCTCACATATGAAACAAATATTAAAGCATAAACTCATTTTTTACCCATGAATCAAAATCACAAAAAACCTCTTAATTCTCGTTTTTATTTTTTTCGTTTCTTAAACAAAGCGAGAAAAAAAATTCAAACCATTTCTCATTCCGTTTTTGTTCTTTTTTCATTTCATATTTTTTATTTCTTTGAAAAAAAGAAAAAGAAATAAGAAACAAAACAAAAAAACAAAACACCAATACAGATATTTCTCCAAGGAAAATAAAAAGTTCTCTTGGTTCTTGTTAGGTACTTTACTTTTTGTTTCTAACTGGAATCTTTGTTTGTAAAAGTGCATTTAGAAAGTCATAACAGAAATGTGACCTTTAGTGTTTTTAGCAAACAAATAAACGTGTCTTTCTACTATAAACCCTACAACCTTGCTATACAAAAAGTTGTTTGATGTTTTTTGCAGCATCTTAAAGGAATAGAAAATAAAATAAAATCTTTGAAAAGTGCATTTAGTTTTTAGAAGGAAAATCAGAACAGAAATGTGACCTTGTAGTGTTTCACTGTCTGTTTCATATTTCAGAAATGATGGGAATTCTTGATAGGAATCAAGGGAGTTCTTGACGAGACAGCTTTGCAGCCAATTAGTCCCTAAAATCTTCTAGTGAGAAATGGGAATGTGCCAAAACTGGGCCATTGAACGCTGTTAATCCGACATGACAACTTCGCTCAATCTAGAGACTTCTCTCATTATGTTCTTTTGGATCCTTCACATCATCATCTGTTCAAAGTCCCTCTAGACAGTTTTGAAAGATAGAGAGACGGTTTCTTACTTTGTGGCTGCCTGCTGGGATGGTATATCTCCAGGTCGAAGGGTTGGGCACTGGTTTTTTGGATCACTGTCACATTGGCTCCAGTCCATTTGTTGGCTTTAGTCAATGTGTTGGTCCTCCAGTCGGTCCAATAGACGTTCCCTCCAAAGAGAGACACGGCGAAGGGGTGAGAGAGGAACTCGTGTCCTCGAAGAATTTCAATCACCCCCGTGCCGTCATATAGAGCTGAGTATATTGCGTCAGATCTGAGGACAGACAAATAATCATCGTAATCATCATCATCAGAGTATTTTGAAGATGACATGAAATCAAAACTGAACCTATTTACTTTCTTAATACACACTTCTACACATTAAACTGAATCAAATCGAATATATTAAATCTTTAAATTACATCACTTTGAATTGCATTAATTCAATAAATTGAATGGATTCGAGTACAGAGTTAAACAATATTCATTATGTTTGATTCGATTCAATTCAGGTTGATTTGACTCGAGTCATGTCAAGTCAAGACAAGTAAAATCAAATCAACTTGAACTGAGCTGAATCTAATTGAACTTCATACAGTAAATCTAGTTCAATTCTGAATTACGGCAATTCAGTTAAGTGAACTGAGAAGAGTCAAATCAACCTGAAACGAATTGAATCAAATTAAACTTAATGAATATTGTTTAACTCTAAATAACATCAATTCAATTAATTGAACTGAACTAAGTTGATTTAAGTCAAATAAAATTAATTCAACCTGAACTGAATAAAAAAAAAGGTTCTAAATCTTGTTTAAATCTTAATCACGTCAATTAGAATCAAATCAACTTGAACTGAATTAAATAAAACTAAAAACTATATCAAACTTTTCTCAACTCTGAATGACATCATTTTAATTAAATTTTAATTAAATTAGATTTTAAGTCAAATCAACCTGAAATTAACTCAATCAAATCTAAATTCTGAACCAAATCTAAATCTGAATCAAACTAAATCTTGTTTAACTCTAAATGACAGTGTCAATTCAATTGAACTAAACCGATTCAAATAAAATAAAATCAACTTGAACTGAATCAAATTAACTGAACTGAAATCTTTTTACCTCTATATTATGTCAATTCAATTAACTGAACTATGTCAATCAAATCAAATCAAAATGAATAACATCATAATGTAATTATATTTAGATTCACTTTGAAAACTATTTGAATTCAGTTACATTAGGTTACAAAAGTAAAATGGGTTGTGAACGGCACAAACTATTGTTGACCTAAAATGTGTGTCCCAGTTTGCCATAAAGAAGGATAAAGAAATCAAAGTACAGTTTTTTTATTAAATAAAACAACAAAACATAGTATATATTCTACATTTTTACTACAAGGAAAGATTACTGCAAATAACAGGAGTATATAGTCTAAAACAGTCAAAATAGTCTGTAATAGTCAGTTAATTTTGCTGACAAATAATTTGTCATAATTTTCATCAACAAAATTTTTTCAAGAGACGATATCTAAAACAATAACTAAATAATAAAAAAATTTTCAATTACAAAATCGATTTACATTTTCGTCAATGAATAAAAACGAGACGAAAATGTTAGTGAGGGATGATTTGGGAAGAGATGGAGATCCAGTCAGAACTGATGCCTCATAAACCTCATTAAACGTTCAAAAATGTAAACATCTGGGAGAAAGAGAAGCATATGGATAAATCTGAAAAAGCATGACGACGCGAACGAGAGCTCTATTCAGTCCGGTTTTCTGCGCGCAGACAGAAAGCCGCCCCTAAGTCAGCGCACGAGTACTGAACTGAGCTCTCTTTTGAGTCTTTCCGTGCTTGAACAGACAAATACACACAAAGTTATGTCAAAATGTCAGTTTTGGCAAGTATTCACATAAACACAGTCGGTTATGTCTTAAGTGAACGTAAACAGTAGGGAGTATATCTGATGTGTAATAGCATCCGGCCTTAAAGTGACAGCAGCCTAATAACCTGCTGCTGTCCATCGTTAATATTAATCAAACAACGAAAGAAACAGAGAAAAATCACTCAATGTTCTTGACTGAATAACTTTAATAGCTTTATTAATAACCTTAATCGCTTTATTACATGTTCAAACCTTAAAATAATTAATATTAACAGGTTATTGGTTGTTTTCTACAGAAACATATAATCAGTTTGGAAATTTTAGAGAAATGCTTAATTGATGCATTACAATTTAACTAAACCCATTCTATTTTAGTCGACTAAAATCTTATGATATTTAGTCAACTAAAACTAGACTAAAACTAAAACAATTCAGATGACTAAATATGACTGAACCTAGAAGGCATTTTAGTCAAAAGACTATGACTAAAACTAAATCAAAATTTACTGTCAAAATTAACACTGGTTTAGAGTACACTGATGCCTTGTTAAAAAAAGACAGCTGAGAGAAAAAGAAAGAAACTGTTGACAGACTGTGAGAAAAAGAGGGATGTGTGATCTGAATATAGCAGAGACAAAAATGAGGCAATCGAAAGCAGAGAATTGATCAGATTCTTCATTAAGTCCAAGAATCTCATTATCTGAATATTAATTTGCAGTGCACTTGGAGCCACCGGGCACAGGAGGAATTGAATAAGCGCTGAGAGAAATGCAAGATTAGAGTTTATGAATGTGTCAAGACAGCAAAATTGCTACGCTTCTGCTTTGTAAAATAAAAAAAAAATAAAAAAATACTTGATGGGCAAAATTATAATCTATAGTAATAGCATATCTCCATCAGCCTGTCATTTTGTCGCCAGCTGAGGTGGATCTCGAATTTGAACCGGTACAAAAACACATCAATCATTCAACAAAAAAATTCTGCTTGAATGTGTTACCAACGACTGAATCCGAGCTTGCTCCCAATTCCCTCCCAAATCTGTACGTTACAACCAAAACATTCCCTTTACGGTCTTGTCTTGTGAAAATATCATGAAATATTGACAAAACCCAACAGAAGAGTGTGCGCATCCTTTCTTACCGGGCGTCTGTCCATACTATCCTGCTCTCCATGTGATCCAAGGTGAGCCCATTGGGCCAGGCACCGGTGTCCATGTCCTTGAAAACCACATGTCGCCGTTTCCCGCTCATGGAAGCGCCTTCGATACGAGGAAACGTAGCATCCCAATCGGTCCAAAACAGGGCACTGTTGACGATAAAACTCAAGTGTTTAAAAGACTTTGAAAGGAGGGCTTGCAAACCACATCCTCATTAAAAGCATCAGCTTTAGTGCAATTACAAAACAGGTAAAAATGTGTAATGGCCCAATTTCATGGTAATATCCCTTCTGGAAATCATTTAAAAAGCTCCTTTATGGGTGATTAGACTGGTTCATTACAATTCGCAAACCACGGAGCTATCAATGACGGAGCTATCAATCACTGAAGTTGTTCATTAAAGCTATGAAGTAATTGGAAAACTGGTGGCGTTTGCTGTTATTCCCTCTCAAAGTTGAGACCGGATTGAGGAACTCACCCCTGGCCGGGGTCCACGGCGATCGCCCGAGGGTGTTCCATACCCCCGGCGATCAGGGTGGTCCGTAATTCGCCGTTCAGCTTGGACACCTCAATCTGGTCCAGGTTACTGTCGATCCAGTAGAGATTTCCTGCTATCCAATCAACAGCAAGACCCTCTGGAGTGGCTAGACCATGTTGGACCACCACCTCGATCGCCGAAACACCTGCCAAGACAACCAATCGAGTAATTAAAATGTTGTGGGGGGAAAAAAGGTCTACAGTTGATAGCTTGCCGGTCAAGTTCACAATTACTCAGATTTGGTGTTTGGCAAGTGTTAATTTTGGACCCTATGAAGTGTATGAAAGGAAATGTTAGCAAAGCCCTCAAGAAAAAGTGGGTCCCACTTTCTCTTTCTCAATACCTACTCATCAGTTCCTTTGTGATATGAGTGTAAATTACTTCTCACACATTTTGGGGCTTTTGAAGCTGAAATATTAACACAGTTGGTAGACTGACTTTGCTTTTTAATTGAAAAACAGAGCTAAACAAAGAGCTCTCTCTCAATATGCTGAACAATAAGGAACATGAAAAAATTTGACTGACCACTAGAATTTTCTTCACATAAATGTAGAATTTTCTCTTTCATTTGATTTACTCTTTTTTTGTATGACCTGTTCTCAGATAACTCAATACTAATAACAACAAATAACATAAAATATAAATAAATAACATAAAAATAATAAAGTAAAAATAATATAACAATAAATAAATTTAAAATATAAAATAAAATGTATGCCTCAAAGATTGCTAACACCTTTAGACATAAATCATTCATTTCACTTCATAATTCAGAATTCATTTCAAATTATATTAAAGTCACGTCTTCATCTTGAAGGTCCTCTTCCCTTAATTCACCTGCTGTAAGTTTAACGTGATCATATATACTGCCACAGGTTTTAGAATTGTAAGTAATTTTAAGCATATATTTTTTGTTGCAACGATGATATGTCAACTTAAATCATACATAGTTTAAAAATTGTTTAGGATTTTTATACAATTTCCCTAACTTTAAGTAGGTCATATAAGTAACTACAAACATCAGAAAAAAATTACTACTTCAATAATTTTGTCAACACCATCAGTTGTCAACTGCACTTTGAAACCATCCTGAATGCATCCTGTAGTGAACACTAGATTTGTCAGTATTTATAAAATATTTTTGACACATTGTTTATGTATCTGGTTGTGTTGGAGTGACAGGCAAGGAAAACACACATTTTGTGAGAAAATGGTAGAAGCAGGAGGTTGAACTTAAACATAGATGGATATCTCTGAACACTTTCATCCAAAATAATTTCTAGCTTGACAAAAAATTTCCTGTCAGCGTATTCAAGAATCAGTGCATGATCAGGGTTTCACCTGCAGGTTTCACCAAGTGTTAAAATTAAGCGCTGCAGGAGCATTACAATGAGCTTTACAGGTAGCATTACATGGACGTAGGAAAATTAAGACCTGTTTAAAATTATATAATACTTCAGCAAATTTAAGACGAACTGCTGCATGCTTGAATTTCCCGTGGAAATCCACCAGGTCGCTCTTATTATAAAACATTATTACAAGCTTACCGTTGTGAATCGAGCTAAGATAAGGAGATAGTTTTGAACACTGGCTGGATATGTACTTGCTCAAAAATTGATTTTGGATAATTTTTAACCAAAAAAAGTTACGGACTTCAGCTTTAAATACCCTAATTGAACTAAGGCCTAATCCTGACTTAATCTAAGCCCTGTCTGTGAAACCGGGCCTTTAAGGCCTAAAATTTTGATTTTGAAATTGTAGATTTTTTTAGACTTTTTAAGACCATGATGATATACTGTAAATTAGGTTCCATCATATTATAGCCTGTATGGTATAATCAAGGCATAAGTATTAACAGTGTCATAAATAATGTTTAAAAAAACTGCCATACCTCCACCCTCAGACAGCTTCCCACGGTAAATTTTGTCCTCTACGACGTCGGTCCAATACAGCAGGCTCTGGCTGAAATGGAAGTCCAAAGCGATGGTGTTCCTGAGCCCGGGGACTAACAGGCTATAGTCGCCCCTTTGCAGGTTGATGCGACGTATCTCATGTCTGATGGAAAAAATGATGAACGCCTCAAAAGGATCTACAAAAGTAACAGAAAACAGACAGTAAACAACAAGAATGCATGCAGCCTAAGTTAAGTTAAGCAACATGTCCTGTATAGGACTGTGAAAGTTATGCAAATATGTCCTGTATAGAACTGTGAAAATGCATCTGTAAATTGAAAAAAAAATAAAATAAGTCTAAATAAATAAAGCAAAATAGCTTTTAACATAGTTTTAACAACTTTTAAAATAGAAAAATAGGTTATGTGCCTTGAAAGGGTCTATAAAATTGACCAAAAAGGCAAGAAGCTGGTGAAGCAAAGATATTAATGGAAAAAAAAAATCAAATAAATGAAATTAATTATAATAATAATAATAATAATAATAATAACTATAATTTGTAATAAAATGTTAGAACATTCCAAGCTATCTACATCTCTGAGACTGGAGATGAAACCTTATGTGGATTGCAATATAGATTATAGCTGGCCATTTCAGTTCAGACAAAAACTAAAAGCATTTTGACAGCTCTGAAAACTGAGCTGTGTATTCGAGTAAAAGCTTGTTTTCCTTGTTATTAAAACATGTTACGTAGTGCTCTTTGCACATATCTTCCTCTCCATTTTCATATAGTGCGCCAGAGTCAGATCTCTCTAATCTTTCACAACACAAACAGTTGCTTTGGCTCTCTTGTAAAGTCAAACCGCTAAAATGAAACGCATACATATTACAGATGCATTTTACACCTTAAAACCAAATGCACACCCTCTCTCTAAAAGGCCGATAAAGACCGAAAATATAAACAAACGTGTTCTGAGTCACTGATTCATTTACTTGTCATTTTCCAGGCATTTATCCGTGTTATTTACAGCCCAGAAATTGCAAGGTCATTCGGTTCCCCTGAGGTCAGTTGCCTTGTGGTCTGGACTGTAATCTGGTTTTAACCCTATTTGGGATTGAAGTTTGTGTGTGATAAAGTCAGCTCGCTAACCAAACAGCAATGTGCCACAGTTTACCTGTACTGTGGCAGCTGTCTCCATCAAGTCCAAGACTCCAGCCAGGATAGCAGGAGCATTTCACAGTATTCTTGTGCTGTTCACACACTTGGCTGCAGCGTAGATGCTTGGTACAGTAATCCAGAACCTCGCAGGTCCGGCCATCCGAGCCCAGCTGGAATCCGGCCGGACAGGAACACACGACCCCTTTACCCGGTGCCACCAAGCACTCATGACTGCAGCCGCCCTTCCGCACAGAACACTCATCTGAAATGGAGAAACAAAGCGAGGGAGGAGGATTATTGTTGGAAAGAAGGGAAGATATTGTCACTTCAGAAGAGAATAGCAGGGTTCGAACAGTGAGACAACAAAAACTGATGGAATTCCTCAGTAAACATACGGTTGAACGGCAGGGAGTCGTGGACGCTTGAAAGAGCCAAAGGAAATAGACAGAGAATGAACAAGGTTTGGTGCTTCCCGTTTGGTCTTCTAGGCTATATGCTTCTTGGTCAGCAAGAGCAATTGGAAGCAAGTGGACTGTCTCTATTATCGTCTTATTCCGCTTCATAGTTCCCTAAGCCTTGGGCACTAGAGGAAGTGCAGTCTCAGAAAAAATGTTGTACCCTTTAGGGTTTCAAAGGCTTGTCACTGGGGCAGTAACCTTTGTACCTTATTGATCCCAATAAGGCTCATAGTAGTACCTTAAGGTATGTATTACTGCTCTAAGGTACTAATATGCACCTTTTAGAGGTAGATAAGGTACAAAGTTGTCCCTTTATGGGTACTGCCCCAGGGGTAAAAGCTGCATTTTTTGGGGCTACAAGAGCTTGTCACTGGGGCAGTACCCTAAAGGGACATCTTTGTGACTTATTAACCCCTAAAAGGTTCATAGTAGTACCTTAAGGGTACATACTACTACTCTAGGGTACTAATGTGCACCTTTTAGGAGCAGATAAGGTACAACATTGTCCCTTTAAGGGTACTACTGAACCTTTTAGGTGTAAATAAGGTACTGTACAAATGGTACTGCTCCAGTGACTAGCTGTTGAACCCTTTTTTCTTTCTTTCTTTCTTTTTTGCTGTGTAGGTGTGTACATATATCATTTATCTGTTAGTTTTAGTTTTTCTTCCAATGAATGCTCAGAGGCACCAAACTCCAACCATTTTTCCACCCTTAGCATCACTTTATTGTGATTTATGGCCGAAGATGGTAGGTTTGGACAATGTAATTTGGCGATATGTCATCGAAGTGGCCCCATGGTGAGATGCTAAATGGAAAAACATGGTTAAGTATTAGCTGAAATTGTCAACTAGAACTATATATGTTAGCCTCTTGGGTGATTAGCTCAATAATGCTATTTCTAATGATAAAGTGTATACTTGTTGCAAATGGCTTTGTTAATCCACTTGTGTACATTAATGCACTTGGAAGGAAAATTAGTTTGTTTTTTGTTTGTTTGTTTTTGTTTTTGTTTTGTTTTGTTTTTCAAATGAACATTAAAAATCATTTAGTAAATTATTGAGGGATAAAAGGTTATCACAATCAAAAAAGCTCTAAAACTCTTTCCTTTGGTAGGTCTGTGACTATTTAGAAACTGATCTTAATTTTATCTATGTTAAAATACTTTCTCCTATCCCAATTAAATATGCAGCAGGTATATGAAATAAATTCACTGTTGCAAAAAAAAAAAAAAAAAGGCCACGGAGGGATTCAAGGTAAAACCACCTTGAACAGCAAGTGGTTTCAAGGTTTAAATGAAGCGTCTAGTACTGACAGAGGATAATGCATCCATAAACCTCAAGGCAGTCATATTGGTGGAGCTGCGGAGTGAATAAAAATGTGCTAGACACTCAAATGGTAAACAACAAAGCACAGGCAGGAGACATGAGGGGAACAGAAATGGATCATTGATGAGGGAAAGGAGCTCAAAAATATATAAAATGGCAAATGGAAGTACATTCAATCAGGCTACGGTACAATCTGGCACTAGCGATACTGAGGAGTCGTGGGGTCTGAGAGAAGTAACTAATACAGTAGAGAAAATTAAAAAAAGTTCCAACAGGGTGATAATGGATCTTTCTGGACTGAGAGTCACTTAAAAATTCAGTTCATATGCTGATGCTCAAAAAATGTTCAAAACTCCTTGACTTTGTGAAAAGGTCTGATTTCATCATCTTGGCTTTGTCATGTTGATTGTTTGAATGAAGATCTTGGAGTCTTTATTTAAAATTCAGAAATATGGTAATGACTCAAAAACATGGATGGATGGATGACAATGTTCAAAATGAAAACAAAATGTATTTGAACTGCAAAATATCTTATTCTAAAGAAGGTATTTGTGTCTCTTTTTTCCAGTTAAAATAGATCTAGTGTGATTTGTTTGCAGATGCCACTAGGTTTGAATCTGTAACAATGCAATGACATTTAGATACTTCAAGCATGTTTAGGCCAAATGTGTCACACTGTATGTCAAATATAATTAGGTTGCATTTGAGCAAACTATAATTCAAAATTCATAGCGTCTAGAAGATGGAAGATATTTGGAGGTCTCAAAGCAAAGAGGGCTTCAGGGCACAGGCCAGCAGGTCCATTCACACATCTTCTTCAGAAAAGAAGCCACAGGTTAAAACCTTAAAAAAGCCTAGTGAGATCAGGAAAGAGCTGTTGGGTTCAACACAGAGATGTACAGTGTAGAAAAACAGCCGGGTCATCCCTGAAGTTCAGCTTGGAGTCTCATGTTAATGTTGAGCTGCAGCTGGGGTTGGCAGGTGAAGTTTCTCGACTGCCTTTATATATATATATCAAAATTATTCATACCCTTGGTAAATATGACCAAAGAAGGCTATGAAAATAAATCTGCATCGTTAATCCTTTTGATCTTTTATTTTAAAAATCTACAAAAATCCAACCTTTCATTGAAGAATAAGAATTTTAAATGGGGGGAAAATCTCATTATGAAAGAAATGTTTTTCTCTAATACACATTGCTCACAATTAATCATACCCTTTTATTCAATACTTTTTGCAACCTCCTTTTGCCAAGATAACAGCTCTGAGTCTTCTCCTATAATGCCTGATGAGTTTGGAGAACACCTGACAAGAGATCAGAGACCATTCCTTCATACAGAATCTCTCCAGATCCTTCAGATTCCCAGCTCCATGTTGGTGCTTCTTCTCTTCAGTTCACTCCACTCATTTTCTTTAGGGTTCAGGTCAGGGAACTGGGACGACCATGGCAGAAGCTTCATTTTGTGCTCAGTGACACATTTTTGTGTTGGTTTTGATGTTTGTTTTGGATCATTGTCCTGATGGAAGATCCAACCACGGCCCATTATATGACTTCTAGCAGGGACAGTCAGGTTTTGATTTTTTATCTGTTGGTATTTGATAGAATCCATGATACCATGTATCTGAACAAGATGTCCAGGACCTCCAGCAGAAAAATAGGCCCACAACTTTAAAGATACAGCCGTATATTTCATTGTACACATGGGGTACTTTTTACCCCTGTGTGCACCAAACCCATCGAGTGTTTGCTGCTAAAAAGCTCATTTTTTTTTTTAGTTTCATCTGACCATAGAACCCATCCTGTTTGAAGTTCCAGTAGTGTCAGTTACTTTTCAAATGTTCTATGGTCAGATGAAACAAAAAAATGAGCTTTTTAACAGCAAACACTCAAGATGGGTTTGGTGCACACACCAGATACATGGCATCATGGATTCTATCAAATACCAACAGATAAAAAAAATCAAAACCTGACTGTCCCTGCTAGAAGTCATATAATGGGCCGTGGTTGGATCTTCCAACAGGACAATGATCCAAAACAAACATCAAAACCAACACAAAAATGTGTTCCTGAGCACAAAATTAAGCTTCTGCCATGGCCGTCCCAGTTCCCTGACCTGAACCCTAAAGAAAATGAGTGGAGTGAACTGAAGAGAAGAAGCACCAACATGGAGCTGGGAATCTGAAGGATCTGGAGAGATTCTGTATGAAGGAATGGTCTCTGATCTCTTGTCAGGTGTTCTCCAAACTCATCAGGCATTATAGGAGAAGACTCAGAGCTGTTATCTTGGCAAAAGGAGGTTGCAAAAAGTATTGAATAAAAGGGTATGATTAATTGTGAGCAATGTGTATTAGAGAAAAACATTTCTTTCATAATGAGATTTTCCCCCCATTTAAAATTCTTATTCTCCAATGAAAGGTTGGATTTTTGTAGATTTTTAAAATAAAAGATCAAAAGGATTAACGATGCAGATTTATTTTCATAGCATTCTTTGGTCATATTTACCAAGGGTATGAATAATTTTGAGCACAACTGTATATATATACAGGTGCTGGTCATATAATTAGAATATCATCAAAAAGTTGATTTATTTCACTAATTCCATTCAAAAAGTGAAACTTGTATATTATATTCATTCATTACACACAGACTGATATATTTCAAATGTTTATTTCTTTTAATTTTGATGATTATAACTGACAACTAAGGAAAATCCCAAATTCAGTATCTCAGAAAATTAGAATATTACTTAAGACCAATACAAAGAAAGGATCTTTAGAAATCTTGGCCAACTGAAAAGTATGAACATGAAAAGTATGAGCATGTACAGCACTCAATACTTAGTTGGGGCTCCTTTTGCCTGAATTACTGCAGCAATGCGGCGTGGCATGGAGTCGATCAGTCTGTGGCACTGCCCAGGTGTTATAAGAGCCCAGGTTGCTCTGATAGTGGCCTTCAGATCTTCTGCATTGTTGGGTCTGGCATATCGCATCTTCCTCTTCACAATACCCCATAGATTTTCTATGGGGTTAAGGTCAGGCGACTTTGCTGGCCAATTAAGAACAGGGATACCATGGTCCTTAAACCAGGTACTGGTAGCTTTGGCACTGTGTGCAGGTGCCAAGTCCTGTTGGAAAATGAAATCTGCATCTCCATAAAGTTGTTCAGCAGCAGGAAGCATGAAGTGCTCTAAAACTTCCTGGTATACGGCTGCGTTGACCTTGGACCTCAGAAAACACAGTGGACCAACACCAGCAGATGACATGGCACCCCAAACCATCACTGACTGTGGAAACTTTACACTGGACTTCAAGCAACGTGGATTGTGTGCCTCTCCTCTCTTCCTCCAGACTCTGGGACCCTGATTTCCAAAGGAAATGCAAAATTTACTTTCATCAGAGAACATAACTTTGGACCACTCAGCAGCAGTCCAGTCCTTTTTGTCTTTAGCCCAGGCGAGACGCTTCTGACGCTGTCTGTTGTTCAAGAGTGGCTTGACACAAGGAATGCGACAGCTGAAACCCATGTCTTGCCGTAGTGGTTCTTGAAGCACTGACTCCAGCTGCAGTCCACTCTTTGTGAATATCCCCCACATTTTTGAATGGGTTTTGTTTCACAGTCCTCTCCAGGGTGCGGTTATCCCTATTGCTTGTACACTTTTTTCTACCACATCTTTTCCTTCCCTTCGCCTCTCTATTAATGTGCTTGGACACAGAGCTCTGTGAACAGCCAGCCTCTTTTGCAATGACCTTTTGTGTCTTGCCCTCCTTGTGCAAGGTGTCAATGGTCGTCTTTTGGACAACTGTCAAGTCAGCAGTCTTCCCCATGATTGTGTAGCCTACAGAACTAGACTGAGAGACCATTTAAAGGCCTTTGCAGGTGTTTTGAGTTAATTAGCTGATTAGAGTGTGGCACCAGGTGTCTTCAATATTGAACCTTTTCACAATATTCTAATTTTCTGAGATACTGAATTTGGGATTTTCCTTAGTTGTCAGTTATAATCATCAAAATGAAAAGAAATAAACATTTGAAATATATCAGTCTGTGTGTAATGAATGAATATAATATACAAGTTTCACTTTTTGAATGGAATTAGTGAAATAAATCAACTTTTTGATGATATTCTAATTATATGACCAGCACCTGTATATATATAGTAAAAGGCTAGCTAAGCACTGACAATCAGGTTGGAGCATTTGAGTAGCATACTAACAAAGAAAAAAAAATCTGTGACCTATTTCTCGCCAAGATTCACTCCACAAAGCTGGGAATGTGATCTAGAGGCTCATTCATCATGATTAGTCCTATTATGTGCAGGCTGGGTCTGTTTTAAACAATATTTATCTAACTCTGGAAATTTTTGGAATGTTTCTAGACTATTGGGTTTTGATAATTTCGTATTTATCTTACGGCTTGACCAGGGTGAGTGCATTTATCTCTGCCAGTGGCTAGCAGAATTTGTGTTCAGCCCAGCATTCATTGGGATGTGCAAGATATTTTAGAAGGATATTGAGAGTGTACTTAAAGTTAATGGGGGTTTGATTGGCCCTTTTAAAAATTAATAGAGGCATTAGACTGAAATGCTGTGTTAAATGCTCTTTTCAGGCCTGCCAAACCTTTGCTTGCTGGGATTCAGGCTACAGTTTAAGGCTTTCAATTTGCCTGATTACACTATTGTTTTATTAAAAGGCCAGTGAGATAGAAAGGTGCAATAAAAATAAATAATTAAAAAACAAAACAAAACAAAAAAAAAACCTATATATATATTGTCCATAAAAAGTCCATACTGATTAGGCTACATCAGAGTTGGCAGAGAATTATTCATTCCAGTGTCTGTTTCACTTTAAAACACAAACTCTCTGTCATATTCTGTCATTGGATCTGAAGAGCGCGAGCCCTCCCACCTCGCACTGTTCCTGTCTGAATGGAACGTCGAAACATCCCACCGCTGTATGGCCAGATGATATGCAAACTATGTGTTCTCGGCTGGATAAAGCGTCTCGCTCATAAAGTTTTGATGGATGAGGACTGCAACAAAGTAAAGACGACTGCGGTGACGTACAGGAGTCGTACATTAAGCACATGTGAGTCCGTTATATTGATGCGCAAACAAATCATGTATGAGCGGTCTCGACGCACTGATCGCACATTGTATTTATGCACAGACACATTTCAGTACATTCACGTTGTTTTCACACACATTCAGGATAATGTTTGGATTTGTCCAGTCTATGTTGCTTTGCACTTTAGTATATATGGAGGTCAAGGCGGTTGGTTTAGTTTTTTTTTTTTTTTTTTTTTTTGACATCTCCATGTGGATCGCAACTTATTGACTTGTCTAAAATGTAAATAAGCTCTTTGCTGTTGCACATACAATACACTGTGAATTCTGAAATGTTTTTTGCTGTGTTTTTTTTTTATGGGTGCTTTGGTGTACATAAATGTATGAATTATATGGACTCATATCATTTGGTTATTTGGTGTCCTTTAGGAGTCTGCAAGTGTCCTTTTTTGGAAAGACACCTAAATTTATCTTGGGAAAAAAGCTGAAAAATACAGTTTTGTGAGAATCACACTTCAATCTGATGGTTTACTTTGCTTGATATAGGCAATGATGGCAAAATGGACGTGTTAAACAAGAAAAATGTTGTATGCTTAATTTCACAAAAGGTGCGCAATTAAAAAAATGTAATCTATTGACAGCCCTAATATATATATATATAGTTTTATTTATTTTTTTATTTTTGAGAAGAAAAATTGCACATAATATTAATAATCACGATTAATCGCACAAAAGGTGCGCAACTAAAAAAATGTAATCTATTGACAGCCCTAATATATATATATATATATAGTTTTATTTATTTTTTATTTTTGAGAAGAAAAATTGCACATAATATTAATAATAATTTTAGAAAATATATGTTTATTCTTAGCTTAAGGGAAAACTGTTTTTCTCTCATTTTAATACAACATTTAACAGAATTTAAAGAGGTTTATGTTTAAAATAAGAAGAAAATAATGTACAAATGGATTAAAAAACTTAATTTAAGAAAATCTCAGAAAACGTGGTAAGCAATTGCTTTTTAATTCAGTTATATTTAGCAAATAAGCATAAGAAGCAAAACTGCACAAGATATTAAGACTTATTTTAAGAAAATATATTTTGAATAAAGTTTATTATTCTTAGTTTAACAGCAAACTGTTTTCTCTCATTTTAATAATATATTTAACAGAATTTAATGAGGTTTATGCTTAAAACAAGAAAAAAAAACTATTTACAAATTTGTTAAGAAATTAATCTCAGAAAACAAGTAGTAAAGAATTGCAATTAAATGCCAAATTAAATATTAAAATAATTAATAATTTAAAAATCGTATTTGTTTGTTCAGATAGTGTACACGGGTAGTAAAATCCGGCATATCTAACATTGGTTGCCATAGTGATGACTTCCACCAAAAGACATACAAAAGAAGCTGTCATTGTAGAAAGAGAAAACTTGGCACACTGTGTTCAAAACTGCTTGCTCGTTTGCTCATTCACTATTCGTTACAAAGAGAATGGCACATGTGAGTACAAGAGTGATTTCAGTTGAAGATTTTTTAAGTTTATAAAATTATAGCTTTAGTCATACATCACTGTAGTCACGTCCAGAACAATGAAAACAACTTAACTTAAACAACGCTAAAACTGAAATCTGATCTGACTGTTCAAACTGAAACTATGCACTTTAATCTGATTTTAAACCACATATTGATTCGGTTTTGTTTGAGGTTTGTTAAAATCAGATTCTGTGTGTTTTTTTTGCTACAAACAATTAAACCGTTTTGAGTCAGATAGGCCTAAAAGTAGAATTTTCTGAACAAAACCAAATTATTTTGGTAGAAAGGACGAAATAAATTCAGTCAAATCTCTTCTCTGGCCTCTCTGGATGATATTTCAGCTAAATGTCATGTGAACTAGGAGTATGAGATATATATATTGAATTTGCTGCGCTCAAGTCATTCCTCATACTTGATTCATACTTTGCTCAAAAATAAGGCAATTCACATGCCAGACGGTGGATAATATATGTATTTTAGATTCCTCAGTCATTACTAAGGGGAAAAAAAAAAGAAAAAAAAAAGAACATACAGAGTCTGTTTCTCTTGTCTCACACATCCTCAGAGGCCAGTTTGCAGTGTGCACTCCAGCATTAATCAGTCTGGAGGGGAATGTGTGTGTGTGTGTGTGTGTGTGTGTGTGTGTGTGTGTGTGTGCGTGCGTGCACGCAAGGAGGAGCCGATAGATGTAATTGGCTCTAAGCTGATATTTCAGCACTACCTCATCTCACCTGAGGGAAGAGATCTCTCTCTGAAGCTTTCCTAAATGAACCTTAATACACACTCACTAAAATCCTTCAATCCCCAAAGAGCCACACACAGCATCTGGGCTCACGTTCACACACACTCACTCGCACACACACACACACACACACACACACACACACACACAGTACATTTGTCACAATAAAGGAACAAATATATTTATTTCACATCAAACAATGACAGAAGCAGGATTTAAATAAATTATTTGTGAGTCTATATAAATATGTCACATTCTGACACAAGTAAGA
This sequence comes from Mylopharyngodon piceus, assembly GCA_039654765.1. Lineage (NCBI taxonomy): Eukaryota > Metazoa > Chordata > Actinopteri > Cypriniformes > Xenocyprididae > Mylopharyngodon > Mylopharyngodon piceus. The sequence continues at coordinate 35,203,950 of CM077438.1, forward strand.
TTTATTGGTGTTTTTTAAAGTGTAAATTTGTTTTTGAAAGAAATAGAATGAAATTGAATGGAAATTGCCCTGTTTTCCAGTAAAAATACCTAAACGTCTCTTAAAATGAGATAAATTTACTCAAGAAGCAACATAAAATGAAATTGTATTATAATATTAAAATATATTATACTATATATTTTAATTGCATAATAATACAGATTATTATCTTGCATAGTAAAAGAATGCATAGAATATATTTTATCATTCACTTAAAACAATAAATATTATTAAGGGTTGTGTAAAACGAGACAAAAATTAAATTGTCTCAAAAAAATAAAAAAGTCTTTTTATCTTACACAATTTTCTCTTAAAAAAAAATGTATTTTTATGTTTAATGTATGTTAAGCCTAATTGTGAATTTTAATTATACAACTGTGACTTTCTTTCCTGAAAATCAACTTTGGTTGGTTGAAAATTGGTTTTATGGCAAGACAGACCATAAAATACAGAAAATACAACATGCAAAACCATAAAAATACATAAATACCACAAACAAAGTGGAATATATAAAACATGAACTGAACAACACTACTGACCCTACTAACCACCTACATTACCTAAATTTAGAAGGGAAATGGCTGTGGGAATAAATTAGTATATATCTGGAGAAATTCTCTGGTTTAAAACAATGCTGTATAAGCCCCAACCCTCAAATCTGACTGGTTGATAGCAGAGTTGTTCCAATGTTGATTCAGAAATGAGTCTACATCACATTAATCGTTATATTATATTATTATCATCAGTGTGAGTGGCCGGTCAGAATTAACTAACAACCCACATCCCATGACTCACCACAGTAGGGTCCCTCGTCGGAGTGGTCCGCACAGTCTCTCCAACCGTTACAGATCCGCTCTGGCGGGAGGCACACTGACGTGTCATTGCCGCAGGGAAACTTTGGTGGCTTACAGACGGACACTTCACAGCCCTCCTCATCCGATTGGTCCTCGCAGTCAATGTCTCCATCGCACACCCAGTCCTTACTAACGCATTTCCCTACGGAGCAGAGAAAACAAATGCGTTACAAAGCAGAATTTTTTAACATTGTTAACTCTCTGTGCGGTTGCTCTGCAAATCTATCTGCTTTCTGCACACTTTTTCTTTAACCAAAACACTTTTTCTCTAGCATATCAAGCATATAATTTCCCATAGGGCTACACACAGTTTAGTGCTTTTTGGACCTTGCTGTTTGCCATATCATTAGTGATAATGAGGTACATAATCATTGTTATTTATTTATTTTTATGTTGAAAAAAAAAAAAAAAAAAAAAAAATAAGGATTATTTATGACAGAAGAATACAGTCAAGTGCTGTCTGAGAGTACGAGAAAAAAAGTGATGTCAGAGTCACTTTTAGTGAAAGTTTAAAACATGAAGTTGAATTAAACTAAATGGTACACAAGTCATTGTTTATACTAGAATGACAGCTCCGTAGCTACTATTTTTATATAGGCTATTTAAATTTAATTTAAAGAGAGACATGGATTTTCACACAGAATCCTTATCAGTTCTTTTTAATGGTGTACTGAGTAACCTAAGGTGTTTCGATTTATTTTTTGAGCATGTGAGACAAGTCATTAGTGATTCCCTCATTATCTTTCTAGACAAGTTCTTTAAGAAGGTGAAACAGGGTGATGAGTACATAAATTACTTTTCTGTATCCTTCAAGAAAAAATAGTGTGTTCATGTTCATTAGACCTTCACCGAGACTTCGTTTAATCAGATTTTAATTCACTTTACTTCAGGTTTCACAAAAACTTTGTTTGGCTAAGTCTCTGTTTCACCTGAATTTCTCTCCTAACCAGGCTAGATGCAATTAAAAGACTAACATTAAAATACCCTCCACATTTATGAGAGGTCCAAGCCACTGAAACATTTTGACAGTCGTTCTATAGTTTCTAGCTGTTCAGTTTGTCGCACTACAACCTGGGGACGAATTAGCATTTTCGCTAGTAGCTTGCCTCAGGAATTTCTGATGGGTTTTTTAGAACAGCGGCTTTAGATTTACGAGTAAAATGAGGTTCGTGACTTCCACGTTTTGTTCCACAGCATAAATTACACATATTGACACCTCAAATGTAAAACCATTATGTGCTTTAAGTTGCTAATGTAAACATGCTAACAAGTTGCTACAGAGTGCACTTAGTGAGAGCAGCCAGCACAATGAATAAGGAGCCGTTCACGCAGGAGGTTTTCTGTAGGCCAGTGATAGGCTTATTATTAATGACATGGACATAAAACAAACACTTCCTGCTGAGAAAAAAACCTGCTTAAACCAGTCTTTGCTGGTCTTCAGCTGTCCTAGCTTGTCTAGCCAAATTTAAAGGGTTAGTTCACCCAAAAATGAAAATTCTGTCATTAATTACTCACCCTCATGTCGTTCCAAACCCCTAAGACAGTTCGTTCATCTTCGGAACACAAATTTAGATATTTTTGATATTTTTTATCCGCTATAGAAAGCAACGCAATTACCGCCAGAAAATTTATAAAGACATTGTTAAAATAGTTAACCTGACTACAGTGGTTCAACCTTAATGTTATGAAGTGATGAGAATACTTTATAAGAATGACAGGGGAGAGACAAATTTGTTGAATAAAGTCGTTATTTTTGTTTTGTTTTTGCGCACAAGAAGTATTCACGTCACTTCATAACATTAAGGTTGAACCACTGTAGTCATGTGGACTATTTTAATGATGTTTTTACTACTTTTCTGGACCTTGAATGACGGTAATTACATTGCTTTCTATGGGGGATAAAAAAAAAACCCTCTTGGATTTCATCAAAAATATCTTAATTTGTGTTCCGAAGATGAACAAAGGTCTTACAGGTTTGGAACGACATGAGGGTGAGTAATTAATGACAGAAATTTAATTTTTGGGTGAACTAACCCTTTAATATATGAATACTTGACTAATTGCAATTAATATGATTAATTAAACTGCATATTATGAAATACATTTAATTACACATTTTATTGATTGACAGTCCTATTTATTTATTTATTTATTTATTTATTTATTATTATTATTATTATTATTATTATTATTATTATTATTATTATTATTATATTGTCACAAATTAAAGTAGGTCTTATTTTTTTTCCCTCAAAAGTTCCTCCTGTAAGGAGCTGGCCCCACTTTCCAACCTCTAACTTTTCAACATCACAGATCAATTCACACACATTTACCAACAAACACAAATACAATTCTACCTGAACCCAACTCGCAAGGGTAATAAATTATTCTTGGTCTGCCTCAATCAGAACAAAATGATGCATCTTAAACATTATTAATTCAGTCTAGAGTGAAGTAAAGCAATAATCAATGGCCTTTTGGAAGCAACTTTCCACATCACAGTCCCATTTTCAGCAGAATAACGGTAATGCAATATCATCTGAATGAGTGCTGATTCATCATGCCACCCCAGGCCACAATCAATGATTAATGATCATATTTACGACTCTCTTCACCCAGAGATGACGTTATTGAGAATTTTCCAAAGGGTGAAACCTGATTATGTAATGTGATAATGTGATTATGTAATGGATGTTGCTTTCTACCTGAAACCTTGCAGGTGAACTTTGCCTTGGGGTCGCACATTCTCTTGGCTCCTTCGCAGGCGATTTCATCGCTTCCGTCCTCGCAGTCTTTGTCTCCGTCACAGCGCCAGATTTCGGGAACGCAGGTGCCGTCGCCACGGCAATGAAACTCTTTCTCACTGCAGTCGTTAATGGCAGACAGCGCTGATGGAGGGAAAGAGTTTCGTTGATGAAAGTTTATGTGGTTACAACTCATTTTAGTTTAATTGAAGGTGGAAACAATTGTTTTAGGTCAGTGCTTCTGTTTGTGTTTTGTGTGATCGCGGGCACCTGTCCTGGAGCAGGTGGCATTCTCATCGCTGAGGTCACCACAGTCATTGTCCCCGTCACACATCCAGTGCTCAGGGATGCACTTCCCACTGGAGCACTGAAACTGAGCTACCGAACAGGCGTGAACGCAGCCCACCTCATCACTGCCATCCCCGCAGTCATCCTCTAGAAAGACAGGAGAGAAAGAGAGTGTGAGTGAGAAAGGATGGAAATAAGGAAGATATGGAAGGAAGGAAGGAAGATAGGGAAACAAGGAAGGATGGAAGAAGGGATAGATGGATGGAAGAAAGTAATCAAGAAGGAAGGAAGGCAATAAGGATGGATGGATGGAAAGCAGCAATGACAAATAGATGGAAGGAAGGATGTAAGGAAGGCAGGAATTAAGGAAGATTAAATGGAAGGATAGATAGAAGGAAATAAGGAAGGATGCAAGGAAGGACAAAAGGATGGATGGATGGATGGATGGATGGAAAGCAGCAATGACAAATAGATGGAAGGAAGGATGCAAGGAAGGCAGGAATTAAGGAAGATTAAATGGAAGAAAAGATAGAAGGAAATAAGGAAGGAAGCAAGGAAGGTCAAAAGGATGGATGGATGGATGGATGGATGGAGACAGATGGAAGAATGGAAGGAAGGGAAAAAATGGAAGCAAGGAAGGAAAGAATAAAGGAAGGAAAAGAAAATGAAAGAACGGAGTAGGTAATAGGCAAGTGAGAGAGGAAATAAAGTCAGGAAGTTAAAAAACAAAAGAAAAAGGTGGCATAACAAATTCTATAATATATATATATATATATATTTATATTATATATATATATTATATATATTTATTTACTTGTGATGAATTAAAAAAAAAAAAAAAAAAAGACTGCATGAGACAGAAGAGATTCTGCAATGTCCATTCAGATCTTCACTAGCTTTAGCTCACCAGAATCGCAGTGCCATTTCACACTGATGCATTTCCCATTAATACAGCCAAACTGGGTCAGCGGTTCACAAGTCGGGAAATCTAAGGAGAACACAAGAAGAACAACAAAATCAAACAATGAACTGCAAAAGGCACTCCCCTTTCGAACTTCACAAATCAACGTTATCCCAAGGCCAGCAGGAAATGTGAATCGAGCAATAAAACCTTAACAACTTTTCACAACCAAGAATGGCAGAGAACAACAAACAGAGAGTTTGTTTCTGCTGAACTTTGCACCTTCTGTCTTGTGTCTCAGGAGACAGAAGCGCTAACCTGCCGCAAGCACCTTTCAATATATAACGACAGTGGCGTCTTTGTGGTTCAAAATTAAACATATATTAGAAAAGACGTTCACTGGGTTACTGACAGGAAATATACAGCAAACTGACACAACTTGCAATACGAAGCTAGCAAGCAGCCGTGCGACGCCACGTGCTGCGAACTCCATGGCGAATGGGGCGACACTCGACATTTCTCAGATGCCGTGCAGTCGGCTTTCCAATGCCAGCTTGATTTTGATTTAAGGAAGCCAAGCATAAACTTTAATTACTCTACACAGCCCGCATGTGCACGAGAACCGAAGCAACCCTGGAACGGTACCCAAGGAAATTTAAACGGTAATAAGATGCGACGACTAACAGAGGAGAAAGCTTCAAATGCACACTTCATCCCTCTGAGGAACAGAGGTGGAGATATGCTGGTATTTCTCATCTCTCATTTACAAGAGCTGAACGGTGCTGTCAGAGACGACTCAAGCCGTCACAACGGGTTTACGGCGGGCCGCAGAACGCTGAGATATTCGAGGCATGGTAATAAGGAGCATAATATCATGTAAAGTGATTCATCATTTTTTTCCTCTATATAATTACAATTTCTTTGACTTATCTTTGTATTTATGTTGAGAAGATCCCAGAATGCCAATCATTCTGTACATTTTTCTGCATTAAGCAGAACAAATATAAAAAGTCCCAGCCTTTTGTGAGCAATCAGTACTGAATACAAGCAAATTAATGCCAGTATACAGTCTAGATAGATATTATTTGAATCTTTAAGATGAGCTGATTTTAAGGTGTTTGAAGACAAATGCATGAAAAATGGAAGTGTAAAGACACATGGTGATTTTTGAGAAATATGTTGCCAGAGTAGTGTACTGTATGTTGGAAAATATATGTTGGGAATATGAAATATGTTGGAAATAGGTATTTTAGACAAACTTCTGATGACACATTTTCCACTGGGGTAAAAGCTGTTAAAAACATTATCTTTAGCCAACAGTTACAGCAGTAGCCTATGTTTTTGATTTGAAATGCTTAATAAATAAGTGATTTTGATTTATTTACTTGCCGAAGCCGGATAATTTTGGCCCTGGAAAGTCAATCTAGTTGTTTTAACCTCAACAGCATATATAATAGGGCTCGACATTAACACTTGTCAGTGGTGGATTTTTTGAAGGGGCAAGTGAGAGAGAGCTTTACTTGCCCAACCGGACAAGTAGCTTGATTAAAACATCAATAAAAAAAATAACTAGGGAATCACCAAAACGCGAGTGATTTTATTACAATTAGTGTAAGTGGTGATTGATAGTGGATAATTATATATGTATAATGTACTGACGTATGTAAAATGTACTCACATTTTAGACACAATATTGTTTCATTACTAAATGATTCAGCATTTTGAATGAATCAGTTGAGTCAAAGATTCAATGACCCATTCATAAACAACTGCCTCATTCTTGAATGAATGTGTATAATAGTGTTGTGTGTATGTGTGTGTGTGTATCTCTGCGTGTGTGTAAGTGAGTGTGTGTTTGAGTGGGTGTGTCTGTTTTGTACTCTTGTGTCATCCCAATAAAATGCATGTTTGAGCTGTTTTAACTAAAAGCAACTTGCACTGACATATCTTAAAATATGTCAATGCCATTGTTTTGTCTCAAGACGCACACCAGTTTTTTTTTTTGTTTTTTTTCTTTTTTTTTTTCTCTAAGGCATGTTTACAAAAGCTATTTAAATATCCTAATATAGGATATAAATATAGGATATTTAAGTAGCTCACTTACGCTGCATCTCTTATGCTCACTTAGGCTGCATTTATTTGATCAAAAATACAGAAAAAAACATTGCCTCATGACAATTTTTGAGAATTCCCTTTGGATATTTTCACAATGAGATACATTTTACTGTGACATTTCCTTGAGATACCATGTTGAATTAACTAAAATCTCCATTCATGTCTAATGGCTGCCACTCAACAAAGAAAGTTTATAACTTTACTCACTCAATGGACCATTTTAATTTCAGAATGCAGAAAATCATTCAATAAGTGTCACAGTTCAGATGTGATCATGACAACATCAAATGACCTTCGCATTTAAAACAACAGCTCAAATCAAAGCAGTTTGGTGGGAACAGAGTGTGTGACCTCCACACATGAAAAACATCAAAAGATATCAAAGAGGCAACAACAGAGGAAATATGAAAACAGAACAGGCCTTTTTCTTTGTTTATGTGAAGATGCTACAACAAACACTTCAGATCTATGACATCGTTTTGTCTGGGCTCTCAATAGTATGTCTATTGTTGTTAAAAGCCTCAGGCCATCAGATAAAACTCAGCTCAAAACAGCACCTGACCTTAAATAACCCCTCTTCAGTTTTGAAAAACTACAATGGGGATCATTTATGGACAACAAAGGACGCATTTCTGTGTGAAACATTTGTAAAACCGTTGTTATTTTCAATTCAACTCTGTACATATAAACATAGAAGGTGGAATCTCACTTTTATAAAACTCTTAAGAAACCAAATGCAAGTGTCCAGTCTTTATGTGATTTTTGAAGCATATATCATGTTTCAATGCAAGTACCCATTAATGACATGCTCAAAGCATATAATAAGATAAAATACTGTATGGTTTGATAAAAAAGCCTTTAATTGAAGGATAAGGAGCCTTGACGATGAAAAAGCCCAGCAAAATTATGATAGCAAAGATAAAATATGGAAATACAGAGGGAAGAACTTCAAAGTGCTCTGCATGATGAAGACTCACCACATGACAAAGACTCATCCGACTGATCCCCGCAGTCATCATCACGGTCACAGCGCCAGTTCTCCGGGATGCAGCGTCCATTCTCGCAGGGAAACTGGCCTGGCTGGCAGGTTTGGGCTGTGGGACGCATAAAACACGGATATTAAATCACACCTGAATGGATATGGATGTTCGTTTAATCTTACTTCTGTATCTTGTACAAAACCCTAATAAGGTCATCGGAGTGTTATAAAAGTTTGTAGCCTTAAACAATTCACTTAAACATTAAAAATGTACTCAATAAAAGATTAAAACAATGATTTTAAAATGATATATAAATATGATATTTAAATGAAAATAAATCCCAGATTTTCAATCTCAGACTTTTGGACCCCCGTCTTTTTCTTCCATGATTGAAAACCATCTGGATTTGTTTTCACCTTTTCCAGGTCTGTATCCAGTCTGAGCCGTGATATTGAGTAATCGCCTTCAGAGATGAACTCTTAAGTCCATGACATCCAATATTACAGTTTGTGTCTTTCCTGAATGGGTGCAGTGTTCAAAATGTGTTTTGTATCAACATCTGGTGTCTGTGAACTGGAATTAACCATGTTATGAAGACACGGATACAGTAAATATGGAACCCAACGGGTAAGATCTCTCAGCGGGATTCAGAAGTTTTCTCTTAGAGTGTTAAACTGCGAGAAAACTTTGAAACTCCACATAGTAGATGCAAAAACATGGTGAATGTCAAGGTCTGACAAGTGTGTAATTGAAGCTGCATGAGGCGCATTTTGATAGTTATTGAACACAGCTTTAAAAAAGGCATCACAAAAGAACTTAAAAAAAGAATTGATCCATGGACAGCTTTGAAGGTAATAAATAACCGTTTTCCCTCATGGATATCTGAGGCCAACAGTGGGGACAGCATGAAAACTTAAATCAAGCATGTTCAGATTAGGTGAGAGTATGTGGCCCTTGAAGTATGAATTTACTGAACAAAACCTTGGTCAAAATTTAACAAAGGACTCTATAAGCAAGTTAGCAGATGGTAATGCATTAGCAGAACCACTTATGGTCCGAGAAGGTAGAAGGAAATCTAAAGCTTGACGCTTACGTTTTTTCCAACGAACACAAATGCGCTTCTACATTAAAAAATTTAGGAGCATATTAAAAAAACTTTAGGGCACAAATAATGTGTTTTTCCTTAACAATGGGATACAAGGAGACAAGTCTCCTGAGATTTGAGATGGACTTTCACAGTCTATGTAAAAGAGCAGCTCAAACATCCCCCAAACTTTTGAGTTCGATGTAAGAATAAATGTAATAGGAAAAGAAAATTTAATTTTCAAATTTGGGTAAACTATACTTTTAATCAATTATGAAAACCATTAATAGAAGAGTCCCTGCATTTTTCCAGCATTCCAGCATGTTGCTGTAAAAGGACTGCAGGTGTTTCAATAACCTTTGAAGGTCAAGTTGTGCTGGTTTATGAAGCTTTGAACGAGGGAAGTAAACTGGAACGTACAGCTGAACAGGTGCAGATTTTAATTCTGACAGAGTAACAGACCAGAAGTTTGGTTGTTTACAGATTTTTATGCATATTGCTGTAGAAATAGTAACAAACTAAAATAGATGTATATGATATGAATGAATGATGTGTCAGTTGGCAAGAAAAGCTAGTTTGTTATGGTTTAGCTATGCCTAACGTTTGTTTTGGGTCTCATTTCTACCATTTTTTCCCCTTAAAATTCACTTTTTTGGTAGGTGTGTTTTGAACCCTGCTAATGAGAACGTTTCCATCGGAGTGTCATCTTGGGAGTCTTCAGCTTGCCAAAAAGTCTTGATCTTAATGATCTAACTGAGGTGACTGCCTTCAGTGTGTGCGAAATGTGCGAAACCTTTCTATTTTATTTATTATTATTTCTTGCTTTCAGCCTATAAGCCTTGCTATTCCAGGCAATTTAATTATAGCAGGAGTTGCGCTTTTTTCCCTTCACTTTGCAGACTATTAATTAGTTCCCTCAAGATGCCATTTTGAAATTCCAGATTTGAAAGCGACCTTGTACTGAAGGCACCTTTGAAGACAGAATAGAGTTCAAATCATGAAAATAATCAAGAAAAGTGAGCATTTACAATGTACCCTTTTTTAAATTATAATTTTGAAAACTGTCAAGTCTCTCATGACAACAAGTTTGGGAACTAATTGGTTGCATGTTAATTAGCAGTTCTTAAGATAAAGGATTTCTTGCATCTTGTTTTGAAAGGAAAGTGGTTTCCACAAAAGAATAAACAATATTAAAATGTTCTACTCTCCATCTCAGGCCCTGTTTACGCTAGTGCGTTTTCGTTTTAAAACGCATAATTTTTGCTATGGTTACACCTGCCGTTTACACTACTCCGGCGTTTTCGACCCTCGAAAACGGAAAATTTTCGAAAACGCTGCAGAGCCCGTTTTAGTTTGAAAACGCCAGGGTTGCGTTTCAGTGTAAACGGAGACTTTTGAAAACGATGGCGTGGCTGCCCTCATTACACTACCAGAACACGACAATAACAGACCAGAGCTGCATTTCCCAAAAGCATTGTAAGGTTAAGGCCCTGTTTACATTAGTGCGTTTTTGTTTTAAAAGGCACAAGTTTTGCTACGGTTACGCCTGTTGTTTTACACTACATTTACACTACTGCAGACCCCGTTTTAGTTTGAAAACGCCGGGGTTGCGTTTCAGTATAAACGGACCAAAACGTAAACTTTTGAAAACGATGCCGTGGCTGCCCACGTTCGTTCTGCTTATCCTTGACGACCGTGTAAACAATAACATGGAGACTGAACTGCAATCTTTGCTGGCTTTGTTGTCATTTTTAGCAGCCATTGTGCAGTTAAACTTTTTTAATGCTGCAGCTGCCTACATGCGCAACTGTTTACACTTGTACGCGCATGCCCAGTGTACATGAACGGTCATGTGACATGCGTTTAGTGTAGACGGAGATCGTTTCTAAAACGCTGTGGAAACACCAGTGTAGACGAGGATTGTTTTCATTTTAAAATGCCATTTTAAAACAAAAATGCACTAGTGTGAATGGGGCCTCAATCTCATTACCAGGAAATATTATGCATAATAATATTAATAATAATAGGCATAAAATATGCATAATATATTTTAGTATATATTTATAGATTTGATTATTTCATTGTTTTTCTAGATTTAAATAGGTTTTATGCACACACACACACACACACACACACATACACACACACATATGATATCATTTGATATAATTTAAATCAATAAAAACCTGAAATAAAATATTCTATTTACAATCATAAAATTTAACTTCTGTCTGAATTAACTCACACCAAAAATCTTGAATTTCCTTCAACCGATAATACGACTGTAAATTACAAGCTGGCATGAACTCTCCTTCCACCTTTACTACTCTTCCAAAAAGCTGTCATTGATTTTCTCCAAATTCTCCATTTAAAGATTAGATTAGAAAATTGTATTACCCACAAAGTAGAACTTTGTCTGTAGGCTATCTAAATTAAATCGACCGATGCCTGTTGGCGAAATGTATGAAATTTGTCTCCAGCCCTTTTATCAAGTGTTACAATACATCTCCAACAACACATTGTGGCTTAAACACAGCATCTTTACTGGCATATTGATGTTTCGGATTACGGATTTATCCTGATGTCAGGAAACCCTAACCCACTCCCCCCGGGGGAGGCTTGTACCGGGGATGTCTTCTAGAGATTTAGACTGCAGGATATACTTCTATCTAAAAGTAAATTAGACGCTGGACCCTTCCAGGAGGCGTAAACTTGACCGAATCGGTCATTCGCAACCGCCGACCCAACGCAAGATGCGGAAACTCTCACTGAGGACTCGAGCTCACTGGGCCGAAACAGATGTGTGTCATGTGTAAATCCCACCAAGTGCATGATGAATTATGAGGGCGAACCTAGTTTCATTTCACTCACAGACCGGAGGGAACGTGTGACACGTGGGCCTGTACCGGCGGGAAATTATACAGGGGTGTCATGTAAGACTTCTCCTCCTCTCAAAGCAACATATTCTCCAATGGCGCTAGCTTTGAGCGTGCATAGCCTACAGCGAGCAATGTGTCTCCCAGCGGTGGGGCCGGTTGGCGAGGTTGTTTCGGATGGTTGGGCGCGTATACGGGGCCCTCCATGTAGGACAGGGCTCCAGAGTGAAGCTCACCTGAGCAGGTGCGGTTGGACTCATCCTCGTTGCTGCCACAGTCGTCGGTGCCGTCACACAACCATCTCTTTGGGATACAGCGGTTGTTCAAGCATTTAAATTGGTCCGCTGGGCAGCTGCGATTAGCTGAGGAGAAACAAACGGCCTGTCAATTGGTAACACAAATTAATTTGAAAGCGTGTCCAAAAGGTTTGGGATATGTTCTGAATTGCATACTGTAACATACAGGCTACATTTGTCAAACTGCGTATACAGACTGAGGCATACTGAATCCCACAATGCAATGTGCTCAACTTGACCTTTATTTCCGAAGTAACTGGAAGTATATCAACTATGATTTTTAACCCTTTAAAGCCTTCTTTATCAGGCCTATAAAGGCCTATAAATGTTGATCAAAACTTTGCTGAAAAACCTGTTATACACAATCTACTACATGCCTTCTGACATCTGATTGATGCTTAAAACCTTTTTACAAAAATGTAAAATTTAGTAAAGTAAAAATTATGCGAGTATCAAATATGATCAGTGCTGGGGAAAGTTACTTTTAAAAGTAATACATTGCAATATTGTGTTACTCCAAAAAAGTAATTACATAGTTACTTTTTATGGAACGTAATGCATTACTTTACTTGTTACATCAAAAAAGTAACCTGATTACATTATGCACGCTGGTTGATACATCATGCTTCTGAGGAATGTTTATTTGTATCTCTTAATCATCACTGCATTATATTTATATTTGATCATAAAACTAGCATTTAAATATCATCTCATTAAGACATATTATTGGGAGATATAGAATGACAATTGATATTTACATGCATTTTCTGTAAGTAGTCTGCTATATTGTTCGAAAGATCTCATTGATTTACAAGCTATCAGAATTCCATCTTACTTTTTTGTCATATAAATATAAGCATCTGCACCAAATTTCAACTTTTTGCTCAGTTTGGTCCTCTGAATAATAAAAAAAGAGGTGTTTTTTTTTTTTTCCCCCTTCTCAAGTATGAGCTCCATATCCTCCTATTTCATAATATATGAGCATTAAAAGCCTGATGTATCAAATATGATACTCAACACAACACAGCAATGAAAACTTTTCAGCTTTACAGGGTTAACATCATATTTAAATGGACAGTCAAAATATACAGCATTTTTGGAACAGAAAATTGGATTAAAATGCAAATTATTTGTATGATAACTGGACGTGCAAACATGCAATATTAGTGAGGCAATATGGCAATCATTTGCATACTAGAAATGTTTACTTTTGCATACTGCATCATTTTACATTTCACTATTTTTATAATATAGTATACTGTTTACAGTATGCACGACAAAATATGTAGTAGACGGTACTATAGTTTCCCATTGCAGACACAGCCTTTGTTTCTGTGTGTATGTGGTTAGATTACAAAAATGAGAGAAGACCTACAGCAGAGGTGCGGATCTTCATCGCTGCCGTCTGAGCAGTCATCATCCCCATCGCACTTCCACGAGAGCTGAATGCAACGCTGGTTCTGGCACTGAAACTCCGCTGGGCCACAACGTTTTGGCGTAATGACCTCTGAGGGGGCTGTAAAGGGCAGGAACAAGATGTTAGAGAAAGAACACACACACTGTCTGTCTCTTCTCTCAGTCTCTCTCTCTCTCTCTCACACACACACATACCATGAATGCATTTTAAATTTTAAAAATTTAACTGAGGTTGTAAAATGGATGATGCTATCAAAATTTAAATTTGAATGAAATTTAAGTATATTGGAAGTTTAAAGTGAATATTTTATAATCCATATAAACCAGTGGCGTAACTTTGTTTTAAAAAGTGGGTGGGACAGGAATGTGTGTGGTGCATTTATTACAATAATAAATGCAAAAAATTTATTGACATAGACCTCATGTTTAATATGATAGTTTCGTCCTTACATCTACTATAAAACAATATATTTTTAGTCTCGAGAGTATTTACATTAGTCAATAAATACGTGGATCCTCATTAAGTATTACATTGTTTTGATGGACTAGGGGTAGAATTTTTGTTCAGCGTGCCAGAGGTTCTGAGTTCTAATCCGCCCTTGTGTAATTTATTTTAATTTTTTTCTCATTAAAACCAAAGATGTTCATCAGTTATTTGTTTATCAAGAGCAGGGACACATTTATGTGCATTTTGTTTAGCGATTTCACCGGAACAACAGCGTTTAAGCGATAGATTGAAGCGCTCGTCCGTGTTAAGACTGCGCAGTGTGCACGAGCGCCAAGAGAGAACACTGTTGATAACAGCCGCAACGAGCACTCAACATGATTTCAAAAACAACACATCCCAGCGCCAGATCGCCTATCATTTAACACAAACAATGGAATTGCTAATCAACTAGAGATGTTTCTTTTGTATTAGTATACATTCGTGCCATGAGATGTTTAAAAAAGTGGTGGGGACAATATCGACCCTGGCAAAAAGTGGTGGGGACATATCCCACCCGTCCCACCCGCAAATTACGCCTATGATATAAACTGCTGTAGTTTATTTTATTTTATTTATTATTATTATTATTAGTAGTAGTAGTAGTAGGGACCAAAAGTCTGAGACCACTAGTAAAAATGCTTCTATTTAATTTTCTAATTATTTCTAATTAAATACAAAACAATTATTTACAAATGATATTATCAGCATAACAATGAGTGAAAAACAGATTAATAAAAAATACTTTAGTTTTTGTTAGTATTTACCCCATAAAATAGTGCAATAGCTAATAATATTTTATCTTTGTTTTATAAAAATATTTATTTTGATATTTAGTGTTAACAACAAAATCTGTTTTAATAATGAACTTGAATATCACTGTAATTAGTGAAAATTAGTTATGTAATTATGTGTTTTGGCTAACACTTTATTTCCTTGATACATATACTTACTGTATTAGTAACAGTAAATTACGCATAATTACATGCACTGCTTATAGGGGGCCGGTACGCACCGGTATGCAGTACCGGCACTTCTATATTTTAAGCTGTAGCGTACCCTCGCTTTTTCTTGCGTACCAGCACTTCTCACATGTTGCCGGTAGCAGGGGCGTCACTAGGCCCTTTTTCTAATCACCTCAGTCCCCTTTAAACCTCATATGAAAACGGAAACAAAATATTATTTTGTAATAACAAATCATGAAAATATTTTTTTTGCAGTGACATACAGCACTCAGTCAATGCACTGATTTAAACTGCTTATCAGAGTGAATGACAGAGACAGAGAAACATCATGTAGTTATTTTGTTCTACTAAATAATAACCCAGCAGCTTGTGACATTTATAGCCTCAGAGTAAAGGGATTTGTGGTTTTTGATGTCACTATGAATTATAGAAGTGGCAAATTAATAGATTCATGTTCTGTTATTTATTTATTTTTATTTTTTTTTTAATCCATTAATCCAGGTACATCTGAAAACGTTTTCCAAAAGTTTCTAGTCCACACTGAAATGTCAGAAAATGCAATACAAGGTTTGTCTATATTCTAAATTAATGAATATGATCTGGTTAGCTAAAATGATTTGAAATAAAAATCAATATTCAGGGATTGACTTGATAGGTAGTGCAGAACCTATTGTATGTATTGTTCCTGCCTACCCTAGTACACAAACAATATATTAAATGTTTTTTTTTTTTTTTTAATCATTTCCATAATTCCACTTCCTGTTATTCCGATTTAACTTCCTGTGTAGAATAGCCTATTCAAATTCAAATTCCAACTAAATTTGAAAGTTAGCCAATTCTTTAGTTCTGAATTATGTTTAAAAGTTACTTATAATGACACATAAAATAAAAAGTTAGCAAAACAGGATGTTATTTATGCAGTATAATGAATACACATGAGTTTACAATGGATCTAAAGCCAAACCACATGCAAACACAAAGAGAACCAAACCGCAGGTTGAGCTGAGGCATCTACATCCCCCACTGGACTTGGAAATCAATGGACATATTCAGCTTAAAACAGACATATCTGATTTGCAGTCATATTTCGCACAAATGCCACCATTATCGACTAGTCTGTGGGTGCCAACACAAAATCTGCATATTCTGTTCAACCACATGCTCAGTGGCATCGTTATGATGATGATTAAAAAAAAAACAAAAACAAATGTAAATCTCAAAATAACAATCAATTACATCAGCTCTAATCGGACATGATGCAACAAGTTATTAGTGGCCAGTAATATTTGTGACCCATATTGTGCAAATTATTGTTCATATATCACATTGTGCCTGGTTAATAGTAACTTTTTTCCAGAAGACTAATGGAAGCTTACATGAACAGGTGATGTTATCTTTCTCCAGATGTTGGCCATCTGCGCAGGTGCACACACATCCTGCAGGCGTGGCGAGGCACAGAGCCGAGGGGCTGCAGCCACCGTGATTCACCGAACATTGGTTATTACCTGTGGGAAAACACAAAGAAAGATAAATGTGATATTTAATGCACTTTGGAGACATTATACACAAGTGAAGATGTCAAATAAACCATATTTTCTGTATTCCAAAGCAGCTACTTTGAAACTCCAATGTGCAAGGACACACTCTTTTATTTGAACCTTCTGAATGAACTAAAATGATTTGAACATGTTACATGTTTGATAATCACATTGGCTCGCTAAATTGTAGAATTTTTTATTAGCACTTTATTACTCTACAAAATTCACAAGAAACAAGACTATGAGTGCTAAATTAAATGCGTTACCACAGACTTCAACTAACTGCATGTCCAAGCACTCCAAATGAACTATCAAATGGTTTTTCCAATTCAAATAGCACTCCCAGTTAAGCACAGAAACCAGAAGGGACATAAAACGACATGCTCAGAGTTTCTTGTCTAATGAACATTGATCTTTCGCCATTAAAATCAATGATACAGGCATATCTGGCATAGACTCCCAGTGAAGATGACATCAATTGGATGCTATGGACCATGTGTCCACTGAATCATCTGCAGAGATTAATATAGATTAAAGCAGATCATGTTAATTGAACACAGTGCTTTTCACTTTAGATGTCAAAATTTCATAATGCACAGTAGGTATGAAAAGGTCTTTTTTGGCTTCAGAATGCATTTATAGAAAAAGGCAAAACAGTTCAGACATCTATATCATTTCCTCAGGCCAACAATAAACATTTTATGTGAATACGAGATTTTAAACTGAAACCACTGTCCATTTCATAGAAAAAACAGTTCTGAGCAAATGATATCCAACTCACTCTCAATTGTCAAGTCAGGCAAAAAAAAAAAAAAAAAAAAAGTCATAGCGAGTTAATGTAGCATAACGTGACAACAACTCTAACTTAACTCCTGAACAGAGCTTAGTGAAGCTCGTAGAATGATAAATAGTGAATATTATACCATTTGCTTTTTCTGAAATGCTGAAATGCACTTAGCATGCTAAGTCAACATGTTACCTTATATTTTCAGTGACATCTCAAGAAACAGTTAATGAGTGCATGCTAATTATGGTAGCACATTATTTTACAGTCATGTTCCCCGTGTACATACTATGTACTTATTATAGTAATTGCAATAACTGGGTAATAACTAAGTACTAACCCTGAACCTACCCCTAAACCTAACCTTAACCCATGTAATGACCTTATATTACCTAGTACTTTCTTAGGTAAGTACACTGTAAGTACATGTAAGTGCACGTACTGTAAAATAAAGTGCATCCCTAATAATCATATCCAAAATACATACAAATGTAGTACAAGGACTGGTACAACAGACAGACATGGTTAGATAAGTTTGGATCTGAGATATTTTATAAACAAAGGCCCACAATTCCCGCTAAAAGCTAAACGCTCTGCCAGGTTATTATATATTCAGCACAGTTGAGTTCACAGGTGCTGCAATGGTGCACAGAACATCTGGACAAAATCAGTAGTGTAAACATGATTTTCAAGCTGCTTGTTAAGAACAAAAGAATATGAATTACAAGCATCAGCCACCTTGGAAAAGTTTGCAATGCCTTCACTACTCATAGAAGTCCCATTTGGATACCCTTTTTGAGACCTATTTGCAGATAAATCTCTTTGTTTGGCAAGGAAATTGCACACTTGAAGATGTTGTTAAAACAGACAGAAGTCATCAATATTCACCTGCTTGGTTGTTGAAGTTTGAGAATGATTTATGCCTGATTTATATTGCTAATGCTGAGTTATATTTATATTCATACTGTACCTAAGATGGCTTGGCCATTTCTGTCCTGCCATTGGCTGGTTGTCATTAAGAATGACATATAGTATCTCTACCAGAGGCAACATATGAGTAACTCTACAGGAGCCATCACAGCGATTAACCTTCAGTAAAAGTCGAAGACAGAAACAAACATTCATCACCACCCTCAGTCACCTTACTAGCTCCAATGACGCATAAAACTAGGAGGTCAGTTTTGATCAATGTCCTTTTAGCCAGTCAAGAACGAGTTAAGGCACCAAATAAAGTACAACGTTTACATGAAACAAAACGTGCAATAAAAGTCATCATCAACTGGAGCAATTCTGTCTACATTAATCCAGGTACATCTGACAACGTTTTCCAAAAGTTTCTAGTCCACACTGAAATGTCAGAAAATGCTAAAATCATCTTATTGTGCAATGTGCAAAATGGAATAAAAGCTCGGTACAAAGAGACAAGACATAATAAAGATCTCACGCTTTTTTACTGGCACAATCATCTTATTAGCAAAATATCTTACCACTTACTGGTGCGTTCAGTACAAAAAAAAAATGACTAAACAAATGTAGTGGTTTTCAAATGCTGTCTCAGTGTTGACGGAAAGCCAAAGCGTGGACAAAAGGATGCGTCTTCATGTACACTTAGCCTTAGTTAATATCCCCATAATTGACCTATTGGTAAGCTCCGCCCCCTTTAGTTACTGTTGCTAACTCAGACAAACAAACGGAGTTGCTAACTGTCTTACAATGACAGCTGTCAGTGTGAAAACCTTGTCCCAAGATGTTTTTGATAAATTTTCAAGTGGAACTTAAATATGCCATGGAGGGATATATAAAAGATTTTAAAATAAATATGGTGGGTAACAAGATTAATTTGGAAGCAAGGATTTACAGATGACAATGCAAGCAGGAGAAGCCTCATGTTACGGTCGTCACGATCGCAGATGACAACATCCAGGATTAACACAGTTCATGTACCGCAGGGTAAGATTAAATTAATTTACATTTAACCAGTTTAATATGGAGAGGCACTGAAATGTAGACCTACATTTATGTGTTTTTGACCTAACTGTACATGACATGAGAACAGTTAGCTCTTTAGGTTTGTACATTAGCATGGACTCACTACATAAAGATTAAATAACTTTAGGTGACGTTAGCAGAGTTAAAAGCATTGTTGCTTCGACATACTTTAGAACAAATGTATACATCCTTGTTGATCTTCTGGACGATAAAGCAGACATCTTGCTCTGTCTTGTTTGGGTTTAGGAAATGGAATAAAATAAATTCCATCACCCATCCTCTCAGGATACCTGAAATCAGTGTTACAAGTACCCCAGGCACATCGTTTTACCATTTTTGTTGCATAAACACCATCAAACTGATGAGAGCTTCGAATCTTCCAATGTTTCTCTATGGTGCTGAAACCTAAAGATGTCCGAGCTCTGGTCCCCATGCAACTGATACTCAACTGCCATTGGCTCATCTGGGTTAGAGGGGAGGGGCTTACCGGTAGGTCAACTGTGATGTACATATTTCTGCATGGTAGAGCGATGAAGAAAAATTTCCCTGCACTGTGTATAGATGACAAAAAAAAGCCGCCCAGTTGTTTAGAATAATTGCTTGTCGCTGGAGCCAAAAGGGGATCTGGATCTAGGGCTGTGACGGTGGCAATTTTTTTACTACCGCAGTAGTAGTGTTGCAGTGGTGGGGTCCTGGTTGGTTTTTTATGTATATATATATATATATATATATATATATATATATCTCTGAGGTTGCATTAGACTTGCGTTTCGCCGTCATTTTGATGGACAGGATCGTAAAAAATCCGTCATAATCAATTATTACCCGTCATTTTAATTTTTATATTTTAATTTAATAGCTTCTGATTTCATCCACATTTTCATTTTTATTCACGAACTTACAGGATACGCAAATAGGCATAGGCTATGCATTTATTTATATTATGAAAAGAAAGTTGATCAAAGACTACGTCACTTTTCATCTTGAACACTTGTCGAGGATCGTGAGTGAATGCGATCATCCTTTCCTCTTTGCTACTGTACAGAACGAAATAAACATGAATGAAAATCAAAAAATATGTTGAAAGATACAGTAGCTTACCGAAATCTGTATCACGTCAGTTCAATCAGTGTTGCAAACAATGTCACGTAACATTATACCTCAGAAAAGCCAGTCGTTGACCATAAACTTATAGTCAGCAAGAAAAATAACAAAACGAACCATTTAAAACAAAACGAACTGGATTAGATACTTAATTATGTAAGTAAGTATAAGAATTATAACTTTATTATTATAAAATGGACTTAAACTGGGTGCTCTCCTGTGTGTATCGTTTTCATTTTATTTTGGAGACTGCTGTAAGACTGATGCTGGACTGTCTAGACCAAGAGAGGGCTACTCTTTGAGAAAACAAAGGAAATTAACATTTGAACTCTCTCTTGCAAAATTAGCATCCCCATCCGAGATGCAATCACACCTCGATCACACCTCAGCATTGCCTTAATCTACATTTCCTGTCCTTCACCCCCTCTTCCCCCATCTCTTCTCTCTACATGCAGAAGATGACCTGAAATTCACCCAAAATCTATATGGTTTAATGTGAACAGTTATCATACAACACTATACATGTTTGGTATCATTTGAAATGTCTCAGTGCGACTGGTACAAAGGTCTCATTCCCACAGAAGTAAACCAGAAGGTAATAAAGGTTTTAAGATTTTAGAGATATTTTGCTCTCTTTAAAGGGTGTGTCCACCTTCACAGGGTCTTGCATGCAAATGGTGTTCTGTCCCCAAAAGGTGTAAACTACTCCGTCTAGGACCCTGATTAATGCAAATTCCCATTGTGAACTCATGTTTCCATTTGAAAGAAGTTTCTGTCTTGGTCTGAGTATTTAAAGAGATGTTGCAGGAGGCTCATGGCACGATTCTGTAATCAGATCAGCCCACATGTGCATTTTTCTAATGTCAGGTATGCATCTTTTACTCTGTTTCTGAGCATTTGATGTTTTGTATTGATCATCTTTGAATTGATTATGTAATTGGCATGATACATTTACCTGACTAATAAATTGTTATATTTGACTTTATTCTGACTTACTCTGAAATTATTGACTCTAGTAGATTATGTTAAATCCATAATCCCACAAATCTACGCTCAGGTTAGTAACGGACTAAAGTACAGCTTAGGTGGAGCAGTGGTGCACACCAACTGATATTTTAGAGCTCCGACTAACACATTGGCATTAGTTATGTATACTCAGACTGTGTAGGCTAATAATGGGTTTTCCGTTCAGAACAACATAGTGTTGTCAGACCAATCTGAATAGGGTGAGCCTCAACCTCTGATTATTGTAATATTATTCTAACTAACTAAGTATACAGGGGAAACCACGGCATGATTATATAAAGTTACCATTAGAAAAGTTAAATTGGTCAGCTTGGTTCTATGGTAATGGTCATGACCTCTGGTTAGATATAGTCTTGCTTTAATTCAGTGTGTTCAGATCTATGGGGACTAAATAACATACTTTTAGAAATAAGCAAGCATGGTGTGGCGTCTAAAAGTATTAGTCATCGCCTCTGTCTAATGACCAAGACTGACGAGTTTGTGTATATGAGATCGTATACCCGGCCGATGCGAGACTCAAAGCGTTATAAGAATCCGAATGAACGAGTCCAGTAAGATTAAAGAGATAAATAGAATAATCAAATGTGTAGCTAAACTATTATACAAATGACCAATAATCAGTTGGCATTCTAAACTAAATTCGAGGTCATAATAAAATGGAGTCAGATAAAAGTTTACTTGGAGTTAAACTACTTTGCCACACTGAAAAGACTAAACGCGCAAGAAACATTCCCCGTCCTGTGGAAAACCACCATTGGGCCGATTGGGCGGGCCTTACAAAGTGGTGACCATCCTCCGTGATCTCCCAGCCCAGGCAAGTGACGTCTTTTCAGTAAATATTGGGATTTGCAACAAGCAAGAGGCATGATCTTCTTCTTTTCTTCAGCTGCTGTGGTAAGTCAATTCTTATTTGTTTTTTTAGAAGTGTTGCGGAAAAATAGATGCATCCCATATAGACACATTTATAGAATGGGTCAGCAATACCCAGTATTAGACGGATACCGAAATCCAGTGGGGCTGGAGAATTAGACACAACCACATTGCTTCAGGGACATGATAGTGACAGCCTAGATCAGAAAAGACATCCCTTGCTATAAATTTTTAATAGATTTTTAAGATCTCTTTGTTTGCTTACACAACAAGAGATCAAACCTAAATTGGAATAACATCTTTCAAATTATATTCTGGCACTTGATGGAGAGTTATAAAACATAAATAAATAAGTTTTAAAATCAAAAAGAGAAATTGAGTAGGGATTTGACCATGTGGGCAGCATGTGCTTGCAGTTCATTGGATGTTTACAACAACAGAGTCTCTCCTTGGGTTTAAGCCTAACTGTTGTTGTACACACAATGTACTTGCCAGTGCAGATGTGACTGCAAAATGAAGACATTGACAACTAAGTTGTTCCAGAGACTCTCCAGAGACCAGAAATAATATTATTTAATTTATACTATTTTTAATATAATATAATTATATTATAAATCAAATTATAATATACATTATATTATAGTCGCCAAGCATGGCAATAAATAGAGAAAGGTGATACATTCATCCTTCCAATTCGATTTCATTGGTCCACTACTGCCTTGCGCATCCGGTTTGTGAGGTCTGAACGTGTTCTGACAACGGAAGTGATGTCTCACACTCATTGAAGTATAAGCGCGAGACATCACTTCCGTCATCAGAACGCGTTTTCAGACCTCACCAACCGGATGTGCAAGGCAGTTGGACATAGTGGTGTTTTAGAGGTGAAAAATGATATAAATACTGTTCGGTTTCTCGCACAAACCGATTGTTTCATGTCTTAGGACATCAATGTGACGTCACGAGCCGCAGGGTTTAATTTGGATTTGTCTGTGCATGTTTTTTTGACTCTTATAGATGGAGTTCCCATTGACAAGCATTATACGACTGACAGACCGCAACGGTTGGAGTTAAAAATCATCATTTGTGTTCTACTGAAGAAACAAAGTCACCTACATCTTGGATGCCCTGGGGGTAAGCAGATAAACATCAAATTTTCATTTTTGGGTGAACTATCCCTTTAAACTCCATCACAGTGGTAGTGAAGAATTGGATGCTTAAATGGGACTACCCTACCATGCATGACCTTGAAAAACACTTGAGACCAGATGTACCAATCGCACTTGCTGACATTAACAGACTTTATGTTTTTGTTTTGTTGCAATATGTTTTCTTATGCATTTCCTTATGGTTTTGAGTTCATTAAGTTCATCAGTGTTCAGTCGTCAAGTGGCCGTTAAGATGCTTTTCAGGTGTCTCACTCAAAGCAGTGACTAAGGAGAACCCCTTCACCTAATGGAGTCTGCCCAGATAACCGCACCGTTGGAGGTGACAGGATTGGTCGAGGAGGGTCCGATTATCGTCCCAGGGAAGGTGCCACAGAAGCAGAAGTTTCTCCATGAAGGAATGAAACGTTAACTGAACAAGTCGAGAAGGCCCAGATTGACTCTATGAACTGTGCTCACATGCTGTGTTCAACCACAGGTAGAAAACCTGGACCCAACCATCCACCTGCTGAACTCGAGCTACATATACCCGGTGAGACTGGGTGTTCTGCAGGTGAACACAGAGCACTCTGAAGGTTTCTACAGCTGCTAACCTTGTAAAGACAATTTTGAGCTACATCTCAAGGACTACAACAAACGTCTAACAGTGACCCCATGGGACCCACCAGAATTTGACCCACGGGGTCAAGGAGGGAAAACTGTAAGTCCAGGACATTCAGCAATGTGCATTTTTCTAATGTCAGGTATGCATCTTTTACTCTGTTTCTGAGCATTTGATGTTTTGTACTGATCATCTTTGAATTGATTATGTAATTGGCGTGATACATTTACCTGACTAATAAATTGTTACTTGTTAAAAGGTGGATTATTGTAATATTATTCTAACTAAGTATACGGGGGAAACCACGGCATAATTATATAAAGTTACCATTAGAAAAGTTAAATTGGTCAGCTTGGTTCTATGGTAATGGTCATGACCTCTGGTTAGATATAGTCTTGCTTTAATTCAGTGTGTTCAGATCTATGGGGACTAAATAACATACTTTTAGAAATAAGCAAGCATGGTGTGGCATCTACAAGTATTAGTCATTGCCTCTGTCTAATGACCAAGACTGACGAGTTTGTGTATATGAGATCGTATACCCGGCCGGTGCGAGACTCAAAGCGTTATAAGAATCCGAATGAACAAGTACAGTAAGAGTAAAGAGTTAAATAGAATAATCAAATGTGTAGCTAAACTATTATACAAATGACCAATAATCAGTTGGCATTCTAAACTAAATTCGAGGTCATAATAAAATGGAGTCAGATAAAAGTTTACTTTGCCACACTAAAAAGACCGAACGCGCAAGAAACCTTCCCCGTCCTGTGGGAAACCGCCATTGGGCCGATTGGGCAGGCCTAACACTGAACTCGTGCTCTGCTGCCACACTGGAGCGCACTCACCACCAACTGGACAGGGGTGGGAATTACAGTTACAAGCAACATCAGCCTCAGTAATCTGTCAAAATGACAGACGGGCTGCAGATTTTTTCCGTCACTGCTAAAAAAAATTCCGTCAATTTTCCGTCAACGGAAAATTTTCGGTTAACGCGACCTTTGAGATTATATATATTATGCACACGTATAATATATATTATAATATATATTGAGATTATATATATTATACACACATCACACTACCGCCGGTGACACTCCACGACCGCGATGGCAACTTCACTACCGCGGTGGCGCGGTTGTCATGCCTACCGTCACAGCCCTATCTGGATCCAGAACCTCAGAAGGACAAATCATACAAATTTCCTGCAAATGCCTTCAAATTAGCCTTTAAAATATGAGAGAAGTTAGGCTTATTTGATCCAGGCCCCAAAAATGCTTGGATCATGAAGTCTTAAGGTTAAAATTACCATTAAGTATCCTATTCGGGAAATATCCGTTGCAAAGCATTTATTCAAATTCAGGGACTTGCCAGTGTGGCATTAGTTTCTAGAATGTTCAGCTGTTTAAAAGGTGAACGCATGTGGGGTGATATATTTCATTTTCATATATCGTACAGCATAGCAAGAGTGTGCCAAAACAGAGTTAGGCCTCTGGGCAAAGCTATGGAATGGTAATATATAAAGACTCAGACCACCCCTCAGAAGTTGGAAGATCTTAGAGCTTCTGGAAGACAGTCAAAAGCTAGAAAGCAAAATTCTTCTATATTACTGCAGCCTTTGGCAAGACTTCAAGAATTAATTACAGCTTAAAATCTACAGCATACATATTCATATTTACCTTTCTGGCTCTGCGGGTCATACACCTGAATCCCGAAGAGAGGTGGTCTTTCCGCCCGCATTAGTGCAACATCATTAGATGACAAATCCAGCCGGAATATTGAGGCGTTCATGTAATCCGTCCAGAATATATAATTCTGGTAATGCGCAATCCCAAATGGGTGATTCAACTCTTTCCCGCTGTACACCACCTGTGAAAAGTAGAACACGTTTGTGAGTCACAGGGAAATATTAAGATGATCAGAGAATGGGCCGGTGTCTGAGAACTAAAGAACTGACTCACTCATTTACTAACCGTTCTGTGGCTGCCGTTGAGGTAGATTTTCTCTATGTGGTCATAGTAGGCGTCACACCAGTACATGATGCTGGAGGAATGGTCCAGAGTGAGGCCATTGGGCCACAGCATGTTGGACGTGACGAAGATCTGGCGGTGAGATCCATCCATCCAGGCCTTCTCTATCCGTCCTCTGCTGTCAATTAACTCATCCTCCTCCCAGTCTGTCCAATACATCCATCTAAGGAACCCAGTGAGAAATGACATATTTAGGGTCATAAAATTCCGCTGAACAGGACCAGCTTACACCGGCATCAATCTCCATGCTGCTCTAGATTGTTTAATGTGGATTTAATGAATGCCACAAACCAAAACAAATACTTCTGAGTAGCTCTCTGAGAAAAGTCTTTATTATTCCCTGTTGAAAAATCCAGCTGCTAGATGTGTTTTGGAACATTGTATCTTGTTTCTAGCTGGTAGACCAGGGGTCGGCAATTAAGTTTGGCATCGGGCCAAAAAAAATTTTCACCACTAGACGGCGGGCCAGAACATAGTCAAAGGATAATTTGAATTAATTAATGAAAAATGCAACTAGAATTGCCTGTGACAGACTGTTGCAGTGTCTTTTGTAACTGGTAGTGAGCTGTTACTCTGTGTTAAATCCTGTAGTAGGACAGTCATTAACAAAAAGTCACATTTGTGTGGCGGTGTCCGGGTTTTACACTGGATAAATTAATAAAGTGGAGTAGTGACCTGGCAAGTATCTTCATTCACCAACTTGCAAAACAGACCACCTCGCTAAAACACAGATACAGTGGCAAGAAAAAGTATGTGAACCACTTGCAGAATCTGTGAAAATGTGCAAAATTTTAACAAAATAAGAGAGATCATACAAAATGCATGTTATTTTTTATTTAGTACTGTCCTGAGTAAGATATTTTACATAAAAGATGTTTACATATAATCCATAAGACAATTTATTAAAATGACCCAGTTCAAAAGTTTGTGAACCATTGATTCTTAATACTGTGTGTGGTTACCTGGATGATCTACGACTGTTTTTTTTTTTTTTTGGTTGTGTGATGGTTGTTCATGAGTCCCTTGTTTGTCCTGAGCAGTTCAACTGAGCTCTGTTCTTCAGAAAAAATCTCCAGGTCCTGCAGATTCTTCAGTTTTCCAGCATTTTTTGCATATTTGATCCCTTTACAGCAGTGACTGAATGATTTTGAGATCCATCTTTTCACATGGAGGACAACTGAGGGACTCAAACACAACTAATAAAAAAGGTTCAAACATTCACTGATGCTTCAGAAGGAAACACGATGCATTAAGAGTTGGGGGGTGTAAACTTTTGAACAGGATGAAGAGGTCCAAATTTTTCTTATTTCGCTTGAATATCATTTTTTTTTTTTTCATTTAGTACTGCCCTTCGGAAGCAACAGAAAATACTTGCATGTCTCCTGGAAGACAAATTAAATACAATTTACCTTGATCTTCAAATTCCAAATGTTTTCACCCCCCATTTATTAATGCATCATGTTTTTTTCTGGAGCATCAGTGAATGTTTGAACCTTTTTTAATAATTGTGTTTGAGTCCCTCAATTGTCCTCAGTGTGAAAAGACGGATCTCAAAATCATTCAGTCACTGCTGTAAAGGGTTCAAATATGCAAAAAATGCTGGAAAACTGAAGAATCTGCAGGACCTGGAGATTTTTTCTGAAGAACAGAGCTTAGTTTAACTGCTCAGGACAAACAAGGGACTCATGAACAACCATCACAAAACAATAAAACAGTCGTAGATCATCCAGGTAACCACACACAGTATTAAGAATCAATGGTTCACATACTTATGAATGGGGTTATTTTAATAAATTCAGCTATTTTTTTTTTTTTTTTTGTCTTGTGGATTATATGTAAACATCTTTTATGTAAAATATCTTACTCAGGACAGTACTAAATAAAAAATAACATGCATTTTGTATTATCTCCCTTATTTTGTTAAAATTATTAACATTTTCACAGATTCTGCAAGTGGTTCACATACTTTTTCTTGCCACTGTATATGTGGGAGATACGGAATGGATAAAAATAACAAAAAAAAATAAAATAAAAGAGGACTTGAATAAGCCCATTAATGGCATGTTTGACTCATGCTCTTAACGAACTATGTTTTATTCCATATTGTGAATAATACATGTGTAACATTTTAATTTGCTTGTTACACAATGGAGCCTAACTTATTGTAATAATTATTTGATGTAGCCTACTTTTACACTCAGAATTACTCCTTGGCATCCTCACGTACTAAACTGCATTTATTTAAATGGTTTGTGTGCTGGAGGTATGCTATTACGTCATGTGCAGACTGTTGTTAACATTTAAGCTAGCTGGTGAGAGAAAATGGCACTATCAAAGAGTCTAAAGAGGAAAGTTGACAGCGAAAATAGGGCATACAAAGAAGAATGAAAAGACAACTATGCGTTCTTACCTAGTTTTGTGAATGCAAAGCCGGTGTGTCTTATCTGCAACGAAGTTGTCGCGGTTTTCAAAGAATATAACACCGTGTCTACACCGGACATGAGCGGCGCAATGCAACGCGTCAAAAGATAATAGAACCCATTTTAATCAGTGATATTGACTATACACTGGATGCGGCGCGGTGCGACGCGAGTTACACGACACAACACATTCCCGACAGTAAATGGATTCCCCATTCTGTTTTTGACGTAGTCCAAGTGCTTTGCAACGGTCGGTTTGTCGAGTTCAGTGTAGACAGCTTTTAGCTGTTGCGGCGCAATGCGACGCGAAAAAAGTCGCGTCTGGTATAGACACGGTGATAATATTAGACGGCACCACGAGATGAAGATCTATTTCAGAACCAGCCGCTATTAAAATAACATGGCTGCGGGTGCAGGCCAGATATTATTGCTGGCGGGCCAGTTTTGGCCCGCAGGCCGCCTATTGCCGACCACTGTGGTAGACCATCTTGGACTAGCAAAAAACTAGCTAGCAGCTGGTTGTACCAGTTCAAGGTAGTAAAGTTGTTTTTGGAATGCTGACTAGGTTGGACCAGCAAATTACTGGTTCGGACCACTTAAAGTCCCATTGAAGTGCCTTGAAACATACAGCTTTTTTCAATGTGTTGACGTTAATTTCCTCTGAAACAGGAAGACAGGGCAGGACATATCGAACAGCTCCTCCCCTTTTTTTGAAAATAGCCAATATCTAGAGCTGTTGGGCTCGGTAAAGCTGCATTTGACAGCTTATGACAGCCACAGTCTAATAAATTCACCTTTAGATGTAATACTAAAGCAATACAATGAACATAATCATGCTGAGGATGTGTAGTTTGAAAAGTGTGTAATTTATGTTGGTGCATGGCACCGGTCTTATCTCTTCTACTTGTCAGTGCTCAGTTTCTAATTCCTGAGTCTGAGTCTGTCAAATCGTTTCTCCTCCTAATATCCTCCATATCACTTTAAAATAAAGCATTCTGTACAGAATTCAAATGGGTCCTATACGTTTTGTGGTCTGCGCCAATTAGCGCATATGATTCGCTCTGTTCTATTGTGTCTTTACCGGAGCAGACTGTGCAAGCGCTGCAGCGGTTTGTGGTTTGCGTGACACTAACGTAAAACCTGACTCCACTCGCCCCAATGGAAAGCAGATTTACACCGTCTGAATTGTTCCCTATATAGTGCACTATGTGCCATTCATCACATAGAAAACAGTAAATGTGTGAACAAGTGACCGATTTCAGCCACAGCTTCAGCGTCTATTTATAGTGTAGGGGGCGGAACGCTTTAGATTCTAAAGAGCATTTGATTGGACAGAAAATCTGATGAGAAGTGCAGAGTGATGTCATCAATATCGTTGATCCATATTGGTCAAAGCAACAGTACTTTTTGAATGCTTAAACCTTCTAAATGCAATTTGTTTTGGAGAACACTAGCTTATAGATAACCTTAAGGCTAACATACTCATTCTTGATTCCATGGGGACTTTAATAACCAAGTACCATGTTCCAAAACACAGCTATGATCTTAAGCTACATTCTAGAAGACAGGTCACCGTAAAATAATCCTTCAAAAGTATTGAGGACAATGTCCTCACTTAACCACCTAAAAACCTAAAAAAACAGGCTCTTACAATTGGATGTTATTAATAATTCTTCATTCTTTGTGAGCCAAAACTTTTTGTTCTGCAACTCTTACAAGGTCCTATTTTTCCAAGTTCAAACCTCTCACATTTCACCACATAAACTTAACACTGTGACACGGCCTTGCGCATTTGAACGCAGCCTAACATAACATGACAGAGGGAATCGACTCCCCCCGCTCATATTCAGTGACCTGTTGAATAATTCATGAGGCAGGGATTTGAGTGACAGCACCTGCTGTGAACAGGCAAATCGGCGAGTGATGGAGATGGAGAGCAAATGCGATCAGGACCAAGAGTCATAACAGCTAATCCTCCATCTTATCATGTTAGCACAGACAGGAAATGACATGCGTACATGGGATATGGAAGGACAGACACGGTAAAGGACAGTTTTTAGAGAGTGAAATGGGATTTGAAAGGGGAGAGATTAAGCTGGGATAGGTATTGAATATTCAGCATACCGCCAGCTAAAGCTTAAGCAGTGATCCGAAGTTCAAAAAAACTTGGACTGTTTGAAATTTTAAACCAATTTCCAGTAACACAATTGCAGATTAATTGCAGATTAAAACTGATTACTCATAATTATTCCAAAGACTCCACGTCTTATTTGCAAATGATCTAAAATTCCAAGACACCGATGCTATTAAAAAACAGACAACCCAATCCAAAAACCCATTACGAGGATAAACATGTCAAGTGTACAGCACACAGAAATAAGTCACTAAAATATAAGCAGAAACTGGAACCTGCCTTTAAACTTTTAAACCTCTTATGTCAGGCTTCACCGTTCTGCCAAGGCAGCGATTTGCAGTCATGGTCTCTCCATATTCCCTTTAAGCTTTTCCATCTGAGCAATGTCATCGAATGACGATGTTCACATTAGCTCCTTTTGACACAATGGTACTTCTGTGACTTCCTCCATTTGATTTAAATTAACAATAATATTGAATAAACGTATGTTTGTTAACTCAGCATCATTTCAAAGGGGGTGACACCAGAACAGTAGTCCCATGGTAATACTATAATACTTTGAAATATACCATGCTACTGAAAATAATGTACCATGATATTTGTGTGGTACTCCAAAGTACAGTACTTTCAAGAATACCATGGTACTTTTTTGTAAGCGATATCAGTTTATTACTTTTTACATACCATGGTAACACTATGTTTTTTGGAAATGTACCACGGTAATACCATGGTATTCTTTGAAACACCTAAAGTATCTTTTTTATCTTGGATATTTACCATCATAATACTATGGTTTCTTGGATATCTACCATGGTTATCATTCAGTATCATAAGCCGCGTTTCCACCAAAATTACCTGGAACAATTTGAATTTTTTTCCCAGAAACTTTTTTTCCACCCAGACCTGTTGTTGTGTGCGTTTCTATCACGGTCTAAAGTACTGTGAAGATTAGGCAAATTAGACCGGTGACGTAGGACTGCGAGCGACTTTCCAGTTCCCGCTGGATTTCGTCCTCCGCATATAAGCTTAATAAAGCCTGAACCTCACCGTTGGTCCATCGGTCGTATTTTTAAACTTCATTGTTGATTCGAATCGCAAACACTCTTACTGCGCACGTCGCATCAGACTTTTAAAAATGGTGGTTGAAATAAAATGCTGCGTGGACCGTGGAGTCAACCAATCAAAATGCTGCGTGAACTCAACCAATCATCATGTTCAGCGCCCAAATCCCAGACCCTAAAGTTCAGGAACTTTGAAAAAGCACTACCTCGCGAGCAGGGACTTTCTGAGGGGGTAATTTTTACCCGGAACATCATTTAGACCCTGGTCCCTGTGGTCGAAACACACCGAGTACCACCCCAAAGTCTCTAGTTCCCGGGGGAATTTCATGCGGTGGAAACGTGGCTATATATGAAGTACCATAGAATTACCAAGTTCCTTTTAGACACATAGTATAGTAATATATGTGTCCAAAGTATGTAAATACTGTAATAATACACATTATTATAATATAATATTAAAGTACCATGGTATTATGATCTGATACCATCACAGTGCTTTTTTGCTAATGAAAACAGAGGAAGCACATGGTTGTTGAAATTTCTTGATGAAATCTCTAAGCGCAAAGGGCAAACATCCCCGCCCCCAGTGCACTCTAAATGGCTGGATTTCGTCCAAAGCTTTAGCAGACTGAAATCCCTGCAGAAGAAGCTTTTAAATGCTGCTGTAAGCAGGAAAGGTATCATGGGCTTACCCATTTAGAGGATCCACAACAATGGCCCTGGGATGAGACATATTGCCTTCTAAAAGCGTTCTCCTGGTTTGCGAGGGCCGGTCCAGCCCGGCCACGTTGATGGTCTTTCTATAACCGTCATTTGTCCAGAACAGGTTATTACCAATCCAGTCCACTGAAATACCCTCAACATTATCCAGCTCTGGAGAAACAGAAGCAGAAATAAATTGAGAAAATGTTGTTCTTTTTGCTTGATAACATCAAAGACAGCTCAATTAATCACTGTCCTCCTCTAATTCTCCCTAGTGGAATTATGCGGTATCGACCAGCGAGCTTCCCCGACAACTGAATTGCACAAAATGTATGATAAATAACTTCCCATTTGGAAAACATCGGCAACAGAAGTGCTCAAGTACAGGTGGCCTGCTTCTACCGTACCATGCCGCATGGCTGCACAGATGATTCATTACAGAGCCAGAGCGAAAATGAGTAAGAGAATATTTAAAAGCTTTTTCCACAATAAAACCGCAGTAAGGCTCAACAGACTTACACAAAAGCCAACATTAATCTCTCAGAATAAAGCGTAGGGTAAGTCATGATAAACATACCGTCCTTAAGGATCGTTTCCCGAGCGGTTCCGTCAATCTTCTGACGTCCGATTAGGAAGCTTGTGGTGTCGGCAAAGTAGATGTAGCTACTCTCTGCGTGGAAGTCCAGCGCTCTGGGACTCACAAGCCCTTCGATTTGAATCAAATGTTCATCGCCAGACTTGATATTCATATCCAGACCTCGGATAACCCCGGGTCGTCCTTTTCCGTAAAACAGGAACAGCTCGTTCTTTGGTTCTGCGAAGACACGATTACCCAAGTAAACAAATGCAGTGGCGAATGTAATAAGCCTTCTGCCACAGTACTGTCAGAGCTTAATTAATTGACATAATTAGCCTCCGTTTTCAATTCAGTTCTGCAAATTAAAGCCTTTGACAAAAATGTATCCAAAGCGAGAGGCTCAAGCTAATTACATTAGCTTAATTAAAACAAGAATTAGTTCCACTGATTCGGTTCTATCGAATCAATCATCTTTTGGTGCATAACAGTTACATTGTGTTTGTAATTGTATCTGAGTGTGTGTGTGTGTGTGTGTGTGTGTGTGTGTGTGTGTAAAAGTAACCGAGGACAAACAGGGTCCTAAGTGGGGGCAGTAAAATGAGGGACACATATGTATGAAGCACAATGTTTTCGAAATGCATTACTTACAATCTGAAATGGTGCAAACATAATGACTGCAGTTATTATTAGGTCTGACAGTGAGATCCAGGGAGACAAAGAAAATAGGATGGAGGGATAGAGGAACCCCCCAAAAAAACAATTGTGCTTTTATAACTGTGAACGGGACTGAAGCCAAATGATTCCTTTGTGTGAGGAACGTACAGAAATTTGAGCCATTATTGACTTTTGAATCAAATGCAACCATTCTGCTGCTCTCAAAACAAATATGGCACAGGTTTCATACTATGCAATTCGATCATGAGACGTGAGAATCAACGATGTTACTAGCGTCCAATAGAGTAAGACAGACAGAAATTTTTGTGTGAACTACAGTACTTTAAATAACCATGTTGTAATGCATAATCTAGTGAATTAAATAATTTACAAATGAATGGTACTTCAACTTATTCATAACGAATGAACGATGAGTCTGGAATCAGTTCAAAAACAGCTTCACATTATTACACTTGAGATAAAAACAAAACACTCAAATTGATGAGCTACATTCAGTGCCACAATAAAATAGCCAATATACGCCTGCATTTGACACACATCAGTTGACGCACATATTATATTATTGCTGCAAGGTGGGTGACACATCACAGTTACGAATAATATCAATTGATGTAAATGTGGAAAGTCACCTGGTAACACGCCAACACACTCTTGTAATAATTTGTACAAGGTTACGAAATCGTCAGATAAAGGATCTGGCTTGAACAAAAAGGTTTTTCAAGTTTTAATCATGGTTAGGGTTAAGGGTTTAGGTAAGGGATTAAACTTAATGTTTAGGTTAGGTTTAGTATCTTGACGGCTTTTCTTATTTTAAACTTTACCACACAATTACTTTTATTTTTTTACTCTGAAGTAGAATGGGCTTCCATAGCAGAGGAAAAATTAGATATTGCATGTTTTAAAGAAAATCGCTGTAAAAATGTCATCTTTCAAATGAACACTCACAATAATGATCTATTAGTCGTTAATGTATAGTAGGATTGTGAGCTATTTTGGTTTGTGTCATCTATGTTGAGCCTAATTCATGGAACACAAGCAGAACATATTGCTAAATTGTTTGCAAAACAAATTGTATTCACACATAAATTGTTACAATGTAACAAGTTAACGTAGGTAAAAAAAAAAAAAAAAAAAAGTATGATATTTTACACAGAAATTAATTTTGCTCTTGTTTCACCAATAACAAAGTCCAAAACCATTAAAATGCGACTACGAATTATTACGACTTCTAATGAGACCATTTTGGACATACAGTTGGTTGAATGATATACAAAACAAAGCAAAATAATGATGTGAAAGTATTTTTTGATTTTCATCACACAGGGTATAACATAATCCGTACACTACATTATAACTAGGTAATATATTTAAAGTGCTAGATGATTTGCAATTTTTGTTTTACTGTTAAAGATGTCTGCCGAGAAAAATGTCTGTTCGAGAAAAACTTTTCAAAATCATCAGATGTAGGCCTACACACCCAAACACACACATATTCTCTGATAGTCAATGATCCTGATGCCAAGAGACAAAACATATCAATTTCCCATGTATCCCACCCTAATGTGCTGAACGTGCGCTATTAATCACAGAAACGTGCCCATTCTTCAGCTTCTTGGGCCTCCATAAATTTGGTCATAAATTTACATTTCGACAAACCCACAAGGGCCATCCATCTGATATATGCCTTCAGATAGCAGCACCCTTTCCTTTGGGAACAACCCTAAAACCATTTACATGAGAGACCTGTTTCCCAGATGCTAATCAGACACCTAGGAGCTACAGGAGGATGAGAGAGGAAAGAGAAATTGGCTTTTTGCGACCCTCACTTTTGCAGGACTTCCCGTCGCTGGCAAGGACATGGCCAGTCCGGCAGCGGCACATGCGTGATTTGTAGTTGTGGCTCAGGAGACAGATATGCGAGCATCCACCCTTTCGTCCGTGTGGGTCAGGGCTGCACGCATGAGTCCTGACTGGAGAAAGAGAAAGGTCAGCATCAAGGAGCTAGCATCGCAAACTATCAGTTCAGCCACACATATGCTACATGCCAAATGCTAAATGCTAAATAATAAAAAGACAACTAATTGTATATATAGGAAACAAGGAAAGTAAAACAAATAGGCTTATAAACTTTTAAAATGGACAAGAAAACACTTTCCATATTTTGGTTTATGTCAAAGATTATTAGGGCTGCCCCCAACTTTTCTAGTTGACTAGTATTCGGTCATTTATGCCATTAGTCGACTAATCACATGTTTATATTAATTTAAATATATACTGAGGAGAATACTAAACCATAATGATCCTTTAATATATATAGGCGTAATTTAGCCTATTACGCGATCAAGCACACACATAAAGCGTGCACAGACCTCCGCGCACGCGGGGGTGGGGGGGTGATGGCATGGGGGGGTTGTCGATTGTTCTCCCTAGGTAGAAATCGCGTTCCGGGGGGAGAAATGGGTACCGCAAGGGGCACTTTCACTTTCGCGATCAAAGGGGCAGGGGCTCAAGCCCCCCCCGGCCCCTCCCCCTTGTGCACGCCACTGCTGCAAAGCACCAGCAAAAGTAATTATTATGTTGGAAAAAAATAGTAAGGAGACATTTTAATTATATACTAATAAACTAGTGTTTTCTGAGTCAGTGTCGCCGTCTCTACAGAGAAATGCACCTTTCATATGCATTACATAATCAGAGAGTATTTGTTTTTGATTTGAAAGTAAAAGTAGACATTTCAAGCTTTCTATATATATTTCTCATGTCTGTAAGGCAAGTAGCTTATACGCTGAGTTTCAATTCATTTTTGTGACGCGCTCCAGTTTACGGAGACCGAGACGTAAACTGCATCCTGTTTGTTTCTTTATTTTACAAAAACACAGCATTTTGTTGTTATTGTGAGTTTACACAAATAAAAGTAGACCCTTTCGAAGTCTACGAAGAAGATGTATCAAATGATGAGTTTCGAATTATGTATTACTCTTATCTGTATGACAAAAATGACAGAGTATTTTAAGTTGACATGCGGAAAGAAACATGTATATCTTGGCCATAAATTAACTATTTGCTCCCACAACTTATTTATACGTCACTTACTAATACTAATTCATTCCCTTGTTTTAAGTAAATCGTACACATGATATAATACTTTGTTGTTTTACTAAATCGTGTGCACAAAATAAGAAATAGAAAATTTATATAAAAATTTGTTCCCTCGTTTTACTAAATTGTGTGCACAATATAATTTGTTCCCTCATTTTACTAAATCTTGGCCACGTTGTAATAATTTGTTCCATTGTTTTAGTTAAATCAAAATATAATATGTGATATGTCAGTTCATTGTAGTATTAAGGATATTTTAGTTACTTTTTGTGCAATAAAACTCATTATGTTTGTTTTAAAACAAACTCTTTAAATCATTCTAAAAACAGCAGATAAATCTGAAATCTCACTTCTGCCTCAGATAAAAACGATAATTCTGATTTTATTTCTCACAATTGTGACTTTATTTCACGCAGTTGCAATTTTATTTAGCACTTTGTATCTCACAATGTGATGGTATTTATTATTTTAAACTTCAAAGTTACTTTTATTTTTTACTCTGAAGTAGAATGGGCTTCCATAGCATAGATAAACGTAAATATTGCAGCTTTTACATAACTCACAACAAAAACAACACCATCTTCCAAATGTAAAAACACACATAGACTTCCTCTAGTCATAAATTTGCTAGCTGGTTTGCAAGCTATTTTGGTTTACCTCATTCATGAAACACGAGCAGAACGTATTTCTTGATTGTTCGCAAAACGTAAATTGTATTCTTACATGAGTTGTCACAAATGTAACAACATACATAACAACATTTTACACAGAAATTAATTCTGCTCTTGTTTTTCATGAATAATAGATACAGCATTTCAGTAAAATTTAGTCCAAAAGCATTAAAATGTACATAAGCCATCGCTATTTTTAAATCTGAGTGATTGCTGATTATATTAGTTACGCTCCGAGGACAAGTTTACCTGTAGGTTGAGCCAGTCTGTGATAAACTCGGATGGCTCTGGCACTTTCCAAAGTGGTAACGGTGTTCGTGTCACTGCTGTTAAAGCGATTTATCCTAAATATGTCCACTTTGCTCTCTCTGGAGGGTTCAGAGCACGTCGCAAACAAGTAATCTTCAAAGAGCGTTAATCCGTACAGGTGCGACACCTGGAGAGAGAAACACAGGAATGGAGAAAGAGAAAGATTCATCTACAGGCCATGGCACCTCTTCAACTTAATTCTGAACACGACACAAATACGTCTGCTTAAATTCGCTTCTTTAATCCATCCAGCCATACAGCCGATGTAACTTTCTCTGAATAAACAGCAGCCCTGACAGACACCAGTTGAAATATGCAGGGATCTTTGATGTCACATCTGTGCTACAAATTACCAGCAGGTACCGTTGAGGCTTTGATTTTGTGGAGAAAGACTGACGTGAAAAACAAATGGAGTAGAGTTCATTTCAGGTTATCTTTCAGTTCCAGCTCTGAGAAAAAAGTATCAATATAGCCTCCAATAGAGGTCCCAGGGAATATGCTAGAGCTGAACCTCACAGGAAATGGATGAACAAATCAATAAAAAAAGCACACAAAAGAGTTGTAGTGTGAAGCCAGGACTCTGCAAGGTCAAAACAACCTGGTGCTCATCCAGGCTAACGGTTTTGACAGGGAACAATGAGACGGCTACAGAAATGTCAAGAACACAAGCCCTAACTTTGCATCCATGTGGCCAATTTACATAAACGGACACAGTTTGGCTGCATGCTTCCTGTGATTTCACAAGTAGGATGTTGATCCTGGGACAGTTTTCCTATCAAGAAGAACTATTGGATTTGCCAAAGTTTGCCAGGTTAGTGGCATAAAATCTTTGAAAGATTACTTCAGTCTTCAGTGTCACATGACCCTTGAGAAATCATTCTAAAATGATGATTTGCTGCTCAAGAAACATTTCTCATTTTGTTTCATCAGACAGTCTCTTCCTGTCTAAGTGGTCAGTTCTTGGCTAGAATATGATGCAGTGTGGACTAAGGATGTCAATTTACGATCATTCCCGATCGACCAGATCTAGCGCTGATACATCAAAGATCTGGGCCCGTATGTATAAAACTTCTCAGAAATGCTTTTAAGAATAGTCTTAAGTTTTGACTTAAGTGTCACAAAATTCTTAGTAAAGAGTAGGACTTTTCTAAGAGTAGGAGACTTTTATAAAGAAGCTAAAAGCAACTTTTAGTAAAGTATAAGACTGATTCTTAAGTGCTGACTGAAGTTGCACTTAACTGTTGTGAACTAAGGACTACAATAATGTCAACTCAAAATGGCTGCCCTCAACCTCTGAATCAGCCAATAGCGAGTCTGCATGGGTGAAGTCACAGCAGCATGACACCAATCATTTGATGTATTATAAAAAAAAAAAAAAAAAAAAAAATCATTGAAAAAGACACTGAAACGTTTTAATATTTTAATTTATTTTTAAAAATAGCTTTGCATTGTGTAAAATTATCACAAATTAGTATTGATGGTGTGGAATCTTTTTCTATTGATGTCTCCTCATTTACAGTTGGAGCAATGATGTGTCATGAGTTCATAAACGGCTCCAACAACTCCAGGGAAGCCCACTATCAACATAAAAGTGGCTTGCTTTTGCCACATGGTTTGATGATCAGTTGGAAAGTCAATGAACTGCCATAGAGTAGTGGCCAAATGTGATGTCCAGCCATATGAATATTGACATCTTCAACCTTAATTCAAATATTTTTAAAAATGTGTTAAAAGATGTAAGCATATCGTGTAGCTGTGCTTGGAGTCAATTGTTTCATGTGTGATAATGAAATGAAATTTCAAATTATTTCAAATTATTTTTGGCCAGGCTGTCATGCAAAGTAATTATAAACACATGCAAAAACAAGAGAGAACCAATGAAATATTAAAAACTGATTATGTTGTAGTCAATGTCATATTTTAAAACATTTAAATAATATAAAACATAAAAATAAATATATTTTCATATTTTGATGGTTTAAGCAAAATTGTAGGGTAATTTAAAAAAAAAAAACTTTGCACATCAATTTTGGCCACTATGTTTGGTGTGGTAAGTTTACACAATACTAAAGAGCTCAAAAGAATATCACTGGAATGAAGGTTTATGACTGGGCAAGCGCTTTGGGACCACGTTTATATTAGAAAAGCTTCCCAGCGCTGGAGAGAGCCAAGCAGGAAGGCCTGAAAACAGATGAGGAGGCTGCTTTGATTCCTTCTCATGTAAGTAACTCTAGGTTTTGACTGTCTGGAGCTGCTGTTCTGTTGGCGATTAACAACAAACTCTTGTTTGTATTTACTCTTGTGTACTGTACGTTAAATTTTTGTGCTTCCTTGTCGTTCGTTCATCATCTGTGCTTTATTTTTCGTGAAGCATTTTGTTGCGCGTCAGCTGTGATAAACAGACATCCACTCTCGTATTGTGTGTGTAACAGCGGCCAGATAGTGAGAGTTTTGCTGTTAAACTACTGCACACTGACGCCCGCTAGAGCATGAGGTGTTTAGTGTCATTGTTAGTGCACTCGCCTCGCATGCCAGCAGCGATCGGGCTGGGGTTCGAGACCGACTCAGAGCAGGGTGATTAGTATTGGAGTGTGAGTTTTGGAGGCGGCGCAATGAAGAAAGGGGTGTGTTTGTTTGGGTTGATTTCAAATATCAACAGTGTTCAACAACAAATTTGAGAAATCGCATACAGCACCTTTAAATGTATTAAAATGCATTAAACATATTAATTATTGTTTAAGTAATGTTTATTAAATGTATTACATTTATTTAAAGTTATTACATTTCTTATTAGGTCAGTTACAAAAAGAATTGACAATCAAGTTTATATCATAACTCCAATACATCATATCTTCATTGGAAAGCATGTGTCTCCTCTTCTTCTTGTTACTCTTAACTAGGTTAAGACACCTCTCCAGCTCTCTTAAATAATTTAGGAGCTAAGACCTAGTCTTGACACTTAGGAACCTTTATGAATCATACTTATTCTTAAGTCTAAGAATAAGAGTAAAACTGCGTCATTCTTAGAATTTTGACACACTTAAGACTAAAATTTTACTCTGAGCGGCTTTATACATACGGGCCCTGACTATGTGAGACTAAGTTAAGGGTTCTGGATAGGGTTGACAAGAAAGTTGTTCCAGGACCAACAAAAGAGTGGTCATCCCCATTGCATATAAAAATGAAAGCCAACAACTAATCAACAGTAAAAGCAAATCCAAGCAGAATCAACAACACCCCAAGAAAGACGTTGAGTGAATATCGATACTTAAAAATGTCTGAAATTGACACAAATGCTGTAATCACTCAAAACATTGAGCTGTAAACCATGAACACCTGCACACAGGCGCTTTCCAAAAAGATAAGAGGAATTTGTAAAAAAAAAAAAAAAACGTTCCTAAGTACAGCAGCTGGGTATTAGTTAACACCAGATGTCTCATAATGCTGATAAACAGCTATGGATGGATTATCTATTGTTTTCGAGAAAAATGCACAAGTTTGACAGTGCCCTTGGCTCGTTCTATGAACTATGGATGAAATTTATACTGAATTTATGAAGCTATGAATTCTGTATCACCACACTTTTGGGCCCGTTGAAGGGACGAGGGAGAGAGGCCAAACTTTATAGCCTTCAAAATAAACTGCTTTAAGAGTTATTCAAAGGAGCATCATCTATCACAGCTTTACTGCTGACTATTAAGGCCGTTGGCTAAAAAATACACAGGAACTTTTTCCATATAGTTTAGTTGTTTAGAGGTTACACTTCTTGTAGGTTCGGAAGTGTTGGACCAGCATAAACAAGATGTCCACCAGCTAGTTGGGGATTTGCACCCAACGATAACACGTGTTGGTCTTTTCATCATGGAGATCTTAGAAGAAACCAAGACCGAGAGCATCTTACCGAGTTGCCTTGGATGATAGTGTGTCTGTTCTTGCCATTGTAATCCACAACTTCGATAAAATCCAGATAAGCGTCCGCCCAGTAGACAAGCTTCTTGACCAAGTCCAATGTCACGGCGGTCGGCTGTTCGGTTTTATACTCCACTATCCTGGTTCGGTTGGTGCCATCCATGTTGCAGCGCTCCACTTTGGCTATTGTCCCATAGTCCGTGAAAAACAGTTTTCTAGGGGGTGAGAACACATGGTTTAAACTGGAATATACAACCTGCCTAATGTAAAAGAAATCAAAAGTCAAGGCCATTTAAGATTTAATCAATCCACTCATACCCAAATAGTGTTGTGCCAGAGCTGAACGCTCAAAGTAGCAACAGCGCAATTAAAGCGAGCCACTCTGAGCAAGAGCTGAATGAATGGGCCGCAGTATGATATTTTTTTTTATACTAACACATACTGACAGCGGAATAAGAGAGGGGGAGGTCATCCGCATTACACCGCACGACAATTCTGGCACAGAAACAGTTCTCATCGTCTGAAAGCGACAAACTGCTCCCAACAGCATGCACAACTCAGCACTGCATACAAATGAATGTTTACCAAGAGACCAAAGAGTTTTTCACGTCACAGAAGCGTAGATGACTCGACATCAGATGAGGATGATTTATTCAAGCCTATGAAAAATGTAATCGAGAGTCTCCACCGTGACGTGTGATCATTGTAAGATAGCTGAATATCTATGTGTAGGTCAACGAATTATGAAAGATTTGTTTAGAGAGGGTT
Source organism: Mylopharyngodon piceus (assembly GCA_039654765.1). Taxonomy (NCBI): domain Eukaryota; kingdom Metazoa; phylum Chordata; class Actinopteri; order Cypriniformes; family Xenocyprididae; genus Mylopharyngodon; species Mylopharyngodon piceus. Next base: position 35,246,416 of record CM077438.1, read on the forward strand.
CTAAAAGGTCAATGTATTGACTGTGATTAGCCTTTCTAGATGGTAAACCTCTTTCAGTTGGCCAGTTAGACTTCAGTGACCATGTCATTAATTAAACTACTGATTATTATTATTATTAATAATAATATTATTAAAATAAAATAATAATCGTACATATTTACTTTATTTAATTTGTATTTAAAAAAAATTACGTAATACATTACATAATTAAATTACTTTAAATGAAGGTACTAATTATTATTATTATTATTATTATTATTATTATTATTAAACTCTTTATTCTATTTAAACTATTTATGAAACTGCTGATTATTATTATTACTATTATTAATAGTAATCAATAGTTTAATATAAAATACTTATTCTAAGTAAATATAAAACATTATTTTATTGTTGTTGTTGTTATTATTAACTAATTTGTTAAATGTAATTTAATAATTTAAAAATCAAAGGTAATGTATCACATTTTTCTTCATTTTATTCAGAAACTGACACCAAAAAAAATAGCAAAACAGCTTTTTTGTTTCTAACACTTGAATAAAGCTAATATTATAAAACAAATAGTTCAGACTCACAATTAGTGTATTATATATATATATATATATATATATAAACTGATGTGTGGTCACATGTATACAGTGGCAAGAAAAAGTATGTGAACCACTTGCAGAATCTGTGAAAATGTGCAAAATTTTATGTGAAAATAAAATTGTGCAATCATACAAAATGCATGTTATTTTTTATTTAGTACTGCCCTGAGTAAGATATTTTACATAAAAGATGTTTACATATAATCCATAAGACAAAAAAAAATAGCTGAATTTATTAAAATGACCCAGTTCAAAAGTTTGTGAACCATTGATTCTTAATACTGTGTGTGGTTACCTGGATGATCTATGGTTGTTTTTTTGTTTGATGGTTGTTCATGAGTCCCTTGTTTGTTCTGAGCAGTTAAACTGAGCTCTGTTCTTCAGAAAAAATCTCCAGGTCCCAAAAATTCTTCAGTTTTCCACCATCTTTTGCATATTTGAACCCTTTACAGCAGTGACTGAATGATTTTGAGATCCGTCTTTTCACACTGAGGACAACTGAGGGACTCAAACACAACTTTTAAAAAAAGGTTCAAACATTCATTGATGCTTCAGAAGGAAACACGATGCATTAAGAGTCGGGGGGTGAAAACTTTTGAACAGGATGAAGAGGTCCAAATTTTTCTTATTTCGCTTGAATATCTTTTTTTTTTTTTTTTTTCCATTTATTACTGCCCTTCGGAAGCAACAGAAAATACTTGCATGTTTCCCGGAAGACAAATTAAATACAATTTACCTTGATCTTCAAATTCCAAATGTTTTCACCCCCCATCTATTAATGCATCATGTTTTTTTCTGGAGGATCAGTGAATGTTTGAACCTTTTTTAATAGTTGTGTTTGAGTCCCTCAGTTGTCCTCAGTGTGAAAAGACGGATCTCAAAATCATTCAGTCACTGCTGTAAAGGGTTCAAATATGCAAAAAATGCTAGAAACCTGAAGAATCTGCAGGACCTGGAGGATTTTTCTGAAGAACAGAGCTCAGTTTAACTGCTCAGGACAAACAAGGGACTCATGAACAACCATCACAAAACAAAAAAACAGTCGTAGATTATCCAGGTAACCACACACAGTATTAAGAATCAATGGTTCACATACTTATGAATGGGGTTATTTTAATAAATTCAGCTATTTTTTTGTCTTGTGGATTATATGTAAACATCTTTTATGTAAAATATCTTACTCAGGACAGTACTAAATAAAAATAACATGCATTTTGTATTATCTCCCTTATTTTGTTAAAATTATCATTTTCACAGATTCTGCAAGTGGTTCACATACTTTTTCTTGCCACTGTATGCACATTATATTGGCTTATTTGGGATAAATAAGTAAATAAATATTTCCAAATGTCCTTTTCATTAATTAGTCATTTAATGAATATACATATCCCCCCACCCCCCACCACCCACAAATATATCCAGTGCAAAGGCCCATTGCTACCATCTCATGTATACTGTGAATGGCCAGCCCTAAATAAAAGGACCTAATGGTTGTCTTCGTGATCGTACCCCATGATGGGATCCAGCGCGAGGCCTTTGGGGTTCTGGATGTCCAGGTCAATGATGGTGACACATGCATCTCCCTGTTCACTGCACACAAATATCCGGTCGTTTACTCTGTCTACGAAGTAGAAGTTTCCGGTTAACCAGTCGATGGCCATATGCTCCACATCTACATGGAACAAACGATTCATTTTTAGACATGAGACATCAGAGCACCAGCAAAGTTTGCAAGCCGAGATCTGGTAGTTAGAAACAATTAAAAATTCATGCATGCTTCAAAGAAGCAACAACTGACATTCAGCGACTTGACATGCACACTTGACACACTTAACCTTCTGACATTAAACACTTCATTAGCAGATCATTAAACACTTCAAGAGTGGGGGAAAAAAGGGCTACTAAGAAAATTTATTTGGACATTAAACACAAAACACTCAAGTTCATAAAATCTTCAAAGGACATTAGTTTGCACTTGCTCTGAATAAAACATCAAAGTTACAAGACGTTCCTTAATTTGCACTTTGAGAATAGACGTGGATACTCACTTTGTAGGTTCTGACCTATCCGTATCTCATGTTTTTCTGAAAACCCTTTGAGTTTGGTCATACGGGCACACCACAGTTGACCTGTATCCTGCGCCACTGAGAGCCAACAGAGTGACTCTTCTCTATAAATAAAGTCCAATATTTGAGTCCCATTTGTCTCCATGGACTTGAGATTTGGCATAGATGATCCATTGAGGTAAACAACTGATACAGAATTCATATTTGTTGTCAACAGAACCGGAGGTTTATCGCCAGGATCTGAAAGAGGGAACATAACATGCATTGAGCTCCTTAGAGGTATTCATATAATAAATACTTCCTGTGAAATTATGTTAAAAAAAAAATTAAAACACACTGCATGTTGGGCACTTTTGGTACTGTGGACATTTAGAAAATAAATTCTGAAATAAATAAAAGAAATTAAAAAATGAATTCTGTTATTTTTATACCATCTTTCATTACGAAAAAGATGGTGGAAATTATAGTTTAAACATTTTGGAATAAAACGGCTGTCTTTTTATGTTTCGTAAATACACACAAATAATATTTTCAACTTTCTGCATAATTTGACAAAATTACAGCTTGATATGAAATTACTTTACTTTAATATTTTGTTCACAAGTGAAATTTATCTTGATTCGTCTCATATTAACAATAACATGCTTTTAATTATGTTTTTGGTAACCAAATATTTTAGCAATATGGCTAAAAGTCTACCATTTTCACACTATATTATTATTATTATTATTATTATTATTATTATTATTATTATCATTATCATTATTAAATGACAAGTAAAACTCATAAAAATCTGTCCTGGAACATAAGTGCATATAGCTGAATAAAGATCCGAAACACCCATACAAAATATAAATATTTATGTTACATAAACATAAATAAATATTTACATTCATTATTGCTTACCTATAGAACATAAAACACAGGTTCATTAAGCAGCTCCACTTGGAGCGACACAATTGTGCAAACGTAAACTTTGTGATCATCTTGTTTTTTTGTTTTTCCTTTCACACTAATGAACAGACACCATGAAGTGCAATTAACTGTGAGCATGTAATCATCTCTATATTTGATAGACAGTTGCGGGTCGGGCCGGATGGGCTCTGATTGACTTTCCATTAAGGCCTCCCCTGTTTATCTCTCCCACAGGCACTGTCGTAGGCCAGCTTGCCGGCGGCCATTTGCATATTGATGACAATAAGTGTAACTGACACTCGTATCAGGCGAATGACAGTGTCATCTATACTAATGCGCCCGGATGATCGCCACAGTGATCACGCTACTCCACTGAGGCTTTCCTGTTCAATCAAACTTCCCAGAAGGCATTGTGTTTACCCATCTAGTCTAGACAAGTTCTTAAAATGTTAAGACAACTATAATTTAAATGCTGCATGAAATGTCAAGTGTGGATTTTGTTGACCTTTCTTTGTTTTCAATACTGGACACTTAGGCTATTTTCCAGTGGTTCTTGCTAAGAGAATATATTCACTGTAGTAAATGCTATTATTATGTGCTAATACTTAGATTAAGCATTTCAACAACGCTCTAACCCTAAAAAAAAACCTAAAAAAGTCTAGCAACTACCCAGAACTAGCAATTAGGGCTGCCCCTAATAGTTGACTAAACGTTAGATGACTAGAAGAGGCTTACCCCCGGTTTCACAGACAAGGCTTAAGCTAGTCCTAGACTAAAATGCATGTTTGAGCTGTTTTAACCGAAAGCAACTTGCAATGAAATATCTTAAAATAAGTCAGTGACATTGTTTTGTCTCAAGATGCACACCAGTAATGTTTTTTTCCGGTGTACGTAGGGCTGGGCGATTTTTCCGATTAATTCGAATTTAATGTTTTGCCTCGATTTTATTATTTTTTAAATCGAGAAATCGCGATTTTGAATAAAAATGTTAGCAAGCGTTACAATTAGACATGTTGACAATACAGCAACGATAACCGTTAGGGGAAGAAAATGATCCGACCTCATGATGGCGCCGGCGCGCCTGATTAACCGCTCTCATGTGACGCTCTATGAACGTAGAACACATCACTATTCTTAAGCGGCCGTTCATTCAGAAATGCTTTATTGCGTTATAAAAATGAGACGCAGGCAGTGGAATGAGAAAAAAGGCAAAGATATTAAACGCGATTTTTTTTTTTTTTTTTTACTTGACCGCCGTGTTTTTAGAATGTCGTTTCATGGATGAGACGCTGCAAAAGACGTGAGACACAAGTGCAACACCTAAACATGTCCGCCAAACATAAAAACAATTGGACAAATAGCGCAAAGGAATGCAAAAACCTGTAAGCCTGTTTGATATTTCATGTTTGCATGATGGTGACAGGCTGAAAGCTGCTGTTGTTTTCTGTTTTTACAAAGCATGTTTGTCTGCGAAACCGGGCCTTAGTCAACCAAAATTTTATTAGTCGGTTAGTCACAGAAAGAAAAAAACGTGTGGTTACAGTTACAGTTACAATAATTTAAGACACGACTGACTGTTTTTTCTCGCAATTAATCATAGTGATATTATTACTTGACCCACCCGTCCGTGGATTATCCGCAGTGCCCGCGGGTATAACTGCAATTTGCGCAACACTAGACAGCGCACGTCATGCTTTAGCTAGCAAGTCAATTCACAAGTTCTAGCTATTTGCATTAATCTTCATTAATGTTCTACCTGCCCGTATTATCATACCAGACATCACACGTAATCAGCGCTTTTCATGCTATGTGGAGTTAGACAGAAGTCAGCTACAAGCTCCGCAACCAAAACAGCAGCTACCTTTAATGTGCATTCACACGGGGCGTTGGCATTAACGCTTCTCATTTACTTTGAATGGGTGAATTTCATGCGTTGTCGAACTGAATTGTGGGTTCCGTTGCGTCGCTATACTCGCGTTGCTCACGGCAGAAGTTGAAAGTTTCTCAACTTTTCAAGCGCCAATGCAAGCCTCAGCCAATCAGATGGCTATCAACACTATCAATGTCGAAATTAATCTGCAGCAGTCAGGTGGTACAGGTCAGAGCTCTTTAAATTGTTTACGTTCATTATTATTGTAATATTATGTGCTTTGAGATATGAGGTAGTTTAACGCAGTCTCTCGTGACGCTTTTGCTCCCTTCTGTTTGCGTTCAAGTGTTTTGGAGCAGGCATGGTTTTTGGAGACGCTCTGAATGGAGGGTAGGATCTTATGCTTTCAAAGCTAGCTCACTATTGCTAGCCTCTCCGAAAATGACCTACCCTATCTTTAAGCTTGGCGATGAAAGTTATTGTATGTGAGAATAAAATAACATATTTGAATGTATTTTAAGTATTTTAAATACAAAATACTGTCTCTCAAAGTATTTAATTACATTTGATTTTTTCTTTGTTAAGGAAAATACAAATTACAAAATACTCCTAAGTAATTAAATACGTATTTTAAATACATTTAATTAAAATACTGCCCATCTCTGGTAGCAACGTGTTAAAAAACCCTGAGAACTCATTAGCAACCGACTAGCAACTACCCAGAACACCCAAGAAACCACATAGAAATGCGTTAAAACACCCTCAGAACTCCATAGCAAACAAGCTAGCAATTACCTGAACATTGTTGCAACTACACAGCAATAAACTAAAAACCCAAGAGTGAAATTCTAAGCAAGTACCCACACCCCATTATCATAAAAGAGTCAAAATGCCTTAGCAAAATGCCCCCCCAGCAACAACATACTGTACCCTAAAGCCCAGCCACTTAACAATGTGCAATAAATCAGTCAAAAGCTTATTATATTAGTTTATTACTCTCTCACAAAGTTGGAGCTGTTGTCCATCTCTCCAGCACTTAGTATAGCAACTCCAGCAAATATTTGATTTATGCATGAGTTAAATTATTTTTAGACTTGTGTTTTTTAAAGCACTGCTGAAAATCAAAGTAAAATACATGTTGCTTAATGCACTGTTTTTGGACTGGAACTAACAAGAAAGATAAATGGACTCACCTGTTTTGGCTTTGCAAGATCGTCTGTTGGCCTGGAGGCTGAAGCCATCTGTGCAAGCGCATCTGTATGATCCCTGCGTGTTCATACAGATCTGACTGCATGTCCCGTAATCCCTGCATTCATCATGATCTGTGGGCAACAGCGGGGCTATTTATTAAATGCTAAATGTACTCAAACATGACCTAAATATGCAAAACCAACTCTTAATGTCGCCATTCCGCAGGAACCTATCAAAATACATGAATATGCAAATATATGTATGGAGAGGGAAGGGTGAGTAAATTGCTGTTTTGGTTGACATAATCGCAATTTATCATGAAATCAACAACAATATCTCTGAGGTTCGAGTTCAGGCATTAGAGAAACAAGCAAGCTTTGCTAAGGCAACTTTTTGTGGGTACTCTATTCAGTTGCTGATTAGAACTGATACAGAATCAGTTTATAAAATAAATGTCTGCCACTTTTCTGACCAACTGAGAAAAAAGCAATAAATCCGTCACCTGTAGCATCCTCCACATGCCATAACCTACTAGCTGCCTGGGACTCCTTCTCTATTTAAACAGATGTGACGTAATGACGCAAAGACGAACGGCTGCATGCTCGAATTTCCCACAGAAACCCACCAGTACCATCCGGATTAGGAAACATTATTACAAGCTTACCGTTGTGAATCGGGCTAAGGTAAGGAGATGGTTTTGAACACTGGCTGGTTATGTACTTGCTCAAAAATTGATTTTGAATTGTTTTTAACCAAAAAAAAAAAAAAGTTACGGACTGCAGCTTTAACTGCACAATGTCTGCTAAAAATTACAACAAAGCCAGCAAAGACTGCAGTTCAGTCTCCATGTTATTGTTTACACGGTCGTCAAGGATACGCAGAGTGAATGTGGGCAGCCACGCCATCTTTTTCAAAAGTCTCAGTTTTGGTCCATTTATACTGAAACACAACCCTGGTGTTTTCAATCTAAAACGGGGTCTGCAGCGTTTTCGAAAGTCGACATAGTGTAAACGACAGGCGTAACCTTAGCAAAACTTATGCGTTTTAAAATGAAAATGCACTAGTGTAAATGGGGGCTAAAATAGAATCGAGTGTCGTTGTCGCAGCTAGTTAGGACAAAAACTCTGATTAACATGTGAAAGATACCTTTTAGCGCATGTCGTGTCTGGTTAGGGCACGGTGTTCGCTGAGAAAACTTTGCCTTCTTGCTTAGCATAACTTGAACTGGTTAAGAAAAGTTTTGGTAAGCTAAAACAAGATATTGCAAACACGTTACTTTTAGGGATGCACCGATACCATTTTTTAAGGACTGAGTACGAGTACCGATATTTTTTTTTTTCTGGTACTCACCGATTCCGATGCCTATACATTTATTAATTTCTCTTTTTTTTTTTTTTTTTTTGGTGATGTTGCAGTTTTCCAAGCACAACACAGTGAGACAAATGAATGTAGGACAGCTTCTTCATTATTACTCTA